>CM060891.1:50824806-55804806 GCA_030762935.1 Hymenopus coronatus
GTATATATTGATATATACATATATTGGAAGGTTTAAACCATAACCAACCAGGTGGCCTAATTGCCCCGCAGTTGACATGTGCAGATATCCCTTCGTACGTTAAAAGAGTTGTAGAATTCATCGGAGCTATTTCAAGTTAAAACTTCTTGTGGAGGACTGAAGAGAAAGACGTCTTGTTTATCAGCAGAGACGGCAGGCGGATCGTGTGTATACGAGGGGTAAAGCGAAGGTCGCTATTGCCAGTCATCCATTGGAGGATTTTAACTTGAACTAGCCCCGTTAAATTCTGCAACTCTTTGAACGCACGAATGCACACGTCAAATACCAGGTTGGCCCACCTGGTTTATCGGAAATGGTTTTTGACACAAAAGGTTTGAAAGAATGTTCTAAGGACGTCTACATTTTTATGCATAAGGTTTGGCTTATCTTTTTCGGCTTATCTTGCAGCAAAACCCGTTAATACAATTCTTATTATTAAACCTAATCGGCTTATGTTGATAAAGCAATATTTTTACTTCCTCTACACGTACTATGTATATAGTGTATAGAGAAAGTGTTGTATTTTACCAGAAATACATGTTTTGGGACCCCCTGAATCCAAAAAAAAAATTTAGAAAAAGGTTCGTTGTATGTGTCTGTAAGCAGCGTAACTCAAAAACGAAAAGTCCGTTAAATACCAAACTTGCTATTTAAACTCAATATCTTCCAATGGTGCGACAAAAAGTTTCAAGAAAATTCCTCCACCTCCTACCACCCTTTACAAGAAAACAATTTAAACAAAATTGAATTTCTCAAAAGTGGCTCTAACGATTTCGATTAAAATTTCCGGTATTTAAGACATTTACATGACAAATAAAATGTATGTCTTCAATTTTCTGGGAATAACCTCTGAAGACATGTTTATTCTGGATGAATTATGCGGAAGTTTGCATAATCGGTAAACCGTAAGAGATAGATAAAAACTTACCACACAAAAATGTAGAGCTCGTTATAACACACAATTTATGTTATATACTGTTGTCGTGGAGTTGGCAGTTTTGGAAATATTCCTTGTTATTCATTTCAGCTTTAAATCACTTATACTTTTCTCATGCGGGAATTTATCAACTACTGTCCATACAAACAAAGGTACTTTAATACATAGCAACAAGCTTTTAAAAGGTTTCGCTATCGATTTAACCTATTTTCTTCATTAGCATTAAGCAAATAAAAGAATAAGCTTTTTAACAAATTATTGCAGAGACATAGAAATTGAAAGTATACTTTTTATATGCATCGTATAATAAATGATTATGAACTATGTTTAAATTAATTGCTTGTTGTTTTATGAGGAATAACAGAATATGCTCAAATTCTTTTTTCGGCTTGATTGCCAGCCGCTTATACAAATTTGACTTCAAATGAAAAGAACTGTTTAAAGAAAATTCAACGCGTGTATTTAGCAGTCATGCAAATATTATGCATTTCATCTAAAGCGATGCACTTTTTGGAACACGTTTAAAGACCCTATTTGGTTCTTATGATATACTATTTTAAAATCAAATTAAATTAGAATGTACTACATTTACTTTACTTTCTTATGCTCTATTGTTTATTGCTGGGTATGAAAGTAGCACATCATTTTTACTTTCTCTACACGTACTATGTACATAGTGTATAGAGAAGATATTGCATTCCACCAAAAAATTCGACGCCGCGATTTAACCGGAAATATATGTTTTAGGGTCTCCTGTATGAAAAAAAAGTATTTTCAGAAAAAGAACCGTGTGTTTGTGTGTGTGTGTGTGTGTGTGTGTGTGTGTCCGTGAACACGATAACTCAAAAACGAAAAGTCGCTAAAATACCAAGCTTGGTATTTAAGTTTAGTATCTTCCAGGGATGCGACACGAAGATTTTGAGAATAATCCCCTCACCCCAAACTACCCTTTACATCGAACTTTTTTCGAAAATTTTGATATTATAAAAGATGGCTGTACCGATTTTGATTAAAATATATATTAAAGATATTTACCTGACAAATAAAATGTATATTTTGAATTTTCTGGGATTAGCCTCTGAAGACTACTTTATTCTGAGTGAATTTTCGGAATTTTGTATAGCTGCTAAACGATAAGAAATGGACAAAACCCTACTACATTAAAATGTAGAGCACATTAAAACACACAATTTATGTTGGATACATCTTTTTTCGTGGAGCTCGTCGTTTTTGGGATATTCCTTGTTTTTGGTTTCAGCTTTGAAAAACTTAACTTTTCTCATACAGGAACTCCTGTCCATACAAACAATGGAACTTCATTCACATAGCAACCAGCTTTTGACTATCACTTTAACCTATGGTATTCCCTTATTTCGCTTTTACTTACAAGGAAGCAAGCAATAAGACTATTTCTGCTATTTTTTCCTCGATTAGCATAAAGTAAATAGAAGCACAAGCTTTTTAAGGATAATTTATTGTGGAGATGTAGAGAAAGTCATGTGAATGGAACATATAAGATTTTTTGTTACTTAATTGATATTTTCTTCCACGTAGGCGACTGCAAATTCAACAATAATGAACCGTTTATTGTTTACGATGGTGTTAGTAAGCAAGGCAGGATTGACCACACGTGTGCGACGGTAGGTCACGTGGCTTGTAACCTGATGCAGTGACTTTATATTTATGCCAGGTTTTTAATCGCTTGACAGTGGTTCATTAAATTACGCAGCGGAGTGACGGGATTCTCCTGCGGTAGGTGAATAGTGTAATTTATTGTGTCTATGAGAGATCACAGTTACTGCTGAAGGTTAATAAGAAACGGCAACGTGCTTGCCATTTCCACATTGTCATAACGGCGTCAAGCAGTTCACATAGCAAAGCTTTTTCAGAAATTCCTTTCAGAGTATCTGTCAGAAGCCAAGTTTATCTTCAACACAATCCTTTCTTATTTTATTTAGAACCCGCCTAAACTCTTCATATCTCTCCCCTTTCCCCTGTGCTGCATATATACATGTGTGATGTTTTCAAAACCTGCAATAAAACTTTATTTTGGTGCTGTAAAGAATTTAAAACACAAGCAAAAGTTTAAGATGGATGGTTAGGTCAGGATGTTCCAACTCTACTCGTCTGAGTCTCAGTACTCATGTGAAGGGGGGTGATATAGTTGTTATGTCACTGGTGAAGATCATAGCACAAAGCTTGCACTTGATATAGCCGTGACATCGGTTGCCCTCAATGATAAGGTGTATTGCATTATGTAGATATACACCTCTGAGTAAGTGAATAACTTGCTGCGCTTTGGTGCATAGCCAAGATTGGAACAACCTGGTAGCGACTGAGGCACGCTTTCGGAAGATCCGTGGCTTGACTGCTACTCTTATCTTGTGTATTTGTATATTTTTCCAGGACGATAAACGAATACTGGGGTGCGTTATATACTAACAACAAATTTCCTGCCCCTTATTTCTATCATTTTGCAGGGTGACAGAGTTAAATGCGTTGGAATGTAGTGGGAGCATGCTCTGGGTGCTTCTTCCTCTGTTTTCTGCCTGAACATGTCTACCAAGATCGGAGAAACATCAGAACGGTGATCAGCTACCTATTATATTTTGTTTCGCTATATCGTCTATCCTCGCTTTCACTTTTTCCATAATTTTTTCCATAATCTATTGATTATCTACTTCCCCCTATCCAATTTCTCTCTCAATTTCCTTTAATTGACATAAACAATTTCTTTTCCATTTTGCTGATACCTACTCCTTTCCTAACAAGGTCTTTGCGAATATTTCCTTCCTCTAATATTTGGACCCTGTTCCAATATTTCACTATCGGTCTGACTACCGCTTCCTTCCTCCCAGCTCTTCCCAATTCAGCTAAAGCTATTCCATTTGAAGTATTCTTGGTAAAGCCAATATCATTTTGAAAAAAATCTGATGTGTTACACTCACCTGACTTTCTCGAGCTGTTCTATAAACTTCTTACATAAGATTGTTTTTCTTTCTGCACCTTGCTAATCGAGGTACTCATTAGCACAATGTTATTATTACTTAGTTCCTTATAAGTAGAAAGAAAATAAGGGAATTAATTAGGCTAAACCGATAGTCAAATGTTTTAAAAGCTGTCGTTATGCGATTGTCAGTACAAATCGCTTCTTTTCTTGGCCAGGAGTAGAACAAAAGAAAATCGGACACTCTCGTCTGAGAAAAGTATATAAGTACTTCACAACTGAAACTAATAACAATGAATACCACGAAAATGGTAAGCTCCACGAAAAAAATATGTATATGACATAACTTGTGTATTTTAACAAGACCTACATGTTTTGTATAGTAAGTTTTTGTCTATATCTTACGGTTTACTAGTTATGGCAAATTAAGCTAAATTCATCCAGAATAAACAGGTGTTTAGAAGCTATTCCCAGAAAATTCAAGATATACATTTTATTTGTCAGGGAAATATCATTAATATACGGTATTTTAATCAAAATCGTTAGAGCCATTTTTAAGAAAATCAAAATTTTCGAAAAAAGTTCCATGTAAAGGGTAGTTTGGGGTGGGGAGATTTTTCTCAAAATCTTCGTGTCGCATCCCTGGAAGATACTAAACTTAAATACCCAGTTTGGTATGCAACGGGCTTTTCGTTTTTGAGCTATGCTGCCCACAGACACATGGACACACACACACGGACCTTTTTCTGAAAATGCTTTTTTTGGATACAGGGGGTCCTAAAACATGTATTTCCGGTGAAATCTCGGTATCGAATTTTTGGGTGGAATACAATACGGGGCTAGAGAAAGTAAAAATACCTATGAATTTGATCTAGACATTGCCACCCTGTTTCAGTCCCCCAAACCTCTATTCCATGCATCATTCCTAATACCACTGTAGCTGTATATATTCTCTGTAGCCAGTGGATACAGTACTGTATGTGTTTACAAGCGAGCGTATAGGAGAGGGGCAGAAGTGCCTTGCGTTTTGAGATTGTGCAGGATATAGGTTGGCATATAAGTTTACAGTTCAGTAATAAACAAAAGATTTTATTATAAAATATAAATATCATGAAAAAAACTGATGCATCTGTACTTGATAGTAGAAATAATCAATTTAACATGCTATTTACATGTGTGCACAACTACTGCATTGGATTACAACAATCTTCTGAATGTATCAAAAAGTATTGGACTACACATCTTCAGAACAGACTGTACATGCACTAATCGCTTACTTGGGGTGAATAACCGGTATTTTAAAATTGAAAAAATAACAAGGTAAACCTCAGAAATGGGCATTTATACAAAAATATACATATATTGCATAAATGGTGTGTATTAGCGAGATCAACATTTCTCTATACAGTAAGTTTTTGTCTATCTGTTAGGTTTACCAGTTATGCAAAAGTCATCCAGAATGAAGAGCATTTTAGAAACTGTTTCCAATAAATTCAGGATATACATTTTATTTGTCATGTGAATATTCTTAATATAGGGATTTTATTTAAAATTGTTAGAGCCATTTTTGAGAAAATTTAAAATTTTGAAAAATCTTCCACGTAAAGTATAGTTTGGGATGGGAGAATTTTTCTGAAAATCTTTCGCATCCTTAGAAGATACTAAACTTAAATACCGAGTTTTGTATTTAACTCTTTTGAATTATACTATCCAAAGACACACACACACACACACACACACACACACACACACACACACACACACACACAAATAGAGACATGGGGCCTTTTTCTAAAAACTCCTTTTTTACTTTCTCTAGCCCCATATGTGCAATGTACATAGGGATAGAGAAGGTATTGTAATGCACCCAAAAATTCGATAACGAGATTTCACCGGAAATATATGTTTTGGGTTCCCCTGAGTCCGAAAAAGGCATTTTTAAAAAAAGGTCCGTGTGTGTGTGTGTCTGTGGACAACATAGCCCCAAAACGAAAAGACCGTTAAATACCAAACTTGGTATTTAGGTTTAGTATCTTCCAAGTATGCGACACGAAGATTTTCAAAAAAAATTCCCCCACCACAAACTACCCTTTACATGGAAACATTTTCGAAAATTTTGATTTTCTTAAAAATGGCTCTAACGATTTTGATTAAAATCCCGTATATTAAAGCTATATATGTCCGAAATAAAATGTATGTCTCGAATTTTTTTGGGAATAACCTCTGAATACCTCTTTATTCTGGATGAATTTTGCCGGAGTTTGCTTAAGTGCTAAACCGTAAGAGATAGAAGAAAACTCACTACACAAAAAATGTACATCACGACAAAACACACAAGTTATGTCCTTTACGTTTTTGTTGTGGAGGTAACCGTTTCCGAGATACTCCTTGTTATTGGTTTCAATTGTGAAGTAAAACTTTTCTCAGACAGGAAGTGTCCGTTTTTCTTTTGTTCTACTCCTGGCCAAGCAAAGAAGTGATTTGTAATGACAATCGCATAACGATAGCTTTTAAAACATTTGACAATCACTTTAGCATAGCGCATTCCCTTATCCCCTTCTACTTATAAGGAACTAAGTAATAAGAACATTCTGCTAATGTTTATCTCGATTAGCATTGTGTACAAAGAAGAATAATCTTTTGTAGGAGGTTTGTAGGGCAGCTAGAGAAGGTCATGTGAGTGTAATACATCAGATTTTTTATTCAGGGACTGTATAAGCATGCTTTTCCTGTGAAATCTCGATATCGAATTTTTAGAGGAATGTAGTAGACACTTTATCTACTACGTATGTTCATAGTAATTCGTAGAGAAAGTACAAATGAAAGTGAAATAGTGACGTGGTAACTAAAGGACAGAAACCCTGTCGCGAATGCGGGGTGTGGGAAGGCAGCCCGTATGAGCTCTGGCTTACATCAAAGACTTTCAAAATAAACCTGGAAATACTTATCTCCCCCTCCGAAGGAAAGAGGATGGACAAACGAAGTTTGGTGATCTCTAAACTCTCTGGTTGGACAATAATCCACCTTTCTGGCTGGGTGATACAAAATTAGGTTAATCTTTTCTCTGTGCTACTTACTGAAGTTCTAATGGCAGGGTAATTAGCGCATGTGGTCGACAAAATTAACTCACTGCTTATACAAGTCAACCTGTTCTGAGGGAGCGTCGAGCGGGTTGAGGGGTGGATTTTTCAATCGGTTTTGCCTTTTCTTACTCGCGTAGCAATTGTATCAGAATAGCGCTAATAAAATGGTGGAAAGGCCTGAATCCCCTTCAAACGTTTACTTTTTCAGCAAAATCACAGCGCCGGGCGTATTTTTCCTGTCTTTGAGTGTACAACACCGTGCCAGCGCCAAGTTTTATACTGAAGAACTTGTAGTAATGAAAGAACAATTTATGTTTATTATAACGACTTTTCTCAAAAGTCACTTAACGACTTAGCATGGTAATATTGCATTTTGAAATATTGGCAGGAAGATTAAAATGTATATTTTGAATTTTGTATAAATTATCTTGGAAGGAGAGGAATAATCGCCGTGCTCTCCTTGTAACATGTTTTCAGAAACTCCTACGCAACGCCAAGGGTCAGGAACGTGCCAGAAGGATCGTAACTCTACTGTAAGCATGACATAGAATTAGGCACGCCAATATTGCAGGCAGTAGCTGCAACAGACAAACAAAAGAAGTGATAATCCTAATTGCTCTAATGTCGAGTAAATGAGATGCGTGCACATTGTAGATGTGTAGGTATTCACATTCACGTTCTGCACACTTCCCAGAAGGTCAAGGCCAATGTCACAAATAAGCTATGGTACCTATAACATGGGGAAAACCTCATGAACATAACGGGTAGCCAGCGGGAGCAAATGACGACCAATTCTTACTTTCTCTACATGTATTATGTGCATCCAAAAATTCACTACAGAGATTTCACCTGAAATACATGTTTTGAGACCCCTGAATCCAAAAAAATCTTATATGTTCCATTCACATGACTTTCCCCACACCTCTGTAACAAATTATTGTTAAAAAGCTTATTCTTCTATCGACTCGTGGAATCGAGATAAACATTAGCAGATATTATCATTATTACTTGGTTCCTTGTAAGTAGAAGGGAAATAACAAAATTCACAGGCTAAAGCAATAGTCTCATACTTTAAAAGCCGGTCGTTATGTGAAACAATTGAAATTCCAATAGCTTTGCTTTACAGGAATAAATAAACGAGATAAAAGAAAAAAGATGACCTACTGTTAGAAAAGTTAAAGTGACTTAAAATTGATTCATAGTATAGCAATTATTATGGTCAATTTGTATTGATTTAAGTGGTTTTTTTTTTCTCATAAGTCATGTGTAGGGCAGAAGTTAGATAGGTACTTAAAGTACTTACGACATTGTAAGTCGCCATAGGGATGTCATCTTAAAATAATTTGAGATCACCTTGTGGTTCACCGGGAAACACGAGAGTAAGTTGAGAAATTTAAGGGTACCGGTATGTTTCTATAGTAGCTCAGTGGTAGAGCAACCGGCTGAGACCGGGATATCCGTGGTTCAAATCCCTTTTGAATTTTTCAGTCTGACTCTACTATTGTAAGAATGTTTGTTTGGAGAAAAGGTAGATTTGTTTTGCTTTGTAGTTTAACATCCTTAAGATAATATCTGACGAACAATGTAATGGATGAAATGATGCTCAAATGAACCCATAGAGCCATAGAGTTACTTGAAATTAATTTTCTAAATATAAGGTAAAACACAGAAAAAAAACATAACCGAGATTCGAACACAGGACCTCTTAATGTGAGGCATACACGCTACCACCACACTGCAGAGGCGGGCCATTCAAAATTTGCAGTTGTTATATTACCTGGAGTGGTATTTGTGTCACACTTAGCGAGTTACGGACTCCCACACCGTGGGGCTGGTGATACGTCAACAAGGATCACAACCCGCAGCAGTTGTACCGCACAAGTTTGCAGTTAGTCCCACCCCCCAGTAAAGTTGTAACCAAGTAAAGCCCCTAGTAGATCCCAGTAGAGTTAGAGGGCCACATATGCGCGGGATGAATCAGTGCACTTGTCGCAAGGTTCCGGAACGTGCACCCATTGTGAACACCAGATGGCCACGTGTCGACCAATACCACCAGCGACATACATATATCACCGTTCACAATTCAATTGCCCTCCAGCAAGTGGGGAGTTAACGACCTTGTAACGCGTCCACTTCTACTTGCCGTAGCAAATATTGCATTTCACCCAAAACTTTGACGCTGAAATCCAAACAAAAGTTTGTTTAGAAAATCTGATGTGTTCCATACATCTAAACTTCTCTAGCTGTCCCACAAACAAACTTTGCTTACAACAGGCTACTTTTTACTTTCTCTATACGGTGACACTGATTATACATGGATGAAGATGGAGCACCGGTGAAATGCGATGGCGGGGGAAACCGGAGAATCCGGAGAAATCCTGCCCCAGCGCCGCTTTGTCCACTACAAATCTCACGTGCGGTCGCTTGGGATCGAACTCTTCTAGGTGAGAGGCGAATGGTCTAACCACTCGAGAAGGTATTGTACTCCACCCAAAAATTCGATACCGAGATTTCACTGGAAATATATGTTTTTGGGTCCCCTGTATCCATAAAAAGCATTTTCAGAAAAAGACCCATGTGTGTGTGTGTGTGTGTGTGTGTGTGTGTGTGTGTCCGTGTGTCTATGAACACGATAACTCAAAAACGAAAAGTCGGTAAAATACCAAACTTGGTATTTCAGTTTAGTATCTACCAGGGATACGACACGAATATTTTGAAAGAAAAAATGCCCCACCCCAAACTACCCTTTACATGGAACTTTTTTCGAAAATTTTGATTTTCTCAAAAATGGCTCTAACGATTTTTACTAAAATATCGTATATTAAAGATATTTACCTGACAAATAAAATGTATATCTTGAATTTTCTGGGAATAGCCTTTGAAGACTACTTTATTCTGGATGAATTTTACCGAATTTTGCATAACTGCTAAACCGTAAGAGATAGACAAAAACTCACCACATAAAAAGTGTAGAGCCCGTTAAACCACCGTTTATATTATATACATTTTTCTCGTGGAATTTATTGTTTTTGAGTTATTCCTTTTCTTTTTATTTCACCTTTAAAAGCGGTATGCTTTTCTCACACAGGAATTTGTCAACTCCTGTCCATACAAACAAAGGAGCTTCAGTCACATAGCAGCCAGCTTTTGATTATCATTTCAACGTATGGTACTCCCTCATTTCCCATCTACTTACAAGGAAGCGAGTAATAAGACTATTTCTGCTTATTTCTTATCGATTAGCATGAAGGAAATTGAAGCATAAGCTTTTTAACAATATTTTGTTGCAGAGCTATAGAGAAAGTCATGTGAATGGAACACATTTTTTATCTACACCAAGCTAAACGAGAATCGGTGTCATTTCTTGCTTCTTTGTAAGTAGAAGGGAAATAAGGGTATACATCAGGAGCGATAGTCAAATCTTTCAAAAACTAGTCGCTATGTGAAGCAATTGAAATTAGCTTTTCTTTGCTTTCCAGAAGTAAAATAAAAGAGAGATGTAACAAAGAAAACTTTCCGTTTGAGAAAAGCTTAAGTAGGTACTGTAAAATTGAAACCAAAGAGAAAGAATATCTCCGGAACGGTATAATCTAAAAGAACCATGTGACAAAATTGTGTGTTTTAACGAGATCTATATTTTTGTGTAGTAAGTTTTTTTCTTTTCTTTTTTAGCTTAACGTCCTTTTAACGTGGTTAGTCATATCGGATAATGAATGAAATTGTTGAAATGATGTTCAAATGACCTCGTTGTCCATGGAGCTTAAAGTTACTCGACATTCGTCTTCTCAGATAAGGGATAACCCCGAAAAAGTCTTATCTAAATAACTCACTCTAAGCGAGGTTCGAGCTCCCGACCATTGAATGTGAGGCAGACACGCTACCACCACAGTACTCAGGAGGGCTAGTACAGTTTTGTCTCTTGCGGTTTTTCAATTGTACAAAGTCATCCTGAATGAAGAGGACTTCAGAATTTACATTTCGTTGCCATTAAAGTATCTTAAAACATATGTTATTTTAATTTAAATCATTGGAACTGTTTTTGAGAGAACCAAAATTTTAGAAAAGTGTTCCATGTAATGGGTAGTTGGGGTGGGGGATTTTCCTGAAAATCTTTATGTCCCATCCTTGGAAGATAACTGAACTTATAGATATGCCAAGCTTGCTTTGTAATGGACTTTTCTAAAATGCTTTCTTTTTATTTATGCAGGACGCCTCAAGACATACATTTTCAGTGAAATCTTGACATCGAAATTTTGTACATTGTACGTGGTAGAGAATGTAGAAATCTAAAAGTTGCCGGGTGTTTAACTTCAAAGATGAGACACGAAGATTTTCAAGATTATCTTTCACACGTAACAATTGTCATTATTTGTTTTTTATTTTCTTAAAATCTCATATGCTTTAATAATGTGCGTGGCAATAACATATGTATCGTGCGGTACGTTGCCATGGTAGCTTAGTTGGTTAGATTAACTCGCGACGGAGACCTGGGTAATATAATAATAACTGCATGGCACGACAGCCCACAAGGAATCTTGGCCTACCGTGGCCTACCGCTGTGTCCTCCATCTCGGTCCATGACAGACGTCATAGATGGGTTGCAGTATTGGAGGGTGAAACGTTGTTAGCGCTTCGAACACCCCCCCGACCGGTTAATGCGGCCCTCATGACCTGGAGCCGCTACTTCTCCATCAAGTAGTTCCTCAACTGGCCCCCCCCCCAAGGATCTCACGAGGCTGAGTGTACCCCGATCCAGGTCTCCCAGAGGGGGGAAAAACCCCCACGCCGGTTCTGTGAATCGAACCCAGGTGTCCCGCTTAGCACGCAGCAGCGCTGCCATGGCGTCAAGGAGACGACCGGAGACCTGGATATGCGTAATGCAAATACCGGCTACGGTTTTGAATTGTTCAATCTGATTATATCGTTCCAGTCCTGTTCTGCACATGGCTTGTGAGGATTAACCTAAGTCTTTGACTGAACAGTTTTTAGAGGAACTATAGAAATGTGTGTTAGGTAAATGTTTCCTATAATAGGTAATCTACACAAATATTTGATATGCCGATGCCGCCGAAAATACATGGCTTGATGTCCCTTAATGTAAAACAAATATTTTGAAAACGTACACATCTGAGACAGAGACGGAGAGAGGAGAGAGAAAGGGCTGCAGCCCCCTCCCGAAAAAAAAAAAAAGGATTAGTTTTAGACACGGACGGGGCCTCCAGGACACTGGGACAGAACACCAAACGTAGGCTTTTGTGGCTCTTTTCCTCTTAAGTAACCCCAGGGAGGAAGAAATGGGGTGATTAGATCCGGATGACGACGGACGCAAGTATGGAACACCTCCGACGCCACCCTAGGACGCCTTCGGGTGGACTTCCAGAGAGAGAGAAGATGGGCCGTCACAGTGGTTTCGATAACGATGCCAGGATAACCTTTAAAATTCACCATCTAGCCGTAACCCGCAGAACTCCGTCACCTGGTCCTTCAACCCAGAAAAAGATGATTAGGAAATTATGGGAACAGGAAATGATGGGCCGGAAAGATCGGGGTTGTAATGAACCTACCTGGTATTCGTGGAGAGAGAGAGAGAGAGAGAGAGAGAGAGAGAGAGAGAGAGAGAGAAAAGAATAAAAACATGGGTCAGGTAGGCCGGCTACGGGGAACGAACCCTGGCCCCGAGGAACGCGGGCTACAGACAAAACCGCCTGAACCATCCCGCTCGGACGTGAGAATGTAACACATCAGAATTGTTTTGTGTTATCTCGTGAGTTTAAACTTTTTATCGATTGTTTTGACCCCGAAAATTTGGAATTTTAAAGTGTTTTATGCTACACAGACATATGTACTTTTACTGTTTAACATTTGTTAGAATACTGAATAGAAGCTGTAGATGATATAAAACTACGATAAATTAACTCTGTTAGGCTACTAGTTGCATATGAATAGTTAAAATCTCCCAGAGATTGTGCCTCAGATGGGTGTAGGATACATTTAGAAGACCTGAAAATTATATACATTAGTTGTATTAAAATTTCTACATTACCATAAAATAGTATCTTACTAATTTTAGTGATATATCAGGACATAGGTAATTATGTGTCACAACGATAAAAACTGGTTTCCTTATCAGTAATTTTGGTGAAGCCCATGTTTTAAATATTGCATAATGTTTTCACTTGAGATAAAAGGCTACTAAGAAAAACTGTGAGCGAATGATTTTCCCCAATCTAAATTATTTCCAGAGCCATGTTACAGCAATTATCAAACTTTATCAGCAAAAACTTTTACATAACACTTTTGTAGACCTTCTCATAGTATCGTATTAAGTAACACTATTGCATTTCTCCTTTGTAAATATACCTACTTAGGTCACATCTGTTATGAAATCAATTGGTTGCTATAAGTTTGAAATGTAATATTTACTTCGCTTTTTTCCAATTTTAAATTCTGTATTTGTTAATATGAAGTATTGTTTTCCACCAAATATCGAGATTACACTGAAAAATCAAGAACTGAAGTTCAAAGAACAAATCAGAAAGAAAAGAACAAAATCGGGTGTGTTACATTCACATGCCTTTTTGTACCTATTCTGTAACAAACTATTGTTACAAAAGATTCTTCTTCTATCTACTTCATGCTAGATAACATAAGCATAACAGAAATGCTTTGTTACCTACTTAGTTATTTGTAAGCAGAAAGGAACTAAGGGGATACACTAGGATAAAGCGATAGTCAAATATTTTAAAATTAGTAGCAAGACAAGAAACAAATCATACATTACATAAAGGTAAACATAAAAACAAAAATCCAATTTCTATCTGATAATAAAAAAAAATTAAGTAATGAATAACTTCTAATTAAAAAAAAATAAAACGTAATAAAATAAATGCTAATGTTACTTCATATGAAAGTTTACTGCACATAATCCTTGATAATTGATTGTCTTTTTAAGATTGACATTCAATTCTCTTTGAATGGCCAGAAGTAAAACAAAAGAAACAGGAGTATCTAATTCCCGTTTGAACAAAGGTTAATTATTCTTAAAATTGAAATCAATAACAAGGAATATCCCAGAAATGGTTAAAGCACAAAAAATATATATGATAAAATTATGTGTTTAAACGATTTCTACATTTTTTGTTTATAAGTTTTTGTCTATCTTTTACGGCTTAACAGTTATGCAAAAGTCATCCAGAATAAAGAGGTTTTCAGAGGGTATTACCAGGGAGTTCAAGGCATTCTTTTGCCATGAAACTATATTTAATTTACAGTAGTTTAATCAAAATTGTTAGAGCTATTTTTGAGAAAATTAAAATTTAAGAAAATGTTCTTAAAAATCTTCGTGTCGCTTTCTTGTCAGATGCTGAACATAATTATCAAGTTTAGTCGAATTTTGAGTGGAATGCAACACCTTCACTACCTACTACGTATGTATATGTGGTCAGAATATAAAATCTGATGTATTTTGTTCACATGCTTTGTCTATGTACCCTGCAACAAATTATTTTTATTAAGCTTATTATTCTATCTACTTCAACATAATCGAGACAAACATTTGCAGAAATGGTCCTATCAGTAGGAGGGAAATAAGGCTAAAGCGAGACTAACGTGATGACCAAATCTTTCTAAAACTGTCTCCATGTGATGCAATTGAAATTCCGTTCACTTTGCATCTGATTTCCGATATTCCGTGTAGTATTTCTCACACTATTCAACAAGCTAGGGAAGATAATCGTTATGAAAGGGTGAGGTTAGTCAGGCTATTATAACATGTTAGGCAGATGATTACCTCAATTATTTGGGAGTTGGGTGATGAATGTATGCACTCATTTGCGTCAAATTGAAGTCAGTTTGATATGGGGTGTCTTCACAATCTCCTCTTAATTACCTTAATTTATTTATCAATTATTTCTCAAGTAGTGCGGTTTGATGAATGTATATCAACCCTAGGGCGCCGCTACCATTTTTTACGTCACTCCCTTCTGCCATCATCATCTGGTTTATTTTTGCTTTCTTTACTACTATAGTAAGCAGGGAAAGTATTGATTTACACTCAACATTTCCATGTCTAGGTCCTCTGAATAAAAAAAAAGGTATATTTAAAAAAAGATTCCTATGTGTGTGTGTGTGAGTCCGTTAAATGACAAATTAAACAACAAACGTTGTATTCAAATTCAGCATCTTCCACGGATACAACACGAGGATTTTCAAGAAATTTTCACCCATCCCAAACAACCCTTACATTAGAACATTTGCAGAAAATTTTGATTTTCTCAAAATTGACCTAACGATTCATATCAAATCAGCACATTTTACTTTCTGTACTCATACTTCTATGTACATAGTGCATAGAGAAGGTATTGTATTGCATCCAAAAATTCGATGCCCAGATTTCAACGGAAATGCATGTATTGGGACCCGCTGAGTCCAGAAAAAGGTTTTTTAGAAAAATGTCCATGTGTGAGTATGTGTGTCTGAGAGCAGCAAAGCTCAAAAACTAAATGGCCGTTAAATACCAAACTTGATATTTAAGTTCAGTATCTTCCAAGGGTGCGACACAAAGATTTTCAAGAAAATACCCCACCCCAACTAAGCTTTATATGGAAAAATTTCGAAAATGTTAATTTTCTTAAAAATAGCTCTACTTTTTTTGATTAAATATCTTATACTTAAGATATTTACATGATAAATAAAATGTATATCTTGAATATTCTGGGAGTAGCCTCTGAAGACCTCTTTGTTCTAGACGAATTTTTCTGAATTTTGCATAATTGGCAAACTATAAGATATAGACAAAAACCTACTACACAAAAGATGAAGATCTCGTTAAATCACACAATTTATGTCATATGCATTTTTTTCGAGGAGTTGACCGTTTCCGAGATATTCCTTGTTTTTGGTTTCAGTTTCTCATACGGGAACTTATCAACCCCTGAGTACGCAAAGTAATGGAGGTTCGTCTTTTGTTTGCTTTATTGCCTAGTGGCAAGCATATTTTAGAGAAAACTGTAACTTTAAGCTCTATGAACCCCGAGATTTGAGCGTCATTTCACCGATTCCGACTCAGCGTCGCGTTCTATATTGGGACAGCAGTTAAAATAGCGTTCACAAATAAAACTCAGTTGTATTAGTAGAATATTATGTTATAATATGTATAAACATATAACCCTGACATATTTATCTAAAATGGGGTTAATAGATGGAGATTCAAGAACAATTGTCACTGATAAAAGTTTACCACAATTTATACCACAGAAACTGAAGGGGTAGGATAGTCACACTCGAGTGTCTAATCCCAGCCTATTTGACTTAAGAAGTTATCTTTGTTTTCAATAAATATAAAATTCATCTTAAGCGCCACGAGTAGGAGGCTATTATTAAAAAAATCTGATGTGTTCCATTCACATGACTTTCTCTACATCTCTGCAACAAATTATTGTTAAAAAGCTTATGCTTCTATTTATTTCATGGTAATCGAGAAAAACAAATAGCAGAAATAATCTTATTACTTGCTTCCTTTTAAGTAGAAGCGAAATAAGGGAGTACCATAGGTTAAAATGATAGTCAAAAGCTGGTTGCTATGTGACTGAAGTTCCTTTGTTGACAAATTGAAGGAGTTGACAAAGTCCTGTATGAGAAAAGTATAAGTTTTTTAAAGCAAAAATCAACAACAAGGAATATCTCAACTCCACGAAAAAAATATATATAACATAAATTGTATGTTTTATCGTGATCTACATTTTTGTAGTAAAAAATTCAATAAAATCATTCAGAATAAAGAGGTCTTTAGAGGCTATTCCCAGAAAATTAGAGGTAAATATCATAATTCAGGTAAACATCTTTAATATGCGATATTTTAATCTAAATCGTTAGTCATTATTGATAAAATCAAGATTTTCGAAATGTTTTCCATGTAAAGGGTAGTTGGAGGTGGGGGGATTTTCTTAAGAATCTTCGTGTCGCATCCTTGGAAGATACCAAACTTAAGAACCAAGTTTGGTATTTAACGGTGTTTTCGTTTTTAAGCTATGCTGTCCACATACACACAGAGACTTTTTTTCTAAAATTATTTTTTTGGGATTCAGGGGGACCCAAAACAAGTATTCCCGGTGAAATCTCGGTATCGAATAAGTGGAATACACTACCTTCTCTATATACTATGTACATAGTACGTGTAGAGAAAGTAAATATATCTACCTTCACTCTTTAGCTGTTATATAAACAAACTGTCTTGAAAATACTCCCTAGGAGCGCGAGAACAGTCACGATGTTTGACGTGGCCACTCTCTGAAGCGGATCTCTTGGACACGGCGACGGACGCGGTAGAACAAACACTTGCAGCAAGTCCTTGGGCAGCAAATGTCATCGGTAGGCGGCTGATGAGCCCCTCGCGTGTGTGCAGGGTGCTGGGGTTGCCCCACTTCCGTCCCTTAGCTTTCATCATAACCCAGGTATACTATATACCTATATCTCTTGAGTCCGCCCCTGTCATTAGTCATTGCTAGCCTACTCTGTCCACATTCGAAACAACTACGAATACACAAAGTAAAACGATTGTTCTTTGTCTTCGCTTATCTTGTATAGTGGTCTAAAATTGTTGTCAAAAGTAGGTGTTTCGAGGGAATCTGCTCAAACAAAACAAAGGGTAAATTTGCGATGTGTCCAACGAACACGATGTTCTCTACCCATTAGAACTAGTGAACCCACACACTTAAAAAGAAGAATATGCAAGATACTTTACGAATACTGCATTCCATTTCAGTCTAAGAAAATGTAACAAGAAATATTTCGATTTTTTTTAACTTCTAAGGTCATATCGGGGGTCTTTGCACTATAAGCAACTCGTTGACTGTATCTTTATGTTGGATATAAATCATTTTATTTTCCCCAAACACACGCACACACACAAACACACATATACATTCACTCTCCATACATACTTCAAGACTCTGTGGAGACATGAATAGTTCTGGTTAAAGAAACATTCCCCGCCCCATCCGAAAATCGAACCCGGAACCTCCGGGTAAGAAGAAATATTTCGAAATGTTGTTTATTATAATACTTAGTTCTTTTTATATACTAGCTTTTTGTTTCTATTTTATGGGCTCTCTCAGAAAATTGTTGTTTTATTATCCTCACAAATATATTCGTATTTTAATAGAAACGTTACATTCATTTTGGAGTAAAAATAATAAAATGTTTTACATGTAAAGGGAGATTTGAGGTGGAGAGATTTTCTTGAAGGTTTTCATATGGCATCTTTAGAAAAATTGAACCTAAATACCAAATTTGGTAATCTATTCGTCATTTCGTTTTTAGTCTCATACATTCTTACATATGTAGGTAGGTACATACATACACTTTTTTTTTTCTTAAATGATTTTTGGCGTAAGGCAGTCTCAATACGAATTTCCGATGAAAACTCGATATCAATCTTTAGGTGGAACTTTCTGCTGAGTACACATTAAAAAATATATAATTTTGCTTTAACTAATTTAAATAACGTGATCTACATTAATTCCTTGTAGATTTTACAAAATTTTACCTACCAAAACATCCTGAATAAAAAGGACTTGAATAATCAAGATATACATTTTATTACTCAAATATATAAAACATATGGTATTTCAAAAAGAATTTAAGATAATTCTTGAACAAAGTCTGGTGTGTTCCATCCACATGACTTTCTAAACCTATCTGTAACAAACTATTCTTACAACAGCCTATTCTTCTATTTGCTTCATGTTAATCAGAATAACAATAGCAGAAATAATCTTATTGCTTATTTCCTTACAAGCAGAAGGGAAATGAAATACACTGGCCTAGAGCGGTAGATATCTCTTTTAAAAAGATGTGTTCCATTTATAAGACTTTCTCTAGCTATTCTGCAACAATTATTCTTACAAACGCTGACTCTTCTTTCCGCTCCGTGATAAGCAAGAAAAACATTAGCAGAAATGGTCGTATTAATTACTTCCTTATAAGTAGGAGGGAAATAAGGGAATGCACTAGACTAAAGCGATTGTCAAATGCTATAAAAACTGTTGCTAGTGATCGAAATTTGTCTCTTTGGATGGCCAGAAGTTGACAAATTCCCAGAGAAAAGTTTTAAGCATTTAAGAACTGAAAGCAATAACAAGAAATATCTCGGCAATGGTCAACTCCACAAGAAAAATGTATATGACTGTAAATGTATAAGCTGTGTGTTATATTGTATATTAATATTTTGTCTATCTCTAAAGTTTCACCAGTTATGCAAAATTCAGCAAAATTTATCCTGAATAAGGAGGGCCTCGGAGGTTATTCTCAGAAAATTTAAGATATACATTTTATTTGTCATGTAAACATGTTTAGTATATAGCATTTTAATCAAAATCGTCAGAGCTATAAAAATTTTTGAACTTTTTTCCATGTAAAGTGCAGTTTGGTGTGGGGGATTTTCCTCAAAATCTTCATGTAACATATTTGGAGTATACTAAACTTAAATACCTAGTTTGGTATTTTATCGACCTTTCGTTTTTGAGCTATCGTGTTCATAGACACATGGACGCGCGCACACACAGGGAGCTTTTTCTGACATTTTTTTTGATACAGGGAACCATAAAACTTGCATTTCCCGTGAAATCTCGGAATCAAATTTTTTGGGCGGAGTGTACGTTCTCTACCTAAGTACCATGTAGGTGCTATGTAGTGAAAGTAAAAATGGCTCATGTAACAAAAATACGTAAAAGAAATAAATTAAGCGTTTAATAATTTATACATATATGCAGTTTTATACAGAGGAAAATGTATGTCTGATTGTTATGGCTTACCGGTTTTAAAATGGCATAAAAAAGAGTGCTTCACAGGAAATTCACAGAAAATTCCAGATATGCTTTTCATTTTTCACATAAGTATTTTAATTATATGTTGCTTTAGTGAAAATCTGATGTATTCCATTCACATGAATTTCATTACATAAAAATCATTAGAAAGCTTATCCTTCTGTCAGCTTGATGCTAATTGAATAAACATCATCAGAAATGGTCTTATTACTTGTTTAATTGTAAGTAGAAGGGAAATAAGACAGTACCATAGCTTAAAGTGGTAGTAAAATCTTTCAAAACTGGTTGCCATGGGGTTGAAATCCGCTTCTTTGCACGGTCAGGTATTTACAGATTTCCGTATGAGAAAAATTTTAAGTAAAACAGAAACTAATAACAAGAAATATTTCGGAAGTGCTCAACTGCACGAAAATAAATGTATATGGCATAATTTGCGTATTTTAACGAGATCTATATTTTTTGTATGATAAGTTTTTGTCTATCTCTTACCTACGGTTCACCAGTTACCTATGAAAATTCAGCAAAATGCATTCAGAATATAGAAATCCTCTGAGACTATTCCCAAAAAAAATAATGATATACATTGTGTTATCTTTAACATACGGAATTTCAACAAAACCACTAGAACCATTTTTGAAAAAAAAAATTGAAGTTTTTCTATGTAAAAGGCAGTTTGGGTTCGTGATTTTTCTCAAAAGCTTTGTGTCGCATCCGTATAGGTTACTATATTTAAATATAAATTTTCGTTTTTGAGTTATCGTATTTACAGACACACGGATCTTTTTCTGAAAATGCCACGTTTTATACCAGGGTACTAAAACCTGTATGGGCGGTGAATTCGCGGTATCGAAATTTTGGATGGGGTGCATTACCTTCTCTACCTATGTACCATGTTCTATGTAGTGAAAATGAAAATCGTTAGAGGCGTTTTTGAAAAAATAAAAATAACAAATAACTTTCATTGAATCATGAGGCTTATTTTCTTGAAAAGGCTTCGTATTCCATCCTTGTTACATACTGAATTTATATTCCAAAAATTGTATTTTGGTGTTTATTTGACATTTTTTTAATGCTGTCCACACACACACACACACACACACACACACACACACACACACACACACACACACACAAATATGGGTTTTTTCTAAAAATTCTTTTGGGGTGATTTGGGGGGGTCTGAAAGGTATATTTTTCGCAAAATGTATTTATTGATCTATTGGGTGATTTGCCATATTTATTCTGCTAACTAAGTATGTGATGGAAACAGAGAGCGAGAGAGAGAGGGAGAGAGAGAGTAAAAGTAAACATTTGCTGGAATATAATTATGTTGAATTCAGAGAAAAATTCTTTTGGATAATGAACAGTTTTTCAGACATTTGAAATTTATAAAGAAGAAATGACTAAAGCATTGTATGTAACTTGTGATATCTTTTTATACTTCTTTTTTAACAATTCGTTATCGCTGAAGCGCCAAACTAATGATTCATACTCTTGTTGCATAAATAGCTATAATTATATGTAAATCTGAAAGGTAAAATCAGACGGTTAATGAAAGTATGTGAATTCAGTAATATAAGCAGCTTATATTACTGAAGAGAAGAAATTAAGGTTTTTGTTATGGAATCCACAGAGAAGAGAAAATGTATTTGCAGACTTTATTTTAATTAACATGAAGATGGTATACAAATAACTTTTTTACGTAAACAGTTTGTAGTTTCGTTAAGTATATATAAAAAGTTGTCTGTCTTTTAAATAAAAATATATTTTTTAAAGTATTATCATTTTCTAGATATAATAAACACATATTTTGGTTCAAGAGCATTGTTATATAATTTTGAAGCGTTTTACAGCAATCTCTGTGTGCTACGTTTTCGTATGTCTATTTAAGCACTTAAGGAAAGGAGGCCACTCGAGTTCTTGAGAACATTTGTCTTGGGCTAGCTGGTTTTTCGGTTGGTTTGCTCTTTCTGTTGGTTGTGACGTTAACTGTGAAATTATATTTAATGAAGGACATTGGAAGTCAGGAGAATGCCAGACTCTTCACACCTTTCTTTTGTCTTGTGTCCGTGAGCCATCTCACGATTCATTGCGTGTTGATATTTGAAAACTGTTTCTCTCCAGCATTATTATTGTTGTGATACTTGGGGGGGGGATATGCCTTAAACATGGATTCACATATTTCACCTGGCTATGGTTACCACCATGATTATGTTCCGAGAAACATTCCTTTTTAACAGAAGAATTCATTAACATATTGTAGACCCCTGTTTAGAAGTTTAAAAATCTGATGTGTTTTGTTCATATGACTTTCTCTAAATCTGTGTAAAAATTGTTGTTAATGCTTTTTCTTCTATTCACTTCATGTTGATCTAGATTAACATTAGCAGAAACGTTGTTATTACTTAGTTCTTTATGGGTAGAAGGGAATTAAGGGAGTATACTAGGCTAAACCGACAGTCACGTGTTTTAAAATATAGTTGCTATGGGATTGAAATCTGTTTTTTTTTTTGCGTAGCCAGGAGTTGACAAGTTCCCGTATGAGAGTATTTTAAATCTGAAACCAATAATAAGGAATATCTCAAAAACGGTCAACTCCAAGAAAAAATGTATATAACACAAGTTATGTGTTTTAACGAGATCTACAGCTTTTGGAGAGTAAATTTTTGTCTATCTCTTACAGTTTACCAGTTACACAAAATTCCGTAAGATTCATCCAGAATAAAGATGTCCTCAGAGGCTATTCCCAGAAAATTCAAGATATGCATTTTATTTGTGATGTAAATATCTTTAATATAAACATTTTAATCAAAATCATTATAGTCATTTTTGAGAAAATAAAAAATTTCGAAAATGTTTCCATGTAAATAGTAGTTGGGGATGGGGAGACTTTCTAGATAATCTTCGTGTCACATCCTTCGTAGTTCAATATTTAACGGACTTTTCGTTTTTGAGCTATGCTGACCACAGACCCTCCTCACACACTGGTAGACACGCACAGGGACAGTTTTCTAAAAATGTTTTCTTTTTGGATTGAGGGGTCTCAAAACATATATATATATCTAGGAAACCTCGGTACGAATTTTTGGGTGTAATGCAATACCTTCTCTATACGTTATGTAGATAGTACGTGTAGAGAAAGTAAACATATTTATTGATAATAATGGATATACTTTAGTTGTTATGAAAACTGAATTAAATAATTTTAATAATCTATCTCAGCTCCACAATTATCATACTCCCAATAATCCTCCATTGTTTTACCCAATGTTAAATTATATATGAAGTACTAAGCAATGGTTTCAAATTGATGCTATAGATATGTTTTGTCAATTAGTGAGAAATGCTCACTCTACTAACTTAAGTACCCTTTAAGATTAGGTATTTAATAAAAGCTGGTCAGTTGACAGTATTTTTATACTATTAAGGAGGTTTAAACTGTAATATAGATATTGTGTTTTAACACCGTTATCCATGATCACTTGTGCGATCTCATGCCATGTAAATAAATGCATACTAACAGCCTTTCTACCATTTCACCAAACATTCCATTCCGAATTTCGCTGCAAATATCGCTTAGGGGTCTTTTGAATACAAAAAGTCAAGTCAGAGAGAGGGTAGAGGGGGAGAGAGGGGTAGAGGGAGGGGGAGAAAGAGAGAAACGAGAAACGAACCTCGTTGATACTTAAGTTCAGCATGTACCGTGAAGTTCTCTACATAGTTACTCCACACGTTCTACTTTGTTTTCTTAGATAACGTGCTAACAACTTTGAGAGAAGAGTCATAAGCGGTATACTTCCATGAAGTGTATACTATTTCATTATATCGACGTTTGCACTATTCTGTACTATTACTAGAAAACTACAAAATATAGACACTCTATAGCAGAAAAAAGTCGTGAATTTGTCTACCCACTATACTTACTCATTATTATTATTATTATTATTATTATTATTATTATTATTATTATTATTATTATTATTATTATATCTTCTACAAATGATTCTTTAAACAACTTTTTTCGTATGACTTGTTAATCTAGATAAATGTTTGCAGAAGTGGTTTCATTACCCCTTCGTTGTGTGTCAAGTAGAATACAGGAGTTTGGATCTAATAAACTGTAAGTTTTAATGAGATCTGCATTGCTTGTAATAAGTTTCTTCAAAATCTTCGTGTAGCCTCTCGGGAGTATACTGAACTTAAATATTATTTAACAGTTGACCGAGTCTTTGTTTATGACTGTGATGTTTACGCGCGCATGCGCCCACAGACACAAAAGCGGCCTTTTCCCAAAATTCAGGTAGTTCCAGTGAAACCTTACTACTGAGATTTCTATAGCACTTGCATAACAAAACTCATTTTATATTTTCACTGGAGCGTTATTTAAATTGGGGAACAATACTTTCTGTTTGCATGCTGTGGCAGAAACATACGAAAATCTTTATTTTTTTGTTCATGGAATGTAAGAATAGGTATATTATTTGTGTATCTTACATTGCAAACCCATATACGACTGCAACCTAAAAGTTTTTAGAATGCCATATCTCTTAACGCAAATTACATTTGTTTACAATGCTGTGTAGTTTGTTAAATTTGTTCTAATAGTTTGTGTAATCATTTAAAGATTTTGTATGTATCCAAAAATAATAAAAAAACATTACCGGGCTATGGCTTTTATTTTCTCTTGCCCATATGTACTGTGTATCTACATAGTAGATAAAGAAGTATTGTATTCCAACCAAATTTAGATAACAAGATTTTACCGGAGATCACCTGAGTCCAACAAATAGCGTTTTTAGAAAAGGTCTGTATGTATCTGTCTATGTGTCTGTCTGTGTTTCTGTGGATAGTATAGCTCAAAAAACAAAGGTTGGTTAAATATGAAACTTGATATTTAAGTTTAGTATCTTCCAAGGATGCGACACGAAACTACGCTTTACATGGATCATTTTTCAAAAATTTTGATTTTTTCGAAAATGTCTCTAAATATTTTGATTAAAATAGCGTATATTAGGGATATTCACATTACAATGACTATTCTGGTTGAGTTTTGCAGAATTTTGCATAACGGTTAAACTGTAAGAGATCTACAAAAACTTACTACACAAGAATGTAGATCTCTTTAAAACACATACTTTATTTCATATACGTTTTTTTTTTTTTTTTTTTTTTTTTTGTAGAGTTGACCATTTTCAAGATATTCATTGCTTTTTGCTTCAATTTTAAACTAATGGGGCCATGCAAAGGGAATCGAGCCTCAATTGTTTACATGCGACCAGGTTTTAACAGATTTGACTATCGCTTTATCCTAGCGTATTCCTTTATTTCCCTTTTACTTACAAGGAAGCAAGTAATAAGGCCAATTCTGTATCTCGATTAGCATGGTGTACATAAAAAAACAATCTTTTATAAGAATTCCTCGTATTTGGAGCAACCAGAGAAAATTATGTGAATGGAACACATCAGAGTTTTTTTAAGATTTTTAATCGTCATTAATGACTAAAAATAAGTAGCGAAGATCGGTTTAGAGATGTATTTGGTAAAGTAGCCACATCTAATTCAAAAATTTATAACTGATAGAGCGAATCAAAACAAATATTTTCTTTTTTTCTTTCTTTCTTAGTGATGAATTTCATGGGAAACACCATATAGCTACTGTTTCTGATAAAAATATTGACATTGTTCGAGCTGTGGCTGAAGAAGGTTGAAGGGCGTTTTATGACTTTATTTGGACCACATTGGATATTGGTATGAGTCAAATCTCAAGATTTTACATCATGGGTTACGTGTTAGAAAACTTGATTGTTGAATGGATTCCACATAAACTGACTCCGTTCAAAAACAGCAAGACGTTGATTGATGCAGAAAAACTATGGAAAAATTCCAAGGCTGCGCTTCAAATTTGGTTTTGTAAATCGTTGCTGATGAATATTGAATTTATCGAAATTTGAAAAGGAAAATTCAATCAGCTCAACAGGTGCTTCTATGACAAATTCTCAGTGTGGGTGAGAAGATGGTTCCTATTTTTGCTTTCCCTACACGTATTATATACCAAGTGTGCAGAGCAGCTATTATATTTCACCCAAAAATTGGATACTGAGATTTCACCGGAAATACACATTTTAAAACCTCCTGAACAGCAAAAAGACATTTTTAGGAAAATGTCCGTGTGTGTCTATGTGTGTGTGTGTGTGATTCTGTGGGCAGCATTGCTCAAAAACGAAAAGTCCGTTATATACCCAACTTGGTATTTAAGTTCAGTATCTTCCAAGGATGCGACACAAATCTCTTCAAGAAAATCTCCTTACTCCCAACTACTCTTTACATGGAAAGATCTCTAACGATTTTGATTAAAATATCATATATTAAAGATATTAGTATCACAAATAAAATGTATATCTTGAATTTTCTTGGAATTGCTTCTGAAGACGTATTAATTCTGTATGAATTTTGCGGAAGTTTGCATTACTGGTAAATTGTGATAGACAAAAACTTACTTAATAGAAAATGTAGAGCTCGTTAAAACACATAATTTATGTTATATACATTTTTTCGTGGAGTTGATATTTTTTTAAGGAACCTATTCCTTAATATTGGTTTCAACTTTACAATACTTATGCTTTTCTTGTACGGGAATTCGTCAACTCCTGTCCATACAAACAAAGATACTTCAATCATAAATCAACCAGCTTTTGATTATCGCTTTAGCCTATAGTACTCCCTTATTTCCCTTTTACTTGGATGGAAACAAGTAATAAGATCATTTCTGCTATTTCTTTTTCTCAATTAGCATGAAGTAAATAGTAGAATAGTCGTTTTAACAATAATTTGTAGTAGAGATGTAGAGAAGATCATGTGAACGGAAGACTCACATTTTTTCTTCTAAACTGACCATTTTGAGTATCTGGATACCCAGAAATCAATACCTGAACCATCTGATCTAGCACCTTTTAATTTGTTTTTGTTTTCAAAATTAAAGATAAAATGCGTGAAATCACTTTTTAGTTTCTCCAGCCCCATATGTACAATGTATATAGGGATAGAGAAGGTATTGTAATGCACCCAAATATTCGATACCGATTTCACCGGAAATATATGTTTTGGGGTTCCCTGAGTCCGAAAAAAGCATTTTTAAAAAAGGTCCATGTGTGTGTGTGTCTTTGGACAGCATAGCCCCAAAACGAAAAGACCGTTAAATACCAAACTTGGTATTTAGGTTATATATCTTCCAAGGATACAACACGAAGATTTTCAAAAAAATCCCACTACTAAAAAATACCCTTTACATGGAACAAATTTCGACATTTTTTATTTTCTTAAAAATGGCTCTAACGATTTTGATTAAAATCCCATATATTAAAACTAAAATAAAATGTATATCTCTTAAGACCTCTTTATTCTGGATGAATTTTGCTTAACTGCTAAATCGTAACAGAAAAAAAACTCACTACACAAAAAATGTACATCATGACAAATCACACAATTTATGTCCTTTACGTTTTTGTTGTGGAGGTAACCGTTTCTGAGATATTCCTTATTGGTTTCAATTGTGAAGTATTTAAACTTTTCTCAGACAGGATGTGTCCGCTTTTCTTTTGTTCTACTCCTGGCCAAGCAAAGAAGTGATTTGCAATGACAATCGCATAACGATAGCTTTTAAAACATTTGACAATCATTTTAGCATAGCGCATTCCCTTATTCTCTTCTACTTATTAGGAACTTAGTAATAGCATTCTGCTAATATTTATCTCGATTAGCATTGTGTACAAAGAAGAATAATCTTTTGTAGGAGGTTTGTAGAGCATCTAGAGGAAGTCATGAGAGTGTAACACATCAGATTTTTCGTCTTCAGATGAAACAGTGGTACATTATAAAAACCTGGTTTATGAAGTGCCTGAGGAAGAGTGTCATTAGTGCTTTAAGGACTGGTTTCAGCGAATGCAAAAATGTATTGCTGTTAAAGGGGAATACTTTTAGTTTCTCTGCACGTACTATATTTATAGTGCAAAGAGAAGGTATTGTAATGCAACCAAAATTCGGTACCAAGATTTCACCGGAAATATGTTTTTAGGTCTCCCGAGTCGAAAAACAATGTTAGAAAAATATCCGTGTGTGTGTCTGTGTAAGCTTAAAAGAAAAGACAATTAAATACCAAACTTGGTATTTAATTTTGTATCTTCCAAAGAAGATTTTCAGGAAAATACCCCCACCCAAAACTACCCTTTACATGGACAAATTTTTGAAAATTTGGTTTTTCTCAAAAATGACTCTTAAGATTTTCATTAAAATACCGTATATTAAAGCTATTTACATCACAAATAAAATGTATGTCCTGAATTATCTGGGAATAGCTTCTGAAGACCCGTTTATTCTGGACGATTTTTTTGTCTGAATTTTGCAAAACTGGTAAACCTTAAGAGATAGAGCTAACATACAAAAATATAGATCTCCTCAAAACATACGATTTATGTATACTTAAATATATGTATATATACATTTACATTTTGACCATTTCCGAGATATTCCGTATTATTGGTTTCAATTTAGACTACACATCTTCTCAAACGGGGCACCTTTCGTTTCATCTCTCTTTTGATTTTTTGGAAATGCTAAGCGAACTGAACTTCAACTGTCCAGCTTTTAAAAGCTTTGGCTATCGCTTTAGCTTGATGCATTCCGTTATGTCCCTTCTGCCCTTAAGGAACTAAGTAGTAAGGTCAATTGTGTTTAGGTGACGTAGGTAGAAGAATAATCTTTTGTAAGTGTAGAAGATCTGAAAGAATAGAATATCCGTTTTTTTTTGCAGAGCAGATAGAGAAGGTCATGTGAATGCAACACATTAGATTTTTAAAAACAATAATTTCATTTAAATTTTTAAAACTAATCTTGAGTTATTTTCCAAAAAACTCTGAGCGTCACTCTCGCACTATGAAAGATGCCGCGAAAATGTTATATAAAATGAACCGTGTTTGTTTGGGAACCCGGGCATGAAACAAATGAAAGGGCACACAGATAAGCTGAAGCTTCTTCTAGCCGGCAGGCAGTAAATTACACGTTTTTCCTCGCACAAAATCCCGTCCATTTGTCTTGTTAGCACTGCCGTTGAGCATAAACATTTTGGCGGGCCGCAGTGTGTCAAACCATGTAACGTCCTGAACAAATCCGGTATTGTGTTCCTGTAGGTGAGGGGGAACACAGATCCAGGGGTACACAAAAGTGAGTCGCTTATACTCCGAGCGTGGATGATTAACACTCCCGGCTACCGCGGCACCAACTGCCGGCAGCTGGGAACGCCGGTTGCGGCGAACTTTAACATACGATTCTTACTGTCAAAAGCAATTTAATCCATTCCTTCAGATCTAGTATTAAGTTTGTTTAGCTTTATGGCATTTTAAGTGTATTTACAAGACCTAGTGTACCTAGTATTATATTCTGTAACATCAAACAATACATTTTTTATTTTTAATGAAATTGTTATAGTATGATCTAGAAGACAGTTCACATTGCGGCTTAAAATTGTAATTTCATAAAGTACTTTGATTGTCATAGAAAGGACTATGAAGTATCGACAGATGTAGTATTTCTTATTTCTTTATCCTTGGAATACTTCAATATTCATCACGACGAAAAAGCGTTTAAACAGTTGTATCTTCTCTTTGGCCTGTAGTTATTTAATAACATACGCTTACACAGTTTTCACGAAATACAGAAAAACCTAATATTAATGTGCAACAGAATAGAGAGTAACCGGTAAATATAAAGAGTCCTACTCATAAAGGACCAAATCAAACATTTTGGAAATTATACATGGTCTGTAATAGCGTCGTAGGAAGCCAACACAGAGCAACCCAAGCCTCGATGTATATGCAACCATTAAAACGTATGAGTGAAGCGCGTAATCTACACTTATCGGTTAGATTCGTTCAAAGGCGCCTGTTTAAAGCGATATTTGCTAACCGGAATGGATGGTCTTGCTTGATTTATTGACGTTCCATGTAGCTCATTCTCACCTAAATAAACCCTGGTTTGCATTAGGTATATAGCAAAGGTCGGAAATGTGTTGGTGTACAAAAATTATGAATCGGTTTAACCAATCCAAGTCAATGACTTTTTTTTATTAATTCAAAATATTATGATACTTAGTAATTAAGTTGTAATTCACCAATTACTTAGCCCAAATATGTGAAGATATAAACTTGCAAATGTAGGTAATTATGTTGTAATTCGTCCATACTTAGGCCAAATCTGTGAAAATATTAACTTCCAAATGTAAGATGTTAAGTTGTAATTCATAAATTAATTAGGCCAAGTCTGAGAAAATATAAACTGCAAATGCCATGCAGTTCACTTAGCGGTAAATATCTCTTGTTCTGTTTTTTTTTTTTATTGTGATTATATTTATGTAACAGCCTTTAAATTTATGCTTGAGGGACATGGAGTTTTCGGAGTGGATTATGAAAGGTCATTCGCGAGTTGCATAAAGTGTTTTATGTAATTATAACATTAAAAAGTTAAAACACACTCCAAAATTAAAGGATTAAGGTTTATTTTAGTTAGCCAAAAACTTACGTCATAATTACATAGCGAGAAGCAGGAGCTTGTTTAGTTGTTTACAGGAGGGAAATAATGATTCGGTTCAGAACAAAGAGCAGTCGGTAGAGCACGAGTGTGAAGGTTTCCGGGATCGAATTCCCTGCATGGGGATGAGAATATTTTTCAGCCAAGATTATTCCCCATCCTCTCCAGAGCCTATAAGTATGAATGAGAGAGAGACAGTGTGATGTGTATTATATTATATAGAGGTAATATACAAAACCCACTTACTACATACAAGTTAACACCATTCGAATAGTCAATATGTTCCAAAGGTACTGCCGATATGACTGTTTATAAAAAACAAAATTAAAAGAAGTAAGTTAAAGCATAACTTGATCCTCAGAAATACATCATATGAGCGAGATTATGAAAAATGTTTTGAGTGGAGAAGAGCAAAACAAGTTTAGTTAAAATGATTACTGGTTAGTTGATTACTAATATATAGGAAGAAAGGAACTGTTTAAAACTCATCTCTTATTGTTCATAGTTCATGTTTGTACCTTTTTTCATTGTAGCGGCCAAGAACGAAAGTTTAAGAACAAACTTTAAGTAATCTATATTAAACATCTGGGATGAGATATTAATTTATAGTAACTTATGTTAGCAAATCGATGAATGACGATTCTGATTGTTACTTTATATATGCATTGCCTACTTGATATAATGCTATAAGATAAATCTTTAGTTTTTGAGACAACACATAATCGTTTCCATTGCCAACTCATTTAACAAGGAATTAAAATTGTCACTGTTTGTTGTAATATAATTTTAATAATGTTATATTATTTATCCTTAAACCACTATTTTCATATGCCAATAAGCATTAGAGGTATATATTAATCCCCGTGTACATAATGATTTACTTATAATGTTCAAAATTGTCATTGTATACAGGATGCAAAACTGTGGTCGCTATAAGACCTAGTAATTCTGCGACCTAAAATAAAGAATAAAAGAAAAAGGAATCAAAATGGTCATGTTACAGAAGTCTTTAGAATGGAGTCAATTATACATGTAACGTTTAAACTATTTATTATAAACATTGCTAATCAACCATTATGACAAAAGACGCCAATTGCCTACGATTTTGACTATCATAACAACGTTTTTATAATTCTAGTATATCGTAATATCTGTTTATGATAAAGGTTAAGTTTTATAATGGGTATAACAATTCTACGAGAAAAACAAAAACTTTTTTAACGTATTTTTTGGACAGCCCAATAAATTGTACAGTATTTGTGTGGAAATAATACTATACATTCGAACATGTGCAATGAAGGTCTTTACTCTATTGTTGTTTGGCCTTCGTTGTTGTTTGACCTTCATAGCAACAGTGCTGACAACATGATCACTTACACAATCATAACATGCTGTAATTTATATAGAAGGCTGTGACAAAAAGCACTTCTGGCTTTTCCCCATTTCTCATTTTATGAATATAAATTTTTATGAATATGAATATAAAATGCAAAATACACGTTATTGGGCTTCACCATTGAAGTAATCTGTTGTATACAATATTGTATTGTTCCCTCGTAAACTTTGGAAACAATCCCAGAGAAAGTCTCTTCGCAGTTTTTTTTAACTTAGATATCTTTTTTCTGACCCTGTCAAATCTAAATCCTCCCCTGAATATATGTACATATGCTTTATATCACAAGAAACAAGCGTGGCAACAGTGGGGTTTTATCACTCTCTGTTATTGTTGCTCTGGTTATAATTTTCAATTTCTAGTGGTTCTGTTGGAAGCTCAACTTTTGGTGCCAGCCATCTAAAACATAATATATATACAGTGTTTCTCGAAGTTATTTGGTTAATTTGAGGTGTCGATAGAGTTAGTGAAGCCAATGTTTGTTGTTTGTCCTCATTTAACTGTATAAATTTGACAAAATGTGGAGCAAGTATTTTTCTTCAGCCGATAAAGCAATTTTATGACGTGGACGATGATAACATAACGTAGGCTATAAACTTTTATCTGGCTTAGCTCGCAATTGTAGAAACTTTTTGTCATGTTGCGCAATGGCGGATAGTGAAAGTGTTGTGGTTATTTTGTAGAATTAGCCCTTGAACAGGGTATTAGAGCAGGATACACAGCTATCTGTGTCAGCCGATGATTTATTGATGTATGGCAAAGATCACACTCGGTCGCATAGCAACGGCTCAGATCCTAATCTTGGCGTTTCGGAGCCCAACCTAGAATTTACTGGTCTGATTTTTGACACAAGACTACTGTCGTAACGATAAATTAATTTGAATAACTGCGACAGTCACATAAGAGAACTAAAAATAAAATTGACACGTAACAGTCACATCTCTTTTTATGTGCCTTACATTTCGAGTGTTTTAATGCTCTACATATAAACCAAAATTATATTTTTTTCCGCTTGAAGGTAAATGGAATATTACATCTCAGCAAGAAATTATATGTTTACATTTCACGTTTGAAAGTGTATTGAAACCAAAAGCAAAAGATGCATCATGGAATCTTCTTCAAAATTTCCGGTTTTCTCTTAAGATTTGAAATGTCGTATATTAAGATTTTTATAGGACAATTAAAATGCATATCCTGGGAAAAGTCTCTGAAGTCTTCCTCCTTCTGAATAAGAGATAGGAAAAATCTTACTGCACAAAACATTTAGATTTCGTTAAAACACAATTTAAGTCATGTACCGTATTTTTGTAGAGCTAACAATTTCTCAGATATTCCCTATTATTGGTTTAAGTTTTAAAATACTTTTCTCGAACGGGATATCCCCGTCCGTGTCATGTTTCTTTTGTTTAACTTCTGGGTATGGAAAGAAAATCGAAAATCAGTGCCAATCGCATAACGACAACTTGTGACTATCGCTTTTGCCAAGTTTATTTCTCTATTCCTCTTCTGTTTAATAAGGAAATAAGTGTTAAGACCATTTCTCCTTATGTTTATCCCGATTAGCATGTATATAAAATAATAATCCTTTGTAGGAATAATTTGTTTGCAGAACTGAGAGAGAAAGCCATATGAATGGATCAGATGGCATTTTTACTACTGATCTAAGACCAATATAAAAATTCCAATCAGACATAACTCTTTGCAGTGAGGAATATTCTCAGACCTCTAGCTGCATATTTTTGAGAGGAGAAAGCTTTTGAATATGGGAAAATAAAAAATTCTGATGTGTTCCATTAACATAATTTTCTCTAGTTGGAGAAAAACTATTCTTACATTATTATTTCATCTACTTCATACTAATCGAGATAAACATTAACAGAATTGGTCTGATTTCCTCTTAAGTAGAAGCGAAATAAGGTAATACAATAGGCTAAAGCAATAGTCAAATCTTTTAAAAGCTGATCACTATGTGAAACAATTGAGGTTCGGTTCATTTTGAGAGAAGTTGGGTAGTTTAAAATTGAAACCGGTAACCAGGAATATGACATAAATTATGTGTTTTACAGAGATTTACATGTTTTGTATGGTAAGTTTTTGTCTATCTCTTAAGGTTTAATTTTGGAAAACTCGTCCAGAATATAGGGGTCTTTAGATACTATTTCCAGAAAATTCAAAATATACATTTTAATTGTGATTTAAATGTCTGAAATATATGGTATTTTAATCCAAATTGTTCGGGCCATTTTAGAGAAAAACAACATTTTCAAAACTTTTTCCATGTAAAGAGTAATTTGTGTTGGGGGATTTTCTTGAAAATCTTCATGTCGCACCCTTGAAAGATTCTAAAGGTAAATACAAAGTTGCCCCCCCCCACACACACACAAACACACACACACACACAGAGGCATACAATGACCTTTCTCTAAAAAAATGTTTTTTGACTCAGGGGATCTTTAAATATTTCCGGTGAAATCTCGACATCTAATTTCTGGGTGGAATACAATACCTTCTCTATCCACTATGTACACAGTACACTCGCGCTAGAGAAAGTAAAAATTGAACCTGAGAAAAATGGCTTAGAAAGTTCACGTAGCGAATCATTTAAGCAGCCAACGCTTTAAAATTGCAACCAAAATTGAAATATTTTCTTGAAGTATGGTGCAGTTTTTCACCAAAAATACCAAAATCGACATACTGCTTTTTTACCAAACGGTTCTATGTCGCCTTATATAGTTTGGTTTTCCTGTTATATACCAGTTGCTAGTAATGTGAACATCATATATGGCACCAAAAGATATCTACTCCATCTCCTTTTAGGGATGCATGCTGTGCACCCCTGCTAACGAGAGAAGAATGCGTGATTTAGCCCACTTCATTACAGATATTGTGCAGCGCCGTTCCATTGGCAACCACTGACGCGTTGAAAGCCAACAGGCCAGGGATTGATGGTGTTGCCATCTGGCGGTACATCTCGTGACAATAGATCCACCCCTAGATTACCGTGGAAATCGATAGGGCCATGTTCGTACCCCAGGTGATGATTAGGGCGCATTCTCCAAGAGGTGAAGTAAATGATAGCGCACAAGTCGAGGGTAACGCAAACAGAATCAAGTGAGACAAAGCTGCAAACTTGTAAAGCAAATACAAACTCTTCCAGATAAAAAGCGAGAACATTTCAACATGAGGAGTTGAATATAATATAAGAGCTTATAAAGCGCCCTCGCTGGTACAGAAGTAACTAATTTAGAAAACCTAATGTGTTTCATGTGTATAACTTTCTCTAGTTGTTCCTTAAACAAACTTTTCTTGCAACATGTTATTCTTTTATTTACGTCTTGCTAATAATCATAAGCATTAGCAGAATTCGTCGAATTATTTGCTTTCTTGTAAGTAGAAAGGAAATAAGGGAATACATTAGGCTAAAACGATAGTTTTTTTTTATATATATAAAAATACAGTTCTGGAGGCTTGTCAGGACTCCGGCGCTGTATTCCTTTTTCCACTGTTTCCAGTTTCCAACATTCCTTAGTTGACCTATTAATGTTTAACTTTTTCCTTTTACAAATATATATATATATATATACAGACATATACACATTCATAAACACAGAAACACCCTTGCCCAAGGCGGAACTCGAACCCACGACCCCGTGCTCCACGAAGCACCAAAGCGAGGCACTTTAGCGAGCGCGGCCACCGGGACCGGCAATAAAGTATACTATTTTTTTTTTAAATTACTTAAAAAAAATCTGATGTGTTCCATTCACATGACTTTCTCTATATCTCTGTAACAAATTATTGTTAATAAGCTTATTCTTTTATTTATTTCATGCCAATCGAGAAATATTAGCAATTATTTCTTGCTTTATTGTAACTAAGCGAAATAAGGGAGTAACATAGGTTAAAGTGAAAGCCAAAAACTGGTTGCTATGTGACTGAAGTACGTTTTTTTCTATGGACACGAGTTGGCAAATTCCTGTATGAGAAAAGTATAAGTTTTTCAAAGCTGAAACCAAAAACAAGGAATATCTAAAAAACGATCAACTCCACGAAAAAAATGTATATAACATAAAGTGTGTGTTTTAATGTGCTCTACATTTTTCATGCGTTAAGTTTTTGTCCATATTTTACGGTTCATCCAGAATAAAGAAGTCTTCAGAGGCTATTCCCAGAAAATTCAAGATACACATTTTATTTGTCAGGTAAATATCTTTAATATACTATATTTTAATCAAAATCGTTAGAGCCATTTTTTAGAAAATCAAAATTTTCGAAAAAAGTTCCATGTAAAGGGTAGTTTGGGGTGGGGGTGATTTTCTTGAAAATCTTCGTGTCGCATCCTTGGAAGATACAAAACCTGAATACCAAGTTTGGTTTTTAACGGACTTTTCGTTTTTGAGCTATGCTGCCCAAGACACACACACACGGACATTTTTCTAAAAATGCTTTTTTTTTATTCAGGAGGTCTCAAAACATGTATTTCCGGTGAAATCTCGGTATTGAATTTTTGGGTGCATTACAATGTTTTCTCTATATACTACGTACATAGAACGTGTAGAGGGAGTATAAATAAAATATAATCGTTGGTACAGAAGTAACTAGTTTTAAAAGTCTGATGTGTTTCATGCACATAACTTTCTCTAACTGTTCCATAAACAAACTTTTCTCTTAAAAGAATATTGTTTTAATACGTCTTGCAATCATCATAAGCATTAGCAGAATTCGTCAGAATTCCTTGTAAGTAGAAGGGAAATAAAAGAATACATTGGGCTAAAGCGGTAGTCAAATCCTTTAAAAGCTGGTTCCTTAGTGAAACAATTGAAGTTCAGTTCGCTTTGCATGGTCCCTTTTGAGACACGTTAGTGTGAAATTGAAACCAATGACAATGAATATCTCAAAAACAGTCAACTCTACAAGAAAAAACATATATATAATCAAAATTCAGCCAGAATACAGAGCTCTTCAGAGGTTATTCCCAGAAATTTCAAAATATACATTTTATTTGCGATGTGAATATCTTTAATATAGGAAATTTTAATGAAGATCGTTAGAGCCATTTTTGAGAAAATCAAAATGTTCGAAAACTGTTCCATCTAAAGGGTATTTGGGGGGTGGGAGAGATTTTCTTGAGCATCTTTGTTTCGCACCTTGGTATTTAACAGTCTTTTTATTTTAAGCTGTGCTGTCCACAGACACACAGACAGACAAATAGGCCTACACACACACACACGGACATTTTTCTAAAGATGCTTTCTTCGGACTCAGGTGAAATCTCGGTACCTATCGAATTTTCGGGTGGAATACAATATCTTCCTGTGCATACGAGTACAGGAAATAAAAGTCTTATCTACTTTGTCTCTATCGGTTCTGAAAACAATTTATTCTTAAAAATAAAATTTCGTTCTTGTATCACACAATGCTAATCAAGATAAACAAAACCAGAAACGGTCTTATTATCTAGTTCCTTATAAGCATAAAGGAAATAAGGAAGTGCACTAAGCTAAACCATTTCTTTTAAAAGCTGTAGGTATGAGATTATCATTGAAACTCGGCTCTCTTTCCATGGCCGGGAGTAAAAAAAAAAGATATGTGTAACGGATGAGGTTTTTTCCGTTAGAGAACAGTTTTAAATATTTTAAAATTTAAACTGATAACGAGAAATATATCTGAAATGGTTAGCTCTATAAAGTAAAAGGGTAAGTATCTGACATAAATTGTGTGTTTTAACGAAATTTACATTTTTTTTTGTGTAGTAAGTTTTTGTCTATCTCTTACGGTTTATTAACGTTATGCAAACTCATTCTGAATGAAGAGGATTTCAGGGGCTAGTCCCAAGAAATTCTGGATATACATTTTATTTACTATGTAAACATCTTTAATATATATAGCATTTTAATCAAAATCGTTAGGACTATTTTTAAGAAAATCGAAAATTTTGAAAAATGTTCTAGGTAAGGGATATTTTTGTGTGGGGAGGAATTTTCTGAAAAGCTCCACGACAAATCCTTAGAATACCAAGCTTAGTATTTAACCGATTATTCTTTTTGAGTTAAGCTTTCCAAAGAATCCCACACTTGAAGTTTTTTTTTTTCCTAAGAATATTTTTATTCCGGGCCCTCAAAACATGTACTTCTGGTGAAATCTCGATATCGTATTTTTGGATAGAATGCAGTACCTTCTCTGTCTAGTATATTGCACATACGTGCTAGAGAAAGTAAAAAAGTCGTACAATCTAGATGAAATTGTTACCACAGATCTGTTCAACATAATTATGGGATAAAAAAAATCTGCTCGCGTACCATTCGCATGACTTTCTCAATTTAATCTGTAACTAACAAACAATTCTTACAAAAGCTTGTTCTATCTGCATCATACTTATGATGAAATCCTTTTATTACTTATTTAATTGTAAGCACAGGGAGAGTAAGGAGATGCACTAGGCTAAAGTGTAGTCAAATATTTTCGGTCTGGGTGGCGACTATGCTTAAAAGCAACAGTAGCTTTACAGCAAGTTAAAGAGCTCCTATGGGACAAAATTCCGGCATATCGGCGGCGCTGATATGAACGTGGCAAATGACAGCGACGTTAATAAATATAATTTTAAAGCATTTTAAGAGCTGGTCATTATGTGATGGCCTTGAAACAGGTACAGTTCTCTTTTTATGCCTAGGAATTAAAAAAAAAAAATTGACTCTCTATTTGGGAAAAGTACAGGTATTGAAAATGTTAAAACAATAACAAAAGAATCTCGAAAATGTTGAACTCTACAAATAATGAACTTGATATAAATTGTGTGCTTTAAGAACTGTACATCCTTTGTGCAGTAAGATTTTTTTCTGTGTTACGATGCACCATCGTGCATTAAGTTGCTCTCATGAATAGTACTTCAAACGCTATTCCCAGATAATTTAAGATAAACATTTAACGAAAATATCTTAAACATATGTCATTTTAATCAGAATTATTGTCAACATTTTTGAAGAAATTAAAATTCTCGAAATCATCCATTTGAAGGTGAAATGATTTCTTGAAAATATTCGTGTCAGCTCTTGAAAGATACGGAACTTAAATATCAAGTTTGCTGGTTAATGTACTTTTAATTTTTAAATTATTGTTTCTCTCTCTCCCTCACACACACACACACATACACACACACAAAACCCAGGACTGAACCCATCTCCTGACAGAGTGGAAAAGTGAAACCATGTCTGAGGCGGTATAAAGCAACAGCGGGGAAGAGAGTTACGAAAAGGAAATAAATATGATATATTTAAGAAAGACGAAGGGAAAGGCAATACAAAGAGCAGTTGATGTTCACGTGTTTTCTTTGTGTGGTTGCTAGGACCCGTAAAAAAACTGTAAATGAAGCAGCCAATCCAAATGGACACCTGTTGAGAACAGATGACTATCAAGAAGTGGCCGAATTTCTTTTTAAGGTGGAAGACGCCATATTTTATAATCATACAGGCTGGCCAATAGACCTGTCAGGGTTTCAGCATCCCAGACAGGTGATAAACTTTAGGATTTTATTGGCCCTGTGCATGCATGTCAACACCTGTCCTCGTGTCAACATGGGCTACCTCGCGAACCGCTGGTTGCTCCAGTGGCGTCTCCTTGCATACCGTCCCTAGTACAGTCAGTTACGTTTTAAGAGAAATTAAGAAATTATTTGGTTCTGCAGAATATTCTTATGTGCCACTTCAAATAAAACATAAACATATAAAATAATTACTCTTTTATATGCAATCAATCACAACATGGAGCATAAAATAGTTGCGTGAAAACCGAATTAACAGATCTAAACATTATTTGCAATAACAAAGCTTATCATTTTTACATCGTCTACTGCGTGGTTATGAATTTGTAGAGAAAGTTCTCAATCCACCCAAAAACTCTAAACCGAGATGTTATCACAAATAAATGTTTTGCGGTCCCCTGTATAAAAAAACAGTCTTCCATCGGCAGTATAGAAGCAAAAATTTCTAAAAAAATTGTGGTTTTCCGAGTCGAATGCTAGCATTGCTACAAGCTGAGAAAGATACTACACTCAAATGTTCACGTGATTGACTGAAGCCCGGCGAGAATAAATGAACACTGTGTGCTATCTAAAATATAATTTTATACTGCTAGGCGCACGTGACAAAACAGAGCGAGACGACAAAGAAACCACTAAAATACCCTCAAGTGTGCTGATCTTGTGCCATTTTCAGCACTGACGTAAGCGATGTCAGCATGGTATTTACATATCCCATCCGTTGGCGATACGTTCGCGAACATGTTCCCTTAATGTCATGCCATACACCCTTGCTCGGGAAATGACTTGCCAGAATTTTAAGCCAATTTTATCATTCTTCTTGAATTCTGCCCTGAGCGTAGCTAGCTTATAAAATTATGTTTACCACAATGGTACAAATATCTGATGTGTTATATTCAGATGACTTTCTCTACTTGTTCTGCAAAAAAAATATTCTTACAAAAGATTATGCATTTACCTGCATCATGCATCACTATGCTAAACCGATAGTAAAATCCTTTCAAAGTCGGTCGCAATGTGAAACAAAAAAATTCGTTCTCTTAGCATGACCAGGAGTTAAAAAAAAAAAGTATGATAAGAATTGTAACTTCCCTTTTGAGATAAGTAAAAGTATTGCAAAATTGAAATCAATAACAACGAATATCTCGGAAGTGAACAACTCTACAAAATAATATGTATATCCCTGGCATTAATTGTGTATTTTTATGAGATTTACACTTCCTGCAGTGAGTTTTTGTCTATCTCTTGCGATTTATCAATCACGCAAAGGTCATTCAGAACGAAGAGTAGTCCAGAACACTATTTTAAGAAATTCAAGAAATACATCTTATTTGTCATGTACATGTGTTTAATATACAGTATTTTAATCAGTTGTTAGAGCCATTTTTGGTAAAATAAAAACTTTTGAAATATCCCCCATTAAAGAGTAGTTTGGGGTGGTAGGAGTTTCTTGAAAATCTTCGTGTCGCATCCTTGTAAGATGCTAAACTTAAATAGGAAAATTTTAACTGTGCTGTCCACAGAACACACATTCAGGTGCACAGACAGGCAACACACGGATCTTTTTTTTTTTTTTTTTAAATGTTCTTTTTTAATTTATGGTTTCTCAAAACATATATTTGCTATGAAATGCTGGTATCGAATTTTAGGTGGAATACAATAACTTTTCCACCTTATGCACATTGCACATGTACAAAGTACTCGGTAGTGGAAGAAAAATGTAACCGTAGCGATATGCCTTAGTAGCGGAGTGCGACTATAATGCAATTCAGTGTAGCGATTTTCTATTGTTTCTTGCGTGTTTGAAATGTATCATCTATTTAGCAGAGCACATTTGGGTTATAACATTAGAAATTTCAGTGATTCGATCTCACAGAGAATAAGATATATAACACCACACCGACGAACTTTCACCTTATCATCCTTAGTTTTTGTAACGTCATAAATGTATTTCTCCATTAATGTAAACCATAAGTTGGTGACTATATCAGTTATAATGTGTTGTATTTACATTACCTTCGCTATGTATTCTTTTCATTCTTCAATTTTTTCACATATTTTGCCTTCAGGCTTAACCTAATTGGCCATCAGAATGACTTACATAGAACACAAACACACAACACTAAATATCCATACCCATAGTGGGATTCGACCCCCAGTTCTTTCGTGGTAGAGCGTCAACGCCAAACGCGCCAACGATCATGATTACTGGGAGCGGCGTTCTTCTGTTTACTTTGCTGGCTTTGAAATTCCACCAGCGAGATTGAAGAATACTCGCACACTATTCGGAGAAAATTCAAAATAGATAAGCATCTTTCTTGCGAATATTAAACGCATGCTATTTTAATCAAATTGGTTTTGAGAATATAAAAAAATAACGAACATTTTTCAATGTAGAAGTTAGCTTAGTGTGAGAGATTTTCTTGAAGATCCTAGAAGATGCTATATGCCAAATAAAGTTCGGTTTTAAAATAGTTTTCCGTTTGCTGTTATGCTGTTCGCAGTTCACAGACACAAGAACGTTTTTATAAAATGTTTCTATTAAGAGGACATCAAATCATGTATTTTGGTAAAATATGGATATCGAATGTTTGGGTAGATTGCAGAATTTTGGCTTATTACAGCATGATTAGAGGAAGGAAAAAGAAGAAAAAACTACACCAAAAGAAACAAAATAATTTTATAAGCTAATTTCATAATAGATACGTTTTAATAAACTTATTTATCTGCATAGTAGCTACATTTCACCAGCTTCTGGTGAATACAAGGATGTCCATTTATAGCAGAAAGTTAGTATTTCATTGCTGCAGTGGAATGCTTCTGTTAAAGGTAATTGCGTCTGTTGACGACACAAAAACACAAACGGAAACTCTGGCGTCTCTCCATGGAGTACCTGACATGTGTTGGAACTGCTCACACCTACTTCTGTAAATTGCTACATGATGTCGCCAGGGGCACGAACACCGGAAATACTTCCCGCACTTTATTGTCACGCAACTCACTTGTTTCAAACAGTTTTTGTGTACAACCGCTGTAAAGATATCTTATTTGTTGCAAATTTGTCACTACGCCTTTTCATTGCCCGTAGCCAATTTGATCACAAAAATTCGATAGCGCCAGAAATACACGTGCTCTGATAGTGTATAAGAGAGGTTGTGTTAATACATTGACAGTCATTATACCTAGCTAATGCTTCACTTAATACTGATGTTTTTTCTTTATCTACATGGCTATGTATAGTAAGTAAAGGTATTGTATTTCACCCAAAAATTCGATACCGAGATTGTACATGAAATAAGTATTATTAGAATTACGATTAATGACTGAAGGTGTTCCTAGCCACTGGTACTTGTTTAGGCTAGCCCCGTAGCTCAGTAGGTGGAGCATCTGCCGGCTGTTCGAGGGGTCCGGGTTCGAATGGAAATTTTCCTTTAACCAAGAATATTCACTATACTTCACAGAGTCTGGAAGTATGAATAAGAACTTGAATAGGTGTATGTGTGTGTGGTGTGACGCAATTCACAGTAACGATATTTATATTCATCCAAAGACGAATTTGAACAATATGACCATGCAGTTATATTGTTTGATAATGACTAGGGTTTTTAACCTTCATTTTAGGTTTCTTGAGTGCTTTTTAAGACTGATTAGTGAATCAGTACAGGCACTAATAATATTCCGTTTTTCTTACTTTTATGAAGTTTATTTATGACCTTTTTTCATAAGTTTGCATTGTCAAAGTTATTTCACTGATTCTTTTTAAGGTTGCTTTTCTGGCATTGCAATAGATAACTACATATGCGGCCATATTTTCTGGCGTTATCATATAACATATTTTTGTACGAAGAAAGATTTACTTAAAGGATAAATGAAGTGATGGAATGACGGTATATATGGGTAACTTTTCTGTATACAAAACTACTACTGCTACTAGTACTAAATTGATGATTTTCATGTCTTCAAAATCACGATTGCGTTAAAGAACCTTCTGTTGTTTTAACGAGTGTGCAGCTCTCACTGCTTCAGTTACCTTTTCTGAAATATTACCAATGATATTCAAAGCATCATGGAGTGAAAGGCTTACACTTTCCAACCAGTGAAAACCTTCTGATATAAAACAAAGCTTTGTGCTAATATATGCAAGAGAAGCGGCATTAGGATTTTCCAACAATTTCTTGGTTCTTCATGGTGCAGGAAGCCTGAATTTCGTCCTAGTCATTGGCGAATTTCAATGGGAAAATAATATTCCTCACTTGTTGAAAGCAATGCAGCTGTTTAAGTTGTTTTAGATGTCAACCACTCATTTAGGTGTTTTAGGTGCAATGAAATTAATATATTTTGCTTAGGAAGTGTGGGCCGCGCCGTGGCCGAGTGGTTAGACCACTAGCCTCTCACCTAGACGACCGCATGTGAGATTTGTGGTGGACAAAGCGGCGCTGGGCCGGATTTTCTCCGGGTACTCCGGTTTCCCCCGCCATCGCATTTCACCGGTGCTCCATCATCGTTCATGTATTATCAATGTCACCCCCTGCGGTGCCATTAGTAGTTAAAGCGGGCGTTAAACACTACCAAAAAAAAATAGGAAGTGTGATGCGTATATGTATAAGGATGCTTTTAAAGGACGAGACTATCGCTCTAGCCTGTGCATTTTCTTATTTCTGTTCTACTTACAAGAAGCTAGTAATAAGACTAATTCTGCTTATGTATATCTTGATTAGCATGATATAGATAACAAATTAGCCTTTTGAATAAAAGGTTTGTTTGCCGAACAGCTAGAGAACTTGTATATGTACCATATTCGATTTTATTCTTCTGCTTACAAGGGACCAAATAATAAGGACAATTTTTGCTAATGTTTATCTAGATTAGCATGATGTAGTTAGAAGAATAAGAGTTTTAACAACAATTTGCTACTGATATTTAGAGAAAGTCATGTGTTTTTAACACATCAGGGTCCTGTTAATATCGCTGTAACACCAGGTTCTTATTAGCGTTGTCAGAATTATATGCAATTATTTTACATGGCAGTAGATATCCTGAGATTTTTTAGTTTTATTCCACATTCCCCTCACAGACCGATCCAATACTCCCCTCATACCCTAACCGACACCGGGAAAGAGGCCCTTGAGGCTCCTTTACGATTTGCAGGATGGGAGGGATGAGGGGAGATATCCAAAGGACAACCAGTCCCAGATTGCGACTAACGCAAGTATGGATGGGGTCTCTAAGGGTTCCAGATTGAAGTTCCGACAACGCTCATGTCTAACCCACGAGCCTGAGTTTCTGGGGCTTCCCCTAGCCAAAAAACACCCGATAACACGGTACCACAACGGCGCCTGGGATAAACGTATACAGAGCGCAAGACACCATCCAGCCGCAACTCGCCGAACATCTCGTCCTTCAACCCTGAAGCAGATGGCAGGGAAGTGATACAACCGGAAATGGTGGATAGCAAATTCGGGGAATGTAAAGGAACTTCCCAGTATTCGCCTGGCGGCACAGGGAAACCACGATTGGATCAGGAAGACCCGCAACGAGAATCGAACCCACGACGTGGCCCCGAGCCATCTCGCTCGGTGAGTATGTATCTGTGTGTGAACATCATAACTCAACATTTCAGAGTCAGTTAAATAAGAAATTTGCTATTTAAGTATAGCAACTACCAAGGAAAAATTCAGTATAACCCTAATGAGCTTTTTGGAGCTTTGGAGCTTTTTTGTACATTTATTTAGAAAAAGCCCCCCTATGAATATGTGTAGACACTTGTATGTATGAGAGAGAGAGAGAGAGCGAGAAGAACAGCTAATTTTAAAATGCCAGATAAATAACAAACTTTTTATACATGCAAGAATGTACATGACGATTTTTAAGAAAATACTACCCATTACATGAAAAACATCCCATATGTTACATTTACATATCCTTCTCTGTCATACTTCAGCAAACTTCTTGAAAAACAACTTATATTTTAAGTATTTCCTGTTAAACCAGATGCATAACATTTGTATAAATACTTTTTAATATGTTATTGCAGGTACACAGGAATAGACAGATATACTAGGCTTAAGTTACAGTCAAATATATTAAGTGTGGTCACAAAGTGCTGACTTTGAAATTCCGTTCTCTTTGCCTTACTAGGAGCAAGAAAAACGAATAACATTTAAGGAAAGTATAAACATTTTAACATTTAAAACTAAATGCAGTTAACTCCATAAAAATGTAGTTCACTTGTGTGTTTTAAAAGATCTGCATTTCTTGGGTAGTAAGTTTTTGTTTATCTCTTATAGTTATTTTACCATTTATGCGATGTTCATCAAGAATGAAGAGGACTTCATTGATCTATGCCTTAAAGTAGTTCAATCAAAATCGTTAAACAATTTTTTTTTGGAAAAATACAAATTTCGAAAATATGTCAATGTAATGGGTAGTTTTTAGGGGGGGGGGGAATTCTTGTCGCATCCTTGGAAGATGGTGAATTTAAATATAAAGTTTAATATTAAACCAACTTTTCGTTTTTGAGCTATGGTGCTTATAGGCAAACGGAGACATGTACCTCTTTTCTAATAATAATAATAATAATAATAATAATAATAATAAAAAAATATATATATCACTTTTTCGAGTTCTCAAATAGCATATTTCCGGTGAAATCTCGGTATCGAATTTTTGGTGGAATACTATACGTAGTAAACAAACTAATTAGGACAGTTTTTAGTTTCTCAAAAATATTTCTTTTGATGGAAGTACCAAGGTTTAAGACATTGGTATTCAGGAGAAATAAGACATACAAGTGTTTTGAAGTTCATAGAACATCTAATTTTGGGTGCTTCTTAATAACTGGTACCACCAGAAGACATGGATAACGCTTGCTACACAAAATATGCAGATCTCGATATGACAGACAATATATATGTAACCATTTTATGTCATTAACCACTATTCTTGGTATACATTTTCCAAAACTTTATGCTTTTTAAGTGCTTGGTCACTATTATTTTGCTTTGTGAAGCCATACTGAGAGTAGAGAATATAAAAGCATATGGCAATGCGCTTTTAAAATAATTGACTGTCGTTGGATTTAATTGTTTTCACACAAGCCGTATGCAGTCTGACTTTACCTGTCCAACTCCTGTCCTACACATGGCTTGTGTGAAAACAATTAAATCCAATACCAAATGGCCATAGTAGTTGGCTATAATATGAATCCTGGGACAAAGTACTTACAACATTGTAAGTCGCCATTGGGGTTGTCATCTCAAAACAATTTTAGATCACCTTGTGGTTTACCGGGAAATATGCGAGTCAGTTGAAGAATTCAATGCTATGCCGGTATGTTGCCATGGTAGCTCAGTGGCAGAGCAACTGGCTAGAGATCGGGAGATCTGTAGTTCAAATCCCGGCTGTGACATTGAATTTTTCAGTCTGACTCTACCTATCTAATTGACTGTCGCTTGAACATCCTATTACCTCTTAGTAAAATACCTACAACGAAATGTGTAAACTTTATCTGTATTAGCGTGAGGAAGATAGAAAAGAAAAATTGTAAGAACAGATGTTGAACGCCAAGGTAAAGAATATAATGTGAATGTAACACATGATTTGTTTTCTCCGCTGGGAACTCTGATAACCAAAAGTGGCTCACGATAAGCGAGCAGTTGTGTTTCGTTGCGTGTTCTGACTCTTCTGTATGCAACTTAGACCATATTGCTTAGTTGGGGATTGTTATTAGTCAAAATTTTACCTGTCATAAGATGAAGAGAAGAACCACTGTTTTATATGAATATGTGAAGTTTAAATGATTAGTGAAAGTTTGTGAGTGTTACATAGGTTTTTGTTGACTCTTCGCCCAAAGTTGGATACATTTTAAAGTTTTTACGAAATTAAATATATTTAGTTTATGGCAACATCTTTCCTTGCATTATCCGTAGCTGACGTAGGTGTATGTGTGTGAGTGTGTGTCATACCCGAGGGGGTACCGCATTGCAGCCGCCATGACCTTTTTACGCATCATGCATCCGAATGATGGGATGAAATGAGAGTATTATTGATGGGCTGCCGAAACTAGACCGCGGGGAAAGAGCCACCGTGAAGGGTCCCTAACATAACCCAAACAGTTCTACATTGCGAATTGGGGAGCGCTAGAGCCCGCGCCCCAGGTCTGACCGAACCTCCTGGGTCCTACAGACGACTCCAAAGCCACCACGCCTCCGAGCGCTGCATTTCCAAAGCCCACCAAGGAAGGGCGCCACCACCGCAGTGCTCCCTTACATTTACAACACTGAAAGTTGCCGATTGTAATAAAAAGACAGGAAGTTGGAATGAAGAAACATCCCCCATCATTCGCCTAATGACCCGAAAACCCCTTGGATCAGAGAGGTCGGCTGCGGGAATTGAACCCATGACCTCCTGTATGGCAGACCCAGACGAAGCGTATGAGCCATTTGGCTCGGTCGACGTCGGTGTTGTTTTTATTGCAGTGGCGGCAGGTGATTATTTAAGTTCGGTTGCCGATTGAAACTAGTCCTTTTAATTAAAACTTAATGAAATTGGTGTTGCTAAGCGAGAGATCTGCCGGGGTAATTAAACTGACATCTGGGGAGAGAAAAAAGAAGCTGTAACAAGAGATGATATTGCAAAAACTCCTGACGTAATTGTTATTCATCGACTTTGGAAGAGCTGTCCGCCTTGAGCAGTTTGTACTGATCGTTCAGCAAGGAAGCAGTATCAATAACTGTTTTTGGTTACAAAATATATATTCTGCAAACAAACTATTCTTATAAAATATTATTATTTTATCTATATTTATGTTAATTGAGATAAACCTTATTATAAATGACCTTATTACTTAAATTCTTGTAAGTGGAAGGGAAACAAGGGAATACACAAGGCTAAAGCGATAGTCAAATCCTTTAAAAACTGTTGCTAGGCGATTCTCATTGAAATTTGGTTCTCTTTCCATGGCCAGGAATAAAACAAAAGAGATATGAAACAGAAGAGGCTTCCCGTTTGATAAAAGTTTAACTATTTTCAAATTGAAACCAACAACAAAAAATACCTTCGAAAAGGTCAACTCTACAACAAAAATGCACATAACATAAAGTTTGCATTTTAACGAGATCTACCTACATTTCTTGTGTAGTAAGATTTTGTCTATTTCTTATAGTTTAACCGTTATGCGAAATTCAGCAAAATCAATCTGAATAAGGTACTCTTCAGGGGCTATTCCCAGAAAATTCAAGATATACATTTTATTCGTGATGTAAATAACTTTAACATCAAAATCGTTAGAGCCATTTTTGAGAAAATCAAAAGTTTCAAAAATATTTCCATGTAAAGGTTAGTTTGGGGTGGGGATTTTTTTGAAAATCTTCGTGTTGCATCCTTGGAAGATACTAAACTTAAACATCTTTTAGTTTTTGAGCTATGCTGTCCACAGAAACACACGAACCTTTTTTTTCATTTTTGTTGGACTCAGTTGACCTCAAAACATATATTTCCATTAAAATTTCGGCTTCCAATTTTTGGTGCATTAAAATACCTTCTCTATACACTATGTTTATAGTACGTGTAGAGAAAGTAAAAAGTTAACATACGTTTCTATTTTCTTCAAAATATAGGTGTATTATTATTATTATTATTATTATTATTATTATTATTATTATTATTTATAGAATTATACAGAACAATAGTGGTCCTAAATTACTTTGGGGCTTACCCCTCTGCGTGAGTGCCCCTGGCGTCTGTAATTTCCTGTTAAACCTTCAAATTATCCCACAAAAAAGTGTGCGATACAGTAGATAATATTTTCCGTAGAACACGTAAATTGGAGCCGCTGTTGTTTGCAGCAAATTAACACAACCTAATTATTGTTCATGGGCTTGATAGGACAAGTTCCTTTCTCTCGTGACTTACTGCCATTAACAAGCATTCTTACACTTACGGAATAGTGTATCTTTAGCACACAGTAAGATAGTGTGAGCGGCCAATGTATTTTCACAGAAACAGGTTTCCGTTTCAAATTCCCTTTAACCCTATAATTTCCTAAAGAAAGGGAGAGCTAAACTGAAGGAAATATAAGCAATGGTATGTATATTGTGATATGATTGTGATAAAAGAAGAAAAAAAAAAGTATTCTTTAAAAAAAAAAACTGCTGTGTATGTGTATGACGTGTTTTCTACGTGCATTAATAGAAATAGCATAACTCAAAAACAAAGTTTTCGTAGTACCAAATTTGGTATTAGTTGCAGTATCTTTCAAATATTTTCAACAAAATCCCCCCACTACAAACTATGTTTTACAGTGAACACTACTCGAAATTTTCAATTTTCACAAAGATGCGTCTAACATTTTTATTTAAACATCATAGATATCCACATAACAAATAAAATGTACCGATGTATTGACTTTTTCTGACATTAATCACCAGGATCCTCAAAACATATTTCCGATGAAACCTCAGGATCAAATTTTTGTTGGAATTTAATACATTCTCTGTCTACTATGTGTATTGTACCTGATATATAAAGTAAAATATTTGTTTAATTAGAAACTAATTTATTGATATCAAGTTAATTGAACTTTAGTGAATGTTGAAATGTACTTAAAAAGCTTACAATGCCACAAGTGAAATTTTAGACCAGTGTATTTTTATCTATATGGATTTGAAATTTGGTTTCATATTTTAGAAGTTGAATAGTAGTATATGTTTTTCCAGGTTTTCCGATTAGTTACGGGACACTAGACAGAGCTCTATATATTTTTAAACTTTAATGCTACTTACTTGAAAATTAGCGTACTTAATATGAGAAAAAAGTAAATTACTGTGTAAAAGCTGAAAACTCTAGCGCAAATTATTTCTGTGAATCATAATATAATTGATAATAAACACAATTAAATATTCTTTATTAGTGAAAAAATGTAAATATTCAATAACCATCCTTGGCATTCACATTAGTCAAAAAAGATGCTAATGAAATTTCCTGATACTTCACTTCAGTTCAAATAAATTTAAACTTTTATTCAAATTGAAGATGTTAGTTGTGAAGAAACACATTTTAGTTTTTATTAAGTCGATATTAAAATTGTTGTTTGATTTTTGAGCATAAGTTACTATTTTTAGCAAATGATTTAAACAATTATAAATTCCATATTTAAATATTCAGGTAGCACACTTGCATGTAAATTTGCATACAAATCAGAGCAAATCTGAAACGCAAGGAATAAATGTTAGGCGCCAGTAACTGACAAAACCCCACATTCAGAAAGGAGAAGTAGGGTTAAAAACTAGCAATTTTAAATATGTTGCTCGACTTTTAAAAATGGCTTAGTGTGAAAAATGATCGCAAAAATGATTATTATGTGTGTGTGTCTGTGCGCGCGCGCGAGTGTGTCTATTCATCATTCATTCAAGTTCCATCACGCCATGATGATGTATATTGAGCCACCTTTAAAATGCTTTCTTGATCAGGGAATTTCTAGTTCGCGAGTTCGCTACTATGTGCGCATGTTGACGAGGATCAACTCATCTCCTATAGATGGCACTGCAGGATGAAATCACGACTTACGGACGTGAAACATGGCAAATTTAGCCCAGGAAACCTTTTATTTCAAAGAATGGCGTTCTTTTTCTCTTTCTTCTTCTATATTAGTCCCTCGAGACCATGTTTTTTTTGTCGTCGTTCTATATTTCACCGTCTATATAGTTTATATAATAATGCTTGCCTAGAAATTCTCGAAGGACGCATTCTTTGTACATAATCCTTCCATTGCTTGATGCTTCGTGGCGCAGGGGATCGTAAGTATGAGTCGTACCTCGAGCATATTTTTTGTGTGTTTGTAAGTTAAAAGAAAATGTTAACAAATAGGAAAACAAAGGAAATGTAGGGAAAATAGAAAAATAAGGGAAAACGAGGAGAAAAGAATATAGCGCCGGTTTCGGAACTGTATGCTTTTATATAAAAATAAGCATTACACGAAACCAACGGTTTTACTTACCTTGCGAAGGAAGCCATGATAAGGATTTATACACCCGAAAAATTCCATCACTCCCCGCTGGTTTTGAACCCGCAATCTTGGGCACTAGAGGCTAGAAGGCTTAACCATTACACCACGGAGGTGTAGTGGTTAACCATGTAAGAAGCTGAAAACATGATAGGGGTGGTTTTTATATTTGTAATGTAACTTATACTTTTCCTTGGATTCTGTAGCATAAGTAGGAGTTTGCGAAGTTGTAATATGATACCGGTATAAACATGAATGTCAAAACATGTTATTAGATAGGCAGCAAATATCTCGGAAATGGTTTAGTTCTATAAAAAGCAGTATATGACATAAATTGTGTCTTTTGACGACGTAGTAATTTCTGTCTCTCTCTTATAATTTAGCAGTTGTGCAAAAGTCATCCAGAATGAGAACAGGTCTTTAGAAGCTATTTGAAGAAAATTAAAAAAATACATTTTATTTGATCTGTTTTTTAATATACGGTATTTTATTCAAAAACGTTACAACCATTTTTGAGAAAGTAAATATTTTCGGAAATTTTTCCATGTAAAGGGTAGTTCCGGTGGGGAGAGTTTCTTGAAAATATATTTGTCGCATCCTTGGAAGACGCTGAAATTAATTATAAGGTTGCTGTTTAATTGGGTTTTCGTTTTTGAGTTATGTATGTAGTTCATAGACCAACAGACACAGGGATTTGATTACAGGGAACCCTAAAACGTGTATTTCCAGTGATATCTCAGTATCGAACTTTTCTGTGGATTGCAATACCTTCTCTACCTTATGTAGGTAAGGAAAGTCAAATTTTAAGCCTCTCTGTTTATCGTTTTGGACTGGAAATCATTAGAATACCAGTTTGCAATAAAGTGCTCAAAACTATCCACTGACTATCCGACGTTCAATGAAGTTGGATTGCAACTAAGGGACTTGAAATATGAAAGCATCCCTATTCTGAAATTTCTGGAAATATTTTATAATTTATGTGCCAAGTCGGACAGTTGAATGTTTTCCGACAATGTACACCTGAAGTTAAATAAATCAAATAAACAAATGCTTGTATCACATACTGTATATTTTGCTGGGGAGAATCAACACATGTGAGCAGTTTGGTGGGCTGAATAAAACTGGATTCCACATAGAGACGTACTTGGTCAATACCACCGCGCCTGCGCGTTACGTCGCTATAATACATCATCTTGAGTGAAGCAACAAGAAACGTTGATGATATTCCTTGTGAATGTGGGTTTTTCTGTTAGCACCTGGCGGACAGTCATCAACATTACCCTCCCGGCAATTGTGGTATTTTATCATCATTATCATCGCCACAGGCGGTAGGCTTCTGTAGAGAATTCATAAGTATTGCTTTCTCTGAATCTACCGAGAAAAGTGAACGAGGAAAAAAGTGGAAATTAATAACTTTGTTCATAAAATAACGTTATTTGTATATCGTAGTATACATTACAAACAAAAATTCGATATTGAGATTTCAGCGAAAATATATGTAGAACGTATTTCGAAAACGAAAAGTTGGATAAATACGAAACTTGGTAATTATATTCAGCATCTTTCAAGAATGCGACATCAAAAACTACCTTGACGAGGTATTTTGTTTTTCGAAGATGTCTCTGATGATTCTGATTAAAATACCAGATATTTAAGGCATTTACATGAGTAATAAAATGTATATATATTGCATTTTCTGGGAAACGCTTGTGAATCTTCATTTAGAGAAAACTTTGTATAAATAACACTTAAACCATAAGAGAGGGACCAAAACGTATTACCGGACTAAGACTTCTCAAGAAGTTGGCTTCAAGTAAGCTGTACTCAAACCATGATCAGCACATAGAACGTACAGAGGTAAGTGACCATGAATCACTGATGGAAAGTACAGGCGCCAACAGACTGAAGAGAGATTGGCGGGAGGGTAGTCATCTATGACATCACAGCAAAGTCCTAATTTTCTACCTAATTTCCTTTCGTCATGTCTTTAATCCGTGGATCCCGTGTAATGTTTATTTGCACATAAAAGAACCTCATACCGTGAAAGAAAAGGTTCCTGCGCTGAATTCCCCATTTTCACGACCCCAAGTGCCATCTGTGGGCGAGGAGTTGATTCCTCCTCACCATGTGCACGTAGTGGAGACTAGAAATTCCTTGATCAAGAAACCAGTGTAAATGTGGCCCAAAATATGGTGGCGGGATTGAACTATGAAAGAATGTCTTTTAATACTCACATATCATAAAATGGCGTAACTTTCTTAAACGTAAAATGTATTTCAAATAACTTCCTTTGTGGTATCGGTCATTTTGGAGATATACTATTACTGGTTTGGTGTTTTCAGTATCTCGTTATTTTTAAGTAGGCCAGCATTCAGCTGTTTCTCATTGTCATGAAGATAATATAGGCATTTAAAGACCAGTGTATGTCAACTCGCTTTTAAACATTCGACTATCTCTCCTCTGCAATTTTAACGAAATGTGCCAATTTTTATCTAAATTAGCATCCAGTAGATAGAAAAAAAGAAAAAGAATATGATGTGTTACGTTCGCATGACTTTCTCTATCTGTTCTGTAAACAAAATATTATTACAGCTTCTTCTTCTTCTTCTTCTTCTTATTATTATTATTATTATTATTATTATTATTATTATTATTTACTTCATACTAATCATGATAAATATTACCAGGAATTGTGTTACTAAGTGTCTTAGTAGAAGGGAAATAAGGCAGTACACTAAGAATGTGACAGTCAAGTGTTTTAAAAACTGTCACTATGCAATTGTCATTTGGAATTCTTTGACCAGGAGTAAAAGAAAAGAGATATGAAATGGGCGAGGACTTCCCGTTTGAGAAAAGTTTAAGTATTTTATAATGAAACCAATAATAGGGAATACATCTGAGATGGATAACTCTACATAAAAATACTCAAATTGTGTCTTTTACCAATCTACATTTTTTGTGCAAGACATTTTTGTCCATCTCCTACCGTTTATCTCATTCAGAACGAAAAGGACTTCATGGGATATTCCCAAGAAATTCAGGATTTTTAATTTATTTGCCACAAAAATATCTTTAATATACGACATTTTATTCAGAAACGTTAGTCATTTTTTGGAAAATCAAACATTTCGAAACATGTCCCATGTAAACGGTAGATAGTTTGCGGTGGGGGAATTTTCAGAAAATCTTCTTGTGGCATCCTTGGAAGATACTAAGCTTAAATATCAAGTTTGGTATTGAACCGACTTCTCGTTTTTTGAATTATGCTGTCCACACACACACACACACACACACACACACACACACACACACACAGACAGACTCACGGACCTTTTTCTAAAAATGCTTTTTCTGGAATCAGGTGTCCAAAAACACGTATTTACGGTGAAATCTCAGTATCGAATGTTACTGGAACACAACATATTTCTAGCTACTATGTACATTGTGCATACGTGCTAGAGAAATTAATAAGCTCTTATAAGAATAGTTTGAAGAAATGATGGGTCTGCACAAAGGCAAGTGGTCGTAACGCATCAGCTATTTTTGGAATGAAGCAATGACGAAGTGTCAAATAAAGAAGGGACTTTTTGTTAATACACTACGTCTGTCAATGTACCAATAATTTTATCTTATTACAAAGTTACTAACACTGTGGCCGCCACTAAACTGCAGGTGCCAACATTTGTGTTTCAGAAGCTCACGCAATATCTGTACGTACGTGCTGCAGCAGAAATCGATAAACTGCCTCACCGTGAACTAACTTGATTACACGCATCAAGGTGCAAAGTTGCTAAGGTCTCCATATTATTTAAACTGGCGAGGTGATGACGCCGGCAGACTCCTGGCCAAGAAGTCTTCAACTGGTGACTTTCTGCAGGCGATGTTTAGATATGCTTGTCGGCTTAAATTTATCCTCACTTATTTAGGTTCAAAAATACACTTTCAGTGTGTTTTGGTTGGTTCCAATAACACACTTGATAAATATCTAAGAACTTCTCTTGAGATTCGTGTTTATAATGGACCACAGTTAATATTTGTAAAATCTCTTGTGAGGCAATAGCGAGCTTTATTGCGTGCTAGAATGGCAACACGCGACTGAAATGCTGAATGTGGTAAACGATTCCGGTAGTTTTTTTTTATTCTTCTTTTTTTCTTTGTTCCCTACATTTTGTTTTATGACAAACACACATACATGTATACATCACAACCACACAAACACCCATGCTCAAGGTGGGACTCGAACCCACGATCCCCTGTGCCACGAAGCACCAAAGCGAGGCGCTTTAGCGAGCGCAGCCATGGGGACCAGCTATATAGTAGTTAAACTGCTTCTAACAGCTGAAGTGTTGGAAATAGTTCATGGTTAACCTATTACAATAGGTTGAACAATTTATTCTTTTCTGTTGTTTTAAGACTGAACTCAACCTGTATCCATTTATCTTTCTATTACTGACCCAAAAGGCAATTTAACGTGTTTTAACTACGAATAATAATAATAATAACAATAATAATAATATAAACACTAATTTGTTTTAACAATAATAACACCTAGTCTGCTTCTGCAGTGTTGGGGAACCGTGTCTGCCTCACACTCAAAAGGTCCCGGGTTCGAATCTCGGTTAAGTTAACGTTATTAAGGCTATTTTTCGGGTTTTTTCCTTATCCTGAGAAGACGAATGTCGAGTAACTCTAAGCTCCATGTACTCCGGACTCATATTATCATCTCCTTGCCGATTTCATTCATTGTTCCATATGACATATAAGGTTAAAGAACATTAATCAGCCCAAAAAGTTAAAATAATAATAATAACTATAACAACGTTTTCGTATGACAGTAATAGCTTGTAGTAATATTTGCTGTTATACTAACATAATTGAAATTTATTTACTTAACTAAACTTTTAAAATAAAAACATTAAAGGCATATGGATTATTAGGAGTATTTGAATATTTAATAGAAACTCGTATTGTACACTATATACGCGGGACTTGTTGGAGATTTATCTTTTTCTTTTCGTAATTATTGACAAAACTATGCAATTATTGTTGTAAACATAAGTACTAATATTATTAACAGCAATACTAACATTAATAATGCTTATGGATTTCATATGATGATGATGATGATGATGATAATAATAATAATAATAATAATAATAATATAGTCAGTAATCCCATAATTGTAATAAAATATAAGTCGAACATTAGCAGTAATAATGATATTTTTACTTTCTCTACATGCACCTAATATGTACTTAGTGTATAGAGAAGGTATTGCATTGCACCCAAAAATTCGGTACCGAGATTTCACCGAAAATACATGTTTTGGATCCCCGAGAATCTAAAAAAAGGTCCGTGTGTGTATGTGTGTGGGTCTATGGACAGCATAGCTCAAAAACGAAAATACCGTTAAATCCCAAACTACCCTTTACATGGAAAAATTTTCGAAAATTGTTATTTTCTGAAAAATGTCTCTAACAATTTTGATTAAAAACTCTTATGTTTAAGATATGCTAAATAAAATGTATTACTTGAATTTCCTGGGAATAGCTTCTAAAGATATTTTTATTCTGGATGATTTTTATTGAATTTTGCATAACTGGTAAACCGTAAGAGTTAGACAAAAATTTACTACACACAAAATGTATATCACGATAAAACTCACAATTTATATCACATATATTTTTTCGTGTACTTGGCCGTTTTCGAGATATTCCTTGTTATTGATTTCAGTTTTAATATGCTAATATTTTAGCATTAAATAGATAGAATAAATGAGCTTATTAACAATAATTTGTTACAGTGATATAACAATGGAGCACATTAGATTTTTTCAACGTGCCAGCTCAATAAGTCTACTGGCATTGACCGTCGAGCTGTAATGTAGAATTGAGATTTCTTAGGCATAAGAAACATTTCAATAATAAAGAAAATAAACCTAATATATAAATGAATATGAAAGAACGGGGGGAAAGAGATTGCAGTAACAAATAAATAAATGATTAAAGATATTAAAAGGAAATACATTAGAATAAACAATAAATATTAAAAAAATTGTATTTATTCTGTATACGAAAGGAAGTTACTGCTGAAAGGAAAAACTAGAGATTTAGAAATATTAGCTGCAAGATTTATTTGGTAGTGTGGGTCAGAAAATCATTAGCAGAAAGTATATATAATTGAATTGTGGAAATTTTGTGTTCCGAGTGTTACAAAGAAGAAACATTAAACATTAATGACCAAGGGTACTTTGGACCTGAAGGGAGCAAACTGTAGTCTAATGCTTTTGCTGCGGTGCCAAAATTATTCGGTGAGAAGAGACCGATTTGGAAAAACCTTTGACAGAAAATACTAACCAATAGAAATTAAGAGATGTTTAACTTTGGATCCATTCGTGTCAGATCATAGAAAATAGGAGGGGCCATAAGAAATGTGTCTAGGCCTGAAGGGAGGTTACGGTCACGAATTGTAGAAGGGAAGAAGTTACTTATAATCTATCAATGGTGCTGAGCAGTTTTAGGAAGGTGAGTGGTGGACAAAGAGTTATTTCTCCGAGTTCATATGGGAATTAGAGCAGGGAATAGTTGGAAAGTAGGGTAAATTTGCAAAAGTTTAATTGTAAGAAACTTATTCAGTGTGGGGGAATAACATTTTAAATGAGAAAACGGAAGTCAGAGGGGACAAATAATTTAATGAGTGTGAAATGGATAAACTGGGGCAATCCGAAAAGAAATACAGTGATTTTTTTCTTCACACATGCCCTGAGAAAATACCTAAAAGAGATTCTACTTTTAAGCCTTCCAAATCGTGCCATAAAATGGCATATAAACCATAAAATTGCCGCCACAGTTGAAACGTATTCAAATGCCACTAGAATGGAACCTACAACACGTGTTGCTGCTTGCTCTCAGCGAACGCTCCTAAAGGTGACGTGCCTGTTCCGCTGTCAGCTCAGGACTGTCACAGGTATTCTACCTGTCTCAGGATCATGCATGATTCACACTTATAATTCGACAAACAAAGTCTTCGCTGTCGGCCAGAAGAGCTGCATTTTTCATGACGAGGGTTTGTATTAATATTTTGAGGCTTCTCTCAGCATGACGGCAGTCAGTCGGGTAAATAATTAATGTTCACGAGCAGCAGGCAGTTTGTTTTTTCTACCCTCGCGCAATTAGAGAACAATGATATGGCCATGTTTATTTAATTATCGGTGGCAGTTGTCCGCACCGTCCACGAGTCCCGTCATATCGTCTCCATTTCAGATTTTGGTAACACTGAACCGAGCAAGATGGCCCAGGCGGGAGATTTTGTCCATAGATTTTTTTTTGTGGTCTTACCTAGTAGGTGATTGTTGGACCAGATTATACACTGCTACGAAGTTTCCTTTCCTTTCATTTTGCGGAGTTGGAGCCCCTTCTTTCAGCAGAGTACTGTTTCTATTATTTTTACTTTCTCTACACATACTATGTACATAGTGTATAGACAAGATATTGCACTCCACCCAAAAATTCGTTACAGATATTTCACCGGAAATATATGTTTAAGGATCCCCTGTATCCAAAAAAAAAAAAAAAAAAAAAAAAAAACATTTTCAGAAGAAGGCCCGTGTGTGTCCGTGTGTCTGTGAACACGATAACTCAAAAACGAAAAGTTGGTAAAACACCAATCTTGGTATTTAAGTTTAGTAACTTCCAGGGATGCGACACGAAGATTTTCAAGAAAATCCCCCCCCACTCCCAACTACCCTTTACATGGAACTTTTTTGGAAAATTTTGATTTTCTAAAAAATGGCTCTAACGATTTTGATTAAAATATCGTATATTAAAGATATTTACCTGACAAATAAAATGTATATCTTGAATTTTCTGGGAATAGCCTCTGAAGACTACTTAAATCTGGATGAATTTTGCAAAACTACTAAACCGTAAAAGACCCCTGAATTAAAAGCTAATTTTTAAAAAAAGGTCAGTGTATGGGGGGAAGCATAACTCAAAAACCAAGAGTAGGTTAAATACCAAACCTGTTATTTAAATTCAGTATTTTGTAGGGATGTGACACAAGGGTTTCCAAGACAATCTCCCCACCCAAACTACCCTTTACATAGAAGTTTTTTCGAAAATTGTATTTCTCTTCTACTTACACGAAACAAATAATAGAAAAATGTCTACGGTTTATCTCGATTACCATCGTTATTTGTAGAGTTAACCGTTTCCGAGATATTCCTTATTATTGGTTTCAATTTTAAGCTACTTAAAGTTTTCTCGAACGGGAGGTGATGTTTCATTTCATGTCTGTTTTGTTTTACTCGTGCAAAGTTTCGGAGGTGCAAAGTGAAAACCAAATTTCAGTTGTTTCACATAGCGATCGGAGTTTTAAAGGATTTGGATATCGCTGTGACGTAGTAGATTCCCTTATTTCCCTTCTACTTACAAGAAAGCAAGCAATAATACCATTTCTGCTAATTTATTTCGATTAGTATGAAGTAGGTAGAAGAATAAGCTTTTGTAAGAATAGTGTTAATTATAACAAAACCTCGTAATTCGCTCTTCTAGGGAATGTAGCCTAAATGAACAATAATCGGAATAGGGTTGCACACTGGATATCATTTATTAGCTATGAAAAAGCAATTTTGAGACAATTTAATAGGTAATATAGTACACCTAATCAATGTTTCTGATTATTCAGGTGGAGTACAGTGCAAAAAGAAGAGTAGGAGTTAATTTATTATGGAAAAAAGCCTCGATTGTTGATTGCGGTGTATGGACCCTTGCAGTTAATTATTACATTTACGGTTTGCCATTTTGTACCTACAACAGTACAACTCGCTATACACTGCACAGAATTCAAAGAAAGACTTCAGTACGTGAGGTAATGCTGAAACATGGCCATTTTTCTGCATAAAGAACTGTCTGAGCAGTGGAAAACCCTGTCACAGTCATCCTTCACTGCCTATTACTCTCTCAGTATCATTTGTAATTGTGTTGTTACCAGCTATACTGGTTTCCTGGCAGTGAAATATGGAAAATATGTGATATCTTTGGCTGTCCTTGCTTCGCTGGCTTTCGTATTATTCCAAGCGGGTGTTGGGAAACGAGGGAAACCTTTGCAATCAGAGATTGAGATTAGGCAGTTACGGATTGCTAACTGCCGTGTGGGATGTATTCCTATCTGTTTCTGCTTACCATGTTTCAAGTTAAAGCAAACACAATAAAAGAATAAACTTCGACAGGAAGTCATTTGAAAGTATAATTGCTTTCAAGAAAAGCAGTGTTATAGTGAGATACTGCGAACATAGGGGCGAACCCTCGATCGCTGAGTGCAGTTGCACTATTTTCTCATCATGCTTTAAAAACATTCAAAACTTCGCAATTTATTTATGGGCCTAAAAACTGTAATAGTGGGATTTGGAAGCGTTAAAGGGAGTAAAAGCATACACTGTCAACATGGAACATCCAAGGACTTTACAAATAAGCGTAACGAACCTGAGTTTTACTGCAGCTTTTTACACAAGTCGTGTGTAAGACAGGAACTGGATAGATAGTCAGACTGAATTTTTCAATTTCAATTTTGTAAGAATAGTTTGTTACAGAATAGGTAAAGGAAACATGTTTTGCATGGTTAGTCATATCGAACGCGATGAACATGGGGTGAAATGATGCTCATATGATCTTGGGTTCCATGTAGTTCAAAGTTACTCGACATCGTCTTTTCAGGATAAGGGAAGACTTTGAAAGAAGAATAAAACAAACGCTTTTAAATCACTCTAAGTGAGATTCAAACTCTCGTCTTGAATGTGAGGCAGACGCGCTACCCCAGACACAACCAAGGGCAGCCAATAAGCTCTCTTAAGAGTAGAGTTATATCCATTATTAAATATAGCGGGTAGAAAATGTCATGTGAGTATAAAGGATTTGGGTAGAATAGAACAGTTCCTATAACTTAGTATTGAAGCTATAGAGCAAGTAATAAATATGAGAAGTGAACCACCAAAGTCAACAACTGAATACGAGAATAGAGAATAAAATGCAGGATATTAGAAAAACGAAAATATGTTTACATTCACATGGCTTTCTCTACATCTCTAAAACAAATTATTATTAAAAAGCTTATTCTTCTATTTACATCATACTAATCAAGAAAAAAATTAGCAGAAATGGTCCTATTACTTGCTTCCAAATAAGTAGGAGGGAAATTAGCGAATATCATAGGCTAAAGTGATAGTCAGAAGGTGATTGCTATTTGATTGAACTTCCTTTGTTTCTATAGACAGGAGTTGACAAATTCCCGTTTGAGAAAAGTATAAGTATTTTGTAGCTGAAACCAATAACAAGGAATATTTAAAAAACCACCAATTCCTAGAAAAATAAATGTACATAATATAAAGTATGTGTTTTAACGAGCTCTACACTTTCTATTAAGTTTTTGTCTCTCTCTCTCTCTCTCTCTCTCTCTTACGGTTTACTAGTTATGCAAAATGCATCCAGAATAAAGATATCTTCAGAGGCTGTTCCCAGAAAATTCAAAATATGCATCTTATTTGTCCTGTAAGTATCTTTAATATATGGTATTTAAATAAAAATCGTTAGAGCCAATTTTGAGAAACTCAAATCAGACAGACACACGGGCATCTTTCCAAAAATACTTTTTTAGGATTCAGGAGGTCTCAAAACATATATTTCTGGTGAAATCTCGGTATTGAATTTTTGGGTGCATTACAATACATTTTCTACACACTATGTACATGGTACGTATAGAGAAAATCATTCGGAGTTGGAACGGCAAAGCTGTCAGGGAGGTAAGGAAAGGAAAAACAAACAATTAGAGCATGTTCGAAGAATAAAACCACCATGAAGTATGGTGACCAAGTCTCGGTCCAGTAGTCTTCACCAAGTTTATTACCCGCGACCTGCACGGTCAGTAACGTAACTTCTGTCTCACCTCTTTTGGGGCATGTCAAGTTCATGTTTTAGTAATAACCTGTTGACCTCATTATTCAAAACGTGGGGTAACGAACTCAGGATAATCTGCATGTTTACTTCCTCTTATACCTGGTGCAAGTAGGGGAAGTATTGTATCACATCCTTACATTCGATACGGATATTTCACTGGAAATACGGGTTTTGACGCTCCCTGATTCAAAAATCTGATGTGTTACACTCACATCACTTTCTATAACAAACATCTGATGTAATCCATTTACATGACTTTCTCTATATCTCTGCAACAAGTGAGAAAAAATTAACAGAAATATCTTATTACTTGCTTCCCTGTAAGTAGAAGCGAAATAAGGGAGTAACATAAGTTAAAGTGATAGCAAAAGATGGTTGCTATGTGACTGAAGTTCCTTTGTTTGTATGGACAGTAATTGTTAAATTCCTGCATGAGAAAATTATAAGTTTTAAAGCTGAAACCAAAAAACAAAGAGTATCTCAAAAACGATCACCTCCACGAAAAAAATGTGTGTAACATAAATTGTGTGTTTTAATGTGCTCTACATTTTTTATGTGGTAAGCTTTTGTCTATCTCTTACGGTTTACCAATTTCACAAAATTCCGTAAAATTATTATATATATTATATATATATTGGATATTATATATTAAATTATATATAGATATTGGAAACTTGGGCCAAGTCCGGAGCTGCGGTTTTCAACGAATCCCGCCCTTGATCAGCAAACCAAACAGTAGCTCATCTGCTGTCACTTTTACAGCATAAGCTGACTTTCTGACTTTCTACGACATTAGAACACATTCTGGCACTTACCCAACCACACTAAATAAGCTAATTCAAAGGTTAAGTCATTATTTACAACACTGAAAATTAACTCTGGAATACCTGTTGATTTATTATCAATCGTTAAGGGTACTCTGCCTCAGAAATGTGACAACGTACGGAGGCGAAAGTTAGAGGTTTCGTTGACCCAAGGCCAACCCCCCCCCTAAAACTTCACGGTGTATTTCACATAAAAGTAATCGCTGCCGCTCGAAAACGTTACTCTTTATAATGGCTGCGAAATATGAGTTTAATAGACGGGCCCAAACTATCTGGCATAACGGCCCTGGGTTTGAAAACTGGCCAAGATATCAAATACATGTTTTAAAGTTTACACATTCTCGTGCAACCTGTTTCTTAATAATGCTTAGCATTCTTCCTTTTATTTATATATATATATATATATATATATATATATATATATATATATATATAAGAATAATAAGGTCTACTAAGGAAATATAGGAAACTGGAAAAAATGGAGAAAAAAGGAATACAGCGCCGCAGTTCTGACAATTATATATATATTTTTTTTAAACAAAAATACAGTTCCGGAGGCTTGTCAGAACTCCGGCGCTGTATTCCTTTTTTCTCCATTTTTTCCAGTTTCCTATATTTCCTTAGTATACCTTATTATTCTTAACGTTTTCCTTTTACATATACATACACAAGCAAAAACATAGACATTTACAAACACAGAAATACCCATGCCCAAGGCGGGACTCGAACCCACGATCCTGTGCACCACGAAGTGCCAAAGCGAGACACTTTAGCGAGCGCGGCCACTGGGATCGGCAATATTTTATATCCTCCAGTATGGTTCGACATGCTTAATCGAGATAAATGAGTGCAGAAATTATTCCATTACGCGTTTCTTTTTAGGTAGGTACAAGAGAAATACAGGAAACTGAAGTGATAGTCAGATTCTAAAAAGGAGATCTGTTTTGAAATCCTTCTCCTCTAATGGCATCACAAGAAACAAACGAATGTCTGCTATATTTTTTGTGCTATTAAATACATATATACTTAATAGCACAAAAAATATTATTTGCATGTGTTGTTTGTTTTAAAGGAGAACAACTTTTTTGAGTTGTTTATCCATTACGTTTACCAATTACACAATTAATGTACCAGATTCTATCACAATGAAGAGGACTTCTCCTCTTCTCAGATATTTGAACAAAATTCAATGTGTAGATTTTATTTGTCATATTAACATATTAAAACTATAGCGGCCCGCCTAGGTAGCTTGGTGGTAGCGTGGCTGCCTCACATTCAACAGGACAGGAGTTGGGATCTCGCTTCGGGTGAGTTACTCGGGGCTTCCCTTTTCCCGAGAAGACGAATGTCGTGTAACTTTAAGTACCATGGACCCCGAGATCATTTGAGCGTCATTTCACCAATTTCATTCATCGTCCGATATGACTAACCAGGTTTGAATCAAATTCGTTAAAGCTATCCATGCTTTAAAAAATAAAAAGCCGGATGTGTTCCATTCACATGATTTCCTTTTGCTGTTCTGCAAACAAACTATTCTTACAAAGGAGTATTATTTTATTTACATCATGTTAATTGAGATAAATATCAGCAGAATTGGTCTTATTGCTTGCTTCCTCGTAAATAGAAGGGAAATAAGGGAATACACCAGGCTAAAACGATTGCAAATCTTTTAAAAGATGGTCCCTAGGTTCTCTTTACAAGACCAGCTGTAAAACAAAAGAGAGATCAAAGGAACTATGACTTCCCGTTTGAAAAATGTTTAACTATTTTAAAATTCAAACCAAATACAAAGAATATTTCGGAAACGATTAGCTCCACAACAAAAATGTAGAAAACATAAATTTTGTGTTTTGAAAAATGTACACTTTTGGTGCAGTAAGTTTTTGTCTATCTCTTGCAGTTTACCAGTTATACAAAAGTCATTCAGAATTAAGAGGACTTCAGGGGCTATTCCCAAGAAATTCAGGATAGGCAGGTATACGTTTTATTTTATACGTAAACACCTTTAATATGTGGTATTTTAAACAAAATCGTTAGAACCGTTGTTTTAGAAAATCGAAAATTTCAAAAAATGTTCCATTTAAGGCGTAGTTTGGCGTGGAGCATGTTTCTGAAAATGTTTGTGTCGGAGATACTAAACTTGTTACTTGATACTACAAGTCTGATATTTAATGGAGTTTTGTTTTTGAGTTATATATACACACACAGATAGACAAACACATTGATCTTTTCTAAAAATGTCTTTTTTGTGAATGGGGGATGCAGAAGTTCTCAAAACATGTATTTCCGGTATTTTGGGAGGAATACAATGCCTTTGTAGCAACTACGGACATTTTACATACGTGCTAGAGAAAGTAACAATATTTTTTTAATAATGTAACATGATTAGAAGAATCACTTTTTATATGAAGGCTATTAAAAACTACTAGGAATATGTGTATGTAAATTTGTAATGAGTAGGAAAATTGTGTTACAAATGACGTAGAAGGGCGCACGCATCTTCCGCAGCGCCAGAGATGGGAGGCTGTGCAAGGCGACCAACCCTTAGCTTATTGGAGGAATCAATGATGATGTCTGAGGAGGGTGCGCGTGCCGGTCTGCTAGGGTAGATAATTAGCTTCCCCTATTGAGTCTTTACTGTCTCCCCTCGCGACTTTATTCAACTCGTCCTTAATGGGAATTACTTCCGGGGAATCACATCGATTAGGGTGCCCAATGGCCTCACTGATTTTAATCACAACAATCCTGTCACATTCGCCGCCTTAGATTCTTTTCGTTTGTGTAGATGCGCTTTTGTCTGAGCGTAGGTTGTTTGTTTAACAGTTTATAAACAACTGAAGGGACGCTAGTAATCAGATTGTCACTACAATCGAAAATGGCTTTTTATTGAAAATAGTTGTTGGACGATGTGACTTTCTACTACCGATATTGTTGTTATTGGACGTAAGTTAAAATTCACCTGGTTACCATAGAAACAAAAGAAATCGCAACAGTGATGTGGACCTGAAAAGCACATGTGTGGTAAGTAAAACAGTTGTTTAGCCATTTGTTTAGTTTCTCTACACATACTATGTACAAAGTGTATAGAGAATGTATTGCACTCCACCCAAAAATTCGATACCAAGATTTCACCGGGTCCCTCGTGTCATAAAAAAAAAGCATTTTCAGAAAAAGGTCCGTGTGTCTGTGAACACGATAACTCAAAAACGAAAAGTCGGTAAAATACCAAACTTGGTATTTAAATTTAGTATTTTCCAGGGATGCTACACAAAGATTTTGAGAAAAATCCTCCCACTCCAAACTACCCTTTACATGGAACTTTTTCGAAAATTTCGATTTTCTCAAAATAGCTCTAACGATTTTAATTAAAATATCGTATATTTAAGGCATTTACCTGACAAGTAAACTGTATATCTTGAATTTTCTAGGAATAGCTTCTGAAGAGTAGTTTATTCTAGATGAATTTTACGGAATTTTGAATAACTGCTAAACCTTAAGAGATAGACAAAAACTTACTACACAAAAAATGTAGAGGACCTTAAAACACAGAATTTATGGTATGTACATTTTTTATGAGTTCATCGCTTTTGAGGCATTCCTTGTTTTCGGTTTCTGCTATGAAAAACAATTTTTTCGTATAGGAATTTGTCAACTGCTATCCATACAATGGAATTTCAGTGGCATAGCAACCAGCTTTTGAGTATCCCTTTAACGTATGGTACTCCCTTATTTCGCTTCTACTTACAAGGAAGCAATTAATAAGACTATTTCTGCTAAATTTTACTGATTAGCATGAAGTTAATAGAAGTATAAGCTTTTTAAGAATAATTTGTTGCAGAGATGTAGAGAAAGTCATGTGAATGGTACACATCAGGATTTTACTTTCTGTAGCCCCATATGTACAATGTACATAGGGATAGAGAAAGTATTGTAATGCACCCAAATATTCCATACCGAGATCTCACCGGAAATATATGTTTTGGGGTCCCCTGAGTCCGAGTAAGCATTTTTAAAAAAAGGTCCGTGTGTGCGTGTGTGTGTCTGTCTGTGGACAGCATAGCCCCAAAACAAAAAGACCGTTAAATATCAAACTTGGTATTTAGGTTTAGTATCTTCCAAGGATAGGACACGAAGATTTTCAAAAAAATCCCCCCACCATAAAATACCCTTTACATGGAAAAAATTTCGAAACTTTTGATTTTTCTTATAAATGGCTCTAACGATTTTGATTAAAATCGCGTATATTAAAGCTATTTATGTCCGAAATAAAATAAATGTATATCTGGAATTTTTTGGGAATAGCCTCTGAAGACCTCTTTATTCTGGATGAATTTTGTCGAATTTTTCTTAACTGATAAACCATAAGAGATAAAAAAAGCGTACTACACAAAAAATGTACCTCATGACAAAACACACAATTTTTGTCCTTTACGTTATTGTTGTGGAGGTAACCGTTTTCGAGATATTCCTTGTTATTGGTTTCAATTGTGAAGTACCTAAACTTTTCTCACACATGAAGTGTCTGTTTTTCTTTTGTTCACCTCCTGGCCAAGCAAAGAAGTGATTTGCAATGACAATCGCATAACGATAGCTTTTAAAACATTTGACAATCACTTTAGCATAGTGCATTCCCTTATTCCTTTCTACTTATAAGGAACTAAGTAATACCATTCTGCTGCCATTTATCTTGATTAGCATTGTGAACAAAGAAGAATAATCTTTTGTAGGAGTTTTGTAGAGCAGCCAGAGAAAGTCATGAGAGTGTAACACATCAGATTTTTTATTTGAGGATTCTGAATTTCCAGTGAAATACGTGGTAGAGAAAGTAGACTGCTATGTGGCAATATATGGATAGTCAATTATGAGTCATATTTTAGAATCTAAAGCTCAGTTTGACTCCAGATTTTTCTACGTACCTACGTGCTGCATGACTATAAACGTGGCTAGAAGGAAGCGTTTGCCTGTGCAGGTGAAATCGTGTTTTTCTACCTCGGGTTTTCTTTTGGTTCACCACCGCCACCCAAGAGAGAGAGCTGAATTTCAAAAGACAACTTTACAAAAGAATCCTTTGCTTGTATTGACACTAATGTGCCAAGGTTTCTCTTTTGAAACCGTTAAAACCAAGGGCAAACAACCCTCCTCCTCGTCAATGCATTTGCACGGTTTTCTGTCGCAACTTTAGTGGGACAAGAGGGATTTGGGGGTTAAAAGTTTGGGGAATGTCAAACATGACTGACAATATATGTTAGAAAAGGTTTAAAAATAAAGGAAATTTGACGGTTTACTGCAAATGAATTTATAATACATTTAATTACTTTTTCTAGTTAGTAGGGGAGATATTGCATTTCAGTCAACAATTCGATGTCGAGATTTCACAGGAAACAAATGCTTTTAAGCTTCTTGAACTCCCAAAGAAAGTTTTAGAAAGACGTTCTGTCTGAGTTATGTGTGTGAACAGCATAATTCAAAAATGAAATACCATTGTCGATATTTAATTTTTGCGTCTTCAAAGATATGAAATGAAGATTTTCAAGAATATATATTCATGTACCCCAAGCTTCTCTTTATATGGGATAGAAGTTGAACATTTTTATTTTCTCAAAAAGTATTTCGATTAGAATATCGTATGTTTAAGATGAAATGTATTTCGTGACATTTTTGCGAATAGCCTCTGAGGTCATCTCCATTCTGAGTGAAATTTTCATAACTAGTAAACCTCAAGAGACAGCTATATGTTTGTGTGTGTATGTGTGTGTGTGTGTGGTGTGTGTGTATGTATGTATATCTCACATAAAATTGTGCTTAACTATATATAAATACAGTTATTATTTATTTAATTATTATTTTTTGTAGAGTAATGGGAAGTTTCTCTTTTTTTCTCTTGGTGATGCAAAGAAAACAGAATTTCAAAGCCTTAATATAGTGACAAGCTCTTAAATCGCTTAAGCTTAGTGCATTCCCCTATTCCCAATGTATTTACATGGAAATAGGCATGTAATAAAACCATTTGTACAAATATTTTGTCTTGTGTAACTGGAAATATGATACTAAACTTTTGTAAGAATACTTGGTTATGAATTCGTAGAAAAATTCGTGTGGATGAAACATATATTTTGCTCAGCTGAGAATATTTTCAAATATCAAAACACCTGAGAGTCTCTGCAACTTAAACCATAAGGTATTCTGGAATTATGTCTAGTTAAGTACTTTAGTTCGAGAAGATTTATAACAGGTAGATAATATGACAATTGTAGATTAACTTGGAATAAAATGTTCTCTGTTAGTTGGATAAACGAACCCTTATAATAAAAAAGACTCCAATGGGTGAATTAGTTCACGAATAAACGAAGCCTGATATTAGCAGCGACTTCAGTGATTGACGTAGTTCACAGTATGAAGCAGTTCACGAATTGATGAACTCTATGTTGTATTAAACACCTCAGGTGTTATGTGACACATGCAATACAGGAGTGAATGAAATCTCTGTTGTAATAAGCACTCCAGCCTTGTTATATGATGTTCTTGTATTGTAATTAGAGCTAGGAATTTTAGGTGCCACACTATAATTTTATTTTGCTATAAAATATCCAAAAATGAATTCCTTCAAAGAAAGTATGAGTCAACACTCCTGTGTTTTTGGTTGCACGTTTTTTAATATCAACATTTTTGCATCCTTTTTTACTTTTTAGAGTCTTTTCTCACTTGACTCTTTTCTCACTTACCTTGGCTCCTTTACCATTGTTTTTCTATATAAATTAACAACTGATGTTTAAAATAAATGTTCAAATCTCCTGCTTAGCTGATGAAACCGAATCTGAAGCAGAGCTTAGCCAAAATCCCTGGTGTTGCAACAAACAATTTTTATTAGTGTTTGATGCCTGTATATATATTTGCTATATACGGTTCCATAAGCAGTGAATACTGTTGATACATGAAACTACATATTTGCGGAAGGAGGTCTGGTAAGGTAACGTTTATCCCATTTTAAGCAGACTTTTTCATAAATTAATGAATATTGTCATAATTTGCCATGCAGTTTGCCTTGGTTCTATTTGTAATGAATATTTGCGTTTAAAATGTCACTTTTGTTTTCTTTATCATCTATGCACAATGTACTTAGTAGATAGAGAAGTATTGTATTCCACTAAAAACAATTGATACCGAAATTTCATCGCAAATACATGTTTTGAGGATCCCTGTATAAAAACTTTTTAGACAAATATCCGTGGATGCGTGTGGTTTTCGACAAAAAAGAAAAGTTAATTACCACATATTTTGGTATTTAAGTTCTGTATCTTCCAAGGATTTGGCAGGAAAATTTTCAAGAAAATCCGCTCACTCTAAACTATGCTTTTAAAGAAACAATTTTTAATTTTTTTTTTTTTTTATTTTTTTAGTTTCTAAAAATGGCTCAAAAATTTGATTAAAATGCCGTACGTTAAACATATTGACGCGACAAATAAAACGTATATCCCGAATTTCATAGGAAAAGTCCCTGAAGTCCTTTTCATTTTGAATGACTTTTCCATAACTGGTAAATAGACAAAAACTAAAACAAAAACAAAAAATGTATATCTCGTTAAAACACTAAATTTGTCATATAGTTTTTTATTTAACTTACCATTTTCGAGATATTCTATATTATTGGTTTCAGTTTTAAAGTACTTAAACTTTTCTCAAACGGAAACTCTCATCCCTTTTGTATCTCTTTTGTTTTACTCCTGAATTTCAATGATACAGTTTTTAAAAAAAGTTTGAGCCTAATGTATCCCCTTATTTCTCTTCTACTTAAAAGGAACTAAGTAATAAACATATTTCTGGTAAAGTTTAACTCAGCATGATGGAAATAAATGAACTTTGTAAGAATAGTTTGTTTCCAGTCATGTGAATGGAACATGTTAGATTTTCAAATGTCATAATGGAATCATTTCGCATCTAAAAGTTCTAGGTCTACTTGTAATAAAATTTCCAAGTGTTATTACATGATGAAGTTCACGAATGAATGAACCATAATTTTCAAATTTACTAGGACACCCTTATTACATCTAAAATTTCTAGGTCTACTTGTCATAAGCTTTCCAGGTGTCATATGAAGTTCACGAATGAATGAAATTTGAAGGTATTGCAATAAACATTGCAGTATGTAGTATGGTTCAGGAATGAATGAAACAGTGCGAGGTTAATAAACACATCGAGGCGTGTTATGTGAGGGAGGCAATTCACGAATAAACGAACGAAAGCAAAAAGCAAAACGGTAATTAAATAAGAATAAAGAAAATGTTGGAAAAATGGGGAAAAAGAAAGAAAAAATGTTTATTTACTTTATGCTAATCGAGAAAAAATTAGCAGAAAGTCTCATTAATTGCTTACTTGTAAGTAGAAGCGAAATAAGGGAGTACCATAGGTTCAAGTGATAGTCAAAAGATGGGTGCTATTTAACTGAGGTTCGTTTGTTTGTATGGACCGGAGTTGACAAATTTCTGTATGAGAAAAGCATAAGTTTTTCAAAACTGAAGCCAAAAACAAGAAATATCTAAAAAAAAAATGTCAACACCACGAAAAAAACGTACATAACATAAATTGCGTGTTTTAACCTGCTCTACATATTTGTGTGGTAAGTTTTTATCCATCTCTTACGGTTTAGAAGTTGTGCAAAATACCGTAAAATTCATCCAGCATAAAGTAGTCGTCAGAGGCTATTCCCAGAAAATTCAAGATATACATTTTATTTGTGAAGTAAATATCTTTAATATAGTATATTTTAACCAAAATCTTTAGAGCTATTTTTTGAGATTCCATGTAAAGGGTATTCGAGGGTGGGAGAATTTTCTTGAAAATCTTCGTGTCTCATCCTTGGAAGACACCAATCTTAAGCACCAAGATTCGGTACCGAGATTGCACAGGAAATGCATGTTTTGGGTCCCCCTGGATAAAAAAAAACATTTTTGGAAAAAGGTCTGTGTGTGTGTGTGTGTGTCTGTGGACAGCATAGCTCAAAAACGAAAAAACTGTTAAATACCAAACTTGGTATTTAATTTTAGTACCTTCCAAGGATGCGACACGAAGGTTTTCGAAAATTTCCCCCACCTCTAAATAGCTCTATACTATAGATATTTACCTGATAAATAAAATGTATATCTAGAATTTCCTGAGAATAGGCTCTGAAGACTACTTTATTCTGGATGAATTTTAAGGTATTTTGTATAACTGCAAACTATAAGAGATAGAGAAAAACTTACTCAACAGAAAATGTAAAGCTCTTTAAAATACACAATTTATGTGAAGCAGAGAGTAGAGAAAGTCATGTGAATGGAACACATCAGATTTTTTTTGGATTCAGGGGGACCCAAAATATGTATTTCCGGTGAAATCTCGGTATCGTATGTTTGAGTGGAATGCAATACCTCCTCTGTAGGTAAAAAGATATACAGAGCCATAGCTGTATGCTAAGAAACGCTCGAGAGCTTATTAAGCGATGTAGTACGAACCCAGATGCCCCAAGACATTCCGGACCTCACCCAGTCAGTTACTGGGCCTCCCACCTTGCAGAGTGAGAGAGTGTGGAGCACTTTGTACGACTCTTTTCCACAAAATCCTCTGTTGGGACAACGCTGACACGGCGAGCACAATTTATGGCCGCATACTTGGTATTATGTATACAGAGTCAAGTTGTCCGCACCCCCTCCCGATGCGCCTGGTAATAAAACGTGGCTTCCAGGTGCTTGCTGATGTCGTCTTCTCGCTTATTACTGGCACTCCAGTTTGATTCACTTCTTCCACACAAATGTGGCTTTACTTTTGTGTTACGCAGTTAATAACACCGAGTGCTTGTCACGCAATTTGCAGGTTACTTTGCACGAAGTTTTACAACGTTACAAATGGCATTTGGTCACATTTAACACGCACAAAGAACAAACGATTTTACAACTTAGGTATTCTTATGTTTCTTAACGCTTTTTGCTTTCTCTAACCCCATATATACAATGTTCATAGGAATAGAAAAGTATTGTATTCCATCTAAGAGTTCGATATCGAGATTTCACCGGAAATACACGTTTTGAGACCCCCTGAATAAAAAAAACATTTTTAGAAAACGGTAAGCGAAAAGACCGTTAAATACCAAGCTTGGTATTCACCTTACGATGGGACACGAAGGTTAAAAAAAAAACAAAAAAAAAACACCAACTACCCTTTTAAAAATTTAGATTTTCTTAAAAATGTCTCTAACGATTTTGCTTGAAATCTCTTATACTTAAGATATTTATATGACAAATAAAATGTATATCTTCAGTTTTCTGGGAATAGCCTCTAAAGACATGTTTATTCTGGATGGATTTTGCGGAATTTTGAATAACTGATAAACCGTGAGAGATAAACAAAAACTAACAGAGAACAAATTTAGAACTGGTTAAAATACACAATTTATGTTACATAACATTTTTCCCTGGAGTTGACAGTTTTTGAGATATTCCTTGTTATTATTTTCAACTTTAAAATACTTATATTTTTACTTTCTCTATATGCACTATGTATATAGTGTAAAGAGAAGGTATTGCACTCTACTCAAAATTTGATACCGAGATTTCACCGGAAATAAATGTTTTAGGGTCCCCTGTAACCAAAAAGAGCTTTCTCAGAAAAGGTCCGTCTGTGTGCCCGTGTGTCTGTGAACACAATAACTCAAAAACGAAAAGTCGGTAAAATACCAAACTTAGTACTTAAGTTTAGTATCTTCCAGGGATGCGACACGAAGATTTTCAGAAATCCCCCCACCCAAAACTACCCTTTACATGAAACTTTTTTTGAAGATTTTGATTTTCTTGAAAGTAACGGTTTTGATTAAAATACCGTATATTAAAGATATTTACCTAAAAAATAGAATGTATATCTTGAATTTTCTGGGAATAGCCTCTGAAGACTTCTTTATTATGGATGAATTTTACGGAATTCTGCATAACTACTAAACGGTAAGAGATGGACAAAAGCTTAAAACATACAAAATGTAGAGGACCTTAAAACACACAATTTATGCTATATACATATTTTCATGGATTGGTCGTTTTTGTGATATTCCTTGTTTGTGGTTTTGCCTTTAAAAAACATACTTTTCTCATACAGGAATGTGTCAACTCCTGTCCATACAAACAAAGGAACTTCAATCACATATCAACCAGGTTTTGACTATCACTTTAACCTCTGGTACTCCCTTATTTCGCTTCTACTTGCAAGGAAGCAAGTAATAAGTCAACTTCTGCTAATTTTCTCTTGATTAGCATGAAATAAATAGAAGCACAAGCTTTTTAACAATAATTTGTTGCAGAGATGTAGAGAAAATCATGTGAATGGAACACATCAGATTTTTTTTGAGTTATCGTGTCCACACGCACATGTAGGCGCCCGCGCGTTCCTTTTTATAAAAATACTCTGGGGACCCTAAAACGTGTATTTCAAGTAAAAATCTAGATATTGACTTTTTGGGTACGCTACGTACAAAGTAGAGAACGCTATATACTTATATGTATATATATTGTAGCTTAAAGTCCTTTAAACTGGTTGGTCATATCGGACGATGAATGAAATTGATGAAATGATGCTCAAATGATTTCGGGGTCCATGGAGGTTAAAGTTACTTGACATTCGTCTTCTCAGGATAAGGGAAAACCCCGAAAAAAAACCTGTACCATTAACTCACCTTAAGCGAGATTTGAACTCGTGACCTGTTGAATGTGTTGCATATAAATGCATGTTTTGAGGACTTCTGAATCCTTTTATGAAGATTATATGTGTTAGCTTATAACTGTGGGGGAAAAAAAAAAAAAAAAAAGGCCAGTATTTGAAGTGTGGGTGGAATATGGGCATATGGGATTTGTAGTGGACAAAGATGTCTGACTACGAATTTCACCGGGTTCTCTGACTTCCCCCGTTATTCACTCCACCAATTGCTGCATCATCTTTCTTTCCATATATTTCACCTATTTCATAATAACCCTAGATTGAAAAAGTATCCGGAATCGTTTATTTTCCCTTTAATGTATACGAAAGCAAAGGATAGTTTATTTTTAGGTGTCCATGACGACGCTTCATTTCAATTTTCATGCTAATAATGGTTGTTTTCTTTGCTTGGCAACTACTTTTTGTTGTGTGTGCAAGATCGTCTATCACATTTGATAATGTTGGCAACGGAGCACGTTCGAACATAAAGTTTTGTGTTTGTTAAACAAATCTCCCTCAGAGATATTGAGAATGATGGAAGAAGCTTATGGTGAAGCAACTATGAAGGAAACTCAAAAGTATGAATGGTATAAACGTTTCAGTCAACATTTTCGAACGCTGATGAAATTACTGTACATGCGATAACTACAGGTATCTAAAAATATGTTTCAGGGGAGCTTCCAGTCTCTTTATATGCTTGGTAAAAAAGTGTGGCAGTGCAAAAGGGAACGATTTCGAAGGAAATGTTGGGTAAATTGTCTTATAGTAACTTAGTTCTGTGTTATTTACACATTCCGGGAACTTTTTAAATGTATATATTTAGGATCTGAAAAAGCTTTGGTAAAAAGAAGGTGAGAAACGAATACCACCTAATAAAAATAAAAATTTAATGTGATTCTCTACGCTGATGATACAGCAATAATACAGGACAATGAAGAGACCTCCAACTGTCCGTGTATAGAATGCATTTACTGAAAAGTGAATACAGCTTATACATTTCTACAAAAAAAAAAAAAAAAAAAATCATGACACATCAGGTAAGGTAAAAATTAAACATTGAAAATAAAAAGCCCGAAAGAGCTCTCAAATTTTAATTATCTAGACTGTGAAATAAGCTTTGATCAAGACAAGAGCTTAGAAAACAAGATAAACAAGTTTCATCAGGTATGCGGAACCATAGCAAGAACTTTGTATAATAAAACAACGAAAGAAACAAAATTGAAATGTTATAAAACCATGGCAGTGTCAGTATTCATATATGGAAGTGAGTCCTGGATATTAAAAGTAATTAAGAAAGAGACAGAAACAAAATACAGGTAAATGGGAAAGAAGTTTCTAGGAAGAGTTAAGGAGTGCAACATGTGAAATTTAATAAGAAATGAAAGAGGAACTAGGTATTTAAAAATTGCAAGATACAATAGAATAAAATAAACAGAATTGATATGAACCTATAAATAGAACCAGTGAAGAAATAATATCAGCTTTATTAAGCAATCTTCGTGAAAGTAGAAACGTAGAACACGATGAGAATTAATGTTGTATTGAGAAGGTTGAACACGATGAGAATTAATGTTGTATTGAGAAGGTTGAACACGATGAGAATTAATGTTGTATTGAGAAGGTTGAACACGATGAGAATTAATGTTGTATTGAGAAGGTTGAACACGATGAGAATTAATGTTGTATTGAGAAGGTTGAACACGATGAGAATTAATGTTGTATTGAGAAGGTTGAACACGATGAGAATTAATGTTGTATTGAGAAGGTTGAACACGATGAGAATTAATGTTGTATTGAGAAGGTAGAACACGATGAGAATTAATGTTGTATTGAGAAGGTTGAACACGATGAGAATTAATGTTGTATTGAGAAGGTTGAACATGATGAGAATTAATGTTGTATTGAGAAGGTTGAACACGATGAGAATTAATGTTGTATTGAGAAGGTAGAACACGATGAGAATTAATGTTGTATTGAGAAGGTTGAACATGATGAGAATTAATGTTGTATTGAGAAGGTTGAACACGATGAGAATTAATGTTGTATTGAGAAGGTTGAACACGATGAGAATTAATGTTGTATTGAGAAGGTAGAACACGATGAGAATTAATGTTGTATTGAGAAGGTTGAACACGATGAGAATTAATGTTGTATTGAGAAGGTTGAACAGGTAGAAAAATCTATTCCTTGAAGTGAAAAAAAAAAAAAAAAAAAAAAAAAAAAAGCAGTACAATCATGAAGAAAGGTTTTCAATAAATCTCTTCAATAGCAGTTGCTATAGTAGTGATTGTACTAAAGGTAGACATTTTGAATTTCCCGCAATGGAATTTATGGGGGTTGATTATGATGAACTTAATGTGATTTGACTAACGCGACGTAATGTGGAAATCTAACACAGTGTACTAAATGGAGCTATTTATACTCCCACCGCTGAATGCTTGCACTTGGCAGTTGGGAGTTAAGTTGGTACACCCGTAAAAGACAGATGAAAATATTTTTCCGTTTGACTTTCTGAACCAATCACGAAACACTATTCCGGTACGTCGGTCAGACAACGGAAAGGGATCTAGATGTCACACAGTTGCAATATCTGGCTATTTCCAACTGCGTGCTCAGTTTGTGAACTCCCAACACATGCGTTGAGCTGTTCTGTGCAAGCTACGTATTATTCGTTGTTATTTATATTTGTTGTTATTGTTGACAGTGTTGTTGGTGTTTATTTGTACGTGGGGGAGCATAACAAGGCTTTCACAGTTATTATAGAGGTGGATGGACTTTTGCGGGAATGTGTAGCGAGGGTGGACACGGCTTCATGGAAGAAGAAAGTGAATCATGTGCACAAAATAATACGAAAAGCACAGGAATTAGACGGAATCATCACTGAATGTGTGCCACTAATGATATGTCTTGGTGACGACAATGATGTTGATGATGATCAATGACGATGATGCTCCCGAGAATGATGACGAAGACTTGGATGGAATTGATCCTTTAAAATTCTAAACCGGTGAAAATCACTTTGTTATATCTTTCTGTCATTGTAACAGGTTATTTTGCATTAATGTGTTATATATTGTCGTAAAAACGTAATGTATGCTACATGCATAATACGAGTAGTATCACTGGTATTTTCAATTAGCATCAATAATAATGAATTGGTTTCATTACATCGGCATTCACTTACTATGTACACTGTTTATATTCGTCCTTACACACGATAGAAATATTTGCAATCAGCTGTTGTAGTTTACTGTTGCTCTGGCAACACCGCAAAAGCAGCAAGTCAACCTTACGCGAAACCATCCGAACTGTCAAGTGCAAGGATTCAGCGGCGGAGGTATAGTTCTGAGTTAACGTAACGTATCGTGGAACTGTAACGTAATATTATAAATTGAGCTATTCTTGATTTAACCTGACTTGACTTAACGCGACGTAACTGGAAGTCTAACACATTATATTAAATGGAACTATTTAGGGTAGACTTAACGTGGCGTAACGTGGAAGTCTAACACATCATATTAGGGTTGATTTAACGCGACGTAACTGGAAACCTAACACATTATACTAAATGATACTATTTAGGGTTTACTCAACGCGACTTGATTTAACGCGTCATAACGTGAAAAGCTAACAATTACATTAAATGGAGCTATTTAGGGTTGACTCAACGTGACTTGATTTAACGCGTCATAACTTGAAAGCCCAACAATTATATCAAATGGAGCTATTTAGGGTTGACTCAACGTGACTTTATTTAACGCGTCATTAGTTGAGAGCTTAACAATTATATCAAATGGAGCTATTTACGGTTGACTCAACGTGACTTGATTTAACGCGTCATAACGTGAAAACCTAACAATTATATTAAATGGAGCTATTTAGGATTGATTCAACGTGACTTGATTTAACGTGTCATAACGTAAACCTAACAATTATATTAAATGGAGCTATTTAGGGTTGACTCAACGTGACTTGATTTAACGTGTCATAACGTGAAAACCTAACAATTATATTAAATGGAGCTATTTACTTAACGAGATTTGACTTAATGCGTCGTAACGTGAAAGTCACATCGTATTAAAAGGAGCCATTCTGGGCTATCGTAACGTGACTTAATACCACGTGACTTAAGAGTTTGACAACATAAAACATTATGTTGAGTGATGTCACATGATTAAGGATAGCAAGCATCTTGGGGGCCGATAGCGGGACACATGCGAATACAAGTTGCATACCTATTGAATAGAGACCGACCTGCATTGGCGATTGCACGCGCCGCATGTAAACACGTGCCTGGACGCAGCAGTTTACTGTGCTGTATATTACAATAGTGCTTTACAGATAATTAAAGCATTTGGTGATAGTGCATGCTCTTCAATAAAATTGTAAAATCTCTTTTAAATGGATGGCATGAAGATTTGTAATTCATACAGAATTTTGCAGACAACACACATATTAAATGCGTTGAACCCTGAAGGCTATCAATGAACTTGAGCAAACAATTAATCAGAAACCCGAAACACGTGTTTTAGATTGTGTGAAAATGAAAGGGAAGAAAAAAAAATCGATTTTCAATAATGCATGGAATACGAAATTTGCTACGGAAATAATAGCTGAAGGATTATCCTACCCAATAGCCGATGATATGTCCTATTTCCGTTTTGCTCCAATTACATTTTGTGATGTGGAGCGAAGTTTTTCACAATATAAAGCCTGTTTATGTGCCAATCTGAAACGATTCACATTTGAGACGTTACGAATATACATTGTATCTATGTATCTTAAAAGAAAATGAAACGGATAATGATGCTGATGACTTGTTGCACAACAGCAATTGAATTTATGTTCCCGTAAATCAGTGGTATTTATACTTACCACTCAATCTCAACCGCCTTCCACTGCTAGTGAAAAAATACAGTCTGTCACGAACCACTGCCCCATTTTAGTACCAATACGTACACATCATTATCAATAAATCACAACTATATACCATGCTGCGCTATATCGGTCCCCAAGATGCTATCCATACACATGATAATTAGAATGTGGGCCAGTAGCTTGAGTAATAAAACCTTTATTCAAGAGTAATTCTTGTGACGTTAATTTAAAGTATATCCTTATAGGTCTTCTGCTTAGTAACATTTCTTAACTTCACGTTACGTCCTTACTGTTAAATAAAGTTGACCGTAATACCGGCTTTACCTGGTGCTGTAGTAGCGCACGAAGAACCCTAAGGGCGTCGACCTAGGGCACCCTCAAGACGGAAGTTGACTTCGAGACAAAGAAGTGGGTTGTTCAAATGTTCTTCCAGCTGTTGACAGTGGTGTGTACCGGTCAGGCTGAGAGAGTGATGAGAGGACCACCCTGAGCCGACTCCTGCTGAAGCTCAAACCTTCTGTCAAGTGCGAACTTCAACATGAGGCGGTCGACCTGCTTGGGACAGGCGCCCTTCTCTGCTAGGGTCAGAGAAAAATAGGAGTCCTGCAGACAGAGAACTCCTAGTGGACACTGGGAGAGAATTTTCAAATTTCTAAATTGTTAAGGGAATTTACTGTGATTACATTGCCATACAGTGAATTTGTACACCAAACTTCATTCAAAGTGAATAATATTTTGAGAGATATAACTTATTTTATATTTTTTACATTTTTCTAGCCCGCATGAACAATGTACATAGTGGATAGAGAAGTTGTTGTATTCCACTCAAAAATTCATATCGAAATCTCTACAGAAATATTGTTTTGGGGTCCCCTGAGTCCAATTTTTTTTTTTTTAGAAAAAGGGCCGAGTGTGTGAGTGTCTTTGGACAGCAATGCTTAAAATCGAAAATATCGTTAAATACCAAACTTGGTATTTAGGTTTAATATCTTCCAAGGATGCGACACGAAGATTTTCAAGAAAATCCCCCCCACCATAAACTACCCTTTACATGGAAAAATTTTCGAACATTTTGATTTTTTCAAAAATGTCAGAAACGATTTTGACAAATATCCCGTATATTAAAGATATTTACATCCCAATTAAAATGTATATCTTGAATTTTCTGGGAATAGACCTTAGAGAAGTCATTATTCTGGAGGAATTTTGTATAACTGTTAAACCATGAACGATACACAAAATATAGATTTCGTCAAAACACACAATTTATTTTCTTCTCGTTTTTGTTCTGGAGGTAACTGTTTCCGAGATACTCCTTGTTATTGGTTTCAATTGTAAAATATTTATGGTTTTCTCAGACAGTAAGTGTCGTTTTTCTATTGTTCTACTCTTGGCCATGCAAAGAAGCGATTTGCAAAGACAATCGTATAACGACAACTTTTAAAACATTTGACTATCACTTTAGCCTAGTGCGTTCCCTTAGTTCCCTTCTACTTATAAGGAACTAAGTAATAAGAACATTCTGCTATTGCTTATCTCGAATAGCATTGTGCAGAAAGAAGAATAATCTTTTATATGAAGTTTGTGTGTAGAGCAGCTAGAGAAAGTCGTGTGAGTGTAATACATCAGATTTTTATTATATACCGAAATATAATCCAAATGTTCGACGTGTCTAATAAATTGAGAAAACTGATTGTAATTTTTGTAACTGGAGCTTTGAAATACAATAAAAAATGTGATAACATGTTATATTCACATGACTTTCTCTATCTGTTCTGCAAAGAAACTATTAATAAAAAAATATTATGTGTTCCGTTCAAATTACTTTCTCTACATTTCTATAACAAATAGTTAAACCGCTTATACATCTATCTACTTCATGTTAATCGACCTAAACAGCGGAATAGTACATTACTTGCTTTTTTGTAAGAAGAAGGGAAATAAGGGAGTACACTAGACTAAAACGATAATCAAAGACTTTAAAAGATGGTTGCCATATGGTTGAGATTCGTTTCTTTCAATTGCCACGAGTTGACAAATTTCCGAATGAAAAAAACTTTTAAGTATTTTAAAACATAAACCAATAAGGAGTACCTAAAAATGGTCAACTCGACGAAAAAAAAAATGTATATCACATAAACTGTTTTAGCAAGATCTAGCTATTTTGTCGGGATAGTTCAAGGTATACATTTTATTTATTATGTGAATGTCTTTAACATACGACATTTTAATCAAAATCGTTAGAGCCATTTTCGAGAAATTTGTTTTTGTGTTATGGTCTTTATAGTCACACACACACGGAGCTTCTTTTAAATTATTTTTTTTTGGATAAGGTGGTCTTAAAACGGATATTTCCGGTGAAATCCCGGTATGGAATTTTGGTATGGAGTGCAATACCTACTCCACCTATGTACCACCACGTACTATGTAGAGAAAGTAAAAATATTATTCTGTTATCTACATTATGCTAATCAACATAACCATTTACCAGAAACGGTCTTATAACTTAGTACCTAATAAGTAGAAGAGAAATAAGAGAATAGACTAGCCTAAAGGGATAGTAAAATCATTTTAAAAGTTGTCGCGGTGCGACACCTTATGTGAAACAAATGAGGATTATTTGAAAATTGTCAGGGAATATCTCGGAAATGGTTAGTTCTGTAAAAGCAAATATATATTATATAAATGCTATATTTTAACGAGAGTGGCTGCAATAAATAGAAGGACAAATTGGTATGTGAAAGATCGATTTAAAGATTTTTATCAACAGGAAGTTGATATTTGTGTTACGTTTTATCAGTTATACCAAAGTCTATTCAGAATGAACTATTCTCAAAATATTCAGGATATACTCCTTATTTGCCATGTAAATATGTTTTAATCAAAATCGTTAGAATCTTTTTAGCAAATCGTAAATTTTGGAAAATGTTCCACATAAATACAAGTTCGGTATTTTAATGGTGTTAACTATGCTGTCCAGGCACTCACGCGCGCGGACGTTTTTCTTGTAGAGGGTATTTTGGGGTGGGGGATTTTCCTGAAAGTCTCGTATCGCACCCTTGGAAGATACTTAACTTAAATACTAAGTTTGTTGTTTCTAATTTTTTTTGTTTGATCCAGGGGTCCTCAAAACATGTATTTCCAATAAAATCTCGTATTCGAAATTTTGGGTGGAAGACAATACGTACCTTCTTTACCTACCATGTACATTCTACATTCGTGCTAGAGAAAGTAAAATTTGTATAAATGGATATTTTAAATAAATGCCATGATCTTTAATAATACTTTATGCAACTTTTAAGAAAATATAATTAAAATTAAAAAAAAAACGAACAAAAATCATCTTTTCATAGAAAGTTTTACTTTTTCTACCATGAACATACAATGTATACAGTAGGAAGAAAAAGTATTGTATTCCATTCAAACATTCTACAACGAGATTTCACTGAAAATACATATTTTAAGGTTCCTGAATCACTCCGCAAAAGCAGTTTTGGAAAAAGCTCGCTTCCTTGGGAAAGAAAAAAAAGCCGTTAGTTTCGTTCTTAGATTTGTGACACATAAAAGGACTGCAGACCTGAGGAAAAGACCTTTCAGCAGAATTAAACGGTATTTAATGCCCAATAGAGAATGAGATACTGAGAATCGCAGATCATAAATAAAACTCATTTTAATTGTATGCAGGAACTATTATTAATATTAAACTCCTGCGTAACAGCCCACAAGGGGCCAAGGCTTACCGCCCGGCCGCTGCGTTCCCCATCTCGGTCCAGGATAGGCGTCATGTTGGGCAGTATTGGAGTGTGCGCCTGGAGCCCCTCCCGGCCGGTTAATGCGATCTTCTCGATCTGGAGCCGCTATTTCATCAAGTAGCTTCTCAAATGGCACTCCAGCGACCTCACGAGGCTGACTGCACCTCCCCACCCAGGTCTCCCGCTGGCTAGCAGTCGCGCTACCACCGCGCTAAGGAGAGGACCACTGGAACTATCATACCACTCGAAAATTCTATTGAAGTAATGTTTTCTGTGAAGAGCTGAACAGTGCAGACTGTGTTAAATGAATTTACTGTGCTCAAATTCATTTTGTTTGTATCATTTACTTTGAATTTAATAGCCTTTTTGATGTTCTCCATATGAATTTTCATAGGAAATAAATCTATCAGGAACTTCATCAGTGATTCTTAATATTTGTTTTCTGCAGTGTTAGCAATTGGTGTTGTACACGATTTTATTTTAGTTTATTAATGATATTCATGAAAGTATGGCAAGTACACGTTGTCTAATTAGTATTGCCTGTGCGGACCATTAACACTGCCCTCAATATGGCTATCGTGTCGGTAATACAGCCGGGCGATTGACTCTGACTGGTAGTATCTTGATTTCCCTCACACGCAATGTAATTAATGCGCTTTATAGATGTCGCCTGTTAAGTTGAGGCAACCCTGGCCGGAACCTCACCAATATGTCTCAATCAAACTGTTGCCACTGCTCCCCTCCCATTTCCCGACTCGGCGGCTCGATCGATACCGGCGACAGTGCGCAGTGGCAGAATATTCTGCTTGGACATTCCGTCTTCTTTTCCACATAGGTCTATACGAAAACAAAATAATAACACAAACTGTTTTACTTCATTCATATCAACTTATTAAGTTTGCAATGTCTTAATGGACACTGCGTCTCTAATTTGGAGTCAAGAAATCGAAAATTTCTTCTATAACAAATTGTTGTTGGAGCATTTGGGGGTATATAGAGAATCAACATTTAGCTGTCCCCTCGCTCTATTTATAGATCGCACAATTCACCTACTACCTAGCATACTATTTGATAAAACAGTATTTTTCTCATTTTCACACTTTCAGAATGTTCCACGTGTCTCAGTTTTTGTTTAAATGCAACAATAATTCCGAAAATGCGCATAAGTATCTATTGTAATATTACAAGGGACCAAAATAACCTAGCATATAATGATTTTTCAAAATTAGTTTTAAAAACTATAATAATTAAGTAATAAAAGCTGTGAAATATCTCTGTTTAGGTTTTTCTGTGGTTGAAAACTCAAATTTAAAAAATGCAAAATTTTTACTTTTTCTAGCCCATATGCACAATATACATAGTAGAAAGAGAATATATTGTATTTCACCCAAACCTTCGATGTCCAAGTTTTACCAGAAATACATGTTTTGAGACCCCCTGAATTCAAAAGAAGCATTTTTAGAAAATGTCCGTGAGTGTGTGTGTCTATCTGTGTGTCTGTCTGAGGGGCAGCATAGCTCATAAAGCTCATAGTCGGTTAAATACCAAACTTGATATTTTAATTTAGTATCTTCCAAGGATGCGAAACAAAGATTTTGAAGAAAATCTCCACAACCCCAACTATCTTTTGCATAGAAAAATTTTCGAAAATGGTTTCTCCAAAATGGTTCTAACGATTTGTATTAAAATATCATATTTTAGGGAATTCTTATGACAAACGAACTGTATATTTTGAATTTACTGGGAATAGCCTCTGAAGATCTCTTCATTCTAGATGACTTTTGTATAACTGACAAACCATAAGAGAAAGACAAAAACTTCCCGCACTAAAATGTGAATCTCATTAAAGCACACAATTTATGTCATATGCATTTTTTTTTTTAGAGCTAACGGTTTTCGAGATATTCTGAGTTTTAATGTACTTAACATTTTCTCAAACTGGATGCCTCTTTCTTTTCGCCCTTCTTTTGCTTACTCCTATGAAGTAAAAATAACCAAATTTCAATTGCTTCACATAGACCGGCTTTTAAAAGATTTGACTATCGCTTTCGCCTGTGCATTCTCTTGTTTTCCTTCTAGCTACAAAGCAGCTAACAATAACACCAGATCTGGCAATGTTTACCTTGATTAGCATGTTGTAGATTAAAGAACAATCTATTGCAAAAGCTATTTGTGTAACAGCTAGAGAAAGACATATGAATGGAAGACATCAGGTTTATTTTTAAATTTTGAGCTGCGTGGAATATTTTAATTAGTAATATATGTTCATAATAAAATATATGAAATAATTTATATCTTGTAAAGTATTTATCCAATTTGAATGACATTTGGTATTCATACCAGGTGGTTCTATTGCGTTGTAGATATTTGCGTGTGCAGATAGCCCTTAGTGTGCTAAAAGAGTTGCAGAACTCAACGGTTTTTTTTTTAATTAAAACCCAGCAGTGAAGAACTTGCGAGAGCGATCTCAGTGTCCTGTCCTGAGTGACCAGTCCTCCACTGGCAGGTTTTAACTTGATATTACCCCTTTGAGTTCTGCAACCCTTTTAATCCACTAAGTAATGCCCCATACTAAAAGGAATGACATATAGAAATTTGAAATTTCACTGTCAGTGACCCTTAAGGCGACATTCAATCCAAAAGTAACAATGTTTGTCTTACACTCACAAAACTTTCTCTATCCATTCTTCTAAAACTAATTTTTACTAAAGCTTATTCTTCTATCTGCTTCATGTAATTGAAATGGTTTTATTACACATTTCTGCAGATACAAGGAGAATACAATGGGTTTAAGCATTGGTAAAATCCATCACTTAGCATGATTGTGAAATCCGTTCTTTTTGCATGGTCACCAGAAAGGACCCAGTAGGCACTTATCACTTGAAAACTGTTTTTTTTTTTTTTTTTTTTTTTTTTTTTTAATATTTCAGAAATGATTAACGCCACAAAGAATACTATTTGACATAAACTCTGCTGTTTAACAATATATACATTTTTGTGTAGGAAAATATTATCTACCTCATTCCACAGTATGCTAAATAGAGATACAAAAGACAACCAGAATGAAGAACACTTCACAACATATTCTCAGAAAATTCAATTGTACATTTTAATTGTTATGAAAATGTATTACAAATACTATTTTAATCAAAATCATTAAGCTGTGTGTGAGAAAATAAATAACTACAATTTTTCGATGTAAATGGTAGTATGGGACAACGGAGCTTTCTTGGAAATACTTGGTGACGCTGGACTTAAACATCAGCTTAATATTTAAGAACCTTTCGTTTTTGTTTTCTTTTTACTTTCTCTAGCTCATATACATACAATGCACATAGTAGCTAGAAAAGGTATTGCATTCCACCCAAAAATTCGAGACCGAGATTTCATCGGAAATATGTTAAGAGGTCCTCTGAATAAAAAAAAAAAAAAAAAAAAACAACACATTTTTAGGAAAAGGTCCGTATGTGTATGTGGGCTGCATAGCTCAAAAAGGAAAATACCGTTAACACCAAAGTTGGTACCTATTAAAGTTTAGTATCTCCAAAGAATGCAAGAAAAGCCCCACCCCCAACTACCCTTTACATAGAAACATTTTTCGAAGATTTTAATTTTTTCAAAAATGGCTCTAACGTTTTTTATTAAAATATCCTACATTAAAGATTTTACATGACAAATAAAATGCATATTTTGAATTTCCTGGGAATAGCTTCTAAAGTTCTCTTTATTGTGGATGGGTTTTGGAAAAGTTTGCATAACGCTTAAACCGTAAGAAATAGACTAAAAACAGGCTAAAGCGATAGTCAAAAGTTGTAAAATTTCATCGCTACGTGAATCAATTTAGATTCGGAGCGCTTGCATGTTCCCGCTTGAGAAAATTTGGGTAGTTAAAAATTGAAACCAATAACAAGAAATATCTCGAAAACGGCCACTCTACAAGAAAAGCACATAACTTGTGTGTTTTACAGTTTATCCGTTATGGAAAAGTCATCCAGAATGAAAATTACTTCGTTTTATAACCTTAACTAATTTGCTATATATGCAATATTTTTGCACGTAGTATCTGTTTACTATCTTATAGCTCCCCATAGAGGTGAAATTCCGATTCCATCAGCTATCTTGATGCGGGCGCTGTAGGCGTGGAACTTTTGACGTTACTAGAAGTACTCTGGACCAAACATCTGAGCTCCTCCCGAAAGGGAGCTGTTCGGTTTGGGTTGGACTCGGCTGGGTAGTGATTCCCGATACCCGTGGGAGATTGAGTATGAAATCTGGGCTGTGAGACGTCTCGATCTTCATAGATAGGATCTTTTATCACTTCTGTCCTTGTGAAAGATGTTAGAGGTCGCTATATAAAAGGCACCGTCCTAATGTAAAATCTCACGGACTTGATCCCTGGGTGATATAAAGCACACCTGAACTGCTTCCTGGTTATGCTTTAGCCATTTTCTTCACTGTTTCCTTCTTCTATTCCTTATCTTCTCCCTTACTGTACCCTCTAATCCACTGAAAACCATTTAAGCAATGATAATAAGTAAAGGGAGAAATAATAAATTTTAAGGGAAATTCTTTTTCCACCACTTCCCTCGCTGTCATGTGACTGGTCCCCCCTGACAAGTCAAGTCTCGTGTAACACGCCAAGTTCAAGCGTGACGCTCCTAACTCCGTCAGAAATTGAGTGTGAAAACCTTGTAATGAAAACGTTTAGTGGCATCAAGTCAGAAACACCTGTTACCAGCATTGTTTCTTACTGATGTTCAGACCTAACATTTTGCTGCAACAAACATTGGCGAAGCTTGTTCATTATTTCCAAAGGAGTTAAAACTTGAGCTTTAGGATGATGGTATTTACACCACCAATTTCAATCTCGTTCCTCCACTATAGATCTCAGAGCATTATTTGGCTCTTTTTGATGACCTCCAGCCAAAAGAGGTATTTGGGGCGCCTTTAAATTTGTTTAAAATTCAGTTATTGTAGTAGCAGTTGTATATCGGGTCCATAACTATCACCAAATATTTCTTTTATTTTTCTGAAAATTGTAGCCAATTTAGCTATTATTTGATCCTTGATACACTTGGAGTTTTGAACTTGGCAAAGGTACAGCTATATTTTTTAAATTCCTATTTTTAACCACTAACATATGTACATATCAACTCTGATCTACCAAGACAAAAATGTGTACTTACACTCATACTTAAAATGTATATCTTGACTGCCTCCGTGGTCGAGTGGTCAGCGAGCTGACTTCTCACCCGGAGGTCCCGGGTTCGATTCCCGGCTGGGGCGGGGAATTTTTCTTTAACCGGAATTGTTCCCTATCCCCCATAGAGTATGGAAGTATGAATGTGAGAGTGAATGTGCGTGAGTTTAGTAATATAAGTTTAACCTAATGTTCTGAGCCTACAGTTTCACAAGTGAAAGCCCCGGATTGATGTTAAAGAGGGCTATACAAATGAAGCAATAAAAAAAAAGTATATCTTGAATTTTCTGAGAATAGCTCTTTAAATTCTCTTCATTCTGAATTACTTTTGTAAACCGCTTACACTAGTAAACAGTAAGAGAGACGAAAAATTACTAGACAAAAATGTAGATCTTGTTAATTTATACGATATCATTTCTTTTAGTAGAGGTCACAATTTCGGAGATTTCCTTTGTCTGTTGGTTTAAATTTTTAAGTACTTGAACTAGTACTCAAACAGGTTGTTGTCATTTTTGTTTGTTTTGTTTTTTTGTTTTACTCCTGACCATACAATTACCAATATGACAGCTTTTAAAGATTTACTATCGCTTTAGCCTAGTGTGTTACCTTATATCTCTCCTACTTATGAGGAATTAGGTAATAAGACCATTTCTGCTAATGTTTATCTTGGTTAGCCTGAAGTAGATAGAAGAATAAGCTTTTGTAAAAATAGTTTGTTTGTAGAACAGTTGGAGAAAGCCATGTGAATAGAACACGTATTTTTATCGGTCATTTCCTGGCAAGAAATGTAGTCATCGATGCCATCATCCTTCAGCGTAGCTCAGTGTATTACACGCTGGCCTTCTGATCTCAAGGACGGAGTTCAATACCGATGGTTTTTAAGTGTGCTTAAAAACCTCAGCCTCATGTTAGTAGATTTACTAGCACAAAAACTAACTACTAAGGGATAAAATTCCGGCACACCAATAGAGCTAATATGAACCTGGCAATTGATAGCGTGTTAACAAACAAATATTTAACTTCTAAATCGATGCCATCGCTGATGAAGTGACTTTTTGGTTTGTTTTTTATTTCTTTTGGTAGTGTTTAACGCCCGCTTTTACTGCTATGGCACCGCAGGCGATGACTCTGATGATACATGACTGAAGATGGAGTACCGGTAGAATGTGATGACGGGGGACACCGGAGAACGCTTTGTCCACCACAAATCTCACATTCGGTGGCTTAAGAGGTGAGAGGCGAGCGGCCACGGCGCGGCCTAATGAAGTCACTTTACATACTGCTCCTTTAATGAGAGATCATATTTTATGCTGCCTTCCTGATATATATTGGATAGTATGAGTTTTTTATTGATAGAGAAGGTCGCATTACTTTCTCTACACGTACTATACTAGTATATAGAGAAGGTACTGCATTGCACCCTAAAATTCGATGCTAAGATTTCACTATAAATGTATGTTTTGAGTTCCCCTTAGTCCAAAAATATTTTTAGAAAAAGGCCTGATTGTGTGTGTCTGTAGACAGCATAACTCAAAAACTAAAAAACCGTTAAATAACAAACTTTGGTATTTTCCAAGGATATGCCCGAAGATTTTCAAAATCTCCCCACCACAAACTATCGTTTATACGGAAACTTTTTTTGAAAATGTTGTTTTTCTCAAAACAATTTAGATTAAAATACTGTATATTAAAGCTATTATATAACAAATGCAATATATATAATCTGAATTTTCTGGGATTAGCTTCTGAAGAGCTGTTCATTCTGGATGCATTTTGCTTAGTTTTGCATAATTGGTAAATCGTAAGAAATGTACATACTTGCTATACAAAAACTGAAGATCTTGTTAAAATACACAAATTATGCTATACACGTTTTTGCTGCAGATTTGACCGTTTCCGAGATAATCCTTATTATTGGTTTAAATTTTAAACTGTGGATTTTCTCAAACAGGGAGGGGGCCCTTTTTCATCTCTCTCTGTCTCTCTCTTGTTTTTCTGGAAATGCAAAGCGAACCGAGCTTCAATTGTTCACATATCGGCAGGCTTTAAAATGTATTTCTCTTATCTCCCGTCTGCTCATAAGGAACTAAGTTGTAAGACCAGTTCTGTTAATGTTTATCTCGTTTAGCATGATGTAGGTAGAAAAACAATCCTCTCTAAAAATAGTTTGTTTGCAGAACAGGTAGAGAAAGTCATGTGAATGCAATACATCAGATATTTCTTAACAAAACTTTTGACCCATTTTTACGTCATCGAAGGTGTCAGACAACCTAAGTGCTGCAGAATTTATTATAGAGCTTTGATGTTTGCGCTATGTAGAATGCATCGTTTGCTGCTAGTGACATCTTCCAGAGGTGGAGAAAGTGAAATTAAGAGGAAAGATGTGGCCACACTTACCTCCCGTCTAGACGCGACCACAATTTCACGCCCTTGCTGGTAACGACGCACGACCTTGAACAGCCGGAGGAATCCAACCACGGGCAGCGGTTTTGGGAACCCTGGCCACCACCGGCATGCAAATTGAAGTACAGTCATTCATTCACAAACTGACTCACACATCAGGAGAGCCACGTCTCAAATTTCATGACACAGTTAAGGTATTTCCAAGTGAAACACAACCTCTATACAACCGATATTAATTCACCCATAGAGTGAGTTTCCGTGTTGACCGGAGGCTTACTGCCGTGTGTCATGTCTTCGGGAAATAAAGGAGAAAGACGACGTACTTTATGTTAATCTTATCCGAAAGTTATAAGCATCTCTCAAATTAGCGCTGCTGTTCATTACGCTATAATTATTACTCATAGTCATAGCTGTTACCTTCCTTATAATTTCTTCCGAGTATGGCAAAGTAAAGAGTAATTGGGCATTCTTATCAACACGAACACAGACAATAGCACTTCATGTGAGTAGTGTAAATGGGTTTTCGGAAAATTATCTTCTGGTTTACAAGGCTGGGCTAACTAAAGCTGTTTACCATGAACAAGTGAACTTCTGTTGCAGTCTTAGACAGTGCTTCATCACTGTAGAGGCACGCAAATCCCCTTGATTCATAACATATATCTTATTATTATATCGTTCCAAGACTAGGTATCATAGTGAGATCAGAATCATTGCGATCAAGATACGTGGTGAATCTAGATTAGCAGAACGCTGACGCTTCATAGCGAAGCTAGGCAGACCGAGAAGAGGTCACATGGGAGACAACCTGAAGACTTCTCTGGACTGGTCCTTTTGTAAACGTAATAAGCTGAGGAGGTACTTACAGAGTGGACTGTAGATCCTTAGGGTAGAACAAAAGGACCCAATGTATTAGTAGGAGCGTTACTCGAAGTTTTTTTTCACCTCAATCTATGCTCCCATTCTTGAGAGTTGCAAGTCCCAAGGTGAGTTGACGCTGAATCCCTGAGCTACGTCACACGTGTAGCACTCGGTATTACAAAGTAGCTAAACAAAGAGAATGCGTAAAACAACTTTACCAGCTAATTGCTATAAAGAAACCTAAAGAGAAGCCGTTAAAAGGCGTTGCTTACTATGGCTCACATATGCCCCCATCATGTTTGATCTGACTCTATGTACCCCGCTTGGACCAAGGGAAAGAAAAGTAAAAGATAACTTATCGCCGCATTGGAGACGGTATACTGCTGCGACCGAATAAACTGGCAGTGAAAGTGTTTTCCACTGGCGGGGTTTAAGTTGAAATAACTCCGTTGTGTTCTGCAACTCTTTTATCTCACAAAAGGATAGATATCTTTGTATGTCACATACGTGGCAGTTGAACCACTGGTATATATCAGCGGGGCAAGTTTATGAGAAATAAATATTAGATGAATGCTTCCACTGAATAACGGTTGCAAGTTATTGTGTTTACACTGCGTCTGCGCTTACATCTCATTGTGAATGTGGCTTATCAAATATGGCACAGATGTTAAATAACACGAAGTGCCTCTCTCTCTCTCTCCCCCCTTTATGTCGCTGTCCGTGGTGTAATGGTTACCATAAACCCAGGGTTACGATTCTAACCCGTGGTGTTTTTTTTTTTTTTTCCGGAGTAAAAATCTTAAGCATAGCTTCCTTCGGAAGGGAAGTAAAACCATTGGTTCCATGTCATAGATTTACGGCACGTAAAAGAACCTCAAGCCTAATAAAGAGGCCTCTGAGCAAAATTAAGCAGTCTTTCACCCCCAATATAGTATAGGGTACTGAGAATCACAGAGCGTCCATAATTAAATATTTCTATTTTCTCTCCTGTATAGTTAGGATACTTAAAGCTGTGAACAGATAAGAGTATTCACAGAAGTCCCTGACTGTTGCATAATTTCAGAGGTGGTTTTGTGCCAGTCAGAATGACTAACATTTCCATTGATGTAAGTTGCTGTTGTTAATGTCACATGGAGGAATATTTCTGATCCTACTGTGAAGCTTCAGAAGCTGGCATGTGGGCTGCAGCACATATCGACCTGGTACCGGCGTGTAATAAAATAAGCGGATGTTGGATAATTGACGCAATTAGAGGTAATCACAAGCCAGGTTGGGGCGTCAACTACAATTCAGTATGCAAATTCCGTGGCCGCTAACAGAAATAAAGACAAGCGGCCTTCTCTTTTTACTGCCGCTGTGACAAAACTCAGATTTATGGCTCTTTTAATTCCTGTCTGCAGTGACACCAACTGCGGAATGTTGCTGCATGTCCATCAGGGCAGTCAACTGCTGAATCGACTTTTGTCCTGTTATCTTCCAGAAGAGCCTTGCAATAAACGAATAGAAGTCATATCGGAACTTCCCCCCACCCTTTTTTTTCTCTACTACGTTTAGTACGTAGAGAAAGTGTTGTATTTCACCCAAACTTCGTTAATGTGATAACATCGGAAATGTATCTTTTGAGGATCCCTCAACCCAAGAAAAGAATTTTTAGAAAATAGCTCCGGTTAAAACACCAATTTATATCATAAACACTTTTTGTGAAGTTAACCGTGTTTGAGGTCTTAATTTTAAAAGGAAAATTTTTCTCAAACAGGAAGTCGTCAATTGTGTTTCTTTAGTTTTGCTGCTGGTTATACAAAGAGAACTGAATTTCAATCACATAGCGACTAGCTTTTAAAAGATTAGACTTTCAGTTTAGCCTCGTGAATTCCCTTATTTTTCTTTTACTTACAGGGAAATAAGTAATAAAACCATTTCTGTTAATGTTTATCTAAATTAATATGGAGTAGATAGAAGAATACGCCTTTTGAGAACTGCTGCAGAATAGGTAGAGTAAGTCATGTGAGTGGAGCAAATCAGACTTTTTTTTTTTCTTTCTCTATTACGATTAGTAAGTGGAAAAATTATTGCATTCCACCCAAAAATTCGATACCGAAATTTCACCGTAAATACACGTTAAAATGGTTCATGTGTGTGACTATGAACAGCATTTGAAATACAGTTCACCAGTTTTACGAGATTATAAGTCTATGTGAGGACTTCATATTGTATTCTCAGAAAATTCAAGATATATATAAAATCATTAGAGCAACTTTTTAAAAATCAAACAATTTGTCGAAAAATCTGCTACGTAATTGGTAGTTGGGATGGAGGATTTATTTTTTTTTGAGAAGGGGGAAGTCTTATGTCCCATCTATGTAAGGTACTGAACTTATTCAACACTGGGTTTAAACTTTTGACTACAATGGTTCATAAATTCGAAAATAGCTTTTTATATATATATATATATATATATATATATATATGGTTGTTTGAAGCTTTGGGCATCCATGGAGAATTTAGCTGTCGCCCTCCACTTTATAGTCCTTGCCTCGTCTCTCAGTCATTAAAGATAGTACAATACACCTGTTTCCCTAGTAAGTATATTATTTATAAAACAGCGTTTTACTCAAAACTATATTTTTGCGCTTTCAAAATACTGCCGTCTTTTAGCTTTTATTTAAATTGAGATACATTTTCTAGAAGTTTCTATAGTAATATTTCAGACGACAAAATTATCCTAACACCAAAAACAATAAATATGATTAATTTTTAGAAATTAAAATATCTAATCTTATAAAATTATCAAAAATCAGTAATTAAAGTTATTAAAATGTCACGCGTACATTTTTGTTTGTGATTCAAAGATCCAGTTTAAAAATATGTCATGCAATATTCTAAAATATTTTGATTACGCAATATATTTACACAATAATATAAAATAATTGATATCTTGCAAAGTATTTAATTTCAATGAAACTTGATATTCACATTAACATAACAGAAATGAAATCAAAGTAAAATTTTCAGAAAAATCTATGCACAATGTAGAAATTTGAAAGTTTACTCCCAATATCCTTTAAATACCATGTTTGATATTTATCAGACATTTCGTTTTTGAACCATGTTTTTCACAGAGACAATTCATAAGTGATTTAGACAACTCACTATCGACTTGGTAGTTAAAACATGGACTACAGCTGAATCTAGGAAAGTCACAGGCAATCATTATGGTACACGAGAGGTTGTTAAGAACTCTAAATTTGGATAATATACAATTGCATTAAATAATTCTGAAATATTATTTCGTAATACAGTAAAGAATCTTGCAGTTTATGTGGATCAAAATTTAAACTGGAAGACGCAAATTACACATGTATGTAAAAAATCTGATGTGTTACACTCACTTGACTTTCTCTAGCCGTTCTACAAACTTCTTACATAAGATTATTCTTCTTTCTGCACCTTGTTAATCGAGGTATTCATCTCAATGTTCTTATTAATTAGTTCCTTATAAGTAGGAAGTAAATAAGGGAATACACTAGGCTAAATCAATAGTCAAATGTTTTAAAAGCTGTCGTTATGCGAATGTCATTACAAATCGCTTCTTTTCTTGGCCAGGAGTAGAACAAAAGAAAAACGGACACTCCCGTCTGAGAAAAGTATAAGTACTTCAAAGCTGAAACTAATAACAATGAATACCTCAAAAACGGTAAGCTCCACGAAAAAAATGTATATGACGTAGGTTATGTATTTTAACAAGGCCTACATTTTTTGTATAGTAAGTTTTTGTCTATTTCTTACGGTTTACTAGTTATGCCAAATTAAGCAAAATTCATTCAGAATAAACATGTCTTTAGAAGCTATTTCCAGAAAATTCAAGATATGCATTTTATTTGTCAGGTAAATATATTTAATATACGGTATTTTAAGCAAAATCGTTAGAGCCATTTTTAAGAAAATCAAAATTCTCGAAAAAAAGTTCCATGTAAAGGGTAGTTTGGGGTGGGGGGATTTTTCTCAAAATCTTCGTGTCGCGTTCCTAGAAGATACTGAACTTAAATACCAAGTTTGGTATTTTAGCTACTTTTCGTTTTTGAGTTATCGTGTTCACAGACACACGGACACACACACGGACCTTTTTCTGGAAATGCTTTTTTTTTTTGGATTCAGGGGGTCCTAAAACATGTATTTCCGGTGAAATCTCGACATCGAATTTTTGGGTGGAATACAATACTTCTTTATCCCTATGTACATTGTACATACGGGGCTAGAAAAAGTAAAAAGCATTCTCAAGAGTCTATCCTTTAAAACGTATACATTAATTTTTACCGACTTCAATTAAGAAAATATTAATACAAACGCTTGTGATTCCCATTTTGACTATTGTGACTCTCTTTTTACTAACCTAACTGAAATTTTGACTCTAAGACTTCAACGGACCCAGAATACGTGTGTATGCTTTGTATGCAATCTCCGTCGCTTTGATCATGTTATACCATCGCTAAAAATACTTAAATGGCTCCAGCTTAGGGATGGATGCACTCTTTATCATTTCTCTTTCTGACTGCCATAATCGAGAAATTCACTCACAACACTCTTTCCTTCTTGCTATATCTGTTCATCATACAACCTTCTATTCATCATTTACAATAGATTTACGTAGCTCGTCTTTTGAATTCCCTACCTGAAGACGTAAGGGATTGCCGGAATGTTATACTGTTCAAATAGAAAATTAGGGCATACCTTTGTAATCAAACCTAATCTGCTGCTGTATTAATATGATAAATACATCACTACCTTCATTTATTGTTATTAATATTTTATGTGCTGGCAAGTAATATCATTTAAATTGTAAATATCACCTACATGAATATTTCATTTGAAATAATTTTGTTTACAGTTTTTTTTCTTTTCATTTCAGTATATTTGTTGCACTTTTTTATACCGAGATTTCACCGGAAATATATGTTTTAGGGTCCCCTGTATCCAAAAAAAAAGTATTTTCAGAAAAAGATCCGTGTGTGTGTGTGTGTGTGTTCGTGTGTCCGTGTGTCAGTGTGTCCGTGTGTCCATGTGTCTGTGAACACGATAACTCAAAAACGAAAAATCGGTAAAATACCAAACTTGGTATTTAAGTTTAGTATCCTCCAGGGAAGCAACACGAAGATTTTGAGAAAAATCCCCCACCCCAAACTACCTTTTACATGGAACTTTTTTCGAAAGTTTTAATTTTCTAAAAAATGGCTCTAACGATTTTGATTAAAATATCATATATTAAATATATTTACCTGACAAATAAAATGTATATTTTGAATTTTCAGCGAATAGCCTCTGAAGATTACTTTATTCTGGGTCAATTTTACGGAATTTTGCATAACTGCTAAACCGTAAGAGATGGACAAAACCTTACCAAACAACAAATGTAGAGCACCTTAAAACACACAATTTATGTTACATACACTTTTTTCGTGCAGTGATTGTTTTTGGGATATTTCTTGTTTTTGGTTTCAGCTATAAAAAACATGCCTTTCTCATGCAGGACTTTGTGAACTCGTGTCCATACAAACAATGGAGCTTCAGTCACATAGCAACCAGCTTTTGACCATCACTTTAACCTATGGTGCACCCTTATTTCGCTTCTACTTACAAGGAAGCAAGTACTATTTCTGCTAATTTTTTCTCGGTTAGCAGGAAGTAAATAGAAGCATAATCTTTTTAACAATAATTTATTGCAGAGTTGTAGAGAAAGTCATATGAATGGAACACATCAGATTTTTATTTATGTTTTTATTAAGTTGTATAGAATTGTATTTTTGTTCTTTATCGTTTTATTCATTGCTGTATTGCATTTAAAGTATTGCCTGGTAGAATGGAAGAGAAGGCCTTATGGCCTTAATTCCAACCAGGATAAATAAATACATAAATAAATAAACTGCTTGCTTGAACTTAGAGAGAATATTCCCTCCCTAAAGTATTACATCCCCCCACCTCTCCTTGTAATGCGCACTTGTTTCCGTTCCCATAGCAACCTCTGTCACGTATACAAGTCTCAACCCTCATTGTCACGACAGACGAGTATAAAAACCAGCGACGAAATAAAATGCTAATTCCCCATCGTGAATCATAATTAGACAGATGAAAGGGGAAAACAAGAATTACACATTTCGCAGGACAACAGTTACCTTGATTAGGGTAATTACGGCATTATAAAGATGTGAAGGCATGACAAAAGAGGAGCGACTCCCGGGATAATTAAGTTAAAAAACAAAAGAGGCAAGCGAGCGAGCGCAGCGCCTCAAATAACGGTCATTTCTCCAATCACAAACATAGGAAATGTGGAATAATTATAAAGTTTTTATGTTGGTACTCCGTGTCAGCGTGTCAGATTTGATTGCACCGTAATTTTCTTTGTGGGGTCCTCGCAGCTTTGCGGTTAGGAGCGGCAAAACATTATATTTAGTACGTGTTCAACACCACAGATGTCAGCCATGAGTGTTTCTCATCTAACCTTGGCTACAATTACAAAATTACAATATTCCATTATATTCATAAAAAAATCATGTTTCAGTATTATCATTTAAACGTTTTCCTGCGATAAATTGAGCTGATTCTTTTGGTAGGTCCACCTTTCACTTCAAGTAAACTCACAACTGAAATAATTACTTACTAAGCACTAGTTTAACTAAAGCTTTTGTCACCGAGTTTGAAAATGTAATTATAATAAACAGTTAAGTCTTATGGTTCTATCCAACTTCACATGAAAAATGCATAAAAAAAAATCTTATGTGTTCCATTCACATGAATTTCTCTAGCTGTTCCATAAACAACATTTTCTTACAAAACATTATTTTATCTATTTCATGCTAATCGAGACAAAAATTACCAGAATTTGTCCTGGGTTTGCCTCCTTAAGTAGAAGAGAAATAACGGAATACAATAGGTTAAAGCGATAGTCAAATCGTTTAAAAAACCTGTCACTAAGTGAAACAATTGAAATTTAGTTCCCTTTGCCTGTTAGGAATAAGCAAAAGAAAGACAAAAATAAAGATGCCTTCCCGTTTGAGAAAAGAGTAAGTAGCTTAAACGGAAACCAATAACTCGGAATATCTCGAAAACAGTTAACGCTACAAAAAAAAAATACATAAATTGTATAATAAATGTATATATCTTGAATTTTCTGGGAATAGTATCTGAAGACCTCAATCTGCATACATTTTGCATAACTGGTAAATCGCAAGAGATTTACAAACGCATACTACACTACATATATATATATATATATATATATTTATTTATTTATAGTAGATTAACCATTGGTTTCAAATTTAGGTTGCTTAAGCGTTTTTCAAACGTTTCATCTCTCTTTTTTTACTTCTAGTCGTGCAAAGCGAACCGAATTTCAATTGTTTCACAGAGAAAAGAGTTGTATATCGCTTTAGTCTTTTGTACTCCTTTACTTCCCTTCTGCTTACAAGCAAGGAAGTAATAAGACCATTTTTGCTAATGTTTATTTCAAGCACCATGATTTAGACAAAGGAATACTATTTTGTAACAATAGTTTGTAGTGGAAGTCATATGAATGGAAGACATCGAATTTTTTATTTACATTTTCTTATTTTCCCATCAAGATAGTTTAAATAGTTTCGTCTTAATCAGAATAATTCTCCGCCCCACTTTTTTCTAGATCCCATAATTTTCTAACCACTTCTTTCTCAGGGTAGAAGAACGACGGTGTTCGGCGCGTTGCGGCTGGATGGTGGATTGTGTAATGTAAAATACTATCCTGGCGTCGTTGTCGTCGGACCTCTCCCCTTCAAGTTTGGGGCTCTCTCTTGCGGCCTGCCGGGAAAGTATTGGCAGTGTCCATGATTGCGTCCTTAGTAATTCGAATCTGGTTGTCCTTGGTTGGTTTTCTCCGCTCATTCCTCCCTCCCTGGCGTCACGTAAGAGGTAACGGCTCACAGGTGTCAACACCCGGCGCTTTATCCCATTGTCCTGGGGGTTCCTTTGTAATCCCATCCCATTTATAGAAAAAATGTAGGTCTGAGTAGCTCAGTTGGTTAGGCGCTGGCCTTCTAAACTCAAGGTCACGGGTTCAGACCCGGCCCAGACCGATAGTTTTTTAAGTGTGCCTAATAGCGACAGACCCATATTAGTAGATTTACTGGCATGTGAAACAATTCCCGGGCGACAAAATTCCGGCACACCGGCGGTGCTTATATGATCCTGGCAATTGACAGCGTCGTTAACAAACGAAATAATGTTTTGTTTTCACACAATCCGTGTGCAGGAGTTGGATAGGTAGAATTAAACTGAAAAAGTCAATGCTATAGCCGGATTTGAAACATGGATCTCCCAGTCTCTAGCCGGTAACTCTACCACTGAGCTACCATGGCAACCTGCACGGCATAAGATTTCTCACTGACTCGCATTTTTTCCTGTAAACCACAAGGTGATCTCAATTTTTTTTTTTTTTTTTTTTGGCTCACTCCAATAGCGACTTACAAGGAATGTCATAAGCACTTTAAGACTCAGGGTTCATACTAGAGCCAACTATTATGGTAAATATTATTGATTCAATTTTTTTTTTTCTCTACACAAACCGTATATAGGATAGGAGTTGGATAGGTAGAGTCAAACAATGCTTGCTTCAACAATGGTAAACATTACCAACCTTAGAAAGCTAATGTTTGAAGTTTGACTATTTAAAATTTTTAGCATTTGTTTGGAAGCCATCATTAGTGAATGTTCTCAGCAAATTTGTAAACATGGATAAACTGGTACCGTTATATGATGCAATATTTTCATTTGAAAGGTCTTAGTCCAACTAAAATTAAAACTGGGCTAGATTCTACTTTGGGGGAGTTTACTCCTTCGTTTACAACAGTGAAATATTGGAAGGTAGAGTTTAAGCGAGGTCGTACGAGCTGCCAAGACGAACATCGCATCAACTAAATGAGTTTACCAGTCCTGAAATTGTAAAGAAAATCCACAAAATGGTATTGGATGACCGTCGACTGAAGGTGCGCGAGATAGCAGACCTTGCAGGCATTTCAAAAAGTTCTATACATAGCATACTGACTGAAAATTTGGATATGAGAAAGTTATGTGCAAGGCGTGTGCCGCGTTTGCTTACAATAGAACAAAAACAGCGTCGTGAGGATGTTTCAGTCGAGTGTTTGGCAATGTTTCGGTGCAACATCGTCGATTCATAACAATGAATGAAACCTGGGTCCATCACTTCATACCTGAGACGAAGGAACAAATAAAAGTGGATTTGAAGGGAAGAATCGGCTCCAAAGTAGGCGAAGACAGTTCCATCTGCAGACGAGGTCATGGCGTCAGTTTTCTAGGACGCACGCGGTGTAATTTTCATTAATTATCTCAAATGGCGAATATTATGCGAACTTGTTACTGGTCTGAGAGATGAAACCAAGTAAAAATGGCCGCATTTAGCGAAAAAGAAAGTTTTGTTTCATAAGGATAGTGCACCAAATTAATTAGTAAAAGTTTGAATTGTTTCCTCATGCTTCTTTTGTCAGATTTAGCCCCTTCTGATTATGTTCTGTTTCCAAACTTGAAGAAATGGCTTGGTAGTAGAAGACTTGCCAACAATGAAAAGATGGAGTCTGCAGTTGATGGCTACTTTGCAGACCTCGATTGTTTTCACTATAAACAGGGTATCGAAGCTGTTGAACATCGCTGGGAAAAGTGTATCGAGCTGAAAGGAGACCATGTAGAGAAATAAAGATGTTTTTCCCCACAATTTTGGTGCTTTCTTTATTCGGTCGGATACTTCTGGGACAGGCCTTGTATAACGACCTGGTTATAAAGATGTGGTCCACGTTCCAGTTTCCCTATGAGATTTTTAGATCTCAAAGTATGTAAAGGGGAGTGGGGTGGTTGAAGCGCTAAAACTCGGGAAGAAAAGCCACCACCTCACCTGCTGTGAGCGACTAAGCGACCAGACGCAGATTGAGTGTTCGAGACAGACCACTTGATGACGGCGCCTCTGCGATGATGGGAGCCAGCAGGCCACCATTAAACCTCTCAGTGGAGACGACTAAGCCACCCACGTTCACCTAATCTCGTCACTGTTTACTGAAATCTACCAGAACATGCAGTTCCCACGGACCATAGCGGCGTCACCAGGTCCGTTACAATCATTCGTTTATATCTAGCTGATATGGGCTGAATATCCAGACTCCTCATACCACGAAGTTGCAAAGCTTTTGTGTAACGAGGCAGTAAACATTTCATTCACATGATTTTCTCTGCATGCTCTGCGAATACACTATTCTTACTCTGTTACTTTGCCACGCTAATCAACATAAACATTCGCAGAAATGATCTTATTGTTTAGTTCTTTACATGTAGAACGGAAATAACTAAATACACTAGGCTTAAGCGATAGTCAAAAGTTTTAAAAGCTGTTGCTTTGCTATTGTCATTGAAGTTAGGGTCTCTTTCCATGACCAGAGTAAAAAAAGTCTGATGTGTTCCACTCACATGGCTTTCTCTACATCACTGTAACATATTATTGTTAAAAAGCATATTCTTCTGTCTAATATATGATAAACCAGATAAACATTAGCATAAATGGTCTTAATTACTTAATTAAGGGAATAAACTAGGTTAAAATGATAGTCAAATCTTTTAAATGCTGGTTGCCATGTGTTTAAAACTCGTTTCTATGCATTGCCTGGAGCTCACAAGTTCCCGTATGTGAAAAGCTTTTAGTATTTTAAAACAAACAAATAACAAGTAATATCTAAAATTCTGATGTGTACCATTCACATGACCTTCTCTATATCCCTGCAACAAATCATTCTTAAAAAGCTTATACTTCTATTTACTTTATGCTAATCAGAAAAAACGAGCAGAAATAGTCTTATTACTTGCTTCCTTGTAAGTAGAAGTGAAATAAGGGACTACCATAGGTTAAAATGATAGTCAAAAGCTGGTTTCTAAGTCAATGAAGTTCCTTTGTTTATATAGATAGTAGTTGACAAGTTCCTTTGTGAGAAAAGTATAAGTTTTTCATAGCAGAAACCAAAAATAAGGAATGTCTCAAAAACGACGAACTCACGAAAAAAATGTATATAACATAAATTGTGTGTTTTAACGTGCTCTACATTTTTTGTGTATTAAGTTTTTGTCCATCTCTTACGGTTTAGCAGTTATTCAAAATTCAGTAAAATTCATCCAGAATAAACTACTGTTCAGAGGCTCTTCCCAGAAAATTCAAGATATACATTTTATTTGTCAGAAAAATATCTTTAATATATGAAATTTTAATCAAAATCGTTAGAGCCATTTTTGAGAAAATCAAAATTTTTGAAAAAAGTTCATGGAATATTTTTCGGAATTTTCGGTACTCAGAAATGGCTCTATCGATTTTTATTGACGTAGTTCATATTAAAGATATGTACATCAGAAACAGAATCAAACTTTTTGAATTTTCTGGGCATAGCCTTTGAAGCCCTCGTCATTCTGGATAACTGGAAACCATAAGATACAGACAAACTGTTGTTACACACAAAAAAAAAAAAAAAAAAAAAAAATATATATATATATACACACATTTCGTTGAAACCTAAACTTTATGTTCAATAACATTTTTGTGAGTTAACTATTTGCTATTTGAGATATTTACTTTTATTTGTTTAATTTTCTCTAGTGGGACATCGAGATTCGTTTTTCCATTATTTTAGCTCCTGGCCATTAAAATGAAACGGGAATTTCAGAGACATCACTTAGCAACCAGCTATTAAAAATTTGACTATCGCTTAGGCTAATGTATTACCTTATTTCCCTTTTAGCATAGATCATGATTAGCATAGTGTAGATAGAAGAATAATTTATAGCAGAATAGACAGAGAAAGTTATTGCAAATGTATCAGATGGGATTATTGGAGCTTTTGGAGCTCGCTGAATCCACAAGAGGCATTTTTGGAAAAAGATTTGTGCATGTGTATTGCGTGTTTCTGTGAACATCACTCGCAAACGAAAAGTCGGTTAAAAAGTTCAGCGTCCCATAAGGACGCGACACGATATCCAAACAAATAGCGCTAGCGATAACAACACTTCACTTAGAAAAATTTGTAAACATTTTCATTTGCTCAAAAATGGCTCTAACAATTGTGATTAAATTGCCATACGTTTAAGGGATATTCATGACTAGTATGCTGTCCATGCACATATACTCACCTTTTTCTAAAATATTGTATTTAGGGGGCCTCAAAACATGCATTTCCGGTGGAATTTTATAGCGAATTTTTGGGTGGAATTCAATAAGTACCTTCTCTTCTATGTATATTTTAATATGTTCTTGAGAAAGTAAAAAGAAAAAGATGATATCTCTTTAAAATACACTATTTATGTGAAATGCTTTTGTTTTGTGGAGTTAGCGTTTTCGGGGTAGTCCTTGTTATGGGTTTAAATTACGAACACTTATATTTTTCTCAACAGGGAGGTCATCATTGGTTTTCTTTTTTCCTTTATGACCATCCGTACATTTTGGAGAGGATTCAGTAAAGTTAGCAGACATTTTATTTCAACAGTCATTTTGAATGCCACCAATTTTGAGGGGTGTTCTTACAAAACAGTTTCATGAAGACTTAAGAATGACCTCTGGAGGAAATGTTGAGGTGTTTATGGCACTCGAAGTCTCTCATTTCACAGAAAACCTTCAGTAATGCTCGTTACACAGGACGTTTGATTGCAAATGTAAAGCCAGAAGTCGTAAACTGGCGCATCCGGCATGACGTTCTCATCGCAGTTCTAATTGCCGAGCAAGCAGACGTCCTAACTTGGTGTTGATTACAGGAAACATAATTCTGCCACTTGCAGATGGATATCTCCTCCTTAGCGCCGGCAACTGAAAAACAAATAAACGTCCTTCGACTGCCCAGTATTAACTTGTAACCTTAAGATATCAGTAACTACTCATGGAATGGAGTCAATATTGCATAGAAGTAGTAGACACTGCTTGAACAACAATTAAAAATGTTTTCCAAAGAGGCAAGCACACAACATTTTTTTCCAACTTCTATCACTTATCTATAATATACACTAAAAATCTCAGGTGTTCCATTCACATGGCTTTCTCTACATTGCTAAAACATTTGTTACAAATCATATTCTTCTATCTACTTTATAATAATCGCGATAAACATTAGCAGAAATTGTCTTAATTACTTGCTTCCTTGTAAGTAGAAGGAAAATAAAGGAATACACTAGGCTGAAGTGATAGTCAAACGTTTTAAAAGCTGGTTGTTATGTGGTTGAAATTCGTTTCTATTCAGAGCTAGGAGTTTACCACTTTCCGTGTGAGAAAACTTTAAGTATTTTAAATTTGAAAAAAATAACAAGAAATATCTCAGAAATGGTCAATTCCACGAAAAAAAAAACAACGTATGTGACATAAAGTGTGTGTGTTTTAACGTGATCTACATTTTTTGTGTTATACGTTTTCGTCTATCTCTTACGGCTTTCCATTTACGCAATATTCAACAAAATTCATTCAGATTAAAGGGGTCAATAGAGGCTATTCCCAGAAAATTCAGGATATACATTTTATTTTCAATATAAATATCTTTAACATACGACATTTTAATCAAAATCGTTAGAGACATTTTTGAGAAAATCAAAATGTTCGAAAGTTTTTCCATTAAAGGGTAGTTTGGGGTGGGGGAATTTTCTTGAAAATCTTCGTGTCGCATATTTGAAGATACCAGACTTAATACCAAGTTTGGTATTTAATGGTCTTTTCGTTTTTGAGATAATCTGTCCACAGACACACACGCACGCACATACACATGGACCTTTTTCCAAAAATGCTATTTTTGGATTCAGGGGGACGCAAAACATGTATTGCCAGTAAAATTTTGATATCGAATTTTTGGGTGCATTACAATACATTCTCTATACACTATGGTCATAGTACGTGTAGAGAAAGTAAAAAACAACATTACATTGGTTTCCAAACTCTAAAAATTATTATAATACACAGCTAAAAATAAATTCGAACAACTACGAAACTATCTTATATGAAAGAGAGACAACATTTTTAAGAAAAAAAAAAAGAAGCAAAGAAGAAAACTTCTGAAACAAAATATGAATTATCAATTAATTTAAAATATGATTTATTTTAATTGATTTGGTTTAAATTATATTTATTATTTATTCAATTCCTTAAACAGTAAAATCTCTTTGCATCAGGTTCCCCCAAGTCGAGTCAAGATGGCGTGCAGGGCTCTTAACTGCCCTCGCTGCGGGCAGCACAGTTACACACTCCAGTCTGTTATTGGTAGAACAACATTGTAACAATATTACCTCAAAAATTGGTTACCTTTTTTGTTTTTCGTGGTCGGTTGAGCCTCCCCTTATGTAGGACTGAACCCCCCTCTAGGACTTGCCTAATATCTAAGGGTCAGAAGCCTGTCGAGGAGCCAAGGACATGGAACCACAGAACGAAGAACCTGGAACGAGTGGTCGACCCGTAACCAGGATATGAAATGAAAGCGAAATGGATGATAAGAAAATTGCTGATGGAGCAATTGGTCGAATGAGTGATGGGGGGAAACAGAAGACCTGGAGAAAACCCGCCCAGACGCCGTTTCGTCCACCACAAATCCCACATCGGGATCGAACTCGGGCCACCTAGGTGGAAGGTGAGCGTCTAACCACTCTACTACGGCGCCGACTTTTGGTTACAAATAAAGTCTTTAACTCACTGCTGCTAACAATTCACTCGTCGCTTCGACGCCGACCGCACAGAAAAGGTGTGCACATGGTATATGACTTGAGATTTTGTAAACTGTAGTTGTATGAAAAAATCACTGACTGCAATAATTAACTCTTTCTGAATAATCACTTACTGTAAGTAATACTGCTCAGTTGGTAGTGAACAGTACATATTTTAATAAATCCTTAAATGTTTTACTGATCAGTTATTACTGCCTAAATTGGTCTGGTTTAATGACGGTTGTCAAAGGCCACCATAAGTATTTTAATCTGTGGTCAGCTACTGAGAAACGGGTATCATGTTAAATTGAAATTCAAGTTTACATGCATTGAATGGATGAAGCAATAACTATTGTTGTAGGGATGTAGTATTTGTTGTTGTAACCGAGACATTGACCGTCGCCGCCATTGATGGGGGGGTGGGAGACATGCTCCATCGATCCCAGTGCGCTCGCGTCGCACAGCATCCCGCACGTGCGCTACATCTTCCTGATCCCCATAAAGTCGGTTGCGCGCGCCACTGCATACACCGATATCACTTCAGTAAATAACTCTTTACACGCATTCACAACAACCTCTACCTGTTCATTTCAGATATGTCATATAACTTTGCCTTCTATCTTTTAAATCTCGCATGTCACCTCTCCATTGTCAGTTGTAGAATCGGTTATTGCGCGGTACAAAATAGTTCCTTATTTGATTTGATCGTAATATATTCGAAGAGAATTGTTAACTTTTCATTTTCATAATCTATCAAACAAATATATTATAAACAGAGTTAATGGATCCGAAAAACTTATAAATCATTATCAACAAAACATCTGATGTGTTCCATTCACATGATTTTCTCCACATCTCTGCAACAAATTATTGTTAAGCTTATGCTTCTATCGAAAAAAAAATTAGCAGAAATAGTCTTATTACTTGATTCATTGTAAATAGAAGGGAAATAAGGGAGTACCATAAGCTAAAGTGATAGTCAAAAGCTGGTTGCTATGCGACTGAAATTCCTTTGTTTATATGGACAGGACTTGACAAATTCCCGTATGAGAAAAGTATAAGTATTTTAAGGCTGAAACCAATAACAAAAACTCTGATGTGTTCCATTCACATGACTTTCTCTATATCTCAGCAATAAATTATTTTTAAAAAAGCTTATGATTCTATTTACTTCCTGCTAATCGAGAAAAAATTAGCAGAAATAGTCTTATTTCTTGCTTCCTTGTAAGTAGAAGTGAAATAAGGGAGTACCATAGGTAAAAGTGATTGTCAAAAGCTGGTTGCTTTGTTTGTATGGACACGAGTTCAGAAAGTCCTGTATGAGAAAAATATAAATTTTTATAGCTTAAACCAACAACAAGGAATATCTAAAAAACAATCAACTCCACGAAAAAAGTGTATACAACATAAATTGTGTGTTGTAATGTGCTCTACATTTTTTGTGTGGTAAGTTTTTGTCTCTCTCTTACGGTTTAGCACTTATGCAAAATTCCGTAAAATTAACCGAGAATAAAGTAGTCTTCAGAGGCTATTCCCAGAAAATTCAAAATATACATTTTATTTGTCAGGTAAATATCTTTAATGTTCGATATTTTAATCAAAATCGTTAGAGCCATTTTTTAGAAAATCAAAATTTTCGAAAAAAAGTTCCATGTAAAGGGTAGTTTGGAGTGGGGGCATTTTTCTCAAAATCTTCGTGTCGCATCCCCGGAAGATACCAAACTTAAATACCAAGTTTGGTATTTTACCACTTTTCGTTTTTGAGTTATCGTGTTCACAGACACACGGACACGCGGACACACTGACACACTGACACAAGGACACACACACACGGACCTTTTTCTGAAAATACTTTTTTTGGATACAGGGGACCCTAAAACATATATTTCCGGTGAAATCTCGGTATCGAATTTATTGGTGGAGTGCAATACATTCTGTATACACTATGTACATAGTGCGTATAGAGAAAGTAAAAACGATCAACTTCACGAAAAAATGTATCTAACATATATTGTGTGTTAACGAGCTCTACATTTTCTGTTAAGTTAGCTTTTGTCTATCTCGTATGGTTTACCAGTTATACAAAATTCCGTAAAATTTATTCAGAATAAAGGTATCAGAGGCTATTCCCAGATTCAAGATATACATTTTATTTGTCAGGTAAATATCTTTAACATACGATATTTTGTTTTTGAGTTATGCTGGCCACAGACACACACTCGCACCTTTTTCTAATTTTTTTTTATTCAGGGGGACGCAAAATATGTATTTCCGGTGAAATCTCGGTATCGAATTTTTGGGTGCATTACAATCTACCTTCTCTATACATAATATTCATAGTACGTGTAGAGAAAGTAATACATAGGAGGATCAATTGTTTTAAACCTACCTCTCAAGATGACGCTGTATCACCTGATCTTGCACTGTACAGGGATTGTATATGTAGCAGAAAGTGCTAAGTTATCGTATTTGCCCCAAGTTGTGACGACTTGTGCAGCGGAGAGATTCTTCTGTGTGACGATGGTGGTACTTCATGTAGCAAGTTTGGAGCAGTGGTTTGCTATAACAGGTTTGGGGGAACTAGCTTTAACCCTAAGTTCCACCCAGCCTAACAGCTGAGTTGGCGTGCCTGTAGTATGCATCTGGTTTTGTTTCATTGTTGACGAACGTACAGTTCACCATTATGTGGATCACACATTGAATATGAGTTAAATTATATTTAGTTAATGAATACAGAATAATGTTAGTGGGTAAGTACTAGTTTTCTTATCCCCTTGCTTGATATATAAGGATCGGATAAAAGAAGAGAAATAGAATTTGTTTTTAAAAATTGTATGAATGTTTTAATCCCCTTAAATTTTTCTGTTGTTCGCTTGATGACGCGAAGATTTTCTTTTAGTTATTTCATACAGCGCATTCAGTTAAATATATTCACAGATTCAGTGTTTCCTGATTACAATAATACTATATTATAATACAATACCTTAGTGATCGGAAGTATTTCGGAAGAACATTTTCTTTCATTTTATTAAAATGAGCATTGTTCTTGACATTAATTATTGTGTTGAACCTAAAATTCCATACCAAAAGTGCAAAGAGCAGCAACGAATATATCGGACATCGTTGATGCTAAAATCTTTACACAAACTGCGTGTTTTCCTGGATCAGCATTTTTGTAAAACTACATTTTGCAATCCATATCTTGCTAGTCTGGGAACTGCTTTCTGGGAATAGACTTTGAAGATCTCTGTATTCTGGATGATTTTAACTGAATTTTGTATAACTGGTTAACCGTAAGAGAGAAACAAAAGCTTATACACAAAAAATGTAGATACAATTAAAACGCGCGCTTTATCTCATAAGTTTATATTTTGTTCGTAGAGTTGACCATTTCTGAGATATTTCTTATTATCGGTTTCAGTTTTAAAATACTTAGAACTTATACGGGAATTTGTAAACCCTTGGCCATGCAAAGAAACAGCAACCAGCTTCTAAAAGTTTTAGTCTAGTGTATTCTCTTATTTCCCTTCTACTTACAAAGAACTAAATAATAAGACCGTTTCTCCAAACCTTTGTTTGGATTAGCTCAAGTAGGTAGAAGAATAACCTTATTAACAAAACATTTTTTACAGAGCTGTGGACAAAGTCATGTGAATGAAACACATCAGATGTTTTTTTATTCAGGGAAAAATTAAAATATACATTTCCGGTGAAATCTTGGCATCAAATTTTTGGGTGGTATACAATACCTTCTCTACCTACTATGTTCATTGTATTTAAATGATAGAGAAAGTAAAGAGGAAATAAACCCAATACACAAGCAGAAACTGAGAAAATAACCAAACACAGCATAGAAACGGAACGTTCCAGTCTAATTATAGCAAAGCGAGAGGGAAAAATCACGACCCCCTAGATGCTCCGGATTGTCACGGGTTGTATTAAAGTGCTAGGAAAACAAAAGACGGCGCTGTTACTTCCTACTTCTTATAAAGTGGAAACGTCTCTCTAACGAGTGAAAAGCTCAGCGCTGCGCCATTCCGGTAATTAGCTGTTGTTTATGACGGCAACAGATGAAAGCTGTTGCTGGAAGGACGCTAATCGAGAAGGCGGTGACACGGCTACATGGCGGCAGTCGTCAAACTTGCTGAAATTACCTACTTTAGCTCAGTTGATATAAGTTAATAACTATGTAAATAATCACATAATAGAAACTGATGATTGGATTGCAATAATTTTTGGATTTTTGTGAAAAGTTGCATATTTCAAACTACTTTATAATTGATTTAGATACCGTAATTTTTTTTTTTCATTTTTCTTGTACTCCACTCAAGAAACTCATACCGAGATTTCACGTAAATATATGTTTTGAGGTCCTCTGAGTGCAAAAAAACAACCCATTTTTAGAAGAAAGGTCTGTGTATGTATGTGTGTGGACGGCACGCTCAAAAACGATATTACTGTTAAATACAAAACTTGATATTTAAGTTTAGTATATTGCAAGGATGCGGTACGAATATTATCAAGAGAACTCTCCTACCCTAAAATACATTTTCTGAAAATTTGGATTAAAATGCTGTATATTAAAGATAGTTGCATCACAAATAAAATGTATATATTAGTTTTTCTAGGAATAGCCTCTGAAGACCTCTTCATTCTGGATGAGTTTTGCATTTAGAGATAGAGAAAAACTTACTGCTCCAAAAATGTTGATCTAGGTAATAGGTATACACAATTTGTGTCATATTTATATCTTATAGAGTTGAATGTTTCCGAGATATTGCTTGTTATTGGTTTCAACGTGTGCAACGTCCTTTAACCTGGTTGGTCATATCGGACGATGAATGAAATTGGTGAAATGTTGCTCAAATGGGTCCATGGAGCTCGAAATTTGTCCTTTCAGGATAAGGGAAAACACGGCAAAAAATCCTTTCTAGGTAACTCACCCTAAGCGAAATTCGAAATCGCGACCTTTTGTAAGCATATCTTGTTTGAAATTAGAGAAATCATGTCAGATTTTAAGGATAGAAACAGTTTGCTCTAACCACAAAATCTGAACCAGAGTAAGGACACAACAGCAAGAAAAGAAGACGCGTGTTGAGAAGTCGTGCTTGTCTTTATAGCCGCCGTCTGCCAAACAAACAAACACATCCACGTGTTGCCATGGAGATGAAACACTCCTGTAAACTTAAAAGCTTCAGTGGTTTCCTTCATTAACAGCTTTATGTTCCTCCTAATATATACACGTCTGAAGAGTCGAATCATCTGCAATATCTCCGTCTTAATGCAGGTGTGTGTACAATTTTTTTAGTAATTGTTCTTTTTACATTCTCTACCGCCTAGTTGTGGTTGCTAAAGAACATGTGCCCCACCGAAATGTTGCTGTTTGCACCTTCTTTATTCCTTTGAATGAATATAGTTAATAAATTTATGTTTTACATTCAAATGAAAGGCTGCGCCGTGGCCGAGTGGTTAGTGCACTCGCCTCCCACCTAGGGCCCGCATGTGATTTGTGGTGGACGAAGCGGCGTCTGGGCGGTTTTTCTCCGGGTCCTTCGATTTTCCCCGCCACTCATTCCATCAATTACTCCGTCATTACCTTTCCTATCATCAATTTCGCTTGCATTGCATATCATCCATTTCCTCACGCTCACGCCTGGCTACGGGCCGACCACACGTTCCAGATTCTCCATTCTGTGGTCTCCAACAGGCTTCTGACTCCTAGGCATCCGCTTGTAAGTCCTAGGGGCTGTCAGTCATAAATAAGGGAAAGGTCAGCTGACTACCAAAAAAGAAACATCAGATGACTATACGAAATCTTATTTTTGTATCTACATACTGCTAATCAAGATAAAAGTTTGCTTAAATGGTTTCGTTGTGGGTACAAGAGAGATAATCAAAACCGAAACGATAGTAAACTGTTTAAAAACATCTGATGTATTCCATTCAGCTGACTTTCTTTACTTATTCTGTAACAAACTGTTCTTACAAAATCTTATTCTTATATTTACTTCATGTTGATTAAGATAAACATTAGCAGAAACGATCTTATTATAAATTTCTTTATAAGTAGAAGGAAAGTAAGGGAATACACTAGGCTAAATTGATGGTCAATCTTCTAATGCTTCATATTTAAGAGGTCACGGTTTCGCATCTCGCTGAGGATGAGTTACCCGGATTAGGTCTCTATTCTTTTCGGAGTTTTCCCATACCTATTCTAAAAAGATGACTGTCAAATAATCTAAGTTCCATGGACCCGAGAACATTGAGCATCATGTATGTGATTAAAATTTGGGTCTCTTTGCATGGAGTAAAAGAAAAAAAATTAAAACCAAAAACAAAGAATATCTTGGAAATGGCTAACACCACAAAAAATGCGTATGACATGAATTGTGTGCTTTAACGAGATCTAATTTTTTTGTGTAGCAGGTATATATTTGTCTAAATCTTACGGTTTACCACTTATTCAAAAGTAATCGAGAATGAAGAGGTCTTCAGAGACTCTTGCAAGGAATTTGAGATATACCTTTTATTTGTTGTAAAATATCTTTAATATGCGGTATTTTAATGAAGATCGTAGAAGCAATTTTTCATGAAATCGCAAGAGTAGTTTGGGGTGGAAGATTTTCTTAAAAGCTTCGTGTCGCATCGTTGAAAGATTCTAAACTTAAACTCCTCCTTATCTTGAGGTTCCTTTTCGTCAAAGGACTACCATTTCTTTGTAAGACCCCAAAGACTTACAAATCTTTCCAATCATTATGATTCTGGATTTTAGAATATCCACGATGAGTGATCACCCCAATGCCTTGTATGGCAATGTAATTAACCAACACAACATTCGCCTAACGACCGAGGAAAGCAATGCTTTTGGTCAGTAGACTATCGAGTAAGGTAATTCTGAATCACAGCATATCTGTTGCCTGGTATGTGTATGAAAGTAAATAAAATATAGCGATGAAAGGGAAATTCACGGATCAAATTAAGTAGCCCAAAATTCGCCTAACGACCGGAAAACAATGTCTTTGGCCAGTGAAATATCGAGAAAGAAAATAACTGTATACCCCGGATACGTGATTACTCCAATGTCTGGTGTGGCAATGAAAGTAAATGAACTATAGCCATGGAAGAGATGATAAGAAAATTCGCGAATCAAACCAACATTTGCCTAACGACCGATGGCCTTAAGCTATCGAGCAAGCTCATTCTGAATTACAGATACAGTATGAATGATCACCCCAATACCTGGCATGACAGTAAAAATAAATGAAATGCAATGTGAAGGAGATAATAGGAAACTTCGCAAATCAACTTATGCAACGCAACATTTGCTAAGCGGCCAAAGAAAACCGCGAAAATACTTTCGGCCAGGTTGGCCCTAGGGATTTGAATCCTGTGTTTGTTAATGTGTATATATGTGTATTTGGAAGCAAAAAGCAAACGGTAAATAATATAGGTCAACAAAGGAAATGTAAGGAAATTGGAAAAAATCTGATGTGTACCATTCACATGACTTTCTCTACATCTCTGTAACAAATTATTCTTAAAAAGCTTATACTTCTATTTACTTCTTGCTAATCAGAAAAAATAGCAGAAATCGTCTTAGTACTTGCTACCTTGTAAGTAGAAGCGAAATAAGGGAGTACAATGGGTTAAAGTGATAGTCAAAAGCTGGTTGCTATGTCACTGAAGTTCCTTTGTTTGTATGGGCAGCAGTTGACAAATTCCCGTATGAGAAATGTATAAGTTTTTCTTAGCAGATACCCAAAAATAAGGAATGTCTCAAAAACGATGAACGCCACGAAAAAGATGTATATAACATAAATTGTGAGTTTTAACGTGCTCATTTTTGTGCAGTAAGTTTTTGTCCATCACTTACTTCCGTAAAATTCATCCAGAATAAAGTACTCTTCAGAGGCTATTCACAGAAAAATCAATATATACATTTTATTTTACAGGTAAATAGCTTTAATATTCGACATTTTAATCAAAATCGTTAGAGCCATTTTTGAAAAAATCAAAATTTTCGAAAAAAGTTCCATACAAAGGGTAGTTGGGGGTGGGGGATTTTTCTCAAAATCTTCGTGTCGCATCCCTGGAAGATATTAAACTTAATTACCAAGTTTGGTATTTTACCGACTTTTCGTTTTTGAGTTATCGTGTTCATAGACACACGGACACACACACACACACACACACACACACGGACCTTTTTCCGAAAATGCTTTTTTTTTTTAGATAAAGGGGACCCTAAAACATATATTTCCGGTGAAATCTCGGCATCGAAATTTTGGGTACGTATAGAGAAAGTAAAAAAGAGGAAACAAACAATACAGCGCGGGAGTCCCGACAAGCCTCCGGAGCTGTGTTAAAAAAAAATCGAAGACCTTCAGAATGCGAGCTCGCACATGACACCGCAACGCCACCTCGAGTGTTTTTTGAGGTTTTCAATACATTTTTTATGAATAAAATAGTGAACTCATTTTTCTGTAAAATAAATGAGTTGTACCACATCAGTTTTCGATAGCTGTTTGAATAGTTTGAGAATGACACATTACTATGGTGAGCACGACGCGTCCTTGAAGCTGTAATTAAACCGATAAAACCTGTAAATGTGCACAAGTAAAGGACAAGAGTGTGTCTATCTGTATACTCATATTCTTGCATTTAAGAGCAGATAATAGTGGCTTTGAAAAAGTGCACATTTCGTATTCTGCGCTTGTTTTCGCACTTTATCTAGGAATGTAAAACTAAGATAACTGGTCTAGAATACATGCACATTACAAATATAACGAATATTTTAGCGTTCTACACAATTATCACAAAATTTTCAAGGTGCTAAAATTTTGTATCTGTTGCGTTCATAGAACATACGCATTTTCTTGTTTCCCCTTCCATAATGAACTACGAAGTCTCAAAAGCTTACGGGCCACAGAAGTGTAGCAAATATTCACCGATTTTTACTTTCTCTACACGTGCTATGTACATAATACCAAACTCGGAATTTTAAGCTTAGTATCTTCCAAGGATACGACACAAAAATTTTCGAGAAAATTCCCCCCACCGCCAACTACCCTTTACAAGGAAAATTTTCGAACATTTTGTTTTTCTCAAAAATGGTTTTAAAGATTTTGATTAAAATATCGTATATTAAATATATTTACACGACAAATAAAATGTATATCTTGAATTTCTTGGGAACATCCTCTAAAGACATCTTGATTCTAAATGCCATTTGTATAACAGGTAAACCGTGTATGAGATAGACGAAATTACAAAAAAATACTTCAAAAATAGACGAAATCATATTAGTAAAAATTTTGGATGTCATCGAATCACACACTTTATGTCATGCAATCTTTTCATTTTATTTTTTTATTTTTTATGTATTTCACCATTTCTGAGATTGTTATTGTCTTCGGTCTTCCAATACTCACACTTTTCTAAATAGGATATCATTATTCGTGTTTCCTGTTCCTAGTCAAGCAATGAGAGCGGAATTTCAAGGTCATCACAGAGCGACCAGCTCTTCAAATATATGACTATCGCCTAAGTCTAGTGCATTTCTATATTGCATGCACAAGGAAATATGTAATAAAAGCGTTTGTAAAATAGGTTACGTCAATTGCATGAAGTACGTAGAAGAGTAATGAAATAGCGTTCTATTTGCATGTCCAGGCTGGAAAAAACAAAATAAAGTTAATGATGATTTCTCATTTGAGAAAAGTGTAAGTATTGGAATATCTGGGAAATGGTAAATTCCACAAAAAATGTGTTTAACACAAATTGTGTTTTCGCAAGATCTACATTTTTGCGTAGTAAATCTTTGCCTGTCTCTTACGTTGTGTAACACTCTGTCATATAAAAGAATATTTCAGAGGCTACTCGCAGAAAATTCAAGATATGTATTTTATTTATCACGTTCACATATTTAATGTAATACAGAATTTTAATAAAAATCACTAGAGTACTTTTTGAGAACATCGAACACTCTGTTATATGAACGGTATTTGGAGTAGAAGGATTTTTCATTAAAATCTCCGTATCATGTTCTTTGTTTTGTTGGTTTTATTTTTAATCGGATTCCAGAGTCTAGTCTAGACTCTTATACGCTGTATACCCCTTTTTCTCTTTTTGCACCCAAGATCCCCTGCGCCACGAAGCACCAAAGCGAGACACTTGAGCGAGCGCGGCTATGGGGACCGGCAACTTAGAAGATACCGAACTTAAATAGGGCTTTTCGTGTTTGAATTTGTTGATCAGAGACAAACACACAAATACACCCAAGTATGATGGAATGCAATACTTTCTCTGCCTGCTATGTGCATTGTACATACTAGAGAATGTAAAAAAAAAATATGATGTAATCCATTCACATGACTCTCTCTATATCTCTGCAACAAAGTTTTTTGTTTAAAAGCTTATGCTTCTATTTACTTCATGCTAAGTTAGAAAAAATTAGCAGAAATAGTCTTATTACTTCTTCCCTGTAAGTAGAAACGAAATAAGGGAGTAACATAGGTTAAAGTGATAGCAAAAGATGGTTGCTATGTGATTCAAGTTCCTTTGTTTGTATGGACAGGAGTTGACAAATTCCTGTATTAGAAAAGTATAAGTTTTAAGTTTTTCAAGGCTGAAACAAAAAACAAGGAATATCTAAAAAAAAAAATCAACTCCACGAAAAATATAATATATTAAATTGTGTGTGCTCTACAGTTTTTGGTGGTAAGTTTTTGTCTATCTCTTACGGTTACACAAAATTCCGTAAAATTTATCCAGAATAAAGTAGTCTTCAGAGGCTATTCCCAGAAAATTCAAGATATTCATATTATTTGTCAAGTATATATCTTTAATATATGATATTTTTATCAAAATTGTTAGAGCCATTTTTTAAAAAAATCAAAATTTTCGAAAATTTTTCCATGTGAAGGGTAGCTGTGGGAGGGGGAATTTTCTTGAAAATCTTCGTGTCGCATCCTTGGAAGATACTGAACTTAAATACCAAGTTTGGTATTTAACGGTCTTTTTGTTTTTGAGCTATGCTGCCCACAGGCACACACAAATACACATAGACAGAATTTCATTGGTCATTTTTCTTAATTTGTTTTTTATTCAGGTGGTCTCAAAACATGTATTTCCGGTGAAATCTCGGTATCGAATTTTTGGGTACAATGCAATACCTTCTCTATACACTACGGACATAGTACGTATAGAGAAAGTAATTAGTGTTCACATGAATGCAATACTAGGTGATAATACAGCGCTAACAAAAGACTGTGCTGGTACAAGCGAGAGGCAAGAGATTTGCAAGCTTAGAGACAACGGATGCGATAAAAGGATTAACAAGATATTTCTCACGCCCACCTGGAATGTCTTCAGCTCGTCATCTTGCCAGGTTCAAGGTCACTGTCTCGTGATGAATGTCCCAAGTCTTTGTGGATTAATGTGTCCGTTTGTTTGTTGCCCTATCTAAACGAAAACTGAGAACAGCTGAACTCCTGTCGCCGCGTGTTTCCTGTTTTATGCGTTCTCGTCAAGTAGTGCCTCTCAGCAGACGTTATAAAAGCCAACAAATGACAGGCTACTTAATCTTATCTCACAATGGACCACGTTACAACTTCTCCTTACTGCTTCTGTGGTTTGGTGGTCAGCATGCCGACATCAAAATCCAGAGGTGCTCAGTTCGATTCCCGGCGAGGGTGAGAATTTCTCTTTGCCCAAAATTATTCCCTATCCTCTCTAGAGTCTGAAAGTATATAGGAGAAAGGGAAAGGGTGTATGTGTGAGTGGGTGTATGTAAAATGTGTGAATTTATAGACACAAAACAGCAAATGATTAACTTAACCAGTCAACGAGGGAACACCATTGCCAGAGTAATTGTTCGACAGATAAATCCGCTTGTAACCTTTTCTAGGAGGCATATAAATGAAACACAAAGCAAAAATAAACTTTCTTAAGTTTTGTGTTAAATGCAACGGTGTTAACTCGTATGAATTTAATTTCATTTTGATATTTTTGGAGGGGGATTTATATATATAATCACACACATCCACATCCACTCTAATTGATACTTCCAGGAAGGATAGGGAATAATCTTGGCCAGAGAAAAATCCCTCCCCCCTAGCCAAAAATCGAATCTAGGATCCCACGCACAACAGGCAGGTACTCTATCGACTGAGCTATGGAGTCAGCGGAGAAATTATTGTTCTCAATTCATATGTTACCCTCAAGTTTCACCAGAAATCAACATTTTTAAGATCGTTGAGAAATGCTTTAAAGTTCGGTAATTATAAATTTCTGTGACATTAACTGGAGGTCACAAGCAAAACTTTATTAATTGTATTATATTAAACTAATGCTTATTTCAAAAGGAACTTAAATTGTCTGGTGTTTTAGCTAGGGACAGGGTTAGTATCTACACGAGCGAGGTCACTTAAGTGTAATGGCACGTACATGCAATAGTATTCTGCTATCCAGAGGATCGAGCCACTATGATCGCCTGGCTAAAACTTCTGTAAAGAAAGAATTGTATTCCATCCAACAATGCTACACAGGTCGAGCCGCGCGCGCGCGCGCATGTGTCTTTGAACAGCGTAACTCAAAACCAATGAAGCATTTTCCGAAAAATGTCAAATATTTTCAACAAAATACCGTTTACATGAAACGCTTACATTGTTTTTTGTTATCTCAAAAGTTATTCTAATGTTTCGAATTAAAATACCATGTGTTAATGACAAATAAAATGTATATCTTGAATTCTCCGTGAATAATTTTGCGAGGACTTTTGCATTTGAAATTATTTTGTACATAACTGGTAAACCTCAAGAGAAATGTAGATATACCAAATCACCAAGTTAATTCAAATGAACTTTGGCATACATTTACCGTTTCTAAGACATTCTTTGGCATTAGTTTTTAATTTTCAAATACTTCAAAACTTCGCTGGATGTGTTTACCCTCTCCACCACGTATGATAAGTAGAGGAAGTATTTTTTTTTTTAACTCTTTCATTTATATAGCCCCCTTTATCATCTAACTCGTTGTCTGTAGGTACTTTTACATTGGTTTAAATCATTTTGTTTTACTCAAACACGCACACATTCACACTCACATACAAACTTCCAGACTCTGTGGGGGATAGGGAATAATCCTGGCTAGAGAAAAATTCCCCGCCCCAGCCGGGAATCGAACCCAGGACCCCCGGGTGAGAAGTAAGCTCGCTGACCACTCGACCACGGAAGTATTGCATTTCACCCAAAAATTAAATGTCGAGATTTCATCGGAAGTAAATGAACATTTTTTTTAGAAAAAGACGTGTATGTGTATATAAAGTTTTTGTAGGACTAGATTCTAGCATAGTGCGTTCAGAAAGTTATGCGGAAATAGCACGTGAGATTTTTTGCTATTCATATGAAAACTCCAAATATAAGCTGAAGCTCGGACCCTTGACACGTGAGTGATGTTACTCGCACCTTCGTGTTTGTGATAGAGTTATAACCAAGTGAGTCGGCGCATGGATACCATATGTTAACACCTTGCCTTTGTTTCCAGGTGATTCGACATGTCTGTGACGAGGGCTTTTAGAAGAAATGTCCTAGTTGTTTTTTGTGCAGTGCAGTGCAGTGCAGTAGTGGTTAGATATTATCGGCATTTTCCCCCTTTTGTTTTACAAGCGCTCTCAGCTGGTGAACCACCTGGCGGTCGGCAAAGTAAACATGCCTCATTATTAATTGGTTCCAGGTCTTCCCCGTTGATTGGCATTGCCGAAACTCGAGACTCGACAACTCTTCTTCTTCTTACTGCTTTGTTTCTTTTAATGCGTTCCTTTGTAATCGTGTTGTTTGTTTGTCCCGTTCTTCTAACATTTCGTGTTTATCTTCTCTATCATTTACTATCCTACGTATCGCATTTCGCCCAAAAATTCGATTTCCATATCTTATGACAAATATATGTTTTGAAACCTCTGAATTAAAAAAAAAAGAAGCATTTTTAGATGAAACATCTAACCTAAATCCGAAATATCTTATGAAAACCAAATTTGGCATTTAAGTTCTGGATTCTTCAAAGATCCGATTTGTGAATTCTAAAGAAAATAAAAAAAAATGCAAGAATTGTTTTACTTTAAAGATGTTTCTCGTTATTTTTCCCCTCAGAAAACGACAAACAATAATGAAAAAACTGGTCGGATGGTCAGCGAGCTGACTTCTTACTCGGAGGCTTCGGGTTCGATTCCCAGCTGGGATGGGCCATTTTTCTTTAAACAGAATTATTCCCTATCCCTCATGAGAGTCTGGAAGCATGTATGTGAGAGTGAATGTGTGTGTTTGAAGAAAATAAAAATATTTAAACCCTACGTCAAGAACCTACAGACGATTTGTTTCTAATGCAAAGCCCCCGATATGATTTTAAATGTTAAAGGGGGCTATATAAATAAAATAATAAAATATAATAATGAAAAAATGTATATGTACCGAGCCAAGTGGCGCCGTTGAAAAGAGTGCGACCCGCATTCGTGAGGCCCCGTGGTGAAACCTCCGGTGCTGACCACCCCGATCAAGTTTCTCTCTCTCTCTCTCTCTCTCTCTCTCTCTCTCTCTCTCTCTCTCTCTCTCTCCGACCGCTAGACGAATGCTCGATTGGATAAATTTATTTCGCGAATTTTCTTATCGTCCCTTTCATTACTGCATCTTACTTTGTTCATCTTACTTTGTTTTTCTTTACTCCCATACGAGCCGCGCCGTGGCCGAATGGTTAGACCTCTCCCCTAGACGGCCCGGGTTCGATTCCAAGCGACCGCGTAATAGATTTGTGGTGGACAAAACGGCTCAGGGGCGGGTTTTCTCCGGGTTCTCTGGTTTCCCCCGTCATCGGATTCCACTGGTATTCCAGCTTCACTTCATTTATCACCAGTGTCATCGCCTGCGGTGCCACAAGCGGGCGTTAAACACTACAAAAAAATCTGAGCACACATCCTGGATCCAAAGTTTGGTTGCTCCTGACAGGCTGCGGACCCAACTCATTGGCTTATAACTTGTGCATATAGAAGAGTAATCCGTTGAAGAAGATGTCTCATTTTAACATTTATGCACAGGAAATACAATCAGTCTATCTATATCTGTCTGCCATTGTGAAGTTTGCTTTATTTGATTAAAGTGTTTGATTATAATTATACGCAAAGTTTAAAGTTAGACAAAAACGTACTAAGCGAAGCACACAGAGCACATTAAAACACACAATTGGTGTCAAATAAGGTTTTTCTTTACTTAGGCGCTTTCGAAATATTCCTTATTACAAGTTTACACCATTCATAAGTATCATCTAACGGAAACGCTTGAAGGTTTGCGATTCTTACCCGTTATCCTTTCTTTCCATTGCAAGAGCATGTCAACAACAACAACAACAACAACAACAACGGTTTGAATGCTAAAATGATAGTCAAATTGTTTTAAAACCAGTCGTTATACGATTGTCATTTCAAAACGCTTCTTTGCTTGGCCAGGAGTGGAACAAAAGAAAAACGGACTCTTCATGTCTGAGAAAAGTACTTAACAATTGAAACAAGGAATATCTCGGAAACGGTTACCTCCATAACAAAAACGTAAAGGACATCAATTTTGTATTTTGACGATATCTACATTTTTTGTTCAGTAAGTTTTTGTCTATCTCTTACGGTTTAGCAGTTAAGCAAAATTCAATAAAATTATCCAGAATAAAGAAGTCTTTAGAGGTTATTTCCAGATAACTCAAGATATACGTTTTATTTGGCATGTAAATATCCTAAATATAAGAGATTTTAATCAAAATCGTTAGAGCATTTTTGAGAAAATCAAATTTTTCAAAAAATTTTCCATGTAAAGGGTAGTTGGGGGTGGGGGATTTTCTTGAAAATCTTCGTGTCGTACCTGCAAACCCATTAGTAACTCCAGTTCATATTCAACCAGAATGATATTTCTTGTTCGCCTATGCTAATACATGACCTATAAATGCTGTTGCTATAATTAAAAATAAAATATAAATTGAATTGCAATTCATTTTGGGAAAAAATCCTAAAAATGGTGGTAGACCACCGAGAGATACCTTGGAAGATACCAAACTTAAATAACAAGTTTGGTATTTAACGGTGTTTTCGTTTTTAAGTTATGCTGTTCACAGACACACACACACACACACACACACACACACACACACATGGGTCTTTTTCCAAAAATGTTTTTTTTTGGATTCAGGGGGACCTAAAGCATATATTTCCGGTGAAATAACGGTATCGAAATTTTAGGTGGTATATAATACCTTCTGTAAACACTATGTACATAGTACGTGTAGAGAAAGTAAAAAAATGGAACAGATAAGATTTTTTAGTTTAGTTTATCTTTCTGTGAATCTTGTGTCTGGGTATTGTACATTAAATTTATTTGGACTGAGGGAAACATGAAAAGCACCAGTGAGGTTGACCGGTGCACAGGATTTGAACCCGGAACTTGCCGAATGCGGGTCACAATGTAGGTACTCCCGCCTGGGCGGTAGTTAACTTGTGAGAGGCCAGCGAGAGCCTTCTGTTGATCACCACATGCCTAATGGCTTTGTTACATTAGCTTGTGGTTACGGTGTCAGACACCCAGGGCGGTAGGACCATCATAAGACGACACCTGTATCAGTCACATTGTCAGGAAATTACTTGCACATGACGTTGTAGATTTGTAACATGGTAATTTAAGTAGCGTAAAAACAATGCAGCGTACAAAAACCTCTCCCAATTGACGTGCCATTAATCAAGAGCGTCTGTATATCCTTCCTGATTAATGATTAAGGTGGCCTAGGTCAGGATATCTCGTATCGGCCTGATGCTTGTTAACTTATTAATAAAAGTAATCCATTAGGTCCTCTTAAGGCCCGAGTATTGTTTCAGACAAGATATAAATCTAACCTGCCTCCGGCAGATGTGCGCCACGTTGCACTAATTAATTTATTAATTAGGTGTGCATCATTCATATTTTAGCATAAGGAATACGGTTAAGCAGGCAGGTAGCTAGATAGATCTCTTATCTTTAGTTCCTCTGTCTACTACCAACTCGAGGAACTTTATTACTTCTTTGCTGTAAGGGTATACAGAAGGCCTTGTAAAAAATTAAGGTTATGTATCATAATACGCAAAAAAAAAAAAAAAAAAAAAAAATAATAGTTAGGTGTCTTCTCATCCGGGTTCGATTCCCGGCTGGGGTGGGGAATGTTTCTTTAACCAGAATTATGCCCTATCCCCCATAGAATCTGGAAGTATGAGTGTGAGAGTAAATATGTGAGGGTTTAGTAATATCAAATGATTAACCTAATATTCCAAACCTACGGTAATACGAGTTGTTTCACAAATCAAAGCCCCCGATATGACTTGAGTTAAAGAGGGCCATACAAATGAAACAATAAAAAAACATTAAATTTACAGCATTCCTTGGTGAAAACGTATACAGGTTGAAAAATTGCTGTTATGTATCGTAATGAAGACATCTTGAGTGAAAGAAGTAATAATAATAATAATAATAATAATAATAATAATAATAATAATAATAATAATAATAATAATAAGAAGAAGAAGAAGAAGAAGAAGAAGAAGAAGAAGAAGGAAAGTCAGAATAGAAAGCTTTATTTAACTTTCAACTTCCTCTATTTGGAGTTGTTATTGTAGACAAAGCATACTAAACAATGTTTACTTTCTCTAGCCTGTATATACAGTGTGCATAGTGCATAGAGAAGGTATTGTCTTCCATCCAAAAATTCGATGTCGAGATTTCACCGGAAATACATGTTCTGACATTGTAGGTATAGAGAAACAACTGGAAAAATAACAAAAGAAGGAACATCTATATAATTAATATTCAATTAGGTGTATATAAATAGAAAAAATCATAAAGATGATGTTTTTTTTTAGATTGAAGGTGATTCCTTGGCTGCAGCTATTGCTATTTCTTTCGGCAGGTCTTTTTAAATGCCGAACTGTTTACAAAAGTTGACTAGCAGACGAGGCATGGTGCCTCTAACTCCGAACATGAGTCCAATAACTTGGATGTAGTTCTAATAGTACTTTTTCTGGTAGTAAAGAATTGTACTGTTCATGGGACTTTTATAACTGTTGGGTCGATAATGAACCCCTGAGTTAATTAAAAAATCTGACGTGTTCCATTCACATGACTTTCTCTACATCTCTGCAATAAATTATTGTTAAAAAGCGTATTCTTCTATTTACTTCATGCTAATCGAGAAAAATTAGCAGAAACGGAAGAAAGTAATCTTGCTTCCTTGTATGCAGAAGGGAAATAAGGGAGTACAATTTGCTAAATCGATAGTCAAACCTTTTAAAAACTGGTTGCTATGTGATTGAAGGTCCTTTGTTTGTATGACCAAGAGTTGACAAATTCTCGTAAGAGAAAAGTATTTTAAAACTGAAACCAATATCAAGGAATATCTCAAAAACGGTCAACACTACGAAATAAATGTATATGACATAAATTGTGTAGTAAGTTTTTGTCTATCTCTTATAGTTTACCAGTTATACATAATTCCACAAAATTTATTCAGAATAAACACGTCTTCCAGACTATTTCCAGAAAATTGAAGAAATAAATTTTATTGGTCATGTAACTGTCATAAATATACGATATTTGAATCAAAATCGTTACAGCCATTTTTGAGAAAATCAAACATTTCTAAATTTTTTCCATGTAAAGGGTTGGTGGGTGTGGAGGATTTTCTTGAAAATCTTCGTGTCGCATCCTTGAAAAATACTGAACTTAAATACCAAGTTAACGGACTGTTCGTTTTTGAGCTATGCTACTCACAAACACACACACACACACATGCACACACTGATAGACACATACGGACCTTTTTCTTAAAATACTGTTTTTGGATTCAGGGGGTCTCAAAACATATATTTCTGGTGAAATAATTTAAGGTGCATATCGTAATCAAGGAAACATTAGATGAAAATTTAATGTACAGATTATATGTTGTAATGGTACTTAGAAGGCCGTGGAAAGGTTCAGGTTATGTATCGTAGTTGGAGTAAACGTTGACTAAAAGCTAAACATACACGTTTTCGTGCTTTGAAGGAATCAAAGAGGCCATGTTTGAGAGTTTATGTCGTAGAGGAAGAAATCCCTTGTCTGGTGTGTTGTATTGTTATGAGGAGGCTGTGTATGTCGAGAGTATGTCTACCAGGAGGTCCAAATACCGCGTATTTTACGTGTGCGTTAAAAATGTTGCAAGGCAACCCGCTCATTGCTCAACTTCAGCTAAAGATTAAACACACAAACCTTATTGTATTGGAATCATATTTAAGTACAAATTAAGTATAACTACATGATCCTATGTTATTAAAAATATTTGTATCAGTGTTCGAAAACGACGTAATGATCCAGTATTTGCAGTTGCTATTTTTACTTTCTCTATACGTACTATGTACATAGTGTATACAGAAGGTATTGCAATCCACCAAAAAATTCGATACCGAGATTTCACCGGAAATATGTTTTAGTGTCCCCTGTATCCAAAAAAAGTATTTTCAGAAAAAGGTCCGTGTGTGTGCGTGTGTCCGTGTGTCCGTGTGTCTGTGAACACGATAACTCAAAAACGAAAAGTCCGTAAAATACCAAACTTGGTATTTAAGTTTAGTATCTTCCAGGAATGCGACACGAAGATTTTGAGAAAAATCCCCGTACCCCAAACTACCCTTTACATGAAACCTTTTTTCGAAATTTTTTATTTTCTAAAAAATGACTCTAACAATTTTGATTAAAATATCATATATTAAAGATATTTACCTGACAAATAAAATGTATATTTTGAATTTTCTGGGAAGAGCCTCTGAAGACTACTTTATTATGGATGAATTTTGCATAACTACTAAACCGTAAGAGATAGACAAAAACTTAGCAAACAAAAAATGTAGAGCACGTTAAAAGACACAATTTATGTAATGTACATTTTTTTCCGGGAGTTGATCGTTTTTAAGATATTCCTTTTTCTTGGTTTCAGCTTTGAAAAACTTATACTTTTCTCATACAGGAGTTTGTCAACTCCTGTCCATACAAACAAAGGAACATCAGTCACATAGCAACCAGCTTTTGGCTTTCACTTTAACCTATGGTACTCCCTTATTTCGCTTCTACTTACAATAAAGCAAGAAATAAGACTATTTCTGCTAATGTTTCTCGATTAGCATTAAATAAATAAAAGATAAGCTTATTAAAAATAATTTTTACAGAGATAAGTCATGTGAATGGAACACATCAGATTTTTTAGAATGTGTTCATGAGGAAAATTACTCCCTATTTCAGACATTCGGTTGTTTACGTAACAGGTCACACGGTTGCCCGACTATAGATGGTGTGATATATGTTAGCACAGCAGACACATTAGACCTAAAATGTATTTTTCGTTTATGAAATGCTATTACTAAGCGGACAAAATGAGATACACTTACAATATTTTTCAGAACATGATGACCCTACCTCACTCTCCTTCCAAGATCGGCCTGCCTGACTAAAGTTCGCGATTAGGGGGTTTGCGGTTGGAAACCAACCTTCGCTGTTAGCTGAAACTTGCAACCTGTGTCTCCGTGGAGCAGATTTTACTACGTTGCCTCTCGCCCCTAGTACGAGTACGAAAAATGAAATGGTCTGTTATTTATGGACGCTCTTTAAGTGCTTTGGTTCTCAGCGTCCCATTCTATATTGGCCGTGAAAGATCGCTTTATTTTGCTCAGAGGCCTCTCTTATGAGGCTTGAGGTTCTTTTACGTGCCGTAAATCTACGACACGGGACCCACAGGTTTACTTCCCTTCCGAAGGAAGCCATGCCAAGGATTTTTACGCCCGAAAAAAGCCATCGTCCTCCGCCGGGTTTGAACCCGCGACCTTGGGTATATGAAGTTAGCTTGGTAACCATTGCACCACGGAGGGCGAGTTTCGTATTTTGTTTGCTAATGGTTATTGCCCAGTGGAAGGCATGAGGTGTCCCGTTTGGGGGCCATCATGTTTTGGAGAAAAATATGTGCATGACACGCTTTGTTCTCTATTAAATATCAATTTATTTGCACTTATCACCTCTACACGAGGTATACGACCTGATTCTGCGAGTTAGCAGTAACAAATCTGAACGAGATTTTAAAGAGTATAATGATGGCCTGTTTGTGTGTTCCACAGGAGGATGTTCCCGACGTGCCGAGTGTCCTTCACCGGAGTACGGCCGGATCAGCGCTACGCCGTGCTCATGGACATCGTACCCGTGGACAACAAACGTTACAGATACGCCTATCACAGATCGTCGTGGCTCGTGGCGGGAAAGGCGGACCCCCCTGCCCCCTGTCGCCTGTACATGCACCCAGACTCACCTTTCACCGGCGAACAACTCCGCAAACAGGTCGTCTCCTTCGAGAAGGTCAAGCTCACCAATAACGAAATGGACAAGAACGGACAGGTGAGCAGGTTATACAGTACCGACTTGTCCCTTTATCTCTGGAATGTCTGTAACGGATTCAAGTTCATGTTCCGACAACTGCTTCCGTTTGTAATTTTAAAAAGGAAATGGATGTTTTAGATGGAGGTAATTTGTGCATTAATTGTACGGAATTTAAACCGGTTACGTCCGAATGGGTGGAATATTTACACACCCGCATTGATGCAATAATTAACATGGGTTTAGACGCTTACTTTGCTATAGGTAAAACAAAATTTATAGCCCAAGTTCGGCTCGATTTTAGTTGCCAAGCTCTAACGATAAAATATCTAAAAAAATCTGATGTGCTCCATTCACATGACTTTCTCCACATCTGCGTAACAAATTATTGTTAAAAAGCTTATGCTTCTATTTTTACTTCATGCTAATCGAGAAAAAATTAGCAGGAATAGTTTTATTACTTGCTACCTTGTAAGTGAAAGTAAAATAGGTTAAACTGATAGTCAAAAGCTCGTTGCTATGTGACTGAAGTACATTCGTTTGTATGGATAGGAGTTGACAAATTCTTGTATGAGAAAAGTATGTTTTTCAAAGCTAAAACCAAAAACAACGAATACCTTAAAAACGACCACCTCCACGAAAAAACTGTATATAACATAATTTGTGTGTTTTAATGTGCTCTACATTTTCTGTGCAGTAAATTTTTATCCATCTCTTACGGTTTAGCAGATATGCAACATTCCGTAAAATTCATCTAGAATAAAGTAGTCTTCAGAAGCTATTCCCAGAAAATTCAAGATGTACATGTTATTTGTCAGGTAAATATCTATAATATACGATATTTTAATCAAAATCGTTAGAGCCACTTTTTAGAAAATCAAAATTTTCGAAAAAAGTTCCATGTAAAGGGTAGTTGGGGGTGGGGGATTTTCTTGAAAATCTCCGTGTCGCATCCTTTAAGATACCAAATTTGGTTTTTAACGGACTTTTCGTTTTTAAGCTCTGCTGTCCATTGCTTTTTTTTTTTTTTTGGATTCAGGGGGACCCAAAACATGTATTTCCGGTGAAATCTCGGTATTCAATTTTTGGGTGGAATACAATACCTTCTCTATACACTATGTACATAGTTCGTATAGAGAAAGTAAAAATCTTCCCACTGGATACTTCTGTATCACAATGGCGTTACTGTCACTTGATGTTGGACAACACGTTACCAGATCTATCACCATAAAATATGTTGTCTCCTAGACATCATTAGGGTACCAGGAATAATCAGATATAAACAAGACTTTTATTTCTCATGTAATCTTAGCATTGTTAGTATGGTCAAAATAATGGATAGTTACGTCCTTCTATTGCGGGTGCAATATGATTGTTTATCAACAATAATGCAATAAATATGCTAAAACAAGTGCAGCTATAATTAATTCCAATCAATCGGTCAAAAATCGAAAACACTTTTTCATAGCGAATAGCTGCTGGAAACTTTGGATAATCATAGAGAATCAATATTCTGTATATGAAGACCAAAAAATTTGAGTTTTACTTTCTCTACACGCACTATGTACATAGTGTATAGAGAAGGTATTGCACTCCACCTAAAAATTCGATACCGAGATTTCACCGGAAATATATGTTTTCTCAAAAAGGTCCGTGTGTGTGTGTCCGTTTGTCTGTGAACACGATAATTCAAAAACGAAAAGTCGGTAAAATACCAAACTTAGTATTTAAGTTTAGTATCTTCCAGGGGTGCTACAAGAAGATTTTGAGGAAAATCCCCCCACCGCAAACTACCCTTTACATGGAACGTTTTTCGAAAAGTTTTATTTTCTTAAAAATGGTTCTAACGTTTTGATTAAAATATCGTATATTAAAGATATTTACCTGACAAATAAAATTTATATCTTGAATTTTCTGGGAATAGCCTCTTAAGACTATTCTGGATCAAGTTTACGGAATTTTGCATAACTGCTAAACCGTAAGAGACGGGAAAATGCTTACCACACAAAAAATGTAGAGCACGTAACAACACACGATATATGTTATATACATTTTTTCATGGGTTTGATCGTTTTTTAAGATATTTCTTGTTTTTATTTTCAGCTTTGAAAATCATACAGGAACTTGTCAACTTCTGTCCATACAAACAAAGGAACACCAGTCTCATAGCAACCAGCTTTTGCCTATCACTTTAACCTATGGCACTCCCTTATTTCGCTTCTACTTACAAGGAAACAAGTAATACGATTTTTTCGTATAATTTTTTCTCAATTAGCATGAAGTAAATAGAGACATAAGCTTTCTAACAATAATTTGTTGCAGAAATGTAGAGAAAGTCATGTGAATGGAACACTTCAGATTTTTTAGGATCCGTTTTTGGTTTACATTTATTGTACCACTTATTTGGTAAGGAAATAAAATTATATTTAAAAGTTTAATTTTAGAATTTATGACGTTACCAATTTATAATGTTAAGATAGCATGGAACGCTGTTACAAATCGTACATATATTTTTAATTCCACTCATGAAAATTAGTCACAATATAAAGTAATAGATATACACTTGTTACGTAAAAAACTGTAGTAAATTATATAAGTGATGTCTGTTGAATTGTAATAGGCAGAGAAAGTCGAGTGACTGTTTCAATTCAGACTTTTTTTATATTCTCTACACCACTATTGGGAATTATTGGCATAAGAAAGTCACGTCACTCACGATGAAAGAAGAGAGAGGGCCGCACAACGGTTATAGAGTCATGCAGATGTTGTAGTATTGGAAGAGTGCTGTTTGACAGAATACGAAGCCCGGCATCTGCAGCCAATTACTCACTTGCAGCATCTCTCAGCACACGTGCAACAAACAACCTGCAACAACTGTGTTTTTCTGTCAGAACGTGTCTGTCTGTTTGCGACGACGCCAGCTATTATATGAGATGTTTCTTCGATGTGAAATGCAAACCTCTACATGATATACGCGGGTCGCATGCTGCTCTTGATGGTTATGAGGTAGCCGGGCAGTGGCGGCTCGTGTGCAAAATGTAACACAGCCATTGTTGCTTCTGGCGGGGTCGTGAAGATTTATTTGATTTCTGAGTTATTAAACATGTTGTGGTCCCAGTATAAGAAACAGGAGGGACAGATAGATATTAATTCAGATAAATACCAAACTTGAGTTTAAGCTCACCATATTCCAAGAAGATATGAAGGTTTCCCTCACCCAAACTTCCCTCTCCAATTTTTGCTTTAAGAAAACTGGCCGAAATAATTTTGACTAAAATACCATATGTTTAATATTTGCTTGACAAAAGTACTTCACACTTTTTATGAATAGCCTCTGAAGTCATTTTAATTGGGAATAATTTCTACATAATTGGTAAGCAACATCAGATCAAAAAGTTTCAGCAATGAAAAATGTAGACTTCTTTGAGATAAGGTTTGACGTATTCCATTTCTCCACCTATTCGTAACAAACTATTCTGACAAAAGCATATTCTTTTATCTCTATTATACTAATCTGGGTAAAAGACTAGCAGATATTGTCTTATTACTTAGTTCCTTAAAAAGGGGACGGGGCCGCGCCGTGGCCGAGTGGTTAGACCATTCGCCTCTCACCTATACTGCCCGGATTCGATCCCAAGCGCCCGCATGTGAGACTTGTGGTGGACAAAACGTTCGCAGGGGCGGGCTTTCTCCGGGTACTCCGGTTTCCCCCGCCATCTGATTCCACCGGTGCTCCTGCTTCATTTCATATATCACCACTAGGCTTAATTGGGCGATCGTTAAATCCTCCAAAAACTGGTTGCTATGTGATTGAAATTTGATTCACTTTGGATGACCAGGATAAAAACAAAAGAAAAACCATGACATTCCCTGTTTGAGAAAAGTATAAGTATTTTAAAACAAATCAACGTCAAGAAATATCTCGGAAATGGTTAATTCCACAAAAAAATTGTATGTGATATAAATTGTGCAGTGAGTTATTGTTTATCTTTTGCAGTTTACCAGTTATGCAAAACTCAGGTTTTCAGAGGCTATTCCCAGAAAATTCAAAATATGCATTTTATATGTCATGTATATATCTTTAATGTACGGTCTTTTTATCAGAATTGTTACAGCTATTTTAGAGAAAATAACAATTTTACATATATTTTTCGGTAGGAGATTTTTCTGAAGATCTTCGTATCGTATTCTTGAAAAATACTAAACTTAAATTCCAAGTTTGTTATTTAACTGGCATTTTGTTTTTGAGCTATGCTGTTCACAGACACATACATACAGATAAATGACCTGGTTTTTTCAAAAAATGTTCTCTTTGGATTCAGGTCCTCAAAACACTCATGCCAAGTAAGGTTTACTGCGATATCAGCCTTTTTATTTTCTCAACACATGCTATGTATAGGGAGGGTTTGTATTGCATCCAAAAATTCGATACAGGGATTTCATAGGAAATATATGTTTTCAGACACCCCGAATCCAAAAAAAACTTTTTAGAAAAATGTCCGTGTGTGTCTGCCTTTCAGTTTTTGTGTGTGTGTGTGTGTATGTATGTTTGTGTGTGTGTGTGTCTGTGGGCAGGAAAGCTCAAAAACGAAAGTCCGTTAAATACCAAACTTGGAAACATTAATATCTTCAACTGATGATTTAGTCTCGATCTGGCACTCGCCTCTCACCTAGACGGCCGGGGTTCGATCCCAAGCGACCGCATGTGAGATTTGTGGTGGACAAAGCGGCACAGGGGCGGCTTTTCTCCGAGTTACCCCGCCATCACATTCCACTGGGGTTCCATCTTCATGTATCATGAGTTGCATCGCCTGCGGTGCCAGAGCTGTAAATCGCGGGCGTTAAACACTACCAACTAAAAACTCTCGATCATTTCCAGCATCACCTGGAAGCTGCAGGGATTAGGGACATGAAGCTGTAGACCTCCTCTGGCCACAAAAACAAACTAATATGTAAATAATGAAAAAGCAAAAAGAAGGTGTGGCTGGAAGTAGCATTTTTGTCGCCTTGTACAGCTGATTTTTCCCATTTACGTCAACAGTAGAGATGTAAGGGCCGATAGCGTCCCTGTGCTAGGGCCTTCCCATTCTTCTCGAGGCCAGCCAGGGTGCTGCGTGACCACATTATCTCCACATCTCACGGCCGCCACTGTTGAGTCCATAACTCAGCCGTGACACAGTATTTGTCAACGTGTGAACGTTATTAATACCTTGATAATGCCTGCGCTAAGATCCAAACACTGCTATAAATTCTTTGGCGAGAAGGAATCTCTTGATAGTCTACTTTTCCAAATATAGGAATTGTTTCTGTTTGTGAATATCCAACACCGCAGCTGAGGACGAATTAGAGGTACCATCAAGGTATAGCATGGTTTTCTGTCGCACACATCCACAGATATGATAACACATTGCTTTCAGGGACCTTCTCTCCTTCGCGAACAGTATACTTCCAAGGATTTACAAGCCAAACCCCCAAGGTTATACGTCAGTGGAGGAGCAGACGAACTCTGGATCAGAGAGCAGCCAGATGGGTGATCAGCCCTATGCCTGGAATGAGAATGAGGAAGATGATATGAAATGGTGGTGAAAGTGTTGAAAAGAAAGCTTGGTGGTTGGAATTAATGGCGGGAAACTTGAGAAACCCCGATTTGTTCACCACAAATTCCACTGTAGTCCGCTTCCTCTTGGTGAGAGGAAAGTGTCTAACTAATTTGCCATGGCGATGTCTAAATCAATAGTAAAATCTCATGTGTTCTATTCACATGGTTTTATTATTCTGTAACAAGCTATTCTTACAAAAGCTTATTCTTCTATTTACTTCATGCTAATCGAAGTAAACGTTAACAGATAAAGTGATAGTCAAATATTTTAAAAGCTGGTCGGTTTATGATTGAAATTCGGTTCTCTTTTCATGGCCAGGAGCAAAATTAAAGAAAAATTAATAACAGATTTGCATTTAAGAAAAGTTGAAGTCTTTAAAACGGAAAACCATAACAAGGAATAACTAGGAAATGGTTAACTCCACAAAATATATATTTGACAAAAATTGTGTTTTAATGCGATCTATATTTTTAGTGTACTACGTTTTTGTCTATCTCTTATGGTTTAACAGTTATGCAAAATTCATTCTGAATGAAAAAGTATTTAGAGGCTATTACCAAAAAATACAAGATGTACATTTTATTTGTCATATAAGTATATTTAATATACAACAATTTAATCAAATATTTAGATTTACTATTGAGAAAATAAAAATTTTCGAATTTTTATACACGTAAAGGGTAGTTTAGGATTTGGGGATTTCTTGAAAATCTTTGTGTCACATCCATAGAAGATGTTGAACTTAAATATCACGTTTAGCACTTGACTCAATTTTCGTTTTGGAAATGTTCTGTCCACTGACACACAAACACGCACATGCACTCTTATTCTTAAAATTCTTTTTATATTCAAATGCTAAAATGCTTTATATGTGTTTCCGGTGACATCTCCGTATCCAGTTTTTGGGTGAAATACAATAACCTTTCTATCTATTTTTTATATTATTCTTACGTTGTTGAGAAGGTAATTAAAATAGACAGTAGTAGAATAGCTCTGCATCTATCTGCAGGTAATGAAAACCGGTAGATTAGACATCTTCTGGTATGTATAGAAGCAGAGGTGCGGTTGCCTGGCACTAACGTCTCAATGGACAAGCGCTGAAGCAGCCAAACTTCTCTTCACGCATAGAAACAGATGTACAGTTGCCTGGTAGTGAATAATATTTAGTTTTTATTTATGGGCGCTCTTTAACTTCTGTGCTTCTCAGTGTCCCATTATATATTGGACGCAAAGACCGCTTAAGTTTGCTCAGAGGCCTCTTTATCAAGCTCTATGCTCTTTTATGTGCCGTAAATCTACGACACAGGTTCAACGGCTTTCCTTCCCTTTTAAAGGAAGCCATGCTAAGGATTTTTTACTCCCGAAAAATTCCATCACCCTCTGCCGGTTTGAACCCGCGATCTTGGGGACCAGAGACTAGTATGTTAAATTTAGACCACGGAGAAGGTGCCTGAGGTCTTGTATAGCAGCCCCTTATGTATAGAAACAGATGTATAGTTGCCTAGCTAAGACTTCTATTAAGTCCTGACGAAGAAAGATGGTATGCTACAAAGATGAAGTCTAGAAGGCTAACTGTCCGTCACACGCCGATCTTCGAAGTATTTCCTAACAGATATGTCGCAATATGAACACGTAGTAAATTATACAGCATGGACTTTTTAACTTGAGATTTTAGAAGGCGCGCATACGAAATGCTTGTGCCAGTATTGGAAGAGGCATGCTTTTACAGACACAGCAATCGTTTATTCACAGAGTTGGAAAATTCATTGAGGTGGAAGGGCATCATTTTGAATATTTATTACTCTAAGATTCGATGCTTATGAAATAATACTGTACAATATCCGTGCAGTGGTGATACTCCCTTTCATCAACGTTTAATTGTCTACACCAGTAATAGAACCCAATATAAGAAAATAGTTTGAACAAAACATGTTTATTTGTAAAGAGGAATAAGTAAACAAAATAAATGTTGGTTCCCATTTAGAAAACGTATCTTGAACCTCAAATTACCATCCAAACCTTCTCCAATTATTTATTTCCCCCCATTATATCAAGCAACTTTTATTCAAGACGTTCTTTCTACAACGCTTAATTTTAGAGATATTCTACAGTTTCAAATTAAATGGTCCACCGTGTATACTTACGAATGTAGAGTATGTCACCCTCCGTGGTGTAGTGTGTTGCGGATTCAAACCCAGCGGAGGATGATGGATTTTTTTCGGAACGTAAAATCCTTAGCATGGTTTTCTTCGGAAAAGAAATAAAGTCATTGGTCCCCTATACTTTAATGAACGTAAGTGAAAGTAAAGATTCCTGGGCTAAATTCGCTGTTTCACATCTGCAAGTTGTGATTTTGTCTTATACTACCATCTATGGATGATTAAACACATTCAAGCCCGAAACATTCATGTGCCCCACGCCCGAGAATGCAATTCCACGACCTTAACTCATTGCAAAGAACATACATCAGTTATCGTAACGTTGTCTGATTTGTGCTACCACCTGTCCTCGTTTTAGTCAACTATTAGGAAATTTAGGAGAGTTAGTAATATTGGCTGCTCTCGGGTAGTCGTGCCATTTTACATGAAGATGGTGATCTGTTTGTTACGTTTTGTGTTCTTAAATGTTAAAATGCTGCATTTTCCTCGATTTCTATGAACTGAAGCTGAAATTCCATATGCAAATGAAGGTCTGGAAAATTCCATATCCGAGGGAGAGTTTTACGAACTTTCGGTAAATACAGTGAAAGCAGCTTTACGCAATTTTTTTCAAACTCATATTTGATTACTGTTGTGAATTTAAAATAAAATATTAATACGGAAGTTATGACTATTTTCTTACTTGTTGAGAAATCCTTGAATACCACACTTTTAGATTATCCCAATACTTTTGGTAGATTTGATTGATATACTGTAAATAATAACTCAAAGTAGGCGTAAAAACCCTGGGTTTCTTGGTCCTTCAACTAAAGAAACGCCTGGGCTTCAATGATCTCTCGTTACCATGTGCACGTTGCGGCGAAATTACGAACTAGAAATTCCCTGATCAAGAAACTGCTGTAAAAGTGACCCAATATACTCCGACATGGCGTGATTGGACTATAGGAGAGAGAGAGAGAGAGAGAGAGAGAGAGAGAGAGAGAGAGAGAGAGAGAGAGAGAGAGAGAGTATAAGGTGAGCTTACACTCAGTACAATATTTACGGAATTTTCCCCTAACATTTCTATTGTTTGGCAACAAAACTTTATGATATAGCGCAGGTCTCACGTAAAATATCTCCATATGTATGAACGGGATCATATTTATGACTTCTCATACGTAGCAATAAACTCTGCCCTGCGCTTGTAGCATAGGATGGGTTCAATCTGAGGGTGAAGCTTTTATCTTTCTTTACTTCTAGGTCTGCCAGTTTATTCAACACACTGTAGAGCATAAGATCTTAGGGTAGTATAATTTCATTATTTGCCTTTCTAAGATTAGGTCTGAAGGTCTATTCTTTTATCATAAAATTTCTGTCTCAGACTTTCTACATTCCCTCGAGCCTTTAGCGTAACTTTGGTGCAGTTATACGGATTTTTTTTTTTTTTAAATGCTTCATTTGTATAACCCCCTTTAACATCAATGGTCATATCGGGGGCTTTCACTTGTGAAACTGTAGGTTCAGTACATTAGGTTAAGCTTTATATTACTAAACACACGCACATTTACTCTCACATTCATACTTCCAGACTCTATGGGGGATAGGGAATAATTCTGGTTAAAAAAAAAAATTCCCCGCCCCAGCCGGGAATCGAACCCAAGTCCTCCGGGTGAGAAGTCAGCTTGCTGACCACTCGATCACGGAGACAGTCGACCACAAAAATGTTCCACCACAGCTGGGAATCGAACCCGGGACCTGCGGGTGAGAAGTCAGCTCGCTGACCACTCGACCACGGAGGGAGTCTACACGGAATTATGTTGATACATTCATTTACTTTATATTTTTTTTAAAGGGGAGGACTAAAACATTATACAGAGTTTGATCTTTGTGAAATATGTGTCTGGCAAATATATGAAGTATTTCTTCCATTCACGAAACATTTTGTCTATATTGAAACTTAGTAGTATGACCGTCCTCGGATACGGAAATAAAAACTCCTCTGTTTACATATCTAAATATTTTTTTTTGTAATTTAAGTACCTACCCCTCTGGGAACAATTAGACGTATTATGACTATCCTTTAAAAACTATCCTCACGAAAGCTCATACTTATATCCACATCAGACTAATATAGATAAGCGTTTACAAAATTTGTTTTATTACTGTTACCAAGTAGGCTTAAGTGATAGTCAAAGGTTTTAAGAATGGTTCGTTCTATGAAGACTTTAATACTGAGAAAAAGAAACTAATAGCAATTTTACAGTTGAAAAAGTAGCTAGATATAAATTATTTGAAAACTCAAAACTGTAATATAGAATAATCATAAATCATTAATGGCACAAAAAATGTATTGCACAATTTTTTAAACAAAATTATTGTTTCATTAATACCCTGCGTTTACTGCTTGTTCGGCGACATTTCCTTTTAGAATATATTGCCTATCATCATTGATGTTAACTCCTGTACTGATGTCATTAAGTATTTTACTTTAATTTTAATTATTAAATCACGCACACATAGTTTTATACGATTTACACATTTTGTTTAGCTTTTGTCTATCTCTTACACTTTACATCTTGTAATATTCATTCAGAAGAAGACTTTATCTGCTATTCCTAGAATATTCAAGATATAGATACATTTTGCCGTGCGAATATCTCAAACATTTGGAATTTCAATCAAAATCGTCAGAGAAAATAAAAACTAACGAAAATGTTCCTACATAAAGGATAGATTACAGTAGAGGGATTTTCTTGAAAATATTCGTTTCGCATCTTTGAAAACGTTTAACCTGTATACCAAGTTTGCTATTTACACACACATTACATTATGGTCTTCTTTATCCACAGAACCACAAAATGTATATTTTCAGTAAATCTGGATGTAGAATTTTGGGTACAATATAGCCCTTTCTTTTGCTACGATAGGTAAAGTGATCTAAATATGATACGATTTCAATTTTAAAATTTAATATATACACCAAATACCTGGTGTTACATTCACACGATGTTTTCTATCTATTCTGCAACAAATTATTCTTTTAAAATTATTTTTCTATCTACTTAATGAATATCAACATAAACATTTGCAGAAATGCTTTTATAACATAATTCATTGTAGATATGCGGGAATACACCAGGCTAAAGTGATAGTCAAATATTTTAAGAGTTGGTCAGTATTCAAACTATTTGAAATTCTGTTTTCTTTCCCTGTCAGAGGAAAGAAAAACAAATAACTACTTCCCATTTAATAAATGTATAGATAAATATTTTAAAATTGCAATCAGTAACAATACATATCTTGGAACTGTTTAACTCCACAACAGAATCAAATTTTTAACGAGATCTAAATTATGTATAGTATCCATCTTTAACGGTTTACCAGCTATGCACAAGTCATTCGGAAGGAACAGGACTTCAGAAGTTATTTCCAAAAAATTAAAGATATAGTACGTTTCATTTAGCATGAAGATATCCAAAACACGTGGTATTTTAATCAAATACATTAGAGTCACTTTTGGGAAAATCAACGTTTTCGAAAAATGTTTAATGAAAGAGTAGTTTGAGTAATCCTTAAGTTGCTTTTCGGCAACATAGACATGCACGCGCGCACACACACACACACACACACACACTCACACACACAAAATTTTTGTATTCAGGGGACCTCAGAAAATACGTGATATTATTTCTGGTGAAATCGAGACACCGAATTTTTTGAGTGGAATACAATACTTCTCCAAGGTCCCTTGTGGACTGTCGTGCCATGGAGTTACGTTTTACAATACTTCCCCTGACCGCTTTGGTAGAGTAGGGGTGGTTTGTTTGGCTCACACTCAAGAGATCCCGAGTTCGAATCTCGGTTAGGGTGTTACCCAGATAAAGGAGGGTGAGTTACCCGGATAAGGTTTTTTTCGGGGGTTTCCCTTGTCCTGAGAAGACGATTGTCGTAACTTTAAGCTGTATGCTCTTATTTGAGTATCATTTCACGATTCTATTCATCTGATATGACCTACCAGGTTAAAGGACATTACAAAAAAAAAGAATAAAAAAAAATCCCTTGCTTACTTACGTAGCACAGAGAGTAAAAATAGAATTGGGTAAGGCAGTGACAGAAGTAAAGGAAAGAAGCGAATGAGAAAATGCATTTAGAATATAAGAAAGAAAAGTACTTGCCTATCCATATAGGAGACAAGACGAGAATAAGAGAGAAGTAAATAAAGCTGAGGCAAGAAAAATGAAATAAAGGGTGGTAGTTATCACCTGTACTTTGTTACACGTCCGTATGACAGACGCCTCGTGGTAATTAAAATTCTTGCCCACGAAGATTTTTATGTGTCATTTCTGTAGGCTCTGTCTCATTGGCTGTGGGATGTTTAGCAAGGCGTGGCTGCCCTGTAAATCAATGCTCCGCATGTGGCCCATTATACACGTATAAATTTCAAGTCCCGCGTTCCTTTCGAATAAGAATAAAAAGAGGGGACAGAGAACATTCTAAAGTGTAGGTGAGAAATTTGTTGTCTCCGGGTGCCCCGCTGGGACTGCATCTCCACTGTCCTTCCATTCATGGGATGTTAGCCAGTGAACTGTCAAACACTGGAGGGTAGGGATGTCCCGTGATGAAGCCACCGAATCGCGGTCAAATGGGACAACAGTGCTTATGCCCATTTACTCTTTTAATTTTGCGTTATCATATCCCTGTTATTGAAAATAGAAATTTAAATGAGACAATAGTGAACCTTTGCAGTACTCACTCACACACACACACACACACACACACACACACACACACACACACACATATGGTATATGTAATAAAACTTAAAAGTGATGTTACTTAACATGACTTTATATACCCATTCTGTGCTTGTATCTAATATATCAGATCTCTATATTAACCCATTTAAATTAATTACTTCTGTGTATAAAATTATCGGCTTAAACCCATCTCAGCTATGATTTTTCCCCTTTTTTACTTTTAATATCTTTATTGGATCTACGTATATTTATGTTTTAGTACATTTTATTACATTGTATAGTGAAAGTGAAAGTCCCATGGCCTTAAATTCTACCAGAGTAAATAAAAAAGCCATAATATTATAATACAGCAGCAATGACCCAAGCTTCTGGAGTTCGGCAGGGTAAGGTTGGGAAGATAGACTAATATAAATGCCTTTCTCACCTAACATAAATACCAGAAGCGATATTATAAATAACCAGAATCTTCTGGAAGTTTCGCTTTTTTCCGCTCCTAGAATGTTCTAGAAATGTACAGGATATTATAAGTCAGTTAGTGAATTGGTGAGGGCGTTTTTGGTAAACAAAAAGTGCAATTCTCCGGGCGAGTTTATTACCACTGCTGTAACGTATAGTAAGTGGTTATACTGCAGGATACTAGAGAGATGCTGTGTTCGACTCCCCATCCGAAAAATAGATTGCGTCATGCATACTTCATTAGGCTGCTACGTCGCGAAGCAAGAGAAGTAACAGCAACAACTTGAACTAGATCTTATTAACGAAGTGACAGTGAGATGTTACGGAAGTCAGATAAAAACTGGAATAAAAACCGCAATATTAACAAAGTAGAATATGATAGGATTTTAAATACACTTAAAAAATATAATGCTACATTTTGTAGATAGGTCACGTTAAAACACACAATTTACGTCATATATACTTTTTCGTGGAGTTGACGACTTCCAAGATATTCCGTGTTATCGTTTTCAGTTTTAAAATATTTAAACTTTTCTCATACTCCTGACAATGCAAAGAAACGATTTCAACCACTTGGTAACTTGATTTTAAAGGATTTGACTGTCGCTTTAGGCTAGTGTATTCCCTTACGCCTCTTCTACTCACAAGGAAGCAGGTAATAAGGTCATTAATCCTATCTAATGTTTATCTCGATCAACATGAAATATAGAGGAATAAGTAATGTGAATGGAACACAAGAGTTTTAAGCACTGTCTTCTGTTTACACCATGTATAGAAGTTGCTATGAATAAAAGTGCAATTTTATTGGTTTGCTATGAAGCGAGAAATGGCAATTTTCTACGTCATAGCGATTCTAACGAATGCTTCTAAATCCCTTTAGGCCTTTTAGTAATTAATGATGTAGTGTCGCGGAAGACTGGTTACACCGCTCGTCTCCAACCTAGGTGGCTCGGGTTCACTCCTAGGGGACTGCATGTGGGATTTGTGGTGGGTGGGCTTTTTCTGGGTCCTCCAATTATCCCGCCACTCATTCCACCAGTTGCTGTCTACAATTTCGTCTACTTCCTCACGCTCATATTAGGCATTGGACTGATCCACTATTCCTGGATAGTCTATCTGATCTAATTCCCGTCTGCTCCACAGCAGGCTGTAACTTCTAGGGGGAAGGTATGACTCCTCTATATGAAGAGGATAAGCAGGTGGGGAAGACGAAAAGGGAATTAATGAACTGAAATTAAAGTGTTTCATACTCTGTGTTGTTTTTAAGGATATCTAATTACTTTCTCTTCACGTACTATGAGTGCATAGAGAAGGTACCTACTGTATTGCACCCATAAATTCGATACCTAGATTTCACCGGAAATACACGTAAAAGGTCCATGTATGTGTGTGTATGTATGTCTGTGGACAGCATAGTTCAAAAACGAATAGCTTTTTTTCCAAGAATGAGACATGAAGATTTTCAAGAAAATCCCCCCACCCCAACTTCCTTTTACATTAAGAAATTTTCGAAAATGAAAAATAACACTAACGATTTTGGTTAAAATATTGTATACTAAAGATATTTACATGGCAAATAAAATGTATATCTTGCATTTTCTGGCAATAGCCTCTGAAGACCTCTTCATACTGAATGAATTTTGCGGAATTTTACTTACTGGTAAACCGTAAGAGATAGACAAAAACTTACTGCACAAAAAATGAAGAGCTTTCTAAAACTCATAATTTATGTTATATTCATTTTTTCCCTAGAGTTGACCGTTTTTAAGGTGTTCCTTGTTATCGATTTCAGTTTTAAAATACATTATACTTGTCAACACCTAATCACGCAAATAATCGACTTTCTATACCATAGAAAACACATTTTAAAGCATATGACTGTCGGTTTAGCCTAGTGCCTTGTACCTATTAGGAACTAAGTAATAAAACCATTTCTGCTAGTGTTTATCTCGATTAGAATGAAGCAGATAGAAGAATAAGCGTATTAATAATAATGTCTTACAGACAAGTAGAGAAAGTCATGTGAATGAAGCACAACAGGTTTTTATTAAATGAATTTAATTAACTTTGGCATGAAGGAGATTTTTACGTGTAAGTCCTCTATATGAGAAGGATTCTTTGGTTCTGAAGCAGCAGTTTCAGTCATTGCGTATAAATAGGAATAATCTAATCACGCAATCTTCATACAATTGCCATTCATAAAGGACACCCATACTAGAATATAACAAACATATATGCTTAAAATGGATTCGAGGCCATATAGGGAATAAAGGTATCGAGAGCTGATCTGTTTGCTGGAACAACCGCACATTCACATACAATTCTCATGCATGATACTTTATAAAATCTATAACAAATAATTTCAAATATCAGTTGCTAAGTGAATAGAATATATTATGGACGATAAGTAACTATAGACAGTTAAAAAAGAATATAACAGTTGCAAGTGAGATTTAAGTTTAAACTAATTAACTCAGATAAAGCATTATGTTTCTGTTTATATCTTGTCAAAATACATTGCTTTTTTATTTTCTCTACACGTACTATGTGCATGGTGTATAGAGAAGGTATTATATTACATCGAAAAATTAGATACCGAGATTTCATGGAAATACATGTTTTGAAACTCCCTGAATAAAAAAAAAAAGCAATTTTAGAAAAATGTCCGTGTGTGTGTATGTGTCCGTGGGCAAACTTGGTATTTAAGTTCGGTACCTTCAAAGGATGCGACACGAAGATTTTCAAGAAAATTTCCCCACCCCAACTGCCCTTTACATGGAAACAATTTCAAAAATGTTGATTTTATAAATAAATGCTCTAACGATTATAATGACAAATAAAATGTATAACTTTTCTGGGAATAGCCTCTGAAGAGCTGAATTTTTCGGACTTTTCCATACCTCATGAACCGTAAGAGATAGGCAAAAATGTACCTAAGAAAAAGTGTAGATCTCGATAAAACAGGCAATTTATGTTGTATCCATTTTTTTCGTTGAGCTGATCGTTTTTCAGATATTCCTTGTTATTGGTTTCAGGTTTCAAGAACTCATATTTTTCTCATACAGGAATTTGTCAACTCTTGTCCATACAAACAAAGGAACTTCAGTCACATAACAACCAGCTTTTAAAACATTTGACTATCGATTTAACCTATGGTATTCCCTTATTTCCCTCCTATTTACGAGGAAGCAAATAATAACACCCTTTCTGCTAATTTGTTTCTCGATTAGTACTAAGTAAATAGAAGCATAAGCGTTTTAACAATAATTAATTGTAGAGATGTAGAGAAAGCCATGTGAATGGAACACATCATGTTTTATTAATTTGCAAATATATGGTATAGAGAGAGATAATTTGGAACAACATCTCAAATTTTGACAAAATATCTTTCACGACACCGATAACCCAGATATGCAAAAGAAAGTGTTTTTATAAATATATTAATCATATTTTTAAAACATCTTGACATAATTACTGTTGAACATTATAAATGTGGAAAAATGCTGAAAAAAAGCTTTCGAGAAAAGAAAGCTTAAAGTTGACGTACCTATTAATAAGCATGCACCTGGGCATTTATAGCTTCGGATAATTGTTGGTTTAAATGACCGGATATGTAACAGAAACTAAATCTATTTTTACGTGTAGAATTAATATTATTTTATTAGGAAGAATATAACCTTTTAAATGCTTTACACGTTTGGCCAAATGTTACAGATGCCTTGCCATAAATCATAAAATTCTTCACGTATTAAATATTTAATACGTACATTTAAATAACGCAGAATGCAGAGTACTAAATTCAGTGCACCATTAATTTAAATTGGAACGAGTAACCTCTCCGTCGAATATGATTGAGTTAGAAAACCACATGATCGCCTGCTGATGTATGCAACCTGTAACACAAAAGAAGCGATTGATGTTCTGATATTTGGCCAGATTCTTCCATCTCAAATGCCATCCTCACCTTTAACTCAGTAACCTTTATATTAATGAAATAAACATTTTCTTCAATTACTCTGCACAAACATCGCTCTAGGGAATTACTACAAATCACAGAATTTTGTTACATTTGTGTGGTCGTCTCTCTCTATCACTCTTTCTCTTAAACCAATGAAGCAAAAAACATGTCTATTCTGTATGACGCTATCACTGTTTCCTTAATGTTTTTTGTTTAATATATATTGAGGTTCATTACATTATTTGCTTTAGGTATGTGCTAGGTCATTATTTAACTGTCATTTGGAAGATGTTGGCATGTAATATATGACGCGACCGGTTGTTAAAACGTCCAAAATGTGGAAATAATGAGATCTCAGTTAGCAGCTTGTAGAAAAAGGGAGATAATAGTGCTTCTTGCAACGTTGCATTTGATGAATCTTCTCGATAACACACGCAAAGTTTTGTACGATCTAACTTCTTAGAGTACATGCTTTCTTTATTGCCTTCTTTGGCACAGGAAGTTCATTTTTTTTTCACCTTAAAACACAATGTAAATGTCACAAATGTATTTTGAAGTCATTAAACCTAAGAAAGTTATTTCGCATGCTCAAAAAAGAAAAAAGAGAAAACTACAAAGTAAATAAAAGTAACAATCAATTAATGGAATAAAAAATAAGAAATCTTTTGTGATGCATTTTGCAACGAGTATATGCTGGTTACTTATAACTTCGTTAAGAATTTATTTTTTATTCCTACTTGCCTTACTCAGGATAAAATTTTACTGCGCAATGCTTTCAATTTAGGTTAGTAGTGCTCAGTACTACATGCGGAAACAGCATTCAAGTGTTTATTCTTAGAAGGAAACTCTTACAATGGAAAGAAAGAAGAAACAAACGAAAAAAATTCAAGATTATCAGATGGATGTCCCTATAGTGCTTGCAAAAGATGTAATGCTGAGAGTGGAATATTAAAACATAACAAACAAATATAAATGTAACGCTAGGAAAGTAAAATAAAATTGACTGATCTGTATGTTTGTTTCTGTGGTAAAGGTAAATTGTGAGAAGTGTCAAAAGTTTACTAGATACAAATTTAGATCTCCTTAAAACACAAATGTTAAAAATATTTATTTTCGAGATATTTGTTGGAAAACTGCAATGCTTTATCACACATTCCTTCTGTCAGTAATAGTTCGTTTTTCGCGACGTTCAAAGCCTGCATTTAGCAACCGACGACTATCGCCTCAGCTTTCTAGTTTCCTTCAAAGAATTGTTGTTGAATCCTGCCACGTGTCTCACACCATTCCTGTTAAATCGTTGGAGTCGCCAGTATTAGTAAACGTAACTCCATGGCACGTCAGATCCAAGGAATCTTGGCCTACCGCCCGGCCGCTGTAACCCCCACCTCAGTCCGAAGGCGTCATGAATGGGGTGCAGTGCTCCTCCAGGCCGGTTAGTGTGGTCTTCTCGATCTGGAGCCGTTACTTCTCAATCATTGTCTGAACGCACCCCGGACCAGTCTTATCCGAGAATCAAACTCAGGTCACCCGCTTGGCAAGCAGCCGCGCTACTGAATGGTATTGATAATAGACTCTAATTTCCAGTGCATCAGTCTGTTGGCACTACTGGGACGTCCTCGTTTTGACTCGTACAGTAGAGTAGTGAAATGAAAAGGAGTTTTATTTATGTACGCTCTTTAACTGCTGTGGTTCTCAGTGTTCCATTCTATACTGGGCGTGACAGACCGCTTAATTTTGCTCAGAGGCCTCATCTGTCAAGCTTGAGGTTCTTTTGCGTGACGTAAATCTATGACACGGGACCCACGGCTTTACTTCCTCCGAAGGAAGCCATGCTAACGATTTTTACGCCCGAAAAAATCCATCGTCCTCCGCCGGGTTTGGACACAGAGGGCGACAGTAGGGTAGTGGGCTGCATCTGTCTCGGACATATTCTTATAGACAATGCTACTTTCACCTCGAATACAGTCTTTTTCATCTTTTTCCAGTATCTGAATGTTTGCTAAGCAGTGGAACGAAAGTTCGTAAAAAGGAAATAACGTCTGCTTTTAAAATTGCGGCGTTATTGACAACCCGTAACTGTAGCCTGTAGTCAGAGCCATCTAGCGTCATATACACCAATGTTACCATCAGATATGTTGTACCAACGTAATTGTTATTGCTGGGACAACACAAGATAACTAAACCCAACTTTTGTAAACATTAAAAAATTCAAAGAGGAAAACCATTTGTGATGTCATGATGAAATACCTAGTGTTATTGAAATTTTAATTTCCGTACTTCGACACCGTGATCTCATATGCTGATAACAAGGATAATTACTGGGTATGTGAGGTCAATGACCTCAACAATCAGCACGCCAAGGACGCACTGACATTGCTCATACCATTCAGGAGCTGCACATAAAAGGACATAAGTGATATAATTTTTTCTTTTTACTTTCTCTACCACAGTATTGTGTTATAACAAAAAATTCGATATTGCAATTTCACCGGAAACGCGTACTTTGAGGCTCCCTGAATAAAAAAAAAAATCTGTTGTATTCCATTCACATGACTTTCTCTACAACTATGCAACACATTATTGTTGAATAGCTTATGCTTCTATTTACTTCATGCTAATCGAGAAAAAATTAGCAGAAATAGTCTTATTACTTGCTTCCAAGAAAGTAGAAGGGAAATATGGGAGTAGCATAGGCTAAAGTATTAGTCAAAAGCTAGTTGCTTTGTAACTGAAGTGCCTTTTTTTCTATGGATAGGAGTTGACTAATTCCCGTATGAGAAAGGAACAAGTATTTTAAAGCTGAAACCAAGAACAAGGAATATCTAAAAAACGATCCACTCCACGAAAAAAATGTATATAGCACGCATTGTGTGTTTTAACGAGCTCTACATTTTCTGTTATGTAAGTTTTTGTCTGTCTCGTACGGTTTGCCAGTTATACAAAATTCCGTAAAATTCATCCAGAATAAAGTAGTCTACAGAGGCTATTCCAGAAAATTCAAGATATACATTTTATTTGTCAGGGAAATATTCTTAATATACGATATTTTAATCAAAATCGTTAGAGCCATCTTTAAAAAAATCAAAATTTTCGAAAAAAGTTCCATGTAAAGGGTAGTTGCGGGTGGGGGATTTTATTTAAAATCTTCGTGTCGCAATCAATCTCCTTCACATGCCCAATTTAAACTTAATTTTCTCTCATTTCATTTTTACTCTCTCTACAGCTATAATATACCTACATACGTAAAAAATGGCGTGTCATTTATGGACGCTATTTAACTGCTTTGGTTCTCAGCGTCCCATTCTATATTGGACGTGAAAGACCGCTTAATTTTGCTCAGAGGCCTCTCTATCAGGCTTGAGGTTCTTTTACGTGCCGTAAATCTACGACACGGGACCCACGGCTTTACTTCCCTTCCGAATGAAGCCATGCTAAGGATTTTTACGCCCGAAAAAATCCATCGTCCTCCGCCGGATTTGAACCCGCGACCTTGGGTATATGAAGTAAGCATGGTAACCATTACACCACGGAGGGCGACATACATACGTAGAGAAGGCATTCATTCCTCCCAAAAATTCGATACCGAGATTTCACTATAAATACACTTTTAAGGCTGCCCTGAATCCTAAGATAACCTTTTATAAACGAAAAGTCGGTAAAATACCAAAGGATGCACACGAACATTCAGGAAACACGCAACTCCAAACTACCCTTTGCGTGGAAAATGTATTAATTTTTTTTCTCAAAAATGGCTTTAACAATTTTGATTAAAATACCATATACTTAAAATATTTTTATGACAGACGAAGTATATATATTGCATTTTTTTAATGAAGTAGGTTCTGAAAATCACTTCATTCCGATGACTTTTGCATAACTAGTAAACCGTAAAAGACAGACAAAAACTTACTACAGAAAAATCTAGATCTTGTTAAAACACATAATTTATGTCATGTGCCTACATTTTTTTTTATTAAGTTAACTACCTGCGAGACTTTCCTTGTATTGCTTTCATTTTAAACTACTTCAACTTTTCTCTTTTGTTTTACTCCAGGCATGCAAAGAGAACCGAATTTCAGTTGTCTCACAAGCGACTAGATTTGACTAACACTTTATCCTAGTGTATACTCTTATTTATCTTCTACTTACAAGGAAGCAAGTAATAAGACAAAGTCATGTTTATCTCGATTAGCACAATGCAGATAAAAGAACAATCCTTTTTAAGAATAGTGTTTTTTACAGAACAGGTAAAGAAAGTCATGTGAATGGAATGTAGCATTTTGCTACAGTCAAAAATCATCTGCTTTTACAACTTCTCTGCAAAGAGGCTGAAAATTGCACTAGTTATTCAAGACACTACTATGACTAATATAAAACTTGGTATTGGATTTTTTATTGATTGGATGGTTCATGAAGTATAAGGTAAAGCATATGGCATGAGAATAAAAAAAGGGAAACTTTTGTCATGAGTACGGTATATATTTTGTTATTCTACACAGGATATAGATATAAATCTGATGCTAAGTTTTATTACTCACAGTTTCTAGAACACTCAGTAATATTTTCGGCCTCATTATAATTTCAGAAATAGATTTCAAAAACTACGTTTTAAACACATAAACATTAATACCCACAAAACTATTAAAGCTATCGATTTAAGATATTCTTGATTTCATTCATGTAGGTAAAGACCAACTGTTAAAATTAGTAAAACATAATATGCTGGTAAAGAAGATTGATGATTCAATACTTTTTAATGAAAAAAATGTTATATTTTACTGTTGAAAATTAAATGTGTTAGTAAATAGATTATGTTGCGTATGTGCACACAAATTTTAGATTCATGGCTCTAAAACCCTTCGCCCCCTTATAAAATCGCCTAAACGCTTAGACAACCCACAAACAAACATGAAGTTTGACTGTCCGGCCTTACAGGAATCGAATCTCACGTTGTCGCACAGCCACCTCGAGCGGTAATGAAATTAGTTTGTAAAAGAGATTAAAAAATAAATAAATACAGTTTCCGTGTTTCATTCATATGATATTCTTTTCTTTATTCTGTAACTAATCCTAAAAAAGCTTATTCTTCTATCTAAATTACTTCATGGTAACCGAAATAAACATAACAGAAGTGTTCAAATTACTTACTTCCTTGAGGGTAGAAGGGAAATAAGGGATTGCATTATGTTAAAGCCATATAAACATATTTTGTTAACGCTTCAGTTTCCAGGATCATAAAAGTGCTACCGGTGTGCCGGAATTTCGTCCCACAAGAGCTTTTTAAGTGCTAGTAACTAAAATCGGGCTGGCTGGAGTATAATCCGGGCTTGTGGGCCGTGGTCTACTGGGCTCCTCCTTCTTCTTCCCAGACGTTTCGTCTGCGACTACGGCAGACATCTTCGGTGGCAGCGGCGAGGTCGAAGTGCTCTAGTGGACGTTTCACAGTCGCAGTTGGAACGTCCACTAGAGCACTTCGACCTTGCCGCTGCCACCGAAGATGTCTGCCATAGTCGCAGACGAAACGTCTGGGAAGAAGAAGGAGGAGCCCAGTAGACCACGGCCCACAAGCCCGGATTATACTCCAGCCAGTATTGACACCGGCCGTGAAAGCCTAAGAATTTCGATAAAATCGGGCTGTTGCTTTAAAGCACACTTAAAACCACTTGTCTGGGCCGGGAATGATCCGGGATCCTCAGATCAGAAGGCCATACTAGGCTAAAGCTACAGTCAAATAGGTATTTTTACTACCCCGAAGGCCAGCTGCACTTCGTCATCTAACTATAGATGGCGCTACTGACTGCACCACCACCACCACCACCACCACCTCCACCACCACCACCACCTCGACCACGACCACGACCACCACGACCACGACCACGACGACCACCCCCACCACGACCACGACCACGACGACCACCACCACCACGACCACCACCACGACCACGACCACCACCACGACCACGACCACCACCACGACCACGACCACCACCACGACCACGACCACCACCACGACCACCACTACCATCACGACCACAACCACGACCACCACCACGACCACCACCACCACGACCACCACCACCACGACCACGACCACCACGACCACGACCACCACCACGACCACGACCACCACCACGATCATCACCACGACCACGACCACGACTACGACCATCATCACCACCACTACCACGACCACGACCACCACCACGACCACGACCACGACCACCACCACGATCATCACCACGACCACGACCACGACCACGATCATCACCACGACCACGACCACCACCACGATCATCACCACGACCACCACCACGACCACGACCACGACCACCACCACGATCATCACCACGACCACGACCACGACTACGACCATCATCACCACCACTACCACGACCACGACCACCACCACCACCACCACCACCACGACCACCACCACGATCATCACCACGACCACGACCACGACTACGACCATCATCACCACCACTACCACGACCACGACCACCACCACCACCACCACCACCACGACCACCACCACGATCATCACCACGACCACGACCACGACTACGACCATCATCACCACCACTACCACGACCACGACCACCACCACCACCACCACCACGACCACCACGACCACGACAACGACCACGACCACCACCATGACCACGACCACGACCACCACCACCACCACGACCACCACCACGATCATCACCACGACCACGACCACGACTACGACCATCATCACCACCACTACCACGACCACGACCACCACCACCACCACCACCACCACGACCACCACGACCACGACAACGACCACGACCACCACCATGACCACGACCACGACTAACACCACCACCACTTCGACCACGACCACGACGACGACGACTACCACCACCACTACTGTAGGTAAAATTGTTTCTTTAGTAATACAAATCTAGGCTGCATATTATTAGACAATAATAGGTAATAATGTATAACTGTGCTGTCTTCTGTTTGATCTGTATCATTATGTTTATAAACATTCATTTAAGAATGAATAATATACAGAGAAATAAATACAAATATGTGTATGCATTTCCTTCCTTGAAATTAGTTCACGAATAACTATAAAACTATTTAGTTTTAGAGAATTTTTTAAAAATAAATCTGTTTTATTTTATGTGACTTTAACATCTAGACCATATCGTGACGAACTATTCTGTAAGATACTTCGTTAGCGGCATATGCTGGGCTTTTAGGCCGTACCATACCACTTTTCGCTTGGTGCCCAGCAGAAATTGGTCTGGTTGCTTTCACCATCTGTATGTAGTCAATGTGGCGCATATAGGCAGACATCATGACCTCTAGTATATCTCCATCATCCGTAGTCAGGTGAAAAAGTTCAGTCAGCCCTATGAGGCCACATGCACACCATGTACACTCAAAGACATTACAAATACACCTGGCGCTGTGACTTTGCTGAAAATGTGAATGTTTGCCGGCGGCTCGAGATTTACGATGATTTTCATTGGTGTCATTCTGGCACAACATACCAGGCAAGAAAGAAAAGACAAGACCGATAGGGTAATCCACCCCTTCATCCTTAAACCCCGCTCGACGCTCCACCAGAACAAGTTGACTTGTATTAGCAGTGTAGATATTAATTTTATGCACCACGTGCGCGAATTGCCTTGGTATTAGAGCTTCAGTATGTAGCACAGAGAAAAGATTAACCTAATTTTGTACCAATAGGAGAGATGACTTATTGTACAACCAGAGAGTTTCGGGATCACCATTCGCAAGTTACGTTTCATGTGCGCACTCTTCTCACCTTCGGTAACGTGGCTTGTTTAATACGGCTTAAGAGCATCACAAGACTATATGAGAGGCCTCATCTGAATCAGAAGGTGGCACAAGGGTCAACCAATGTCCAAATAGTTGGGAAACATGGGCGGAAACAACATAAAAATAGTATTTCCACGGTATTTTTAATGTCTTTAGTGTGCCATACTATTTTGCTTCGTGACAAACAGATGGCGTTAGGGGTTCTCTTTAGTCTGATGTAACTATATTTAGATAGATGGCAGCTCTAGATGCTTTACCGTCTATTTTAGTTTTTTCTATTGTTTTAGAGTGAAGGTGGAACTTTGGGTCGTAACATTTAGTATTAAATCTGATATTTCTTTGGGCGATTGAGAGAAACCACGAAAAAAGAGTCAAACTGGTCGGTTCAGGAGTTTTAAATCGGGTCCCAGGTAGTTATTGTACGATAACAAATAAAATGAAAAGACGCACGAACTTCGCTCTCCAATCAGCGGCCCAAGAACGTTCCGTGATTCAATCTCTATATCTCTCTTCCCTACAGTATGTTGACAGCAGGAATATTCTTGTGCGAGACAAATTATAGGATAGGTAGGCCTGATTTCCATAGCTCGAGCGTTTAAGTATACATGTGTAAGTATATGGCCATGGAGCAACCATTATCAGTAACAATACAGAAAGTCGTGTGAATAACATGTATTTTTCCTGTTATCTAAGTGCCTGCTTCTGGACATTGTTATGAATTATATGGAGTTTCAAAATAAGTTAATTTAGAGGTTAAATAATATTGATGAATATAAAATAACTTTTGTGAAAATGCAAGAATACACATAACAATTATAATTTTAATTCCTTTTCCAGCACAATAAAATGATTGTTGAGGTTGATAGCCCCGCTGCGTAGAGTAAACACTGGAGTGGATCACGTAATGTGATTTAGACGCAATATGGCGGCAGTAGGGTGGTGGATTGCTAACCGCACTCTGTCAACCCCTTCTGGTGGCCATGATGGATGTGATGGCGTGACCGACCGGGCGGGTGGTGTATGACCCACTCCCCCTCTAGTGTCGGCCATTGTCGCCTACACTCGCTAATCATCATTGGCTGCAGTTATTAATGTTGTTTTACCGTGTCACCAGAGGCGTGGCGGGCGGGCGCCGTTGCGTCATTTCCGTTAGCACGGCAACGTCGCTAATTTTTTAAACAAATATCCTATAACATTTGGTAATTATGTTTTTGAACAATTTCGTTCGTATACAGCGATTTTCATCAGTATTCCCAGTAACGGAAAGTCTTAAGCAACAAAATGAAGCGTAATAAAAATAACACTCCGTTCTAGAAATGATGACAATTTAGTTGGAAAAGTGACTCATTCCCATAGAAGCAAGCGCTTTTTCTTCCGTAATGTGTCCAATACTAGTTTCCATCCAGATCTCACTGTCTTTCTATCCGAAGAAACAAATATGAACGAATAAGCGCATTCGATATAGAACGAAGGAAGCTTCAGAAATAATCTCTCCAAATTAATTCTATTGTGATTCGTGTAAATCAGCTGAGATGGTTGACCCAATGTGACATCAGCAACTCGACCTTGTAGTGAGAGGGGTGAGTTAGCTGCATGTTGAGCTTAAATGCACAACAGCCAAGATATTTGGATATCTTTTTTTATTAAATAAATATAAAAATATAGTCTAAAATCCCTGCTATAATTGAATTGTCCCCAAACAACAAGTGTCATTTCAGGACACCTTTTTGACAAAGTGTGCATAATACCAAGAGGCTAAAGGGAGTAAAAATATACACCTCAAAAATTAAATTTTCACAGTAAATGAGTTTACAAATAGATACAACATATGAGATTTGTTTTAATGACCCATAATTATTGTAAAACAATTATTATTACTTCTTTGTACTCTCCACGACGTTGAGTTTGCAAAAATTAATAACTATTGCAGCTTTATTTCGAAAAAATATAAGGTAATTTTCTCTAATATAGCTACTTTATTAGGCAGTAAAAGGTTTTGAAACATATTAATAAACAATTGGGTAGTGTGGAACATTTTTGGCTATGGAAAAATGCTAAATAAGTTTTGAGGAAAACAGCGTTTGAAGTTTGGCGTGCAAATTCATGCAGTGTTCCACTTACGGCTTTGGTTAACTGGTAGCTTAAATGCACACGTAGGAAAATCGATGTTTCATTTTTTTAAGTTTAATATTCACATTATTTTAATTTTTTTTATAGTTTTTTGTTAAATTTCACACATGTGGTACCGTATTTGGTAAGAATGTGTGTTAAACGCTACACAATTTGGAAAGAAATTCTGTTTTGAGATTTACAGTTTTAGTGCAGTAAGCTTTTGTCTGATTTTGTGGTTCTCCTGTTGCACAGAATTACAAAAAATTAAGTACAGATAAAGAAGACATCATAAGGCATTCGAAAGAATTTCAATACATATACTATACTATTTCACGTGATATATTAAATAAAATCGTTAGGGTCATTTTTGAGAGTAAATATATTGGCATTTAGTAAGAGGTAATTTGGGGTGAAGGTTGGTCTTGAAACATCTGTATTCCCTCCTTGGAAGATGCTGAACATCAATACCAAATTTAGTGTTTGACCGATGTTTACTTTCTCTACTTTGCACATAGTACATAAGTTGAGAAAGCACTGCATTCCACCCATTAATTCGACAGCCAGGTTTCCCTGAAAATGCACGTTTTAGGCTCTCCTGAATCCAAAGGAAACACTTTTAGAAAAAGTTCCGTAACTCAAACATGATAGGTCTACTCTTTACATGGAAATGTTTGATTTTCTCAAAAATGGCTCTACCGAATTTGATTAAAAAATTATGTTGATTAAGCATTCATCAGCATACCCTATTACATGCATTCAATACATTAGTGAATGCTCGCACACTGGTTGTTACATTTTTTATTCATTATATTTATAACAGAGCTAATTATTACATTAAATAACAATAATAATAATAATAATAATAAAAATATTTAAATTTTGTTTTAAAATAAACTTATTGCAGTCAAATGTCATTAAAATAATTTTGTATCACTACATTTGACTATTTAGATTATTTACAAATTGTATACTTTGTGCTCAGAATTAGTACAAATTAATTATGCAATTTATTTATACATTAGTTTGGATTTAATATATCTACAAAAACTTCTTAAATACCGGAATATTAGTTGATTACTGACTGGCCAGGTATTTCCATTCTGAATAATTTATTTTATTAATAATGCTCTCTGATTAAAGACATTTAAATGACAAATAAAATGCACATATTGCATAACGTCTGGATTACGTTTGCATAATTGGTAAACCGTAAGAGCTAGACAAAAACTTACTGCAACAAAATATAGATTTGGTTAAAACAAACAATTTATGCCATAGATATTTTTGTGGAGTTATTTACCAGATATTATGGATGTTGGTTTCAGTTTTAAAATCCTTAAATTATTCTCAAAAAGAAATTTTTCATTCGTGTTTCTTTTGTTTTACTCCTGGCTATGAAAAACAAACTAATTTTAATCTCATAGCAACCAGGTTTTAGAAGAACTGATTATTGCTTTAGCCTAGTGTATTCCTTATTTCCTTTGTAATTAGAAGGCACTAAGCAAAAAGATCATTTCTGCTAATGTTTATTTCGATTAGCATGATGTGGATAAAAGAATAATATTTTGTAAGAATAGTTTGTTTGAATAATAGGTAGAGAAAACCATGTGAATGGAACACATCAGATGTTTCGCTTTCACAGATAGCACCTATCAATGTTTAAAGCCGAAACTATCAGGTTGCCTGCTTTTGTCAAGCCAGTGGGTGTATAACGATTTTCGTATATCTTGGGCTCTTTTTTCCCCCCTTAGATATGTTGACTCAAGAGTTTTCTCATGTAAAGTTGGCCAAATTTTTTGTGACTGCCATTATGGCACACCTGTATACGTCGGGGTGCACGGAAATCCTGTTGTCTACTATGATAGCAGTGAAGGCATTTCTGAAGTTAGTCCACATGGGGTCTGATCGCAATGCAGGGAAACTTCCCGGATTCTCTAAAGGTGGTCATTACGATCACTTAATTCCTAAAGGAAACAAACATTTCAACTGTTGATTTGCGGTGAAACTAACGGCCGTGTTTCCGTTACAAACAACTCATAGTTATTGTCCACGATGTGGAAGCAACGTACTTACAATTCGCTAATGAGATTCACCCGTCATGACTTTCAGAATCATGGGGTTCAGCTAGCTACTGGATTAAGATTCAACAACAAACAGTTTCTGAGAATCTGGGTTAACCAACGGAAGTCATTCTGTGAAGTAGATAGAGGCTGCCAACTCTGTTACGTGTAATGCTTGAAATAATTCGTGATATTTGACGTTTTAATTTCTTAACAATCTTTTAACCATATATTACGAGGGCAATAATTTTATTTACTAAGTTCAGTACCTTACTCTATTTCTCAACGTAATCTCCATTCGTAAAGACATTTATTGTCACGTGGTACCAGTTTTTCAATGCTGATTTTATACTTTTACACCGCCAAAGGACTTATTCGTTTTTTTAATGTACAAATGTTCGGTCAATCGAATGTTACAGGCACATAGGGCAAGTGTATGATTATATTGCAATGAACGAGTCTTCAGTGAGGAAATGACACATAATTTAGAGTAATCAAGGAAAAATCAGTATGCACGACAAAGACCGGAGTAGAGGTTCATCAACCGTTATGGAGGAGTTGATAAAAGAATTCAGAATAACCGGTGTTTCAATTTGGACACCATATATGACTTTTAGGGTGAAATAATTTCCCAACCTCAAAGTGGCAGTGCATCTTGGTTCAGATCTTTGGCTGTAGAAGAGTATAACATATGCAGTGAAAAACCGGTACCACATGACAATGAATACCTTGATAGCAATGACAATTACGTTGAAAAATAGAGAGAGCTACTGAAACTTTGTAAATAAAGTTTTGTGTTGATATCTTATGCTTTTATTAGTTATGCCAAATCGTCTGTTACTTTCTGAATAGCCCTCGTAATTTGGCAATTCAGCTCCACGCCAATGGAATGGCCGAAATTCGGCAATTTCAACCAATCGCGGGCATCTGACTGGAGCGATATTGTTGAAAAATCTTCTCGCAGCTGATACTCATTTCTTTGAAATCTTGTCGCACCTGACGTTCGTATGTTTAATCTCCTGTTTTGGTTATTGGTAACAAGCTGACAATCCAGGCAGCCAAACTTCACTTTTAATTACTCCAGTTCCATATTGTGCTTTCAATTAATCCAGTTACAATGTTTATATAAAGTATTATCCAGGTCATAAAATAGGTACTTAGTTAAAAAAAGGAGTGAAAATAATTATTATTTGTATTTCTTATGTAATGAGATGAGTACTTATTACAAGCCGAAATAAAACAATTGTTCCCTATTTCTATTGTTCCTATCGACATTAGAACATTGGGTGCAGACACGGTTGGCCATATCATAATCCCGGAGGCAATGAAGAAAGGAAAAAAAAAAAAAAAAAGGCACATAAATATGGCCGAATGCGTCATCTAACAATTGAGAACTAATGTGTTACCCAGTATCATAACCTGATAAACTCTCTCTTCCTATAGATTATAAGTTATTAATAGTCTGTTTCGCAGAATTGTCTTATCAAATACAACTCGCGTTTTCATCTCTTAGCACTCAAGATGAAAGCACCTATAGTAATAACCCAAATTTTCATTTAAGTTCGTTGTGTTCTTTCTCACAGAAAGGAAATAGTTTTTTGATGCTAAAGCCATACAGAGATCATCCTTTCTGCTCATTTCCACCGAAAAAAGTTTGGAAAAATATCAAATGTTTAATTGTTCTACTACGTATAGTAGGCAGAAGAAGTATTGTATTCAATATCGAGCTTCACCAGAAATATAGTGTAACAAATGTCTTAATTGACTCAAAAATGGATTATAAATAAAGTTTGCAAATAATTACGTTTCGACGTGTAGACAGTTGACGGCTTAAGTACGCTCAAAGACAATAAAAATGCACCTGGCACTGTGATTTTGCTGAAAATGTGAACGTTTGAAGGGAATGACTCGGGTCTTACCACGATTTTCATTGGTGCCATTCTGGACAACATACCACGCGAGTAAGAGAAGGCAAAACCGATTGGGTAATCCACCCCTTCATCCCTCAACCCCACTCGACGCTCCCACAGAACAGGTTCACTTGTATAAGCAGTATGTTAAATTTAGTTCATTGCGTGCGCGAATTATCTTGGCATTAGAACTTCAATACGAGTATGTAGCGCAGAGAAAATATTAATCTAATTTTGTATCACCCGATGAGAGAGAATCAAGTATTGTCCAATCAGAGAGTTTGGGGATCACCTGTTCGCAACTTAGAGCTTCATTTGTTATAAGTTACGTTGCAGATAACTTGGTTTGTCCAACACGCTCTCAAGAGTATAGCAAATAGCGGAGTCACCGTCTTACGATAGGCATTTCCAGGTGTATTTTTAATGTCTTTGAGTGTAGGTGCAATTCAGTACACAAATCACTTCTACGGCTTGCAATTCTTCCTCCGCACTGCCATAATATTTTTGTTTGGAAGTTCCCTGAATCCAAAAAGGACATTTTAGAAACATTTCTCAGAGAGGAGAGTCTATGCCTCCCCCCCCCCCCCCCTTCGAGAAGGCAACCTTCTGGTGACCCGGGATTGCTCTTTCCTTTGAGCAAATATTCGATCCATTTATTCGACACCGCCACAGACTACGAAACCGAGAACAACACCCGAAAGATGAGAAGGAAACGGAATGAGGAAAAAATGCTCGATCTTGTTAGACGAGAAACCAAACCAACATTAGACTCTGATTCCGGGAAAATCATGAAAAACCCAGGATGAGCGGTCACCGATGATCGAGCCCGAGACCTGCCGAATGCATGTCGTACAGTTACCGTGACGCCACCTGGTTCGGTACTTCCTCTGCTTATATGTATATACCTTAAATTTGTAGTGATAGAGAGCCATTATTTTTAAACAGGTTTAACGCCGGTTCTTACTACATACTGTAACAGAGGCTAAAGCTTTTCAATTCAAGTGCCGTCACCTTTATAGTAGATTTTGATCAGGGGCTTTGTAGTTCGCGACTTCACCACTAGGTGCAGGCTGTGACGAGGATCCACTCCTCGACCATAGATGACACTATAGGACGAAATCACCAGTTACGGACGTGAAACACGGAGGATTTAGACCAGGGATCTTCTCTTTCAGGTTATGGAGTTCTTTTAGTGCAAATAAACATTGCATGTGTCCAACAGTTTTACTGTCCTTCCGATGGAAGCCATGTTAAGGATTTTTATGTCCGAAAAATGCCATCACTCTCCCTCAGGTTTGAACCCGCAACCTTGGATGTTAGACATACACTATTAATAGTGACATTGATTTCATTCTATTTTACAGAATTTCCGAATTGAAGTTTCGTCCACGTTATAGAGTAGGCGTGATCTCTACAGCCGTTTCGAAACCTGGCCTCGTTCAGTTGCTGCTAGGTTTTGTTATCTTCTTTCCTTTTTTCCTTTCTCTATACGCACTATGTACATAGTGTATAGAGAAGGTATTGCACTCCACCCAAAAAATTCCATACCGAGATTTCACCGGAAATATATGTTTTAGGGTCCCCTGTATCCAAAAAAAAATATTTTCAGAAAAAGGCCCGTGTGTGTGTGTCCGTGTGTTCGTGTGTCAGTGTGTCCGTGTGTCTGTGAACACGATAACTCAAAAACGAAAAGTCGGTATTTGGTATTTGGTATTTAAGTTTAGTATCTTCCAGGGATGCGACACGAAGATTTTGAGAAAAATCCCCCCACCCCAAACTACCCTTTACATGGAACTCTTTTCGAAAATTTTGATTTTCTGAAAAATGGCTCTAACGATTTTAATTAAAATATCGAATATTAAAGATATTTACCTGACAAATAAAATGTATATTTTGAATTTTATGGGAATAGCCTCTGAAGACTACTTTATTCTGAGTGAATTTTACGGAATTTTGCATAAGTGCTAAACCGTAAGAGAGAGACAAAAAATAACCTTACAAAAAATATAGAGCACATTAAAACACACAATGTATGTTGTATACATTTTTTCGTAGAGTTGCTTATTTTTGAGATATTCCTTGTTTTTGGTTTAACCTATAAAAACTTATATTTTTCTCATACAGGACTTTGTGAACTCGTGTCCATACAAACAAAGGAACTTCGTCACTTAGCAACCAGCTTTTGACTATCACTTTAACTTATGGTACTCCCTTATTTCGCTTCTACTTATAAGGAAGCAAGAAATAAGACTATTTCTGCTAATTTTTTCTCGATTAGCAGGAAGTAAATAGAAGCATAAGCTTTTTAAAAATAATTTATTGCAGAGATATAGAGAAAGTCATGTGAATGCAACACAGATTTTTTATATTTATGCCTACGATTCTGTTGTTTTCCTATTTGTTTATCTTTTGTACATATAGATACACAGACGTGTACCTACACATTTACAAATACACATCCTAGGTGGGATTCGAACCCGCGATCCCTTGCGCCACTAAGCCCAAAGCAAGTGCAGCCATGGGAATCGTCAACTAGTAGTAGATAAATCAGTGAAAACTGAAAGAGAGCGCAGAAAATATGAAAGGATAGGCGTTTGACACTGAACAAACTTGTGGATGATTTAAATGTATTTCGGTAACAGGGTACAGCAAAGATGTTCCTTTCCATACAGCAAAGATGTACCTTGTAATTTACTGCTGTGATTTCTGAGTGAGTTTGGTGGATTTATGTTCATTGTCTTTTCAAAGCTCCACACATTACTATCCGGAATTTGTTGTGTGAAGTTTTATATGTAAAAGTACAAGGCATTTTTGTTTACTAACCATATTATGAATAATTGTCATATGTTATGCATTAAAGCGATGCAAATAATGCCAATGCATGCAATTAGCTACTTTTGGAACAGATTGTACATCAACGTGTGCCTGTTTACGCTACAAACCCCTCTTTATACCGCTGACTGCTCTGTTTGTTCGTAACTGTGTGCACTTTGGGACCCAAAACCGAGCTCTAGTTATTACATAAAAATCATGCAATATTCTCCGATAAACACTGAAATCCATGTATACAATTGTATAAACTGTTTAGATAATTCTTTCTTAACACCTGAGCCACAGGTTTGAAGCCGTGTTGATTTTTTTAACTAACATGAAGAATGTGAAGAGCTTAGATGTTTTTTTGTCAAAATAACGACGGTTTCAAATATAAACTATATAAATAATCGTTATTGTAAAGCTTTGCTCATATTTAATTGCCTGAAATTGGCATTAGAGTGAATGTGTACGCATTTCTTTTTGCCGGGTGCAACTCAGCTTAAAGCGTATTGTGCTATCTGTAGGTACTGTTTAAGACCAATCTGCATCCCTTAAAAAGGAATACGGTTTTCTAATGAGCATGGATGCAGCTTTTTTTGGTTCTATAAACATTTCCTCAAAGTCATTACATCTGCTTTGATCCAAAGCCTCACAGGAAAATAGAATATGTTGAGCTGTTTCAGTCTCCTTCCTGCACAATCTGCAATCTAAGTTACCCTGTTGCACCCCTATTGTGTTGAAAGATGCTTTTTCACTGGAGATTACCCTGGGAGAAAAGCAGTAATGATTATCAGTTTATTTCTATTACATTTTAAAAGGCTTCAACCCTTTTCTTACAGGGTGACTAATAAATTGCTTTGGGTAGGAGTATACTTGTTCTGAGCTCGTCGATGAGGAAAGTTTGCTTCGCCAGTAGGTATACGAGTCTTGACTTCGTTATACTTTTCATACTCCTAATAATCTCGCTTCCATCCTTTCTAGAGAGGAAAGAGAAGAAATAGACCCAGAATTTTAGAGCAGGTGGACCGTGCGTGCACAAAGAAAATTCTCGAAATGAGACACGTCATCACTAGATTGGCAGTCCACGGATTTCACCACGTAATATGTGTCGCGGTTAATTATAGCCACCAAGTTAGGGCGCCAATATGTCGCTGTTTTGCTTTGTACACCAATATGGCGCTATCATGCGAGTCTACTTGGAGTTGGTCGAGGGTTAATGCTCGTGAAATTCTCTACATTAGGCGTGTACATACCTTGCAGATTCCCTTTGTTGCTCTGGCTAGGCTCGTTCTTGTAGACCAGGAGTTGTCTCTTGCTCAGGGGGGAAAGAATGGCAAAGGTGTGTAACACATTTGGTAGACTCAAATAAAAGAGAAATTTCACTTAATTTCACTGATGACTTCATTTATTAATTACCTGTTGCTGGTTTGAGTCACTAACCCTGCGAGCGACTCCCGACATAAACGATCGCGAACTTGATGACATAATCAGTATAAGTGCTAGTTCCACTCTTACTGAGTTCTTAAGATTTACAATCGTCACCGCAATCTTAAGTTTCACAGTCCGTATAACATTTATGGTAATTGTTGCCCGTCAGATAAACTTTTACTATAACGCATCACACTCACACTTAATGTCATCGTCGTCAGATTTCTTAAAACAAGCCGATTTCTTACACTGTGCGCCGCGCGATTTCTTACACTGTGTGTCGTCACGTTTCTTACATTGAGTATTTCTTACACTGTGTCGTCACGTTTCTTACCTTGAGTATTCTTTACACTAGGCGCCGCGCGATTTCTTACACGGTGTGTCATTACGTTTCTTACATTAAGTATTTCTTACACTGTGTGACGCGCGATTTCTTACGCTGGGGGTTTCTTATACTGCTTGCCGGAAGATTTCTTACATTGTGGATGCCGTCACACTTCTTACACCATCGTCCGATTTCTTGTACGCGCATCATTTATATACCAAAAGATTCTAATATTGTCCTCCTTTTTGATTGGCTGGGAAAAGGCGCGTAAAGTAGCGTTGTCACGTGGCTGTCGGGATTTTTCTGTATTTTCCACCCACGTGACCTTTCTGTACAATGAGAAATTCTCTCTATCCAGATTATAACGGAAAAAAACCTTCCTTCCAACTATAGGTTGTTACTTGTGTCTCTAATGCTCTAAAATCCTTGTTATTTTTAACAAGGCACGTAGCCTTGAAGAATACAATGCGAGCTTATACACCCTAAGGTTCTGAACCAAATACAGATTGTAAATGTATGTTATGTGAAAAGACATGTGACCGATATCACATTGAGCTATGCACAAAAACAACAGAAATAATATGTGAATATACAAAAATTTAAATTTAAATGTATACCTACTTTCATCCTAGCTATTTGGCTGCAATAAAATTTATTATTGCATATCTAACGCACAGCTTTCTCTTTTGGACCAGTTTTAATAGCTTCTCTAATTTAAGTTACTTCTTGTTTTGCAGATAGTTTTGAACTCGATGCATCGATATCAGCCCAGGATCCATCTCGTCAAGTGGCGGGAACACGGTGGTCCTATCACGGACCTGGAGCAAGAAGAATACCGGACATACATCTTCCCGGAGTCTGTCTTCACTGCGGTTACCGCGTATCAGAATCAGTTGGTGAGTGTTCTAACCTTCTCTTGACACAGTAGGTAAAGAAGATATTGCATTCTACCCAAAATTGTACACCGAGATTACTCAGGAAATATATATTTCGAAGACTCCTCAATCCAAAAAAAAAAAAAAAAACAGTATAGGAAGAGGTCCGTGTATTGTGTGTGTGTGTGTGTGTGTGTGTGTGTGTGTGTGTGTGAGTGTGTGGTGTGTATGTCCTGCGTCTGAGGGCACCATAACTCAAACAAAAAGTCGGTTAGGTACCAAACTTTATATTTAAGTCCAGTATCTTTCAAGGATGCAAGATTTTGATTAAAATGCAATATAAAAAAGGTATTTTATATGGCAAGTAATATGTATATATTGAATTTTCTGGAAATGGCCTCTTCATTCTGGATGACTTTTTCTCAACTGTAGACAAGAGATAGTCAAAATCTTTGTATACAAAAAAAAAAAAAAAAAAAGATAAATCTCTTTAAAGCACACAGTTTTTGTGAGTTACATATTTTTTGAGAATTTACTATTTAAATTTTCTAATACTTATACTTTTCTTAAATGTGAAGTTATTTATTTTTTTTTTTCACTTTTGCCTCGCATAGAAAATTTGAATTCCATCACATTACGCCCCGCTATCACCTGGTGTAGGTATGACGCTTATTCACCATGTATACCTATAAGAAAATATGTAATAAAACCATTTCTGCTAATTTTATCTTGATTGGCACGAACAATGTAGAAGAATAACCTTTTTTACTTTCTCCATACGCACTATGTACATAGTGTATAGAGAAAGTATTGCACTCCACCCAAAAATTCGATACCGAGATTTCACCGGAAATATATGTTTTAGGGTCCCCAATATCCAAAAAAAGCATTTTCACAAAAAGGTCCGTGTGTGTGTGTGTGTTCGTGTGTCCGTGTGTCTGTGAACACGATTACTCAAAAACGAAAAGTCGTTAAAATACCAAACTTGGTATTTACGTTTAGTATCTTCCAGGGATGCGACACGAAGATTTTGAGAAAAATCCCCCCACCCCAACTACCCTTTACATGGAACTTTTTTCGAAAATTTTAATTTTCTCAAAAATGGCTCTAACGATTTTGATTAAAATTTCGTATATTAAACATATTTACCTGACAAATAAAATGTATATCTTGAATTTTCTGGTAATAGCCTCTGAAGAGTATTTTATTCTGGATGAATTTTACTAAATTTTGAATAACTGCTAAACCGTAAGAGATGGACAAAAACTTACTACACAAAAACTATAGAGCACATTAAAACACACAATTTATGTTATATACATTTTTTTCGTGGAGTTCGTCGTTTTTGTGACATTCCTTATTTTTGGTTTCTGCTATGTAAAACGTATACTTTTCTCATACAGGAACTTGTCAACTCCTATCCATATAGACAAAGAAACTTCATTGACATAGCAACCAGCTTTTAACTATCACTTTAACCTACGGTTGTCCCTTATTTCGCTTCTACTTACAAGGAAGCGAGTAATTAGACTATTTCTGCTATTTTTGTCTGATTAGCATAAAGTAAATAGAAGTATAAGCTTTTTAAGAATAATTTGTTGCAGGGATATGGAGAAAGTCATGTGAATGGTACACATCAGATTTTTAAGATATAGAATGTCATTTCAATGCAATACATCGGATTTTTTGTATCTAAAAACTTTGGTAACAATTTATTGCTATGGAAAGAAAAGAGAACACAACAGGTGTCTCAAACCTTCAAGCATATTATATCGAAAAGGGTGCAAAAATTATGTATTTGTCAAGCTCTACTTTCTTACCCGCAGAAAATTTCTGTTCATTTCTTATGGTTTCTTATGTGATTATCTAGAGTATTTAATAAAATAAACTGGATTTAAAGAGCGTTCCCAGAAAACGCAATGTCGTATACAATTTATTTGTCATACAAATGCCTTAAAATTTAGTAATTTAATTTTTTAGAAAAGAATGTTATTTGGCACGAGGGAAGTTGAACATTTTATCATCGTATCTTTGGAATGTGCTGCACTTAAATACAAGGTTCGGCATTTTGTTTCAATATGCTACCCATAGGTATACATACACATATATTTCTAAAATGTTATTTGTTGGATTTAGGGCCTCAAAACGTGTAATTCCAAAGAAATCTTGCTATCGATGTTTTTGAGCAGATACATGCCAGAAAAAGATTAACTTGAGATGCAGTTGAACCTAAGGGTTCAAAGTAGTTTTATACAGGGTATTAAAGAACTAAACCGAAATAATTTAAGAAATTATAGACGTGTCTAATATAAGTAATTTCAGGTAGAAAATGCGTCTTATAACGCAGCTATAAGATGTTAAACATATTGGTTTCAAATGCAGATAAGTCGATGCTAAATCTAAGTCAGGTGGAAACGACTTGGAATGTCTTTAAAACTGATACAGAAGTTTAGAAATATCTGTTTTCAGCAACTCGTTATTCGCGTTCTCAGGATTTGCTGCCTTAAAGTTTTCTCAAATCTCGAGCAGGTAACTTGACAGTGCGACACTGTCCATAGATTAACTTCCCTCTTACGTTATGTAGCCTACTCTAGAGGCATTAATTTAGTTGCTCCTGTGGCTTAATGTCTAACGCCAAAAGCTGATGACTCGACGGTCGTAGGTTCGTCTCCTATCTTTGATTTAAGCCCGCATGTACAATGTACATAATGGATAGAGAATGTATTGTATTTCACCCAAAAATTCGATGTTGAGATTTCACTGGAAATATATGTTTTGGGGTCCCCTAAGTCCGAAAAAAGCATTTTTAGAAAAAGGCCTGTGTGTGTATCTGTGGACAGTATAGCTCTAAAATGAAAAGACCGTTAAATACCAAATTTGATATTTAGGTTTAGTATCTTCCAAGGATACGACACGAAGCTTTTCAAGAACATTACCTATCACAAACTACGCTTTACATGGCTGTAACGATTTTTATTAACTTTTCTTATATTTGAAATATTTACATCCTAAATAAAATGTATATCTTAAATTTTATGGGAATAGCCTCTGAAGTCCTCTTTATTCTGGCTGAATTGCTGAATTTTTCTTAACTAAACTGTAAGAAATAGACAAAATATGTAGATTTTGCCAAAATACACAATTTATATCCTTTACGTTCTTGTTGTGGCGATAACCGTTTCCGAGATATTCATTGTTATTGGTTTCAGTTGCAAAGTACTTATACTTTTCTCAGACTGGAAGTGTCCAGTGTCCGTTTTTACTTTGTCCTACTCCTGGCCAAGTAAAGAAGTGATTTGCAATGACAATAACACAACGGCAGCTTTTAAAACATTTGACTATCACTTTAGCCTAGTGCATTCCCTTAGTTCCCTTCTACTTATAAGGAACTAAGTAATAATATTGTGTTAATGTTTATCTCGATTAACATTGTGTAGAAGGAAGAATATCTATTGTGGAGTAGCTAGAAAAAGTCGTGTGAGTGTAACGCATCAGATTTTTTTAAGTCCATACAAAGAATTACTGCTTGGTGGAGAGATTCGAACTGAAAAAGAAATATTGCCTATTGTGCGAAGCTAATATCATAATCATTACACCACAAAGGTATGCCCTTCATTTTTGTTGTGTTCTTAAATGGTAATATCATCAGCCAGTGGTGGACTGGTACTTTAGAAATTTATATGCGTAACTTCGAAATTTGAACAGACACCAGAGGTCTCCAATCTCAAATTACTTGTTTAAAACAGTTCCTTATTCTTTAAAAAATCTGATGTGTTCCATTCACACGACTTTCTCTACATCTCTGCAACAAATTATTCTATTTACTTCATCTAATCGAGACCAAATTACCAGAAATAGTCTTATTACTCGCTTCCTTGTTAGCAGAAGCGAAATAAGGAAGTACCATAGGTTAAAATGATAGTCAAAAGTTGGTTGCTATGTGACTGAAGTTCCTTTGTTTGTATGGACACGAGTTAACAAATTCCTGCATGAGAAAAAAAAATGTTTTAGAAGCCGAAACCAAAAACAAGGAATATCTAAAAAATGATCAACTCCACAAAAAAATGTGTATAACATAAATTGTGTGTTTTAACATGCTCTACATTTTTGGTATTTTAACTTTTCGTCTATCTCTTACGGTTTAGCAGTTACGAAAAATTCCGTAAAATTTATCCAGAATAAAGTAGTCTTCAGATGCTATTCACAGAAAATTCAAGATATCTATTTTATTTGTCAGGTAAATATCTTTAATATACGATGTTTTAATCAAAATCGTTACAGCCATTTTTAAGAAAATAAAAATTTTCGAATTTTTTCCATGTAAAGGGTGGGGGGATTTTCTTGAAAATCTTCGTGTCGCATCCTTGGACGATACTAAACTTAAATACCAAGTTTGATATTTAACAGTCTTTTCGTTTTTGAGCTATGTTGCCCACAGGCACACACACACGGGTATTTTTCTAAAAATGTTTTTTTTTTTTTTTTTTTTTTTTTTTTTTTGGATTCAGGGGGTCCTAAAACATATACTTCTGGTGAAATCTCGGTACCGAATTTTTGGGTGCAATACAATACCTTCTCTATACACTATGCACATAGTACCTATAGAGAAAGTAAAAATATTTTGTTGTAGTTCATTAACACCCTGTTAAGTTTTTGAGAAAACTTCACCTGGGTTCTCTTAATGACTCCAACCACTTAAGGTCAATGATGCTCCCTGCAGTCCGTATAATTCTCGTGGGATACAAAACAAGGAAGGTTGTCTGAACACAGTGCAGCATGTTTCGCGATCAAAGGAAACCGAAAAGTGCATTTTGTTTGTATCGAGATTCCCTTGTATTATTAGCTGGCGCTATCTAGCGGCAACAGGATGTATCCTGACATGCCGTTATAACTAGCGACGATTGCAGATAATGATGTGTTGAGAACGTGTCGTGAGCTTTTGTTAACTTGGGGGCATTTCCTGTAGCACCCCATGACACGAATACCTTACCTACCGTTATGAGTTCAATTGCCAACATTTATCAGATCCGTTTTTGGTTTTAGTGATAAATATTGGTTCATAGATACATAACCTCCTTAGCATTTAAATAGCATAAGGACTTTTACTGTCAAACATTTTCCATATACACTTAGAAATTTGCAATAATGGCATGAGCCTCATGGCCGTACATGCTTTTTCTGTCCTTGGATATTTATTTTGTTAGGTATTAAAGATATAAGTTGGATAGGTAGAGTCAGACAGAAAAATTCAATGCCATAGCCGGGATTTGAACCGCGGATCTCCCGGTCTGTATCCGGTTGCGCTACCACTGAGCTACCATGGCAAAATGCCGGCATAGCGTTGAATTTCTCAATTGACTCGCATGTTTTCCGGTAAACCATACAAGGTGATCTCAAATTACTTTTAGATAAAAACCCCAATGGCGACTTACAATGTTGTATTAAAGAACATTTCTGTTGGAAAACAAATAAAATTATCACAATTGTCCATAACAGTTGGCTAAAACTATACTTCCTGGGACTTAAAGTCTCGTACTTACACCATTGTAAGTCGCCATCTCAAAATTATTTGTGATCACCTTGTGGTTTACCGGGAAACATGCGTGTCAGTTGAGAAATTCAATGCTATGCCGGTATGTTGCTATGGTAGCTCAGTGGTAGAGCAACCGGCTAGAGACCGGGAGATGCGTTGTTCAAATCCCGGCTATAATATTGAATTTTTCAGTCTGACTCTACCTATCCAACTCCTGTCCTATACACGGTTTTTGTGAGAAAACAATTTAAATTATCACTATTAAAGATTTACATTTAGCTATTGCAAAATGCCAATAGATAAGTGAGGGAAAAAACATACAAAAGAGTGAGAGAGAATTAAAATGAAATGCAAACATGAACTTAGCATTATATTTAACACCTATATTACAGTGGTCTGACATTTATGAATAACCACGATCTGAATCTTAAGAATCCTTTCCCCTCTTCCGTTCTTCATGGTAACATTTTTGTAAAACAGGAAATATATACATTTAGTTCCTGCGTCATAACATAACAGAGAAGTTAATGAAGATAAAATATGATGTGTTCCATTCACATGACTTTTTCTACATCTCTGTAACAAATTATTGTTAAAAAGCTTATTTTTACTTTCTCTGCACGTACTATTTACATAGTGTATAGAGGAAGTATTGTATTCCACCCAAAAATTCGATACCGAGATTTCACCGGAAATACATGTTTTAGGACCCCCTGAGTCCAAAAAAACATTTTTACAAAAAGGTCCGTGTGTGTGTGTGTGTGTGTGTGTGTGTGTGGTGTGTGTGTCCTCAGACAGCATAGTTCAAAAACAAAAAGACCGTTGAATACCAAACTTGGTATCTAAGTTTGGTATCTTTCAAGGATGCGAAACGAAGATTTTCAAGAAAAACCACCCAACCCCAAATTCTTTCAAACATTTTTATTTTCTAAAATATGGCTCTAACGATTTTGATTAATATATCGTATATTAAAGATATTTACCTGACAAATAAAATGTATATCTTGAATTTTCTGGGAATAACCTCTAAAGACTACTTCATTCTGAATGAATTTCATGGAATTTTGCATAACTGCTAAACCGTAAGAGATAAAGAAAAACCTACCGCACAAAACTGTAGAGCACATTCAAACATACAATTTATGTTATACACATTTTTTTCGTGGATTTGATCGTTTTTGAGATATTCCTTGTTTTTGTTTTCAGTTTTGAAAAATGTGTACTTTCTCATACGGGAATTTGTCAACTCCTGTCCATACAAACAAAGGAACTTCAGTCACATAGCAACCAGCTTTTGACTAACACTTTAACCTATGGTATTCCCTTATTTCGCTTCTACTTACAAGTAAGTAATAAGACCAGTTCTGCTATTTTTTTCTCGATTAGCATGAAGTAAATAGAAGCATAAGCCTTTTAACAATAGCTTCTTGCAGAGGTATAGAGAAGGTCATGGAGCACATCAGATTTTTCTGTTTACTTCGTGCTAATCAAGATAAACATTAGAGAAATGCTTTTTTACTTTCTCTACTCGTACTATGTACATAGTGTATAGAGAAGGATTTGCACTCCACCCAAAAATTCGATACCGAGATTTCACCGGAGATACACGTTTTACGGTCCCCCTGTATAAAAAACATTTTTGGAAAAAGGTCCGTGTATCTGTGAACACGATAACACAAAAACGAAAATTGGTATTTAAGTAGTATTTTTCAGGGATGCGATATCAAGATTCTGAGAAAAATCCCTCCAACCCAAACTACACTTTACTTGGAAAAATTTTGATTTTCTCAAAAATGGCTCTAACGATTTTTATTAAAGTACCGTATATTAAAGCTATTTATATAATGAATAAAGTGTATATCTTGAATTTTCTGGGAGTAGCCTCTGAAGACCTGTTTATTCTGAATGACTTTTGCTGAATTTTGCGTAACTGGCAAACCGCAAGAGATAGACAAACATTTACTACACAAAAATGTAATCACATTTTATATCATATTCGTTTTATTCGTGGAATTGACCATTTCTGACATATTCCTCGTTATTTGATATTTAAAATACTCAAAATTTTCTCACGCGGTAAGCTGTAAACTCTTGGCCCTGCATAGAAGCGGATTTCAACCACGTGGCAACCAGCCTTTAAAACATTTGACACATCGTTTTAGACTAGTGTATTCCCTTATTTTCCTTCTACTTACAAGGAAGCTAGTATTTAAGACAATTTCTGCTAATGATTATGTCGATTATTATAATGTAAATAGAAGAATAAGCTTTTTAACAATAATTTATTAAATACATGTAGAGAAAGTCATGTGAATGGGACACATCACATGACTTTCAGACACATCAAATGTTTGTAAGTAGAAGGGAAATAATGAAATACACTAGGCTAAAATGATAGTCAAATCTTTTAAAAGCCGGTTTCCATGTAGATGAAATGCGGTTCTTTGCATTGGCTGGAGTTGACAAATTCCCATCTATCAAACGCTTTTAGTATTTTAAAACTGAAACCAATAACAAGGAATATCTCAAAAATGGTCACCTCTGCGAAAATAAAATGTATATGGCATAAAACGTGTGGCTTCATATATAAACTTATAAAACTATTCTTACAAAAGATTATTCTTTTATCTATATCATGCTAAGCGAGATAAGCATTAGCAGAATGGATTAATATTTGTTCCTTTGTAAGTAGAAGAGAAATAACAGAATATACTAGACTAAAGTATAGCCATGTAACTCGACAAGAGAGCTAGTTAATATAATAATAAGTTTATTTCCTTAAATTTTACATCTTATTATACATTTCTTTACTTATTTCTCACTACACTGAGTTGCTGTGTATTCTATGGCCCAACAGACTCAAGCCCTGAGGTTATCGAACTATTGGGTCTACTCACATCCTCGGTCTAATACACGCTACCTATTATCGCTTAATTTTTCTTCTGTTTGGCTCTTATTCTACTCAAAAAGTTAGCAGATAAAATGTTTGCTAGATTTTACATTCATTAACTTTATTGGCTACATTTCTTTTGGTAACGTTGTCCGTGCCTTTCTACTTTCTCGAACACGTATGCATGTATAATGTACATAGTAGAAAGAGGAGGTATTGCATTCAGCCCAAAAGTTCTATTTTAGAGTCCTCTGTGTAAAACAATTTACAAAAAAGTCTGTTTGTGTCCGCGTGTCTGTGAACTTTTTGAGACCCCCGAATCCAAAAAGAGCATTTTTAGAAAAATATCCGTGCGTGTGTCTGTATGTGTGTGTGTGTGTGTGTGTGTGTGTGTGTTTTGGTATTCAAGTTTGGTATCTTCCAAGGATGCGACACGAAGACTTTCCAGAAAATCCCCCCACCCCCAACTACACTTTACATGGGACATTTTTCGAAAATTTTGATTTTTTCAAAAATGACTCTAACGATTTTGATTAAATTATCGTATGTTTAAGATGTTTTTGTGACAAACGCAATGTATATCTTGAATTTTCTGGGAATAGCCTCTGAAGATTTCTTCATTCTGGATAACTTTTGTATAACTGACAAACCGTAAGGGACATAGAATAACTTACAACACAAAAAATGTAGATCTCATTAAATCACACAATTTATGTTATATGACTTTTTTTTTGAGTTAACCGTTTTCGAGATATTCCGGATTATTAGTTTGAAGTTTAGTCACTTAAACTTTTCTCAAACGGGAAGACATCTTTCTTCTCGTTTCTCGTTTGTTTACTTCAGGAAAGCAAAGAGATTGGAATTTCAATTGTTTGTCATAGCGACCGGCTTTTAAAGGACGAGACTATCGCTATAGCCTGTGCATTTTCTTATTTCCCTTCTGCTTACAAGAAGCTAGTAATAATACTAATTCTGCTTATATTTATCTTGATTAGTATGATGTAGAAAACAGATTAATCTTTTGAATAAAAGATTTGTTTGCCGAACAGCTAGAGGACATGATGTGAATGGAACACATTCGATTTTTTCCCTTCTACTTATAAGGGACCAACTAATAAGGACAATTTCTGCTAATGTTTAGCTCGATTAGCATGTAGAGCAAGCTTTTTAACAACAATTTGTTACAGAGATGTAAAGAAAATCATGTGATTGTAACACATCAGAACTTTTGTGACGTTTGTATTGTTTGCAGATCACGAAGCTGAAGATTGACAGCAATCCTTTCGCTAAGGGGTTTAGGGATTCTTCCAGGCTCACAGATTTTGACAGGTAAGTGCCCCAAACAGCCATTTTGTGCATGGTAAACACTTGAACATCGCCATAGCCTTGATAGGAAAACAAACCATGTATTTTTATTTGCGTGCGTTTGAAGCGAGTCAAGCGAGGATAACGATTACTAAAACGTTGAAAATTGTACACTTATTTAAGTTTTTATTGGATTGTTACCATAATTGGTGGTATTAAAGCATTTTGCAGTAAAATTGTGATCTTTTGTATGGTCATTACGTAAGTATTAGACATGCCGGATGCAGGATTCCAAGGCCTGGCAGCTGAAGAGGAAACACTTGCGTGGCCAACACAATTAATCTTCCCTCTTCAATACGAAACTCAATTTGTCCTTTAGCCGTTATAATTTCATTATATGTTTGACCGCTATTTAATTTAGTTTCTTTGTCTGTCAGGTTATTATCTCGAGTGAGTCCCCGTTTTTATCGCTTCCTTTTGTAACACTCATTTTTCATTTCTTATATCAAAACTGGTTTTGTCATCGTTTTTAAACGTTTAATCATTGTTGTTCTTCAATAATTTTTGACCACAAACTGCGTTAACCGGTTTCTAGCAGCTTGCAAACGTTTTCTCTAATAACCAAGGTCGTTAGTTATACGAAACCTAGCTTTGAAAAATACCAATCATGCTGGGCCAACAAGATCAATAATTACTAACAGAAATTATTACCAGAGACAACCCTCTCAAAAAACTGGCAAATAACTTTCGCAGCCCATTAATTGTTCCTCACTATTTTCTCTACACATGCTATGCACTTAGTAGGTAGAAAATGTAGTATATTACACCCAAAACTTAAATTTCGAGATCTGACCGGAAATATATATTTTGATCCAAGAATTTTTAGAAAAAGGTGCGTGTATGTGTGTGAGTGGCTGTTAAATACCAAACTAGATATTTAAGTTCAGTTTTTTCCATGGATGCAACACGAACGTTTTCAAGAAATATCTCCCACACCAACTACCTTTTACATGGAAGATTTTTCGAAATTTTGGATATTCTCAAAAGTGGCATAAATAATTTACATTAAAATACCATATGTTTGAGATATTTTCACGATAAATGAAATATAAATGAATTTTCTGGGAATAGCCTCCGAAGACCACTTCATTCTAGATACATTTTGTGTAACTGTAAATCGAAAGAGAAAGACGAAAAGTTACTACACAAAACATGATGATCGCGTTAAAACAATTTGTATCACATACATTTTTTCTCTAGCCCCGTATGTACAATGTACATAGAGATAGAGAAGTATTGTATTCCACCCAAAAATTTGATGTCGAGATTTCATCGGAAATATATGTTTTGGGGTCCCCTGAGTCCGAAAAAATGCATTTTTGGGGAAATGTGTGTGTGTGTGTGTGTGTGTGCGCGTGTGTTTGCACAACATAGCTCAAAAACTAAATGACCGTTAAATACCAAACTTGGTATTTAAGTTTAGTATCTTCCAAGGATGCGACATGAAGATTTTCAAGAAAATTCCTCCACCACAAACTACCCTTTACATGGAAACATTTTCGAAAATTTTGATTTTTTTAAAAATGACTGTAACGATTTTAATTAAAATTCAGTATATTAAAGCTTTTTACGTCCGAAATGAAATGTATATCTTGAATTTTGCTTAACTGCTAAACCGTAAGAGAGAGAGAAACTTACTACACAAAATATGTAGATCTCGTCAAAACACACAATTTGTGTCCTTTACGTTTTTGTTGTGGATTTAACCGTTCCCAGGGATGCGACACGAAGACTTTGAGAAAAATACCCCCACCCGAAACTACCCTTTACTTGGAAAAAAATTGGAAAATTTAGATTTTCTCAAGAATGTATCTAACGATTTTGATTAAATGCCATTTAATAAAGGTATTTACTTGACAAATAAAACATATTTATCCTCTCTTATAGACTTCATGTATATATTTCAAGTATTCTAGGAAACAACAAAAATTAGTCCTTATCTTATCGTGAAATATTTCATTGTAAATTATTTTAACTCCTTTGGCAGCTCCCCATTCTTTAAATAATGAACATTCCTGGTCATATAGGTCCTTCGACTTTTCTGGTAACAATTAATTACGGCCTTTTTAGCATAATCTAAATCCTCTTCGGGAATACCCATTTTCTTTCATTTATTGGTTTATTTAGTGTAGTTTAAACAACCAGAATTGAAATGGTTTATTCCGGCGGTGTTACGCAGCAACGAATAACAAAGCCCTACCTTCATCTTGACTAAAATTCAATTCCTCGTAATGACGAGGATAGGATAAAACGTTATACATTACACGTGGCTTATTATACTATTTACTCATGATAGTCTATTTAAGCCACTTATAACATAAATAACTATTACCTTGATTTTCTCCAAAAAGTCTGTGATGTCATTTTCATTTGGAAGACATTTTATATAATCTTTAATAAATAGTAAACGCTAAGCGATGAACTTAGAATATCCTGTCGATATTCAGTTGTTTTCACGATTGCATGGAAAGTGTATTTATTTATGCCATTTTAAGGCCAGCATATAACGTCCAGTTTGGCTGTTTCTATTCTTTTTGGTATTATATCGGGTGTCTCAAAAGTCTCTCCGCAGTGAACTCTTGCGATTGTAACTATGGTTACGTTGGTAACGGAACTATGGAGCCGGAGCATTACTTTTGGCACGTTTGTCCTCCCTTATCCTACTTGAATAATACTGTGAGAACTGTATGCTTGAAGTCAATGTGGTTTGCCAGTCCCCACGCTTGCTAAAGTGCTTCGCTTTGCTGCTTCGTGGCGCATGGGATCGTGGGTTCGAGTCCCGCCTTGGGCATGGATGTTTTTGTTTTTGTAAATATGTATATATCTGTGTCTGTGTATGTGTATGTATAAATGAAGGAAACTGGAGGAAAAGCAAGAGGGGAATACAGCGCCGGAGTGACAAAATTCCGGAACTGTAGCTATTAAAAAAAAAAAAAAGTGCTGTTGTGCTTGCGAGACGAAGTCAAAAAGTTAATCATTCAGTTGAAGTCTTCTGTGATCGTGATAAGATTTCAGAAAATATAAAACGCAAATTACTTGAACGTTTTGCACACTCGATATGTCCTCATCGCGGTACATAACAGATTTAATTAATAAATTCCGTGAAACCGGGTCTGTACATAATGCTCCGAAAAGCGGAAGGCATAAACAGAGGATAAACTGGGAGAAATTTCAGATGTAATGTTCAGAAGCCTCACAAAATGAATGCGCAAATCAGCACAGGAAACAACTGTTTCCGTGCAAACAGCACATAGAACTGTTAGAAAAGAAATGAAATTGCGTTCCTATGAATGTTAAGTACCCCGATAATAATATAATAATATGAACTAAAGGAAGAAGTCACAAACTATGTATGCAGGATTATGCAGGAAATCCTACACAGTGTCCGAAACAAGAGCAAAAGTATCGAACTCTACCTAAAGAGATGAGGAAAGAATCTTCCGTGCTAGTGGTAAATAATATTCTGAATTTCGGTTTAGCTCATTTCATTCCCAACAATAATAGCAGGATCCGTTGCCAAGTGAAAGCTCGTGAACGAATATGCTAGCGCAATCACCTCTCTGTTGTTTATAATGAAACGTTTAATGCAGCTCACTCTTCATTAAAATGAAATAGATAAAAATCTGATGTGTTCCATTCACATGACTTTCGCTACACCTCTGCAACAAATTATTGTTAAAAAGTTTATGCTTCTATTTACTTCATACTAACCCAGAAAAAAGTAGTGGAAATAATCTTATTACTTGCTTTCTTGTAAGTAGAAGCGAATTAAGGGAGTACCATAGGTTAAAGTGATAGTCAAAAGCTGGTTGCTATGTGAATGAAGTTCCTTTGTGTGGACCGAGAAAAGTTAAGTTTTTCAAAGCTGAAACCAAAAACAAGGAATATGTTATGTGTTTTAATGTGCTCTACATATTTGTGTAGTAAGTTTTTGTGCATTTCTTATCGTTTAGCAGTTATGCAAAATTCCGTAAAATTCACTCAGAATAAAGTAGTTTTCAGAGGCTATTCTCAGAAAATTCAAAATAGACATTTTATTTGTCAGGTAAATATCTTTAATATACGATATTTTAATCAAAGTCGTTAGAGCCATTTTTTTAGAAAATCAAAATTTCGATAAAAGTTCCATGTAAAGGGTAGTTTGGGGTGGGGGATTTTTCTCAAAATCTTCATGTCGCATCCCTAGAAGATACTAAACTTAAATACCAAGTTTGGTATTTTAACGACTTTTCTTTTTTTGAGTTATCGTGTTCACAGACACATGGACACAAAACGCGGACCTTTTTCTGAAAATACTTTTTTTTTGGATACAGGGGATCCTAAAATATATATTTCCGGTGAAATCTCGATATCGAAATTTTTGGTGGAGTGCAATACCTTTTCTATACACTAAGTATAGAAATTAAAAAATACAAATGGGAGACCTGGGTCCGTTTCCCGATACCGGGGTGGGGAATTCTCCCCTGCCCCCTGCTGGGAGACCTGGTCTGGGCTGCACTCAGCCTCGTGAGGTCCCTGGGGGGCCAATTGAGGAACTACTTGATTAAGAACTAGCGGCTCCAGATCGAGAAGACCGTATCAACCGGCTGGGAGGGACTCGAGGCGCTGATCACGTCTCACCCTATAGCACGGCACCCCATCCATAACGCCTTCAGGCCTAGATGGGGGATGCAGCAACCGGGCGGTAGGCCTTGGTCCCTTATGGATTGTTGTGCAATGGAGTTAAGTTAACATAAAAAAATGCATTTTCATGCATACCCACTAATAAACGATAGATTGTAAAAAGATTTTTGTGAATGTAACACACCAGATTTGTGTAGAAATTTATTCCGCGAATAAGAATGACTTACTTTCTGTCACATTTCAAGAAATTTGCCTACAGTTTTATTTTATCTGGATTATATGCCGTACGCATGGTGTGACCTTTAAGTTCCCTGTATCGACTTTAGGTTTTTTATTTGTTTTTAGATGTTGTATAGCACCATTAATATCTTTGGAATACGAGGAAAAGTATGAAAATACATAAACTATTCTTTTTTTCTTTCTATCATTATTTATCATTTTAGATGAGCTTTTTGATTGCGGTGGAAATTAGGTTAATGTTTCATGGCTTTAATGACATGTTCATCGATTGCATTGTTCATAAAAAAAAAGCAATAACATATGCCTGCCTAGACGTTGATAACGATAAACTGGATAATAGGAACGATATAGAAAAAACATAGTTTAATTTCGAAAAACACAAAGGGAGTTTAAATACATACCACTACATAAAAATATCTGAAAATAAAATTTATATAACAGTTATAATTATATTACGTTATGTTTCTATTCATTAGATAATTACGAAATTAAGCAAATTCTAATAATCAAATACAGTAGAGAAATATATATTTTATTAAATATACAGACACAAAAAACGATATTACAATTTACACGTTCTGGCACATTTTATTGCTTCTATACTTTTTACTTTCTCTATCACGAATGTGGAATGTACATAGTAGGTAGAGAAGGTATTGTATTCTATTAAAAGTTCGATACCGGATTTTCACCGGCAATATATGTTTTGAGGACATTTTATGAAAAGGTCTAAATGTGTATGTATTTGTGGACAGCTTAACTCAAAAACAAAAAGTCAGTTAAATACCGACAGTTGCACCCTTGGAAGATACCGAACTTAGTATTTAGGTCCAGTATCTTCCAAGGATGCAACACGAAGATTTTCAGGAAAGTCCACAACCCCAACTACATGGAATATTTTTCGGAATTTGTTATTTTTCATTTTGATTAAAATAGCATGCGTTTAAAATATTTTCTCGACAAACGAAATGTATATCTTGAATTTTATGGGAATAGTCTCTAAAGACCTCTTTCATTCCGGAAGACTTCTGCATAACTCGTAAACCGTAAGAGATAGAAAGAAACTAGTAGAACTCGTTAAAACATACAATTTATACCATATACATTTTTTTTAGAGTTAACCGTTTCCGAGATATCCTTTGTTATTGGTTTCAATATCTACGTAAACTATCATCTCTCTTTTGTTTTACTGCTGCCGAGTATATTTTTTCACGTAGCAACCGCTTTTGAAAGATGTGACTTTAGCGTAGTGTATTCTCTTATTTCCCATCTACTTATAAGAAACTATATAATAAGACCATTTATGCTAATGTATACATAAAATAATAAGCTTTTGTAAGAACGGTGGTACAGATAGAGAAGATAATATGATTGGAACAGGTCATATTTTATATGGATTCAGGGGTGTCAAAATATATATTTAGCACATGTTTCTGGTGAAATCTCAATATCGAATTTTTGGTGCAATATAGTACCTTATCTAGGTACTATGTACATTGTACATATATGGTTCGAGAAAGTAAAATATGAGAAGAAATCAGGGAAAGAAAATTCGTAGTAGTAAATAGGAATCAATCTCATTATTCACCTAATGATCTAAGCTAACTACAAAAAGTCAAGGTCAGGGTGGCCGTCCATTGGAATTCTAACGCCCCTGGGTTATTTTATATATATATATGCAGATTCTTTCTAGTATCGTAAAACACGCAACATATATAAAAGGTAAGCGCATTTGGAATGGGTACAGAAAAACATTAGGTAATTTACGATTCGCCTCTAAAACACGCCTGTTTTGCTCAGGCGGCTGTAAATCTGTGCCTGTTTCTGATAAAACGATGATTTTGTTTCGAATACAATACTTCGCCTACATTAAAATATCAGAGCAGCTGCTGAATGGATATTTGCAATTACATCTGTTGGATATTCGAAGCACGTCACCCGTGGAATTAGCTAAGGATGTTTAAACCTTAATCAAATCTCTTTCGAGTCGCCTGTCAAAATCTATTAAGCAACTGGGATGTCTTGAAATACCTTGGTAATTGAATTGGCGTTAAAATGACCTATGGCTCTCACATCTTTAGCAGTTTAAATTGATATATCTATTAGGTATGTGTGGCAAAGAACAAGTCTGGAGAGTATGTAGCAGATTGCCATGGTGATACGTGACCTTGCATCACAGAATAAACACGTCACGTCTCTCGTATTTACATTTTGACGGGTACTATACTTGCTAGGCACTATCCTTATATGTATAGTACATGCTTTTGTAGCATACTAAATATTAGATATATTCCTTTTGGAAATTATTCCTTGTTTTCTTTTGGATTTATATTCTTTATTTATTTCGTACTACAAGGATCGAACTTATCCCAGGCTTGCAATAATCATAAAGTAATTTCTATTTTTAATTTCTCTTCTTCGTACCTAGCACATAGGTAGAGAAGGTATTTTATTCCACTCAAAATTTCGATATAGAGATTTCACTGGAAATACACTTTTGTGACTCCATGAACCCAAGAAATGCATTTTTAGAAAATGATCCTATGTGTCCATGTGTCTGTCAACACGATATTCCTAAAAATAAAAGTAAGTTAAATACTAAACTTAATTAATTTCAGAAGCTTCCAAGGATGCGACACGAAGAGGATGCAGATTTGCATGAAAATCTCCCGCCCCAAAACATGGAAAAGTCTGATGTGTTACACTCACATGGCTTTCTCTAGCTGCTCTACAAAACTCCTACAAAAGATTATTCTTCTTTGTACACAATGCTAATCAAGATAAATGTTAGCAGAATGTTATTACTTACTTCCTTATAAGTAGAAGGGAATAAGGGAATGCACTATGCTAAAGTGATTGTCAAATGTTTTAAAAGCTATCGTTATGCGATTGTCATTGCAAATCACTTCTTTGCTTGGCCAGGAGTAGAACAAAAGAAAAACAGACACTTCTTGTGTGTGAAAAGTTTAAGTATTTGACATTTGAAACCAATAACAAGGAATATCTCGAAAACGGTTACCTCCACAACAAAAACGTAAAGGACAAAATTCAGGAAAATTCATCCAGAATAAAGAGGTCTTCAGAGGCTATTCCCAAAAAATTCGAGATATACATTTATTTTATTTCGGACATAAATAGTTTTAATATACGGGATTTTAATCAAAATCGTAAGAGTCATTTTTAAGAAAATCAAAATTTTCGAAATTTTTTCCAAGAAAGAGGGTAGTTTGTGGTGGGGGATTTTTTTGAAAATCTTCGTGTCGCATCCTTGGAAGATACTAAACCTAAATACCAAGTTTGGTATTTAACGGTCTTTTTGTTTTGAGGCTATGCTGTCCACAGAGACACACACAGACAGACACACAAGGATCTTTTTTTAAAAATTCTTTTTTCGGACTCAGGGGACCCCAAAACATATATTTCCGGTGAAATCTCGGGATCGAATTTTTGGGTGAAATACAATACCTTCTCTATCCCCATGTACTTTGTAAATATGGGGCTAGAGAAAGTAAAAGATGCGTATCTTGAATTCTCTGGGAATGGCCTCTGAAGTCCTCTTTATTCTCAATGCCTTTTGCCTAACTATAACATCGTAAGAGGAAGGCAAAAAGCTACTACACAAAAATGTACATCTTGTTAAAATAGACAATTTGTCATATACATTCTTTGTAGAGTTAACGATTTCTGAGATATTCCATGTTGGTTTCAATTTTAAAATAGTTATGTCATTCTCAAACAGGAAGTCGTCTTCCATATTTCATTTGTTTTACTCCTGGCATCCAAAGAGAACCTAATTTCAAAGCCAATCGACAGCTTTTAAAAACGTATTATTGTCTTAGCCTTTGCATTACTTTATTTCCCTTCTATTAATCAGGAACTAACCAATGGGACAATTTTTGCCAATATTTATCTCGATTAGCATGAAATAGAGAAATGAAAAATATTTTCTAACAATAATTTGATTGCACAACAGATCGAAAAAATTGTGTGAATGAAATATCAGAGATTTTTAATTTCAGTACCTAAAGATGGTATTGTTAATGCAATAAAATATTCGATATCGAGCATTCACCAATATAGCGTAGACGGTTTACTATAAATACATTACTATAAATACACTTCGTGTATGTGAAATTAATAATATTCCTGGGGTTTTGGATTAAACACATTGTATAATACCCTTGCTATTTGAATCGGGATCTAGTTACCTTCGTTTATGGAATCTAGAAATGGGAAGTGTAAACCTTCAAACCACAAATAAGTTAGGGCACCTCGATTCTACACAATTACATTTCAAAAATATATTAGAGTTTCAACACAATAATTACATTTTAAAAACACATTAAAGATCTCCAATTTTAGTGATAGTGAATATTTAAATAGGATTATATTTTTGTAGTATATTATAAAAAATCTGATGTGTTCTATTCACATGACTTTCCCTACATCTCTGCAAGAAATCATTTTTAAAAAGCTTATGTTTCTATTTACTTCATGCTAATCGAGAAAAAATTAGCAGAAATAGTCTTTTTACTTCCTTGTAAGTAGAAGCAAAATAAGGGAGTACCATAGGTTAAAGTGATAGTTAAAAGCTGGTTGCTATGTGACTGAGGTTCCTTTGTTTGTATGGACACGAGCTCACAAATTCCTGTATGAGAAAAAGTATAAGTTTTTTATAGCTGATACCAAAAACAAGGAATATCTTAAAAAGAATCAACTGCACGAAAAATGTATATAACATAAATTGTGTGTTTTAAGGTGCTCTACATTTGTTGTGTGATAAGTTTTGTTCATCTCTTACGGTTTAGCAGTTATGGAAAATTCCGTAAAATTGACCCAGAATAAATTAGTCTCAAAAGGCTATTCCCAGAAAATTCAAGATATATATTTTATTTGTCAGATAAATATCTTTAATATACGACATTTTAATCAAAATCGTTAGAGCCATTTTTGAGAAAATCAAAATGTTCGAAGGAAGTTCCATGTAAAGGGTAGTTTGGGGTGGGGGATTTTTCTCAAAATCTTCGTGTCACATCCCTGGAAGATACTACACTTAAATACAAAGTTTGGTATTTTAGCGACTTTTCGTTTTTGAGTTATCGTGTTCAAAGACACACGGACACACTGGCACAGGGACACACGGACACACACACACACATACACGGACCTTTTTGTGAGAATGCTTTTTTTGGATATTGGGGATCCTAAAACATATATTTCCGGTGAAATCTCGGTATCGAATTTTTGGGTGGAGTGCAATATCTTCTCTATACACTATGTACATAGTGCGTGTAGAGAAAGTAAAAAATGAGAAAGTGAAATTATAATGAGGGAATAAGTGAACATCGGAATTTTGCGAAAATCAGGTTATGATCACAGAGTATATAAATTTTGATTTATGAATTTTCGCAACGTTTGAGCACCATAGTTTGCAGTCAGTGCGATTATATTGAGCCCTTTTGTATCATTTTATATCAATTCACAACAAATAATAATATGAAGATTGAATAATAATAATAATAATAATAATAATAATAATAATGATAAAGTACGAAGAAGACGAAGATGTAAAAGAAGAAGTCTAGAAGATGCTGTTGCTGTTATAACATTGTGATAGAATAGATTTCAAAATGTCAATTTTTCAACCAAGCGATTATTGCGGCTCTACATTAACGCAAGCCCATACTAATGCAAAAATTATTATTTGCCCGTCTGGGTAGTGTGGGGTTAGATTGTCTGCATCACATTCAACAGGTCGTGAATTTGAATCTTGCTTAGGGTGAGTTATCCGGATAAGGATTTTTCGGGGTTTTCCCTTTTCCTGAGAAGACGAATTTCTAGTAACTTTAAGCTTCATGATCATATGAACATCATTCCAGCAATTTCAGTCTCGTTCGATATGACCTAACAGGTTAAAGAACTTTAAGCTAAAAATGAAAAATGTTTGTGTTCCATTCACATGGCTGCAAAAGTATTCTTTAAAAGGTTATTTTTCTATCTAGAATAAAGCGATAGTCAAATCTTCTGAAAGCTGGTCGCTAAGGCATAGTCAGAAGTAAAGCAAAGAAAAACGATTGGCTACTTCTCGTTTGACAAAGTTTTAAGTATTTGAAAATACACCAATAACAGAAATGCCTTGGAAACGTTAACTCTTAAAAAAATTGCTCTTGCAGCTATTTTTGAGAATATCAACAATTTTTAAAAATATTCCACATATAAGGTAGATTAGAGTTTGGAGAAATATTCATGAAAATCTTCTTGCCGCATCTTTGAAAGATGATGACCTTAAATATTAAGTTTGGTATTTAACGGAGTTCTCGTTTTTGAGTTATGCTGTTTACAGACATAGACACACACACAAGGATCTTTTTATACATTTTTATTTCAAGAGACCTCAAAACAGGTATTTCTGGTGAAATCTTAGTTTAGAATTTTTGGGTGGAACACAACATCTCTATCTACTATGTGCATTGGTTGGGAAAATAAAAAGATAGTATATTTTTATAAGAATAAATAAGGTTAGAATTATAAGTACATAGAACAAAAAATAATGGAGTTTTATTTATGGACACTGTTTAACTACTATGGTTCTCAGCGTCTCATTTTATATTGGGCGTGAAAAACCGCTTAATTTTGCTCAGAGGCCTCTCTATCAGGCTTGAGGTTCTTTTACGTGCCGTAACTCTACGACACGGGACCAACGGCTTTACTTCCCTTCCGAAGGAAGCCATGCTGCGGATTTTTAAGCCCGAAAAAAATCCATCGTCCTCCACCGGGTTTGAACCCGCGACCTTGGGGATTTGAAGTTAGCATGGTAACCATTACACCACGGAGGGCGACATAAGTGCCTAGATGAGCGAGAGGTAAAGTAAATTAAGAATAATAATATTGTACTTATGTATATGTATGAGTCATCTTCAAGCAATGTCATTTCAAAAGGAATTTGAGATCTCCTTGTGGTTCGCCGGAATAATGGAGTCATTTGAGGAATTTAGGGTCGTGTTGGCATTTTGCTATGAAAGCTCAGTTGGTTAGAACAGCCGGACAGAAACCGGAAGATACGTGGTTCTAATCCCGGATATGCAACTCATTTTTTTCTGATTCTTATTATATACAATTTAATAGTGTTCAACACCCGCATTTACCGTATAGGACCACAGGCAATGGCACTGATGGTACTTGGAATGTAGTTGGAAAACCGGTGGAATGCAATATCGGGGGAAACCGAAGAGCCCGGAGAAAACCCGCCCCTGCGCACTTTGTGCACCACAAATCCCATATGCGGTCGCTGTAATCGTATCTCGGCCGTCTTGGTGATAGGTGAGTGGTCTGACCACTCGGTTACGGCCTTCTCTCCTATCCAAGAAGAATATTGTGTCAGGTGAGTTAAAGTGATAACGCATTATAAAATAGATGATCACAAAATTATTAATTAAAGATAATCATTAGTCATTGTTGAAATACAGACGTCAAATAGATCTCTCGACACCTCTCGAATTAAAGTAATAAAACATTATAAAATAGATAAACACAGAATTGTTAATTAGAATAATAATTAGTCATTGTTGAAATACAGACGTCAAATACATCTCTTGACATCTCAGAGTGATTTAAATAAGAAGAGGAAAAGGAAGAATGAAAATGTCGGTTTGATATACAAATATAATGATTAATTTACATTTTAATGTAAATCAGAAGAAAAAAAAATCTGATGTGTACCATTCACATGACTTTCTCTATATCCCTGCAACAAATTATTCCTAAAAAGCTAATACTTCAGTTAACTTCATGCTAATCAGTAAAACATTACAGAAATAGCCATATTACTTGCTTCCTTGTAAGTAGAGGTGAAATAAGGGAGTACCATAATTTAAAGTGATAATCAAAAGCTGGATGCTATGTCACTGAAGTTCCTTTGTTTGTATGAACAGCAGTTAACAAATTCCTGTATGAGAAATGTAAAAGTTTTTCATAGCAGAAACCAAAAATAAGGAATGTCACAAAAACGACGAACTCCACGAAAAAAATGTATATAACATAAATTGTGTGTTTTAACGTGCTCTACATTTTTTGTGGAGTAAGTTTTTGTCTATCTCTTAGGGTTTAGCAGTTATTCAAAATTTAGTAAAATTCATCCAGAATAAACTACTCTTCAGAAGCTATTCCCAGAGAATTCAACATGTACATTTTATATATCAGGTAAATATCTGTAATATACGAAATTTTAATCAAAATCGTTAGAGCCATTTTTGAGAAAATCAAAATTTTCGAAAAAATTTCTATGTTAAAGTACCCTTTGGGGTGGGGGGATTTTTCTCAAAATCTTCGTGTCGTATCCCTGGAAGATACTAAACTTAAATACCAAGTTTGGTATTTTACCTACTTTTCGTTTTTGAATTATCGTGTTCACAGGCACTCGGACACACACACGGACCTTTTTCCGAAAATGTTTTTTTTAGATAAAGGGGACCCTAAAACATATATTTCCGGTGAAATTTCGGTATCGAATTTTTTGGTGGAGTGCAATACATTCTCTATACACTATGTACATAGTGCCTATAGAGAAAGTAAAAATTGATCATGGAACCCACATATATCGTGCTATTGTAATGTTCTATATCGTAAATATCCATAATTTTACATTAAATGTTTTCAACTGGCTGTGAAGGCTTTAGAGTGACTTAGAAAATATATTTTGTATGAACACAATATACATTATACTATTATTACTTTTTCGGGCATAAATCATTTTTATTGTACTTGAACTTCACATTAGAATATTTCTTAGGATTAGCATCCAGAAGAATACAAAATTGTGTGCAATTCCATTTGGCAGACTAAGCAGTAAATAAAGCATAGCTGAAATAACAACAGCACAATTGTATGTAATTTAAAACTCGTCAACCGTGACAATACAAAAGACTATTTTAACCATCTGTGACTTCGGAAGTGGTTACCATAAAGCCAGGCACTTACTAATCCTTTACATAGCAATTAGATACTGTTGTTCCACTTTTGTATTCTTGCAGAATGCGAAAACAATACCCAACTGCCAGAGGTATAAAATGTAACTGGGTATATGTTTACAAATTTCTTCCTCTTCTTGCGCTATTTAGCCTCTTTGTGTGGAGGATAAACACCCTCAGGACTTACAAGCCAGTGCTCGGAGTTACGTTCAAGTTATTATACTTTGTATAAATAAAGGTGTTAATTTATACGAAGAATGTAAATAAATCTTATTTGATAAGATCTTAATATAATTAAAACAAATATATTCTATTAATTTATTACTATACGAGGGTCGGCTGATAAGTCCCGGGCTTCACACAGATATGGCGCCATTAGGCCAGTTAGACGGTAGCATCGAATAATTTAACTCTAGACTAGCTTGTATCCGTAGTTACAGGTCAATAGCTCGTTTAGTTTTCGAATGACAATACAACTTTAGAGTTTCACGAAAATAAAGGATTTGGAAAAACGAGCAGTGATTTAATATTTCAATTTGAAAGCCTTAACGCCCAAAGAAATCAAGGAGGGCAGTACATTGAAAGACTCTGCCCCTTCATATTCAATGATTAAAAGGTGGGTTGCAAAGTTTAAAATGGGACGTTCGAGCACTAGTGATGAGCCTCAATCTGGACGCCCTGTAGAAGTGACAATTCCAGAGATCATTGAAAAAGTTCATCGTTTAGTACTGGAAGACCGCAGATTAAAGTTTTTTGAGATAACAGAGGCTGTAACATATCAAAAGAACGTGCAGGTAATATTTAAGTAACGTTTAGGGCTTTCACAAGGTCTTCGCAAGATGGGTGCCACGTTTGTTGACACCTGATCAAAAGTTGCAAAGAAACACTGTTTCTGTTAAGAATGTGGAGCTCTACCTAAAAATCCCAGTGAATTTTGAGACGGCTTATTACCATGAATGAACCTGAATACATCACTACACTGCTGAAAGTAAATCACAGTCAAAACAGTGGATTGTACCAGGTGAAGCAATTCCAAAAAAGGCAAAGTCAATTTTGTCAGCTAACAATGTTATGGCGAGTGTTTTCTGGGATGCACAGGGAATTATTTTTACTGATTACTTGGAAAAGGGTAAAAGTATCACTGGTGACTACTATGCAAGCTTACTGCAACGTTTGAGTGAGGAGGTGAAACGAAAAAGGCCTGATTTAGCAAAAAAAAAAAAAAAAATATATATATATATATTTATATATATATAAAATTCTTGTTTCGTCACGACAATGCTCCGGTCCATTGTTCAGCTATTGTAGTGGGAAAAATGTACGCATTAAAGTTGGAATTACTTGAATATCTATCCTATTCGTCAGATCTTGCGCTCAGTGACTACCACCTGTTCTCAAACCTCAAAACAATTCATGGAGGACGAAGATTTCACAGCAACGAGGAGGTCATTGTTGCGGTAAAGAGCTATTTTGAGGACTTTGATAAATCGCACTACAGAGATGGTTTAATTAAATTGGAACACCGATATGTCAAATGCATTAGCCTTTCTGGAGACAAAAAAAAAGAAAAAAAAAAAAATTAAATTCTGTTTTCATTTAGAGGCGCGGGACTTATCAGCCGGGCCTAGTTTTATGAGTGCATTTTTACTTAAATCTACTTAATACAACAACAAAAAATATATAAAAATATCAATGTATTCCTGTTGAGAAGAAGAGCGGACACTACATCACAGAGAATAGCCAGAATGGAAGATCCAATATCTGGTAGAGTGAGGAAAAGGGTAGTATGAACTAAGGTGCAATGGATGAAAGGAAAGATGATTATAAAGCAGGTGGTGGAATGAATGGCGTGGCAAGCGGATAATTCGCAGAAAGCCCTCCTAGATGACGCTTTACCCATCACAATTGAGGAGCGTTTTTTCAAAAGTTGACATCTGTAATTTTGGACTAAAATGAGATACACATGTTTCCTGTACATAATTTGATCGCCAGCTTTCTATTCCCGTTGTTCATTTTATCAAAATTCTGCACATGCAGTTGCTATAGATCTGTAAAGTACCTACTTGAAATTCTGCAAAACCAGACTAGTGCATGTATTTATAGTTTTGCTATACCAATAATGCATTTTGTATGTATCTTATTTAATTTACAGTATTATAAAGGGGGGAAAACTTGGAGTCTTGATAAAGTTTCTTGCACTTTTATTTTTCAAAAATAAGTTTTAATGTCCCAAGGTTGCCCAACTGATACAACACAATTTGGCGCACTCAGAAGCACGCAAAATAGACTGCAACGGTTCACCTTGTGAATAAATAATCCCCACATATGCAGTCCCGGGAATCGAACCAAGGACGCCTTGATGAAGGGCGAGGGTTTTAACACTCGGCCACGATGCGTTAAATGTTTAAATACGGGGTGAATATTACATCTGAAGTTTTATATTCACAGGCTTTTCTCTACCAAATTGCATTTATATAACTGATATAAAACTATTCTTATAAAAGCTTATTTTTGTACTTATTTTTATTTTCTCTACACTACTATGTACATAATGTATAGAGAAGGCATTACATTCCATCCCCAAAAGTTCGACTTCACAATTTCGCCGGAAATATATGTTTTGAGGTTTCTTGTGTCCAAAAACATTATTTTTAGAAAAAGGCCCACGTGTTTATGTGTGTCTGGACAGCATAGCTCAAAAAGTAAAAGACCGTTAAATACCAAACTTGGTATTTAAGTTTATTATCTTCCAAGGGCGCTATACTCTTTACATAGAAAAACTTTTAAAGCAGGTAGCTCTATGCTGGTCTATAAATATTTCCATGACGAGTGAGAAAAAAAAAAAAAGAATATCTACAGACCTGTAAAAAGCTGACAACCCATTGATAACTGATAATAACGGTATCTGCATTGGTAATTTAAATAATTTCTCTTCATTTTTGTGTAATAGGCTTTGTCTGAAAAAGGTAACGGCTAAACAATCTGGTGATGTTAAAGGGGACACTTCTTGCACTAAACACACCGCAGGATGAAGGAATGAAGGGAACCACAGGAGGCTACAGGCCAGATACAGGCGGCCACACAGTCACACGGAATTCCCTAACGGTTTGGCTGATAGTTCATCTGAGGGCCAGGAGCTCCTTCACGGGTTCCGGGTGTCGTGAAGACCACGACAATAGCGTTGCCCCAACGCCGAGAACAGCATTTACAAAGCGCCACCTCCAACACTGCCGCACACCACGAGCCCAAGGAGCCGGTCCCCATGGCCACGCTCGCTAAAGCGTCTCGCTTTGGTGCTTCGTGGGCAGGGGATTGTGGGTTCGAGTCCCGCCATGGGCATGGGTGTTATATGTTTGTGCAATGTGTCTGTGTTTGTAAAGGAACAACAAAACCAGTAATCAGTAAAACCTACGGGGGGAAATGTAAATGGGGATACAGCGCCGGAGTCCTGATCAGACTCCGGTACTGTTTTATAAAATAAAAAAAAAATAAATAAATAAAAAAAAGGGCACATGCACTTGTAGGATGGGAAGGAAACAACATGAGAAGACAGAATGGAAAGAAGTTGTGGAGCATAAACACCCCAGCATTCGCCTGAGTGTCAAGGGGCATGGGAATCGAACTCGCGACCTCCCGAATACGAGTCGCGACAGCTCGATCTCTAGGTTTTGTTTATGACTTATAGTTTACTGGCTATTAAAAACTTAAATAATTATCAGTTTCTGAATGGAGAGAATTTCACAGGCTATACCTAGGAAATTCAAAGTCGAGAATTTTCTCCCGCTGGGTGACCTGACACACACACAGCCTCGTGAGATACCTGGGGAGCCAATTGAGGAGCTACTTGATTGAAGTAGTGACTTCAGATTGAGAGGACCGCATCAACCGGCCGGGAGGGACTTGAGGCGCTGGTCTTGTCTCACCCTCAAGCACTGAACTCCATTCATGAGTCTTCGGGTCGAGATGGTGGATGCAGCGGCCGGGTGGCAGGCCAAAGTCCCCTGTGAAATGTCGTGCCATGGAGCTACGTTGGTTTTATTTATCATATAATCAAAATCGCTCGAATATTTTTGAGCAATTAAAAAATGACGAAAAATTGTTCATTATAGGGTAATTTGAGGTAAATCGACTCACTTGGAAATTTCCGTTTAACATCTTTGGATGATAGTAGACTTAAATAGGTCTTAATTTATAATTTTTACTTTCTCCATACGCACTATGTACATAGTGCATAGAGAAAGCATTGCACTCCACCAAAAAATTCGATACCAAAATTTCACCGGAAATATATGTTTTAGGGTCCCCAATATCCAAAAAAATCATTTTCACAAAAAGGTCTGTGTGTGTGTGTGTGTGTATGTGTGTGTGTGTCCGTGTGTGTGTGTGTCCGTGTGTCTGTGAACACGATAACTCAAAAACGAAAAATCGGTAAAATACCAAACTTGGTATTTAAGTTTAGTATCTTCCAGGGATGCGACACAAAGATTTTGAGAAAAATCCCCCCACCCCCAACTACCCTTTACATGGAACTTTTTTCGAAAAATTTGATTTTCTCAAAAATGGCTCTAACGATTTTGATTAAAATTTCGGATATTAAACACATTTACCTAAAAAATGAAATGTATATCTTGAATTTTCTGGGAATAGCCTCTGAAGAGTAGTTTATTCTGGATGAATTTTACTAAATTTTGAATAACTGCTAAACCGTAAGAGGCGGACAAAAACTTAACCCACCAAAAATGTAGAGCACACTAAAACACACAATTTACGTTATACACATTTTTTTCGTGGAGTTCGTCGTTTTTGTGACATTCCTTATTTTTGGTTTCTGCTATGAAAAACGTATAGTTTTCTCATATAGGAACTTGTCAACTCCTATCCATATAAACAAAGGAACTTCATTGACATAGCAACCAGCTTTTGACTATCACTTTAACCTACGGTTGTCCCTTATTTCGCTTCTACTTACAAGGAAGCGAGTAATTAGACTATTTCTGCTATTTTTGTCTGATTAGCATAAAGTAAATAGAAGTATAAGCTTTTTAAGAATTATTTGTTGCAGGGATATGGAGAAAGTCATGTGAATGGTACACATCAGATTTTTTAATTATGCTGTTTTCACTCACACACACACACACACACACACACACACACACACACTCACACACTCACACACAAACCTCTACTGAAAATTTTGTGTGTTACATTGGCTTTGGATGTCCATTCTTCTCAAATTATTCTTATAAAAAGCTTATTTTTCTATTTCAGTTTAAGCGAGATAAATGTTTGCAAAAATAGTTTCATGATACATTTCATTGTAGAAGTGAAATATAGTAGACGTAAGTGATAGCCAAGTCTTTAAAAAGAGGCCACTATGCAAAGGCTTCGTAGTACAATTTTTCATGCTTGTGGCTATTAAAAATTACTATACAGACCTTATTGTATGTGTTCCATTCACTTGATTTTCTCGACCTGTTCTGTAGCAACTATTTTTACAAAAGATTATTCTTCTTTACACTTCATAGTAATTGTGATAAACATTAACAAAAATATTTAATCTCTTAATTCCTTATACAAGACGAAAGGGGTAATATATTATCTAAGCTAAAGGGATACTCAAATCTTTTAAGAGCTTATCGCTATATATGGCATTGCAATTAGGTTGTTTTTGCATGTCCAGGAATTAAAAAAGAGAGAAGGAAAGAATAAGAAAAGTGAATGACGACTTTCTGCTTGAAAAAATTTAGAACAATGCTAGAAAATTATTAACAAACAATAATGATTGAACATAAATTCTGTGTTTTAACTAAATATACAAGTTTTGTCTCTTACGGTTTACCAGTTATTCTTTACCATATGCTATTCTACACCATTTCATTTGTCAGGAAAATATCCTAGACTTCCTCTGTGGTCGAGCGGTAAGTGTTTTAGCTTCTTACCATAAAATCCCGGGCTCGAATCCTGACTCGGGCGGGGAAGTTCTCTTTAACCAGATTCATTCCCTATTCCCCACAGAGTCTGGAATTATCCACGAGAGCATGAATGTGTGCGTGTATACTAGTATAATACTAAAATTTATAAAGCCTATAGTGCGGCAAGAAAACACCAGAAGGTTTTTGTAAAGCGAAGTCCCCAATATGCAATAGACGTTGCAGGGAACTATATAAATGAAACAATTTTAAAATTCTTAAACACATGGTATTTTAATCAACGCTGTTTGAGGCATTTTGAAGAAAATCAATACTTGAGGAAAATTTTCCATTTAAAGGGTATTAGAGTTGGGGCAAATTTTTTTGAAAGAAGCAGAATTTAAATATCAAGTATGGTATTTACCCGTATTTTCGTTTTTGACACACAGACATACAAACCAACCGTTTTCTAAAAAGTATATTTTATTCAGTGGATCTCAAAACATATATTTCTGGTAAAACCTGGACTTCGAATTTTTGGGTGGAATACAATAGTTTTCCTTCTTACTATATTATTAGAGAGAGGAAAAAAGTTTGTGTTCCATTCACATGACTTTTTCCACCTGTTATGCAACAAGCTATTCTAACCATATATTAATTTGTCTACATCTTTGCTAACCGAGATAGACATTAGCACAAATCCTCATATTTATTTGTTTCCTTCTATGCAGAAGGAAAATAGGGAGATACACTAGGTTAAAGCGATAATTAAATATTTTAAAAGCTCGTCGCTTTGTTAACATTTGAAATTTGGTTCGCTTTGCACGATCAACACCGAATAGAACAAAAGAGAGATGAAGTGAAAGGTGGCTTCCCGTTTGAGAAAAGTTAGGTAGTTTAAAACCGAAACAAATAACAAGGAATATTTCGGAAACGGTCGATCTACTTTGAAAAAACGAAAACAAAAGAACTATACGACAAACTGTGTGTTTTAGAGCAATCTACGGCTTACCAGTATTGCAAAATTCATCCAGAATGAAGAGTTCTTCAGATGCTATTCCCAGAAAATTAAAGACATACATTTTATTTATGATGTGAAATCTTTAATACACGATATGTTAAGCAAAATCCTTAGAGTCACTTTTGAGGAAAAGAGTTCTTAAATATTTATCCATGTAAATGGTAGTATGGGGTGGGTGATTTTCTTAAAAATCTTCTTGTCTGATTCTTGGCACATATTAAACTTAATGCTAAGTTTGGCATTTAACTGTCTTTTGGTTTTAGAGGTATGATGTCCACAGACACAAATACACACACGCGCGCGCTCGCGGACATTTTTCTAAAAATGATTTTTGCACTCAAGGCACCTCAAAATATATTTACAGTCAAATCTATGTTTCAAATTTTTGGATGTAATATAATACCTGTCCTATAGTTCTATATGTATATAATACGTGTAAAGAAAATAAAAATGTGCATTCCTATTTAGTAATATATAAAACAAGTTGGGTTTGCAGAAGTTTATTATCAACAAAATTACTTACAGGAGTGTTTAAGCCAGTAATTCCATTATAGTTTTAAGGTATAAAGCTGAATGCCTATAGCCTTAATTCTTGATTTACTTTTCTCAGAAAGCGTTGTGTTCTCGATGACCCCACAACATTTGCAATTCTGAGGTATTGCCATTAGCCGGTTTCCAGTAATGCCTAACTCTTCACCTCAACTCGTTCGTTAACAAGGGGTCAGATATCTGACCTCCAGGTTTATTGCTGTTAAAGAAACCATCATTAGAGTATGTAGATTTTGTGCTAAGAGGTCATAAGCTACGATCTCTGCGGGTCCATGTCAACTGATTTGCTTAGAAATGAACATTCTGTGGTCAAGAATGCTGCCAACACATTCCTAGAAGTGTAAGAGTACAGAGCATTGGGGTTAAATGTCATGTGTGGAAATTATTTATTTCCAGGAGTTTTACGTGTATACGCGTTGTATGCAATCTCCCTCGATTTGATCATGTTACACCATCATCGTGTAACATACTAGCCTCTGGTTCCCAAGTCCACGGATTCACAACCGGCGCAGGACAATGGATTTTTCTTTTTCAGGCATAGACGACCTTATCATGGCTTCCTGCGGAAGGGAAGTGAAGCCGTTAGTTAGTTAGTTCTCTATGTTTTATTTTCTCTACATAGTTCATAGTACGCAGGTCAAGTATTGCACTCCACCCAAAAATTTGAATAAAAAAATTTCACCGGAAATACACGTTTTAGGGTAACCTGTATCCCCAAAAAATTGGGAAAAGGTCCGTGAGTCTGTGAACACGATAAATCGAAAACGAAAACTCGGTAAAATGCCAAATTTGGTATTTAAGTTTAGTATCTTCCAAAGGTGCGACAAAATCTTGCAAATGTTTGAGGAGAATCTCCAGCCGCAAACTATCCTTTATATGAGAAAATTTACCATAATTTTTATTTTCTTAAAAATGCCCCTAGCGATTTTGATTAAAACACCGTTATTTAAAGATATTTACAGGACAAATAAAACGTATATATTGCATTTTCTGAGGATAGCCTCAGAAGCCCTCTTTATTCTGGATAACTTTTGCATAGCTGGTAAACCGTAAGAGATAGACAAAAACTTGCTGCCCCAAAAAAATGCAGATCTCTTAAAACACACAATTTTGCCATTTACATTTTTTCGTGGAGTTGACCATTTTTGAGATATGTCTTGTTGTTGGTTTCAGCTTTAAAATACTTAACTTTTCACATATGGGAATTTGTAAACTTCTGACAATGCAAAGCAACGGGTTTTAATCTCTTGGCAACCAGCTTTTAAAGACTTGATTATCGCTTTAGCGTAGTATACTCCTTTATTTCCCTTCTAGTTACAAGAAAGCAAATAATATGACCATTTTTGCTAATGTTTATCCCGATTAACATGAAGTAGATAGAAGAATAAGATTTTCAACAATAATTTGTTACAGAGATGTATAGAAAGTAATGTGAATGGAACAGTCAGTTTTTTACTTTCTCTATACTCACTATGTACATAGTGTATAGAGAAAGTATTGCACTCCACCAAAAAATTCGATACCGAGATTTCACCGGAAATATATCTTTTAGGATCCTCTGTATCCAAAAAAAGTATTTTCAGAAAAAGGTCCGTGTGTGTCCGTGTGTCAGTGTGTCCGTGTGTCTGTGAACACCATAACTCAAAAACGAAAAGTTGGTAAAATACCAAACTTGGTATTTAAGTTTAGTCGGTATCTTCCAGGGATGCGACACGAAGATTTTGAGAAAACTCCCCCCACCCCAAACTACCCTTTACATGGAACTTTTTACGAACATTTTGATTTTCTAAAAAATGGCTCTAACGATTTTGATTAAAATGTCGTATATTAAAGATATTTACCTGACAAATAAAATGTATATTTTGAATTTTCAGAGAATAGCCTCTGAAGACTACTTTATTCTGGGTCAATTTTACGGAATTTTGCATAACTGCTAAACCGTAAGAAATGGACAAAAACTTACCATACAACAAATGTAGAGCAATTTAAATCACACAATTTATGCTATATACAAATTTTTCGTGGAGTTAATTGTTTTTGAGATATTCCTTGTTTTTGGTTTCAGCTATAAAACACATACTTTTCTCATACAGGACTTTGTGAACTCGTGTCCATACAAACAAAAGAACTTCAATCACATAGCTACCAGCTTTTGACTATCACTTTAATCTATAGTAGTCCCTTATTTCGCTTCTACTTATAAGTAAGCAAGAAATAAGACTATTTCTGCTAATTTTTTCTCGATTAGCAGGAAGTAAATAGAAGCATACGCTTTTTAAAACTAATTTATTGCACAGATATAGAGAAAGTCATGTGAGTGTAACACATCAGATTGTTAGTTCTTCTTATTGTTTTTCCCCGTTAAATACAGTTCGGTTAAGTGGGATTACACTATGGTGCATTTCATAGCATCTCATGCACTCTGAATTTCAGAGACATGCTTACTAAAGTATAAACCTAAAAAAAATAGGAGAGCAAATATCTCCTAATACATCTACAGGTCTTCAGGAGTCTTGATAAAAGCTTCGTGTTTACATGGCCGTGAATGAAGTAATCAAAACCGCATACCTTGGAAATTACGATCATCCAGCCAATACATCCGCTGGGAGTTTGGAAAACCCTAATGTGGTGTGAGGAATCATTTCGCAGTCTCTCATTGGCCAGTGCCGGGTATCAATTTGGGCCCTTCACTATGTGGTAGCACAAACTGCATATTATTGGACCGTCAGTAGCGGAATCAATTAATTTCTTATCTGCTTCCTGTGCCACAGGTCAGGCTTTCGAAACCTGAAAATGTGTTTTATTTTCTTGTTGCGAGTATGAATGAAGAACTCGGGGATCGCATTTAGGTGTGTTAGCTAGGAGCGCCTAGTAGCATCGCTTTGTCCAACTTCTGTGCACGTTGAGAGGTCACAAAATGTCAAGTTTCAATGTTTACTTTCTCTAGCACATATGCACAACGTACATACTAGATAGAGATGGTATGGTATTCCACAGAAAAATTCGATACTGAGATATCGCTCGAAATACATGTTCTGGGACCCCGTGAATCCAAAAAAGTATTTTTAGAAAAAGTTCCGTATATGTGTGTCTGTGGACAGCATAACTCCAGAACGAAACATTAGTAGCTTCCAAGGATGCGATACGAAGATTTTGAAGGAAATCCCCCCACTACAAACTACCCTATACATGAAACATATTTGGAAAATGTATTTCTCAGAAATAGCTCTAACGATTTTGATTAAAATACCATATATTATAGATATTTACATAGCAAATAAAATGTATCTTTTTAAATCTCTGGGAATAGCCTCTGAAGACCTCTTCATAGTGGATGACTTTTATATAACTGGCAAACCGTACGAGATATACAAAAATGTAGAGGTCATTAAAACACAACATTTATGGCATAACCGTTTTCGAGATATTACGAATTATTGGTTTCAATTTTAAGCCATTTAAACTTTACTCAAACGGGAAGATATCTTTTTCCACGTTTCTCGTTTGTTTACTCTTGGATCGCCTTATAAAGGACGAGGCTATCGCTTTAGCTTGGGCATTTTTTATTTCCGTTCTACTTATAAGGAAGCTAGTAAGAAGACTAATTCTGCTTATGTTTATCTTGATTAGCATGATGTAGATAATAGATTAATGTTTTGTTGTTTACCGAACAGCTCGATGACATCATGTGAATAGAACACATAAGATTTTTTTCCTTCTGCTTACAAGGAACCAAGTAGATAGGACGATTTCTGCTAATATTTATCTCGATTATCTATTATGTAGAGAAAGGCATGTGAAGAACACATCAGATGTTTAGAAAAGGTTCTTGTGTATGTGTCTGCAGACAGCATAACTCAAAACCGAAAAGTCTGTTAAACACCAAACTAAGTATTTAAGTTCAGTATCTTCCAAGGATGCGACACGAAGAGTTAAAGGAAAATTCCCCAACTCCAACCACCCTTACATGGAACGCTTTTAGAAAATGTTGATTATCTCAAAAATGGCTCTAACGATTTTGTTTAAAATGACATAAGTATGTTTATGATATTTTTATGACAAAGAAATACATATCCTGAATTTTCTGGGAATAGCCTCTGAAAACCTCTTCATTCCAGATGACTTTTCTATAACTAATAAGTTGTTAGAGATAGAGAAAAACTTCCTGCACAAAAATATAGGACTCGTTAAATACTCAATTTATATCATATATTTTTTTGTAGATTTAAAGTTTTCGAGATATTTTTTTTTATTGGTTTCAGTTTTAAAATACTTAAATATTTTCTCACACAGGAATTTGTAAACTTTAGACCATGCAAGGAAACTAATTTCATTCACATAATAACCAGCTTTTAAAATATTTGACCATGTTTTTCTCAATTAGCATGATGAGGAGTAACATTTTTAACGTAATTTATTACAGAAGATGTAGAGAAAGCCATATGAATGGAACTCATCAGATTTTTTAATGAAGGTGAAATCTTCTATTCTAATAGGAACAAGACTGACATTTGTTATCTATAATATTTTATGATTTTTGACAATGTATCAATTGCATGGTTTTAGATACCTTCCACCACAAAATTTAACGCTTCTTTTCCATATAATTGCTTTTCTAAAATATATTCCAAGACGAATCACAGAGTTTTGAGATATTTTAATAAAGTTTGACATACATAATTATAATAGGGAAGAACAAAATGTTATAAATTCAGTGCCTCAATTTGTTATTGTTTTATTTCCCTTCCCCTAAATGTTGCTTGGAAATGTTAACTCAAATATTACACCTTAGAATTAATGTAATACAAATGTTTACACTATTTACAAGTCAATGATTCTAATACATTTTGAACCTACAACACTTATCTAAAGAATGATAGAAGAATTTTCTTCTTTTTCTTCGTTTCCACCAGCTTATCCCAAGGATATGGAGAACTTATAACCTAATGCCTGTGGCTAGATGTCTGTTGAGGAACAGATAGGCTGTAAATCAGATAAAGTATCCAGGGATGGAGGAACAGCCCAATGCCTAATATAAATGTGAGGAATAGGTGTAGGCGAAACATTGATAGGAAAGATGATGATGGAGCAATTCGTTGAATTAATGGCGAGGGAAACCGGAGGGTCCGTAGAAAACCCGCCCAGACACCGCTTCATCCACCACGAATCTCACATGAGTCACCTCAGAATGAACCCGGGTCACCTAGATGGGACGACACCACCATAAAGAAGAATTATTAAAAATATATTTATATTTAAGAAATTAATTGGGAAATGGAAAAACAATGCAATACACATAACTACACATTTTAATGACCAATTTCCTCTAGTGGGATCTAGTGGGATGTTTTGGATCCTCTGGATCTTCATGAGAATGGCCTCTGAATTACTTTTGCATAACTGGAAAAGGGTAAAAGTTAAGCAAATTAAATCGCAAAAAGTGTACACCTCGTTAAAATCCACTTTTATGTCAAATATATTTTTGTGTGGAGCAAGCCATTTCCGAATTATTGCTTGTGATAGGATTACATTTGTCAATACTAATACTTTTCTCAAATGGAAAGTCGTAATTCATAACTTTGTATCCTGGTCAAGCAAAGATAACGTAATTTCAATAGCGACCGTTTTTAAAAGAATTCACTATCGCTTTAGCTTAGTGTATTTCCTTTGCGCAAGGAAATAATATCACAATAAAACCATCTGCTAATGTTTATCTGCATAAGCGTGAATTAAATAGAAGAATAGGTTATTGCAGCATAGGTAGAGAAAATTATGTGAATGCAGCGCACTAGAATTTACATATAGTAAAATAATTGTATACAAAATTTTAAATTATATTTTTCATTTTTACTTTCTCTATATGTACCATGTACATAGTGTATAGAGAAGGTATTGCACTCCACCCAAAAGTTCGATACCGAGATTTCACCGGAAATATTTGTTTTAGGGTCCCCTGAATCCAAAAAAAAATCCATGTGTGTATGTCCGTGTGTCTTGAACACGATAACTCTAAAACGAAAAGTCGGTAAAATACCAAACTTGATATTTAAGTTCCCTATCTTCCAGGGATGTGACACGAAGATTTTGAGAAAAATCCCCCCACACCAAACTATCCTTTACATGGAACTTTTTTCAAAAATTTTATTTTTTTCAAAAATGGCTCTAACGATTTTGATTAAAATGTCGTATATTAAATATATTTAAGTGACAAATTAAATGTATATCTTAAATTTTCTGGGAATAGCCTCTGAAGACTACTTTATTCTGGATGATTTTTACGGAATTTTGAATAAGTGCTAAACCGTAAGAGATGGACAGAGAAAATGTAGAGCGCATTAAAACACACAATTTATGTTATATACATTTTTTTTTCATGGAATTGATCGTTTTTAAGATATCCCTTGTTTTTAGTTTCAGCTTTGAAAAACTTATATTTTTCTCATACAGGAATTTGTCAACTCCTTTCCATACAAACAAAGGAACTTCTTTCACATAGCAACCATCTTTTGAGTATCACTTTAATCTATGGTACTCCCTTATTTCGCTTCTACTTACAAGGAAGCAAGTAATAAGACTATTTCTGCTAATGTTTTCTCAATTAGCATGAAGTAAATAGAAGCCTTTGCTTTTTAACAATTATTTTTTTGCAGAGATATAGAGAAAGTCTTGTGAACGGAACACTTCAGATTTTTATTTATTACATACCTATTATGTAGGGAGAGAAGAAATTCCATTTCTGCTAAAATTCGATTTCACATTTTGTCGGAGATTTAGAAATTCCCTAAATAAAGAGACATTATCCTATGTGAACATACAAACACACGTTTGCTTTCGTTATCAATTTGTATATATTCATTGGAAAAAATATACAATGCCCATTAAATTTCAGAACAGGTTTATAGAGTTTTATATTATGATTATCTTCGATTAATTTATTTACTGCTGGAAATGGGGGTTTGAACACTCGATCTCTATTGTCAGTCTCAGAGTCTGAGCTGTCCAATTTGGCCAGTATATTAATACCTAATAAACAAGATTTGATACCAAAAATGGAACCGTAGCCCCCTGCTATGCTCATATGCAAACGGGTCAACATTCTGGAGTAAAAAAAAAAGAAAAATGTTTTACTGCCAATAATGTCGCCGATATAATTAACTAAGGATTTCTGGCGCCAATGACGTCATACTGTACGTGCTTACTCCGAGCTTGGGGGGATTTTTATAGTGGGTGCCATAAGGAACAAATATTGTGCGTGAAATTTCGTTTTTTGCTTGGGAAAACTGCAGCTGTTATGTGGCGTTTTTTACTCCTACAAAGGAAGAAACATCTGTGTTTTCAGCAGTGGTAAAAATTTTGGTAGAGTGGCTCCAGAAAGTATTCGCTTACACTTAAAAAACTGTAGTACACAAATTAATGAATAAAAAATACATTTAATATGGAGAGAGATCAATATTACAATTTAGGTGTTTTGAGTTTTCATGGTTTGTTTTTATTATTGCCGATATAATTTATTGTATATTTTACCGACTTCAATTTTTTTGTTTTTGGTATTTACTATTTTACATGCATCTAGTGCAGCAACTGTTTGACATAATTCCTAATATTTTTGTGAAAATGCGCTTTATATGAGTTACGATTCGCCGGAGAAAATAAGGTCAACAAACTATTAATATTTTTACTGAACTTACTAATTAACGCTTCAGTTTTATGAATGCATAAATGCGTTTCTCTATCAACTTATCTCATAGGCCAGTAGCAGTCAGTTAAAATATAAAATATCTGATCCCACTATCGTTTATTACTTTATCTTCTAATTACCTATGGTTAGTGGGGAAAATTTTACATTTCACCAAAAAATTCTATACCGAAATTGCATTGGAAATTCATATTTTGAAACCTGTTGAACCAAAAAAGGATATGTATATATACAGGTGCAACATGAATAAGTGCAAATCATTTTAGATATATTTAATACAGAACAATGCAAATAAAACAAATGTATCTCATTTTCTCCACTTACTAATAGCGTTATCATAAACGAAGCACAGATTTCAGGGACTAATGTGTTTTGAATGACACTATATTATGTCTCTTTTGTTTTACCTACATCGTGCAACAGCCATCTTCTGTGTTTAGTACAACTCGCACACCACCGACCTGCTTTCGCATGATTCACAGTAGGGAACGAGGGACCGATTCAGTCGTAAGCTTTTCTTTACACAATAAATGGCTTTACATATGGTAAGTTAGCAGATATTTATTTAATTTACGCGGCAATTAAGGAATCTACCAGTGCTACGAGAGACTGTATGATTAGCGACTTCTAAATCGCCATCTTCGCAAAAGACGAAGGTTAACTGCAGTGTATCAAAGGAACTGCGATAGAAGTTCTCTTAACCTTCCGATTTGAAGGTTATTCAATTGTTGAAGTTTAATTTTAATTTTTCATCTTTGTGAGAGAAAGAGGATGATTTTCTAATTTAAAGAACGGAAGTGAAAATGCTTATCTTCATGTTGGTTTGAGTTGTGTATTTGTTATATAAAATCAAACTTAAATAAAGTATAGATAATATTGTTATTGTGTTCAACGATTTTAAGTTGAACCCTGAATGCATTGTGAATCCTAATGAGAATATGCATAAGAACAAAAGCGTATCGTTTTGTAGGTTGAAGTTTTAGAGCGATCGATACTCTTCCCTCACATCATACCACCTACTGTCGGGCAGGGCCGAGGAGGGTCTACCGTAGCATGTTACGAAAAGAATAAGCGATTGTTTGAGATAGGGAATAAAAACTATCCTAAAACATAGTGAATATTTTCCTCGCGAATATAACTTTAGGAAGGGAGAAAAAACTGCAAATACATCTGTCTTAAGCGTTGCTACACATATTTGCACTTATTCATTAATAATGAGCCTAAATATCTGGTACACCTTTATTGCTAGAAGATAACCGGAAGTATCTGTGTATTCAAAGACTTGGATTAAATTAATATAGTAAAGTATGAATGGAATATGAATTGTCAGTTAGTAGCAGAAATATATATTAATAATAAATAATATAACAAATAAAATAAATCAAAAGTACAATGGTTGACCTAATATGCATTGAGGGTAATAGAAAACAAAAAACAGATGTAGCCATAAATGGTTAAATTCTAAGACGGAAGAAGATTTAAATATATTGGAAGACTAAAAGTGATGCAAAGAAATATATAACAAGATATGCGGAGAGTTAGATCACACATATAGATCTGAAGAATCGTGGAAAATAATCAAAAAGATGAGGGTGTCAAACAATCCAGAGATGCGACACGAACATTTTCAAGTAAATTCCCTTACTCCAAACTATTCATTGCATAGTGAATTTTTCAAATTTTTGATTTTATCAAAAATTACACCAACAAATAAACAAATAAAATGTGTATCTTGAGTTTCTGAGAGCAGCCGGTAAAATGGTCTTCATTGAGAAAGAATGTTGTATAAACTTGTATAGCGATAGACAAAAAATGCAATACAGAAACAACGTAGATCCCGTTACTAATCATTTAAATTGTCCAGCTCTTTATCATTCTTTTAGTGTTCTATCGACATTGAGTTTGGTATTCACGAGTCTGGAAAGAGTAGGGAATGTTCGGACAAGCATAAGGCGTCCAGTTCTTTAATATTTTACTATCTCCTTTTGTATTTGTAGGGAAGTGTGCAATATTGCAACTTCTGAAATGGTTTATCTTGATTGAAATAAGTAGATAGAAAAATAAGCTTTTGTAGCAAGCGATATAGGGCAGAGAAAGTCCTATAAATGTAACACGTCAAATTTTAGTTTCCCTACTATGTATGTACTATGTCTACCATCAATTGAATATCGAGCTTTCCCTGGAGATATATATTTTGAAATGCCCTGAATAAAATAAAATTAGAAAAAGGTGCGTGTGTGTTTGTGAACAGCATAACTCAAAAACAAACTAGGTATTTAAAATCTTCGAAGGATGCGACACGAAGATTTTTAAGTAAACCTCCTCAACTCCAATTACCCTTTACATGAAACGATTTTTATTAAAACACCTTGTGTTTAAGATACTTTTATAACAAATTAAATGTACATCTTGAATTTTTTGGGAATAGTCCCAGAAGGACTCTTCATTCTTGTTGCCTTTTTGAATAACTGGTAAACCGTAATCGTACTACGTAAAAATTGTATGCCTCGTTAAAACATAATTTACATTTTTTGTGAGGAGTTAACCATATCTGAGATATTCCTTGTTATTGATTTCAATTTTAAAATACTTATACTTTCCTATAATGGGATGTTGTTATTAGTTTTTCTTGCTCCTAATCAAGCAAAAAGAAAAAGCTGCCACTTAACATTAGCTATAGCCCAATACATTCAAGCATTCCTTTGTATCGTCAAACAAATATGTAATAAAAACAATTATGCAAACTTTTATTTGGATTAATGTGAAGCAGTTAGAATAACCGTTTTAAAGAATGGTTTGTTGAAGAATGAGTAGGGAAAACCATGTGATGCAACATATGAGAAATGTTTACTTTCTCTACACGTACTATGTACATAGTGTATAGAGAAGGTAGTAATGTATTCCACCCAAAATTTTGGTTCCGAGATTTCACAGGAAATACATGTTTTGGTCCCCCTTAATCCAAAAAATTTTTTTAGAAAAAGGTTCGTGTGTCCGTGGTTGTGTGTGTGTCTGTGAACAGCATTCTTCAAAATCATAAATACCGTTAAATACCAATACTTGGTATTTATGTTTGGTATCTTCCAAGGATACAATACGAAGATAGTCAAGAAACCCCCCCCCCCACACCAAACTACACTACATGGAAAAAATTTCAAAAGTTTTGTTTTCCTTAAAACGGCTCTAACAATTTTGATTAAAATATTGTATATTAAAGATATTTAATTGACAAATAAAATGTATATCCTGAATTTTCTGGGAATAGCCTCTGAAGATTACTTTATTCTGGGTCAATTTTATGGAATTTTGCATAACTGCTAAACCGTAAGAGATGGATTAAAACTTACCACAACAAAAATGTAGAGCACGTTAAAACACACAATTTATGTAATATACCTACATTTTTTTCGTGGAGTTGATCGTTTTTTCGATATTCCTTGTTTCTGGTTTCAGCTTTGAAAAACCTATATTTTCTTCATACAGGAATTTGTCAAAACCTGTCCATACAAACAAAGGAACTTCACTCACAGAGCAACCAGCTTTTGACTATAACATAAACCTATGGTAGTCCCTTATTTCGCTTCAGCTTACAAGGAAGCAAGTAATAAGGCTATTTCTGCTAATTGTTTCTGGATTAGCATGAAGTAAATAGAAGCTTAAGGTTTTTAACAATAATTTGTTTCAGAGATGTAGAGAAAGTCATGTGAATGGAACACATCAGAATCTTTTTTTTTTCTTCTTTTTTTTTTACAATGGAGGCGAATGTGCTTTCTGTAGTCATTTAGATTAAATGTAATTTGCCCAGAGCAATACCGCACTAGGTGTAATCCAGTTATGAAGATGCGGATATCTCACCCGAGTCCTGAAGGAAATACCCGACACAAATTAAATGATAATTATTACTTTTGGTACAGCGTTGTTGCGTGAGACAAATAAGAAACATCTGACAGGCTTGATGAGGCGAGTTGATTCTCTCCACATAATCGCACATTTCCTTTTAACACTTCATACACCGGCCACCCTGGCATCATTAATCATTTAGAAGCGACATATTACAGCCTTTTTGTATCAAGTTCACCCGCCCCAGAGGTAATTTTCACTGTGCTCTGAGAATGCTGAGTAAACTCGGAGTCAAGTCGGCCATTGTGCTCTAAACATCTTGCCTGTAGTTGTAAAACCTGCTACCGGATGTTACATAGTTTTAGTCAACTCATTTCGACCCCCTGCGTCTCTCAAGTTTTCATATCTGGCTGTAATGCTTCCTTTCAGAAATATTTTAATTTAATTTCAGGTTAAATGTAAGCATAGGTATGCATATTACATAAAAAATCTGATGTGTTCCATTCACATGACTTTCTGTATATATCTGTAACAAATTTTTATCTATTTAATGCTAAAACATTAGCTGAAACGGTCTTATTACTTAGTGCCTTATAAGCAGAAGGGAAATAAGGGAATACACTAGGCTAAACCGTCAAATGTTTTAAAATGTGGTTGTTATGGGATTGAAATCCGTTGCTTTGTGTGACCAAGCGTTGACAATTTCTCGTATGAGAAGATTTTAAATATTTTAAAACTGAAATCAATAACAAGAAATATCTTGAAAACGGCCAACTCCACGAGAAAAATGTGTATGGCATAAATTGTGTGTTTTATCTAGATGTACATGTTTTGTGTAGTAAGTTTACATCTGTATCTTACAGTTTATTAAATATGCAAAATCCAGAACATTTATCCAGAATAAAGAGTTCTTCAGAGGCTATTCCAAGAAAATTCAAGATATACATGATGTTTTTCGTGAAAATGTCTTTAATATACGGTATTTTAATCATAATCGTTAGAATCATTTTTGAGAAAATCGAAGTTTTCGAAACATTTTCCAATGTAAAGGGTAGTTTGAAGGGGGGAGGGGGATTTACCTCAAAATCTTCGTGTTGCATCCTTGGAAGATACTCAACTTATATAAGGAGTACTTTACTGAATTTTCATTTTTGAGCTATCATGTTCACAGACACGCGGGCACACACAAAAACACACATATAGAGCGCTATTTTTCTAAAAATGCTTTTTTTTTATTATTACAAGGGACCCTAAAACTTCTATTTCCGGTGAAATCTCGTTATCGAACTTTTGGGTGCAGTACAATACCTTCTCTATACACTACGTACATAGTACGTGTAGAGAAAGTAAAAATGTTGGAAACAAAAGTCTCACCATGTACTCTGCAAACATTATTATCTGTGATGCAACTGATAGGCCGCAGCTCCTTCGCCATTCTTACCTGAATGCATCCTTGCAATGGTGGAGGACTACTTCGGCTACTTTGCGTGAGTAATAAAAACGCTTTAAGCTGGAATATGGAACAGAAATGGTGAACATTTTCATCACTAGCAAAGCTAGGTCTACTACATCTACTAAGACTCTGGAAAGAAGCGAAAGAGTTCTAACAGTGGCCAGATCTGATTGCGGCAGACAGTTCACGAGCCACTTTGGGGTGGGAATATTCTCTTTAAAATCTTCGTACCACATCCTTGGAAGATGTGTTTGATATTCAACCGAGTTTTCGTTTTTGAGTTATGCTGTTTACAGAAATATGGACATACACTTTGATCTTAGTTTGAAAATTCTATTTAAGATTCAAGGACCTCAAAATATACCTTTTCGGTGGAATCTCGACATACATTTTTTGATTGGAATGTAATACTATATCGACTTACCATATGTAGCAGAGAAAGTAATAGAGCTGAGTTAGACCACTCGCCTCTCACCTAGACGGCCCGGGTTCAATCCCAAGCGACCGTATGTGAGATTTGTGGTGGACAAAGCGGCGCTGGGGCGGGTTTTCTACGGGTTCTCCGGTTTCCCCCGCCATCTCATTCCACTGGTGCCCCATCTTCATTCATGTATCATCAGTGTCACCGCCTGTGGTGCCATAAGTAGTTAAAGCGGGCTTTAAACACTACTAGAAAGTAATAAGTATTTTTTCTACGTTAATTTGACTGAAAACAGTTTACTATTCACGCTCCTTGTGATGTTTCTTCATCTGTTGGCGCAAAGGACGTCGCATAACACTTACAGATTTCCAACCCAATTTCATGCACAATATCTGTTCCTTATAGCACCAACTATAAAAATCTCAACAGCTTGGAGTAAGCATGTGCAGTTAACAACGTATAGCGTCACTGGCGCCAGAAATGCTAAGTTAATTACATCGGTATATTTTTAGCAGTAAAACTTTTTTTTTTAGAGTGTTTACCCGTTTATAAATGAGCAAAGCTGATGGACTACAGTTCCTTTTTTGGTATCAAAGCCTGTCTCCTCAGTTAATATATTAGGCAAATGGGACAACTCAGGCGTCTGAAACTTACAGAAATCCAGGTTGCCTATTCAAGACATATCTACTCCACACATTGCATACCACCGTTCCATCACACCTAATCCACAAACTTTTTTTACTTTCTCTATACGTACATACTATATAGCGTATAGAGAAGATGTGTCTGTCTGTGGGCAGTATATCTCAAAAACGAAAACACCAAACTTGGTATTTAAGTTTGGTATCGTCCAAGGATGCGACACGAAGATTTTCAAGAAAATACCCACCCCAAACTACCGTTTACATGGAACTTTTTTCGAAAATTTTAATTTTCTCAAAAATGGCTCTAATGCTTTTGATTAAAATCTCTTATATTAAAATATTTACCTGACAAATAAAATTTATATCTTGAATTTTCTGGAAATAGCCTCTGAAGACTACTTTATTCTGGATGAATTTTACGAAATTTTGCATAACTTCTAAACCGTAAGAGATGGACGAAAACTTAAAACACAAAACATGTATAATACGCTAAAACACACAATTTATGTTATATACTTTTTTTTTTTTTAGAGTTGATCGTTTTTGACATATTCCTTGTTTTTGGTTTCAGCTTAGAAAAACATAGTTTTCTCATACAGAAATTTGTCAACTCTGTCCATACAAACAAAGGAACTTCGGTCACATAGGAACCAGCTTTTTAACAATAATTTGTTGTAGAGAAAGTCATGTGAATAGAACACATCCGATTTTTTTTAGATTTAATTCGAGATTAGCTATGCACCTCTTTGTGTGTAAAGCTGATGTTACTGTAATTTACACATCACATTAAGCTGGTAGCTGTTGGTGTTTGGATTTTGCGTAATATTGAACTCGCAATTGGTAATTTATTGAGCAAATGACATCCTAAATTTGTGATAGTATCTATATAATGCTAAGGTGTTGGGAAAAATATCATAAATCCAATATCAGGAGGGATGGTCTAACGAATTTCGACACAAATGTCTGAGAAATCCTGTTTGGTATATATCACGTTGGTTTCCGTGTCCAAAAGATTACAACACGCAAACGTGGTTAATCTAATATAAACTTTGCTTTGTCTGCCTCTTATTACTTCCAGTTATAAAATCAGAATGAATACCGAGATCTACATTTTTACTTTCTCTAGCCCCATATGTACAATGTACATAGGGATAGAGAAGTATTGTATTCCACCCAAAAATTCTATACGGATACATGTTTTAGGACCCCCTGTATCCAAAAAAAAAAACATTTTCAGAAAAAGGTCCGTGTGTGTGTGTGTGTCAGTGTGCCCGTGTGTCTGTGTACACGATAACTCAAAAACGAAAAGTAGCTAAAGTACCAAACTGGGTATTTAAGTTTAGTACCTTCCAGGGATGCTACACAAAGATTTTGAGAAAAATCCCCCCACCCCAAACTATCCTTTACATGGAACTTTTTTTGAAAATTTTGATTTTTTTAAAAATGGCTCTAACGATTTTGATGTAAATATCATATATTAAAGATATTTATATAACAAATAAAATGTATATCTTGAATTTTCTGGGAATAACTTCTGAAGATCTGTTTATTCTGAATGAATTTTGCTTAATTTGACAACTAGTAAACCGTAAGAGATAGACAAAAACTTACTATACAAACAATTTAGGTCTTGTTAAAATACCTAAGTTATGTCATATACATTTTTCTCGTGGAGCTTACCGTTTTCGAGGTATTCATTGTTATTAGTTTCAGTTGTGAAGTACTTGATACCTTTCTCAGACGGGAGTGTGCGGTTTTCTTTTGTTCTACTCCTGGCCAAGAAAAGAAGGGATTTCTAATGACAATCGCATAACGACAGCTTTTAAAACGTTTGACTATGGCTTTAGCCTAGTATTTTCCCTTATTTTTTCCTACTTATAAGGAGCTAAATAATAAGGATATTGTGCTAATGAGTACCTCGATTAGCAAGGTGCAGAAAGAAGAAGAATCTTATGTATGAAGTTTGTAGAACAGCTAGAGAAAGTCATGTGAGTGTAAGACATCAGATTTTTTGTGTAGTGTTTGTTTGTCTGTTATGTTTAACTAGTTATGTGACTTTATGAAGATGTCTGCAGGGGATATTCACAGAAAATTCAAGGTATATAGTTTTCTCGTAAACATGGTGGCCTTCAAACGGGACCGCTCCCCCCTACCACTAGGCAATAGCCATTAGCAAACAAATAACGAACCTGTACTAGAAGCGAGAGGCACCGTAGTCAAATCAGGAAATTCAGTGCTTGTAAGTCGAGAATCGTGCCTTAGTTAAGGGACCAGTATGTAGAACACTTGGCAACAGCGAACAACAGCAAACCTTAACTTTGAAGCCGACTTTGGAAGAAGAGAGGGGCAGAGCCATCATGTTCTGAAAAATAATGCACATTCTATATGTCGTGCAAGTATTTTTCACTTACGGTATTTTAAATCAAAATTGTTTGAGCCATTTTTGAAAAAATCAAAATTTTCGAAAATGTTCTCCATATAAAGGGTAGTTTGGGGTAGGAGTGTTTTCTTGAAAATTTTAGTTTCGCCTCCTTGGAAGATGGTAATTTCAATTATCAAGTTTGGTGTTTAATCGACTTCCCGTTTTTGTGTTATCATGTTCACAGACGCACACAGACGGAGAGGGGTGTATTAGATCGATTTGTGAAGAGTGAGGATATTTCCAATGAATTCTGGTATCAAATTTTTGAGTGGAGCACAATACCTTCTATACCTGCGTACCACGTACTGAGTAGAGAAAGTAATAAAAATTTGAACAGGGAAAAAATTGCAGAATTTTCGGTATTGTAGCCGCAATATTGGCCTGAAAAGGCATTGCAACTTGATTAATACAAGATTGGGCCTTCCAATTCCGTTAACTATATTTTATTTAATCTAAAGACGCACGATGCCTGTAGAAGCTATTCCGCCAAACCAGAGACTGGTTTTACTAACTCTCGGTGTGGACAGCCCTGAGTGGGTCACGACATCAGAGCAGAGCACGTTCTGTATTACTGAGCCACCGCCTTCAAATTTGATTGCGTTCCCATCACTCGCCTACACCCGTACAGTGTGTTTAAATACCTCACCGCAACAAAACAATCCATTTCCGCTCCTCTCTTGTCTCCATGGTTACCAACATGCAAAGTGAGTAACTTCATAATGCTGTATTAGGATATATCTGGGTAAGCTCGAGAGACAGACAACTTTTGGTATTGTACGACGCTCTATCCGAAAAATTTGTATTATTATTTTATCATTTAACTTCACAAACTCCTTTCTTCTACACTTCATTACAAATTTAAAGATTTCACAATGTAACAGAACACCACCAATTTCTTCAAATGCTCACAGATTGTGGGAAATGCAAAAGAAAATAAAAGGATACAAAATAACATTTGGCTTAGATACCAAACTTAGGATTTAAGTTCAGCGTCTAACTCTAAGTTACCTCTTACATAGATAGGGTAGTTATACACCAAGCGGCCTAACTAGCCAGTATTTGATGTATGCAGATATGTCCCTTCGTTGTTTTAAAAGAGTTTCAGAACTCAACGGGGCCATTTCAAGTTAAAACCGCTGACTGTGTAACTGACGTGAGCACTTTCGTTTTACCTCTCTCAATGAGCGCGATCAGCTAACCGTCTTCGTTGATAAGCAAAGCGGGGTAAAATGAAGATATCGGAAAGGGACACTTCGCTCACCTCGGCGCAAGCTATTATGGCTGCCATCCCGCAGGAGGAACGTATGAGATGAAGGAACCGTAGACAAACAGGTCATGGAGACGTGCAGAGGTCCCCAACGATCCAAATTTGAAGATCCGATCACAACATTGGCCTCGCTGAGAAGGCTTCCCTCTGGCGGTCCCAAAAAAGAACTACCTACTGCTAGGTCCGAGAAGAGCTTTCCAACGAGGAAGCATCTGCGCCAACTGCCCGGCATCGAATGACGCTGCACAGCCTCGAAGCCCACTAAAACATAAAGGCGAAACGAAATGAAATGAGATTAATAATTTTAAGTTCTTATATTCATGAAATTATACTATAATGCATTTCTAATGGTGCAAATAAATACTATGGGAGAGTAGTCCGAATCCTAAAAGAATTAGAATATAAACTTCGGGGTGGCTGAAAAATCAAAATAAGTGTTTTTAAAGAACTGCATCTAATAGGAAGTTTAGGAACATTAAGCGTTTGAGGATTTTATATAACCTTTATTTTAATAATTGTTCATGGTTTAAGTTCTTCTGGTTTATTTTGTTCAGCAAGTATTAGTTATAAACGTTTAGTCTAACGAAGATTATTAATAAACAAAGGATAATAAATTTCATACCAAGAATGGTATCATCCCAAGTGCCGGCATGTGGGATTTGTGGTGGACAAAGCGGCGTCTGGGTGGGTTTTCTCCGGGGCCTCCGGTTTTCTACCAATTACTCCAACATCACATTTCCTATCATCCATTTCGCTTGCATTTCCTGTAATCCACTTCCTCACGCTCATGCCTGGCTACGGGCCGACCACTCGTTTCAGGTTCTCCATTCTGTGGTTGGCTCCCCGACAGGCTTCTGACCCTAGTCCGCTTGACAATCCTAAACCGACTACGATGAGGACTATTATATAGTAAGGTAAAATCTTTTTTGAAATACTCACTTATAATATTTCTTGTGAAAACCTCTAAATGTATATGTTTATTCCGTGACCCTAGGAAAAGACATTTATGAGTCAGACTAAAAAATAAAATAATACAGGCCTGTACATGGGATTTGAAGTCCACAGACGCTATCGTCAGCCATCTCTCTCGGTTATCCGGATTTATTTTGAAGGTGAAGTAAGAGTAACGGTGTGGATTTATGAAAGAAAAACCAGCAAGAAGTTGTAAATGGGTTTTAGGTCTACACGTAGTAATTGAGTAGAGCTTCAATTGGTAGCAAGCGGAACAATAATAACATGGCAAGATGTACATGAAAACGGCGCAAATTAGACTGTGAAAACAACAAAAATACTCGGGTGAAGCAATTACAGAAAGCTAAGCGAGAAATTACTCTTGTTATTTAAACACGCAGGTGGGTTATATCAAAGGAAAACATTTTTCTGGTCCATGTAAAGGTAAATCTGATAATAACAACTGTGCCACTAATATTTCTAACAGAATCTTCTACATCAATCATGCCATGGAGCACCTATTAGCGCACCTTTGTCCGCTTGTACGGAACAAACAACTCACGAACCGCAACACACACGGAATTGAGTTTAATGTATGCAAATTTGAACAGAACTTATCCATATACGTTTCTAATTTATTAAAGTGGCATAATTATAGAATGGTTTCGAAAATGTTGCTAAAAGACGTACAGCCTCAAGCAGAGAGAGTTGACATTTTACTTTCTCTAGCACGTATTGCAATGTATATAGTAGATAGAGAAGGTATTTTATTCCACCAAAAAATTCGATACCAAGATTTCACCGGAAATAGTTTTGAGCATCCGTGAATATATATGTATGCTTCCGTGAAAAGCATAATATTTTTAACAAATTCCACTCACCCCAAACTACACTTAAATGGAAAAGTTGTGATTTTCACAAAAAAAAAGGCTCTTATGATTTTGATTAAAATACCATATATTGAGGATACTTATATGACAAATAAAATGTATATCCTGAATTTTCTGCGAATATTCTCTGAAACTCCTTTATTCGGAATGGTTTTTGATTAAATGTTAAACCATAAGGGATAGACAAAACTTACTACATATCTAGTTGAAACACACAGTTTATGCTCTATATAAACTTTTTCGTGGAGTTAACCATATCTGAGATATACCTAGTTATTGGTTTCAGTTTTAAAATACTTTAACTTTTCTCATACGGGAATTTTTTTCGTGGAGTTGACCATATCCGAGATATACCTTGTTATTGGTTTCAGTTTTAAAATACTTCAACTTTTCTCATACGGGAATTTGTAAACTCCTGATCATGCAAAGAAACGAATAGCAACCAGATTTTAAAATATGTATTTGACTGTCGGTTTAGCCTAATGTATTCCCTTATTTCCCTTACAAGGAAGCAAGTGATAAGACCAATTCTGCTAATGTTTATCTCGATTAGCATGACGTAGATAAATGAATAAGCTTTTTAATAATATTTTTACAAAGATGTAGAGAAAGTAATATGAATGGAACAATCAGATTGTACTCTATATGGAGTGCATATAGAGGAACTGCTGCTTAGACCTCAATAAGTGCCGATCCCGGTGGCCGCGCTCGTTAAAGTGTCTCGCTTTGGCGCTTCGTGGTGCACAGGGTCGTGGGTTCGAGTCTCGCCTTGGGCATGGGTGTTTCTGTGTTTGTAAATGTGTCTATGTTTGTGTATGTATATGTAAAAGGAAAACGTTAAGAATAATAAGGTCTACTAAGGAAATATAGGAAACTGGAAAAAATTGAGAAAAAGGAATACAGCGCCGGAGTCCTGACAAGCCTCCGGAACTGTATTTTTATAAAAAAAAAAAAAAAAAAGATAAAATAGGAAATGGTTAGAGAAAATCGACGTTTTCATTTTTCAGTGGACTGTCTTGCACCTTCATAGCCTTTGCTGATTCATCAATTATTTTTTTTTTTCCATTATTTTTGTTCAGTTTTGCCATTCCAGGAAGGTTTTCCACCACGCAGCCCACTTCTCAAACTGGGTATTAGGACATTAAAAATCTCTGCGCCTTTAGAATTTTCAATTTGGTAATATTGATTGCCTGGACCCAGCCGCAGCGGCTCACTTTGTGTTAATTACACTAATTCTTTAACAATTTCGGTGCCCATTAATTAAAACTGGTATGCAAATTTCACTTTTAATGAGCCAGCGTGATTGACGATTTTTTTTAAACCCAGATTCCAATGCATCTGTGCTAATCGCTGCATGATCGAGATAAAAGTTAAAAAATAAAAGAGAGGCGATTCTTGGCCAGGCGTTCTGCAACATTCGTGTTCTGGCAGGCGCACATGTGCCGATGATAGGCGGTTTAAAAGTTACAATATATTACTGAATAATATTATGTTGAGAAACACCACAATAACAATCACACGTGAAGTATAAGAAAGAGACATAGCATTATGAATATACCGCTTGTGAATATATTGTTTTAATTATTTTCTCTACACGTACTATGCACATAGTGTATAGACAAGGTATTGCATTCCACCCAAAATTCGATACCGAGATTTCACCAGAAATACATTTTTTAGGGTCCCCTGTATCCAAAAAAAGTATTTTCAGCAAAAGATCCGTATTTGTGTGTCTGTGAACATGATAACTCAAAAGCGAAAATTTGGTAAAATACCAAACTTGGCATTTAAGTTTAGTATCTTCTATGGATGCGACACGGAGATTTTGGGAAATATCTCCTCATCCCAAACTACCCTTTACATGGAAAAAAAATCGAAAACTTTGATTTTCTCAAAAATGGCTCTAACGATTTTGATTAAAATGCCGTATATTAAAGATATTTTATATGGCAAATAAAATGTATACTTGAATTTTCTGGGAATATCCTTAGAAGACCTCTTTATTTTGAATGAATTTTGCTGAATTTTGCGTAACTGGTAAACCGTAAAAGATACACAAAAACTTACTACACAAAAAATGTAGTGCCCGCCTGGTGGTAGCGTGATTGCCTCACATTGAAAAGGTCGCGAGTTCGAATCTCGCTTAGGATGACTTACCCGGTTAAAGTTTTTTTTCGGGGTTTCCCCTTGTCTTGAAAAGACGAATGTCGAGTATCTTAAAGCTCCATGAACCCAGAAATCATTTGAGCATCATTTCACTAATTTCATTCATCGTCCGATATGACCAACTAGGTTAAAGGCTGTTAAGCCACAAAAAAAAAAAGTAGAAAAAAATGTAGACCATGTTAAAACACACAGTTTGTTATGTATGTTTTTTTTTTTTTTTTTTTTTTTCGTTGAACAGACCAGTTTTTAGATATTCTTTGTTATTTGTTTCAGATGAAAAATACTTAAAACAACCGGCTTTTAAAAGATTTGCCCGTCGTTTTAGCCTAGTGTATTCCCTTATTTTCCTTCTTCTTACAAGGAAGCAAGTAATTAAGACAATTTCTGCTAATGCTTATCTCGATTATCATAAAGTAATCAGCTTAAGAGTAAGTCAAGTGAAATTCTACATTTCACAGTTTTAAAGACGCAGCATTCAAATTCTGTATATTTATTATTTCTACTTTTGATAGTCTCTATATAAAAGTCCAACAATTTAGTTTCCGCTTTGTTAATCTTCAATTAAAATTCAATTGTTTGATATAAAATGCTCACTCGGAACATTTTTCATGTTTGGTGTATAATATTTGATAAACATGTTCTTCATGTCAATAAAGTTTCGTCTTGTTTTTTCTGTATAATTAAAGCAAAGGTATCGAAATTTTTTGTATCTCTAATTTTAAATTAAAAAAAAAACTATAAATTTCTAATATTTGCTGCTACATAAATTCTCGGCTATTTCTCATCAAAACGCAACTAATAAAACAAACGTCTTAAACAGCTTATATTTTAAATTTCATTACTGATCCGCAAGGGACTGCGAAGTAAAAGTTTTGAGAAATGAACAAAAGGATGCGCTCATCATTACAAATGCTGTGCAGTTGGATGCTTAAAAGGCCACTGAGACTTTTTAAAAGGGCATAAAGTAAAAACTTATGCCACTTTTAAATTGAAAAGGAGAGAATTTTAACAAAACCAAAGAATACGTCGGATTTTCAATTTACTGTCCCCTTAAATACCAAGCGGATGGTTCAGTATTTTGGTCACTGACCTGCATCCCGGCGGTCGCGGCTTCGATACCCGTGGCGGACTTAGCTAACGCAGGCGGCATTTGGAGTGGCAGTAGAGAACGTCGGTGGGAACCCTCCTTCAGATTTGGGATTCCTTCTGGAACCCCGCTTTGATCTTCGTAGTCTTTGAGCAGGGCCTAGGGTGGCGTCGGATGCTTTCCAACTGTAGCTGTTAGGGACCCCGTCCATTTCTGCGCCCGTCTTAATTCAGATGTGGTTGACCTTTGGATCTGTCCCTTCCTGCTTCCCTTCCTGGGATCACGTAGGCGGCAGGGACCACAAGAGCTCTCCGGTGCACTATACCAGTGTTCTGGGCCGTGGCGCCATGGTCGAGTGGTTAAACGGCTCGGCTTTCACCATAGTGGTCCGTGTTCAATCCCAGGATACCACATGTGGTGTTTATGATGGATAAAGCAGGGTCTTGGCGGATTTCCTTCGTTTGCTACGGTTTTCCCCGCCATTCACGCCACCAATCCGTCTATTATCTTTCCTATCATCCATTTAGTTTTCATCTCACATCAATAACTTCCCTCTCGTGCCTGGCTACGGGCTGATTCCTCATTCCTGGTTCTTCATTCTATTATCCCTAAATGTTCGTTGTCTCTTGGACAGACTTTTGAACCTAAGCACCCACATATAAATCCTAGGGGGTGTAAGTCCTCCTTGGGGGGGGGGAGGGTAAGCCAACTAAGTTAAATTATATTTTTCTAGCACTTATTCATAATATGTAGAGAAAATATTATATTCCACCCAAGAATGAAATTTCAAGACTTTGTTTTGAACTCCCTGAGTAAAACAAATATTTAGAAAAATGTCCACGAGCGCACGCGGATGTGTGTGCACTGTCGGTGGGACTGGTCTGTCTGTACTAACTTACCCGTCACCCCAAATTATCCTTTACATGAAAAAAAAATCTGATTTGTTCCATTCACATGACTTTCTCTACATCTCTACAACAAATTATTGTTAAAAACCTTACGCTTCAATTTTCTTCATGGTAATTCAGAAAAAGTTAGCAGAAATATCCTTATTACTTGCTTCCTTGTAAGTAGAAGCGAAATAAGGGAGTACCATAGGCTAAAGCGATAGTCAAAAGCTGGCTGCTATGTGGCTGAAGTTCCTTTGTTTGTATGGACAGGAGTTGACAAATTCCTGTATGAGAAAAGAATACGTTTTTCAAAGCTGAAACCAAAAACAAGGAATATCTAAAAAAAAAACGATCAACTCCACGAACAAATGTATCTGACATAAATCGTATGTTTTAATGTGCTCTACATTTTTTGTATGTTAAGTTTTTGTCCATCTCTTACGGTTTAGCAGTTATGTAAAATTCATCCAAAATAAAGTAGTCTTCAGATGCTATTCCCAGAAAATTCAAGATATACATTTTATTTGTCAAGTAAATACCTTTAATATTTGACATTTATAATCAAAATGGTTAGAGCCATTTTTAAGGAAATCAACATTTTCGAAAAATGTTCCATGTAAAGGGTAGTTGAGGGTGCGGGATTTTCTTCAAAATCTTCGTGTCGCATCCTTGGAAGATGCCAAACTTAAATACTAATACACACAGACACACACACACGCGCACACACATGGACCTTTTTGTAAAAATGCTTTTTTTGGATTCAGTGGGACCCAAAACGTACATTTCCGGTGAAATCTCGGTATTGAATTTTTGGGTGGAATACAATACCTTCTCTAAACACTAAGTACTTAGTACGTGTAGAGAATGTAATCAAACCAGACCTGAAGCAAAGTAAAGTTTTAAATACTATAGCAGTGCCAAAGTTGCTGTATGGAAATGAGAGTTGGATGCCAACCAAGATGACTCTAACAAGAATTCAGAGATAAATGTATAAGAAGAAAAATATTTTTCACTAAAGACCAAATTAGAAATAAAACTATACGAGAGGAATCGACTGTAGAAGGGATAATAATTATATTGATAAATGATGTGCTAACTGTTACAGTTCATAAACAAGATGAATGTTCTAAGAATTCCTAAGTTTGCCTTTTATATAATCCAAATGCAAAAGGAGATATAGAAGAACCAGTAAACAGATGGAGAGATGTACTATAACTATGGAGCAAGCGAAAGCCTAAACCCTGGAGGGTAGAACAGGAATAGGAAGAAGGTATACGTGTCAAATAAAGCCATAACAAACATATTGCCTAATCTTCTGTAAATACACTAATTGAATTTCTTATATTTTGGAAAGAATAAAAATACGCATACAAATAAATCTAGTTAAATATACACGATTTATACTCAGTAACGGTTTTCGTAGCACTAGATGTTTCCGAGGAATTCATTGTTGAGTTTTCTTTTACTCCCGTACGTCATTTACATACGCATATGTTTGTAACTGAACACTCATGTTTCATACTATGACATGAAAAATAATAGTATATTTCTGATATAGACAAGTGAGTGTTATATATCTTGCAGGATACAGGTTCGTATTGTCTGGTAATTTGAAAACATATCCGAAGTTTTAAGTCAAAATATTATGAAGAGTGATCTTTTTGTACGCATGGTGTGAGTGCATTGGAAACCTGCCGATCTTTCAGGTTGGCAACACTCAATAATTATTTTCTGAGACTCGCACCTTCCATTTTAATTCTTATTTTACTATCAAGCTCATTACTGCAAGCTTGGCTCAACTATCTGGCTGTTAAATATTATCTTGAATGCTGGGGATCCAGTAGAAACGGCGTATTGTATCGGTAGCTAAAGCTTGCTTCCATTATAAAGATATACTTACCTTTATTTACTTTATCTCTCTTTAAACGACGGTATAATAGGTCAAAAAATATATGTAAATGTGATAGAACTATATAACGATAAAGGTGCACCGCAACTGAAATTTTGTCTACACTCGGTCAAAATATTGAAAATTCGTTTATATAGTAAGTGCTTGTTAGAACTTTTGGGCGTCACAGAGAATCAATATTTATATATTTCCGTTGCTTCAATTTCTACATCCATATAAAGTTCGTACTTCACACTTCAAAACCTTCCACGCGTCTTGCATTTTGTTTAAATACAACTAAAATTTCCCAGAATGTGCAGAAGTATATGTTGTAATGTTGCAGATGATTCAAATTATCATAATGCCAAAAATAGTGTTTTAAAATATATTTTTAAGCAAAAAAAAAAAATAATTTTACAGATTAACAATTTTTTAAAAATATCACAATTAAAGTTATTGACATATAAACCGTAAACTTTTCTTGTGTGGTTCAAAAGTCCAATTCAAAAAAAAATCAACCAATTCTCTCAAGTTTTTAGGCACATAGAACACTTTAACAAAATTTATGAAATAATTTTTATTTTGCAATGTATTTGGTATTCAGCTATTCACATTTACAAAGAATAATGCAATCACAGTGAAATTTCAGAAAATCTAAACAGAAAAATAGACATTTGAAATTTATCCATGTCCCTCAAACCTCAAAATAACTTACGTTACTTCTTAAATGTTTAAAGTCTAATAACATTTGGCGTAAAGATTGTGAACAGTAGAAGAAACAAAAATGTTCAATAATGTTAGTCTGCTTTTGCATTTCTCCATACACCTTGGTTAAAATACATCAATGATAAATGTGTTTTAAAAAATTATATGCTGAGATTAGTTTCAGTTATTTACACTACGGTTTTATATATTCTTAATTAACTTAATTTTTTATTATATAGTAGTAACGAATTATGTCTTCTTTGCATAAGCTCATGAAAAACAAAAAGCAAAAATCACTGTCCATTTCAAAGTGGATTGCTTAATATGTAGAAAAAGTAAAGCAATAAACACCTGATTTTTATAAAATTGTGAATTCAATAAACACTGTTATTCTTTTTATAAATATTATGAGTAAGATCCAAATTTTATAATATTTTTCATCACCGCTTTAACATTGTTCTTCAGTCATGTACAATTGAAGAAGTCTTAAGTCAGTTTATACATATTTATATTTTTAGTATAAGGAGTTTTGGCGGGGATCTGTTGAAAATCTTCGCCTTGCAGCTTTAGAACATACATTAAATTGTTAAATTTTGTATTTTTTCTAAATTTTTGTATTTGAGTTACAAACAGAGAGATAGAATGACTGGTTTATGCCTTTTTTTAAAAAAAAATACTATACCACATGTTTATAGTGACTAGAAGATCTAGGAAAATCTTTAGCGTTGGTTTGTGTGCCATTATCTAGAACCCCCAAACACAACCTGACCTTTAGATAGGACATTTTTAAAAATTTTATAATGATTTTGTAAATATTTCTGCACAAATAATTTAAGATCCATATTGATTTTTTGTTGTTGGAATAACTTGTGAAATATTTCTCATTCGGAATGTATTTTTGCATATTTTTAAATTGAAAAAGCTGGTGCACAAAACATTCAATAGAAATATAATTTATGTCAAAAAACTTATTTGTAGCATTAGCTTTCTCTTAATATACTGTGTTATTTTTTTTAAGTTTTCTTATATTAAATTGTCATGAACGATATTGAATATCTTATGCAATTCTTCTTGTTCACCGCACAGGATAATTTGTTTCAAAAAGATGATTAAGATGATGTAATGAAGTTTAATGTATGTAATTACCACAAGCTATTCCAACGAAGCTTTACTTTTCTACTTGAAAGGTAAAGTTAATCGGAATAAAATAAACATCATATTTCGTTTTGCATTATTATTGTTTTCTCTTTCTCTATCTTACACTCATATTTATTCACGCCCTCACTCACCTTTTTAAAAAAAGATAAAATAGATAATAAAAACAGCTTTTTGTTCAGGAGCCGTCAAAATGCGTGAAATTTTGACATGGAATTTTTGGGTGTAATATAATATTAATTTTCCGTACTCTAGTAGCCACGTAGTGGAAACAGTAAACGTTGTTACCACCCTTATATGTATTATTAATTCCCCTTAGGTCCTTAAGGTGTTGATGATGCATCTATGAAATTTGAAAAATTCAAATTACATATTGAAGTTTTGCCAGTTATTAGACACAATAGATAAATAGTGGCATTTTTGACATGTATAAAAGGTCTAGCGTTCATGGTGATATAAATAATAATGTTTAATTTCCTAAATGAATTGTTCTAATAAAAAGAAGCCACGTGAAACATTTTTACTTTCTCTAGCCCCTTATGTACAATGTACATAGGAATAGAGAAGGTATTGCGCTCCACCCAAAAATTCGATACCGAGATTTCACTGGAAATATATGTTTTGGGGTCCCCTGAGTCCGAAAAAAAGCATGTTTAAAAAAAGATCCGTGTGTGTGTCTGTGGACAGCATAGCCCCAAAACAAAAAAGACCGTTAAATACCGTATTTAGGTGTAGTATGTTTCAAGGATGCGACGCGAAGCTTTTCAAAACAAATCCCCCCACCAAAAACTATCCTTTAAATGGAAAAAAATTCGTAAATATTGATTTTCTTAAAAATGGCTTTAACGATTTTTATTAAAATCCCGTATATATTAAAGCTATTTATGTCCGAAATAAAATGTATATCTCGAATTTTTTGGGAATAACCTCTGAATACCTCTTTATTCTGGATGAATTTTGCTGAATTTTGCTTAACTGTTAAACCGGTAGAGATAGAAAAAAAAACCTACCACAAAAAATGTACCTCATGACAAAACACACAATTTTTGTCCTTTACGTTTTTGTTGTGGAGGTAACCGTTTTCGAGATATTCCTTGTCATGGGTTTCAATTGTGAAGTACATAAACTTTTCTCACACAGGAAGTGTCTGTTTTTCTTTTGTTCTACTCCTGGCCAAGCAAAGAAGTGATTTGCAATGACAATCGCATAACGATAGCTTTTAAAACATTTGACAATCCCTTTGGCATAGTGCATTCCCTTATTCCTTTCTACTTATAAGGAACTAATAACATTCTGCTAAAATTTATCTTGATTAGCATTGTGTACAAAGAAGAATAATGTTTTGTAGGAGTTTTGTAGAGCAGCTAGAGAAAGTCATGTGAGTGTAACACATCAGATTTTTAAAACTATACACATAAAAATATCCAGTTTATGCAAATGGGTTTACAAATAGATCTGTCATATATATTTTTAGTTCTAACTGACGTAGAAAAATTATTACGTTTCGTACTTCCAAAAGTCATTATTTTTCAAAATTTAATAATTTATTTTTCAAAACTGGAACATTATTTTGAAAAATTATATAACCATTTTCTTTAAATTGCTTTTGAGAGGCAATCACAACATTTTAAACAAATTAATGAAAAATTGCATCATTTAGAATATTTTGAGTATGGAAAAAAGTTGGAAAAAGGTTTGTAAGCTAATGAGATGTAAAGCGTCTACCCATTTATGAAGATATCATTTAACACCTAAGTGGAACAAATCTTCGCCATCAAACTCTATTCCTTGACAAGACTTGTATCTATTCATTTTTCTCATAATCGCCTCAACTGTTCTTCTACAAATTACCCTCGGTCTTCCTATCCTTCTTTCCCCCTGTGGATTCCATTCCGATACCTGTCTAGCTATATTTCCACAATCCTTTCTCAGTATATGTCCAATCCCTGTTTATTTTCGCTTCTTTATCTCTCTATAAATTGATAACTGTTTTGTTACTTCCATAATTGTAGTGCTACTAATGTGTTTTGGCCACAAAATTCTCAGTATGTGTAGACATCGATTAATAACAGTTTGCAATGTTTACTTTCTCTATACGTACTGTGTACACAGTGTATAGAGAAAGTATTATATTGCACCCAAAAGTTCGATACCGAGATTTCACCGGAAATATGTTTTGGGTCACCCTAAATCCAAAAAAAAAGCATTTTTGGAAAAAGGTCCGTGTGTACGTGCGTGTGTCTGTGTGTGTGGCTGTGGGTGTATGTCTGGTGTGCATAGCTGAAAAATGAAAATCCGTTAAATACCAAAAAGGTGCGACACGAAGATTTTCAAGAAAATCCCCCACCCCCATCTACCTTTTACATGGAACTTTCTTTGAAAATTTTGAATCTATTAAACATAGCTCTAACGATTTTGATTAAAATCTCCTATATTTACATGACAAATAAAATGTATGTCTTCATATTTCTGGGAATAGCTCCTGAAGACATGTCTAATCTGGATGAAGTTTGCGGAATTTTGCATGACTGGTAATCCGTAAGAGATAGACAAAAACTTACTACACAAAAAAATATAGAGCATAATTTATGTTATGTACTTTTTTCGTGAGGTTGACCGTTTTTGAGACATTCTTTGTTATTAGTTTCAGCTTTAAAATACTTAAACTTTTGTCATACGGGAATTAGTCAACTCCTGTCCGTACAAGCAAAGGAACTTCAATCTCATAGCAACCAGCTTTTAAAAGCTTTAACTATCGATTTAGCCTATGGTACTCCCTTATTCCTCTTCTACTTTATGCTGATTTTTCCTCAATTAGAATTAAGTAAATAGAAGAATAAGCTTTGTAGCAATAATTATTTGTAGAGATGTAGAGAAAGTAATGTGAAGAGAACACTTCAGGTTTTTTATTCATTTCCTGTGTCGTTTTCCAGGTTTCGCATCTGTACAACAATATGGTTAGTACATTTGACTTAAAAAAATAATTTTAGTATTTCTTTGAAGGATCTGTGAGTTCCATAATGTTCTCAGTTTTGAGAAAGCAATTTTTGCTTTATTTATTTTGTTATCTATATCTTAGTCCGTTCCTCCGTTCTTGGGATACAATGCATCAATTTATAGCTTCAGTTAACCTGCAAGGGAAAATATTTATTATCTTAAACTTTAGAATTCATATTAATTTATTATGACAAAAATCATGTTTTTTCAATTTTTCACAATTTTTGGTCAAATTTCACAGATGTTACAAAGCACTCTCTACTGAGACTACTGGTAGATGATGTGATAAGTCAGATGCGTTTTCTTGTGTGATATCTACATTACTAATAGGAGAGCTGGAATAAAAATACATAGATTTAGAAAAGAGGGAAATTTAATTTTCATCATCATCGTGGGAGAAATTACACGTCTCTTGGAGAAGTTAAGGTAGTAATTTGCCGTCCAGCCACAAGGTGAGGAGTTGAGCGGCGTGTTGATGAAAAATGTACGGCCATTATCCCTTTCCCAATATGCTATTACCTGCTACCCTCAAAATGGCGCCACTACGCGGTTAATTAATGAACTTCTTATGGCCTGCAGGCGCGTTCGCACCGACTGACCACTCTGCCAGTAGAGACCTGTAGCAAAGACTGCGAAACGCGACACTTTTGTTTCCGTGCTCTCGAGTGTGCAGATATTCTCTGGACTCGACTATTGTTTGAGGATAATCATACAAGCACATAACGTATTGCAGCATTTTAGAATTGCAATGTACTTTCTCTAGCACGTATATACATACAATGAACATAGTAACTAGAGAAGGCATTGTATTCCACCCAAAAATTCGATGTCGATATTTCACCAGAAATATGTTTTGAGGCCCCCCTGAGTCCGAAAAAGGCATTTTTACTTTCTCTATACATACTATGTACATAGTGTATAGAGAAGGTATTGCACTCCACCAAAAACTTCGATACCGAGATTTCACCGGAAATATATGTTTGAGGGTCCCCTGCATCCAAAAAACTATTTTGAGAAAAAGGTCCGTGTGTGTGTGTGTCCGTGTCACCCTCCGAGGTGTAGTGGTTACCATGCTGACTTCGTATACCCAAGGTCGTGGGTTCAAACCCGGCGGAGGACGTTGGATTTGTTCGGGTGTAAAAATCCTTAGCATGGCTTCCTTCGGAAGGGAAGTAAAGCCGTTGGTCCCATGTCGTAGATTTACGGCACGTAAAAGAACCTCAAGCCTGATAGAGAGGCCTCTGAGCAAATTTTAAGTGGTCTTTCACGCCCAATATAGAATGGGACGCTGAGAACCACAGCAGTTAAAGAGCGGCCATAAATAAAAGGCCATTTCATTTCATTTCATTTCATTTCTGTGTGTCCGGTATCAGTGTGTCCGTGTGTCTGTGAACATGATAACTCAAAAACGAAAAGTCGGTAAAATACCAAACTTGGTATTTAAGTTTAGTATCTTCCAGGGATGCGACACGAAGATTTTGAGAAAAATTCCCCCACCTCAAACTACCCTTTACATGGAACTTTTTTCGAAAAATTTTATTTTCTAAAAAATGGCTCTAACGATTTTTATTAAAATATCGTATATTAAAGATATTTACCTGACAAATAAAATGTATATTTTGAATTTTCTGGAAATAGCCTCTGAAGACTACTTTATTCTGGGTAAATTTTACGGAATTTTGCATAACTGCTAAACCGTGACTCGCGTGCTTCCCGGTAAACCACAGGGTGATCTCAAATTATTTTGAGATGACATCCCCAATGGCGGCTTACAATGTTGTAAGTACTTAGGTCCCAGGATTCATAGTATAGCCAACTATTATGGTCAATTAGTATTGATTTAATTGTTTTTTCACACAAGCCGAGTTTAGGACAGAAGTTGGATAGGTAGAGTTAGACTGAAAAATTAAATTAAGTCAGTACAAATTGACCATAGTCGCTATTGGGGTTGTCATCTCAAGATAACTTGAGATCACCTCGTGATTTACCGGGAAACATGCGAGTCAGTTGAGGAATTCAATGTTATGCCGGCATGTTGTCATGATAGCTCAGTGGTAGAGCAACCGGCTAGAAACCGGGAAATCCATGCTTCAGATCCCGGCAGTGACATTGCATTTTTCAGTCTGGCTCTACCAATCCAACTCCTATTCTACACACAGCTTGTGTGAAAAAACGATTACATCATGTTTTTCTTCACAAAATCACTAATTCGAAGAACTATCTTTTAATAGGCGTGGGAATACCTATTACAGAGTGAAATTTTAACAATCTTTCTGTTGCTTTACAATTAATTTAGTTCTTTATTTATGTCAACGTGAGGTATTAAAGATAAAATCTTTTAAAGATTTGCATTTCACGGAACTGGATGGACACTAACAGCGTCTTCCTGGACTGGAGTCTCCTAAACAGAATATTTATGGCTCCAGCGGACACATAATAAATACCAAGAATATTATAGCTATATAATGTGGCTGAATATCAAGTTACCTACTGCAGGTACAGGCCACCCATGCTCGGGCGCTGAGAATATCATTGACAGGTGGAAACAATTAAACATCTAGAGAAAGGAGTGTAATGTGATACACTCAGCTTTCCTTTAATGGAGAACAAAATGGGGACGCAAAGCGTAATATTTCTTACTAAATCACCTTATTATACATCGTATAGGTGCTTCTTGAATAATGCAACGATAATAATAATTCTTCTTAAATGAAGCTTAGTTACCAATTAGTTCATACCTAAAAATTATTAGCCTTTGGATATGCCGTGCCTTTTAGCCCACTATACGTGCGCGCGTGTGTGTATGCACACACTATATCTTAAATATACGAAACCAACATTTTCAAGATCCCCCACTAAACTACTCGCTTACCGAGCCGGTTGGCTCAGGTGTTTTTTTCTCTAGGACTGACATTTGGGAGGTCGTGGGATCGGTTCCTCTCTGACCCACGGGTTTTTCGGGTCACTAAGCGAATGCTGGGGAGGATTCTTAATTTCCCCGAAATTCCTATCCCTTCATTTCATCCCAACCGGTGTCTTTCAGGTTATGAATGTCGATGAGGACAAAGCCGCCATTTCATAGAGGTAACTGCGCTCTGGACATACAGCTCTCGACGGCGCTAGTGGTTGTCTGAGGACTCATGTAGTCTATCCGGTCTAAGCCGCGGGCTCCTGGCGCTCCCCGCGTCGTGTTGAACCCCAAATGAATGATTAGGGACCCTCCACAATTACTCTCTCCCAGGCCGGATGTCGGTCGCCCTCTGAAATCATACACGCATTTCGTCCTTCCTTCAGGGTTCTGCCATAGCAGCAGTATGGAATACCCCTCCGTAACGTACACACACATGCACATCTGCAACATGAACATTATTATTTGTTAATTTTTATTTTCTCAGAAACAGCTGAAACGACTTTCATTAAAATATCATATACTTTGGTATATTAATAGAATAATGAATAAAGTATATCTGTTTCTGACTAATACAATGTTCAGTTTTCTGCAAATAACCTGCGCAGTCCTCACACAATTGCACACAGCGACAAAACACACAATTGTATATGACACAAATTGTATGTGACAATTGTAAGATATTCGTTGGCTTAATTTTTCCAATACTTTATCATAATATACTTTGTTTTCTTTAACTGCTAGTTCAATAGTAGTTTGTTTTTTATGGTCAGAGACAAGGTTTTCTGTTAGGAATTATTTTAAAATTTCGCATTAATAATTTTAATTAATGACAATTTATGTTGAATATTTTACATAAATTCATTTTAATTTCGTGCCAATTTTCAGGTAGAATTAATGAGATATGATTAAAATGAAAATTAACAGGTAACTAAATTAGCATCATTGTTACTTTATTTTTTTATAAATTAAACTATTTTATTTCAAATAATATCATGAGTAGAATCACATATCAGATATCTCAAACTGCAACATACAAGTTGTAACATTTTGTTTGCAGGAGAACCTAAAATGTTTATCTCCAGCGAAATCCCGGTATCTATTTTTTTGGTGAAATGCAATGCCTTCTGTATACACTATATACTACGAAGTAAAGAATGTATAAAATCCTTATTACCTAATCCATTTGCCTTTTTCATTTAGTTGCCATCTTTTGTGGTATGTTGTATTGGTGTTTGACTTTCTAGTTCGTAACCTGTCTCTCGATTTATTATATGTTTTAGAGATTGGCTAATCTTGAATTTAGCACTGTTTACACTGACTATAGTTCTCAATTATCAATACACAGAGTCACGATGGGGTTCGTGTCTGTCCGATAAATATGGTATGAGTGGAATAGTCAAAATAATATATGAAAAACACTTTCCACGTGGAGAGAGGCTGGGCAACGGACAGAGGTGGCGAAAGAGAAAGTGAAAGAGAATGGTTGTATTGTAAGAGAAAGAACGAGATGGAGTGGAGTTAAGAGTAGGAAATACATGTACATTTACTATTGCAAGATGGTCAGAGCAGTGATTCTATAGATAGAAAGACATCACTTATGATACTTGGAAGAGCTAAACGCAAATACATAGTAATTAAATTTGTTTTAATCTTGTTAACTATACGACAATTACTGGTGCCATTGTTGTGATGATCGTTCATTGTCGTATAAGTACTTACATGATCTAGCATGCGTGTAGATCAATTTCTTTATTATTTTCCCTATGCGCCTATTCTCATACACTGTACAGAAAGTATTGTATTCCACCAAAAAATCCGACGCCAATATTTCACCGGAAATATGTTTTGAGATTTCCTGAGTACAAAAAAAAAAAAAAAAAAAAAAAAAAAGTATTTTCAGAAAAAGGTCTCGGTGTATCTGTGGACAGTATAGCTCAAGCTTGGCATTTATGTTCATTCATTATTATCATTCTTCCAAGAATGCGACACGAAGATTTTTAAGAAAATGCCCCGATTATAAATTACCCTTTACAAGGAAACATTTTTTAAAATGTTTTTCTCAAAAATGACAAACCGTTTTGATTAAAATGCGTATATTAACGATGTCTACATAGCAAATAAAGTGTATATTTTATGTGATTAGCCTCTGAAGGCCTCTTTATTTTGGATGAATTTTGTATAGTGCTAAATCATAAGCGATAGACAAAAACATGCAACAACAAATTTAGATCTCGAGAAAATACATAATTTGTCATATACGGTTTTCTTGTAGAAATACAGGATCAGTCAAGCATATATTTTGAAATATAAATTTGATATGGGATTCAGTGATATCACGGACTGGGCAATAATGACTTTCTCTACATGTATGTACTAGTACAATGGTTTACAGAGAAGGTATTGTAATGCACCCAAAAATTCGATACAGAGATTTCATCGGAAATACATGTTTTGGGTCTCCCTGAATTAAAAAAAAAATCATTTTTAGGCAAAAGTGCTTGTGTGTGTGCGTGTGTGAGTGTGTGTGTGCGCGCGCGTATGTGTGTGTGTGGACAGCAGAGCGTAAAAACGAAAAGACCGTTAAATACCAAACTTGGTATTTAAGTTTGGTATCTGCCAAGGATACGACACGAAGATTTTCAAGAAAATCCCCCCACCACAAACTGCCCTTTAAATGGAACTTTTTTCGAACATTTTGACTTTCTCAAAAATGGCGCTAACGATTTTGATTAAAATATCGTATGTTATAGATATTTACCTGCCAAATAAAATTTATCGATAACTTGAATTTTCTGGGCATACCATCTGGATGAATTTTACGGAATTTTGAATAACTGATAAACCGTAAGAGTAAGACAAAAGCTAACGGAATAGAAAATGCAGAGCTCGTGTAAACACACAATTTATGTTATATACATTTTTTTCGTGGAGTTGATGGCTTTTGAGATATTCCTTGTTATTGGTTTCAGCTTTAAAATACTTCTACATTTCTCATACAAACAAAGGAACTTCAGTGACATAGCAACCAGATTTTGAATATCACTTGAATACTCCCTTATTTCGCTTCTACATACAAGGAAGCAAGTAAATAAACTATTTCTGCTAATTTTTTCTCGATTAGCATGAAGTAAATAGAAGCATAAGGTTTTGAACAATAATCTACTGCAGAGTTGTGTGTGAACCGGAAACACAGTTTTGTTGACAACGCCGTGCTTCTTCTCGTCCATCATGCTGCAAGAGCGTTTCCTTCTCTGGAATAAAAACTTGTTTTCGGCCTGGTACCCACATCAGAGAGATGAGTCTATTTTTAGAGGGCTACCAGAAGAGAGCCCGAGGGGCAGGAGCCCCGCTCTGTCATTACCGCCACCTAACTGTCAACCTCCCAACCGATTGCTAATAACTTTTCCTTAGGTTCGGCCCATCACCTCACACCTAACTCTTCAATTAGATCCGATATCGGTCCGTAATGGCGACTCGCTAGTTGAAATTTAGCCCGCCTATCCCAGCCATTATATTGATAAACTGTTAAACAGCAATTGATATGCCTGGCTTTCTTATTTATGGCGGTAATAAATAGCGGCCTGCGAGGAACTTGATTTCCATTCCGGCTACTTCACACGCCCTCTTGAAAACCAATCTGCTTCTGATTGCCTCTCATCAAAAGATACCGGCCATCATTAGCCTCCGTGTGCCAATTTTGGTAAAGGGCCCTTTAATAGCAGCAGCTGGAATATAACCCAGGACTCAGGAATTTGCTCTAGGGCTTCTCAAGTACCCCCAAGATTCGTCTATGCTGTAAAAGATGTCACAGCTGGTAATCCTATGGGTTGAGCCTCGGAATTGACCCTGGATGGTTACACGTCTGGACTCTCCTCCGCTGGAGCATGGTCTTTCCTGTATTTCGTATCCTGTTGTGTTCAGCCTCAAAACGCGGAGATTCACCCTGGACTATATGCTTATAAAACTGGAATAGCCTGGGTAGTGTCGGGCTCACATTCATCAGCTGGCGAGTTCGATTGTCGCTTAGGGTCAGTCACCCGGATAAGGTTTTTCTTTGAGGTTTTCACTCATCCTGAGAAGGCGAATATCGAGTAACTTTAAGCTCCATGGTCTCCGAGATTCATTTGACAAAAAAATAACAAAAAAAAAACTGGAATGTAACTAAGGACTCAGAAATTTACTCTGGGGTTTCTCAAGTACCATCAGCTTGGTCTTTGCTGTAAAAAAGTCACAGTTTTGATTTCTGCGAATTCAGTCTCCAAATTCACCTTGGATGCTTACACATCCGAAACGTAATCTGGACTCTGTTGCTCTGGAGCATCTCCTTCCTGTAACAGAGGTCTTGTTTCGTATCCTGCTATGGTCAGCCTAAAAAACGCGGAGATTCACCCTGGACTATATGCTTATAAAACTGGAATAGCCTGGGTAGTGTTGGGGTAACGTGTCTGCCTCACATTCAACAGGGCAATTTCGAATTTCATTTAGGGTGAGTTACCGGATAAGGCTTTTCTTCGAGGATTTCTTCGAGGCGAATGTCGAGTAACTTTAAGCTCCATGCACCCCGAGATCGTTTTAGCATCATCTCACCAATTTCATTCATAGTCCGACATGACCAACTACGTTAAAGTACGTTAAGCTAAAAAATAAAATTGAAAAATAATAACACCAAATAATAATAACTGGAATGTAAATCAGGACTCAGGAATTTCTTATGGGGCTTACTGATGTATTCTTAAGTTTGGTTTTTACTATTAAAGATGTGACATAATTTCGAATTCTACATTCTCCCTGGATCTGTATACTTGTAGCATGAAGTAGACAGAGGCATACGCTTATTAACAATCCTTTGTTACAGAGATGTAGAGAAAGTCATGTGAATGGAACACATCAGATTTTTATAGTGTTTAATGCCAGCTCTTACTACATATGTCACCGCAGGTGATACTCTTTTTGTAATGTTTAACACCCGCTTTTACTACAAATGGCACTGCAGGCGATGACCTGATGATACATGGAATAAAGATGGAACACCGGTGGAATCCGATGGTAGGGGAAGCCGTAGAACATGTTAAAAACCCGTCCCTGTGCCGCTTTGTCCACCACAAATCCCACATGCGGTCACGTGGGATCGATCGCCCTTTGGTGAGAGGCGAGTGGTCTAACCACTCGGCTAAGATGTCCAGTGAAAATATCTATGCTGGGACTAGTCCCAGCAATTCTGGCACTTGTACCGTTTAACAGGACATTCCAAGTTTAAGACCATTATGATGAGCCTGAGGAAATTTCTGATCCTCATTGGGCATGTATGTATTATCCAGGGTGAGCCTCTCATTATGAGATTGATACCAGCAAGATTTACATCTACGACAGCTTTTATACGGGAGATCAAGTTCAAGGTTACTAAAGTAAGCTCTAGAATAAGCTACAGAGTCTTGAGTTTTATTCCAGTTGTGCGTGCACATACTTTGTAGGGCAAATCTCTACGATATGAGAATTCTCGACATCCTTTACAGCAAAGATTTGATGATACTTGAGTAAGCCCAAGAGGATCACATGTCGTACACGAAAGGCCAGGCTACAGGATATTTGGGTAGGGCACAGAGGAAATTCCTAAGACTATTTCATTCCAGACCTGTAATTCAGATAAATAGAAGAAACGGTCTTATTACTTACTTCTTCATTAAGTAAAAAGGAATACACTGGGCAAAACTGGCAGTCAACTGTTTTAAAATGTGGTTGCTATGGGATTGAAATAAATTTCGTTGCGTGGGCAAGAGTTGACAGTTCCCGTATGAGAAAAGCATAAGTATTTTAAAACTGAAACTAATAACAAAGAATATCTCGAAAACAGTCAACACCACGAAAGAAATGTATATGACATAAATTGTGTGTTTTAATGATATATACATTTTGGCGTAGTAAGTTTTTATCTTTCTCTTATCATCCAGCACAAAGAGACCTTCAGAGGCTATTCCTAGAGAATTCAAGATGTACATTTTATCTTTCATGCAAATATCTTAAAAATAAGAGATGTTAATCAAAAGCGTTAGCCATTTTTGAGAAAATCAAAATTTAGTTGTCACATCTTTGGAAGATGCGAACTTAAATACCAAGTTTGGTATTTAACGAACTTTTCGTTTTTGACCTATACTGCCCAGAAAGACACCTCCCCACACAGACACGGACATTTTTTAAAAATGCTTTTTTATCTTAATGGGGTCTCAAAATGTATATTTTCGGTGAAATCTCGGTATCGAATTTTTGGGTGAAATGCAATACCTTCTCTATACACTATGTGCATTGTACATGTAGAGAAAGTAAAAACTGTAATGCAATTAAGGACTCAGGAATTTCCACTGAGCCTTACTGAAGCATTCTTATATTTGGTCTTTGCTGTAAAAGATGTGACATAATTTCGAATCCTTCTGGTCCAGCCTCGAAATTCTCCCTGAACAATATATGCTTACGCAGCTGGAACGAAATCAGTATCAGAAATTTCCTCTGTACTCTATCCAAATATCCCGAAGCTTGATGTTTCGTGTAAGACATGTCATATTTCGAATCCTGATGTGTTCAGCCGGATTGTGTGTGTGTGTGTGTGTGTGTGTGTGTATGTGTGTGTATGTGTGTGTGTGTGTTAGTTACACAACTGGAGTATAACTCAGGACGGAATAGTTTACTCTAGAGCTTACTTTAGTAGCCTTGAACTTGGTCCCTCTATAAAAGTTGTCGTAGATGCGAATCTCTGAGAATCAGGAATTTGCGCTGAGGCTCATCATAATACCCTCAAGCTTGGAATTTCCTGTTAAAAATCTCATGTGTTCCATTCACATGACTTTTTCTAGCTGCTCCGAAAACAAGCCTTTTATTGAAAAGATTAATGTTTATCTACATCATGCTAATCAACACGTACATAAGCAGAATTAGTCTTATAAATGTACAAAGAAGCTAGTAACAGTGAAGCAACACAAATAATATAACAATAGTTGCAACAAATCTTCACTTATCTTTTGGAATCTTTGGACTAGTTTCGCAATAAATCTATTGCATTCTCAACATAAATTTCCTTTTGGTCTCAGTTTTGGTCTGGTCGTTTATGAAAAAAAAAAAAAAGAAAAAAAAAAGACCAAAACTGAGACCAAAAGGAAATTTATGTTGAAAATGCATTAGATTTATTGCGAAACTAGTCCAAGGATTCCAATAGATAAGTGAAGATGTGTTGCAGCTATTAATTGTTATATTAATAAGAATTAGTCTTATTACTTGCTTCCTTGTAACTAGAAGGGAAATAAGCAGTCTTTTAAAAGCCGGTCGCTATGTGAAACAATTGAAATTCCATCTCTTTGATTTCCAGGACTAAACAAGCGAGAAACGAGAAGAAAGATGTCTTCCCGTTCGAGAAAAGTTTAAGGGGCTTAAAGCTGAAACCAATAATCCGGAATATCTAAAAAACGGTTAACTCTACAAAAAATTGCATATAACATAAACTGTGTGTTTTAATGTGACCTACATTTTTGTGCAGTAAGTTTTTGTCTATCTCTTATGGTTTGCGATTTATATAAAGGTCAACCAGAACGAAGCGGCCTTCAGAGGCTATTCCCAGAAAATTCAAGATATACATTTTATCTGAGATGTAAGTATCTTTAATATACGGGGATTTAAACAAAATCGTTACAGCCATTTTTGAAAAATCAAAATTGTTGACAATTTTTCCATGTAAAGGGTTGTTTCTGGTGGGGGATTTTCTTGAAAATCTTCGTGAAATATACCAAACCTAAATACCAAGTATGGTATTTAAAGGTCTTTTCGTATTTGAGCTATGCTATCCACAGACACACACGGACCTTTTTCTGTCTCAGGGGCCCCAAAACAAATATTTCCGGTGAAATCTTGTCATCGAATTTTTGGGTGGAATACAAAGCCTCCGTTCACTATGTACATTTAACATGCGGGTTAGAGAAAGTAAAAAAAAAAAATTTTGATTCAGGGGGTCCCAAAATATATATTTCCGGTGAAATCTCGGTATCGAATTTTTGAGTTCAATACAATACCTTCTCTATACATTATGTACATGAAAAAGTGAAAAGGACATCTCACTTACACAACTGGAATATAACTTATGATCAGAAATTAGACATTTCCTTTGGAGCTTAATCAAGTGCGACTGCGCCATTCTGTAAAATATGGCAAAGGTCGGAGGCCTGCTGGAAGTCAGACTGGACCTTATAAACCTGCACAACTGGAATGAAACTATGGACTCTGGGATTTCCTATGAGTGTTACTCAAGTAGCGTCAAGTTTGGTCTTTCCCTATTTCATAGCTTCAAATCCTTATAGGATCAGTATAACTGGCGCAGCAGATCTGCTAACAGATTCACAAATAGTTCACTTGTCGACTGCATGCATGCTGAAATACTGTGGGTCAAATAACTGTCTCCGCTTAGGCGATAGTCAATTTTTTTAATAGCTAGTCGCTATGTGAAAAAATTGAAATTTGGTGCACTTTGCATGGCCAGCAGTAAAACAAAAAGAGATATATAACGAGAGGTGAGTTCCCGTTTGCGAAAAGTTTAAATAGTTTAAAACTGAAATAAGTAACAAATAAATAATTAATTCTAAAAAAAATGTATACTACATAAATTATCTGCTTTAAAGAGATCTATATTTTTGTGAAGTAAGATTTTGGATATCATTACAGTTTACCAGGGGTGGAAAAGTCATCCTGAATGAAGAGGTCTTTAGAGGCTACTCTCAGAAAATTCAAGATATACCTTTCGTTTGTCATTAAAATATGTTAAACATAAGGATTTTTAATAAAAATAGAACCATTTTTCATAAAATAAAAATGCTCGAAACATGTTCAGTGTAAAGGGTAGTTGGTAGTGGAGGGATTTTTCTATAAATCTTCGGATTGCATCTTTGGAATATACTTAATTTAGGTATCAAATTTGTTATTTAACGGACTTTTCGTTTATGAGTTCTCCTATTCAAAACACACACACACACATATATATACACGGAGACTTTTCTAAAACAATTTTTTTTTGGATTTAGGGGGCCTCAAAACATATTTATTTGACACCAATTTTTTGTGTGGAATGCAATAATTTCTCCACCTACTATGTACACAGAACATGTAGAGAAATTAAAATCGAAAATGTAGTTGCTACAGACAGTAACGTATAATGCGTGAAGGAAGAACAAAAAAAAAGTTTTCATGTAAAGTGAAGTTTAGAAGGGGAAATTTTCTTGGAAATCTTCGGTTTGGATTCTTGGAAGATGCTGGACAAAACACCAAGTTTTCTTTGTAGCCAAACATTTCGTTTTTGAGTTGTGCAAGCCTTGTTGGTCTTCCACTAAAATGCTTTCTTTGGAGCACTTATGAATCTCAAAACTGGTATTTCTTGTGAAATCTCTGTATGGAATTCTTGTCCGGAAAATTCTTGTAAGGAATATAATAGTTTATTTACCGAAAGGTATACCGTAGAAAAGAAAACATGTGCTTTTACTTTCTCTAGCCCCTATGTACAATAAGTGGACAGAGAGGGTATTGTGTTTCACCCAAAAATTCAAAGTCGAGATTTCACTGTAAATATATGATTTGAGGTCCCGTGAATCCGAAGAAAGCATTTTTAAAAATATAGGTGTGATTTTCAAGAAAATTTTCCGCCATAACTTTTACATGGACATTCTTTTGAATGTTTTTTCTCACAAATATGGCTGTGACGATTTCGATTAAAATACCGTATATTAAAGATATTTACATCAGAAATAAAATATATATTTTGAATTTTCTGGAAATTGCCCTTGATGGTTTGTTTAATCTAGATAATTTTGCAGAACGATTAAACCGTAAGCGATAGACAAAGAGTTGCTACACAAAAATGTAGAACACGCAAAAACACAATTATTTGTCATATACGTTTTTTATGTAGAGCTGGCCGTTTCTGAGTTGTTATTGGTTTCAACTTTAAACTGCTTAAGCTTTTCTCGAACCGGAAGTGACGTTTCGTTTCATATCCCTTGTTTAACGCAGGCATACAAGCGAACCGAACTGAAATTATTACACAAGATTTTAAAAGATTTTACTATCAGTTTAGCCTAGTGTATTTCTTTATGTTCCTTCTACTTATAAGGAAGTAAGTAAAAAGACAATTTCTGTTAATGTTTACCTTGATTAGCATGTCGTAGATAAAAGAATAATCGTTTGTAAGGAAAGTTGTTTGTGTAACAGCTAGAGAAAGCCATGTGAATGGAACACATCAGATTTTCTTTAGTATGCTATAAACAGTTTCATTGTCCTTTTCCTCACATTGAATTACGTAACTTGAAAACATTTCTAGGCAAACATTTTTGTGGTTTCTGTAAAATGCATAGAAGAAAGAAAATTGGAAATGAATAGGTACAAATAGTAGGTGAACTTTGCTCATAATATATTTCTCTGCTGTAAGGATCAAACTTTTGAGGAATTGTATGAACTGACTCATTGAGAAGTAATTTCCTGAATGACCAAATAAACAAAAATAACTCACATGACCTAAGGGCTAAAGTTCAAGGAGTGAACATTCTAGAATGATTCAGATATAATCGGCTATAAAAGGGCAGGTATGTCATGAGATATTTTGGTTCGTGATGATAACCTTGATGTGTTGGCCATTTCCTTGAAAACTGCAAGTGTAGATGAGGAAAGGGCACATTTGCCCCAAAAAGGCACATGTTGAGATGCTAATCACTATAGTTACCAGGTTTAGACGTCATTTACACCTCCGCTCGAGTTGCTATAAAACCGCTAATTTGGAGCAAAAAATGAAATCGTTTGTGTTGCACTCTAAATGCCGGCACCTGTGAAGTATTCACTCTGTTATTATTTATCATTACTGCGGCCATGCATTTCGTCCTAAATAATACACTCGAGTGGTAAAGAACTTTATTTTTCTTTGCGCCTCTTCCCTCCTTCAACTAATTGATTGTCGACCATTCCTTTTTCTTTCTTGGAGATGTCCCGAACGTCGCAATGACACAGCGGCAACAGTACAAAGCAGTGTGAACACAAGAATCGAAACGGCCTGAAAAAGTAATAATGATATTCATGTCCGCCAGTCCTCTCTCTACTAACCAACCTGCAAACATTCTCTCTCGCGTTTGTCTGTGTGCTTAATTGTCTTATTTAACTGTTTCCTCGGATTTTTACTTTCTCTACACGCACTATGTAATAGTGTATAGATGATGTGTTCTATTCACATGACTTTCTCTAATCTCTACAGTTAATTATTGTTAAAAAGCTTATGCTTCTATTTACTTCATGCAACTCAAAAAAATTATCAGAAATAGTATTATTACTGATAGTCAAAAGCTGGTTGTTATGTGACTGAAGTTCCTTTGTATGGACAGGAGTTGACAAATCCCCATATAAGAAAAGTAGGTTTTTTAAAGATGAACCCAATAACAAGGAATATCTCAAAACCGATCAATTCCACGAAAAAAAATTTGTTGTGTTCCATTCACATGACTTTCTCTAATCTCTGCAACAAATTATTGTTAAAAAGCTTACGTTCCTATTTACTTTATGCTAATTCAGGAAAATTAGTAGAAATAGTCTTTTTACTTGCTTCCTTGTAAGTAGAAGCGAAGTAAGGGAGTACTATAGGTTAAAGTGATAGTCAAAAACTGGTTGCTATGTAACTGAAGTTCCTTTGTTTTTATGGGCTGATATTGACAAGTTCCTGTATGAGAAAAGTATGTTTTTCAAAGCTGAAACCAAAAACAAGGAATATCTTAAACACGACCAACTCCTCGAAAAAATGTGCATAACATAAATTGTGTGTTTTAACGTGCTCTGCATTTTTTGTTTAGTAAGTTTTTTTCCATTTCTTACGGTTTAGTAGTTATGCAAAGTTTCGTAAAATTGATCCAGAATAAAGTAGTCTTCAGAGGTTATTCCCAGAAAATTCAAGATATACATTTTATTTGTTAGGTAGATATCATTAATAAACGATATTTTAATCAAAATCGTTAGAGCCATTTTTGAGAAAATCAAAATTTTCGAAACAAGTTCCACGTAAAGGGTAGTCGGGGGTGGGTTTTTTTTCTCAAAATGTTCGTGTCGCATCCCTGGAAGATACTAAACTTAAATACCAAGTTTGGTATTTTACCAACTTTTCGTTTTTGAGTTATCGTGTTCACAGTCACACGGACACACACACAGACACACACACGGACCTTTATCCGAAAATGCCTTTTTTAGTAAAGGGGACCCTAAAACATACGATATATTTCCGGTGAAATCTCGGTATTGAATTTTTGGGTGGAGTGCAATACCTTCTCTGTACACTATGTACATAGTACGTATAGAGAAAGTAAAAAGGCATAATATATTTACCGAATTTAAATACTCTCTCTCCCTCTCTTTCCCGGTAGTGCATTGTTCTGTTCTTTTATTATGGAATCAATATTCCATTAATTCCTTTGCCAAAACTTACCATCACTATAAATTCGAAAGCAATACTTATTAATAGCACCTAAAATTATTGCAATATTTATGTTTTTTTTTTATTTATTTATTTATTTTTTTTTTTACAACAATAAGAAACGCCACAGTACACTCTAAACAGTTTCAAAACCAAGAAAACTGAATTTTTCAGTATCTTAAATGGAAACATATCTTTTTAGACATCGTGTGTTTGAAATTCTATCCTTTATGCTTAATACATGCTAAATGTAACCACATTTTCATTTTTCATTAATCTAACCGCTTGTTGTGAATGTTTATTACGGTTTGCAAATAAAGACACACGCAACTTGTGGAGCGTGGAAATTTCTGTTAGCTACTCCTAGAATTTTTATAATTCGTCCCCCCCCCTGCCCCAAATATGATTAAAAACTATAAAGGGACCCAATTTTGTAGGTTATATATAATCCCATGTATTCAGCAGGAATCTGTAATTTGTAGTTCGGTAGCTATTATAGATAGAAGAAATATTACAATCATCCGACACTTTGCATTACGAAATTTATTTGATAATACGCATTTCGAAATATCTGAACACAAAAGAGAAATATAATAAGAAGAAATAAAATACCAATGTTTTTTTTTTTATTCAGGGTGTCACAAAATGTGCATTTCCGGTGAAATCTCTGTATCGAATTTTGGGTGGATTACAATATCTTCCCTATCTATTTTATACGTTGTACATATGTGCGAGAGAAAGTATAAAATTGTGAATGTGCACAAAGCCATATATGCCAGATGCATTCACAAATTTTGACAAGAAAATTACGAAATGAATTATAAGTCACTATATTAAAATCAGCTAGGACTGTAGCAGCACTAATAACATGAGATTTAATCAAGAATTTATGATTTTCGACTCAAATATGGACAACCTGCTGCTTTTAAGTTCATCAATTCTATGACAGAGGACAGTGCAGTAGAAGAAACGAAGGCGACGCCATCAACTCACATGATTCAGTGGAGCAAAGGAACTGAATATACTATGAACTGTGGCGAAATCATGATCTTAATTTTTTTGTTTGTTTTTATCAGTGAAGTCTGCTTATGCTAAGCTTAAGTTAAAAACATCTGATGTGTCCCATTTACATGGCTTTCTCTACATATCTGCAATAAATTATTGTTAAAAGGCTTGTTCTTCTATTTATTTCATTCTAATCGTGAAAAAATTAGCAGAAATGGTCTTGTTACTTGCTTTCTTATAAGTATAAGGGAAATAAGGGAGTACCATAGGTTAAAGCGATAATCAAATCTTTTTAAAGTAGGTGCAATGTAATTGAAGTTTCTTTGTTTGTATGGCCAAGAGTTGACATAAGAGAAAAGTATAAGTATTTTAAAATTGAAACCAATAACAAAGAATTCCTCAAAAACGGTCAAATCTATGAAAAAATGTAGGTATATAAGATAAATTGTGTGTTTTAACGAGCTCTACATTTTTTGTTTAGTGAGTTATCGTATATCTCTTGCGGTTTACCAGTTACGCAAAAGTCATCCAAATAAAGATATTTACAAAAGCAATTCCCAGAAAATGCAAGATATGCATTTTATTTGTCTTGTAAATATCTTTAATATACTATATGTTGATCAAAATCGTTAGAGCTATTTTTGAGAAAAATAAACTTTTCGAATATTTTTCCATGTAAAGGCTATTTTGGGGTGGGGAGATATGGAACTTAAATACCAAGACAGACACATACACATAGACATTTTTCTAAAACGCTTGTTTTGGATTCAGGTGTCTCAAACATACCTATATTTCCGGTGAAATCTAGGTATCGAATTTTTGGGTGGAATACAATACTTTCTCTATACACTATGTACATAGTACGTATAGAGAAAGAAATAAGAGAAAACTTCACTATGTGGGTACCTGTTCTTTTATTTATTTCATTTATACACTTATAGCTGTTGCCGAGTCGTTACATTTATGCAGATGGACCAAGTATTGCTATTAGGTGATCTGCAGTGGCGTACTATTATTTTAAAATATGTATACCTATGCAAGCAATGTTAAAACACATAGTTGTTTCTCATGATAAAGCCATGGATATGGCAATAGTTGTTTTATAAAGCTCCTTTAATGAAATAAATAAAGAGAGGAATAATATGCACCGAAAGTGATGGTGCCGACAGGAAGTTAGGTCATTGCCCCATCATCGGGAGGTCTGCAACTCATATCCCTTTAGGAACTCTTCTTTAATTGAGGATTTTTCAAGTTTTTACACAGTTATGGAAGTTAGAAATGCCGGGAAGGCATGCCAAACCTCTCCTTTCCCAATTATCATTTTGTTTCTTGTATCATCAGTGATCACTGGTGCGTTGAGGTATGTTGTAACAACGGGCTTATATATATATATATATATATATATATATATATATATATATATATGACAGAAAATGTATCTATATGCTCCTCCAGTAATGTGTACTTTTGTCAATGTATCGTTGTAAATCCTAAGTACACAAGAGGTTTAACAAATGAATAGATTTAAAAAACAATTGCCTTCCTGGCCAAGGATGATATTATTTATGCGTACTGAATGGAGAATGGCGAATATAGATATCTTGGACTGTTAACTGAAATATGCAAGAATGCTGATGGTGTTCAGTAAGAACCCAGAGTAGTGTGATCAGAGGATACATATCTGGGAATGTTCACTGAAATCAGCGGTAATTTAGATGTTGTTCAGTGAGAACCCAGAGAAGTATGAATAGAGAGTACATCTCTCAGACTGTTGACTGAAATAAACAGGAATACTGAAGGTGTTCAGTAGGAAGCCAGATAAGTGTGAATAGAGAGTAGATATCTGGGACTATTGACTTAAATTAGCCAAGAATACTGGTGGTGTTCAGCGAGAACCCAGAGATGTGAGAACAGAGAGAGGTAGTTTGGACTGTTGAGTGAAATAAGCAAGAATACTAATGGTGTTCAGTGAGAACCCAGAAAAGTGTGAATGGAGAGAAGATATCTCGGACTGTTGACTGAAGTAAGCAGGAATACTAATGGTGTTCAGTGAGAACCCAGAAAAGTGTGAATATAGAGCAGATATCTCGGACTGTTGACTGAAGTAAGCAGGAATACTAATGGTGTTCAGTGAGAACCCAGAAAAGTGTGAATATAGAGCAGATATCTCGGACTGTTGACTGAAGTAAGCAGGAATACTAATGGTGTTCAGTGAGAACCCAGAAAAGTGAAATTAGCCAGAAATACTGATGGTGCTCAGAGAGGAGCCAGATAATTGAATAGCGAGTAGATATGTGGACCTATTGACTGATATTAGCCAGGAAGGCTGATGGTACTCAGTGAGGACACAGAGAGTGTGAATGGAGAGTAGATATGTGGAACTGTTGACTGAAATTAGCCAGGAATACTAATGTTCTATTATAACCCAGAGAAGATTGAATAGATAGTAGGTATCTGGAACTATTTACTGAAATTAGACAGGAATACTGATGGAGTTCAGTGAGGACTCAGAGAAGTGTGAATACAGAATAGATATCTGTGTCTATTAATTGAAATTTGCAGGAATACTGACGTAGTTCTGTGAGGACCAGAGAGACAAGAGAAGAGTGAATAGAAAATAGATATTTGGAACTATTGACTGAAATTAACCAAGTGTACTGATTTTGTTCAGCGAGGAGCCACAGAAGTGTGAACAGAGAGTAGATATCTCGGACTGTTGACTGAAATAAGCAGGAATACCGTCGGTGTTTTGACTCGCAGGAAGACGTGCCATCATCATTGGTCGCCGTATCATCATGAAAACACAATTGCAGATGATTACAAGGCGGCACTCCTGGAAGATGAGGTGTCAGGATTGGGCCGCAACACGAAAATTGGTTATGATGCCCCTCACCCCTCGCTCCCTCACTCGCCAGCCTGCCTACCTTCACCTGTTTTTGTTCCACGCACGCTTTTTTGGTGTTTAAAATATAAAATTCTGGATGTGCGGCCCGGGGGTCAAGCCGACCGATATCTGCTCGATGAGAGAACTGGGCGGGAAACCTTAACGTCTCTTACTGTAATTAATTATAGCTTTTTGTACTTTTTTGTGCTCCTAAACCTTTCATCGCTTTAGGCGAGCCGCAGGTGAAATAGTTAAAACTCGCGTCCCTAATACGATCGGCTTCGGATCACCCGTATTAATTAAATATGGACCTTAGCTTAGCAGCTCATAGCAGCTTAAACTATTATAACTGAAGATATATTTATACATATATTCAACAATTCTTAAAAGTAGATGTGATACATTCACATAATTTTCCTTGCCATCTATCGTTTATTAATGCTTATACAAACTATTATTTTTGAAGGACATGTTTCTATCTGCTTGATTTGCACCGAGAAAAATGTTTGTAAAATAGCTTTATTGAAATATCGTTATAGATAAAAGAATAGACGTTTTAAAAAACTGAACACTATATTCTGACCTTAACATCCATTACTGTAGAACTGGTAACGATTTTGCACGTGTGTATCACACAATGTTTTATTTTTGCACTATAGTACGACATTAAAATAAAACAAATATTTACACTTTGAATGTAAATATAGTACAACAGCGATTATTTATGTGGCTACTGTTTAAATAAATAATTGGAAATAATTGAATAAAGATAGCCATGACAATTCTACGGCATAAGAACTATTGTTTAGTCACTTGTTTTCAATAAGATTGAATAAAAATCTGATGTGATCCATTCAAATGACTTTCTCTGCATCTCTGCAACAAATTATTGTTAAAAAGCGTATGTTTGTTTTTACTTCATGCTAATCAAGAAAAAAATAGCAGAAATGATTACTTGCTTCCTTGTAATTAGAAGCGAAATAAGAGAATACCATAGGTTAAAGTGATAATCAGTGATGGTTGCTATGTGAAGTTCCTTTATCTGTATGAACAGGAGCTGACAAATTACTGAATGAGAAAAGCGTAAGTTTTTAAAGCTCAAACCAAAAACAAGGAATATCTCAAAAACGATCAACCCCACGAAAAAAAATGAATATGACATAAATTGTGTGTTTTAACGTGCTCTACATTTTTTGTATACTAAGTTTTTGTCCAACTCTTACGGTTTAGCAGTGATGCAAAATTCCGTAAAATTTATCCAGAATAAACAAGTCTTCAGAGGCTATTCGCAGAAAATTCATATACATTTATTTGCTAGGTGAATATCTTTAATATACGATATTTTAATCAAAACCGTTATGGCCATTTTTGAGATAATCAAAATTTTCGAAAAAAATTGCATGTAAAGGGTAGTTTGGGGTGGGGGATTTTCTTGAAAATCTTCGTGTCGCATCCTTGGAAGATACCAAACCTAAACAGTTGGTTTTTAACGGTTTTTTCGTTTTTGAGCTATGCTGCCCACAGACACACACACAGACAGGCAGACAGACAAAGACGAGCATTTTACTAAATTTTTTTTTTGGATTCAGGGGGTCTCAAAACATATATTTCCGGTGAAATCTCGGTATCGAATTTTTGGGTGCATTACAATACCTTCTCTATACACTATGTATATAGTAGAGAAAGTAAAAATACTTATTTAGGAGATTTTGTAATATGCAGTTACAGTTCAGCGAACATAGGTGTTGAAGCAGATCTTGCCATTGCATATTTGTTACCTAAAAACGTTTAATAAATACTCTATGTTAGATACTAAATTTTTTCATGATAGTGCACAAAGTTACGAACTGCTAGTTTGCACCTACGCGTTACAAAACTTCAGTTTATGCAATGACGCGCTATCGTGCAAAAAATAAATTGTGTTTTAAAGATATCTTCTTTTGTTGTGTTGTGCATTCCCGTTTATTTCTTAACATTTACTCTTACAAAATTATGCAGAAATTCTTTTCCAATGAAGATAATTTAAAAGACCATTTCCAACATATTCAAGATTAGACTTTATTTGTTATGTCGTTAATATATGCTATTTTTTTAAAAAAGTGTTCCACCTTTATTTTATTAAATCGAAAATTTAGAAATATCTTGCATGTAAAAGGTGGTTTAGGGTAAATACTATTAAAAATCTTCGTATCACATCTTTTGAAGATACTGAATCTAAGTATCAACTCTGGTATTTAATCAGCTGCTGTTCAAAGTAACACACACACACACACACACAAACGCGCGCATTAAAAAGGATTGTTTACTGCAAATGCTTCCGGAGGAATGCATTTCGGAATGATTGCGGAGGAAGTCCAAATGTTTCTTCTTTTGGATTCGGGAGATTTCTCGGTGTCGACTTTTTGGTGGAATATAGGTAATGTCTTCTCTGCCTATAAGATTCATGGTAGAGAAAGTAAAAAAAAATATATATGGCATAAAATAAAATATTTAATTTATTTGATTCACATGACCCTCTCCGGGCTCTATTACATTATTTTATCTGCTAAATATTATGTACATACGTAGAAGACATAGAAAATATTTGCAGTGAAAGACTGATTAATTTTGCTCAGAGGTCTCTTTATCAGACATGAGCTTATTTTACGTGTTGTAAATCTACGTCACGGTCCGTCTTTACTTCCTTTCCGAAGGAAGCAATGTTAAGGATTTTTACGTACAACAAAAATTCATCAACCCTGCCGGGTTTGAACCCGTGACCTCATGAACTAGAGGCTAGCATGTTAAACATACACCACGAAGGACGATTTGCTTGGAAAACTTATTAAATGTTATCCTTATTGTTGCGTTAAGCAGGGAGTAAAGGATTAAATGAGAGATGTCGATGGGGTTAAGGAAATGTCCACGGTAGCTTAGTTGCAAATCGTATGATCAGGAATGTCGAAAATGTCAACTGTGGTCGAAGTTTCATATCTCTAAATGTCATTATGTTGCTTAGAAAGGTTGAACAAATGTTACATGTAGTTAGCGAATGACCGAAATAGGCTGTTTCATTGTTTACATAAGGCCTAAACATAAGGTTGCAGTATACTTACGCCTGTTTTGTGTTGAAATTCGCTGGTACTTGGCCGGCCCTATTTGCAATGCCAGAAGCATTTCGCTGCGCTCCCTCTGGGACTCAGAGGGCTTTGGAATTTTTGCAGGTAAAGAAAGGAGAATCCCTCACATCTTGCCGCACCTAATCCTTCAATCAAAGAAATCCTTGTTTTTTGTACATACAAAGAAAGGGGAGCTTTGCCCTGCGTGCGCTACCTTGCATAACAAAATTAGGAGATTAGCCCCGACACATGCCCGGCTCTTTACGTCGCGAGTTTGATACTCTGCTACAGTGGCGACAAAATATGAAGAAAAAGAAACATAAACAGTTATTCTACTTTTCCTTTCTCTTTCTTTTGCCCTTTTTATTATTCTTTGATCGTCTTAATCTTTCATCTCATTTAGATGGCCGATCCACAAAAAATTGAAAGAGTTTTGATTTATAACTAAATAGTTATTATAAACCAATAGACAAGACCCACATATGTCATACGCTAATCTTGAGAAGATCGCTTTTAATTTTTAATTTCTCTACGTAGAATATATAAAGAGACAGAGAAACTATTGCATCCACACAGAAATTCGATACTCCTGTGACAGAAAAACGTTTTTTAGAAAAAAAAAATCCGTGTGCGTGTGTGTGAACAACATGACTCAAAAATGAAGAGTATGTTGAATACCAAATTTAGTAAAATTTATATCTTCCAAGGAAGCGACCGAAGTTTTATGGAAAGCCCCCTCACTTCAAACAAGGAAAAATTTACAAATATTTTATTTTTCTCAAAAATGACTCTAACGACTTCGTTTAAGATACCTTAGGAATATTAAAGGCTTTGCATGACAGCAATAGAATGCATATCTTGATTTTTCTAGAAATAACATCTCCAATGACTTCTGCATAACATCTAGTTAAAACACCGATTTATGTCGTATTCCTTGTTATTACTTTCAATTTTAAAATACTTAAACTTTTCTCAAATAGAAATTTGTCATTCCTTTTTGTATTGTTTTATTCCTGGCCAGGTTAAGAAAATTAAATTTAAATCACATAGCAACCAGCTTTTAAAAGATTTGACGATTGCTTCAGCCTAGTGTATTCCCTTCTACTTAAAGCAGGCAAGTAATAAGACCAATTCTGCTAATGTTTGGATTAGCATAAAGGAGAATAGTTTGTTCGCCAAACAGGTAGAAAAAGGCATATGAATGGAACACATCAGATTTTTCAACTGATCTAGATGTTTCAATGTAAGGTGTGGCCAGATAATATCTAGTCCCTACATCCATTTTGGTGTGATCTTTATCTCGAGTAATTTCAGTTCAGTATTGCTAGATTTTTTAAACATCTTTACATGTTAGATAGGTAGAGTCAAGACCATAGCTGGGATTTAAACCACGCATCCTCCGATCTCTAGCCGGTTGCTCTACCACTGAGTTACCATGGCAACATACCGGCAGAGCATTGAATTTCTCAATTGACTCGTATTTGTCCGACTCTACCTATCCAACTCCTGTTCTACACACGCTTTCTGTGAGAAAACAAAATTATCACAATTTGCCATAATAGTTAGCTATGCTATGAATCCTGGGACTTAAGGTACTTACAACATTGTAAGTCGCCATTGGGGTTGTCATGTCAATATAATTTGAGATCACCTTGTGGTTTACCGGGAAACATGCGAGTCAGTTGAGAAATTCAATGCTATGCTGGCATGTTGTCAAGGTAGCTAGTAGAAGCAACCGTCTTGAGACAGGGAGATCCATGGTTCAAATCCCGGCTATGGCATTTAATTTTTCAGTCTGACTCTACCTATCTAACACACGTTTTCTGTGAGAAAACACTTAAAATCATCATCTTTACATATTACTGTAAATTTTAAACACTAATACATAATAAATGTGGTATTACCAATTATCAAAATGAATGTAAATGATAAGTAATGTGAATATAGTATACATATTAGACTTTTAAGTGATCAGAATGCTTGCAGCATTCCTGAGGACGTGATTCCCCAAAATTTTCTTGGGTTTCTAGCCAATAATATACGGTTTGATACCGGCGTTTCGAAGTTTCTATCATCTTCGTCTGCAGGATAATTATTTTACGTCGCTTTAACAGCTTGGTCATATCGCAACGAAACTATTCGGTAAGATATTTCTTGAGGGTATTTGGTGGACCATAGCCTTTTAACGGCGGAGGGCGAAGGATTTTTTTCGGGGCAAACAGAAGGGGTTAGGGTGCCGTCCAGTTTACTGCTTGTACTATGTGTGGATAGATGACTGCCCTTTATTTCTAGTTTTGCTATGTTTTAGACTAAAGGTGGAAGTTTGGATCGCATTAAATATACAAATATACAATATTTACCTTAGCCACTGAGGGAAGATACATTATAAAAGATCTGATGTGTTCCATTCACATGACTTTCTCTACAACTCTGCAATAAATTATTGTTAAAAAGTTTATGCTTCTATTTACTTCCTACTAATCGAGAAAAAATTAGCAGAAATAGTCTTATTACTTGCTTCCTTGTAAGTAGGAGCGAAATAAGGGAGTACCATAGGTTAAAGTGATGGTCAAAAGCTGGTTGCTATGTGACTGAAGTTCCTTTGTTTGTATGGACACCAGTTCACAAAGTCCTGTAAGAGAAAAGTATTTTTTTATAGCTAAAACCAAAAACAAGGAATATCTCAAAAACAACCAACTCCACGAAAAAATTGTATATAACATAAATTGTGTGTTTTAATGTGCTCTACATTTGTTGTGTGGTAACTTTTTATCCATCTCTTACGGTTTAGCAGTATTGCAAAATCCCGTAAAATTGACCCAGAATAAACTAGTCTTCAGAGGATATTCCCAGAAAATTCAAAATATAAATTTTATTTGTCAGGTAAATATCCTTAATATACGACATTTTAATCAAAATCGTTAGAGCCATTTTTTAGAAAATCAAATTTTTTTTAAAAAAGTTCCATGTAAAGGGTAGTTTGGGGCTGGGGGATTTTTCTCAAAATCTTCGTGTCGCATCCCTGGAAGATACTAAACTTAAATACCAAGCTTGGTATTTTACCGTCTTTTCGTTTTTGAGTTATCGTGTTCACAGACACATGGACACACTGACACGGACACACGGACACACACACGGACCTTTTTCTGAGAATACTTTTTTTGGATACAGGGGACCCTAAAACATATATTTCCGGTGAAATCTCGGTATCGAATTTTTTGGTGGAGCGCAATACCTTCTCTATACACTATGTACATAGTGCGTATAGAGAAAGTAAAAATCAATCCTGCTAAATTGGTCGGCAATGAGATTTGAAGCCAGTCCTCCCAAATATAATGTGTAATGAGTTTAACATGCTTTAATGGAGTGACTCATTCCAGGCGTTGAATGAACGAAACCAATAATTTGATGCTCTAATGAACTAAGAATTACACCTGGTAACTCACCTCAACGGAGTTTCGAACATGGTTGTATTCTTACAGTGCACATGTGGGCACCTATTGGAGCTATTAAAATAGTTGTCCAATTCAGGGGCTCAAACCATGGTCCGTGACTCCCGGGGCTACTGGAAGTGGTAAACTGGAATGAGATGATTGCGGGTGGTCCATGTATAGCCCTCTCCGGGGCTGCTGAGCTGCAGCATGTTGAAAACAACCCGTCCCATCACACACGGAATTTAATTAAAACTGAAATGCTGACAAATGTGACGCCCATAAAATAATAATATATACATGCACGTTGAGAGGCAATAAATATATAATTACCTACCGACCACACAGTCGGAGAAACTCACGCGACACTCCAGGGTATTTCATGTGTTGAAGTAGTTCATTCCTACTTCTACTTCACTTACCTATGTATATGTAATAAGCCATGTTTCTAAAGCTTTTTAATTTCGGTGAAGTAAACGTGTGTGATCCACTTCCGTATTTCTAAATGCTATATATATTGCATGTAACGTTTTATAGCCTTTGTGACGTAAGAGTACGATAACTGAGCTGTTCCGAGAACCGTAGGTAAGACAAGTTGGTTACGTCGTGTGTATAATCATCTAACGTTCTAACACAATATGGGCTCCCTTGTTTCACTACTCCAGGTGTGTTGAACCGACTGTTACATCCAGGAGGGACGGCTGTGACGTAACGTAGCTACCCCTCTATCGGAGCAATGACGTAATACGATTCTTAGTTTTGAAAAACTAGAAATGTCTATTTATTAAAATGCAAAGTATGCAATGACTAAACAAAATAAAATAATTAATTTATCTTTTACTTTCTACCCAAAAAAATTTACAGAAAAAGAAGTCCTGCTATATGTTTGTGGACAGCATATGAGCTATGCTGCCCTCAGACACGCTACGGCACGTAAAAAAACCTCAAGCCTGATAAAACAGGCCTCTGAGCAAAATTAAGCGGTCTTTCACGTCCAGTAGAGAATGGGACGCTAAGAACCGCAGCAGTTTAAGAGCCTCCATAAATAAAACTCCATTTACTTTTTTTCTCAGACACACATACACATACGGATATGTTTCTAAAAATGTTTTTTATTCGGGGGTATTTCTGGCGAAATCTCGATATCGAATTTTAGGTGGAATATTAAGCTTCTCTATTAACCATATACAGCATATATACGGGCTAGAGAAAGTAAAAAAGTATTTGAAAATGTATACCAATTGCAATGAATTTATGCAAATAGTTAATGGCACATCAGACTTTTTAGGGAAAATGGTGTATATGTAGGACAATACAATTTTCTATTTTGTTTTTGTGTAAGTTTTGGTCCATATCTTGTATCTCAACAGCTGTACAAAATGATATACAACTTGTTCCAAACTAAATGATCTCAGAAATGTTAAGATTCGCCAGGAAGAAATTCTTAACTTATGGAGACTAATCGAACCATTTTGACAAAAGAAATTCTGATATATTACACTCACATGACCTGTTTAGATATTGTACACCAATATCTTAAAATCTTATGGCTACATGCATATGGCTTTCTCTACCCATTCGGCCACAAAGTAACGAAATATATGTTTTGCGGTACACCGAGACCGAACAAAAATTTTTGGAAAAAGGTCCGTATATGTGTGTTTGTGTGAGTGTATGTGAGTCTGTGGACACATAGCTCAAAAACAAAAGAAAATCTTCCCACCACAAACCAATCTTTACATATATTTTTTTTTAATTCTATTTTCTTAAAAATGGCTCTAACGATTTTGATAAAAATACCATACAGTAAAGTCATTTCCATTACAAATAAAATGTATATCTTGAATTTTCTGGGAATAGCTTCTGAAGACCTTTTTATTCCGGATGAAATATTCTGAATTTTGCACAACTAGTAAACCGTAAGAGATAGATTAAAACTTACTACACAAAAATGTAGATCTCGTTAAAATACACAATTTATGTGCTATACTTTTTTTCGTGGAGTTTACCGTTTTCGAGATATTCCTTGTTATTAGTTTCAATTGTAAAATACTTGCACTTTTCTCAGGCAGGAAGTGTTCGTTTTTCTTTTGTTCTATTTCTGGTCAAGCAAAGAAGCGATTTGCAATGACAATCGCATAACGACGGCTTCTAAAACATTGACTATCACTTTTGTGTAGTGCATTCCTTTAATTCCCTTCTACTTATAAGGAATTAAATAATAAAAACATTCTGCTAATGTTTATCTCGATCAGCATTGTGTAGAGAGAAGAATAATCTTTTGGAAGACGTTTGTTAATATTTCATATTAAAATTATTAGTAAATTAATACTTCTTTATTCCACAAACAATACCTTTAAATTCATTTTTATTATTTTCATGTTTTAATCATACTAATTCTATTTAATACAATAATTATTATGCACCTTACAAAACAATTTCACAGCATCACTAAAAGGTTGTAAAATTCCTATAAACCCAACTTTATTAGGTCCTTTACGAAGAAAGTCAGATGTTCTTTTACACACACACTCACACATACACAATTTTTTGTGTTTTTAATATTACTCGATGTATGGATACATTTGGAGTACTCCTTGAGAATAAAAGAAAGCTGAACGATTTGTAAAGAGGCACGTTTAGAGTTGTGTAGCCAGAAGTTGAGAGCTTTGTATGTAAAAGGCTCTCAGGTCAAGTTGTATGGCATGTTCAAGTGCAATAATGTCATTACTACTTGAGTGTTCACTTAAGATAACCTTAGAAGTGTAACATATGTGTGTATGACCAGATGGCCTTGTTTGATGCAGGGATCCTATGGATGCCATGTTCATGGAGCAGCACTTCCTGAGGTCACCTTTGAGGCTTTACTCCGAGCTGGACGCCGAGAACAACAACAGTCTCTTCTCGGCGGCGATGATGGAAAAGGCCAGGGCACACCTGCAGATATGGGGGCGACCCTCGGAACTACACAGTCTCCTTGCAGCGGGACCACCCCAGATGTATCCAGGTCGCCCACCGTGTCCCTTACCCATGCCTTTGCCGGCGCACCTCTGGGCCAACGGGACCGCCGCCGGTTCGTCTGCACCACAGCCGTGGTCCTCACCTCCAGGACTCCCAGCAGGACTCTTGGGTCCTCCTCCGTTACCGCCACCCAACGCACATTCGCATCCTCAACTGACGCCGCCACCCACGTCCACGTCATCTTCAGGCTCCTCCGGATCCCCGTCACCCGCATCATCGTCATCGTCATCGTCGGAATTGCGGCTACCTCGGCCGATATTCCCCGGTATGAGCGGACTTCAACAGCGATATAGCCCATACCACTTAGTTCCAAAGCAAATATCACCCTCAGCGACGGGATCCGATACGAGGAACTGAACACTCTGTATACGTGCATGAGACAGCTAATTTATGTGTTAACGTCGACGTGACTAGGTTTTTATTTGCAGTATAACAAACGAGCATTCCTTTTAACTTTGGGAGCGATCATGATCTTATCTACTGACCTCTTTACCAAATAAGTGCTAAGATGGGCCTGCACCACGGTTTTAAACATCAAAACTTTAAAGGTCTATAGGATAATGCTACAATTTTAGTAGATCCCAAGAACAATTTCCTGAGTATTCATGTCCGAAAATAATCTGAAAAGGTACTGAACAGCTCCGTCGTGCGTTTGCATCTTTCCCCTTATATAGCTGCCCATTTGCAGCAGCGACTGTTATATAAGACCTCAAGAGCATGTAAACACTCCTAACTTTTGACTCATCGTGGATGAGTCGACACTTCTAAGCTTGCTCGATGAAGAAGCTTCTTTTCCCGTCCTCTATCAATACAATATTATATTAATGACACCTTATTGTAGCACACTACGGTAGAAGTAAAGGTCGCTAGATGGCAGTCTCTTAGTACTGTACTTCTTAATACAGTAACTGGAATCATGCACGTGGAAACGCATTTACTCAACTGCAATTTTATTTACTCATTACTTCATTCTTGCCTTAGCAGCCTGAACTTAATGATGTAAAATACGCAACAAACATCCACAAAACTACCCTTTATCTCGTAAGACAACTTATGGAGTAGTATCATCAGCGTCGGCTTTGTTGTTGCTGTTGTTGGAAGGACTGCAGTTGTATCAGCTTTTTCATAATCATAACTATTAATGAAAATATACTATTTCATATATCCAAAACTTTGCGGCTCTCAAATTTTTGGGAATCCCAGAATATATACTTACGAGCCTTTGCTGTCCAGTTGTATGTTATAATACTTGATCCTCCTTCAAGGCGATCCGTCAGTCGCTAGCACTGGCCCCAACAAAGGCTCAGTAGAATAAAAACCCCTAAATGCCAAACAGGCCGTTAGTTGACGAAATTGTTGCCCTCAATTACTTATAAAAGTTGCTGCATGGTCACAGTCACTCTTTTTTCCTCATTCAGTCGTGGACTTGTACAAGAAATTCCCAAACTGTGACTACGACGACGACGAGAAATAAGTGAAAAATATTTGATTTATTTCAATTATTAGAGTGCTATTAAATTAATATTTTATTATTATTATTATTTTACATAGGTACCATTACAAATTAATACATATAAGTGAACTGTTCATTGGTACCTATTTTACGAGAACTAACACTTCCTACTATATCCTACAATAAAATACGTTGTTGCATTCCCAAACACAGTGGAGCTTTTATAAAAGCATTCATATAAACATTTAATCGAATAAGTAAGAGGTACGTAAAATAATCCACTTTTAATGTTTCATTCTTAGCTTTCTCTGTTTTCAGAACATTTGTTTCTCCTATCAGGTCAAGGCCTCTTTTTTTTTTTTTTTTTTTTTTTTTTTTTTTTTTGCATTCTTTTGAGTGTATAGGCTGGTTGTCCTTTCTAAGCAGCTGCTTTTTTGTTTTGTCCTGCTTTTTATATTTCTTATTTTACTAAAATAATTAATTTTCATTATAATCAAGTCAACAATTTTTCTTAAAACTTGTTCTATTCCGATCATTGCAATAGTTCATTTTCTAATTTTGTGATTATTACGATTACATTAAAAGGATTTCTAAAATTGAAAATGTAATGTTTCCTCCACCATTTTGACCACATACATTGAAATCACAATACTGCCAGAGACTTTCTCCACAGAGTCGACATGCAGCTCTAAGCTGTAAGGTCGCATGTTCAAACCCGATGAAGGACGATGATTTTTTCGGGCGTAAAAATTCGGAAGGGAAGTAAAGCCGTTGGTCCCAGGTCGGAGGTTTACGACGTGAAAAAGAGGCCTCTGAGCAAAATTAAGCGGTCTTTCACGCCCAGTAGGAATGGGACGAGAACCACAGTAGTTAAAGAGCGTCCAAAAATAAAACTCCATTTTTGGGCAGCTGCTTACATACAAGTAACATCAGGTTGTTTAAGACGCACGCACGTCAATTTTTATTGATGCGAAATTATCGAGACGCAACTCAAAACTAGCTGTGTCTCACATTTCTACTCTTGGTGTCTTATTAGACGTCTCTCATTTGTATTCATACAACCACTGCAAAACATTCTGACAACCAAACACCAGCTAATTTTTCCCTTCATTGTTGATACAAAGCAATGCAAACCTTATGTAAAGGCTTATTCACGAGTGATGTTTTACTACCAGTCCTCGAATATTATCACATGACATAAAGATTACAGAGTATAGGTAAACCCTGTTTGAATACGCGCTTTTAGTAAAATGTTGTTTACAAGGAAGGCGATGATTAAATTAAATCCAAAATATGAGAGACGAAAACACAGAGGATAGTTTCTATGTTTAAAATAAGGTTACAACTTTGTAGTATTATAAATTGTTTTCATTTTCCTCTCCAGGTCAACTGTTCTCAAATGTGATGTGCGTTCCTTGGGTTGAGGGGAGTTTGCAAGTGATATCGGCTCAAGTGATTTCAACCTTTAAGTTCCATTTTCTCCAATTTAACCATTATTATTTTAGCATTTATTTCAGTCTTTAAACCTGAAACTTTAGCTCAACTAAGAACTAAAAAAACAAATATGTTTTGAGAAAATTATGTTACCTCTTAATATTTATGATAACTCCCTTTCTTATTAAACATTCCAATCCACAAATGATAAAATGCTAAAGGAGTTTTCGTCGTTTGCTGTTTACTTTGGACAGTGACAGTGTTTGATTCTTCAGGGAGTATAGCGGTTAACATATAAGAATTAAGGACTCACTGCCTCCACAGCAAGCTGGCCTCTCACCAACAGGTCCCAGGTTCGAATCCCGTTTGTGGATGTGAGAATGAATGTGCGTATGAAAATAACTTAAAACTACAGTAACCTAATCTTAAAACAAAGCTCAAAGGGTAAAACCACTATAAAATGTTTAAGCCAATATCCTCGATGTGACCATAGCAGATACCAGGGACTATAGAAATCAAAGGAATGACAAATTAAGGCCTAGATACAATGGGCGACAGACAGCATACGTGATAAATTCATACTTAATCTGCGTTAGCTATGTCCATTTATTCATTGTGCATAGTCAGGGTTGTATATGTATTTAGTCTTTCGTATGTGTGAAACATGTCCTTCCCAAATTTTTTAAAATTAAATTCAACAACTTAATATACAAATTAAAAAAAATATGATGTATTCCATTCACATGACTTTCTCTACATCTCTGCAACAAATTATCGTTAAAAAGCTTATGATTCTATTTACTTCATACTTATCGAGAAAAATTACCAGAAATAGTCCTATTACTTGCATCCTTGTAAGTAGATGCAAAATAAGGAAGCCCTATAGGTTAAAGTGATAGTCAAAAGCTGGTTGCTATGTGAATGAAGTTCCTTTGTTTGTACGGACAGGAGTTGACAAATTCCAGTGTGAGAAAAGTACAAATTTTTCAAATCTGAAACCAAAAACAACGAATATCTCAAAAAACGATCAACTCCACGAATATATACATGAATTGTGTCTTATCGTGATCTACATGTTTTATGTAGTAAGTTTTTGTCTATCTCATACGGTCTACGAGTTATGAAATTCAATAAAAATCATCCAGAATAAAGAGGTCTTTAGAGGTAATTCCCAGAAAATTCAAGATATACGTTTTATTTGTCAGGTAAATATCTTTAATATTCGATGTTTTAATCAAAATCGTTAGAGCCATTTTTAAAAAAATCAAAATTTTCGAAAAATTTTCCATGTAAAGGGTAGTTTAGGTTGGGAGGGAGATTTTCTTGAAAATCTTCGGATCTCATCCTTGGAAGATACCAAACTTAAATACCTACACGGACATGTTTCTAAAAATGCTTTTTTTTGTTTTTTTTTTTTTTTTTGGATTCAGGGGGTCTCAAAACCTATATTTCTGGTGAAATCTAGGTATCGAATTTTGGGTACAATACAATACCTTCTCTATACACTATATACGTATAGAGAAAGTAATAAGAATTAAATTTTAATATTCAATTAAACGTAACATGCCGTTTCAATTGTTTTATTTCTCAATTTACATGAACTGTTCCAGAAAACCTATTGTTGCAACATAGCTTTGAAATGAAAGGTACACATGTTTTCTTTCCCTTGACATTAATTTAAAATAAATCTTGATAGATATAAAATATTTTCGAATCATTCGTGAGTAAGCCATTAGAATGAAACTTGTATCTCTGACGTAACGTCAAGTTCAACAAGACTGTAGAAAACACTGTGTAAAACTAGATAGGTGCTGCAGTGTAAACATATAGGTTTGATACTAAAGTATGAAAAATAAAAATATAAACATATTTCTTAATTTTAATAAATATATAATAAATTATTTTAAAAGAGGTCCTACAACAATTACAAGAAGTAAGTTTAGAGATTTGGGGGATCATGATCGCGCCTAAATATCGTGCAAAGCGCACATTTCATTCGCTCCTTAGACTTACTTCTCTTATACTTTCGTTTAAACATGTACGAAAATTAACATAGGTGACTGATGAACCAGTATTTCGAATTTTCACAGCTCAAACGTATGTAACATTCTACCTGAAAACCGTATTTAACCAAAAGTAGATGCGTTTAAAAGTAACACTATTAATAAGAAGGAATTAGGTATATACTATAATGAATGTGTCCAATTTTATACTGGCCAAAATGTATAGGTCGTTTCGTGCATGGTGTAATGCGGTCATTTGGTATTGCTACCGCGCACTGATCAGGTATTCTGGCGGCGATTATTGGTCTCCTTGCCGAGATTGTAAACCAAGGTGTTCGGTGGCTTTGTTCTTCGGAGATATAGTTCTTGGAATTACATTTTAATGCCAGTGGTTTTTGAAATATTATAAATATTCTATGTATCAAAGGTTTCTGTAAAATTCCCTGTGTCTGTAAATTTTATATACGTGTATACAGAATGTAAGGAAATGGGTGCTATGCTTTTATAAGTGTTATAAATGAAACAACGTTTTTCCAAAGGAAACAAAACGATTTTCTTTGAAATTCATATAGACTTATTATATTATTCTATTGACAAACATAAACAGATGAGTAGAAAGCCTTCTCAGTCTCGCATGATCTTTACTTGCACCTTATTGTTATTATTATTATTATTATTATACACAAAGCCGAAATGAGGCAAGAGGATATTATCCTGCACACTTCTTGAAGCTTTTTTTTTTAACCATAATATTGTGTGATAGGTTTGCTTTAATGTTATATTACCTATTTTTATACCATAATCCACGAATCATTTTTAACAACTTTGGTGGTCAAAGTCAGAGTTCCAAAAATGTTCCAGAAACTTTCAGAAGCAAGGTAGAGGGTTTTAGTAAGTAAACAGAACACTCTTGCTTTCACACAGAGTATAGGTGACGTCAGGTTCTGCAAAGGACACAGTCCACCCCTTTGCAACAGACGGTTTCATTGCCATTGTTCCATTTATTCACAGTTCTTCTTTACATCCTGAAGAAGCACTGTGGTAATATGCTTAGGGAAAAGAAGAGTTCATACATCAAAATTAGTATAATTTGTGGAGGAATGGGACAGAACACAGCAGCATTAATAGCGAAACCACCGGATGTAATACACAGCTCACTGTATTTCAATGAAACACAAGTAACATGTGACATTATAAAGAAATAATGACACTGTTAGAAAGAAATAATGAGTAAAGTTGAAATTCAGCCTCCTCATTCCCAAACTACATATCAGAGCTTTTCGAGGATCTGTGTCATACACAGCTGATGTTGCTTTTTTTCGCAGCTTTCATAAAGAAATTGTATAATGTCTATAGCTAAACATACATTTAAATTTTTCCTTCTAATACTCCCCGATCCTGATGTAATTGCTTTCGAATTATGTGCACTGCGTAAAACTGAACATCACTTTTGTTTATAGAGAACACTGTGAGGTCCAATAAACACTTGATGTAAACACCATCTTTCTTCGTCACCAACCTTCGGTGCATTTTGGGGGAGGGGTAGGTTTAACGTCCGTTTTTACTACCAATGGCACCTCAGGAAATGACACTGATGATACATGGAATGAAGATGGAGCACCGGTGGAATGCGATGACGGGGTAAACTGGAGAACCCGGAGAAAACCCGCCCCTGCGCAGTTTTGTCCACCACAAATCTCACATACGGTCGCCTGGGATCGAAATGGAAATGGCGTGCTATTTATGGACGCTTTTTAACTACTGTGGTTCTCAGCCTCCCATTCAAAATTGGGCGTGAAAGACCGCTTAATTTTGCTCAGAGGCCTCTCTATCAGGCTTGAGGTTCTTTTATGTGCTAAATCTACGCCAGTAAAAATCCATCGTCTTGCGCCCACGACGTTGGGTAGCCGTTACAACACGGAGGGCGACTTTGGATCGAACCCGAACCGCTTTGATGAGAGACCCGGCCCTCCCTCGGTGCATTTCTACTTGATGGTTTATTTATCAATAGCCCTGCCTGCTCATAAGTAAATAAATACATGTAAATTGAAGTAAAATAATGATTATTTGTTCAAAAAATATCCTTGTTTCAACCACTTTTAATATTCCCAAATTCATTATATGTAAACACAAAGCACGTTATTATTGTAATATAGTTGGCAAGTACCTTAACACATTAAGGTTTCATGATGCATATTTTATCTCTGTTCGAGGTGTGACGTATCAATTCAGCCCTGCTCTTGTCTTAACAGCAAAGTTTAACCCGGCCAAGACTGAGAAAACCTTCTACTCACTCTCCAAATACCATCTTTTGTAAACTTCTCACAGCTCGATGAAGTTTGCCTAGGTTAATTCGAAAAGTTTAGTATAAATGATCTGTCTGGATACATAACAAAAATTACTTATGTGTTTTGATTTGCTATTTATCTCCAGAATTAATTTTATTTGCATAACTGAGTTTTACTTCCTTAATGAGCAATTCTTGCTGAAAGAGGTGGGAATGTCGTTCACCCTATTCCTCATTCTGTATAGCACTGTTAAGTTTGGTGAAATACAATATCAATGATGACCCTAAAAGTTATATAGAAAGAAAAAGAACAGGAAAGCATATTGTATATCCTTTATGTATACTGGGTAGAAGGGACATAGCTGTCATGCTATTTACAAGTGAATGAAACATTGTAATACCGTTTTAATTTCTCAACACCTATTTCATTTGCATTAGGTATATAGAGGGAAATTTTGTTTTTATGTATATGACAAGAACGCCAACTAATCTATATTTTTATCGTCTTTACCATCTTCCTCAAGTACTTTGTTTCGCTACACTTTAGTAATTTCTTTTATACAACTTATAGTTTATCGGTATCGTAGATTAGATATTTTTTGAAAAAGAAAAGGTTCCATTTATTCAGAATAATTCAAATAGTTAAAAACTATTAAAAGTATAGAAAAATAAACTTCATTGTGTTTATGCCAATTACAAGAGATTACTGTGCATAAAAATTAAGTTTCTAGGCTGTAAAAATGGAAACATTGACCAATATACCCATCCTTTAAACATTGATAAACTAACCAAAAACACACGAAAGAACTGTTACTCGTAGTGCAACAACTTCACCGCGAAAAGAAGCGTGCATTTTACTCTGCAACCGAACTAGGCTAATTCAAGTGTTATTTTGCCACTCACCTGCAAAGTAAATTGCTCTGTTGCCAAACGCCTCTGCTTTTCATAGCATTTTTTTAAATTTCCTTTTAAAAATCATTATTAATTTTTTCAGTGTATTAGGATGGCATCCCTTCTACCCACTGAGTAAAATACAATTTTTCTAAGCTATATTACTTTATTTATGATTCTAAAACTTTGTAAAATTCCATTGTTCTACAGCTAAAGGGATTTTGATACCGTTGAACCTATATGAAACGTAAATGGAAAGCAAATATAAGAATATATTTTGTTTCTACATGGTTCGAACAATGCAATACCAGAAATGAATTATAACTGTGTGTTTATGAGAAGTGTTTTGAGTTGTATAAAGACTATATAATTCCAAGAAAATTGGTTTTAATGAACTTACATCACCGGCAATATGTGTTTTTAAATACCGGTGAGTGAGACATGATCGGCCGGATGTCTGAAGGACCGAGTGGCGGTAAAGATGTTAAGTGACTGTGCTGTAAAAATATTTAATTGAAGTGACTGAAGAGGACGAATTAATTAGTGAAAACCAAAGATTGTATATAGTGAATACGAGGTGATTATGTATAGTTAAGGGAACCCAAAAGTGCAAAAATACAAACTAAATAGAACTAATATTAGGTGAAAATGTCAGCATGTTTTGGTGCAAATGAATCCGGTGAATGTCCAAAGTGATGTGAATAGATTCGAAATCTCACTTAGTGTTACTCAAATAAATAATTTATCTTAACGTGTGTATTTCATGTATGTTCAATAAACCAACCACCGGTAATAATCACTCCTTGTCCTAGATCCCTATAACCTCTATAATTTTGGAATATATCTTAACTTGTATGTGTATAACATGTGTGTGATTAAATCCTAAATATTTGTGCTCTTTGAACTTTCTTCATAACAGATTTTAAAAGCCATTTAAAAATACAATTTGGTAATTTACAACTTGGCTTATTTATGTTTTGTTTTCAATTCGTAATTTATTAATAGTTCATGAGACTGTGATTCACAGAAGGTTTATAAACTCAAATGTGTAGTAAAACAGAGTACCTCTACTCCTATAATTTATTTGCATTCCTCTCTGAAAATGTACTGTAAAAAAACAAACTGTATTTTATTTCCTGATAATTATGGTAAACATTTTCAATGCCAATTTTTCTGTATCTACATAGAAGTGCTGTTATAGCAGTCAGATATTTAAAATAAATCTCGCTATACGTATGCTGGAGTTGGCATTTTGAAAACTGTTCACTTAATATGATGATATGGAATTTCAGAAATACATAGCTTGAAATGCTGTAACATTCCGAACAAAATCAAGAAATAGAGTACTAAAGCTACAAAATAAACATTAAATACAAGATATTTACTAATCCAGCGTTAAAATAAATCAAACAATACCAACTAAATTGGTAACCCTATTTTAAAAGACCAAGCTCAGATTGGATCTCAAAAACAGTTTATAACTAATTATATAACAAGAGGACGAAGATCTTTAGGACGTCCTATGAAACCTGGAAGAAATATTTTCTATAGGAACGTAACAGCCTTCACAAGCCCAATAATTGGAAGGAAGAATGATACTGTCGATCTATACTTTATAACTTTATGAATTTTAGTTGTGAATTGTTGTAGGTAAATTATTATGGCATATTATGCAACGAGAGTATAATAGAAATTAACATGCTGTATAATTGTCATTATAGTCAAGTTTCAATCTACTACTTAAGCTCGACCAAGTGTCTAAGTATAAAACATTTATAAATTATTTATAATTCTATGCTTATCTGAGTCAGTCCCTTACTTTATGCAGTGAAACAACTGGTAGGGTTATTGTATGTGTGATGTTACGAAAGTATCGGTTTTATTCTGATCTCGACCTTATACCATATTTGATACATGCAGTATATATGCTATAAGCTTAAAACGTAGACTTTTAAAAATTATCAGACACACATGAATAATTGATAGTTGGGCTTGCACCACTGGAACCAAAGTTTAAAAGATATTCTTTGGGGGAAACGGGCAAGTTAAGGAGACAAACCCCCAGCCAGGATCTATGTAGGTATTGGCGGGAATAAAGTGAATTTTAACATTAAAAAATTTCAACCCAACTTTATTTAAAAATGTGCACCACAATCAAATAGAATACAGAAATATTAACAAAGCCTCGTGCTCGCCACAAATTGAAAAACCAAAAGCCATAGAGACACTGAATAATTTATAAGCACATGGGACCGAGAAGATTAAGAAAGTTAGCCAATTTAAAGCCAGAAATATCGCAAGGTTAATCTAGCTAATATTAACAAACTGAAAGCTCGCTCCCGGACAATTTCTCACGGCGCAAGTGGCGTCGAAGAAGATGCGCCTCCTGGCGCTATGTCAGACGTTATTGATGGTGGTTGCCCAAGGCAGAGCTGCCAGCCAAGCCCCCCCCCCCACCCATCCCTCCAGTAGGGGACCACGCGACGAGTCCAAGCCAGCGCAGAAACGTTAGATACGCCAGCTAGACTTCTAGCAGGCTAATGTAAGCTCTTGCAGCGGAGTAATGATGAAATAGACAGTGACGTAAAATTCAGCGTGGAACGGAGACGTTACGCTTTCAACAGTTGGTGTTTGGTAGAGTTACGAGATTTGCTCAGACGCGAAAGTGAGGTGCACTTTAATGGGTTCCGTAATAGTGTAGCTGCTAGACGTATAATTACATTTTTGCATGTCGAGCCTAAATTCATCTAAAATTCAAGACAAACAAATTAGTAGTAAATAATGGTTTAATAATATGCTCTTAATCAAAATTATTAGAGATTTCTTTTGTAAATAAAAAATGCATAGAACATTACTATATAAAAGTAATTTAGAGGGAATATTGAATACTTCTAAATGACATATTTTGGAGATACTGAAATTAAATACCGACTAATCTTTGTAATTTATATTTTTGGTACATAGAAACCTAATAGAAGTGCATGCGGACGGATCATGTATGAATAAAAAGTTATGTTTTTTTTTACCGTAAGTTTAGCTTCCAGTTTTTTTGTCAGCGTTGCGAGGAAAGCTGTTAATAAAAATGCTGAACATGCTCGTGTATACAAAATTATAGAAGCATACAATTTGCGTGGTGGGATAGAATTTCTCATTAAAGAGGAAATTGGGCTGCATAATATCAAAATAGATTTCAGCATCATATGAAGTGTATGCATTGTCTGCTGCAGTTGAAATATGCATGGAAGATTAACCTAGTAGTAAGAGTCTGTTATTGTTTGCCATTTACGCAAAGTCATTGAGGACGAAGAGGACCTGAGAAAAATCCGAAAACAGTTCAAGGTATACGTTTAATTTGTCATGAAAAATTTTCATGAGAAAATAAAATATGAAAAATACATTTTAATTTACAAAAGACCTTTTAGGGGATTGAATAGTTCATAAATGAATCACATATTATAATGTAATTAGAAATCGTGTTAGTACTTTTATTGGTAAACTTGTCCGGTTATCTACTTCAAGTAGTCGAATAGTCGGGATCTAATTAATTTAATTTTGCAAAACAGCATAAGAAATAGATTCAAAAAGTTCATATTTAGCTCACTGAATTAATTTTAATCATTCTGATCGTCCGGCACAAATTTTTCATGTGACACTTTGGCTGGACATTGGAGTATAACTTTTCTTCTAAAATGTTGCTAAATCTGTCCGTAACCTATATTTTCAACTCTTTATATATAAAACTATAGCAACCTGGTCATAAATTGTTCTCTGGTGTATAGGTCTCAGGGAACATTTTCACAATCTCCTGATATATGCAGTTTTATCACCGGTGTCCATAGATTTATAATCTAACATTTTCGGCTGTTTTGGCATGGTCTGTAGATTTAAATACTTTGAGTGTTAAAATATTTCTATCTGACGTTTCGTCCCTATGGCTCTGTTAGAACTGTTCTTGACAGAGAAACGTCATGAAAACCACCTCTGAAGATGATCCTTACAGACAGGGACGAAACATGAGCTGGAAATATGTTAACGAAAATATTTTAATCTACAGACCATGGTAAAATAGCCGAAAATTTTAGATTATAAAATCCCTACTCATAATGTCAATCCCTGACATACAAATTCGTGCAATATTGCCTCTGATAGAATGGTGAGCTTTCCGCTTTTCAACCCAGGGTGTCAAGCTCGATTCCTGCTCGGTGGGGAATTCCCTATCCCCATAGAGTCTGGGGAGTTCATTCTATATTGGGTGTGAAAGAATGCTTAATTTTGCTCAGAGGCTTCTTTATCAGGCTTGAGCTTCTTTTGCGTGCCGTAATCTACGACACGGTACCAACGGCTTTCCTTTCCGAAGGAAGCCAAGCTAGGGATTTTTACCCTCAAATAAATCCATCGCCTTCCGCCGGGTTTGAAACCGTGAACTTGGGAACAATAGGCCAGCATATTAACCCTAGACCATGGAGGACAACATGAATGTGAGAGAGAATGTGTGAGTGTGTATGTGTTGAATAGTATAAAACTCAACGTTAAGAAATCCAACAATTCAGCGAGAAAACATCAGTAGTTGTTTTTAGCAAAGCCCATAGAAGTTAAATGAGACTATATAAATGAAATTATTGAGAAAACATATACACATTTTTATCAATCTGCACAACATTTTGAACATAAATTTAAAACACTTCCGCTGTCTTATATTTAACCCCTTAGTTCAAGATGCTCCATCGCGCCTCGTCTAAGTCAGAGTATTCACGCGTACTCAACCACAAACTGTGGAGCCGGCTGGAGGGAGAGCACGATAGCCAATACGTCACTAAGAGAAGTTTGTACTGCTCTTCCTGGCAGTTGACTCAGCCGTGACGATAGCTTGCCCTCTATTCCCAGCAGGCAGATCCTTGTGTGTCATGAGTAACTTGATGCGCTTTTAGCAAGCCCCAAGCTGGAACATCCTCCTTTAGTTCCTACTTAGAAACTCAATTATTTTGATTTCGAGATCATTAATCATGGAGCCCGCCTGCGTAGTATGGTGGTAGCGTGTCTGCTTCACATTCGAAAGGTCGTGAGTTCGAATATCGCTTAGGGTAAGTTACCCGGATAAGGTTTTTTCGGGGTTTTCCCTTATCCTGAGAAGACGAATGTCCAGTGACTTTAAGCTCCATGGACCCCGAGATCATTTGAACATCATTTCACCAATTTCATTCATCGTCCGAAATAACCAATCAGGTTAAAGGCCGTTAAGCTACAAACAAACACGTTGTTCTTATTACACTCTCTTATTACATTGTAATATTATTTTAATCCTATTATATTGTAGGATACGAAGAAAATTATACACTATTTGACTACTTCCAAAAGTTACATTTTTCGATATTTTCAATTCATAATAAGTAAGTCACCATTTAATCTGTGTGTGTACAGGACATGACAAAATTCAGAGGTTACTTTATATTTTCCAAAAACTACCCCAGCCCTTATTTATATCATAAGTATTTAGAACAAATTCATATATATATATATATATATTTATTCTATAGGATTTGAAGAAAATTATAGCTTACTTAACATCCTATTCCTAATCAAGTTTTTAATCCTTATGCAACATTCTGCACTGTTTGACGAATCCGGATGATACCGTGGAAGGTGTCAGGTTAGGGTTCCTCTGGCAGTTATTCAGTGTTTTAATGAGCAGTGGTATGCTGCATTATTTCTACAGTAAAACAGTGAACCTACATTAACTGCTTTTTAAAAACCACTGCTTCGACTGAGATCCTGGCTCCATTTTGTTTACAGATAGTAGCAGGTGGCCCAAATGCTGCATATTTGATGTGTACAGAAATCTCTTCGTGCATTAAAAGAGTTTCAAAACTCAACGAGGCTATTTCAAGTTAAAACCGGTAATTGCGGAATTGGCTGACCGACCTACCTTTTCCCTCTTTTGCTTATTAGCGGGTCGCGCTCATTGAAAAGGCTAAAACGAAGGTCGCGCTCGCCTGTTCTACACTGGCCAGCTTTAAGTTCAAATATTCCCGTTAAGTTCTGCAACTTTTTTATCACACGAAACGTCAAATATGGGGCAGTGGGGCCACCTGGTATGGAGTGAAGTGGACAGGCAATCCAAGGCGGTTTTCATTACAGTTCGATCAGCTGTCGCGGATGGAGTCGACTGCAAGGTAGTTACGAGGTGTTCATAGTGTGACGTCAGTGCATGAGGCACTCACAACAAAACACATTCGGGCTCAATATCTACAGCAATCTCAATATCTTTCTGCTGCTTGGCTAGTTCCATCCACACAGAATGCCTTCGAAACGAAAAGCAAATATTTGGGTATTGTTGAAAGTTTTAGAGGAATTTAGGAGTGAATATTTTACTTCAAATGGTGACGCGATTAAGTGTAGGTTATGCAAAGTAGAAGTAAAAGGCAATGTCAGACGGATAATACATACAAAGACGCTGGAGTAGTAAAAACCGCTTCCAAATATAAACATATGTTCAATAAACAGCAACCAATACACGAAATGCTTTCCAATAAGCAAACTGAATTTTATAAAGATTTGTCTGAAATGTTAATAAAATTTACTATTCCATTTAACAGTAAACAATACCTGCTTCAAAGTTTTTTTGAAAATACACACACACATAAGTATTCCTTGATACACCAAATCGTCAGTGTTATTTAATTAAATCTGTGAGCAGGTATTACTCACCAATTCCAAAATGTTGCTAATAAGATGAACAACATATTAACATGTGGATATAAATAAATGTATCATAATTATTCTACAGTTACATATTTTCATATAATAACCATAAGATACGCTCTCATTTTGGTTCATGACATGATAAAATTGATGTAATATTGTACATAAATAGCAGAACCACTTTTCTCGTTATCCAATTCTACCGCACCTCCTTCTTGTTGACATCACGTGACAAACTCACCCCCTACCTGTTCCTATAGTTCATGTTTCGCAACATTTATTAACTCTATCGTTCGCTCATCGGTTATCCCTTTTCATAGTTCATTTATGTCGCATTATAAAAATCTAAGTGCTCCATTCTTTCTGTTCCGCAAAACTGTTCTAGGTTTACAAAGGTTCATTACTTTATGTACATAATGCTAATCAAGACAAACACTACCAAAACTGATCTTATTACTTAGTTCCATTTTATTTTTTAGTTTATGGACGCTCTTTAACTTCTGCAGTTTTTAGCGTCCCATGGGTGTGAAATATCGCTTTATTTTTCTCTGAGGTCTCTTGAGGTTCTTTTAGCACCCTAAATTTAAGACACGGGAAGCGATGCTAATGATTTTTCACTCAAAAAATGCATCGCCCTCCGTGACCTTCGGAACCAGAGGCTGCATGTTACCTCCAGACCACGGATGACTACTTATAAGTAGAAGGCAAATAAGGAAATACAAAAGACTAAACCTACAGTTAAATTCTAAAAGCTGTCCTTATGCGAATGTAACTGAAAACTGGCTGTCCTTGCATGACCAGGAGTAAAACAAAACAAATATGAAAGGGAAAATTACTTCCGTTTTAATAAAAATTAAGTTGCAGTGTTTCAAAATTTAAACCAATAACAGGGAATATCTGATATGGTTAGCTCTGCAAAAACTGTTTATGACATAAATGATGTGTTTTAACAAAATCTACACTTTTGTGCAGTACGTTTTTGTTTCTATTTCTTGTGGTTAACTAGCTGTGCAAAAGTCATTCAGGGACTATTCCCAAAAAATTCAGAATATACATTTTATTTGCCAAGTAAACAATTTTAATATAACACATTTTAATCAAAATCGTTAAGATCATTTTTGAGAAAATCGAAAATGTTCTAAAATTTTCCATATAGTTTGGGGTGGGTGATTTTTCTTAATAATTAAGATACTTTTCGTTTTTGAGTTATTCTGCCCACATACACACAAGGATCTTTTCCATTTTATTTCAGAGGTCCTCAAAATATGTATCTCCGTTGAAATCTCAGTACCAAATTTTTGGGTGGAATATACTACTTTCTCTACCTACTATGTACGTGCTAATAAAGTAAAAATGATAATAATTTCCTCTTTTGTTATAGTTATTTCGCAGGCTCTATTGCTTACTTCCAAGCTTCTTATAATTTTCGTATTCAGAAAACATTTTTTCTGAATCTCAATTATTGTTCATTCACTATCAGCTCCATTTCAATAAGTTAGGATAGATTGTTTGGATCATTACTTGCGCTATTGCTAGATCTAGCAGAGCGGTATAATAATAAGGGATCGTTCATTGAATGTTATTTTATATACGTTGTTGATCTCTTTTGTTTATCCAAAGCTGTGGTCAAATAGGCTAACTTTGCGAAATCATAATCCAGGACGTTTTCTCTGTTGCAAACAATAAGCATGACCAGCAGTAAAGTCTATTTAGTTCGTATGAACCAAGCAGCCACATATTCTTTTCGTAATTGTTTTTATCAAAGTACTTTTTGTAAAGGTTCTTTTGTACATAGTGGATAGAGAAGGTATTGCATTCCACCCAAAATTCGATGTGACTATTTCACTAGAAATATATGTTTTGAGGTCCGCTAAGACTGAAGAAAAGGATTTTTAGAAAACCTAATTCGAAGGTTGATTTAATTGTAATTTTATAAAGACTATTAAAACTATTATAGCTCTATATATGTTATAAGGGTCTAGTTCATTTTGTGGAATTAGTGTAGAATTTTTCTTCACCAAACCAGTGTATGTGTATGTGGACAGCATAGCTCATAAACGAAAAGATCGTTAAATACCAAACAATAAGAAGATTTTCAAGAACCCCCCCCCACAAACTACCCTTAACATGGACACATTTTTGAAAATATTGTTTTTCTCAAAAACGGCTCTAACGGTTTTGATCAAAATACCGCACATTAAAAATACTTCCATCACAAATAAAACGTATGCTTTGAGTTTTCTGGGAATAGCCTTTGAAGATCTCTTTATTCTCGATGAGTTTTGCAGAATTTTGCATAACGGTTAAGCCGTAAGAGATACACAAAAACTTAACGCTAAAAAGTATATCTCAATAAAACACATACTTTATGTCATATATGTTTTTCTTGTAGAGTTGACCGTTTTCGAGATATTCCTTGTTATTACTTTCAATTTTAAACTACTTAATTTTTCTCAAACGGGACCATACAATGCGACCACCTTTAAAAGTTTTGACTATCGCTTTAGCCTAATGTATTCTCTTATTTCTTTTCTACTGATAAGGAAACACGTAATAAGAACCAATTCTGCAAATGTTTACCACGATTAGCATTATTGAGATAAAGGAATAATATTTTATAAGAAGAGTTTGTATATGAAACAACCAGAAAAAGTTATGTGAATAGAACACATCTGATGTTTTCCTTTCCTCATAGTGCTATAAGGCGAATCTCTTGCTAAACGGGTGATAAACCTAGAATCGTAGTACACTTCCGTAAAACGTGTAGCAAGGGCTGCTTGAAGGGCACGTGTAATTAATTACATTTTTGAAACACACGCTCTTTTATTAACCCAAGTCCCGCCTACTCCTCACCAAGACGCTACCTTATTTTACAATTACCATTTGAGATAACCGTTACTTTTGGAATGATACTCACTATTACTCCAGTTTACTAGTTTCAGAACTAGTTTATGTGTCTCGTCACATACTCTGAGCGTACTATTCTCAAGAACTGACCTTGAGCCAACGCAGTTCTTGTTTAATGGGTTTTTGGGATCCTAATTACTCTCGCAATTCTGACTTTCTACCTAATTACTTCTCTCTAACACTTGCTTCACCAATTACCCTTGCACAGTAACAGTTTTTGTAACTTGTGATTTAACATATTGTATGTTGATTTTAATATACGCAATTATTTATCACAATTAATTCTTCAAATCAACATTATTCTGTAATAAATTATTACTTCAATACTACAGTAATTGCAGTACCATATTCACACTTTTGGAATAAAGTACTGCCTATGTAGTTTCATCCAGAAAAATCGTGTTTCCCGTATTAGCCAGTACACTATTGTTCATAAGAGCATTACATTAACGTCAGTGGTGGACTAGCAACGCTCCAGTCTCTGTTTTATTTTGCTGCATATACCGCTCTTTTTCTAATAATCGAACCGTTTTAGACATCTGTCACAGGCACCTTAATATAAGCGTTCGAAAATCCACGATTATTAAGGTGATACTAATCTACTGACCATCCATTCAAGTCGAACGTCTTGAGTACGAATCCCAGCGACTGCAGTTAAATGTGCCTGTTGTAAAGGATGGGTAGGGTCCGCTAAAATAGTCGGTGTGATGGCACTAGTGTATGATGATGTGGTTACATTTGAGCTTTTTATTCTTAATACACTACAATGATGTTGATATGAGTTATATATTTATAATATAAAATGGCTAGAGACACTTTTATTTTATTTCTGAATGACAGTATAATATGAAACTTATAAAAGATTGCACTTAAATAAAATAAAACGTTACTAATACTGTTTGTTATAAAATGATAACACTATGCATTAAAGGGTGATTGTGGATCAAATGTGCTTGTAGTAAAGGATGGCGAGAGCCCATGTAAAATAAGCGGTGTGATATCATTAAGTGATGTTCTGATTATATTTTAGTATGCGAGTATTTTCATGGATTTTATTTTTTATTATAGAAATAATACAATAATATTGATAGATAATGACTAAAAAAACTTTTTTGTTGATTGCTGAGTACCAGTATAATATGAAGATAGTAAAAACGTTACCGTTAAATAAAATCAAACGTTACTACTCATGTCTGTTGCCAAATAGCAACAATATGCAATAGCGAGTTAAAAAGCGTTTCTCATTTTTAGGCAGTAGTGTGCTGCTCATAAAGCTAGAAATTACTATAGGTGGAGCTGCAGTTTTAGGGCAGATATACCATTTACTGGTTCGAGAAGCATTACATGTACTTGACTTTCCGCATAAGACAGAAGATGTTGCGGAAGTTCACTGTACGTGGCAGGCATATGTCCATGTGCGATGTAGCCAATTAGCAGGCTCTCTCAAGCCAGTTGGCCAGTCGAAGATTCTGCCTCTGTATAAACATTTGGCGTTCATTACTGATAATTTGACGGTTATACTTTTTAATTTGGACTCGTGTCCTGTTTAAAGTGAGTAAATAAATAAATAAATAAGCACTTGCAAGAGCTTTACTAAAGATACAGTTGCTATCCCAGAAGTACCCGACCTGTCGCATAGATAGCGGTTGTTGTTTCAAAAATGGTAAAAATTACCAACCTCAGAAAGCTTAAGTTTCAAGTTTAACGATTTTACATTGTTTAGCACTTTTTTGGTAGCCATCATTAGTGAATGTTCTCAGTGAATTTGTAAACTTGGATAAAACTGGTCATCGTTATGTGACGCAATACTTTCATTTGAAACGTCTTAGTCCAACTAATATTAAAGCTGAGATAGATTCTACTTTGGGGGAGACTGCTCCTTCGTTTACAACAGTTAAATGTTGGCTGGCAGAGTTTAAGCGCGGCCGCACGAGCTGCCAAGACGAACATCGCAGTGGTTGACCAAATTAGGTTACCAGTCCAGAAATTGTAAAGAAAATCCACTGAAAGTGTGGGAGCTAGCAGGCATTGCAGGCATTTCAGTTTTTGCGTCGATTCATAACAATGGATGAGACTATCAAAACAGTGGATTGGAAGGGGAGAATCGGCTCCAAAGAAGGCGAAGAGAGTTCTATATGCAAGCTGGGACGCACGCGTGATAATTTTCATTCATTATCTCAAAAATCTCTAATGTGTTCCACTCACATGACTTTCTCTACTTCTGTGTAACAAATTATTGCTAATAAGCTTATTCTTCTATTTATTTCATGCTAATCGAGAAAAAATTAGCAGAAAAAGTCTCATTAGTTGCTTCCTTGTAAGTAGAAGCGCAATATGGGAGTATCATAGGTTAAAGTGAAGTCAAAAGCTGGTTACTAGGTGACTGAAATTCCTTTGTTTGTATGGACACGAGTTGACAAATTCCTGAATTGAAAAAAGTACAAGTTCTTTAAACCTGAAATCAAAAACAAGGAATATCTCAAAAACCATCAACTCCTCGATAAAATGTCTCATAAATTGTGTGTTTTAATGTGCTCTACATGGTAAGTTTTTGTCCATCTCTTACGGTTTAGCAGTTATGCAAAATTTTGAAAATTCATCCAGAATAAAGTAGTCTTCAGAGGCTATGCCCAGAAATTTCAAGATATACATATTATTTGTCAGGTAAATATATTTAATATACGATACTTTAATCAAAATCGTTAGAGCCTTTTCATAAAATCAAAATTTTCGAAAAAAAAGTTCCATGTAAAGGGTAGTTGGGGGTGGGGAGATTTTCTTGAAAATCTTCGTGTGGCATCCTTGGAAGATACCAAACTTAAATACCAAGTTTGGTATTTAACGGTCTTTTCGTGATTGAGCTATGCTGTCCACGGACACACAGACACACACACGCGACCTTTTTCCAAAAATGCTTTTTTAGGATTCAGGGGAACCCAAAACATGTATTTCCGGTGAAATCTCGATATCGAATTTCTGGGTGCATTACAATACCTTCTCTATACACTATGTACATGGTACATGTAGAGAAAGTAAAAAGGAAAAATCTGATGTGTACCATTCACATGACTTTCTCCATATTCCTGCAACAAATAATTCTTAAAAAGCCTATACTTCTATTTACTTTATGCTAATCAGAAAAAATTAGCAGAAATAGTCTTATTACTCGCTTCCTTGTAAGTAGAAGCGAAATAAGGGACAACCGTAGGTTAAAGTGATAGTCAAAAGCTGGTTGCTATGTCAATGAAGTTCCTTTGTCTATAGGGATAGGAGTTGACAAGTTCCTGTATGAGAAAAGTATGTTTTTCATAGCAGAAACCAAAAATAAGGAATGTCACAAAAACGACGAACTCCACGAAAAAAATGTATATAACATAAATTGTGTGATTTAAAGTGCTCTACATTTTTTGTGTAGTAAGTTTTTGTCCATCTCTTACGGTTTAGCAGTCATTCAAAGTTTAGTAAAATTCATTCAGAATAAACTACTCTTCAGAGGCTATTCCCAGAAAATTCAAGATATGCATTTCATTTGTCAGGTAAATATGTTTAATATCCGAAATTTTATTCAAAATCGTTAGAGCCATTTTTGAGAAAATCAAAATGTTCGAAAAAAGTTCCATGTAAAGGGTAGTTGGGGGTGGGGGGATTTTTCTCAAAATCTTCGTGTCGCATCCCTGGAAGATACTAAACTTAAATACCAAGTTTGGTATTTTACCGACTTTTCGTTTTTGAGTTATCGTGTTCACAGACACACGGACACACGGACACACACACACACACACACACACACAGACACTCACACACACGCGGACCTTTTTGTGAAAATGGTTTTTTTGGATAATGGGGACCCTAAAACATATATTTCCGGTGAAATCTCGGTATCGAATTTTTGGTGGAGTGCAATACTTTCTCTATACACTATGTACATAGTACGTATGGAGAAGGTAAAAAGTAATCAATGGCTAAAATTATCCAAACTTGTTACAGCGTTTGAATGATCAAATCGAGCAAAACCGACCACATTTATTGAAAAAGAAAGTTTTGTTTCATCAAGACAATTCACCACTTTACACGGCCATTATCGCCAGGTCCAAAATAAATAGGTTAAAGTTCGAATTGCTTCCTCATGCACCCTATTCGCCAGATTTACCCCCTCTGGTTATTTTCTGTTTCCAAACTGGAAAAACAACAAGAAGATTTGCCAACAATGTAGAGCTGGAGTCTGCAGCTGATGGCTATTTTGTAGACCTCGATATTTCTCACTGTAAACAGGGTATCAAAGCTATTAAACATCGCTGGGAAGGGAGCCTATGTAGAGAAACAAAACTGTTTTTCCCCAAAATTGTTGTGCTTTCTTTGTTAGGTTGGGTACTTCTGGTACAGCTCTCGTGTCTAACTAGTAAAAATGTATAGTCTTTCACAACTGTGTTTCATTGTATATTTCAAAATATGTCCGTGAAAAATGATATGATTTTAAAATATTTCTGCCCAGTAAACATCGTAATCATTTATCAATAATTGCAAAATACACACTATTAATATTATTTGGGGTTAAGCTGTTTGGCTATATTTGCTTCTACATGTTTCTGTGAGCAATTGCTTTCACAAATGAGTCAAGTCAAGCCAAAATACAGATCTTGTTTGATTGAAAATTTTAGTTGGCGCACCTAAAATATCTCATCGGAGAAACGCAGATTTTAACGAAATAATTGTGAGTGTAAAATAATGTAATTAAAGAGACAGTGTACTTTGTATTATTTTACTTTGCTCTAAACTGCATACAAATCAAATCAGTGTTATTTATCTAAAAATCATCAATCGCCACTCCAAACATTTCCTATTTTTCCCTCCATGTACCCATTTATTTCAAAGTATGCATTTTGTGTTAGACGACTTTGCGGGTTGCGTATCAAATGGTTCAACGTTTGCCCATGTCTTCTTTACCAGGATTAGCAGAAGCTAATGCGATGTGTTTCATTCACATGACTTTCTCAATTTCTTCTGCAAATAAATTAGTCTTACAAAAAATTATTTATCCACATCATTCAATCGTGTAAAACATTAACAGAAATTGCGTTATTACTTGTTTCATTCAAAACTGAAGGGAATACAGTAGGCTAAAGTGATAGTCAAATCTTTTAAAAGCTGGCCCTTATGTGTACAATCCAAGTTCGGTTCTCTTTCTATGGTTAGAAATAAAACAGAAGAGAGATTAAACAAAAGATGACTTCCAGTTTGAGAAAAGTTTAAGTAGTTTAAAACCAATAACCAACAACGAATGTCTCGGAAATGGTTAACTCTAGAAAAAAATATACATATATTCCATAAATTGCGAGTTTTAACGAGATCTACGTTATTCCTGTGGTAAATGTTTGTGTATCTCTTACGGTTTACCGGATTTGAAAAATTCAGCCCGAATGGAAAGCTCTTCAGGGGCTGTTTCCAAACAGTTAAATATACACATTTTATTTGTCCCGTAAATATCTTAAACCATGGTATTTTAATCAAAATCTTTAGAGAAAAACACATTTTCAAAAAATTGTCAGGGTAGTTTGGGATGGGGGGATTTTTCTGAAAACCTTCGTGTCGTATCCTTGGAGGATACTTAAGCTAGTTTTGCATTTAGCGAACTATTAGTTTTTAAGATATGCTGCCAAAGACACACACCCGGACCTTTTTCTAATTATTTTTGGATTTCCCTCGGTATCGAATTTTTTAATAAAATGCATTACCTTGTCTACCTGCTAATAAGGCATCCTAAAAACGCAGTGAAGAAACATGATGCATACTAATATGTATTTCCCAAAGCACTCACCACACTTGCTTGAGTAGAAACTTCCAGGTATAACCAGCTTTCTTGATCGCTCACTTGGAGAAAATGTTGCAGTTAATCATTGCTGCGTATAATGGAGAAAGTTCCTGAACAAGTGAGTGTCGACCGGATATCCTTGGAACAGTTCTTCAAGAACAAGTGTAAAGTATTGTTTATTGACTTGATAATGATTTCAAATGACAGTAGGACTTGCGTGTTGGCATAAGACCTCACACGTAGTCTCGAGACCGTGATTCGCTCATGCAGCATGCCATATGGCCCTCGTAAAGTATACGATACATACTGCAACAGCAGTAAGATACAAATGTTGGGCCTCGTCTTGCCCAAAGGGTCCTCAGGTACAACCCATGTAGCATGCATGTCATATGTTCTTTATATTTTGTTGAGACTTTCATTTGGTATCCTTCACATCACTTATTTTAAATGAAGCTTTACTTGTATTTTTCAGATTTTTTGTTTTTACTTTCTCTATACGCACTATGTACATAGTGTATAGAGGATGTATTGCACTCCACCAAAAATTCGATAGCGAGATTTCAGCGAAAATATATGTTTTAGGGTCCCCAGTAGTCAAAAAAAAAGTATTTTCAGAAAAAGGTCCGTGTGTGTCCGTGTGTCCATGTATCAGTGTGTCCGTGTGCCTGTGAACACGATAACTCAAAAACGAAAAGTCGGTAAAATACCAAACTTGGTATTTAAGTTTAGTATCCTCCAGGGATAAGACACGAAGGTTTTGAGAAAAATCCCCCCACTCCAAACTACCTTTTACATGAAACTTTTATCGAAAATTTTTATTTTCCAAAAAATGGCTCTAACGATTTTGATTAAAATATCGTATATTAAAGATAGTTACTTGACAAATAAAATTTATATTTTGAATTTTCTGGGAATAGCCCCTGCAGACTACTTTATTCTGGGTGAATTTTACGGAATTTTGCATAAGTGCTAAACCGTAAGAGAGAGACAAAAACTTACCACACAAAAAATGTAGAGCACATTAAAACCCACAATTTATGTTGTATACATTTTTTCGTGGAGTTGATCGTTTTTGAGATATTCCTTGTTTTTTGTCTAAGCTATAAAAACATATTTTTCTCATACAGGACTTTGTGAACTCGTGACCATACAAACAAAGGAACTTCAGTCCCATAGCAACCAGTTTTGACTATCACTTTAAGCTATGGTACTCCCTTTTTTCGCTTCTACTTACAAGGAAGCAAGAAATAAGGCTATTTCTGCTAATTTTTTCTCGATTAGCAGGAAGTAAATAGAAGCATGTGCTTTTTAAAAATAATTTATTGCAGAGATATAGAGAAAGTCATGTGAATGGATCACACGAGGGCCGTTTTTTCAACCTCCGTTAGGCTGTAAATAAAAGAAAAGTTCACAGAAAAAAATTATTTTATTACTAAAAGTTTTGTACACTTATGGTTACTTTTCAACATAATCACCGGCAAAATTAAGACATTTATCGTGCACAAGCTTTGCAATACCCACTTCATAAAATGTTGCCGCCAATGAATTCAAATCAATGCTTTTTGGTCTCAGGAAGCTCAAAACATATAAAATAAATATCTATATCGACCCTTTGGTTGTAATACAATACCCTCTCTATCTACTATATACATTGTACGTGTAGAGAAAATAAAAAGAACTAGACTCATCTAGTTACTAAAGTGTGAAATGGTAAACAACGGACGGGAACACTTCACGATATACAACTTTACACACATCTTTTGCAGCTAACACCACCCAGAAGGAAAGGCAAAGTGAAGGAATCACAGGAGGCTACAGGGCGTAGAGACAGTAGGAAGTCCCTAACATTTCCAAATCTGATGCCACGTTCCACCGCCAGAGAGGGCGATCAACTAATCCATCAACCTGGCAAAGCTCTAGTGTCCATGGGGGTAATTCTATTCATTGAGCTGCATCGGCGCCATCTGCCCGTATCGTCATAGACTATGAACCCAGATGCATACCTAAAGGATGGGAAGGAAATGGGATGTAGCGAAGATGATGTAAAGGAAATCGTGGTAAATAAGAAACCACTCCAGTCATTCACCCACGAGCACGGGAAACCACGAAATAGCTATGGGTGTGAGTTGGCGGTCAACGGGGATCAAATCCGGAACCTCCCGAATGCGAGTTGCACACGCTACCGCAACGCCACCTTGCTTGGTAACGATTTAGTTATTAACTCCATCAATTGTTTCTCGAGTCTAACCCTAAACATAGAGATTAAAAGAAACGAATACAAATGACAAGATGGTGGAGAGGGTTAATTAAAATAGTATATGCTGAAATAATGAGAGGGTAGATTCAAATATATACCATGAATAGTCAGTAACACATTACCTTCTTCTCACTGAATGTTTTTCAGCTGCTAATTCGATAAGCATACAAAAACATCTGATATGTTACCCTCACAGAATTTTATCTATTGCACAACAAATTTATAAAATCTTATTTTTCTTTATACTTCACGTATATCGGTATAAACATTACAGAAATACTTTTATTACAGTGACTTTCAAATGGGACGAAGTTTGTCCTTGAGCGCCCCCAGGCCGGCAGTCAACCGGAGTGTTGACATATTGCATTCGCGCTTAACTGAGAAGTTAAGGGCCAAGTGATTCCGTCTTTCAAATATAACACTTGCGGACGATACTGCAATCTTCTCAACACATCGCAATATCCACACCGCCAGAAATCACCTTTAAGAGGCCTTAAACTTAATTATACCCTGGCTAGACAACTGGCGTATTTCGCTCAACCAGCAAAAATGTGAAGCAATGGTCTTTACACTATGCAGACGGAACTATCCACCACCAGTAACGCTCCCAGCGAAACAGATACCCTGGAAAACTAATTGAGAAACAGTGAAAATATCTCGGTGTACTCCTGGATCGACGACTCACGTGGAAACCACATATAAGCAACAAACTTAAACTAGCCCGAGCAAGACTGGCAAAACTCTACCCCCTCCTCAACAAAAGATCTTCACTCAAACTAAAAAACTGCACACTACTTTACACGATTCTATTAAGACCACTGCTACTATACGCTTGTCCAGTTTGAGAAGGAACTAGTCCTTCTGAAAGCAAACGAATTCAGACATTTCAAAACAAAATATTGCGAATCTCAACGAATGCACCATGGTTTGTCAGAAATAGTCAACTACATAGAGAAACTGGAATCAGCTTCATTCAACAGTCAATTTCTTCACAAGCCGAACAGTTTTACAGCAAGCTAAAAGACGTCTCAGGAGCCATTCACTATTCTCTTGGCAGAAAATCTAGCTATCCAACTCGCAACAAGAGTCGCCTACCACTGGACCAGCTATCACAGCAACACTTTCTGTAAAATAAAAACAAAAAAATGTACCTACTTATGAGGGGCCCAATGGGGCTTACCTCATTTCAATGTTATTCAGTACCATGCATGTAAATAATGTCTAAAATCAATGATCTGTAGAGCGCACATGCGCTGATCGATCAATAAATCATTTAAAAACAAATATATATATATATATATATATATATATATATATATATATATATACCACTTGCGCTAAGATAAAATATTCAAAGTTTGCTAAAAATTATTTACGAGGAAGATAGGGAGTAATGTTCATAGTAGAACCATAAAAACCACAGATTTTCAGCTCAAATAGCTTTCATAATACACATGAATAAATATTATGTCGCCAGGCAGATTTGCATGCTCAGTGTGCGAGTGAGAGGGAAATATGAAAAGACCTGGCAACGCAGAGCACGATAACGCATCTCATTCACTGCAGCGCAGAACTCTTCCCATTTGAAAAACATTATACGTACATACTTCCTTGGTGATATGTGGGAATAACGGAATACATTAGGCTACAGCGATAGCCAAATCTTCTAAGACCTGGTCACTATGTGATGCGTTGCCATTCCAATCTCTATGCTTGACTAGGAGAAGGAAAAAGGAATAATGATTTTCAGTTGAGAAATGTATTTTAAATTAAAAAATATCTACTAGGTTTAAATGAGTTTTCCATTTTTACCTCTTATATCTTAACAGTTATACGGAGGACATCCAGAATGAACAAGACTTCAGAGGCTATTCCCACAAAATTCAAGATATGCATTTCATTTACGTACATAAAATATTTTAAACATGCGATTTTTAATTTCTCTACACGTACTATGTACATAGTGTAAAGAGGAAGTATTGTATTCCACCCAAAAGTTCGATACCGAGATTTCACAGGAAATACAAAAAAACATCTTTACAAAAAGGTCCGTGTGTGTGTGTGTGTGTGTGTGTGTGTGTGTGTGTCTGTGGACAGCATAGCTCAAAAACGAAAAAACCGTTAAAGCAGACACGACAAGGATGCGACACGAAGTTTTTCAAAAAAAAAAAAAAATCCCCCACCCAACTACCCTTTACATGGAACTCTTTTTGAACATTTTGATTTTCTCAAAAATGACTCTAACAATTTTGATTAAAATATCGTATATTAAAGATATTTATCTGGCAAATAATATGTATATCTTGAATTTTCTGGGAATAGCCTCTGAAGACTACTTTAACCTGGATGCATTTTACGGAATTTTGCATAACTGCTAAATCGTAAGAGATAGACAGAAACTTACCACACAAAAAAAATTCACAATTTATTTTTTATACATATTTTTCGTGGAGTTGAGCGTTTTTGAGATATTCCTTGTCTTTGTTTTCAGCTTTGAAAAATGTATACTTTCTCATACAGGAAGTTGTTAAACTCCTGTCCATACAAACAAAGGAACTTCAGTTACATAGCAACCAGCCTTTGACTATCACTTTATCCTATGCTACTCCCTTATTTCGTTTCTACTTACAAGGAAATAAGTAATAAGACTATTTCTGCTAATGTTTTCTCGATTAGCATGAAGTAAATAGAAGCATAAGCTTTTTAACAATAATTTGTTACAGAGATGTAGAGAAAGTCATGTGAATGGAACACATCAGATTTTTTAATTTAAACCGTTATAGCCATTTGTGAGAAAATCGAAATTTTCGAAAAATAGGTATTCCATATAAAGGTAGCTTGGTGTCGGGAGATTTTCTAGAAAATCTTTGTGTTGCATTCTTGAATAATCTTCAGCTTAAGTATCAAGTTTGGTATTTAGTCGAATTTTCGTATTCAAGCACACACGCACATACACAGACGCATACATATACACAAACATGAACCATTTTTTCTAAAAATGCTTTATTGGCTCAAAGGTCCTCACAACATGCATTTCCGGTTAAATCTCGGTATCGAATTTTTGGGTGGAATACAGTATCTACCATCTCTTATCTATTATGTGTATTGTACATACGAGGTACGTGCACGTGCATGGACACACACATGCACATGGACATTTTCCTAATTCTTTTTAAATTCAGGGAACCACAAAATATGTATTTCCGGTTGAAAGTCGGTATCGAATTTTTGGTGGAATACAATACCTTCTCTACCTAATGTTTAAGTACAAAATACTTGGCAGGGAAACCAAAACAATAGGTTATTTAAAATATAAGTATTGTGCTTGCAATAATATTATTACATATGATATTCAAGAAGGAATCCAATTTAGAAGTCTAAATAGAGAAGCAAACCACATTCTGTACGTCTCGGGTTCAAATCCCGCAGGCCGTTTGTGCGTGTATGTGTATGTATGTATGCGTAAGTGTGTGTGTGTGTGTGTGTGTGTGTGTGTGTGTGTGTGTGTGAATTTCCGTTGTTTCCCTCAGTCTCCAAGGTAAATTCCTAATTGGATATTTGATATTACAAGTTTAACCTTGAGTAAAAACTATAGTAAAAATTAAAATATTTCGCGAGTTCGAATCTCGCTTAGGGTAAGTTACCTGGATACAGTTTTTTTACTGGTGGGGGTCCCTTATCCTGAGAAAAAAATGTCGAAATTTCCACGGACCGGCGAGATCATTTGAGCATCATTTCACCGATTTCATTCATCGACCGATATGACCAACCAGGTTAAGCTATAAAGAGAGAGAGAGCGAGAGAGAGAATAATGGTAATAGCGAATTCTCTGTCATCTATTCATAGTAATGAATATACTGGGTACCATTCTAAATACCTGTTTTTCGGCACATGTAGCAGTAGAGCTGTTTTTCCTAGCACTAAGGTCTCTAGGACACGCGTGCAGCTGCCTCTACCCGCCACAGAGCAGTGGTACAGTTGCCTAGCACTAAGGTTTCTGTGGACATATGTCAAAGCTCCCATCTGCCCTCACAGAAGCAGAGGACAGTTGCCAATCAGTAAGGCCTTTGCGGACACATGAATAACTAAGATGGTATGGTACAAGAATAAGACCTAAGAAGCCGTCACACTTTGATCTACGAGGTATCTACTAAACCTGACAGTTCCAACGCTATTTGCCTGAGTCAAAGTACACAAGTGCACGCAACTGTCTTTGGAGGTTGGAGGGAAAGAGTGATAGTCACTTGGTAAAGGCATAGTACAAGTGCTTGCGCTTTTTGATACTTCTTTCCAAGCACTGACTATATCTTGCCGTCAATGCTGAGCTGTATTGCATGCTGCAGGCAGATTGCTGTGACCCCGCTGCTCTGCACCCAAGCTGGAATAGATAAATAAAGTAATGTAAAATAAATAGAAATGATACATTTGGCAACGTATACTGTTTAACACCCACTTAAAACAATGTCTAGCAAAATGTTCTCATGTTTAACACGAAGAAGATATAAAGAGAGTCAGAATCTCTGTGAAATGATGAAGATAGAGGAAGCTGAGTTATTACACGGAGATTATTGGTCTTCTTCAGAGTGGATTACATCACCAACAAAGTGAAGTCACTTACGTCTATATTCCGATAATGTAAGCCTGTTCAACCCCCGTAACACCAAATAAAGGTAACCAATAGCTAGGTCGTATTTTTACCCCTATCTGTCCCTGTGAGCGCGCCGCACTTCTTTCCCCATTTTTTTTCTACCCTCCACCCCCGGGGGCGAAATTTGATTGATGTATTCTTGTAGAGTTATCAATGTCGCCCTAACAAATTGAGTGCAGGTGGTTCTCCACACTGATAAATTAATTCGGTCCGAGGCAAGCACGTTCAGATTCTCTTTTGCCGCGTTTTTATTGCCCTGCTATTCAGAAAACAAAGTGATGCGGTCCCTACGTATTTGGATAATGAATCATCGAGGCGAGATGTATGGACTTCCGTTACCATGGAGATAGATGTGTTGCTCGTAAAGTACGTATCGGTCGGTGTCTTACACCATCCCCTGACAAGGGAGCCTTTCCGTTCTGACGAAGAAGCAAATCTGCTGTGTTCCATTCATATCGCTTTCCTTACCTATTCAGTTACAAACGATTCCTACAAAGGAGTATTCTTCTATTTACTTCATACTAATGGATATACACATTAGTAGAAACGGTTTTATTGCTATGTTCCGTATCAGTAGAAGGGGAATAAGGAAATACATTAGACCAAATCGATAGTCAAATTTGTTAATGGCTGTTGCTATGCGACTAACTTTAAAATTCGGTTCGGTTCTCTTTGCATGGCCAAGAGTAAAACAAAAGAAACAGGAATAACAATTCCCGTTTGAAAATAATTTAAGTATTTTTAAGCCGAAATAATATCAAAGAATATCTCGGAAATGCTAGACTCAAAAAAAAAAAAAAAAAAAAAAAGTCTTATGTGTTCCATTCACATAACTATATGTTCTGATCGCCCCCCGTGGTGTAATGGTTACCATGCTGACTTCTTATACCCAAGGTCGCGGATTCAAACCCGGCGGAGGACGATGGATTTTTTTCGGGTGTAAAAATCCTTAGCATGGCTTCCTTCGGAAGGTGGCGAAGCCGTGAGTCCCGTGTCGTAGATTTACGGCACGTAAAAGAACCTCAAGCCTGATTGAAAGGCCTCTGAGCAAAATTAAGCGGTCTTTCACGCCCAATTTAGAATGGGACGCTGAGAACCACAGCAGTTAAAGAGCGTTCATAAATAACACGCCATTTATCTGTTCTGCAAACAAACTATACATATAAAAGCTGTATATATAGAGTCATACTGTAAAACTCAATGCCAAAGCCGGGATTTCCCGGGTTCGATCCCAAGCGACCACATGTGAGACTTGTGGTGGGCAAAGCGGCGCAGGGGCGGGTTTTCTCCGGGTTCTCCGGTTTCCCCCGCCATCGCATTCCAGCGGTGTTCCATCTTCATTTCATGTATCTATCACCTGTGTCATCGCCTACGATTTAAAAGCGGGCGTTAAACACTACTTTGAACCACGGATCTCCCAGTCTCTAGCCAGTTGCTCTAACCACTGAGGTACCTTGGTAACATGCCGACATGGCATTAAATTCCCCAAATGACGCACATGTTTTCCTGCAAACCACAAGGTGATCTCAAATTATGTTGTAAGTAGCTTAAGTCTCGGCCTGTATATTTTAGCCAGCTATTAGGTCAATTTGAGTTAATTTAATTGTTTTCTCTCTCAGACCATGTGTAGGTAGAGTCAGACTGAAACTCCTGTCCTACACATGGCTAGTATAAAAACTGGTTAAATGTACTAACAAAAGATTATTCGTTTATCTACATCGTGCTAAATAAGATAACCATTAGATAATTGCTATATTACTTGCTTCCTTGTAAGTGGAAGAGAGTAAACCAGGCTCTAAGAGCTAGTTGTTATGTAAAATAGTTGAAGTTCAATTTTCTTTGCATGTCAGGAATAAAACAAGTTAAGTAGTTTAACATTGTAACTAATACCGAAACGGTTAACTCTAAAAAAAAAAATCTGATGTGTTCCATTCACATGACTTTCTCTATATCTCTGCAATAAATTAGTTTTAAAAAGATTATATTTGTATTTGCTTCCTGCTAATCGAGAAAAAATTAGCAGAAATAGTCTTATTTCTTGCTTCTTTGTAAGTAGAAGCGAAATAAGGGAGTGCCATAGGTTAAAGTGATAGTCAAAAGCCGGTTGCTATGTGACTGAAGTTCCTTTGTTTGAATGGACATGACTTCACTTTTTATAGCTTAAACCAAAAAAACAAGGAATATCTCAAAAACAATCAACTCCACGAAAAAAATGTATACAACATAAATTGTGTGTTTTAATGTGCTCTACATTTTTTGTGTGGTAAGTTTTTGTCTCTCTCTTACGGTTTAGCACTTCTGCAAAATTTCGTAAAATTCACTCAGAATAAAGTAGTCTTCAGAGGCTATTCCCAGAAAATTCGAAATATACATTTTATTTGTAAGGTAAATATCTTTAATATACGATATTTTGATCAGAATCGTTAGAGCCATTTTTTAGAAAATCAAAATTTTCGAAAAAAGTTCCATATAAAGGGTAATTGGGGGTGGGGTGAGTTTTCTCAAAGTCTTCGTCTCTAAACTAAATACTAAATAAAAACTAAAAAAAAAAAAAAAACTAAACTTAAATACTAAGTTTGGTATTTTACCGACTTTTCGTTTTTGAGTTATCGTGTTCACAGACACACGGACACACGGACACACACACACGGACCTTTTTCTGAAAATACTTTTTTTTGGATACAGGGGACCCTAAAACATATATTTCCGGTGAAATCTCGGTATCGAATTTTTTGGTGGAGTGTGGTACTATACACTATGTACATAGTGCGTATAGAGAAAGTAAAAAGCGCATAAGGCATAAATTGTGTGTTTTAACGAAATCTATATTTTTGTGCAATAAGATTATCCCTTTACCGTTTACGAATTATACAAAAGTCACCCGAATTGTAGAGATCTTCAGAGGCTATTTCCAGAACATTCAAGATATACTTTTCGTTTGTAAGTAAGATATCTTAAACATATGATATTTTAATAAAAGTCGTTTGAGCCATTTTGAGAAAATAAAAATTTTCGGAAAATGTTCCACGTACAGGGTAGTTCTGAAAATCTTTGTACCACATCCTTGGAAAATACTGAACCATACAAATATGATGTAATTTCAATAATTTCAATTTAATCACTTAGTGACCAGCCTTTATAAGGTTTGATTATGCAGTAGCCCCCTAATGAATTCTCTCTTTTCAACTGTGTCGAAAACGAAATAAGTAATAATATTATTTCCGTTAATGTTTATCTTCATTAACAGGGAGCAGACCAAAAATAGATTTTTGTAAGAGTAATGTGCTGCAGAATAGGAGAGAAATTCATGGTAATGGAACACACCAGATGTTTTAAAACTGGATCATTATGTAATGATTTGGAAATTCTATAATATTTTGCTTCCCAAGAAAAAGAAGGATAATAATTGATGATGTGAAAATGTAGATATTTGAACATTCAGAACAATAACAAATAATGCGTATGAATGATCACTACCATGATTATATAAACCGTGAGGTAGTTTTTGTTTTTAATAAGCTTAAGTTCTTGGAGTTCATGCAGGTTAAAGTTACTCGACATTCGTCTTCTCAGGATAAGGAAAAACCCCAAAAATAAACTTTTACAGGGTAACTCACCCTAAGATAGATTCGAACTCGTGATCTCTTAAATGGGAGGCAGACACGCTAACCCTACACTACCGAGGTGGGCTAGCGAGATTCTTGTTTATTGTGAAGTAAGATTGTCTACGTGTTTTATTATTACTACACAAAAGTTATTCAGAAAAGTCCTTAATCGGTAATTGGTCAAAAATTCAACAAAGGATTTATTTTATATTATATTTTCTTCATCTTAAAGGATTATCTTCCTTTTAGTAGGAATTAAAGCACCAAAGAATTACAGGCCAGTTAACAATTCATTCAGAGTGATACGATTTTGACGGCTACAATATTTCAGGAATTTGGAAGACTCCCAAGAGATGTTAAGGAAATCATAAATATATCCGCTAATATTTCGTACTCATTGTCAATAGATTACGTCTGTTATTACCAGAATTGCGTGGACTCTACGAGATTACAGTTACAAGATGTATAAGGAAGGCTTCTTCATAACTTTTTATTTTCAGTTCTTATAGAACAAGCAGGAATTAAGAAATTAAATAAATCTTACTCGAGATCTATAAGTCTACCCGTGTAACAGCGTATAGACCAGTTATTTTATTAAATCTTTGAAGCGGAACCGATTTGGTCAAAACGGAATGCATTTTCATTCTGGCCATTATAGTCAAGAGTTACTCCGCTGCAAACGGTGACAACAAGATCACTCGGACTGATGATGATCATTACCTGGCTGATGCCCCACCCGCAGCTGATGATTTACATATAAATACCGCAGTGACATTCTAACGGTGATGATGGATCACCTGGCTACACCTCTTGACTGACATGCCAAGGTCAACAAGATCACGTGAAACTTGGGATGTAGAGCCACAAAGGGGCTCTGTTTGTTGACTAGAGGGCCCAGGTTTGAATCCTATTACTGCTACTTCACCGTTATTTGACTGAATGTCAAGGTAAAAGGGACTTGGGATGTAAAACCACATGGGACTTATCCTGTATTCTAGGGATCTATAGCTGCAACAAAATTTGCGAACAAAATTAAGGGAACTTGGAATATAAGGCCTCATGGGACCCTTCCTGTTGCCTAGATGGGCCAGGCTCGATTCCCACTATTTTAACTACAGCACTACTTGACTGAATATCAAGGTTAACAAAATTAAGGAAGCTTGAGATGTAAGGCCACATAAGACTTACCCTATTGTTTAGAGTGTCTAGGCTCGAATCCTATTACTATAACTACACCACCAGTTGACTAATGCCAAGGTAAAAGTGATTGAGAGAACTTGGGATGTAAAGCCACATGGGGACTTATTCTCTTGTCTAGAGACTGCAACTATACAACTATTTGACTAAATATAAGAAGAACGAGTTGTAGACAACTTGGGATGTAAAGCCACATGGGGCCTTTCCTGTTGCCTAGCGAGTTCCTAGGCTCGAGTCCTATTACTATAACTGCACCACTATTTGCGAACAAAATCAAGGAAATTTGGAACATAAAGCCACGTGGGACTTTTCCTGTTGCCTAGAGAGTTCCTAGGCTCGAGTCCTATTACTATAACTGCACCACTATTTGCGAACAAAATCAAGGGAATTTGGAACATAAAGCCACGTGGGACTTTTCCTGTAACCTAGATGGTCCATGCTCGATTACTACTACTGCAACCACGCCACTAGGAATAGTCCTTTTCATTGTCTCAGAAGTATTTTTCTTTGTTTCATTTTTCTGAATATTTTATCACAGAAGACTTGCTCCTGCTATTGATATTGGATCATTATGACCTAAATTATTATTGATAAAGAATATTATCTCAAATTTTAATAATTAAGGTATTGGTTGTTAAGGTGAACAAAATTAAGGTAACTTGGAATGTAAGGTCACATGAGACTTTTCCTATTGTTCAGAGGGTTTAGGCTCGAGTACTATTACTGTAACTTCACCACTAGTTGAATAATGTCAAGATGAATAAGATCAAGGGAACTTGGGCTATAAAGCCATATGAGACCCTGCTTGCTGCGTAGAGGGTCTAGGCTGGATTCCTTTGACTGAATGCCAAGATGAACAAGATAAGGTAACTTTAGTTGTTATGCTTCACGGTACTCTGCTTGTTGTCTAGAGGATCCAGGCTTGAGTCATTGTTGCAACTGCCCATATTTGACTGAATTTCAAGATAAACGAGATCAAAGGAACTTTGGAAATAAAACCACTCGGGACTGTATGTTGCCTAGAGAGTCTAGACTCGAATCGTATTACTCCAATTGACTAAATGTCAAGATGAAAAAAATCAAGAGAATTTTGGATGTAAAGCCTCCAAAGGAACTTTGCCTGTTGTCTAGGTAGTACAGGATCATGGTTCAAGTCCTAGTACTGCAATTATACCATCATTTAACTGACATGCTTTTGAGACAGTGGAAAGGGGAGCTAAAGATATAGTAACTGTAACGGCGGCTATCACAACCTGCCGACACACGTAATCGACCTGGGTACGAACAATCTCTAAGGAGAACTCAAATTATTTTGAGATGTCACACCTCAATGTCGACTTACGAATTGTGTAAGAGCTTAAGTTCCGAGCTTTATAGTTAACCAGATACTAGGTCTGAGTCCACCACTTCAACCTCTGTCATACACACGGCTGGTGTGAAACAATTATTTCACATTAGGTGACCTAATAGTTGGTTAACTATAAAGCCGGGACTTAAGCACCTCTGTAGTCTGAGATCTTGTTCCTGGGGAAAAGGTGGGGCAGTTGGAGAATTTAATGCCATTCCGGCATCTTGCCCTGGTAACTCAGCGGTCAGGGCAATTGGTAGGAAACCAGGTTAGGATCCGTAGTTCAAATTCCGCCTATGGCATTGCATTTTTCAGTCTGACTCTACCTCTCCAATTTTATGTTTTATTCAAAAATGGGTCTGACAATTTTGATAAAATATTTCTTAATCTACTTCTTTGGTTATTTACCCTCCTTTAAGGAGGCTTGCACCTCTAGGACATAAAATCCAGGGCATGGGATCAGGTGCCTGTTGAGGAGCAGAGAGAGCAGTCGTTGCTTTGTATAAGAGTGAGGGAGAAAATGGTATGAAATTACGATGAAAGGTTTGTAAGAAAGGTGATTATGAAGCAGTTAAATGTACGGAAAAATCGGAGAACCCAGAGAAAACCCACCCAGACGCCGCTTTTTCCACCACAAATCCCACTTGGAGTCCCCTAGGATCGGATCCAGGCCACTTTGGTGAGAGCTGAGCGGTCTAACCCCTCGATCGCAATTGTATGAATAAAAGCACAAAACACACCATTTATTAAACCTATTTCTATAATAAATAAACTACATACTTTTTCTGGTAATTGACAATAAAATTATTTCAATTATAACGAAAGTCTTATAATTTTGTAAAACTTGGTAAATAAAACAGATAAGTTGTATAAAAAAATGTAGAAGTGATTAAAAGGCATGATAAATACCTATCATGGCGCACAAACCGCGCGCCGCCTGCCACCTGACTCCGACCTTTCGTCCACGTACGCAAGACAGAGTTTGGTGGTCCTCCAACCGAAACGGGAGGTGATGTGGCCAGCATCACGCATCCCTCAGGCCGGAATGTGGGTGTTCTACGGTGAAAATAAAGTCATAGTCAGGTCGTCAAATAATTCTTCTACCATTTCCGAGATATTTACTTTATCGGTTTGATATTTTCAATACATCTTTCGCAGTTTACAATTTAACATTCTTTTTACTTATTCTAGCACGTTGTACAATGTACAGAGTAACTTGAGAAAGTATTGTATTCCATCCAAAAATTCGATACCAATATTTCATCGGAAATACGTTTTGAAACTACTCCTCCCCCCAAAAGCATATTTAGAAATATGTTCGTGTGTGTATGCAGGCATAGCTCAAAAACGAAAAGTCGGTTAAATACCAAACTTGGTAATAAAGTTCAGTATCTTCCAAGGGTGCGACACGGAGATTTGCAAGAAAATGCCTCCACAGCTACAGAAGAATAAGCAATTAAAGCCTTCATACCCACTTGACGTAAACACATTAATCTAACCAAAAATCCTCCCAATTACCCTTTATTTGGAACATTTTTCAAAATTATTTATTTTGTCAAAAATGTCTCTAACAAATGTAATTAAAATTATGTTTAAGATATTTTCATGACAAACGAAATGCATATCTTGAATTTTCTGGAAATAACCTCTGAAGATATTTTCATTCTAAATTACGATTGTATTGCTTTTACATAAACGGTAAACTGTAAGAGATAGACATAAACTTACTACACATAAATGTAGATTTCATTAAAAACACAATAAATGATATGTACATTTTTTGTAGAGTTAGCCGTTTTGGACATATTCCCAATGTTTCTGTTTTAAGCTACTTAAACATTTCTCAAACTGGAAGGCATCTTTCTTTTCGTCTTCCTTTTGTTTATCCTAGAGCGCAAAGAGAACAGAATTTAATTTTAAAAGATTTGACTTTCGCTTTAGCCTGTATATTTCCTTATTTCCCTTCTACTTACAAACAAGCAAGTAATAAGACCAATTCTGGTTGTGCTTATCTTGATTATGATAAGAATAAATTTTTGTGGAACAGCCAGAGAATGTCATGTGAATGGAAGACAACAGATTTTTAGGATATTGGATAAACAGTTTTCAGCAAATTTATAATTCCTATTGATTTAATAGCTTCAATTAAATTGATAAACACGACTGTGAAAAAACAATCTGATGTGTACCGTTCACATGACTTTCTCTATATCCCTGCAACAAATTATTCTTAAAAAGCTTATGCTACTATTAACTTTATGCTAATCTAGAAAAATCAGCAGAAATAGTCTTATTACTTTCTTCCTTGTAAGTAGAAAGGAAATAAGGGAATAGCATAGGTTAAAGCGATAATCAAAAGCTGGTTACTATGTGACTGAAGTTCCTTTGTATGGACATGAGTTGACAAATTCCTGTATGAGAAAAGTTAAGATTTTCGACCCTGAAAACAAAAACAAGGAATGTCTCAAAAACGATCAACTCCAAGAAAAAATGTATAGAACATAAGTTGTGTGTTTTAATGTGCTCTACATTTTTTGTGTGGTAAGTTTTTGTCAATCTCTTACGGTTTAGCAGTTATACACAATTCCGGAAAATTCACTCAGAATAAAGTAGTCTTCAGAGGCTATTCCCAGAAAATTCAAAATATACGTTTTATTTGTCAGGTAAATATCTTTAATATACGATATTTTAATCAAAATCGTTAGAGCCATTTTTTAGAAAATCAAAATGTTCGAAAAATGTTCCATGTAAAGGGTGGTTTGGGGTGGGGGAATTTTTCTCAAAATCTTTGTGTCGCATCCCTGGAAGATTCTAAACTTAAATACTTGGTATTTTACCGACTTTTCGTTTTTGAGCTATCGTGTTCACAGACACACTGACACATGGACACACACACACACAGACCTTTTTCTGAAAATCCCTTTTTTAGATAAAGGGGAGCCTAAAACATATATTTCCAGTGAAATCTCGGTATCGAATTTTTGGGTGGAGTGCAATACCTTCTCTATACACTATGTACATAGTTCGTATAGAGAAAGTAAAAAGTATTGCAATTCTTACACATTCAAGTGTTCCAGATCAAATGATGGAGAGTGAATCACGACGTCACATTTGCATAACAATTGAGACCAGAGCTTCAGGAAAGGAATTGGTGGCTGATACAGCCGACATGTATTGAAGAAAAGCAATAAAAGTAGCACTTACATGACTTCTGTGTTGTAACGTCACAGTCACAGTGTGTGGCATCTTGTTCTTCTCTAGTTTTATTGCGCATTGTTATCGACGTCTGCCTTAACGTGATCTTCCAGTTACATTAATACAGGGTGGGGAGGCATTAGATTCTCTTTCCTTGTCTAACAAGTTTTAACTTCTATCCAAGAATCGAGAGGTTTTGAAAAAATCTCATGTGTTCTATTCCCATGACTTTCTCTATACTGGATTAACACTTTTAAAAGCTCGTCGATATATTAGACAATTCAAATTCGGTTCTCCTTGCCTGGAAAGCAGTAAAACAAAAGATATATGAAACTGTTGTGTGCGAAAAGAATAAAGAGTTTAAAATTGAAACAAATAATATAGAGCAGACTGCCTCTGTGGTCAGCGAGCTGACTTCTCACCCGAGGGTCCCGGGTTCGATTCCCGGCTGGGGCGGGGAATTTTTCTTTAGACAGAATTATTCCCTATCCCCCACAGAGTCTGGAAGTTTGTATGTGAGTGTGAATGTGTGCGTGTTTGAGTAAAACAAAATGATTTAAACCAACGTAAAAAAAGTATCTACAGACGAGTTGTTTCAAGTGGAAAACCCTGATATGAACTTAGATGTTAAAGGGGGATATATAAATAAAAAAAAATATAGAATACCTCGGCAACGATTGCCTACATTTCCCCCACCCCCAAAAAATAACAATTATGACATGAATTGTGTATTTCAGCGAGATCTATATTTTTATGTAGTAAGTATTTTTTAACCTTTTTATGGGTTATTACTTATATAATAGTCATTCAGAATGTAGATGGGATCTTCAGAGGCTCTTCTCAGAAAATTCAAAAATACATTTTACTGGGATGTAAATATCTTCAATACCTATACGGCATTTTCATTAAAATCGTTAAAGCCATTTTTGAGAAATATAAACTTTTCAATAATTTTTCCATGTAAAGGATAGTTTAGCGTAGGTTGACTTTATTGGAAAGCTTCGTGTCGCATCCTTGAAAGATATCAAACTTAAATATCAAGTTTAGTACTTAACGGTCTTTTCGTTTTTGAGCTATGCTGCCCCCCCCCCTCCTCTGCACACGGACCGGTTTCTAAAAAAACTCTTTTTGGACACTTAGTGCCTTAAAACATATGTTACCGATGAAATTTCGACATTGAATTTTAGTGAAATACAACACCTTCCCTACCTACTATGTAGTACATACAGAGAAAGTAAACATTTATAGGATATACATTCTGTATTTTAAGAGATCCACATTTATGTGTAGTAAATTAATTAAACTTGTCAGATATTTTTTAGAAAATCAAAATTTTTGAAAAATGTTCCATGTATATGGTATTTGGGGTGGAGAGATTTTCTTAAAAATCTTTGTGTCGCATTCTTAGATCACACTGAACCTAAGAACAAAGTTTGGTACGCACACATATACACACAGACACACACCGGACATTTTTCTAAAAATGTTTGTTTTATTCAGGGGGTCTCAAAACCTGTATTTCCAGAGAAATATAATTTTTGATGCAATACAATACCGTCTTTTTACACTATGTACATAGTACGAGTAGAGAAAGGAAAAATAGAATAAGGCTCGTTCGTATGTGCGTGTGTGTGTGTGTAAACAGCACAACTCAAGAACGAAAAGTCAGTTAAATATCAAATTTGATATTTAAATTCAACGTCTTACGAGGATGCGACATGAAGATTTTTAAAAAAATCCTCTTTTCCATACTATACTTTACATGGAACATTTTTCGAATATTTTGATTTTCCCAAAATGTTACAAACGACTTTGATTAAAATACCATAATGATTTTGATATCTTCATCAGAACTTCTTGAATATTCTGTTAAAACATCCTTCTGGATGTATAACTGGAAAATTTTAAGAAATAGACAGAAATTTACTGCACAAAAAATATGAACATTATTAAAACTCAAAATTCATGTCGTATGAATTAATGTTTTAGAGTTGACCATTTCTCAGCTATTCCTTGTTATTGGTTTCAATTTAAACGGTAAAATGTTTCTCAAATTATAAGTCGTTATTCATTTTTCTTTCTCCTGGTCAAGAAAGCATTTAAAAGTCATGATATAGCAACCGGCTTTTAAAACATTTGACCATTGCTTTTCACGTTTTATCTACAAGGTAAAATGAAATAAAAGCATATCTGCCAATGTTTATCTAGATTAATGTGAAGAGGGTGGAAGAATAAGTTTTTTTTTTTTTTTTAAAGAACAGTGTGATATTGTGACTACGCCTTTCTGGCCCGTAATCTCCGCACCTATGTTAGTGATTTGCTTTGAAAATCGTATAGCTAATTGTTACACGTGTTCTGTCGGATTCCTCACTGTCGCAGTGGCCGTAAGTTTAACTGGTGAAGAACAGTGGCAGTAACTCCGGATACAGAATAGAGGACTCCGGTCCATATATTCTGTATGTCGACGTTTTCCTTTGAGGCTACTTCATGAAGCTTCGGCCCTCCCATATGTGGAAGATGTCATTAGGCGCCGGGCTCAGAAATTCTACGCCAGATTGGGCGAACATTAGAACGCACTTGTCGGATCGCTGGAGGAGTACTTAACCACTGAACGCCGAAAGAGGCAGTTTCGGGTTCCCCTCATGGCTTACGGGCACCCCCGGTAACAACGGCTTCAAACCAGCCAACAACGAAATAGCTGAACTAAGTACCCCCCCCCCCCTCCCATTGGGAGTAGTCTATCAAAATTAACCAACATAAATAATTTTCAAAATTAAACAACAGCGGAGAAGAGGAAAAGGATACTGTTCATGAAAAAAAAATGCAACCACTCGAGAAGCCTGTCTAGCGCTATCTCCTTTACACCAACACTCAAAACCTTAAAAATAAAACCTCAACCTTCACCTCATTCCTGTGGTTAAACCCATACCAGGGTAGGTACACAGCAACAACCCCTAGGCTCATCACGAGCCTACCAGATCTCGCATGCTCGCGCACCCACACGCAGTAACTAAAAATGTTAGAATGCTACACCTGGGCACAATGGACACGTGATAGAATGCTCATGGAAAGTTATTAAAAGGTAGAGCTGGGAGTTAGGCGAGTCAGTTTCGACTGGTAGTTCTAGCGGCCACTTGCGTAACAGTCTGCACGTCGAAGCGACGAGAAAATAGTACTGCAGAATTATTGTGAAAGCATCGGAATAAGCACTTGCCTGGAATTAGTTTTTGAAGTAAAATAAAGAGCATTTTGTTACAATAATTTATGGAAGAAAGGGCCCAGAAGGTCATGTGGTAGTAACGCATTCACATTTTTTTTCTAGCGAATTCTCTGTATCGAATGTGTGAATCAACACATACTTCCTCTACTTACTACAGGTAACTAATAACAAAACATTGTAGACATCGAAAGGTGTTCAAAATGCTATTGTTCTTAAGGTGTGACGTCACAGGGCAAATACAAATGAATAAAAACTTGAAATTTGAAGACAGCAGCTGCCGTTGGCTCTAAATGTCGATGTTCTATAAGTGATTCTAATTGGCAAAGAAAATAGGTTCCAATAAGTTTTTCGTTTTTAATAAGCTAATATTTTTGTAAGCCAGGTGGAGTGTTTGTTTATTCTCGTGAACAAACACAAGGCATTTTATCATTAGTATGAACCAAAGATAAAAACAAAAGCTATTATAACTATATTTTAATAGGGAATGACCGTGTGTAATTTTTTGTATCGGCGTTTGCGTGTGAGATACATCGGCCACCTGCCGAAAGCTCAAACCCAAAGTGTCCCGAGGTAATTTGCAGAGAGCCATCTGGTGGACTCATGTTAAACTGTGACGCTCGTTACCCGACTGGCCTTGCTCGGTCTGGATTTTCTTCTTCCGTTTGGGATTCCTGATATTAGCTATACATACACGAAACCACGAACTTATCTACTGTCAATCTGTGATACACTCCCGTTGAGGCTCACTGGGAGTGAATTTTTTTCCAGAATTGGTCAAAACGTGTTACTAAAGGGTTGTTGGAATTTTTGGGCATCATAAGGAATCAATCTTTACATGCATCCCCTTTCTTTACTACAGACGCTTAAAAATCGTACGATACGCACATTTTGGGCATACTATTCTATAAAAGTGTTTTTCTCAAAACTATATCTTCACACCTTCAAAATGCTCCAAGCGTCTCAGTTTCAGTTTAAATTCTATTAACATTTCCCCGAATGTCCAAAAGTATTCACAATAACATTCTAAGAGACAAAATGCATTTTAATACCAATAATAACTTTTAAAATATTGCCTTCCATGAAAAGTCGTTTTAAGGATTTACTTTTTATAAGCTTGTAGCTACATGTTTACTTTCTCTACACGTACTATGTACATAGTGTATAGAGAAGGTATTGTATTCCACCCAAAAATTCGATACCGAGATTTCACTGGAAATACATGTTTTGGGTCCCCATGAATCCAAAAAGAGCATTTTTGAAAAAAGGTCCGTGTGTGTGTCTGTGTGACTGTGGACAGCATAGCTCAAAAACGAAAAGACCGTTAAATACCAAACTTTATATTTTAGTTTGGTATCTTCCAAGGATGCGGCACGAAGATTTTCAAGAAAATTCCTCCCATCCCTAACCACCTTTTATGTGGAACTTTTTTTCGAAAGTTTTGATTTTCTCAAAAATGGTTCAAACAATTTTGATTAAAATATCGTATATTAAAGATACTTACCTCACAAATAAAATGTATATCTTGAATTTTCTGGGAATAGCCACTAAAGACTACTTTATTATGGATGAATTTTATGGAATTTTACAAAACTGCTAAACTGTAAGAGGTGGACAAAAACTTAGCACACTAAAAATGTTGAGCACATTAAAACCACAATTTATGTCATATAAATTTTTTCGTGGAGATATTCATTGAAATATTCATTGTTTTTGTTTTCAGCTTTGAAAAACTTATACCTGCTTTTCTCATACAGGAATTTGTCAACTCCTATCCATACAAACAAAGGAACTTCATTCACATAGCAACCTGCTTTTGAATATCACTTTAACCTATGTACTCCCTTATTTCGCTTCTACTTACAAGGAAGCAAGTACTAAGACTATTTCAGCTAATTTTTCTCAATTAGCATGAAGTAAATAGAAGCATAATCTTTATAACAATAATTTGTTGCAGATATGTAGAGAAAGTCATGTGAATGGAACACATCAGATTTTTTAATTTCTGTGGCGCATATGTACAACATACATAGTAGATAGTGAACGTTTTGTATTCCACCCAAAACTTCGATACCGAGAGTACACCGCAAATACATATTTTGAGAGCCTCTAAATCCAAAATAGGCATTTAAAGAAAAATGTTCGATGTGTGTGTCTATAGGCAACATAACTCAAAAAAGAAAAGTCCATTAAATACCAAACTTGGTATTTAAGTTATGTATTTTCTAAGGATGCGACACGAAGATTTCGAAGAAAATCCTCTATCCAAACTAATTTTTATATAGAAAAAAACTTCAAAAGTTTTTATTTTCTGAAAAATGGCTCTAACGATACTGTATATCAAAAATATTTACAAAAAATAAAATGTATATTTTGAATCTTCTGAGAATAGCCTCTAAAGACCTCTTTCTTTTGGATGAGGTTTGCTGAATTTTGCATAACTGGTAAACTGTAAGGATTAACAAAAGCTTACTGCAAAAAAAAAAAAAAAAAAAAAAAAAAAATGTAAATCTCATTAAAACACATAATTTACGTCATATGTTTCTTTTGTAGAGTATACCGATGTTCCTTATTATTGTTTTCAATTTTAAATTATTAATTTTTCTCATACGGAAAGATACCTTTAGGTTTATATCTCTTAGGAAATTTTATATTCATTGGTATATATTATAATTTTTATGGAAAAAAAATTTTGGAGGTAGTCTTAGATAAGTTTCATGCAACGCGAACAGAACTTTAATTGTTCACATAGCGATCGATAGTTTTTAAAAGTTTTGACTAACACTTTAATTTAGTATATACCCTTATTTCCCTTCTACTTACAAAGAAAGAAGTAATAACACAATTTCTGCTAATTTTTATCTCGAATACATAGTAAAAGAATCATATTTTGGAAGAATAGCTAGAGAAAATTATGTGAATTAAATACATAAGGGTATTTTTATACAATACCTTATCATATATATATATATATGTGACAATGTCGTCCGGTATGTGATCGCTCTCATGTTTGCTCTGTTATGCGGCGGTGGAGCTGAATATGAGAAATCGCATTTGGATGCGTAAACAGTGGTACGACGGAACGGATCGCGAGATTCCTCTCAAGACATCATGATTCTTCCTTAGATTTGAAATGTTTCTCAAATCTTCGGTTTCTAGTACCTTCAACAAGTTTTCAAAAACTCTATGACGTCATTTCAACACCTTAAAAGAAGGAAGAATTGTAGTGAGAATGTTATTGTGAATTGCACAGTGTCGTGAGTAATAATGTTAGCGCGCAGTGGGGCGTGAGCCATGGACTACCATAAACTGTCAACTGACGAGTAAGCTATTTGCAGTAGTGATTTAAATACTTATTTGTAACTGAGTTTGAGTCAATAAAGACAATTGTTACACTATATTTGTATGTAAAATATTATTCTTAAAATTGTGTTTGTTATTCAAGGCATCAATGGCAAAACTTGTAACCAAGTTTCTCAAATTATGAGGTTACATGGGACATTTTGATTATATATATATATATATATATATATATATATACTTTGAAAATTCATTCCCACTGTCCCTTAAGGGCTGCATAACATTACTATATATCAAGCGAAAGCTCATTTTGTTTCTGAGTCAAATTAGAACTACTTCAAAATGTATCATAAAGTTATTTTTGTCCATATTGTAATAATTCTATGGCAAGCTTTTCCAGAGTGGGTATACGCGCCAAAAGAGCACCGAGTAACCTGGGACTCAGAGGGGGTCTATTTGTACAATGAAGTAAGGCGCGGCATTGTCAAGCAACCATCAGGTGTTGGAAATGAAGTGGATGGATGCAAGTATTATGATATGGCCTTTGCCCAGTGTTGTATTGGTTTTCACTCTCCCTCTCCACCTCTGCTCCGAGATTGTGGACGAGTATGCGCGTATACTCTTACTCAGACGAATTCAGGTGAAAATGCCCGCTCTGTTGCGATAATTTTACTTTAAATTCCCACCCACTAGCATAAATTATTTCACTTGTTACTAATTAAGTGTACCTGCAGTTAACTAAAACTGGAGAGTTCAAAATTTGATTCACCTAAACATTTTTACTTTCTCTTCTATGTATAGAAGGGGAAGTATTGTATTCCGACTAAACATTCACGCTTCCTTTCTGATTTCAAGACGCTTCGTGTATTTTTGGTAAAATAACGATGAATTTTTGGATGGAATACAATTCTTGTTACTATAAATAACTCATGGACCGAATTAAAAGTGATAGAAATGTTTACTTTCTCTACAAAGAACATAATACACACGTAGAGACGGTATTGCCTCCACCCGAAAACGAGATAAACGTAAAATGCACGTTTTAAAGTCCCCTGTGTATTTTTTTTAGAAAGAGTCCGTATGTATCTATGAACGAAAAGTATACAAACTTGGTGATTAAGTTTACCATTTTTCAAGAGTGCAGCACTAAGATTTTGAAAAAAAAAACCCTAACCCAAACTATCCTTTACATGAAAAAATTTCGAACATCTTGATTTTCTCCAAAATGTTTCTAACGATTTTAATTAAAATACCGCATATTAAAGACATTAACATGATAAATAAAATGTTTATCTTACTTTTCTGTGCATATCTTCTAAAAAACTCTTCATTTTGGATAAATTTTGCTGAGCTTTGTATGACTGGTAAATCGTAAGAAATAGACAAATTTTATATACAAAAATGTAGATCTCGTTAAAACACATAATTTATGTCATATACATTTTTTTCGTGGAGTTGACCATTTCCGAGATATTCCTTGTTATTGGTTTCAGTTTTAAAAACAAAAGCTTTTCTCATACGGGAATTTGTAAACTCCTGGCCATGCAAAGCAATAGCCATATGGCAACCAGCTTTTAAAAGAGTTGACTATGGCTTTAGTCTAGTGTATTTCCTTAAAGGAATCAAGTAATAATTCCATTTCTGTGAATGTTTATCTCGATAAGCATTAAATAGAAGAATAAGCTTTTTACCAATAATTTGTTAAACAGATATAGAGAAAGTAATGTGAAAGGAACACATCACATTTTTACTTTCTCTATAGGCACTATGTACATTGTGTATAGAGAATGTATTGCACTCCACCAAAAAATTCGATACCGAGATTTCACCGGAAATATATGTTTTAGGGTACTCTTTTTCTAAAAAAAAGCATTTTCGGAAAAAGGTCCGTATGTGTGTGTGTGTCCATGTGTCCGTGTGTCTGTGAACACGATAACTCAAAAACGAACAGTAGGTAAAATACCAAATTTGGTATTTAAGTTTAGTATCTTCCAGGGATACGACACGAAGATTTTGAGAAAAATCCCCCCACCCCCAACTATTCTTTACATGGAACTTTTTTCGAAAATTTTGATTTTCTCAAAAATGGCTCTAACGATTTTGATTAAAATTTCGTATATTAAAGATATTTACCTGAAAAATAAAATGTATATTTTGAATTTTCTGGGAATAGCCTCTGAAGAGTAGTTTATTCTGGGTGAATTTTACTAAATTTTGAATAACTGCTAAATCGTAAGAGATGGACAAAAACTTACACACAAAAAATGTAGAGCACGTTAAAACACACAATTTCTGTTATATACATTTTTTCCGTGGAGTTCGCCATTTTTGTGACATTCCTTATTTTTGGTTTCTGTTATGAAAAACCTATACAGTTCTCATACAGGAATTTGTCAACTGCTGCCCATACAAACAAGGGAACTTCAGTGGCATAGCAACCAGCTTTTGATCATCACTTTAACCTATGGTACTCCCTTATTTCACCTCTACTTACAAGGAAGCAAGTAATATGATTATTTCTGCTGTTTTACTGATTAGCATGAAGTTAATAGAAGTATAAGCTTTTTAAGAATAATTTGTTGCAGAGATATAGAGAAAGTCATGTGAATGGTACACATCAGATTTTTACTTTTTCTAGCCCCATATGTACATTGTACATAGGGATAGAGAATATTGTACTCCACTCAAAAATTCGATGTCGAGATTTCACCGGAAATACATGTTTTAGGATCCCCTGCATCCAAAAAAGGCATTTTCAGAAACAGATCCATGTGTGTGTGTGTCTGTCTGTCTGTGTGCGTGTGTGTGTGTCTGAACAGTATAGCTCAAAAACGAAAAGACGGTTAAATACCAAACTTGGTATTCATTTTTGGTCTCTTCCGAAGATACGACACGAAAATTTTCAAGAAGATCCCCCCACACCTAACTACCATTTACATGGAGAAGATTTCGAAAATTTTGTTTTTCTTAAAAATGGTTCTAACGATTTTGATTAAAGTCACACAAATTAAAGCCATTTCTATTACAAATAAAATGTACATCTAGAATTTTCTGGGAATAGCTTCTAAAGACCTGTTTATTCTGGATAAATTTTGCTTAATTTGGCTTAACAAGTAAACCGTATGAGATAGACAAAAACTTACAATACAAGAAATGTAGATCTTGTTAAAATACACAAGTTACGTCATATACATTTTCTTCATAGAGCTTACCGATTTCAAGGTATTCCTTGCTATTATTTTCAATTGTGAAGTAGTTATACTTTTCTCAGATGGAAGTGTCCAAGCAAAGAATCGACTGGCAATGGAAATCGCATAACGACAGCTTTTAAAACATTTGACTATAACTTTAGCCTAGTGCATTTCCTTAGTTCCATTCTACTTATAAGGAACTAAGTAATAAAATTCTGCTGATGTTTATATCGATCAGCATGGTGTTGAAAGAGTTATCTTTGGTAAGAAGTGTGTTTGTAGAGTAGCTAGAGAAAGTCATGTGAGTGTAACACATCAGATTTTATTTTTAATTTTGTAGAAGGTTTAGACTCGAGGCACATGTAAGCTATACGAAATTCATCTTGATCGTGGAGGATAAACTCAGAATATAAGTAGCCGATATGAACCAGGACACATGCCTAAAGAAAAGGACGTTAGCCCATACACTACCGTTGTTATTACATGCTGTAAGTGTACATGAGAAACAACAATAGATGGACGCATCATGAAAACACAGACCTTGATAACGACCTGACAGCAGCATTGCGACAAAAATGAAACAATAAAACAGTTAATCGATTAAGCGACGCTGCCTGGAGCTTCCAGGAAAATAAAATGCTCTTGTTTTTACCGCCATGTATGTGTTACCTATTGTTATTTCCAGTCCAGTGGTGCGCGAGGTAGCATTTGATCTGTGACTGATTTGACAAGCCCTAAGCCTTCATTAGCATGCTCTTCTTTGTCACTGAGATTGCAGACGAGACTGTTTCTCTTTTGTTTTTAGTCACAAAACTGGACAAACAAGAATTCAGATTTCTTACGGCAGCGCACTATGTTCATAACTAATGAAGTTTTTACTATGTTTGCTTCTGTTTTGTTTGTGGTTGTTAACAAAATACAAGTTTGACTTTAATGCTGGTTGTAGAAGATGCAGCTCTGCTTGCATTATTGCATTAAATGCTCAGAATCACTTCTGCTTCTTTTCTTTTTCACCCCCTCATTCTCTCTCCTTATCTCCCCTTTCTTTGCCTCTCTCTCCCATACTTTCCGCCTCTTTCCCTTCCACTCTCACACCATCTCACTCGTTCCACCACCTCCTTATTTGATATTATAATACGTATATAGCTAATATATCTCTATTACTCATAATATTTTCTGTTGTTTTAAGGATTGCCTTCCTTGTAAATCAAGTTCAATTATGCCATATTGGGCTTATATTGGACCAATTTTACAACTATAAATTCAGGGTATTTTTAGTTCGCGATTTCACCACTAAGTGCATATGGTGATGTCCATAGATGTCACTTTAGGATGAAACCGCGACTTACGGATGTGAAAATGGCGAATTTAGCTCAGGGATTTCTCTCTCAAGGTATAAGGTCTAGTGTCCCTTCTGAAGGACGGCATACTTAGACTTTTTACGTACGAAAAATCCAACAAACTCTGCTGAGTTTGAACGACAGACTTCGGGGTTAGAAGGCTAGCTTGGTAACCACTATACTACGGAGGGTGATAATCTATGTAATAAAAAAGCTAAAAATGAAATATATTTTCTGTAGTGTTATGTGACACTGCTGCTTGCTAAACGGGAGCCCTGGATTCGATTCCCCCGCTGGAAGTCCTGGTCCAGGATCCACTAAACCCCCTGAGGTCTCTGGGGGGAGCGCTTGAGGAGCTTCTTGATTGAGAAGTAGCGGCTCCAGATCGAGAAGACATCAACCGGCCGAGAAGGCCCGAGGCTCTGATCACATCTCACCTTGCAGCACTACAACCCATTCGTGACATCTTTGGGCCGAGATGGGGGATGCAGCGGCCGGGGGGGTTGACCTTCCCTTGTGGACTGTTGTGCCAGGAATTTCGTTATTTAACATTACAAATCTTTTCATTTAGCACGCAGATCAAATGGACCCTTATGCTTCTATTGCCCCCATGGAGTGAGGGAAGGAGGGAGGAAGACATCCGAAGGGTGACTACATCCATCCGATAGGCGCAAGTATGAACGGGTTCCCTAAGGTTTCTAGTTCGAACGCATACGACACTATCTGAGCCTACCCAGAAGCCCTAACTTCCTGCAATTACTCCGAGGCAATTCCATTCGGGAGCGGAGGATCGGTATGAGAGAAGCGTAATAAGTAAAACACAAGGTCCATCCTCCGAAAATAATCAAATTTGCCCAAAATTTGATGTTAAATTTATTTTAAACATTGATTTGCTTAACAATACTTCTATTATTATTCATACTCACATATTCTATCTTTTCTCTTATTGTATGACTGAGTAGCCACATAACGACGCCAGGGAAGAAACTTCTACAAAACGCACATCCATTGCTCAGCTGCGACCCGCTGTATCCGTCGTCCTACGACCCTGAAACAGATGACAACTAAGAAAATGACGTGTACAGGAAATGAGGGATAGAATGAGAAGCACCATACAAGCATCTGCCCATCGGCTCAGGGAAACCATGAAAAACTCAAGAGTCAGAGATGGCGGTTGACTGGGATGGAACCATGGACGTCCCGAATACAGGTCGCACCATTTTGCTCGGTTTTCTCCTTGGCCCAACTGCCCCGTATTTGACGTGTGCTGATATACTATCTTGCATTAAAAGAGTTGCAGAACTCAAAGGGGCTATTTCAAGTTTAAACCGGTCAGAGGGGAATTAGCGAGAGCGACCGTTATTTTACCTTGGGGGAATTTTCTTGAAGGTATGTCTGTCGAATCCTTGTAAGATGCTGAACTTAAATACCAAGTTTGGTATTTATCGGACTTTTCGTTTTTGAATTGCTGTTTATTTTATTTTGTTTTCCATGGTTGTGTTTAACGCCCGCTTTTAATACTTGTGGCACCGCAGGCGATGACACTGGTGATACATGGAATGAAGATGGAGCACCGGTGGAATGTGATGGCGGGAGAAACCACCCCTGCACCGCTTTGTCCACAACAAATCTCACATCCGGTCGCTTGGGATCAACCCCTGGCCGTTTAGGTGAGAGGCGAGTGGTCTAACCACTTGGCCTGGGCTCGGCCACAATTGTTATTTACAGACACACATACATGGAACTTTTTCTGAAAATACTTTATTTTTTGGATGCAGGATGCCTAAAACGCGTGTTTACAGTAAAATCCCACAGTCAAATTTTTAGTGGAATGCAATACCGTCTCTACCTATGTATGTACCTACTATGCACTAAGTACAGAAAGTAAAAATAGGCTTGCGCAAGAATTGTGTACATAAAATAAACGATACTACACAGAGAAAACCATATGAATGTAGCACATCAGATCTGCTAAAAGTAGAAATTAATAATTTCTGGATGCAGTAATTATAAATATCGAACCCAAAATGGACTTACTAATAACTTATACCCAAAAGAAAAGAGAAATTCGCTGTGCAGTTGCAGAGGACTATAATTCCACCTCTTCGTCAATAATTACATGCAAAAACCTTAATAATAAAGGGTTATTTGTAGCTTGAGGAACAAAAACTAAACGATTCCATCTTGGTTTACAGCCCCACACTTCTTGGCAGATGGTCACAATTTAACACGTAGCAACAGTTAATGGAAGTAGTAACAAAACGCTAATATTTCGAAAAGTGCTGGGTTGGCCTCAAACCCCCAATATTCCACCTTCATTACATATCTTTACACGCAGTCTAACGTGTGCTGTTGCTGAAGATTAGATCTAAAAAAGAAGTTCTGGATACGCCTTTATTTTCGTCGAGGGCATGTTCTCCTAGTTCGCCGGTCCCCATGGCCACGCTCGCTAAAGCGTCTCGCTTTGGTGCTTCGTGGGCAGGGAATCGTGGGTTCGAGTCCCGCCTTGGGCATGGATGTTATATGTTTGTGAAATGTGTATATGTTTGTAAAAGAAACAGTAAAGCCAGTAAACCAGTAATCAGTAAAACCTACGGGGGGAAATGTAAATAGGGATACAGTACCGGAGTCCTGATCAGACTCCGTTACTGTTTTAAAAAAAATAAAAAAAAAAAAAAAAAAAGTTCTAGTTTACACCACTAGCAGCAGGCGAACGCTGGACTGCGAGCGTTTTTTGTTTTCCTAACGTTTCATTTGGTACGTATCGGTTTTATAATCATGTTATTGAAGCAGAAGGTTTGGCGTGCAGGAAATGCTTGAGTCGAAATGGGCAACGTGACGTGCAGTGTCTTCATCCTGTAAGTATGTTCCCTCCTTCTTCATGACTCAGATTTTAATAAATAAGGATGGAACGTCACAAAGTTAAAACCAAACGTTTGGAACCCTAACCTCCTTTTTGTCGTTAATGTAGCGGCTGTTTTACATTATAAACAACTCCACTACAATTGGTAGGGATGGTTTCGAATTAAGCTTTAATTAGATCGTCCTAATATTCATTGATTTCATTTATTTATTCGTTTAAACAATCGAATATATAGTAACATCTGGATTGCGATTGGATACTCGTAAATGTTGGAGCAAAGCAAATTGACTTTGCACAATGTAAATGTAATAGCGTCTATGTGTCAGCTAATGAACTATTTTATCTTTGATATTCATTTTGTCGTGTGATAATGTCTATAAATAGTTTAGCGACGTTACTTAAATCAAACTATTCCGTGGACAATCTCCCATACTTTTCGCGGATTTAAATGTAATAAATTATGTAGGAAGTTGAGCAGAAAACGGGCCGCTCGAAAAATCGAATGCAACTAAGTGCGATCGATATGTCTTGTATTTGTGATGATTTTCAAGGTTTTATTTGTTGGGCAAGCTTTTTTTGTTTATAGATAAATTCGTGCGCATGCTGGAACACTTAGTATTTTGCATATATGACGGATATTTACCAAATAATTATATATAAACGAGTATTATATAAATAATAAATGATTTTGTAATGTTCAGAAACATATTTCTCCGCCAACTTCTACCACAATAGAAAATTATAGACATAAATGTATATACATACTGACCCTAACGTATTCGACCCTAACCTTGCGCTAAATTTGAAAATCTCAGGACCCAGTGGTTTCGCCGACAGAAAGAGATTAAAAAACACACAGAAACATACTCCTTCACCAATTACTATAGTCACACTAACCGGTGAATTATTTCTACGGGTTCTCACGACGCCAAGAGTGACATAACGTTCTTGCATACCGCTGGCAACGAAACCAAGCTTTTTCATTATAAATCCAGTTTTATGCAAGGATTTCAGCATACACACATTATATTCATATAATTCTCGTTTATGTATAATTACTTAGTAAATGTCTTATCATATACGAAAATACCTACCGTTCCAGCATGCAAGCGAATTTGTCTATAATAAAATAACCAAGCTTGACCGCCAAATAAAACCTTTGAAATCTCATCAGAAATACAAAATCAATCAAATAATCGCACATATTCGCTCGATTTTTTGAGAGGCTCAAGTTCTGCATTATAACCATTATCTATTAATGATTAAATTACCTTGGTGTTTCAGTGACAAGTATTTGTAGATACCTCGGTAGCCTCAATAGGACTTTTTCTCTTTACACATAAAATGATTGCGATCAATGATGAAAGCACGACATACTGCCCTTTTCCTACCTAAATAAATATAAAAATCCGCTAGATTGGCAAGGTCCCTCAACTACACTCACTTGATTGGGTTAGAGTTGAGCAGATCCCTCGGCTAGGCCCTGTCCTCGCTTCGCTCCTCTCCTCCGGTTACGCCTTAGGGTTAGAACCCTCAACATTGGGATGTTTCGCAGCCTAGAGCCGGCATATTTCCAGTGCCATTGACCGCCGTATTTGTTAGTCATTTGGCAGCTGAACCTCAGTAAGTAGTATAAGCTATAACTAACGGGAAATGCATGCCGAAAGCGTGACTGCTATGGGGAAATGCCAAAATTCGTTGTTAGCGTGTTTATTTCCAATACTTTATACACTTGAAATCTTAATACAAATACATTTATAATATCAAGAGTTCAATAAACTGTATTTAGCAATAGCTCCAGGGATAACCCACATTTTTACTTTCTCTAGCCCCGTATGTACAATGTACAAAGTGATAGAGAAGTATTGTATTACACCCAAAAATGCGATGTTGAGATTTTACCGGAAATACATGTTTTAAGACCCCTTGAGTCCAAAAAAAGGCCTTTTCAGAAACAGGTCCGTGTGTGTGTGTGTGTCTGTGAACAGCATAGCTCAAAAACGAAAAGACTGTTAAATAACAAACTTTGTATTTAAGTTGGTATCTTCCCAAAGTTGCGACACAAAGATTTTCAAGAAAATCCCCACACCCGTAGCTACCCTTTACATGAAAAAATGTACGAACAATTTGTTTTTCTAAAAATGACTATAACGATTTTGATTAAAATACCACATATTAAAGCCAGTTCTATCACAAATAAAATCTATATCTTGAATTTTCTGGGAATAGCTTCTAAAGACTTGTTTATTCTGGATTGATTTTGTTTAATTTGGAATAACTAGTAAACCGTAAGAGAGAGAAAAAAACTTGGAATACAAAAAATGTAGATCTTGATAAAACACACAAATTATGTTATGTACATTTTTTTTCGTGGAACTTAACCGTTTTCGAGGTATTCCTTGTTATTGGTGTCAATTCTGAAGTACTCGAACTTTTCTCAGAGAGAAGTGTCCGTTTTTCTTTTGTTTTACTCCTGGTCAAGCAAAGAAGCGATTTGCAATGCCAGTCGCATAATGATAGCTTAAAACATTTGACTATCACTTCAGCCTAGTGCATTCCCTTAGTTCCCTTATACTTATATGAAACTAAGTAATAAAAGTCTGCTAATGTGTATCTCGATTAGAATGCTATTGAAAGAAGAGTTCTCTTTCGTAAGAATTTTGTTTGTAGAGTAGCTAGAGAAAGTCATGTGAGTGTAACACATCAGATTACTTGTACCTACTGTTTACTTTTAATAGGCATTTACTATGACGTTTTAATATGTTCTTTATTGTAGTAATGTTTAAATATTTGCCCAGGACCCACCAGTTCTTTCTTCCATTTCATTCGAATAATTAAATTTACTAATTTATTTCCATACACGTCCCTTTATCTGTGATAGATTTTATTTGTATTCATCAAATATATATGTATCCCCTCTTCCAATTTTGTTTCACTGATTAAAGGCTAATGGAACCTTTGCTGTTAGGTTAGTTATCAATCTTGGATTTCCATGTCTTCGAAACGCCGCCTTGATTTTCTTCAAATAACTGTAATGCTACGCATCTTTGGCGTTTATATATCTACACGTTCGTTTGTACCTTTCGTGTCACTCCATAATCATTCTGAAAGATTTATTCTCTTCTCTACAATAGGAAGGCATTCCAAACAAAAAATTCGCTACCGAGATTTTATCGGAAATAAACGTTTTGACTTTGCTTGAATCCAAACAAAAAGTATATCTACTTTCTCTATACGTACTATGTAGTGTATAGAGAAGTCATTGTATCCCACTCAGAAAAATTCAATACAGAGATTTTATCAGAAATGCATGTTTTGAGGCTCTCTGAATAAAAACAATTCTGATGTATTCCATCCACATGACCTTGTCTACATCTCTGCAACAAATTATTGTTAAAAAACTTATACTTCTATTTACTGTATGCTAATCAAAAAAAAATCTGATGTGTTATACTCACATGACTTTCTCTAGCTGCTCTACAAAACTCCACAAAAGATTATTCTTCTTTGTACACAATGCTAATCAAGATAAATGTTAGCAGAATGTTATTACTTAGTTCCTTATAAGTAGAAGGGAATAAGGGAATGCACTATGCTAAAGTGATTGTCAAATGTTTTAAAAGCTATCGTTATGCGATTGTCATTGCAAATCACTTCTTTGCTAAGCCAGAAGCAGAACAAAAGAAAAACAGACACTTCCTGTGTGAGAAAAGTTTAAGTACTTCACAATTGAAACCAATAACAAGGAATATCTCGAAAACGGTTACCTCCACAACATCGTAAAGGACAAAAATTGTGTGTCTTGTCATGAGGTACATTATTTGTGTAGTACGTGTTTATCTATCTCTTACGGTTAAGCAGTTAAGCAAAATTCAGGAAAATTCATCCAGAATAAAGAGGTCTTCATAGGCTATTCCCAAAAAGTTCGAGATATACATTTTATTTCTGACATAAACGGCTTTAATATACGGGATTTTAATCAAAATCGTTAGAGCCATTTTTAATAAAATCAAAATTTTCGAATTTTTTCCATGTAGAGGGTAGTTTGTGGTGGGGGCATTTTTTTGAAAATCTTCGTGTCGCACCCTTGGAAGATACTAAACTTAAATACCGAGTTTGATATTTAACGGTCTTTTTGTTTTGGGGCTATGCTGTCCATAGACACACGCAGACAGACAGGCACACACACGGACATTTTTTTTAAAAATGCTTTTTTCGGACTCAGGGGACACCAGAATATATATTTCCGGTGAAATCTCGGTATGAATTTTTGGGTGGATTACAATACCTTCTCTATCCCTAAGTACATTGTAATATGGGGCTAGAGAAAGTAAAATTAGCAAAAATAGTCTTATTACTTGCTTCGTTGTAAGCTGAAGCAAAATAAGGGAGTACAATAGGTTAAGGTGATGGTCAAAAGCTGGTTGCTATGTGACTTAAGTTCCTTTGTTTGTATGGACGGGAGCTGACAAATTTCTGTATGAGAAAAGTATACGTTTTTTAAAGCTGAAACAAGAACGATAACTCCATGAAAACAATGTATTCAACATAAATTGTGTACCGTGCTCTACATGTTTTGTGACGTAAGTTTTTGTCCATCTCTTACGGTATTGCAGTTATGCAGAAATCCGTAACATTCATCCAGAATATAGTAGTCTTCAGAGACTATTCCCATAAAATTCAAGATATACATTTTATTTTTCAGATAAATATATTTAATAAACAATATTTTAATCAAAATCGCTAGAGCCATTTTTGAGAAAATCAATATTTTTGAAAATGTTCTATGTAAATGGTAGTTTGGGCGTGGGAGGATTTTTTGAAAATCTTCATGTCACGTACTTGGAAGATACCAAATTTAAATACCAAATTTGGTATTCAACGTTTTTTTCGTTTTTGAGCTATGCGGTCCACACACACACACACACACACACACACACACGAATTTTTTTATAAAAATGCTTTTTTTTGGATTCAAGGGGACTTAAAACATGTATTTCCGGTGAAATCACGGTATCGAAGTTTTGGATGGAGTGCAACACTTTTTCTTACACTATGTACATAGTACGTGTAGAGAAATAAAAATAGAAAACACTCAGTGTGTGTGTGTGTGTGTGTGTGTGTGTGTGTGTGTGTGTGTGTGTGTGTGTGTGTGAGAACAGCATAGCTCAAAACAACAGTCCGTTAAATATCAAACTTGGTATTAACGTTTAATAACTCTCAAGGGTGCGTCACGACCACCAAAAAAAATCGACAATTTTAATTTTCTCAAAACTAATTCTTACGATTTTTTTTAAAATATTGTATATTAAAGACATTTACATGGCAAATAAAATGTATATGTTGAATTTTCGGGAAACAGCATCTGAAGACCTCTTTATTTTGAATTTTGCATAACTGTTAAACCGTAAGAGAATGACAAAAAAAAAAAAAAAAAAAAAACTTACTATTAAAAAATATAATGTCTTTAAAACACACATTTTGTATCATATTAGTTTTTTTTCTTTTTTTTTTTTCTTTTTTTTAGAACTGACCGTTTCTGAGATATTCTTTGTTATTGACTTCATCTTTAAAATGCTTATACTTTACTCGTACAGAAGTTTGTCAACTCCTAGCCATACATCGAAGCAGTTTCAATCACTAATAATCAGGTTTTAAAAGATTTGACTATCGCTTTACTCTTAGTGTACTCCCTCATTTCCCTTCTACTTACAAGGAAGTATTTCTGCTTATTTTATATCGATTAGTATCAAGTAGATAGAAGAATAAGCGCTTCAAAATAATTTGGACTTAGAGAAAGGCATATGAATGGAAGACATCAGATTATTTATCTTCTTACCGTTTCATTTACTTCAAATAGTGGAAATTTAAATCTCCTGCATTCGATGCCAGTAGCCAGCCACCTGTATGTTTTGTACACTTCACATATATCTACATAGAATGTATTAGCTTAACTCTTTATATATTTATTATTACATATATAAAATATAATCATATTTTATGGTTAACTTTCAACATTTGAAATTCATCACGTCTTTTTATTTGTTGAAGTTTACTTACGATTCATTCAGTAACTATTTTATAGTCAACAACCAGGAGTGCATAATTAATAGCCAGTCCACCAGGATGGTTAATGCTGGTGACTTTGCTGCTGAAAACAATGTTCACAGCTGTTAATAATACATTTTATTGTTATAAAATGTTATATCATTTACTATCGTGGGAAAACATTATTGTAATTTATACCTAAAGGTAATGCATCTGCGAAACTTAAAAGACATAGTATGGGAGGTATATTGTTGAAATTTATATAGTTATTATACAAAAGACGCTTCAAAGCTCCAGCTTATATTATTTAAACAATAATTGCTTTATCTAAATTCAGCTTTATAATAAAGATACTTTACATGATCAATTTTTAAAAATATTCTAATTACATTTTTATATTTTATAATAATTTTTTTGATAAATACTTCTACTGTATGAGATTATTACAGAAAATTTGTTATTGTTTGTACTCTGCAAAGCTTTTGCTTTTTCAAAAGTTCATAATTTCTCAAATATATTTCTAAAGAAATTTGAAAAATTAGATGATTATATTATGTACTTTTTGGAGGCATTAATAAAATATTTAAACTCATTAATAAAAATAGTATAGGTTGCAGCATTTTGAGTATAGCAAAACGTGAAAAAAGCTTTTGAGAAAGCTTTAAAGATAAGTGTCTTTAGTAATAAACATACTGCTATTTATTTATAGCTACAGTTAAATAGTAGTTCTTCTGCTCCAAGTGGAAACAAAAATTAGTAAATAAAACTGAAGTGCTCCATTCACATTATGTTATATGGATTCTGCAACGAGGTATTCTTACAAAAGTTTATTCTTCTTCTACTTGCTAATCGGGATAAACGCTAGCAGAAAAGGTTGATTACTTAAAAGGTTGTGCAAAAGTCATGAATAGGAGTGAATGGGACTTCAGAGGCTGTTCCCAACAAATTGAAGATATATATATCTAATTTGTCATGCAAAAGTCTTTAATGTACGCATTTTACCCAAAGTCGTTAAAACCATTTTTAAGAAGATCGAACATTTCCAAAAATCTTCCATGTAAAGGATAGTTTGGGCTATTGTGATTTTTATGATAATCTTAGTGTCACAACCTAGGAAGATACTAAAATTAAATACAATGTATTTCTGATGAATACTCTGAATTGAATGTATGGGTGGAGTTCAAGATTTTCTCTACATACTACGTATGTTGGTAGTTAGGTAGGCCTTGGTTCAAAAGTTTAAAATGTATATATGTAAAAGATTTAGAATTCATTTTATTTTATTAAGAAAACATTGTTAATGATATTTGATCAATTTCACAAATGCTTCGCCTTATGAGAATTTTGAAAATGGAAAATGCTTCATTTCGTACTGTCAAACGCACTCTTCCTCTACTATTCGACTCTTTACTGTCGAATCCATTTAGTTAGACACCCTTTTCAACTCGTCCTCCATGGCTAGCCTCTGATTTCCAAGGTCGTGGGTTCAAATCCGGTGTATGCTTACAAAGCTGCCGAAAAAGTCATGTGAATGGAACACATCAGAATTCTCGTTCTTACAATTCTCTGTGCTCGTCTTGTGAGTTTCCCCTTTCTGCTGTGTTATTTCTGCCGGTGCTTGGCGGGTTTCGCTACCGGTAGTCAAACTGGGTAGCGCTGCATGATAAAGCTTGGTATGACAAATGCACCGAAACGGGCAACGCGGAAGCTCTGTCAGCATGATATTGCAGGTGGCCGAGCAGCAGATGCACGTATCGACTAACATTTGTCTAACGTCAGATTTTGTATATCGGAAGGCAGGCCGAGCGTGTTATTCAACAAGCACATATTTCATCCCAATCCAGTTTTCACCCATTTGTTACTTCCGAACCAACATGATCGCATCTACCCAATTCCTGGTTATAACCAAATACTAAATCGATTTCTTTATCAGATGAAATGATTGCAAACGTTTTGTTCGGTGCTTTTCTTTCTTAACTGATGCTCTCACGGTCGGCACATAAGGTAGTCGAATCATATTCCTTACTGGGATTTCACCAGAAATATCAACTTTAGAAAGCATTTGTCTTTAATTAAAAGTTCTAGAGTAAAATAAATTTATCCTTTATATATGCAAACACAATGATGAGTATGCTTTCGTGTTCTCTTTCGATTTTATTTTTAATTTTATATTTTTTCAATCATTATGCGATGTTTCGCGTTTTTATATGGTATTAACAAATAATTTTGCATGCATTAGTTAGTACGGATATTTCTCCAGCACTTATCTATTATTAGGTAAAGGAGATATTGTATTCGAACCAAAATTTCACCAAGAATTCATTTTTGAGGCCCCAATCGTACTATAAAAACTATTTTAAAATGTTCCCAGTGTCTGCGAGTTTGTGTGTTTGAATGTATATGAGATTGTGCGCGCGCGCTCCTGTGAGTGCGTGACGTTTGAGCATCATAATTCAAAACCAAAAATGGGATAAATACCAAACTTGCCTTTTATTTTCAAAAATCTCTTATTCCCATACTACCCTTTTCTAGGATTTTTTTTTATTTTTTATTTTATTAAAATGGATGATGAATATATTACTGTACCATTGTTTAAAATATTTACATGACTAATAAAATGACGTGACTTATCTTGAATTTTCTGCGAATAATCTATAAAGTCCTCTTTCACCAAACTTTCATAATTTTTGTGAAACTGATTAAACTTAACTTGAGGAATAAGAAAATGCCAACTTCTGTTGACTGTTTCCGTGCCGTTTGGAAACATTTTAGCGTGTATGCGCCTTACTCAAGTGTGAATGTTTCATTTAATGGATAAGCTAGAAAGTATCTTGTTTCTTTTTATTTTTTCCTATCAGGCACCTGCATAGGCTGTAGAATTGGTGCTGGTTTTCAAAAACAGAAACAAAAAATCCGAGATACAGTTAGCAAAATTTCACTGGAAATATGTTTTTGAGGTCCCTCAAATCCAAGAAATCTGATGTATTCCATTCACATGACTTTTTCTAAACTCTGCAATAAATTATTGTTAAAAAGCTTATGCTTCTATTTACTTCCTGCTAATCGAGAAAAATTAGTAGAAATAGTCTTATTACTTGCTTCCTTGTAAGTAGAAGCGAAATAAGGGAGTACCATAGGTTAAAGTGATGGTCAAAAGCTGGTTGCTATGGGACTGAAGTTCCTTTGTTTGTATGGACACGAGTTCACAAAGTCCTGTATGAGGAAAGTATGTTTTTATAGCTGAAACCAAAAACAAGGAATACCTAAAAACCAATCAACTCCACGAAAAAAATGTATATAATATAAATTGTATGTTTTAAAGTGCTCTACATTTGTTGTGTGGTAAGTTTTTTTTCCATCTTTTACGGTTTAGCAGTTACGCAAAATTCCGTAAAATTTACCCAGAATAAAGTAGTCTTCAGAGACTATTCCCAGAAAATTCAAAACATACATTTTATTTGTCAAGTAAATATCTTTAATATACGATATTTTAATCAAAATCGTTAGAGCCATTTTTTAGAAAATCAAAATTTTCGAAAAAAGTTCCATGTAAAGGGTAGTTTGGGGTGGGGGGATTTTTCTCAAAATCTTCGTGTCGCATCCCTGACAGATACTAGCCTTAAATACCAAGTTTGGTATTTTACTGACTTTTCGTTTTTGAGTTATCGTGTTCATACACTGACACACGGAGACACACACACACATGGACCTTTTTCTAAAATGCGTTTTTTTATACAGGGACCCTAAAACACATATTCCCGGTGAAATCTCGGTATCGAATTTTTTGGTGGAGTGCAATACCTTCTCTATGCACTATGTAGATAGCGCGTATAGAGAAAGTAAAAATGATGTTTAGAAAAAGAACAGAGAATGTGAAAGCATCACTCAAAAACGTAAAGTCAGTTAAATACCAAACTCGATGCTTAAGTTCAACATCTTCCAAGGACAACTCGAAGCTTTTTAAAGATTCCTTTCACCAAAAACACGCATTATATAGCACATTTTTCGAAAATGTTAATTTTATCAGAAACGGCTCTAACGATTCTGATTAAAATGCCATATGTTTCTGATATTTTTATGATAAATGTATATACTAAATTTTGTGGGAATAGCCACTGAGATTGTCTTCACTCTGAATTATGTTTGCGTAACTGTATACCGTAATAATACACAAATTCTTACTACACAAAAAAAATGTAGATCTCGTTGAAGCAGACAATTTACGCCAAGTGTATTTTGTTTGTCGATTTAGCCATTTCCAATATACGCCTTGTTATTGATTTGCATTTTCATACATTTGTTTTTCATTTGTTTTCTCTGGCCATGCTATTCCAAAGTTATCATATAGCGACCAGCTCTTAAAATATTTTGAGTTTCGCTTAAGGCAGGCATGGGCATTTTCCGTTTCGGAAACCAGTACTGGTTTTTGATCTTCCTGTATATGACAGAAGCTATCCTGCAGGTTTATGACAGTGTATGACGTAGCCTATTGCAAGCAGTGTCTGGCCGCAACAGAGTTCCAATTAGAAAGGCGTTATCGCAGCTTTGGCCTTCCTTGTTTTCAATTACTATCTTATTTGGGAGTTATGTCCTGCTAAAGTTTCTGAATGAAAACTTGACCATTGAAATGAACTCTTCAAGGGACAGTTACAAGAGGGGCAGTTGTATAACTTTCCCTTTTTGCAATCCCTTCAAAATCAAATGAAAACAAGTAGCCCAACAAGTAATCCTCTACAAAGTATCTAATCAGTAAACGATTTGTGGGGAAATGATTTTGATCCTTCTGTAAATCCTAAGCATGTCGAATCTCAAAGAGTAAAGTTGGATTTGCAGCTACGGAATATCTGTTAAAAATCTGATGTGTACCATTCACATGACTTTCTCTATATCCCTTATTCTTAAAAAGCTTATACTTCTATTTACTTTATGCTAATCAGAAAAAAATGAGCAGAAATAGTCTTAATACTTGCTTTCTTGCAAGTAGAAGCGAAATAAGGAACTACCATAGGTTAAAATGATAGTCATAAGCTGGTTGCTATGTCAATGAAGTTTCTTTGTTTATATGGATAGAAGCTGACAAGTTCCTGTATGAGAAAAGTATAAGTTTTTCATAGCGGAAACCAAAAATAAGAATGTCTCAAAAACGACGAACTTACAAAAAAATGTATATAGCATAAATTGTGTTTTTTAACGTGCTCTACATTTTTTGTGAAGTAAGTTTTTGTCCATCTCTTACGGTTTAGCAGTTATTTAAAAGTCAGTAAAATTCATCCAGAATAAACTACTCTTCAGAGGCTATTCCAAGAAAATTCAAGATATACATTTTATTTGTCAGGTAAATATCTTTAGCAAACAAAATTTTAATCAAAATTGCTAGAGCCATTTTTGAGAAAATCAACATTTTCTAAAAAAAAGTTCCATGTAAAGGGTAGTTGGAGTTTGGTATTTTACCGACTTTTCGTTTTTGAGTTATCGTGCTCGTAGACCACGGACACACTGACACAATGACACACACACACGACCTTTTTGTGAAAATGCTCTTTTTGGATATTGGGGACCCTAAAACATATATTTCCGGTGAAATCTCGGTATCGAATTTTTTGGTGGATTGCAATACATTCTCTATTCACTATGTACATAGTGAGTATAGAGAAAGTAAAAAAGGATACGCTTGAAATATTTGTGCCCTGGAAAACATAGTTTTGATCTATTTAACCCTTTTTTGCCTGAATTGTGTAGCTACATATGCCGTTCTTCCCCTAATTCACAAACCGATATTTATATCCCTTTCACCGGCACCACAATTCAAGTGACTTGAATAGCCGTGGTCGTTAGTGCGATACGAAGTGGACTGGCTATCTATTCAGAGCCGAGTGTCGCAAGATCGAGTCATATGTGCCTGTGGTAGAGGCAGGGGAGAGCCGCAGTAAAATAACCGGTGTGATGGTTCGGTTGGATGCAGACGGGCTTATATTTGCCTGCAGTTGCATGGATTTTGCTCTTTTTAAGTAAAAAAAATCTGATGTGTTACACTCACATGACTTTCTCTAGCTCTTCTACAACATAAGATTATTCTTCTTTCTACACAATACTAATCGAGATAAACATTAGCGGAATGTTCTTACTACTTAGCCCCTTATAAGTAGAAAGAAAATGAGGGAATGCACTAGGCTAAACCGATAGTCAAATGCTTTAGAAGCTGTCGTTATTCGATTTCATTGCAAATCGCTTCCTTGCTTGGCCAGGAGTGGAACAAAAGAAAAACGGACACTTCCTGTATGAGAAAAGTATAAGTACTCCCAACTGAAACCAAAAACAAGAAATATCTCGGAAACGGTTACATCCACAACAAAAATGTAAAGGACATATAAATTGTGTGTTTTGATCTGATCAACATTTTCTGTGAACTAAGTTTTTCTCTATCTCTTACCGTTTAGCAGTTAAGCAAAATTTATCAAAATTCATGCAGAATAAAGAGCTCTTCAGAGGCTATTCCTAGAAAATTCAAGATATACATTTTATTTGGTATGCAAATATCTTTAGTATACGGGATTTTAATCAAAATCGTTCGAGTCATTTTTTAGAAAATCAAAATTTTCGAAAATTTTTCCATGTAGAAGGTAGTTGGGGTGGGGGGATTTTCTTGAAAATATTCGTGTCGCATCCCTGGAAGATAACAAATCTAAATACCAAGTTTAGTATTTAACGGTCTTTTCGTTTTTGAGCTATGCTGTCCACACACACACACACACACACACACACATATACATACATACATACATACATACACACACACCGACCTTTTACTGAAAATGCTTTTTTTGGATTCAGGAGGTCCTAAAATATGTATTTCCGGTGAAATCTCGACATCGAATTTTTGGGTGGAATACAATACTTCATCTATACACTATGTACATAGTACGTATAGAGAAAGTAAAAAATCTGATGTGTGCCATTCACATGCCTTTCTCTATATCTCTACAAGAAATTATTGTAAAAAGGCTTATTCTTCTACTTAATGTTTATCGAGAAAATAATTAGCAGAAAGGTTCTTATTACTTGCTTCCTTGGAAGTAGTAAGGAAATAAGGGAGTAGCGTAGACTAAATCGATAGTCAAATCTTTTAAAAGCTGGTTGCTATTTGATTGAAGTAGCTTTGCTTCTATGGACAGGTGTTAACAAATTCTTGTATGAGAAAAGTATAAGTATTTTAAAGTTGATACCAATAAAAAGGAATATCTGAAAAACTGTGAACACCACGAAAAAATGTATATAACATAAATTGCGTATTTTAACGAACTCTTCATTTTTGTGAGGTAAGTTTTCGTCTCATTTATGCAAAATTCCGCAAAGTTCATCCAGATTAAACATGTCTTGAGGTTATTCCCAGAAAATTGCAGATATGCATGTTATTAGTCACATGAATATCTTAAATATAAGAGATTTTAATCAAAACCTGAGTCATTTTTGAGAAAATCAAGTTTTTGAAAACTGTTCCACGTAAAGGGTTATTGAGGAGGAGAGATTTTCTTGAAAATGTTCCTGTTGCATCCTTGGAAGATATCAACGTTAAATACCAAGTTTAGTACTTAACGATCTTTTCGTTTTTGAGCTATGCTGCACACACACACTTTTTTTGGATTCAGGGGTTCCTAAAACATGTATTTCCGGTGAAATCTCGGTATCGAATTTTTGGGTGCATTACAATACTTTCTCTACACACTTCGTATATAGTACGAGTAGATAAAGTAACAAAAATACTACAGATTTATTGCAAAAATACTAATATTTTACAATATAAAATTAACCTAATTTTATTGTTAAAAGTTAGTGTAATGGAAATAAGAAAAGAAGTCAAATAAAAATACTAAAAGCATTAATTAATCATCTTTGTTGCATAACTACAACACCATGCAATAAAGGGCTAAACTGTTATCAGTGCAAAACACACGCTTTAAGGTTCTAAAATGTTGTCTGTGTTTTCCTGTACATATTAGTGTGAGCACCTGCTTTTACAAATGAATTACGCCAAGTCAAACTACACTTCTCGTTTGGCAGAGAATCTCTGTTGCCCATAGCCATCCTAAAAGATACGACTTTTACTTTATTCTAATGTATTCCATTATTGCGATGAACCCATAAAAAACGTAATTAAATAATTTCTAACTGGTGGTCCAGTGGTCAGCTAGTCACCTGGAGATCTCGGGTTCGATACTCGGTTGGGGCGGGGATTTTTTTTTTAACCAGAATTATTCACTATCCCACCACAGATCCAGGAAGTATACATATGAGAGTAAATGTGCAAGTGCTTAATGAAATAAATTAATTAACCTACTGTCAATAACTACAGTTAAGTTTTTACTTTCTCTATACGTACCAAGTACAAGGTATTGTAATGCACCCAAAAATTCGATACTGAGATTTCACCGGAAATGTATGTTTTTGGTCCCCTGATACCAAAAAAGCATTTTTAGAAAAATGTCTGTGTGTATGTATGTGTGTGTGGGCAGCATAGCTCAAAAACGAAAAGGCCGCTAAATACCAAACTTGGTATTTAAGTTTGGTATCTACCAAGGGTACGACACGAAAATTTTCAAGAAAATCCCTCCACCCCCAACTACCCTTCACTTTTTTTCGAACATTTTGACTTTCTAAAAAAATGGCTCTAACGATTTTGATTAAAATATCTTATATTAAACATATTCACCTGACAAGCAAAACGTTTATCTTAAATTTTCTGGGAATAACCTCTGAAGAATACCGTGTTTTGGATGAATTTTACGGAATTGTGCATAACTGCTAAACTGTAAGATATGGACAAAAACGTACTGCAAAAAATATGTAGAGCACACTAAAACATACAATTTATGTTGTCTACATTTTTTTCGTGGCGTTGGTCGTTTTTAAGATATTCCTTGTTATTGGTTTCAGCTTTGAAAAACTTATACTTTTCTCATACAGAAATTTATCAACTCCTGTCCATACACAATGTAGCTTCAGTCACATAGCAACCAGCTTTTGACTATCACATAAACCGATGGTAGTCCCTTATTTCGCTTCTACTTACAAGGAAGCAAGTAATAAGAATATTTCTGCTAATATTTTCTCGATTAGCATGAAGTAAATAGAAGCATAAGCATTTTAATAATAATTTGTTGCAGAAATGTAGAGAAAGCCATGTAAATGGAACACATATTTTTTTCACAGGTTAGAGGCTCCGATACGATTATAGTAGTTTTAAGGAAGCTATAAAAATGAAATGAAAAAAATATTTTCTGCTAATGTTTATCTCGATTAGCATGTTGTATATAGAAGGAAATGTTTCTGTAAGGATACTTTGTTGCAGAATAGATAGAAAAAGTGATGTGAAGATAACACATGATTTCTTCTGTGCTACGTATAGTAAGAGGGAAGTATTGCTGATTCATATACACAATTAGGGGTATTGTATTTCACCCAAAATTATTTGGCCAGAATCACACTTTTTCCGACACCCTGAATCAAAAAACATGTTTATAATAAAAATTCTGTGTTGTGTTGTGTGTGCCTTGAAAGGAAGAATTAAAAAACGAAAATTCGGTCAAATTCCAAAGTTGATATTGACGTTCACTATCCTTCAAGATGCGATACGAAGATTTTCAAGAAAATCGCCAGAGTAAACTACCCTTTACAAGGAAAATTTTCCGAAAATTTTTATTTTCTGAAAAAAAAAACTCTAATATTTGTGGTAAAAATATGTTATGTTTAAGATAAAATGTTTCACCACAAATAAAATGTAAATAAATATAGAATTTTCTAGAAATAAACTCTGATGTGCACTATATTTTGTATTTTTTTCATAACCCTAACACGCAACAGATAGCCAAAATATTATTACACCAATAAATGTAGATATCTTTAAAGCACACAATTTATATCCGATACATTTTTTCGTGAAGTTAACTATTTCTGATAATTTTTTTTATTGGTTTACATTTTGGAATACTTATTATTTTCTCAAATGAGAAGACGTTATTCGTCTCTCTCTCTCTCGATTACTGAGCTAAGAAAACTTCAATGTTATCAGATAACTACCAGCTCCTAAAGGATATGACAATCGCTTTAACCTAATATATTCCCCTATTCCCTTTATATCTGCAGTATAACAATGTCTGATAATATTTATCTCAATTATAATGATATTTAAAGACGAATAAGTTTCTGAAGAATAGTTTGTTGTAGGACACTCCTAGGGAAAGTTTGTAAAGGTACACGTCAAATACTCTCTCTCCCTCTCTCTTTTGGCCAAGCAAAGAGCACGGAATTTCAAAGCCATCAATTCTAATCTCAAAATATTTGACTATGGTTTAATCTATTGCAGTCCCCTAATCCCTTTATAAGGAAATATGCAATAAAACCATTGCTGACAATTTTATTTCATTAGCGTGTTGTAGATAGAAGAATTTTGCAGAACGAGTACAGAATACATCATGTGAATGTAATAATCAGGTTTTACTCCATCTTAAGAACTTGTTACCATGAATAAAATTTGAATAATGTTTCCGTACGTTGTAATTGAGCAAGTCGTTTATTCTGAAAACCTCCTAAACGAAAATATATCTTAACGTAACGAGGATAAAGCAATAACTATGCTATAGTTATAATCGATGTATGCAAGTTTATTACTGGTGGAATAAATTGTTTGATTGGATCACAACAGTTTTTTTTTTTTCAAAGTAGAGATTAATATTCGCAGACTATAGAGTTACTGAAGTTATTTTAGAACTCTGATTTTAGGTAAAATTCTATTTTTCTCATGCGTACATGAAAATAGTATACACACATTTAATGTAATTATACGGTCAAAATTGATAAATGTGCAGTGCATAAAGTATCTAAAACTATGTTAGAATCTCCTTTAAATATTTGACCAAAATTAATCCTAAACTCATAAAAATAAATATAAATTATTATTTCATAAGATATTATTCCAAATCCAGGGTGAATTAAAATATGAACTTGTTACCAACTTGTTTAAAAATTCCATATTTCTCATAGTATGTTTTGAGCCGCAACCCCAAGGTACAATGAACCATTCCGGCGGTATTTGTGGCAAAATGGAGAGTCTAACAAACGTGTTGAAATTAAACAGATTGTTCAAAGTCTAGACGAGAATGCTGAAAGTTTTCAGCCAAACAGGTAATGAAATATGCATCAATTTACTTCGCTATTGCATACATATATTAATTTCTTGTTCACATTGGTACTTTTCTTGAATCTTTGACATAACTATATAGGTATAACAAATTGGATTTAATTGAAGAAGTAAAATAACAAACTCTGATGTTTTCCATCACATGACTTTAGCTATTATGCAGCTGATTATTCTCCCAATAGCTTCTCTCTACTTGGAGAGATAGCAAAAATGGTTATTATTTTCTTCCTTATAAGTGAATACACAAGGTTAAAGTGATAATCTTTTAAAATTGTTGCTATGTGATTGAAATTCCTTTTTTGCATGGCCAGAAGTTGACTAATTTTTGCATGAGAAAATTTTAAGTATCTTAAAACTGAAACTAATAAGAAGTATCTTAAATGGTCAAATCTACGAAAAAATGTAATTGACATAAATTGTGTGTTTTAACGAGATATACATGTTTTGTGTAATACGTTCTGGTTCACTTAGTCAAGAGTCATCCAGAATGAAGAGATCTTTAGAGGCTATTCCCAGAAAATTAAAACTATTAAAATAAATCTTCGTGGCTTATCCTTGGAAAACACTAAACATAAATACCAAGTTTGGTATTTGACGGTGTTTCAGTTTTCCAGTATGCTGCCCACAGAATCACAATCACACCCATGGACATTTTTTTAAGATATACATTTTTTTGCCATGTAAATAAATTTAATATATATATATATATATATATATATATATATATATATTATTTTAATGCAAATCGTTTGTCATTTTTGAGAAATAAAAATTTTCGGGACATTTTTCCATGTAAAGAGTAGTTTGTGGTAGGGAAATAGGTTCAAAATCTTCGTGTCGCACCCTTGAAAGATACTAAATTTAAATATGATGTTTGGTATTTTACCAAATTTTTATTTTTAAATATCGTATTTACAGACCACGGACACACTACACACGCGCGCGCTCATACATTTTTAAAAAATGCATTTTTATTTGCTCTACACGTACTATGTACATTGTGTATAGAGAAGGTGTTGTATTCCACTAAAAATTCGATATAGCGATTTCGCCGGAAATATACGTTTTAGGGTCCCCTGTATCCAAAAAAAGCAGTTTTAGAAAAACGTTTGTGTGTGTGTGTGTCCGCGTTTCTGTGAACACGATAACCCAAAAGCGAAAAATCAGTAAAATACCAAACTTGGTATATATGCTTAGTATCTTCCACGGATGTGATACGAAGGTTTTGAGGAAAATCTCCCCTCCCTATACCACCCTTTACCTGAAAAAAATTTGCAAAATGTTTATTTTCTCAAAAATGGCTCTAACGGTTTTCATTAAAATTCCGTATATTAAACATATTTACACGACAAATAAAATGTATATCTTGAATTTTTTGGGAATAGCCTCTAAAGATCTCTTTATTATGAATGAATTTTGCTGATTTTTTTATAACTGGTAAACCGTAAGAATTAGACAAATACTTACTACACAGAAAATGTAGATCATGTTAAAAAACACAATTTATGTTCTATGTGTTTTTTTTTTCGTGGAATTGACCATTTCTGAGATATCCCTTGTTATTGGTTTCAGTTTTAAAATACTTGGAACTTATCACATTCGGGAATTTTTCAACTCCTGGCAATGAAAATAAACTGATTTCTGCACATGACATCCAGCTTTTAAAATATTTGACTTATTTTAGCCTAGTGTATTCCATTATTTCCCTTATACTTACAAGAAATCATTTCTGCTAATGTTTATCTCGCTTAGCACGAAGTAGATAAAAGAATAAGCTTTCTAATAATAATTTATTACAAATATGTAGAAAACTCGTGTGAATGGAACACATCAGTATTTTTGGATTCAGGGGGTTTCAAAATCTGTATTTCCGTCGAAAAACTCGGTATCGAATTTTTGGGTGAAAGCTTTTCTGTCCACTATATATGTACGTTGTATATACGTGCCGGAGAATGTAATAGTTTGGCTTGTGGCTCTGTTGTGATTAAATTTCGTGAAAAACGTAATACAGTGCTTCACAAAGCTCTGGAATTACCAAACCTTTGTACTGTGGCTGATGTACTAATTGTGCGCTAATTGTACTGAAGATAAATTTGGATCACGTCTCTTACCAAAATGTGAGTATGCTCTAGTCACATCAGTTAATGTTAATGGACAAGAGGTGTAGTCATTCTTTGTAAGATCTAGATAAACTGTTTTTTTCTCACTTAGATACCTTTAACCTCTAAGGTCATATCGGGGGCTTTGAAACAACTTGTCTGTATGAAATTAAAACAAATCTGATTGCTTGTGTTCCTATAAAACTACATCAAACAGAAAGAAAACAATCTGATGTGTTCCATTTACACTACTTTCTCTACCTGTTCTGCAAACAAACTATTCTTAAAAATATTATTACCTTACCTACTTCATGCTAATCTTGTAAATTGAAGGAAAATAAGGGAATACAATAGGCTAAAGAGATAGTAAAATATTTTGAAATCTGTCGATATGGAAAGAACTGATGTTTAGTTCGATTTGCATTGGCAATAAACCAAAGGAGAGATAAAACGAAATTTGGCCCCGTTAGAGAAACTTTAAAATTGAAAGCAATAACAAGGAAAATCTCTACAGCAAAAAATTATAGCATAACGTACAGCATAAATTGTGTGTTTTAACGAGATCTATATTTTCTGTTTTTGTATATTTCTTACGGTTTGGCATTCCGCAAATTTTAGCAAAATTTAACCAGAATGAACAGGTTTACAGAAGCTATTCTCAGAAAACTCAGAATGTACATTTTATCTGCGATGTGAATGTCTTTAATACCTATACTGTATTGTAATCAAAATCGTTAAAGCCATTTTAGAGAAAAACAATATTTTCAAGAGCTTTTCCTTGTAAAGTGTAGTTTGGGGTGGGGTGTGGGATTTTCTTCAAAATCTTCGTGTCGCATAGTTTAAGATACTAAACTTGAATACCAAATTTGGTAGTTAACGGTCTTTTAATTTTTCAGGCACGGCCCTTTTTCTAAAAAGCTCAATATCGGACTTTTTTGTGGAAAACAATACCCTCTCTATGTAGTATGTACATTGTAAATACGTGCTAAAGAAACTAAAAATGCTTTTTTTCGGACTCGGGGGAACTCAGCATTATATTGCTAGAGAAATCTTGACATCGAATTTTTGGGTTGCATACAGTAACCTCTCTATACACTATGTACCGTGCACAAGCAGAGAAAGTAAACAAATCTATGCGTGTTTATGTTTGAGAAATAGCGCTTTAATAACGCATACGTATGTTGCATTTTACAAATTTATTATTATTTTAAAGTAAGTAGGTATTTTACGTATCTAAAATTTGATTCCAAACACCTAAATATTCATTCTTTAAAACTTATTTTAAGAACTAAAATGAGATTTTATGCGTCTAAAAATCCGAGCTTTAAATATTATATTTTTACTTTCTCTACACGTACTATGTACATAGTGTATCGATAATGTGTTGTAATGCACCCAAAAATTCGATACCGAGATTTCACTAGAAATATCTATATGTTTTGGGTCCCCCTGAATCCAAAGAAAGTATTTTTAGAGAAAGGTCCGTGTGTGTCGCCTGTCTGTGTGTGTATATCGTTAAATACAAACTTGGTATTTAGGTTTGGTATCTTCCAAGGATGCGACACGGCGATTTTCCAGAAAATCGCCCCTCCCACTACAAACTACCATGGAAAATGTTCAAACATTTTTATTTCTAAAAAATGACTAAAGATTTTGATTAAAATGCCTTATATAAGATATTTACATCTTATACAACATATGTATCTTAAAATGTGTAGGAATAGCCTCTGAAGACTTCACTCTGAATGAATTTTGTCGAATTTTGTTTAGCTGCTAAACCGAAAGAGATCGACAAAAATATACTTCACAAAAAAAGTAGATCTCGTCAAGACACAATTTATGTCCTTCATGTTTTTGTTGTGGAGGTAACCATTTCCAAGATATTCCTTTTTACTGTTTCAAACTGTAAAGTACTTATACTTTCCTCAGACAAGAAGTGTCCGTTTTTCTTCTGTTCTACTCCTGGCCAAGCAAAGAAGCGATTTACATTGCCAATCGCATAACGATAGCTTAACAATGGTTCCACCACACATACGGACGCGCGCGCGTGCACACACACGCACATACACATACTGTCTTAAGACTTTTACTGGTGATCCAGATTTGAAAGTGTTGAAAACATTAAGTTGTTCAGATATGACAGTTGCCAGATTGCCGAAATTTTGACTTTTTCTTGGGATCATTGGAGTTTTAGGTTCACAGATTCCCTCGGCTATGTCCTGTCGTCGTTCCGCAGACGCGGCCTTCGGCCGCAACTGTTATACTTATAAAAAAATATCCCTTGCCTACCTTTGCGGCGTAGGGCCCTAAATATTTATAACAGAACAGTAAGTAACTACAATGCGACTCTAATGACGAAATAGCAAAAGTATCCACGTATTGAGGTAAATATTTTACTGAAATAATTCGAATACTTTAACGAATTGAATAATATTTTCAGAAAATGCAAACTGTTAGTAATTTTTAAGCCCAGAGAGTTAGGACAGAGGCCCAATCCTAAGTAATTTTCTACCCACGCTGCGTGGAAGGGAATGCCGAGAAAGGACATAATCTGGCCATCTCTTTGTGCGCACCTCGCCGGCCGACCGACTGCGTGTTTCTGACTCATAAATCATCACTCTACGGATAGCCTCTGCGGCTAGTCGGATGGAATTGCAGCCTGACTTATTGCAACTAATTATTAAATTACCTTCAGCTAGCGGCACGGATCGACACATTTACATAAACACTCGCTTAGCGCTGATGGAGCGTTCGCCGCGCAATGCATTCTGGTAGACGAGTGACAACAGATACAGCTGATGCTCGGCTGTTTAGCGGTTTGACGGCAACACTTGATTCTGGTTGTGTGATAAAAAGCTCTGAAGAGTACCATTCACGTGGCTTTTTCTACAACAAATTATCTTTAAAAAGGATTGTCACTTCTAGCATGAACATAGTGGCTAGAGAAGGCTTGTATTCCATCCAAAAATTCGATGTCCAGATTTCACCGGATATACGTTTTAGGGCCCTTGATTCCAAAAAATGATTCTTTAGAAAAAGGTCCGTGTGTGTGGGAGTACGCAGTGTGTGTCTTTGGAAGCATAGCTCCAAATCAAAAAGACCGTTAATTACCAAACTTGAAATTTATGTTCACTTATTGCAAGGAAGTGACACGAAGATTTTCAAGAAACTCCCCGCACCCCAAACAACCTTGTACATGCAAAATTTTTGAATATGTTGTTTTTCTCAAAAATGGCTCTTTTGATTAAAATACCACATATTCAAGATACATGCATCACAAATAACTTGAATTTTCTGGGAATACCTTTGAAGACCTCTTGATTCTGGGTGAACATTTCTGAATTTTGCATAACTGGTAATCCATTAGAGATAGACAAAGATTTACTATACCACATAAATCTCGTTAAAACATAATTGGTCATTTAGGTATGTTTTTTAATGCACAGTTGACCGTTTATGAGATATTCCTGTTATTGGTTTCAATTTTAAATTACTACAAAGTTTTTTAAAAGTTTGAATTTCGGGCAATCGTTTTGAAGGAAAGCCTTTGTTTAATTTTACTCACTTCACCCCTCACCAACCAAACCAACTTTTCTCAAACGGGAAATGCTTTACTACTTAATATGAAAGCGAACCGAATTTCAATTGTTTTACATAATTACCAGTTGTTAAAAGAGTTGATTATCCCCCTATTTTCAATTTACTTACAAGGAAGCAAGTAATAAGACCATCTCTGCTAATGTTTATCTCGATGACGTAGATAAAAGATTAATCTTTTGTAAGAATAGTTTCTATGTGGAAGGCTAGAGAAATTCATGTGAATGGAACACATCAAATTTCCTACTTACCAGTCAAAATAGCGTTTTTACTTATTTCCTGCAGGTACAAAAGAAACAAGAGAGCTCACTACGGTAAAGCTTTTAAAATCTGATCGCTAAGATGCATAAACAGGAGTTTCAAAAAATGTGATGTGTTTCATTCACTTGACTTTCTCTTTATTCTGCTAAGAAACTACTATTTCAAAAGACTATTCTTTTATCTCCATAATGGTAATCAATTTAAACATTAGCAGAAGAAGTCTTATTTGCTTCTTGTAAGTAGAAGGAAATACATTAGGTTAAAGTGATATGCAATTCTTTTAAATGCTGGTATGTGAGAGCAATTGAAGTTCGGTTAGCTTTGCTTGACCAGCAGTACCAGAAAATAGAGATGAAAGGAAAGGTGACTGCACGTTTGAGAAAAGTTAGGAGTTTAAAATTAAAACCAATAACAAAGAATATCTCGGAACGGTCAACTCTACAAAAAATGTATGACATAAATTGTGTGCTTTAACGGGATATAAATGTTTTGTGCAGTAAGTTTTTGTTTATCTCTTACGTTTACTCGTGCTAAATTCATCCAGAATGAAGAGGACTTCAGCGGCTATTTTCAGAAAATTCAAGATATAGATTTTATTTGTGAGGTAAGTATTTATAATATACGATATTTTAATCAAAATCATTACATTTTTGAAAAGATCTAAATTTATCCATATAAAGGCAGTTTGGGGTGTGGGAAATTTCTTGAAAATGTTCGTGTCGTACCCTTGGAAGATAGTAAATTTAAATATTGAATTTAACGGTCTTTTCATTTTTGAGCTACACACACACACACACACACACACGCACGCACACACGCACACGTACCTATTTCTAAAAATGCATTTTTTGGAATCACGGGATAGTAAAACATGTAATTCTAGTGAAATCTCGGTATCGAATATTTGGGTGGAATAAAATACCTTCAATGTCTAGTATGTATATTTTACATGCGTGCTAGAGAAATAAAAAATGCTTTGTTATTTAAATTCATGGAACCCATAACATTTCCGATGAAATCTCGGTTACAATTTTTGATTGGAATACAATGTCTCATATATCTACTGTATATTAAGTACATTGTTGCTAGAGAAAGTAAAAATTATGTCTTTCCCGTTTGAGAAAGATATAAATATTGGAAAATTTATGTAATTGGTCATGTCATCTCAAAATAATTTGAGATCCCCTTGTGATTTACCGGGAAATATGCCAGTCTGTTGAGAAATGGAATATCATGTCGGCATGTTGACATGGTAGCTCAGTGGTTAAAGCATCCGGCTGGAGACCGGGAGATCCGTGGTTCAAATCCCTGCTAGCAATGACTTTTTTAGTCTTACTTTACCTATCCAGCTCGTGTCCTTGGCACGGATTTTGTGAAAAAACGAATTATTCTAATGAAAGTTTATTCTTAATTTCGGCTTTGCTACTTAAATTGTGTATTGATTTAGGAATTATTTTATATTAAATAGCAGGCGTTTCATAAGAACATGCGGAAACAATATTAAAATATTTATTCATGGTAAGAAGCTTCAGCGGCGGAAAGAAATTAAAGGGGGGGGGGAGATTAAAACAGCAATAGGAAACCTTTAAGCAAATCCGTTAGTTAACGCTTAAGAAAAGGCTGAATTTGCAACATAGAATATTACTCATTAATACTACGGTAACACTAAAAAAAGATCTAATGTGTTCCATTTACAATGACTTTCTCTACATCTCTGCAACAAATTATTGTTAAAAAGCTTATTGTTCTGCTAACTTAATGCTAATCGAAAAAAATAGCAGAAATAGTCTTATTACTTGCTTCCTTGTAAGTAGAAGCGAAATAAGGGAGTACCATAGGTTAAAGTGATAGTCAAAAGCTGGTTGCTATATCACTGAAGTTTCTTTGTTTGTATGGACAGGAGTTGACAACTTCCTGTAAGAGAAAAGAATACGTTTTTAAAGCTGAATCCAAATGCAAGGAATATCTAAAAAATGATCACGAAAAAAAATGTAACATAAATTGTGTGTTTTAATGTGCTCTACAGTTTTTGTGTGGTAAGTTTTTTTCCATCTCTTACGGTTTAGCAGTTATGCAAAATTCTGTAAAATTCGTCCACAATAAAGTAGTCTTCAGAGGCTTTTCCTAGAAAATTCAAGATAGACATTTTATTTGTCAGATAGACATCTTAAATATATGATATTTTAATCAAAATCGTTAGAGCTATTTTTGAGAAAATTAAAATTTTCAAAAAAAGTTCCATGTAAAGGATAGTTTCGTGTGGGGGGCTTTTTTCAAAATCGTCGTTTTGCATCCCTGGAAGACACCAAAATTAAATACCAAGTTAGGTATTTTACCGGACACACACACACACACACACACACACACACACACACACACACATGGACCTTTTTGAGAAAATGCTTTTTTTGAATGAATGAATGAATGAATAAGTGTATTTATTGACATAGCAATATCATACATAGAATTTCAACAATCGCACGGGATCACAGACCGTACGTGCTTTTCTAATACTCATTACAAGCAATATTAAAACAACAACAAAGAATTAAAAGAGTGAACACGAAAATAAAAAGACACAGGAAATACATAGTCCAAAGCATTATTAAACAACAATATAGAATTAAGAGTGAACCCGAAATAAAAGTACAAAGATATTCAAATATAGCAATTTAAATTTACAGAACAGAGTACACCTTCATAAATGCACCCTCTTATAATAGAAAATTACACTTAAAAGACATATATACACATAATATATACAACATATATAAAATCATAGCACAACAGTGACCTAAGTATGACATAATATATGTATGTAGAACAATGTAGTCACTTTTGTTTAGTTGATCTTATCCCCCCCCCCTTCTCTATTGGCAGCCTCCTCAGATCTCAGCTGTCTTGCCTTAAGTATAAATTTACCTAGCCCGTCCATGTTTTCCGTGCCTGCCAGTAGCGTCCAACATGCTTCTAGCCCTACATTCGCAGTGGTAAAAAATCGCGGCAAATATTTTTCCCGCCATTCCTCCGTACCCCTACATCTTGCCAAGATGTGAGTCCACGACTCTTCCTCCTCGCAAATGGGACAGATTCTCGTACCATTCTCGTCAGAAATTTTCGTGCTCCTCCATGCTCCTAGTCTAATCCACGCGAGCCCCTCTCTAATGAGTTTGGTACCTGTTTTGATGTATTGCTCCATACCCCACTCCGATTTCAGCCCAGACTGTACTTCTAATGACACCTTCTCTGTGCATTGCTCAATTATTAGCTGTCTGTCAATATCACAGAGGCGGTTCTTAATTTTTCTCCAAATACTTCGCCTGTTTTCCTGCCCCGCCATTCAAATGTCTCCCAGCCCAATGGTTTCCAACCCTTTCTTTAATTTTGATGCCCACGTCGAATTACCTTCCATTCGCAACTGTTCACGGTAGCAGACTGCCCTAATTAGAGATTGGTTTCCGTGAACGATTCTCAGCCAATATTTAACTGCTCTGATTTTGCACTCTATCGTTTCACTATGTGCCCCGAATTCCCTCATTATTCCGCAGTTTGCCGTACCCCTCCCTACACCCAGAATTCCTTTCAAAAATTGGGTCCTCACTTGATCAAGATTCCCTGTTTGTTCCCACCCCCATATTTCTCCTCCGAATGTCATCGTGGATCTAACTGTCGCTCCGTATACAGTTTCCATTAAGGTTATGGATATATTCGGTATTCTGTAGCGTATCCGGAGAGCTTCCGTCGCTTTCACCCTTGCCTTGTGTTTCGTAATGTCAATGTGTTTTGTCCATTTTCCGTTCATTGTGAATGTGAGTCCTAAGTACAAAAAAGATTTAACATTGTCCAGTATCTGTCCTGCATATGTCCAAGCCTCCTCCCTGCTATAAACACAACCCTTTTTGACAGTCATTGCCTTAGTCTTATTCACATTAACTGTAAGTAGCCATTCATCGCAATAATTCTTAAGTTTGTCCAGTCCTCGTTGCAATCCGTTTACTGTCGTAGAGCACAATACTAAATCGTCTGCGTATAAAAGTGTTGGGATCTGATAATCCGCTACTACTGGTGCTTGGATATTCTCTGCTATCATTGTATCAGTAATATCATCCACAAAGAGATTAAATAGCAAGGGAGATAAAATACAACCCTGCCTCACACCACCTGTAGCTTCGGCAGCTCTCGGACACTCTGTTTCTGTCGTACTTCACACAGAATTCGACACTTTGATACATTGCCTGCAATGCTCTAACCATTTTACTTGATAACCCCTTTTTGCCTAGCTTGTACCATAATGCATTTCGATTGAGAGTCAAATTCCTTCTTAAAGTACACAAAAGCACAATGAAGGTTTCCCCGCTTAACTAACAGTTGCTTCGTCCTTAAAGTGTCTAATATAAAAGCGGCATCTATGGTACTGTGTCCTCCTCTGAAACCCATTTGAAATTTTGAAAGTTTGCCAAATTTAGATTCCCAGTCCTTTATCCGGTTATATAACACTCTACAATAAATTTTCTCCATAATTGGCAAAAGAGTAACCCCCCTATAGTTATCCGGATTTCCAATAGTTCCCTTCCCTTTATAAATGGGATGAATAATGCCCTTTCCCCAACAGGTAGAGTAGTTCCCCTCAATAAACAATATGTTACATATCTGGAGCATACTCCTACCAAACTCATTAACATTGGCTGCGGCTTTAAAATCTTCCGGGGGCAGCCCATCGAACCCTGGAGCTTTGCCTCCCTTCAGACTCCTCAGCTCCTGTGCTATTTCTCTTGCTGATATTTCCTCGTCCAGCATTGGGATCTCAAGATTTCCCAAAATTTGCACTTCCTTTATAAAAATTCCTTCCCTTTCACCTTTCCCGAATATTCCCATAAAATGCATTGCCCATTTTCTGGGAGAGATTTCGTTGGGCGCCTGACGGTTGCCTCTTAAATGTTTTACTACTAGCCCCCACGTTAAAATACTACTAATTTTCTGAGTAATTTTGTCTTGCCACGTAGTTCTCTTTTCTCGTAAGAGCTGTTTATAGTCCCTTCGCTTTTTTGTACAAAATTTCCTTCTGAATTTTGACAGAGCCTCCCCTGCTTGTTTCTTTACAGCTCTGCATTGCTGGTCATACCAACCATTGAATCGTTTTAACTTACCATGCATTTGGACTTTCATTGTCCCTGCAGCCGTTGCTATTATATGCGTTAGTTCCTCCGCTGTGTCTGCGTTTCTTTCCCCTAATCTTCTTTCTAATTTATCAACAAATACTTCTTTTTCTACCGGTTTCCATATAAATTTACTAATGAATCTTCCTTCGTCCCCCTGCCCCTCTTCAGGTGCTAGCGCCGCCATGGCCGTCTCTATATTCAGTTCCAGGGCAACCGGACAGTGATGCGACTCGATACGAAATTTTCTAATTCTGCCAATTAAACCCTGACTTATTACAATCGAATCTATTACACTACTCCAATTTTCATTTATGAAAGTGAGTTCTCCCTCTCGATCCTCACCGTATTTGCCATTCATTATTTCTAAAGAGAAGGCATCGCAGAAAGCAAGTAATTGTCTGCCCTCTCCATTAATAAAACTATCCTTGCTCTGTCATTGACCTTCGCGGAATTCCTCCCCCCATTGGTGACCCCCCGTTAGAGAAATATTCTCCCCTCCTAACCTCGCATTAAAATCTCCTAAAAGAATTAATTCAGTTCCTGGAAACTTTTCCTGTAACTCCACTATCGTTTCGGTTAAGTCACTGAAGAAATTCCTGTTTGCATACTTGGACGTTGCTGGCTGGTTGTATAATCCTATAACTATTATATGTACTCCCCCCTGTGCCAAAGATACAGCAATCACCCCTTCCAAACTGATTTCTAATTTAGTTATCTCACCTCCAGCTCAGACCTGAATGAAACTATGCTTTTTTTTTTGGATACAGAGGACTCTAAAACATATATTTCCGGTGAAATCTCGGTATCGAATTTTTACCTTCTCTATACACTATGTACATATTACGTGAAGAGAAAGTAATAATGGATACAATTGTGTATTATCAGTTCTACATCTTTACATACATAGCTTTCTGTAATGTTCCCTCTTGTATTATTACAGAAACAATACGATTGCTGATTTTAGAAAAGGAGTGGACCGCTTAATTTCCTCAAGCACGTTTTCAACAGTGACGCTTAGGCTCAGAGCGCGAAATTCTAGTTGAAATAGTTGAACGTAGGCTAACACCATAAAAATAAAAAGATTATTAATAAATAACCGCTAATAGCATAATAGAATTACAATAGTCTTGATAAGTCTTCATTTAAAAAAAATTCATTCAATGACTTTTAGTATAAACTATACTTAGAAAAGCGTTTTACTTACTCAACACCTACAATATAAAGTAGGTAGAGAAGATCGATGTTGAGATGTCAACGAAAATGCAGATTTTGAGATCCCTGAGTCCAAGACAGCCTTTATGGAAAAAGGTCCGGGTGCGTATGTGTGTGCGAGAGAGAGAGAGAGAGAGAGAGAGAGAGAGAGAGAGAGAGAACAGCATTGCTCAAAAACAAAATGTCCGTTAAATGCCAAACTTGATGTTTAATTTCAGCATCTTTCAAGGATGAGACTCAAAGATTATCAAGCCCACCTAAAATGACTCCTTATATGGAAATTTTTTTTTGAAATTTTTGATTTCCTCAAATGGAGGTTTGTTTAAAATTATTTATATTAAATATATTTATATGTCAAATAAAATGTATATCTTGAAGTTTCTGCAAGTAACCTCAGAAACCCTCTTCATTCTGGAAGACTTTTGCTATACACCTCGTAAACCATAACAAATGGACAGTCTTACCTCATAAAAATTGTAGATCTTGTTAAAACACACAACTTATGGCATATACCTTTTGTGGAGTTTACCATATCCGAGATATTCCTTATTATTGCTATCAATTTAAAAAAAAAAATTCTCAAACGGCAGCTTATCGTTCGTTTATTTCTTTTATTTTACTCATGATTATGTGAGGAGAACCGTATTTTAATTTTATCCCATTACTACAGCATTTAAAAAAATATGACATTCGCTTTAACTAGTGTATTCCTTTATTCCCCTTCTACTCGCAAGGGACTAAGTAATAAGACCATAACTGCTAATATTTGTCCGGTTTAGTATGAACCAGATAGATGAACCTTTTGTAATAATTGTTTGCAGAATAGGTAGGGAAAGGAACAAATCAGAATATTTTTTATGTCTCCTTAATTTAAATTCAGTAAGCCTTTGTAGAAACAGCTACATTACAAATTTCGTTATAAATGCAGAGGGAATAGTGATAACCATTTAAAACCTTGACGGAAGGTAACATAGGCCTCAAAATTTCTTGCTCTTTCTATGCAAAAAAAAAAAAAAAAAAAAAAAAATGTTTAAAGGATTTTATGAATGACAAGTAGTTGAAGAATTTGAACCAACAATAACAGATATTTGGAAATGGCTTATAACAGACTAGAAGTTGTCTGAAATAAATTTAGTGTTATAATGAGATGCACAATTTTACTTTCTCTAGCACATACCTATAAACAACGTACATAGCAGAAACAGAAGGTAGTCTATTTCACCCAACAGTTCGATACCGAGACACACCGGAAGTACCTGTTTTGTAGACCACTGAATCAAAAAAAAAGAAAAGCATTTCGAGAAAAAGCTCCGCGCGCGCGTGCGCCTGTGTACAGCATAACTGAAAAACAAAAATCGGTTAAATCCCAAACTTGAGTATTTAAGTTTAGTATCTTCCAAGGATGCGATACGAAGGTTTTCAAAAAAAGTCCCTCCAAGCCGCTACCCTGTACATGGAACATTTTCCAAAAATTTTGATTTTCTCAAAAATGGCTCTAATGAGTTTCATTAAAATACTATGTTTAAGATATTTTCACGACAGCAAAATGTTATCTCGAATTTCCTGTGAAGAGGAAAAAAAGATTTTCCTGAAAAGTTTATAATTGCAAATTTGAAAAAAACTGAAATTAAAGTCGCCCTCCGTGGTGGAATGGTTACCATTCTAAATTCATATGCCCAAGGTCGCGGGTTCAAACCCGGCGGAGGACGATGGATTTTTTCGGGCGTAAAAATCCTTAGCATGGCCTCCTTCGGAAGGGAAGTAAAGCCGTTGGTCCTGTGTCATAGATTTACGGCACGTAAAAGAACCTCAAGCCTGATAGAGAGGGCTCTGAGCAAACTTAAGCGGTCTTTCTATACACGCAGTATAGAATGGATCGCTGAGAACCACAGCAGTTAAAGAGCGTCCATAAATAAAACGCCATTTTTTACTGAATTTAAGTACTAAATTTGTTATTATTCTATTTCTCGTTTTTGAATTACACACATTTTCCTGAAAATATTCCTTGTCTATGTTTTTTCTTTTTTTTTTAGAAATATTTTTGGTGAAATCTCGACATGACATTTTTGGTGCAATAAAATAGATACCCCATATACCAGAGAGACAGAATAAAGAATGAAATGCCCCTATACAGAGCGCCAGTGCCACCAGACATTTTTATGAAGCGTGTTTGGCCGTTATAAGAAAGGAAACGCCAAAAGTGAGCGGGTGTCCGCATGCAACAAGTGCTCTGGTCTTCTTCCTGTCTGTACCGTTATCATCTCAGAGCACGGGTTAATTTGGGCGGGCTAAGATCATATCGAATTTTTGAGGCCGCTTCTTATTTTCAGGGGAGGGAGTCGAGGTGTCATGTCTGCTTGATACATTTCACTGACTTTTATTGCTTGTAGTCACTTCTGTATTTCCCCTATAAAACGTTTAACAGTTTTAGTGCACTACTACTATTCCAATCTGAATGATATTAGCTGCTTTATGCATTGTTGCCAGATCTCGGTTCTGCAGATTTGTTTTTACTCTCTCTACTACTCGTGTGAGGAAGTATTGCATTCCAAGTAATTCGCTTGGAGATTTCACAGCAAAATGTAAGCTTTGATAAACTCCGATTTAAAAAATAACAAAAGCGGGTGCGGTATGTTTATGTTCACGAACAGCATAATTACAAATTTAGTGCATCCATTCACACGAGTTTCTCTTTCTATTTTGACCAAACCATGCCTACAAAATATTGTTTTATCTATTTTGTGTTAATTGATATCAACATTAGCAGAAATGTTCTTATTTCTTGGTTCCTTTTAGGTAGAAGGCAAATAAAGGAATACACAAGGCTAAAGCGATAGTCATAATTGCTATGTGCATCCATCCACCCATCCACCCATCCATCTACCCACCCATCCACCCACACATCCATCCATACACCCACCCATCCACCCATCTACCCACCCATCCACCCACACATCCACACATCCACCCATCCATCCACCCACCCACACATCCACCCATCCATCCACCCACACATCCATCCATCCACACACCCACACATCCATCCATCCACCCACACATCCATCCACCCATCCACCCACACATCCATCCATCCACCCACACATCCATCCATCCACCCACACATCTACCCACCCATACACCCACCCATCCATCCACCCACCCACACATCCACCCATCCATCCACCCACACATCCACCCATCCACCCACACATCCATCCACCCATCCACCCACACATCCATCCACCCACACATCTACCCACCCATACGCCCACCCATACGCCCACCCATCCATCCACCCACCCACACAACCACCCACCCATCCACCCACACATCCACACGCCCACCCACACATCCACCCACACATCCATCAACATATCCATCCACCCATCCACCCACCCACACATCCACCCACCCACACATCCATCCACCCATCCACCCACACATACATCCACCCACCCATCCACCCGCACATCCACCCATCCACCCACACATCCATCCACCCACACATCCACCCGCCCATCCACCCACACATCCATCCACCCACACACACATCCACCCACCCACACATCCACCAATCCACCCACACCTCCACCCACACCTCCACCCACTCACCCATCCACCACACATCCACCCACCCAGCCATCCACCCACCCACACATCCACTCATCCACCCACCCATCCAAGCACACATCCATCCACCCACACATCCACCCACACATCCATCCACCCACCCATCCACCCACCCGCACATCCACCCATCCACCCACCCACCCGCACATCCACCCATCCACCCACCCACACATCCACCCACCCACACATCCACCCACCCACACATCCACCCACACATCCACCCACCCACACATCCACCCACCCACACATCCACCCACCCACACATCCATCTACCCACACATCCACCCACACATCCATCCACCCATCCATCCACCCACACATCCACACACCCATCCGTCCACCCACCCACCCATCCATCCACACATCCATCAACACATCCATCAACACATCCACCCATACATCCATCCACACATCCATCCACCCACCCATCCACCCATCCACCCATCCACCCACCCATCCATCCAACGATACAAATTACCGTTAAAATAAAGAGCTGTAGCCTTTCTGATGACATAGAGGGCATACATTCAGGTATGCATTTCAAATATGTAGGCAATAAAAATAGTCCATTACAGTATGTACCTTCCTTTATTTGCATCTCCAGTTGAATCCGGATGTAGATCAGAAGATTCTGGATTCTGTGAACACCACTTCTATCAACACACGAAGGTCGAGATCAAGTGTATATTCTTCGAAGGGCTGTTGCGAAAGCAGCATTATCATTTGCAGCTTGTACAGGCCCTGTTATTAGAGGATTTCTCTGCTCTATTATGTTGTGCCAGTGGTTCGTGTAGAAGTGTGCTATAAATGTGAACTTTCCTGCCTTAGAATTATTTACAAATAATCTTAAAGCAGAATTAATGAGTAACATGACTGAAAATAAAATATACAGGTAATTAAAGTAGCATTAATATTACAACCGCTCATAACCAAATCCTTATTTCAAATCAATGTCATCAGCAGAACCAAATATCACATATAAGGCATTACTATCTGCAATATACAACAAACTGTGATGTTTTCGTTTCTCCTAATTATCCTTCTATTTGTTACAATACAGTGATGTTTATGTAGAGAGAAACCTCTCGCTGTCAGCATTTCACATCACTAACTAAATGCATTGAAGAAAATGTTAACAGAAAACGTGGTAACAATCAACCACCTTTTGCTTTCAATGCCAAGAGAGCTGATACTACTTCTAATTTGTTTAGCTCAGCTGTTCAAGAATGGCTCAAAGTTCTTTGTAAGAAATAAGCAAGACAGAATTAATACAGCTAGTTTTAAATGTGTTTAGTTGGTTAAATGCTGACTTTACATTATTTAAATCAGCGATATCTACTTGATTTAGTAACTAGCCTTGAAGGCTCAAATAAATGATCTAAATATAATTTATCTTGCCATAGTAGAGTCTAATTTACATAAACTCCTACGGCATCAAACTTTTACATAAATTGTCGTCTTCTGTATCTCTAACATTATGATTCATGTGTTCTATAAATACAGTTACTCTGTTTCCAAAATTGCCGCCATCTAATATTTCGCTTTGGTTCTCAGTAAGTTAATTTTGGAAAAAAAAACATTTTTGGAAAAAGATCCGTGTTTGTGTGTGTGTGTGTCTGTGAAAAGCATAGCTCAGAAACGAAAAGACTCTTAGATACCACCCCCAAATACCCTTTACATGGAAAAGTTTTCGAAAACTTTAACTCTCTAAAAATAGCTCTAACGATTTTGATTAAAATGTCGTATATTAAGGATATTTATATGACAAATGAAATGTATATCTTGAATTTCCTGGAAATAGCCTCTGAAGGTAACTTAGAGCTGTTTAAAACACACAGTTCATGTTATACACACTTTTTTCGTGGAGAGTTGATCGTCTTTGAGATATTCCTTGTCATTAGTTTCAGGTATAAAATAGTTATAATTTTCTCATTTGTCAACTCCTGTCCATACAAAGGAACTTCAATCGCAAGGCAGCCAGCTTTTGATTATCACTTTAGCCTATGGTACTCCCTTAGTTCCCTTCTACTTACATGAAATCAAGTAATAAGACGCTTTCTGCTAATTTTTTCCCGATTAGCATGAAGTAAATAGAAGAATAAGCTTTTTACTTTCTCTATACGCACTATGTGCATAGTGTATAGAGAAGGTATTACACTCCACCAAATAATTCGATACCGAGATTTCACCGGAAATATATGTTTTAAGGTCCCCTGTATCCAAAAAAAGTATTTTCAGAAAAAGGTCCGTGTGTGTGTGTGTCCCTGTGTCTGTGAACACGATAACTCAAAAAGGAAAAGTCGTAAAATACCTAACTTCGTATTTAAATTTAGTATCTTCCAGGGATGCAACACGAAGATTTTGAGAAAAATCCCCCCACCCCAAACTATCCTTTACATGGAACTTTTTTCGAAAATTTTGATTTGCTCAAAAATGGCTCTAACGATTTTAATTAAAATATCATATATTAAAGATATTTACCTTACAAATAAAATGTATATCTTGAATATTCTGGGAATAGCATCTGAAGACCTCTTTATTCTGGATGAATTTTGCGAAATTTCGCATGACTGCTAAACCGTAAGAGATGGACAAACACTTACCACATAAAAATGTAGAGCTTGTTAAGCCACATAATTTATGTTGTAGACATTTTTTTCGTAGAGTTGATCGTTTTTGAGATATTCCTTGTTTTTAGTTTTAGCTTTGAAAAACTTGTACTTTTCTCATACAGGAATTTGTCAGCTCTTGTCCATACAAACAAACTTCAATCATATAGTAACCAGCTTTTGACTATCCTTTTAACCTATGATACTCCCTTATTTCGCTTCTACTTACAAGGAAGCAAGTAATAGTATGAAGTAAATTGAAGTAAAGATTTTTAACAATAATTTGTTGCAGAGATGTAGAGAAAGTCATGTGAATGGAGCACATCAGATTTTATAAAATAATTGATAACACAACATTTTACCTCTGATAATAGGTAGGTAGGTTCCTTGCACCTTTGTCTGTTTGAGAGACAGAGGTCCTTTACCTTTGCAGGCAAACAAAGTGGTTATACTACCAAGGGAGGAAACAAGGGTTTTCTCTCGCTGCTAAAGTAGGCTACCACTTGGCCGCAAGAGGGATGAGACATACTGACAGGTTCATTTAGGAAGGTAGGAGTGATTGGTAAGGGTGTATCCGCTAGCTGTAACTCGAGCTTCCCCATAGATACAGGCTATCTTCCTGACAGGAAAATTAGAGGAAAAGCTGCTTCACAGAAACTCTCTGCACCGTGCAAAGATAGCATGAACCTGCAAACTGTCAGTAGGGAACTGTTCTCTCCAAAGTCAGCAGGAAATAAACTTGCCAAACTTCACTCGAGCTTGACGCACTGCTTAGGGGTACTCTGTACTCTGTACTGAAATTCCTAATTTCAATACATTTCAACACATTTAGTGTAACATTTTACGATAAAAACAATATTTGTAAAAAATAATTTAAATAATGAAAGCCTGTTATATTTAAAATGCTCCATTTAACACACTAATTGAATGTGGTTTTTACGATAAATATTACCGACATTTGCCACAACAGTAAACATGTTCCTCTAAAAATTATAAAATAACTTTAACTTTCTAAAATACAGTAGGTTTTTTAAAGCCTCATAAAAACTAAATAACATAACCGGAAATACATGTTTTGAGACCCTCTGAATAAAAAAAACATTCGTGTAGGGTGTGTGTTTCTGTGGGCAGCATAGCTCAAAAACGAAAATAGCAAAATTGATATCTTCCATGGATGCGACAGGAACATTTTCAAGAAAATCCTCCAACCCCAACTACCTTTACATGGGAACATTTCGAAAATGTTGGTTTTCTCAAAAATGGCTCTAACGATTTTGATTAAAATTTGCTTATATTTAAGATATTTATGTGATAAATAAAATGTATATCTTGAATTTTCTGGGAATAGCTCTGAAGATATGTTTTATTCTGTATGAATTTTGTGGAATTTTGCATAACTGGTAAACCATAAGAGATAGGCAAAAACTTACGTTACAAAAAATGTAGAGCTCGTTAAAACACACAATTTATGGCATATACATTTTGACCGTAAAGTTGTCCGTCTTTGAGGTATGGATTGTTATTAGTTTCAGCTTTAAAATACTTTTCTTATACGGGAAGTTGTCAATTCCTGTCCATACAAGCAAACGTACTTCAATCACATATCAACCAGCTTTTAAAAGATTTGACTATCGATTTAGCCGATGCTACTCCCTTATTTCCTTTCTACTTACAAGGAAGCAGATAATAAGGCCATTATTTTCTCGAGTAGCATTAAGTAAATAGAAGAATAAGCTTTATAACAATGTATTGCAGAGACGTAGAGAAAGTCATGTGAATGGAAGACTTCACTTTTTTTTTTTTTTTTTTTTTTTTTGTCTAACATTGGTCCACATTTTTCTAAATCATATAGCGTGTAGGTTTGTTAGCAACGTCTATACCAGGGACTTTCTGTAAAATTTTAAGCTGACAAACAGTATAACAGTATATCAAACACCTGCTCCTGTGTAGTATATACCATTAGATCTACACACAGCTGTACATGGGCCGCGCCATGGCAAATAGACCAATCGCCTGCCACCAAGACGGACCCAGATGCCCGCATGAGGGATTTGTGGTGGATAAAGCCGCGCAGGTTTCTCCCGCAGTCGCATTACACCGCTGCTCCATCTTCATTCCATGCATCGACTGAGATGCCGTATGTAGTAAAAGCGGGCGTTCAACACTATCAACAATAAGCATCGACTGCCTCCGTGGTCGATTGGTCAGCGAGCTGACTTCTCACCCGGAGGTCCCGGGTTCGATTCCCGGCTGGGGCGGGGAATTTTTCTTTAGTCAGAGTCTAGAAGTATGTATGTGAGAGTGAATGTGTGTTTGAGGAAAATAACATGATTTAAAAACCAAACGTAAAAGATCCCACAGACAACGTGTTATTTCAAGTGCAAAAAAAATGGCGTGTTATTTATGAACGCTCTTAACTGCTGTGGTTCTCGGCATTACATTCTAAATTGGGCGTAAAAGTCTGCTGAATTTTGCTCAGAGGCGTCTCTTTCAGGCTTGCGGGACCAACGGCTTTACTTCCCTTCCAAAGGAAGCCATGCTACGGATTTTTACACCCGAAAAAATCCATCGTCCTCCGCTGGGTTTGAACCCGCGACCTTGGGTATATGGTAACCATTACACCACGAAGCCCAGAATGGGACCTTAGATATTAAAGGGGGTTATATAAATGAAACATTAAAACAAAATAATAATAATAATAATAATAATAAGCATGATCATCACCATCATCCAGATTTACACAGTATTTTCTCAGTATGCGCCGTATCAAATAACATTGAACTAAATTGCTGTCCTTAAGTGCACTGCATTACGAGGTTACTCAACCTCATACCTACGAGTCAGAACGGCTGCCAGTCAGTCTCATAGATAAATCCAGTATATAAAGGGTATAACCATAGCCATTTGGCACAATCCTCGCTACCTGGCAACATCGCACAACTAAGTTCTTGCCATCCTGTTACACATCTATTTAGTGCCTGAAAACCTTCACATGTATTCGTATTTTAAAGAGAATATATTTGTTATCTTTGACATACTACGGATATTGACATATTTTCTTTTAAGACTGATTGTGTATTGCGTCTTCTTAAGAGGCATGTTAATGAAATAAAGAAAAGTCATTGAATACGCTGTATTTATAGGGATTTAGGTTTACATCAGAAATTCACGACGATGTTTAAACTTCTTTCTATTGTTCAATTAATCTGAAAACTTCTGTTTTTCTCTTAAGTAATTACTATATAATAGTATGTTGTTGATAGTGGATGAAATGTGAAATGCAATTTTATTTATGGACGCTCTTTAACTGATGTAGTTCTCAGCGTCCCATTCAATACTGGGCATGAAAGACCGCTTAACTTTGCTCATAGGCCTCTTTTATCATGCTTAAAGTTGTTTTACGTGCCGTAAATGTACGACACAGGACCAATGGCTTTATTTCCCTTCTGAAGGAAGACATGCTAAGGGATTTTACGCCCAAAAAATCCACCATCCTCCTCCTCCGAGTTTGAAATAGCGACTTTGGCTATAAAAGTTAACATGACAAACATTACACCACGGAGGGCGATGTTGATAGTGGATTTTGTGTTTTCCATTGTAGCGTAATTCAAATGAGCATGTTTTTATTTTAATTTTTCACCAAGCCATGATTTTAATATTAGTTTAAACTGATTAAACAAATAACCTAATATTTACTTTCTCTATACGTCCTATGTACATAGTGTATAGAGAAGGTATTACACTCCACCAAAAATTTAGATACCGAGATTTCACCGGAAATATATGTTTTAGGGTCCCCTGTATCCAAAAAAGGTATTTTCAGAAAAAGGTCCGTGTGTGTCCGTGTGTCTGTGAACACGATAACTTAAAAACGAAAAGTCGGTAAAATACCAAACTTAGTATGTAAGTTTAGTATCTCCCAGGGATGCGACATGAAGATTTTTTGAAAAATCCCCACACCCCAAACTACGCTTTACATAGAACTATTTTCCAAAAGTTTGATTTTCTAAAAAAAGGCTCTAACGATTTTTATTAAAATATCGTATATTAAAGACATTTACCTGATAATAAATAAAATGTATATCTTTAATTTTCTGGGAATAGCCTCTGAAGGCTACTTTATTCTGGGTAAATTTTACGGAATTTTTCATAACTGCTAAACCGTAAGAGATGGACAAAAACTTACCACACAACAAATGTAGAGCACTTTAAAACACACAATTTATGTTATATACATTTTTTTCGTGGTGGTAATTGTTTTTGAGATATTCCTTGTTTTTGGTTTCAGCTATAAAAACTTATACTTTTCTCATACAGGGCTTTGTGAACTCGTGTGCATACATACAAACAAAGAAACTTCAGTCACATAGCAACCAGCTTTTGACTATAGCTTTAACCTATGGTATCCCCTTATTTTGCTTCTACTAACAAGAAAGCAAGTGAAAAGACTATTTCTGCTAATTTTTTTCTCGATTAGATGAAGTAAATAGAACAATTTGTTGCAGAGATGTAGAGAAAGTCATGTGAATGGAACACATCAGATTTTTAAAGCTGTTTTCATCATTTAGCAAATATATCAAACCTGAAGGGAGGCTGTAATTTGGTATACAATGATGAAATTGTTCGTATTAGGAAAAAACATAAAATAGGAGATGTGTAATCCAAAATCAGTCGGCATGTGACTACAGATGCTGACTTGTAAATCCTGAGGGAGGTGTACTCGTATTAGGGATGAATTTGAATCCATTTTCCAAGCAACGCATTTCTACATCTTAGCACTGTACAAATATCTGGTACGTTGATGCAATATTTATAATGCTAAATATACCATAGCAATGGAAATATTGGCAAAAAATACGAAATCGAGGACGGCACCTTGCACTGAAACATGGGTAACGTTTCTCAGCTGACAAAAGGGGAAGCGACGTTGTCACATTTACCAAGGCTGGGCTATGAACTGACTGTGTATGTGCATTTTTCATAGAGAATGGTTTAGGTGTTCGCAATAATTCTACTTTCTGTACACGTACTGTGTACATAGGGTATAGCGAATTTATTGCATTCTACACAAAAATTCGACACCGAGATTTCACCGGAAATACACGTTTTGGGGTAGAAGGAAGAAGGTCCGCGCGCGCGCGCGCGCGTGTGTGTGGCGCGCGCAATAATTAAACAAAGAAAGACAGTAAAATACCAAACTTGGTATTTAAGTTTGTTACCTTCCTGGGATGCGACACGAAGATTTTGAGAAAAATTCTCCCACCCCAAATTACCCTTTCGAACATTTTGATTTTCCAAAAAATGGCTGTAACAATGTTGATTAAAATACCGTATATTACAGTATTTATATGGGAAATAAAGTGTATATCTTGAATATTCTGGGAATAGCCTCTAAAGACCTCTTTATTCTAAATGAATTTTGCTGAATTTTGCGTAATAAGTAAACCGTAACAGTTAGCCAGGAACTTACTACACAAAAAAGTAGATCACGTTAAAACACACAATTTATGTCATATACGTTTTTTTGGTGGAATTTTCCATTTCTGAGATATTCCTTGTTATTTGTTTCAGATTGAAAACACTTTTCTCACACGGAAAATTGTAAACTAGAAACAGATTTGAACCACATGGCAACCAGCTTTTAAGAGATTTGACATTCGTTTTACCTTGTTTATTGCCTTATTTACCTCCTACTTACAAGGAAGCAAGTAATTAAGACAATTTCTGCTATTGTTCATCTCGATTATATAGATTAGATAGAAGAATATGATTTTTAACAGAAAGTCATGTGAATGGAACATATATTTTTAAAGCATGTTTAATTATTTCATAAAATTATTGCATAATGTACTTATTAACCGTTATTTGCACATACTAGTTATACAAAAATCATGACTTTCTGTTGACAAAGACATTTTATATATAACATGACGTGTCAATTTCTTTAATGTGTCGTATTTAATAAAACCGTTAGAGAAATATTTTAGCAAGTCAAACCTTTTAAAAATATTGCCATGGTAGCTCAGCGGTAAAGCAACCATCTAGAGACCAGGAAATCCGTGGTTCAAATCACTGCTATGGCATTGAATTTTTCAGTCTGGCTCTGGCTCTTGTTATCCAACTCGAAGAGAGTTTGTCGGCATATGGAGCATTATTTAAGACAACTGAATACAATGAAAATCTAGGAACTATATTTCCTTGAATCCACTTTTCAACGTTCACATGGAACTTTTCAATGGTAGTCTCTTAGATTGCAGAAGCCAGTTTTCCAGAAACCTGTTTACACTACCCACACGAACTGTACCTGCATTGATAGCAGTGTGCAATTCCTGCTTGCTTTGTTGAAATTTGCATTAGTTACTCGTAAAATGTTAGTAGTGAAACTGAAAGTATGAATAATTATAGCGTAAAACGTGACAGCATTATAAATTACATTACGTTTTTGATATGGTCACAAGCAATCTATGGGAAATCTTACTATCAAAGGTTGCCCATAAGGTTTCCAATAGAACCGTTCAAACCAAAGGAGTAAAAATCCAACGTTTTTCATTCACACTACTTTCTCTAGCTATTCCAGATACAAATTATTGTTAGCAATGATATTTTATCTACATAATGCTAATCGAGATAAAATTAGCAGAATTGTTACTAGCTTCATTGTAAATAGAAAGGAAATAATCCTAAACGATGGTCAAATCTTTAAAACTAGTCACTATACGAAACAATTGTGGTTCGGTTTGCATTGCATGGCCTTGATTAAGAAAAGTTAGTTTGAAACCAACAAAAAAGAATTTCTCAAAAATGGTAATATCTACAAGAAAAGCGTATATTACATGAGTTATTGTTTTTTAACGAGATCTAAATTTTTGTGTAGTAAGTTTTTGTCTATCTCTTACAGTTTAAACGTGTGCAAAATTTTGCAAAACCCTTCCAAAATAAAAAGGTCTTTAGAGGCTCTTCCTAGAGAATTTTCAAAACATACATGTTATTTGTGAAGTAAATATCTTTAATATACGGTATTTTAAACAAAATCATTAGAGCCATTTTTGAGATAAACAAAATGATAAGAAAAGAGTTTGTGGTATTATTTTTTGAAAACCGTTGTGTCGTATCCTTGGAATATACTAAACACATATAGCAAGTTTGGTATTTAACGGACTTTTCTTTTTGGAGGTATACTGTCCACAGACAGACACACATGGGCCTCTTTCTAAAAATCGTTGTTGTCGTTCCCAGGGACGTCAAAACGTACATTTACGGTGAAATCTCGTAATCGAATTTTGGGTGTATTGCAATATCTTCTCTATCATGTACATTTAATGTACATACGTGCTCGAGAAAGTAAAAAAATCTGATGTGTTCCATTCACATGACACTCTAGATATCTGTAACAAATTACTGTTTATAGGTTATTCTTCTGTCTACTTAATGCTAATCAAGATAAATAATACACTAGGCTAAAGCGATAGTCATATGTTTTAAAATGTAGTGCTATGGGATTGAAATCCGTTTCTTTACATAGCCAGAAGTTGACAAGTTCCCTTATGAAAATGTTTTAACTATTTTTAAACTGAAATCAATAACGAGGAGTATTTTGAAAACGCTTAACTCACGAAAAAATTAGATGACATAAATTGTGTGTTTTTGTGTAGTAACTTTTTGTCTATCTCTTACGATTTACCAGTTATGCAAATTTCAGGAAAATTCATCCAGAATAGAGACATCTTCAGAGGCTATTCCCAGAAAATTCAACATATACATTTTATTTGTAATGTAAGTACCTTAAATGCAAGAACTTTTAATCAAAATCGTTAGAGCATCTTTGATAAAATCAAAATTTTCGTAAAGGGTAGTTGGGGGTGGGGGATTTTATTGAAAATCTTCGTGTAGCTTCTTTGGAAGATATGAAGTTAAATATCAAGTTTGGTATTTAATGGACTTTTCGTTTTTGAGCTGTGTTGCCCAGACGTACATGCACACAGGCACGCACACACACATGTACACTTAGGGACATTTTCTAAAAATCTCTTTTTTTTTTTTTTTAATATCAAGGAGTCCCAAAATCTGTTATTTCCAGTGAAATCTCGGTATAGAAGTTTTTAGTGCAATACAATACCTTCTCTATATGCATAGTATGTGTAGAGAAAGCAATAAAATTGTTAAAATCAAGGCGTTATCAAAGTTGCTTTCTCTGTATCTGATTTGCTTAATATGTATCTATACAAAGCCATAACAAAATTGGTAGGTTACTTACTTTTTGATGAGAAAACGCACTTGTTGAACTTATTGCAGATGACAAACCAGTGTGTCTACTATGATCATCTTCAAATAGCAATATATACATACGTTATCTAAAAATGTAATTCCCATATTTCAGAACAGAGATATAATATACTGAAATTCTGTGGGGGAATACTAAGAATCTGATGTGTTCCTTTCATATGATTTTCTTTACATCTCTGCAAAAAATAATTATATTTACTTCATACAGTCGATAAAAATTAAAGAAATAGTCACATTACGTGCTTCCTTGTTAGTAGAAGCAAAATAAGGGGGCATCATAGATTAAAGTAATAGTCAAAGGCTGGTTGCTATGAGACTGAAGTTCCTTTGTTTGTATGCACAGGAGTTGACAACTTCCTGAATGAAAAGAATATATTTTTCGAAGCTGAAACCAAAAAACAAGGAATATCTCAAAAACGATCAACTCCATGAAAAAAAGTCATGTAACTTAAATAGTGTGTTTTAACGTGCTGTATATTTTTTGTGTGGTAAGTTTTGGTCCATCTCTTACGGTTTAGCAGTTATGCAAAATTCCGTAAAATTCACACAGAATAAAGTAGTCTTCAGAGGCTATTCCCAGAAAATTCAAGATTCAAAATTCAAAATTTTGTTTGCGATGTAAATATATTTAATATTCGATATTTTAATCAAAATCGTTAGAGCTATTTTGAGAAAATATAATTTTCGAAAAAAAATCCATGTAAAGCGTAGTTGGGGGTGGGGGGATTTTCCTCAAAATCTTTGTGTCACATCCTTGGAAGATAACAAACTTAAATACTAAGTTTGGTATTGAACGGTCTCTTCGTTTTTGAGCTATGCTGTCCACAAACACACACGGACACACACACGCACACGGACCTTTTTCCAAAAATGCTTTTTGGATTCAGGGGGACCCAAAATATGTATTTCCGATGATATCTCGGTATCGAATTTTTGGCTGCATTACAATACCTTCTCTACACACTATGTAAATAGTACATGTAGAGAAAGTAAAAATGCTTTTTGGATTGAGGGGGACCCAAAACGTGTGTTTCCGGTGAAATCTCGGTATTGAATTTTTGGGTGGAATACAATACCTTCTCTACACTATATACATAGTACGTGTAGAGAAAGTAAAAAGTATTTTTGTAGTTTGTGTGTGTGTGTGTGTGTGTGTGTGGCATAGTTCAAAAGCGAAAAGCCCGTTAAGTACCAAACTTGGTATCTAGGTTCAGTATCTTCCAAGGATGCGACACGAAGATTTTCAAGAAAATCCCCCCACCCCCAACAACCGTTTACAGGGAACTTTTTTCGAAAATTTTATTTTCTCAAAAATAGCTATAACGATTTTGATTAAAATATCGAATATTAAATATATTTACCTGGCAAACAAAATTTTAAATTTTGAATTTTCTGGGAATAGCCTCTGCATAACTGCTAAACCGTAAGGTATGGACTAAAACTTACCACACTAAAAATGTGGAGCACATTAAAACACACAATTTATGTTATGTGATTTTTTTCGTGGAATTCCCTGTTTTTAAGATACTCCTTGTTTTTGGTTTCAGCTTTAAAAAACTTATACTTTCCTCATACAGGAATTTTTCAACTCCTGTGCATACAAACAAAGGAACTTCAGTCTCATAGCAACCAGCTTTTGACTATCACTTTAACCTTTGGTACTCCCTTATTTCGCTTCTACTTACAAGGAGGCAAGTAATAAGACCATTTCTGGTAATTTTTTTCTCGATTAGCATGAAGTAAATAGAAGCATAAGCTTTTTACCAATTTCTTGCAGAGATTTAGAGAAAGTCATGTGATCAAATCAGTTTTTTTCATAATTAAACTGTTCAAAGTGCAATATTCACTTCACTGTTTCCTCCTTTGCAAGCATCCGTTGCAAACATTCTGTCCTCTGAGAATGAATACTATACTGCACTCACTTCACTGGTGCTTATCATCTTCCTTTCACTCAACCATTCTTCTTCAATTCCATTCCTTATTATCCTCCCCTCTTTTCTCTCAACCCCATGCTCCATCACCTCACTTCTCCTTCATCATCTCTTGTGCCTTCTCCTTCTCTTTTCTCACTTTGCCTCAATACACGAAGAAGATTCTACTAAAAGTCTGCAAAGATCCACTGCTGGTTTGCAGATCCAATTTTGGATCTTAACAAAGAAATTAAAGTAAGGAATCCAGATTGTTGAAACGATGTTTTCAAGTTCAGTTGCAGCTAAAAGAAAAAAAAATACTAATGAAGTCATATGGCTAGGACTTTTTAATCTGAATAAAAGAATCTCAAAGAAACGAGAATATGTAATCATGTGTTTGGAATGAATGGAATTAGGTTACCTGCACTGCATTCCAAGAAAAGAAAAAGGAGTAGAGAAAGACGAGAAAACCTAGGAGCAACCTGTTTGATAATGAAATTGGACTCGGAACGGGCAACTAGATGCAAAACATGAAGACGATGACGATGATGATGATGGTGATAGTGATGAATATCAATAGTAGAGAGGCTTATACACTCAAAGAAACCGCCTGCGGTGCCATAAGTAGTTAAAGCGGGCGTTAAACACTACCAAAAAAAAAAAAAAAAAACTCAAAGAAAAAATTAAGGTTGAGTACCTCTTCTCACTCTTCGTTACTCGAAGATCTAGAGCCAGCCTGTGAGTAGCCTTCAATTCCTTAAGATGCTTTTCCTTCGTGCTTTACTTCTCAGGAAACTAATTTTTCAGTTGAAGTATGCCGTTTAGGGACTATTAAGCGTTATTAATGCAGTTGGTTTCTCCCAACAAAGCTGCAGCTAATACTGATTGCTAGCCTGTGCTTTATTAGCGTGTTTTACGCCGCTATGCAGCGCATCTGAAGCCGATGTCCGCTGAACCCCTTCTGAGTGAACGTACCAATTTTCACTTATTTTCACCCTGTTGAAAATCAATGAAAGCCATTAGAGGGCAAGAATTAGCAATGTTTCGGTGTGATTACCAGTTAGGCCCTGTGTGGAGGCACGCCCGGCCAGTCTTTATGGGCCTATTAACATAGATCCTCCTCGCCGTGGCCCACCCAAGTCGCCATATCTTTACCTCAAGGCTCTCTTGCTTGGCCGGCTTCGTAATAGCTTTCACCACCAGCAATTAGATAATAAATTTTACAGACACCTTTACCATTTCTTCTGTCTATTCCCTGCCCGCCTACCTTCTGCTTGGCATCTTGCTCCTATACCCTTGCTTGCGAGCCTGCTGTCTTGCTGATCAGCAACTTCTAGCTTGCTCAAAAACTGCAAACTTTCTATTTTGTTTGCGAAAAGAACACAATTTGAAAATCTGATTGTTATATTCACATAATTTTATTACCTATTCTGCAACAGAACAGTCGCTCTCCGTGGTGTGATGGTTACCATGCTAAAAAAAAAAAAAAATGAAATGGAGTTTTATTTATGGACGCTCTTTAACTGGTGTGGTTCTCAGCGTCCCATTTTATACTGGGCGAGAAAGACCGATTAATTTTGCTCAGAAGCCTCTTTATGAGGCGGAGGACAATTTTTAGGTGGTAAAATTCTTGGTATGACTTTCTTTAGAAGGGAACTAAAGCCGTTCATCCTGCGTCGTAGATTAAAGAGGCCTCTGGGCAAAATTAAGCGGTCCTTCACGCCCAGTATAGAATGGGACGCTGAGAAACACAACAGTTAAAAATCGTCCACAAGTAAAACTTTATTTCACTGGCAACAGACCATTCTTACAAAACTTATTGTTCTACCTTCATCATGCTAATTGAGATACATATTGGCAGAAATTGTTTCACTATATATTTTGTTATAGGTTCAAGGGACGTTGAGTACACTAGGCTTAAGCGATATTCAAGTATTTTAAAAGTCTGATGCTATATATTAAACATAATATTCTTTTGCAATGTGCTGTATAATTGATTAGATGAATGCTGCATTTCTGTTTTTATGAAAGTTTAACCTTGAGTGCAGATGGGAGCTGATTGTTATGCTATAATAATTCTGTGCTGCTAAGGATATATTGTATTCCTTGATGATTTTTTGGAACTTGCTATCTAGCCAAGGGTGGTGTGTGCATTTCTTGATTTACAGCTGTTGACTTTATTTTGTGAGGGTGTTGGCTTGACCAGCAAAAATAAAAACAAATAACGAACTTCCATTAGAGAATGACTGCCAAATTGAAATAAATAACAAGGAATATCTCGGAAATGGTTAATTCCACAAACATTGCTTATGACCAATTGTTTTATCAGAGTCTACATCTTAGTGTAGTAAGTCTATCTCTAAGGGTTTACTAGTTATGCAAAAGTCATCCAGAATGAGCTTCGAGGCTTTTCGCAAAAAATTCAAAATCTAAATTTCATGTATTATAAAACGAGTTAAATATAGGATATTTAACTAAAATGTTTCAGAAAATCAAAACTTTGGAAAAATTTTCCATGTAAAAGGTAGTTCGGATGTGGGGATGCTTTAAAAATCTTCGTGAGGCACCCTGGAAAGATGCTAAACTTATATGTCAAGTTTGACGTACACAAATACATGGACACTCACACGACCTCTTTCAAAATATATGTTTTCATGTACGGCACCCTAACAGGCATATTTTCAGTGAAATCACAGTATCGAATTGCAATCTCTTGTCATGTATGTAGTAGAGGAAATAAACTCTATTGTTGGAACCTGTACAGGGTTAGTTTGGAAGAAACAATTCACAAACTCTAATGTTTCACTCACATGGCCTTCTCCATCTATGCATATACAAACTATTCTTTCAAAAGTTTTCTGTCTGCTTCGTATTAACTGGACTTAACATTTACAGAGAATAGTGTTATTACTCATTTCGTTGTAGATACAAGGAGAATACACAAGGTTGAAATGTTATCACACTTTGGTGATGTTACGTAAAGAACAGAATTTTCAAGGCAGCATACAGCGACCAAATACAAACAAATCAATTTAACACTTCATATCCTCAAAGTACAAACATGTATATCCACAAATTTAGATTTATATACAATTCTGGCTAAATTGTATTTTTAGCAGTTATAAAAATTTCATTGAGTATAAAGAGAACTTCGCAAGTTATTCGCAGACAATTCAGCATATAAATTGTATTTGTCACGGTAATATTCAAGTTTAAAATAAAAAAGTTAAAAATGACGAAATATTTTATGTCGAAAGGTTACTTTTGTGTTCGGAGATTTTGTTTTAAATTCTGTGTCGCATCCTAAGAAAATACTGACGAATATCACGATTGATATTTCTACAACAGTTCTTTCTGTTATTTTTATGTTCTCTCTCTCGCTCTCTCACATGCAAATTTTATAGAAATACATGTATTTTCTATTCAAGGGGCCCCAAAACCTGTAGTTTCTGTAAAATCTCCAAATACAATGCTTACTATTTTTTCTATTAGCAAATAACTGAATAACGATGAGTTTAAAAACAAATATCAGAGCACGCCTTCTTTAAAAGCACCAGGAATTCTTCGATTGATCACAAAGATTCGAAGTTTGTGAGATATATATCTATCAGAGAGATCACAAATTATTTGTAGATTTCTCTGTTCAAATACAAATTATGAAGTGGGTGTAAAAATCTACTGGTTTAGCGTTACATTTTCTGTCTTATAAGATTCAGAGAAACTGAGCCAAAATAACTAGCAATACAATTTTCTGTCCAAGACCATATTTTTCACTGCAAAAACATACTTCTGCGGTCTTCCCTCTTTTCTACCTTTCTCTTCGATGCTATATGCCTGTATTCTAATTCTTCTGATATCTGCTTTTTATCATTCAACTCGATCGTTACTGAAGAGTTTCGTCCCAACTATTTTTCCTGCTATTACAATTTCTTTTCTGTTTCAATGATTATTTTATACTCGGTTCACTATCTGTGCATTTTAATATTTTATTGTTTTGCAAACAATTGGTGACATTTTAAATGTTATCAATCGTTTTCTTACATCAAGCAACATGTTTCCATTCCAATGGCCTGTTAAAACTACAGACAAATCTTTCTTATTGCATTTCACAAGGTTCACAATGGAGATTCTCTATATCTACCATATATCCATGGAAATTTGAGGAACTATTTTATTACACTCAAACTTTTGATTTTGAAACTTCAGAGAAAATAAATTTTGAAATTTTCTAACCTTAAAACACAGTTATAATAGTTATTTATGATACAAATGGTAAAAATGGCCTACGGCCGAATTTCGCAAGCTTTCTACTCACAATATAAAACAATTTTAACACGTGTCATACACTATATTTTAGACAGTTCTCAATAGTTATAGGCATATTATAAATATAATTAGATTGTTTTACGTATTTCACGGTATTCATGTTTAATGGTCTGCGATATTCAGTTGCTGCATTGCTTAGCATCAGTGCTGACAACGCGATGGCTTACTCGTACAGAACGAAAACATTCTATACAATGGAGGAGTGTAGTATTTGGAATGTTGCTCTCTCCACTGCTTGCAAAATTTCGTCTGGTTCAAAAGACTCCATGCTCATGACATTCAAATCATCCGCCATTTTATGGATCGATATGAGCTTTTGAGAGTCATAGCCTACTCGAATGAGGCCGTGGACGTGTAAATCAAAGTTGGCTACATTGGAGTGTTATAACTTTATAACATTGAGTGACATAATGTTCTACTTGTAACACTGCTGGCATCTGGTAGCATCAACTGCCTAAAAATGTTGTATGTGCGTCTAATCTGCATAAAGCTCTCTGATAAATACCAAAAATAATTATTTAAATTCAGTCTCTTCCAAGAATACAACATGAGAATTCTGAAAAGAGTCTTTCAGAACAAATCTTCCCTCTAAATGGACAAATTTATTGATTTTGTTCTCAACGATTCTTAATACTTTTATTAAAATAGTGCAAGTTTTTAATTAGTCAGAAACTACATGGTGAAGTAATGAAACATCAAAAGTTATAAAATGACTTGATTGTGCAATTTCATTAGTTTGTTTCACCTCATATCATGTTTCAGAAGCTGTTGCAATCATTATCAGCAATCGCAGCCATCAATATGAACCCGTTACAGCTCATTGTGGAAACGACAGCTCCGGAAACGTGGTTTATGCAGTTGAAGTAGATGCAACCAAATCCTTATACAATCTGCATTATCACATTCCTATTTAAATAATGCAATTAATTTAAATCTTAATTTTTCTGTAATGATTTATTTAGTCCCCTTCATTTCAAAGACATTTATGTTATTTTGAATAACTGATAAACCACAAGAGATAGACAAAACTTTCTAGAAGAAAAACGCAGAAAACACACACACACATATACACACATATCAGAATATACAAACTCGTGAAATAATTCGTCTTAGCATTAGCCGTTAACAAGTTTTCCCTGTTGAACTGTCTGAATGTAATGTGAAAATGCCGTCCGTGTATGTGATTGCTCTTGTGTTCGCTATTGTATGCGGCGGTGAAGCTGCAATGTGAGACATCGAAGTTAGATGCGTAAACAACACAAAGAGCAACGCGACTCTCGAATCTTCTCAACTTCTAGAAGCCTCCAGGAAGCTCTGTGACGTTATTTTCAAGCTATAAAAGGAGGAAGAATTGCAATGCAGTGTGTGGGAATTATACTGTGTCGTGAGTGATTGGAGTGATAGCGCGCATGGTAGATGGCGTACATTCGTACGCGCCGAAACGACGAGTGAATTGTTTGCAGCAGTGAATAAAAGACACACATAGTCACCTTTTTCTGTCTAAGAAGTTGTTGGTAATTAAGGAACCAATGTGATGATCGGGAATAACAAGTTATTTTCAAGTTTTAAGGTTTGATGAAGGAAATAAACAGACTATACTCCATTTCCTAATTATCTTATCTATCATGAAACAGTCTAAGAACGTGCTAGATATAAACGAATTAGAGACATAATTCACTGAATATTTATAGAAATTGTTTTATTACCTTTCACAAAAATAATAAATTATTCTCCTTGTTACTTAAATTTTAAACTTGAACAGGAGAAATTATTTGCACAGTTTACCGTCTTAATAAAAATGCCATCAGTTCTTATGTAAATCATTGCATGCATAATATTATGATTCGGTCGTATTTTAAAGAAAAGCTTTTATAAAAAATGTATTATTCACTGCATTTAATATTTACTGTTTGTCAAATTCCTTACGTTTTATTCATAGAATAGTTATAATAACTACGCTTCAAAACTCCGTAGTTCCCTAGATTAAGTTCATTCTTTGCCTTACATAAAATACTTACATCAAAGATATGTATTGGGGAAAGTATTAAGATTTATATAAGGTAGCTTCTGTTAAAGGAAACCGTTGATTTTATTAAGACAAAATTTTGGTAAAAAAGGCAGTTAGTTTTTTTTTAAAATAGCCAGATTTTATTATTAGGACTTTTTGGTGGAAAAGGCAATCTTTAATTATTGTAAGATACCTTAAAGCCTGAAATGCTATGACGATTGCAATTATTAAAATATCCACTATAAATTTATGGCTATCATCCCAATCTTAAATTTTCACTGTAATTTAGATTTTCTGGGTAACGCTGACTGTTTTTGGTTCCACCTATCAGATTTAACGAATTAAAATGTGTGTTTGCTGCTATTGTGTCTCAATAATAATACGTAATATTTTGTTTAGTAAAAGGAATAAAACGTTTGAGTTTGTCTACCATGACTGAACAGACTGAAACAAGCGAAATATAAAATGTGAATTCAAACAGATTTTCAAACGATGTATTCCGGAAGGAATTCTTAGCATAAAATTTTAATGAGCATCGGAAAATGAAATTGGTACAGAAAGAAAACCTAAGTATGTTCTGTAGCAAAGCAAATACTTTTACTGCGTTACCACGTAAAAAATGCTATACGTATCAGAAGTAAGAAATTAGTATGATGAGCTATCCTCCGTGGTCTGGGGACAACATTCTGGCCTCTTGTTCCTAGGTCATGGCTTCAAACTGGCGGAGGGCGATGGATTTTTTTCGCACGTAAAAATCCTTAGTGTGGCTTCCTTCAGAAGGGAAGTAAAACCGTTGGTCCCGTGCCGAAGAACCTCAAGTGTGACAGAGAGGCCTCTGAGGAAAATTAACCGGTCCTCCATACCCATTATAGTTGGAGAACCGCAGCAATTAAAGTGTGTCCATAAATAACACTTAGTTTTATTTAGTGTGATGAAATAATCAGCTAGCTGACTTCTTACCCGGAGGTCATCACTTGAGGGCTCGATACCAAGCAGGAGGATTTTTATTTATTTAGGATTATTCTCTACACTCCAAAGCATTTGGACGTGTGATAATATGAGGATGAATGTGCATGTGGAACAACTGCAGAGCTAACCAAAGTTCAAAGAATAAGAACAGCAATGTTTCGGTCTAAAAGCAGTTGACTACAGCAGTTAAAAGGTAAAGGATGTATTGCTTTGTACTGATACTTAGGATGATCCTATCCATGCAGCTCTTTTGACTCCCTTGAAAAATAATATATTTTGGTTAGCAGTGGTTTGGTATCCTTTGATGAATTGAAGTTTTAAAGGTCAGTTAACAAAAGTTTATGAACATTTTATAGAACCACAGGCGAAATCTCTGTTCATTGTACAGAGAAGATCAAAAGCTGACACATATCAATTATTTTTCTTAGAAATAAACAATTTATATTGTTATTTTATTTCAATTGTGCGGTAAACTATGAACTCTTTTAATTTTAAAATGTTTAGTTTTGCAAGATTTATTTATTAATTTAGTAAGGATACTTTTAGCCATTATACCGGAGGACGACGCGTTATAAACTCGAAGGTGGTACATGATTTATTATTCAAAAGAAATAACTTGGAGGAAATCTGTGAATAAAAATTCAATTCATGTGTTTCATTTTTCCAATGAAACTATCCAAGCAATGACAATGGTATTTCTATAGTAAGGAATATATCTACTAGCAGGTATGTGCAATGCCCATAGCAGATAGAGAAAATATTGAATTCCACCCAAAAATTCGATGCCGAAATTTCATCAGAAATAAATTATTGAGATCCCCTGAATCCAAATAAAGCATTTTTAGAAAAATCTTCTAAGTGTTTTGGTTCTTTTTGTGCGTGTTTGACACTGCAGAAGATCTACATGATGTGGTTTACTGGTGTGTGTGTGTGTGTGTGTGTGTGTGTGTGTGTGTGTGTGTGTGTGTCTATATAGAGGTATATACACACATACTATATTCAAAAAGTTCCCGGAATGTGTAAATAATACAGAAACAAATTAAATAAGGCAATTTACACGTTTACTTTAAAATGGTTCTCTTCCGCACTGACACATCTCTACCACCACGTGTAAAGAGAATGGAAGCACTTCTGAAAGCCATTTTTACTTTTTCTACACGTACCATGTACATAGTGTATAGAGAAAGTATTGTAATGCACCCAAAATTGGATACCAAGATTTTACCGGAAATACATGTTTTGAGACCCCTGAATCTAAAAAAAAAACATTTTTAGAAAACTGTTTGTGTGAGTCTGAGCATAGCTCAAAAACGAAAAGTCCGTTAAAAACCAAACTTAGTATTTAGGTTTAGTATCTTCCAAGGATGCGACACAAAGACTTTCAAGAAAATTCCCTTACCCCAACTACCCTTTACATGGAACTTTTTTTTCGAAAATGTTGATTTTGTAAAAAAATGGCTCTAACGATTTTGATTAAAATATCATATATTAAAGATTTTTACCTGACAAATAAAATGTATATCTTGAATTTTCTGGGAATAGCCTCTGAAGGCTACTTGTATCTGAAAGAATTTTACGGAAACTGCTAAACCGTAAAAGATGCACAAAAACTTACCATATAAGAAATGCAGAGCACATTAAAGCACACAATTTATGTCATATATATATTTTTCATGGAGTTGGTCGTTTTTGAGATATTCCTTGTTATTGGTTTCACCTTAGAAAGACATACTTATTCTCATACTAGAATTTGTCAACTCCTGTCCATACATACAAACAAAGGAACTTCAGTCACATAGCTTTTTACTATCACCTTAACCTATGGTACTTCCTTACTACTTACAAGGAAGCAAGTAATAAGATTGTTACTGTTATTTTTTTTTTCTCGATTGGTATGAAGTAAATAAAAGCATTAGCTTTTTAACAATAATTTGTTGCAGAGATGTAAAGAAAGTCATGTGATTGGAACACATCAGTTTTTTTTTTTTTATACCTGTTGCAAGTACGGTAATTTCTTCAGCGTTCGAAACTCTAACTGAAACGTTTATGCCATTCAGCGTTCGAAAATCTTGTCTGAAACGTTTACGCCATTCATAACCTGACTTTTCTGCATCGCTGCTTCTTCATAAACTTCTTCCATCATTCTTAATGTTTAACAAATCACAAAACTTTATGTTCGAACGTGCTCCGTTGCCGACATTATGAAATGCGATAAACGAACATGTATAACATAACTAACTCCATGGCACGACAGCTCACGGGGAACCTTGGCCTACCGCCCGGCCGCTGCGTCCCCCATCTCTTTCCACTACAGACGTCATGGATGGGGTGCAGTATTGGAGGGTGAGACGTGGTCAGCGCCTCGAGTCCCCCCCGGCCGGTTAATGCGGTCCTCGCGACCTGGAGCCGCTACTTCTCCATCAAGTAGCTCCTCAATTGGCCCCCCAGGGACCTTACGAGGCTGAGTGCACACCGGGCCAGGTCTCCCAGCGGGGGAAAAATCCCCACGCCGGTACTGGGGATCGAACCCAGGTCTCCCGCTTGGTAAGCAGCAACGCTACCACCGCGCTAAGGAGACGACCAAACGAACATGTATACACAACAAAAACTAATTACCAAGCAAAGACAACAATCTTTATGAAAATTGAAATGAAGTGTCATCATGTATGTTGCCAACACCTAAAAATAAGATATCCTTTACTTTCACATACATTAAAGAGAAAAACTATTCCGGGAACTTTTTGAATCTAGGGTTTTTATACGTATATAATGTATTTTTACAGATTTTAAATAAGAACTTAATTATTTCTTTTCCATAGCTAAGTCTGTCCACAATATCCTTAAGGCTAGCCCAGTTACGGCCTAGAATATAAGTTGCATGACAACAGTTGTTAAATGTATATTGAAATGACTATTTGCTTTAATGATTCGACTGGCAACCACCGTATGACTTTTTAAGAGTATGGTGTTTAATGGCATCAATTTGTGACAGCCTAGCTCATGCACCCATGGCATTTCCATTTATTTCTAATTTGTTTGGTATGGAGTACAGTGGAAATTCTAAGTTTTTCTCGAGCGGAGCAACATATGCACTTCAATTAGAGTGCACATTGAAGTATTCTGGTATCTCTGTTTCTAACAAATCCACAATGTATAAGCCCGCTAAAAAAATTTAAACATACTGCATCTGTGTTAGACAGAAATAAAGACAACCAGAATATGAAAATCTGATGTGTTCCATTCGCGTGACTTTCTCTACATTTCTGTAACAAATTATTGTTAAAAGGCTTATGCTTGTATTTATTTCATGCTAATCGAGAAAAAAGTTAGCATAAACAGTCTTATTACTTGCTTCCTTGTAAGTAGAAGCGAAATAAGCGAGTACCATAAGTTAAAGTGATACTCAAAAGCTAGTTGCTATTTGACTGAAGTTCCTTTGTTTGTGTGCACGGGAGTTGACAAATTCCTGTATGAGAAATATGTGTTTATAAAAACTGAAATCAAAAGCAAGGAATATCTAAAAAAAAAAAAAAGCGATCAACTCCATGAAAAAATGTATATATTATAAATTGTGTGTTTTAAGGTGCTGTACATTTTTTGTGTGGTAACTCTTTGTCTATCTCTTACGGTTTAGCAGTTATACAAAATTCTGTAAAATTCATTCAGAATAAAGTGGTCTTCAGAGGCTATTCCCAGAAAATTCAAGATATACATATTATTTGTCAGGTAAATATATTTAATACACGATATTTTAGTCAAAACCGTTGGAGCCATTTTTTTGGAAAATAAAAATTTTCGAAAGAAAGTTGCATGTAAAGGGTAATTGTGAGTGGGGGGATTTCTCGAAAATCTTTCTGTTGCATCCTTGAAAGATACCAAACTTAAATACCAAGTTTGGTATTCAATGGTCTTTTCGTTTTTGAGCTATGCTGTCCACAGTCTCACACACACATAGACGCGCACACACAAGGACCTTTTTGTAAAAATGTTCGTTTTGTTTGGATTCAGGCGGACCCAAAACATGTATTTGCGGTGTAATCTCGGTATCGAACTTTTGGGTGGAATGCAATACTCTCTCTATACAATATGTACATAGTACGTGTAGAAAGTAAGAAGCGAGTTCTTAATTAAGGGCCAGAGAGGCATAATTTCGCTCATCTTTTATAAATAAATGCATGTATCGCATTGTTGCTATTTTCTAGGGAAGGAAGCGGCTAGCCAGTCCGGCACTAGTGCACAAACGGATTCGTATAGTAGAGCCGTGGGAGCGGCGGCCTGCCAGTAGCTTCATTCTAAAGGAACTTTAACAATACAGAATATTTTGTTCAGTAAAGCATTTGAGTTGGCCAATCATGACTGAATAGTGCTTCAAAACTATCACTGCTGTTGAGGTTTCGCCACTTCTCCAACTTTTGTTTTCTGAACATTTGCAGCTGTTCATTTTTCTGCTTGTATTTTCTACAACTGTATAAAACTATAACAAATCTTACTATTCTTACAAAAGATTATTCTTCAATCTTCATTCTAACCGAGACAAATATTAGCAAAAATAGTCTTATTTGTTTAGTTATAACTCCATGGCACGACACGGGAAGCCTTGGCCTACCGCTCGGCCGCTGCGTCCCCCATCTCGGTCCACTACAGACGTCATGGATGGGGTGCAGTATTGGAGGGTGAGACGTGGTCAGAGCCCCTCGCGGCCGGTTAATGCGGTCCTCACGACCTGGAGCCGCTACTTCTCCATCAAGTAGCTCCTCAATTGGGCCCCCAGGGACCTCACGAGGCTGAGTGCACCCCGGTCCAGGTCTCCCAGCGGGGGAAAAATCCCCACGCCTCCCGCTTGGTAGGCAGCTGCGCTACCACCGCGCTAAGGAGACGACCTATTTGTTTAGTTCCTTATAAGTAATAGGGAAATAAAGAATACACTAGGCTAAAGCATTAGACAAAAGTTTTAAAATTTGCCACTATGCGATTGACTTTGAAATTCTATGATCAGGACTAAAACTGAAGAAACACGGATGACAACTTACTGTTTGCGAAAAGTATATTATCTTAAAATTGAAACAAATAGCAAAGGATATCTAGGAAATTGTAAACCCTACTAAACCTTTATATGACATAAATCGTATATTTTAACGGGATCTACATCTTTGTGTAGAATGTTTTTGACTCTTACGGTTTACCAGTTATGCGAGGCATGAGCATGAGAAGTGGATGATATGAAATGTAAGTGAGATTGATGATTGAAAATGTGATGGATGGAGCAATCGGTGAAATGAGTGGTGGGGGAACCGGAGAAAACCAGCCCAGACGCCGCTTTGTCCACCACGAATCCCACATGCGGACGCTTGGGATTAAACCCGGGCCGCCTAGATGCTAGCGAACAGGCATAAAGCTCACCCACGCCGCCTTATCATTAATATACGGTATTTTAATAAAATTGTTAGTACGTTTTAGAAAATCAAGATTTTCGAAAATGTAAAGGGTAGTTTAGGGTGGAGGGATTTTCTTAAAAAAAAAACTTCATGTTGTATCCTTAAAATGTGCTGATCTTAAATATCAACCTTAGTATTTACTTATCGTGAAAAAAGGGACCTAAGGTGTATTTCAAGTGAAATGACGTTATGAATTTTTTCGTGGAATACAATAGCATCTACACATGTGCTATGCACTAAGTAGAGAAAGTAAAAATTGTCATTTTATTTTTTTATTTTATTGTATTTATTTATTTGTAGCTTAACGTCCTTTAACCTGGTTGGTCATATCGGACGATGAATGATATTGCTGAAATGATGCTCAAATGATCTCGGGGTCCATGGAGCTTAAAGTTACTCGACATTCGTCTTCTCAGGATAAAGGAACACCCCGAAAAAACCTTATCCGGGTAACTCGCCCTAAGCGAGATTCGAACTCATATGACATTGAATGTGATGCAGATACGCTACCACCACACTACTCAGGTGGGCCACACTTTATTTGTGAAATTATAGCGAGGGCAATCAATGCATATGCGAGTATTACCAACACTCCTTTTAGCTTAAGATTTCGAAATGCTACCTGGTAATCAATTAAACATACAACGACAGAAGTTTGTTGAAGTTGAGGTGAATAGAGTTGAGGAAAGTAGGCGCATTAGTTCTTTTAATAACTTGTTGTACACAAGGTGCCGCGTCCTTCAGCAAGCTACTGACTTGCCATGCGATTGGCTAGTTATGGACACTTTGCTATCACACGCAGAGGTCATAGGCAAATTTATTGTCGACTAATTGGCTGGTCAGCAGATGCACTGCATCACAAATGGCCAAAGGCTGCACATTCGGATAACGTAGGACAAAAAGAAACACGTCCTTGCCTCTCTCATTTGTTACGGAAATGCTGCGCTTTTCTTGGACTAATTTAGTTCCCATTATTCATGTCGAATCGCAAACTTAATTATATCCAATCTTTTGGAATAATGAGATATTACGAGAAATGCATTATCAATATTAAATTTGGAATTGAAACATTCTAAAACCCTTGTAACCAAAACACACCAGATGGTACTGATATTGGGTTCTGTGCATTTCGTTGACTGACTTGCTATTAATATTAAATACGTGTGGTCCAAGAGTTAAAAAAGTTTGATGTATTCCATTCACAGGACTTTCTCTAGCTGTTCCGCAAATAAGCTTTTCTTACAAAAGATTATACTTTTATCAACATCATGATAAAATGTTTATAAGATTGTTTTATTGCTTGCTCTTTGTGAGTACAAGGGAAATAGGGAATGCACAGGCTAAAGCGATACTAAAATATTGTAAAAGTCGGCCACCATGTAAAAAAATTTAAATTTGAGTCTCTCTGCTTGTTAGGAGTAAACAAAAGAGACGTAAAGAAAGGTGCCTTTCCGGTTGAGCACACCAATAACTCTGAATATCTCGAAAACGGCTATATTTACAAAAAAAATACAATTTTATGGCATAAATTGAGATATATATGTTTTGTGTAGAGAGTTTGTCTATCCCTTAAGGTTTACAAATTATATAAACGTTATACAGAAGACTTCCAGAATGAAGAGGTCTTCAAAAGCTCTTTCCAGAAAATTTCAAAATGTACATTTCGTTTGCTTTGAAAATATCTTAAATATAGGTATGGTATTTCAATCAAAATCGTTAACCATTTTTGAGTAATCAAACTTTTTGAAAAATGTTGCATGTGAAGAATACGTGAGGGTGGGGAGAGTTTCTTAAAAATCCACTTGCTGCATCCTTGGAAATGCTGAACTTAAATACCATGTTTGGTATTTAGCCAGCTTTCCGTTTTTCAGCCATGTTGACCAAACACACACACACACACACGTTTCTAAAAATCTTTTTTTTTTAAATCAACGTGTCTCAAGACAATTCCGGTTAAATCTCGGTATCGAGGTTTTGGGTGGAATAAAATACCTTATCTATCCACTAAGTACATACGTACGTGCTAAATAAAGTAAAAATCGAAAATCAAATCTTTTAAAAGCTGGTCACGATGTGATAACAATAAAATTCGATTATCTTTGCGTGACCAGTAGGGGGGATGAGAAAAGTTCGAATGTTGGAAAATATAAAATCAATAACAAGGAATACCCGAAAGAGTATTCGACATAAATTGTGTGTTTTTACGCTATCTACATTTCATTTATTTGTTGTGTAGTAAGAGTGGACTATCGCTGGTTATGCAAAAGTCATTGAATAAAAGGATTACGGAGGCGATTTCCAGAAAATTCAAGAAATGCATTTAATTTCTCCAGCAAACATCTTAAAACAGTATAGTATTTTAATCAAAAATTAAACATCATTTTCTGAAAATGGTTTTTTTATTTATATTCTTCAAAATATATATTTTGGGCGAAATATCGACATCGAATTTTTTGTTGGAATACAATACTTCTCACCGAGTGGGTTGGCTCAGGCGGTTAATCTGTGGCCCGCGTTCGGGTAGCCCTGGGTTCAAACGCCGAGGATCTGATTTAATGCAAACTCAGTATTTTATTGTAGCCAACAGTAATGCTAGCCTAAACCTATACACAAGTTTTAGAAGTCATTATACCTTAATTTATCACTACACTGAGTTTCCGTATACCCTGGGACTCTATACTGAAATCTTACTTTATCCCAGTCAAAATGTAATGCCTACTATTATTTAGCTTTCCTCTTAACCTTTATTGCTAATTATCCCCTCCAAAGGTTTCCTATTTCTCTTATTTGTTTTCTATATTATACACTCGTAAACTTTTTTTTCCTCAATTTTCTTTTGGTAAATTTTACCACTCATTTTTATTTTCTCTGTTGCGTATAATGCATATAATAAGCAGGAAAGGTGTTTCATTCCACCTAAAAATTCTATACCAAGATTTCATCTGGGAAGTACCTGTTTTAGAACCTATAAATCGAAAGCTAACTTTTAGAAAAGGTCCGTGTATGTCATGAAAAGTAGGTTAAATACAAAGCTTTTTTAAGTTCAGTACCTTCCAAGGGTGACAGAAGAAGATTTTCAGGATGATTGCCAAAGCCCAGACTACCCTTTCTTCATATTTAATATTTTCTGAATGTTTAATACCTATAGATTTTTTAACGATTTTGATTAAGATGTCATACACTAAAGATGCATGTTTGCATCTCAAATAAAATGCATATTTTGAATTATCTGAGAATATTCTCTGAGGTCCTTTCCACTTTGAATAGATGCAAAACTAGTAAACCGTAAGAGATATAAAAAATCTTATTAAAGAAATGCAGGTCTCGCTAAAATACACAGTTTAGGTCAGACGCTTTTTTGCAAATTTAACATTTGCTAGATACTCCTTGGTTTTGTTTAAATTTCCCAGTAGATACTTTCCTCAAAAGAGAAATCTTCATTCGTTTTTATTTATATGTGTTTTTTTTTTTGCTTAATCATGCAAAGAGAACGGAATTTCAATACCCTCACACAGTAATGAGCTGTTAAAATATTAAATAATTACTTTAACAGGTGTATTCCCTTCATACCTAAAAGAAAACAAACAATAAAATAATTTTCACTACGTTTATCTCCATTGAAATATATGCATAGAAGAGTCAGCTTGTTACAGAGTATGTAGAGAAATTCATGTGAATTGAGCACATTAAATGCTTTCTTGTTACCTCCCTGAGCATCTTGGTTTTCTGGTATTCCAAATTAAGGCAAATTATTATCCTTCAAGTTGTACAAAGGGCATTTTTCTGAATCGCTCAGTAATATTTCCAACTTCTAGCCACTTTTATTATGCTACATGTTCCCAATAAATTTTTCGAACTGAAACTTACAAATATTACTTATATTTCAATATCTTCCAGTTTTAAACCTGTTTGCTTCGGAGAAACCATTTGGTAACGATCCCTAACTCTCCACATAGGCCAAAAATCAATTTTAATCATAATGGTTCTTTATTTTACTGAACCAATATATTTTTGATGAAGTGTCTTCTATACTACCAAACACTGAAATAAAGTATTGTGTATTTCTATATTTCTAATTCTAATCTAATATTTCGACTTTCTTTCTGTAATGTTTCTTCCAGTTAAACTTCGTACCACTTATTGAATGAGGTGTAAGATTTGTTCACAGAAATGTTTGTAAGTTATACTCATTTTGGGCCATCCTTCCTTCAAATCCCATTGAATATTTTTGCCCCGACTTTTGTATATAAACTCTCTATTAACCATTTTATTTGCAGCTCTGGTATTATGTCAATGCATAATTTTAATAGCTTGTAACACGAGTTTTACTTTAGGTTTTACTCCCAATTTTGTAGTCTAGATCCGTGATGTAATGGTTACCATGCTAAATTTATATACCCAAGGCCGCGGGTTCAAACCCGGCGGAGGACGATGGATTTTTTTCGGGTGCAAAAATCCTAAGTATGGCTTCCTTCAGAAGGAAATGAAAGCCGTTGGTCCCATGTTTAGATTTACGGCACGTAAAAGAACCTCAAGCCTGATAGGCCTCTGAGCGGTCTTTCACGCCCAATTTAGAATGGGACGCTGAGAACTATAGTAGTTAAAGAGCGTCCATAAATAACACGCCATTTTATTTCCCAATTTGGTATCATATAAGGATGCAGCAGATGATTTTCAAGCAAATCTCAGCAAATATACCCGTTAATTAGCATTTAGAATTAGTATTAGTCTTGTGTAACCTAAGTAAATTTCTTTGTAATGAACCATAGATTTTAACATTCTTGCTGCACCAAAAATGTAAACCGTAACAAATAGCTGTTGACAAATAATTAGATTTCTTCTATTAATGATATCCGAATTATTCGTTATTGGCTTAGATATTCCAATACTTAATAATTGTTTTCTTTCCCCTGTTGTCGTCCAGCATGCTATTTATAGAAAAAAATGTTACAACCACATGATTTTCACTACCTATACAGTAAGAAATTATTCTTTTATCTACTTCGTGGTAGTAAAGATAATATTAACAGATATAATATATAGGCTGCTAGGAATACACTAGGCTAAAGTAAATTCTTTTAAGGGTTGGTCGCTATATAATTACTTATAAATTCCGTTCTCTTTACATTACCAGGAGTAAAAAAAGAGTATGATGATTTACCGTTTGTGAAGAGTATAAGTGATATAAAATTTAAACTAATAATAGGACTTTTTTAATAGTTAATTCCACAAAATGTGTATTAGAAATAGCAAGTTTTTGTCTATCTCTTACATTGTACGCACTTATACAAAAGTCATCCAGAAGGAATAGGCTCCAGAGACTATTTCCAGAAAATTCACGATATATCTTTTATTTTGGTGTAAATATCTTTAAGATAAGGTATTTTAATCAAAATCGTGTGAGACATTTTTGAAAAATCTTCCATATAAAGTTTAGTTTCGTGTGGGGAATTTCCTTGAAAGCCTTCATGTCGCATCCTTGAATGATACGTATCTTAAATATCAAGTTTGCTGTTTAACCAACTTTTCATTTTTGAGTTATTCTGTTCAGCCACACATACACACACGAACCTTGTTTTTAAAAGTACTCTTATTTCGTACATGACAGAGAAATTGGAAATGGATTTCTGTAAAAATAATTTGAATATGAGAAGAAAAAAAAACAAGCAATAGCGGGTGGAGAAGCTCGTGTGAATGCATAAATCAGATGTTTAGAAAAATGTTTTTGTGTGTACCAGAGATAGAAAAAGAGCAATATCAGCATATTCGTTACAAAATATAATTTAAAAATATGTGTTCCTTTCACATGACTTTCTTCAGCTATTCCACAACAAACTATTCTTTCAAAAGATTATTCTTTTATGCTGATCGAGAGAAACATTAGTATATTTCCTGCTTCCTTGTAAACGACGGAAAATAAGGGAAGCAAGTAATAAAACCAATTCTGGTAACATTTGTCTCAATTAGTATGATGTAGATAAAAGAATAGTTTGTAAGAGAAGTTTTTATGCAAAACGGCTCAAGTTTTGTGAATGGAACATATCAGTTTTTTTCCTAAATGTTTGTTAATTCAAAAATACTTTTTAGGCAGTTGATGCTAAAAGTAGGTCTTTTACCAGATGTCAGTAGTGTTAAAAATAGAAAATTCTGTCACTCAGTGTTATTCTATACGTGTAAGTCATCATGTTGTCGGCCCTGGTGCTAAGCAAGGTAACGACTGAGTGTCGCAGACCATTACTCCGTGAAATAGGTAAAACAATTATTTATAATTATTATATATCTATAAATAGTGAGAACTGTCTAAAACATAGTTTACGGCCTCGTTTCGTAAACTTCCTACTCGCAATTTAAAACATCATTTTTACCACTTGTATCATAAATAACTATTGTAACCTAAAAGCAGAAAAATATAAATTGCAATTCCAATATATATATATATATATATATATATATATATATATATATATATCGAGGAAGACAATTAGTAGAAGAATTTTGATAAATATTACCTGAACATTAATTCCATGTAACATGCATTAGAGATATTAATCCATATATATATATATATATAGGTTAGATTTGAGCATTTCAATCCCCGAATATGGTCTTGGTTACAATTATGCTAGTTAACCAAATATGCGCTGATTAAATCTGATGGGAGAAAAATCTCCAATCAATGATTAGTAATTGATCGTCAATCAGTCTTAATCGCCGATTAATTTTTATTTGCTTTCTTGCAACCGGACATTGTGTTGATGTTTCTTCATATCGTGTTTAAATACAGAAGCCTGTATTGGACGCTTGACTCACGGACACGTGTTTCCGAAGCGAAAACTTCCCACAGCATGCTTCCATTGCGGAACTTGTATCGTAAATAAAAATCCTTGAAAGTTTAACAAACATATTGTCAGCCGTACAGAGCAACTAAAAGAAAACGCCTGTTGTACCTTTTGGTATAAGTGACCGTCTCGAATTCTGTAGTGTCAACACGGGGGCTACTTTCTAAAGAATATATTGGGAACCGAATAGCCTTGTAGTGGTTAGGGGTATCCACAGGGGATATGTCCATAAATTAACATTACCAGCACTTCAGAGAGAGAGAGTGACGCAAAAACATATGTCAAGGTCATCGACTTCTGTCTACCATATTTTGGGGGTTTCCAGTTTTTTATCTCCTTTCTCGTAAATTTCAAAACTCTCTTGTCTTCTTTCTTATTTTATTTTCCCTTGTTTTTTGTGATTAAGTGAAATCCACACATATCTAAACTTTTATTTACTAGTTATTTTCTCATATAGGCTGTCTAGATTGTCTTTTTTACTTTCTCTACCACCATATAGTGGATAGAAAAAATATTGTATTCCACTCAAAGAGTCTATACCAAGTTTTTACCGGAAAAGTTTTCATGACTTCTTAATTAAAAAGAAAAGAAAAAGTACCGCGCGCGCGTGTATCATTGTGTTTCTGTGTCTGCAAAACACTATTTTCATACCACTGAGGATTTTTGGGCAAATCCCCCGTACCAAAGTACCCTTTGTATGGAAGATTTTCCGAAATTTTTGATTTCCTCAAAAATGGCATGAACAATTTTCATTAAAATGCCATATAGTATTAAAGACATTTACAAGCAAACAAAATGTATATACTGAATTTTCTGGAACTAGCCTCTGAAATCCTCTTTTTGCACAAATAATCAGTCGTAAGAAATACACAAAATCTTACACCACAAAGATGTAGAACTCGTTCAAAAACACATTTTGTTAAATACAACTATTTTTTACCACGTTATAAATTTGTGAGATTTTCCTATTTTCTTATTTATTTCACAATACCTATCCTTCCTTAAATGAGAAGCCATTCGTTGTTACTTTCTCTGTCAAGTACAATGTACATAGTATTAGAGAAGGTGTACTCTACCTAAAAATTCCATATCGAGATTTCACTGGAAATATAGGTTTTGTGCCCTTGTGAATAAAAAAAAAAGTTTATAACAAAGGTGTGTGTGTGTGTGTGTGAACAGCATAATGCAAAAACGAAAAGACTTTTAAATCCAAACTTTAATTCTGCGTCTTCTAAGGATACGACGGGATTTTCAAGAATATCTTCCACCCCACCCTCTCTTTTATATGAAGTATTTTCAATTGTTCGATTTTCTCAAAACTGGATCTAGCGGAGTTTTTGTTGTTTTTTTGATAAATTTATGTTTAAGTTATTTAAATTTGAAAACATCTTAAAGCTTTTGGGATAGCATTTAATATTCCTTTCATTACGTAGGAATTTTGTATAACTCGTATAGCTGATAAACCACTAAAGAAGGACTTAGGCGTACCACAAAACATGAAGATCACATTAAAACCTAACATTTATTCAAAATAACTATTTTACTATCAATATTATTTGAGAAATCCTTGTTGTACCTTTTAAATTGTCATCAATAATCTGTAGTCACGTCGCTATTCAAAATTTATCGCGATATCATATAAATAATATGAACTCACCGGCCCTGTGTTTATATATCTATCAATCCTATTCTTCTATCTGCATTTTACATTGAAGGCAATAGTGATGAAACTATTCTGCAAAGGTTTATCTCAATAAATATGAAGCAGATAAAAAAGCAAGCTTTCATGACTATATTTTGTGAGCGCTTTAGTTCAGGGGTGAGGTCTGTGCTCCGGATTCGGGAGTCCACGTTCAAACTCCTAGTTTTTTAGCGATTTTCTTCGGTCGCTAGACGAGTAGTTGATAATTTGATTTGCGAATTGTCCTAACATTTCTTTCATCACTTCAGTTCATTTCTTTCTTATTCACCGTTACAACAGGCAAATACATTAATGTATCATAGCGATACTGAGGCAATTTCCCCGCACTCATACATATAAAAATCTGATGTGTACCATTCACATCACTTTCTCTATATCCCTGCAACAAATTATTCTTAAAAAGCTTATACTTCTATTTACTTCATGGTAATCAGAAAAAACTAGCAGAAATAGTCTTATTACTTGCTTTCTTGTAAGTAGAAGCAAAATAAGGGACTACCATAGGTTAAAGTGTTAGTCAAAAGCTGGTTGCTATGTCAATGAAGTTCCTTTTTTATATGTATCGGAGTTGACAAGTTCCTGTATGAGAGAAATATAAGTTTTTTCATAGCAGAAACCAAAAATAAGGAATGTCACAAAAACGACGAACTCCACGAAAAAAATTTATGTAACATAAATTGTATGTTTTAACGTACTCTATATTTTTTGTGTAGTAAGTTTTTGTCCATCTATTACGGTTTAGCAGTTATTCTAAATTCAGTAAAATTCAGCCAGAATAAACTACTCTTCAGAGGCTATTCCCAGAAAATTAAACATATACATTTTATTTTTCAGGTCAATATGTTTTATATACGAAATTTTTAATAAAAATCGTTAGGGCAATTTTTGAGAAAATCAAAATTTTCGAAAATAGTTCCATGTAAAGGGTAGTTGGGGGTGGGGGGATTTTTCTCAAAATCTTCGTGTCGCATCCCTGGAAGATACTAAACTTAAATACCAAGCCTTTTCTTTTTTGAGTTATCGTGTTCACAGACACACGGACAGACGGACACACACACACGGACCTTCTTGTGAAAATGCTTTTTTTGGATATTGAGGACCCTAAAACATATATTTCCAGTGAAATCTCGGTATCGAAATTTGGGTGGAGTGCAATACCTTCTCTATACACTATGTATATAGTGCGTATAGAGAAAGTAAAAAAGCAATAAAAATTAACTTTAAATAAAATATAACTGAATTTAAATCAGAACCAAGAAAAATAGCACATATTAATATACACACATACCCTGCCATCCTGGGTATACAATCATCCAGAGTTTGCCTGTTCCTCAACAGGCTTATACTCAAGACATTGGCTTGTATGTTCTTGGGAGTGCAACTCAACAAATAGGAGGGTAATGCGAGAAAGAAAAATAATAATTTGTAAAAGTTATTTAAAAAAAAATCTAATGTGTTACATTCACATAATTTTCTCTACCTGTTCTGCAAACAATCTACTCTTACAAAAGATTATTCTTCTATCTACATAATGATAAACGAGATAAATATTAACACATTTGGTCTTTCTACTTAGTTCCTTTTAAGCAGAAAGGAAATAAGAGAATATGCCAGGCTAAAACGATAGTCAAGTATTTTAAAAGCTGGTCGCTATGTGAACAATTGAAAAGGGTTTGCTTTACATTTCCAGAAAAACAAAAAGAGATGAAACTAAGAGAGACCCCATTTGAGAAGATGCGAGGCTAAATTTGAAACCAATGACAAGGAATATCTCGGAAATGGTCAACTCTGCAACAAAAATGTATAGAACATAAATTATGTTTTTTAACGAGATCTACATTTTTTGTAGTAAGTTTTGTGTATCCCTTATGGTTTAACATTCATGTAAAATTGATATAGAATGAACACATCTTAAGAAGCTATTCGCAGGAAATTCAAGGTCTATTTTATTTGTGGTATAAATAGATTTATACGACATTTTAATCAAAATCGTTAAAGCCATTTTTGAGAAAATGAACATTTTCCTTGTAAAGGTAGTCAGTGGAGGATTTTCTTGAAAATCTTCCTTTCGTATCCTTTGAGGATACTAAATTTAAATTACCAAGTTTAATATTTAATGATATTCTAGTATTTGAGCTATGTTGACCTCAGACACACACGGACCTTTTTTTAAAAATGAGTTTTGTTCGAGAAAAGTTTAAGTATTAGAAAATAAGAGACCAAGAACAAGGAATATCTTGTAAATCGTTAACTTTGAATAATAGATTACATTAAATTGTATTTATTAATGGATTATTATTATTATTATTATTATTATTGATATATAATTTGAAGATGGATTTAGTTGTAATTTTGTTACGATGAGGAATAATCCTTTTCATTGTTTCAGAAGTATATTTCAAAAAGATGTATGTGATATATTGTTTGTTTTGACGAGATCCACATTTTTTTGTGCAGGAAATCTTTTTCTATCTCTTACCACTTACACAAAGGTCATCTAGAATGAAGAGGACTTCAGTGGCTATTCCAGAAAATGCAGGATATACATTTCATTTGTTATGTAAATATTTTATCAAAATCGGTAGAACCATTTTCAAACATTCAAAAATTGCCATAATTTTCTCATGTAAGGGTTAATGGAATTTTCTTGAAAATCTTCATGTCCCATCCTTGTAAGATGTTGCAAGTTTTACATTTAATAGACTTTTCTTTTTTGAGTTATACTTTTCACACGCACACACATACCCATACGCGCGCGAACGTTTTTTCTAATAGTGCTTTTCTGAACACAGGAGACCTAAGATGTTAATTCTGGTTAAATCTTGGTATCAAATTGTTGGTTATCTTCTCTGTTTAATTATTATAGATGACAAATTAAAAAGCGAGAAGTTTTTAACCTCAGAATCCACTCAACAAATTGATTTGAATGTTTGGGAATGTGTTAAGAATGTATAGGCAAAAAGTGTTAACTGTTTAAGAAATACCGAAAGTAAGCCGAAAATGTACGTGTTTGCGATAGGAATGCGAGAAGCTGTATCACTCGGCACATATTTCAGAAGCGTATTGCTAAGACAAAAGTAATGAAAGAGGGAATCCGGTGTAAGCTGATTACGATGTTAGCGGGTTTATGGCCTCCTGCAGAGACCGTTTACCTCCTGGACCACAGGTGCAACACCATCTGTACCGTATTTATCTCGCCTGATAGATCTCGCCTTCCGAATAAGTAAAGTTTAATTGCCGGCAACTCACTTGGGAAACCAAAAAGTGTTAACTCCTCCTTGGAATCCAGAACTAGAGGTGCTGGAAAAGTTCATTAGGGGTTCCCTAACAGGGCTGTACAACATTACCTTCTCAATTTATGTCTCAGCAGCTCTTTTCACTATATCCATAAGTTTCCCTTATACAGTTGACGTGAATTTTTCAGTATTAAAGATAACAGGATGTTGATGTGTTATACTCGCATGAATTTCTCTTCCCACTCTTCTAAAATTGAGGCTATTAGTATTATAAAGAGCAATCTTCACCTACCTAAACTTTTTAGTAGAACCCAATTTCTGATGCAGATTTTTCTATCAACTCGATCTGCTTGATATTTGTCTTGCATTTTTATCAAGTGATTTTAATGTAAGTAACATGAGGAACTCAACATTTGGATTAATAGTTTGTTAGATATTTTAGCCTAAATTTTGGAGATTGTCCATTCTGATTCACACCTTAGGGTTCTTGTGCAGTTTTCTCCATTTGATACCAACATGCATGGAGATTATTCTTTCTGTTGAGGAAAGAAGGACTTGTGTGCCTGGCCATTTATTTTAGTAAAACTTTTAGTTACATTACTATTTTTCACTGAATGCATGGTCAATTATGGTAATATAAGGTAGGCTACGCAGTACTCTTACAAAAGTGAAACAGATTATTATCTAAATTGCAAAGGGGGAGAAAGAGGAAAAGAAATAAAAAATACCTTAAACTGTTCTCCATTGAGGTTTAGATAACTTGCAGTGACAAAAATATTTTAAGCAAATGCAGTTTGGTTATCTATCTTCAAAATGTTAGCTTTAGAGCATTAACTAGTACCATAAAACGTGGAAATTAAATTGTTTAGACCTATTGAGTAACTTTTAACACAAGGTTCTTTTAATAACAGACTTTATCATAAAAGTGAGGATAAATTTGTGTTTAAAACTTAATAAACAACAAAGTACATTTATCAAAAAAGCATTTTCGCTTAATATAACAGTAATTACTGATAGAATACAACAATTATCTCAGCCTTTCCTTGTCTCCCGAACCCATTACCTAGATTTTGTGGGTTTGAGGGGTATCATATTTTAAGACACCGTGTTCATCACAGAGCAAGGAAACTAGCACTTGTCTTTAACATATGCTGATATTGTACACAATTCTAAAACTTGAAAATGTCTCTAATATAATTAACAATGTTATAATAAAGCGCACTTGAGCAGAACACACACTATTGTTTACAGCACTGCAGCCATATTGCTGTCAGTCACGTGACCAGAATGGAAACAGCCTATAGATGATAGAGAGTGTCCTGTTTGAAACCAACATATGATTTTAATGCACTGAAAATATGGGATTTTATCCTTTTGGAAACAAGTACTGTACTTCAGTAGAGGGCTAGTAACACAATCCAGTGGTACTAATATCTCAATTTTGCAAAAAAGTGGAGATTGCTCTTTTTGATACTAATGACCTCAGTTATTCTTACAATTGTTTTTGCTAATCCAGATCAATTTTAAACTCACATTTATACATTTCGTTGACGATACAGTAGGTTTAAGTGATGTTTTAAGAGTCTGTCACTATGACTAACCTTGGATTTTAGTTAAAAACCTATTCTGCCTCTCATTAAATACTTGAAAATAAGCTAGTGTGTATACGATCCATGAATATGGCCAAATTTGATAAACTTATACTGGATAAGAACTGAAGCTTTCCTGGCGACGTGTTAATTCAAAATCTTCTCGGGCTTCTAGCCAGGTAATTTATTCTGTGTAGGCCAGTTTTCATTTAATGCTGTAAAGACTATGAACAAGCGCTTGTTGTAACAGGAAAGCGTGTCATTACCATAATCGCCCAATTATTTGAGTTAATAATGCTGCGATTACGAGGCAAGCGAATGTTCCAAATGTGTATAGATATTGGAAAGATACGATATAAGATATTTGTCCTATTTCAATAAGACCTCGAAACTGTTGACATCCATCTCTTCTACTCATCGTTTGCTAGTCCTCTGCAAGCAGCAACGCGAGATAAATAGCTGTCTAGTATTGTCATACACTGTCAAACGACTGGCGGGAAAGGCCGAATAAAACTAAATATCCTATAGCACTTAAGAATACTCTGTTTATCTGTTTCAAATGTAATGTATTAACAGGGGTAATTATTGAAATTCCAGATTTATCAACGTATGCTTTCGGCTCCCACCCCAAACTACAATAAAGATTCAGATGAGATGTGTTGCTTGTTTTTTGCATAGAAACAAATGTTAAAGCACAAGAGGTGCTTTGTAAAATCTAGAAAAAGTATCATTACTTACTGTGAATCTAATTGTAGTTGCTTATAGTAGTATGGGTGTGTAATTTACTCGGAGAAACTAAAACATAAAACTGCTTGTAAATTTAATTGAAATTGAAAAAAATAATGTAGTGTGTTCCATTCACAGACTTACTCTAGCTGTTCCAAAACAAACTTTTCATACAAAAGATTATTATTTCATCTATATCATGTTAAACATTAGCAGAAATATCTTATTGCTTGCTTCTTTGAAAGTAGAGGGGGGAAATGGAATGCACAAGCTAAAGTGATAGTGAAATCTTTTAAAAGCCGGAATGTGAAACAATTGGAATTCAGTTCTCTATGCTTGCTAACAGTAAATAAAGCAGACGAAAATAAAGATACTCCCCGTTTGAGAAGGGTTTAAGTACCTTAAAGCTGAAACCAATAACTCAAAATATTTCGAAAACGATTAACTCTACGAAAAAAAAAAAATGTATATGGCATAAATCGTGTTTTCTAACGAGATATACATTGTGTAGTAAGGTTTATCAGTTTTGCAAAAGTTATACAAAAGTAATCCAGAATGAATAGGTCTTCAGAAGCTATTCCGAGAAAATTCAATATATATATTTCGTTTGACATAAAAATATGCTAAAATTTTATTCAAAATCACGAAAAAAAATAAAAAAATGTTCCATATAAAGGGTAGTCAGGTGTGGTGGAATTTTTTTTTAAATCTTCGTGTTACATATTTGAAAGATACTGAACTTAAATACTTTTTTGAGCTATATTGCCCCCACACGAGCGCGGGACATGCTTCTAGAAATGCTATTTTTGGATTCAGGAGTCTCAAAACATATGTTTCTGGTGAAATCTCTGTATCAAATTTTTGGATGAAATACAATATCTTCTCTGTCCACTACGTAAATTGCCATAGATGCTAGAGAAAGCAATAAGTGTGCACGCGTTTATTGTCTGTGTTTGACTATATCACAATTTACTAACGTATATTATATGCTCCATTACATGGATTTCGTATTAATTATAAAAGGATTTTATCAAACTAATATTAGATTTTAAGAATTTAAAAAGCAATCTTTAAGACCAAGTTTAGGTACCTATCTAAAATAAGACTAAGAATAAATCATCAGGGTTTTAGTGAAGACTTTCAAATTCCATTATCCTTGAATGACCCGATATAAAGAATAACGACTTTTCATTGGAGAAAATATAAATGTTAGAAGTTAAAACCATTAACAAGAAATATCTTGGGATTAGCTAACCACAAAAAATAAAAGAATATTTGTTTGACTATACTGAGTTCCTTAACGATATCTACATTTTTGGATAGTAATAATTTGTCTTTCTCTTACAATTTCAAGAGCTATTCCCAGAAATTGAACATACCTAATTTACGACCACGCTATGAGTGTCACTCCGTTGTCTCAATCAATACTTTGGATCTGGGAATTGAGGCAAAGAAATAGTGCGAATGCACATAAGATTCTTCTTCTTTCTGCACCTTGCTAATCGTGGCATTCATTAGCACAATGCTCTTAATATTTAGTTCCGTATAAGTAGGAAGAAAATAATCGAATACACTAGGCTAAACCGATAGTAAAATGTTTTAAAGGCTGCGTTATGCGATTGTCATTAAAAATCGCTTCTTTTCTTGGCCAGGAGTAGAACAAAAGAAAATAACACTCCCGTCTGAGAAAAGTATAAGTACTTCACAACTGAAACTAATAACAATGAATACCTCGAAAACGGTAAGCTCCACGAGAAAAATGTATATGACATAACTTGTGTATTCTAACAAGACCTAAATTGTTTGTATAGTAAGTTTTTGTCTACCTCTTACGGTTTTCTAGTTATGCCAAATTAAGCAAAATTCATTCAGAATAAACAGGTCTTCAGAAGCTATTCCCAGAAAATTCAAGATATACATTTTATTTTTTAGGTAAGTATCTTTAATATATGATATTTTAATCAAAATCGTTAGAGCCATTTTTAATATCAAAATTTTCGAAAAAAGTTCCATGTAAAGGGTAGTTTAGGGTGGGGAGATTTTTGCCCAAATCTTCGTGTCGCATCCCTGGAAGATACTAAACTTAAATACCAAGTTTGGTATTTTAGTTACTTTTCGTTTTTGAGTTATCGTGTTCACAGACACATGGACACACGGACCTTTTTCTGAAAATGCTTTTTTTGAATACAGGGAGTCCTAAAACATGTATTTCCGGTGAAATCTCGGTATCGAATTTTTGGGTGGAATGCAATACTTCTCTATCCCTTTGTACATTGTACATATGGGGCTAGAGAAAGTAAAAAATCTGAGTAATGTATGCACAGAACTTTCTCTACCAATGACAAATTCACATACTATATAAATAAATATTATACTACTAGCATATAATTATATAAAGTATATTTCAAAATATACAAAAAAGTTTCAACAAGAGGAAACATAATTTAAATGTTTGAGTTATAATAAGTTCTTGTGATGGAAAGAACAAAGAAGGGGGGGGGGGAGTCACCAAGGATCTAGAACTTTCAAGCCTGTCTGTTAAGAATGTCATAACATGAAAACCACAGTCATTACGAAAGACTTTTTAGACAAATTTGCGCTTTTTTATTGACTTCGAATAAAATATCTCTACCCCAAACTACCTTTAATGGAAAAAAAATTTGGAAATGTTTGTTTTTTTAAAAAAAAATGCCCCTAAAATTTTAATTTAAGTATATTAAAATATTTACATGATAAATAAAATGTATATCTTGAGTTTTGAATAGTCTTTGAAGGCCTCTTCGCTTTGGATGACTCTTGCATAGCTGTTAAAGCGTAAGGGATAGCAAAAACTTTCTGCTGATCTCGTTAAAATTCCGTACGGAATTCATATTATATACATTTTTGTGCAGAGTTGTTCATTTCCGAGATATTTCTTGTTATTGATTTCAGTTTTAAAATACTTTTTTCTCAATGGAAATTTGTCATTTCCTAACCATGCAAAGAAAGCAATTTCAATCACATAGCAACCAGCTTTTAAAACATTTGACTATCACTTTAGGCTAATGTATTCTCTTGTTTACCTTATACTTACAAGGAAGAAACTAATAAGATAATTTCTGATAACTAATGCTTATCTCGATAAGCATGAAGTAGATAGAAGAATAAGCTATTATACAATAATTTGTTACAGAGATGTAGTGAAAGTCACATGAATGAAACACATAAGATTTTTTTTGTTTGTTTTTGAGTCATGTTATTCACACACGCGCGGTAACACACACATGCATATTACACAAACGGAGTTTTTGAACAAAATACACTACTTCCTTTTCTGTACGAAATAGAAAAAGTAAAAATGTGTTCAGAAAATTACATCCTTAAAGCCTGAAGGTACCTAACGGTCTGTGTCGATTGCGTTTTTAGCTGTCAATGGCATCCTACTTTTCTCATGACAGAGACAGTCGTTTACTTTCATTATATACTGCCTTTTCTACTCATCAAATATGGGCATCATGAATCTGCTATATTTGGCTCTATCGGCTATTGGCGTTTGCTTTCTTCATCTCATTCTTGATGTTGTTCTGCAGATCTTGAGTACAAAAGCTTACAAAAATGACCTAAAGTAGCTCGTGGTGAGATAAAAAAATTTCCCAACAAAACACACTTCTAATGAGTAACTCTATGTTAGAAAACATGAAAGTACAGTTGAAAGAGGTGCTTGAATAAATAAAGACAGCTTTAAACCAGATGTCGTCAACTGATTGCGCTGTGAGTAAAGCAGAGACTTGCTCGCTCTGAATCACCTATCTGCACTGCGACTTTCAGCTGCTTGGAAACTCATTCAGTGCAGTAACGATATGCAACATTTTGCGCTTGAAATGCATAATCTAACGTTTATAACTTAATATATCTATTGCAGATTCTTGATTGGTAGAATCATTTGTTTTATTAGAGTGTATAGCACTAATATTGATATTTCTTATGTGAACATGTACACATTTTTATAGATTTGGAAGTCTAACAAAGAATTACAAAAATTAATGACAATTATTATAGTATTAGCGGTAGAACAAAAAGCTCCTAAACTTGGTGAATACCATTGCAATCTCATTATAAGGCTAGCAGTATGACAGTTAATTTGTAACCAAAAACTAGCATTTGTAGCAGTGAGTATGAACAGATCCCTTGATAATCATTTCTAACACAATTGAGAAGAAAGAAAGAAAACTCGTATTTATTGGAGTGCATATGAATACACCACTTGATATTTGCTATGTAATCAAATTCGAAAAGAAAAGGTTCACATTTATATCAGTGAATATGAACAGGGACGGGGCCGTGGCAGAGTGATCAGACCCCTCGCCTCCCACCTTGGCCCTGGTTGAGTTCCAGAAGATCACATGTGGGATTTGCAGTGGTTGAAGCGACATCTGAGCGGGTATTCTTTGGGGTCCTCCAGTTTCCCGCGCCATTCATTCCACCAATTGCACCATCACAACTTATCCTATCATCCATTTCAAACCCGGCGGAGGACGATGGATTTTTTCAGGTTTAAAAATCCTTAGCATGTCTTCCTTCGGAAGGGAAATGAAGCCGTTGGTCCTGTGTCGTAGATTTACGGCACGTAAAAGAACCTCAAGCTTGGTAGAGAGGCCTCTGAGCAAAATTAAGCGGTCTCTCGCACCTGTATAGAATGGGACGCTGAGAACCATTGTAGTTAAAGGGCGTCCATAAATAAAACGCCATTTACATTTATCCATTTCGTCTACATTTTATATATACTTTGTCATGTTCATACCAGGAGTTTTGTTGATACGCTATCCCTGGATATTTTGATGTATAGTTCTTCCGTTCCTCAGCACGCATTTGACCCCCAGACATTAACATTGATCTGGGGATGTAAGTCATCCCTTTGATGAGGGTAGAGAGAGAGAGAGAGAGAGAGAGAAAGAGAGAGAGAGAAAGAGAGAGAGAGAGGAATATGAACAGACATCTTGGTAAGATAATAGTATTTAACACAATTCAAGCATACTACAACGTACGAGATTGCAAAAAAAAAAAAGCTGAAATACAATTGATGTACGCCACTTCCTAAAAGTAAGAATGAGTCCTCCCAGGCAGGAAGGAGTCGATGGTCTGCATGTTGGATTGCTTTCTGTTACAAAACAGTGCAAGAAACCAAGAGATACATCACTGCCCTGTGAAGCCCATCTCTGATGTCACCGTTTATCCACACGGTCATCATAATATTATCTCTCCAAGCCTGTGTTAGTGGTTTCTTCTTAGCATATCCTCTCTTTGGAAAATCAATTTGTGAGCTAGCATGACAGAGGTGATCCCAACAAAGTGAAAATTATTACCAACTACAACCACATTATCCGGAGGAATACAATGTAACGCATTTCCCTTACCTGGTAAATAAATTGGTGCAGGCTAACCCACCGATAATCAATGAGTATCCAACTCCATCCACATCGCTAAATGTTGCAAGCACCCATAGGTATTTCTGCAGTGGGACTAACCATCTCACCTGGTAAATCGGTTGGTGAAGCTGGGGCCATCAAGATGATCTATACAGAGTATGTTACCATGATACACGTTTCCTTGAATGATACTAACATCTTCTGCATTATATTTTTCTGCAGTGTTAGACATCATATCGCCAGGTAAAACAGATGGGCAGTCTAGAGCCACGGAATTGTTCTAAGTATCGAGGACACATTTACACCATGACTTCTCAAATGCTTCTATATCTTCCGTAGTAGATGTTTCTGCAGTATAACTCATTCTCTCATCTGGTAAATCCTTTGGTAAGGCTAGTGCCATAGAGATGATCTTACTAGTGTCAATGAGGGGCCAACTACACACATTTCTTGAATGTTGCTGTTACCTTCTGCATTATATGTTTCTGCAGAGTAAGATGTCCTCTCACCTGGTAATTAGTAGGGGAGGCTAGACCCACCGAAGGACCATCTCCCTACGCTTCGTGGCGCACGGGATCATGGGTTCGAGTTCCGCCTTGGGCAAGGGCGTTTCTGTGTTTGCAAAATGTGTATATGTCTGTGTATATATATGTAAAAGGATAACGTTGAACATTAATATGTCAACAAAGGAAATATAGGAAACTGGAAAAAAGAAGGAAAAAAAAAGGAATACAGCGCCGGAGTCCTGACAAACCTCCGGGACTGTGTTTTTATTTAAAAAAAAGTATCAGTGAGAACCCAACTATACAAAAACACTGGGTTGAATAAAATGTCCTCCTGGGTAGTGTGGTGGTAGCGTGTCTGCCTCACATTCAATATATCAAGAGTTCAAATCTCGCTTAGGGTGAGTTGCCCGGATAAGGTTTCCATATCCTGAGAAGCCGAATGTCAACTAACTTTAAGCTCCATTTCATCAATTTCATTCATCGTCCGATATGGCCAACCAGGTTAAAGGACGTTCAGCTACAAAATAAATAAATAAATAAAATAAAATGGTAATCGGTGTAGCTTAGGTCCTTGAGATGGTCCGTACAAAGTTTCAGTGAGGACCCAACAACAGGAGCATCGCTCTGAATGATACTAGAACTCTCTGCATTAAGCGTTTCTGCAGTGTAACTCATATTCTCACCTGTTAGATCCGTTGGTAAGGCGAGTACCACCGAGATGGTCCTGAAATGTTACTGAGTGCCCAACTACAGTCAGTTTCCTTGAATGTTGCTGTTGCCTTCTGCATTAGACATTTCTCCAGTGTAGTTCAGCCCCTTGTCTGGTAATCGCCTTCCGTGGTGTAATGGTTACCATACTAACTTCATACATCCAAGGTCGTGGGTTCAAACCCGGCGGAGACGATGGATTTTTTCGGGCCAGACTTCCTTCGGAAGGGAAGTAAAGCCGTTGGTCCCTTGTCGTAGATTTACTGCACGTAAAAGAACATCTAGATTGATAGAGAGGCCTCTGAGCGAAATTAAAGCGGTCTTTCACGCCCAATATAGAATGGGACGCTGAGAACCACAGCAGTTAAAGAGCGTCCATAAATAAACCCCCATTTCCATTTATCTTATTTGGTAACAGGTATAGTTTGGAAACATGAGGTGACCTCTACAAAGGATCAAATGCTTCTATAGGGTTCTGAATGATAGTATCTTCTGCATTAGACATTCCTGCAGTTTAATTCATCCCCTTCTCCGGTAATCGGTGTAGTTTGGGACCCAATTACATTTACATCGCTCTGAATGATACCGGTTTCTTCTGCATTAGACGTTTCTGCAGTGTAACTCATTCTCTCACCTGGTAAATCAGTTGGCAAGGCTAGGGCCACCGAGATGGTCCCTACAAAGTGTCAATGAGGGCCCAACTCCTCCCACAACTCTCTGAATGGTGCTTGTTTAAGCGATACCCCCTCCTCCCCAAACAAAAGATCTTGTACAGATTTACGGCAGCCTGTTCAAGCTCGAGTGGGTGACAAAAGGCCTGGGTCAATAGCCCTTACCATAAACATCTTTGAAGAATGTCAACACTAGAAAAACTGCCAAATTTACAACCGCCCTTTCACATAATGCATTTGTTTTCTCCCTTTTCTTTTCTCGTGGTATGCCCGTATTTTCTAAATACTTTGCATTTAAAAGTAAAAATTAGCTTTAGGGGCGTTCGCTAGTCTAAGACAACTGGATTGTTTTCATTCTGAAATTAAACTAGAGTACTATTTACTGACTTTGTAGTGAAGTTCAACATCACAAAAATGTAACTCAATACTGAGAAAAACCTCCTAACCCAAACTACAAATATAAATAAATAAATAAATATATATATATAAATAAATATCTTTTAACTTAGCAGAACTTTTAACATTTCCATCTAGCCATGCGTATTAAGATATTTGCATGACAAATAAAAACCATATGTTGCATTTTGTAGAAATAGATTCTGAAGTTATTTTCATTGTGAATTTTGCACAATTTTTATGTAGTTTTTAAACCGCAAAACTAGAACACACTTTACTGCTCCAAAGACGTAGATCTGTTAAAGAAACAAACAAACGTTTTATGTCGTTAACAATTTCCGAAAATATTCTTTGTTATTTTAATTACAAGGAATTGTATAAAATTAACGCTTATATTAACACTTATATTAACGATAAAAAATAGAACAATAAGCTTGCTTAAAAAGATTGGATCGTGGATAGAGAGAATAATGTAAATATAATACAAAATAATGTTTTATTCTCTCTACTTCATAAAGTATGCAGCGCAAAAATTGATCTCAAGTTTTCACCGAAAATATGTTTTGAGGCTCTATGAACCTTTAAAAAGCATTTTTAGAAGAATGTGTGTATGTGTATGTGTGTGTGTGTGTGGGAGAGAGAGAGAGAGAGAGAGAGAGAGAGAGAGAGAGAGAGAGAGAGAGGAGCATAGCCTAAAAACGAAAAAGAAAAAAAAACAACACTTAAATACTGTGTAATCGTCAAATATATCTGAAAGGCTTGATTCTTAAGTCACAGCTGATTGTTGGCACCTACTTTATTGTACACGTGTGCCGGTGGCAATTTCTTTTGACATCGCAGCTGTAATTCTTATACCTATCTGTGTGAGTGGTCACGTGTGCTGTCGGAAGCTTATTTGATGTCAAAGCCGGGCACTGTTACACCTGTGGTGTTTTGCTCCTGCGACGGTTTATGGAAATTTTCTGCCATGTGATTGGTAGATATAAAAAGGAGAACGAAGCCCTGCCCACAGTTCTGTTTCAATTGGGAGTGCACAACGACCAGCAGTGAGCTGTTTCGACAGGAAGTAGTTGTCGCTGAAGCGAACGTCGAAAGGAAAAAGTACGGCAGAATTGTTACGAAAGTATCGAAGAAAGATAGTTTTATTTGTGGACAGATTCTGATCGTAATTAATTTGTGGAAAAAATAGAGTTGTTTGCTGAAGTATTTTTTTTTCTAAATGCAGCTAACGGTAATGTTTAAGATATGTTCATTATAAATGAAATGTACCGAGCTATATCTTGAATTGTATGGTAATAATCTCTGAAGTTTTCTTGATTATGGATGTATTTTGCATAACTAGTAAACCAAACAGATAAAATCTTACATCGAAAAAATGTAGACGCGTTAAAGTACAAACGGTTGTTCTTCTATCTACTGCATACCTTGTAGACTTCTTGTAGACTCATAGGGAATAAGGGAATTCACTAGGCTAAATCGATAGTAAAATTCTTTGAGAACAGGGCACTTTGTGATGCTTTGAAATTACTTTTTTGTGCATGACTAAAATAAAAAATGGATAATAAATTCTCATTTCAGGAAAAAAAATCTGATGTGTTCCATTCACATGGTTTTCTCTACATCTCTGCAACAAATTTTAGCTAAAAAGCTTATGCTTCTATTTACTTCATGCTAATTAGCAGAAACAGCCTTATTACTGGCTTCCTTGTAAGTAGAAGCGAAATGAGGGAGTTCCATAGGTTAAAATGATAGCCAAAAGCTGGTTGCTATATAACTGAACTTCCGTTGTTTCTATGGGCAAGGAGTTAAAAAATTCCTGTATGAGAATTATATAAGTTTTTCAAACCTAAAACGAAAAACCAGGAAAATGTTAAAAATGATCAACTCCACGACAAAAATGTATACGACATAAATTGTGTGTTGTATTGTGAGCTACATTTTCTGTGAAATAAGCTTTCTCCATCTCTTACGGTTTAGCAGCTATGCACAATTTCGTAAAATTCATCCAGAATAAAGTCTTCAAGGGCTATTCAAAGAAAATTCAAGATATTCATTTTATTTTTCTGATAAGTATCTTTAATAAACGAGATTTTAATCAAAATCGTTAGAGCCATTTTTAAGAAAATCAAAATTTTCAAAAATTGTTCCATGTAAAGGGTAGTTTGAGGTGAGGAGATTTTCTTGAAAATCTTCGTGTCGCATCCTTGGAAGATACCAAACTTAAATACCAAGCTTGGGTAACGCTCTTTTAGTTTTTGAGCTATGCTGTCCACAGACACACACACACACACACACACACACACACACACACACATATAGATAGACGGACAAACACACAGGGACATTTTTCTAAAAATGCTTCTTTTATATTCGGTGAGTCTCAAAACATGTATTTCCGGTGAAATCTCGGTATCGAATTTTCCAGAATAAAGATAACTTCAGAGATTATTCCCAGAAAATTCAAGATATACCTTTTATTTCTGATACGAATTATATTAAACATTTGTTGCTGTAATTAAAATCGATAAGACACTTTTTGGTAAAAATGTTCCATGTCTAGTGTGGTTTGAAAAATATAGGTGTTGCCTTGTCCTGATATTTAACGTACTTTTGGTTCTCAAGTTATGCTGTTATATTTCTAAAAATGTTTTTCATGGATTCAGAGGACCTCAAAACATAGCTGTGGTAAAATTTCGACATCGAGATACGTGGTGGAGAAAGCAAAACAAAAAGATATTTTCAATACCACATTTGGCACAGTAGTCAAAAGAAAAGCACGGACTATTCCGGACGTTTTCCATTATCTCTAGCTATGTTCATTAATGGAATCAATCCCGATGTATAAAATATGTATTCGACGTCAAGAAGTTGGTAGCCCTGAGCAAGGCATGCCATTACGGTGTTTATTGATAAATTACTAGGCGGCACTGGGAGAAACTCTTTTCTTTTGCGTTAATAACGTTGGAACGCAAGTGCTCTTGGGAAAGTAACTGGGAAATATCAACTAAGAGATATTGATCACAATACATCACGTTATAGTTCTGAAACGAGTCTATGAATTGTGAGTAAAGTGTTATGGGATTGCTTTGAGTTTCTATTTAATCTACATAGAAGGCAAATTCACTATCGAGATTTCACCAGATTTAATTTTTAGTTTCTCTATACATACATGTACATATTGTAACTCACCCAAAAATTTGATACTGAGATTTCACCGAAAATAGTCGTTTTGAGACCCCCTGAATCCAAAAAAGTATTTTTAGAAAAATGTCCGTGTCTCTGTGTGTTTGTGGACAGCATAGCTCAAAAACGAAAAGACTGTTAAATACCAAACTTGGTATTTAGGTTTGGTATCTTCCATGGATGCGACGCGAAGATTTTTCAAGAAAATCCCCCAACTACCCTTTACTTGGAACTTTTTTCGAAAACTTTGATTTTCTCAAGAATGGCTCTAACGATTTTGATTAAAATATCGTATATTAAAGATATTTACCTGACAAATAAAATGTATATCTTAAATTTCCTAGGAATAGCCTCTAAAGATTATTCTGGATGAATTTTACGGAATTTTGAATAACTGCTAAACCGTAAGAGATGGACAAAAACTTACAACATAAAAAATGTAGAGCACGTTAAAACAAACAATTTATGATATATTCATTTGTTTTCGTAGGCTTGGTCGTTTTTTAGATATTCCTTGTTTTTTACTTTTCTCATACGGGAATTTGTCAACTCATGTCCATACAAACAAAGGAATATCAGTTACATAGCAACCAGCTTTTGAACATCACTTTAACCTATGGTACTCCCTTATTTCGCTTCTACTTACAAGGAAGCAAGTAATAAGACTATTTCTGCTATTTTTTTCTCGATTAGCATTAAGTAAATAAAAGCATTAGCTTTTATAACAATTATTTATTGAAGAGATGTAGAGAAAGTCATGTGAATGGAACATACCAGATTTTTACTATCTCTATGCGTACTATGTACATATTGTATAGAGAGGGTATTGTAATGCCCCAAAAATTCGATAGCGAGATTGCACCGGAAACAGACGTTTTGAGACCCTCTGAATCCAAAAAAGCATTTTTAGAAAAATGTTCATGTTTGTGTGTGTGTGTGTGTGTGTGTGTGTGTGTGTGTGTGTGTGTGTGTGTGTCTTTGGGCAGCATAGCTCGAAAACGAAATGTCCGTTTGATATATTCCTTGCTTTTCGTTTCAGGTTTAAAAATCCTTTATCATACAGAAACTTGTCAACTCCTTTCCATATAAAGAAAGGAACTTCAGTCACATACCGACCAGGTTTTGACTAATAACTTTAACCTATGGCACTTCCTTATTTCGCTTTTACTCACATGGAAGCAGGAAGTAAGATTATTTCTGCTAATTTTTTCTCGACTAGCATGAAGTAAATAGAAGAATAAGCTTTTTAACAATAATTTGTTGCAAACATATAGAGAAAGTCATGTGAATGGAACACATCAGATTTTTTTTAATTTGTCTTACGCATAGGACATACAATGTACATAGTAACTAGAAAAGGTATTGTATTCCACCCAAAAATTTTATACCAATATTTCATCGCAAATACATCGAAATTCAGTATTCCTAAGTAATACATTGTTTACGGACGAAGCTTCATTTACAAGTCATGATGAACCTGCGGAACATGCACTACTGGTCCATGCAAAATCGCCGCTGGATTACGGTTTATCATTTATGCGAAAGTCTTTCAGAATGAACGGACTTCAGAGGCTGTTCCCAAGAAACTCTAGAAATACTGCTGTTTTTTTTTTTTTTTTTTTTTTTTTTTTTTTGTTTGATCACGGAATCCCTAAAACGTGTATTTCCAGTGAAATTTCTGCATCGAATTTTTGGGTGACGTACACTTTCTGTATAGATTATGTGCATTGTATATACGTGCTACAGAAAGTAAAACTGAATTTTAATTCAATATTAGACTATGTAAATTGCAAACAGCTGCGTGATGCGTCCATGTCAGAATAATGAATGAAGTTAGATTAGCGAGTAAGGTGTTGGAATGGAGTTCACCTGGAAGAAGAGGAAAAAATCTGATGTTCCATTCACATGCCTTTCTCTACATCGCTGTTACAAATTATTATTAAAAACATATTTTTCTGTCCACTTTGTAAATGTAAATGGCATGTTATTTATGGACGCTCTTTAACTGCTGTGGTTCTCAGCATCCCATTCTATACTGGGCGTGAAAGACCGCTTAATTTTGCTCAGAGGCCTCTCTATCAGGCTTGAGGTTCCTTTACGTGCCGTAAATCTACGACACGGGACCAACGGCTTTACTTCCCTTCCGAAGGAAGCCATGCTAAGTGTTTTTACACCCGAAAAAATCTATCGTCCTCCGCCAGGTTCGAATACATTAGGCTAAAACCATAGCCAAATCTTTTAAGAGATGATTGACATGTGGGTGAAATCCGTTTCTATGCAGGGCCAGGAGTTTACAACTTTCCGTGTAAGAAACATTTTAAGTATTTTGTATCTGAAGCAAATAACAAGGAATATCTCATATATGGTAAATTCCACGAAAAAAAGCTTATGACATTGTGTGTTTTAACGTGATCTACAGTTTTTGCCTATCTCTTCGGTTTACCAGTTACGCAAATTTCAGTAAAATTCATTCATAATAAAGAGGTCTTCAGAGGCTATTCCCAGAAAACACAAGACATACGTTTTATTTGCCTATGGATATTTTTAATATACGGTGATTTAATCAAAATCGTTAGAGCCATTTTTGAGAAAATCAAAATTGTCGAAAAATGTTTGCATGTAAAGAGTAGTTTGAGGTAGGGGGATTTTTTCAAAATCTTCGTGTCGTATCTATGGAAGATACTAAACTTAAATACCAAGTTTGGTATTTTATTGACTTTTCATTTTTGAGTTATCGTGTTCATAGACATACTGACACACACACAAACCTTTTTCTGAAATAGCTTTTATTGGATACACGGGGCCCTAAAACATATATTTCCGGTGAAATCACGGGATCGAATTTTTGGGTGGAATATACAATACCTTCTCTATACACTATGTATTACATAATACGTGTAGAGAAAGTAAAAGAGATCTCGAAACTCATGGATGAGGGAAATAAGAACTGGAATAGAGTAAGAGGACTCAAAAAGATGGTATGGTTGGAGATGAATGAAGCAACAAATTCTTTAGGCACAGAAGGATGTGAAATCATTAAAGCTCTGAATAAATATAAATAAATAAATGCACAACTTTAAAATAAAATTATTAAAACCATAGAATTGTGAAATATTTAATTTTGAAATAGCTATGCTCTATAAATGTTCCTTTTTACTTTCTCTATACGTACTATGCACAAAGTGTATAGAGAAGGTATTGCACTCCACCCAAAAATTCTATACCGAGATTTCACCAGAAATATACGTTATGGGGTCTTCTGCTTCCAAAGAAAAAAAAAGTATTTTCAGAAAAAGGACCGCGCGCGTGGTGTGTGTGCGCTTGCGTGCGTGCGTGTGTGTGTCTGTGTGTCTGAACACGATAATTCAATAAGGAAAAGTGGATAAAATACCAAACTTGGTGTTTAATTTCAGTATCTTCCGTGGATGCGACACGAAGATTTTGAGAAAAATCCTCCCTCGTCAAACTACCATTTACATGGAACTTTTTTCGAAAATTTTGATTTTCTCAAAACTTGCTCTAACGATTTTGATAAAAAAATATCGTATATTAAAAATATTTACCTGACAAATAAAATGTATATCTTGAATATTCTGGGAATAGCCTCTGAAGACTACTTTATTCTGGATAAATTTTACGGAATTTGGACCGTAAGAGGTGGACAAAAATTTAACACACAAAAAATGTAGAGCACCTTAAAACACACAATTTATGTTAAATACATTTTTTTTCGTGGAGTGGGTTAGTTTTTAGATATTCCTAATTTTTTATTTCACTTTTAAAAAACTTATACTTTTCTCATACAGGAATTTGTCAACTCCTGTCCATACAAACAAAGGAACTTCAGTCACATAGCAACCAGCTTTTTGACTATCACTTTAACCTATGTTACTGCCTTATATCGTAATAAGACTATTTCTGTATTTTTTCTCGATTGCATGAAGTAAATAAAAGCAATTTTTAACAATAATTTGTTGCAGAGATGTAGAGAAGGTCATGTCAATGGAGCACATCAGATTTTTTAGATTCAAATTTATTGTAAAATTTGGCAATCGAATGAATCCTGTTTGTATTGTTGGAATAGTTTTAACACTTAGCAGTGAGAACAAAAGTGGTCACGGAGGAGGATATAACAAACACGGGATTGTCTCACTTCAGTAGCTGATGGACAGACACTTAACGCAACTCTACTAAATTATTTCCTCCCATTGTTTCACTGTATAGACTTCCTCGGAGCGGGAAGATAATTGTTACATGTTGATATCTCGGCTTTGGCAGTGATGTAAGCGCGTGACCTCAGCCCCACCCTTTGCCTTTCACCCACCTCTTGTTTTCTTCGTCTTTGTTTACCAGATATGGAAATGCTTGCTGATTTTATTTTGCAACTAGGTATCGATTCTGTATGCATTAAAGTATGTTTGTATTTATGCTGTAAAATATTTAACATACTCTCTATAATTTTTACTTTAACTACACGTACTATATGCATAGTGTATAGAGAATATGTCAATATCGAGAATTCACCGTAAATACATGTTTTAGGACCCCTGAATCCAAAAAAAAAAAATCATTTTCAGATAAAGTTCCGTGTGAGTGTGTGCCTGTGGACAGCATAACTCAAAAACGAAAAGACCGTTGGTATCTTCCAAGGATGCGACACTAAGGTTTTAGAGAAAATCCCCCCCACCCTTAACTACCCTTTACATGGAAAAATTTTCGAAAAAGTTTTTCTTAAAAATGACTCTTAACGATTTTGATTAAAATATCACATATTTAAGCCATTTCTATCACAAATAAAATGTATATCTTGAATTTTCTGGGAATAGCTTCTAAAGACCTGTTTATTCTGGATGAATTTTGCTTAATTTGGCCTAACTAGTAAACCGTAAGAGATAGTAAAAAAGTTGCTATTGAAAAAATGTATATTTTGTTAAAATACACAAGTTATGTCATACTTTTTTTTTTCGTGGAGTTTAACGTTTTCGATGTTATTAGTTTCAATGGTTAAGTACCTATACTTTTCTCAAACGGAAGTGTCCGTTTTTCTTTTGTTCTACTCCTGGCTAAGCAAAGAAGTGATTTGCAATGACAATCGTATAACGACAGCTTTTAAAACATTATCACTTTAGCCTAGTGCATTCCCTTAGTTCCAGTCTACCTATAAGGAACTAAGTAATAAAATTTTGCGAATGTTTATCTCTTTTAGCACAATGTTGATAGAAGAATGATCTTTTGTGAGAAGCCTGTTTGTAGAGTAGCTAGAGAAGTCATGTGAGTGTAACACATCAAATGTTTTAGTCAGCTTAGCACTTAGGTAGAGAAGGCATTGCATTCCACCCAAACTGCCGTGCTTTTGTGTATATGCGCGCGTCTATGAACAACATAACTCAAAAACGAAAAGTCCATTTAATAACAAACTTGATGTTTAAGTTCTGGATCTTTCAAGGATGTGACACGATGATTTTCAAGAAAATTCACATACCAAAAACTTGGCTTAAACGACTTTAATTATCTACGTATATTTACATGACATCTAAAATGTATATCTTGAATTTTCTGGGAATAACCTCCGAAATCTCGTTCATTCAGAATGAGCTTACACAACTAGTAAAACGAAAGAGATATGCAAAAACTTACTACACAAAATAAGTAAATCTCCTTAAAATATTACATTTTATGTCATATACATTATTTTAGGGTTAACAAATATAGATATTCAGTTTTAAAATACCACTTTTTCTTTTCTTCAACAGGAAGTAGTCTTCCGATTTTCTTTTACTTTGCTCTTGGCCATGGAAGGAGAGCCGAATTTCAAAATCATAGCGAAAGCTTTAAAAAAAAATTGATTATCGCTTTAGCCTAGTGTATTCCCCTAGTTCCCTTTTGCTTTCAAGGAATTAGGTAATAGGACTATTTCTGCTAATTTTTATCTGGGTTAGAATAAGTAGACAGGAGAATAATATTTTATAAGAGTAGTTTGTTTGCAGAACAGATACTCCTGTGAAGGGAGCACATGACACTGTTTCTTTACTTTTTACTGTAAAATTTTGTATAACTCTCACCCAGTTATATAAAATTAATTTACAATGAAGAGGACTTTAGAGTCTATTACGTCAGGATTTACGTTTTGTTATCAAAGTATCTTGGACAAATTATGGTATTTTAATAAAAAAAAAAACGTTATTCATCAATGAAAAAATAATAAATAACGAAAAATGTTTCATATTTGCGAGGGAATTTTCTTGAAGGTGGCGCCGCGGCCATCTGCTAAGTAATTAGAACGCTCGCCTCTCACCAAGGTGGTCCAGGTTAGATTCCCGGGGACCGCATGTGGGATTTGTGGTGGACAAACCGTGGCTTAGAGCATCTCCGGTTTCCCTCATAATGTATTTTACCACTTGCTCCGTAAGTACATTTCCTTTCATCAATTTCATCGTCATTTCTTATCATCTTGTTCCTCATTCTCATTCCAGGCATCGGGCTGATCACCCATCCTGGCTACTCTCTGCACCTCAACAGGCTTTTGCCCTGGCGCAGGCTTGTTAGTCTTTATGGTAAAGGAGTAGTTAAGTCCTCCATACGAGGAGGGTAAATAGTGAACGAAGATTCTCTTGAAAACCTCGTCGCTCCTTGGAAGATGCTGTATTTCAATACAAAGTTACGATTTTAACAAACTCACACTCACGCACAGAAACGCGCGCGCAGGTACTTTTCTCTAAAAATGCTTTTTACCTTCTCTACACATGTACTATGTACATAGTGTATAGAGAGTTATTGCATTCCACACAAACATTTGATACCGAGATTTCGCCGGATATAAATGTTTTAGGTTCCCCTGTATCCAAAAAAAATTAGAAAAAGGTTCTTTTGTATGTGTCCATGTGTCTGTGAACACTATAACTCAAAAACGAAAAGTCGATAAAATACCTAACTTCGTATATGAGTTTAGTATCTTCCCTCCTCCCCAAACTACACTTTATAAGGAAAACTGTTCCGAATGTTTTTATTTTCTCAAAATGGCTCTAAAGATTTTTATTGAAATATTGTATATTAAAGATATTTACCTCGCAAATAAAATGTATATTTTATATTTTCTGAGAATAGCTCATGAAGACCTCTTTACTCAGGATAAATTTTACTGTATTTTGCATAACTAGAAAACCGTATATAGAAAAACTTACCGCACAAAATTTGTAGATCTCGTTGAGACAGACGATTTATACCATATTGATGTTTTTCGTAGAGTTAACCCTTTATAAGTTGTTGCTTGTTATTGATTTCAGTTTTAAAATACTTTTCACATACGGGAATTTGACAACCCTCACGGTTTTCATCCACATGACAACCAGCTTTTAAAACAATTGACTTTCATTTAGCCTAATGTATTCTATCATTTTCCTTCGACTTTCAAGAAGGTATTTCTGCTAATATTTATCTCGATTATCATGAAATAGCTAGAAGAATAGGTTTTTTAACAATAATTTGTTACATAGATGTAGAGAAAGTCATGCGAATAGAACACAACAATTCTTTTTCTTTCTCTATGCTTACTGTGTACATAGTGTATAGAGAAGGTATTGTATTGCACCCAAAAATTCGATTCTGAGATTTCACTTTACACGTTTTAGGACTCCCTGAATCAAAAAAAAAAAAAAAAAAAAAAAACTATGTGTGTGTGTGTGTGTGTGTGTCTGTGGGCAGCATAGCTCAAAAACGAAGAGACCATTAAATACCAAACTTGGTATTTAAGTTCGGTACCTTCCAAGGATGCGACACGAATATTTCCAAAAAATCCCCCCACACCAATTACCCTTCACAAGGAAAAAAATTCGAAAAGTTTTATTTTCTAAAAAATGGCTCTAACGATTTTGATTAAAATCTCCTATATTTAAGATATTTTAATGACAAATAAAATGTATATCTGCAATTTTCTGGGAATAGCCTCTGAAGAGAAGTTTATATTGGATGAATTTTGCGGAATCTTGCATAACTCATAAATCGTAAGAGATAGGCCAAAACTTACTTAGGAAAAAGTGTAGATCTCGTTAAAACACACAATTTATGTTTTATACCTATACACTTTTTCGTGGAGTTCACCGTTTTTTATATATTTCATGCTATTACTTTCAGTTTTAACTTTTCTCATACGGAAATCTGTCAACTCCTGTCCATACAAACAATGGTACCTCAATCACATAGCAACCAGCTTTTAAAACATTGACTATCGATTAGCCTATGGTACTCCTTTATTTCACTACTATTTACAAGAAAGGAAATAACACCCTTTCTGATAATTTTTTTATCGATTAGTATTAAAGAAATAGGAGAATAGGCTTTTTAACAATAAGTTATTGTTGAGATGTAGAGAAAGTCATGTGAATGGACACGTCAGATTTTTTAATTTAAGTGTGTATTCCCCATGGTATCTTAGCGTGGAATTTTTGGATGGAATCAGTATGTTCTGTGATTACTATAGCAGTTAGTAGAGAAAGTGAAAATAAATTATAGAAATTACCATTACTGCTATGAAAGTAAGCTATAGAGTTGATTGCATCAAGGTGCTAAAGTCTGCAGTAAGTTAGTTTCTTCCCACAAGCGATTCTTCAAGCTCCGTGTCTGGTCTTGGAACCGGATGGTCTCGCTAATCTTTAACATCTCTTTCTATCAGGCGTCAATCAAAAGCTGCCTGCCGATTATACCGGATGTTTGTGCTGCGTGGATTGCGTGCGTGACTGTGAAAGTTATTGCTTCACACTTAATGCAGAAGGGCCTCTTTTGTTACAATGAACCTGTCTGTACTCGCTGCCCGCAGCCTCCTCACTACTTTCGGAACTTCTCCTGCAGAGCAGGAGTTCCAGCTTCGGTCCTCTTTGAAATTCAACGTTCTTAACCTGGTTGGTCGTATCCGATGATCAGTGAAATGATGCCCAAATGAGCTTGGCATCCATGTAGCTTAGTTATTCGACATTCGTCTTCTCAGGATAAGGAAATTTAAACTTGCGACCTCTTGAATATGAGGAAGACACGCTACTCCCATACTACCGAGGCGGGCTTTCATCTTGAATAAATCATCTTAGGACTCCTTGAATAAAAAAAAAAATAAATAAAAAAATGAAAAGATGGTTAAATACCAAACTTGGTATTTAAGTTTTGTTTTGAGATTCCCTGAATCCAAAAAATCATTTTTAGAAAAATGTGTGTATGTGTCTGGGGCAGCATAGCTCAAAAACGAAAAGATCAATAAAGCCCAAACTTGGTATTCAAGTTTGATATCTTCCAAGGATGCGACACGAAGATTTTCAAGAAAATCCCAGTACGCCAAACTACCCTTTACATGGAAAAAGTTTCTAAAATTTTAATTTTCTTAAAAATAGTTCTGTTTTGATTAAAATATCTTATATTAAAGATATTTACCTGACAAATAAAATATCCCTCATCCCTAACTACCCTTTACATGGAAAAATTTTCAAAAATGTTGTTTTTCTTCAAAATGGCTAACGATTTTGACTAAAATACCACATATTAAAGCCATTTCTATCACAAATAAAACATATATCTTGAATTTTCTGGGAATAGCTTCTAAAGACCTGTTTATTCTAGATGAATGTTGCCTAATTTGGTACAAATAGTAAACTTAAGAGATGGACAAAAACTTACTGCACAAAACATGTAGATCACGATAAAACACACGATTTATGTCATATACATTTTTATCGTGGAGTTGATCGTTTTTGAGATATTCTTGTTATTGGTTTCAGTTTTGAAAAACTTACACTTTTCTCATACAGGATTTGTCAACAAACAAAGGAACATCAGTCACATAGTAACCAGCTTTTGGCTTTCACTTTAACCTATGGTACTCCCTTATTTCGCTTCTACTTACAGGGAAGAAAGTAATAAGACTATTTCTGCTTTTTTTTTTTTTTTTTTTTGTCGATTAGCATGAAATAAATAGAAGCATAAGTTTTTAACAATAATTTGTTGCAGCGATGTAGCGAAAGTCATGTGAATGGAACACATCAGATTTTTATTTTTGCACATATCCTAAATACAGAGTATGTCAACCTTAATAGCTATTTTTAAAAATATAAAAATATTGAAATTTGTTGCATAAAAACGAAGGTTGAGGTGCGGGGATATCTTGTACAGCATTCTTGGAAATTTGGATTCCACGATTTTTAGTAATGTTGTACACATATACATCTTTTATAAAATATGAGCCTCAAAAGTGTATTTACGATAAAATTTGATAGGTACCGATTTTTTTGGATAGAGCAATGTTTTCACTATACACTACAGATAGATGCTTTCCCCAAAAGGAAAGATAAGGTTGACCTAACAGATTCGAACTGCAACCTCCAGAATATGAGACGGTTATGCACATTCAAGTGTCTGATTGTATAAATAATAAAAAATATGTATAGCCTTCATGTGAGTTTCCCTACTTAGTATCCTTTATTTTATGCATCCATAAATTGTTCTTACGAAAACTTATTTTTATGTATGGATTGTGTTTGTCAGAAAAAAGGTACGTAATTGAAATAGTTTTCATTACACATTTCGCTTAAGGTTCAAGGAACTGAATTGATAGGCAGATGTTAAAAAGATAGTGGCTATATACTGGCTTAGAATTTGTGAGAAACAACTACATAGCAAAAGTACTTTGAAAACATTGCAATTATTAAACAGTGGAATTCAATAAAAACGCAAATCTCGTAAATCAAAATCAATTGTAAGTTTTAAAGATGTTTACATGTTTGGGTGGCAGATACTTTTTTGTTTCTTAACAAGGTGGCATGGGATCGATCCCAGGAGATTCATGTGGAATATGTGGTAGACAAGAAGCCAATCGTTCCACTAACTTCTCTATAAACGCATTTTTCTTTTATATATTTCACTGTTATTCCATATCACTTTCATACCACACATCGGGCTGATTAGTTATTTTAGACACTGTCTCTGATCCATCTGCCTGGTCCTCAACTGACAGCTGATTCCAGGCTGGAAAGTTTTGGATGAGATGTAGAAACTCGATAAGAGCGTAAGTAGTTGTAGTTTACAGCACGGAAAATGCAAGATATGCGTTTCATTTGAAAGTAGATGCCCGAAAAAGACCTGAAATGGCGTTTTATTTATGGATGCACTTTAACTGCTGTGGTTCTCAGCGTCCCATTCTACACTGGGCGTGAAAGACCACTTAATTTTGCTCAGAGGCCTCTCTATCAGGCTTGAGGTTCTTTTATGTACCGTTAATCTAAGACACGGGACCAACTGCTTTACTTCCCTTCCGAAGGATTTGTAAGCCCGAAAAAAATCAATCGTCCTCCGCCGGGTTTGAACCCGAGACCTTGGGTAGATGAAGTTAATATGGTATACGGTTACGTAACGGTACACCACGGAGGGCGACAAAGACCTGGGGCAGCTTGCTCTCATCGCAGCTCAAACATTGCCACCCCGTTCTTAGCCACTCCACTGTGCATGCTTAGCTGTGTACATGCCGATTAACAACAGACCGTGGGCAGAACGTTTCATTGACATAAATTAACAGTATGGGAAAATATATACAACTATTTTGCAACATTGTTATGCAATTGAATAGATTCCCCAAGCAATTACATCATAAAGCAGTATTCTTCTTAAAAAAGGGAATCAGAGCTTACAACTTTACCAAATGTTGCTGATTCGAATAGGTACATCTCCCAAATGGAGAGATTTTGCAGGCAATATTGTTCCTATGTTTGGTTTCAAATAAACTCGTACATGGAAATCTTTTCGAACATTTTGATTTTCTCAAAAATGGCTCTAACGATTTTAATTAAAATATGTGTATTAAAGATATTTACACGATAAACAAAGTGTATATCTTGAGCTACATAGGAATAGCTTCTGAAGACACATTTATTCTAGATGCATTTTGCGGAATTTTGCACAACTGCACCGTAAGACATAGACAAAAACTTAACTATACAAAACACACAATTTATGTTATAAACATTTTTCTCGTGGATTTGACCGTTTTTGAGATATTCCTTGTTAATGGTTTCAGCTTTAAAATACTTAATATTTTTCTCATACAAGACTTTGTCAACTCCTGGCCATACAAGCAAACGCACTTCAATCACATGGCAACCAGCTTTTAAAACATTTGACTATCACTTTAGCCTAGTGTATTCCCTTATTTTCCTTCTAATTACGAGGAAGCAAGTGAAAAGACCATTTATGCTAATTTTTTCTCGATAGCATGAAAGAAATGGAAGTTTAAAGTTTTTAATAATAATTTGTCGCAGAGATGTAGAGAAAGTAATGTGAATAAAACACATCAGATTTTTTATTATCAATTATGTTTGAATATATTATTCATATTTGCTCAGGTTATTTGGATTCTTATATAAACTGTTACCACGAATATTCACAATTTACATACACTTTATAATTCTCTGATACTAGTTAAAACTTTATTATACGCGTGCACTTACAAATTAAAATAAGATTTTGTGTATCACATTTCTTACGTAAGTCCGATGTACTGCTGAGAATAACTAAATATACTGTTACCTAAGTACGAACCTGCGTGTCTGTAGAATATATGTCGAAAAATCTTGTTCTGCCTAAGCATTAAAACTGTGCTCTTACTGGCTCGTTTTTTCCCGCTGCCAGCAGAATTTCTTCCATGACCCAATAAAAACTATCCTACTATTTAACTTAGGCTGCTAATTCACGATAACTTTCACAACCTTACCACCCCCTCAAGCTTACGTTTTCCTTTTTAGCCCAAGGACATTTTTTTAAACGTTTCACCCCAACTCCCACAAAAACCTTGCGAAAGATTTCTCTTTTATGACCCATGTACAGCTTCAGCAATCTCATCTCTTTTATAATTAAGCTTATGCTAACATCCTCTAATAACATCATATCAATTTTACATATATTTATTTACATTATCTTGTACTCATTAGTACTTTTTCAAAATACTTTTAAAATGTTCATATACTTTTTCAAATGTTTAAATTTTGAAAATAAATTATTAAATTTTAGACAATCAAGAGTTTTGGAGGGCAGAAATGTAATAATTTTTCTTCAATAATTAGAGCTAATAAAATACCAAATGCCAGATCATCTATTTTTACTCATTTACTGTAAAATTGGATTTGTACGTGGGTATTTTTAAAAAGAATTTTTTATTAGAACAATGAATTTAGGCAAGGAAAAAGTAAGGACGTAAATAGCTATGCAAGCTAGAATTTTTGAACATGGACAAATAATCGCTATGTTTATGTATAATAACCGCTATAAACTTTATTAACATGTGTTAACTACAGTGAATTTTCTAATTTCAAACACATCGTCTTAAATAAGTTTAACATGCCTGTTTTAGGGTTTATTGATTTCAGATTTTAGTAGTTTCGGTAGTTTGTGAGTATAATCATTGTATATGGACGACAGCGAAAGAGAACGTGGCAACAGTGTGAGAGAGCGACCACGAGAGAGTACTAACATCAGGTACACTGTTAATTCTCCCAGACTGTAGTCGACCAGGGGGAAAACACGGAAAAACCACCGCCTGCGGTGCCATTAGTAGTTAAAGTGGGCGTTAAACACTACAAAAAAAACGGAAAAACCCCATGGTCAGAGTGGGTGGTCTCCAGGGATTCAACCCGCAACCTCCTGAATGAGCGTCGCGCTGACCTAGGTATATAGTAAATAAAGTAAAATAATAATGCATGTAGTACTTTTATGTATACTTATATCTATTTTTTTACTTTGTCTATTTTGAACATAGTATATTGGTAGAGAAGGCTTTTCATTCCACCCAAAAATTCAGTTCACTGAAAATGCACGTTTTACGGTCCACTGTATAAAATCAAATTAGAAAAAGGTCCATTTGTGTGTATTTTTCTGTCTGTGAACACGGTGACACTTAAGTTAGCATCTTCTAAGAATCCGACACAAACCAGTTTATTTAAAATACCGTATATTAAAACATACATACATGACAAATAAAATGAGTCTTGAATTTTCTGGGAATAACCTCTGAAGTCCTCTTCATTTTGAAATTTTATAACTGGTAAACCGTTAGTTTACTATAAAAAATGTACAGCTCGTTAAAAAATACAATTTTTGTCGTGAACGTTTTTTTTTTTTTTTTTTTTTTTTTTTTTTTTTTTTTTTTTTTTTTTTTTTTTTTTTGAGTTAATAATTTATGAGATATTTCTTTATATCTGTTTCAATTTTTAAAATACTCTTCTCAAAGGGAATTTGTGATTTGTTTTTGTTTTATTCCTGGCCATACAAAGAGAACTGAATTTCAATCGTATGGCAACAGCTTAAAAAAAAAATTCACTATCGCTTTAGCTTAACGCACCCCTTATTTCCCTTCTAATTACAAGGAAGCAAGTAATAAGATCAATTCTGCTAAGTTTATCTCGATTAGCATAATGTGGATAACAGAAGAATCTTTTGTAAGAATAGTTGGTGTATGGAACAGCTGGTGAAAGTTACGTGAATGGAATACATACGAGTTTTCAGTATTATAGACTCACACATTTATACTCTGTGGGCGATAGGGAATAATTCTGGTTAAACTCGACTGGGAATCGAACTCGTGACCTCTGACCGCAGAGGCATTCAAAGTATTATTGGAAGCATGGTAAGGTGCCAAAAAGCAGAGTTGTAGGATCAAAGAAGTTGGCTGCGAAGATGATCACGCTATCGGATTCACACGAGTGAGTAGCCGTGTCGGGCGGGGTACAGAACATCACGCCAGCAACACTTCATCCGTCCGTCAGCAGGCTTACGTGACATCAGTTCTTGCCCTTCCTTATAACGTTCTGCTTTCTGAAGACAGTAGCGGCTCGTCAGTATAGATTCAGGGTGTTCACAAAAGTTTGAGTCGTATATTCCCTGGAAATATAGTCGCCCTCCGTGGTGTAATGGTTACCACGCTTCATATACCCAAGGTCGCGGGTTCAAACCCGGCGGAGGACGATGGATTTTTTTGGGCGTAAAAATCCTTAATATAGCTTCCTTCGGAAGGGAAGTAAAGCCGTTGGTCCTGTGTCGTAGATATACCTACAGTACGTAAAAGAACCTGAAGCCTGAAAGAGAGGCCTCTAAGCAAAGTTAAGCGGTGTGTCGTGCCCAGTATAAAATGGGACGCTGAGAGCCACAGCAGTTAAAGAGTGTCCATAAATAAAACTTAAATTTCATTTCCGGAAATATGAAATAGCATATGCATAATAATAACAACAATAGTGCGCACAGTTGCGAATGCACCGAGCAGCCATTGTTATAAAGAGAGGGCAGTGGGGAGGGGTTTGTAGCGTAAACATGCACACGTTGAAGCATAATCTGTTCCAAAAATTCCTCATTACATGTATTGGCATTATATACATTGTTCTAATCCATAAAGCAACACAAAAAAGCAATTATTTCATAATATCATTAGGAAATGAACACAAATCAAGCAAGCTCACCCAGAAGTCATTGTAGTGAATTACAAGACACTCTTTAGAAAGAAAAGGCTCTACTACTGTCATTTAAAATATGTTTCAATCATCCACAAGTTTGTGTAATCTTAATCCTAAGATTACAAACAATTGCCTAACTTTTCTTACCTTGTTAAGATCATAATTATTTCCCGCCTCCAAAAATCAAAATGTTCTTGTACCTTTCATTTCTGAGAATTCATTAGTTAATCCTAATAAAAAGTTTGTCGTAGAATTCCTCCTGATGATAAATCCTGTGCCTCAAAATATTGATAATGCGAATCATTTTAAATAGTTATTTTCAAACCTTTGATACACACAGTCGTAAATACTCAACAGCTCAACAAAATTACTTCATTTACGCCTTTACAAGGTACTACAAAGTTCCATTGCCCTGAGTTAAGTAATGTCAGAGAAAAAGTACACTATTTGGAAAAATGTCAATGCAAAGGATTTACTTTAAAAGAATGTGTTCCATTCACATGACTTTCTCTAGCTGCTCTGCAAACAAACTTCTTACAAAAGATTATTCGTTTTTCTATTTCATGCTAAGCATTAGTAGAAGTAGCAGAATATTACTTATTTCCTTGTTTGAGAAAAGAATAAGTGTTTTAAAATTTAAACCAATCATAAGAAAGCCCGTCTGAATGGTCTGATTGTAGCGTAGCGTGTCTGCCTCACATTCAACGGTCGGGAGTTCGAACCTCGCTTAGGGTGAGTTACCTGGATAAAGTTTTTTTGGGGTTTTTCCCTTATCCTGAGAAGACAAATATCAAGTAACTTTAAGCTCCATGTACTCAGAGGTCATTTGGGCATCCTTTAATCAATTTCATTCATCATCGTCCAATATGACCCGCCAGATTAAGGATGTTAAGCTACCAATAAAACAATAATATAGTAACACTAATAATAATATGATTAATAACAAAATTTATAAGACATAATTTACGTGTTTTGACTAGATCTTCATCTTTTGTGCAGATAAGCTTTTGTCTATCTCTTAAGGTTTACCAGTTACGTAAAAATCAATCAGAATGAGGAGGACTTCAGCGCCTATTCCCAGGACATTTAAAATAAACATTTCACATGCCATGTAAATACAATTAATATATTATGGTATTTTAATCGAAATCGTTATAGCCATTTTTTTAGAAAAATGTAAAGGGTGGTTTGGGATGGGGGGATTTCATCTTTGGGACATGCTAAGTATTTGACGGACGTTTCGGTTTTACTTTCTCTGCACGTATCTACTATGTGCATAGTGTATAGAGAAGATATTACATTCCACCCAAAAATTCCATACCGAGATTTCAACGGAAATAAACGTTTTAGGTCCCCCTGTATCCAAAACAGGCCCATGTGTGTCTGTGAACACGATAACTCAAAAACAAAAAGTCGATAAAATACCTACTAAACTTGGTATAAAAGTTTAGTATCTTCCAAGGATGCGACACTTAAGATATTTAGGAAATTTCCCCCTACTCAAACTGCCCTTTACATGCAAAAATATTCAATAATTTTTAATTTCTCGAAAATGGCTAACGATTTTGATTAAAGTATCGTATATTAAAATATTTATATTACAAATAAAATGTATCTAGAATTTCCTGGGAATAGTCTCTGAAGGCTTCTTTATTCTGAATGAATTTGCAGAATTTTGTATAACTGGTAAACCATAAGAGATATAAAAAAACTTATTATACAAAAAAATGTAGATTTCATTAAAACACACAATTTATGTTGTATACATTTCTTTTGTAGAGTTGGCTGTTTTTGTGATATTACTTTTTATTGTTGTCAATACTTTTACTTTTGACATATAAGAATTTGTCAACTCTTGGCCATACAAACAAAGGAATTTCAATCACATAGAACCAGCTCTTAAAAGATTTTACTATCGCTGTAGCCTATGGTGCTCCCTTATTTCCCTTCTACCTACAAGGAAGCAAGTAATAACACTATTTCTGCTATTTTTTTTTCTCAATTAGCATGAAGTAAATAGAAGAGTAAGCTTTTTTTTTATAATTTTTTTCCAGAGATGTAGAGAAAGCCATGCGAATGGAACACATCAAGTTTTTTAATTATGCTATCCGCAAACACACCAGCGCGTGTAATAACCCTTTATATTCAGAGGGTCTGAAAATGTGCATTTCCGCTGAATTCTCGGTATCGAATTTTTGGGTAGAATACAATACCTTCTCTAAATATTAGGTAATTGCACATATATGCTAGAGAAAGAAAAAAGTTGGGCAGTATACAGTTATATAAATTGCCATTCACTAGCCAATCGTCACGAGAATTGAAAATTCCTCGTTTAAATACGCCAGTGGTTGGCTCCGACAAATAATGAACCGATCTTCTGCTGGCATCGTGCTGGTGAATGTCCAAGCCATAACAAGGAAAACACAGGCACTTGTCCACGTTGTGCAGAATGAAGACGTTATACAAATACTACCATTAAAGCAATGGTTAACTCTTCATCTTGTTGGGAATATCACGGTTAGTTTTCAAAGAAAATCGAAACTTTGAATTGGGTTCCAAAACGGTGACAAAATAGGCTCTTAGTCTAAAATCATTGCACATGAAACAGAATATACACAGTGATTTATGTAGAACCGACACATTTCTTTCTTTAATCATTCCGTTGGAAATTCATTCAGTGACCCAATTTTAGCACCAAATTACGCAGAATGTTCTAGAGTTTCGTTTCCTTGTCACTAGAAGCGCACATGCTTGTTTTATTCCCAATTGCATTGTTGGTAGCTGTTTCGACATTTTGTTCTTGTAGTCAACATGAAAATGCTATACGATGTAGAGCTGAGTCAAGGATATTTTCAGCAAGATGGCGCTACATGCCATACATCAAATGAATCTAATTGCAAGTTTCTTTGACGATCGGATAATTTCCAGGAACATGTGGCCACCGAGATCTCCGGATTTGACATGCCGGACGTCTTTCTATGGGGCTACAGGGTTTACACCACACGTCCCCAGACATTGGACGATCTGAAGCACAACATCACAAAGGAGATTCAAGCAGAATGAAGGACATTTTCAACATTTGCTGTAGAGGTAAATAAACTCCCAAAATTCCTCTACAATTTAGGTATAATAAGTTGTCGCTAGCATAACACGTTTGAAACAATTAATGAAAAAAATGTCAGCTCTATATAAATCACCCTGTATTATGCGTTTGTGCGGAAATATTGACCCATGGAGGCTGTTATTTTCGATGTGCTTTCATCGAAAAAAAACAAACAACAACACCAAAGCGGACTAGTTTGACAAGGTTTGTTTACAGATACGTGTTCCGTTTGAACTGGTTGTAATTTTGCTGGTCATTGCTATACACATGATGATCAATAGGCAGATAATGTTTTCCACGTCAGCGCCTGTGACCTAGACTGAAGACTGGAGGCGGCGCGGTGCATTGTGTGACGTCATCATCCCATTGTTCCGGAGACACTCGCAGCTAATCGCCCTCCCGATTGATTTCCATGCATCACGCCCCGAGTTTCACGGTTTCTATGTTCAGTCACGTGACATCAGCTGCTGGCCTCACTTGGTGACGAATCGGCGAAAGCGAGAGGATGATTTATGCTGGAACATTCTCTGATCATTCAGAAAGCGCTTACAAATCTCTAATTTAAGGCCATTTCCTAGACAGTACGAATTTCACTTGTGATACCCAATTATGGCCGTACAAAATTAATAAAGAACTAAATACCATAAACCATTTTATATATTAAAATCAATCAATAATGTAAAACAGCATGCTATCATTCTGTTGCAGGTAAGTCATTAGCAGGACACATTTTGATGGCCTAAAACGAGAGTAAAATGACTATATAAAATGTCAAAAAATTGTTAAAAATGACACAAAACTTTTAAAAAAAAATCTGATGTGTTCCATTCACATGACATTCTCTACATCTCTACAACAAATAATTGTTAAAAAGCTTATGCTAATCGAGAAAAAATTAGCAGAAATAATGTTATTACCTGCTTCCTTGTAAGTAAAAGTGAAATAATGGAGTAGTATAGGTTAAAATATAGTCAAAAGCTGGTTGCTATGTGACTGAAGTTCCTTTGTTTGTATGCACACGAGTTGACAAATTCCTGTGTGAGAAAAGTAAGGTTTTTAAGGCTGAAACCAAAAACAAAAAATATATCAAAAACGACCAACCCCAATAAAAAAAATGAACATAATATAAATTGTGTGTTTTAAAATGCTCTACATTTTTTGTGTGGTAAGTTTTTGTTCATCTCGAACGGTTTAGCAGTTATGAAAAATTCCGGAAAATTCGTCCAGAATATAGTAGTCTTCAGAGGCTATTCCCAGAAAATTCAATATATATATTTTATTTGTGAGGTAAATATCTTTAATATGCCATATTTTAATCAAAATTCTGTGTCATTTTTGAGAAAATCTAAACTTTTGAAAAAAGTTCTATGTAAAGAGAAGTTGGGGTGAGGGGCTTTCCTTGAAAATGTTCGTGTCGCATCCTTGGTAAATACCAAACTTAAGTACCAAGTTTGGTATTTAACGGCCTATTCTTTTATGAGCTATGCTGTCTACAGATTCACACTGACCTTTTTCCAAAAATGCTTTTCTTTTATTCAGGGGAACCCAAAACATGTATTTCCGGTGAAATCTCGGTATCGAATTTTTGGATGCATTCCAATATCTTCTTATACACTATGTACGATATATAGTACGTGTAGAGAAAGTAAAAAGTAATAATTTAAGAAAGTAAGAGGATGGGGTGAATTTTCTTATAAATGTTGTACTTGGATTTACATTTTGAGTAATAAGAACTAAACGTTATTGACTGACCCGTTTTTCAGTAGTTTTTACTTACCTGCTGTGCGAGTGGTCCCGGGTTTGATCCCCGGCTGGGGATGGGAAATGCTCTCTAGCCCAGATTATTCCTATCCTCACCAAAGTTTGGAAGTATAATTGTGTACCTATGTAATCTAATGATAGAAAATCTGATGTGTTCCATTCACATGACTTTCGTTACATCTCGGTAAGCAAGTGTTGTTAATAAGCTTATTTATCTCTCTGTTTCATGCTAATCAAGATTATAGTTCCTTATAAGTAGAAGGGAAATAAGGGAATGCACTAGGCTAAACCGACAGTACAATATTTTAAAATATGCTTGCTATGGGACTGATTTTTGTGGCCAGAAGTAGACACTTTCCCGTATGAGTAAACTTTAAAAATTTAAAACTGAAAAAAAGCAATGAATATCTCGAAAACGGACAACTCCACGAAAAAAATGTATATGCCACAAATGGTGTGTTTTAATGAGATCTCTTTTTTTATTTAGTAAGCTTTTGTCTTTCTCTTACGGTTTAACAGTTATGCAAAATTCAGAAAAAAGCATCCACAATAAAGAGGCGTTCAGAGGCTACTCCAAGAAAATTCAAGATAAACATTTTGTCATGTAAATATCTTAAATATAAGAGATTTTAATCAAAACCGTTAGAGCCATTTTTGAGAGAACCACATTTTCGATATGTTTTCCATGTAAAAGGTAGTCGGGACGGGGGGGGGATTTCTATCTCTTGGAAATCTTTGTGTCACATCCTTGGAAGATACTGAACTTAAATATCAAGTTTGGTATTTAACGGAGGTTTCGTTTTTGTGCAATGTTGGCACGCACGTACACACACACACACACACACACAGACTTGTCTATTCTGGATTCAGGAAGTCCCAAAACATATACTTCGATGAAATCTCTGGTTGGAATTTTTGGGTTCAATACAATAGGCAGTATGTTCCACTGGGAAATGTCGCCGATAGGACCATTCAGTTAGAGGTGGGTTAACATGGAACAATAATACAAAAAATCTGATGGGTCCCATTCACATAACTTTCTCTACCTGTTCCACATACAAGATATTTTTATAAAAGATTGTTATTTTATCTACTTCCTGCTAATCAAGATAAACATTAGCAGAACTGGACTTACTATTTGCTGTATTACTATTGTAAGTAAAAGGGAAATAAAATTATAGTAAAATCTTTTTAAAGCTCATCGCTATGTGAAACAATTGAGGTTCAGTTGCTTTGCATGGTTCGAGAAAAGTTGGGTAGTTCAACATTGAAATCAATAACAAGGGATGCCTTGAAAACGACCAACTCCTAAAGGAAAACGTGTATAACATAAATTGTGTGTTTTAACGAGATCTACATTTTTTGTGTAGCAAGTTTTGGTCTATCTGTTACGGTTTAACCGTTATGCAAAGTTTTGCAAAACAGTTTCGGAATGAGGTATTTTGAGGCTATACCCAGAAAATTCAATATATATATTTTATCCGTGTTACATATGTATTTTAATCAAAATTATTAGCCATTTTTGAGAAAAACAAACTTTTCAAAAAGTGTTCCATGTAAAGGGTAGTTGTGGTGGGAGGGTTTTCTTGAAAATCTTCGCGTACCATCCTTGACGGATACTAAATACAAATGCCAAGTTTGGTATTTAACAGCCTTTTCGATTTTTAGCTGTGCTGCACATACACACACACACGCGCGCGCGCGCGCGCACTCGCACACACAGGGACCTTTTTCTACGAATGCATTTTTTGCTGCACTCAGGGGACCACAACATTTTTCGATGGAATACACTACCTTCCCTAGTTACTATGTACATTCGGGTTAGAGAAAGGGAAAAAAATTAGTAAGGGAGGAGAAGGCCCTATAGGTTTTAATAAGTTTAGTAATGAGCTAATAAGCAATTTTTGTTATTTAATTGGGGTGATTTTAAAATAAAAACTATTTATAAAGTTTAATGTTATTAGTTTTGTGATAAACTAATGATTACAGGGTTACATTATCTTGGGGATAACAGCACAGTTTCTTTTAAGAGTTCACATTGGATGAGAAGATTGTGGCCTCAATGCTGGATTAAGATTAGTTTTCGGTGTAGATGTTCATAAACAGATCTATTTGACCCATATAATCTTACTTTTCTGTATTGCAATAAATGACGGTGGACATCCTGGGATTCTAGAATGTGAACGACCGGCTATTGTTGGCGATAGTAAGACATCACATAATTTCTTACAATAATCAGAGAAAGCGTCTTTTCTCTTACATCACTCTGAGCACTTTCTGTATGTTTCTTTTTGTCAGTTTTTCCAGTGTACGCATGTTTTTCGCGGTCGATAAGTTGTTACAATGTAAATCTGTTTTCAGCCGCCACCATAACCTCACATAGTTTATAAAATAATACAGAACTGCTGAAGGAAAAAACCAAACAAACAAACAAAAAACTGATGTGTTCCATTCACAAGACTCCTTTACATTTCGGTAAAAGTTAATTGTTAAAAATCTTATTCTTTTATCTATTTCATGCTAATAGAAATACAATTAGCAGAAACTTTCTTATTGCATGCTTTCTTGTAAATAGAAGGGAAACAAGGGAATTCAATGGTAAAGTTCAAGTACCTTAAAAAAAAAAAGTATAGGTTTTACATAGTGTGTTTTAACGAGATCTACGTTTTTGTATAGTCTTTAATTGCGTTAATTAAATACAGAATCTATGGATCTATGCTAATGGAAAGTTGTTTCACAAATTAGAACTTCTATTAAATATAACGTTTTCGTGTGCTTTTTGGTTTTTTTCTGTGCAAGTATAAGTGAGCTCTTATCTCCACTTTTGCCAATTCTTGTCTCTCTCGCAATCTCTCCATCTCTCCCGCTCGGTCGGCCTCCCTCCAAAGTGCAAGTATATATTGTGAAGTTTTAAGAATCGCTACCCAACCTTTTACTTTTCTTCCCTTACAGGTTTTGTATTCTCCTGTAAAAAGCTCTATGTTCAAAATAAGCGGTTTTTTCAAATAAGACGGGGATTAATAAATGCAATAAATTGCTTTCAGAGTTTGCCTTCAGAATGTGGCTGCGCGCGCGCAGCCACATAGCGTTAAACGTGTGGGTATCAGGTGCTGATAAGTCGGTGTTAAAGCAAAGCAGGTTGAGGAAATGGCTTAAAATGCCTTTAAAACTGCTGCCCGAGTATAGAAATATCGATTTTTAGCAGCTCGTTACTGGCGAGATTTAATGTCGCAAAAATCTGTAAAACTCGAACTAATCGCTTGATAGTGCGACACTTAACATTCATTAACTATCTACGTTCTTGAGTTATTTAGCCTACTCTGGAGGCGTTTTTTCAACTGCTCTGGTGGCTTAAAGCGTAACGCAGGAAGATGCTATTCCAAAGGTCATGCGTTCGATTCCTGTCATAGAGTAAATATTTTTTATTATTTATTTTTTCATTCCAGACGAAGTGCCGCGATACGTGAACGAGACCCGAACTCGGAAACTATCTTTCACTTGAAAGCCAGTATCATAAGCACTACGCTAGAGAGGTACTCTGTAATATGACCCTTCGTTTTTCGTGTTATGCTCTCGAATAGTTGATAAATTAGCCAGTGGCGTACTGGCACCTTAGAAACTTGTAGCCGTTGCTTCGACATTTCAATAAACATGCAATAAGTCTCCTATCTCAAAGTACTTATTTAAGCAGTCTACATATGCTGTGAAAATGTATCGGTATAGTTTATTAACATCCTGCATATAGGTATATAAAATTCACATAATTAAATACATATATATTATAACTGAAGAAATAATTGATGAGAAAAATGTAAATCAAACTTGATTTTTTCCTTTAATTTACATTACCCATGTTAAGAACCAGGGCAGGTTATGGCTATTAGAACGAATTTAAACCAAAATGGTGGACACGATTATACCTTATTGTTTAGAGAGCCCTATTAATATATCCATCTTCTGTCGCTTGCGGAAAGGTCAAGAGCGACTTTTGGTAAATGCACATGTCTGGTCTAAACATTAAAACATGTAACAACTTCAATTCATTTTATTTCTTAAGCATTACACAGAGGCAGAGTGATATTTGAAACGGAAGGGTTTGGCAGCCATGTGTATCACACTCAGCCTGACAAATGAAGAGCTGAAGAGGCGGTGTATAATTGGCTGTGACAACCAGAAGCACAGAGCTGTTTATGGCCTGCTGGATCACTGGAATTGCCAGTAAACTGATGATTAATCTTACCAAACGCATTTGGCAAGGCTTTTTGCCACAAAGACACGTTCCGGAGGCGTGAAATGAATCTCCACGCAAGGTATGTGTGTGGATTATCACAGTCTGTTGTCAGGTTCCTCGCAAAGCCCCCCGTCGTCCTGACCACCAACAAAGTGTTTTGCTATGCCATTGAAAGCTTGTTATCCACCATTGTGGCGTGTGGAAAAGGCAGGAGTGTGTGGATTTTATTGTTCCCGCTGAGGTAACACAATGGCATAAGGAAAACACTCCCCGCTCTTCTCTCTGTTGGAGGCTTCCCCATGTAATGTACAAACTAGACACTTCCAAATAATAAATTATTGCCGTCTCGCCCAAACGCCTCTCTTCCTAGCTAACACTCCATCGATGAAACCCTCCACTGCTTTTCTCAACTCATAACATACCAACAATTAACATCTTTGAGTGAACAAAGAGTGACCCATTGATTTAAAAACAGTTAAAATATTTGTAAACACTATTACCTTCTCTGTCTATACAAACTCTCATATCATTTTTACTTTCTCTACACGTACTATATACATAGTGTATAGAAAAGGTATTGCACTCCACCCAAAACATAGATACCGAGATTCCACCGGAAATATATATTTTAGGATCCCTTTTGTATAAAAGAAAAGCATTTTCAGAATAAGGTCCGTGTATGCGTGTCCGTGTGTCTGTGAACACAATGACTCAAAAACGTAAAGTCGGTAAAACACCAAACTTGGTATTTAAGTTTAGTATCTTTCAGGGCTGCGACACGAAGATTTTGAGAAAAATACCCCCACCCCAAACTACCTTTTACTCAAAAATGACTCTTAACGATTTTGATTAAAATAGCATATATTAAATATATTTAACTAACAAATAAAATGTATATCTTGAATTTTCTGGGAATAGCATCTGAAGACTACTTAATTCTGGATGAATTTTACGGAATTTTGCATAACTGCTAAACTATAAGAAATGGACAAAAACTTGCCACACAAAAAATGTAGAGCACGTTAAAACACACAATTTATGTTATATATTTTTTTTCTCGTGGAGTTGATCGTTTTGAGATATTCCTTGTTTTTGGTTTGAGCTTTAAAAAACATACTTTTTTTCACACACAGGAATTTGTCAATTCCTGTCCATACAAACAAGGGAATTTCAGTCGCATAGCAACCAGCTTTTGACTATCACTTTAACCTATGGTACTCCCTAATTTCGCTTCTGCTTACAAGGAAGCAAGTAGTAAGACTATTTCTGCTAATTTATTCTCGATTAGCATGAAGTAAATAGAAGCATAAGCTTTTTAAGAATAATTTTTGCAGAGATGTAGAGAATGTCATGTGAATGGAACACATCAGATTTTTGTAAATGCTCTGCCGTTCGCAGCCACCACATACCTCTTCTTTCTGTTGCTCTACTAAGAAAATAATGTTTTGGTTTCCCCTTCACATAATGATGTACAATTCATAATCCCTTATTATTCTGAAAAGTGATTCATTTATTCACGTTATGCTATTTTTATTAAATATTTTCATGGAATTGATTTCAAATTAAACACCTCAGAATAGACGTAGTCCAAGAGGAAATAAAAGAAGACTGCAAAGAAACATCGAAAAAGACGTTTATATCATGAAAATACTGAAACATTGAAAGTGTTAAATAAGTGTGAAGTTCGACGACTGAAAAGAACCAAACCATTAGTTTTGAGTTAATGTGATCAGAATAACTAGTACGTATAGATTTGGGGGTCTTCATCGGAAGACCCACCTATAAAAATATTACTAGATAAACTCGTGCTTAGTTGTAATTTGTTGTCATTAAAAACGAATTATTCACATTATGCTATTTGGATTTCATTGGTATAAAACATTTTTACTTCCTCTACACGTACTCTGTACATAGTGTATAGAGAAGGTATTGTATTGCATCCAAAAATTCGATACCAAAATTTCCCCGGAAATACATGTTTTGGGTCCCCGTGAATCCAAAAAAAAAGCATTTTTAGAAAAAGGTCCTGTGTACGCGCGCGCGTACTGTGGACAGCATAACCAAAGTCGGTATTTAAGTTTGGTATCTTCCAAGGATGCTACACGCAGATTTTCAAAATAATCCCCCAAACCCAGGCTACGCTTAAGTGAAAAACTTTTTCGAAAATATTTATTTTCTCACATATGAAACAATGTTTGTGAAAGACATAGTATGTTTAAGATATTTTCATAATAAATGAAGTCTCATGAAGTTCCTCTTCATTTTGAATGAATTTTGCTAAACCGTAAGCGATAACCAAAATCATTAAAGAATGTAATTTTCGAGATATTCTTCTTTATTGGTTTCAATTTAAAGCATTTTTCCCAAATAAATTGAAAGTCATTGTTTTGAAAGCCCATTAGATAGCGACCAGTTATAAAAGGATTAGAATATCACTTAAGCCTACTGTATTCTCCTATCCGACTGTATCTACCAGAAAATATAAAAGAAGAAAAGAAAAGATTTCCACAAATGTTAGTCTCGATTAACGTGAAGTAGACGACACAATAAGATTTTCTTAAATAATGGGCACACAGTCACAAGTATGTAACACCTTGTTGCATTATGTCCACTACGCACCTGTAGTAGAAGTTGAGGTCCTCTAAGAAAATAGTGCGAATTCATATGAAATTCTCTACTCACTCTACTACAAAATAAACCCTCAAAGCATTATTGTTCTACCTAGTTTCTATTTAATTGAGGTAAATACTTTTATTACAAATTTCGCTGTACGTGAAACAAGAAACGCAATAAATAGTCAAACCGAGTCGCGATGAGAAGCGATTTTAAATGCCATGCTCTTTGTATAACCATGACAAAAATAGCGTGTATGTTCACATTACCTTTCTTGTACACTCTTCTACAAGCTGGTGTTAAAATGCTTATTCTTCTATGTTCATCTTTATCCAGTTAAGCATTTACAGAAATTATTTTATTACAGGAAAATGCATTAGTCTTAAGCAGCATTCAACATTTTTAAAAGTAGATCGCTTTGAAATTCCATTCTTTTTGTATGCTGTCATAAATAAAAGTACAAGCAACGTAGTAGATGCAAAAATATAAAATATTGGGAAATTTAAATAATTTAAATAAATGATAAAGAATATCCTGAACGTCATAAAAATGAAATCTAATATAATTTGTGTATTTTAACGAAATTTCTACTTTTTGTGTATTTAGCAAGAAAATTATCTATCTCTTACGGTTTACTTGTTAACACAAAATTAATTCATAATGAACAATATTAATTATAATGAATTAATTCACAGTTTCTTCACAGAAAAATAAAAATTTACGTTTTGTCATGCAAATAAATTAAACATATTGTATTTTAATCAAAATCATTAGAGATAATTTGAGAAATAAAAATAAGTGTAAGTTGTTATATGTAAATGTAGATTGCTCAGTTACTATGCTATTAGCGGCCTTTTTAGATTCATATTTGGAAGAAGCTGGTGTTTAAATGCCAAGTTTTATATTTAAAATACGTTTCGTCTTTTAATTATATTGCTGAGATACACCCTCAATGGCAATCTAACAAGGAAGGCAACAAATTAATGGTTTTGAAGAGGCCATTAGAGTGTCTTGTTTGTTGCTGATGAATGATTCTCTTATACCTCATAGATGCGACGGTTCCAGCTGCCACGAAACTTCTGTCAAATGGGGATTGGGACGCTAGATAAGACTGACAGAAATGCCTTCAGATCATCGACAGATATTAACGTTTAACTGATACATATGACAATTATTCATGCCATTAAAGTCCCGTCAAACAAACTTTTGTTTCTTGTACATGATCCTGAAAGTTTGGTGTTTAAGAAACTAAACGGAAGAAATACTAAGATGACGCTACATAACCTCAAAATTGCTAATGGGAAATTAACCTACGTGCTTCTACGCGCTAAATTGTCACAAAACTAATTACTTCAATTAATTTATTAATGGCTGCTGTATTATGAAAATCATTGAAATCGTTTCGTTTGAAAATCATTTTGACACCGTATACCATATCTTTTTTGTTAAAATGTCCAAAGTTCTAATAGGTATATCTATAATGAAAGCATAACAGAGAAATGTATAACAATTCACTATTGACTATCAGAAACGGCATTTCATTCCTAAATAACTAAAATCTCTTATGTGTTTCATTTACATGGCTTTCTTTATCATGGCTTTCTAATATTTACAAAATATTATTCGTCTTTCTACTCTATGTTAATCGAGATAAGCGTTAGCAAAATGCTGTTATGATTTACATAGTTCCTTATAAGCAGTAGGGAACTAAGGGTATACACTATGCTAAAGCAATAGTCAAATCTTTAAAAGCTGTCGCTAAAGTACTGTCATTGAAATTGGCTTCTTTGCATGCCCAGGAGTAACACAAAAGAAACATGGACGACTTATCATTTAAAAAAAGTATAAGTATTCTAAAAGTGAAACCAATAACAAGGAATATTTCGGAAAACAATATTTAGTCACACAATAAAAATGTAAAGGAGATAATTGTGTGTTTATAGAGAAGGTATTGCACTCCACCCAAAAATTCGATACCGAAATTTCACCAGAAATATATGTTTTAGGCGCCCCAATATCCAAAAAAAGCATTTTCACAAAAAGGTCCGTGTGTGCCCGTATGTCCAAGTGTCTTTGAACACGATAACTCAAAAACGAAAAGTCGGTAAAATACCAAACTTAATATTTAAGTTTAGTATCTTCCAGGGATGCGACACGAAGATTTTGAGAAAAATACCCCTACCCCCAACTACCCTTTACATGGAACTTTTTCGAAAATTTTGATTTTCTCAAAAATGGCTCTTAACGATTTTGATTAAAATTTCGTATATTAAACATATTTACCTGACAAATAAGATGTATATCTTGAATTTTCTGGGAATAGCCTCTGAAGAGTAGTTTCTTCTGGCTGAATTTTACTGAATTTTGAATAACTGCTAAACTGTAAGAGATGGACAAAAACTTACTCCACAAAAAATGTAGAGCACATTATAACACACAATTTATGTTATATACATTTTTTTCATGGAGTTCGTCGTTTTTGAGACATTCCTTATTTTTGGTTTCTGCTATGAAAAACGTATACTTTTCTCATACAGGAACTTGTCAACTCCTATCCATATAAACAAAGAAACTTCATTGACATAGCAACCAGCTTTCTACTATCACTTTAACCTATGGTAGTCCCTTATTTCGCTTCTACTTACAAGGATGCGAGTAATAAGACTATTTCTGCTATTTTTTTCTGATTAGCATAAAGTAAATAGAAGTATATGCTTTTTAAGAATAATTTGTTGCAGGGATATAGAGAAAGTCATGTGAATGGTACACATCAGATTTTTAAAAACTAGTATCGCTTCAATTTCCCGTATCTCCTTTTTGATAATGACGAGTGGGAACCCGAAGACCGGTCAATCGGCGAGACGATATTGTGGGAGAGGTCACACCTCGACCTCGACGTTCAGGTGTTGCCATTTCCCTTCAGCGGGATGATGATGATGAAAGGGCACACGCCCAGTCTTTCCAGCGAGGAATTCCCTACGCTACTACCAGAAATCGAACTCGGTGCAGGAGCGCTACCGCTACGCTACCTATCTCAATATTTGTGATGGTTTATCTCGATTAGGGAGACGTAATTAGATAAATAAGTAATAGTTGGGAGGGCGCCGTGGTTAGACCGCTCGCCTCTTACCTAGGCGGCCCGGGTTCGATCCCATGGGACCGCACGTGGGATTTGTGGTGAATGAAGCGATGTCTGGGCGAGTTCCCCGCCATTCATTCCACCAATTCACAGATTCAATTTAATAAGACAAAATCTGATGTGTTCTATTCACATGACTTTCTCTACATCTCTGCAAAAAATATTATTAAAAAGCTTATGCTTCTATTTATTTCATGCTAATCGTAAAAATTAGCACAAATAGTCTTATTACTTGCTTCCTTGTGAGTAGAAGCGAAATAAGGGAGTACTATAGGCTAAAGTGATAGTCAAAAGCTGGTTACTATGTGACTGAAGTTCTTTTGTTTGTATGGACACGAGTTGACAAATTCCCGTATGAGAAAAGTAAGTTTTTCAAAGCTGAAACCAATTACAAGGAACATCTCGAAAACGATAGACTCCACGAAAAAAAAAAATGTGTATAACATAAATTGGTGTTTTAACGTGCTCTACATTTTTGTGTGTTAAGATTTTGTCCATCTCTTACGGTTTAGCAGTTATGCAAAATTCCGTCAATTTCATCCAGAATAAAGTAGTCTTCAGAGGCTATTCCCAAAAAATTCAAGATATACACTTTATATGTCAGGTAAACGTTTTTAATAAACTATATTTTAATCAAAATCGTTAATGCCATTGTTGAGAAAATCAAAAATTTCGAAAAAAAAATTCCATTTAAAGGATAGTTGGGGATGCGGGGATTTTCTTGAAAATCTTCGTGTCGCATCTTTGGAAGATACCAAACTTAAATACCAAGTTTGGTAATTAATGGACTTTTCGTTTTTGAGTTATGCTGCCCACAGACACACACATACACACACAGAAACATACATACACACAGATAGACACACACCCACACGGACATTTTTCTAAAAATGAGTTTTTTTTATTCAGGAGGTCTCAAAACATGCATTTCCTCTGAAATCGGGGATGTATTATAATAACTTTTCTATACACTATGTACATAGTACGTGAAGAGAAAGTAAAAATCTGATTTGTTCCACTCACATGACCTTCTCTAGCTGTTACATAAACATCTACGACATGATAATCAAGATAAGCTGTAGTACAAATTGATTTATTACTTGCTTTCTTGTAAGTAGAAGGGACATATGGGAATAGGCTAAATCGACAGTCAAATCTTTTAAAAGCTGGTTCTATGTGAAATAGCTGAAGTTCAATTCGTTTTGCATGGCCTCCTGTAAAGTAGGAGAGATGAAACGAAACGCCACTTCCCATTAGAGAGTCGCCCACCGTGGTGTAATAGTTACCATGCTAACTTCACATACTCAAGGTCGCGGATTCAAATCCGGAGGAGGGCGATGGATTTTTTCGAGGCCTCTCAGAGCAAAATTAAGCAGTCATTCACGCCCAGTAGAGAATGGGACCCTGAAAACCACAGCAGTTAAAGGGCGTCCATAAATAAAACTCCATTTCATCTTTTTCCCATTTGAGGAAGGTTTAAAACTGAAACCAATAACAAGCAATATCTCAGAAACGGTCAGCTCTACATAAAAAAAAACGAGTATGAGAAAAATTAAACACATCTACATTTTTTTGTGTACTAAGTTTTTATCTTTGTCTTATGGTTTAATGGCTATGCAAAATTTTGCAAATCTCATCCAGGATAAAGAGGTCTTTAAAGGCCATTCTCAGAAAATTCAATATATACATTTAATTTGTGATGTAAATATCTTTAATATACGGTATTTCAATCAAAATCGTTAGAGCAATTTTGAGTAAACAAACATTTCAAATATTTTTCCATGTAAAGAGTAGATTGGGTTGGGGGGGGGATTTTCTTGAAAATCTTTGTGTCGCATCCTTGGAAGATACTGAACTTAAATACCAAGTTTGGTTTTTAACGTTCTTTTCGTTTTTTAGCTACACACACACACGGACCTTTTTTTCTAAAAATGTTTTTAGTGAACCTCAAAACATATTTCCAAAGAAATCTCGACATAAAATTTTTGGGTGGAATACAAAACTTTCTCTATCCACTATGTAGTACCTTGTATACACGGGATAGAGAAAGTAAAAATGGAACCTTTTATATGTAATGATACTAGGTGTATTGTTAAACATACAAATGATTTGGAATACCCTTAAAATCGACTTTGGCTCAATTTGGACTATTTTGGGAAAATATGCCTTTGATCTTTTTAACTCACCACGCCCTCACATACCAATATCATTTCATATCTTTCACTTCCTCACTTTGATACCAGGAATGGGGCTGATCACCCATCGGGCTGTTCTCTGATTCAGAGCCTCTGCACTAAACAGGGTTTGACTCTTGACTAATTTCTACATACTAGGCGTGCAAGCAGGGAGAGAAAGAAAGGAAGAAAAGGATAGTTTGCAGAAGATGGTATGGATAAAGTCATACCTATGGATGTAACACATGATTTGTTTCGTTTTCTCACAGATACCGTTGTAGGAAAGGAGTTGGATAGGTAGAGTCAGACTGAAGAATCCAATGCCATAGCCGGGATTTCAACCACGGATCTCCCGGTCTCTAACCGGTTGCTCTGCCAGTGATCTACCATGGCAACATGCCGGAATAGCACTGAATTTCTCAACTGACTCGCATGTTTCCCAATAAACTACAAGGTGATCTCAAATTATTTTGAGATGACAACCCCAATGGCGACTTACAATGTTGTAAGTACTTTAAGTCCCAGGATCATAGTATAGCCAACTATTATGGACAAACATGATAATTCTAATTATTTTCTCACAGAAACTGTGTGTGGGTCAGACTGAAGTCAGACTGAAAAATTCAATGATGCACCTGGGATTTGAACCACGGGTCTCCCTGTCTCTAGACATTTGCTCTACCACTGAGGTACATGCCATGGCAACATGCCGGCCTAGAACTGAGTTTCTCAACATAGAAATCTAACTGCTGTCCTACACACGGTTTCTGTGAGAAAAGAACTAAAATTATCACAATTTTCTATAATAGTTGGCTATACAATGAATCCTGGGACTTAAAGTACTTAGAACATTGTAAGTCGCCTTTGCCGCTGTCATCTCAAGATAATTTATTGGGAAACATGAGAGTTTGTTGAGACATTCAGTGCTATGCCGGCATGTTGCCATGATAGCTCAGTGGTGGAGTTTACGGCTAAAGACCGAGAGTTCCGTGGATCAAATCCCAGCTATGGCATTGAATTTTTCAGTCTGACTCTACCTATCCAACATGAATTGTTATACACTTTATAACAACTGCCCTTCCAACACCAGAGGCAAGAACCCTTGATCTGCCGGTTGAGTACAAAATGTGACCACTGGGGCACGTTACAGTTTACACAAGATAGATTGTATCTATACAGAGGGGATGTTACGTCTCTTAATCGCCATTGGGGAAGCTATTTGCCTAGCATCCTCCCCCTAATGAACTGATTTGCATGTTTTCGTTCCGCCAGGGATCTGAAGACTGTCCCATCCCATTCAGTTCTTTATTGTGTAGCTAATTTATCAGGAAGGATGCGCAGTTAACAGATTTCAAGCCTTGTCGTGAGCCCAAGCAAGAGTTAGTGACTCATTTGTAGCAAAACGTAACCTGAAACGTTAAATGTGCCGAATCCACCGTTCCTTTTAAACTTCTTTTACTCTGCGCTAGAGAAACACATTGACTTTTCTTTACTTATTTATGCATTGCTATTTATAGTTCTTTGCTTTATACAGGATGTTAATGAACTATACCGAAATATTTTCACAGTATATGTACATTACTTAAATAAGTTATTTGAGATAGGAGACATGTGGTCTGTTTATTGAAATGTCGGAGTAACGGCTATAAGTTTCTGAAGTGCCAGTACGCCACTGGCTAATTTATCAACCATTCGAGAGCATCACATGAAAAATGAAGGGACATATTACAGCGTACCTCTCTGGCGTAGTGGTTATGATACTGGCTTTCAAGTGAAGGATAGTTTCCGAGTTCCGGTCTCGTTCACGTATCGCGGCACTTCGTCTGTAATGAAAATAATAATAATAAAAAACATTTATTCAATGACAGGAATCGAACTCATAACCTTTGGGATAGCAGCTTCCCCCGTTACGCATTAAACCACCAGAGTAGTTAAAAAAGCGCCTCCAGAGTAGGTTATCTCAATAACGTAGATAATGAAGCTCAGTGTCGCACTGTCAAGTGATTAGTTAGAGATTTTACAGATTTTGTGACATTAAATCTTGAGAACGCTAATAACGAGCTGCTAAAAATCGATATTTCTATACTCTGGCAACAGTTTTAAAGACATTCTAAGCCATTTTGTCAACCTGCTTTGCTTTAACACCGATTTATCAGCACCTGATACCCACACGTTTAACGCTATGTAGTTGCGTTATGTTTACCCGGGGACTATGCATGCCGATCTCAAATTACTTATATCAGTCATGTGCACAATCTCGCAAATTATTTCGGTGTAGTTCATTAACACCCTGTATATTATTCTCTTCCACCACTTATCTATAGTAGCTGAGGGAGGTACTGTATTCCATCCAAAAATTCTATATCCAGAAAAGACTGAAACCGAAAAAATGGATTTTTGTAAATGGCTATATAGAAAAATTGTATTAATAACTTTGATTCAATAAATGTTTAAGATACATACTTATATATTTCTATTTATGTGTTTATTATGTTATTTTCTTCTCTACCACTTTCTATACTAGGAAAATTAATTATTGTATCTCGCCCAATAGTTCAAAATCGAGGTTTTACGAAAAAAACGGAAATAAAAATAAAATTAGGTAAAGGTATGTGTGTGTGTGTGTGTGTGTGTGAGAGAGAGAGAGAGAGAGAGAGAGAGAGAGAGAGAGAGAGAGATGTCAGGGAATTACTATATTTAAAATTCAACATCCTCCAAAAAAGAAGGAAGTTTTTTTAAAGGAAATTCCGCATTTTTCATGGAAGAATCTGATAAGTTCCATTCACATGTGTTTTTCTTCCTGTTCTATAAACTTCTTACAAAACATTATTTTTCTTTCTACACCATAGTAATCGAGATAAGCAATAGTAAAAAGGGCTTATTACTTAGTTTTTTACAAGTAAAAACGAACTAAGGTATTACTCTATGCTAAAGCAATAGTCAAATGTTTCAAAAGGTATCGGTATGCGATTGTCGCTTCTTTGCACGGCCCGGAGTAAACCAAAAGAAACACGGACACTTCTCTTTGTGAAAGGAATAAGTATTTTAAAATTAAAACTAAAACCTATAACTAGTAATATCTCGGAAACGGTTAGCCCTACAGTATAAATGTAATGAACACAAATTGTGTGTTTTGACCAGATCCACATGTTTTGTGTATTACGTTTTTGTATACATCTTACGGTTTAGCAGTTATGCAAAAGTCATCCATAATGAAGAGGTCTTCAGATGGGATTCTCAAAAAATACAGGATATGCATTTCATCTTTCATGTAAATATCGTTAACGTACGGTATTTAGACAAAACCGTTCGAGCCATTTTTGAAAAAATAAAAATGTTTGACAATTTTTCCAAGTAAAGGTTAGTTTTTGAGGATTTGTTTTAAATCTTCGTGTCGTATCCTTGGGATATACCAAACTTTAATACCAAGTTTGATATTTGACGGAGTTTTGTTTTTGAGTTATGCTGTCCACAGACACTCACACACTCACACACACACACACACACATATATTCGACTGGGGTGCCATGTAAAGTATAAGCGTATTAAAAAAACATTACTGACCTTTTTCTAAAAATGCTTTTTCTTGGATTCAGGTGGTCTCAAAATATATATTTCTAGTATAATTTAGGTATGGAATGATTGGATGGAATACAATACCTTCTCTTTACATTCTGTTCATAGAACGTGCAAAGAAAGAAAAAAATATTCCATGTTATTTATTTTCTCGTATTGTATTAACAATCTTAACTTAAAATACATATTTAAGATGTTATGTATTGCCATTTACGTGTTTATTGGTTATTTATTGTACTCCTCCACAAATTACCTGTAATAGGCAAATTAATTCTTGTATTTCCTCAAAAAGTCGTGTTGTAAAAGCGTGCGTGTGCGTGTGCGCGTGCGCGTGCGCGTGCGCGCGTGTTTTTTCTTTCTTCCTTCAGAAATGTCAAGTAAATACGCACTAAAATTTAATTTCATAATCTCCAACAAAGGAGGAAGAAGAGAATGAAACCATCACTAATTTTTCATGGAAATTGGTATGAATAATTTTAATTAGAATTCGCTTTTAAGATATTTGGAGGTCAAATAAAATAAATACTTTACATTTTCTGCAAATATACATTATTCGCAATGATTTTATATAATATTTCATAATTTTTAAAACGTAAGAGAGAGAAGGATATTACTTTTAAACAGTTGATTCGCTTTATTCTCCTATAAAATGATCTGTGTCTGTGTAAGCGTGTTTGTCTGCGAACAGTCTATAACTGAAAAACAAACATTCAGGGCGAATACAAACTTTAATATCAAGTTTAGAATCTTCCAAGGATGAGATACAAAAATTTTCAAGAAAATTCCCCACCCCAAACTACGCTTTATATGGAACGAATTTCGAAAAAAATATAGCTATTGCTCTAGTACAATGAGTTTGAGGAGGATATGGCATTGATACGTCACCTTAAATCGATGCTTTTATTCTTCTACGTATTGTTACAGCATATTTTCTCAAAAAGGACTTTAACGAATTTGATTAGAATGTCATATGTTTAAGATATTTTGCAGATAAAGTGTAGGTATATCTTGAATTTTTTTGGAATATTCTTTGAAGTCATCTTCTAGATAACTGGTATTTAATCAACTTTTCGCTTTGCACTGTTGCACTGTGCGTATATGCGCACGCACACACACACACCTTTCTCTGAAAGGATTTTTATTCGTTTGTTTATTTATTCAGGGATTCTCAAACATGTATTTCCGCGGAATCTCGCTATCAATTTTTAGATGCAATATAATATTTATGCTACTTATTATAGGTAGTAGAGAAAGCTAACACTATTGCGACGTAGTGTACAATGCATTCTCGTTTCAAAGCGACAGAATAGAATTATTCCACATATTAGCGCTATAACATCTTTGTACAACTCAAATGCACCTTTATCGTTGGTCCGGGTTAGGTTTTCTGAGCTCGAGATCAATAGTTTTTAAGTGTGCTTAAAAGCGACAGGACTATGGCAGATTTACTGGCATATAAAAACTCTTGCGGGACGAAATTCCGGCACACCGGCAGCGCTGATATCTTAGCAATTGACAACGTCGTAAATAAACAAATAATTTTACAAACTTCATCTCCACCATATGCTGATATTATTTGTATTTCCAACAAATGTCAGTTTGGCATACGACAAGAAATAAAGATAAATAATTGCATTCATAAGAATTAACCCTTAGTTACCGGCATTAGTTTGCTAAATATGCTGTTTTTCCTCTAATTCCCAAACCGGCTTTCATAACACTGCCAAAAGCACCAGCAACAAAGCAGCTTGAACGTCCGTGAGCCATCCATGGTCTGGCCATCCATTTTCAGCGCGATTTCGAATCCCAGCAACTACAGTAAAATGTTCCTGTGGGAAAGGATGGGAAGGACCCAGTTAAAATAACCGTTGTAATGACATGCTTGGGAGCTGACGGAGCTATATTTGTCTGTAGTTATATGCATTTTTTCTCTTTTGTTTTTTTACAAAAAAATAATACAATTTTATTGCAAAAATTTAATATATATCTATTAATATACTGAAGGTTAGTATAACATAAAATTAACCATAGATATTATTTGTTTTCAGCGACGCTATCAAACGTCAGGATTATCAGCACCGACGGTGTGCCGGAATTTCATCCCGCAAGAGTTATTTTACGTGTCAGTAAATCGACTGACATGGGGCCGTCGCTTTTAATCACACTTAAACACTATCGGTTAGGGCTGTTGTTGTTTTTACTGCTGCTGCTGTTGTGAACTCTAGAGAACAAGCGGGACGTATAAGTAAAAAAGGGTTAAAGATACGAGTGGTATGGGTAAAATATATGTTCCGCATTTGTTAGCCCCTCGATTCCATTACGGTGTGCCCACTAAACTTGCTGGGTTTTTTCGTGATTTCCTTCAGACTGTAAGATAAATGTCGGATTGGATATTTAATACCACGACCTAAACATCCACTTTCAGTCTAAAATAATAGAAAGACTTAAAAATCTGGGTTCCACTCACATAACCTTCTCTAGCTGTACCACAAACATACGTTTCTTACAAAAGAATATTCTTCTGTATCTTGATAATCGAGATAAACACTAGTAGAAATGATCTTATCACTTACCTTCTTGCAAGTAGAAGGGAAATAAGAGATGAACTAGGCTAAAGCGATAGTCTAATCTTTTAAAAGCTAGTCACTATGTGAAACAGTTGAAATTTGGAGCAAACAAAAGAAAGACGAAAAGAAAGAAAGGCCACTTCCCGTTTGAGAAGAGTTTAAATAGATTAAAACTGAAACCAGTAACACAAAATATCTGGCGAAAAGTTTATTGTGTTTTCCAATATGAAATACATTACGTTATTACTGTCTTAGAAAGGGTTCATAGATGGTCTCCTTAGTGCGGTGTTAGCGCAGCTGCTTGCCAAGCGGGAGACCTGGTTTTTTGGTTGTTGGTTTTTTACTTTCTCTATACGCACTGTGTACATAGTGTATAGAGAAGGTATTGCACTCCACCCAAAAATTCGATACCGAGATTTCATCGGAAATATATGTTTTAGGGTCCCCAATTTCCAAAAAAAGCATTTTCACAAAAGGGTCCGTATGTGTCCGTGTGTCTGTGAACACGATAACTCAAAAACGAAAAGTCGGTAAAATACCAAACTTGGTATTTAAGTTTAGTATCTTCCAGGAATGCGACACGAATATTTTGAGAAAAATCCCCCACCCCCAACTACCCTTTACATGGAACTTTTTTCGAAAATTTTGATTTTCTCAAAAATGGCTCAAACGATTTTGATTAAAATTTCGTATATTAAACATATTTACCTGACAAATAAAATGCATATCTTGAATTTTCTAGGAATAGCCTCTGAAGAGTAGTTTATTCTGGATGAATTTTACGGAATTTTAAATAACTGCTAAACCGTAAGAGATGGACAAAAGCTTGCTATACAAAAAATGTAGAGCACGTTAAAACATACAATTTATGTTAGATAATTTTTTTTCGTGGAGTTCGTCATTTTTGAGACATTCCTTATTTTTGGTTTCTGCTATGAAAAACTCCATACAGGAACTTGTCAACTCCGATCCATATAAACAAAGGAACTTCATTGACATAGCAACCAGCTTTGACTATCACTTTAACCTATGGTAGTCCCTTATTTCGCTTCTACTTACAAGGAAGTAAGTAATAAGACTATTTCTGCTAATTTTTTCTGGTTAGCATAAAGTAAATAGAAGTATAAGCTTTTTAAGAATTATTTGTTGCAGGGATATAGAGAAAGTCATATGAATGGTACACATCAAGAGTTTTTTGTCTTTTATTTCTATTTATAGATAAAATTACATCATTTTAGAATAAAAAAAAATCAAGGATTTAAATTTGAACAATAAGTGACTCAGACAACCATGGTAATTTCACTGAGGTACGCTGGTTACACTGGTGCTAAATGGTCCCTTGTTCTCCATCTTTCCCTTGCTTGGATGATCCATCCCCAGCGGTAGAAACAACGGCACTGGGAGTCTGGTGATGATAGCTGCCGTTAGAGCTTAGCCTTATGGAATCTTCTTTCTGCACAGAATACGAGTACAAAACATTAATCGCCAGCTACCTCTTATCAAGTTATAAATTCCCGCTTCTTGTCACACATCGAGACAGGCCGCGCACCGTTTCGCCATGGGAGACGTTAAACTGACCACGGAACTAGCTAAGTGAAGTCGCTCTTTTCTCAATAGCCTTTTGAAAGAGACGAAGACAAGACAAAATACTGGTAACCCATGGCAAACCATATTTGCAAAAATTCATCATTTGTGCCACTAGATTGCAACTGGAGAAAGAGTCCATATAGTTCTGTAGGCAACTGCGTTGGTAACAGTTGTTCCAATTCTTTCCTTGGACTTCCACACATTGGGTGACTCGATGCCTCGGTGTGTCAAGCCTTCCACTCATCTGCCACAAGGGACTCTGCGCCAGATTTTACCGGTACTTCTTTTCTTCGGTCGGGATAATCCTATGGATCAGTTCGTATTCTTTCACCTTGCATTCTGTTGGTATGTACGGGGTCCGGAACACCTTCCAAATTTTATTCTAATTGTTATTCGGATACTTTGCCTGAATTCCAGACAATTTCACCTTTTGTGGGTAAATACTTGTACAGTAACCTCGTCCACATCTCTGGGTTGATTCCTGGTACCTGGCCCGGGGTGCTCTCAGCTTCGTGAGGTCTTTGGGGGGCAAATTGAGGAGCTACTTGATGGAGAAGTAGCGGCTCCAGGTCATGAGGACTGCATTAACCGGCCGGGGGGTTCGAGGCGCTGACCACGTCTCACTCTCCAATACTGCACCCTTATCATGACGTCTGAACCGAGATGGGGAACGCAGCGGCCGGGCGGTAGGCCAAGGTTCCTTGTGAGTTATCCTCCCTTGGAGTTATATATAAAGGGCCCATAATTGGTAAAATCCAGTACTTTTGCACCTATGTACGATATACATAGTAATTAGACAGGGTATGCATTCTTCCCAAAAGTTCGATACCGCAATTTCACCGAAAATGCATGTTTTGAACCCCCCTGAATTAAAAAATTAATTATTAGAAGTGGGCACGCATAGCTCAGAAACGAAAGTTGGTTAAATATCAAGCTTGGTATTTCCCAAGAACGAAGTCATTGAAGAATGAAAGTAAACATCTTATATCTACGTATTGATTTTAAGGTGTTTTTATTTGTAAATAAAATAATGATGTATTGCAAAAAACGCAACGGTCAATTTGGATAGGATACGACCAATATGATCTTTTCGATTCATATTATAACCAATAATAAGAACAATACATTTTAAATTACCAGATTCTGCAATTTTATTGCCTTCAGATTATATCCGGCGGTGTTTAGCGTGTTCATTTTCATTTGCGAAACTTTAGTTATTTCATTAAAAATATCATTAATGTATCCCCTATGTAAACACTACCTAATTCTTTGATAGCCGAAACCAGCTGCCGTAAGGTTGAGCTCATTAGAACCCTTACCTGGATCTGAAACAGTGAAAAATATATTGACAAATAGCCAGCATAGCACTGACGCAGAAAATGTGTTGTGCCCGCATCCAGCCCGGAGCAAGTCCGGAAACCGCTTCCGGTAACAAGAATGTAAACTGAACTAATTGTTACTTCTTGAATAACTCAAATAAGCCTGTATGTGTACGGTCCACCTTGATGAAACTTGAGGCTTTTCTCACTGTTGTAAACTACATTTAGGGTTAGGTTCACAGTTATGAACACAGGCGCAGTTGATAGTTAAAAAAAAAATCTGATGTGTACCATTCACATGACTTTCTCTATATCTACACATTATTCTTAAAAAGCTTATACTTCTATTTACTTCATGCTAATCAGTAAAACATTAGCAGAAATAGCCATATAACTTGCTTCCTTGTAAGTAGAGGTGAAATAAGGGAGTACCATAGGTTAAAGTGATGATCAAAAGCAAGTTGCTATGTCACTGAAGTTCCTTTGTTTGTATGGATAGCAGTTGACAAATTCCTGTATGAGAAATGTATAAGTTATTCATAGCAGAAACCAAAAATAAGGGATGTCTCAAAGACGACGAACTCCACGAGAAAAACGTATATATAACATAAATTGTGCGTTTTAACGTGCTCTACAATTTTTGTGTAGTAAGTTTTTGTCCATCTCTTACGGTTTAGCAGTTATTCAAAATTCAGTAAAAATTCATCCAGAATAAACTACTCTTCAGAGGCTATTCCCAGAAAATTCAGGATATACATTTTATTTGTCAGGTAAATGGCTTTAATATACGAAATTTTAATAAAAATCGTTATTGCCATTTTTAAGAAAATCAAAATTTTCGAAAAAAGTTCCATGTAAAGGGTAGTTGGGGGTGGGGGGATTTTTCTCAAAATCTTCGTGTCGCATCCCCGGAGGATACTAAACTTAAATACCTAGTTTGGTATTTTACCTACTTTTCGTTTTTGAGTTATTGTGTTCACAGACACACGGACACACACACACACACACACACACACACACACACACACACATGGACCTTTTTCCGAAAAAGCTTTTTTTAGATAAAGGGGACCCTAAAACATATATTTCCAATGAAATCTCGATATTGAATTTTTGGGTGGAGTGCAATACCTTCTCTATACACTATGTTCATAGTGCGTATAGAGAAAGTAATAACAACTGTAATCGGATATTAATATACCAGATGTACGGAAAAAATAGCGCAATATTTGTAAAGGAGATAGTCTGCAACAAAGGAAGAAAAATGGTTCCTGTAAACATCGGCCGTAACTCTAGTATCTTATGCAGTTTTGTCTTCTTTTGTAGATAAGTATATTTTGCACTCCAAGTTCTTTGGTACAAAACCAATGAGAACACATTATACTTAGAGATTTGTTACTAAGAGAATGCGTGTTCAATCCCTTTGACGGCATTCGGCAACAACCAGAGGAGTTCCAAAGAATGGGTGATTCCTTGAGAGACAGATGGAAGGTTGCACTGCAATTGATGGTGGTCACATCGATACTATGAAGAGTAGATCAAAGACATGTTGAAATGATTGATCGAAGTGGATATAGTAACCTTTTCCCGGATATCTGATATAGCTATAGCTACATTTGTACACTTAAGGTTACTTTTCAACATAATCACCGAAAAGATTGAGGTATTTATCGTACCTGTGCACAAGCTTTGAAATACCCGCTTCAAAAAATGTTGCCGCCAACGATTTCAAATGAACATTGACGTTGTTTTGAAGATCTTCGTTGGTTTAAAAGTGCCGACCTCCTAGCCACGTCTTCAGTTCAGGGAAAAGGTGAAAGTCGCTGGGTGCCAGGTCAGGACTGTAAGGCGGATGATCGAAAATGTCCCATTGAAATTGTTCAAGGAACCGATGGGTTGTGCCAGCAGTGTGGGGACGAGCGTTGTCATGGATCAACACAATTCCTGAAGTCAGCATTCTTCTTCGTTTGTTTTGAATGGCTCTCCGCAAACGTCGTACGAAGATCTTCAAAGCAACGTCAAACCTCATTTGAAATCATTGGTGGCAACATTTTTTGAAGCGGGTATTGCAAAGCTTGTGCACAAGTACGACAAATGTCTTAATCTTTTCGTTGATTATGTTGAAAAGTAACCATAAGTGAATAAAACTTTTAGTAATAAAATAATTGTTTTCTATGAGCTTGTCTTTTATTTATAGCCTATAGGAGGTTGAAAAAAACGGCCCTCGTATAATTAACCAACGCTCAATAAACATAATACAGCAGTTTATCTCTGAGAGTCTTGGGAGGTGTAACACCAGCTGCGCCACTGGATCTACCCAGAATTAATGTTATGTGTGTGTTATCAATAATAGTAAAATTCTAATTCATCTAAAATTCTAATACAGTAAATCCCTGATAGCTGAAAATTTCAAAAAATCTTGTGTGTAAAGGTGAGTTTGGAGTGGGGAGATTTTGCTGAAAAATCGTTGTGTCGCACCCTTGGAAGGTTTCGTTTTAATCGGCTTACCCTCCCTTATTTGTAGGACTGACATCCCCCTAGAACTTACAAACCAATGAGGTCAGAAGCCTGTCGGCACGAAACCGCAGAATGGCAAACCTGTTATGAGGAGTCGGCCCGTAGCCAGGCGTAAGCATGAGGAAGTGGATGATATGTGGGCAAAATTGATGATAGGAAAGGTGATGTTCGAGCAATTGGTGGAATGAGTGGCGGGGGAAACCGGAGGACCCGCAGAAAACCCACCACAAATCCCACATGCAGGCGCTCGGAATCGAACCCGGGCCGCCTAGATGGGAGGCGAGCTTACTAACCACTGGAAGCTACCGAAAATAAAAATCAAGTTTGCTATTTAACCGAATTTTCATTTTAAATTATGACTTTCACAAACACAGTCAGACAGACATTTCTCTAAAAATTATTTATTTTATTCAGGGAACCTCAAAACACGTATTGAAGGTGAAATCTCGTTTCGAAGTTCTGGGTAAAATATAATAAATTCCGTACCTATTATGTGCATTGGTAGAGAACTAAATAAACGATGCTACTTAGAAACAGTCATAGGGAGTAACTGTTTCGTACTCTCAATGTACGTTTCTAAATGTTTCTAAATAAAATTGCCTTGCCTCCACAGATGGGGCACATTCCTGGGATAACCCCCTCTCATTCCCCTTAGTTTCCAATCACAGGAATGTTCCCTATCTGAGGAGTCAAGGAAGATCAAATTCAAATTATACCTCAATGCAAGGCTATAAACGATTGGAGAGAAGGCCTAATAAATAACTAGTTATCGAGGAACAAAGAAGCTGTACTTAGGAAGATTTTTACTTTCTCCATACGCACTAAGTACATAGTGTATAGAGAAAGTATTGCACTCCACCAAAAATTCGATACCGAGATTTCACCGGAAATATATGTTTTAGGGCCCCCAATATCCAAAAAAAGCATTTTCACAAAAAGGTCCGTGTGTGTGTGTATGTATGTGTCCGGGTTTCCGTATGTCTGTGAACACGATAACTCAAAAACGAAGAGTCGGTAAAATACCAAACTTGGTACTTAAGTTTAGTATCTTCCAGGGATGCGACACGAAGATTTTGAGAAAAATCTCCCACCCCCAACTACCCTTTACATGGAACTTTTTTCGAAAATTTTGATTTTCTCAAAAATGTCTAACGATTTTGATTAAAATTTCGGATATTAAACACATTTACCTGACAAATGAAATGTATATCTTGAATTTTCTGGGAATAGCCTCTGAAGAGTAGTTTATTCTGGATGAATTTTACTAAATTTTGAATAACTGCTAAACCGTAAGAGATGGACAAAAACTTACTACACAAAAAATGCAGAGCACATTAAAACACACAATTTATGTTATATACATTTTTTTTCGTGGAGTTCGTCGTTTTTCTGACATTCCTTATTTTTGGTTTCTGCTATGAAAAACTTATACTTTTCTCATACAGGAACTTTCAACTCCTATCCATATGAACAAAGGAACTTCATTGACATAGCAACCAGCTTTTGACTATCACTTTAACCTACGGTTGTCCCTTATTTCACTTCTACTTACAAGGAAGCGAGTAATAAGACTATTTCTGCTAATTTTTTTCTGATTAGCATAAAGTAAATAGAAGTATGAACTTTTTAAGAATTATTTGTTGCAGAGATATGGAGAAAGTCATGTGAATGGTACACATAAGATTTTTTAATATGAGAGGCAGTTTAAATTAGGGTGTTTTTGTGGAAGGTAAAGAGGAAATGGAAACGGCTAGTTCAAAAAATCTGATGTGTTCCATTTATATGACTTTCTCTACATCTCAGCAACAAATTATTTATTACTTGCTCCCTTGTAAGTAGAAGCGAAATAAGGGAGTACCATATGCTAAATTGATAGTCAAAAGCTGGTTGCTATGTGACTGATATTCCTTTATTCGTATGGACAGCAGTTGACAAAGTCCTGTATGAGAAAGGTATAAGTTTTTTAAAGCTGAAACTAATAACAAGGAATATCTCAAAAACGACCTACTCCACGAAAAAAGTGTATGTAACGTAAATTGTGTGTTTTAACGTACTCTACAGCTTTTGTGCTGTAAGTTTTTGTTCACCTCTTACGGTTTAGCAGTGTGCAAAATTCTGTAAAATTCGTCCAGATTAAAACAGTTCCCAGGGAATATTCCCAGAAAATTCATGATATACACTTTGTCAGAAAAGTATATTTAATATACGATATTTTAATGAAAATCGTTAGTCATTTTTGAGAAGATAAAAATTTTCGAAAATTTTTCCATGTTAAGGGTAGTTGGGGTAAGGGGATTTTCCGGAAAATCTTTGTGTCGCATCCTTGGTAGATACCAAACTGCAACACCAAATTTGGTATTTAACAGTATTTTCGTTTTTGAGGTATGCTTCCCCCCCCACACACACATACATACACACAGACAGACACACACACGGGCATGTTTCTAGAAATGCTTTTTTTTTTTTTGGATTCAGGGGGTCTCAAAACATATATTTCCGGTGAAATCTCGGAATCTAATTTTTGGGTGCAATACAACCTTCTCGATACACTATATACATAGTACCTGTAGAGAAACTAAAAATATATTGTATCTAGATCAGATTTAAGATTACAAAGAATAACTATACAATAGTAGCCTATAGCTGTAGCCTGGCAAACTAACTGGGTTAAGGCTAGTCCTAAATATTTACGTACGTAGCACTTTAATAAATAAATAAAATAGCTATATAAATATAGCTTATTACTTCGGGTACCTCAAAACGTAAATTGTTGAAATATCCAATTAAATTTTTTGGTGTTATGCGACACTTCCCGTACCTATCATGGGGAAGCAGTACAGACAATGCTAAAGCTTTGTAATAGTTAATATGTAGATACCTGTAACATTTTCTGCCTAGAAAGTATTCTGATTTTTACTTTCTCTACACGTACTATGTACATAGTGTATAGAAAAGGTATTACATTCCACCCAAAAATTCGATACCGAAATTTCACCGAAAATAGGCGATTTAGGGTCCTCTGTATCCAAAAAATCTGTTGTGTTCCATTCACATGACTTTCTCAACATATCTGCAAAAAATATTAAAAAGCTTATGCTTCTATCTACTTCATACTAATCGAAAAAAATATCAGAAATAGTGTTATTATTTGCTTCCTTATAAGTAGAAGCGAAATAAGGGAGTACCATAGGATAAAAGTTATAGTCAAAAGCTGGTGCTATGTGACTGAAGTTCGTTTGTTTGTATGGACAGGAGTTGACAAATTCCTGTATGATATAGGTATAAGTTTTTCAAAGCTGAAACCAATAACAAGGAATATCTCAAAAACGATCAACTTCACGAAAATATATATATATATTAAATATATTGTATGTTTTAACGTGATATACATTTTTTGTGTACAAGAAAGAACTCCTAATATTTAACTCGATTAGCATGAAATAGATAGAAGCTTAAACTTTTTGACAATAATTTGTTACAGAGCTGTAGAGAAAGTCATATGAATGGAATGCATCAGATTTTTACTTTTGTTAGGATGAATATTCTTTGAGCATTTTCCATTTGGAGATGTATGCTATATTCAATATAAGTTAAGAAATGTCCAGCACTGTGATGACTACCCTAGTGTCGATCAATTAACCCAGGCACTTATACACTAAGGACGATTCACGTTGCTCAGGATCTGTAAATAGCCCGTCCTGTTGTTTATTCATACCCACATCTTGCTGACATAGGTGAACTTGTACAAGTTGTCGCAAGCATTAACGATATTTATGGACCACCTTAGGGGTCCAGGGATCGATTTCCGGCTCTTTCCCTTCCCACCACCTGCACTAACCATTATCGCAGCGTTCAAGATTTTATTAGATCATCTTATCGAACAACACATGTTGACATGTACGGGAGGTGTTAGGTTATGTCGCATCAGGATATAAGTAAATAGATCAGATATATTTATTGGTGTCAAATTATTAAAATATTACACAAATATTTACTGCACGAGTTATTGACCCTACATGTATATTTCAAATACAAGTTAAACGTGACAGAAAGAAACAAAAGAAAAAACTAAACAAGAAAGAAAAAATCTTATGTATACCATTCACATCACTTTTCTTGTTTGCAATCAAGACATTCTTACAAAGGACTATTCCTTTGTTTACATAATGTTAATCGAGATAAACATTAGCAGATATATTACTTCCTTACTTGTAAGAAGGTAAATAAAGCGAAGCTCTATCTCACAAAAGTTGGTCGCTAAGTGATACAATTGAAATTCGGTTCTCTTGCAAAAGTCCAGAGTAAAACAAGAAAGATATGAAATGAAGGAGACATCCCGTTTGAAGTAGTTTTAAGTATTTTAAAATTGAACCCAATAATGAGTGCCTCGGAAATGGTTCATTCTACAAAAAATATATAGATATAAAATAAATAAATAAACTGTAATTTAACGATATCTACATTTTATGCAGTAAGTTTTTCTCTTATCTTTCGAAAAATGTTCCTTGTAAAAGGTATTTGTAGTGGGTGGGGTTTCCTGAAAACCTTCGTATCTCATCCTATTAAGATACTGAGCATAAACGCAAAATTCCGGTGTTTAACGGACTTTTCGCTTTTGAGTTATAATGCCCACACACACAAATAAACGCACTCGCGCATTTTTTTCCTTCTTCTTTTTTATATTCAAGGGGAATGAAAATATAGTTACTGTGAAATTTCCATATCGAATTTTTGGATGGAACACAATACTTAAAAAATCTGATGTGCTCAATCCACATGACTTTCTCTACATATATGTAACAACTTATCGTTATAAAGCTAATTCTTCTATGTAGTTCATGATAACCGAGATAAATATTAGCAGAAGTTGCTTTATTACTTACTTTCTTGTAGAAGGGAAATAACATGCTAAAGTGATAGTCAAAATATTTTTAAGACTGCCTCCGTGGTCGAGTGGTCAGCAAGCTGACTTCTCACCCAGGTTCGATTCCCGGCTGGAACAGAGAATTTTCTTTAACCGGAATTATTCCCTATTCCCCACAGAGTCTGGAAGTATTTATGTGAGAGTGAATGCGTGTATGTTTGAGGAAAATAAAAACAATTGAAAAAAAAAGCAATGTAAAGAACCTACAGACAACTAGTTGTTTCTAATGCAAAGCACCCGATATGACCTTAGATGTTAAAGGAGACACTATAAATGAAACAACAAAATCTTTTAAAAGCTTAATTGTTATATGGTTGAAATCCGCATGAGAAAAGTTTCAAGCATTTTAAAACTGAAACCAATAAGAAGTAATATATAAAAATCTGATGTGTTTCAGTCACATGACTTTCTCTACATCTCTGCAACAAATTATTGTTAAAAAGCTTATGCTTTTATTTACTTCATGCTAATCTAGAAAAAATTAGCAAAAATAGTCTTATTACTTGCTTCCTTGTAAGTAGAAGCGAAATAAGGGAGTATCATAGGTTAAAGTGATACTCAAAAGCTGGTTGCTATATGATTGAAGTTCCTCTGCTTGTATGGACAGGAGTTGACAAAAACCTGTGTGAGAAAAGTATGTTTTTTTAAAGCTGAAACCAAAAACAAGGAATATCTAAAAAAAAACGATCAACTGAAGTTCCTTTGTTTGTATGGACAGCAGTTGACAATTCATGTATGAGAAACCTATAAGTTTTTCAAAGCTGAAACTAAAACCAAGGAATATCTTAAAAACGATCAACTCCAAGAAGAAAGTGTATATAACATAAATTGTGTGTTTTAATGTGGGCTACATTTTCTGTGTGGTAAGTTTTTGTCCATATCTTACGGTGTAGCAGTTATGCAAAATTCCGTAAAATTCATCCAGAATCAAGTAGTCTTCAGAGGCTATTCCCAGAAAATTCAAGATGTACCATTTATTTGCCGTGTATCTTTAATATTTGACATTTTAGTCAACTTCGTTAGCCATTTTTGAGAAAATTAAAACTTTTGAAAAATGTTCCATATAAAGGGTAGTTGCGGTGGGGGATTTTTTTGAAAATCTTCGTGTTGCATCCTTGGAAGATACCAAGTTTGACTTTTAGCGGTCTTTTCGTTTTTGAGCTAAGCTGCCCACACACACACACACGGACATCTTTCTAAAAATCCTTTTTTTGGATTCAGGGGGTCTCAAAACATGTATTTCCGGTGAAATCTCGTTATCGAATTTTGGGTGCATTACAATACCTTCTTTATACACTATGTACATAGTACGTGTAGAGAAAGTAAAGATATTCCGTTGTGTTGCATACATAGACTTTCTGTACACACTATTGGTCTATTATTTCAAAGCCTTGTTCTATCTTCATGTTAATATAGATTAATATTTGCATACATTGTCTTATTGCATGTATATTAGTAGGTACAAGGGGATTAGGAGAATACAATAGGATTAAATATAGTCGCTATGTGATGTTTTTGAAATCTGTTTGTGCATGCATGACCAAGAGAGGAAGGAAGTGCAAGCATATGTTTTTGAAAATTCAAACTTATAGCAAGGGATATGGCGGATATCATTAGTTCTTTAAAAACAACTTATTTGACATAAATCTTATTTTATGCTGAGATTCACATTTGTTCTGCATTAAGATTTTTGTGTTTCGTACGTTTTACCAGTTACGCAAAGGTCAGAGAAAATTAAAGGTACTTCAGGGTATACTCCCAGAAAATTCAAAATAAAAGCTTTATTTGTCTTGAAAATATCTTAAATATGGTATTTTAATCTAAACTATTAGTATAATTTTTGAGAAAATTAACATTTTCGAAAAATGTTTGCACGTATAAGATAGTTTGTGGTAGGGGAATTTCCCTGAACATTTTCGTGTCGCTTCTTTATAAGTTACCCAACTTAAATTCCAGTTTTATATTAACCGAATTATCGTTTTTAACTATGTTTTTTTTCAGCACATTATCACAAACGTGCGCGAGCCGTAATCACACACGTATATGTTTGTAAAAGTGCTTTTTCTGGTAAAGGGTGCCTCAAAATTCATATTTCTCGTGAAATCTGACTGAATTTTGTTACACTACTCTGTGTTTTAATAAAAAGAGATATAACGAGGGAGCATGATTACTTAAACAGAAAATATGCCTAAATACTAGATTCTTTATTATATATAGTCCTTACCGTTCAGTGTATTTAGAGAGTGTACTGCTCAGAATTGATACTTTTACTTTCTCTACATTGTACCTGGTATATAGATAAAATTTGAAGTCGATACTTCACCAGAAATATGTTTTGAAGTCCTCTGAGTAAAAAACAACATTTAAAGCTGTGTGTGTGTGTGCATCTGTGGAAAATATAGCTATAAAACGAATACACCGTTAAATACCAATCTTGGCACTTAAGTTTAGCATCATCGAAGATACGACACGAAGATTTTCAAGAAAATCCCTGCACAGCAAACTACTCTTTACATGGAAAAGTTTTCGAAATTTTTATTTTTCTCAAAAATGTCCCTAACCACTTTAATTAAAATACCGTATGGTACATGTATTTACATCACAAATAAAATGTGTATCTTGAAATAACCCCTGAAGACCTGTTCAGTCTGGATGAAGCACACAGTTTGTCATATACATTTTTTGCAGGGTTATCCGCTTCCGAGATTTTTGTTATTGGATTCAATTTTAAGCTTTTCTTTTCAACCGGGAAGTCATCACTTGTTCCATCTCTCTTTTGTTGTGACCTGGCCATTCAAAACGAACCGAACTTCAATTGTTCATATAGCGACTGGCTTTTAAAAGATTTGACTGTTTAGCCTATTGTATGCTCTTCTATTAAGTAGGAAGCAAGTAATAAGATGTTTTATCTTGATTTATATGATGTTAATAAAATAATACTTTTTGTAAGGAAAGTTTTTGGAACAGCTAGAGAAAGTCATATGAATGGAACACCTTACTGCACATTCTGTAGTGATGCTACAGTTCCTTAATTGTTGCTCTCAAAGCTTTTTTTTTTTTTTTTTTCCCAGTGTTTAACGCTTTTACTATTTGTGACACAGCAAGCGATGACACTGGATATATATGGAATGAAGATGGAGCACCGGTGGAACTTGAAGGCGGGGAAACCGGAGAAAAACTCGCCCGGCGTTCCTTTGTCCACTACAAATCTCACATGCGGTCGCTTGGGATCGTCTAGGTGAGAGGAGAATGGTCTAAGCACTCGGCCACGGCGCGGCCTCTTGTTGGATCTACTACCTTTCCTTAGGTAATTTTTACTTTCTCTAACCCCATTGTATGTACAATGACTTGCATAGGGATAGAAAAGGTAGTGCATTCCACCCAAAATTCGATACCGACATTTACCGGAAATACATGTTTTGGGTCCCCCCCCAAAAAAAAAAACATTTTTAGGAAAAGGTCCGTGTGTGTGTGTGCCTGTGTGTGTATGTGTCTGTATTTTCCAAATAACTTTGGTATTTTCCAAGGATGCGACGGAAAGATTTGCAAGAAAATCCCCTCACCCCCAACTACCTTTTACATGGAACTTTTTTCGAAAATTTTGATTTTCTCAAAAATAGCTCTAACGATTTTGATTAAAATATTTACCTCTCAAATAAAATATATATTTTGAATTTTCTGGGAATAGCCTCTGAAAACTACTTTATTCTGGCTGAATTTTACAGTATTTTGCATATTTGCTAAACCGTAAGAGATAGACAAAAAATTTGGAGCACGTTAAAGCACTCAATTTATGTAATATACGTATATTTTTTTTCGTGAAGTTTATCGTTTTTTTAGATATTCCTTGTTATTAGTTTCTGCTTTGAAAAACATACTTTTCTCATACAGGAATGCGTCAACTTTTGTACATACAAACAAAGGAACTTCTGTCACATAGCAACAAGCTATTGACTATCACTTTAACCTTGGTACTCCCTTATTTCGATTCGATTTCGATTTCGATTTCGACTCTACAAGGAGGCAAGTAATAAGGCTATTTCTGCTAATTTGTTATCGATTAGCATGAAGTCAATGGAAGAATAACCTTATTACTACTATTATTATTATTAATAATAATAATAATAATAATAATAATTGCAGTAAGTAAAACAACCTTTTCGCAAGATTCCGGGTTGAACGAGTGTAAGGTGTACAACAACTTAATTCTAAACGTACTCTCTGGGCATTGTGATTATTAAAATTACAGTTCGCAACGAAGCTTCCCTAATTAATAGCTTTTAGTTGAGTAAATTAAGTGGAAGTACCTTGCACAAAGTGTGCGGGGCCCAGGTAAACAGGTGCTGGGGCAGATGCTTCAATTGGTGGTAGTTGAATTTGTTCACATTTCACTGTCGGTAGATGTAAATATCGAGATAGTGTTCGAACAACTTGTCAAGCAGGATGTTAAAAAGTAATAAGGCATGGCCTTTTTTGTTGCTAAGTACAGTTGGAGAAGAAACGAAACTCTGGCTGCGAAACTCTTTCCTTTGTAATGTGAGCGGATGTGGGGGTCCTGGCCGTCACGAAAGGTTATGTGCCCACATTCACACCTAGCTACTGGAACACGTATCTCTCGAGTTCTCAACCTGTGTACCGCGACCCTGGCTTCAAAGCAAACGTTACACTATATAAATACTAAATTTAACGTATTAATGTTTACTGATTTTATTAATAAAGCAACTACCGCCCCATGCCCATGTGATTAGATCACCTACCTCTCACCTCTCGATCCCAAGCGACCGCTTGAGAGATTTGTGGTGGACAAAGCGGCGCAGGGACGGTTTTTCTCCGGATTCCCCAGCCATCGCATTTCTAGGTGCTCCATCTTCATTCCATGTATCACCAGTGTCATCGCCTGCGGTGCCATGGTAGTAAAAGTGGACGTTAAACACTATCCAATAATAATAATAGTAATAATAATAATAATAATAATAATAATAATAATAATAAAGCATGCTCCATTACGTAATATTACTACATGCTAAACATAAACACTTACATAATTCGTACAATGTTTACTTTCTCTACACGCACTATGTACATAGTATATAAAGAAGCTATTGCATTCCACCCAAAAATTCGATACCGAGATTTCACCGGAAATAGACGTTTTAGGGTCACCAGTATCCAAAAAAAGCATGTTTAGAAAAAAGTCCGTGTGTGTCTGCGAACACGATAACTCAAAAACGAAAAGTCGGTAAAATACCAAACTTGGTATATAAGTTTAGTATCTTCCAAGGATGCGACACGAAGGCTTTAAGGAAAATCACCCCAAACTACCTTTAGATTGAAAAAGTTTCGAAAATTTTGATTTTCTCAAAAATGGCTCCATCGATTTGATTAAAATACCATATATTAAATATATTTACACGACAAATAAAATGTACGTTTTGAATTTTCTGGGAATAGCCTCTGAAGACCTGTTTATTTGGGATGAATTTTGCAAGATTTTATATAACTTGTAAACCGTAAGAGATAAATAAAAACTTACTATACAATTTATGTAGATCTCGTTGAAACACACTATTTATGTCGCATACATTTGTTTTTTCGTGGAGTTGAGAATTTTTGAAATATTTCTTATTATTGGTTTCAAATACGGGAATTTGTCAACTCCAGGCAATGCAGAGAAACGTGGTAACCAGGTTTTAAAAGATTTGACTATCGTTTTAGCCCAGTGTATTCCATTATTTACCTTTTTCTTACAAGAAAGCATTTCTAGTTAGGTTTATCTCGATTAACATGAAATAGACAGAAGAATAAAGCTTTTTAACAATAATGTGTTACAGAGATGTAGAAAACGTCATGCACATGGAATACATCAGATTATTTTTTAACAGATGGCTATTTGATATTGTAATTATTAGTCTTTCAGTGTTATTCAAAATCAATGGAATTAACAAACGTTTTGAAGTGTGTGAAATAAGAATTGATCGCTTTTAGGTGTGGGCACATATGCTTCGTTTGCATTTATTTCTCTTCTACAAACAGATCTAATAACCTATACATGAACATAAATATGTAATATACATATAAAGTACTTTTCATTACATATAAATTGCTTTTGAATAGAAATAACCAAATTCAGAACTATAACACAAGAAAATATCTGATTTGTTCCACTCACTAGACTATGAGCCATACTGCCCACATACACACACACACACACACACACACACACACACACACACACATATCTTTTTCCAAAAATGCTTTTTTTTTATTCAGATAGTCTTAAAACGTTTATTTCCTGTGAAATCTCCTTATGGAATTTTTGGATGGAATACAATACCTTCTCTGTACACTATGAACATAGTATCTGTAGAGAAAGTAACAATGTTGTTCCATTCACATAACTTTCGCTACCTATTCGACAGCACATTATTCTTACAAAAGCTATTCCTATAGAATATGTTTCATGTTAATCAAAATAAACACTAGCAAAATTGGTCACATTACTTATTTCCTTGTAAGTAGATGGTAAATAAGGGAATACAAAATGCTAAAACGTTAGTCAAAACCATTAAAAGCTCTGGTCATCCGATTACATTGAAATTCCGTTTCCTTTACATAGCCAGGATATTGTTTATAATATCTTTTCGTTTGAAAAGTGTAAGTATAATAAAACTGAAACATATAACCAGGAATATCTCGGGGGTTCATTAAAAAAAACAAAAAAGAAGAAAAGCAATAAAGCAAAACAAAAATGCTTAAGAAGGAAATTGTATTATTTAACAAATAAATATACCTTTTTGTAAGATTTTTACATATTTCGTTTATTTACCGGTTATGCAAAGTTCTCCATAATAAAGGGGATATCAGAGACTATTCTCAGAAAATTCAAGATATACGTTCTATTTTACCATCATTAACATATTTAGAAAATAAAGGATTTCGAAAGTTTTTTGCACGTAAAGGGTAGTTTGGGGTGGAGATTTTCCTTCACGTCGTCTCCTGGTATTTAATCAAATTTTTGTTTTGAATTGTCGTGTTCACAGATACACGCAATATCGATACTATTCACGGATACACACACCGCGCGCGGCAAATTTTTCAAAAATGTCTTACGTTATACAGGAGATACTGAGATGTATATTTACAGTGAAATCCCGGTTTTGGGTGGAATGCCTTCTCTCCCTGTGGGCTATATACATAGGAGAGAAAGTAAAAAGGGTATGGGACAATACTTGCTTTGTAATAAACAAGGGCCAAATTAAAACATCCTATGTGTTCTACATAGAGAAAATTCTTCTAAGTACAGACCCTGCCGGGTGAAAGAGTTGTACTGCTGCCGAAGTATGAATTTTCAGACACGTTTTAAGCTATAACAGCAGCGACATTGCATTTGGTCTGCGTAAATCCTCAGCGCCATAACTTGTCCGTGTACGTGATAGTCCCTTAAGGCTCGCTCACACGTAGCGTCTGAAACATTGTCGAGGAGCTCTTCTTTAGCCATGCTTCTAGATACGATTAACATTGACAGTTGATTTCGTTTACGCGCTAATAAAGGTGCCGACGTTTACTTACGTATAATACAGGCATGGGGCCGAGAGGAGAGGTAGTGATTAAGCATGTCTCACCCGACATTCCCTTTCCGAGTGACGAAGGCTGTTTTGATACAAGTACAATGGTGACTTTGTTCCACCTGCGCGGTAGTAACAATTTCTACACTGGTATTAACTATTTTGTTTATAAAACATATTTTGCATACAATAGTTACTACAGTCACCTACTGTGGTTAGGAAAATTACATAACCTTCCTTAATTTTATGCACTTAATATTATTTTTTTTTTCAGAATCGGCTTACCCTCCCCGTATTTATAGGACTGACATCCCGCTAGGACTTAGAAGCCAATACCTAGGGGTCAGAATCCTGTCGGGGAGCCAACGGCACGAAACCACAGAATGGAGAACCTGTTTCGAGAGGTCGGCCCGAACATGAAGTGGATGATATGAAATGTAAGCAAAATTGATGAATGGAAAGGTGATGGTGGAATGAGTGGCGGGGGAAACCGGAGAACCCGGAGAAATTCCTCCCAGACGCAACTTCGTCCACCACAAATCGCACACGGGCGCTGGGAACAGAACCTGGCCACCTAGATGGAAAGCGGGTGGTCTAACCACTCAACCACGACGTCGCCACTTAATATCCTTACGCTGCTTTATGATTAACATACTAAATTGTTTCTCTTTCACAATAAATAAAGAGTAAAGTTCCATTGCTATTCAGCCTTAAAATACTTTAAAACTATTTGATTAACATAATAAATCGTTTGATTTTGTACTCAAAATTGTGTTCAAACTTTGAAACACAAAATACAATAGCGTATATAATCTATAGCTTGTGTATATCATCTTCTCTCTGGAGGTTTCACTGAGGAATTCGCATGACATCCATTTCAATTCGTTAAGCTTGCGTTTTCTCTGCAACCCTAAGAGAAATAACTTAAAATGTACTTCATATATAGTTGTAATAAATATTATATATAATTATGTATTAAATCGCATGAAATGATCTAATAATATGCACTCAACCTTTTAGATAAGGTTCTGTTCCGGATATCTAATAAACTAATAAGAAACTAAACCCCTAAACTGTGGAATCATATCGGCCCTTTTATGATGTTCACAAATACGAGAATTCAGAAAGCAGTTTTTGAAATTGGAACTAAATACCTGTAAGATTACCAAATTTTGCTTCAGGCTTCTGATCAAAATGCCGCTTTATATTGTAACGTTTTATACTTCCAAATTAAAGCCCGCATATTAAACAGCAGACTTCTTTTTTTTTTTTTTCTTTATATATGTATATAACTTACAAAAAATCCTTTCTGCTACTCTTGAGGAAGCAGACGTCCCGACGAAGACATAATCATCACTGAATGAAGCAAGGATAAAGCTGAGCAGCAGTGAAGGGGAGGGATGACCGGTGGAGTGATGTAAGTACGCGTTACAGTGGAGTGGCCCTTTGTCCATATTGTAGATAGAGAAGCTGCTGTATTGCACCCAAAAATTCTTTAACGAGATTGTTTAGAATAAGCTCCGCGCGCGCGCGCGCGCGCGCGTGTGTGTAAAGCATAAATCTAAAACAAAAATTCCGCTAAATACCAACCTTGCTAATTAAATTAAGAACTTCCAAGGATGCGGCACAAAGGTGTTCAAGAAAATCCATCCCCCGCTCTTTTTCAAACATGGCTCCAACGATTTTTATTAAAATACTTTAATTTTAGAACATTTAATGGATGAGTTTTATATAACAGTAAATCATAAGTAAGACCGGATTCTTAGGTTCTGACCTATTTTATTCCTGACCTCCTACACTCCAATCTTCGATTTATTTCAATGTTTTAGTTACCAAGGAGTAATATACTGCAATTTTATAGAGTCTAAATTTACCTTATTTTACATTAGAACCTAATAAAACCTGTTTTTCGTGATAGAACCTAAAAGTGTCTAATTCGGTTATTTAAGCAAATAAGAGTAGACTTATGAATATAAAAGTATTTTTAAAACGAAGGGAGACCGTTCGAATGAGGAAACTATTAAATAACTATATTATGAAATCTTATGTAATACCATACAATATTAAACTTTAATTAAACCGTCCGCCACAATAATAAACTAATTAAAACGTCCGCCGCCTTCAGTTATCATTTTCTAGCTATTGCCAAAAGGGGTGGTCAGTGGCATGCATGCGAAACGCGTGATGTTTACATGCCACAACAATAGGTGAAAACTAGAGGCAAACATTTTAATAGCACTGTTGAGTAGTATTCATTATTGCTTCTTCCGTTATAGGGTCTTTCTAACACGACATTTTCAAAATTCAGTGGCAAAATATTCAGTCTCCATGCTACTGGTGACGACAGCAGTTGTTTGCACCATGCTCAAAAGCAAATCATCAAGAAGTTCTCTGCTCCACGAGTGGATCCTGATCGACAAAAGCTTTTCTACAGATGGTCATTTATTGTACCGCATGGCAGAAACAGGTAGGAATAATTTCTTGTGTTTTTCGTATTTTGGTGTTTCTTCACCCTGCTATTTTTTTAAAATAATACTAAAGTGCAACTTAAAGTATTCTCTCTTTAGACTCCATCACACATCCCAAATTATTTAATACTTATTTGCCGGTGGTGGGTATTTAAATTGACTTATTTTCTTGTTCACATTTGATTTACAAATGTCAACAGAAAAACGTTCTCACTTTGTTCAACATCGACAATAAACAACTCATTCTCAAATGCTGTTAGGAATGAATCTCAAAATAAGCAGAGTTTCTTAACATCAAAGCCAAGCAGTTCTTATGAAGCTAATTCGTTTAACATGCGTTTATGTGAAGCTTTTACCAATTGTTACACTACAAAACCCAATATTGAAAAACGTTTTTCAAGAATTTTGCAACTCTGAAGTACCAGATGAGCCACCTTAAGAAAGAAAGTATGCCCCAGTTGTATGAGAAAGCTATTGAAGACCTAAAGGCAGACATCGCTGATCACAACATTTGGTTAAGTGTGGACGAAACAACGGATGCTTGTAGTAGATATATTGCCGCCATAGTTGTGGTCAAACTCACTTCTGAGGAACCCCCATGTAAAAGTATACACATAATGTGTAAGGGAAGAAGATGCGAAACGGAGATCACACAGACTAACATCCTAAGTTAATCTAAGCTGCGAACTTGTGAGCTCATGTGCTTTTTGGTGTCACGAGGTACCATTGTGCATGCTTAAGAACTTCGTTGAATCGGATGAACAATTACTGGTATGTATTTAAGCTGTTTGTGATTAGGTTCACAACAATCCTTGAATTTTTTACAACGTGCGAGGTTCATTTCTTCTTAGGTGCAAACTCTGCAGGAATGTTGCAGATTGTCACATTGAATAGTTCCTCTGGCGACTTGTATTTTGGGCCTCGGGTATTGTATTATTTCTCGAAGTCTCTTTCTGTGTTTATGGTTGAATGCACTTTCCTGAATAGTACATGGTTCTTAATTATTTTTATGTAATATTGTTTCGCAAATTGTGAACCGAGCCTACAATTGTAATGTGTACGTACATAGCAAATCAATGTATGATGCACTGTATTTTAGAAATTCCTTCGAGGGATATGTAGAAGTGTTAAATGCAATTGTTATTGAAATTTCCGTTGCACTTACATGCTAATCGTACATTACATGTATTTTATTTGTCAATATGAAAAAATCATTACGTAATGCAGCAAAATAGGAACGACACATTATAAAATATACAAAGAAGACAACATCAAAATAAAGGTAATGTATAGAGGCTTGAATTTTCAACTCCCTCAACATCTTGACCCGCTGCCTACACCATAGCGCTAAATAATGCCACTATGCCCATGCTCTACAAAATCTCGATCCACTGCGGTTTGATCAGTGGTGTGCTAAACTTTGATAACATTTTATGGTGTAGCAAAGAATATAGAACCCATAGCCCTTAGGTTCCCTATTTGAAAACGTTTATCTTGGTCCCCTCTACAATCCTGCCAATTTCTGCGGTCGAATTCTGGGTCATGGTGTGTGTGTGTTGTTTTTTATTCTGACGAAGAATAGCAATGAACAGGCAGTGAAACAGCAATAAATTATCACAATGTAAAGCTAATCTTAGTAATATTTCGATACAGTTTAAGCTCATTGGGCAGCCAAAATTTGATCATCTGAAAAGAAATGTTTAACATTTTTAGTAAGCCTTTCATTGGATATCCTCAAGATGAGTATGTTAATCCATATTTATAATGCCCTGGTTCAAATGCCTTCTTAGAGACCGACTTTTAGTTTTGAACAAAGCATGGAACAATGAAAGCAGCAATTATTGTTTGAACTCGACAAGCCAATACACACCTGGCTGCGCAGACGAGTGCAAGAGTCGGGAATTGAAAAAATTGATGGAGGGTAAAAGACGTTCAAGGTCGCGCGCAATACATTGGTTTTAATGGGAAAATTGTGAAATTTAAAACAGCTATAATTACGTCATACGGATACCTGAGTTGGAAATGATTGCGACAACACGTTCTTTATGATCGTCAGTAATCTATGCACAGAGATTAGACCTCGAATGTCCTGTTAGGAGTTACATAAAATCCCTCCATTGACTAGACGGAATTTCATTCCATAACTTAACAAAACAAAAGTAAATGTTATCATTGAATTTGAACATTGCATATCAGCATTTTAAGTACTTTACAAACTGGATGTAAGCATCAGTGATTCGATGCATCCTATCTGTTTTTTACTTTAATGTAGAAAGCCGTCAACAAGAATTATAAAGAAGGCTTGTTAAGACTGTCTCTGTACTAAAGTGGTCAAAATTCAGAATTAAAAATGCAAAAAATGCTGGGTTCGATTCTACGGTGATGAAGCAATTCTTTTTCCATTATCATCATTCCCCACTCTTAAGAGCCTGGAAATATGAATGCGGTACTGAGAAGTACATTTTTAATATATACCTCAACAATTGAAGCAGTTGTTATAGAAGTCAAAGTGGTAATACGACGGACGGTATTACCTATGGCGGTATGTAAATAAAAACAAATAAATAAATAAAACAGATAATGCAACAATGGATTTTCAGAGATGATATGTACAATATAAAAATAAAACAAATGTGAAATTAGGTACCTGTATTCCTGTTCAGTAAACTATATTCAAGATGTTGATTAAGATTTTCTGTTAGTATTTGTGGCATATTTTAGTTAAATAGATAAAATAGGTATTTTAATATGATGTACACCACAGGAGAGTATGATCTGTGCTTCCTAAAATAATGCATAAACAAACTTAAAATTAGAATCCATTATTACTAAATGTTCTTTATGCTCTTACACTTTTGCAAAATTCCTTTTTAACACCCTGCGGGGTTGTGATACAGTCTGAAATTACAGATTTGAAAAACTAAGTTAATTGAGATTTCGGGTAATTGTTTAATTTAGGACGAATTATAATATTTAATTTGATATTCTGGCACTGATTCCTAATGCTAATGAATACACACAAAATAGTTGTAAGAATGAAATTAGTATCATCTCGTTTTTGTTCTCATGGAGTCAATTTTTCGCAAAATGCATTGAGTATAGAGTCTGTGGTAGTTCGAAGGCACAAATGTGTCACGTCTCAGAGCAGCTAACCACTTATTTATTGGAAACCTAAAATAAATTATCATTCGCTTAGTGACCGAGAAAACCCACGAGAATAAATTGAAATAAATTTGGAACACAAATCACAAATGTTACAATTTATTCTTACGGATGGAAAGTGATCTTGGTATCATTTCTACCGGCGCTTGGTACAGTTATATGAAACATAGGAATGCACCATGTTTACTATTAAAGCCTAATTAACCTTTAAAACATCTCGTTTTTAAAGTCTTAAGCGTATTAAACATATGACGAGAAGCATGTTCTTACCCTCCTGAGGCAACTGCGCCTGAGGCTTCAATTAGCGACAGCAACAACACTAGCGTCTGCGGCATGTCTACGTAATACAATTCCAAGGTCTTTGGAATTTGATAAACTGTGAAATTTAAATCACACAGAATTATAAATTATTTGGAAGTCTATATTTACCCACAGTACTGCCTCTGGCTTTCAAATGGGGAAGCGAGTGTCCCTTATTGTCATCTAAAAATCTGACAGTTCTAATTGGAATATATTTCAATGTTCCAATAATAAGTATAAAGCCGATGTCCCACGGTCAAATATTTTGGTCCAATACTCTTTAAATAAAAATTGGATCGTGGGACATCGGATAACTTCATTGTGTACAATTTCCGTCCTATATTTGGTCCAATTCCAGTTTGCTACAACAGGATACAGCGGTTTCTAAGTTTTGGTCCAAACGTATGAAATCACCAATAAGCGACCTGGTGGTAATGACGTAATAAGATGGCTAGGTCTTCCTTCCCGCCCACGTGATTGTTTGGGTGAAACCTTGCTGTATATTGCAGACTTTGCCCAAATAATAGGGTTATAGTAGCGAGCTATGATTGAAATACACATTTTTTTTTTTTTTTTTTTTTTTTTTTTTTTTTTTTTTTTTGTGCGGCAGAGATATATGAAATAATGACTCTGGTATTTATAACACCTGCAAATGCATTTTATTGGATCCATTTGCACCTAACCTTCTTTTCTCAACAAAAATATAAAAACGTGATTGCTGGTTGATTTGCTGGTATGGACTACCTCATATTTGTATCTTGGCGAGTGATTTTTGCCTCAACTAAGGACAGCAACTTCGTAACAAATTTTCGCCCATTCTAAGGAAGTTAAAGTAATTCACAGGGTCGGAAAAGGATTCATTTTGCAGCATATGTAGTGCACCTCTTCCTTGGCCTGCATTTTTACGTTACAGCCATTGTCTAGTCCAGCAAAGCCTCTTTATTGATTTTTACTTTCTCCATACGCACTATGTACATAGTGTATAGAGAAAGTATTGCACTCCACCAAACATTCGATACCGAGATTTCACCGGAAATATATGTTTTAGGGTCCCCAATATCCAAAAAAAAAAGCATTTTCACAAAAAGGTCCGTGTGTGTGTGTGTGTGTGTGTCCGTGTGTCTGTGAACACGATAACTCAAAAACGAAAAGTCGGAAAAATACCAAACTTGGTATTTAAGTTTAGTATCTTCCAGGGATTCGACACGAAGATTTTGAGAAAAATCCCCCAACCCCCAACTACCCTTTACATGGAACTTTTTTCGAAAATTTTTATTTTCTCAAAAATGGCTCTAACGATTTTGATTAAAATTTCGGATATTAAACATATTTACCTGACAAATGAAATGTATATCTTGAATTTTCTGGAAATAGCCTCTGAAGAGTAGTTTATTCTGGTTGAATTTTACTAAATTTTGAATAACTGCTAAACCGTAAGAGATGGACAAAAACTTACTACACAAAAAGTGTAAAGCACATTAAAACACACAATTTATGTTAAATACGTGTTTTTCGTGGAGTTCGTCGTTTTTGTGACATTCCTTATTTTTGGTTTCTGCTATGAAAAACGTATACTTTTCTCATACTGGAACTTGTCAACTCCTATCCATATAAACAAAGGAACTTCATTCACATAGCAACCAGCTTTTGACTATCACTTTAACCTACGGTTGTCCGTTATTTTGCTTCTACTTACAAGGATGCGAGTAATAAGACTATTTCTGCTAATTTTTTCTGATTAGCATAAAGTAAATAGAAGTATAAGCTTTTTAAGAATTATTTGTTGCAGGGATATGGAGAAGTTCATGTGAATGGTACACATCAGATTTTTACTTTCTCTATACGCAATATGCACATAGTGTATAGAGAAGGTATTGCACTCCACCTAAAAATTCGATACCGAGATTTCACCGGAAATATATGTTTTAGGGCTCCCTTTATCTAAAAAAAGCACTTTCGGAAAAAGGTCCGTGTGTGTGTGTGTGTGTGTCCCTGTGTTTGTGAATACGATAACTCAAAAACGAAATTTGGGTCAAATACCAAACTTGGTATTTTAGTTTTGTATCTTACAGGGATACGACACGAAAATTTTGAGAAAAATCCCCCCACCCCCAACTATCCTTTACATGGAACTTTTTTCGAAAATTTTGATTTAGATAAAAATGGCTCTAACAATTTTGATTAAAATTTTGTATATTAAAGATATTTACCTGGCAAGTAAAATGTTTATCTTGAATTTTCTGGAAATAGCCTCTGATGAATACCTTATTCTGGATGAATTTTACAAAATTTTGAATAACTGCTAAACCGTAAGAGATGGACAAAAACGTACTGCACGAAAAATGTAGAGCACGTTAAAACACACAATTTATCTTATATACATTTTTTTGTAGAGTTCATCGTTTTTTAGACATTCCTTGTTTTTGGTTTCTGTTTTGAAAAACTGATACTTTTCCCTTACAGGAATTTGTCAACTGCTGTCCATACAAACAATGGAACTTCAGTGACATAGCATCCAGTTTTGACTATCACTTTAACCTATGTTACTCTCTTATTTCGCTTCTATTTACAAGGAATAGCAATAAGACTATTCTGCTCATTTTTTCTGATTAGCATGAAATAAATAGAGGCATAAGCTTTTTAAGAATAATTTGTTGCAGAGATGTAGAGAAAGTCATGTGAGTGGTACACAACAGATTGTTTCTTTCTATTATTATATGCTCTTGCAATGGAAACATAAACTAAGCTTGTGACAGCGAACTTAAATAATCGTGGATCAGCAACCTCCACCATTTTCTATCAGCTGTTCATATACATGTGAGAAATATTTGACCAATACATACTCCCGTGGGAATGGAATGGAGAAATTGTACACAACGTTCACGTTCTATCAAAAATGTTTGACCAAATTTTAACCGTGGGACATCGGCTTAAGGGAAGAAGCGTCCTCACTCTAATTTGCTTAGTGTGAGAGCGCCTTAACCCTGCAGGAATTAACATGAGCGAACTGCGCTCATCACGAAACTTAAATTACAGGAGGGTGTCGTTTATCGGGTGCACATGGCGCTGGTTTGGGCGCCCACATATGGTCCTGATTACCACCATTTAAAGCCAACATTTGCAGGGAGTTGATGTGGAACCCACACAGGAGGCAACCATCTTGCTGAGTGCTAACCGCTCCGACCCTGATTTCGTACAAACAACATAAAAAAACTCATGCTCCTCCAGGCTTAACTAACGCCTTGTCAAATTGTTACATTTAAAATGTCAATTATGATGGATAACTTTAAACTTAGCAAGACTTTTCTGAACGTAACATTCACCGATTTTCTCTCTCCATTCTTCTTCAATGTATTCTTATAAAACTTATTACTTTCTCTAGCACGTATGTACAAAACTCTACTAATATTTCACCCGAAATGTATGCTTTGAGGACTCCCGAATAAAAAAGTGGGTGTGTGTCTATGGACACATAACTCTAAAACGAAAAGCCGATTAAATAGCAGACTTGGTATTTAAGTTTAGTATCATGGAAGGATACGATACGATACGAGGATTTTCAGAAACATCCACCCCTTCCCCACGCCAAACTACTCTTGGAAAAAAATTATACATTTTTTCTACCAATTTGGTTTAAAATACTGTGTATTGCAGATATTTACATGGTAAATAAAATGTATATGCTGAATTTTCTGGGAATAGCCTCTGAAGACTCTTCAATCTGTATGACTTTTGCATAGCTGATAAACCTTAGAAATAGATAAAAGTTACTACACAAAAAATGTAGACTTCGTTACAACACTCAATTTAGGTCATACACATTTTTTGCGGACTTAACCGTTTCAGAGCTGACTACAATTTAAAAAAAATCTGATGTGTTCCATTCACATGACTTTCTCTATATCACTGTAACAAATTATTCTATTTACTTCATCTAATGGAGCAAAAATTAGCAGAAATAGTCTTATTACTTGCTTCCTTGTTAGTAGAAGCGAAATAAGGGGGTACCATATGTTAGTCATAGTCAAAAGCTGGTTGCTCTGCGACTGAAGTTCCTTTGTTTGTATGGACACGAGTTCACAAAGTCCTGTATGAGAAAAGTATGTCTTTATAGCTAAAAAAAAAAAAAACAATTAATATCTCAAAAAAAAATCAACTCCGCGAAAAAAATGAATATAACATAAATTGTTTTAAGATGCTCTACATTTGTTGTGTGGTAAGTCTTTGTCCATCTCTTACGGTTTAGCAGTTATGCAAAATTCCGTAAAATTGACCGAAAATAAAGTAGTCTTCAGAGGCTATTCCCAGAAAATTCAAAATATACGTATTATTTGCTATGTAAATATCTTTAATGTACGATATTTTAATCAAAATCCTTAGAGCCATTTTTTAGAAAATCAACATTTTCGAAAAAAGTTCTATGTAAAGGGTAGTTTGGGGTGGGGGGATTTTCCTCAAAATCTTCATGTCGTATCTTTAGAAGATACTTATATACCAAGTTTGGAATTTAACGGTCTTTTCGTTTTTGAGGTATACTTTCCACACACACACACACACACACACACACACACGCACACACAGAGGGACTTTTTTCCGAAAATACTTTTTTTTTATTTGGATTCAGGAAGACCAAAAACATGTATTTCCGGTGAAATCTCGGTATCGAATTTTTGGGCGGAATACAGTATCTCCTCTCTGCACTATGTACATAGTACGTGTAGAGAAATTAAAAATCGGTTGTGCTGTATTCACATGAGCTATTTTAAGAAGCTTCTCTTCTATCTAGATCATACTAATCGAGATAAACCATACCAGAAATGGTCTTATTACTTAGCTTTTTTTAAGTAGAAGGGAAATAAGGAAATACTCTAGGCTAAAATGATAGTAAAATATTTTAAAAGTTGTCGCTATGTGACTGAAATTCATTCTATTTACATGACCAGGAGTTGACAAATTCCCACAAAAGAGAAGCTTAAGAATTTTAAAATTAAAACCAATAACAATGGATATCTCGAAAATGCTTAACTCTACAAAAACTCGGTATTTTTTGTTTTGACTTTTTGTCTATATCTTACGTTCTACCAGTAATGGAAAAAGTCATTAAAAATGAAGAGAATTTTAGAGGCTGTTCGTACGAAATTCACAAGAAATATTTATTTGCCGCATATGTACTTTTAATTTACGGCAGTTTAATGAAAATCGTTGGTATTTTGGAGAAAATAAAATATTTCGATATTTGTCCATGTAAAGCGTATTTTGAATCGGAGGGATTTTCATGAACATCTTCGGGTCACATCCTTGGAAGATGCTGAACTTAAATATCAAGTGGTATTAACAGACTTTTAGTTTTTGAATTATCTTGTTCACAGCCAAATGCTCACATACACATACAGCGACCTTATTCTTAAAATGCTCATTTTTGATACAAGAGATCTTAAAAGCTGTATTTCCTGTGAAATGCCTTTATCGAATTTTTGGGTGGAGTGCAATACATGTACAAAGTAGAGTAAATAAGCGAGCCATGTGATGCATTTTTAAAACAAGCACATAAAAATTCAAATTTTATAGTAAATGATTTCCAAATAGGTCTATCATATTATATTTTTAATTATTGGAGAAAATTATTATTTTTCATATTCTAGAGATAATAATATTATTATTTATTATTATAATAATAATAATAATAAGTATTTATCAAAGTTGGAGTATTGTTTCGAAAAAGTAATATGACTATTTTCTTTAATGTGCTTCTGAGAAAGTGTGAACTTTTTTAAACAAACTAATGAAAATAACATTCTGTGGAACATTTTGAGTATGGAATAAGTGTTGGAAGTAAGATTACGAGAAAATAATATTTAAACTTTAAAGTGCTTATTTATAAGTGTGCGCCTATTCATCTATTGCTTCGATTAATTGATAGTGTGCCAAGTGTGATAAACTTTTTTTTTGTAATGTGAGGCAGACACGCTAATCACCACACTACCCAGGCGGGCTACACTTTGTTCTTTTGGAATTCATATAATATTATTATGAAATCAAATTGTTTATTTTTTCCCACTTTTTTGTAACATTTCATAGATTTATCGCCTTAATACTTAAGAAGAGCTGATGGCTAGGATATTGGTAGCAATTAATGTTATTCGTGATATGCAATTTTCAAGTAACTGAACCGTAAGTACCAAGATGCTATCAGCTATGCTTTAAAATCATTTTGAGCATTTTATGAACACTATGTACTTCTTCTATTCTTGTTGTGGTCTTGGTGAAAAAATACGTTGTCATTATTTAGCATTGAACTTTTCTGAAGCAATTTGTATGGTGGTAGAAAAATTTGGCAAACAATGATATTATATGCGTATATTATTAACAATAACTTATATTTGCCGCTGCAGATCGGTGTTAAAAACGTCTTACATAAATTAGAGCACATTTATACATGTATTTGTATACATAATACTGTTTTCTAGCAATGCTAGTATACAGAATGCATTGTATTGCACCCAAAAAGTTTATTAACCTTTTACCGAGGTATACCCATTTTTAGTTAACCTAAATTAAAAAATAAAAAGTATTTTAAGAAATATTTGAGATTATGCTTGCATATGTATCCGTGTGTATGTTCTATGAACAATATAAATATCAAAGTTTTTGTTGAGTTAAGTTCAGAAAACTCTAAGGTTGTGACATGTGATTTAAAGAAATTTTGTATAAAAATTTATATGATTTATTATTAAAATATCACATTTTATGAATATTGTTTTTGGTGTTCTTCACTAATAATTATTCTCTACATATAAATTTGTATAACTAATAACAATAAGGACAAAGAAGGCTAAATAATAACAAATATATAGCTGATTAAGGATACAATTTACGCAACCATTTCTAAAGCATTCCATGTTTGTGGTCTGAGATTAAAAAAACAACAACAAAACAAGAAGAAACACATTATAAGTTTTTAAGTGAATATAGTAAACAGATTTTTAATGATTAGACTCTAATTACAACATCCTTTATCCTCCCGATAATTACAAAAATGTATTATGTAAACGTTTATCTCGGATAATACAATAGCATACATTTTTATACGCTATATATATATAAATAATACTAAATGACAGCGGATAAGAAAAGCCACATGAACGTAATAGCCTATAAACCTGTGTTTTATGTAACCTCTATTCTTGATGTTTTTAAAGCACCACACTACTTATAAAATATAAAATTAAAAATATAAACAAAATAAATTATTTTTATTTATTTTAACTTCCTCTATAGGGGGGCTGCCATAAAGACAAAGTACACAAATGACATAAATGTATATCGCCATAGTATTGCAACTTAAGCTTATACCTCTGCGAAATGTGACCAAAACTTGTTAAAAGTTAAACATTATTTTTTATACATATCCACTTGGCGGATAAAAACTACTAATTGAAGCTTTAAATGGGTAGGCGGGCATTATTTTTATTAGTATATGATACCCAGTGTAGGGTACGAATTGCCACTGTGCATTGCTAGGGGATAGTAGGTTCAGGGTAGAGTTAGTATTCGTGCATGCATAAAGGAAAGCAGGTGGTCTCAGTGTTTCAGGTTTAGGAGGAAGTGCTCTAAGGGTATGAGAAAACAGAGTGCTTTTACTCTTACTCAGAGGAATTAATGATACTATATATTCAGGGAGCTAAGGAAGAAAACCCCAAATTACCGTAATGTGAGGATTGCCCTAATTCCACACAACTCATCTGCTACATTCTGATATTCTTGAGTTAAACACCTTCAGTAACACTTTGTCCTTTCTGTCAATGTCGATTCAGAGAATCTTGATGTAAGGGCGCTTCTTGGCCTAGTTATCGAAGATTTTATAGTTGAGACCATTGCTTTATAAGGACACGCGTGTGTAAGCATTTATATCAACTTGCCACCAATATCGATTGCTGAAACGATTATGAAATATAATTAATTCAAAATGACCATCGGGTACCCTAAAATAGGCAAGCTGAACTTTAAACCTTGTTTCTGCGTTTTCCGTTTTCAGAATGCTACCCCAATGGAATATTTCTGTTATTTGTTTCAATATTTTGATTTCATCTGAAAAGTAAATCAAATAACTACATACATTTTTGTTATAATGTTCCAATTTTGAGAAACAAGTTATAAACTTTTAAAAAAAATCGAGAGATTTGAAATGTATAAAAATTAATCGTTTTTGTACAATAAAGCTGATAGATCCATTTGTTTACTCATTTACTGTAAAGTTTGAACTTAGAATATAAAAAATCTGATGTGTACCATTCACATGAATTTCTCTATATCCCTGCAACAAATTATTCTTAAAAATCTTATACTTCTATTTACTTTATACTGATCAGAAAAAATAGCAGAAATAGTCTTATTACTTGCTTCCTTGTAAGTAGAAGCGAAATAAGGGACTACCATAGGTTAAAGTGATAGTCAAAAGCTGGTTGCTATGTCAATGAAGTTCCTTTGTTTATATGGATAGCAGTTGACAAGTTCCTGTATGAGAAAAGTATACGTTTTTCATAGCAGAGACCTAAAATAAGGAATGTCTCAAAAACGACGAACTCCACGAAAAAAATTTATACGTATAACATAAATTGAGTGTTTTAATGTGCTCTACATTTTTGTGTAGTAAGTTTTTCTCCATCTTTTACGGTTTAGCAGTTATTCAAAATTCAGTAAAATTCATCCAGAATAAACTACTCTTCAGAGGCTATTCCCAGAAAATTCAAGATATACATTTTATTTGTCAGGTAAACATTTTTAATATACGAAATTTTAATCAAAATCCATTTTTGAGAAAATCAAAATTTTCGAAAAAAGTTCCATGTAAAGGGTAGTTGGGGGTGGAGGGATTTTTCTCAAACTCTTCGTGTCGCATCCCTGGAAGATACTAAACTTAAATACCAAGTTTGGTATTTTACCGACTTTTCGTTTTTGAGTTGTCGTGTTCACAGACACACGGACACATGGGCACACGGACCCACGGACACACACGCGGACCTTTTTGTGAAAATGCTTTTTTTGGATATTGGGGACCCTAAAACATATATTTCCTGTGAAATCTCGGTATCGAATTTTTGGGTGGAGTGCAATACCTTCTCTATACACTATGTACATAGTACATATAGAGAAAGTAAAAATATGTAAATAAAAAGTATAATTTTATTAGAACCACAGTTCTAGAAAATCCGAATTATTAAATTGTTTTTCCACACTAATTGTGTGTAGGACAGCAGTTGTATAGGTAGTCAAACTGAAAAAGTGTTCCTATCCAATACAAATTATTATTTAAATAAACATGCGTACTAGAATTTTGAAACATGGCAAAATATGATTTTAGTGTATAACATAAATTTCAACATGATTTCTTACATACTGTGAACATTTCAAAGTTCGCAGATACATTCTATAACTGGAGATAATAGTTTTAAACAGGCACTTGTATGGTTTTCGGTTATTGGTTTAAATTAACCCGCGTGTATACCATCCGGCAAGGGTGACGAATAAACAAGCAAATTGGTAAATAAGAAATGAAACATGTTTTATCGCACGTTGTCACCATAACAAGTTCTTATTAAGCTCTGGATAGTGTGAGGAAAGGGATCCGGATGGAAAAAAACTGGGGAGAGATCCCCTCGACACATGGAGACCACCGGCAGAGAAGTTGGACCAAATCGTTACCCAATTAGCTCCAGTCATACAACAAACCTAATAAATCCAGTCCTCATTTTTCCCAAAAGTCTCTTCCCCTCCAGTAGAAATATTTCCCACACACCCGTCTCGCTAGGGAAAAAAAACAACTGTGTTTGAATTTTATGGGTGTTACCATCTGACACTTTTGTGGCATTTATAGCCAGACCATTCGGATGGAATCATTTAGAAATGTACAATACAGACAATTTTGTAAATAAATATCAAAATGTTTACTCTTTATACAAATAAGTTTAAAATTTAGAACAAATAATCATGAAGAACAACCATAATGTAGTAAAAAGTTCAGAAAAAATACACCTTCTTGAATTTTAAAGTTCACCAACTCAACACCGAAAGGTTTACTGGAACTGCGTTCCAGAGATTTAATGCTCTCTGGCGGGCTAGTGCTGCGACGGTAAAAGACGTAATAAAAATGTAAAATGGACCTGGTTTTTACTGAGCTTGGTCACTCCACATTTTCTCCTCGAAAAATGTTTTATCTTAACCGCAATTCTAATAAGTACAAATATTACAATTCTGATCAAGGGGATTTCTTTACTTACTTGAAATAATGAATATTTATTCTATATAGCTACATTAGGTGATTAAGTATATGAAACGGTTTGAAATTAAGCAATCATTACCGGAATATGTACTAATTTAAATATCTTCTGAAACTTGACTTTCGTCCAACACTGTTGTGAACATCTTCAGATGCTGCTGAGATCCGGCAGTATTTATACAGGTTGACTGGCATCCAAATTTCGGAATACTTTTGTATTAATATGCAATAATTTATCAGATACAGCATGCAGAAACCATTTTAAAATGTTTCTATTAAAAGCCGAAGGAATAATTTCAGAAGTCATAACTAGCTATTGTAAAGAAAAGAAAATTTATAAAATGTATACCTACTTGACGAAATATTTGTAAAATTTATAACACCAATGAAATAATTATTTGACACGATTTGTTCATTTTTAAACACATTTTTCCTAAAATAAGTATATATGTTTCGTTAGAGTATCTGTATGCTGTGGGAAAGGTTCTGGGTTCGATTTTCAGCTGAGGGATGGTAACTTTTTTCTCTAGGCCAATTTTTTCTTATATACTTCTGGATATCAACCTTAAAAAACAGTGTTAATGAGTGTGCGATGTAATGAATAAAGCCCAAAGAAAAAGAACATAAATCCAATGTTTACGAGTTAATCACCATTGCAGATAGACTAAAATGTTTCAAACTGCATTGCAGTTAAATGACAGATTAAAATATTCTACATCTTATTACTTGCTAGATAACATTATACAATATTTATTCTGAACAAAAAGGACTTCTCAAGGTATTTAAATAATTTTAAAACATACATTTTATATGACAGTATCTCAAACATATTTTTGAAAAATTGTCAGCGCAGTTCCCAAAATAACAAACAAATAAAAAACTAGCCTTTAGGTTCAAGGCGCTTCAAAACGCATTTCAGGCCAAATCTCGATGCGAGTATTTCGGTGTAGTATTATACTGTAACAAAATGTCTGTTTTCAATGCTTCATTTCTCGTTTCGACACTTACTTGCACTCAGCTGTCGACTGCTTCGGCTGTCTCTCTAATCTAGCTACACTCTCCGAAGTCTGGGTCACAGCTGACCCTCTCCATATAGAGTGCCAACGAATACAGAAAAGAAATTCTAGAGTGAGGAGAAGACGCACACAATCGCTTCTTTTCTTGGATATTATTCCTCGTATTCATTTGCTAAAAAGGGAGCCACTCATACATGTGTTTACCTTTATAACAATACTGGCGGCTACGTTCGCACTCTTCGCGCGCGTTATCTTACCTACAACAATCCAAGGGGGAAGGTGCACCTGCATTTGGCATTTAGTCACAATACATTCTCTAACTCCACAAGTAAAAATTTTCGAAATGTACTATGTAAGCCCCCCAAAACTATATTATTTCAAAATGATGGATTTCAATATTTAGGAAAAAACGCTATTAACTGGCATTTACTGGCAACATTTCTGTTAAAATATATCTATTGGGTATTATATTTTGATACTGCTATTTAAAATTTGATGAACCATTATCATGAAATCAGTATAGCAGAACCATTCGGACTGTCATCAGTCAGAGAAATGTAATAAAAAGTTATGCATAGCTTTCTTTACTTACTATCTTCATTTGTTTTAGTATTTCAAAACTATTCTTATACGTACCTATTTGTATTACGTATTTCATGCTTATTGAAAAATGCATGATTGCAGAAATGGTTTCATTACACATTTCGTTATAACTATGAGGTGTATAGGATGCTCAAGCTAATCAAATATTTAAAACGCCAATCCCGATTAGCTGGCTTTGAAATTAAACATATAAAATACAGTACTGGAAAATTTAAACAATGCAATCAATATCTCGAAAATAAATCCCACAAAAATTGTTTGCTTAGTATATTTTTTACTGGTTGTAAACCCGAACACAAAATTCATTGAAGGGGACTGAGATACAGTAATGAAATACTACTACAGAAGAGCGACAAAGAAAGTAAAACGTAATGACAAAGAAAATAATGGTAATGTTGGATAGATGCTCAGATTGAAAAATTCAACACTATAACCGGGATTTGCAACAAGCCCTCCCGGTATCTAGGAGGTTGCTCTAATCACCGAGCTACCATGACAGCATGTCGACACAGCATTTGCTCAACTGACTCGAATGTTTCCCGGTAAACCACAAGAGGATCTCAAGATGATTATTATTTATTGATGACGTACCCCAATGGCGACTTACAACGTCGTAAGTACTTTAATTCCGGCTTCATAGTTTAACAATCACTATGTATATTATTATTATTTGAAACAAGGGATTTTTAATTTAAAACTCAAGAAATATGTGATATATGTAATTTTTTTCTTATTTAAAGTGTTGCTAAAATGTCCTCACTATTTTAGATCATTGAAGTTCATTTGTTGGATGACGCAGTGGCAGAGTGGTTAGGTCGCTCCGCTCTCACTTATTACCGGGTTCAATTCCAGGTGACCGCATGTGGAATAGATGAAACGGCGTTTGGACGGGTTTTCTCCGGGTCTTCCGGTTTCCCCCGTCATTCATTTCACCAATTGCTCTATTATTTTTCCTGTCCTCCGTTTCGCTCTCATTTCATATTATCTACTTCCTCGCTTTCGAAGTAGGCATTGGTCTTATTGTAGATCCCTGGATACTTTTTTCAGACCTTGTGTGCTGTTGCCCAACAGACATATGATCCCAGGCATTGCCTTTAAGTCCTGGGAGGGCGTAAGTCTTGCATATGAGGAGAGTTAACAGAGAATTTCAACTTCTGGGACTGTTGATCACTCAGGAAAGCGGCTTCATTAGAGACCAAATATGTAAATCATAATCTAATAATAAGGGTCATTAATAATCTTGAACTATATTTCTGTTTCAGCTGATGAAACTTCAAATATTTGGATTTCCGATTAGATTCTACAACCAGGTCCTGTGTAATCATTTTACAGGTAATTGTATTTATCTATTTATTTAAATTTTACTTTCTCTACACGTACTATGTACATAGTGTATAGAGAAGGTGTTGCACTCCACCAAATAATTCGATACCGAGATTTCACCGGAAATATGTTTTAGGGTCCCCTGTATCCAACAAAAGCATTTTCAGAAAATGGTCCGTGTGTGTGTCCGTGTGTCTGTGAACACGATAACTCAAAAACGAAAAGTGGATAAAATACCAAACTTGGTATTTAAGTTTAGTATCTTCCAGGGATGCGACACGAAGATTTTGAGAAAAATCCCCCAAACCAAACTACCCTTTACATGTAACTTTTTTCGAAAATTTTGATTTTGTAAAAAATGGCTCTAACGATTTCGATTAAAATATCGTATATTAAAGATATGTACCTGACAAATAAAATGTATATTTTGAATATTCTGAGAATCGCCTCTGAAGACTCCACAGTCTGGCTGCAGCTAGCGGACCGACAGGTTGTTTGTCCGCTGTGTTGCCCGTAATCGAGCGACGTTAAGGAGCGTCAAATAGATTGTTCTGTGTGAGTCTACAAGGAAAGAATTTCTACTGATGGAGGCAATACGCCGGCAAAATACGCTGCAAATCTCATTTCGAGGAGCTGAACGTCGACCCAGCGCGATGGAAGTGCATGACTGGATTCACGACTACATGAAAATACCACCTGATCAGGTAGATACACTACAGTTTCATTCTAGAGAAAAATCAGTTTTTATAACATTTATATCTGTAACACACTATGAAAGATAATTACTGCAATTTCAAGGGGCGGCAAAGTTTAGTTATGAAAATGGTGAAATACTAACGGTAAATATTGGGCCCGCTGACTGCCGCATTGTAAATGTCCGGGTTTTCAATTTAGTGCCTGAGATCACTCACACGTTTCTGGAACAGAAACTTTCACAATATGGGAAATTACTAGAGGTTCAAGAAGAACAATGGAACGCAGGCTATAAGTACCCCGTCAAGTCTGGAGTTCGTTCTGTACGAATGGAATTAAAAAAGGAAATTCCATCTACAGTAGTAGTGCGTGGGTTTCCTGTTGGTGTGACTTATCTAGGACAACCGCAAACTTGCTATGTGTGTGGGGAAGCTTCTCATTTTCGCTCACACTGTCCATACAAAAAGTCTGTACTGCCTGTCTCTGTCTCGCGTAGGGCTGTGTTACTCAGTGATGTAGTGAGAGGTCAAGTTAGCGCTCGGGCCGAAGAGGAATGTAAACAAACAGTAGGTGCGTCAAATGGGCCCGCTACTGAAGCTAGTGAAATAGAGCCTGTTTGTAACGTCAAACCTACAGGGGAAGTCTACCCGAATACCAGCTGTATGCGTGACGATGTGGCGGTGCAGGAGACTTCTGTGTCCGCACCGGTAGCTGTCAATACTCCCTCAGAAGTAGCAGAAATGGGTGTCTCATCCCCTACACTATCTTCTGTTGCTGTGGTGCCTAATAGTGGTGACCAGAACATGGTTGGCCCCTGCGATACACCAGGCACTGTAGTAATTGAACACCAGAAATGGAGTGAGATGGATTCCGACGAACCTGTGCCGGTTAGGAGAGAACGCCCGCTGTCTGTTAGTGAGGAGGAGGGCACCGAAGAAACGGAGACTAACATCGCGTGGGAGACCGTGAGAGACCCTCGACTCAGGAAACACTTGCCTTCTCGGTCTGGAAGCCTACCGAAAAAGTTTCCACGGGTATCACGAACACATATTCATGCCGTTGAAAATGACTAGATACATCTTGGACGGTGACCTGCTCTGGTTTACTTCTGGCCTTGTCTTAATGGTTGTCTTACGTACCTTTGCCACTGTTAACATCAACTCCCTACGCTGCACTGCCAAACAGGCTCTTTTGCGTGATTTTGTGCGGACTCATGATTTAGATATAGTTTTCCTCCAAGAAGTTAACATAACCGACTTTGGCTTTATGGGTCCACAGTACAGTTGTGTGGTGAATGTTGGAGAAAATATGCGTGGTACTGCTATTTTGTACAGAGCAGGTTTGACGTTTGCCGAGATAGAGATGCATCCTAGTGGTCGTGTTATAAGTGCTAGAATGGACAACATGCTGCTGCTTAACCTGTACCTGCCTTCAGGGAGTGATAGGCGCCATGAGCGAGAAGAATTTATAACAAACATTCTGCCCTATTATTTGAGATGGAATTATGCCCTGCTTTTAGTAGGTGGCGACTTCAATTGCGTGCTACATGCTAAGGATCAGCGTCCTGGTTATAACAAGTCTTTGGCATTGGATCAGCTGGTAACCGGGCTACGTCTTTGTGATGTTTGGGAACATATGAACGCTACGTCTGTAGAATTTACTTACTGTCGAGCGAACTGTGCCTCAAGAATAGATCGTTTCTATTTAAGCGCTCAGTTCAACTCTCTGATTCACACAGTGCGAGTTTTACCTGTTGCCTTTACTGACCACCATGCTGTCAAACTGCAATTAATCGCTGAGAGTCGCATTCCGCTATATGGCAGAGGTTATTGGAAATTAAACGAAGCTTTATTACATGACAACATTATTGCTGCTGACTTTGCCAAGTTGTGGCAAAGTCTTCAGGGTAAAGCTCGACGCTCCCCGCTGTCAGTGGTGGAGAAATGGCGACGTATATTTAAGCCTGGTATTACGACCTTCTTCAAGATCAAAGGTCGTGAGAGGGCAATTGAACGACGGCACACCTTCGACTTTTACCAAGAAGCATTAATGGGTCTTCTCTCTAGACAACAGAGTGGTCAAGACGTAACCCATCGCCTTCGAGCTGTGAAGCGGAAGCTCGTGGACATACAGCAACATTTTTTGGCGGGAACTATGACCCGTTCGCGAACTCATGACTCCGTCGTGGCACAGGAGAAAGCTTCATTGTTTCATACCATTAAGGAGAAGTGTGCTGGTAGTGGTCGTTACATCCATGCTCTTCTGACACCGGTAGGCGCCAAGGTCACCTCTGTGCCTAAAATCCTACAGACTATCCATACATCTTATAGCACCATGTTTGATACCACTGATCTACGCAATGACGCCATGGAGAAGCTCTTCCAATATGTTGACACCGGTATAACTGTCGAGGAACAGCGTTCCTTGGAGCAGCGATATTCTGCCACCGAGATTCTGCAAACCATTAATTCCGCTAGCCTCCATTCCTGCCCAGGAGAAGATGGCCTGACATATTCCTTCTACAAGACCTTTTGGAGTATAATCAAAGCAGAAGTTGTAGAGTTGGTAAATGCGATCCTTATTGGATCGAACTGTTGCCCTGGATTCGCAGATGGCATCGTCATCTTAATCCCAAAGAAAAGGTCTCCAATGAGTGTCTGGGACTATAGACCCATAACACTTTTAAACACCGACTACAAAATTGTGATGAAAGTACTTGCATCCAGATTAAGGGTTATTCTACCTAAAATTATAACCTCCGGACAAACATGTGGCATCCCGGGCAGGACCATAATTGACAACCTTCTGGTCCTCCGAGATACAATTCTCCATTATGAACGGAATCCGTCGGAGGCTGCTGCGTTGGTCAGTCTGGATTTTGATAAAGCCTTTGATAGAGTTGGCCATGCTTATATGTTTAAAGTGCTTCAGAAATTCAAACTTCCACTGTTGCTAATATCTGCAATCAGAACCGTCTACAGTGGGATGTCTTCGAAGGTGCAAGTCAATGGATACTTCAGTAAGCCTATAAAGCTTACTAACTCTGTACGCCAGGGTTGTCCACTATCAATGATTCTCTTCTCCCTTTCTTTAGAACCCTTTCTTCGCTATCTTCAAGCTAAGTTGACTGGGACTGTCACTCCAGCTCGATTATTTTGTGCCAGAGCTTATGCTGATGACGTCACGCTGCTCATCCGTAGGCGCGAGGCCTTACCCTTGGTACATACCGCCATCACACTTTATGAGAAAGCTTCTAATGCCAAAATGAACACCGCGAAGTCGCAACTGCTCCCTCTTGGATCGTGGCCGACTGATCACACATTGCTCGATATCCCGATACAATATAGTGTCAAGATTCTCGGCATCTTCTTCTCCAAGCCGTTCACATCGATGATTGCTCGCAACTGGGATCACAAAATAAATTTGATTAGGCTGAATACCACTGCACATCTTGGCCGAAACTTGAATCTTCTACAGAAAGTGTGGCACATCAATCAGTTTGTTTTGGCAAAATTATGGTATATGGCGCAGATACTACCAATGCCTGAAAAACACGTCTCCCGAATTGAGCGACTTATTGGATACTATTTATGGAGAGCACAGCCCTTTCGTATAGCTAAAACCCAATTGTGGCGAAAACGTAACGAAGGCGGCTTAGGTTTAATTGCAGTGGGACCTAAGAGTAAAGCGCTTCTTGTTAAATCTATTATACTTGCCACTAGGGGATATGGAGAGGAACAAGAAATAGTATTTTGGGAACCCTTCAAGAATTCTCTTGGAACTCCAGTTCGGGCTGCTCCTGCGGGTTTTAAGAGAGCACTCCATGTTTTGGATGGCATTGATGTCGATGTCCTACCTCAGCAACCTAGAGGACTATCAACTGAGCTATACAAGCTTTTCCTACAGCGGCTGCTTGCACCAATTCATGTGGAGGATAGGATGCCCAACAGACCCTGGTGTCAGGTATGGCGGAACATCCATTTGCGCAACTTATCTACGGAGTGGACTACATGCGCATACTTGGTCATCAATGATGTTGTGGCTACAGAGGATAAAAAATTCCGATACAACATGGTGAGGACCCCTACATGCAACATTTGCGGTGTGCGGGATACTCTACGCCATCGTTTTGTTACCTGCACAACAGCACGACAGATTTGGCACTGGGTTGTTTCGCAATTGCACCGTCTTGCTCCTTCGCAAAATCCAAACGATTATGCTTGCACATTACTACAACTAGAGACTCGAAGTACTACCGACCGCTTCGCACAAGTGTGGCTCGCTCTAGGTTTTCAGCATTATATGCTGTCTGAAACGCATCCCAGCGTCGACGGTTTACGCTGTCATCTTAGAGCAGCAAGAGAAGATCTGCAAAAACATAAGCGTCTTTCACGGCAGTCGGCAACAGCTTTTGCCTTGCTCATTCTATAGCACTTACAACACCTTATTTTGTTACCATCTTCCTGCACATGTTTAATTTAAATGCACAGACAACATTGTTCATAACTATATATATAAAAAATTGTGAACTGATATAATGTATTATAATATAACTTATAACTTTTGTAATTAACAAAATGAATAAAAAAAAAAGAAAGAAAAAAAAAAAAAAAAAAAAAAAGACTACTTTATTCTGAGTAAGTTTTACGGAGTTTTGCATAACTGCTAAACCGTAAGAAATAGACAAAAACTTACCACACAAAAAAAGTAGAGCACATAAAAACACACAGTTTATGTTGTATACATTTTTTTCGTGGAGTTGATCTTTCTTGAGATATTCCTTGTTTTTGTCTTTAGGTTCGAAAAACTTAACTTTTCTCATACAGGAATTTTTCAACTCCTATCCATACAAAAAAAGGAACATCAGTCACATAGCAACCAGGTTTTGACTATCGCTTTAACCTATGCTACTCACTTATTTCCCTTCTACTTACAAAGAAGCAAGCAATAAGACTATTTCCGCTAATTTTTTGTTGATTAGCATGAAGTAAATAGAAGTATAAGCCTTTTAAAACTAATTTGTTGCAGAGACGTAGAGAAAGTCATGTGAATGGAAAACATCAGATTTTTAAATAAGAGATCGAATGGGAAGTAAAATTAAGGAATGACAAGGGAAGTACAGTGGTAGCGGTGTATCGGAAGTAAGAAATTTTAATTTTTAGCAGATGTGCCGAAAAAATGTACATTAGAACTGACAGACGGCTACAAATCTGGAAACACGGAGCTATTAATTCATCATAGATTTAAGACCTTTCAAAGGTACATATGTATGTAAGTTGACCAGGTTCTTTCATATAAAACATTTTCTGTTTATTTGCTTCTAGTACTACAATTCGTATTTTGCTGCATAATTAATTTGCTGCAGATATTATATGATTCCTTTTCCTTTCAAGATTCCCACCTACGAGATTAAATAGTCATTAACAATTTCAAATCTATGTCCTAACCTTCTGCAACCAGTTCTCTGGAGTTTGACTACTGGCCGCGTTACGAGCGCTGCACAAAGTATGGTTAACGAGACTACATCTCAGAGCAACTAATCAAGCTCATTTATATGTTCAAGTATTATTAACTAAAAGGGAGAAATTACACATACTAAGAATGACATATAAAAGATTTTCTAAGCTACTTCCCAATGATCACCACGAGTAAAGAGGAATGCTGCTGAATATATTCGGGGAAGAATTAATACTTCTGTAGTCAGAATAAGACATGGACCTAGTCATTGACGTGGATAGTGCGATGAAAGCTATGTAGTGCGTATTTGTGATATAACAAACAAAACAAAAAATAAAAAATACACTTATGTTAGCTTTTCCTCTCGTTACAGTTTGAGATTATTCTATATGATTCAATTTTCTTCTAAGTTTCATGACAAGTTCTATGAAAAATCTAAAATCATGCTGAAGAAGAGGGCCAATACTTCTCAGTAATTAATGTATCCAATCAGCATTAAACATTATAAAAAAATTGTGAACGTTAATTATTTTCTTCTAAAACTGGAAGTAACAGAATATCTGTTTCGGACACTTTTTATATTTTGGGGGATATCAAAATTAATTCATTCTATAGCACATGGAAGGCTTTTGCGTATATTTTTGAAACAGTGCAAACAATGCCCTATTATTACTTAAATAACAAACGCGTTTATCTTGAATGAAGCGACTGGAGGTCGCCGGATCTGACTCTTTGCAAATATCGGTTTGGACGTACTCGCTCAGCAGTATCCCAGCTCATGCGTCTATGGAAAGTAACGGGGTTTGTAGTTCTGTTGTTTGGCATCGTGGAGTAAAGTTGTGTGAAGCTATGCTGATGCATACTCACAAAAACATATATTTATTGCGTTGTTTACTCGAACGGAGAACTAGTGGACTTTCAGTTAAAATTTACGATCATAGAAACATTTGAACAACTGGGTTCAGTTTAGACCATAAGAAACATATCAGCAAACATTAGATGTGGAAAAAAGTTTAAGAAAATCCCCATCACACGTTAAAATGTATCTTTTGATGACGCTAATTGACCCCGGATATAGAATAATTTTTATCTGCTGGGAAAATGAAGTTATACAACAAATATCATATGTGCTTCAAGAATTAGAAGACAATATCGGGCGTGCGTTTTCTATATTTCAGCTGCACAGGTGTTCAATTGTGTATATCAGATTTGTATAGACGCAGAATCACTTTGAACACAGCTAGAGTCAGACAGAAAAATACATTGCCATAGCCCGGATTTGAACCACGGATATCCCGGTCTCTAGCCGGTTACTTTAGCCACTGAGCTACCATGGCAACGGCCGCTCCGTAGCCGAGTGGTTAGGCTACTCGACTCTCACCTAGGTGACCTGGGTTCGAGCCCAGGTGACCGTATGTGGGATTTGTGGTGAAAGTGGCGCAGGGGCAGGTTTTCTCCCGGTTCTCCGGTTTCCCTCGCCATCGCATTCCACCAGTGCTTCATCTTCATTCCATGTATAATCAGTGTCATCGACTGCGGTGCCTTTATAGTAAAAGCGGGCGTTAAACACTATAACACATCTGATGTGTTCCATTCACATGACTTTCTCTACACCCTAAAACAAAATTATTAAAAACTTATACTTCTGTTTACTTCATGCTAATCGAGAAAAAATAGCAAAAATAGTCTTATTACTTGCTTCCATGCAAGTAGAACGAATATAAGGTTAAAGTGATAATCAATGGCTGGTTGTTATGTGACTGAAGTTCCTTTGTTTGTATGGACAGGAGTTGGCACATTCCTGTATGAGAAAAGTATAAGTTTTTCAAAGCTGAAACTAAAAACAAGGAAAATCTTAAAAACGATCAGTTACATGAAAAAAATATATGTAACATAAATTGTGTGTTTTTATGTGCTCTCCATTTTCTGTGGGGTAAGTTTTTGTCCATCTCTTACTGTTTAGCAGTTATGCAAAATTTCGTAAAATTAATCCAGAATAAAGTGGTCTTCAGAGGCTATTCTAAGAAAATCCAAAATATAAATTTTATTTGTCATGTAAACGTCTTTAATATACGATATGTTAATAAAAATCGTTACAGCCATTTTTGAGAAAATCAAACATTTCGAAAAAGGTTCCATGTAAAGGGTAAATACCAAGTTTGGTATAAAACGTTTTTGGATGTAGGGGGACCCAAAACATGTATTTCCGGTGAAATCTTGGTATTGAATTTTTGGGTGCATTACAATACCTTTATGGATAGAGAAAGTAAAAATACATATTGGAATGGCATTGACTATCTCAGCTGACTTGCATGTTTCCTGGTAAACCACAAGGTGAGGTTTGGTTGATGAGGGATTGAAGCTTGCCGATCCCGGTGGCCGCGCTCGCTTTGGCGCTTCGTGGTGCACAGGATCGTGGGTTCGAGTCCCGCCTTGGGCATGGGTGTTTCTGTGTTTGTAAATGTGTCTATATTTGTGTATGTATATGTAATACGAAAACGTTAATAAAACGAATAACAAGGTCTACTAAGGAAATATAGGAAACTGTAAAAAATGGAGAAAAAAGGAATACAGCGCCGGAGTCCTGACAAGCCTCTGGAACTGTATTTTTCTATTACTTTTTTTCGTTTTATTTATTAAAAAAAAAAGTAAAATTAAACAAAGGCCCTTTCTCCCCCCCCCTAAATCGCCAAAAATTCAACTTTTAAAAACAAAACAAAGCATTGGTTCTATAAACATTGTATGTGTTATATTTTTATTCAATCTGTTTCATTTTGAGGGATAAATGGCGGGTTAGTCCGCTGCTACTACATGAACGAATTCGTATAGCAGTGACCTGAGATCGGCAGTTGTCAGTCGCGTCATTCAAGAGAAACGTATGTCTCCAAATAGTGAACAACAATGTGTAAAACTAACCTTACTAAATCACATACTGCCTTTGTAATTAATCGTATGTATATAAAATAATTTCAATTATCATAAATAGGGATAGCATCTTGGGGACCGATTGCGAGACAATCGAAGTAAGCGCAGCATGGTATATAGTGGTGAAGTGTTGACATTGCAGTGTGTACGTAGTGGTACTAATAGAAGGAAAAAGGGGTAGTGGTTGCGTGGTAGACTTTGATGCTTTCACTTGCAGTGGATGGCGATTGAGTTCGAGGGCAGTAAACATAAATACCACTGATTTATGGGAACTAACAATTTTAATATTAAGAGATACATAGATTGCAATGCACAACAACATACATTGTAACGTCTCAAATGTGAGTCGTCTCCGATTGGCACGTAAGAAATTGTTTTATTGTGAAAAACTTCGCTCCACATTACAAGATGTGATTGTAGCAAAACGGGAATAGGACACATCATCGACTGTTGGGTAACATACTCCATCAACAATTAATTCCGTAGCAACACCTCGTTGCACATTTCATATTTCACACATTATTGAAAATCCAACATTTTTTCCAAACTTTCTTATTGTCACGGGTCTCTGATTAATTGCTTGTACAAGTTAATGGCAGTTTTTAGGGCTCAAGGTGATTCAAGCTTCCCAAATATTGTGTTAATGCCGTAGATATATCTAGTTCTTCTGTATGAATTTAAAATCTTCATGCAATCCATTTAAAGCAAGAGATTTTACAATCTTGATTGAAGGACATTTACTATCATCAAATGCATTTATTACCTGTAAAACAGTATTGTAATATACAGAATAGTATACTGCTGCGTCGAGCCGCGTTCCCCAACGCGTTACTACAAGTTATTTATATGCAACACGTGCAGTCGCTAATGCAGGTCGGTCTCTACTCGGTAGGTATGCAACTGGTATACGCATGTCGCTATCAGTCCCCAGGATGCTATCCCTATACATGCGAAAACAAGACTAGGTTCAGTAAATAAATCTTGGTAATAACTAGCTTGTTCTACTTTTAAAAATATTGGGAAAGATATAAGTATTCAAAAAGGAATCTCTTGTAAAGGTGCAAAACCGGAGTATTTCAGAAATCACTTTAAACCTCTATAAATATTACAAAATAACGACAAAAGAAGTCACATATTAGGCAAGCATCGGGGTTTTATTTTTTTTTCTTCTGTTTTTTTCAGTTCACCGTTGCCATGGGTGCTGTTTTGCTGAATAAAAATTAGTAATGTGATTCATATTGTTATAAGAATCTGCAAGTTAAAAAGCATGGCTCTATCACTAAATTATAACTCTTTAACAATTTAAGAGCAGGTCCTTGTTTCATTCACAAAGTTCCAACAAAGTGACCCCGCGTTCTTCAGATCCCAATCCGACCAACTTTTGGTTGTGAGGATACCTTAAACAATGCGGTTTCGTGACACATCCACTGCAACTAAAGATGCTATCTCGCAAACAATTGCTAACGTTCCAAGACATAATTTTCAAAATGCTGTGCATGGAGTCGCAGAAAGAATGGTGTACGTTGAACAAGAAAACAAGTGACAAATGTTTTATAAAACCTCACTGTTTATCCACTATATTACTTTTGTTTTTATCCCCTCTCAAATGTCATAATATTTATAATGGTTTAAAATTTGAAGTTACTTTTGAAAGATTCTATATTTCAACGAGCTTAACTGTTTTCCTGTAATAAATAAGAATACTGTTAAACACACGATGTTGCACACTCTCAGTGCAGAAGACAACTAATCGAACTTGTCGAATTACAATTACAACCGAACTGATTCGGCAGTCAACTGTTCGCATTCGTCAGCTCCGTAACTTCTAACTTGGCTATATAACCGGATAAGGCCATGGTATAGGTGCCATAGTCGAACATTCTAAACGGAGAAGTTACTTTAAGCAGCCGGAAAGAATCTACTAGAACCGTAATTATTTACTCACACCTGTTTGGAGGTACCGAAATAGGTTTAATTTGTCGGTTAAGTGTGATTTTATACGCTATTATTCTGAGGGATCGGTTGGAAGAGTAGCCGCGCCTAGGCCCGTGAACAGTTGCGAATGGAAGGTAAATTGACGTGGGCATCAAAATTAAAGGGTTGGAAACCATTGGGATGGGAGACATTTGGATGGCGGGGCAGGAAAACAGGCGGAGTATTTGGAGAAAAATTAAGAACCGCCTCTGTGATATTGACAGACAGCAAATAATTGTGCAATGCACAGAGAAGGTGTCATTAGAAGTACAGTCTGGGCTAAAATCGGAGTGGGATATGGAGCAATACATCAAAACAGGTACCAAACTCATTAGAGAGGGGCTCGCGTGGATTAGACTAGGAGCACGGAGGAGCACGAAAATTTCTGACGAGAATGGTACGAGAATCTGTCCCTTTTGCGAGGAGGAAGAGTCGTGGACTCACATCTTGGTAAGATGCAGGGGTACGGAGGAATGGCGGGAAAAATATTTGCCGCGATTTTTTACCACTGTGAATGTAGGGCTAGAAGCATGTTGAACGCTACTGGCAGGCACGGAAAACGTGGACGGGCTAGGTAAATGTATACTTAAGGCAAGACAGCTGAGATCTGAGGAGGCTGCCAATAGAGAAAGGGGGGGGGGAGGAATAAGTTCGACTAAACAAAAGTGACTACAATGTTCTACATAGATATATATTATGTCATACTTAGGTCACTGATGTGCTATGGTTTTATATATGGAGTATATATTATGTGTATATATGTCTTTTAAGTGTAATTATCGATTATAAGAGGGTGCATTAATGAATATGTACTCTGTGCTGTAAATTTAAATTGCTGTATTTGAATATCTTTGTATTGTTATTTTCGGGTTCACTCTTAATTCTTTATTGTTGTTTAATATTGCTTTTGACTTTGTATTACCTTTGTCTTTTTATTTTCGTGTTTACTCTTTTAATTCTTTGTTGTTGTTTTAATATTGCTTGTAATGTGTATTACAAAAGCACGTACGGTCTGTGGACCCGTGCGATTGTTGAAATTCTATGTATGATATTGCTATGTCAATAAATACACTTATTCATTCATAGGTAAAGTGGATTGTATGCGCTTCGCTGTCCACTCGTAGATAAAGAAAAATTAAGTTTCAGTGAAATAGCCTTCACATGTTACTTACAGAAAATTCAACGTAATACACAGTTTTGTGTCTTTTTTCTGATCTTCTGCTTCATACTTGAAAAAAAAATCTTGAATTAAATACAAAGTTTGGTATTCAAGCGATTTGGGTTTTACTTGCTTTAGTAAGTTTATGAAATATTGCATTCCATCCAGAACTTCAAATCGATATTCCAGTGAATTAAACATTTGTAACAAAATTGGCGCATACCAAACCACCCTTTAAATTTTCGTTATTTTATTTTTTGAAATATGTCTCTAAATTTTTATTAAAATAACTTCCTTTGATATTTTCACATAAAATATGTACATTTTGAGTTTTATTTTCTCTAAACCTATATTATGTACCTACATAGTAGGCAGAGAAGTTACTGTATTAACCCAAAAAAAAATAGATTTCAAGATTTCACGGAAAAATATGTTTTGAGAAACCCAGACCCCAAAAAAAGCAGTTGTAAGAAAAAAGTCCATGACTATGTATGCCACCTAGGCGGCCCGGTTCCATCCCAAGCGACCGCATGTGAGATTTGTGTTGGACAAAGCGGCGCAGAGGCGGGTTTTCTCCGGGTTCTCCGGTTTCCCCCGCCATCGCATTCCACCGGTGCTCCATCTTCATTTTATGTCATCGCCATGGTAGTAAAAGCGGGCGTTAAACACTATAAAAAAAAAACTGAGTATGCGCATGCGCGTCTGTTAAATACCAAGTTTGATATTTAAGTTCAGGATCTACCAAGAGTTTGACATGAAGATTTTCAGGAGAAGCTCACATCTCAAATTACCCTTTACATGGAACATTTTTCAACATTATTGATTTGCTCAAAAATGACTTTAATGATGTTGCTTATAATTCCCTATAGATAATCCAGATAATTACATGACAAATAAATGTATATCTTGAATTTTCTGGGAGTAGACTCTGAGGTCCCCCTCATTTTGAATGAGTTTTGCTTAACTGATAAACTGTAAGGATAGACAAACAGTAAAAAGTGTAGATCTCCTTAAAGCTCACAATTTATGTCATATACATTATTGCAAAGTTAACGATATCCGAGACATTCCCTGTTATTTGTCTCAGTATTAAAATACTTTAGTTTGTCTCACTCAGGGTGTCCTCGTTTGTTTCATCTCCCTTTTGATTTACTCCTGGCCATGGAAAAAAGACATTTCAATGTGCATAGAGATCGCCTTTAAAAATGTTCACTATCGCTTTAACTTAATGCAATCTCTTATTTCCCTTCTAATTACAAGGAATTAACAAGAGCATTTTGAACTGGACAGAAGAATAATGTTTAAGATATTGTATCCAGAGCAGGTAGAGAAAGTCATGTAAATGGAACATAGCAGATAATTTTTTTTTAGAAAATCTTGCGATATCATCTTCATTTGGATTTATTTTTAGTTTCTCTACAAGTACTATGTATATAGTGTATAGAGAAGGTATTGTATTACACCCAAAAATTCGATACCGAGATTTCACCGGAAATACACGTTTTGGGTCCCCCTGAATCTAAAAAAGCATTTTTGGAAAAAGGTCCATGTGTGTGTGTCTGTGGACAGCATAGCTCAAAATCGAAAAGACCGTTAAATACCAAACTTGGTATTTAAGTTTGGTATCTTCCAAGAATGCGACACGAAGATTTACAAGAAAATCCCCCACCCCAAACTACCATTTACATGGAACTTTTTTCGGAAATTTTTATTTTCTCAAAAATGGCTGTAACGATTTTGATTAAAATATCGAATATTAAAGATATTTACCTGACAAATAATATGTATATCTTGAATTTTCTGGGAATGGCCTTTGAAGACTACTTCATTCTGGAGGAATTTTGCATAACTGCTAAACCGTAAGAAATGGACAAAAACTTGCCACACAAAAAATGTAGAGCACATTAAAACACACAATTTATGTTATATGATTTTTTTTCAGAGGTGTTGATCTTTTTGAGATATGCCTCGTTTTTTATTTCAGCTTTGAAAAACTTAGTTTTCTCATACAGGAATTTGTCAATTCGTGTCCATACAAACAAAGGAACTTCAGTCACCTAGTAACCAGCTTTCGACTTCACTTTAACCTATGATACTCCCTTATTTCGCTTCTACGTACAAGGAAGCAAGTAATAAGACTATTTCTGCTAATTTTTTCTCGATTAGCTTGAAATAAATAGAAGAATAAGCTTATTAACAATAATTTGTACACAGAAGTAGAGAAAGTCATCTGAATGGAACACATCAGATTTTTATATATATCATTTTATAACACATAAACCATAAGCGACAGGTTAAATCAAAACTGAACAAAGATGTTGAAATGCATGTCTTCTTTGGTGACATTTATCTTTTTCTGATATATTTGTTGCCATTGTTTTAATGATTTACATTTATGAGGTGTGCTGATTCTCACGATGTCATGCAAAACAGATTTAATATTCTAAGTGCTTTCTTGTTTTTGTTTTTCTTTTCTGAAAAATCTGTGGTAACCTGATAAGGCAGGTTTTGTGAAAATTATTTTCGACAAGTGCTATGATTTCTATAGAGGTTAATGCATAAAGCCACTAGCGATATCCAACCCTTATTATGTATACATCCCCTACCGAAATATTATTTCACGGCTAATTCTTGTAGTGCATTTCCCACGGTTTACACAATAATACAAAGTGGGGAAGAACTTGTAAGGCAAGTTATTGGAAATTGGCTGCAAGGCCATATGGCCATCTTAGCAGGGGAAATTTCAGTTGTTTTCCTCGAGGGGATTAGGGTGAACCGCAAATTTGCGTTAGGCACGCGTTATGCAGATGTTTCGCCTGCCTAGATTTCCATCAGGAAGGTGAAATTAGAGGACAGTAGCCTTAACTTTCTAATACTGACGTCATCTGCCTCACATCCCGTCTGCAAAGGCTGCATCAACATTTATAATATGTAGTTTTTACTTTCTCTACGCTTTTACTGCGTAGAAAAATATTGTATTTCATATAAAAACTCTATGTTAAGCAGTGAATTCAAAAACAAATCTGGTGTGTTCCATTCACATTAATTTCTCTAGAATTATTGTTAAAAAGCCTATTCTTCTATTTACTGCATGCTAATCGAAAAATAAATTAGCAGAAATAGTCTTATTAATTGCTTCTTTGTAAGAAGAAGGAAAATTAGGTAACATCATAGGCTAGAGCCATAATAAAAGCTTTCAAAAGCTGGTTGCTATGTGACCAAAGTTCCTTTGTATGGCCAGGAGTTGACAAATTCCCTATGAGAAAAGTATAAGTACTTTAAAACTGCAACCAATAACAAGGAATGTCTTAAAAACGTAAACATCACGAAAAAATATATATGAACACATATTGTGTGTTTTAATGAGCTCTATATTTTTGTTAAGTTGTTTTTGTCTCTCTTATGGTTTACCAGTAATGCAAAATTCCGCAAAATTCATCCAGGATAAGCATATCTTCAAAGGCTATTCCCAGAAAATTAAAGATATACATTTTGTTTGTCATAGATAGGGCTAGAATATTTATGTAAAAAGATATTTTTTTATTTGGTTAAACCATATGAATAATGTAAGATGTGTACGAAACAATGTTTCCTGAGTCTGAAAATGTAAATTTTATTGTACATGTTTTTGCATATTTTCGATTTTTTCGTAATTGTATGATATTTAGAGAATGCCGTTACAATTATACATATTTTCGATTTTTAAAGGAAAATATTGAAAAAATGTAATTGATTACGTATTTCAAAACAGTTAATAAAATGAAATAAAGCTGAAACAATAAACGACGAGCGGTAGGTATTGCATTTTCAAAGAATCTCCGATTGTTAACGCGCGAGTGTTATATCAAAGAACTGCCAATGTAAACTTAAAATAAGAACTGAAGCTTTCCTGGCGACGTGTTAATTCAAAATCTTCTCGGGCTTCTAGCCAGGTAAAATCTTGGCTTGACACCAACGTTTCGAAGAAGTGCATCTTCCGCAGTTCACCCTGAAGACGAGGAAGATGCACTTCTTCGAAACGTTGGTGTCAAGCCAAGTTTTTACCTGGCTAGAAGCCCGAGAAGATTTTGAATTAATGTAGACTTATTCAGAGGACGATAATACAGATACAGTTTTGTTTTGTTTGTGTGCGTAGAGTGAATGCGTTAACCTCCAGCGCTCTCTAGTTAAAGCAGTGAAATCAAGTTTATCTACTCAACTAAATATTATATTTGGTACGTGAAAACGAAGGTGTGCTTACTACAAATGGACTAGTTTTATTTTGTGTTGCGTGTGAAAGGCGTATAAGTGTAGACACTCGTTTCCAAGTGACGCAACATTTAAAAATCTGATGTGTTCCATTCACATGACTTTGTCTACAACTCTGCAATAAATTATTGTTATAAAGCTTATGCTTCTATTTATTTCCTGCTAATCGAGAAAAAAATAGCAGAAATAGTCTTATTACTTGCTTCCTTGTAAGTAGAAGCGAAATAAGCGAGTACCATAGGTTAAAGTTATGATCGAAAGCTGGTTGCTATGTGACTGAAGTTCCCTTGTTTGTATGGACACGAGTTCACAAAGTCCTGTATGAGAAAAGTATGTTTTTATAGCTGAAACCAAAAACAAGGAATATATCAAAAACAATCAACTCCACGAAAAAATGTATATTGTAATAAAGTGCTCTACATTTGTTGTGTGGTAAGTTTTTGTCCATCTCTTACGGTTTAGCAGTTATTCAAAATTCCGTAAAATTGACCCAGAATAAAGTAGTCTTCAGAGGCTATTCCCAGAAAAGGTAAATATCCTTAATATACGATGTTTTAATCCAAATCGTTAGAGCCATTTTTGAGAAAATTAAAATTTTCGAAAAAGTTCCATGTAAAGGGTATTTGGGGATGGGGGAATTTTCTTGGAAATTTTCGTGTCGCATCCTTGAAGATATCAAACTTAAATACCAAGTTTGGTTTTTAACATACTTTTCGTTTTTGAGCTATGCTGCACACATCACACACAAACACACACACATATTTTTCTAAAAAATCAGTCGTCAACCTTTAATAAGGACTTATATGAAGCTTTCGCTTATGCTGACATTCCGCTCTATAAATTAGAACACCCTAAATTACGTGCTTTCTTAGAAGCGTATATAAAGCAGGCTATACCACATGAGTCAACTCTTCGCAAACATTATGTTCCATTACTCTATGAAAAAACAATACAAGAAATTCGTGATTCTATTAAGGATAATCTAATCTTGGTTTGCTTGGATGAAACTCCAGATGCGTGATTGTCGGTACGCTCGGTGAAAATGGACTGTCAAAGGCTTATCTTCCAACAGTGGAAGAAACAGCGACGACAAATCATTCAACAATTTCGAAAATATTCAATAATGCAGTGTTGCTATTATGGCCAGAGGGCATTAGTTATGAAAATGCAGTTTTGTTTTTATCTGACCCAGCTCCATATATGGTTACGGCATAGTAGACTGATTTATGTAACTTGCTTGGTGCATGCAATGCATCGCTTGAGTGAAATTGTGCGCTTAAATTTCCCTAGTGATAATAGTTTAATATAAAAAAGGTTTGGCTGCCATATATTATTGAAACAATTTTGAGATTATGGAGCACATACTTCAAGAACTAAATGAAAACGAAGCAGAAAACATTGTTGAAGCGAAGGGTGCTACATATGCGGATGGGACAAAGAAGGAATTAATTTACATTAAGTCACATTACAGCCATCACAGCGCTCGAACGAAAAGACATACCACTTGTCACAAACTTAACTTTAATAGAAAAAAAAATCCAGGGTACCATACGCAAATATCATTTATGGTAAAACGGAGAGCAAATTGTTGGGTATTGAACAAACACTGTCACTGGAAGAAATTGTAAAGTTTAAATATGCACCAATAACGTCTGTTGTTGCCAAATGTGGTTTTTCTCAGTACAAATCAATTCTCAGAAGTAAAAGAAAATCATTTATTTTTCAAACCTTAAAATAGTTATATAATATAATGGGAAGAATTATTAAGTTCACTTAAGCAGCAGCAGCTGCTCTAGTCCGCAAATTCGGTGAGTTTTACATTAATTTATTATTTTGTGGTTTATAATGTTCACTTGTATTTTCCAATATAACGAATATTAAATGAACTCGATGAATGTCGATTTTTAGAAATTATTATTTCACCATTTTTGTAAGATTTTGAATAGTACATATTTTCTAGATTATTAATGCATTTGTCGCTGTTTTAAACCGCATAATTACATACATAGTTTACGTTATTTATACATAACTCTCCGAGCCCTACTTATAAGCTTTTGAGTAATGTGTCAGTTGAATCTACATTGTTAACCTCGTACGCTGCACAGCACGACAACACTGTAACATAGGAAGAAACGCACTTCAGCTGTTTGTTTATTGCGTTTATGGCAGATATTCGTTACAAAATGCCTCACTTTATTAATACCGAGTAACTCAAAGCGCTACACTTACGGCGAAGCACATCTGGATGGGGTATTTGTGGCAAGAATTTGTCGAGAGATTTTCCAATGGGCTTGCATTGAATAATAGGTCATTTGTTTTCATCTGTCAAAGAGTTCTGTATACAGAAAATGTATTCACCCATGTTGAAGGAGTTGGTTAAGGAAATGTTCCACAAGAACAAGGAATCCTTCACTTGGTGGAAATAACAACCATGGTATAACTCGCACTATCGGCGTATTTCCATTGGACTGTTTTGAGAACATTATTTCTCTTTAATTATTTCCATAGATTTGCAATTTACAAAGAAAGGAAAAATAATCAAGTAACTTACTGTTCTCAGGCTTTTGTTTATCTTTAGAAATAACTGTTCCTATTAATAATTTCCGTAATCGTGTAAGCTCTTCTTCAGTTCCATTACAGAACGCTATAGGATAAGTTAAAATTGCGTGTAGTTTTCTGTTTATTTACATACCGGAAGTATAATTTGTTACAATTGTAGTACAAGCCGAAAAATAAAAGTTAAACTGTTGAATTTGCTGTGTTACAATATTGTACAAAACAAAATAATAACTATCGAAATTAGCGAAAGACACTCGAAAACAATGTGTTCTTTCATAGTTGAAAAGAATTATCACACACACACATAAATATATATCTTTTATCACTGTACCACAACAAATGCGTCACGATTGGTTTTCTAATATATTACTCACCGCCTTAAGTGAGGCTTTACGGTCAGCATCACTATGACATCCAACTTAAAACCGGCGGCTCCAAATATGTCACGATACTGTACTGAGAGAACGGAAAACCTATAAGCTATCGAAATTTATAATTATCCTACACTTAATGTAGAAGTAGAAGACAGGAACAGGTGTGTTGAAAGGTAATCTCTACTTGAAATCAGCCTCTATGAGAGAGGTAATTCTAGGTAATAACTAAAGTGTAGTTACATTATGTTCAAAGAGATGATGATGAACATTTTACATGTTCAGATAAATAATTTACTTAACTTTTGGCCCAGGGAGCGTGATGTTTGTTCCAAGGTATCGCAGAGGGTCTTGAATTAATTCACCATAAAATATCGGGGTTTAAAGCGACGCAAGTTTGTGTAGCAGTGCGGGGTTTAAATTTGTTCTTAAAACTGACTTAAGCAATCAGATTGCATTATCCTAATAAGGCATAGATGACATCAGCAGCCAGCATAGTTATGATATGGGATATTCGACACCACCGCGTCAGATGCAAAATGATTTAGTGCCTGGCCAACAGCGGTACCATAAAATGAATTATTATTATGTTGAACATGTACATTTTAAAACTTAATTCACTCTATACATAAAGGCTGGGAAATGAATAAATGTAAGCAGTTTGAGATTTAGTACAGAATAATGCATATTACATAAGTGTGTCTTCTTTTGTCCCCTTACTGTTAGCTTTGTTACAAATAAAGCACAAATTGCAGGGTCTAACGTGTTTTGAACGACCCTGTTGTGTTTACATACATCATAACATCTATAGTTGGACAGGGCAAAGGACAGAGCAGAGGTAGAAGGGATCAATTGTGTGTCCTGTTACGTAAACAACCAAACGCTTGAGATAGGGAATAATAGCCATACTAAAAGCATCGCGAAAATTTCTGAGATAACTTTAGAAAATATGGAGAGAGAGAAAAAAAACTGCAAATACTGGATCATCACATCGTCCTACGGTGATGATACAAATGTTTGACTTATTCACCTCCCATCCTGTATGTGTGTAAATATTAATGTAATGTGTATGTTCCATTTATAACTCGCCTAACAGTAATGTCGAACTTTTGCCACAAAGGTATTAACACATCTACAACTTTCATAGGATCTTATTTTATTGGGTTTTTGTACGATACGTCACACACATTTCACACTTCCTGAATCTGAGGAGAATAGGGAATGAACTTAGCTGAAGAAAAATTCCCACCCCGAGCTGGGTGCTGAATCCGAGACCCACGCACAGCAGTTATGCTACATTCACAATGAAATGTACGCGCCGACGTAATGTAGCATAAGCGCAAGCGCGAGGGAAGACCATTCACAATGTAATCGTAAGGGCAACGCAAGAAGTTGTCCCGGGTTTCTAGATCAGCAATTTACATGCAAATATCTTCCAAGCTCTCCGCAAGTTACAAACTGAATAACATAACCAACAATACCACATAATAAAATTCAATCAATCATTTACAAAATAAATACATTACATACTAACAACTGACGCACGCGGCAGTGACGTCACAATAATTACTCATTCAAAATTATTGAATGGAATATTATATGGTAGTTCCCGTTTTGCAGACGGCAGAATGAATGGAGCCGTTGTGCAGTGTTACCGAAAATAGTACAAGCATAGAGACTGTAGTAAGTGATAAAGCTACACATTTAATGAACTAAGAATTATCTCTCTGTGTCTTAGATTTATGAGAAGTAATAAATCTATGCACAGATAATGGTTACATCCATTAAATCAAAGAAGGATTCGCAAGGAGACTGTCATAACCTCTTGAGGGAGATTAGAAAAGCATGCATGCACAGCAGGCCCTGAAAAATCTTATAGTGCGGTCGTCTGCTGATTTCATAGGTAATGCATAGAGAAAAGAAGCAAACTTCATCCTCTTTGCACGCAACGCAAGGATAAAGTTTGGAGTTTGCAAGCTCTTGCGTTACATTGCATTGCATGTCTATGTGAATGCTTACATTAAATAATAAGAGTCCAAACTCTTGCGCATTTGATTGTGAATGCAGCATTAGTTCTCTACCAGATGATATTCGTGGCCAGCTCGTTATTCGTATTAAATTATTACTAGTTATCATATCTCTGGGTTCCTTCGAAACGGCAATGACAGGAATGTTTGGGAAGCTGTGTTTTGGTGAGCTAGCAGCTCACGACCACCCAGGGTGTGGTGCAGGCTGGAAGTTTGAGAACAAGCGTTTTCTTTGCGGTTTAAACGCAATCAACCACCCTACCCCAAAGTCAGGGAGCCCTGCGCCAGAGATCAAGTGAGCTATTAACCTATGAACGCTCAGTTCGCCACAAATGCAAAGGTTCGATTCTGAGCCGCGAATAGATTCATCCATCATCATTAATAGAAGAGCAAATCTGACACATTGCGGCAGCAGTTCATTTTTGTTAAGTGGAAAAGTTGTCTTTTTGTTGACGATGCCAGATTATCTACTGGTTTTGTTCAGACGCTTTTCACGGCGTTTGTCAGGCGCACAATGAGGAGAAGTGGCTTTTAATATGTTGTTACGGTGATGGATCGGCCGAGCAGCTCCACTGTGGTTGGTTATCTCCATGAGAAAAGGACAGAACACGCACGTGGTGTGTTCTTCAGATTCCTATCCTGAAACCAGGTTCGCTCCTGTACATTCTAAACTAAATGTTCAATATCACTGGAGCGTTGCCTTGCTGGCTACTGATGGGTGCTCCACAGGGGCACAGCACAATGGGCGCGTCATCCGTTTTGTTGTCTTACATTCACATGACTTTCTTACACATTCAACAAACCATTCTTAAAAGTATAACGTCTATCTGCTCACATTAATACAGATAAACATATATGCTTTATTATCTACATATTTCCATCTAGATGCAACGAAATAAGAGATAATCTAGGCTTCTCAAAATGTTAAGACTTGTGGGTGTGTGGTGGTTTGACTTCTCTTACTTCTCTAGAAGCAAGCAAAACGAATACGGACACCATTTGGTGAAACTACTATTAAAATATCTGATGTGATGACCATTCACATGTCTTTCTCTATATCTCTGTAACAAATTATTGTTAATAAGCTTATTCATTTACATATTTCATGCTAATCGAGAAAAATTAGCAGAAATAGTCTTATTTCTTGCTTTATTATAAGTAGAAGCGAAATAAGGGAGTATCGTAGGTTTAAGTGAAAGCCAATAGCTGGTTGCTATGTGATTGAAGTTCGTTTGTTTGTATGGACACGAGATGGCAAATTCCTGTATGAGAAAAGTAAGTTTTTCAAAGCTGAAACCAAAAACAAGGAATATCTCAAAAACGACCAACTCCACGAAAAAAATATATTATATAAATTGTGTGTTTTAACGTGCTCTACATTTTTTGCGTGTTAAGTTTTTGTCCATCTCTTACGGTTTATTAGTTATGTTAAATTCATCCAGAATAAAGTAGTCTTCAGAGGCTATTCCCAGAAAGTTCAAGATATACATTTTGTCAGGTAAATATCTTTAATATACGATATTTTAATCAAAATCGTTAGAGCCATTTTTTAGAAAATCAAAATGTTTCAAAAAAGTTCCATGTAAAGGATAGTCGGGAGTGGGGGGATTTTCTTGAAAACCTTCGTGTCGCATCCTTGAAAGATAACAAACCTAAATACCAAGTTTGGTATTCAACGGTCTTTTCGTTTTTGAGCTATGCTGTCCACAGGCATACACACAGAGATCTTTTTCTGAAAATGCTTTTTTTTTTTTTTTTTTTTGATTCAGGGGGACCCAAAATATGTATTGCAAGTGAAATCCCGGTATCGAATTTTTGGGTGCATTACAATACCTTCTCTATACACTATGTACATAACACGTATAGAGAAAGCAATAATCTGATGTTACACTCACATAACTTTCTCTAGCTGTTCTTCAAACTTCTTACAAAACACTATTCTTCTTTCTACACAGTGCTATTCGAGAAAAACATTACCAGAAGTTCTTAATTACTTTGTTTCTTATAAGTAGAAGGGAACTAAGGGAATGCACTAGGCTAAAGTGATAGTCAAATGTTTTAAAAGCTATCGTTATGCGGTTGTTATTGCAGTTCGATTCTTTGCTTGGCCAGGAGTAGAACAAAAGGAAAACGGTCACTTCCTGTCTAAGAAAAGTACAAGTACCTCACAATTAAAACCAGTAACAGGGAATACCTCTCAAACGGTTATCTCCAGAGCAAAAACATAAAGGACATAAATCGTGTATTTTAACGAGATATTCATTTTTTATAACGTAAGTTTTTCTCTGTCACTTACGGCTTAGCAGTTAAGCAAAATTTGGCAAAATTCATCCAGAATGAAAAGTCTTCAAGGGTAATCCCAGAAAATTCAAGATATACATTTTTTGGGGGATGTAAATATCTTTATTATGCAGGATTTTAAACAAAATCGTTAGAACCATTTTACAGAATATCAAAAATTTTGAAACTTTTTCTATGTAATGGGTAGTTTGACTTAGGGGGATTTTCTTGAAAATCTTCGTGTCGCATCCTTGAAAGATGCTAAACCTAAATACCAAGTTTTGGCGTTTAACAGTCTTTTCATTTTTGAGCTATGCTGTCCACAGGCACACACAGACACATACACGGACCTTTTTCTAAAAATGCTTTTATCGGACTCGGTGGACTCCAAAACGTATATTTCCGGTGGAATATCGAAATCGTATTTTTGGGAGGATTACAATATATTCTCTATCTACTATGTACATTGTATATGTGGTTTAGAGAAAGTAAAAATCTGGTGTGTTCCATTCACATGACTTTCTCGACATCTCTGTAACAAATTATTGTTAAAAACCTTATTCTTCTATCTACTTCATGCTAATCGAGATAAACATTAGCAACAATTATCTTTATTACTTAGTTCCTTGTAAGTAGAAGGAAAAAAATCCAATGGGTTCCATTCACATGATGTCCTCTTGCTGTATGGTAAATAAACCTTTTATTCAAAACATCAATCTGTTATCTACATCATGCTAAACAAGATAAACATAAGCAACATTAATCTTATTACTAGCTTCCTTGTAAGTAGAAAAGAAATAAGAAAATGCACAGGCTAAAGTGATAGTCTCGTGCTTTAAAAACCGGTCGCTATGTGAAATATTTGAAATTCCAATCTCTGCATGCCAGGAATAAACAAACGAGAAACGAGATGAAAGATGTCTTCCCGTTTCAGAAAAGTTTAAGTGGCTAAAATAGAAATCAATAATCCGGATATCTATAAAACGGTTAACTCTACAAAAAAATGTGTATGACATAAATTATGTGTTTTAATGAGATTTACATTTTTTGTGTGGTAAGTTTTTGTGATTTCTTACGGTTTGCCAGTTATACAAAAGTTATCCAGAATGAAAAGGTCTTCAAATGCTTTTCCCAGACTATTCAAGATATACATTTCGTTTGTCATAAACATATCTTAAAAAAAAATTATTTTAATCAAAATCTTGAGCCATTTTTGAGAGAATTGAAATGTTAGAAAAATTTTCCATGCGAACGGTTGTTTGTGGGTGAGGGAATTTTCTTGAAAATCTTCGTGTTGAATCCTTGGAAGATACCAAACTTAAATATCAAATTTGATATTTTACGGGCTTTTCGTTTTTGAGCTATGCTATCCACACACACGGACTTTTTTCTAAAATGTATTTTTTTTTTTTTTTGGATTCGAAGGACCCAAAACATGTATTTCCGTGAAATTTCGGTATCGGAATTTTGGGTACATTACAATACCTTCTCTATACACAATGTGCATAGTACGTGTATGTTGAAAAAGTAAAAACATTTTGATGTGTTACAGTCACATGACTTTCTCTATACATTCTTCAACACACCATTCTTAAAAGTTTAACCTTCTATCTGCTTACATTAATACAGATACATATGCATACATGCTTTATTATCTACATATTTCTCTCTAGATACAACGGAATAAGGGATACTCTTAGCTTATTAAATATTTAAGAGTGGTGGCTTTGAACTTGTCTAGGGGAAAAAAAAAAAAAAAAAAAAAAGATGCGGATACCATTTGAAAAAATTGCTATTAAAAAAAAAACAGATTTGGTCCATTCACACGAGTTTCTCTACATCTCTGTGACACATTATTGTTAATAAGCTTATTCTTCTACCTACTTCATGCTAATCTTGATAAACATTAGCAGAACGGTTTTATTACTTACTTCCTTATAAGTAGAAGGGAAATAAGGGAATACACTAGGCTAAACGGACAGTCAAATATTTTAAAATGTGGTTGCTATGGTACAAAAATTCGTTTCTTTGTATGGACAGGTATTGACAAATTCCCGTATGAGAAAAGTATACGTAGTTTAAAACGGAAATCAATAATCCGGAATGTCTCGACAACGGTTACCTAAAAAACAAAAACGTCAAGGATATACATTGTGTATTTTGATGACATCTACATTTTTTGTGTAGTACATTTTTGTCTCTCTGTCTCTCTCTCTCTCTCTCTCTCTCTCTCTCTCTCTCTCTGTTTACCAGTTACGCAATTCAAGTTATACATTTTATTTCGGATGTAAATAGGTTCAATATGCGGTATTTTAATCAAAATAGTTTTTCCAGGTAAAGGATGGTTTGTGATAGGAGGATTTTCTTGAAAACTCTTGTGTCGTATCCTTGTGAGATACCAAACTTAAATACTACATTTGGTATTTAACGGTTTTTCGTTTTTGAGCTATGCTTTTCACAGACACACAAACATACATACACGGACCATTTTCTAATTTTTTTTATTCAGGGGGTCCCAAAACATGTATTACGATGAAATCTAGGTATCGGATTTTTGGGTGCATACAACGCCTCCTCTACGTGTATGTAGAGAAAGTAAAACATTTTGATGTGTTACATTCACACGACTTTATTTGACATTCTTCAACGAACCATTCTTAAAAGCGTATGCTTCTATCTGCTCGCATTAATACAGATAAACATAGGCATACATAATTTAGTATCTACATATTTCCTTCTGGGTACACGGAATAAGACATACGCTAGGCTTTAAGAGTTGGTCGGTATGAGGTGGCTTTGAGCTTGAGTTCTCTTGCTTGTCTAGGAGCAAGAAAAACGAATACGGACACTATTTGAGGAAGGTACTGTTATAAAAAAGTTAAAATTAAACTAACTATATCAAAATTTGCAATTCTCTTACCATTTAGTACGCATGATTAGTAATCATATTTACAGATACTAAATCTGTTACATTTACTTCTGTCTAAATAGTTAATCAGTAAATAAGATTCAATATCAATAAAATTATTTTAAATATCTGGTCCTCTTAGCTATTTTAAAATGGAAAACAATAACAAGGAAATGTGTCAGCGATAGTTAATTCCACAAAACGTTGGATTTTACATGAAATATGTGTTTTGAGATATCTAAATTTCTTGTTTAGAAGTTTTGCCATATATTTATCAGTTATCAATAAATCCAGAATGAAAAGACCTTCAGAAGTTCTTCCCAAAAAGTTCAAATTATACATTTTATGTTTATGTAAATACTAAAATATTTTAATCAAAATCGATAGAGAAATTTTTGAAAAAGTCAACATTTTGGAACTTTTTCTATCTAAAGGGTAGTTTGGGTTGCAGCATTTGTCTTGAAAACCTTTATGTCAACCTTTGAAGGCAGTGAATTAAATGTCAACTTTGGTATTTCATTTTTGAGTTATTGTGTTCCCAGACACACGGGCTCGCTGATCTTTTTCTAAAAATCTTCACCGATGATTTACTCTACATGTTCTGCTTAATGCTAATCGAGATAAACATTAACAAAATAGCCTTATTACATGCTTCGTTGTAAGTGGAAGAGAAATAAGGTAGTATGCTAATTTAAAGCGATAGTCATTTTTTTTTAATGCTCATCACTACTCGTATACCATACATTTGAATTTGGATTCTCAATGCATGGCTATGGATAAAACAAAAGGAATATGAAATGAACGACGATATTCCATTTGAAAAAATAAAGTATTTCAAAATTGAAACCAATGGCATGGAAATATCTCGGAAATGGCTAACTCCATCATTTGATATAAATTATGTATTTTGACGAAATCCGCATGTTTTGTGTAGAAAGTTCTTGTATCTCTTACGGCTTACCAGTTATACAAAAGTGATGCAGAGTGAAAATAGGAGTTCAGAGGCTATTCCCTGAAAATTCAGTATATTCATTTTGTCGTGTAAATAATTTAGGTACCTATAATCAAAATAGTTGGCCATTTTTAAGTAAATCGAACATTTCCAACAAAAAAGTCCATGTAAAGAGTACTTTGAGTTTGGAGAATTACTTGAAAATCACACTATGTACATAGTACGTGTAGAGAAAGCAATAAATAAATACATAATATTGGTCAATATCTAATTGAAATTAATTTGTTTAATTTTAATTTGCAAATATATTATACTATGTATTATTTTAAAATATATTTATACTAATGTCACTTACATTCACAAAATAGCACCAAATTTAATCCTCCGTGTAAAAGATAGCTAATCTAAATGAATTTGACAAAGAAATGGAAGGTTTTCCTCTCACAAATAAAAAATATCTGATGTATTCCATTCACAGGACTTTCTCTAACTATTCTGTAACAAACTATTCCTATGCCTTAACTTCTTCATACCAATCGAGGTAAAACATTGGCAGAAATGTTTGTTACTTCCTTCCTAATAAGTAGAAAGCAAATAAGGGAATACATTAGGCTACAACGTTAGCCAAAATTGCTTACGCTTGTTACTATGTGATTGAAATTAGGTTGTCTTTGCTTGGCTAGGGGTAAAACAAAAGAAACAGGAATTATATATTCCTGTTTGAAGATATCAGCTTTTAATATTGAAACCAATAACAAGAACTACCTCAGAAAATTTTACTTCACAAAAAATGTATATGACATAAATTGTGTTTTAACGAGATTTGCATTTTATCCGCAGTAACTTATAATCTGTCTCTTACAGTTTACCAGTTATGCAAAAGTCAACCAGAAGCTACTCCCAGAAAATATAAAGATTTAAGTTTCTGAAACATATGTCATTTTAATAAAAATTGCTAGAAATACTTTTGAGAACTTTGAAATGTTCGAAAAATGCTCCATGTAAAGGGAAGTTGGGGTAGTTCAATATTCCTGGAAGATTTTGGTATTTAACCGATTTCTCGTTGATGAGTATGCTGTCCACCCCCCCACACACACAGAAAGAGAGAGAGAGAGAGAGAGAGAGAGAGAGAGAGAGAGAGAGAGACACACACACATACTCACGGATCTTTCTCTAAATATTTTTTTTCTGGATTTATGGTTTCCCAAAATATGTATTTTCGGTGAAATCTCGGTATCGAATTTTTGGATGGAATAATATATCTTCTCTACCTACTATATAGTTATATAATTGGTGTAGAAAAAGTAAAAATGAGCTGACAGCTATCTAAGTAGCTATGCAGCGCTGTTTAAAGTGGCTGATAACCACTTATTATGGATTTTACCAAAAATCAATCTTGTACATTTCACTAATATAAGAACAGTTTCAGTATTTAAGAAATGAAAAATTAACAATTTTAAGAATTTTGGCTTATAAAAGGTTCTTAAGTGCCCTTAAGTTCGTTATCATAGGACACTAATTAAATATATTAAGTGAGAAAACTACTACCATTAGAAATCACTGAACCGATATTTTATACTAATCAGATTATTATTTTTCTTGATTATCGCGGACTATGAATCGTAAGCTAGGAGTGCGGAATCTGTTATATGCAAGGTGGTGCTAAAGTCAGTTTCCATATACATTAAGACGTAACAAGAATTTATATTAGGTATATATATTTTTTTTTTACTTACACTTATAGGCAACACATAACTTTCATTTTTGTTCACATTGCCCAAATTGTACAAATACGGGATAGTAAAAGTTTATCTTCATTGATGATATGAAATACATTTCGAATGGACATTTTCAATTCATCTAAATTTCTTTGCCATACGGAGAACACCATATCTTTCAGAATTCCCCATAGACTGAAACCGCATGGTGTAAAATCACATGAACGTGGTGGCCAACCACAAGTCCCACGGGTCAATCCATTCTTTAAATGTGTTATTTAAAACAAAATCGAACGTTCAGTCCAAAATGGGATGGAGCTCTATCTTGTTGCCAAATAAAATACAGAAAGTGATTGTTTTCCATCTTGGGAACTGCAAAGTCCTGCAGCATTTCTAAATAAGCTATAGAGGTAACTGTGCCTTCAAAAAATGCGGTCCTATTAATCCAATACTCGAATGTTTCTCCCCAGACAATAACACCTGGAACATTGGATCTTTCTCTATTACTTCATGCGTGTTTGTTGGACCAAGAAACGCAATTATGGCGATTCATCTATCCATTTTGTTTGAAACTTGTCTCGTCTGCCCATAAAATTGACTGCCAAAAATTAGGAACAGTCTTCTATCGTGGTCATCTTCAGGTAATGCGTGAAGTAATTTTGGGCAAAAAGATTTGAATTTTATGTCTTTTAGGATTCTCTGCAGGCTCCTTCGAGATAGTCCCGATTGCCCAGATGCCTTCCTAGTTGACTTGTGAACACATGCTACAAATGCCTGAGCAACTAACTGAGAATTTCTTCATTTCGGACATGGTCGGCCGGATCTCCCTGTTCTTTCAAATCTTATGTTGAGTTTCCGCAAGTGTTGAGGATTTGATAATGGAGCTTTGGGAACCCTGTTCCTGTAGTTAATTTTCCCGCATATCCTCAAGATTTACCTACAAAAAGCCGAATTGATGAAGGGGAAACTGACTCTAGCGCCAGCCTGTAGTTAAGGGTTTCTAGATTATGTGAAAAATATGTAGCAGTTATTACATAACTATTGGACAAATAAGAAAGTACAAAGGTTAACAATTTAACTTTCTATATATAATTCTCTAAACAATTACTCGACCATTCCGACCGAGGATTCTTTCCCCCGCATTTCCTGTCCTTCCATATCGTTCCCATTATCAATTTATTCATCCTTCATCCCGGGTTGGAAAAGTTGGCGTATCAGGGAAAAGACATGCTCAAAGTGACTGTCTCCATCCATCGACTTCGTCTGCTTGCCGGGTGAGGAGCGCTCCTGGCCGGGATGTTGGATATTATGTGGTCCCGATCTGCCTGCTTGATTATTAGTGTGCTTCAATCTGAAAACTGTTATTGCTCTACCGTCGCTCCTGGTTCTGGCCGCCCAATGTATCCTCTCACCTTCTCCCTTCTGGAGTCTCCTCCATTCGTATCCTATCCTGTTCTTTTTATCCTGAGAGGCAGATTTAAACCGAATAATATGCAGAGTGTACCAAAAAAATGTATACATACTTTGATAGAAAATATCTATTTAATATATTTAAAAGTTGGACCGAAAAAAACCGTAATGTGTTGTATGATGTTCTGTAAACAGACGTGACTCATACGTTATGCTAGTGTTGCTATGCGACAGTAAATCAACAATGAATAATGAAGCTAAAATGATCGTATAATGTTCTGTAAGCACACGTGACTCACATACTTATGCTATCATTGATAGAAGAAAACAGAACTAAAATTATTCTTTGAACAATTTTGAAGTGAAGTTAGAAAACTAATAATATTGTTGAAGTTCAACGCCAATGGAGACGCTTGCACAGAACCACCAACACGAGAAACAATTGCACGAATTCGAGACATATTTGAGACTCATAGTACCATATGCGATGTTCCATGGTCGAGACTTCGCACGGCAACAAGCCCCACGTCCTCGGCTATGTCTTTGAAAGTTTTGACACCCACGCAGAAATTTGCAAAGCAATGCGCACGTGAGAGTGGGATTAGGTGAACCAGCGTAGTCATCATATTATTAAAAGAGCAAACTTGAAAGTTTTCATCCCAAGACTTTTGCATATATTACATAAAGATGTTTCTGGTTGTAGAATGCAGGGCTTGAGTGGTTTTGAAACATGGTGCAAGAGAATGAGGCCTTTGTAGGGGAAGTTATTGTCTGATGGGGTACAATTTAAGAAGTGTTAACCGGCATAACTATGTCCACTGGTGTGTAAACAATCCACATGTTATTTTATTTTTTTTTGGAAAAGGCTGTTCATTTACCTGGAATTTAATAATGGTGTGATTTGTCAACTAAGGGTCTGATTGGATGATTATTTTTTGAAGCAGCAGTAGGTAACCAAGTATACCTGAACATGATAGACATATCCATCTCCATCTTATCCGCCATTCAGTACTTCCAACAGGATGGTGCACCACCACATTACCACCGAAATATAAGGACGAAAAGGTCCGATTGAGTTTTCACTGCGTTCACCGGATGTTATCTCCGTTGGATTTATACCTATGGGGAACTCTTATGGGTGTTATGTACCGTAGGTAACCAGCTACACTGACAGTATTTTGGAAAGAAATTGAAATTCACTTGCTACAGTCGCTGAAGAGACTTTGCATTTGTTGCTCGATCAGTAGTCAATAACTCAGAAATATATCTACGCCGATGGTCGGAATTTTGAGCAACCGTTGTAACCGTAAAAGTTTAAAATGATTAGTGCGCATCAGTTTCTATTTGTGTGAATTCAGATTTGCTATGTTAGCACAGACTTTTCTCTGCTTGAAGTGTATGTACATGTTTTGGCACCCTCGGTATATTTGATTACTCGGGTTATGAAGATGTAAATTTGAGAACTCTCTTCAAATATAATAAATAATCATGATAATTAAGGAACTATTTTGTATTGCACAACAACCTATACCTACGCCAGCAGCCACTAGAATACTTAAGAGGAAAGGTTATATGGAACAGAGCTTAATGAATCAAAACGGAAATCTTGAACTTACAAATAACTGCTAATCCAAAATGTTTCTTCGGTGTTCTGTGCAATATGTGAATTTCAATTTATATGGTTTAAAGGAGGTTATTGCCTTCCTGAGTATACGTCATAATCTCATTATAGAGTCAAGTGATTGTGCTTTGAGAGAAGTACTGCAGTGGACTGTTGACAAAAGCGACAGACACCGAGAGACCCTGGGTCCTTCCCTCTGCTCAGGGTTACACAGGGGGCTGTCAGCTGCTATAACCATGTCTCCCAACCTCATCCATCATGTATGGGTAGTTAAAATTCCGCTAGATGTCAGGCGAGGCACAATTCCACTTCCCATCGCCCCACCTGACCTGACCCGACCGCCCAAATCACAAACCAACTCGATCTTTGCCTCCAGCCGGTGGCGGGTAGCTCTTGACAACAGATGGCTCTGCCCAAGTGGTGCCTGTCATCTTGAGACAGCATTTGCAGATTGCTTCTCCAAATGACCCCAAATTCAACGATTGGGAATGGAATATAATTCTCAGCATAGTCAACAAACTTGCTCAATTCAGTGTGAAAAATCTTGGTTTGCCCTGATAAGATAGATTCGCTAAAACAATAATATGTTGCTTTCAAATGACTTTCTCGACCTGTCCTGAAACAAACTGTTCTTACAAAAGTGTATTCTTCTACGTACTTCATGATAATGAAGACGAACATTAGCAGAAATGTTTTATTGCATTCCTACTTATTTTCTGACAGGTTCAAAGGGAATAAGGGACTACACTAAGCCTAAACGACAGTCAAATTGTTTAAAATGTATGCGTTGGTCGTTGTGTGATAGCCTTGAAATGTTCAATTGCATGAGCAGGATGAAAAAAAAAAAAGAAATCTGTTGTGTACCATTCACATGACTTTCTCTATATCCCTGCAACAAATTATTCTTAAAAAGTTCATACTTCTATTTACTTTATGCTAATCAGAAAAAAAATAGTAGAAATAGTCTTATTACTTGCTGCCTTGTAAGTAGAAGCGAAATAAGGGACTACCATAGGTTAAAGTGATAGTCAAAAGCTGGTTGCTATGTCAATGAAGTTCCTTTGTTTATATGGATTGGAGTTGACAAGTTCCTGTATGAGAAAAGTATACGTTTTTCTTAGCAGAAACCAAAAATAAGGAATGTCTCAAAAACGACGAACTCCTCGAAAAAATTTATATAACATAAATTGTGTGTTTTAATGTGCTCTACATTTTTTGTGGAGTAAGTTTTTGTCCATCTCTTACGGTTAAGCAGTTATTCAAAATTCAGTAAAATTCATGCAGAATAAACTACTCTTCAGAGGCTATTCCCAGAAAATTCAAGATAAACATTTTATTTTTCAGGTAAGTATCTTTAATATACGAAATTTTATCAAAATCGTTATAGCCATTTTTGAGAAAATCAAAGTTTTTGAAAAAAGTTCCATGTAAAGGGTAGTTGGGGGTGGAGGGATTTTTCTCAAAATCTTCGTGTTGCATCCCTGGAAGATGCTAAACTTAAATACCAAGTTTGGTATTTTTCCGACTTTTCGTTTTTGAGTTATCGTGTTCACAGACACACACACACACACACACACACACACACACACACACACACACGGACCTTTTTGTGAAGATGCTTTTTTTTTTTTTGGATATTGGGGACCCTAAAATATATATTTCCGGTGAAATCTCGGTATTGAATTTTTGGGTGGAGGGCAATACCTTCTCTATACACTATGTACATAGTATAGAGAAAATAAAAAGGAAAGCTAAGCCTGCTTCTAATTTGAGAAAAGCTCAACACCAATAGCAAGGATTAACTTGATAAAAGTTTGCTCCTCAAAAAGTGTATGTGACATAACCTGCCTGCTTTAAAGACATCTGCATTTTTTCTGTAATGATATTTTGCCCCTATCCTAACGTTTATCAGTTATACAAAAGTCAGCCAGCTTAAGAGACCATTCCCAGAAAATTCAAGTTACATGTACATTGTATTTGCCATATAAATATCTTGAATAGATAGATTTTAATTAAAATTGCTAGAGCTAATTTGAGAGAATACAAGATTTGTGTCAAGGTTAATTTGGGGTGGAGGGATATTCCTGAAAATCTTTGTGTCGCATCCTTGGCAGATACTAAACTTCAATACCAAGGCACTTAATCTATTTTATTAATTTCTCTTCACGTATTATGAATATAGTGTATTGAGAAGGTAGGTATTGTGATGCACCGAAAAATTCAATACCGAGAAAAACTTTCAATACCACCTGAATCCTAAAAATTATTTTTAGAAAAATGTCCTGTGTGTCTGTAGCTCAAAATGAAAAGTCCGTTAAATACCAAACTTGATATTAAAATTCAATAGCTTCCAATTTAGTATTTGCGACAAGGACATTTTCAAGAAAATTCGAAAATGTTAATTTTTTCAAAAAAGGCTAACCATTTTGATTAAAATATGTTGTATTAAAGATATTTACATGACAAATAAAATGTATATCTTGAATTTTTGAGAATAACCTCAGAAGACATCTTTATTCTAGATGAATATTACGGACGTTTGCAAAACTGGTAAATGTAAAAGATAAACAAAACTTACTACACAAAAAACGTAGAGCTCGTTAAAACACACAATTTATGTTATACACATTTTTTTCGTAGAGTTGAGCGTTTTTGAGATATTCCTTGTTATTGGTTTGTTTTAAAATACTTACACTTTTGTGATAGAGGAACTTGTTAACTCCTGGCCACGCAAAGAAACGGATTTCAATCACATAGCAACTATATTTTAAAACATTTGATTGTCGGTTTAGTCCAGTGTATTCCTGTATTTCCCTTCTACTTATAAGAAACTAAATAAAGAGCGTTTCTACTAATGCTTATCTTGATTAGCATGGAGTAGATAGAAGAATAAGCTCATTAACAATAACTTGCTACAGAGATATGTGAATGGAACACATCAGATTTTTTACTTTCTCTACGCGTACTATGTACATAGTGTATAGAGAAGGTATTGCACTCCACCCAAAAATTCGATATCGAGATTTCACCGGAAATATATGTTTTAGGGTCCCCTGTGACCAAAAAAAGCATTTTCAGAAAAAGGTCCGTGTGTCTGTAAACACGATAACACAAAAACGAAGAGTCCGTAAAATACCAAACTTGGTATTTAAGTTTAGTATCTTCCAGGGTTGCGACACAAAGATTTTGAGAAAAATCCCCCACATCGAACTACCCTGTACATGGAACTTTTTTCGAAATATTTGCTTTTCCTAAAAATGGCTCTAATGATTTTGATTAAAATACCGTATATTAAAGATATTTACCTGACAAATAAAATATATATCTTGAATTTTCAGGGAATAGCCTCTGAAGGCTACTTTATTCTAGATGAATTTTACAGAATTTTGCATAACTGTCAAACCGTAAGAGATAGACAAAAACTTACCACACAAAAACTGTAAATCAGGATAAAACACACACATTTATTTCATATACATTTTTTTTTTTTAATGTGGAGTTGATCGCTTTTGAAGTATTCGTTGTTTTTGGTTTCAGCTTTGAAAAACGTATGCCTTTCTCATACAGGAATTTGTCAACTCCTGTCCATACAAATAAAGGAACTTCAGTCACATAGCAACCAGATTTTGACTTATCACTTTAACCTATTGTACTCTCTTATTTCGCTTCTAATTATAAGGAGGCAAGTAATAAGACTATTTCTGCTAGCGTTTTTCTCGCTTAGTGTGAAGTAAATAGAGGCATAAGCTTTTTAACAATAATTTGTTGCTGTGATGTAGAGAAAGATCAGATGTTTTTAGTTATGTTGTTCATACAAACTGGCTTTTCTTGAATTTAGGAATCCTCAGAATATGTATTTCCGGTGAAAACTATATCGATTTTGGGTGGAATACAATATTTTCTGTACTTACAATAAAATTTGAAGATGGATAGTGAAAGTGCTATCCTCAGGGTGATCTCATCCCCATATCCTTTTGCCGAAAACAGCGGCACTCCTCACAATATCAACAGATATCAGAATATTGTGCTTCCTAATGTGAATCCTAGAGGCTTTATGTTGTTATCAAGGTGTTAAAGTAGATGCTTTGATAACTAATACCTTAATTTGTATCCACTGCAGTGTGTTGTTTTTACTTTCTCTACTTCACACATATTACTTAGAGAAGGTATTGTATTCCAGCCAAAAATTCGATGCAGAGATTTCACAGGAAATACACGTTTTAGAGTCCTGGTATCTAAAATAACATTTTTGGAAAAAGGTCTGGTGTGTCCCTGCGTGTGTTTCTGTGAACACTTCTTCTAGATCTTATTGGTCTGTTTCGGCTCCAAATTGCTGCTGACTAAATCTTTAGGGCTTCTCAAGTTTCTTCTTTCTCGTGGTGAATAGTTAGAACTGCTTTTAGTATTCTGTTTTCAGTCGCCTTATTAGGTATTTCCGGTTACTTCTTTATTTCACTACTGTTGTATTTAGTTCTTCTGCGCTTAATTGTTGCCTGATTTCTGTTTTATGTTTTTTGGTATCCTGTTATTGATCTGAGGAATCTCATAAAGCCATAACTTCTGTGAGCCGATAACTCAAAAACGATAAGTCAGTTAAATATCAAAAGTACCTTTAAATTGAAAAAAATTGAACATTTTGATTTTCTCAAAATCTCTAATAATTTTGATTAAAATACCATATGTTAATAAATAAATATATACAGAGTGTTAATGAACTACACCGATATAAGTAATTTAAGATCGGCGATGCATGGTCCCCGGATAAACATAACGCAGCTACATAGCGTTAAACGTGTGGGTATCAGGTGCTGATAAATCGGTGTTAAAGCAAAGTAGGTTGAAAAAAATGGCTTAGAATGTCTTTAAAACTGCTGCCCAAATATAGAAATATACATTTTTAGCAGCTCGTTACTAGCGTTCTCAAGATTTAATGTCGTCAAAATCTGTAAAATCTCGAACTAATCACTTGACAGTACGACACTGAGCTTCATTAACTACGTTCTTGAGTTAGGTAACCTAATCTGGAGACGCTTTTTCAACTGCTCTGGTGGCTTAATGCGTAACGAGGGAAGCTGCTATCCCAAAGGTCATGAGTTCAATTTCTGTTATAGAGCAAATGTTTTCTATTATTTTTTTTCATTCCAGACGAAGTGCCGCGATACGTGGCGTACTGGCACTTCAGAAACGTATAGCGCTACTTCGAAATTTTACTAAACAGACCATAAGTCTCCTACCTCAAATTACTTAAGTAATCTACATATTCTGTGAAAATATTTCGGTATAGTTCATTAACACCCTGTATATGTGTATATATACATATATATATTGGCTTTTCTGAGAATAATCTCTTAATGATTTTTGTATAAACAATAAAGCGAGAGACAAAACATTACTACACAAAAATGTAGATATCTTTAAACACACAGTTTATGTAATATACACTCTGTTGTAGTCTTACCCTGTTATTGGTTTCAATTTTAGAACAGATTTTTCAAACGATGTCGGCATCCGTTTCATATATCTCTCTTGTTTAACTCCAGGCCATGAAAAAAGAATCGGATTGCATCACATAGCGACAGTTTTTAAATTGACTATCGCTTTAGGCCAGTTCCCTTATTTCCCTCCTACTTATAAGGAACTAAGAATAAGACCATCTATGCTAACGTTTATCTTGGTTAGCATAAAGTAGAAGAATAGGTTCCTGTAGGAATAGATTGTTACAGAACAGATAGAGAATATCACATGAATGGGATACATAAGATTGTTTTCTGTTCATCTAAGAGTTTTTCGTCAAACACATCATATATTTTGCTACCTGATTGTTTCTGCACAATCATAAATTGCACCGTGAAATGAACAACGCCTGTCAGTATAGACTATCTATTTTGCATTCACATTTCATTATCTGATGCTGGTCCCGGTAGTTTGGAGTTATTAGTCTTACAAAAACATTCAAACTCATTTAAACATTAAAATAAGCAATAGATGTATGTTAAATGCAAGCATAATTATTAAATCCTCAATTAAACTATTTAAACTTACATTCTCATTTCTTTATCTATGAAATTGTAAAATTTAGTTAGCACAAATACAGAATATTTGAGGAAGTAAGAATTGTGATTCATTCCTCAATTTGCTGTTAGTTTCGTACAAGTAGCCGCTTGCTCGCTGTACTTTGATCTTCCTCAAATACTCGTCCCGCGCTCCTACCAACAGAGCAGCACGTCAACATAACTCAACATAGCTGTTATTCTGTACCAACAAAAACCCACGCAGAGCCTTCAACTCCATTCAGAGACATCTCCGCCTCATCCAAGAGTGGTGCTAGCGTTGGTGGTTGTCCATTAACCCGGAGAAAAGCCACGGTATCCTCTTCACCAAGCGCCTCTTTCCCGCAAACTTCCCTTCATTCACGTACCTCAGACGAAGGATACAATGGACGAACACCATCACCTACTTGGGGCTGAAGCTGCCACGCTCGCTAAAGCGTCTCGCTTTGGTGCTTCGTGGGCAGGGGATCGTGGGTTCTAGTCCTGCCTTGGGCATGGATGTTATATGTTTGTGCAATGTGTATATGTTTGTAAAAGAAACAGTAAAACCAGTAAACCAGTAATAAGTAAAACCTTCGGGGGGAAATGTAAATAGGGATACAGTACCGGAGTCCTAATCAGACTCCGCTACTGTTTAAAAAAAAAAAAAAGAAGCTTGAAAAGGGCGCCACTTTTGGGGAGCACATCAGGGTACTGAGGTTTCGGGGCTATGGGACTACGGCTTCCTTGTACCCGATGCTGATGTCCACGATGCCGGTTCGCCTTTTGGTATTTAAGTTTAGTCTTTTCCGAAGATGCGACACGAAGATTTTCAAGAAAATCCCCCCACCACTAACTACCGTTTACATGGAAAATTTTGTTTTTCTTAAAAATGGCCCTACCGATTTTGATTAAAATTCCACATATTAAAGCCATTTATATCACAAATAAAATGTAAAAATTCTTGAATTTTATGGGACATCTTCTAAAAACCTGTTTACTTTAGATGCATGTTGCTTAATTTGGCTTAATTAGTAAACTGTAAGAGATAGACAAAAAATGTAGATCTTGTTAAAATACACAATTATGTTGTATACATTTTCTTCGTGGAGCTTGCCGTTTTCGAGTTATTCCTTGTTATTAGTTTCAATTGTGAAGTACTTATATTTTTCTCAGACGGAAGTGTCCGTTTTTCGTTTGTTCTACTCCTGAGTCAGCAAAGAAGCGATTTGCAATGACAATCGCATAACGACAGCCTTTTATAACACTTGACTATCACTTTAGCATAGTGCATTCCCTTAGTTCCATTCTACTTTGAAAGAAGAATTATCTTTGGTAAGAAGTTTGTTTGTAGAGTAGCTAGAGAAAGGCATGTGAGTGTAACACATAAGAAATTTTGTTTAATGAATGTTGGTCAAATTTCATAGGTACATCAGTTTACGTGAGCTCGGATGGCTGAATTATCCCTCCCCAACTCTCTGTTTTTTGTTTGGTTAGTATTGTTTGACATGTATCCAAGAGTTTGTGGCGTCGTCCATGACCACCAGAGCAGATACAGATTTGAAGCACACCAGGTCCCCTATCTTGCTATCACCCTCGACGAAATCTGCGCTTTGGACCTGGGCGCCCTAACTCACGAGGGGTTTAATCAACCAAAGCAAAAAAAAAAAAAAAAAAAAAATAAGCGAGAAGCAGGAGCTTTTAGAAAAAGGAAGGCACTTAGCGCGGGGGGAGGGTGGCGTGTTCCAGGCTTGTCGTGATGAGACAAGCGACAAGCTTTCCTTTTCGACAAGTGGTGGCAAGTTTGCCTGTAGAACCAAATGTTAATCATAATCACGTGGATTAAAATATGAAGTGAGAGTGTCTGTTAACGAGCAGCATACATTACCGTCTCGGCCCACCCGCACGCTCTCTACCTCACACGTAGAAATCTCCATGACAACGGCAGCGCCTCCTAGATGTAATCGTGTACAAAGTGCAGCTGTCACAATCGACATCACCTAATACACAGGAGCGCGGTTTCGAAGGGGTGGACAAATAACTTCTTTCGTCCCTAGTTGCTCAAACAAGTTTTTAATTCATCAAAGTACAGCATAGTAATGAGCTCTGTCGCATGTACTGACAAACGAATATATTACGATAATGAGAAATGACTATCGAATAATTCGGTTTTTCATTCGGATTTACAAACTGCTAATTTCGCAAAATGTGTGCAACAACTTCGATAAATTATTAAAATAACCATTTTTCATTCCAATTTTTATAGAAAGATTTAATAGTCGTTCTAGCCTCCAGCGTAATATTTTAAAGCACTTTATATTTTAATAGTAAAATATAATACCTCGCAGTTATTCTCTAGTAATTAAAGTGGCAATTAGTTTAATTAATATCGAATTTTGAAAAGATACCGTTTCTCAATTAGACTAGCTAATATAATTCTGAATTAGAAGTGTGTATTTTTTTAAATAAAGGCACATAAAGAAATATATTGCCCTTTTTAAGGTTAACTGCCTGCTTCAAATGTGCGGTTATAATTCAGTAATTTGAGGTTATTTTAATTAGGTTATATCGTATCTATTATTTCGTATCCATTTGTTTTTAGGTTAAAACGACCATGCCAAAGATTAATTCCCTGATTCTGTACGTAGATTTTTTTCTGTATTAGTGTGTTTGTGGTTCTAAGTTTGACTAAACGGCATTTTGGGTTGAATTGAATGTAAGTCATAGTTAATATTCTAAGCTCCGTGTAGGTATATGCTTCTCGATAGGTATACACAAACAGGTGGGAGCTACAATAGTTTTTATGGCTATTAACTAGCTAGGAAACAAAGCAGCAACATTACTATAATTTTATCTTCTGTTATGCAAGGAAAAGAGGTTGCGTTGAGGTTTGGAATTAACGTTTTTTTACAAGTACAATTGCCAGGTCCCACCACGGTGATTGCTGCATCCGCCACAAAATGGCAACCTCTCTGCGCCATCACCAATATTAATGCACATTTTAGAACAAAATATGTACTCTAGTGCCTAGTCAGCAAAATGCATATTTCTATTTCTTGCTTGGTAGTGGGTGTGTAACATTCTTTAGTGATTTGTTATGACTGGTTGCCAAAAGTTTTAAATAAACAAAATAAAACAGTAGAGGATCTATATTCTCTGGATTGGTGTTGGCATAATGTCTATATTGGTTCATCGATGAAAGCGACTTCAGAAGTGTTTGGAGACTGTCGACTACAAAGCAACCAATAGTACAATAGCATTTTAAAACTGAATGAAAATCGAACACTTGGGTAGCAATCCAATAGTCGATAGTTAGGCTACCCGAGGATATACTCGAAAAAAAAAACTGGGTCCGAAAAGTCGGCCACGAGAATCGAACCACGTTCTCGTATACATTACTGCTGCGCCACCGCTCGTGTAGGTAGGTGAGGTATTGCATTCCATCTAAAAATCTTAGTTATTTTGAAAATGAAATTAAAAGTATTATGGCTGCCCATTGGCGAAATGTATAAATTCTATATTTATGAACATTTATGAACACCATAATTCTTAAGCATGTATGTACATTTTCATAACAATCTAGGGTACATTCCATCTTATTAATTTTTAATTTATTATTTCAATTGAGACCGTTAATTGGCTTCTCTACAATAATCATCGGTAGTTTATAAATTATTTAGCAGTGTATAGTTAAAGCGTGCAAATACTTATTAACTCATGTACTTAACAGTGTAAAGATCAGCTTGTAGCAAAGCAAAGCAGTACGCTGACCCATGCTAGGAGAGTGGTGTGAGGGGTTCATTGTTAACAGGATTTCTTTTGTCCAGGCACGTACCAACGACTCACGCCGGGACTAAACCTTAAAATTCGAGAAGAGAGTAATTTTCCATTGTATAACATGTGTCATGGGGTGTTGTGGTGCACTCTGGGATAAGAACAGTGGATTTTGGGTAGTATATACGTCAATTGCGAGGCCTTTTTGTCCAATCAGAAAGAAGCCGCCATGACAGTAGTTTTAGTATATAAGAAGCAGAGTTCGGCACATCGGGGCTGTCTGTATACTGTCTGTTGTTTTCTCTGTTTGCTGTCTGCGATTTGACGCTGTAATACTGTCATGCTGAACGTCACATTAAGTTACATCTTCGCACAAAGTCAAACATTGTAACTCTTAACGATACTTAGTAGTTAATAGCGCTCTAAGTCAAGTATATTCAAAGTCAGTGACGTGTATTAAAATGAAATTGTGTAAAGCTGAATCAAGGAAGAAGTATAAATAAGTACGTGTAAATAATCAAGAATCAAAGTACCTAGTAAATAATTTAGCTAGCAGAATTGTGAAGCAAAGTACTTATCTCGCACCTCCTAGTTACAATTCAGTCAAAGAAAGTTACGTATGTCTACGTTATTTATATGATCACTCCCTGAACTACCCCCATTAGCTGTACCACCCCGAGAGAGTCAGCTATCGTGCAGAGTGAGCAAAGCCGAGGCATCTCGCCGGTAGTTGATCAGGTACATGGGTCTACTCATTGGTAGTGGAGTGAGTCTTAGAGCACAGCCAATGTCACCACAAATCTGGGCACGAAGCCAAGAACGCAGCATCAGGTGCTCCGAACGTGGTGCTTAGTACAATTCACAACATAAGTCCGCCGCACAATGATAAAAAATGATCCACACATGAAAAAACTAAAATATTACTTATATAAATATGTTTTAATACTAAGAAGTATTAAAGAACAAATGTTGGAAAGAGATTTCTATTGGTGTTATAGTTTTTAGTAAAAAGCTATAAACTTATGAGAAGCAATATTTTTCAACAACTTTAGTGTGTTTTATATATTCTAATTAAAGCAAATATAAAGCAAAATCGTTTCCAACATTTTAATATCTATATATTTCGTGGTATCTATATCAAATCTGATGAAAATTGAACAAAACTTGCGTCATGAAGAACATTTTGAACATATGGAATCAAGAAAAAAATAGAAAGCGAGAAAAACAGCTTACAAATTCTAAAGGCTGTCTGTTCCAAGAAACATTTAAATACTCGTGTAAAATCATTTCTAATGGTCACCAAAAGATACCAAAAAAAAACAAAAAAAAACAAACAAATAATGATGCAGGATAGTTCATTCCTAATAATAGAACTATAAATGAAAATCTGATGTGTTCCATTCACATGGCTTTCTCTACATCTCTGCGACAAATTATTGTTAAAAAGCTTATGCTTCTATTTGCTTCATGCTAATCGAGAAAAAATTAGCACAAATAGTCTTATTAATGCTTACTTGTAAGTAGAAGCGAAATAAGGGAGTACCATAGGTTAAAGTAATAGACAAAAGCTGGTTGCTTTGTGACTGAAGTTCCTTTGTATGGACAGGAGTTGACAAATTCCTGTATGAGAAAAGCATGGTTTTCAAAGCTGAAACCAAAAACATAGAATATTTAAAAAACAATGAACTCCACGAAAAAATGTGTATAACATAAATGCTCTACATTTTTTGTGTGTTAAGTTTTTGCCCATCTCTTACGGTTTAGCAGTTTTGTAAAATGCATCCAGAATAAAGTAGTCTTCAGGGGCTATTCCCAGAAAATTCTAGATATACATTTTATTTGTCAGGTAAACATATTTAATATACGATATTTTAATCGCAATCGTTACAGCTGTTTTTGAGAAAATCAAAATTTTCGAAAAATTTTCCATGTAAAGGGTAGTTGGGGGTGGAGAGATTTTCTTGAAAATCTTCGTGTCGCATCCTTGAAAAATATTGAACTTAAATACCAAGTTTGGTTTTTGACAGTCTTTTCGTTTTTGAGCTATGCTGTCCACACACACACACATGGACCTTTTTCTAAAAATACTTTTTCTGGATTCAGGGGGACCCAAAACATGTATTTCCGATGAAATCTCGGTATCGAATTTTTGGGTGCATTACAATACATTCTCTATAAACTATGTACATAGTTCCAAGGATTTCGATCATTTTTCACCTTATAAAAACAACGATTTTCAATGGGAGAGTATTATCAACTTGAGTTAAGTGGTTTCCGAGATTATTCTTATGATACACACAAATGTCTCTTTATAATATTAGCATAAATAATGCTCTTCTTGCACTTGTAAATTACAATTTGATTCAAGTATTTATATAGGGATTTAGGTAGCTGTATAAGCAAGTGACGGTGAAGAAATATCGGACCAAGCATCTTGACATATGTTACACCTTCTCCCGACACCAGTCAGTGGGAAGGAAGGTTTCCTGGCCGCACCAAACAAGAGGAAACAACCGATTGTCTTCCTCAGAGATCGTGTTCAGCTCTAGGGTCGACGGCACCTGGACTGGGGCTACTGGCTTCAATCACTGTACAGTCCCCTTCCAAATTATTCTTACCTTTCATTTTGTACTCGAGTATCTAGAGCCACACTTGTATACCAAAGTTTCCCGATTAAAGTTGGCCAGCAAATGTGTAACTCTAATTACTCTACCTTCCCTCGTGTACGAATTTAGCCTAGAGATCACCAACTAATTCTGTTTGAGTAAAATAAAGATAGAAATTGTGATCGATGCTCCTGCAAATCGCCTATTGTGCACTGAGCGAACAACTGCACAGAAAGCAAGAATAGTATTATGGTAGTATGCAAAATTTTTGCGTTTGGAATACGCAATCCACTTTTTATACAGCTATTGTAGGTTAATGATTGGTATAACAATTGTTCTATCTTTTATGAGGGTACCCTGACATGATCATTTTGAATAAATTATACTTCATTTAGCAAGAGGTAATTTTGCACCAGTCTCAGCAATCGATATCGGTGATAAAATGTCGAAATGCTGACATGTCTGTGTCCTCTTAAGGTAATGGAGGCATAAGCTTGGATTTTACAAGACCATGTAAAAGCATGGATGTATACTATTTAAATTCTTATATTGTTAAACTAGCTGCCATTTATATCTGAAGTATTAGCACACTTATTTAATGAAATGTTTCCATCTTGCTTAAAAAGAGTCAAAAGTAGTCCCCATCCATAAGAAAGGAACCAAAGGTAATTATGATAACAATAGACCTATGTATATTATACCAGTTATAGGAAAAGTTTTCGAAATTATTTTTAATAATCAAATTGTTAAATATTTTGAGAATAATTCTATTTTTTGTGATAATCAGTATAGTTTTAGAGATGGGCGATCCATAGAGAGTGCAATCGAAGCTTTTATAAGTATATATGTTATGAGTACAAGAAAATGAAAAAGAATGAATAATAAATTTTATGACATGTCTAAGGCCTTTGACGAGATATCTGATTGCGTTTTATTGAACAAATTAAAGTTTTATCGATTTAATAATTTAGCTCTAAGTCTTATAAGCTCATACTTGAGCGACAGATTTCAATCTGTGTTTTAAATGGTACATTTTCACAATATGCAGTGATTGTAACTGCAGTACCACAAGGTTCTATATTGGGACCGCTGTTGTTCATTGTTTATATTAATGATTTGCCTGCAGCCACTGGTGATATTAATACGTCATGTTTTCTATACGCCGACGATTTAGTTATATCATCGTGGAAAGTGCATATCTTAATAACTTTAAATTGGATACAATTGTCCTTTCAAAGTTTACATATTATTTTCCTGAAGTTTTTACATCAATCTTTATACCGTTATTTGTAAAAGTACAAGGCGTTTCTATCTGCTGACCGTATTATGAAATAATTTTGTTGCGACAAAGCATATGGTAGCGGTATGAAGTATAAAGTTAAGTTTTGTTTACCAATCGTTTTTTTTTTTTTTTACTACGTATAGGTACTTTTACTTGCATTATGAATAATTTCTGGTATCATCATTATCATTGTTCATTTAATCGAAATCTTTGGTAGAATTCTTGGTCATTCCTTTATCTCAGAATGTTTCACATTCCGAATAGGTTTAGTCTTTTGTTGGACATATGGGTTAAACTAATGTATTTATTAATCTCTAATATTGTTTTCTTCAGATAAGCCACAGTTTAGGTCGTTTTAAGTCAAGTCACAGATAAGTTCGGTTTATCGCTTGAACTATATATTGTGGCTTAAGGTTTCTCCTAAGCCCGACTCGAAGCTTAAGTTTAAACTGTGAAACCTGGCCTCAATTACACTTTATTTGGAAATGCTGTATTTCTAAATCAAATATGAACATAAAATGAATAAAATAAGCTTATTTTTATAAAAATTACATGTAAAACTTGCAAATATGCAGCATAGTTTACAAACCACAGAAATATTATCCATATTAACCTAAGGAAAAATGTACACACATGATATGCAACATAAAATATTGTTTAAGTTGTTAAACAATTAGTAATAAACCATAAATAAAATGGCAGCAAAGGAAAAAAAATGTATTTGTATTTAAAATCCTGGCCCTAGTTATAACGTAACTCTAGAAAACAGATGAGCTGATTTTCACTTTCTGTAACACCTAGCAATAGTAGGCAGAGGAAATGTTCCATTCACTCAAAAATTCAACACCATTTCATCATTTCACATTTTTAGGAAAAGAGGTGGGTATATTTTTGTGAGTGTGAACAGTATAACTAAAAGCCGAAATGCCAGATGAATACCAACTTTGATATTTAAAATCAACAACATCCAATGATGCCAAACTAATATTTTAACTAAATCCCCCACCTCAATTTTTCGGTAATTTGTTGTTTTTTGTTTCAAAACTATACTAACAAATGTTATTAAAATAACTTACCTACATAAAATATATTTACAAGCCAAATAATATGCACATCTTGAATATCCTAGGAATAGCCTCTGAAGTCCTCTTCATTCTGAATGACTTTACATAATTGATAAACCATAAGAGATACCTAGACAAAAGCTTACTACACAAATAAATAAAAACCTGGTCAAAATTTATATCCTTTATTTTTTTTGTGGAAGTAACCGTTTCGGAGATATTCCCTGTTATTGGTTTCTACTTACTTTTTTCATACTGAAAATAGTTCACGTTTCTTTTGTTTTGCTCCTGGTCATGCAAAGAAAGAAATTCAATGACAATCGCATAATGATAGCTTTTAAAACATTTGACTATCGTTTTAACATAGTATATTCCTTTAATTCCCTTCTACTTATAAGTAGTAGTAAGAACATTCTGCTGATGATTATTTCGACTAGCATGAAGAATAATCTTTTGTTTGTAGAAGAGTTAGAGAAAGTCCTGTAATGTAACGCATCAGGATGTCACTGTTATTGGCTTAAATTTTAAACTTTCTCATACGTTTCATCTTTTTTTTGTTTTATTCCCGGCGATAGAAACATAACCAGATTTCAATGACAATCGCATAGCGACAGCTTTTAAATGATTTGACTGTGGCTTAGGCTACTACATTCCATTATTCCCCTTCTGCTTATACTAATGCTTATCTTGATTAGCATGAAGTAGATAAAAATGATCTTTTGTGAGAATAGTTTGTTTGCAGAACAGTTAGAAAAATCTTATAAATGGAACACATCAGATTTTTTTTACTTTCTCTTCACGTACCATGTACGTAGTATATTGCACCCAAAAATTGAATTGTCTGTGAACAGGATACTTAAAAACGAAAAGTCGGTAAAATACCAAAGTTGGTATTTAAGTTTAGTATCTTTCAGGGATGCGACACGAAGATTTTGAGAAAAATGCCCCCCCACCCCAAACTACCCTTTACATGGAAATTTTTTCGACATTTTTCATTTACTCAAATGGCTCTAACGATTTTGATTAAAATTTCGTATATTAAAGATATTTACCTGACAAATAAAATGTATATTATGAATTTTCTGGGAATAACCTCGGAAGACTACTTTATTCTGGAGGAATGTTACGGATTTTCGCATAACTGCTAAACCGTAAGAGGTGGACAAAAACTCACAACACAAAAAATGTAGAGTACATTAAAGCACACCATTTATCTTATATACATTTTTTTGGTGGAGTCGATCGATTTTTAGATACTCATTGTTTTTGTTTCAGCTTTAAAAAACATACTTTTCTCATACAGGAATTTGTCAACTCCTGTCCATACAAACAAAGGAACTTCAGCCACATAGCAACCAGCTTTTGGCTTTCACTTTAACCTATGGTACTCCCTTATTTCGCTTCTACTTACAAAGAAGCAAGTAATAAGACTATTTCTGTTCTGCTACCTTTTTGCGATTAGCAGGAAGTCAATAGAAGCACAGCTTTTTAGCAATTTGTTGTAGAGATATAGAGAAAGTCATGTGAACGGAACACATCAGATTTTTAAACAACAGAAGAATGGGTAGAGCGTGTGATGTGAATGTGAAACAGCAGGGATTTCTTTAGCAAAATGCAATTCTATGCTAGGTTCACGGAATCTGGTGTTGAGTTTGTTTACGAAAGTGTGAAACACTGCTGGCTTTTAGGAAGATGAAGTGATGATGGAATGAAGCAAGGAAAGTAAAAAATGTGTCAGGAGCAATAAATTGACGTGGCAGACCCTGAGCGACAACTTGACACGTCCGACCACTCAGGAGTCATGTTCTAGAGGGTCAACATTTAATACTAATCCGATCAGCTCCCGGATAACACGGTCAGGGCATAAGCTGTGGAATTTCTTGCCGTCTACTGTTTCATTTCTAGATGCATCACTTGATTGACGTCTTAAAGCGGAGTGAATTTCAGACAGAAGCCCTCTTCCGATGATGTCACTCAGCTCCCTAAAAGGGTCCTTTCCAGAGGGAAGCGGATTATCTTGTACGCAAGGTTCTTGTTTGTCCATCGAGGTCCTCCTAATGGCCGTCCATAACTCTGATAGTTGATATGTCCTACTGTTTTGTAACTTAAAAATCTGATGTGTACCATTCACATGACTTTCTCTATATCCCTGCAACAAATTATTCTTAAAAAGCTTATACTTCTATTTACTTTATGCTAATCTGAAAAAATTCGCAGAAATAGTCTTATTACTTGCTTCCTTGTAAGTAGAAGCGAAGTAAGGGACTATCATAGGTTAAAGTGATAGTCAAAAGCTGGTTGATATGTCAATGAAGCTCCTTTGTTAACAATTTCCTGTATGAGAAAAATATAAGTTTTTCATAGCAGAAACCAAAAATAAGGAATGTTTCAAAAACGACAAACTCCACGAAAAAAAATTTATATAACATAAATTGTGTGCTTTAACGTGCTCTACATTGTTTGTGTAGTAAGTTTTTGTACATCTCTTACGGTTTAGCAGTTATTCAAATTCCGTAAAATTCATCCGGTATAAACTACTCTTCAAGAGGCTATTCCTAGAAAATTCAAGACATACATTTTGTTTGTCAGGTAAATATGTTTAATATACGAAATTTTAATCAAAATCGTTAGAGCCATTTTTGATAAAATCAAAATTTTCGAAAAAAGTTCCATGTAAAGGGTAGTTGGGGTGGGGGAATTTTTCTCAAAATCTTCGTGTCGCATCCCTGGAAGACACTAAACTTAAATTCCAAGTTTGGAATTTTACCGACTTTTCGTTTTTGAGTTATCGTGTTCACGGACACACACACACACACACATACACACACACATACACATACACACGGACCTTTTTGTGGAAATGCTTTTTTTGGATACAGGGGACCCTAAAACATATATTTCCGGTGAAATCTCGCTATCGAATTTTTTGGTAGAGTGCAATACCTTCTCTATACGCAATGTACATAGTGCGTATAAAGAAAGTAAAAATACATTTCGTAAAAGTCATTTTGGATCAAACGTCTACATAGACTTTCTCTACCCCAAAGCAACTTCACAAGTATACTTGCACATAATTATTTTATATGCTGTCCGTCAAATATGATAAATGCAAAAATACGTGCTCTACATTTTTTGTGCAGTAAGTTTTTGTCCATCTCTTACGGTTTTAACAGTTATTCAAAATTCTGTAAAATTCATCCAGAATAAAGTACTCTTTAGAGGCTATTCCCAGAAAATTCAAGATTTACATTTTATTTATCAGGTAAATAGCTTTAATATACCATATTTTAATCAAAATCTTTAGAGCCATTTTTGAGAAAATCAAAATTTTCGAAAAAAGTTACATGCAAAGCGTAGTTGAGGGTGGAGGGATTTTTCTCAAAATCTTCGTGTCGCATCCCTGGAATATACTAAACTTAAATACCAAGTATGGTATTTTACCGACTTGAGTTATCGTGTTCACGGACACACACACACACACACACACAGGGATGTTTTCCCGAAAATGTCTCTTTTTAGATAAAGGGGACCTTAAAACATATATTTCCGGTGAAATCTCGGTATCGAATTTTTGGGTGGAGTGGAATACCTTCTCTATACACTATGTGCATAGTACGTATAGAGATAGTAAAAATCTTCAAATTAGGAAAACAGCATACAACAAACTATATATGCTGATATAAAATTTAATGTTCGTCGTGAATCAGTTTATGAGAACGCTCTCCTGACCTCATATGACCTCCTTTGCTCAACTTTTCTAGGACTACGCTTAATAAAGCCTGTAAAGCTAAGCGGATGGTCAAAACATTTCCAAGCCGGTTGCTACGTGATTGTTTTGACATTCTCTACTCTTTGCATAGATATAAAAAGAAAGTAGAAAAGAAAGAAAGAAAAAGAGAGGGAGTGAGAACAAGTGAGAGAGGGAAAGAAACTAAGAAAGAAAGAGTGAGAAGGAAGATTTATAATTCAGGAAAATCATTAAGTGTCTCAAAATTCAACCTAAAATAAACATCATCTTGGAAAGTGTTAACGCCACAAAAAACCTTGACGTCAGTTGTGTACTTTAACGAGATGTATATTTTTACTTTCTCTAGCGGATATGTACAACATTCGTAGTAGATAGAGAAGGTACTGCATTCCACCCAAAAAGTCGATACCGAGATTTCACCAGAAATATGTTTTCAAACTCTCTGAATCCAAACAATAAAAAAATAATCCTAAAATAAACATTTCTAATAAAAGGTAACTTTTGTTTATGTGTGTGCGTGAAGTCCGTTAATACCAAACTCAAGGATGCAAAATGAAGATTTTCAGGAAAATCCCCCCACTCCGAACTACCCTTTTCGTGGAAACATTTTTGAACATTTTGATTTTCTCATAAAATAGCTCGATTTGGTTAAAATACAGCATTTAAAGATATTTACATGACAAATAAAATGTATAACACGAATTTTCCGAGAATAGCCTCTGAAGTCCTCATTTTTTGAATGAGTTTTGCAAACTGGTTAACAGTAAGAGCTAGGCTAAGTGTTGCTACACAAAACATGTATATCTCGTTAAAGTAAGCAATTTGACCTTAAATTTTTTGTTGTGGAGGTATCCGTTTAAATCTTAAAATATTAATACTTTCCTCAGACAGGAAGTCATCCGTGATTCTTTCGGTTTACTCCTAGCCAAGCAAAGAAGAGAATTTCAATGACAATCGTATAGCGATTAGAGCATTTGTCTTTTGTTTAGCATAGCACATTTCTTTAGTTCCCTTCTACTTATAAAGAGCTAAGTATTAAGAACATTTTGCCAATGCTTATCTCGATTAACATGGTGTAGAAAGAAGGATAAACTTTTGTAAGAACTGCGTTTTCTAGAACACCTACAGAAAGTCATATGAGTGTAATACACCAGAGTTTGTGAAGTAAGGTATTATCTATCTCTTACAGTTTACAAATATAACAACTCATTCAGAATAGTAGAGACTATTCTCAGAAAATTTAAGCTTAATACATGGTATTTTAATCAAATTCATTGGAGTCATATTTGAGAAATTAAAAAAAGTCGTCAAAAAAGATTATGTTTTTAAGTTCAGGGGCTTTCAAGAATGCCTAACCTCCCACCCCAAGTTTCATACGAGGAATGTTCAATAAATCATTAGAAAAAGATAGAAAACAAATTATTTTTGGTAATTTTTGTCAACATAATCTCCTTTTAGCTCAGTACACTTTTCCCAGCGTTTTTCCAACTGTTTTAAACATTCCAAAAAGTATGATTTCGGAAGGTCCTCAAAACATCTGTTTGGGAGAAGACCTCTTCGTAGACGTGAATCATTGTCCGCCGAGCCAATTTTTCAAGTTTGGAAATTAAAAAAAGTCATTGGGGTTCATATCTGGTGAATACGGTGGATGTAGTAATTAGAACCTTCATTCTACAAATTTCGCCTTTGATACTCCGCAGGTGTGTACTGTTGCATTGTCTTGATGGAACAGAATCTTTGTCTTTGACAGATGAGAACGTTTTTTATAGATTTCTCCTATCAACCGGTGTAATGGCGATGCATAATATTCTCCATTTATCATTCTTACTTTCTGCAATTAATGATTTGTAAATAATTTCACGGGCATCCCAAAAAACTGAGAGTATCACCTTGTCTGCAGATTTTACCATCTTTGTCTTCTTCGGAGTAGATTGCCTTTAAACCCCCATTGCTTCGACACTATTTTTGTCTACGGAGTGTAGTTTCATCCTCAGTTATGTATCGACGCAGAAACTCGTCAATATTGCGACGCAAAAGTGCCAAATCAACTTCCAAATCGATTACATGAATGCGTTTATTTTTCATTGAGAGCAAATGTGGCACCCATCTTGCCGAGACCTTTGTTAGAACTAATTTTTGGTGAAAAATTGAGAACACTGTACCTTGTGGCCATACTATTTCGTGAACTTTGATTCCCCAATCACTCAAAACCATATCCTCGATTTTGTCATGTATTTCGGAGGAAACCACTTCTACTGGACATCCAGAACGATGATCATTCGTTTAACCAATTGTAAATTGTTGTAAACGCAGAAGCAGATGTGCCATGAACTTCATCCAACTCGACTTTTATCCCTTTATTACTTTAAATACAGGTGTTTAATCACCGTACGAAACTCGTTTTGTTGTTTCTTTTTCCATCTTTCTAAACAAGCACAATATTGCTGATTCAATCGCCTATGGCAACGAAACCACGTGATGGATATAACTGAAATGTTAACTGCCATCTCATAAGAGACGAAAGTTACTAAATACACAATTTTTTGGATGCTACGAGTGTAAATTCTTGGTTTTTCTAAAGACTTGTGAAACGCCCCAAGTGTTTAACTATTTCATTATTGGGTTAAGCTGTTCATAGTTACACAGTAGACGCTGGAACACTTCATTTTGTAACAATACTGGAGATGAATTGGAATAATCCATTTCAAAATGACGTAACACTTTTGGGCTTCATGTTACAATAGGAACAGGATCTGTAAATTACTGAGGTTAGTCATTCTGAGCTATATGCAAATATTGGTTAGTCCCATCTAAAACTTCCCAATTTTACAGCAGATTTGTGTAGTTACTTTTCCCTGATGAAATGACCCTCTCAAAGAGGAAAATATCTTGGAATCTTCTCTTTCTATTATTTTAATAAGAAATAGGGGTTTCGTTTTTGATTTTTGGAGATATTATATTGTCATTTGGATTTGCTTGGCATGCACTCCTGGTCAAATGAATTGTTCTCGAAATAGTTTATTTCGATATAACTATCGCAAGTATACTATTGCAGAATCGAGGAAATGTTTGAGAAGACGAAACCAAGTTGAGTTTTTCAACTTACGAGGTTCTGCAATACATTTAACACACGTGTATCGCATACTATTTTTGAACGATGAGTATTAGTTTCAATTAAAATATTGGATACAAATGACATTAGAAAGAAGTCTTTGATAGTGTTATGTAGCTTTTCATTGTTTTTATAAACAAGTTTTTTCGACTTTGGAGACATTTTTATCTGCAGTACCCTAATTAGAATCCTTTTGGCAATTTGAGTATGTAGAAAGCTATGGTAGAGTACAGAGAAATAAAAACAACCAGAAGAGTGAGACCTTCTACAAGAATTCCGGAAAATTTAAAACAAAATTACTAGTTAGTGTACAATACATTGAAAAAATCTTATGTGTTACACTCACATGACTTTCTCTAGCTACTCTACAAACAAACTTCTTACAAAAGATGATTCTTCTTTCAACACCACGCTAATCGAGATAAACATTACCAGAATTTTATTACTTAGTTCCTTATAAGTAAGAAGAAAATAAGGGAATACCCTAGGCTAAACCGATAGTCAAATGTTTTAAAAGCTGTCGTTATGCGATTGTCATTGCAAATCACTTCTTTGCTTGGCCAGTAGTAGAACAAAAGAGAAACGGGCACTCAGTCGGAGAAAAGTATAAGTACTTCACAACTGAAACTAATGACAAGGAATACCTCGAAAACGGTAAGCTCTATGAAAAAAAAATATAATATAACTTGTGTATTTTAACAGGATCTACATTTTTTGTATAGCAAGTTTTTATCTAACTCTTGCGGTTTACCAGTTATATCAAATTAAGCAAAATTCATCCAGAATAAACAGGTCTCTAGAAGCTATTCCCAGAAAATTCAATATATATATTTTATTTGTAATAGAAATTGCTTTAATATTTTAATTTTAATCAAAATCGTTGGAGTCATTTTTAAGAAGAATAAAATTTTCGAACATTTTTCCATGTAAAGAGTAATTAGGTGTGGGAGATTTTCTTTAAAATCAGCGTGTCGCATCCTTAGAAGATACCAAACTTAAATACCAAGTTTGTATTCAATCGTCTTTTCGTTTTTGAGCTATGCTATCCACAGACAGACACACACACACACACACACACACGCGCGGACCTGTTTCTGAAAATGCTTTTTTGGTGTCAGGGGGTCCTAAACATGTATTCCAGGTGAAATCTCGACATCGAATTTTGGGTGGAATACAATACTTCTTTATCCCTATGTACACTGTGTATAACAACCAGGTTAGACGTGGGAATGTCAAATCACTTCCAGTAACAACAATATCGGTTAATAGTAGAAATCAGTCGTATCGTCTAACATGTCTTAAACGCCTTTAAGACAATAAGTGTATGTTTTAAATGAAAGAAACTGCACATGTCAGAAAATTGTGACAACATTCCACTGCCATCTAAATCTCCATTCCAAATAACACGTTTTATATACACAAGCGATAATTCTCAAATGTGCCTCTTAGTATACATTTGTATATTTTTCCTTACTCTACTCTACGTTTACAGTAAATAGGAGATATTTAAATTATAAAATATGGGATGTCGAGATTTTACCGAAAATACATTGAAGTCCAATGAATTAAAAAAACACTTTTAGAAGGTCTGAGTCGTGTGGGTATGTGAATAGTGTAACTCGACAATGAAAAATCGTTAAATACGTCTTCAAAGAATGCGACACTAAGAATTTCAAGAAAATCCCCCCTTAGTAACCCTTTATAAGGAACATTTTTATAAACTTCTGATTTTTTTGCAAAACGGCTCTAGTAATGTTGATTAAAATAGCATACTTTAACAACTTTTATGAGAAATTTATATATATATTCTGGTACAGCATCTGAAAGCCTCTTCATTCTGGATCATTTTTGCATACCTGGTAAACCGCAAAGGATAGACAACACACATTTTTTGTGGAATTTTACTATACCTGAAACATTCCTGGTTCTTTTAAGACTCGCTTTTCTCAATGGGAAGTCATCTTCAATTTGATTATCACTTTAGCTCTTATTTTCCTTCTACTTATAAGTACCTAAATAATAATAACGTTTGTATTAAAGTTTACTTAGACTGCCATAAAACAGGCAGCAGAATAATCTTGTAAGAGAATAGTTTGATGCAGAATAGATAGAAAATGTGTGAATGGAACACATCAGATATTTTTCGGAAGCAAGTAATTTTTAAACATTCGCACAGTATAAATACGCAGGATATACAGGCCGTTTCAAAACGACATCAAAACGAAGATAGCAGTCGATTAGCTTACACTTTGACTTGTGTGAAACTTGATGTCGCAACTTTCAAACTCTTCTATTTAAAGTTACGTGTGCTTAAAAATCACACACACATTTGGGATTAGGCAGCGAAGGAACAACGGTTGTCATACGTCACACCCACATGCTACTTTTTCCATTACTTAGTGACCTGTGCCGCGCCGGCGTGTCTTATCAAACCACGCCTACACCACGCGACTAGGACCTTTGCTACCAACCGGCATTTCTCTTGGAGTGGGCCAGGCACGTACCATCTAATTATGTACGACTGCCTAATCCATGGTGATTTTATGGCAGTTTTTGTATGTGCCGAATTTAGAGCTGAAAACTATATTCACGTATCACGTACGGTATGACCAACAAGGTTCACTTCTTCGTTTGGTGTCGTTTTGAAACAACACCCTGTATGTATATGAATATGTGAGCTTTGGTTGCCATTTCAAACACCTTTTGACGGACATGCTGTACAGTAAACATCATTATTACCCTGTTATTGTGATGGTTCTATACATTTCCGTTTAGCAGCAGATGGGCTGAAGATGCCGCGAGCGACTCCTGGATACAAGCGGTGGGAAGCATAGTTGTTCGCTAAGTAAACGTGTCCTTGTGCATAGTCTTTACGTGGGTATCAGTTTGTGGGCTCCACCCCAGCGAAACACTGTAATTGTATGCCTTCTGGGATATTTCTTTTGGCATAATATGTATAATTAAAAACGTACACAAATACATTTTCTTTGTGCTCATAATAATATGTGTGCTACCGGCACAGGAAGTAAATTTTGACATTACTTTGTTTTCTAGAAACCTTGTAACAACAGGTAAATAAATGCTTTTAAATGGGTCGGGAATGTCCTATACTACTAATGATAAAATATGATAAGTAAGTTGGGAATGTGTTTCAAATCTAAAAGTTTAAAACTAGAAACTTTAATTTTTTTACGCACATGCTACATGACTTATGTATAAATCCATTGAGGTTTTTTTTTGGCCACGCCGTGGCCGAGTAGTTAGACCACTTGCCTCTCACCTAGACGGCCCGGGTTCAATCCCAAGCGACCGCATGTGATATTTGTGGTGGAAAAAGAGGTGCTGGGGCGGGTTTTCTCCGGGTTCCCCCGCCATCGCACTCCACCGGTGCTCCATCTTCATTCATGTATTATCAGTGTCACCGCATGCGGTGCCGTAAGTAGTTAAAGCGGGCGTTAAACACCTCCAAAAAAATTGAAGTTTTTTTTTTTATCCTGTAGATTTATTGCTGTTTTAGTTTTAATTTTTTGTTTTTTGGGTTTAGTGCTATATCATATGTTTTATTGCTTTCACTACACATACTATGTACAGTACATAGAGAAGGTATATATTCCACCCAAAAATTCGGTGTCGAGATTTCGCCAGATGTGGATGTTCGTACACAGCATATCAAGTTTAGTATCTTCCAAGGATGCGATATGAAGATTTTAAAGGAAATCCTACCACCTCAAACTGCCCTTTACTTAGAAACGGTTTTCAAAATTGTTGAGTTTCTCAAAATTTCCTCTATGATTTTGATTAAAATTCGGTATATTAAAGATATTTACAAGACAAAATAAATGTGTAGCTTGAGTTTTCTGACCAAAGCCTCTGAAGACCTCTCTTCATTCTGGATGACTTTCATATAACTGATAAACCTTAGGATAAACAAAAGTTACTACACAGCTATTAGTCCCTTGCGCATTACCGCAACTATATTACTGCGTTTAGATTTCGAATTAACGTTTTGGTTTTTATTGGCAAGCACTACATCAATCTCCACCTCTTTCCAACACTAGTGAACTATCCACCATAAAGTAGCAACGTATCCGAAAATAATACCAATATTAATGCACAGTACAGGATTACTCAAATAGATTTGCCTGGGAAAGAGTATACGCGCTTATCCAAGCATAAAACTCGCAACAGAGCTGGAGGGGGAGTGTGGTAGTTAATACAAAGAACAAAGTAGACAAAGGTCTTACCACAATAATCGCGTCCAGAACTGATTCAGAGATACATCAGGTATATGCCGCTATATTCGAACCCTTAACACAGCAGGGCTTGGTAGTACAGCCTCATAGCAGCAAAATGGCTTTTCAAAACCGAATTATGAATGAATGAATAAGTGTATTTATTGACATAGCAATATCATACATAGAATTTCAACAATCGCACGGGTCCACAGACCGTACGTGCTTTTGTAATACACATTACAAACAATATTAAAACAACAACAACAAAGAATTAAAAGAGTAAACACGAAAATAAAAAGACAAAGATATTCAAATATAGCAATTTAAATTTACAGCACAGAGTACACCTTCATAAATGCACCCTCTTATAATAGAAAATTACACTTAAAAGACATATATACACATAATATATACTCCATACATAAAACCATAGCACATCAGTGACCTAAGTATGACATAATATATATGTATGTAGAACAATGTAGTCACTTTTGTTTAGTTGATCTTATTCCCCCCCCCCTTCTCTATTGGCAGCCTCCTCAGATCTCAGCTGTCTTGCCTTAAGTATAAATTTACCTAGCCCGTCCATGTTTTCCGTGCCTGCCAGTAGCGTCCAACATGCTTCTAGCCCTACATTCGCAGTGGTAAAAAATCGCGGCAAATATTTTACCCGCCATTCCTCCGTACCCCTACATCTTGCCAAGATGTGAGTCCACGACTCTTCCTCCTCGCAAATGGGACAGATTCTCGTACCATTGTCGTCAGAAATTTTCGTGCTCCTCCATGCTCCTAGTCTAATCCACGCGAGCCCCTCTCTAATGAGCTTGGTACCTGTTTTGATGTATTGCTCCATACCCCACTCCGATTTCAGCCCAGACTGTACTTCTAATGACACCTTAAAACCGAATTATAACAGAATACTGTGACTAGGTCCTGCGGCCGGAATCGCCGATCATGTAAGTCATTGCTGGTTGTTGGCATTCATTAATATTTTTTTTTTTTTTTTTTTTTACCGTGGAGGGGAAAAATAAATTACGTATTCAACCCCCAGCCGAGGTGCAATGGCTGGGAGGATTTGCGGGACTCTCCGCTTCCTCATGCGGCATACTCAGTAAAAACCCCTGCACGTTATATCATGTAGATGACTGAGTTAATCGTGCTGTGTATCATAGCGCGGTCGCGCTGTTGCACCCGCGTTAGTAAACGAAAGGTAGCAGTGTGCGGGAGCGAGGTAAAGGTTGCTGCAGCCATGAAACCTGACTGCAGCCTAGGGGAATGAAGGTAAAATTGTGGAGGAATTGAAGGAGATAGTAGGTGAGAATGTTGGAACAATCGTGGAAGTTTACTTGTGTTTCAGTCTTTCCATGTCCTGACGGAGTCTCGTTCACTTCGCCGCTAGGGCGAGGTCCTTCTCCGTCTGAGATAGTGGGTCTTGCAGGAGCGGTAGTGTTGCGTGGCTGGCTCTGGGATCGGACCAGCTCTGCGGAGTACGCTGCTTGCTGGCTGATAACCTGCTTGAGCTGCGTCGTGATGCTGTTTAGTCGAGAAGCTAGGTCAGCTGTGGTGGTGTGCTACATGGAGATGGTTGCGGTGGTGGATGCCTGAAGTTCTTGCAGCTTCAGGTTAATGACGGTGCTGCACTCCTCTTCAAGGGCAGCTAAACGAGCGCCGACGTTCAGGACCTCACGAGTCGCTGCGTCTATCGAGGGTGCAGGTGGTGTGGCGTCGATGGAGATGGTTGGTGGTGGTGTAGTCCAGGCTGGTGGGGGCGAGGTCCTGCTCCTCGGGTAAAGAGGGCACTGAGCTTGCCCGGTGAAATGTCCTGTACCGGCGGCGACGGCGTACATCATGCTCAGTGCACTCAGCTGTGCTGGTGTTGGAGCCACGGTAGTGGCCGGGCCGGTGACGCTCCATCTTGCTGGCCTCGACGACCAGGAGTCGCCCTAACAAGGGCAACCCTGACGCCAAGGCAGCGTCGAGGTCCGTCTGGTCCTGGAGCTCCAGTTTTACAAGCGGCGAGGAGGTGCCGGGTGGAAAGATCCCTAGGGGGCCTCCCCCGTACCACGGCACTGAACCTGGGCGGTGGTGTGCATTAGTGTGTAATACCCTCAGCTACCTGGATTGACAGTCTTAAAATTTGAAGTTCTATAACCATAGTAGTAGCCAGGAGTCGAACTAGGTAATACTCAAGAAGAGCTGGAAATGGTTCGATGATAGAAGATATTAAACAAACGGATTTAGTATCCTCTAGGCCTCTCTGGCCATGTGTCTCCCGTATATTTCGTTCCGGGGAGTATTTGTACAATTATCGGAAGGCACGCGTTGCTCCCAGCGACAAGTTAATATAAGTAGAGGAGAAGAGGGATTATGGAATTTCTAACACATTTCTAAAAATATTATGGCTTGGCTTTCTCTACATCTCTGTAAAATTATTATTATTATTATTATTATTATTATTATTATTATTATTATAGTTTAACGTCCTTTTAACCATGTTGGTCATATGGACGATGAATGAAATTGGTGAAATGATGCTCAAATGATCTCGGGGTCCATGGGGCTTAGAGTTTTTCGACATTCATCTTCTCAGGATAAGGGGAAAGCCCGAGAAACCCCGTATCCGGGTAACCCACCCTAGCTGAGATCCGAACTCACGACTGTTGAATGTGAGGAGACACGCTACCACCACACTACCCAGGCGGGCTGTAAAATTATTGTTAACCTATTTATTCTTCTATCTACATCATGCTAAATGAGATAAAATTAACAGAAATTATCCTTATTACTTGGTCCCTTGTAAGTAGAGGAGAAACAATCTAATATGTTCCATTTACTTGTTCATCAAATGAACCTTTTATTCAAAAAATTAATTTGTTATCTACATCATGCAAATCAAGATAAACTTATTAGAATTATCTTATTACTAACTCCTTGTAAGTACCTAGAAGGGAAACAAGAAAATTCACAGACTAAAGCGATAGTCTCGTCCTTTAAAAGCCGATCGCTATGTGAAACAATCGGAGTTCCAATCTCTTTGCTTTCCAGGAGTAAACAAACGAGAGACAAAACGAAAGATGTCTTCCCGTTCGAGAAAAATGTGTGGTTAAAATTGAAACTAGTAATCCGGAATATCCAGAAAATGATTAACTCTACAAACAAAAATGTATATAACATAAAATTGTGTGTTTTAATGAGATCTACATTTTTTGTGTAGTAAGTTTTTGTATGTCTCTTACAGTTTGCCAATTATCCAGAATGAAGACTTCTTTAGAGGATGTTCATAGAAAATTAAAGAGATGCATTTCGGATGCCATAAAATATCTTAAACATACGGTATTTTAATCAAAATCGTTAGAAGCATTTTTAAGAAAATTAAAATTCACGGCAAATGTTCCACATAAAAGGTGTTTTGGGATGGGGGATTTTCTTGAAAATCGTGTCGCATCCTTGGAAGATACCAAACTTAATATCAACCAGAAACTTGTATTTTTGGTGAAATTTTGGTATCGATTTTTTACTTTCTCCATACGTACTATGTACATAGTGTATAGAGAAAGTATTGCACTCCACCAAAAAATTCGATACCGAGATTTCACCGGAAATATATGTTTTAGGGTCCCCAATATCCAAAAAAAGCATTTTCACAAAAAGGTCCGTGTCTGTGTGTCCGTGTGTCCGTGTGTCAGTGTGTCTGTGAACACGATAACTCAAAAACGAAAAGTCGGTAAAATACCAAACTTGGTATTTAAGTTTAGTATCTTCCAGGAATGCGACACGAAGATTTTGAGAAAAATCCCCCCACCCCCAACTACCCTTTACATGGAACTTTTTTCGAAAATTTTGATTTTCTCAAAAATGGCTCTAACGATTTTGATTAAAATTTCGTATATTAAACATATTTACCTGACAAATAAAACGTATATCTTGAATTTTCTGGGAATAGCCTCTGAAGAGTAGTTTATTCTGAATGAATTATACTAAATTTTGAATAACTGCTAAACCGTAAGAGATAGACAAAAACTTACTACACAAAAAATGTAGAGCACATTAAAACACACAATTTATGCTATATACATATTTTTCGTGCAGTTCGTCGTTTTTTGTGACGTTCCTTATTTTTGGTTTCTGCTATGAAAAACGCATACCTTTCTCATACAGGAACTTGTCAGCTCCTATCCATATAGACAAAGGAACTTCATTGACATAGCAACCAGCATTTGACTAATCACTTTAGCCTACGGTTGTCCCTTATTTCGCTCCTACTTACAAGCAAGCGAGTAATTAGACTATTTCTGCTTATTTTTTTCTGATTAGCAGAAAGTAAATAAAAGTATAAGCTTTCTAAGAATAATTTGTTGTAGGGATATGGAGAAAGTCATGTGAATGGTACACATCAGATTTTTTTTCTTTTTACACTGTACATGATGTGTTCAGAGAAAGTAAAATACCTTCATTGGTTTTGAATAAAAATCCGAAAATCATTATGAATACATACTACAACTATAATTGTAATGAACTGTCAGTTGTAAAAATAAGTTATTTATTTGTTTGTTATAAAAATATTTAAAAAGTTACAAATTTCGGTTAATATGAAATAGTCGGGTAATATGGAATTAGTGGTCTGAACCATTGAAAAACTAATTAGACTTCATAAAACATGGTTATTTTAAGGATAAAAGTCATGTTTTTATGATTATATGAGGGTCTATTTACAAAAGTCACAGATATAATCTTCTTTCTCTGCTCCGATACAGTCAAGGTGAGCCAACAGAAAACAGCTGAAAATTGCTATCCAAATTTCTCCTCGCTGATCTTTGGAGAAGTTTCCGTTTCAAAAGATACAATCTGCGTCTTTGTTTTCCGGTTCTTTAGCTGATGGCATGAAGGCCATTACAGGACACATCCGAATAAAATGACTCATCGCTGCCTGCACTGGAGTCATCTCTAGTAGGTTTAGGCCTAGAAAGTCGGTTTAATTGTAATTTTTAACAGGAAGTCTTTGAGTTTTCGGTTTCTTTTGTTGTTTTGAAGTTTCTGGTTCCTTCTTTTTGTCCTTTTCTTTCAGTTCATCCTCCAACTCTTTTTACTCTCTCTACACGTACTATGTACATAGTGTATAGCGAAGATATTGTATTGCACCCAAAAATTCGATACCGAGATTTCACCGGAAATATATGTTTTGAGATGCTCTGAATCCAAAACAAAAAAAAAACAAAAAAAAACAAAAACATTTTAACGTGTGTGTGTGGGGGGGGGCAGCATAGCTGAAAAACGAAAAGACCGTTAAATACCAAACTTGATATTTAAGTTTGGTATTTTCCAAGTATGATTTTCTTCCAAGAAAATCTCCCCAACTACCCTTTACATGGAAAAAATTTCGAAAATGTTGAATTTCTCAAACAATTGTGATTAAAATTTCTTATATTTAAGATATTTACATGACAAATAAAATATATGTCTTCAATTTTCTGGGAATAGCCTCTGAAGACATTTAATCTGGATGGATTTTGCGGACTGTTGATAACTGGTAAACCGTATAATAGAAAAAACTTACCACACAAAAATGTAGAGCTCGTTTAGACACATAATTTATGTTATATAATTTTTTTTTTCGTGAGATTGACCGTTTCGAAATGTTCCTTGTTATTGGTATCAGGCTTTCAAATACTCATACTTTTCTCATACGGGAATCCGTCAACTTCTGGCCATACAAACTATTTCAATCACATAGCATCCAGTTTTTAAAAGCTTTAACTATCGATTTAGCCTTTGGTACTCCATTGTTTCGCTTATAGTTACAAGGAAACAAGTAATACGACCGTTTCTGTTAATTTGTTCTCGATTATCATTAAGTAAATAGAAGAATAAACTTTTCAACAATAATTTCTTGCATAGATGTAGAGAAAGTCATGTGAATGGAACACATCAGATTTTTTATATGAGGATTAGGTTATTATAAAAGAAGCTGTCCTGCCTCTATTTGACTTACACTTTTTTGGAGGTGGAGATGATATCTCTACCGGTAGAACAAAATTTGTTGATTTAAACATATCACGGAGAACCACATCAGGGCTCTTGGAAGAAGGAGGTTGAGGTGAATCGGAGCGTTTAGACGAGCATGGTCTCATCTTTTGAGGCCTAGGAACAGTGAGCCTAGAAGCAATTAAATCTTACTGCTAAAAACGTTTTTATTGACAATACCAGTCACTGTTATATCTCCATGTTGTACCTTAAAGTTGGTCCTGTCGGGTTATATGGAATACTATATTCTTACGTCACGCCATCTTGAAAAACGAACCTTTAATGATGAACAAAACATTGTCAGCTAAAAACGATCACAATATAACAAAGTGCAATTCTTTTATTGTAAACTATGCTTAACATCAATGTGCGAATCACATGTGTACTAGTAAGTTTAAATGTTTGAAAACTTAACCTGAAAAAACTCTTGAAAATCATAAAACACACAACACGCGGTCAATTAATGCTGCCCTGCTTCATGGGAGTCTTTCTTGAGTAGTTCATGATATTCCCATGTGATAGTAGCTGTTAACATAGCCGAAACCTCGGCATTTCATATTTCCCAGCTATCCCATAATATCCTCCTTTCCTCTACACATATTTTTGGAAAAAGCTACACAATATCTCCTTATAGGAACGCATAATGATTACCACGTGTACAGTTACAAACTCTATGGTCTCTGATCTATGATAGATTCTTCACAACACAAGAGAAGAGATTTCATAATATACTTATAACCGAATTACTCAATTTTCCTCATATAATTTTGTGATTTATACCTCAATATTGCATTATTTTCACACATACATGTTAAAAACCATACATTCCTGCTATAATATCACACATAGACTTTACAAAGTGAAAAGGTGCACACGCAATTTTTATTAAAAGGGGAGATATAATAAGATTATTTCATGTTCTATTTTTTATAAAATAAAATATTTCATAAAGATTGGTTTTTAAAAGAATCAAGAATAATAAGGATGAGGATGCAATAGCTTGAATTAAAAAGTATTTTGACGTCGAAGCCGCGCACTGTTAAGCCTGAGTGAGTTTATGCTGCTATGGCTGTTTCTATACGTTACCAATGACGTAACCAACAAATATAAAAATGGCAAAGAAGACCTGCCAAATGTGTAGTTTTTGCTGGGAATGCACCGCACGCAACAATGAGCGAGTTCGAAATTCGTAGCGAGCTGTATTGTCGCCGCAACGAACGTCAGAATTGGTTCGAAAGACAGTTATTTGTGAACAGACTGTAATCAGTTTGTAAAAATATATCTATTTATTGAAACAATAACAACAACTCCTGGTAAGGACAGGATAAACCAGACAAACTATAAATGAACTATCTAAAAGAAAAAAGTAGTAATAAAATAGAAACTCCTGTATAAAGAAAGATAATGCAATATCAACAGCTTCCTTCGTGTGCCAATCGAAAGACAACTAAAAGGTGCAAAAGAACTATAAAACAAAATATAAAATTGACATAAATTAAATAATCTATAGCAAAGTGAAAATGCTAAAAATGCTTATTATACAAATGATTTCGAAGAAGAGAAATTTAACATTTTATTGCAGATATGACAACTTCTTTTACTTTTTTCCTTCTTTAGTGCAAATATTTTCCAGGTATTGAACAAATGTAAAGGAATGGCGCCCCGAGCTCCGACCATCAGACCAATTCCTCTATGATGTTTAGATTGAATTTTGCCTTGAAGTTTGGGATTGTACGTGTGTAGATATCCCTTTACTCTTTGTCGATATCTTCTGTTTGTCCCTTGAGCTTTTCAGATATAACAGTAGGATCGATGATAAATGCTACTTTTGTGTTTTCTCGAACTGCAATGTACCGTTAGTCTCCAGACCGTGGACATCTTCGAAGACTTTGCAGTTCTCCGTTCGCAGTTCGCGATCTCCCCGGTATGGAACGCACGGCGGATACATTAGCTGTCATTTTTACTTTCTCTACACGCACTATGTACATAGTGTACAGAGAAGGTATTGCACTCCACCCAAAAATTCGATTACGAGATTTCGTTGGAAATATATGTTTTAGGGTCCCTTGTATCCAAAAAAAAAAAAAAAAAAAAAAAAAAAAACATTTTCAGAAAAAGGTTCATCTGTGTGTCCGTGTGTCCGTGAAACGATAACCCAAAAACGAAAAGTCGGTGAAATACCAAACTTGGTATTTAAGTTTAGTATCCTCCAGGGATGCGACACGAAGATTTTGAGAAAAATCCCCCCACCCCCAAACTAACCTTTACATGGAACTTTTTTCGAACATTTTGATTTTCTCAAAAATGGCTCCAACAATTTTGATTAAAATATCTTAATTAAAGATATTTACATGGCAAATAAAATGTATATCTTGAATTTTCTGGGAATAGCCTCTGAAGACTACTTTATTCTGGATGGATTAGACGGAATTTTGCATAACTGCTAAACAGTAAGATATGGACAAAAAAGTACCGCACAAAAATGTAGAGCACGTTTAAACACACAATTTATGTTATATACATTTTTTTCCGTGGAGTTGATCGTTTTTGAGAGATTCCTTGTTTTTGGTTTCACCTTTAAAACACTTGCTCTTTTCTCATACAGGAATTTGTCAACTCCTATCATACAAAGGAACTACAGTCACATAGCAACCAGCTTTTGAATATAACTTTAACCTTTGGTACTCACTTATTTCCCTTCTACTTACAAGGAAGCAAGTAATAACATTTCTGCTAATTTTTTCTCGATTAGGATGAAGTAAATAGAAGCATACGCTTTTTAACAATAATATGTTACAGAAATGTAGAGAAAGTCATCAGATTCACGCTATTCGCTTGATGTTAGGCCATCAAGGTTTCGAATCCATGAATTCACCGGCTTGTATTCTTTGAATAATTTGACGCCGAGTCCTTTCTGAGGAAGTTTGGCCTAGGCGTCTCTTTTTACTTTCTCCATACGCACTATGTACATAGTGTATAGAGAAAGTATTGCACTCCACCAAAAAATTCGATACCGAGATTTCACCGGAAATATATGTTTTAGGGTCCCCAATATCCAAAAAAAGCATTTTCACAAAAAGGTCCGTGTGTGTGTGTGTGTCCGTGTGTCTGTGAACACGATAACTCAAAAACGAGAAGTCGGTAAAATACCAAACTTGGTATTTAAGTTTAGTATCTTCCAGGGATGCGACACGGAAGATTTTGAGAAAAATCCCCCCACCCCCAACTACCCTTTACATGAAACTTTTTTCGAAAATTTTGATTTTCTAAAAACTGGCTCTAACGATTTTGATTAAAATTTCGGATATTAAACATATTTACCTGACAAATGAAATGTATATCTTGAATTTTCTGGGAATAGCCTCTGAAGATTAGTTTATTCTGGATGAAGTTTACTAAATTTTGAATAACTGCTAAACCGTAAGAGATTGACAAAAACTTACTGCACAAAAAATGTACAACACTTTAAAACACACAATTTATGTTATATACATTTTTTTCGTGGAGTTCGTCGTTTTTGTGACATTCCTTATTTTTGGTTTCTGCTATGAAAAACGTATACTTTTCTCATACTGGAACTTGTCAACTCCTATCCATATAAACAAAGGAACTTCATTGACATAGCAACCAGCTTTTTACTATCACTGTAACCTACGGTTGTCCGTTATTTCGCTTCTACTTGCAAGGATGCGAGTAATAAAGACTATTTCTGCTAATTTTTTTCTGATTAGCATAAAGTAAATAGAAGTATAAGCTTTTTAAGAATTATTTGTTGCAGGGATATGGAGAAAGTCATGTGAATGGTACACACCAGATTTTTACTTTCTGTAACCCCATATGTACAATGTACATAGGGATAGAGAAGGTATTGTAATGCACTCAAAAATTTGATACTAAGATTTCACCGGAAATATATGTTTTGGGGTCCCCTAAGTCCGAAAAAAGCATTTTTAAAAACAGGTCTGTGTGTAAGTGTGTTTGTGTGTGTCTGTGGACAGCATAGCCCCAAAACAAAAAGACCGTTAAATATCAAACTTGGTATTTAGGTTTAGCATCTTCCAAGGATGCGACACGAAGATTTTCAAAAAAATCCCCCACCACAAACTACCCTTTACATGGAGAAAATTTCAAAAATTTTGATTTTCTTAAAAATGGCTCTAACGATTTTGATTAAAATGCTGTGTATTAAAGCTATTTATGTCCGAAATAAAATGTATATCTCGAATTTTTTGGGAATAGCCTCTGAAGACCTCTATTCTGGATGAATTTTGCTGAATTTTGTTTAACTGAGATAGAAAGAAAAGGTACTGCACAAAAAACGTATCTCATGATAAAACAAACAATTTTTGTCCTTTACGTTTTTGTTGTGGAGGTAACCGTTTTCGAGATATTCCTTGTTATTGGTTTCAATTGTGAAGTACTTAAACTTTCTTTTGTTCTACTCCTGGCCAAGCAAAGAAGTGATTTGCAATGACAATCGCATAACGATAGCTTTTAAAACATTTGACAATCATTTTAGCATAGTACATTCCCTTATTCCTTTCTACTTATAAGGAACTATGTAATAATATTCTGCTAACATTTATTATGACTTGCATTGTGTACAAAGAAGAATAATCTTTTGTAGGAGTTTTGTAGAGCAGCAAGAGAAAGTCATGTGAGTGTAACGCATCATATTTTTCTCAAAGTGTCCTGTATGTCCTCAAACAGTCCATGGCGGGGATTCTTCAGTGTCTTCTGTTAAATGTAAAACCTTCAAGACTTTATTCATCTCAGCAGTAAGATCTCGAGGGGTCTGTAGATATGGATTCGGCGACTATCGAATAATTCGATAGTGCCCGTGGCTCCTAATGGTACATCGTGTGTGATAAGCCACGCCACTGGAGTTTGCTTTGTAAGGCTATAAACACAATTGTGAAAATGCGCCACTGGGCTTGCAGCGGTGTAGCGCAGGCAATCATTAACCATTCACCACGCTATGCCACTCGGACACACCCGTGGTATTAATCACCCTGCACTCGATGCCGGACTTATACGCGACAAGCATTGAAATGGTCGGTCATCAAAGTAAGTGGTAGGGGTTCCCCACCTGGTCTAAGTACCCCCAAATTACGACTCCGCATGAAATATAGCTAAAACATTAAACGCCGGCCGCCACTTTCCTAAACGGGAGGGGCATATTTTCTTATGAGAGAAAAACATCCTTGACGAATGGTTGGCAAGAACAGCGCTGAAGTGACAGTACAAAATTATTCGCTGTTGCAAATAATTTTCCTGCGTTATTAGCGCATATAGAAAAGAAAGAGCGATTAAAGAATAATACCCCCTTATCTTCCGTTCTGTTTAACACCTACTTGCAACATTTAGTGAAGACTATTTTATTTGGGAGGGGGCCCTTGATGATTAATGTCTCTTAACCGTATTTGTCATGTCAGACAGTGAGTGAATAAAATATTTGAGATGATCTTGGAGCCTTTAGAGTTTAGAGACAAGCTTCTCAGGATAAGGAAAAACTCTAGAAAAAGAAACCCATATCAAGCTAACTCACTCTAATCGAGATTTGAACTCGGAGCATCTTGAATGTGAGGAAGACACATCACATAGGTCAGCTTTTAGTAATTTATTAAGGTAAGGTGGTAGTGGTGGAGGTGGAGGTGGATGTGGTGGTAATAGTAGAGGTACTGGTAGTAGTCCTGTATTACCCAAGTGAGCACAGGGCATTGTTACGATGTTTCCATGATCGGATTTGAATTTCTAGTTCATGAGTTCGCCACTATGCGCCATGCTGACAACGGATCAGTTTGATTGGTGAGGGAAGAATTGAGCAAAGTTAAACAAAGGCCTCTCCTTTCAAAATAAAGGGTTTTTTTTTTCTCAAAATCTTCGTGTCGCATTCCTGGAAGATACTAAACTTAAATACCAAGTTTGGTATTTTACCGACTTTTCGTTTTTGAGTTATCGTTTTCACAGACACACAGACACACGGACACACACACAAACGGACCTTTTTCTGAAAATACTTTTTTGGGATACAGGGGACCGTAAAACATATATTTCCGGTGAAATCTCGCTATCGAATTTTTTTGGTGGAGTGCAATACCTTCTCTATACACTATGTACATAGTACGTGTAGAGAAAGTAAAAAAGGGTTAATTTTCGTTGTTTTTTGTAGTGTTTAACGCCCGCTTTTAATACTTGTGGCACCGCAGGCGATGATACTGATGATAACGAAATGAAGATGGAACACCGGTGGAATGCAATGGCAGAGAGACCGGAGAACCCAGAGAAAACCCGACCCTGTGCCGCTTTGTCCACCACAAATCTCACATCGGTCACTTGGGATAGAACCCGGGCCGTCTAGGTGAGAGGTGAGTACTCTAACTGCTCGGCCACGGCACGGCCCCAATTTTAGTTTTATCTGCAGTGTTCCTCACTTATGGGAATACCTACGGAAGTGCTAATATAAAACTGATTTTTCTATTTTGACTTTATACCATTCACGATATATTTGAATTAGAAATCACTTCAAAATATCCATAAGTAATTATCAAAATGCAGTATGTGAAAACTACATTCAAAATATCTTTAGGAACGTTATTGCAGTTTTATTTCGATATTGAAGCTTTAGTTGGAATACACCACTACTACTTGTCTTCATTAGGTAGGCAGTACAGAAATTAATAGCTTTAGAATTAATATTTATATATAAAAGATGCAAGTTTTTAACCTGTTCCATATTTCATATGGAGAAGGGCCGGCGCATATTCTTACGGCTTGATAATATGCACACTTTCTCTCGTGTTGTAATTTTTTGTCATTAACGTGTTTATTACGTAGTACGTGTCAAAGGCGGTTTCTTCAAGATCCTGGTCTCAGAAATCATGATATCGGGTGAGTAACTGCGCTCTGTATTATAAACGGAAGAATAAATCCTTTGGCCGATAAACATCTGCAGCTAATATTAATAAAGTTATAACGTTTCCGTCGGCCCACCTGAACGGAAGTTAGGATCGTTAGAGCAGGAAATACGAGCAGTTTGCAGCATCGCATCAAGAAATATGCCCTTATCTGCGGCCCGTTTGCATATTCAGACTTGATGAAAACGTGCACTTCATCTCCAGTCGCAGGTGCGTGCTATGATCAGTAAAGACAGCGATGAAAAACGGTCTGTTACATTGAGTAGCGTGTTCGGGGAGTGTAGTTGCGAACAGAAATGTGCGTCTCTGGTTACATACACATCAGGAGTGAAGTTCTTAAAGGTGAGCGTTCTTTTTACTTTCTCTACACGTAGGTACTATATACATAGAGTATAGAGAGGGTATTGCACTCCACCCAAAAATTCGATACGGAGATTTCACCGGAAATAGACGTTTTAGCGTCCCCTGTATTCAAAAAGAGCATTTTCAGAAAAAGATCCCGTGTGTCCGTGTGACTGTGAACACGATAACTCGGAAACGAAAAGTCGGTAAAATATCAAACTTGATATTTAAGTTTGGTATCTTCCAGGGATGTGACATGAAGATTTTGAGAAAAATCCCCCCACCCCAAACTACCCTTTACATAGAAAAAAATTCGAAAATTTTGATTTTCTCAAAAATGACTCTAACAATTTTGATTAAAATTTCGTATATTAAAGATGTTTACCTGACAAACGAAATTTATATTTTGAATTTTCTGGGAATAGCCTCTGAAGAGTACTTTATTCTGGATGAATTTTACAGAATTTTAAATAACTGCTAAACCTTATGAGATGGACAACAACTTACTCCACGAAAAATGTAGAGCACGTTAAAACATGCTATTTATATTATATACATTTTTTTTCGTGGAGTTCATCGTTTTTGAGACATTACTTGTTTTTGGTTTCTGCTTTGAGAAACGTATACTTTTTTCATACGGGAATTTGTCAACTCTTGTTCATACAAACAGAGGAACATCAGTCACAGAGCAACCAGCCTTTTTCTATCACTTTAACGTATGGTACTCCCTTATTTCGCTTCTACTTAAAAGGAAGCAACTAATAAGACTATTTCTGCTAATGCTTTCTGATTAGCATGAAGTGAATAGAAGTATAAGCTTTTTAAGAATAGTTTGTTGCAGAGATGTGGAGAAAGTCATGTGAATGGTACACATAAGATTTTTTACACTAAAGTTTGGTAATTAACCCTTTCCAGCAAAATGGTGTCGTAGGGCATCATTATCTATGTTGGTTGTTCAAAATGGTTAAAGTTCAATAATTCTCTGCCTTCATTGTGTGCGTTTCACAATTTTCTTTAAATTTATTGTTATTATCATGGATTAAAACTAGAAAAAGCAAATATAAAATCCCTTCGAAAATACGTTTTTCTACGAAATACAGAATTTAATTCGGATACAATGCTACCGAGATCCAGTAAACACTTAGATATGTCAATCAGCGTTTATTTTACCTGAGCCTATCCCTTCCTTTATCACAGTAGAATTATAGCGAGAATACCAGCTTAGGTTATCCTAGGACATTAAAATCTTGATCAGTGATATTCAATGTTTTTGAAGTTTAGACAATTGAGCTACCAATAAGACAATAAGTAAGAACAAATTTTTAAGGCAAATATACACCCTATTGGGCCAGTTTTCAGAAAGCAATTTCAATCGAAAATAAATTGGAAAGGGTTAAATATCCTGTTTTTGTATCCAATATCGGTCGGGAACAACATTCAACATGATAAAGTACTTCCCAAAAGGTATAATTTCATTCTGATTTTTACTCTCTCTAACCCATAGGTACATATATTGGTAAAGCTAATGATAGAGCTATTAATTCTAGTAAAGATATATGGGAATAAGCTTATAAAGTTATTGTATAAAATAATGCAAAAAATAGAAACCAAAATAAATGTAGAACCTTTCTAATTAAAGGTTTAAATTCTTCATTTAGTTTGTATATTGTACAGGTTTATGAAATTTAACTGTTGATAAAGTAGATAGAGAAGGTATTATGTTCCATCCAAAATTCAATGTCGAGATTTTTCCGGAAATATGTTTTGAAGTCCCCTGAGTCCAAAAGAAGGAGTTTTAGGAAAATGTCCGTGTGTGCGCTTGTTGGCAGCATAGCTCAAAAAGGAAAAGTTCGATAAATACCAAACTTGGTATTTAAGTTTAGCACCTTCCATGGATGCAATGCAAAGATGAATATACTCTTTACATAGAACATTTTTGGAAAATTTTGTTTTTCTCAAAATGGCATTAACGATTTTAACTAAAATATGTTAAAGATATTTAGAAATGAGATGTATATTTTCAATTTTTGGGAATATCCTCCAAAGATCTCTTTATTCTGGATGAATTTTGTAAAATTTTACATAATGTTTAAACCGTAAGAGATAGACAAAACTTACCTACCACACAAAATATGTAGATTTCGTTGAAGCATATAATTTACTTTATATACATTTTTTTCGTGGAGTTGACAATGTTTGAGATATTCCTTGTTATTGGTTGCAGTTTCACATACGTGAATTTGTCAACTGGCAATGCAAAGAAACGTTTTTCAGCCACATGGCAACCAGCTTTTAAAAGATCTGATTATCGCTTTAGCCTAGTGTATTCCATTATTTCCCTTCCACTTACAAGAAAGCATTTCTGCTAATGTTTATCTCAATTAGCATGAAGTAGATATGAGAATAAGCTTTTTAACAATAAATCGTTACAGTGATGTAGAGAAAGTCATGTGAATGGATCACATCATTTTTTAGAAAAAGGTCCGTGTGTCTGTGGGCAGCTTAGCTCAAGAACGAAAAGACCGTCAAATACTAAACTTGTTATTTATGTTCAGTACCTTCCAAGGGTGCGACACGAATATTTTCAAGAAAATACCCCCACCACAAACTACTCTTTACATAGAACATTTTTAGAAATTTTTGTTTTAGTCAAATATGACTGTTTTGACTAAAACACTGTATGCTACGGATATTTACAAATAAAATGTACATTTACAATTTTCTGGTAATAGCATCCTAAGACCTCTTTATTCTGGACGAGTTTTGCAAAATGTTGCATAAGAGTTCAACAATAAGAGTTAGACAAAAACTTACCACACAAAAACATGTCACATACCTTTTCTTGTAGAGCTGGCCGTTAAATTGGTTTCACTTTTAAACTACCCAACTTTCTCAAACAGGACTTTGGAAAGCGAATTGCACTCAAATTTAGAGTGAAACAGAAACAGAAGGAATAAACGTCACATGTAAAAATGTTGAGAAAAACAAACATGCCGAAAGGAAAGTATGATTAAAAGATAGCCCCTGGGCAATTTAAACATGTTGCTGGGATTTTAAAAATGGCAAATTGTGAAAAAGTATTACATAATCTTTCACTGATGTTTATATGATAAGTTCCATATTCGAAAATTTTAATAATTTCATCTAAAAACTCCGTTTCAATATCCCTTAAAAGTGTGTCGTGATATCTTGGCTTCGTAATTCCAGTATTCACACGAGAAACAAACGAATGGAGAATTGAACACAACAAACAAGTATGAGAATGTGGAAATTGTTAATGCCACAAGAAACAAACGAATGTATAATTGAACACAACAAACAAGAATGAGAATGTGGAAATTGTTAATGCCACAAGAAACAAACGAATGTATAATTGAACACAACAAACAAGTATGAGAATGTGGAAATTGTTAATGCCACAAGAAACAAACGAATGTATAATTGAACACAACAAACAAGTATGAGAATGTGGAAATTGTTAATGCCACAAGAAACAAACGAATGTATAATTGAACACAACAAACAAGAATGAGAATGTTTTATATATTTATATGTTTTTGTTTAGTAAGATTTTATCCTTTGTGGTTTACCAACTAAAATTTTACAAATTAAAGAAGTTCATTTTATTAAAGAGGAAATTTATACGCAACTTGTAAAAATTCCAGATTCGCATTTTGTCTTGCAAACATCTTAAACCTATAGAGTTTCAAATAAAATCGTTAGAAGATGTTTAGGGAAATCAAAATACTTTCTTCTAAACTCTAAAGGGATATTTTGGGATGGGAGTATTTTCTTTAAAATGTTCGTGTTGCATCCTTATAAAGATACTGTACTTAAATACAAAAGTTGGTATTTATTTCAGTATTGCTTTTGAGTTACACTATTCTCTCTCGGACACGAATTTTATAAAAACTGTTCAAATTATCTGGTGAAACCGTGATATTGAATTCTTGGTGGATTCTAGCTACTAGGTACTTTAGAAGGTAAACATTGTTGATTAAATCTAGCATCATCAATGTTTCATTTTGCTAAAATTTCTATGTGCAATAGTTTTCCCTCTCTAACCAAAGGTACATAGAAGAAAAGACAAGCATGAAATATTGAACAGAATCCACATTTGCATTTTCCTTTCTCTAATCTAACAAGCTATAAAGTATTATTATTTTATCTTTAGGAATTTCCCAAGATGACATGCGAGTATTTTAACACCTCCCCAGTTATTTATAATATTACTACTGGTACTGTTTCAATTTTGTACGTTCACCGTCATAAGACAGTGTAGTCAAATAAAATTTCAAGCTCTTTTTTACTTTCTCTATACGTGCCATGTGCATAGTGTATAGAGAAGGTCTTATATTGTATCCAAAAAAAATCGATACCAAGATTTCACCGGAAATACATGATTTGAAGCCTCCTGAATCCAAAAAGACTGGTGTGGGTGGGTGGGTGGACAGTAAAAACTGTATATTTAAGTTTGGTATCTTAGGAGGATATGACACAATGGTTTTCAAGAGAACTAACTCGCTCCAACTACCCTTTACATGGAAAAAAAATTGAAAATTTTGATTTTATCAAAAATGTCTCTAAGATATTAATTAAAATATCAAATATTACAGATATACGTAAGCATCACACATAAAATTCATACTTCGAATTTTATTGGAATATCCTCTGAATATCTCTTTATTCTGGATGATTTTAACAAAATTTTGCATAAACGTTAAACTGTAAAATTTAGACAAAATCTTTCTACACAAAAAATGTATATCTCATTAAAACACATAATTCGAGTCATATACGCTTTTTCTTATAGAGTTGATCGTTTTCGAGAGTTGATCGTTGTGATGTACATAGTGTATAGAGAAGGTATTGCACTCCACCCAAAAATTCGATACCGAGATTTCACCGGAAATAGATGTTTTAGGGTCCCCTTTATCTAAAAAAAAAAAGTATTTTCGGAAAAAGATCTGTGTGTGTGTGTGTTCGTGTGTCTGTGAAAACGATAATAAAAAACGAAAAGTCGGTAAAATACCAAACTTGGTATTTAAGTTTAGTATCTTCCAGGGATGCAACACGAAGCTTTTTCGAAAATTTTGATTTTCTCAAAAATGGCTCAAACAATTTTGATTAAAATTTCGTATATTAAAGATATTTACACGACAAATAAAATGTATATCTTGAATTTTCTGGGAATAGCCTCTGAAGGCTACTTTATTCTGGATGAATTTTACGGATTTTTGCATAACTGCTAAACCGTAAGAGATGGAGGAAAAACTTACAACACAAAAAAATGTAGAGCACCTTAAAACGCACAATTTATCTTATATACATGTTTTTCGTGGAGTTGATCGTTTTTTTATATATTCCTTATTTTTGTTTTCAGCTATGAAAAGCTTATACTTTTCTCATACAGGAATTTGTCAACTCCTGTCCATACAAACAAAGAAACTTCTGTCACATAGTACCAGCTTTTGATTGTTAGTTCAGCCTATAGTACTCCCTTATTGCCCTTCTGCTAACAAGGAAATAAGTAATAAGACTGTGCTAATTTTTTTCTCGATTAGCATGAAGTAAATAGAAGTGTAAACTTTTTAACAATAATAATTTGTTGTAGAGAGATAGAGAAAGTCATGTGAATGGAACACATCAGATTTTTAAATTTTAGATGTGAAATAAATTGAAAACTACCACACAATTATTTTATATATTTCGGAATATCAATGCTGTTATACTACCTTATCTTTTTAAAATTGAATTTCTTAACAGTAGACAACTTGGAGTTACTTAGTTTTTTTTTTATTATTATTATTATTATTATTATTATTATTATTACTGTCATAAATGGGATGTGTTACATTCATATGACCTCATCTGTTCTGAAAACAAACTGTTCTTACAAAAGAGTATTCTTTCATCTACTTCATGCTAATCGAGACAATCATTAACAGAAATTGTTCTTATTAGTTGCTTCTTTGTAAGCAAAAGAGAAATAAGGGAATGCACCAGGCTAAAGCGATAGTCAAATCTTTTAAAATCTGTCGCTATCGGATTTACCTTAAAATTGTATTCTCTTTCCGTGGACAAAAATAAAACAAAAGAGAAATTAAACGTATGAGAATTCCCGTTTTAAAAAAGTTTTAAGTATTTTAATATTTAAACGAATAACGTAATAACTTTATATACCATAAAATGTGTGTTTTGACGAGATTGATATTTGTTCTTTGATAACTTTATGTCCAACTATTAAGGTTACCAGTTATGAAATATTAATTTAGAATGAAGTCTTCAGAGGCTATTGTCAGAAAATTAAAGATACACATTTTATATGTCAAGTAATTATCTTTAATATACGGAATTTTAATCAAAAACGTTAGTGCCATTCCTTTTTAGAAAATCAAAATCCATGTTGCATCCTTGGAAGATGCTGAACTTAAATATCACGTTTGGTATTTAACGGACCTTTTGTTTTTGAGTTACAGTGCTAAGAGACACAGACGAGCACAAACGCATACACGGATCTTTTTCTAATAATGCTTCTTTTATATGCAATGGGCCTTAAAACGTTTATTTTCAGTGAAATCCCTGTATCGAAATTTTTATCGAATGCGATATCTACCTTCTCTAGCTAAGTACTGTGCTATGAGAAGAGAAAATAAACTTTGTTTAACATTTTCCCGAATAAATAATAGAAGTTTTTGACTTTTACCTCCTTTTATTATCTTATTAATTATTAGAAAAACGGCTGAAAGAGGAAATTTTTTATGGTAATACGATTAACTACTGTTCTATCAAAATAATTATTGAAGACCGTGAAAAAAATCTGATGTGTTACACTCACAAGACTTTCTCTAGCCGTTCTACAAGCTTCTTACATAAGATTATTCTTCTTTCTGCACCTTGTTAATCGAGGTATTCAGTAGAATGTTCTTATTACTTAATTCCTTATAAGTAGGAAGAAAATAAGGGAATACACTAGCCTAAATCGATAGTTAACTGCTTTAAAAACTGTCGTTATGTGGTAGTCATTACAAATCGCTTCTTTTCTTGGCCAGGAGTACAACAAAAGAAACACGGAAACTCCCGTCTGAGAAAAGTATAAGTACTTCACAACTGAAACTAATAACAATGAATACCTCGAAAACGGTAAGCTCCACGAAAAAAATGTATATGACGTAAGTTGTGTATTTTAACAAGGCCTACATTTTTTGCATAGTAAGTTTTTGTCGATCTTTTACGGTTTACTAGTTATGCTAAATTAAGCAAAATTCATCCAGAATAAACAGGTCTTTAGAAGCTATTCCCAGAAAATTCAAGATATACATTTTGTTTGTGAGGTAAATGTCTTTAGTATACGATATTTTAATCAAAATTGTTAGAGCTATTTTTTATAAAATCAAAATTTTCGAAAAAAGTTCCATGTAAAGGGCAGTTTGGGTTGGGGACATTTTTCTCAAAATCTTTGTGTTGCATCCCTGGAAGATACTGAACTTAAATACCAAGTTTGGTGTTTTAGCTACTTTTCGTTTTTGAGTTATCGTGTTCACAGACACACGGACCTTTTTCTGGAAATGCTTTTTTTGGATTCAGGGGGTGGAATACAATACTTATCTATCCCTATGTACATTGTACATACGGGGCTAGAGAAAGTAAAAATTCCCAAAGTTGACTGAAAACTACTTGTAAATATCTACACATAACTATGTGATGTTCGTTTTCTTTGCTCCCGTCCCAAGTTACGCCTGTGCTGAGAGAGTCGCATCGAGCTTCTCCGAGCTGAAATCTCGTGTTAATGAAGCAGGCATCGGATCCGGAAGTGGGCGGTGCCGGTTCTAAACAGGAATCATTGGCTATAATTAATGGGCCAAGAAGCGATGCTAGGCTTGCTCGGGCAGATGTAGAGAGAACACCACCTTCGTGTTGCCAACTTTGCTCACAAAACACTGCATAACTGCGAGTTCAATATATCCTAAAAGCTGTACATTGCCAGATCTACATTAAGATGGTTTGCGATTGGGCTTTCCACTAAAACGAATTATCATGTATTTAAAAGCTATCCATGGAATTAAAGACATGAAATTTAAGTATTTAACAGTCACAGAAAGCTACTGCTAAACTGTAAGATCGTTAAATTAAAATGCCACCCTTCTCTCGGGTTACATCTTCTTAGCTCTTCCCTCGCCATCTACTGGGGCTTCAGACAGGCAATACCCGCGCTAAGGTACATTTTTACCTTCTCTAACCCGCTTGTAAAATATACATAGTGGATAAATAAGGTAATGTATTCCACCCGAAATTTTGATTCCGAGATTTCAATGGAAATATAAGTTTGGGGTCCCCTGTGTCCATAAAAAGCATTCATAGAAGTGTGTGTGTGTGTGTCTGTGGGCAGCATAGCTAAAAAACGAAAGGACCGTTAACCTTGGTATTTAGATTTAGTATCTTCCAGTGATGCGACACGAAGATTTAAAAAAAAATCCCCCAACCCAAAATACCCTTTACATGGAAAAAAAATTCTAAAATTTTGTTTTTCTCAAAAATGGCTCTAACGATTTTGATCAAAATACCGTATATTAAAGATATTTATTTGGAAAGGAAAGTGTATATCTTTAATTTTCTGGGAATAGCCTCTAAAGATCTCTTTATTTTGAATGAAGTTTACCGAATTTTGCTTAACTGCTAAACCTTAAGAGATAGACAAAAACTTAAAAAATGTAGATCTCGTCAGAACAGATCATTTATTTCCTTAACGTTTTTTGCCGTGGAGGTAACCGTTTCCGAGGTATTCCTTGTTATTTGTTTCAATTGTAAAGTACTTATTCTTTTCTCAGAGAGGAAGTGTCCGTTTGTCTTTTGTTCTACTCCCGGCCAAGCAAAGAAACAATTTACAATGATAATCGCATAACAAAAGCTTTTAAAACATTTGACTATCACTTTAGCCTAGTGCATTGCCTTAGTTGCCTGCTACTTATAAGGAATTAAGTAATAAGAACATTCTGCTAATGCTTATATCGATTAGCATTGTACAGAAAGAGGAATAATCTTTGTGGAGCAGCTAGGAAAAATCAGGTGAGTGTAACACATGAGATTTTGTTCTTAAAATGTTGGTAACGCTCAATTTATATCTTTTCTTAACTTACTTTTAAACGAAACTAGCAATCAAAGCTAACTTACAAAGGTTAAGTGCTTACGGAGTTTTAGACAAAATCGTTAAAGCCATTTTTAAAAAAAATTAAAATGTTCGAATATTTTTTCATGTAAAGGGTAGTTTGTGGGGGGGAGATTTTCTTAAAAATCGTCGTGTTGCATCCTTGGAAGATACTAAACCTAAATACCAAGTTTGATATAGGTCTTTTCGTTTTTGAGCTATGCTGTCAGCTGACACAGACGCACACACATAAACACAGACCTTTTTCTAAAAGACTTTTTTTTTTATTCAGGGGAACCTAAAACATACATTTCCGGTGAAATCTCGGTATCGAATTTTTGGGTGCAATACAATACCTTCTCCATATACTATGTATAGAGAAAGCAATAAACAAAGATATAGTTCAGTTAGAGTATATCATTTTATTTATGAAATACCTAGTCCTGCGAAAAACCCATGTTTATATTAAGGTTCTCTTTTTCACCAAACTGAGACGAGCTGGAATTAAACACTCTGCTTGATCTATTAGGGTATACAAATTTATAATTAGCCCACCTGGGTAGTGTGGTGGTAGCGAATCTGCCTCATATTCAAAAGGTCGTGAGTTCGAGTCTCGCTTAGGGTGAGTTACCCGGATAAGGATTTTTTCGGGCTTTTCCCTTATCCTGAGAAGACGAATGTTGAGTAGCTTTAAGCTCCATGGACCCCGAGATCATTTGAGCATCTTTTCACCAATTTCATTCATCGTCCGGCATGACCAACCAGGTTAACCAATATATATATATATATATATATATATATATATATATATATATATTGTTTTTTTCACGATAACGCACGACCACACACTGCAAATGTGACGAAAAACCTCCTACAGGGATTTGGCTGGGACGTGTTTGACCATCCTCCTTACAGCCCTGACCTCGCTCCTAGCGACTTTCATCTGTTCTTACATCTCAAGTCTTTCCTTGGCGGTCAACACTTCAACAATGACGAAGAGCTGAAAGAAAATGTTTCCCACTTTTTGAAGATACAGGCGGCAAACTTCTATGAAGAAGGTATGCAAAAACTTGTGCCACGCTGTGACAAATGCCTGCAAAATTTCGGCAGTTATGTGGAAAAGTAGTTTAGGAGTTGTAGAAATTTATGCAATAAATAATTATTCTGTATCTGTACACAATTTAATTTTATTACCAAACGGAACTTACTTTCTGGACGTACCTCGTATAGTTACATATCAGTGCAATATATTATACGCTGCTGCTTCCCTGTAAAACAGAACTGAATACAGCAATTAGCTACTATAGCACCCGAGAAATGTAATACAGCCAACAGAGTTTTTGGCGGCAGAAAACTAACAGATTAATGTTCACAGTGCCAACACAACTTTCCTAGAGCAGACACCCAAGTACGTTACAAGCCCACCGCGGAGCAACCAGGCACCAATCCCTACATAAACCCGCTTCACGTACAAAAGAAAGTAAAAAGTCAAAACGGTTTTTGTATTACAAAAGTAGATTTAGATACGGGGATCTTCGGAATCCCTAACTTGATTTTCTTTTAAGATTTTAAGCATATTTCGGTTTTGAGTTATATTATGCGTGCGCGCGCGCGCGCACACACACACACACACACACACACAACATACACCCACTACCACTCAAAATATTAATTTGTCGCTGAAATTTGGTATAAAATATTTTGGTGTGTTCAGTTCTTCATTTAATTACTACAGCTAGGCACTTGAGAAGGTAAAAAGAATTTTAAATGTAAAGCAACCTATTAAGATGATAATAAATTGCATTTAAATTGTTGCATGGTTGATTGATGTAGATGTATAATTGCTTTTGAAATTGTATTAAGTTTTTAGTATATCAAGAAACTATATAAATCCAGAAATATGGCATGCTAACTTCATATATCTAAGGTCGCGGGTTCAAACCCGGCGGAGGACGATGGATTTTTTCGGGTGTAAAAATCCTTAGCATGGCTTCCTCCGGAAGGGAAGTAAAGCCGTTGGTCCCGTGTCGTAGATTTACGGCATGTGAAGGATCCTCAAGCCTGATAGAGAGGCCTCTGAGCAAAATTAGGCGGTCTTTCACACCTAATCTTGAATGAAACGCAGAGAACCATGGTAGTTAAGAGCGTCCATAAATAACGCGCCATTTACATTTACAGAAATATGGGATTTTCAGAATTTTGAACTAATAACCTCACTTAACAAACGACAAACTTTCGTCTCGTACAACTGCCAGAGTTCAACTGAAAAAGACACGCATCATATGGCATAAGTTCAAGAACAAGCCGGTAGTCGATTACACCAGTTGTCGTTCAGTCTACTGTAGATAAAGAGTAATGTCCCATGCAAGTGCCAGGGGTCGAACCCGGAGCTTTGACTTTGGTTACAAGTTGCCTCTGTAACACACATGTGACATCAGAATGAAATACGGATGTAGCAAAATGATACATCGTAAGGCATGAGGCCATTAAGGAACACCAACTGTGTTATGGGCCTATGTAACGTAGCCAGTCTGCTGATTTCGCCTGCAAAACAAACAAATACCTCCCACATACCAAGCATGTCACTTGAGCAGTCTAAACAGACATTAATGGCCGAAGCTGTATCGGGTAGCATAATTTATGGTATTAGGGAGGGAAACTTAGTACTGGCATTAAACGGTCAAGCAATAGCTTTTGTTTCCACAGTATTCCTTACTCTTTTATGATTCTTTACAATTTAACATAGCAAATTGCATAATGTATTATTAATTACCGAAACGGATGCACGCTTCTGCAGTTTTGTATTAATTTTGATGCTTTATTATCGATTATGGACGGAAGCGTCTAATTGGCTCTGTATAACATCAATAATAGCACATTATCTTTCTATTTAGAAGGCGGTGGACGAGATGTTAACTCCCCTTTCTGCATCTTGATGGAAGTTTAGGACCACCCACCAAGTTGATTATAGGCTTCATTTTTATGGCATTTCATTGGATGATGATAATTTTCTGGTTATCTGCACATGATTTACTTCTGGAACAGGTTCGCCAATATCGCTTTAAAAGGCATTTGGTTTTTATGGCCCCTGATGGTGGGAAGCCATTTAAACAACCAGCAGTTTATCACTGATCTTTTTCACAGATTAAACAAAAAAGTTCTCAGATATTAGGAGATTTCATTAAGCACAAATATGTGGAATGTTCTTTAACGATAAGGGTTACTCCTATTGGTCCGCATCTTCAGATCGATCTCCTAGGTATCGATTTCCTAGGTATCCTGGTTTTCAGCAAATTCTTGGGCTGTAATGTAATGTTTTAAAGAATATGTGGAAAGGCTACATTCTCCCACATATTACTCCAGTTATTTAAATTTACATTTCTTATAACTTCAATTACACTTTCTATTTCTTAAATTTTCATTTCTTTGATGGTCCAATGGTCTCTGCAATCTCATTTACGCAACCTCCATCCTCCGTTTCTATTATTCGGTCATTGTCCACGTTTCCGATCCATAGAGTAATATTGGAAGTGTCATCTTAATATACAAAAGTCACTATATGTTATAGACTTCTACACCGTTGCACCGATGTCGACCAAACTTGTCACCTTTGACACAAGGCAAAAGATACTGTGTAGCGTAAAATTCATAAATCTGATGTGTTCCATTCACATGACTTGCTCTGCAAATCTGCAATAACTTATTGTTAAAATGCTTATGCTTCTATTTACTTCATACTAATCGAGAAAAAATTAGCAGAAATAGTCTTATTACTTGCTTCCTTGTAAGTAGAAGCAAAATTAGGGAGTACCATAGGTTAAAGTGATGGTCAAAAGCTGGATGCTATGTGACTGAAGTTCCTTTGTTTGTATAGACACGAGTTCACAAACTCCTGTATCAGAAAAGTATGTTTTTTATAGCTGAAACCAAAAACAAGGAATACCTAAAAAACAATCAACTCCACGAAAAAATTATATAACATAAATTGTGTGTTTTAAAGTGCTCTTCATTTGTTGTGTGGTAAGTTTTTGTCTATCTCTTACGGTTTAGCAGTTATGCAAAATTCCGTAAAATTGACCCTGAATAAAGTAGTCTTCAGAGGCTATTCCCAAAAAATTCAAAATATATATTTTATTTGTCAGGTGAATATCTTTAATATACGATATTTTAATCAAAATCGTTAGAGCTATTTTTAGAAAATAAAAATTTTCGAAAAAAGTTCCATGTAAAGGGTAGTTTTAGGTGGGGAGATTTTTCTCAAAATCTTTGTGTCGCATCACTAGAAGTTACTAAACTTAAATACCAAGTTTGGTATTTTACCGACTTTTCGTTTTTGCGTTATCGTGTTCATAGACACACGGACACACACAGGGACCTTTTTCTGAAAATACTTTTTTTGGATACAGGAGACCCTAAAACATATATTTCCGCTGAAATTTCGGTATCGAATTTTTGGGTGGAGTGCAATACCTTCTCTAAACACTATGTATGCGTATAGAGAAACTAAAAATCCGTTCATTTCAAAGATTAAGTATTTCATTTTATAAAATGCTCACAAAATCTCGCAGGACAATCTATATCTTTCTATCATAACAGCTGGAGCATTGCCAATATAACAAAACTAATTACCTACTTAGACTTTCATTACCTCGAAAAATAACAAAGTAACAGCGAGTTTACATATTATTCGTTAATATAATATCTGAAATTGATCAAGGAGTAATAAAACATAATTACAAAATCTATAATGCTTCAAGAAAGGCAAAGGTAATTTAATCGAATAGTTGAAAAATTAACAACATTTTGAAGTGCATTATGTGTACTAAACAGCAAAAACATCCAACCAGAAAACATACATTTTTTTTGTGATTATCATTTTATTTATCTTCATATGATATATATTGGTATAGAATAACAAAAAAAGATTCAGTATAAGCGCATTGGTTGCATAAGATCTATGTACTCAAACATTAGTAACACAGAGTAACAGATAATTCGATATTAACAACCACATACTCTGTGAGCAATTCCGATGTTGGTACATACACTTATTATAATGCTTAGTTTCTCAATTTTTTTAGCCATCGGATTTCTTTCTCCATGTGATGTTTAATAAACAAATAAAACAAAACTAATTACATATAAACCAACAAAGTGGGTGTGGATAACAGAAATTATATCGGACCAAGTGAAGTAGCACTTCTTCCTTTTTCCGTTTTAGATATTATTTTATTGGTTTGTCTTTTTTACTTTCTCTACACGTACTATGTACATAGTGTATAGAGAAGGTATTGTATTGCACCCAAAAATTCGATACCGAGATTTCACCGGAAATTCATGTTTTGGGTCTCACTGAATCCAGAAAAAGCATTTTTGGAAACAGGTCCGCGCGCGTGTGTGTGTGTACAGCATAGCACAAAAGCGAAAAGACCGTTGAATACCAAACTTGGTATTTAAGTTTGGAATCTTCCTAGGATGCGACACGAAGATTTTCAAGAAAATCCCCTCACCCCCAACTACCCTTTACATGGAACTTTTTTTGAAAATTTAAATTTTCTTAAAAATGGCTCTAACGATTTGGATTAAAATATCGTACATTAAAGATATTTACTTGGCATATAAAATGTATATCTTGAATTTTATGGGAATAGGCTCTGAAGACTACTTTATTCTGGATGAATCTCACGAAATTTTGCATAACTGCTAAACCGTAAGAGATGGACAAAAACTTGACAAACAAAAAATGTAGAGCACATTAAAACACACAATTTATGTTATATACTTTTTTCGTGGAGTTGATCGATTTTGACATACTCCTTGTTTTTGGTTTCAGCTATGAAAAATTTGTACTTTATTCATACAGGAATTTGTCAACTCGTGTCCATACAAACAAAGGAACTTCAGTCACATAGCAACCAGCTTTTTATTATTAGTTTAGCCTATAGTACTCCCTTATTTCCCTTCTGCTTACAAGGAAGCAAGTAATAAGACTATTTGTGCTAATGTTTTTCTCGATTAGCATGAAGTAAATAGAAGCATAAGCTTTTTAACAATAATTTATTGCAGAGTTGTAGAGAAAGGCATGTGAATGGAACACATCAGATTTTTTTTATCGTGTCCCTAGTTGCTGGAGTTTGGCAAGCTTCATATCTATGGCTGTATTCCCGTATTAATTAGTCAAATTCCAGATATCTAAAAGTGTATGCATATTATATTGCTTCATTGTGTGTTATACTTTTACCGCTGAAGGTTCTAAAAGCAAGAACCTCTGTTTACTAAAGCATCGACATTGCAGTCATTGTTAGAAAAGGAACAAAGGAAACCACTGTTAGATTTGCGCGTATGACCATCAAGCTGAAGAGGTGGGACCTAAAAATAACTGTCACTATGAAACTTGTGATTCTGACCTCAGAATCAAATGCCAAATGAATAACTGGGTCTGCTATTTGGTGCACGCGGAATATTGCAAAATTTACTGTCAATGTCTTTAAGCAATTTTGGCTTCCTCTTAAAGCATTAAATAAATCCCCTGGATAGCTGTCAAATAACCTACATGTTAAAAAAAATCTCATGTGTTCCATTCACATGACTTTCTCTACATCTCGGCAACAAATTATTGTTACAAACCCTATGCTTCTATTTACTTCATGCTAATCGAGAAAAAATTAGCAGAAATAGTCTTATTGCTCGCTTCCTTGTATGTAGAGGCGAAATAAGAGAGTACCATAGGTTAAAGTGATATTCAAAAGCTGGTTGCTATGTGACTGAAGTTCCTTTGTTTGTATAGACAGGAATTGACAAATTCCTGTATGAGAAAACTACAAGTTTTCAAAGCTGAAACCAAAAACAAGGAATATCTCAAAAAGGATCAACTCCACGAAAAAATGTATGTAACATAAATTGTGTATTTTAATGTGCTCTACGTTTTTGTGTGGTAAGCTTTTGTCCTTCTCTTACGGTTCAACAGTTATGTAAAATTCCATAAAATTCATCCAGAGTAAAGTAACCTTCAGAGGCTATTCCCAGAAAATTCAAGATATATATTTTATATGTCAGGTTAATATCTTTAATATACAATATTTTAATCAAAATCGTTAGAGCCAATTTTAAGAAAAACAAAACATTTTCGAAAAAAGTTCCATGTAAAGGTTAGTTGAGGGTAGGGGGATTTTCTTGAAATCTTCGTGTCGCATCCTTGGAAGATACCAAACTTAAATACCAAGTTTGGTATGCAACGGTCTTTTCGTTTTTGAGCTATGCTGTCACAGACACATAGACACACAGACACACACAACACACACGGACCTTTATTCAAAAATGCTTTTTTTGGATTCAGGGGGACCCAAAATATGTATTTCCGGTGAAACGTCGGTATCGAATTTTTGGGTGCAATATAATACCTTCTCTATACGTTATGTACATAGTACGTTTAGAGAAAGTAAAAAGGTTTAATATGAGAAAACAAAGAATTTATAACTTTTAAAATTAATATGTTTACATGCTATACACGTACTATGTATATGGTGTATAGAGAAAGTATTGCATGATACCCAGTAATTCAATACAGAAATTTCATCGGAAATACATGTTTTGAGACCCTCTAAATAAAAAAAATTGGAAAAAACTTCATGTAAGTGTGTGTGATGTGTGTGGAAAAATAGCTAAAAAATGAAAAGTTCGTTAAATACAAAACTTAGCATGGAAATTTATAATTTATCATGGATACAACACGAAGATACTCAAGCAAATGAAAATCTTTAAGGCTATATTTAGGAAATGGATAAATTACGAAAACTTTTCTACTTAAAAGGTAGTTCGGCGTTAACATTTTTTCTGAAATTCTTCGTATCGTATACTTGGGAGATATTAAACGTAAATTCCAAGTTTGGTATTTAACGGACCTTTTGTTTTTGAGTTATGCACACACATTGAACTATTTTCTAAAAAATTATTTTTCGATTCAAGAGTTATTTCGGTATCAATATTTTTAGTACAATATTATACCTTCTTTGCCTACTATGTGCATTGTACAAACGTGTTGGAGAAAATTATACCATATAGATCTCGTTAAAGCACATTATTTATGTAAAATAAAGTATTATGGCGTAGTTTCACAAGTTACGAATGAAAGAGTAAGAGTTAAAGTAGGTACGTTTTACTCTGTATAATATAACTATTGTGTTTCAGATTAAATTAAAGTCAAGTAAATTTTAGACTGGAAAATATTTAAATGAAACATTGCATCAGTGTTTGTTCTGTATCTATTTCATCTTCTGAGAGGGCATAATTTAATTTCAAGGTGACATTATTAATAGAAATTTCAGGGAGCTATTAAACAGATGCTCCAGATTCCAACGTACCAAATTTTGCTAACAGCACGCATATTATTAAGTCTGGTATCATTAAATTTCCTTATTGACAATAATTACAATGTGTAGACGTTTATCCCTTCACTCATTAATGAAGGCTGGTAGCTATTTTTCACCATAATTACATGTGTCCTTAAGCACCAATTTTGCTGTACAACATTTAACAGCGAGCATAAATCTTAATACAAGGTAACCATAAATTTCAGTCTGCTCCCTAGGTTGCTCTTATTTCCTAGCTCTGTCAATCAAACTTTGAACATGCCAAATAACTTTGGTATTGATAATACAATTAGTTCTATAGTTTTACAATCTTTTGTCCGTATGAGGTGGCATGTCTGTGGTGGATGATTAGAGGTTAACACCGTTTTTTGGTTCAAAAAATGTAAATGGCATGTTATTTATGGACGCTCTTTAACTACTCAGCGTCCCATTCTAAATTGGACGTGAAAGACCGCTTAATTTTGCTCAGAGGTCTCTCTATCAGGCTTGAGGTTCTCTTACGTGCCGTAAATCTACGACACGGCTTTACTTCCCTTCCGAAGAAAGCCATGCTAAGGATTTTAACACCCAAAAAAAGCCATCACCCTCCGCCGGATTTGAACCCGCGACCTTGGGTATATGAAGTTAGCATGGTAACCACTGCACCAGGGAGGGAGACCTTGGTCGATTTGAAGATCGTTTGAGTTTCAGGATTGGGTGATCTCAGGGTCGAATCTCGTCGCTGATGTCTTATCCTCCGACTAGTATGTATGTACATGGGAACTTGTGGATGTTGTAAGATGAAAATTAAATAATACAAAATTGTCTGATTCGCAGCGATGGTTAACTTAAAATTCGTTTCATTTTTACGTTACTTTACACTAATCTTTCACTTCCTTAATATTTGACTTATTTATAGTTACACATATTCGCGCCTGACTTTACTACGCGGTCGGCTGATAAGTCCCGGGCCACACACAGATATGGCGCCACTAGGCCAGTTAGACTGTAGCATCGTATAATCTAACTCTAGATTAGTTTGTATCCATAGTTACACGTCAATAACTTGTTTAGTTTTCGAATGACTGCAGTTTAAACAAGACAACTTTAGAGTTTTCACGAAAATGGAGGATTTGGAAAAACGACCAGTGATTAAATATTTCCATTTGAAAGGCTTAACGCCTAAAGAAATTAAGGAGGAATGGACAGTAAATTAAAAGACTCTGTCCCTTATTATTCAACGATTAAAAGGTGGGTTGCAGAGTTTAAAATGGAACGCACGAGCACTAGTGTTGAGCCTCGCTCTGGACGCCCTGTAGAAGTGACAACTCCAGAGAGCTTTGAAAACTTTCAACGTTTAGTAATGGAAGACCGCAAATTAAAGTTGTTTGAGATAGCAGAAGCTCTAAACATGTCAAAAGAAGGTGCAGGTAATATTCTAAGTAATGATTTGGGATTTCATAAGGTCTGTGCAAGATGGGTGACGCGTTTGTTGACACCTGATCAAAAGTTGCAAAGAAAATTTGTTTCTGATAAAAATGTGGAGCTCTACCGTAAAAATACCAGTGAATTTTTGAGACGGCTTATAATCATGGATGAAACTTGGATACATCACTACTCTCCAGAAAGTAAATTACAGTCAAAACAGTGGATTGCGCCAGGTGAATCAACTCCAAAAAAGGCAGTCAATTTTGTCAGCTAACAAGGTTATGGCGAGAGTTTTCTGGGATGCACAGGGAAATATTTCTATTGATTACTTGGAAAAGTGTAAAGGTATCGCTGTTGACTACTCATAAGCTTACTGCAACGTTTGATTGATGAAGTGAAAAGAAAAAGACCTCATTTGGCAAATATATATATTGTTTCATCACAACAATGGTCCGATCCATCGTTCAGTCATTGCAATGGAAAAAATGTGCGAATTAAAGTTGGAATTGCTTGAACATCCACCTTATTCGCTAGATCTAACACGCAGTGACTGCCACCTGTTCCTAAACCTCAAAAAACTTCTTGGAGGACGAAGATTTCACAGCAACGAAGAGGTCTTTGATGCGGTAAACAGCTATTTTGAAGACCTGTAAATGCCGCTTTCATTGAAAGGCCCGGGACTTATCAACCGACCCTAGTATAACAGAGTATCAGCACATTCTTAACGGTGCAAGATTGATTAGGAACGACGCGGAGTCGGCGCGTGTTACGACGAACTAGTTCTAATACAGTGGTGTAGCAGTACTCTCTCCAACTTGGACGCGAATTCTATTTATATGGTCTGCAACGTACGCTAATCTCGCCAGTTAGAACATCTGATACTGGGCTACGATTGGCGGACACCTTTGTTTAAATTTATTTTCTAATTGGTCCAAGAGTAGCGTTAGAAAGCTTGCTCCAACGGAGCTTGACGGGATGAAGAGACGCTTTACTGTCGCTCGGCCAGATGTCCGACAGTTGTTCCCTCTTAGAAAATTAAAGTTTGCTTATCTATACAGTTTTACCGAGAAATAGATCTTAAATTATGTCGTTATTTATTCGTCGATATAGCTCAAACTTAAAGCATGTCTTCAGTATTGTTACTGGCTTTCTAATGGTATGTTTACATTGTTTCTATTCCAAAAATTACCGATTTATATTAATTTCACTGCTGGATTTTCATTAATTATTGCTTTATTATTATTATTATTATTATTATTATCTAAATGTTTCGTTTTATATATATCGCTATATATATATATATATATATATAAAATACCGATTTATATTAATATCACCGATGCATTTTTATTAATTATCGCTTTATTATTATTATTATTATTAATATTATTATTGTTATTATTTAAATGCTTATTTTTGAACGGTATATATATATATATAAAAGTATCGATTTATATTAATTTCACTGTTGGATTTTCATTAATTATTGCTTTATTACTATTATTATTATTATTATTTAAATGTTTCTTTTTGAATGTTATATATATATAAAATTATCGATTTATATTAATTTCACTGATGGATTTTCATTAATTATTGCTTTTTTATTATTATTATTTAAATGCTCCTTTTTGATGGGTATATATATATATATACACACACACACATCAGATTTTTATCTGCTCTCTTATGCCCAGCAAATGCTCACATAAACCTCATTTCTGAAGCTTTATTCTTATAGTTTTTTGCATACCTACCCTAAGATTCTACATAATTCCAGTTCCTCTTCTGTTATTTAATGCTGAGATCGTCTTATAAGTATCAGTGCAGTTTCTTTATTGAGGTAATGCAGTAAATGAAATTACCCCCTGTTACGAGCGCTCTGCAGGGTTTAGACCGTGACGGGGGTTCTCATCTTCAAGCTGTTATCTCAACTTCTCTGTGTACCCTTTCAGAGAGGGCGAAAAACGATAGTAAAACTGAAAATATATAGTGAAAACAGCTAGACTGTACAGCACCCTACGGCATCTGTTTGTCATGGAGCAAATAGGGATGAGACCTCGCCAGCTGAGTGTACTGTACCTTCTGACTAGAGTTGGTGTGAGTAGCTAGCTTCATTATTCATTGATCAATGTATCTCACCTAACAAATCCGCCGCTATATGACGAAGTAGCTAAAGCAAGTGCGACATGTTAGACTGAAGCTGTGGACTAAAGCTTAAAAGGCTTATGTGTTTCATTCACATAACTTTCTCTATATCTCTGTAGCAAAGTATTGTTAAAAATTTTATTCTTCTACTTCATGCTAATGGAAGTAGTTAATGGTGCAAAAACTCTTGACCTAAGTCAGCTTTCGTTTTCGTTCGTTTCTTGCGGCTACCAGCCATAAAAAATCGTGTAAAATTAATTTAATGCATTTTACAGACTATTTTAATTAGTTTAAGATATACATCTTATAAATCATTGCAATACCCTCAGATGTATGGCATTTTAATCGAAATCGTTAGAGGTAATATTGAGAAAATAAAAAAAACGAAAATATTGTATAAAATGTAGATTGGGGAGGTGGATTTCGTTTAAATATTTTTGTTGTATCCTAGTAATAATTCATACGCATGCGACACGAAGATTTTAAAACAAATCGCTTACCCGAGCTACACTTTACATGCAACATTTTTCAAATTATTGATTTTCTCACAAATGTCTAACGATTTCGATTAAAATACTATGTACTAAGGATATTTACACGGAAAACAAAATGCTTACTTTGAATTTTCTGGAAATAGCCTCTGGAAACTCTCTTCTTTTTAAATAACTTTTGAATATCCGGTAAACCATAAGAGATACAGAAAATGTAGTTCTGGTTTAAACACGCGGTATGTCAAATATATTTTTGTGAAATTATTCATTTCATCCATATTCCTGGTTATTGGTTTCAATTTTAAAACACATACTTTTTCAAACAGGAAGTCGTCATCTTTTGTTTCGCACCTGGCCATGCAAAAAGAACCGAAGTTCAATCTCATTACATTGCGACAGATTTTAAAAGATTTTTCACTCTAGCCTGGCATATTCCCCTTATTTCTCTCCTACTTATAAGGAACGACGTAATAAGACCATTTATACTAATGTTTATCTTGTTTATCATTAAGTAAATAGAATAATCTTGAATAAGAATCCACCTATGTAAAATGTACGAAGTAGAGGGGGAGAGAGAGTAAATGAACACAAATGCATGCGCCAAAATATGAAAGGTTTAAGAATAAATTTGACACACAGCAACGAAGAAACCCACCCCTTAGTATCGAGATAGCATTCTGTCTCTCTTTCAAGAGGTCCCCAGTTCGAATCTCGGTTATGGTGACTTATCTGGATAAGTGTTAATTTAATTGTTTTTTGTTTTCACACAAACAGTTTGTAGGACAGAAGTTGGATAGGTAGACTCAGACGAAAGAATGCAATGCTATAGCTGGGATATATAGCCCGGGACTTAAGTATTTACGTTACCATTGAGGTATAATTTAAGATCACTTAATAGTTATCGGGAAACAGGAGTTAGTTGTGAAATTTAATATCGTGCCGGCATGTTACCATGGTTAGAGTGACCGGTTAGGGACTGCGGGATCTGCAGCTCAAATTCCACTATAGCACTGAATTTTTCCATCTGACTCTACCCATCCATATCTGAGTAAGGTTTACCCTTATCTTGAGAAGATAAATTTATTGTTGGAACTTAATTGAACTGCATTTCACCCTTTTCGGTCATACATTATTCAATTTGACCTACAACATTAAAGGGCGTTAAACCTCAAGAGCCCCTCCCAAAACATTTCTTCCCATCTCACATCATAAAAAGAATTATCAGAAAAGAAACACCGCAGCGTTCGTGAGAAAAATGAAATTATAAAACAAATAGCTAAAGGTAAACACAGGCGAAAACAACAGAAGGCTATAAAAAGAGGCAAATGCCTAATTATACCTAACTAGCTGAACAATGGTGTCATTTTTATGCAATTATTCACATGGAGGAAGAAATGGCAGTGTTGAATGCTGTGAATAAAAAGGTAGGAAACGAAGGGATGTAATAGAGTTAAAATTAAATTACAACTTTCGCAATAATTACGGTTCATGAAACAATGAAAGCATTAAATATGCGATAGTTAAACAACGAAGATTTGTAGATATTCACGAGCATAAGATAAACAGAGTATTTCCCAACATCAAAATATATAGTGCAAGCTGCTAAGCACTCCTGGGTAGTGTGGCGCTAGCGTATCTGTCTCGCAATCAACAGGTGGGAGTTCGAATCTCGCTTAGGATGAGTTTTTTAGGTTGGTTTTTTTTTTTTTTTTTTTTTTTTTTTTTTTTTTTTTTTTTTTTTTTTTTTTTTTTGCCTTATCCTGAGAAGACGAACGTCGAGTAACTTTAAGCTCCATGGACCCCGAGATTATTTGAGCATTTATTTTATTCATTATCCGATATGAGCAACCGAGTTAAAGAAGTTAAGCTAAAAAAGAAAAGAAAAAGTCCTGCAGAGATCGGAAATCACTCAGTGAGTTTTATTTTCTCTACACGTACTATGTTCATAGTGAATAGAGAAGGTATTGTACTCCACCCAAAAATTCGATGTCGAGAATTCGCCAGAAATATATGCTTTGACGTCCTCTGAGTCTAAAAAAAAGCATTTTTAGAAAAAGCTCTTCGTGTGTGTCTGTGCACAAATAGCTCAAAAACTAAAAGATCAAACGTGTATTTAAAGTTGATATCTTCCTAGGATGCAACACGAAGATTTTCAAGAAGGTTCATTCAACCCACTCTACCCTTTACATGAAATATTTGTTGAAAAGTTTTTTTTTCTCAAATATGGTCTAACGATTTTGATTAAAATACCCTACATTAGAGATACATACATTCCAAATAAAATGTATATCTTGAATTTTCTGGAAATAGCTTCTGAAGACCTGTTCATTGTGGATGAATGTTGTTGAATTTTGCATAAAAAATGGGCAAAAACTTACTATCCAAAAATGTAGATCTCGTTAAAATACACAATTTATGTCATATACATTTTTTTTTTTTTTTAGGTTTCTGAGATATTGCTCGGTGTTGGTTTCAATTTTAAAGTAATAACTTTTCTTAAACGGAGTCATCTTACGCTTTATCTCTTGTTTTGTTTTACTGGCAGTGCAAAGCGAATCGATCTTCAATTGTTCACATATCGAACAGTTTTTGTTAAATTTACTATCGCTTTATCCTGGTGTACTCCCTTATTTCCTTTCAACCTAGAAAGCAGCAACTAATAAAACTATTTATGCAAATGGTTATATGGATTAACTTGATGCAGCTAATAGAATAATATTTTGTAAGAATAGTTTATTTGCGGAACAGGTAGTGAAAGTTAATACCTCTATTGGAAAACGCTTTATTTAAGATGGACATAATCTATAACACATCTTAAAATTCCAATTAATATACAAATCAGTATATACAGAGCTTAGAGATTACAATAAAATATATTGTAGTCATAATGGAGCATACATAATAAAATGGTTTTGATTTTTCAGGTTTCTCTAATGTGTTACATTCATCTGACTTTCTATGTTTGTTCTACAAACTATTCTTACAAGATCATTCTTTTATCTACTTCATACTAATCAAGATAATCATTAGCAGAAATGGTTTTATTACTTATTTCCTTATAAGTAGAATGGGAATAAGGGAATGCACCGGGCTAAAGCGATTTTATAAAAGCAGTCGCTATGTGATTGTCATTGAAATCTGTTATCTTTTCAAGACCAGGAGTAAAACAAAAGACAGACAAAGCGGGTGAGGGCTTCCCGCTTGATAAAATGTTTAATTATTTTAGAATGAAACAAAATAACAGGTGATTCAAAAATGGTTAGCGCTACAAAAAATGTATATGGCGTAAATTGTGTGTTTTAACGAGATCTACATTTGTCGTGTATTAAGTTTCTGACTTAACCGAAACGCTAGAGGAGTTACAGGAAAAGTTTCCAGGAGCTGAATTAATTCTTTTAGGAGATTTTAATGCGAGGTTAGGAGGGGAGAATATTTCTCTAACGGGGGGTCACCAATGAGGGGAGGAATTCCGCGAAAGACAATGAAAGAGCAAGGATAGTTTTATTAATGGGGAGGGCAGACAATTACTTGCTTTCTGCGATGCCTTCTCTTTAGAAATAATGAATGGCAAGTACGGTGAGGATCGAGAGGAAGAACTCACTTTCATAAATGAAAATGGGGGTAGTGTAATAGATTTTATTTTAATAAGTCAGGGTTTAATTGGCAGAATTAGAAATTTTTGGGTGGGGGATCGTATCGAGTCGCATCACTGTCCGGTTGCCCTGGAACTGAATATAGAGACGGCCATGGTGGCGCTAGCACCTGATGAGGGGCACGGGGGACGAAGGGAGATTCATTAGTAAATTTATATGGAAACCGGTAGAAAAAGAAGTATTTGTTGATAAATTAGAAAGAAGATTAGGGGAAAGGAACGCAGACACAGCGGAGGAACTAACGCATATAATAGCAACGGCTGCGGGGACAATGAAAGTCCAAATGCATGGTAAGGTAAAACGATTCAATGGTTGGTATTACCAGCAATGCAGAACTGTAAAGAAACAAGCAGAGGAGGCTCTGTCAAAATTCAGAAAGGATGTTTACAAAAAAGCGAAGGGAGTATAAACAGCTCTTACGGGAAAAGAGAACTACGTGTCAAGACAAAATTACTCAGAAAATTAGTAATATGTTAACACGGGGGGATAACGCTGAGATGTGGCAAGTAATAAAACATTTAAGAGGCAACCGTCAGGCGCCCAACGAAATTTCTCCCAGAAAATGGGCAATGCATTTTATGGGAATATTCGGGAAAGGTGAAAGGGAAGGAATTTTTATAAAGGAAGTGCAAATTTTGGGAAATCTTGAGATCCCAATACTGGACGAGGAAATATCAGCACGAGAAATAGCACAGGCGCTGAGGAGTCTGAAGGGAGGCAAAGCTCCAGGGTTGGATGGGCTGCCCCCGGAAGTTTTTAAAGCCGCAGCCAATGTTAATGAGTTTGGTAGGAGTATGCTCCAGATATGTAATAGATTGTTTATTGAGGGGAATTACCCTACCAGTTGGGGAAAAGGCATTATTCATCCCATTTATAAAAGTAAGGGAACTATTGGAAATCCGGATAACTATAGGGGGGGGGGGCTACTCTTTTGCCAATTATGGAGAAAATTTATTGTAGAGTGTTATATAACCGGATAAAGGACTGGGAATCTAAATTTGGCAAACTTTCAAAATTTCAAATGGGTTTCAGAGAAGGACACAGTACCATAGATGCCGCTTTTATATTAGACACTTTAAGGACGAAGCAACTGTCAATTAAGCGGGGAATGCTTCATTGTGCTTTTGTGGACTTTAAGAATGCATCTGACTCTATCAATCGAAATGCATTATGGTACAAACTAGGCAGAAAGGGTTTATCAAGTAAAATGCTTAGAGCATTGCAGACAATGTATCAAAATGTCGAATTCTGTGTGAAGTACGACAGAAACAGAGTGTCCGAGAGCTGCCGAAGCTATAGGGGAGTGAGGCAGGGTTGTATTTTATCTCCCTTGCTATTTAATCTCTTTGTGGATGATATTACTGATACAATGATAGCAGAGAATATCCAAGCACTAGTAGTAGCGGATTTACAGATCCCAACACTTTTATACGCAGACGATTTAGTATTGTGCTCTACGACAGTAAACGGATTGCAACGAGGACTGGACAAACTTAACAATTATTGCGATGAATGGCTACTTACAGTTAATGTGAATAAGACTAAGGCAATGACTTTCAAAAAGGGTTGTGTTTATAGCAGGGAGGAGACTTGGACATATGCAGGACAGATACTGGACAGTGTTAAATCTTTTGTGTACTTAGGATTCACATTCACAATGAACGGAAAATGGACAAAACACATTGACATTACGAAACACAAGGTAAGGATAAAAGCGACGGAAGCTCTCCGGATACGCTACAGCATACCGAATATATCCATAACCTTAATGGAAACTGTATACGGAGCGACAGTTAGATCCACGATGACATACGGAGGAGAAATATGGGGGTGGGAACAGACAGGGAATCTGGATCAAGTGAGGACCCAATTTTTGAAAGGAATTCTGGGTGTAGGGAGGGGTACGGCAAACTGCGGAATAATGAGGGAATTTGGGGCACATAGTGAAACGATAGAGTGCAAAATCAGAGCAGTTAAATATTGGCTGAGAATCGTTCACGGAAACCAATCTCTAATTAGGGCAGTCTGCTGCCGTGAACAGTTGCGAATGGAAGGTAATTCGACGTGGGCATCAAAATTAAAGAAAGGGTTGGAAATCATTGGGATGGGAGACATTTGGATGGCGAGGCAGGAAAACAGGCGAAGTATTTGGAGAAAAATTAAGAACCGCCTCTGTGATATTGACAGACAGCAAATAATTGCGCAACGCACAGAGAAGGTGTCATTAGAAGTACAGTCTGGGCTGAAATCGGAGTGGGGTATGGAGCAATACATCAAAACAGGTACCAAACTCATTAGAGAGGGGCTCGCGTGGATTAGACTAGGAGCATGGAGGAGCACGAAAATTTCTGACGAGAATGGTACGAGAATCTGTCTCATTTGCGAGGAGGAAGAGTCGTGGACTCACATCTTGGCAAGATGTAGGGGTACGGAGGAATGGCGGGAAAAATATTTGCCGCGATTTTTTACCACTGCGAATGTAGGGCTAGAAGCATGTTGGACGCTACTGGCAGGCACGGAAAACAACGACGGGCTAGGTAAATTTTTACTTAAGGCAAGACAGCTGAGATGTGAGGAGGCTGCCAATAGTGAAGGGGGGAGATAAGATCAACTAAACAAAAGTGACTACATTGTTCTACATACATATATATTATGTCATACTTAGGTCACTGTTGTGCTGTGGTTTTATATATGTTGTATATATTATGTGTATATATGTCTTTTAAGTGTAATTTTCTATTATAACAGGGTGCATTTATGAAGGTGTACTCTGTGCTGTAAATTTAAATTGCTATATTTGAATATCTTTGTATTTTTATTTGCGGGTTCACTCTTAATTCTTTATTGTTGTTTAATAATGCTTTGGACTGTGTATTTCCTTTGTCTTTTTATTTTCGTGTTTACTCTTTTAATTCTCTTTTTGTTGTTGTTTTAATATTGCTTGTAATGTGTATTACAAAAGCACGTACGGTCTGTGGACCCGTGCGATTGTTGAAATTCTATGTACGATATTGCTATGTCAATAAATACACTTATTCATTCATTCATTCATTCTTTCATTCATTCAAGTTTTTGTGTATCGCTTACAGTTTACCAGTTAATCAAAAGTCAATCAAAAGAAGAGGAGCTCAGGAACTATTACAAAGAAATTCAGGTTATACATTTTATTTGTCACAAAAGTTTTTAAAATACGGCATTTTATAATCAAAATGGTTAGAATAAATTTTAGAATGTCGAAAATTTCCATTTAAAGTAAACTTTAGGGTGAGAGATTTTTCTGAAAATGTTTGTGTCGCATCCTTGTAAAATACAAAACTTAACTATCAAGTTTGGTATTTAAGCGATTTTTCGCTTTGAAGCGAAAGGTAAACCTGTCCATAGGCAGACAGACATAGAGACGAACATAGACATATATACCGTTGAAATCTCGGTATTGAATTTTTGGGTGAATACAATACTTTCTCTACCTTCTATGTACATTGTACATACATACGTGCTAGAGAAACTGAAAATGCTTTTCCTGGAGAATCAAAATTGTATTTTCAGCAAAATAGCTGGATCTAATTACTTTCTCTAGTCCGCATGTACAATGTACATTGTGGATAGATAGGGTATTGCATTCCACCTAAGAATTCGATACCGAGATTTCAGCGGAAATACATGTTTCAGGACCCCCTGTATAAAAAAAAACATTTTCAGAAAAACGTCCATGTGTTTCTGTCTGTGGACAGCATAACTCAAAAACGAAAAGACGGTTAACTACCAAACTTGGTATTTAAGTTTGGTATCTTCCAAGGACGCGACATTCGAAAATCTTGATTTTCTCAAAAATTGCTCTAATGATTTTCATTAAAATCCTGTACGTTAAAGATATTGATCTCCCAAACAACATGTATATCTTGAATTTTCTGGGAATAGCCCCTAAAGATCTCTTTATTCTGGATGAATTTTGTCGAATGTTGCTTAACTGCTAAACCGTAAGAGAGAGGCAAAAACTTGCGGTACATAATTGTAGATCTCGTCAAAACACACAATTTATGCCCATGACGTTTTTGTTGTGGAGGTAACCGTTTACGAGATTTTCCTTATTATTAGTTTCAATTGTGAAGTTTTTATACTTTTCTCAGACAGGAAATGTCCGTTTTTCTTTTATTCTACTTCCACCAAGGAAACAAGCGATTTGCAATGACAGCTTTTAAAACATTTGACTATGGCTTTAGTATAGCGCATTCCTATAGTTCCCTTCTACTTATAAGGAACTAAGTAATAAGACCATTCTGCTAATGTTTATCTCGATTAGCATTGTGTAGCAAGAAGAATAATCTTTTGTAAGAGGTTTTATTTGTAGAGCAACTAGAGAAAAGCACGTGAATGTAACACATCAGATATTTTTGGGTGGAATACAGTTATTCCCCTACTTAATATATGTAGTAGATAAAGTAAAAGGCATCTTTACAACGGCAGGTAAGGCGGATAGTACGTTAAACTCGCTGTTATGGAAAGCCAAGGAAGTAAGATTATGATGAGGAAGGTTGGTACCAAGTGACAATGATAGAGGAACACCCGAACGAGGGGAAATATGAAGAAAGAGGTAGTAGAAGAGGGAGGCGTTCACAAAATGGCGTTTGCGCTTCATTATGTCATAATTCAGAAGGCAGGGCTGGTTTATGGCTCCTTATCTCGCCTTACTCACGTTAATTGCTGTCTTTGCCGCCAGTGTTCCCGTTGCATATTCAGCAGCTCCGACGATAATCCTTCAAACATACACACACCCTTCTTCAATAAAACCCAGAGGCGCCCCAACATGCCATAACTCACTCAGGTACGGGACTGCGAGGCTCGATAGAGCCAGGACGTCGTTATATCAATGGGTACCTTCCCGGGCCGAGGAGAATGGCTATTGTATGTCCAGAAGTCCGAATCTGTGTGACATAGGCCATTCAGGTGCGGGACTACATAGCTAGATAATGCTAGGACTGTCATTATGTCCATTGGGAAATGGCCATCTTTCTGAACCGAGGTGAATGACTATTGTATGCCTAGGGTTCATGCCCTGATTGCCATAACACTCAACTATGGGACTGTGTGGCTAGATAGTTCTAGGATCACCATTATGTCCACTGGGTCATGACCATCTTCCTGGGCCGAGGTGGATGACCATTGTAATCCTAGGGTTCACGTCCTATATGCCATAACCACTTAACTATGGGACTGTGTGGCTGGATAGTGCTAGGATCGTCATTATGTCCATGGGACATGGCCATCTACCTGGGTCGAGGCGGAGGCCATTGTATGCCCAGGATTCTTACTCTGTATGTCATAACTCAACTGTGGGGTTATGTGGCTAGATAGTGCTAAGATCGTCATTGTGTCCGCTGGGATATGGCCATCTTCCTGGGTCGAGGCGGAGGCCATTGCATGCCCAGGATTCTTACTCTGTATGTCATAACAACTCAACTGTGGGGTTATGTGGCTAGATAGTGCTAAGATCGTCATTGTGTCCGCTGGGATATGGCCATCTTCCTGGGTCGAGGTGGAGTCCATTATATGTCCAGTATTAATATCCTGTGGCTAGATAGTGCTAGAATCGTTATTATGTCCATGGGACATGGCCATCTACCTGGGTCGAGGCGGAGGCCATTGTATGCCCAGGATTCTTACTCTGTATGTCATAACAACTCAACTGTGGGGTTATGTGGCTAGATAGTGCTAAGATCGTCATTATGTCCGCTGGGATATGGCCATCTTCCTGGGTCGAGGCGGAGGCCATTGCATGCCCAGGATTCTTACTCTGTATGTCATAACAACTCAACTGTGGGGTTATGTGGCTAGATAGTGCTAAGATCGTCATTGTGTCCGCTGGGATATGGCCATCTTCCTGGGTCGAGGCGGAGGCCATTGCATGCCCAGGATTCTTACTCTGTATGTCATAACAACTCAACTGTGGGGTTATGTGGCTGGATAGTGCTAAGATCGTCATTATGTCCATGGGACATGGCCATCTACCTGGGTCGAGGCGGAGGCCATTGTATGCCCAAGATTCTTACTCTGTATGTCATAACAACTCAACTGTGGGGTTATGTGGCTAGATAGTGCTAAGATCGTCATTGTGTCCGCTGGGATATGGCCATCTTCCTGGGTCGAGGTGGAGTCCATTACATGTCCAGTATTAATATCATGTGGCTAGATAGTGCTAGAATCGTCATTATGTTTGCATTGGCACGCTTCCTGGATCAAGGTATATGATGAGTGCGTGTCCAACGTTCACATCCTGTATATCATAGCTCGTTTAGCTATGGGTGTGTCTGGCTCCATTGTGCTAGGACATCGTTATCTCTATGGACACCTTTCTGCGCCGGGGTGGATGGCTATATTATGTCCAGATCCTGTGTCTCATAACTCAGCCATGTGGCTAGACAGTGGAAAGACGTCATTTTACCCATGGGCATAGACACCTTCTTGGTTCAAGAGGAAGGCTACTGTATGTCCAGAGTTCTGGTTCTGTGTGCCATAACTTACACACGTATGGGAATTTGTTTCTAGACAGTGCTAGGGTCGTATTTGTGTATGCATGGCATGTACAGCCTTCCTTGTCGGAAAGAAGGTACAACAGATGTCCTGGGTTCAAATCCTCAATCAGTTTCGTGACTTTGCAGCTAGATACTGTTAGTTTCGGGCGTCTATCACGACTTTCATTGACCAAGGGAAACATCATCACGTGTCCCAGGGTCAAATCCAGTGTGCCATAATTCTTCAGGTACAGGAATTTGTTTGCATTGTGTTAGTGTTGGCTTCATGTCCACATGCTCATGCACATGTCTTCCTGTCCTAAGGGAGACAGCATCATTTGTGTCGAGTTCAGATCCTTCGTGCCATCTGTGGCCAGATGGTGTTGTTGCTGGTGTTTGTGTCCACATGGAAACGGCTTCCTGGTCCAAGAGTTCAATCATATGTGTTATAACTCCCCTACCAAGGAAATTTGTGCTTAATACTTGGCCCTCTTTATTTTCAGGCCTGGAACGACTTTCTGGACCTACGGATACCATCGTATATCCTTAGTTCAGATCCTCCGTACCGTAAATATCTGAGCTACAGGACGTTATGACTAAGCTCGGTCTTTATGTCCACATTGACTGGCTTCCTCGACCAAAGGAGATAAATACGGACGTCCCGGAGTCACATCTCGTGTGTGATTACTCACTTGGAGCTAATTTGCTCCATAGAGTATCGTGCAGCTCTATCTTATTTCTTAAATCTTCTATTAAACCAGCTTTTTCTGAACTTAATAATTTCTATTGTAAGAAAGGGCAGAAGATATGGTTTAATAGTTTTTCACAATAAACTGTGTAGAAAAATTCAGCAAAAAGAAATTCACAAATACAAATTCAAGTTCTTAATGAAATTTGAGTTCTAAGACAGCAGGTTATTTGCTTAAACGTATCTAGTTTTCTGATACAAAACAAATTGCTGAAGATATTTACTATCCAAAGTCTTGCATCTCTAAATAGCAAGAGATAAAAGCTAATTTGTGAACGTTTATTTGCGTAATATATCCTTTATTAAAATATAAAAATACTAAAATATCTACAATAAACATCCAGCCGGTAATACCTTAATGAAACAAGAATAAATTTAGCATAGAATGTCATACAATTGTTTCTAGACTGCATGTGTGGTCGAGTGCTCATTGAGCTCACTTCTCATACGAAGGTCCCAGGTTTGAAGCCTAGCTGCGGCGGGGAATGTTTCTTTATTCAGAATCATTCCCTATCTCCCGCAGAGTCTATGTACCTATGTGTGTGAGAGTGAATGTGTGTTTGAAGACAATAAAAGTATTAAAACCCAACTTTCAAATGTTTAAAGTCAACGAGAGGCTTGTTAAGTCAAAGCCCCCGATATGACCGTAGATGTTAAAGGGGGCTAAATTAATGATACCATTTTAAAAAACCGTTCCTACTTTACTATCATTTCAAATTGATTGAGCGGGATAGCTCAGGCGCTTTCGTCTGTGGCCCCCATTCACGAGTTCGCTGAACGTGGCCGGCCTACTTGACCTATGGGTTTTTTTTTTGGAGGGGGGAGGTTCACCAACTCGCTGGGTAGGTTTCTTTCATCCCCTGAATCTCCTGTCTCTCCATGACGTTTCAATGTTTGGTATCTTTCAAGGTTGGGAGTGACGATGATAGTGCTCGGTGCGACGTGGCAGGAAAAAAGGGAGCTCAACGTAACTGTCTTTGATCTCCGAGTTTGACGGATTGCTGGGATGAGGACCGCCGGGGTGTAGGGCGCAGGTCCTGGTCTACTTGTTTGACTGTGGAGAACGCTTCAATCTGAAAATGTCTATTGCCTGGTGCATCCTCTCACCTAGCTGCTCCCTCCCGAGGGCGACCCCTTGTGGGCAGTGTAGGTACATTAACCTGAGGTTTGGTGTTTACCGTATCCTATTTTATTCTTCTTCTTTTTCTTCTTCACTTGCCTGTTCCGTCTCACAGTTGTTCCCTCCACCTTTTTCTGGGTCGACCAACATCTCTCCTTCCTTTTGGTTCATATTCAAATGCTATCCTAGGCAGTCTTGAATCTGCCATTCTCTGAACATGTTGCATCCACTGGTTCTGATATTTTTCAATTTTGGATTGTATTGATTCTATATTAAGTTCTGCTCTTATATCTTCACTTCGGATTTTATCTAATTTTATACATCCTTTTGTTTGCCTTAACAAGTACATTTCCGCACTTTGTAAAACACTTTTCATTTTCTTTGTGGTGACCCATGTCTCACTTCCATATAATAGTGTAGAAACCGCCATTGTTTTACAAAACTTTAACCTAGTTTCCTTTCTTGTTTTATTTCTCAATTGTTCTATGTATAGTTCCACATATCATTTGGAATCTTGAAATCTTTTTATTCATATCTCTTTCATTTCTTATTTAATAATTAAAGTTACATCTTAGGTAGTTAAACTCCTTCACTTGTTCCAACGGTTTATTATCTAAAATAATTTTTGATCTTGTGTGTTCTTTTCCACAAAAATCCATTATTTTGACTTTCTCCGTTGAAATTTTAAGGTCATATTGCTGACATAACTCATTTAAGCAGTGTGATGCATATTGTAATTCATCTGCATATAATAAAATATTTAAACTGGCCTATTTTATTCCATCACCTTAAATTACAAGGGATGAATTAAGTAAAAATAAACGAAATTTATATTTGATGTCTAGTAACTCCTTGTCTATCCCTTACGGATTGTAAATTATGTAAAATTCATCCAGAATGGAGAGTTCTTCAGAGACTATTTGCTAAATAAATTCAAGATATACATCTTATGTGTCAACTTAATATATTTATTATATTGTGTTGCACAGAAAATCGTTAAAGCGATTTTTTAAAAAATCAATATTTTTGAAACCTTTTCTACGTAAAGGATAGTTTGGAGTTGGAAGGATTTTCTTTAAAATCTTCTTGTCCTTCTTAATTAACTATATTGGTATTGACCGACTTTTCGTTTTCGAGTTACATTGCTCATAGACACGCACACATACACACACAAACTTATTTACATAGTGTATAGAGAAAGTAAATATTCTTCACCGCAAATATATGTTTTGAGGTCGCATGAGTCCAATAATCACTTTTAGAAAAATGTGTGTCTGTGTTTGTTTGTTTGTTTAGATAGCGTAGCTCAAAAATCAAAACACCGTTAAATAGCAAATTTGATATTTAAGTTTAGTATCTTCCAATGGTGCGACTTGAAGATTTTTGAGAATATCCCCCTCCCTCAGCTTAAACTACAAAACATGGAAACAATTTTGAAAGTTTTGCTTTTCTGAAAAATGGCTCTAAGAATTTTGATTAAAGATATTTGCATCAAAAATAAGAGGTATATCTTGAATTTTCTGTGAATAGCTTTTGAAGAATTGTTTCTTCTAGGTGAATTTTGCTGAGTTTTGTATAACTGGTGAACTGTAAAAAATAGACAAAAGCTAGCTACACAGAAAATGTAAAATTTGTCATATATTTTTTCTACAGATATTCCTTGTTATGTTTTTCAATTTTATAATACTACCTAACTTTTCTCAAACGTGGTCACTTTTCTTTCATCTTTCTTTTACTGCTGATAATGCAAATTAAAATAAACTTCAATTGTTCACATAGAGAAGGTCATGTGAATGGAACCCATGAGATTTTTGAGATCCTACAAATGAATTACCCTAAATTAATTTAGATACCCTAAAATGAATTTCCATTGAAATCTCGTTATCGAATTTGTGGGAGTAATACATTATCTTCTGTACCTATGATCCAGTGTGTAATGTAGAGAGTGTACGAAGGGGTTCCACCCTTCAGCTAGTGACAGACGTTTTGTACGTCAGGCCCCAGGAGGATAGGATGAGATGAGAGTAGTTACAGCGGACAGCTGGAACCAGACGGCGGGAGGGACCCATCGTGGAGACTCCCTAACTGTTTCCATGCAGGTCTTCATCTCAACGCAAGGAGCACTAGGAACCTTCGCCTCAGGTCTGACCAAACGCTCCTGAGTCTACAGACGACTACCAACGTCTCCTGCCGCCGAGAGCTGAATTTCCAAAGTGCAGTCATCTCCACGACAGGGCGCCACCACCGCAGTCTTCACCGAAGCTTAATAGCCCTGAAAGAGCCCGGTTGGATAAAATGGAGATGAAATAAAGAGACAGGAATTTGGGGGAATGAAAGAATCTCCCCAGCATTCGCAAAGTAACCCGGGAAAACCCCAAAAAACTCCATGGGTCAGATAGTTCCACCGCAGGTAACACATCCCACGCTTCCCGAAAACTAGTCCCAAATGAAAATCCTAAGCCACCTGACTCGATACTAAGTACTAGGTATAGACATTAAAAATACAAAGAAAGAAAGAAAAAACAAAAAAGGAAAGAAAGAAAAGGAAAGGTTAAGAAAAACATAAGTGATGATCTGTAGAAAGCATAGATAATAGCGTAAGAATGACCTTACTGCCACATAACGTAATGGTAGAGAGAACAATGGAATCAAAAAAAATCCTGCAGTCTTCATCACTACTGCTGCCTTCCGCCGAGCAATTAAGATAAACAAATAAAATCGTCGACACTATGGTATAACAAAAAGGTGTTCACAAAGCAAACGATAAAAACAATGCCTGGTCACAAGAAACCTCGGCAGCATCAGAAAATAAACATATAGTTCTAAGACCCCTAAAGATGTGAAGGAGGTTCTGCGATGACTACACCAATAGTACAACACATTTGTCAAGTATCAATGTAGATATTATAAACACTGCACCAACATCAGTATGATTTATAAAACAAAAAGAAAAACAAAGCAAAAAATATCATTTGTTACATTCGCATATCTTTTCTAAGGGTTTTGCAACAAACTATTCTTATTCTTCTATGTACTTAATGCTAATTGAGGTAAAGGTTAATTGAAATGGTCATACTACTTGATTATTTTAATGCGCTAACATCTTTTGAGAGTTGGTTACTATGGATGATATTGAAATTTGGTTCTCTTTACACAACGGTACTGGAAATGTAATCAACAACAAAGAATATCTTGGAAATGGTAAAATCCACAAAACAAATGTAGCTCGCATAAATTATGTGGTTTAAAGGCACATTTTTTGTGTAGTAAGATATTCTCTATCTAGTACAGTGTACCAGTTGTGCAAATGTCTCCAAATGAAGAGAACCTGAGAGGCTATTCTCAGAAAATTCAATATATACATTTCATTTGTGATGAAAGTATCTTAAACGTAAGATATTTTAATCAAAACCATTGCTCATTCTTAAGAAAATCACTTTCCATGTATAGGGTAGCTTGGGATGGAGTTCCCTTAAAAATATTCCTATCGTATTCTTGGACGTTTCAGAATTAATATATGAAAGTTGGTATTTAACCTACATATTTTTGTTTATAGACAAACATGTCACGTCCACACACACATAGATGTTTACTTTTTCTAGCGCATATATACAGCGTATATAATAGATAGAGAAGGAATTGTACTCCACCCAAAAATTCGATACCGAGAATATATGTTTTGACATTTCCTGGATCCAAAAAAATAAAGCATTTTTATAAAAAAAGTTCAGTATGTGTGTGTTTATGGACGTCGTAACACAAAAACGAAAAGTCCATTAAGTACTAAACTTGGTATTTAAGTTCAGTATCTCCCAGGGATGCAACACGAAGATTTTCAAGAAAATCTCCCCCAACTCAGGTGAAAATTTCGAAAATTTTTATTTTTTCAAACATGGCTCTTAACGATTTTTATTCAAATACCGTATATTAAATATATTAAATGGCAAATGAAACCTTTATCTTGAATTTTATAGGAACTGCCTCCGAAGTCCTCTTCATTCTGTATGAGTTTTGCGTAACTGGTAATTCATGTAATATAGCCAAAAACTTGCTACACAAGTAGATCTTGTCAAAACACGTAATTTCTGTTTACGTTTTTGCTGTGGAGGTAGCTATTTCCTTGTTTCTATTTAAAATACTTAATATTTTTCTCAGACGTGTTTCTTTTGTTTTACTTCTGGCTGAATAAAGAAGCGAATTCCAATGACAATCGCATAGTGACAGCTTTTAAAACATTTTACTCTCGCTATAACATTGTGCATTCCTTCAGTTCCCTTCTACTACTTATAAGGTACCAAATAATAACAACATCCTGCTAATGTTTATCTCAATTAGCATTGTGTAGAAAGGAGAATAATCTTTTGTAAGAAGATTATTTGTAGCAAAGCAACGTTTTTTACTTTCTCTATATGCACTATGTACATAGTGTATACAGAAGAAATTGCACTCCACCAAAAACTCAATACCGAGATTTCACCGGAAATATATGTTTTAGGATCCCCAATATCCAAAAAAAGCATTTTCACAAAAAGGTCCGTGTGTGTGTGTATGTGTGTGTGTGTGTCTGAACACGATACCTCAAAAACGAAAAGTGGGTAAAATACCAAACTTTGTATTTTAGTTTAGAATCTTCCAGGGATGCGACACGAAGATTTTGAGAAAAATCCCCCCACCCCAAACTACTACTTTTTTTGAACATTTTGGTTTTCTAAAAAATGGCTCTAACGATTTTTATTAAAATGTCGTATATTAAAGATATTTACCCGACAAATAAAATTGTATATTTTGAATTTTCTGGGAATAGCCTCTGAATACTTTATTCTGAGTGAATTTTCCGGAATTTTGTATAACTGCTAAACCATAAGCGATAGACAAAAACTTGCCACACAAAAAATGAAGAGCACATTAAAACACACAATTTATGTTGTACACATTTTTTTCTTGCAGTTGATCGTTTTTGAGATATTCCTTGTTTTTGTTTTCAGGGTCGAAAATCTTAACTTTTCTCATACAGAAATTTGTCAACTCATGTCCATACAAAAAAATAAACTACAGTCACGTAGTAACCAGCTTTCGACTATCACTTTAACCTATGCTACTCCCTTATTTTCTTTCTACTTACAAGGAAGAAGTTAACAAGACTATTTCTGCTAATTTTTCTAGGTTAGCATGAAGTAAATAGAAGCATAAGCTTTTTAAGAATAGTTTGTTGCAGGGGTATAGAGAAAGTCATGTGAATGGTACACATCAGATTTTAAGAGGTAGTATGTGATGGGGGACTTTCTTGAAACTCTTCGTGTCGCATCCTTAGAAGATACTAAACTTAAATACCATGTTTGGTATTTAACGGTGTTTTTATTTTTGAGCTATGCTGCCCACAGCACACACACACACACACACACATACACACACAAACTGACAGATTGACAGACAATCAGGCAGGCGCACACACACGGACATTTTTCTTAAAAATGCCTTTTTTCGGAATCAGAAGCGTATATTTCCGGTGAAAAGTAACCCTCCGTGGTGTAATAGTTACCATGCTAACTTCATACACCTAACCTAGGTCGCGGGTTCAAACCCAGCGGAGGACGATTAATTTTTTCGGGCGTAAAAATCCTCAGCATGGCATCCTTCGGAAGGAAAGTGAGGCCGTTGGTTCCGTGTTGTAGATTTACGGCACGTAAAAGAACCTCAAGCCTGATAGAGAGGCCTCAGAGCAAAATTAAGCGGTCTGAGTACCATAATACGAGTAGTTAGTGTGCGTCCATAAATATAACTCAATTTCCATTTTCCGGTGAAATCTTGACATCGAATGTTTGGGTGCAATACAATACCTTCTCTATCCACTAGGTCCATTGTACATGCGAATTAGAGAGAGTAAAAACTCCATTTCCATCATTTCGTCTCATGTTTTCAAACATTTTCTTCTAAAACACTTACCAACCTTATATCGGTACATGACCAGTATCAGAAAGCACGCTGGGCAACACTGTTATCAAAAGCCTGACCTATGGACGGACGCAGGAGGGCTGACGGCGGACCACAGTGAGCGAACCTTTACCACATAAATCAGACGGAGCTGATACACTTGTTCTGAAATGTATAGCGGAGTCCATCATCGTACATAAAGCAAGCTCCGGAGCGTTTGTAATTAATTTCAAGGGTGACATCGGCGATTGCCTTAACAGAGTCTTCTACCCGGCACGCGACTTGTCCACCCTCCCTGGGGCAATCAGAATCCAATTTCTGTAACACCCTCCCTTGTAATCTTCCGGCGGGGCGTGAGGATAAAGATTTAGGGGTTGGTTACTGATGTTATGATTCTATCGAATTGTCAGGGGGAGACTCCAGGATGTATTGGTGTCATTTGGCTCTTCTGTTGCTATCATTGTATGCTAAATGCTTGTGACATTATCTAACGTTTACTTTCTCTATACGTACTAGTGTATAGAGTAGGTATTGTGATGTACCCAAAAATTCGATACCGAGATTTCACCGGAAATACATGTTTTGAGACCCCCTGAATAAAAAAAAGAAAAATGTTCGTGTGTGTGTGTGTGTTTCTGTGGGCAGCATAACTCAAAAACGAAAAGACCGTTAAATGCCAAACTTTTTTCGAAAATTTTGACTATCTCAAAAATGGCTCTAACGATTTTGATTAAATTATCGTATATTAAAGACAAATAAAATGTATATCTTGAATTTTATGGGAATGGCCTCTGAAGACTTCTTTATTCTGGATGTATTTTACGGAATTTTGCATAACTGCTAAGCCGCAAGAGATGGACAACAACTTACCACACAACAAATATCGTTTTTAGATATGCCTTGTTATTGGTTTCGCTTTGAAATACTTTTCTCATACAGGAATTTGTGTAGTCCTGTCCATACAAATAAAGGAACTTCAGTCATATAGCAACCAGCTTTTGAATTTCACTTTAACCTATAGCGTCACCGTATTTTTGTTGCTACGTTGTTGTGACAGTATGACGCTATTAGGTGAGTCTATTTGGAGTTGGTCGAGGGTTAATGCTCGTGAAGTTCTCTACATTAAGAGTGTACACACCTTGCAGATTCCCTTTGTTACACTGGCTAGGCTCGTTCTTGTAGACCATGAGTTGTCCCTTAATCAGGGGGGAAAGAATGACAAAGGTGTGTAACACTTTTGGTAGACTCAAATAAAAGAGAAATTTCACGTAATTTCACTTTAGAATTCCTTTATTGATGAATTGTTAGTTTGAGGCACTAACCCTGCGAGCGACTCCCGACATAACCGATCGCGAACTTGATGACATAGTTTTATTTAAGTGCTAGTTCTACTTTTACTGGGTTATAATTTTACACTCATCACCGTAAATTTGAGTTTCACGGTCCGTATAACATTTACGGTAATAATTGCACGTCTGATTAACTTATAACACACCGATTTCCTACAATGTACGCCGCGCGATTTCTTGCTCATATTTCTTATACGTGTTTTCCTACATTGTGTGTCTTACTTTATGAGCCCGATTTCTTGTGCGCACATCATTTATATACTAAAAGGTCTGATTATTGCCCTCATTTTGGATTGGCTGGAAAAGGTGCGTAAATTGGCGTTGTCACGTGACTGTCGGGGATTTTCCTTTATTTTCCGCCCACGTGACCTTGTTCTACAATGAGAAATTCCCTCTTTCCAGATTAAAAGGGAAAATACCTCTCTTCCTCTCAAGGGTTGTTACTTGTGTCCCTAATGCTCTAAAATCCGTGTTATTTTTAACAAATCACGTAGCCTTGAAGAATACAAAGGGAATTTCTACACGCTAAGGTCCTGCGTTCTACTAAGCATCTATTTCTTATGTTAAATATTACAAACTAATGATTAAACTAATAATATATGCGTTGTGCTAAAATACTGTCGCAATGGTGCTCCCTTGTTTCGTTTCTACTTACATGGAAGCAAGTAATAAGTCTATTTATGCTAATTTTTTTCTCGATTAGTATGAGTAAATAGAAGCATAAGCTTTTTAATAATATTTTTTGCAGAGATGTAGAGAAAGCCATGTGAATGGAACACATCAGATTTTTATCATAAGCTATCTCACGGAAATTACGAGTTCACGAATGGGATTATTAAGATCATTTCACGAATAAAATGACTCAGTTAAGTAAATAATAAATAATTACTTTACATTACAATCTATGGTTAGTGTTTTGAGGTTAAACACAAAGTCCAACTCTAGAATGCAGATACACTCAGAAATTACATTTATCGGGTACTCTTGTAATAATAATAATAACAATAATAATAATAGAAAGCTTTATTAAACTTTCAACTTCCCTTATTTGTGGTTGCCATTATAGACAAAGCTACTAGACAATTTTGGATCATATACAAAAGCGAACTAACTATAGATATATTTAAAATAATTACTCATGTAAAATATTTTTAAAACATACACATTATAGGGCAATTTTAAAAAGAGAAAGAAGTCTATATAGTTAATATTCATTTAAGTGTATATGAGTAGAAAGAATAATCTACCATAAAGGTATGTTTTTTTTTAAGATTTCAAGTAATCCTTTGACTGCAGCTACCGTCGTCTTCCATTGCCAAACTGTTTAGAAAAATTGACCAGCAGGCGGTGTATGGTGCCCCTAGCTCCGACCATGAGTCCAATAACTTGGAGTTCAAATGGTACTTTTCCTGTGGTGTCAATTTTGCATAATTTGCTATTACTTGTCTGTTTCCAAAAACAATTCGTAAGGTATGCATTCTTAGACCATTCATGTATATTATATTTAAAACACTGCAGTAAATCTTACTAGTATTTTAATTGTATGAAATCCTCCTCTATATAGAAGGCGTGAGCAATAAGGCATCCTTTTAATTCAGACATAAACTTCTTTTTGTTCATATGCAATTGCTTTACAGGAGAGAGAAGTGAACAAAATAAAACTATACCGTTGTAGTAAACCCTTTTTTGGCATGTCTGCAAATTAATTGTTTGTCTATGTAAGTCCTGTCTGTGTCTAGTCTCTTTGTTATGTATGTCTGCATTTTTGTAAACTTTTCCTGATTATTTATTACAAATAACAATACAGTATAATCGCAGGTTAGTGACAAAAATTTCATACACTTTGAATAGTGATTTGCAGTGAGTTGATTGTCTTGTCTCTGTCATTCTTATTACCTTTTTGCATAATAAATACTTTTTATCATCTACTTTATTTTCCTAGAATATTATTCCATGGGTAATCAATTAATAAAAATTAACAAATTAAAAATGAAATGTTTCTAGAATGATCTTATTTATAAACTCAATTAATGAGCAAACTAACCAAACACAAAATAAATTGATAATATTATTCATACTACCAACATTGGAATGATAAAGTAGTTGATATGAAAATTAAGATAAGCTAATGAACACCATATAGATAATTAATTACGTATATTTAAAAAAAAATTACTCTTGGAGAATTAAACACTTTTAAACCTGAATTATTATTATATTTTATAATTTAAGAAAGGCTTGTTGTATGATTAAAATGGAGTTCAATGAGCACATTTCAGGTTAGATTAAAAAGGGCTAAATTTTGAGCCACCGGGACCCTATAATTTGTTATGCATTTATGAAATTACAAAAGTTTAACGAAACGTGTTCTTTCATTTACTTTTTATTACCAATTATAAACAAGATCAGCGGCTAATACTCTCTGTACAAAAAAATAAATAAGAGTAGCACTAAACTTATTTCAATTAAGGTGATGCATTTGCGAAATTTGACCAAAATTGTGAGATATTAAATTTTTTCATAATAAAATTATACTAACTTTAACTTTAAGAAAATATTTTTCTTCCAACTGGCGCACTTTAACAGCCAATTAGCCGATCTATAAATGTGTAAGTGCATGCTTATTTATACACTTTCAACTTGAAACCTTATTTTATCGCAACATTTTTTCCACCACTTTTCCATACTCAAAATATTTCACACGATGCAATTTTTCACTAATTAGTTTCAAAGTGTTTAAACTGCCTCTCGAAAGTACATTAAAGAATATGGTCACATAATTTTTAGAAATGATGCATCCAATTTGAGAAATAAATATTTAATTTTGAAAAATATATACTTTTGAACAGTAAAAAAACTAATATATTTTCTACATTAATTAGGGATATATAAAAATATAATATGACAAATATATTTGTAAACTCATTTACTGTAAAACTGTTTTTTTTTTTTGTGAAAAATATTTTAAAACATATTTCACATGATTCAATTTTTACTAGAGAAATGAATTTAGTAAAAATTATTTAACTGAAAATGTAAGCTAGAATGTCTATAACTCGCAAACATATCGCTATTATTGTGTTAAACAACTAGTGTGAAATATTTCAAGAAGTGAAGTTTCCTTAATTTCGCCAAGATCACCTTAATAGAAAAAAAAATCTGATGTGTTCCATTCGCATGACTTTCTGTACATCTCTGCAACAAATTAGTGTTAAAAAGCTTATTCTTCTATCTAATTCATAATAATCTAGATAAATTTTAGCAGAAATGGCCCGTACCACTTGGCTCCTCGTAAGTAGAAGGGAAAAACTCTAATGTGTTCCATTCTAGCTGTTCTGTAAACAGACCTTTTATTGAATACATTAATCTGTTATCTACATATGCTAATCTAGATAAATCAGAATTAGTCATACTACTCGCTTCTTGTAAGTAGAAGGGAAATAAGAAAATGCGACAGTCTCGTCCGTTAAAAGCTGGACGCTATGTGAAACAATTGAAATTCCAATCTCTTTGGTTGCCAGGAGTAAACAAACGAGAAACGAGTAGAAAGATGTCTTCTCGTTTGGGAAAAGTTTAAATGGCTAAAATTGAAACCAATAATCCAGAATATATCCAAAACGGTTAACTCTAAAAGAATGTATATAACATAAATTGTGTGTGTTATTGAGATCTACATTTTCTGTATAGTAGGTTTTTCTATATCTTTTACGGTTTGCCAGTTATACAACAGTCATCCTGAATGAAGAGGTCTTAAGAGGCTATTCTCAGAAAATTCGAGATATACATTTCGTTTGTCATAAAATATCTTAAATATAAACTATTTTAATTAAAAATGTTAGAGTCATATTTGAGAAATTCAAAATTATCAGAAAATGTTCCATGTAAAGGGTTTGGGGTCGGGGGGGTTGATTTTCTTGACACTCATTGTGTCGCATCCTTGGAAGATCCCAAACTTAAATACCAAGTTTGGTATTTAACGGTCTTTTCGTTTTTGAGTTATGCTGGTCAGACACACACACACACACATACACAGACAGGACACACATGGACATTTTTATTGGATTCAGGGGGTCTCAAACCATGTATTTCCGGTGAAATCCCGGTATCGAATTTTTGGGTGCAATATAATACCTTTCTATATACTATGTGCATAGTACGTGTAGAGAAAGTAAAAAGGATCAAACAGAATAAAATAAATTGGATACAAAATGTGCAGAGGATGAGCAGGGACAATTCCCTAAAATAGTAGTTGACTACGTTCCAATTGGTAGAACTGTTGTAGGAAGACTGAGGCAGAGCTTTCTCGACTGGTGGGAGCGGAACGCATGTTCATTGCCGTGTTTAGAAGCTAAGGAAAAGCAGTTTAAGGTAGAAAAGTTTTGTTTAAAATATCGCATTTAAAATATAATTTTCTTTGAAGATGCTAAGCAAATAGTTCGATAATTGTCTGCCCTTTTTACTTTCTCTATGCGCACTATGTACATGGTGTATAGAGAAGGTATTGCACTCCATCAAAAAATTCGATACCGAGATTTCACCGGAAATAAATGTTTTAGGGTGCCCTGTATAAAAAAAAAGTATTTTCAGAAAAAGCTCCCTGTGTGTGTGTGTGTGTGTGTGTGTGTGTGTGTGTGTGTGTGTCCGTGTGTGTCTGTGAACACGATAACTCAAAAACGAAAAGTCGGTAAAATACCAAACTTGGTATTTAAGTTTAGTATCTTCCAGGGATGCGACACGAAGATTTTGAGAAAAATCCCCCCACTACCCTTTACATGGATTTTTTTTTAAAAATGGCTCTAACGATTTTGATTCAAATAACGTATATTAAAGATATTTACCTGACAAATAATATGTATATTTTGAATTTTCTGGGAATAGCCTCTGAAGACTACTTTATTCTGGGTGAATTTTACGAAATTTGGCATAACTGCTAAACCGTAAGAGATGGACAAAAACTTACCACACAACAAATGTAGGGCATTTGAAAACACACAATTTGTGTTATATACATTTTTTCGTGGAGTTGAGATTTTTACTTTTTAATTTATCTTGTTTCAGAAAAAGGCACCCGCGTAGGAATTTCTATTTTTTTTATCTAGGTATTCTGAAACGTGTGATTCTGGTGAAATCTCGAAATGGAGTGTTTCAGTGGTACACAATTTAGTTTCTACATACTGTAGAGTACTGATAGAGAAAATCAGAGGTGTACCACTCACATGACTTTCTCCACATCTCTGCAACAAATTATTGTTAAAAAGCTTATGCCTCTATTTACTTCATACTACTCGAGAACAAATTACCAGAAATAGTCTTATTACCTGTTTCCTTGTAAGTAGAAGCGAAATAAGGCAGTACCGTGGGTTAAAGTGATAGTCAAAAGCTGATTGCTATGTGACTGAAGTTCCTTTGTTTATATGGACAGGAGTTGACAAATTCCTATATGAGAAAGGTAAATTTTTCATAACGCAAACTAAACACAATGAATATCTCAAAAACGATGAACTCCACGAAAAAAATGTATACAGCATAAATTGTGTGTTTTAACGTGTTCTACTTTCCTTGTGTAGTAATTTTTTATCTAAGTATTACAGTTTAGCAGTTATGCAAAATTCCGTAAAATTCGTCCAAAATAAAGTAGTCTTCAGACGCTATTCCCAGAAAGTTCAAGATATACTTCTTTTTTGTCAGATAAATATCTTTAATAATTCATATTTTAATCAAAATCGTTTTAGACATTTTTGAGAAAATCAACATTTTCAAAAAAAAGTTCCATGTAAAGCGATATATGCATATATTAATAAATTACATAGATGTGAGGATCGATGTTAGCTGTAATAGCTAGCAGAAATTACTAGTAAAAATTACATTCTGTAGCTAAATGGGTTACACAGCACAGTGCACCTAAATAAGTTATTATTTTAAAAAGATAGTATCATATATATATATATATATATATATATATATATATATGTAACATTAATTACTTTCTCTACACGCACTATGTACATGGTGTATGGAGAGGGTATTGTATTCCACCCAAAATTTCGATACCAAGATTTCACCAGAAATATATGTTTTAGGCTCCCCTGTATCCAAAAACAGCATTTTCAGAAAAAGGTCCGGGTGTGTGTGTGTGTTTGTGAACACTATTACTCCAAAACGAAAAGTCGATAAAACACCAAACAAGGTATTTAAGTTTAATATCTTCTAGGAATGCGACACGAAGATTTTGAGAAAAATCGCCCCACCTCAAACTATCCTTTACCTGGAACTTTTTTTCGAAAATTTTGATTTTCTCAAAAATGGCTCTAACAGTTTTGATTAAAATATCGTATATTAAAGATTTTTGTATGAAAAATTAAAGGTATATCTTGAATTTTCTTGAAATAGCCTCCATTCCTTATGAATTTTGCGGAATTTTGATTAACTGCTAAACTATAAGAGATGGTCAAAAACTTACCACACGAAAAATGTAGAGCACGTAAAAACATACAATTTATGTTATATTCATTTTTTTCGTAATTTCGTAATTTGTCAATTCCTGTCCATACAAACTAAGGAACTTCAGTCACATAGCAACCAGCTTTTGACTATCACTTTAATCTATGGTACTCCTTTACAAGGACGCAGTAATAAGATATTTCCTGCTAATTTTTCCTCGATTGGCATGGAGTAAATAGAAGCATAAGCTTTTGAACAATGATTTGTTCCAGAGATGTAGAGAAAGTCATGTGAATGGAACACATAAGATTTTGTTTTTAACATTCATCCATAATAATTTTACATGAATAACGCATTGAATGTCTATGTTTCATTTCATTATGTTAAATAGTTTTTGAGAAACTTACAACAATTCTAACAACTTATAACTATCCTGTGCTCTTAAAAATAAGTAGAACAAAGCTGTGGTATCTGTTGGCACATTAATAAAGTTTGCCAGGGATGTACAAGGAGGCGATGGGTATGAAAGCAGTGTTCCAGTTTGATACAGATGTTTGTCAAGACTTGCACGATACGTGAACAGAAATGTTCTGAGTCAGAAGCTGTAGGGCACTGAGAATTACGGCCCTCTGGTTGGGGTGCAGAAGTCAATTTGTTGGAAGAGTTTCACCCCAGACTTTTGGTTTATCAGCACGGAGTGTTTGTGAGAGCAAGCTAATACAAACTGCGGGCGAATGTTGAAACGACTCTATAAAGGCCCTCCGGAGGAAAGGAGAGGAGAATTATATGGCGAGGATGGAAAGGATAGAGGAGAAGAAGAAGCTTTTGCAGGAGATGGCCATTTCATGGTACCCACAGACAAGCCATTATTTTATGCGTATTTCGGGGCCTGGCGATAGAGTGCAAAGTTGAAACCATTAGCGTCTTATCGCGCCGAAATTGCCCCCATATTTCTCACCCTATCTTAATAATGCATCGGTCCCTGGGGGGGATGGTCGGGGAGGAGCTATCTCGCGATTGCCAGCAAAAGGAAAGTGTGAAGGATTATTCGTTGCTAGGCAACTGCATGTGTGTGTATTATTGCAACACTTCACCACGAATTGTGTGCACTTCTGATCCGCGATAAAATGATGTAGCAGTAGTTAGACGTGATGCCCACAGGCAACACTTCACGTTTTTGTATTTTAGTTACATCCCATTAAATGAAGAGATGCTTTCTCAACCGCAACATATATGCCCCGTTTTCTCAAGATCTGTTGGGTATAGAAATCCAAAATTTTATAGTATGTTCATTGGCCCTTCCTAAATATACTGATCCTCATTCATATCAAAATTTGGAGTAGAACATTTTTTTTCTGCAACTCTAATTATTTCATTTGATGCTTTAAAAATAATCCATTGAGGAATTTGGCTCTTTGAGGATCCACATCATTGAGCTATGCAGATTATGTGTTAAAATTGTATGTAGATAGTGGTTTCTGAGAAAACGGGGCTTTTATATTGAAATATGTAGTTTTGAGAAAATTGAGTTAAAGTAAAATTAACACAAAATGTTCATATAAACTCATCTACATTATATATAGGACTATTCAAAAAGAAAGAACAGATTTCAAATATTTATTGCTTCCAAATTACAAAAGATAGAAACATGATTTCAGCGTTCATGGAGGTAGAAAAGTGTACATTTTTATAATGTGCATTCAATATGAGCACCGTGTGTTACACGACATATGTCAAAACGATGGCACATTTCTTGCCACACACAAAGCAGCTGGTCTGCAGTTATCGAGTTTACAGCTTCAACAATTCGATGTCGCATATCTTCAAGAGTGTCAGGCATAGGAGGGATAAAAACACGGTCTTTTACGTAACCTCATAGATCTGGAGATCTGGGAGGCCAGCGGCGATAAAGTTGATCTGCTCCTCCTCTCGCAATCCAACGTCCTGCAGCAAATGTGATATTCAAGTTACATCGGGCGTGGTAAGAGAAATGAGGCGGGGCACCATCTTGCATGAAAAATGTTCAATGGAAAATATTAATCGTTGAGTAAAATTGTCTTCTTCCACATCTTCTAACATGCCAATGTGCAATTCGTACCGTTTGTTGTGGTCGTCAGGATTCAATGCAGTTTGTATGTCTTCAGGTGCAGACGATGTTTTAGAACCCGCCATACCGTTTGTTGTTTGCTCGTGATGTGGATTTCTTTGGGATCCCTTCGTTTAACTGCAACAATGGATTCTAGCTTTGCTAATTGCAGCACACAAAATGATTTTTCTTGAGGTGTCGCCGACATTTCACTACAGACATACAACAACAAACAAAAGCGGCAATTCGGCCGTGATTGGAACTTCTACCCCGCGCGCTATTTCAATTGTAAACTTTTCTCTCTCCATGAACTTTGGAATCATGCTTCTATCTTTTGTAGTTTGGAAGCAATAAAAGTTTGAAATGTGTTCTTTCTTTTTGAATAACCCTGTATTTACTACAAAATCCTCCTGGTTGGTAGTCATCATCTACATCTTTTTCACCCATTACTGCTATCCTTCTCTTGGATCTGGCTTGTTTACTCATGTTTGTTGCAGTAATATCAGATTTCATAACTCTCATGCTGTCCAACGCTTTTACATTGTTTACAGTGTTGAAACCTACTGATATGCCAAGATCTTCTAACACTTGCAGCCTTGCTGTTTATCCATCATTAAATGTGATAATTGCATCATAAACACCCAATTGCAGTGTTGGCTTATCCACAAATACATTTTTGGGGATTCTCGGCCACATAACGTTGTTGAAAGATTCATTTGTGTTTTGGGTTTTTCCTTTCAAACATTTCTTTAGTAGCTCTGGGTGGGATACATCCTGAAATATAGGCTTAATTGCAAGAAAACAGCTTTAGATATTCCATTTTTATGTGTAAATGTATATAAGGTGCCAGCTTTTTCGGCCTTGAGATATTTACACCAGTCCTGGGAACACAAATTGTGAATCGGCTTAGAATCTATAGATAATAATAACTCCATGGCACGATAGCTTACAAGGAAACTTGGCCACTGCGTCCCCCATCTTGGTCCATGACAGACGTCATGGATGGGGTGCAGTATTGGAGGGTGAGACGTGGTCAGCGCCTCGAATCCCTCCCGGCCGTTTAATGCGGTCCTCATGATCTGGAGCCGCTACTTCTCCATCAATTAGCTCCTCAATTGGCCTCCAGGGATCTCATTAGGCTGAGTGCACCCCGGTCCAGGTCTACCAGCGGGGGGAAAATCCCCATGCCGGTACTGGGAGTCAAACCCAGGTCTCCCGCTTGGCAAGCAATTGCGTTACCACCGAGCTTAGGAGACGAGATCTGTAGGTATTTTATGAAAAATGATGGGCCAAACTGATTTCCTCATACCATTAAAATCATCTTAATTGCTCCGTATAGCCTTTCCATAATAGTTTGTGAGCTCATCAATAGTTTTGTTGGTCGACGCTATATGCTCAAACCATCCGATAAAACGGTGTTGCCCAGCTGTTGTCGAATGATTCGTAAACGTGTGCCCATTCTCTTTTGCACTTGATTGATACATTCTAATTTTTGTATTATCAAATCACCATAGACATGCTCTGTAACACTGTCTTGTGTGTTTGGGAATCACCATCACCTTCCCTAAAATATAAGCCAAACTATAGCCTTCTAGAGCAACTAATTCCAGAGTTATGCTCTGTTTTATAAAACCTTTCAAACATTTTTTTTAAAAATAAAGGATTACAGCTATATTTATATAAATTAATTAAAATAGTAAATATTGATCTATTGTAATAAAACATATCTAAAATTAATCAGAATGAAACATATTTTCATAATATGTATAAAAAGCAATACAAAATTGTCATTTTGGGCCTTTATGACTGCCCTATTTCAACACTTCACCACGAATTGTGTGCACTACTATCCGCGATACGCACCACATTAGTTAGACGTGATATCCACAGGCAACATAAACATTTTTGTATTTTAGTTATATCTCACTAAATTTATTTTTCTGGATGAACAGATGTTCATTCGGCTTTCTCAGCCGTCTTAAGCAGACAAGGTAGTCTGAAACTACACCTTAAAGAGTATTCAATTGTTTTTTCAGGAATTTGTATCAATTGTTCTATAAATCATGACACTTATTTCAATTAGTTGTTTGCATTAATATCTTATGTCATTTAGGTATAAAAAAGTATTTCATTCATCAGAAAAGTAATAAAAATTAATCTTAAAACATGTGAATTCATATACCTTTTCCTCTAATACTACTAGTAATACATAAACACTTTTGCATGCTTGTTTTAGTATAATCTCTTCTGAACCTTAATTATTTAGATATCATACAACTTTAGTAAAAATTAAAAAAGAAATATATTTGCAAATTCAAAAAATTAAAAATGTGAACATTTGCAATGTTGTTGCTTTCTTAATATGATCTATATATACTATAACATCACAGCGATTGTGGTTCAGAAAGTTGGACTATGTGTTGTATATACGTGCTGAAAATGCTATCTTTCCAGCGCTCATACTTTCAGAAAAAAGGTACATAAATATCCAAAAATGCTCTTTTGAGAAAACTGAATTTAAAGACACAAATGCTCTAAAAAGGGGCATTGCATAACAGATTCCAACAAATGCAGACTAGCATTTAAATTATATTTAAATTGATTAAAATCCTCTTAACCCCTCAAAAGTATACATTTCTTGAAGTAGAAATAATAGAGGTTTTATTAGTGTGATGTCTAAAACAAAAAATGTTATTTTTTACCATTTCAGAGTACCTTTTCCCTAGCACGTTCTTTAAGCTTAATATGGACTATCGGTTTTACTCTTCGCCGTTTACATGCAGGTCTGTCATAACTTGCTGTCGTCCTCCGTAATCTGGGAGTGACATACTATTCTCTGGTTCCCAAGATCACGGGTTCAAACCCTGCGGAGGACAATGGATTTTTTCGCGCGTATGAATCCTTAACATGGCATCCTTCGGAAGGAAAGTAAAGCTGTGTCGTAGATTTAGGCACTTAAAGAACCTAAAGCCTGACAAAAGAGGCATCTGAGTAAAATTAAGCGGCATTTCACGCTCAGTATAGAATGGGAAGCTAAGAACCGCAGCAGTTAAAGAGCGTCCATAAATACAACTCAGTTTCTCAATTTGCTTAATTTTAATTCAAAGGTTTATATGCTTTATTTTCATTTAGTTCGTTCTGCGTGAAAGAGCGTTCAGAAAATATTTCTATCGGCATGAAAATTGCAATATTTGGAGGATTTAATAATTCTTTGACCATTGAAATTCGCTGCTCTTCCCGACTAGGTTAATGGATAGTTTACGATACAGTTGAAAATGAATGCACCGAGCCTGAGATTATTGTACCTACATCTCACGAGGGTGCGTTTCCGCGCGTGAGGGATGGGGTATGAAGGTATACCGTGCGGCCTGAACCAGGAGTGACAGCAATAACAGAATCCCTGAATCCCTACAGTTTCCAGATGAAAACATAGTCGAACAGGCAGGCCGGGGATCCCGCCCCCACATGGGGTCCAACACTACGTTAAGAGCGGTCCTCAGCTAGGCAACCAGCCGAAGTCGGGGGACGGAGATCGTCCCTTAGAGCATTCTTTTTTCTCTACCACGCCGCACCGAGCACCATCGCCGACACATCTCGCCCTGAAAATAACCAAGAAGATAAAGGATGAATGAAATGACAATGAAAACGATAAGGAGGAACGAGAAACTCAGAGATTAGAGACTACCAGCATCTCTAATCGAGATAAAGGATAACCAGAATTAGTATTATTACCTGCTTCCTTGAAGTAGAAGGTAAATAAGAAAATATACTAGGCTGAAGCATAGTAAAATCCTTTAAAAGCTTTCGCTATGCAATTGTCATTGAAATTTGATTTCCTTTCCATGGCTAGGAGTAAAATGAAAGAGATGAAAGGGATGAGGACTTCCTGTGAGAGAAAAATTTAAGTATTCTATAATTGAAACCAATAACAGGGAATTTGTCGGAAATCGCTTAACACTACAAAAATGTATACGTATAATATAAATGTATATTTTAAACAGATATCATTTTACTTTCTCTACACGTACTATGTATATAGTGTATAGAGAAGGTATTGCACCCAAAAATTGGATATCGAGATTTTACCGGAAATGCATGTTTTGAGACTCCTGAATACAAAATAAGCATTTTTAGAAAAATGTCCGTGTTGTATCTGGCGTTGTGTATGTGCAGCATGTGTGTCCATGGGCAGCATAGCTCAAAAATGAAAAGACCGTTAAATACCAAACTTGGTATTTAAGGTTGGTATCTTCCAAGGATGCGACAAAGATTTTCAAGAAAATCCCCCCACCCTCAACTACCCTTTACATGGCAAACATTTCGAAAATTTGATTTTCTTACAAATGGCTCTAACGATTTTGATTAAAATACCACATGTTAAAGGCATATCTATCACAAATAAAATGTATATCTTGAATTTTCTGGGAATAGCTTCTAAAGACCTGTTTATTCTGGATGAATTTTGCTTTATTTGGTATAACTAATAAACCGTAAGAGATAGACAAAAACTTACGGTACAAAAAATGTAGCTCTTATTAAAATACACAAGTTATGTCATTTACCGTTTTCGAGGTATTCCTCGTTATTAGTTTCAATTATGAAGTACTTATACTTTTCTCAGACGGAAGTGTCCGGTTTTCTTTTGTTTTACTCGTGGCCAAGCAAAGAAGCGTTTTGCAATAATAATCACATAACGACAGTTTTTAAAACATTTGATTATCCCTTAGTTCCATTCTACTTATAAGGAACTAAGTAATAACATTCTGCTAATGTTTACCTTGATTAGCGTGGTGTTGAAAGAAGAATTATCTTTTGTAAGAAGTTTGTAGAGAAGCTAGGCGCATGAAACTTTTTTTTGTACTAATACAATTTTGTCTATCTCTTACAGTTTACCAGTTATGCAAAAGTCATTCAGAATGAACAGAGCTTCAGAGGCTATTCCCAGAGAATTGAAAATACACATTTTATTTGTCCTGCAAATATTTTTAGTGTACGATATTTTAATCAAAATGGTCAGAACCATTTTTGAGAAAATAAAAAGGTTCGAAAGTGTTTTCATGTAAAGGATAGGTTAGTGTAACGAGATTTTCTTGAAAATCTTAGTGTCACATCCATGGAGGGTTTTGAAATTAAATTAAGTTGATATTTATTTAACTAACTTTTCGTTTTTGAGCTATCTTGTTTATAGGTATAGGAACACACACATTCGGATGATTTTAAAAAGGCTTTTTGATCCCAAGGGTCTTCAAAACATACATTTTCGGTGAAATTTCTACTTTTCGAATTTGGTTGGAATACAATACTTTCTCCACCTACTATATATATCTATATAGTAATGTATAGAAAGTAAAATTTGAGTTAGCAACGTTAGTGAAAATAAAATAATACATGGGGTAGTTTAAGATCGCTAAAAACGTAAGAAAAATGGATTATGGGAAAATCAACGTTTTAAATTTGCACACACGTATTCAAACTTAACATGTTTTAATGACAGGAAGAACAAAAAAAATAAATATAATTTTTATTATAAAATATCTGAGAATTTTTTTCCGATAGAATTTTTAGAAGGGTAACAGATGAAGGGAGCTAAATAGTCAACTCATAGCAGTTAAAGAATTCAAATAATTCTAAAGAATGGTACGTAACCTCATATTTCTCAGTAGCTTAGTTGCATTCCGGAACAAAAGAGGTTATGAAAAAGTAATGCAGAACGTTGATTATAGGTTTCAAATATAATATAGATAATATGGATATTATAAATATATGTTAAAGTTTAGGTGAAAGTTAAATTCTTCAGATAGAAAGTTACATTGTACATAGTCATTAAGGGGATGTTATCTTTCCATTAAACAATGTCAGTTGCTTCATTCTCTAATTCTATGTAATCATATATACACCAGATGTTGATCATTGCCTCCTGGTAAAAAATGTTCCCGCTCGATCCATAAATGCGATTCGATATGCGGTTTTTTATTTGATAGGCAATTATTGTGCATGTGTTACACAGAGATTGCGTACGAAGCGTGTGCTGAATTTTCAGGTCGTAAACGCTGCAATTTCTGTAATTAAATTTCATGAAAAAAAAAAAGGGGGTTAAATTTCTGGATGAGAAATGGGTTTCTCTACAGCTCAATGGAGCATACATAATCCCGAAAGAACTGCCTGTGTGGTCTGGTGCTTAGTATGCTAGCTTCCAATCTCAAAGGACACGCGTTTGATTCTCGGTGAAGGGTGGCAAGTTTTCTTTAGCTAGAATTATTCGGTATCCTCCCTAGAGTCTAGAAACATGATTGAGAATGTAAATGTATGTAAATGAATGCGGTTAATGTAATCATTGTAAGAAACACAAATTTAAACAACAAGCGCAATAGATGTGGCTCGCATTCGGGAAGCCGTGGGTTCAAATCCGTGGTGAATAATCTGAATGGGTTTTTTTTTTTTCTTCCGTTGTTTTCCCTCTGTCGACAACTTAATACCGGTTCGAATATTTAATACCACGACCTAAACTTCCACCTTGGATCTTGAATAACAGTAAAAAATCTTACTGTTGCATCCTTCGTACATAGTGGTATTTAAGAACTTTTCGTTTCTGAATTATGCTGTCCCTAGCCAAAGTTCTTTCAGAATCTCAAAATATATATTTCTGATGAAATCTCAGAATAGAATTTTTAGGGTGGAATACAAAATCTTCTCTACCTACTATTTAATTGTACATAATGCTACAGACAGCATTACTCTATACAGGCCGCATCGTGGCCGAGTGATGAGACTACTCGGTCTCTTCCTCTTCGATCTCAAGCGTCCACCACAAAGCGGCATAGGGGCGGGTTTTCTGCGGTTTCCCCTGCCATGGCATTCCACCGGTGCTCCATCTTCATTGCACGTATCATCAATGTCATCGCAGTAAAAGCGGGCGTTAAACACTACCAAAAAATAAAGTACTCGTATACGAGCCACAGATATAAAATTTCTAAAATAATGGCTAAGATATAGCAAATTAGATAAAATTATAAACCAACAAATACGGAAAATTAAACACATTTGCAATACAAGATAAAACGAGAGAGTACAGGAGAAATTGAGAACGTATGCAGAGAATATACACCCCAAGAATTCTAAAATATAATCTTTACAGGTCTACAGATTTAAAAAAATGTTGTGTTAAATTTCAGAACGCTCTTTAACTGCTGCTTTTCTCAGCCTCCCGTTATATATATAATAAAATACAGTTCCGAAGTCTTGTCAGGACTCCGGCGCAGTATTCTTTTTCCTTTTTTTTTTTTATTTTTATTTTTTTTACTTTTTTTACTTTTTTCCTAACATTTACTCCGCTTTTCTGTTTGATTACCGTTTGCTCTTTGCTTCTCATACACACGATCACACACTCATATACACATTTTACAAACACTTATGCTCAAGGCATTATTGGGCGTAGAAAACCACTTAGTTTTACATAGAGATCTCTTTATAGGTTTGATATTGTTTTACGTGCCGTAAATCTACGACACGGGACCAAAGGCTTTATTTCCCGCTAAGGATTTTTATGCCAAAAAAGCAACAAAAAACATTGCCCTCGAATTGAACTCGCAACATTGCGAACAGAGGCTAGCATGTTACTCCTTGACCACGGAGGACTGCTACACACCAGACCTATAGGTAGAAGAGCTCCTGGAAGGCTCTAGATTAAGATGGGCACAGACCGGAACAGATCGATTAGCCTAATCCCTGTTAGACATAAGAAGGCCAACATTTGCAAAAGATCTCTCTGCAGTATTTACTGGCATAGCCTTACGTCAGTACTGCGCATTAGGAAATCAGGACTAAGGAAATGTGTTGGACAAGAATACAAAAGAAAGAAGTCGCCGCTCTCACGTGTGGGAGAGCGTAACTTGGCAGATAGCGAGCAACAAGAAGAAATATGGCGTGAGATGACCAAGGCAACTGTGAAATATCTAGCGGAAAGTAGCGAGGGAACCCATTTCCTTCCACGTTCAGCGTTATGACTCTGCAACATTTATTGCGTTAAACCGTATTTTGTAATTGTTTGATTTATGTAACCCCCTCTTTAAGCATTTTTATTTCTCTACCACGGACAGAGTAAGATGAGAAAGTATGTGTGTACGCGTGTGTGTGTATGTGAACAGCATAACCCAAAAATGAAAACACACTCAAGTATCAAATTTTGTATTTCTGTTTAGTATATTCCATATACACCGGTTCCGTGGTTCAGTGGTTAGACCGCTCGCCTCTCATTTAGACGGCCCAGGTTCTATGCCAAGCGCCCCCAAGTGGGAATTGTGGTGGACAAAGAGGCGGCTGGGCGAGTTTTCTCCGGCTCCTCCGGTTTCCCCCGCCACTTATTCCACCAATAGCTCTATCTTCACCTTTCCTATCATCACTTTCGCTTACATTTCATATCATCCACTTCTTCATGTTCATGCTGACCCCTCGTAACAGGCTCTTTATTCTGTGATTTCGTGCCGTTGGCTCCCCGATAGGCTTCTGACCCCTATGTATTGGCTTGTAAGTCCTAGCGGGGTGTCAGTGCTATACATAAGGGGAGGGTGAGCCGATTGCGAAACTAAATATTTCGTATACACGACACGAAGATTTTTGAGAAAATTTAAAAGATTCAAGATTTTGATTTGCTCAGAAATGCCTGTAACGATTTAGATTAAAACACTGTATATTAAAGATACAGGGCGGCGCCATGGCTGAGTGCTTAGGCCGCTCGCCTCCCACCTAAGCGGCCCGCGTTGGACCCCAAGCATCTGCATATGGGATTTGTGGTGGACGAAACGGCGTCTGATCTTACGGTTTCCCACGCCACTCATTCCACCAATTCCTCCTTCATCTGCCTTATCATCTATTTCCTCAAGCTCATACTGACCACTTGTTCCAGGTTCTTCAGTCCGTGGTTACGTGCCATTGGCTCCGTTTCAGGCTTCTGGCATCCAAATCCGCTTGTAAGTCCTAGGAGATGTCAGTCCTACATACAGGGAGGGTAAACGAAAAAAATATTGGATATTTAAAAGGAAAATAAAATATTTATATTGGATTCTCAGGTGATAGCTTCGGTAGAGCTCTACATTCTGGGTGAGTTTTGTATAACTGGTAAATGTTAAAGAGGTAGGCAAAATGTTACTACTCAAAATGTAGATCCGTTAAAACATAATTTATGTCGTATATATTTTGTAGAGTTAAGAATTTTCAACATATTCGTCGTTATTAGTTTCAATTTTAAAACAAACCTTTCTCAACCCACAATTTGTCATTCCTTTTTCTGTTGTTTTACAAAGAGAACCGAATTTTAATGTCATCAAACAACGACCAACTTTTAAACGATTTAAACCGGAGAACCTGGAGAAAGTTGGCGCATGCACCGCTTTGTCCAGAACAAATCCCACATGCGGTCGCCTGGGATTGAACCCTTGGTGAGAGCGGCCTGTGTGTGTGTGTGTGTGTGTGTGTGTGTGTGTGTGTGTGTGTGTGAATAGCATAACTCAAAAACGAAATGTCGGTTAAATATCAAAATTAGGTGATATTTAAGTTCAGAATTTTCTAAGGATACTACACCAAGAATTTTAAGAAAATTCCCCACACCAACTTCAACTTAACGTGGAAATATTTTCAAAATGCTAATTTTCTCAAAAACATTCAATTTTGAATGCAATTCCATATGTATAAGATACCTTTATGGCAAATGAAATGTCTATATTGGGTTTTCAAGCAAAAGACTCTGAATCATAAGAGATACACAGAAACCTACCATACAAGAAATTAGTAGCTACTTGACAATACACACCATGTATGCCAAACATTTGGTTTGTTAATTTAATTGATCCAATAGTTGGCTAAACAATGAAGTCAGAACTTAAAGTATTTACGACATTGTAAGTTGCGTTTGGGGTTTGTTATCTCAAATAATTTGAGATCACATTATGGTTTACCAGTTGCATGGTAGCTCAGTGGTTACAGTAACCGGCTGCATACCGGGAGATCTGTGGTTCAAATTCCGGCTATGGCAATGAATTTTTCAGTCTAACTCTACCCATCCAAATATTTTTACTTTCGCTACACGTACTATGTTAGTAGTGTATAGAGAAGGTATTGTAATGCACCCAAAAATTCGATACCGAGATTACACTGGAAATACATAATCCAAAAAAAGCATTTTTAGAAAAATGTCTGTGTCTGTGGGTAGCATATCTCAAAAACGAAAAGACCGTTAAATACTAAACTTGTCATTTAAGTTCAGTGTCTTCCAAGAATGCGATACGAAGATTTTCAAGAAAATCCCCACACTTGCAACTACCCTTTACATGGAACTTTTTTCGAAAAGTTTAATTTTCTCAAAAATGGCTCTAGCGATTTTGATTAAAATATCGTATATTAAAAGATATTTACCTGTCAAATAAAATGTATATCTTGAATTTTCTGGGAACAGCCTCTGAAGACTCTTTATTCTGGATGAATTTTACGGCATGTTGCATATTGCTAAACTGTAAGAGATGGACAAGAAAGCTTATCACACAAAAATTTAGAGCACATTAAAACACAGAATTTATGTTATATAATTTTTTTTTTCGTGGAGTTTATCGTTTTTGAGATATTCCTTGTTTCTGGTTTCAGCTTTAAAAAAACATACTATTCTCATACAGGAATTTTTCAACTCCTGTTTTACAAACAAAGGAACTTTAGTCATATAGCAACTAGCTTTTGACTATCACTTTAAACTATGGTACTCCCTTATTTCGCTTATACTTACAAGGAAGCAAGTAATAACACTATTTCTGCTAATTCTTTCTCGATTAGCATGAAGTAAATAGAAGCATAAGCTTTTTAACAATAATTTGTTGCAGAGATATAGAGAAAGTCATGTGAATGGAACATATCAGATATTTTTTAAATTATTTCCAATATATTTCTTGTTTTTAATTTTATCCGCATATTTATATTTTTCTCACATGGGAAGCAGTTATTGCTTTTTCTTCTGTGATCAAGCAAAGAGAACTGTATTCAAAGAGCCACTACATAGCGACCAGCTCTTTAAATATTTGACTACCTCTTTAGCCTACTGAATTCTGTATTTCCCTAAGACTATTTTGCTGAAGAACGGGCTGAGAAAGTCAAGTGAATACAACACATAAATATTTACTTTCTCTACCATGCACAAAAATTACCCACCCAACAATTCGGGACTGAGATTTTATCGAAAATACATAATTTGAGAACCCCTGATAAAGAAAAGAATTTTAGATAAAGGTACGTGTCTGTTAAGTATCAAGCTTCCTATTTAAGCTCAGCATCTTCAGAGGATACGACACGAACATTTTCAGAAGAAACCCCACTTCAAAATATACCCTTTTTAAGATTTTTCCAAATGTTTGAGTTTTTAAGAAATGCCGCATACGATTTTTATTACATATTTATGTAACAAATAAATGTACATCTTGAAATTTCCTGGAATAGTCTCTTGAGTCCTTCTCATTCTGAATTACTTTTGCATAGCAAAACCTTAAGAGATAGACAATAATTTTACTGCACAAAAAATGTCAATCTTGTTAAAATAAACAATTTGTCAAATTATTTTGTGGATTTGAAAATTTCCAATTTGGTTTGGTTTATATTTCCAATTACTTATACTTTTCCCAAATAAGGAGTCGTCATACATCTTTATCGACATGCAAATGAAACTGCATTTCAAAGTCTTAACATAGCGACCAGCTCTTAAAAGACAACGCGAGAAAATACTAAGTGCACTTCAACAAATAATAAAATATTAAATCATTCAAACTATAGCATATATTCGAAAATAGCTTGTAAAAAGTTATTTCACATACAGATTTGCATGTCATCATCATCCTCATCATCTTCAAGGATTAAGTCTTTGGCCCTGTTCCACCTCAGAATTGTTCTCGCTATCTTTTTAAAGGATGTCCAATACACCTTTTGCTGTTGGGTAATATTGTGTTGCAGCCTTTGATATTTTATTACTGTCTCTACACGTACTATGTACAGGTACAAAGAAGGTATTGCATTGCACCAAAAAATTGATACCGAGATTTCATTGGAAATACATGTTTTGGGATCCCCTGAATCCAAAACAAGCATTTCTAGAAAAATGTCGGTGTGTTTGTCTGTGGACAGCATAACAAAAACGAAAAGCCCATTTAATACCAAACTCCGTATTTAAGTTCAATATCTTCCAAGGATGCGACACGAAGATTTTCAAGAAAATTCTCCCACATCCAACTACCCTTTGCATAGAAAAATTTTCGAAACTTTTGATTTTCTCAAATATGACTAACGATTTTGATGAAAATATTGGATGTTAAAGATATTTACTTGACAAATAAAATGTATATCTTGAATTTTCTGGGAATAGTTTCTGAAGATATCCTTATTCTGAATGAATTTTGCGGAATTTTGCATTACTGATAAACCGTAAGAGTTAGGCAAAAAATCGCAACTCAAAACATGTAGAGCTCGATAAAACACACATTTTATGTTATGTACATTGTTTGCGTGGAGTGGGTCGTTTTTGAGATATTCCTTGTTATTGGTTTCAGTTTTAAATTTTTTTTTTTAATTCAGGGAGTCCTAAAATGTATATTTTCGGTGAAACCTCGGTATCGAATGTTTGTGTGGAACACAAGTACCTACCTACTTCCTCTATAAACTGTGTATATAGTACATGTAGAGAAACAAAAAATTATTCCAAAATTTAGTACCGAATATACTTAAGGGGTGTCAAAATGTGATTTTCGTAAATTTTTTCCAATTTAATGTTTTAATTGCATATGAATATTTCGAATCTCCCACTCATTTTGGTATAAATTTCATAGAGGTACACTAATTGTAAATAGTTTAAAAATATTGTTGAAAATAATTCTACGTAGTAGCTTTTAGTTCACTCACTTGGTAAAACATAAATTACTGTGTAAATATTAGTGTTAGAGAAGAGATCTTTCTTTACTTCAATCGGAAAGTTTTACTCGGCAATGTTGGCATTCCAATCATATTGCTTTCATGTGAAAGTTTCGAAGTACTGCAAAGTTATTTGAAAAGTTAGGTTACATTTTCACTTTCTCTATACGTAATATGTACATAATATATAGAGAAGATATTGTAATGCGCCCAAAAATTCGATGCCGAGATTTACCGGAAATATATGTTTTAGGGACCCCTGTATCCAAAAAAAAAGTATTTTCAGAAAAAGGTCCGTGTGTGTAAGTCGATAAAATACCAAACTTGGTACTTAAGTTTAGTATCTTCCAGGGACGCGACATGAAGATTTTGAGAAAAATCCCCCCACCCAAAACTACCTTTTACATGAAACTTTTTTCGAAAATTTTGATTTTTTAAAAAATGGCTCTAACGATTTTGATTCAAATATCGTATATTAAAGATATTTGCCTGACAAATAAAATGTATATTTTGAATTTTCTGGGAATAGCCTCTGAATTTATTCTGGGTCAATTTTACGGGACTTTTGCATAACTGCTAAACCGTAAGAGATGGACAAAAACTTACCATACAGCACATATAGAGCACTTTAAAACACACAATTTATGTTACATACATTTTTTTCGTGGAGTTGATTGGTTTTGAGATATTCCTTGTTTTTGGTTTCAACTATAAAAACATACTTTTCTCATACAGGACTTTGTGAACTCGTGTCCATACAAACAAAGGAACTTCAGTCACATAGCAACCAGCTTTTGACTATCACTTTAACGTATGGTACTCGCTTATTTCACTTCTACTTATAAGGAAGCAAGTAATAAGACTATTTCTACTAATTTTTTTCTTGATTAGCAGGAAGTAAATAGAAGCATAAGCTTTTTAACAATAATTTATTGCAAAGTTGTAGAGGAACTCACGTGAATGGAACACATCAGATTTTCTTAATGTAGAGATACATTTCTGAAGAAGTAGAATTGTCTATATAAATGCCCCTTTATCTCATAAACTAATAGACATAAAGGTCTGACTTTTTACTACAAATTTGCATCTAAATGAGCTTTATTTTAACGAAAGCGTTTTTATTTATATCGATTAGTTATTTTCTTTCAATTTAAAAATCATCATTTTTCAATAACATTTTTAGAGCTTTATTTAAAAAAAAAAAAAGCATGCCTTTCCTTCTAATGAATAGAAGTATTCTATATTCCATCAGTTTACAGTGAAGTTATTCCTAAATATACCTTGAAAAATCCAGCTCATTATCTTAAATAGTTGCAGAGATATTGGGTGAAACTTTTACTTGGGCAGGATAAGGCATTTCGTTTCCCTTTAACGCAATAACGCCAATTTCTGTGTGAATAAATAAATAAATATGCAAGGAAAAGTGAGCGGTTTTGTCGACACAAATGCAGAATGAATATGCCTCTTTCCCTTTAATTAACTATTAAAATCGTAGTCATGGTCTCTAAGATAGTAATCTAGAGAATCCCCGTGTACCTACCACGTTCAGTGAAAGGTGGCGTACAAATGAGGCAGGAAGTCTATGACGGAAAACCAATTTGAACCAACGTAAACTTTTAAGATATCTGCATTTTTTCTTTTGTTAATTCGGGGTACAGCTGACTGTTGCCCTTTACGTGTTTAAAGTAGATTCTTCTTCGACGGTGTTAATTAAAAGCAGGCTGTTTTTGTTTATTTAACGGATCTTTGAAAGGTTAGAGGGTAGTTCCGGAACGGCGTTGATGAATAGTTGGTTACCTAAGTAATTCAAATAGTACACGCGCAGCTGCTCCCGTTTAAGGGTCTCTTTCAGAAGCGAATTCAAGTCCAAAATATTGTATTTACAATGAAATTTAAACAAAAGATGAAAATCAGGACATCAATAGGAAAATTTGTCATAAAATGTAGTGACAATCGATACACTGATCGATATGTAATCATTTCATAGTTACTTAATATTTCCTCTACACGTACTATAAAGTACATAGTAGGTAGAGAAAGTGTTAGTTCCACCCCCATAAAATGTATGTAATGCATGTATGTATGTATGTATGTACGTAATGTATGTATGTAATGTATGTATGTACGTAATGTATGTATGTACCTATGTATGTATGTACGTACGTAATGAATGTATGTACGTAATGTATGTATGTACGTAATGTATGTATGTACGTAATGTATGTATGTATGTATGTACGTAATGTATGTATGTACGTAATGAATGTATGTATGTACGTAATGTATGTATGTACGTAATGTATATATGTAATGTATGTATGTACGTAATGTATGTATGTACCTATGTATGTATGTACGTACGTACGTAATGAATGTATGTATGTACGCACGTAATGAATGTATGTATGTATGCATGTGGGTATGTATGCATGTATGTATGTACGTAATGTATGTACGTAATGTATGTATGTATGTACGTAATGTATGTACGTAATGTATGTATGTATGTATGCACGTGTGTATGTATGTATGTATGTACGTAATGTATGTAATGCATGTAATGAATGTATGTACGTAATGTATGTATGCATGCATGTGGATATGTATGTATGTACGTAATGTATGTATGTATGCACGTGTGTATGTATGCACACGTGTATGTATATACGTAATGTATGTATGCATGTATGTATGCGAGTATGTATGCATGTATGTGGGTTTGTATGCATGTGGGTATGTATGCATGTATATGGGTATGTTGTAATGTATGTATGTATGTAGTCGCCCTCCGCGGTGTAATGGTTACCATGTTAGCTTCATATACCCAAGGTCATGCCACGTTCGCTAAAGCGTCTCGCTTTGGTGCTTCGTGGGCATGGGATCGTGGGTTCGAGTCCCGCCTTGGGCATGGATGTTATATGTTTGTAAAAGAAACAGTAAAACCAGTAAACCAGTAATCAGTAAAATCTACGGGGGGAAATGTAAATAGGGATGCAGTACCGGAGTCCTGATCAGACTCCGTTACTGTTTTAAAAAAAAAAAAAAAAAAAAAAAGGTCATGGGTTCAAAACCGGCGGAGGACGATGGATTTTTTCGGGTGTAAAAATCCTTAGCATGGCTTCCTTCGGAAGGGAAGTAAAGCCGTTGGTCCCGTGTCGTAGATTTACAGCACGTAAAAGAACCTCAAGCCTGATAGAGAGGTCTCTGAGCAAAATTAAGTGGTCTTTCACGCCCAATTTAGAATGGGACGCTGAGAACCACTGTAGTTAAAGAGCGTCCATAAATAACACGCCATTTATTTTATTTTGTATGTATGTATGCATGTATGTATGTATGTATGTATGTATGTGTGTGTGTGTGTCTGTGTCTGTGTCTGTGTCTGTGTCTGTGTCTGTGTGTGTGTGTGTGTGTGTGTATGTGTGTGTGTATGTGTGTGTGTATGTGTGTGTGTGTGTATGTGTGTGTATGTGTGTGTGTATGTGTGTGTATGTGTGTGTGTGTGTGTATGTGTGTGTGTGTATGTGTGTGTGTATGTGTGTGTGTATGTGTGTGTATGTGTGTGTGTATGTGTGTGTATGTGTGTGTGTATGTGTGTGTATGTGTGTGTGTATGTGTGTGTGTGTATGTGTGTGTATGTGTGTGTGTATGTGTGTGTATGTGTGTGTGTGTGTATGTGTGTGTATGTGTGTGTGTATGTGTGTATGTGTGTATGTGTGTGTATGTGTGTGTGTATGTGTGTGTATGTGTGTGTGTATGTGTGTATGTATGTATGTATGTATGTATGTATGTATGTATGTATGTATGTATGTATGTATGTATGTATGTATGTATGTATGTATGTATGTATGTATGTATGTATGTATGTATGTATGTATGTATGTATGTATGTATGTATGTATGTATGTATGTATGTATGTATGTATGTATGTATGTATGTATGTATGTATGTATGTATGTATGTATGTATGTATGTATGTATGTATGTATGTATGTATGTATGTATGTATGTATGTATGTATGTATGTATGTATGTATGTATGTATGTATGTATGTATGTATGTATGTATGTATGTATGTATGTATGTATGTATGTATGTATGTATGTATGTATGTATGTATGTATGTATGTATGTATGTATGTATGTATGTATGTATGTATGTATGTATGTATGTATGTATGTATGTATGTATGTATGTATGTATGTATGTATGTATGTATGTATGTATGTATGTATGTATACAGCATAACTCAAAAAGGAAAAGCTAGTTAAATGGTGTATAGTAATTTTGGTATTGAAGTTTTGTACCTTTCAAGGATGCAACAGTTTTACGAAAATGTTCCAGCCCAAACTACCCGTTACGTAAAACATTTTTTTAAACATTCCATTTTCTAACCATTTTCAAAAAATCGAATTAATTCCATTCACATGACTTTCTCTACGTCTGTTATCGTTAATAAACTTATTCTTCTACCTATTTCATGCTAAAACATTAGCAGAAATGCCATATTATTTAGTTCATTGTAAGTGAAAGGGAAATAAGGAAATACGCTAGGTTAAACCAACAGTCAAATTTTTAAAATGTGGTTGCTATGGAATTGAAACCGGTTTCTTTGCGTGGCCAGCAGTTGACAGGTTCCCGTATGTTAAAAGTTTATGTATTTTAAAGCCGAAATCAATATCAAGGAATATCTTGGAAATGGCCAACTCCGCGAAAAAAAATTGTATGACATAAATTGTGTGTTTTATCGAGATCTACGTCTTTTGTGAAATAAGTTTTTGTCATCTCTTACGGTTTACCAGTTATGCAAAATTCAATAAAAAATCATCCAGAATAAAGAGGTCTTCAGAGACTATTCTGAGAAAATTTAAAAAATATATTTTATTTGTCATGTAAATGTCTTAAATATAAGAGATTTTGATCAAAATCGTTAGAGCCAGACACACACACACACACTACGGATAGTTTTGTTTTTATTTGTATTCAGGGGGTTCCAAAACATAATTTGGCTGCAATACAATACCTTCTCTATACACTATGTATATAGTACGTCTAAAGAAAGTAAAAAAGTACCTATATATAAAAGATATTTACATGCCAATAAAATGTACAATTTGAATTTCTTGGGAATAGCCCCTGAAGTCCTCTTCATTCTGAATGACTTTTGTATAACCGATAAACCATAAGAGATAGAAAAAGCTTACTGCACAAAAACTGTACACACAATTTGTCATATAGCTGCATTTATTGTAGATTAGTTTCAATTGTAAAAACACTTACACTTACTTTTCTCAAACGGGAAGTCTTCATCCGCTTCATATCGCTTTTGTTTTACTCCTGGCCACGGTAATAGAACCGGTTTCAATGTCAATCACGAACACGACAGCTTTTAAAAGATTTTACTGTTGCTTTAGACTAATGCATTCCTTTATTACAATTTCTGCTAATATCTATCTCGATTAGCATGATGTAGATAAAAGAAAACTCTGTTTTAAAAATAGTTTCATCATGGAAAAAGACATTTGATTGGAACTCATAGATTCTTTTTAATCGCAGAACAATTATTATAATACTCTCCAGAATCTAAATACACATTTGATTATTATATATGGTAAATGCTTTAAGTTCAGCAGGTGCCACACTTGTATACCTATATACGCAGAGGGTGGTATTGGAGCACCTGTTATAACGAAATTTATTAATAATACTAATTCACAGTGTTAAGAGGTGAAAGGACCAAACAACTCTGCCAGCTGTCATACAAGAGAATCCCTTTATAAAGCTGGTGTAATCCCAAATATTCCAATATTTGAGCCTTTTTGTGTATGTAGGTTGCTGAATAGTTATCTTGGTTAAATGTTTTCATACTCTTTTCAGCTCGAAAGCAAATTAACTCGGCATAGTGTAGAAAAAAATTATATCGGATACGATGATTAAGCTGCGGATTTTTAGGTGCTAAAACAGCAAAAATAGGCAGCAAATATATGAGTGAAAATTATAACATAGGAATTAAAAAGGCAGTAACAATATCTTCACCAAAAATATTAAGGCCATACCAGGCATTTGTACACAAGGAATAATAATAATAATAATAGTAATAATAATAATAATAATAATAATAATAATAATAATAATGACTTTCCAGATTTCCCTTATGACGCTTTCCTGTTTTCATTTTCTCTGCTAAGCAATATACTGCTTATTAATATTAATGATGAAAAAACAGTAGAACATTACGCGCTCTGGGGTTGGGTGATTTTCTTTACGGTGGTTTTACATTTGGATGTGCTTTACTGGGTATGATGATGATGATAAAATAATAATAATAATAATAATAATAATGGTGATAATACAGTAAAACAGTTAAGCGCTCTCGGGTTGGATGTTCTTCTTTACGACGGTTTTAAGTTTTTATCTACTCTGCTAGTTATATAATAAACTGAAACACTTCGTGTTTTCATGTAATCGTTTTCATGTTTTGACTTACTCTGCTATCGCATCATATTATTAGTTACTCTGCTATGCGATAGCAAAGTACTAGTGGCAATAGGTACAGCGATATACTACCTAGTATCGCGTTGACATGTTTATTGCTACACACGTTTATGCTTTATTTACTTTGCTTGTGCGTATAATGCGAAATAATAATAATAATAATAATAATAATAATAAAAATAATAAATAGTAATACAGTGAAACACTGCGTGGTCACATGCACGGGTTTTGTTATTGCGCCCTAAGGTTTTGATTTAATCCTATTTTAAATAAGAACAGTGTATTACACAAATACAAAACTAGTTATTGTCGGGTATTCATGGGTGAAATAGACTTTTAATTACTTGTGAATCCACACCGTGACTTTATTCTTTAAAAAATTATAGGCGCTTTAATTGAAGTGGAAAGCAAGCTAACTTTTTTCAATATCATCACTGACTCTATTACAAGCCCGGGAACCGCCGCCACTCAATAAACACGATTCCTTCACCGTTTACCCTGATATGCGAGAGAACGAAGGTGGCTTTCGCTTACAACACCACTGATATGCAACTTAAATATCTGCAGTTTCAGCATAAGCATTAAAAAAGGCAAATAACTATAAATCCGCAGCTTAGTAATGACCTACTTAGTGTGCTTACCTATAGTAAAACTGGACTGAAGAGAAAAAAAAAAAAAAAAAAAAAAAAAAAAGCTACTTATGAAAGGGAAATTCACAAAGGGTTCGATAACAAAACATACCATATACACGCTTCAACATTTTATTCTTGTTAATAACTCCAAATAAAGCTCAGTTCATTGAAAAAATAATACGGCACCTGTGGTTTTTACTACAATGGTTTGCTAAATTCTTATGTCTTTATTTTTCGTAAGCACTGACAACACATTTATTTGGGGACGCAGCTCGGAGTTCTATAAATATTACAGAATTTACATAAATTATCGTTACAGTTGAAGTTGTTATATTCAATTTAATTTTCATCTTATACTTCAATAAACATAAATAAAGAATTTACAACACTTTATACAACTTGTACAATAAACAACAAGAACAATGAAGAAAAAATATGTAAACTAGGCATAATCATGTCTGTTCCATTTCTGTGAATAGTGGCTGTACCCAAGTAGAATGAAGTTGGAGGTTTGAACACACGTAAACTTACAACTATTCTTGTGTTTGATGTACGACACTATCGTAAAGTAATGTTAGATCAGTTTGACTCATCCATGGGCATCCTTAAAATTATTATAATTATATTACTTCAAATATGTTTTGAGTTTCACCAAACATCGCGTTGGCTAAAGCATTTTTAAACGCCTAGTTAAATTTAAGCACTTCGTTAAATCGTTAGCAATGCGTTTGCAATAAAATGTGATCCGGGTTTTCTATAAAAAAAAATCGGTTTCGCCAACTTGAAGTTCTATATAATATAGAAGCATGAAGGAACGTTTTAGTCTACCTATCCAACTTCTGCCGTTCACACGGCTATGTGTAAAAAAAAACAGTTATTCCATACAAATTGACCATAATAGTTGGCCATACTATAAATCCTGGGTCTAAAGTGCTTATAACTTTGTAAGTCACCATTGGGGTTGTCATCTCAAAATAATTTGAGATTACCTTGTAGTTTACCGGGAAACAAGAGAGTCAGTTGCGAAATGCAATGCTATGCCGGCATGTTGCTAGTGGCAGAGCAACTGGCTAGAGATCGGGAGATCCGTGGTTCAAAACCCGCCTATGGCATTGAATTTTTCAGTCTGACTCTACCTATCAAACATTTTAGCGTGTTTATTTGAACTTAATAAAAAGTATAATTTATGTGCAGAGTCCGCTAAAAATATATTATTTGGGGTTAAATATTGTTGTTTAAGAGACATAGTCTATGCACTCCAAATCTGGATGATACTGAAAGAAATTAAATGTATCTAATATATATAAGGAATCACCAAAAGTATTACTAGTTCTATAAAGCTTGTTTTCCTAAAACATAATTCCGCATGGTTGCCATCAATAAACAAATCACCTGAAATTAATGCTGTGAGTACCTTTACGTTATTGTTATAAACCTTACCTGTGATTTCGAGAATCTGTGTTGATCCTTTGCTAGTCGTGATAATTTTTTGATTTGTTAAATTTAGGCAATTTCTCAATATATCCTGTTCCAGTGAATGCACACGTTTTTGGTTGTTAAATAAGTTAATTTCCTTAATTAATGAAGAATTAATCTAACGAATCATAGTGAACATACTGGGCCGTGCTAATAAATGTCGAAAAGTTCCCTCTAGAAAATTTGTTCAGCTTTTCTCTAAAAATAGTGATATTTCAGTGAAGAATCGGCGATCATTAAATTTGGCGTCCATATTAGAAGTTCCTTTCATTGCTTATTTTCACAGTATTATTGGCATCAGATTATTCACACTAATCCCCTAGGTTTTGGGAACTTAATTGACATAACAGTCGAGTGCTCTCTTGTGGAATTACATTACATTGTCAATGGCCGATAGCATACTAGTTCATTTCATGTTAAGACTGTAGTTGTCAAGTATATTTCACCGAAAACACTTCGCAAATAAACGTTACCACATTCAATGAGAAAAGTGAATCGCATTTTAACCAGCCAATACTTAAAGAGGTTTGGTAAAATCTACCTCCTTCAGCGGTCAAACCTTGAAGAATTTAAAATCTCAATGTTATTTTTTTCTTTAATTCTTTATTCCGGCTTACCTTCTATTCACAAACAGCTTTTTGACGAAATATACAGGATGGTCACGCATTCTCCTGATCAAATTGAGACATTATTGTATAAAGTATTGTTTATTGTACCCTACTGTAGCTCCGGCTCTGACGTTTCGCGAAGGTAAAGAAAGAGATAGGTATATACCACTTTTAACTATACTAACGCTGTAAATTTCAACAGCAAATGACATTATTTTGATTCGTTTTATAAAAGTACATCGGCATTATAATTTGATTTCCTGTAACGTTTTTATAAATATAGTTTTCCTTTGTTGCTTAAAACCTTGCTACACGTATAACACAACGTGTAAGAAGTGAAAATCAGGCAAAGTTTGCAGTACCACACAGCAAAGGATGGAAGTTGCTTCCTCCCCATGTGCGTGCACTCACTTTCGACTTCAATTCTCTTGTAAGCAGAGCACGTGTTAATAGGTGTGTGACAGTGCAGTTGAAGTTGGTTTTTGTGCGTGTGCGATTTACTGCGTTATCGGAGAGATGGTAAATGTATATACGGTAGAATCAAGAGCTTCAACACTACCTTTCTTGGTCACACAAAATGTCAGGGTCGTATATTTAATGGAGGTACTACAATTGAGGGACTGCAAGGTAAACGAGGATCAGCCGAAAATTGGTTTATCGGGGCGTAGTTTGGCCAAACCACAAGAGTGTTAACAGACTGACAAGTGCTGAGCAGTATAGCAACTTTTCATGGATTAAGTTCTACGGCAATAACTTAACAACTATTAAAAATGCGTGCCATTAACTTGTTTTCCCCAATTTGTTATAAAAATAGGATACTGGAAATATAGTGCACCAGTTTGTGTATAGCCTGTACACGAGTTATCTCTAGAAGTTGAATTAAAATGTGAAAATCAAGTTTTGATAAAACTGTTTCTATAGCTATTGTTCAGAACAATTAAAATTTCATGCTGAGAGATGAGAAACAAAAAATCTGGAAATTCGTTGCATACTTGTGTAATTAAATTCCACAAATAGTATTTGTGATTAAATCACATGCCTTGGTGCTCAAACCTCCAAAACAAAATCCGTAAAAAACTGTCATAACAAGACATAATATGAAAGTATAAAGAAAAGTTTGACCACGATTTGAGCGACTCATAAAGTTATTTCAGCATTGTCTGTTTTGAAAACTAGAAATTGATCACCAGTTAAACTACATTTTGAACAGTAATATCATAACCAATGTTAATGTGGAAAATCAAATTTGCACGACATACCATTTCTGGGCGATTCAGAGATATCGTGTTAAGTGTAAAATTATCCACTTAGATGCTCATTAAAGCCTGTTGAAGTACCAAAATAGCTAGGCATGAATGTCTGTCCCATGACCAGCTTTATTTTCAAACAACTGAAGTCGACAAGAGTTGATTACCATATATTGTTTTCTCCTAGTAGTAGGAAAGAGTTAAGGAAATTCATCTGAGAAATTTGGAAAATACATAGCGTAAAGATATCTTCTGGAAATCTGTACCAATTATGTATTACACATAAGTGATATTTTTGCCTTGTTTCAAAATTTTAGGCTGTACTGTATATTTCATTATTCTAATTAAAAGGCTCCATACGATGTATTTTTTTAAAAAAAAAAAAAAGTTTGAAATAAAATTCAGGTTTTACAGTAAATAGGTCTACAAATACATTTATAATATCAGATTAGTTTATATTAATATTATTGTAGAAATATTATCTTTTGTACTCTAACATTTCAGATCTTTAAATGTATTTATTAAAGTTGGAAAATTATTTTGCAAAAAAAAGTATATGGTTATTCATTTTTGAAACAAATTATTTTGTAAATTGCATAATGTAGAGAATGTTGAGGCTAGAAAAACGTTGGCAAAAGTTTTACGGAAAAAACAGGTTTAAAGTTCGGCGAGCCTTTCATCTTTTATTCCTATTAATAAGCACGTGCTTGCTCATTTATAGCTTCAGTGACTTGGTAGCCCAAATATGGCAATTGAGAAAAACTATAGGTATTTTGTTAAAGTTTAGAATTTATATGTTTTTATTACTTTTTTCACAACCGTTTTGTCAAATTTCATAGATGAATCCCTTTAAGAACGTGCTATAATTTTGGAAATGATATTATTTGAAAATTTTGAGTCGAAAAATTGAAGATACATGGGACAAAAATTGCTTTCTAAAATCCAAATCAAGTTTTTATACAGCACGGTGTGCTATAATCAAGTCATTCTGCTATTGCTGACGTAAAAATCAAAATGATGTGTAAATTTATTATAAGTTCAGATATAATCAAATAGAGCAATGAAATGATAAAAAGTATAAGTAATATATTACTATATTACATGTAAATAATAATAAAAAGTCCTTATGATCGTGTCATGAGTGGTGCTAAAACAGCAAAGCAGATGGGTAGGTTACTATTTGGTAGTGTTTAACGCCCGCTTTTACTGCTTGGGGAACCGCAGGCGATGACCTTGGAGATGCATGAAATGAAGATGAAGCACCGGTGGAATGCGATGGCGGGGGAAACCGAAGAATGCGGAGAAAACCCGCCCTGCGCCGCTTTGTCCACCTCAAATCTCACATGCGGTCGCTTGGGATCCAACTCGGAATGGTTAGGTGAATGGGTTAGGTTGGCTGCTACGAATGCGGGAAAATCGATTTTCCCAGACAGGTCATGATGGATGTTAAGGTATAAAAAAATATCATCGCCCAAAAATAATCTATCAAATCTATAAAATCGCTCAAAGTGTGGTCATATCTTCCTTTGATATTCATTGAAACAAAAACAATACTTTAGAAGAGGTAGATTCACACTGAAATACACAAATTTGTGGCATTGCATTTTTCAGTCTGACTCTAGCTCTCCAACTTCTGATCTACACACGGCTGGTGTAAAAGAAACAATTAATTCACAAAAATAATACTGTTTGCAAGAATCACATTCATAAGCTACCGGCTTTGTTTATGTACACAATTTCGTCAACATGAACTAATGCTAAACACTCTTTGTCAAGAATGTACAGTCAACAGCAACTGTTCTTGAGACACTGGGGAGATAGCACGCACCCGTACAGTTCTCTCATATGTATTTGCTCGTCTTCTAGGAACTTCTAATGCACATAAGGCGAGAAAACAAATGCATTTGTCAGAAGTTTTGCTTGGGCAAATCTTGACAATAAATAAATCTGACCAGGGTTGAAGAGGATCCATTTGACCCTTCTGGAGAAGTAATATTGGTTTTTACTTTCAAAAATGTCAGAAGAAATCACTCTGAAAAATTAACAAAATTCTGTTTCCAGCTTTAGAAATCCCGCAACTTCTTCCCCAAAAAGATCTGAGTTAGGAAAGTCTGCAGCCCTTCAACCAGTTGTCCAAATATCACAAGTTTTGCTGATATGTGATTGTGGCACAGTTTGAGTTGGCACGATCAGCTGAGGAACTTGTTCACGTGAGAGTGGGACTGTGCGAGGATATTTCTGATGCGTCCTGAATGCTATCGGGTGAGGAAACCGGCGACACTGTCCTTCTGATGGCGCTGGGAGGCGTGCCATATGGCGAGAACCGATGTTGCGACAGACTTCCTCCGGTGGAAGGCATCGCCGATGATGCCACGGCTGCGGCTAGCTGGGAAGGGTAGAGCGGTCGCGGGAGAGCGGGGGCGGCCGAACCCTGGGCGGCTGCAGCTGCTGCGGCGGCACTGGAGGCGGCAGCGGCGGCTACGAGATGCTGAGCGTGCTGATGATGAGCTGCCAAGAGAGAAGGGCCCAGACAGGCCCACTGGCTCCAGAGGACACCCGGAGGCACGGCACCACCTCCACCGGCACCCCCGCCGGTACCTGGGGCTGCGGCTCCATATAGTGAGCACATGGGGCCCATTAACGGGGCATAAGGCCCTGCTGCTGCAGCTGCTGCTCTCAGGAACAGCTGTGATCGAGCTGCCAAGAGGGCCTTCTCCTCGAGAGTGAGGTTGTTGTTGTGAGTGTCGAGATCTGAGAAGGGTCGCAACGGTGACCTCAGGTAGTGCTGCTCAGCCAACATGGATTCCATCGTTTCCCTGTAACATCCAAACGAACTGTCAAATTAAAAACCATATTAGAATACGGAATAATTAATACAGAGTACACATGAATTCATGCACTCGTGTTCAGGATTGTGCCAGGTGTTCCAACTGCCCCGTATTTGACATATGCAGATATTACTCCGTGCGTTAAAGGAGTTGCAGAATTCCAACTTAAAACCGATCAGTGGAGAACTGCCGAGAGTGACCTTCGTTTTATTCATGGAGGTAGAGTATATTCTGGAGCGAGAGCTGTAGGGACGAATGAAATTGAGCCATTGCCAGCACAGAAGACGTAATATTGGATGTGACGACCCCGTTATGAAGTATAAGATTGTAATGTATTTTAATGAAATTTGAGGTAAAATCATGGGAATTCACTATGTAGTTAATAGTGTTGTAATAACGGCCAAAGGTCTGAGGACAAACGTTTTAAATTTAATAATCATTTCGCAGCTGGGCAAATATTATACAATTCATATGGGTCAATTTAACATAAATAACTAAGCATATGAGATATCAGTCATCGTACTCAAAAGTTTATATTAAATATTTAAGGGACATTGGGATTGAAATTTCAAATTTCTAAATTTTTGTATATATTTTTCTGAAAGTTTTACTCTGATTACATTACTGTTATGTTAATATGAATACCAAAAGTATTTAAAATTGAAGTATTAATTTTCAAGATATAAATAAGTTCATAAATGTATTATGTAAATATGTTGCATATCTAATCAAAATTTCCCACGCGCTTAAAAATTCAAGAAAATTGGTTAGACATTTATGAATTGGAGCTTTGAACCACACGCAAAAAGTTTATATGCGGATATTTCAATAACTTTAATTTTGGTTTTAAAAAGTTAGAAGTTTTAACATCTAAAATGAATCCGTATTTTTAAAAAGATGCTATTAGTGCTACGATAATTTGCCACTTTGTAATATTACAATAGATGCTTTTGTATTTAAACAAAAACTGAGACGCGTGAACGTTTTGAATATACAGTATTTAACAAAATACTACCTATAAAGTATCCGTCCAGCATGAACGTAGGTAGGACGATGCGACAGCTCATGTTTTTACATCCATGTTTTTACCCCACCCAATGACTGCGACCGGCCCAACATCTCCGCTGATAAGCAAGACTGATAAAGCAGTCACTCTCGCCAGTTTTCTACGGGCGAGTTTTAATTTGAAATAGACCCGTTTAGTTCTGCAACTCTTTTATCACACAAACGGATATCTGCACAAGTCAAAAACAGCAGTTGGGCCATTTGGTAGTATAAGATATGAAGTTTTGTTAATCTATATGCCTAACAACTGCGATTTTTATTCAAATACAGTGCATTCAAGATATTTACCTGAAAAATAAAATTTATATATTTATGTCTTATACATTTTTTGTAGAGCTAAACTCTGAGATATTCCCTGTTAACGACTGGCTCTGTACTACAAATTACGTAAAACATTAAAAATCTGACCAGAAAAGAGTTTCAAGTCTCGGGTATATAAACTGTTGTCAATATACAAATTGTATGATGTTGATTAATTTATAAAATTAATGTTGTAAACTACTGTTTTTAGTCTGAGCTTTTGTTTTCTTCTTGTTTGTTTATACTTAGTTTGGTCATATTACAAAGTTTGGGGATTAATAATTTTAGAATTGTAACTCTCTGTTATTTATTCATTAGCCAATGTCGTTTTATGTGTGCATGAGCTTATACATATACATATATATATATATATATATATATATATATATATATATATATATGTTACGAATATTTATGTCAACATATAGTTTTTTTCTCATCTCTTTTGTTTTTTGGACGAAATCACATTTATTATGTATATTTTATTGCAAATAGAACTACTACTAGTGCTACTACTACTACTACTACTACTACTACTACTACTAATGCTGCTGCCACTACTAATTACTATTACTGATATTATATTACTATTGCTGATATGATATTACTATTGCTGATATTATATTACTATTGCTGATATTATATTACTATTGCTGATATTATATTACTATTGCTGATATTATATTACTATTGCTGATATTATATTACTATTGCTGATATTATATTACTATTGCTGATAGTATATTACTATTGCTGATAAATTACTATTGCTGATATTATATTACTATTGCTGATATTATATTACTATTGCTGATATTATATTACTATTGCTGATATTATATTACTATTGCTGATATTATATTACTATTGCTGATATTATATTACTATTGCTGATATTATATTACTATTGCTGATATTATATTACTATTGCTGATATTATATTACTATTGCTGATATTATATTACTATTGCTTATATTATATTACTATTGCTGATATTATATTACTATTGCTGATATTATATTACTATTGCTGATATCATATTACTATTGCTGATATCATATTACTATTGTTGATATATTACTATTGCTGATATTATATTACTATTGCTGATATTATATTACTATTGCTGATATTATATTACTATTGCTGATATTATATTACTATTGCTGATATTATATTACTATTGCTGATATTATATTACTATTGCTGATATATTACTATTGCTGATATTATATTACTATTGCTGATATTATATTACTATTGCTGATATTATATTACTATTGCTGATATTATATTACTATTGCTGATATTATACTACTATTGCTGATATTATATTACTATTGCTGATATTATATTACTATTGCTGATATTATATTACTATTGCTGATATATTACTATTACTGCTTTTATTACTATTAATGTTACTGCTATTATTACTACTACTACTATTACTGTTATTATTACTATTATTGCTATTACTGATATTATTAATATTATTATTATTATTATGACTTATTATCACTGTAAATATTACTACTACTACTATTACTGATATTATTACTATTATTACTGGCATTATTACTACTACTGGTATTCTTACTACGTATTGTTACTATTATTACTATTACTACTAGTACTGGTTTTAAAATGCCCAATACTTGGATTTTGTCAATTGGGAAGTCGTTATTCGTTTTTTTTGCGTTCTCTATTGGGCGCTGTGTATAATGTACGTAATAGGTATATAAGGTATTTTATCCCACCTAAAAATATCATACCGAGGTTTCACTGCAAATACATGTTTTGAGGACACCTGAATTTAAAAAAAACATTAAAAATATCAGCATGTGTGTGTGGGGGGGATAGGGGCTGTGGTTAGCATGTTAAAAATTGAGAAATAATTGAAGAACTGGAGATATTATTTGCAGCTGGAAATTTGTTGAATCGCGGCAGTTGATATAAGATGACTGTATCATAAAGAAGCAAGGAAACTGAAATTAGTGGCCATGTAAGTTTCCAGTAAAGCTTTGTTGAACACAAGAGGATGTAATTACCAGCTGCTAGGCAGTATCAGGTTACGGCTGATAGTTGAACGCTAAGATTGATGCTGCAGCAAGGAGATCAATGGACCGTGATGAAAGCCAAGGGACAAAACAGGAGATTCCAGGATCATTATCTAGACATGGTTTCAACACATCCCTCTTCCTGTAGACTCATTTGGAACACTCACGGACCGGCAGTAACGTCTTGTAAAAACTCCAGATAACAATCGCAGGAAGACAACAAGGTCGCAGCAGAAACAAACCACAAACCATTTCTAACTACCTGTGATTTTATTACATTGCGCTCAAACGGGACCCGTTGTGCTCCTTAGCGATTCATGGCACAGAGAAACAGTGTTAATTTTAGAATTTAAATAGTTATTTTCCAGCCGACTTTGGTAGCGTGTCTGCCTCACATTGAAGAGGTTCTGGTTTCGAATCTCGGTTAAGGTTGGACATCATTTCACCATTTTATTGTCTCATATGACCTATTAGGTTAGAGGACGTTAAAAGCTCCTATATACAATAATTGAAACTCTGCTCTATTCAATGAACACGTTCTCTACTTAGATAGTTGCATACGTAGAAGTTAAGATGGTACTTATTTTATTCCACCCAAAAATTCGATACCGATTTCAGCGGAAAATATGTAATGAGGACTCCTGAATCGTAAAAGAATCAAGTTTAGGAGGAAAAAGTGACAATATCAAACATTTCGAACATTTTTCAATGTAAAGGGTAGTTAGTTGGTGGTGGGGGAATTTTCCTTAAAATCTTTGTTGTTGAAAAATTTTGAGCTTAAATATTAAGTTTGGTGTTCAATATATTTACTTTCTCCAGCCCCATATGTGCAATGTGCATAGGGATAGAGAAGTATTGTATTCCACCCAAACATTCGATACCAAGATTTCACCGGAAATACATGTTTTAGGACCACCTGTATCCAAAAAAAGCATTTTCAGAAAAAGGTCCGTGTGTGTGTCCGTGTGTCTGTGAGCACGAATACTCAAAACCCAAAAGTAGCTAAAATACCAAACTTGGTATTTAAGTTAAGTATCTTCCAGGGATGCGACACGAAGATTTTGAGAAAAATCCCCCCACCCCAAACTACCCTTTACATGGAACTTTTTTCGAAAATTTTGATTTTCTTAAAAATGGCTCTAACGATTTTGATTAAAATATCTTATACTAAAGATATTTACCTAACAAATAAAATTTTATCTTGAATTTTCTGGGAATAGCTTCTGAAGACCTGTTTATTCTGGATGAATTTGGCTTAATTTGGCATAACTAGTAAACCGTAAGAAATAGACAAAAACTTACTATACAAAAATTTAGGTCTTGTTAAAATACACAAGTTATGTCATATACATTTTTCTCGTGGAGCTTACCGTTTTCGAGATATTGTTATTAGTTTCAGTTGTGAAGTACTTATACTTTTCTCAGACGGGAGTGTCCGTTTCTCTTTTGTTCTACTCCTGGCCAAGAAAAGAAGCGATTTGTAATGACAATCGCATAACGACAGCTTTTAAAACATTTGACTATTGGTTTAGCCTGGTGTGTTCCCTTATTTTCTTCCTACTTACACGGAACTAAATAATAAGAACATTGTGCTAATGAGTACCACGTTTAGCAAGGTACGGAGAGAAGAAGAATCTTATGTATGAAGTTTGTAGAAAGCTAGAGGAAGTCATGTGAGTGTAACACATCGGATTTTTTTTCTTTTGCGACGGTCACATCTACTCCTCGATATCTCTGATTATTTTGTATTATTATTTATGTTTGTACTATATTATTCATATTTTCTCTGATTAGTTGCATTCTTCGGGCCAACAAGTGTCTCGTAACAGGGTGTGAACGATTAAAGAAATTATTTCAGAGCTATTGTGTAGCTTTTAGTTTGAGTAATATATTTCTGTTGGAAGAGAGTAAAGGGATGAAGGAGAGTAAACTAATTTCGCTTACACATACTCCTATTCCCTTCAATAATATTCACTTTACGCTTTATAATTTTCTGTGGTCGTAGCTGAAACTGTTCTAAACGCATTCACTTACAAGTGAAACTTAAATTTTGCGTATCTCTTATTACATCAGTAATCTGTAAGACTGTCGTACTGTGGAGAACAACTGAATGTACTGCTAAAGACGAGCTGACACGTGCAGTAAATACGGACGAACCGTGTCAGAACTTACGTCTCTGTAAAATATGTATCAACGCCCTTGTTCTGCCTAAGTATTAAAACTTGGCTTATTTTTCCCGCTCCCAGTAGCGTCTCTTTTCATGAGTCAATACAAACTATCCTATTATTTCACTTAAGCTGCTGATTCTCTGTAACTTTCCAGTGGCTTTCACAATCTCACTATCCCCTCAAGCTTATGTTGTCTTTTTTAATTCAAGGATATTCTTTTATACATTTCACCCCTGCTCCTTGACTATTGTCCACAAAAACGCTTGCGAAAGATTTCTTTTTTATGGCCCATGTATAGTTTTAGCTATCTCTTCTCTTATGAGTAAGCTTATGCTAATATCCTCTAATAGTATAACCTTATTTCTATATGACATTAAATTGCTTATTAATTATTTACTTATTAGTGCTGCCTCATACACACACACATAGATCTTATACATGCCTCTACTTCCCCTTATTAACACTTTCATCTGTGGCTATTTCCTCTATAAAAATTTATAAACCTGAGAAGCAGTTATTCGTGTTGGAACATTAATTGTGTGGGAAAACAACAGAAGACCGTGATGCGATCTTGTGGGATACAATGATGGGGGTAGTATCAGATCATCCTCCACACATCTGAGGCTTCTGATTGATCGTTCCTATCGATTACGTTAAATAAATCTTGTTGTTACTTTTAAAATGACATTCTTAAACACTCACCTCTCGAATTCCGTAAGCCTCGATGAGTCTCTGAAGCCTTTAGCGAACGGGTTGCTATCGATCTTCAGCTTCGTGATCTGAAACAAATGAGAGACAATTATTTTTTTTAAAACTAGTTCCCTAAAAAGTGGAGCAGGTGCACCGGAATTAATGAGACGCTAATAAAACATAATTTGGAGATGAAATATGATATCCGGCACATTAGGCTTATCTGCAGGGGGGACATTAGTAGAAGAGGAGTAGGCATTTCTGTAATTAGTGACATCTACACAGTTTTTGTTGTTAATTTCCTCATGTAAAATTTAACTTGAGGGAAAAGCCGCATACACGCACCTTCCACACAAATAAAGTTGTTCTGGCTTGATTTGGGAAACAGATAAGCTCGCATTGTAGGACAAAATACGGACGGTTAGTTATAATTATTGGTGGCATCGTCCTTCAGGCAGTCAACAGCGTTCAGAAGGAAACGGGATCAGATAAAAAATTCCAGAAGGAAGAGAGGCAACGACGAAAGACAGAAGTAAGAATCTTGAAAAGTCTGAAAACATTAACTTTACCTTCCAACTACACCTATATAAAAGTTCTGTGTATGTAATCCAGCCACATTTATCAAAAATCTGATGTGCTCCGTTCACATGACTTTCTCTAAACCTCTGTAAAACTTTTTTTTTGCGTGTAAGTTAACGTCCTTTAACCTGATTGGTCATATCGGACGGAGATTGAAATTGGTGAAATATTGCTCAAATGGTCTCAGATATCCGTCTTCTCAGGATAAGGAAAAACGCCAACAAAAAACAAAACAAACAAAAAACTTATCCGGGTAACTCACCCTAACCGAGGTTGAAACTCGCGACCTGTTGAATGCGAGTCACCATCACACTACCCAGTCAGGCTGGGTGGGGGGATTTTCTTGAAAATCTTCCTGTCGCATCCTTGGAAGATGCTGAACTTAAAATATCAAGTTTGGTATTTAACTAACCTTTCGTTTTTGAGCTAGGCTCTCCAGAGACACACATACAGACATACCTACGCTTGGATAGGTAGAGTCAGACTGAAAAATTCAATGCCATAGCCGGGATTTGAACCACGGATCTCCCGATCTCTTGCCGGTTGCTCTGCCACTGAGCTACCATGGCAACATGCCGGCATAGCATTGAATTTCTCAACTGACTCGACTTATCCAACTCCTGTCCTACACACGGCTTGTGTGAAAAACAATCAAATCCAATACCAAATAACCATATTAGTTGGCTATACTATCTTAAAGTACTTACATCATTGTAAGTCGCTATTTGGGTTGTCATCTCAAAATAATTTGAATTCACCTTCTGTTTTACCGGGAAACATGCGAGTTAGTTGAGAAATTCAACGCTATGTCGGCTATGGAAGCTCAGTGTTAGAGCAACTGGCTAGAGAACGGGAGATCCATGGTTCAAATTCCGGCTATGGCATTGAATTTTTCAGTGTGACTCTACCTATCTAACTCCTGTCCTACACACGGCTTGTGTGAAAAACAATTAAAGCCATTCTTTCAAAAAATACTTTTTTTTTTATTCAGGCGATCTTAAAATATTTATTTCTTGGAAAATATCGGTATCAAATTTTCAAGTGGAATGCAATACTTTATCTATTTACTATGTACATTTACATACGTGCTAGAGACAATAAAAATCATAGATAGGAATGGCATAAAGGAAAATACGAAAGAAAAGAAAAATACAAAATTAAATGCGAGATAAAGGTAAAATAGGGAAGCAAGACTGGAGACGGATGCTACATGCCACTTCTGTGCGGGTGGTAGAGTTGCTCTGAGGGTGGGCCAATTACTGCTACACGAAGGGGAGTGTCAATGCACGTTACGGTTCCCTGCAAGGGGCACCCAGCAGATGCTGCAGCCCCAGTTTCCCTTCTTCCTTCCCACATCTGCATCATTCCTTGCGATCTTTAAAATCTTCCAATTATGCTTACGAACTCAACCTATAGCCAACACACCAATACCCTCGTGTTAGAGAGTCATCGTAGATTTTTAAAGACCAACACAAACAGCAACCCCAGAAACTCGTCCTGGCTTCACGTCTCGAGCACAAAATATCTACGTACTTTTATTGTGATTTCACTCTGTTGCCAGGTAAATGTCGAACTGGAGTAAAAGAAAAAGAAAACTCTGATGTGTTCCATTCACATGACTTTCTCTACATCTCTACAACAAATTATTGTTAAAAAGCTTATGCTTCTATTTACTTCATGCTAACCGAGAAAAAAATAACAGAAATTGTCTTATTACTTGCTTCCTTGAAAGTAGAAGCAAAATAAGGAAGTACCGTATTTTAAAGTGATAGTGAAAAGCTATTTGCTATGTTACTGAAGTTCCTTTGTTTGTATGGACAGGATTTGACAAATTCCTGTATGAGCAAAGTGTACGTTTTTCAAAGCTGAGACCAAAAAGAAGGAATATCTAAAAAACGATCAACTACACGAAAAAAATGCATATTAGATAAATTGTGTGTTTTAACGTGCTCTACATTTTTTGTGGCAAGTTTTTGTCCATCTCTTACGGTTTAGCAGCTATGCAAAATTCCGTAAAATGCATACAGAATAAAGTAGTCTTCAGAGGCTATTCCCAGAAAATTCAAAATACATTTTATTTTTCAGGTAAATATCTTTAATATACGACATTTTAATCAAAATCGTTAGAGCCATTTTTAAGAAAATAAAACATTTCGAAAAATGTTCCATGTAAAAGATAGTTTGGGATGGGGGGGATATCTCTCAAAATTTTCGTATCGCATCCATGGAAGACCCTGAGCTTAAATTCCAAGTTTGGTATTTTACCGACTTTATACAGGGGACCCTAAAACATTTATTTCCAGTGAAATCTCGGTATCGAATTTTTGGGTGTAATGCACAATGTACATAGTACGTGTAGAGAGAGTAAAAATGTGATGTGTTCCATTCTTACAAAAGATTATTATTTTATGTACTTCATGCTAATCGAGATAAACATCACCAGAACTGGTCTTATTAAGTTGCTTCCTTGTAAGTAGAAGGGAATACACTAAGCTAAAGCCATAGTCAAATTGTTTAAAGGCCGGTCACTATGTGAACTAATTTAGGTACGATTCGCTTTGCATGCCCCGTTTGAGAAAAGTTGGGTAGTTTAAAACTGAAGGCAGTAACGGAATATCTCAAAAACGGCGAACTCTAAAAGAAAAGCGTATATAAGTATGTGTTTTAAAAATATCCACACTTTTTTTTGTATTAAGTTTTTGTCTATCTCCTACTGTATAACTGTTATAGATAACTCTGCAGAACTTAACCAGAATAAAGAGGTCTTCAGAGGCTATTCCCAAAAAATTCAAAATATACATTTTGTTTGTGAGGTACAGATTTTAATACCTGCATTTTAATCAATATCGCTATACAGTTTTGAGAACATTTTTAAAAATGTTTCCATGTAAAGTGTAGTGGGGAATTCTTTTAAAGATCTTCGTGTCGCATACTTGAACGATATTTAACATAAATTCCAAGTTATATATGTAACTGTCTATGCGTTTTAGCTATGCTGTCCACAACATGGGCCCTTTTCTTTAAAAAAAAAAGAAAAAAAAGCTATTAATGGACTCAGGGTACCTGAAAATATATTTCCGGCGAAATGTCGACATCTAGCTATCTACATCATATGTAAATAAAATGAGAAAATAAAAATCTGATGTGTTGCATTCAAAGATTGTATTTACTTACTGAGCATCAAATTACAAAGCTTATTGTTTATCCACTTCATTTAATCGAATAAACATTAACAGAAATTGTCTTATTACCTACTTCCTATAGATAGAAGGGAAATGAGTGAGTTCACTAGCATAAAGGGATAGTCTAATCTGCTAGTGTTGAAATTCAGTTCTCTTTGCATGCCTGAGTATAAAAATCTGATGCGTTACATTCACATGACTTACTCTAGCTACTCTACAAACAAACTTCTTATAAAAGATAATTCTTCTTTCAACGCCATGCTAATCGAGATAAACATTATCAGAATTTTATTACTTGGTTCCTTATAAGTATACTGGAACTAAGGGAATGCACTAGGCTAAAGTGATAGGCAAATGTTTTAAAAGCTGTCGTCATGCCATTGTCATTGTAAATAGCTTCTTTCCTGTGCCAGGAGTAGAACAAAAGAAAAACTTCCTTCTGAGAAAAGTACTTCACAATTGAAACTAATAACAAGGAAAACCTCGAAAACGGTAAGCAACACGAAAAAAATGTATTTAACATAAACTTTGTATTTTAACAAGATCTACATTTTTTATAGTAAGATTTTATCTATGTCTTACGGTTTTATGGTTATACCAAATTAAGCAAAATTCATCCAAAATAAACAGATCTTTAGAAGCTATTCCCAGAAAATTCAAGATATACATTTTATTTTTGATAGATATGGCTTTAATACGTGGTATTTTAATCAAAATCGTTAGAGCTATTTTTAAGAAAAACAAAATTTTCGAAAATGTTTCCATGTAAAGAGTAGTTAGGCGTGGGGGGATTTTCTTGAAAATCTTCGTGTTGCATCCTTAGAAGATACCAAACTTAAATACCAAGTTTGATATTTAAAAGTATTTTCTTTTTTGAGTTATGCTGTCCACACACACACACACACACACACACACGTACACGGATTTTTTTTTCTGAAAATGCTTTTTATGGATTCAGGGGGTCCTAAAACATGTATTTCCGGTGAAATCTCGACATCGAATTTTTGGGTGGAATACAATACTTCTCTATCCCTATGTACATTGTACATACGGGGGCTAGGGAAAGTAAAACACACAAAATGAAAATAAAACCAAACAAATTACGATTCCCCATTTCTTAAAACTATTGGAACATTTAAACCAATAACAAGAAATGTTTCGGAAATGGTTAGCTTCCTGAAGAATGGAAAGTACTAAGGCTTTCACGGCTGGCATTCATAATATAAAATGTAGATTCCGGGCTTGTAGGCCGTGGTCCAACAGATGAAAGTTCACCCGACATTTCGTTCGGCCTACAACCCATGAATCTACATGTTATAGGCGAAACGTCGGGTGTTCCTTCATCTGTTGCACCACAGCATACAAGCCCAAGATTTACGTTTTGTGGTTCATAAAGAGTCATTTAAAATATCTGGTCATTACACGCTTGGACATTTAATAAATATAAGATAGTATCCAACTAGTTTAAACTGTGCTATGGAAACATTTTAAAGGTAAAAGAGACCTAGCTTATGAACATCTGTAGAAATGTTTTGTTGCTTTTTTTAACGAGATCTGTATTTTTTATGTAGTAACTTTTTGTCTATTTCTTACGGTCAACCAGCTATGCAAAAATTATCCATAATGAAGGAGACTTCAAAGGCTATTCATTTCGTATGGTATACAATTATCTTACATATATTGTGTTTTGCCTAATATATTTAATGCCATTTTTGAGAAAATCAACATACGATTTTTTTTTTTTTTTTTTTTTTTTGTGTAACAGTTTGGGCTACGGGTTTTTCTTGAAAATCTTCATGCTGCATTTGGAAATATGCTGAACTTAAATACCAAGTGTGGTATTTAACCGTCTTTTGGTTTTGAGCTAGATGTTCACAGACACACACTCACACACACATACACACACAGACACACACGGACATTTTTTCTAAAAATTTCTTTTTGAATTCATGGAATCTCAAATCATGTATTTCCGGTGAAATCTCGGTATCGCATACTTCTCTATATACTATGTACATAGTACGTATAGAGAAAGTAATAAACATTTTAGAAACATGTCCGTGTGTGTCCGTCTGTCTGTCTGTCTGTCTGTCTGTCTGTCGGCAGCCTATACACCTGAAAGGAGGAAAGACAGTTTTAAAAAAAGATTGTGATAAGCATAGCTAATACAAAAAAAATTGAATTTGGATATTCCTAATTTCATATTTTTATTAAAATCTCTCATATTTAAGATATTTACATGACAAATAAAATGGGTATCTTCAATTTTCTGGAAATAGCCTCTGAAGACATGTTTATATGGATGCATTTTTCGGAATTTTGCATACCTGGAAAGCCGTAAGATAGAGATAAAAACTTACCACAAAAAAATGTAGAACTTGTTTAAACATACAATTTATGTTATATACATGTTTTCGTGGAGTTGACCATTTTTGAGATATTCCTTGTTATTAGTTTCAGCTTTTAAATAATACTTATTCTTTTCTCATACGAATTTGTCACCTCCTGGCCATACAAAGATACTTTAATCACCTAGCAACCAGATTTGACTATCGATTTAGCCAATGGTGCTCTCTTATTTTCCTTCTACTTACAAGAAAGCAACTAATAAGACCGTTTCTGTTAATTTTTTCTCGATTAATATCAAGTAAAAAGAACAACAAGCTTATTAACAATAATTTGTTGCAGAGATGTAGAGGAAGTCATGTGAATGGAACAGATCAGATTTTTTTGGACTCTGCGGGTCCCAAACCTAGTATTTTCTGTGAAATCTCGATATAATTTTTTTGGGTGGAATACAATACTAGGGCTGTCTCAGAAGTATCCGACCTAACGAATAGATAGTGGTTGTTGTTTCAAACAAAAGTAATGGTAAAAATAGCAACCTTAGAAAGCTTAAGTTTGAAGTTAGACGATTTTGCTTTTTTTAGCATGGATAAAACTGATCACCATTATTTGATACAATAGTTTCATTTGAAAGGTCATATTCAAACTGATATTAAAGTTGAGCTAGATTCTACATTGGGGAAGTCTGCTCCTTCGTTTACAACAGTGAAAAATTGGGTGGCAGAGTTTAAGCGCGGTCGTACGAGCTGCCAAGACGAACATCGCCTTGGTCGACCAAATGAGGTTACCAGTCCAGAAATTGTAGAGAAAATCCACAAAATGGTATTGGATGACTGTCAACTGAAATTGCGCGAGCTAGCAAACATTGCAAGCATTTCAAAAAGTTCTGTACATCGCATACTGACTGAAAATTTGGATATGAGAAAGTTGTATGCAAGGTGGAGGCCGCGTTTGCTCACAATAGCACAAAAACAGCGTCGTAGGGATGTTTCACTCGAGTGTTTAGCAATGTTTCGCTGCAATAACGATGAGTTTTTGCGTCGATTCATAACACTGAATGAAACCTGGGTCCATTACGCATACCTGAGACGAAGAAACTATCAAAATAGTGGATTGGAAGGGGAGAATCGGCTCCAAAGAAGGCAAAGACAGTTCTATCTGCAGGCAAGATCATGATCCCAGTTTTCTGGGACGCACGCGGGATAATTTTCATTATCTCAAAAAAGAATAAGTAATCAATGGCGAATATTATGCGAATTTGTTACAGCGTTTGAGTGGTGAAATCAAGCAAAAACGGTTGCATTTAGCGAAAAAGAAAGTTTTGTTTCATGAAGACAATGAATGTACCAGTTCACACGTCCATTATCGCCATGGCAAAATCAATGAGTTAAAGTTCGAATTGCTTCTTCATGCCGGATTTACTCCCCTCTGATTAGAAGATTTATCAACATTGAAGAGGTGGAATCTGCAGTTGATGGCTACTTTGCAGACCTCGATAGCTCTCACTATAAACAGGGTATCAAAGCTATTGAACATCGCTGGGAAAAGTGTAGCGAGCTAAAAGGAGACATGAATAGAAATAAAGATGGTTTTGCCCCAATTTATTGTGCTTTCTTTGTTAGGTAGGGTAATTCTAGGACAGCCCTCGTGCCTTCTGTATCCACTAAGTACATAAGAGGTAGAGGAAGTAAAAATGAGCTCCAGTTTTAATATGGAAGATTGTTTCACATATCTGAATTTCTGTTTGTTTGCCAGTGTATGTACAAACGCATGAATGTAACCGTCATAGTATAATCCATTGCGGCTGACTTGGGGCCGCTACATGTGGTAGAGGAATGTGTGCCCGCAGCTGAGGGTTTGCCAAGTTTTGGGAAGGCGACGAACCTTGTCTGACTGATGCCTCGCTTTGTTTGTCGCCGCCACCGCCGTCTTGACTTATGCCGTCTTACTGCACCATTAAATTTCAAAACGCGCAGCTATCCAAAGGTGACGAAGCAATTAACGTGGGCCCCACTTCAGGTGCGCAAATTGCTCTGAGGTGCTCTTTAGAGCTAACAAAATGCACCATCCATTACATTGCCATCGTGATATAGGTGCGTTCGGCACCGTAACATCTCTCTGACGACCAGCTCGCAGATTTTTATAGTTCCACTTACTCCATCTACACACCATGATGTAGATAGGAAGTAGAGAAGGTACTGAATTCCACCCCAAAAAATCTGATGTGCTCCATTCACACGACTTTCTCTACATCTCTACAACAAATTATTGTTAAAAAGCTAATGCTTCTTTTTACTTCATGCTAATCGAGAAAAAAAATTAAATAGTCTTATTACTTGCTTCCATCCAAGTAGAAGGGAAATAAGGGAGTAGCAAAAGTTAAAGATTTAGTCAAAATCTGGTTGATATGTGACTGAAGTTCCTTTGTTTGCATAGACAGGAGTTGACAAATTTCTGTATGAGAAAAGTATAGGTATTTTAAAGCTGAAATCAATAACAAGGAATATCTAAAAAACGATCACCTCCACAAAAAAGTATATAACATAAATTGTGTGTGTTTAACGTGCTCTACATTTTTTGTAAATTTTTGTCCATCTCTTACGGTTTAGCAGTTATGCAAAATTCTGTAAAATTAATCCAGAATAAAGTAGTCTTCAGAGGCTGTTCCCAGAAAATTCAAGATATACATTTAATTTGTCAGGTAAATATCTTTAATATGCGATGTTTTAATCAAAATCGTTACAGCCATTTTTGAGAAAATAAAATTTTTCAAAAAAAGTTACGTTTAAGGGCAGTTGGGGGTGGGGGGATTTTCTTGAAAATCTTCGTGTCGCATCCTTGCAAGATACTGAACTTAAATACCAAGCTTGGTATTTAACGGACTTTTCGTTTTTGAGCTATTCTGTCCCAAGTCACACAGACACACACGCACACACACATATACGGACCTTTTTCCAAAAATGCTTTTTTTGGATTCATGGAGACCCAAAATATGTATTTCCGGTGAAATCTCGGTATCGAATTTTTGGCTGGAATGCAATACCTTCTCTATACACTATGTACATATTACGTGTAGAGAAAGTAATAAAATACTGATATTTCACCCAAATAGTGGGGACACTTGAATCCAATAATATCTTGCACTCCATTCACATGACTTTCTCTGCTTATTCTGAAACAAAGTATTATTTCTTTAATCTACTTCACGCTAATCAACATAAACATTGTCAGAAGTGTTCTTACTTCTTACTTCCTTGTAAGTAGAAAGCAAATAAGGGAATACACTAGGCTAAAGCGAGTCAAATCTTTTAAAAGCTGCTGTTATGTGTTTGAAATTCGCTTCTCTTTCACTGAGAAAGAGTAAAACAAAAGAAACAGGAATGAGGAATTCCCAGATGAAAAAAATAGTATTTAAAAATTTAAAGTAATAATAAGGAATATCTCAGAAATAGTTAACTACACAAAAAAATGCATATGACATACATTATGTCTTTTAATATAGAGCTTTTGTGTAGTAAGTTTTTGTCTCTCTTACTGCTTTTAAAATACTTTTTTTTTTCCTATTCTTTTTTTTTATATGGGTGTAATTGGCACGAGCTACATATAGCTTATTAGCCGACATTTATCTTCTCAGGAAAAGGAAAAACACGATAAAGCAGTAATCAGGATAACCTAGATTCATCGCTCTCCGAGGTGTAATGGTTACCATGCTAACTTCGATGGATTTTTTCGGGCGTAAAAATCCTTAGCATGGCTTCCTTCGGAATGGAAGTAACGCCGTTGGTCCCGTGTCGTAGATTTACGGCTCGTAAAAGAACCTCAAGTCTGTTAGAGCCAAATTAATCGGTCTTTCATGCCCAACATAGAAGGGGACGCTGAGAACCATAGCAGTCAAAGAGCGTCCATAAATAAAACGCCGTTCCAACCGAGATTCCGAACTCAGACCCACTCTCCCTCTTTATGGGTAGTCCTATGTTTCTTATCCCAGAAGGAAGATGAGCGCAAGTTTTGGAATTATATTATTATCCATCCCTAGGATATGGGACGTTGTTTTGCGAAATTCGACCGTTCAATGCACACGCCGTTGTTTTATAGTCTTTAAGTTGAGTCTCCTTTCGAAGTTCACCTTTCAGAGTTTGTCGAATTGTTCCTCACATAGGTGTATTTTCTTCACATCATCTTCGTCATTAAACTCAGTATCCGTGGTGAAGGAACCTGCTCTAGGGGAAGGTAACCTTGAAAACAAAGTGTGTAACAAATCTCTGGTCCTCCAGATTGCGGGATACGAAGGGTTGATAGCCCTCCTACACATTTCCCTTCTATTCACGAGAAATTAAGCAATAAAACCACTTCTGCTAATGTTTATTTCGATTAGCGCGAAGTGATAAGAAGATTATCTTTTGTAAGAATATTTTATTTGGAGAACAGTAATAGAAACACGTGTGAATGCAATACATCAGATTTTTACTTTCTCTAGCATGTATGTACAAAGTAATATAGTAGGTAGGGAAGATATTTTATTCCAACAAAAATTCTATTCCGAGAATTTACAGAAAATACATTTTTGAGGACTCTTGAATCCAAAAAAAAAAAAACATTTTTATGAAATGGTCCGCGTATGTGTATGAATGTATGTATATATGAACAGCATAACTCAGAAATGAAAAATCAGTTGTATACCAACCTTGGTATTATTTTAATGTTTTCCAAGGATGCGCCACGTAGATTTTTAGAAAAAAACTCCACCCTAAAGTATTCTTTATATGGAACATTCTGAATGACTTTTACATAACTGGTAAAGTAAGAGAGAGACAAAACTCATGTAACAAAAACATAATATATACCATATGCAGAGTGAACCATTTCAGAGATATTCCCTTTTATTGGTTTCGATTTTAAAATACTTAAAGTTTTCTCAAATGGGAAGTCCGCAACCGTTTCATCTTGTTTATGTTTTACTCCTGGCCAGGAAAAGAGAACCGAATTCGATGACAATCGCATGATATCTTTTAGAAGAATTCACTGTCTCTTTAGGCTAGTGTATTCCCTTATTTCCCTTTTACTTATAAGGAATAAGTAATAAGACCGTTTCTGCTAATTTTATCTCGGCCATCATGATGTAAATAAAACAATAATATTTTTTAAGAATAGTTTGTTTTCAGAACAGACAGAGGAAGCCATGCGAATAGAAGATATCAAATATTTCTGTAACTTCGGGTATCTCTCTCATCGCCTTAGCTTCGCTAGCCTATACAATAGATATTCGTTTCTAAACTTTTGAAGTTTACTTGTGTGAAACAGAGTTATTGGTGAAAGGACAGAAGTTGAAAAGGGAGTGATGGAATGACATAAGAGCGCGGTAATAGTTCACCAATTCATCGAGCCACTCCTCCTCCTCAAGCAAGCATTCCTTCATAAATCTTGAAACTGCCGGAAGCAAAACTTTCGTCGATCGAAAGGTCATTTTTTTTCTCTCTTTACGTCGCGAGGCAAGGCACAAAATGGCGACACCCGATACGATTCACGGAAGCGGAAGTTGGTGCCAGAGTGTCGCCTAGCAACGCGGAGGGCGACGGGATTAGGCAGTGCGATGCTCGCTTGTCAGCTCACACGTCCTGTCTCATTTAAAAACTATTATATATGTTTGCCTTGGCTGGCTGAGGCGCGAAAAAGTTGAAGGCGCGTCTTGAAGTGGTGAAAAAAATTGGGGAAATGGAAAGAAAGGCAAAAAATAAAAACCCTCACGAGAGGCAGAAAGACGACTTTCGAAGAGAGGAAATGGTAGACATGATGAAGGAAAAGAAGGGGCGCAAATGTGTTTGGTGTGGGGAAAAAAAGGTGCGTGAGAGGCCAATAGAAAGAAAGAAAAATAGTCCAAGAGGGGAAAAGGCTTCCTATTTCTTTACTCATCGAGGTCGATAGAACCTTTCCATGGGTAAAATTATTGGTTTTGTTGGCAGATGTGTCGATCCGTTAGTTCCCATGTGGTTATTCACGCTACCAATAGGGAGAAATAAATGACAATTTCACACAAGCGAAGAACGAAATCTTTCAGTCAGTAGCATGGTCTGTTTACGTAACTCAATGAAAATTCTAATATTAGTTAAAATATTACACAACCAAATTGTCCATAACAGCATAATTAATCTGGATTAGACAACATATATTGTAAACAATATATTTTTACTTTCTCTACACATACTATGTATATAGTTATTGTATTGCACCCAAAATTTCGATATCGAGATTTCAATGGAAATATATGTTTTAAAACCTCCTGAACTTAAAAAATATCAATTTTAGAAAAATGTCCGTGTGTGTATCTGTGGGCAGCATAGCTCAAAAACGAAAAGTCCGTTAAATACTAAACTTGGTATTCGAGTTTAGTAGCTTCCAAGGATGCGCCTGGAAGTTACAAGAAAGCTTTCATTGCCCTTTATATGAATTTTTTTTCTCCAAAATGTCTGAAACGATTTTGATTCAAATGTTGTATATTAAAGATGTTTGCATAAAAATACAATTTATATCTTGAGTTTTCTGGGAATAACTTCTGAAGCATCTTTATTCTGGATAATTTTGCAGAATTTTCCATAATTGGTAAAACGTAAGAGATTGACAAAAAATTCTTAACAAAAATGTAGAGCTCATTAAAACAAACATTTAATGTCATATACATTTGTTCGTGGGGTTGACCGTTTTTGAGATATTCAGCTTCATAAAACAAATTGACTATCGCTTTAGCCTACTGTACTCCCTTATTTCCCTCTTGCTTACAAGGAAGTAAGTAATAAGACCATTTCTACTAATTTTTACTTTCTCTAGCCCCGTATGTACAATGTACATAGGGATAGAGAAGTATTGTATTCCACCCAAAAATTCGATACCGAGATTTCACCGGAAATATATGTTTTAGAGTCCCCTGTATCCAAAAAAATCTGATGTGTACCATTCACATAACTTTCTCCATATCCCTGCAACAAATTATTCTTAAAAAGCTTATACTTTTATTTACTTTATGCTAATCAGAAAAAAATAGCAGAAATAGTCTAATTACTCGCTTCCTTGTAAGTAGAAGCGAAATAAGGGACAACTGTAGGTTAAAGTGATATGGTTGCTATGTCAATGAAGTTCCTTTGTCTATATGGATAGGAGTTGACAAGTTCCTGTATGAGAAAAGTATACGTTTTTCATAGCAGAAATCAAAAATAAGGAATGTCACAAAAACGACGAACTCCACGAAAAAAATGTGTATAACATAAATTGTGTGTTTTAATGTGCTCTACAATTTTTGTGTAGTAAGTTTTCGTCTATCTCTTACGGTTTAGCAGTTATTCAAAATTTAGTAAAATTCATCCAGAATAAACTACTCCTCAGAGGCTATTCCTAGAAAATTCAAGATATACATTTTATTTGTCAGGTAAATATGTTTAATATCCGAAATTTTAATCAAAATCGTTAGAGCCATTTTTGAGAAAATCAAAATGTTCGAAAAAAGTTCCAAGTAAAGGGTAGTTGGGGATGGGGGGATTTTACTCAAAATCTTCGTGTCGCATCCCTGGAAGATACTAAACTTAAATACCAAGTTTGGTATTTTACCGACTTTTCGTTTTCGAGTTATCGTGTTCACATACACACGGACGCACGGACACACACACACACACACACACACACACACACACACACACACACATACACACACGGACCTTTTTGTGAAAATGCTTTTTTTGGATATTGGGGCCCTAAAACATATATTTCCGGTGAAATCTCGGTATCGAATTTTTGAGTGGAGTGCAATACTTTCTCTATACACTATGTACATACTGCCTATAGAGAAACTAAAAAGCATTTTCACAAAAAGGTCCATGTGTGTGTTTGTGTGTATATGAGTGTCCGTGTGTCTGTGAACACGATAACTCAAAAACGAAAAGTAGATAAAGCACCAAGCTTGGTATTTAAGTTTAGTATCTTTCAGGGATGCGATAGGAAGATTTTGAGAAAAATCCCCCCATCCAAAACTACCCTTTACATGGAACTTTTTTCGAAAATTTTGATTTTCTTAAAAGTGGCTCTAACGATTTTGATTAAAATATCGTATATTAAAGATATTTAGCTGACAAATAATATGTGTGTCTTGAATTTTCTGGGAATAGCTTCTGAAGCCCTGTTTATTCTGGATGAATTTCGCTTAATTTGGCATAACTAGTAAACCGTAAGAGACAGACAAAAACTTACTATACAAAAAATGTAGGTCTTGTTAAAATACACAAGTTATGTCATATACATTTTGCTCGTGGAGCTTACAGTTTTCGAGGTATTCATTGTTATTAGTTTCAGTTGTGAAGTACTTGATACCTTTCTCAGACGGGAGTGTGCGGTTTTCTTTTGTTCTACTCCTGGCCAAGAAAAGAAGGATTTCTAATGACAATCGCATAACGACAGCTTTTAAAACGTTTGGCTATGGCTTTAGCCTAGTATTTTCCCTTATTTTTTCCTACTTATAAGGAGTTAAGTAATAAGAACATTATGCTAATGAGTACCTCGATTAGCAAGGTGCAGAAAGAAGAATAATCATATGTAAGAAGTTTGTAGAACAGCTAGAGAAAGTCATGTGAGTGTAACACATCAGATTTTTCTTGTTTAGCATGAAGTAAATAAAAGAATACGCTTTTAATAATAATTTGTTGCAGAGATGTAAAGAAATTCACGTGAATGGAACACATCAGATGTTTAAATTAGTTCTTCCTCTTCAGAGAAATGAAGTCTGGATGCTTCTGAATTTCATCGCTCACTCAAGTTTATTTGCATTTGCGTTGTAACAACATTTAGTTCGCCATTGTAGTCTTTTTTCACTTCATGACCTCCTATACTTCTGCCTGCACATTCACATGCATTTTACTACCTATTTCGCAACAAACAATTCTTGCAAAAGCTTATTCTTCTATGTACTTGATTTTAATTAGGGTAAACATTGATAGAAATAGATTTATTGCTTAGTTCCTTATAAGTAAAACGGAAGTAACGGAATACACTAGGGTAAGGCAATAGTCAAATCTTTTAAAAATTGTTTGCTATGTTACTGAAATTCGGTTCTCTTTACATAGTCAGGATTAAACCAAAAGAAAAAGGAATGACAAATTTCTCTTTAAGAACAATTTTAATTACTTAAAAAAATTGAAACCAATAATAAAGAATAACTCGGAAATGGTTAACTCCACAAAAAATTTATATGGGATAAGTTGTATGCTTTTACGGGATCTAGACTTTTTGTCAACCAGTTAATTCAAACATCATTCAGAATGAAAAAGACTTCAGAAGCTATCTCCAAGAATTCAGGATATATACCTTAGTTCCCATGTAAATATCTTTTTCCGAAGATCTCCGTGTCATATTCTAAGCAGATCCTAAACTTAAATACCGAGTTTTGCTTTTAACAGGTTTTTCGTTTATGAATTATGCTGTCTACACACATTCAGGACCTTTTATTTAAAAAAAAAAAAAAAAAAAAATTGTTTCAGGGTTTTCCAAATATGTATTTTCGGTGAAATTTTGGTGTCGAAGTTATGGGTATGTACATTTTGCATATGTGCTGGAGAAACTAAAAGATCCCCCTTAAGCCTACCAGCCCCATGGTCGCACTCGCTAAAGTCCCTCGCTTTGGTGCTTCGTGGCGCAGGGGATCGTAGGTTCGAGTCCGCCTTGGACATGGATGTTTGCGTGTTTTTAAATGTGTATATGAGCAAAAAGTGTAATTAAATATAAAAACAAAGAGAAATGTTGGGAAAACTGAGAAAAAAGGAATACAGCGCCGGAGTCCGGACAAGCCTCCGGAATTGTATTTTTATGAAATAAAAAAAAAAAAAAACAAGAATTGAAGCTGGATCTTTTGGAATGTCAACCACAAGACCATATAAAGGCAGTTTTCCCACGTTTCCTTTGATGATTTCACAATCTTATAAATATAGAATTACGTATGCCAATTAACGGCACATGTGTATAAATGTGCAACTTTCAAATGAAGAAAGAGTTAAATGGTAGTTACCGCTCAGCGAAGCGTGCTAATTACCAGCGCCTGGTCTCGAATAGAACCAAAGGCTTCCTCGATTCCGTCGTGCGTGTCCAATAGACACCTCGGGGTTCATACATCTCCATTTTAAGAAGAGAATCGCTTTCTCTTATTGGACTGTAGCACGCAACATAATGGCTTTATGAGCTATCAATTAAATGCTAACGAGGTATAATGTCCCTAGCACGGATTTTCGCCTTCCCTTCTAAAACTCCAGCCAACATTTCTTTCTATCACTGTTTGCTTATATGTGATTTAAGAACCTGTGATTTTTAAACACCCAATTTGTTGTCTATGGAACTTCTATTTACTATGTGATGATCCTACAATACTTTACAAGCAAAACAAAGCTATTCGTTTGCCCACCCGGGTAGTGAGGTGGTAGCGTGTCTGCCTCACGTTCAACAGGTCGTGAGTTCAAATCTCGCTTAGGGTGAGTTACCCGGGTAAGGTTTTTTTCGGGGTTTTCCCTTATTCTGAGAAGACGAATGTCGAGAAACTTTTAAGCTCCATGGATCCCGAGAGGTTAAAGGACGTTAAGCTACCCAAAACAAACAAAAAAAAAAAGCTATTCGTTTCATTGGACTACTTTCTCTACATCTCTAGTCGCCTTGCGTAGTGTAATGGTTACCATGCTAACTTCAAATACCCAAGGTTGCGGGTTCAAACCCGGCGGAGGACGATGTATTTTTTCGGGCCTAGAAATCCTTTGCATGGCTTCCTTCGGAAGGGAAGTAAAGCTGTTAGTCCCGTGTCGTAGATTTACGGCACGTAAAATAACTTCAAGCCTACTAGAGAGACCTCTGAGCAAAATTAAGCGGTCTTTCACGCCCAATTTAGAATGGGACGCTGAGGACCACAGCAGTTAAAGAGCGTCCATAAATAACATGCTATTTACATTTTCTCTACATCTCTTACAATAGGCAGAGGAACTCTGTACGAAAGTTCGACATCGTGATTTCACTGGAAGCAGGTAGGTATTTTGAGATCCCTTGAATAAATAAATAAAAAAAAATCTGTGTTCCAGCTACATGACTTTCTCTACATTTCTGTAGCGAATCATTGTTAAAAAGCTTATGCTTCTATTTACTTCATGCTACTCGAGAACAAATTAGCAGAAATAGTCTTATTATTTGTTCCCTTGTAAGTGGAAGCGAAATAAGGGAGTACCATAGGTTAAAGTGATAGACGAAAACTGGTTGCTATGTGACTGAAGTTCCTTTGTTTATATGGACAGGAGTTGACAAATTCCTATATAAGAAAAGTAAGTTTTTTATAGCTGAAACCAAAAACAATGAATATCTCAAAAACGATCTACTCCACGAAATAAATGTATGTATCATAAATTGTGTGTTTTAACGTACTCTACATTTCTTGTGTAGTAAGTTTTTATATAAGTCTTACGGTTTAGTAGTTATGCAAAATTTCTTAAAATTCGCCCACATTAAAGTAGCCTTCAGAGGCTATTCCCAGAAAATTCAAGATATACATTTTGTTTGTCAGGTAAATATCTTTAATGTATGATATTTTAATCAAAATCGTTAGAGCCATTTTTGCGAAAATCAAAATTTTCGAAAAAAGTTCCATGCAAAGGGTAGTTTGGGGTGTTGCGATTTTTCTTAAAATCTTCGTGTCGCATCCCTGGAAGATACTAAACTTAAATACCAAGTTTGATGTTTTACCGACTTTTCGTTTTTGAGTTATCGTGTTCACAGACACACGGGCACACACACACGGATTTTTTTGTGAAAATGCTTTTTTTTTTTTGGATATAAGGGACACTAAAACATATATTTCCGGTGAAATCTCGGTATTGAATTTTTGGGTGGAGTGCAATACCTTCTCTATACACTATGCACATAATGCGTGTAGAGAAAGCAAAAAATCTAATGTGTTCCATTCACATGATAGCCTCTAGCTGTTCGATAAATAAACCTTTTTTTCAAAACATTAATCTGTTATCTATATCGTGGTAATCAATATAAACATAAGCAGAAACGTAAACATAAGTCTCAGTACTAGCTTTTTTTGTAAGTAGAAGGAAAATAAGAAAAGCACAGGCTAAAGCGATATTCTCATTCTTTAAAAACCGGTCGCTGTGTGAAAGAATTGAAATTCCAACCTCTTTGCTTCCCAGGAATAAAAAGAGAAACGAGAAAAATGTTTTCCCGTTTGATAAAGGTTTAAGCGGCTAAAATTGAAACCAATAATCCGGAATATCTCGAAAACGGTTAACTCTACAAAAAAATGTATATGACATAAATTGTGTGTTTTACTGGGATCTACATTTTTTGTGTAGTAAGGTTCTGTATATCTCTTACGGATTGCCAATTATACAAAAGTCATCCAGAATGAATAGGTCTTCAGAGGATATTCCCAAATAATTCAGGATATACATTTCGTTTGTCATAAAATATCTTAAATATAAGGTATTTTAATCAAAATGGTTAGTCATTTTTGAGAAAATAAAACATTTCAAAAAATGTTCCATGTAAAACATAGTTGGGGTGGGGGATTTTCTTGAAAGTCTTCATGCCTTATCCTTGGAAGATACCAAACGTAATACCAAGTTTGGTTTTTAAAGGCATTTTCGTTTTTGAGCAGACACACATACATACAGACACGTATATTTTTCTAAAAATCCAGAGGGTCCCAAAACATGTATTTCCGGTGAAATTTCGGTATCTAATTTTTGGGTGCAATACAATACCTTTTCTAGACTACCTCTGTCGTCGAGCGGAGATCCCGGGTTCGATTCCCTGCTGGAGCGGGGAAGTTTTCTTTAGCCAGAATTATTCCCTATTCCCCACAGAGTCTGGAAGTATGTATGTGAGAGCGAATGTGTATGTGTTGAACCTACAGACGAGTTGTTTCAAGTGCAGAGCCCCCGATACGACCTTAGATGTTAAAGGGGACTATATAAATGAAACATTTATTAGAAATAGAAAAACCTTCTCTATACACTATGTACATAACTTGTAGAGAGAGTAAAAATCTGATATGTTGCATTCACATGACTTTCTCTAGCTATTCTGCAACAGGTTATGCTTACAAAAGCCTATTCTTGTCTCTATTTCGTACTAACCAAGATAAACGGAAGATAGCTGAAATGTTGCTATTAAATACATCCTAATAACTAGAAGATAAACAAGGGAGAACACTCGGCTAGAGCGATAGTCAAATGCTTTAAAAGCTGTTGCTATGTGACTCAAATTCGTTTCTTATAGCATGGCTAGGAGTTGACAAATACCGATATCAGAAAAAATTTTAAGTATTTTAAAACACAAACCAATGAGAAGGAATATCCGCGAAAAAAAATGTATATGACATAAATTGTGTGTTTTACTTAAATTTCTACACTTTTTGTGCAAGTTTCTATCATCCAGTACAAAGTGGTCTTCAGAGGATATTCCCAGAAAATTCAAGACATATATTTTATTTGCCATTGAAATATTGTTGATATGCGGTATTTAATTAAAAAAAAGTTAGAACCATTATGAGAAAATCAAAATTTTCGAAATTATTACCATATCGTTTGGAGGAAGAGCGGTTTTCTTGAAAATCTTCGTGTTGCGTCCTAGAGATGCTGAACTTAAATAACAAGTTTGGTATTTAACCAACTTACTGTTTTTCATTTATGGATTTCACGAATACACATACACAAACGGAAATGTTTCTATTGTTCTTTTATACAGGGGACCCTAAAATGTATATTTCCAATAGAATGTTGGTATATAATTTTTGGGTGGAATGCAATATTTTCGCTAACCATGCATTATGTAGATGCTAAGTAGAGAAAGTAAAAATCCAGTATTTCAGTTCAGTATCCTTCAAAGGTTTTACGATTTTATTTTCCTTTACGGAGATTTTAAAATGTTTTTCTTCATCCCAAACATAGAATAATTTGCGATATTTCTTACGGAATTTGACATTCTATCTCAATAATTACTTGGATATTTATAGTTCAGGCATGCGTTGCTTTGAACAGTGATTATATTTTGTGTGATAAGTGTTTTGTTTCCCTGTATGGTTGCTTTTCATTTATATTTTATTTTTCATTTTATTGCATATGTTTATATGTTAAGTCGTGTTCATGCCATTTTATAAGAACACACCTACCTTTGTTTAACGTCTACTCTTTTGAAGTTGGCACTACATTAAGTGCTCACAAGAAGTTGGACTTCGCCCAAAGATGGCACTATAAGATAGATCACGACTTGCGGACGTGAAAATGGCGTATTTAGCCCAGGGAAAATATTGTTTCAAAGAATGAGGTTCTTTTGCTTGCTAATAAGCATTACTCGGGACCAACGGCTTTACTTCCCTTCGAAGAAAGCCATGTAAGGATGTTTACGTCCATCACCTTCCGCCTGATTTCAACCCGCAACCTTGAATTAAAGTTTTTAAAAAAAATTATATGTTCCATTTACATTCTACATTTCTGTAATAAATTATTGTTAAAACATTAGCAGAAATAGTCTTATTTCTTGCTTCCTTGTAAGTAGGAGCACCACAAGCTAAAGGGATAGTAAACCGTGTTAAATGCTGGTTACTATGTGATTAAACTTTTAGGAGTTGATAAATTCCCACATGAAAAAAGTATAAGTATTTTAAAACTGAAACCAATAACAAGGAATATCTCAGAAAACTCCACCAAAAAATTCGATACCGAGATTTCACCAGAAATATATGTTTTAGGGTCCCCCGCCTGTATCCAAAAAAGGTATTTTCAGAAAAAGGTCCGTGTGCGTTAGTGTGTGTGTCCGTGTGTCAGTGTGTCTGTGAACAAGATAACTCAAAAACGAAATGTCGGTAAAATGCCAAACTGGTATTTAAGTTAAGTATCTTCCAGGGATGCGACACGAAGATTTTGAGAAAATTCCCCCCATCCCAAACTACCCTTTACATGGAACATTTTTCGAAAATTTTGATTTTCTAAAAAGTGGCTCTAACGATTTTGATTAAAATATCGAATATTAAAGATATTTACCTGGCAAGTAAAATGTATGTCTTGAATTTTCTGGGAATAGCCACTGAAGATTAATTTATTCTGGGTCAATTTTACGGAATTTTGCATAGCTGCTAAACCGTAAGAGATGGACAAAAACTTACCACACAATAAATGTAGAGCACTTTAAGACATACAATTTATGTTATATCGTGGAGTTGATTGTTTTTTAGATATCCCTTGTTTTTGGTTTTAGCTATAAAGAACATACTTTTCTCATACAGGACTTTGTGAACTCGTGTCCATAAAAACAAAGGAACTTCAGTCACAGCTTTTGTCTATCACTTTAACCTATGGTACCCCCTTATTTCACTTCTATTTACAAGGAAACAAGTAATAAGACTATTTCTGCTATTTTTTTCTCGATTAGCAGGAAGTAAATAGAAGAATAAGCTTTTTAACAATAATTTATTGCAGAGTAGTACAGAAAGTCATGAGAATGGAACTCGTCAGATTTTTAAATATACCATCTTATAAGGTTGTAGGGTTTGGTAAGGTAGATTTTCATTGATGTTTAAGTTAAGAGATATTCTATAGCATGATTAATTCTTTAAAATAATTACATTTCATAATATATGTGTAGTATAATTTTCTCGTCGCTTCGAGACTTAAACAATTTGACTGCTCATGCAAAGAACACGCTATAAAAATTGACTAGCCTGGATTGCAGCACTTCATTTTATAGCTGTTAATTACAGCATTTTCCATAAAAAACGAACATTCTAGCAGCGTGCATTACATCCAGGTGTCGTATTCCAAGGATTTGAGGTGGTGCCGCACAATTGCATCATGTTTATTTTAAATTTTAATTGCAGCAGTTAAATTTATGGAATCTGTGTAGTATGAAAATTTACTCTAAGTATTGTTAAGCAAGGCAATGTTTTGAAGCACTTGAATTTTGGGAATACTTGGGATCTGTGTAATATGAAGTAATGCTAAGAAAACCAATATTTTGAAATACTTTTAAAAATCTAATTTTGGGAATACATGGAATCTTTATAGTATGATATTTTACTAGAAGTATTAAGTGAGCACGTATTTTGAAATAATTTTTATTTAACTATTTTGGGATAGAGGCTTTTGTTCTTTTTTACTTAGCAACCCCTTCATACCGATCCAACACACCCAAAAGCCCTCCACGATAAATAAATGAATGTTTAAACCTTTGCGTAAAAGCTATCCCTTTTTTTAAATTTCTAATAATGCTCATGACGAAATGTTAGATGATGTTGCTAAATCTGCTAGAGCACTGTTAGAAATTTTAGTTAAGGGATGAATTTTACGTAAAGGATTAAACACTAGTTTAGTTGTCATTGAGGGTTTTATAAACATTAATTTTAACTACTGTAAATAAGGTTAAAACGAATAAGATGCAATTAAGGGTTCTTGGCTGCGCCGTTACGAGTGGTTAGACCACTGGCCTCTCGATCCCAGGGGACCGCATGTGGGATTTGTGGTGGACAAAGCGGCTCAAGAGCGGATTTTCTCTGGGTTCTCCGTTTTCCCCCACCATTGCATTCCACCGGTGCTCCATCTTCGTTTCATTTATCATCAGTGTCATCGCCTGCGGTGCAATATGTAGTAAAAGCGGGCTTAAACACTATAAAAAAAATCTGATGTGTTCCATCACATGACTTTCTCTACATCTCTGCAACAAACCATTGTTAAAAAGCTAATGCTTCTATTTACTTCGCGCTAATCGACAAAAAAATTAGCAGAAATAGTCTTACTACTTGCTTCTTTGTAAGTAGAAGGGAAATAAGGGAGTACCATAGGTTAAAGTGATAGTCAAAAGCTGTTTGCAATGTGACTCATGTGCCTTTGTTTGTATGGACGGGAGTTGACAAATTCCTGTAAAGCTGAAACCAAAAATAATCAAATCCACGAAAAAATGTATATAATATAAGTTGTGTGTTTTAATGTGCTCTACATTTTTGGTGTGGTCTTTGTCTATCTCCTACGGTTTCCATAAAATTCTTCCAGAATAAAGTAGTCTTCAGATGCTCTTCCCAGAAACTTCAAGATATACATATTAGTTGTCAGGTAAATATCTTTAATATACGATATTTTAGTCAAAATCGTTTGTCATTTTTGTGAAAATCAAAAATTTCAAAAAACTTTTTTGGATTCAGGGGGTGTCAAAATATATATTTCCATTGAAATCTCGGTATCCAATTTTGGGTGCAATACAATACCTTCTCTATACACTATGTATATAGTACGTGTAGAGAAAGTGAAAATTAAGAGCTCTTCAAGTGTGAGTTTCTCGAACACGTGCGACAATAACAGTGGAACTATGAATAGAAGCCGACCATACAGGTGCAACAATTATATAGACTAATAGAGATTAGCTCTCACAGGTGCGGCGATTGCGGGCCGGCAAGACACTGCATTTCATATTTCCTACTTCAGCTGGGAATCGAACTGAAGCCTGTGCAGCCATGGCGCTTTTCCCTCGACTACGGAGACAGTTTAAAGAGATTGTGGTTGAACCTTTAAGTTGTCATGCGAGCATTAGTGGACAGTGTTAGCAACGTCGGGAAACCACTGCCAGCTGAGACACAAGCAATGTATTAATGTGGAACACTAATTTGCCAGCTCCTTTCAATGCTTCCGGTTCTTCCCGAACGTAGTCTACAATTACCAACATTTAAACTCAAGTTATTAGTGTCAATCTAGTTTAATTCAATTTCTTCCCGTGTCGGAATGTTGTCTCGAGGCGTTTCGGTCTATTTGAATAATGAGCACTTAGGTGTAAGAGTTTTTCACCAGCCTATGCCACCTGCCTGCAACCAACCGGCTGCTGTTCTCTACTGCCACAAAATATTGCCATCACAAGTGATTTTTCTCTTTCATGTTCCAACCTTTGACTAATGTGTTACATGGAAATATCACCTCATTTATTCAAACTTGTACCTCAGTGAGAAATCACAGGGAAACAAGCATTACAAACTAAATAACAATAAGAAAGAAGAGAAAACTGCCTCTATAGTTAAGTGATCAGCATTCTGGCTTCTCACTTAGAGGTCCCGAGTTCGAATCTCAGATGAAGCGGGTCATTTTTACTTTCCCTATACGAATTATGTATATAGTGTATAGGGAAGGTATTGCACTCCACCAAAAAATTCGATACCGAGATTTCACCGGAAATACATGTTTTAGGGTCTCCTATATCTAAAAAAAAGTATTTTCAGAAAAAGGTCCATGTGTGTGTGTATGTGTCCGTGTGTGTGTGTGAACACGATAACTCAAAAACAAAAAGTCGTTAAAATACCAAATTTGGTATTAAAGTTTAGTGTCTTCCAGGGATGCGACACGAAAATTTTGAGAAAAATCCCCCTACCCCAAACTACCATTTACATGGAAATTTTATCGAAAATTTTTTATTTTCTAAAATATGGCTCTAACGATTTTGATGAAAATATCGTAAATTAAATATATTTACCTGACAAATAAAATGTATATTTTGAATTTTCTGGGAATAGAGTCTAAAGACTACTTTATTCTGGGCCAATTTTACGGAATTTTACATAACAGCTAAACCGTAAGAGATGGACAAACACTTACCACACAACAAATGTAGAGCACTTTAAAACACACAATTTATGCTATATACATTTTTTTCGTGGAGTTGATTTTTTTGAGATATTCCTTGTTTTGGTTTCAGCTATAAAAAACTTATACTTTTCTCATACAGGACAAACAAAGCTACTTCAGCCACATAGCAACAAGTTTTTGACTATCACTTTAACCTATGGTACCCCCTTATTTTGCTTCTAATAACAAGGAAGCAAGAAAGGAGACTATGTCTGCTAATATTTTCCTCAATTAAATCAAGTAAATAGAGTAATTTGTTGTAGAGAAAGTTATGTGAATGGAACACATTAGATTTTTTTAACTGTAACCATTCCTTATCCCCCGCAGAGTCTGGACGTATGAATATCGGAATGATTATGGGTGTGTTTATTAATGTAATATTTAAAAATCTGATGTGTTTCATTCATATGACTTTCTCTAATTATTCTACAAACTGTTCTTACTAAAGATTATTATTTTATCTACATCATGAGCAGAATTGGTCTTATTACTTGGTTCCTTGTAAGTAAAAGCTAAATAAGAGAATGTGCTAGTCTAAAACGATAGTCAAATCTTTCAAAGCTGGTCGCTATGCGAAACAATTGAAATTCGGTTCCCTTTGAAGGCCGCAGTAAAACGAGATAGATGAAAGGAAATATGACTTCTCGTTTGCGAGAATTTTAAGTGCCTACTTTAAAATTGAAACGAATAAGACGTAATTTCGGTAATGATTAATGCTGTAAAAATCCATAAGACGTAAATTGTGTTTTAACAAAATCTACCTAGAGTATTTGTGAAATAACTCTTTGCCTATCTTTTTCAGTTTACCAGTTAGACAAAAGACATCCAGAATAAAGAGGTTTTCAGGGATTATGCCCAGAAAATTCAAGATGTTCATTTCGTTTGTGATGAAAATATCTTAAGCACAGATATGGTATTTTAATAAAAATCATTCAATCCATTTTCAGAAATACATAATTTTCGAAAAATGTGCCATGTAAAAGGAAGATATGTGTTGGAGAATTTTCCCGAAATTTTTCCAGTCGCATCCCTGGAAGATGCTGAACTTAAATACCAAGTTTGATATGAACCTACTTTTCGTTTTTGAGTTTTGACCATTAAGATAATTCGGAATCCAGATTTCATATAGCGGATGTAAAATTAGGCACGATTACGTTTCAATTTTTTTAACCAGTTAAGTGTTTCCAAAAAAAAATTCATACAATGAATTGCATATTTACACACACATACATAACATTTGATATTTATTAAATACCGATATATGCAAAGATTTTGATATGTGGATCATTCTAATTTGTAAATAATGTTTTTATTCTCAAACTTGGGACTATATGAGAAAAGCTGAGACTTGGGTGTTTTTATTTTCGAACTATTTTCATTAGAAATTCTAGCTCGATACATAATATCATTGTGACAATGACCTCTCAAATTTCATGCTTTTTTCATGGCAACAGTATTTATAACTTTCTGGCAATTTAAGTAGAGATATTATAATTTTACTAACGATAAAAATTAAATGTAAAGTAAAAACTTAAACTTTCCCCCACTCTTGATTTTTGAAAATAACAGAACCCCTGTCACCCAAAACATTTTAACCAGGAACGCCCATGAAAAATAGTATACAATATTTAAAAATCGGATGTGCCTTATTCACATAATTTTTTCTAATCATTCTGTAACGAACTATTTTACTATTTCATTATGATTTCAGACATAAGCTTATTCACTATGTTTAGAACTTAAATAAATTTATTATTGATAATATTGATAAAGGATATTAACTCAAATTATAATAATTAAAGAACTATAAAGGAAATTTCGAATTGTTATAATTTGTCCTATCTACTTCATACTATATGACATAAACATTAACAAAAATGATCGTATTACATTGTTCCTTGTAAGTAGAAAGGAAATGCACAAATGCACTATGCTAAGGTGATAGTTAAATCTGGCCTCTATGTAATTTGAATTCGGTTCTCTTATTATGGCCAGGAGCAGAAGAAAAGGAAAAAAGACAAATTCCCGTTCGAGAAAACTTTTAATTGTTTTAATAATAAGGAATGTCTGGGAAATGGGTTTTGCCTATCTCTTCAATTTTAACCAGTTATGTGAAAGTCATCCAGACTGAAGAGAGCTTCAGAGGCTATTTCCAGAAAATTTAAGATATACATTTTGTCATGTAAATATATTTAATATTACTATTTTCATCAAAATTATTAGAGCCATTTTTGAGAAAATCAAATCTTCGAAAATTTTACCATCTAAGGGATAGTTTGGTGTGAAGGAATTTTCTTGAAACTCTTCGTGTCGCATCCTTGAAAAATGTTGAACTTAACAAGTTTGTATTTAATGGACTTTTCGTTTTTTAAAAATGTTGTTCACACATAATTAAATATGTGCGCGTACCTTTTTCTTTAAAACTTTTTGTTTGGATTTAAGGGTCTTAAAAATGCAATTCCATTGAAATCTTGGTACTATAGTTGTTAGAAACATTTTTGAGATATTAACCACGTTAAGGGTAGCTGTGGCAATACGAACTTTAATACCACGGTTGGCCGCATTTATCCGATACACTCATGACTTTTTCTACAAATCTGATATAATCTCGTATATTCGCATGAGACTCTCTAGATATTTGTTACTTTCTTTTATTAGTACGTCATAGTACATAAATAGAGTAGATATTGCATTCTACCCAAAAATTTGATATACGTTTAATGATCCTCTCTAGCCATAAAAGGTATTTTCACAAAAAGATCCGAGCTTGTTCGTGTGTGTAACTGTGAACACGATAATTCAAAAACGGAAAGTCCGTTAAACACCAAACTTGATATTTAAGTTCAGCATCTTCCAAAGAAGCGACGCCAAGATTTTCAAGAACACCCCAAACATGGAACATTTTTCGAAAATGTTGATTTTCTAAAAAAAATTTGCTCTAACGAATTTGTTTAAAATATCGTATATGAACATATTTAAGTGGCTAATAAAATGTATATATTTAATTTTCTGTGAATAACATCTGAAAACCCTTTGACTGTAGATGACTTTAGTATAATTAGTAAACCGTAGTAAACATGTAGATACACACAATTTATGTAACATACTATTTTGTGAAGTTAACCATTTTCGAGATATTCCTTGTTATTCGTTTCAATTTTAAAAGACTTCAAACTTTTCTCATGTGGGGAGCGTCATTCCTATTTCTTTTGCTTCACTTCTCGTCATCTAAAGAGAACCGAACTTCAATCGCATAGCAACCAGCTTTAAAAGATTTGACTATCGCTTTATCATAGCTTATTCCCATTTATTTTCCTTCTACTGATAATGAAATAAGTAATCGGCAACTTCTGGTAATATTTATCTTGATTAGCAGTAAATAATTAGAAGAATAAGCTTTTGTAAAAGTAGTTTGATAGAGAATAGGTAGGGAAAGGCATATCAATGGAACACATCAGAGTTTTTAAAAACAGCTTCTACGGATTTTTCTTTCGGCTCCATGTTAATCTATATAAACCTTTGCAGAAGTGATTTCATTAGTTTTCCATATAGTTACAGAGGATCCTGCAGGTTGAGAAAGTACAATAGCTCTGAAGTGTCTTATTCCTTCCATTATGACAAACTAACTTGCTCCTAGTATGAGATGGTTTTTGAGGTATTCGAAAATTCAAATAACGCCCAAGAATTGAAACGCTTAAACTCTCAAAAGTGTACATAATTTATTCTAATGGCTTACATAGTACTATTACCATTGCACGTAGGAATCAATTGTTATAGTTTAATGTTTGTACAACAGTGTATAACTTTTATTTACAATGAAGAGGTCAAATGATTGTTATCAATATTAAACTATTCTAAATGTATCATATCATATGCATCATATTATCAAATAGGTAGAGTAGCATACAATTAGGGGGCACGTTTAGGCGTCTAAAATCTCTCCTAAAAATAAGTTTAAAGTTCCAATAAAATTGTAGAAAATTAACCAATTCATATTTTTGCCTTTGATTAATATAATAACTGCTATCTAGTGACAGTACGTCAAGACATTTTCAAGTCATTTGCCAGTAGTTCGCAATCTCCTCGCCAGGTCCTTCTACAGTCAAGGCCTTCTTTATCTTTGTCACTCCTATATATCCCTCGACAATCGATTATACTCGTATATTGGATATGAATTATTGTTTCTTTCACATCGGTCGTGTGTAGTGCACAATTTGCAGAAGTAGAGTCAGAGTGAAAAATTCAATGCCATAGGCAGGATTTGAGCTGCGTAACTTTGGTTTCTATTATTATTTTAAAGATAATGTTATTTTAACGCCGTCACGGGTATAGGTATGTTTTATTGTTAGAATCAGCTGAAAAATTAGTGCCATAGCCGGGATTTGAACACGGTTCTGCCGCTTTCCATGCGTTGCTTCCTTGTAAGTAGAAGCGAAATAAGGGAGTACCATAGTTTAATGTGATAGTGAAAAGCTTTTTGCTATTTGACTGAATTTCCTTTGTATGGACCGGAGTTTACAAATTCCTGTGTGAGAAAAGTTTGTTTTTTAAAGCTGAAACCAAAAACAAGGAATATCTTAAAAAGGAGCAACTCCATGAAAAAAATGTATATAACATAAATTGTGTGTTTTAACGTGCTCTATAGTTTTTCTGTTGTACGTTACTGTCCATCTCTTACGGCTTAGTAGTTATGCAAAATTCCGTAAAATTCACCCAGAATAAAGTTGCCTTCAGAGGCTGTTCCCAGAAAATTCAGATATACATTCATATACATTTCATTTAATATGCGATATTTTAATCAAAATCGTTAGAACCATTTTTGAAAAAGTCAAAATTTTCGAAAAAGGTTCCATTTAAAAAGTAGTTGGGGTGGGGAGATTTTTATTGAAATTCTTCATGTCGCATCTTTGGAAGATACCAAACTTAAATGCCAAGATTCGTTTTTGAGCTAAGCTGTCCACAGACACAGGGGGACCCAAAACATGTATTTCCGGTGAAATCTCAGTATCGAATTTTTAGGAGTATTACAATATCTTCTCTATAGTAGTAGTACGTGTAGAGAAAGTAAAAACTACATCAAAGTAATAGCTTGGGATTGTTTTCAAACGATTTGCCAGACGCATGCGCTCTTACAAAGGCTAATGAAACAGTTTCTACAAAACAAAACAAAGTGGTGTGTATCCTTGAGCAAGTGGGTTTGGTATGAAATCATTAGAGGCAGTGACAATGCGTCGTAACGCCGTTTAACAGCCATTATACGAGCTTATGGCGAACAGCCGGCCGTCTCATTGTATGCAGCGATCGTAAAGCAGGGAACGTTTTTGTCTTACTTTATGTGGCATCGTTGCGGTCACCTGCAAACAGACACTCATAGCGGCTTTCCGCGGAATGCTCCCTCTTCGTAGTAACAAAGTACCGATACAATACGCAAATGCATCGGTTTCTGCGAACTGGCAAACGGAGGGGGAGGTAGACAGGAAAAACATGCAGGAAAACCATCAAATCGGGTTTGATATCTTCACACTCTTCCTTTACCAATGACATCTCGCCCATAGTTACAGTAGTACTATGACTTTCTCTACATATTCTACAAACAAACTTCTTACAAGTGATTTTTCTTCTTTCTACTCCATGCTAATCAAGATACACATTAGCAGAATGTTCTTATTACTTAGTTACTTATAAGTGGAAGAGAACTAAGGGAATACACTAAAGCGATAGTCTAATGTTTTAAATGATGTCACTATGCTTATGTCATTGAAATTCGCTTCTTTGCATGAGCAGGAGTAAAAAGGAAAAAAAAAAAAAAAAAAAAAAAAAAAACACGGTCAACTTCCTGTTTGAAAAAAGTATAAGTATTTTAAAATTGAAACCAACAAGGGTTTATCTCGGAAACGGTTAGCTCCACGGCAAAATTGTAAAGGGCATAAATTGTGTGTTTTGCTGGATCTACATGCTTCTCTATTTCTTATGGTTTATCAATTATGTAAAAGCTGTTCAGAGCTATGAAGACTTCAGAGGCTATTCTCAGGAAATTAAGTACATGCACTATATTGTCTTGCAAGTATCTTTACATACTTTAATGGCTGACACCATTTTTGAGAAAATAAAAATGTTCCAAAATGTTTCCAGTAAAGATAGATTGGGGTGGAAGATTTTATTGTAAAGCTTCATATCGCTCCCTTGAGAGATTTAAACTTAAATACCACACAAACACACACCCACACACATACATCCTTTTCTAAAAATGTTGTTTTTATTCAGGAGACTCAAAATATATATTTCTGCTGAAACCTTCTTGTTGAATTTTTGGGTGGGAAACAATATCTTCTCTACCTGCTATGTATACTATACATACGTGCTAGAGAAAGTAAAAAGTTATACTCTCATCTATATGTATTACGCTACTCAAGATGTATGGAATATATTGATAATGACTTCTGTATTTAGCATTCAGTTGATTATTTTTGTCACAACGTTTTTTGTAGATTGTATTACCTAATAGTTTAAGATAATTGATTATTATTAATATTATTGTTGTATTTTTCTAAGAATATTTCAAATTAAACGAGAAGTGTTTGGATGCAATATGCGCGAATATTACACTTTCTTTGCGGTAATTGATTCTCTAGTGGAATGAGTGCAAAAAAAAATGTAAATTTTAAAGATGTCCATTGATAAAACTGTCACTTGGAAAAGTCTAAACTAATATTCGGAAAACGAATAAGGTTACGAAAAACTTTGACGTAAATGCGTATTTTAATGACATTTGCAATGTTTCAGTAGTAAGTTTTGCGGTCTTTTATAGTTTTCTATTTATACAAAATTAAAAAAGAGCAAATGAAGGTTCATGATACATATTTTACAAGCCGTGTTTTACCCTCTTGTATATACCTGGAATGTGTAATGAAATACATAAAACGCAACACGAGACAATAGAAAAGTGATGTTTTGCAGGAGTAGTTTGTAGAAGCTATATAAAATAGATAAAGAATAGTACGTAGAGAAGATCGCGTGAATGCAAAAGATTTTCAACCTCAAACATGACTTTTAATGATTTTTATTAAAATATTCGTGGTTAATATACTTATCTGAATGATTAATATTACATACATACTACATATTCTGTAACCAGCCTGAGAAGCTCTGTTTATCAGTTTTATATAATTTTAAGGCATTGGGGACAGAGTGGCACAGAGAGAAAGAAAGAAATAGATAAAGAGAATAAACATACTTAGCGCTCGCAAATGTAAATCTCGTTAAAATGGATAATTTATGGCCAAATAATTTGTCGTATTAGTTTTTACTTTCTCTACTATGCATATAATAGGTTTAGAAAAGATATTGTATTCCTCAAAATATTCAATATCAAGGTGTAACCTGTAACATATTTTGGGATTCCCTGAGTCCAAAAAATAATTGTTTGCAAAAGATCCGCGTGGTGTGTGCGTGCGTGCACAGCATAGCTCAAAAACGAAAAGACCTTTAAATACTAATTATCTTCCAAGAAGGCGACTAAAAGACTTTCAAGAAAATCCCCCAACCCCAAACTACCCTTTACATGGAAAAATTATTGAAAAGTTAATATTTCTCAAAAATGGCTCTAACGACTTTGGTTAAAATACTGTATATATAAGGTATTTACATGGTAGATAAAATGTAGGTATATCTTGAATTTTCTGGGAATAGCCTCTGAAGAATTCTTTATTCTGAATGAATTTTGTATAACTGTTAAACTATAACAGACAAAAACTTGCTACACAACAATTTGTTATATACATTTTTTTGTAGAGTTAATCATTTCCAAGATATTCTTTGTTGTCGGTTTCAATTCTAGGCTATTTAAACATTTCTCAAACGGGAGGTCATCTTTCGTTTCATCTGTATTTTGTAATAACTCCTCGCTGTACAAAGCGAACTGAATTTCAAATATTTTCACAGCGACTGACTTTTTAAAAAAAATTGACTACCGTTTTAGCCTATTCCTTATTTCCCTTCTGCTTAAAATGAACTAATACAATAATTTCTGTTATGTTTATGCCGAATACCGCGATGTATGTTAATGTGGTAATCTTCTGTAGCAATAGTTTGTAGAGAAAGTCATGTGAATGGAATACGTAAGGGTTTTTTTTTTCTGAACTATTCGTTATTATTGAGTTAAATGTTCAAATAATTTATACTTTCTTAGTTTTAAGTTCATAAATTTGTTTGATGTTGTCATGCAGAGAGTATAGATTGTTTTTGTGAGCTCTTTTGCGATTTGTCACCTTGGAAATAACACTTATTTACGCCACTTGGGGAGAAAATGAATTGCTCAGTACTTAATATTCTGATAAAAATACAGTTTCGGGTAGAAGCTACATATTAATGTAACAATTTTAAAGCTGAAACATTTCCAGGAGCCTCTGTTTAATGAAGACGTTTCTTCTGAGGAATTCGACAGGAGCCAAATCTCGACCGGCATCTTGGCAGGATACAGAAAAACACTCGTGGCCAGGCTTCGTTTGATGGGAAATGTGGTGTGAAGGCGGGCTGCCTATTGAGGGTATAAGCACCTTTAAATTGTAGGTATGCACTCCGTCACACACGTACAAGTCAGCACTGGGCTCGCTTTCGTTCGTCGTTTGTCTTAGTAGGGCGAACAAGAAGTTGTGGAGAGAGATGTCCAAGCCTAATGTATCTGTATGAATTGTTGTTACTCTATCTCAGACAAGAACGGTCCTGTTGTAAACAACATGCCACAACGGATTCAACCACCAGCATGCTTGTCGCTACAGTGTGCTCATAAGGCTTGTAGCTAAATCTGTCGTGGTGATTTGCCCCCTCCCGAGTACACTCGGGCGACTAGTTCCTGCTCCTGGCTCCTGTCAGTGATACCTTTATGAGAATAAATGAAATAAGAGATTGTCTGTAATTTATTCAATCTATGTGTTACAGAATCAAGATAAAAATTAGGCAGAAATGGATTAATTTGATATTTTCTTTAGATTCCAAGAAAATAAGGGAAATAGGCAAAATATATATTCACATCTTTTAAAACCTGGTGCTACGTGATGTCCTTAAGATTCCGTTCTATTTATACGAACAATATGAAAAAAGGAACGGAAAAAAATATGATGAAGACTTCCCATTTGAGAAAAGTATAAGTATTGGAAAATTCAAACAAAAAACAAGGAATATCTCGGAAATAGACTCAAAAATCTTATGCGACTTTCTCTAGCAAACCTTCCTTACTTTTTAACTACTTCATGCTAAACATTAGTATAAATGGTCATACTAGTAAGTTCCTTATAAGTAAGGAAAATTAGGAATTACACTAAGCTAAAGCGATAGTCAAATATTTTAAAAGTTGGTTTCTATGTGAAACAATTGCCTTCCCTAGAGTAAAACAAAAGAGAGATGAAACGAAAGTTGACTTCCCGCTTGAGAAAGTTTAAGTAGTTAAAACTGAAACCAATAACAAGGATTATCTCGAAAATGGTTAAGTTTATAAAAATTGTATACTATATTATTTTTGGTAGCAAGTTTTTGTCTATCTCTTACAACTTACGAGTTATACAAAATTCATCTAGAACGAAAATATCTTCATAGGCTATTCCCAGAAAATGCAAGATATACATTTCGTTTGTCATAAAAATATATTAAGCATGTAGTATTTTAATAAAAATGTTAGAGCCATTTTTGAGAAAATAAATTTTTTTGGAAGATGTGCCATGTAAAGGGTAGTTGAAAATGGGGGATTTTACCGAAAATCTTCGTGTCGCATACTTGGGAGACACTGAACTTAAGTTTGGTATTTAACAGACTTTTCGTTTTTGAGTTATGCTGTCTACAGACACACACACACATATATACAAGCAACACAGGCGGACATATATACACGGACCTTTATCTAAAAATACGTTTTTTTTTATTCGGCTAACCCCAAAATATGTATTTCTGGTGGGAATCTGGTATCGAATTTTGAGGTGGTATATATTGTTATAGGTTCAAGGGAAATAAGGCAATATTCACATCTCTTAAAAGCTGGTGCTAAGTGATGTCCTTTAGATTCCGCTCTATTTGCATGACCAAGATGAAAAAAGAAAAAAAGCGAGATGAGCACTTATCAGTTGAGAAACGCATAATTAGTTAGAAAACCAAAAAACAAGGAATATCTCGGATAGCTCCAAGAAATGCATTTGACATAAATTATGTATTTTAACGATATTTAATTGTTTGTAGTAAGATTTTGTTTGTCTCTTACGTTTTACCAGTTATGCAAAATCATCCAGAAGAGGAATTCAAGATGTACATTTAATTTTATATAAACATATCTGAAAGCTGTGGTATTTAAATAAAAAATGTTTGAGCTTTTTTAAAACAAAGAAAATGTTCCATGTAAACGGTAATTTAATAATAATATAGATACAGCACACAAGTTGTGTATAGAGTGGATTGTTTGTCACGAGTACTATCAATTTACCTTTCACAGAATTTCAAGAGGAATGTTTCCCGGTTGCATGATATTACTGCACTGTTCACCACACAGGTGTCGTCTGGGTCGCGGAAACACTCGGTTTTGCACACTTTGTGGTGGTGAACATGTTCCGCCAACGAGTTGACGAAGTGCCGCAGATTCGATTGGTGTCTATTTATTTCCTGATCAACATGGCCTCCATTGTGTAGAATCCCAGCCAGATCGTCATTCTGTCCTGGAGTAGTTTTCCCCAGCGTCTGTGTATGGCAGCCCATGCTTCAATCTTGAGTCTTCAATGAAGAAATTCTGCTTAGCGAATTCTCACGCTAGCCTGGATTAAACGGTAAACGGTATTTTAAAAGTCTTCGTATCACATTCTTGAAGACGAACTTAAATATTAAGTATGGTATTTAATAAACTCTTTGTTTGAAGTATGCTCGGGCGTTTTTATAAAAATACTCTTTTGGGGCTCAGGAGACCTTAAAATATATATTGCGTGAAATCTTGAAGTCGAAATTTTGCGTAGAATACAATACTAAGCGCCGCGCACCTTTTCGTGGAAGGAAAAGCGAGGACCGGGAGGAAGAAGAGAGACCTCGAATGGCTGTCTTTTCTCACCGTTGTCAACCAAGGAACTTTCCTTCTTTGAGGCCCTCAGCGATTATTGTGGATAGTTATATAATTTACCGCAAAATACTGAATTATTAAATAATACACAGCGCACGTACATGTACATGAACTATAGGATCTGTAGACAGAGTTAAAGTGTAGCCTTAAAGCTATTAGATATCAGGGTGTATAGCGTACTTCAGGTCTCAATGCTGTTGCTCTGCTTCCGAAATCACGCGAGACTTCCGAATGGAGACAAGCGAGAGTGCTCATGGTACTTCTACTTAATATACGTAGTAGAAAAATTATAGGAAAGTAAATAAAGCTTTTACACAATGTTGCAGTTACTTATAAGGTTTTATCCACTCACTTTAGAATCTTGATGTGCGTTTTCTGTGGTACTGCGCTGATGAAAGTGGTGCAACGTCAGAAATCTATATTTACCGTTTTACTTTGATGTTCTCTTGTGAATATTTTCGACCTAACAGCTCTGTTGAAGTTACGCTGATTGTTAAACGAGGCAAAGCTAGTTGGCAACCAGCGGGTCGCCAGGTGCTGCTATTCGCGTAATGAAGGCGTCCACATGTCGCTGAGGAAATTGCGCGTGAATATTCGTTTGATGAATGGAATCGGAGTGTGGCAAATTAAAATTGGCGCGGCTCTGTTCATCAGACGGATGATTCCTGATGTGGGGAAACCGAGGGTATCCTCTTGTGCCTTTAGAACTAATTTATCATTACATGCATGAGAGCTAGCGCCTCTTTGGCGAAAATTTAAGACAGTAAATGATTCAACAAGTGTTTCTGTTGTTAAGAGTCGATCTTCAACTCGATAACATCATTAGCGGAGCTCATTCACTACACCCATTGTTTCTATTTGACTGCAATACCAGCTGTCATCCCATAATCTAATCACGTATTATTTTCGGGGGAAGAAAAACTCGGGCGGCTTTATCCACACTCTGTTAGTTCTTTCTCTACGCGTATATACAATGTACATAGTACGAGAAATATAGAAAATATACTTTACTTCATCCGAAATTAGACACTGTGATTGTTTCCTAAATACATGTTTTGATTACCCCCGATGTGTGAGTGAAGCCGACAGCATAGTTAAAAAAGAAAATAGGTAATTTTAAATACAGAACGACATGAAGATTTTCAGAAAAATCTCCCTAATCCAAATTATCCTTTATATGGAAGTAATAAATTTTCTCAAAAATTTCTGTAAAATTTTGATTAAAATACCATACATTGAAGATATGTACATCATAAAATATATCCTAAATTTTCTAGAAATAACCTCTGAAACCCTCACCAATCTAATAAAATTTACTGTTCCTATAATTCCAGATATACCTGCAAGATGTTACATCTACTGCAGGTGGCTTTAACATAACTGGTGCACTATAGGAAATGGAAAAAATCTTACTACGAAAATAGGTAGATATTGTTAAAACATAAAAATGTTCTCTTTTACGGTGGGTTTCCTTATTCCGTGTTGTGATTTAAATTTCCCAGTTCTAAACACTTTTCTCAAGTGGGAAGTTGTAAAACTTAGAACAAATAAGTAATAAGACTATTGTACATAGTTAAAATGTACGGTATAGAAAATTATACAAAATTCTTGCCAAATGAGGTGAGCTTCACAGACTATTGCTAGAAAATTCAAGTTTTTGTTGTTCGATATGTGGCATTTTAATCAAAATCCTGTCACCCATTTTTTTGAGAAAATAAAAAAATTTCTACAAATTGTCCACGTGAAGGATATAGTTAGGAATGGGTAAATCATTGTGTCGCACCTTTGCAACTTAAATGCCAAGATTAATATTTATTCGATTTTCGTTTTAGAACACTTTTTACTTTCTCTACACGTAGGTACTATGTATATAGTGTATAGAGAAGGTAATGTATCGCACCAAAAATTCGATACCGAGATTTCACCGTAAATACATGTTTTGGGTCTCATTGAATCCAAAAAAAGAGGCATTTTTGGAAAAAGTTCCGTATGTATCTATCAGTCTGTCGGTCTATCTATGTGTGTGTATGTGTGTGTGTGTGTGTGTGTGTGTGGTCAGCGTAGCTCAAAAACGAAAAGGCCGTTGAACACCAAACTTGGTAAATAAGTTTGGTATCTTCCAAGGATACGACACGAAGATTTACAAGAAAACCCCCCACCCCCAACTACCCTTTACATGGAACTATTTTTAAAAGGATTTGCTTTTCTCAAAAATGGCTCTTACAGTTTTTATTAACATTTCGTATAGGTATTAAAGATATTTACCTTACAAATAATATGTATCTATATCTTGAATTTTCTGGGAATAGCCTCTGAAGACTGCATTATTCCGAATGAATTTTGCGAAATTTTGCATAACTGCTAAACCATAAAAGATGGACAAAACTTTACAATAAAAGTGTAGAGCGCGTTAAAACACACAATTTATGTGTGCATATATATCGTGGAGTTGATTAGTTTTGAGATATTCCTTGTTTTTGGTTTCAGCTTTGAAAAGCGTGTACTTTTCTCGTACAGGAATTTGTCAACTCGTGTCCATACAAACAAAGGAACTTCAGTCACCTAGTAACCAGCTTTGGACTTCACTTTAACCTATGATACTCCCATATTTCGCTTCTACTTACAAGTAGGCAAGTAATAAGACTATTTCTGCTAATTTTTTCTCGACTAGCTTGAAGTAAATAGAAGAATAAGCTTATTAACAATAATTTGTTGCACAGAAGTATAGAAAGTCATGTGAATAGAACACATCAGATATTTAATACTGGGCCATATGGAGCAATTTTATTAGAATGAATTTTCACAATATAAATTATTTAAATAACCATAAAAGCTAGAATTTTGAAACATAACAAAAACATAACAACTGGAATAAATTTCAGCTAGATAAAAACATACTGTGAATTTGCAAAATTTCGCACATACATTATTTTAAGCAAACAAAAACATTTATATTAATGTGTAGAATTTATATGTAACTATAATGGGTAGAGAAGGTTATGTGTATTTTTGATACATATTAAGAGTTAGCTAACATCACAGAAACACCCTAAACACTGTGTCACAGAGGTGTAACAAATGAAGGAAGATGGTATTTGTCAGGAATGCACAGGTGGGTGGATGGTAGACCGCCCCACTTGTAGAAGCAACAAAATTCCACACATGTAATTTATTTACTGTTTAATCAAATTAACAACGCGATACGGTCCGGGAACTGCTCCCAGAGTTGTTAATTGAAAGATTATTCATCTGTCGTTCTTTGTTGGCTAGCGCCCAGCAGCCGGGTGCCAAGTGCTGCTCGTCTACACGCTCTGTGACCACCAATCACAAATATTCCATCCACATTGTCACTGAATTAAACCCGATTATCTGGTAACCCCAATACTGCCGATCTCTCTGCATTATCAGTTTCGGAATATATACACCCTCTTGTCTGAGCTCAAAGCTGCCTGCTTCAAAACTTTTAGATGACTTTTCTCCTGAAAAAATCTGTTAAAAAGCTTATTCTTTTTTCTACTTAATGCCAATCGAGATACTCATTAGCGGAAATTTAAATAGAAGGGGAATAATGGAATATACTAGTCAAAAACGAAAGTTAAATCCTGCCAAGTGGATGAAATCCTTGGCTTCGCATTGCAGCAGTTGATAAATTCCCGTATGTGAAAAGTTTAAATATTTTAAACCTGGAAAAAATAACAAGGAATGTCTAAGTCCACGAAAAAAATGTTTATGCCATAAATTGTGTGTTTTATCGTGATCTCAAATCAGTAAGTTTTTGTCTATCTCTTACGGTTTACCATTTATGAAAAATTCAATAAAAATCATCTAGTATAAACAGGTCTTTAGAGGCTATTCCCAGAAAATTCATACACATTTAATTCGCAATTTAAATATCTTAAATATAAGAGATTTTAATCAAACTCGTTAGAGCCATTTTTGAGAAAATCTAAATTTTCGAAATTTTTTCCATGTAAAGGGTAGTTGGGGGTGGGAGATTTTCTTGAAAATCTTCGTGTCGCATCCTTGGAAGATACCGAACTTAAATACCAAGTTTGGTATTTAGCAGTATTTTTGCTTTTGAGCAATGCTGCCCACCCACCCACACACACACTGACATTTTTTTTTTAAAATCCTTTTTACTTTCTCTATACGCATTATGTACATAGTGTATAGAGAAGGTATTGCACTCCACCCAAAAATTCGATACCGAGATTTCACCGGAAATATATGTTTTAGGGTCCCCAATATCCAAAAAAAGCATTTTCACAAAAAGGTCCGTGTATGTGTGTCCGTGTGTCCGTGTGTCTGTGAACACGATAACTCAAAAACGAAAATCCGGTAAAATACCAAACTTGGTATTTAAGTTTAGTATCTTCCAGGGATGCGACACGAAGATTTTGGGAAAAATCCCCCCACCCCCAACTACCCTTTACATGGAACTTTTTTCGAAAATTTTTATTTTCTCAAAAATGGCCCTAACGGTTTTGATTAAAATTTCGTATATTAAATATATTCACCTGACAAATAAAATGTATATCTTGAATTTTCTGGGAATAGCCTCTGAAGCGTAGTTTATTCTAGATGAATTTTACTGAATTTTAAATAACTGCTAAACCGTAAGAGATAGACAAAAGCTTACTACACACAAAATGTAGAGCACATTAAAACACACAATTTATGTGATCTACATTTTTTTCGTGGAGTTCGTCGTTTTTGAGACATTCCTTATTTTTGGTTTCTGCTATGAAAAACGTATACTTTTCTCATACAGGAACTTGTCAACTGTCATTTATATAAACAAAGGAACTTCATTGACATAGCAACCAGGTTTTGACTATCACTTTAACCTATTGTAGTCCCTTATTTCGCTTCTACTTACAAGGAAGCAAGTAATAAAACTATTTCTGCTATTTTTTTTCTGATTAGCATAAAGTAAATAGAAGTATAAGCTTTTTAAGAATAATTTGTTGCAGGGATATAGAGAAAGTCATGTGAATGGTACACATCAGATTTTTTTGGATTCAGGAGGTCCCAGAACATATATTTCCGGTGACATCTCGGTATCGAATTTTTGGGTGGAATATAATACCTTCTCTATACACTATGTACATAGTTCGTGTACCAATCCAATGAAAATATATACCATTAACATACAGATTGCAAAGGAACAACCCGCCATATGGCTGTTGCAGTTAAAGGCGGTATATAAATTGCAATATCATATGTAACGTTCACGTGACTTTCTACCTATTCTGCGAAAGACTTGACATCTTATACTTTATGCTAATCTGATAAACATTAGCAAAAAAGGTGTTATTACATATATCCTTGTACATACAACGGGAATAGAGGAATATATCAGGCTTAAGTTATAGTCAAATCGTTTAGGAGTGGGTCGCTATGTGATGGCATTAAAATTCGGTTCTCCTTGCATGATTACGATGAAAAAAAATTCATACGGCTTTCTCTGCCTATTCTGCAGCAAATTATTCTTACAACCGGTCATGCGGCATGCTAATCGAAATAAATATTAGCAGAAATAGCTTTGTTGAATATTTTCTTTTAGGTTTAACAAGTGAATAAGAGCATAGTCAAATTTTAGGAGCTCGTCAGTGTTTGAGTGCTTTAAAATGCGTTCTATTTGCATGGTCAGGATGACGTTAAACCAAACTCAAGGAATATCTTGGAAATGATCAATTTTATGAAAAAGAAGAACATATTTGAAATAAATTGTCTGTTTTGAGGAAGTATACATTTTTGTTAAATGATAACTATGTCTTGCAGTTTACCAGTTGTGCAAAAGCCATGAGGAAGACTTCAGAGAACTTCATAGGCTATTTTCAGAAAGTTCCAGATATAAAATTTATTTCTCATGTAAATATCTTTAATATATGTCATTTTAATCAAAATCGTTAGTACCACTTTTGAGAAAATCGAAAACCTTCCATGTAAAGGGTAATTTGGGTTGGGGCATCTTCCAGAAATCTTCGTGTCAAATTCTTGGAAAACAACCAAGTATTATACTTAACTGGCTTCTTATTTTTGAGTTATGTTGTTCACAGGCATATAATGTCGCCCTTCGGAGTGTAATGATAACCATATACCCAAGGTTGAGGGTTCAAACTCGCGGAGGACGATGCATTTCTTCGGTGTAAAAACCTCAGCATGACTTCCTTCGGAAGGAAAGTAAAAATCTTGGTCCCTTTTCATAAAATTAATGCACATAAAAGAACCTCAATCCTGATAAAGGGGCCTCTGAGCAAAATTAATCGGTATTTCACGCCCAATATGAAATGGGACGCTGAGAGCCACATTAGTTAAACAGCGTCTATAAATACAAAACTCCATTTCCACAGACATATTATACACAGAACTTTTTCTACAAATGTGTTACATTCAACCTGTTCTGCAAAACTATTCCAACAAAGTATTATTCTTCTATCTACCTCATGTTAAATGAGATAAACAGTAGCAGAAATTTAGTTCTTTATAAGTGGAAGTGAACTAAGGGAATATGCTAGACTGAAGTTGTCGCTAAGCGGTTGATTGCGAAATTCGGTTCTCTTTGCGTGCTGGAGTAATCCAAATGAAAAATGAATTAGACTTCCTATTTGAGAAAATTGTATTTAAAAATTCAAGCCAAGAACAAGGAATATCTATTACATAATTGTATGTTTTAATGGATCTACATTTTTGTGTGGTACATTTTGCCTACCTCTTACAGTTTAACAATTTTGCAAAATTATTCAGAATGAAGATGACTTTTCATGTAAGCAGCCTTAATGAACGATATTTTAATTGAACTCCTTAGAGCCATTTTGGAGTAAATCAACACTTTCGATACTTTTTCAGCGTAAAGAGTAACTTGGGATAGCGAGTCCCCTCCTTGGAATATGCTGAACTTAAATATTAAGTTTGGTATTCAAGCAACCTTTCATTTTTGGGTCATCGTTTTCACAAATCCATGAACACACACATGGACATTTTTATTCACAGTGGCATCTCGGTATGAAATGTTTGGTGGAATCAAATATTTTTTCTGTGTACTATACAAGAGTAGAGAAAGTAAATATGGTTTTATTGGATTCAGAGGACCTGAAAACATGTATTTCCGGTGAAATTTTGGTATCGAATACAATATCTATACTACCTACTATGTATGAAGTAGTGATACTAAAATGCTTTATAGGATACAGGGGTTCTGAAAACGTGTGCTTCCGGTAAAATGTGGTATTGAATTTTTGGGTCAAATGCAATACTTTCTCTACCTATATACTGTGTACGAGTAGAGAAAGTAAAAATGGTTTTATTGGATTCAGGGGTCTTGAAAACATGCATTTCTAGGAAATCTCGATGTCGAACTTTTGGGTGAAATATACCTTCCCTACTTATGTACTATGAATGAAGTAAAGAAGTTGAAATGCGTTACCGTGTTTTTTTTTTTTCCTTCTAAAAGTTCCGGAGCCTTGTCGGGACTCCGGCGCTGTATTCCTTTACCTTTTTCCTCTTTTTTCCATTTTACCTATATTTACTTTTGCTTTCCGTTTTCTATTTACTCACAAATACACATTTACAAACACTCATGCCCAAGAAGGGACTCGAACCCACGATCCCCTGTTCCATGAAGCACCAAAGCAAGACGCGAGTGCAGCTATTGGACCGGCAAGGGTTGAGGGATCCTGAAAACTTGTATTTCTAGTGAAATTTCGGTATCGAATTTTGGGTGGAATATAATATCTACTTTTCTACCTACATACTATGTATACACGTGCAATGTGATCAAATACTCAACTAAACTGTTTGAAATTTGTAAAAATCAGCAATTTCACTAAATCTGAATAAACTTAAACATGTATTAATCTTCAGGTAGGTATGAGAAGGAATATTTGATAATTTGAAGTTGCAGGTGGTGGCAACTAAAAATAATTCTGTGTCGGAATGTGCTGACGCTGGTTTTGTTGTGAAAGACCGCGGCTCCGACAACGAACCCTGGCCATTTTTCTGCGGCTCGTTAGCTCCAGTCCGTGGGGTTTAAGTTCCTGACAGCGCTCTGATGCCGTGTATCGATCACGGACCCTGAGAGGCCCTGGCGTAAACCGACACAATTTGTCGTGCTGGCCTGTCGTCGCGAACAGCTCACACTGGCTCCATATCAAGCCCGCCAAATTGATATTCATGCACTGTCACATCATCCCGTTCAAAAATAACTTCATACATCGCTAAACTCCAAAACATTTCTGATGAAAACAATTAAATACATAAATATTCCCTCATATGATATTAGGCACTACAGACTGATGCTCTAGCACAGAGATTCCAAACTTAAGAGGCACCAGGGGTCGTATAACCATGGGGCGCAGGACAGTTTAAAATTAGATAATATTTTATATTCGAGCTTGAAAAAATAAGTGTTCATTCACTTAAGTTTCACTACCTATAACAATCCGTTTGATCGTTATGTGGTGTTGAAATTCCATCTCTTTTACTTGACCATGATAAAAAAGTACGAATGACGATTTCCCATATGCGAAAAATACATTTTGGAAAATTAAAATTGTAATAAGGAAAAATCTCGGAAATGTATACCTGAACAACAAAATTGCATCTGATATATTTTGTGTTTTGACTGAATATACATTTTTATGTAGTAAGTTTTTGCCTATTTCTTCTGGTTAACCAGTTATCCAAGTCACCTAGAGTAAAAAGGTTCTCAGACGTTTTACAGAAATTTTAAAATATACATTTTATTTGCCATACAAATATTTTATACACGATATTTATATCCAAATTGTTAGAGCCATTTTTGAGAAAAGTAACATTTTCGAAACATTTTTCATATAAAGGGTAGTTTGAAATGGGGGATTTTCTTGAAAATCTTGGTTTCTCATCTTTGGAAGATGAACTTAAATATCAAATTTAGTATTTAAAAAACTTTTATTTTTCTGGGTTATACTGACCATGGAAATACGAACACACACAAGCCTGCGGTGCCACAAGTAGTAAAAGCGGGCGTTAAACACTACCAAAAGAAAACACACAACAAATACCTTTTTCTATAAATATATATTTTTTGGATTCAGGGGACCCTAAACGAGTATTTCCGATGAAATTTCTTTATCGATTTTTATGATGTAATTCAATATGTCTCTACCTATGTACTAACTACGAAGCATAGTTTTATTTTTTTGTTTTTCCTTATTTCCTTGTACAAACGTAATAAATCCATTTCTAATGTTTAGTTTGATAAACCTTAAAGTACTCGTAGATAGAAGAATAGACTTTTATAAGAATAGCTTGTTGCAGCATAGGGAGAAAAAGATTTGTCAATTTTTACTTTGATTCTACAAAGCTTCAAGGTTTTTACATTAATTTTTTAAAAATCTGACGTGTACCATTCACATGACTTTCTCTACATCTCTGCAACAAAATTCTCTTAAAAAGGTTATAGTTCTATTTACTTCATGTTAATCAGACTAAAATAGCAGAAATAGTCTTAATACTTGGTACCTTGTTGCTAGGTTTGCTTTGTTCCTTGCTGGTTGATATGTCACTGAAGTTCCTTTGTTTGTATGGAAGCTGTTGACAAATTCCTATATGAGAAAAGTATAAGTTTTCATAGCAGAAACCAAAAACCAAGGAATGACTCAAAAACGATGACTCCGCGAAATAACTGTATATAACATAAATTGTGTGTCTTAACGTGCTCTACATTTTTCGTGTAGTAAGCTTTTGTCCATCACTTACGGTTTAGCAGTTATTCAAAATTCCGTAAAATTCATCCAGAATAAAGTGGTCTTCAGAGGCTACTCCCAGAAAATTCAAGATATACATTTTATTTGTCAGGTAAATATCTTTAACAAACGAAATTTTAAACAAAATCGTTAGAGCCATTTTTAAGAAAATCAACAATTTTGAAAAAAGTTCCATGTAAATGGTAGTTGGGGGTGGGGGGATTCTTCTCAAAATCTTAATGTCGCATCCTTGGAAGATACTAAACTTAAATACCAAGTTTGGTATTTTAGCTGGTTTTCGTTTTTGAGTTATAGTGTTCACAGACACACGGACACACTAACACACGGACACACACACACACACGGACACACACACACACACACACACACACGGGCCTATTTGTGAAAATGCTTTTTTTGGATACAGGGGACCCTAAAACATATATTTCCGTTGAAATCTCGGTATCGAATTTTTGGGTGGAGTGCAATACCTTCTCTATTCACTATATACATAGTGCGTATAGAGGAAGTAAAAAGGGTAGTTCTTTTCTTGAAATGTTTTATAAAATTTAGATTAGAGTTCCATATAAATACATAAGATTTATAGTTTTAAACGTTAGCACGTATAAAGCAGCTCTAATTGTGTGGAGATATCACAGCACACGAGTGTGTCACGTGTCAAATAGAACATCAGAGACTTAGTATATTAGTCAACACGGAGTCCCTCAAGACTGCGAGCTCCAAATGCTGGAATGGCATTTCCCACGAGGAAAGATGTGACATTTGCAACCATTGCTGGTAAGTTGCCATTGTTTCCGGCCATTTTGATGGCGGTCGACCGAAGCATTAACCTGTCATCAGGCCGTCCACTCTAGCGGAACCAAACATCCCGACTTTGTACTGCAACTGCAAAGCTACCTGCAGTTTTGGCACAGGAGATACCCTTCACTGGATCCAGCCTTGTCAACATTCTCGCGGTCGGATTCATCTGTCACTAACTACACTTCGTTTACACTTTTTCCTAGATAAAAGCTTGTTCACGCTTTTTATTGCCATTTTACTAAAAACTGGAGAAGAAAAATCTGATTTGCTCCATTCACTTGACTTTCTCTATATCCCTGCAACAAATTATTCTTAAAAAGCTTATGCTTCTATTTACTTCATGCTAAACTAGAAACCTTAGCAGAAATAGTCTTATTGCCTTCTTCCTTGTAAGTAGAAAGGAAATAAGGGAGTAGTATAGGTTAAAGCGATAGTCAAAAGCTGGTTACTATGTGACTGAAGTTCCTTTGTTTGTATGGATATGAGTTGACAAACTCCTGTATGAGAAAGGTTAAGATTTTCGACCCTAAAAACAAAAACAAGGAGTATCTTAAAAAGATCAAATCCAAGAAAAAAATATATACAACATAATGTGCTCTACATTTTTTGTGTGGTAAGTTTTTGTCTATCTCTTACGGTTTAGCAGTTATACAAAATTCCGGAATATTCACTCTGAATAAAGTGGTCTTCAGAAGCTATTCCCAGAAAATTCAAAATATACATTTTATTTGTCAGGTAAATATCTTTAATATGCGATATTTTAATCAAAATCGTTAGAGCCATGTTTTAGAAAATCAAAATTTTCGAAAAAAGTTCCATGTAAAGGGTAGTTGGGGGTGGGGGATTTTTCTCACAATCTTCGTGTCGCATCTCTGGAAGATACTAAACTTAAATACCAAGTTTGGTATTTTACCGAATTTTCGTTTTTGAGTTGTGTTCATAGACAGACACACATACACACACACACACACACGGACCTTTTTGTGAAAATGCTTTTTTTGGATATTGGGGACCCTAAAACATATATTTGGGTGGAGTGCAATACCTTCTCTATACACTAGGTACATAGTGCGTATAGAGAAAGTAAAAAGCTTATTCTTCTATCCACTTCATGCTAATCATGATAAACATCAAATCTCTTAAAAGCTGGTTGTCATGTGGTTCTATGCAGGGCCAGGAGTTCACAACCTAGCGTCTGAAAAAAGTTGAAGTATTCTAAATATGAAAACAATGACAAGAAATATCTTAGAAATGGTCAATTCTTCGAGAGAGACGTATATGACATAAATTGGGTGTTTTAACGTGATCTACCTGTCTATCACTTACGTTTTACCAGTTATGCAAAATCCAGCAAAATTCATCCAGAATAAAAAGCTCTTTAGTGACTATTCCCAGAAAATACAAGATATACATTTTATTTGCCATATAAATATCCTTAATATATGGTATGTTAATCAAAATCGTTAGAACCATTTTTCAGAAATTTTTTCCATATAAAGGGTATTTGGGGTGGAGGGATTTTTCTCAAAATCTTCGTGTCGCATCCCTGGAAGATACTAAACTTAAATACCAAGTTTGATATTACCAACTTTTCGTTTTTGAGTTACCTTGTTCACGGACACACGGACGTTTTTCTGAAAATGCTTTTTTGGATAAAGGGGACCCTGAAACGTCTATTTCCGGTTCGAATTTTTGTGTGGAATGCAATACCTTCTGTATACATTATGTACATAGTACGTGTAGAGAAAGTAAAAATACTTGAACATTTTTAATAATACAGTGATTTCCACTTTATAACAGTGTTATTTAACGTCTCTGTATTTGAATTACGACTAGACTGACAATTTTCACATAAATATAAACTTTTATTGGGTTTTCTTCTTAGCGTGGTGGTAGCAGGCTGCTTGCCAAGCGGTTCGATTCCCAGTACCGGCGTGGAGACGTGGTCCGGGGTGCACTCAGCCTCGTGAGATCCCTGGGGAGCCAATTGAGAAGCTTCTTGATTAAGAGGTAGCGGCTCCAGGTCAAGAAGACCGCATCAACCGGCCGAGAGGGACTCGAGGCGCTGATCACGTCTCGCTCTGCAGCACTGCACCCCATTCATGACGCCCTCGGGTCGAAAAGAGGGAAGTAGCGGTCGGGCGGTAGGTCAAGGTCCCTTGGGGACTCTCGCGCCATGGAGTTTGTTTTATGTTTGTATTGAAGGGTCATATTTAGAATTGTTTTAGCATATACGTATTTGCATTTCGAAAGAAGTATATAAAATGAGATTGTTTCTTTGCATATTTACTGCCTATAGTACATACGTATAATGTACTTAGTAGATAGAGGCGGTATTGTATTCCACCATAAATTCGTTAACGAGATTTCACCATAAATATAAGCTTTGATATCGCCTGAATCCAAAAAATAAAGCAATTTTATAAAAAGGTCCGTGTGTGTCGTGTGTAACGTGTGTCTGTCTGTGGGTAGCATAACTGAAAAACGAAAAGCCCGTTATATACTAAACTTGGTATTTTATTTAAGCATCTTCCAAGGATGCAACACGAAGATTTTCAGGTAAATCCCTCATTCCCAACTACCTTTAACATGGGTCATTTTTCGAAAATGTTGATTTTCTAAAAAAATGCCTCTAATGATTTTGATTAAAATGCCGTATATTAAAGGTATTTACATGGAAAATAAAATGTATATGCCGATTTTCTTTTGAATAGCCTCTGAAGTTCTATATTATTTGTCTTTTACTTGACCGTTTCCAAGATGTTCCTTATTATGTTTCAACTTTAAGCTATTGAAATTTTCCTCAAACAGAAAGTCATCTTTCCTTTTATCTCTCTTTTGTTTTACTCCTGGCCACCCAAAGATAACTGAATTTTAATTGTTTCAAATAGCGTCTAGCTTTTAAAGGAATTGACTATCGCTTTAGTCTAGTGTATTCCGTTATTTTCCTTCTACTTACAAGGGAATAAGACCATTTTTGTTGATGTTTATCTTTATTGGCATGAACTGGATATCTAGTAGTAAAATCTTTTGTAAGAATAGTTTGTTTAATGATCCCAGAGTACATTACTGGTATGGACTACAGTGAGACCAAAAACAAGTTACACTGTTATGTTAATATGACTAATAGATATCACAACTATTGTGTTTCAAAATACCATTCATAAAAGCAAATATAAATGGCGCTGTTAGTTTCACTCCAAAATCTTGAAGGCTGTTGTTGTGTATTGTAACATGAACTATGGAAAAATCTAAAAGCATTTACATTATAAAATACAAGTGCCTTTTTTCCAGTAAAATTGAATTGTCTGAGTGCTTACTTCCCAACTTCTTATCTTTAACATATAAAACTATAAATGGAACATGCAAACAATGATTTTTATCGTAAAAATATTTCCTGGTAATACTTTTAATTGTGTTTTTAATTTAAATCTACTCCAGAGCTGGATATTCTTTTATAAATGTGTTATATAACCTTGGACCATAATTTCTATTGCAATGGAAAGCTGCTGTTGTGAAATACAAGGTACGTCCAGAAAGTAAGTTCCGTTTCAATTTATCTCCGCTGCAACGCTGCGATCGCAGTTCCATATATGCGCGGTAGACGCTCTGTATCAAGGAGAACAAACGTGCGGCATTTTGAGATCGCTGTCAGCCACATACGCTTTGTTGTGCTTGTTTACAAAGTCGGTGTTGATTGAAAATCCCGCCGCTTGTGAAATCAGATCTGTGATTCGTTTTCTAAATGCTAGGAAAGTAAAACCAATTGAAATTTATCGGCAAATTTGCGAAGTTTACGGACAAAATGCGATGAGTGATTCAATGGTGAGAAGATGGGACCGACAGCTCAATGAAGGACGCAGTGAAGTGCACGATGAAGAACGAAGTGGGGTCCATCTTTGGTTACTGGTTCACGCGGTTGATGGCAAGATCCAGGAAAACCGCAAGTTTACAATTAGTGCTCTCGCTATGGAATTTCCCCAAAGCTCCCGATCACTAATTCATGAAATTGTTACCGAAAAACTGAAATTTCGTAAACTTTGCTCACGTTGGGTACCAACTTTTTGAAGACACAGGCGGCAAACTTCTATGAAGAAGGTATACAAAAACTTGTGCCACGCTATGACAAATGCCTGCAAAATTTCGACAGTTATGTGGAAAAGCAGTTTAAGAGTTGTTTAATTTTGTGCAATAAATAATTATTCTGTATCTGTACACAATTTAATATTATTACCAAACGGAACTTACTTTCTGGACGTACCTCGTATTTGGGCTTAAACTCACACATTAAGTTGGATTTAGTTGTGTAATATTGGCAGTACACAGGAAATTTATTATGGTTTTTGCTCATATATTTAAGTAAAACGTTGTGATAACTTTGGCGGATATGTAGCAAATTGAACTCGGAGAACAGAAGTTCTATTGGGCAGTCAACAGCCTTTTCCTGAACCGTAATAATTAATTGAACTATTTAGAAAACCAACATGATCAATGCATCACAAAAGGCGGAGCCTTGCACGGAAGTGGACATGGAATTAAAGGAGTCTCTTCACTTAATAATTTTAGGTATCTTTCTTGCTGTTAAAACGGTCTAGCTACCAGTTCAGTACACTCAAAGACAATAAAAATACACCTGGCACTGCATTTTGCTGCAAATGTGAACGTTTGACGGTGACTCGGGTCTTGCCACGATTTTCATTGGTACTATTCTTGTACAACATAGCACGCGAAAAGAAAAGGCAAAACCGATTGCGCAATCCACCCTTTCATCCCCCAAACCTGCTCGACGCTCCCACAGAACAGGTTCACTTGTATACGCAATATGTTAAATGTAGTTAATCACGTGTGCGAATTGCCTTGCAATTAGAACTTCAGTATGCAGTGCAGAGAGAAGATTAATATAATTTTGTATCACCCGGTAAGAGAGGTCAAGTATTCTCCAACCAGAGAGTTTGGAGATCGCCAGTTCACTTCATTTGTCACAAATTACATTTCATGTGTATCCACTTTCGTCCAATATGCTTTTAAGAACATAACAAACAAGGTGGAAGGCATGGGTGGACTCACCGAAAAGACCCACTCTTATAAGTATTTCCAGGACTATTTTTAATGTGTACATGCTTAGGAAACAAACAAAAATTCTGGATAACTCACCAGCTGGTTTTGGTACGCAGTGACCGCCGTGAAGACGGACTCTGGAAAAATGAACGTCTTGAACTCCTCTTGCTCCAGGTCCGTAATCGGCGCAGAACCCGCCGACTCGCTCCTCTTCACCAGGTGTATCCTCGGCTGGTACTTATGCATGGAGTTCAACACCAGCTGCAACATCATTGGCCGCATTTTATTGATATAAACTGCAAATAAATTGACATTAAAACATAACAAATTCAAACCGTACATTGCTCAAAGGAACTGAGTTAGATATTCTTTCACATAGTGAACTGGAACCGGAAACTCTGAAAGCAAAGTGATAATTGCAAACCGACTCTCAAAACATTCAGCTCTATGTATACCAACAAGAAAGGAGTTTCTTCAGACAGAGTGTTTATACTTTCGATATATTTTGAGAAAAACAAATTTACATTCAAACATAATTTTCTGGATGACAGGTTGACAGATGTTACTTTCTCTACACGTACTATGTACATAGTGTACAGAGAAAGTATTGCATTTCACTCAAGAATTCAATACCGATATTTCACCGAAATACACCTTTTAGGATCCCGTGTACCCAAAAAAAAAAAGCATTTTTAGAAAAACGTCGTCTGTGTCCATACGTTCGTGTGTTTGTGAACACGATAACTCAAAAATGATAAGTGGGTAAAATACCAAACTTGGTATTTAAGTTTAATATCTTCCAGAAATGCGACACGAAGAATGTTAAAAAAATCCTCCACCCTCTTCATGAAAATTTCAAATGTTTTTATTTTCTTAAAAACGGCTCTAACGATTTTGATTAAAATAGGGTATATTAAAGATATTTACATGTAAAATAAAATGTACATCTTGGATTTTCTGAGAATAGCCTCTAAAGACATCTTTATTCTAGATGAATTTTGCGTAACTGATAAACCGTAAGCGATAGACAAAAACTTACTACACAAAAAATGTAGATCTCGTTAAAGCACACACTTTATAATATATACCTTCTCCTTATTTGTCACCCTCCGTGGTGTAATGGTTACCATGCTAACTTCATATACCCAAGGTTGCTGGTTCAAATCCGGTGGAGGACGATGGATTTTTTCGAGTGTAAAAATCCTTAGCATTGCTTCCTTCGGAAGGGAAGTAAAGCCGTTGGTCCCGTGTCGTAGATTTACGGCACGTAAAAGAACCTAGAAGAACATATGCAACTATTTTGCATCCTATGTTTTCAATTATTAGTTACAATAAAACTATGCAATTATATTGTAGAACAATACTTCTCTTAAAACAACAGGGAACACGGCTTGCTACTTTACCAAATGGCACACTTTGTAGAGAAGAGGATTCTACAATGAATATGACTCATCTTATGAAGTGTCAAAATGTAACAGCTACAGATCTCTCATTGCACTACTGAGAAGCAAGAAGGCAAATGGAACAACTCCAATATGCTGAGCATTAGCAAGCAATCAACCACTTTACCAAATGTTGCCAGCCGATACATACCCCAAATTGAGAGATTTTGCAGGATATTGTAATGTCAGGTTCCACATATTGTCACATCCTGGTTGCAAGCATACTTAGGATGTGGTAGTACTGTATATAAGTAATTATTCATATGTTGGTGACGTTGCCAACTTAACGGTTCATAAAAACAGCTTGCAGAGCAGCCTCTGCCGCTTTTCTAAAGAAAACAGTGATACAGTTATACCAGGAGCCTAGCTCGCCTGGATCACCATGGAAGACGTCACCTTATCATGTGTAAGGTAACATTTGTTTCAGTTATATCCTGTTTTAAAATAGTAGCTTTTACCTTAAATTAATATAATAGTGTAGAACCCTTTCCTTTGTGGTCTTTGGTAGCACAGAGCTATGTCCTAATATGTAGTGAAAAGTACGTTTCCCATACCATCCCTCTCATTACAGGGGAGGGGGGTTCAAGGCGCTGACCACGTCTCACCCTCCAATACTGCACTCCATCCATGGACCGAGATGGGGGACGCGGTAGGCCATGGCTTTTAGTGAGCTGTGCCATGGGGGGGGGGAGATCCCTCTCATAGTCAAGCGATTTTCTGGTTTATAACAATATACATGTGAACTACTGAACTAAACTAAACTACACTAAGAGATACACGCTACAGTTTGAATGATGATGCCCTCCTATCAATATTGCGTGTTTTTTATAGTGTTTAACGCTTGCACCGTAGGCGACGTCACTGATGAAATATGGAATGAAAATGGAGCACCGGTGGAATGTGATGGCAGGGGAAACCGGAGAATCCGGAGAAAACCCGCACCGCTTTGTCCACCACACATCCCACGTGTGATCACTTGGAGGTGAGGGAGAAGTGGTCTAATGTGGCCTGCATTTCTTTGTATCTACAATTAAGTCTAACATTGATAAATTAGTGTCGAGAAAGAAGACGTCAGGGTTCTAGTATACTCCCAAAAGAGATTTGTAAAGCCTCATTTGAGAAACAAAGACTGCAGATTTATTCGGCGTTTAGCGCCAATGGGTTAAAAGATATGTCCAGAAAGTAAGTTCCGTTTCAATTTATCTGCGCTGCAGCGCTGCGATCGCAGTTCCGCACATGCGCGGAAGACGCTCTGTATCAAGGAGAAGAAATGTGCGCCATTTTGAGATCGCTGTCAGCCACATACGCTTTGTTGTGCTTGTTTACAACGTCGGTGTTGATTGATAATCCCGCCGCTTGTGAAATCAGACCTGTGATTCGTTTTCTGAATGCTAGGAAAGTGAAACCAATTGAAATTTATCGGCAAATTTGTGAAGTTTACGGACAACATGCGATGAGTGATTCAATGGTGAGAAGATGGGTCCGACAGTTCAATGAAGGACGTAGTGAAGTGCAGGATGAAGAACGAAGTGGGCGTCCATCTTTGATTACAGAAGAACTGGTATTAACGCGATTGATGACAAGATCCAGGAAAACTGCAAGTTTACAATTAGTGCTCTCGCTATGGAATTTCCCCAAAGCTCACGATCACTAATTCAAGAAATTGTTACCAAAAAACTGAAATTTCGTAAACTTTGCTCACGTTTGGTACCAAAGATTCTTACTGAGCAACACAAAACAAAACGGATGGGTAGTGCACTTCAGTTTTTAACCCGTTATGATGAAGACGGCGAAGAATTTCTGACACAGATAGTCACAGGAGATGAGATTTGGGTTTCTTACGACACCCCTGAAAGTAAGCGGCAATCAATGGAATGGAGGCACACTTCATCCCCAGCTAAGGTTAAGCCGAAACAAATCTTGACTCCTCGAAAAATTATGTGCACAGTGTTCTGGGACTGGAAAGGCATCTTACTCATTGATTTCTTACCGCGTGGTCAAACAACCAAAGCAGACGTTTATTGCGAAACACTTAGGCAATTGCGCCGCGCAATACAGAATAAGCGCCGAGGATTGCTGTCAAAAGGTGTTGTTTTTCTTCACGACAATGCACGACCACACACTGCAAATGTGACGAAAAACCTCCTACAGGGATTTGGCTGGGACGTGTTTGACCATCCTCCGTACAGCCCTGACCTCGCTCCTAGCGACTTTCATCTGTTCTTACATCTCAAGTCTTTCCTTGGCGGTCAACACTTCAACACTGACGAAGAGCTGAAAGAAAATGTTTCCAACTTTTTGAAGACACAGGCGGCAAACTTCTATGAAGAAGGTATACAAACACTTGTGCCACGCTATGACAAATGACTGCAAAATTTCGGCAGTTATGTGGAAAAATAGTTTAAGAGTTGTAGAATTTTGTGCAATAAATAATTATTCTGTATCTTTATACGATTTAATTTTATTACCAAACGGAACTTACTTTCTGGACGTACCTCGTATGATGTCATTAGTTCAGCGATCCCCTTGTCTCAAAGGGGAGGCGTACATCCAAATACTGAAGGCATATTCATATTTTAACAGAGTAAACAGCTTGATATACTAGGCGGTGCAGAATAGTTTTTCACCAGGACATTTTGTGCATTTTTTTTTCTTCATTTTTTCTCTGTAGGTTAGATATAATTTACTATTGTAAAGAGTGTGAACAAGCGTATATTGTAATGGGGAGCTTGTGTCATTAAATTCTTCTACGTTACCATAACTGTTCAATTATTTGAACATCTTATACTTATCAGCATAAATGCTACGAATGTGAATTTACGAAAAACAAACCAATGTTCCGAAGGTAAATATTGGATAGTCCATTTCACTAAGATGACCTCAAAACTGTTGACATCTACCCCTTCTAATCAGCGTTCGTTAGTCCTCTGCATGGAAAAATAGCTGGCAGCAATGGCCGAATAAACTGAAGGCCCTATATTTTGTACTCGGGCACTCGCCGAGTTGGTTCCGCCACTGTTGTACTGAGTATGGTGAACGACATTCTTGATAAAAAATCCTGGTGGAATGAGCAGATATCACACTTCCCCTTCGTTTGCCAAGTCCCCAGGGACGTACTAGAAGTAGTGGAAACGTATAAAACCTTAGAGAAAGTAAAATCCGGAATTAAACTGGGACTTCCCCAATGCGCGTCGAGTACACCACCACCTGGGTTCTAGATTTACGTTTTTGGTCTTTTCACCTGAGAAGTAATATTATGCATACTTGGACACTAAAGTAAGACCATAGGAAATGTTAAGTATATTGAAATTACAGAAACTATTTTTTTTCTGAGCATAGAAGTATTTTAATTAAAATGTATTGCTTAATAGAAAACAAAGATAGAACCCAGACCTTACTTGAAAAGGAAAAGGAAGCTATTAAAAAGACAGTGTATGTAATTAAGGAGTGGGCACGAAGTTAAAGGTGAAGTAAGGTGGATTGCAGTCGCTCAGGCGCAATGTGTAGAGAAGGCGCGGCCTGTCGAGCAAGAGATTGATGCGGTTAGCGGTCCTCTTAATTTGCACATGCGCCTTTTTGTCTTTGGGGACATCGCCACTCTTCCTTCACGTCTTGGCAATCCAGGGATTGGTTCTTCGCGTCTCAGAAGAGCGCAACAGAACCTTCACATTGTATGCACAGTCCTTGGAATTCAGCAGAATGAGATTCTACAGCGATATTTTCGTTCCTACCAGATGACCCAACTGCTCTATATGTCACGTTTGCCGATATACCTACGTGCGACAAGGAGTTACAGAACTCAACGAGGCTATTTCAAGTTAAAACCCACCAGCAAACTTAAAAACCTCTCAATGAGTGAAGTCCTTGGCCGTCACTGTTGAAAAGCAAGAGGGCTAAGATGAATATCCCTCAGCCAGTATCCCACTTATTAGTTATAATTTGAATTAGCCTCGTTGAGTTCTGAAACTCTTTTAATGCACAAAGGGATATTATCGGTTATAATTTGAAATTAGCTCCGTTGGGTTCCGCAACTCTTTTAACGCACGAAGGGATACAATCGGTTATAATTTGAATTAGCCCCTTTGAGTTCTGCAACTCTTTTCGCACGAAGGGATCACGTCAAATACGAGACACTTTTGCGTTTTTTGTAGCGTTTAACCCCGCTTTCACTATCATGGCGCCGCAGGCGATGAAATTGCTGATACATGGAATAAAAATGGAGCACCGGTGGAATTGGAGGGGGATGCCGGAGAAAACTCGGCACTGCGCCGCTTTGTCCACCACAAATCTCACATGCGGTATAGAACCCGGGCCACTTTGGTGAGAGGCGAGTGGTCTATCCACTCGACCCCGGCGCGGCCTTTCGGGGCAGTTGGGCAACCTGATATAAAGGTCAATTTGATTGCTTCCAAGTGTACAGATACTAATAAAATGACAAGAGAAATACTTTTTAAATAAGATAGGAGAACCCAGAGTGTTTATTAGAATAGATGATTGAGAAAAAGGACTTGGGTAGATTGAAGACGCGAGTGTACTTCTTACTGTACTGGAATTCCTACCTGCTGACATTTACTTTTCCAGTTTCTTAACATATGGCCCGAGTAAATAGAGTCGATGAAAGGCTGCATTCTTGACTTAATTGTTTGGAATACAAACCCCTCTCAATGAGCGCGAATCGCTTACCGCCTCCTTCGTTAAGCAAAGGGGTTAAAGCAAAGGTCACTCACAGGAGTACCGGGATCAAGTTCCGCTGAGTTCTGCAACTATTTTAACGAACGAAGGAATACCCGCCCACATCAAATTCGAGGGGAATTGGAACACTTGGTATATTTTAAAGGGAATGTTGTGTTTCTAAAAATGCGTTGACACTACTTCCGGTTAATCGCCACAGTGATCAGAATCTCACGTTCAAATCGATTTACGTATCCTATTCCAGTTTTGTTAGTTATTTATTTCAATGAACTCGTGAATTATTTGTTCTGTTTGTTAAGTTATCATAAAAAATGACTATTCCTCAAGTTAATGCAACATAAATTCCACATTTAAAGATGAAACAGGTAAAAGTGTTCGAAAAACAAAAATCAAAGGGAAAAAAGAAAATAGAAATTCAGTGCATGCCTAATGTGATACACTAGAAGTCGTATAGAAACATATATATACATGGAGTGTGACTGTTACCTATCTGTTGCTTCTAGAAGTGCGTTGATTTTGGATCGTCACCTTTAAATTAATAAATGTAGTACATGCTTTAGATCATCTTCCCTTAATGTGATGACATCTTACTTGATACCAAAGTCGTTATTATTGCTTCAGCGAATAAAAAGGTATTGGAGTTGAATGTGTAAATAGGTGTTTCCCAAAATGCCCTGCTTTGTATATTCAAATGTCCTGCTTTTGAAAGTGTAGTCCTATTCATATACTCTAAATAAGGGTTGCCATTAAAGGGAGCATGAGTTTTAACCGTGGTTTGTTTTTCGGTTTACCTACTGCCCAAGTGTTGCGTCGCCGTCAAGTCCGGCCACCCTCAACACACAAAGCTGGAGGGAGAAAGGAAGAGAATAAATTGAATATCAGGAAATGAAATGCCCGCTCTAAAACTTTTTAAAGCAGATCTAAAAAATATCTGATGTGTTCCATTCACATGACTTTCTCTACATCGCTGTAACAAATTAGTTTTAAAAAGTGTATTATTTATAATAATCGAGATAAACGTTAATTGAAATTGTCCTTAATTACTGGCTTGCTTGTAAATAGCAGGAAAACAAGACAATGCACTGGACTAAAACGATAGCAAAATATTTTAAAAGCTGGTTGCCATGTGGATGAAATCCGTTTCTATGCAGGGCCAGGAGTTTACAAATTTCTGTGTGGAAAAGTTTTTAGTATTTTAAATCTGAAACAAATAACAAGGAATATCTCAGAAATGGTGAATTCCGCGAAAAAACTATATTATATAATTTGTGTGTGTTTTAACGTGATCTACATGTTTGTGTAATAAGTTTTTGTCTGTCCCTTAAGATTTACCAGTTACGTACAATTGAAAAAAAAATTCATTCAGAATAAAGAGGTCTTTAGAGGCTATTCCCAGAAAATTCAAGATGTATATATATGTTATTTTCCGTATAAATATATTTAATGTACGCTATTTAATCAAAATTGTTAGAGCCATTTTTGAAAAAATAAAAATTTTCGACTTTTTTTCTATGTAAAGGGCAGTTTGGGGTGGAAGATACTAAACTTAAATAGCAAGTTAAGTATTTTAACGACTTTTCATTTTTGAGTTATCGTATTCACACACACACACACACACAAACATACACATACACACTCACTGATCTTTTTCTGAGAATGCTTTTTTGAATACAGGGGACCTTAAACGTCTATTTCCGGTAAAATCTCGATATGGAATTTTTGGGTCGAATGCAATACCTTCTCAATACACTATGTACATAGTACGTGTAGAGAAATAAACATCATAGAAGCCAGCACAAGGCACCAAAAAGCTTCTTCCATACATTTATATAAAACGCAAAGATATATGTCTACACCAAAAATAAGCATTTAGCCTGCAACTGATCATTCATAGGCTCACAGGTTAAGAATGTTCTTTTATGGCTCTAGGAAATAATTACCTGTGAAGTAAAAGGAGCACAAACATTCATTTTAAACAAGCCGCCAGTGTTAAAAGTACAGACTGCAATATCAACTAACGTTTGTGCCATATAACGTTACACCGTATATGTTAACTATCTCTAGGGACTAGTCACATCTCATTGGCAGCTTTGGTAGAATAGGCTGTTGTGCGCTACAAAGTAGTCTCTTATTTAACATGATCATTCTCCTATATCACTATATCCGAAGAGAATAAAATTGTGAAATTTACATTTTGTAACATTATGTAACAATATTTAATGCATCTATCGTAAATTGTAAGCAATAACATAGGCGGAGCCCGCCTGGGTAGTGTGGGAGTAGCGTGTCTGCCTCACATTCAACAGGTCGCGAGATCGAATCTCGCTTAGGGGAATTACCCGGAAAAGGTTTTTTTTTTTTTTTCCTTCTATGTTTTCCCTTATCCTGAGAAAAATGTCAAGTAACTTAACCTCCATGGAGCCGGGATCATTTCATCAATTTCATTCATCGTCCGATATGACCAACTAGGTTAAAGGGCGTTAAACTAAAATACACACACATACACGCACACACATGCATACACTCACATACATGTACACACATAGAGGTGGTTACCTTTTTTAAACCTGCCTCTCAGAATGACGAAAGCAATGTTTACGACACTGTGTTTATATCGTTTTTATTGCCTGTGTATATTGTCATTCAAATTTGTACATTACCCAATCAGGGGAAAGAGGAAGGGAACTAAGAGTGAGGGATACATGTCAGCAGGGAAAGTTTTTAATAAACTAGGGATATGAGAGAACGTATGCTTTCACGGCCGGAGTCAATATATCAAGGAGTTATTTCCAGGCTGTTTTGCCGTGGTCTTTTGGAATAAGATGGTCCAGACGCTTCGTCCACAACTGCGGTGAACATCCTCAGAGAAAGTTTCGCTGCGTCTGAAGCGTTTTGGGGACGGGGCTTGGCCTCTCCGGCGCAGGTGCCTTCTGATTGGACCGCTTCTATCTTGCCAGTATTATGACATTTCCTGCCTTCGATGACAGAGCATCTTTTCATCCACAGTACATGAGCATGCCCGACTACAACGAGAAGCCATAGAAATTTACAAGCATCCTAACACTTTCAACAAAAAAGAAGAGGCTTTAAAGCTCAACAGAAACTGGCATCCTCTCACGACACGAGCAGTTGGCAGGCTGAATGTTGACACGTCTAACTCACCGTCGGGCTTATCTCAGCCAGGATGCCAGTTTCTGTTGAGCTTTAAGGCCTCTTCTTTTTTGTTGAAAGTGTTAGGATGCTTGTAAATTTCTATGGCTTCTCGCTGTAGTCGGGTATGGTCATGTACTGTCGATGAAAGGATGCTGGTGTCCTGGAATGTTATGTGTTCGCCTTCCGCCTCAATGGTGTGTTCGGCGAACGCGGACTTCTCTGTGTGACCCAGTCGACAGTTATCTTTGTGTTCCTTTATCCTGGTGTGATGCCGATGTATATCAAGTCGCAAGAACAGGAAATGCAGTATACCCCGGCTGATGACAGAGCCTCTGCCGAGTAAACTTCGACTGCAGATGTTCACCACAATTGTGGATAAAACGTCCGGAGCATTTTACTCCAGCAGACCACAGTAAAACAGCCCGGAAATAACTCCTAGTTATATAAACATGGGATAGGTCCAAGCGCAGAAGAGCATATTCTCTATGAAAAATAACTTCAAATAAACCAATCCTTCATACTTACATGCCCGTGTTTGTCCATTTCGTTATTGGTGAGCTTGACCTTCTCGAAGGAGACGACCTGTTTGCGGAGTTGTTCGCCGGTGAAAGGTGAGTCTGGGTGCATGTAGAGACGACAGGGGGCAGGGGGGTCCGCCTTTCCCGCCACGAGCCACGATGATCTGTGATAGGCGTATCTGTAACGTTTGTTGTCCACGGGTACGATGTCCATGAGCACGGCGTAGCGCTGTTCGGGCCGTACTCCGGTGAAGGACACTCGGCACGTCGGGAACATCCTCCTATGGAACAAAGAAACAGGCCGTTAGTGGATGTCCAGTAGTTCAAAGTTGCGTGCACTACTTGAGTCATATTTCAATAGACAGCTCATTCCCAAGAGAGAGTTTACTCAATTGTCTGTTTGTGTATGAATAGCATAACTAAAATCACAAACTTGATAAGTTTGTGTTTTTCAAATCAATATTCAATGTATCAAACTTTAACCACCTTTTTATTAATACAGTTCTGGGGGCTTGTCGTGACTCCGGCGCTGTATTCCTTTTTTTGCCATTGTTTCCAATTTCCCCATCATTTCTTTTGCTTTTCTATTTTATTACCGTTTTGGCTCCTTGCTTCTAATGCACATATATTTATAAACACATTAACCCCCATGCCCAAGACGGTACTCAAACCCACGATCCCCTGCGCCACGAAGCACCAAAGCGTCACTTTAGCGAGCGCAGCCATGGGGACCGGCACTTTTAAAAGCTATAATGTTTATACATTACTCGATAGTCCTTTTACATGCATGTAACGAAGATGATACGTTATTTCAGAGGACTGGGATCGAACCGGGGACTTTGGGCGAATGAGGCGCACGTGATAACCGTTACACAACAGAAAACTGTATAACTTTTGATACCTATCATCCAAAAAATACAAAGTTACCTATCTAGGGTCTTTTATGACCCCAGAGTTTTTTTTAATTTGGGGAGTAGCTTACATGTAATAACTTTTGGAAACATATTTTGATATTATGTACTTTTTATATTGTAAGCAACTACAACTCTTACTTACAATAATATTGAACTATTAGTTGTAAAAATAAATTCTACAAACTTTCATTGATTTTCGCACTCTGGAAACCAGCATGAACACAGAGAGGAATATTATTTACTACCGGCTTGTTTGCGCTATGGTGGTGATACTGTACCATAGACTCAGTCCACTTTTTATATAATCTGAGGTGTATCACTGTTCTACCTCCATCTGCAACACTCACCCTGACATCAACTTCATTTTGAATCACATTTTTCTTCTTTTGTGTTATCGTCTGCATCACTACAAAATACACCATCCTCATCAATGTCACTATCAGTTCTAGCAATGTGCCTGTTGATATGTATTTGTTTTCCGTTCGTAGGAGCAATAAAGTGCTAGGGACAACTAGTTTACGTGGCACTCCAACAGCCCTAAAGAACTACCTGTCAGGCCACGCCGAGTTCGCTCCCAGGATACTACATGTAGAATTTGTGGTGGTCAAAGCGGCGCAAGAACGGGTTTTCTCCTTGTTCTCCAATTTCCTCCACCATCGCATTTTACTCCATCTTCATTCCATGTGTGATCACCTGCGGTGCCTATGTATTAAAAGCGAGCGTTAAACACTATAAAAAGAAACTACCTGTCTCTATGATATCGTGTAATGAAGCGAGAGAGACAATAAACAGGGGACAAGGACGACCATATGTAGCTTGCCTCGCCTCTGAGAAGTTAACTTCGATAGTGGCCACACACGACAGAACAGGAACTGAGCATACAGCGTGTTTTGCATGATACTACTAGGGATACAACCAACCGCAAGACGAGCAACTCATGGCCAAGAACCGCAAATACCGGAAGATGCTACAGAGACAAAACACGAAGGATTATAGTATAAGAATTTGACACATAAATCTGTGTCACGTTGCCGAAGAAGAATCTGGTGTGTGCCTCCCAGCATAGTGCTAGTTCTCAGGATAACTTGGGTCATTAGACGTATACATCAGGAGAAGTTTTAATAGTTTGCAGCAAACAATCAGAAAACACAATAGACCTAGACAAAATATTTAACACACACTAATGATTAAGGCACTCTATACATATTTAATCATTTTAAACTGAGCTACTAATAACAATTATAAACATAAAAATCTAATGTGTTCTATTCACATCACTTTACCTATTTTCTAACAATCTATTCTTATAAAAACATCCATCTACTTCATGCCCATCAAAATAAACACCAGCAGAAACGGTTGTTAGTTTTTAAGTAATTATCATTATTTATAACATGATAATTAGAATGATTTAAGATGACATTTATATTATGTTGAAGTATTATCTAATATTAGTGTGATTATTGTGAAATTAAAAATATAAACTAGGTTAGATACCCTATTATTTTTATTGTAAAAGTTTAAAAGTATTAACGTAAGTAGAAGGAAATAAGTGAGTACCATAGGCTAAAGGAATAACCAAATCTTTTAAAAGCTGGTTGCTGTGTGGTTGAAATTAGGCTCTCTTTGTTTGGCTAAGAGCAAAACAAAATAAAAAGGACGACAAATTCCCGTTTCAGAAAACTTTAACCATTTTAAAATTAAGACCAACAACTAAGAATATATCGGAAATTGTTAACTCCAGAAAAAAATACATATGACACAAATTGTGTGTTTTAACGAGATTTAAATTTTAGTGCAGTAATTTTTTGTCTATCTCTTACAGTTTACAGAAGTCTTCAGAAAATTCAACACATAGTTTGTCATAAAAATATATTTAATATACGGTATTTTAATCAAAATCGTTAGAGTCATTTTGAGAAAATAAAAAATTTCAAAGATTTTTTTCATGCAAACGGTAGTTTTGAGTAGACGGATATTACTGAAAACTTCGTGTCGCATCCTTGGAAAATACTAAACTTAAATACTTAAATAAACACACACACACACCACTAACAAACAGACGAACCATCATCATTTGTACTTTCAAAAAATCTGATGTGTTCCATTTGCATGACTTTCTCTACATCTCTGTAAGAAATTATTGTTAAATAGCTTATGCTTCTGTCTATTTTATGATGATCGGGATTAACATTAACATAAATGCTCTTAATTACTTGCTGCCTTGTAAGTATAAGGTAGATAAATAAGGGAATACGCTAGGGTAAAACGATAGTCATATCTTTTAAAAGTTGGTTTGTCACATGGTGGAAATCCATTTGTATGCATGGCCAGGAGTTTACAAATTTCCGGTGAGAAAAGTTTAAGTATTTTAACTGAAACAAATAATAAGGAATATCTTAGAAATGGTCAATTCCACGAAAAAAATATGTACAGCAAATTGTGTGTTTTAACGAGATCTACATTTTTGTGAAGTAAGTTTTTGACTATCTCTTACGGTTTACCAGTAACGCAAAATTCAGCAAACTTCACTTTAGAGGCTATTCCCAGAAAATTCAAGATATACATTTTATTTGCCATGTAAATATCTTTAACATACAGTATCTTAATCAAAATCGTAAGAGACATTTTTGAGAAAATCAACATTTTCGAATTTTTTTTCCATGTAAAGGATAATTTGGAGTGGAGGGATTTTTCTCACAATTTTCGGGTCTCATCCCTGCAAGATACTAAACTTAAATGCAAGGTTTGGTATTTCACCGATTTTTCGATTTGAGTTACCGTTCACAGACACACGGACACACTTAAACTCATGTGCCTTTTTCTAAAAATTCTTTTTTTTATATACAGGAGACCCTAAAACGTGTATTTCCGGTGAAATTTATTTGAATTTTTGGGTGCAATACAGTAGCTTCTCTATACACTACGTACATAGTACGTGTAGAGAAAGTAAAACCATGTTGCTAGTTTGTAAACATAAGTTCGATTTGTAGTTATTTTACCGCAGTTAAACAGGATCACATGGCAGTAGATGACCTCCCAGTTGTGAACAATGAGGACACCTGACCATCGGGCCAGGATTCATACAGAAACACCTAAAAGCTAGCGAACCCGCGGCGCATGTTTCGCTTATTTTGTTGGCGGGAACACCGGTGATTATGCAGTGGGGAAAAAAGGGGATTTTCTGGTTTTGCCGCCGCAGTCGCGGTGCTCTGCGGGTAATCTATATGCAGATGGTGGGCTGGTAGCAGACTGTGAAGTAATAAATTACCTGCCGAAGTGAAATTGGCGCTTGTTAATGGGGGAAGGGGGGGTCTCCTCATCGGGAATTCTGTGCAGACACCGTCATCATCACACCCGCTGGCGCTAATTTCCAACTATTTGCACTGTTCCTTGCCGCTATCACATGTTCGCTTTCATTTTAACTTTTGCATTTCTGCGTCACTGGTTCCAGCAACAACAACGACGTTTTATTGATTATAATTGTCATCCAGGATTATCGTCCGCTGTTATTTGCTTTGGGATTGTAGAAGCTTCACTCTGTTTCATGGCTTTTATACTCTTCCAGGCCTTGTTTCCTTTAAATCCTAGCCTAACTACTGGTAGTAATAATAATAGATACCAAGATTTGGCTATTGGTAGAATTTGGCCCAATGGGACGAATTTCATTATTAATTTGGCAGGGGGACAAGTTATAAATTTGTTTGCAGTCCAATCCAATCTCCAATTTTAAGTGGTGGATATCACTAAAGATAATATCATCTATATTAATAATGTACAGTTAATTATGTGTTAATACGTATAGTTAGTATAGTCAGGAAGAGAGAAGTAATAAAAACTTGACATAAAATTTTAGGTTTTATACGTTTACGTTAATATACATTTATATAGTAAAACTAAAATGTGTATAATTAGTACATGCAGGAAGACAGAAATAATAAAAAATTAACATCAAATTTAAAAAACTAGAAGATGTACGCTTATATAAACATAAATTTATATATCATAAAACTAAACAACTACTATTCAAATTTTAGAGTGACTAACCGGTTGCCGTTTAGCCTATCTGTGAAAGTTTAATCCACAAACGTGAGGTTTAAGCATACAGGTGTGTATGTGTGTGCGAATGTTTAAACGCTGATTTTCAGCTATTCCTGTAGGTTTACCACTTTACAGTGTAGTGCAATTTATGTTTATTTTCTTTCTTACTTTATTATTATCTTCTTCAAAATTGGAACAAGAGATCTGAAGAGACTTTTGTTCCTATGAAAAATATTTTTCGATTTTTGGTTTTAATATTTGAATATGCATAGAGTAATCTCCAAATTAAACAGTTTCTTGTTGAGCTGCTTATGCCAGAGATGCTGAATAAGACGATCTATGAAGATATATATTAAATCCGCTGAATATCAAGTTCTAACGTAAAATGTACTCCGGAGAGTATATTATTTGCTCTACCCTCAAAATGCTGTAGCTGTGTCTGCAATTAAGAATCCTGAAGTTTGGGTTTGAAGCACATCAATTCCATAACTGATGGTGGTTTCACCCAGCATTGAGAATTTGAAGTTACTTCCCAAGATGCTTAGAATACATGCAGCAAACCCAGATTAGAGTCGGGGAACTCAAAGAAGCTTTGTTCTTGACCGTAAAGTACCTAGTGCACTAAAGACGGCGTTTATAAGGATATATAAAGCTTGGATTGCGGAATAGAAACCATTGGCTAGAGGCATTCTTGTGGAGAGTCTAGCATTTGGTCCACTTCAAACATACTTAGCAACTCCTTCTATCGGTATATCTTGAGATTAGAATCGAGAACAAGGCAGTTTGTCAAGTTTTAGGGATATGGAGTTCTTTCTGAAGAGGCTTAGAAGATGTCACTTGGAAGCATTTGTGGTCATTTTAACCATCTAGCATTTGGTGGGCTTTCCAAAGATACACCAACAAGACATTCAGTGAGGAAATTCTGATGATAGTGCTTCAAAACATCACGTCAATCTTAGAAGTTTTCGTTATCAGCCACTTGCTGCGTTTTTCAAGGAAATTGTTCTTGAAGTTAACAGTTTCTGCGGCAGATATGTGCTAGTGGATCATGCAGCAACCTAAAGGAGTATTTTCTGTTAAGGTCACGTCACAATTAACAATGGATATTTTACAAATTGGAACACTTCCCATGGCTTTAGCAAGGCGTTTCTTGAAGAGCCATAGTAAAACTGCGAGCCACTACATAGGTGCTTAGCTTCCAGCCCTTGGTAAACCTTCCATAGATATTGAATAAGGGCAGTCTGTGAGATAAATCTTACATAAGAGTCTCGAAAATAACAACCACATCTATAGACGTATAGCACTTGCTGTATGTTCTGTAGATACTCTAAGTAATTATTTTGTGTGGTACTCCGAGGTTGAAATGGCAGAATATCAGTGCTTACAAGCTGTATTCATCAATAGCAACAACCAGATATTCTATGGACAATTCAGCAGTTAGTGCACCCTCTAAACCTTTGATAATTACGTTGATCTTATCCTGAAGCCAAAATCTGCAAAACATCAATTATTGCATTTGTGCAGTGTCCAATAATTGGTTACCGTGATACATTTTTGTCAAGGTTGCTTCATTGCAACAACACTGGATGTATATTCGTACAAAGTCCAACAATGATGCACATTCCAAAGTTACTTTGAAGACAACTCAAAGTAAAAACTGCGAGAGTTGCACAATTTCCATAACTTGGAACGTTTTCATGCTTCCAGCTCCTGAAATACCTTCCAAAGTAACTTTGGCAAGGTGTTCTATGGTGAAATGAGGCAGAACTTCAAAATATTAAGTTTTCGTGGATATCTAGCACATCGTGCATTCTCCAAATCACATCTTGAAGTTAGAATGTGTAAAGTACCACTTATGTCAGAGGCGTTATTGTGGAGTATCCAGCATTTGGAGTATCTTGGTGAATTTTTTGTCAAGATTTCCGCTACACACCAACACTTGAGATATTTGCTGCAAAGTCCAACGATGAAACATCTTCCAAACTCACTTTGACAAGGAGTATATGCCATAAAGTTGGAACTGAAGGACAAAGTTTCTAGCACCTGAGGTTTCTCGTAATTCCAGCCTTGGTGCGCCTTCCAGATTTACTGTATCCAAGTCCTTCTATGAGACCATCTCAAGATTACAACCACAGAGCCCCAAGTTGAGTGTCGAGTCTCGACCATCAGTTGGAGCACCTTCTGCCAAGACTCTGAGTGAGTCTAGACCAGTGAACCAACACGCGTCACAATTAATGAGCGTTGGGTGCTAACAGTCGCTCCTCCCTTCAACGCCGCGCCGGAACGAAACCAAAATGGCGAAGTGTAATGGCGCCGGGAACGCCGTGATTTATTGGAGGCCATCTGTTGCCCCCACCACCAACATAGAAACAAAAGGCTGCCCTGGGGTACTTTTATTCTCTTTTGTCATAACAAATTAATATTCGTATCGCCGTTCTCGCCTCGACAGATATCGCGATAGACACATGGGTGACTATGCGATACCACTGCGAGTCTGAAACATGGTAGATGACCTATCCACTCACGACATCTGCAATGACTTCTTCTACCCGCCTCAGATTCGCATAATCTCAGGCAGAAGAATGTTGCGGATTGTTTAAGATATTGCTATACTATTCGCATCTGTCATGCAGTCGATTCTAACCTCAAAGAAGTAATAAACTGTGGCACAATACTCCCTACCAAAAACTTAGTAACACATTAATGCTCTTCCGCATTCCCTCACTCATTTAAAAAGGCTTTCTTGGATTCAGAAATCATCAAAGCAGACATTTTCAGCGAAGTCTCATTACCGAATGTTTATTTGAATTAACTGTATAAGATCTTTTAAAATGGATTAAATAGAATTTTAATCAGAATAAACATAAAACCATCACAATATTCATTATTTATTTTTCATTTTTGTAAGAATGTATCTTTTTAATAACGATAAATTCATTTCCCAGTTTTGTTTCTTCAATTTATGATTTTCTAAATAGCTAAAAATTGAATAAATATGCAAAGGATTACTGATAAATAAAAACGTAATTAATTACTCACACCAAAAACTCATTGAATCATAAAGCAAAACCATAATGGTAAAATATGTTAGTCGACAGATAACTTGTGTTAAAATTACTAATATTGAATAACAATAAATACAGTAGCAATTTTGACCTACGGTTAATTAGTACCACAACTACCTTTATTATTAATTACAAATTTGTATATCATCTGCAGCGTTTTAAATGAATACAGTATACATAGATACTTTTAATGAGCTAAATTAAACGTTTTGACCTACTATTCTATTTGTAATGTTTTTCAAAAGCTAATACATATTTCTACCTATATCGAACCTTTTTAATATCTGAATAGTTAAGAAATTATTGTGTACACATGATTAAAACAAGTTTTTAATAATTACGCATCAATTCTTAAAACTTAAAATTATAGATTACCATGAACATTTAAAACATTTAAATTATAAACAGTGATACACGAAGAATTCCGTATACTGAAAAGTACTAACTAAATAAACAAAAAGGAACTTTCAAGTTCAGCATTTGCATTAGTTAAATTGTTTGAAGTTATGTAAATGACCGCATAGTTTGATACTAAAAACACCATTGAACAGCATACCTAGCTCAGAAACAAAAAGACCAACTTTGGTATTTAAGTTTAATATCTTTCAAGGATGAGACACGAAAATTTTGAAGACAAACCCCCACACCAAACTACCCTTTACATGGATTTATTTTTAAAATTGTGTATTTCTCAAAAATACTCAAACGATTTTTATTAAAATAGCATATATTATACATGACAAATAAAATGTATGTATTGAATTTTCTGGCAATAGCATCTGAAGACCTCTTCATTCTGGATGAAATTTACATAACTGGTAATGTGTAATGGATAGAGAAAAACCTACTACACGAAGTGTAGTAGCTAATAACGACTTTGACTAAAATACCGAATATTAAAGATATTAGAGTGACAACTAAAAAGTACATCTTGAATGTTCTGGGAATAACCTCTAGACACTTCTTTATCCTGGATGATTTTTTCTGAATTTTGCATAACTGGTAAACCGTAAGAGATAAAAACTTACTGCACAAGAAATGCAGATCTTAAAGCGCACAGTTTATGTCACATACATGTTATTAATAACCATTAAAACATTTAATGTTAATAATATTTTATTTTATATTTTTTGAGCAAATATATATTAAGTATTGTTAATTCAAACAAAAAAGTATAGAGACCATCATCTTGCTTTCAGTCATCTGATGCTTATTCTTCAGATAAATTATTTTTTCATACAGTTGATCGTTTTCGAGATATTGCTAGTTTTTGGTTTCAGTTGTAATGTACTTTAAAACTTTTCTCAATCAGGAACTTGTCAATTCCTAGTCACGCAAAGAAACTGAGATGAATCCCATAGCAACCACATTTCAAAACATTTGACTGTCGGTTTATTCTAGTGTATTCCGTTATTTCATTTCTACTTATAAGGACCTAAGTAATAAGACGATTAGCTTGAAGTAGACAGAAGTAGAAGTTTTGAAGTAGATAGAAGAATAATTTGTAACAGAGATGTAGAGAAAGTCATGTGAATGGGACACAGGTGCTTTCTGAGAAAAATGTAGGAATGAAAATTGTTTATGTCAAGTGTTGTCAAAAATACAGCTTATGAAAGCGTCCACTAATTTATAGGCACTTGCTACATTCAAAGTTTTTTACTCTTTCTTCTTCTTCTTCTTCTTCTTTTTCTTGTAGCCCCCGTTTATTTTGTTTTAATAGCGTCCTTTAAACTAGTAACCTAGTGGTCATATCGAAAGATGAATGAAATTGGTGAAATGATGCTCATATGATCTCGGGGTCCACGGAGGTTAAATTTACTCGACAGTCGGCTACTCAATATAAGGGAAAATTTCGAAAAAATCCTTATCCGGGTAACTCACCCTAAGTGAGATTTTAACTCGCGACCTTTTAAATATGAGGCTCACACGCTAACACCACACTACACAAATGGGCCACAATAATTTCCGTCTACGCTCTGTAGACGGAATTAGCACAGAAATAAATTAACACATCTTGGCATTCCTCCAGCTCTTGAAATACGAAACAATGCGTAATCTCTAAAGCAAAAGTGAAATGCTACTAAGGGGGGCGGGGGGCAATGAGATTCAAATCTAACTTCTGGAGTTTTAAAGCTAGGAACTTAAATGTATGTTCACATATACTGCATGACAAGTATAAACCCACTGAAATTTAAGTTCTGTGTCCTTAATGTTTTTTGTGTTTAAAAAGCTTATTTTCAAAATATATTTCTTCATAAATTTTAATGCAATGAGGGCTGAAATGTAACTAAACATTCTATTTAGAAACACTACGTATCATATGTTTATATCTGGTTCCTGTTCACAATAAAAAAAAAATACAATACTAGGAACAACATTTTTGCAATTTCTGCTCTTAAGTAATATTCTTTATTTTTACTTTCTCTAACAGGTATGTGCAATGTACATGTCTGTGGACAGCGTAGTTCAAAAACGTAAAGTCCGTTAAATACCAAAGTTGGTATTTATTTAAGTTTAGTATCTTCCGAGGGTGGGATACAAAGATTTTCAGGAAATCCCCCCCCATCTAAGCTGTCCTTTACATGGAACATGTTTCTACATTTTAAATTTTATAAAAACTGGCTCTAACGATAAGAAGCTGAGCCAGATGGCTCAGGCTAGGACTGGAATTTGATAGTCTGAGTTCGAATCCCATGGCCAACCTCTCTGACACATTTTTATCGGAGGTTTTCCCGGAATACTAGGGGAATGTTCAGGAAGTTTCTTCGTTCTCCCAAACTTCTGTCCATTAATTTCATCCCCATTTCATTCAACCAGTCTCTTTCAGGTGTGTAAGTTTCGCCGAGGACTACGGTGATGCCGTGCTTCCATGGTGGTGAATGCGCTTTGGAAACACAGCTTTTGGCGTCGAGATGATGTTGGAGTCATCTAAAGAGACCCCTACGACGCGAGGTTTTAGATGAAGTACTTCTGGGACTAAGAGACCCTCCACAGTGTTACTTTTCCCACGATCTGGTTTCGGTCGCCCGTTGATGACTAATACTGGAGGTCTGACGCAAAATAAGCCCAAGGTGGAATCTCCTGCGGAATGACACACACTTCTTCAGAATCGGTAGTTGGCCTGTACTAAAGATGGGATTTGGTGATATCCAAGGCGTTCCTAAACACATTTCTTGCACATCATGTTTACAAAATAGTTAAAAGAAATTTAGATCTCAGCCTTCTGTTGCTGAGTAAGAGTTTATCTTACAGTAAGTAAATATTTCTTCGAGCATAAATTAGTAAGATTCTCAACGTTTTATGAAGTATAAATCCCACGTTTACTTTCAGCTCCAAATATATAAACACTCCTTAAGTTAACAAGGAATGTTCCCTAGATGACAAATTGGAAAAGTGAGAACAGAAACTATGTCCTTAGGAAATATTTTAGTGCTATAAGACTTTGATGAATCAGTTTACACGCGTGGCAACACAAGAATAAGAGAACTTTTGCTTCCCTTTCTTTTTATCCTATCAACCAAAAGTAGACAGAACTGTTGAGCAGGGAAAACAATGGAAACTCGGTGCTAATGTTTTGTCTTCCACTCTCCACACTCCAGAGTCAAGTTCGTTGACTTGCATACAACCGGTTACGTCACAAAACCCAGTCCTTCCTTTACCTTTGTTAGGAATTAAAATTAACATACATATTCACCTAACCAAATGAAGAGATTTTAGTATAATGTTTAAAAAATTGTATGCCTATATTTCATTACTAGCTATCCTCTCTTCTGCAAAACTTTTTCTTTTCTCCCACATATCTAAATGTACATAGTAGGTAGGAAAGATATTGCATTTTACCTAAGAGTAGATACAGAGATTTCACTGTAAATAAATGTTTTGAGGAATCTGAATTCAAAAAAATAAATGTATGTAGGAATGTTTCAAAGAATAACTCAACAACGAGCAGTCCATTAAACGGCAAACTTAAGTTTAAGTTTCGCATCTTCCAAGCATATAACACGAAGATTTTCAAGAAACTCCCCCATCCCAAGATACCTTTTACATTCAAGATTTTTCGATTTTTTTTTTTCTAAAATTGGCTGTGTCGATTTTGATTTTAATAACGTATACTTAAGATGCAACTGAAATGTGGGTTTATCTTGAATTTTCTGAAACCCTCTTCATTCTGGATGACCTATGTGTAATGGTAAATCAAAAGAGATAGACAGAATCATACTCCACAAAAATTTATCATTAAAGCGCACAATTTATATCACTAATATTTTTTGAGTTTTATTGATTTGCATTTGCCAATAGTTATTTATTTTCATGGGAAGTCGTCATAAGTTTTTATTTTTCTGTTTCACCCATCTCATGCAAATTGAACAGAATTTCAAGATCATCACATAGCCGCCAGATATAAAATTTAACTTTCCCGTTAGCCTAGTATATTACCTCATTTCACTTGTATCTACAAGGAAATGTGTGTTAAACTATCTTTAAATATTAATTTGGATGAAATAGAAGTAAAAGCTTATGTAAGATCGATTTATTGTAGAATAGACAGAGAAAGTCATGAATGGAACACATCAAATTTTTGTTTCTACCTACTTCATGTCAAAACATGTTAAATGTTTATAGAAGCTGTTTTGAAGTTCCATGCTCTTAACATGACCAGGATAAATAAATAAATTGGACTTAACTTTCCAGAAGGTATGACATAGTTGAAAATTCAAACCAATAACAAACAATCTTATGTGTTCCATTCACATGACTTTCTGTGCATCTCTGCAATAAATTATTGTTAAAAAGATTATTCTTCTATTTACTAATGCTAATTAGCAGAGAGAGTACTTACCTCCTTGTAAGCAGATGGAAAATAAGGGACTACCACAGGCTAAATCGATAGTAAACGATAGTTGGGAGCAAGTTTGGTATTTAACGGGCATACTATGTGATTGAAGCTCCTTGTTTATATGTATAGGCGTTGACAATTTTCTGTATGAGAGAACTTAAGTATTTTAAAGCTGAAACCAATAACAAGGAGCATCTCAAAAACTGTTCAACTCCACGAAAAAATGTATATAACATAAATTGTGTGTTTCAACGAGCTCTACATTTTTTGTGAAGTAAGTTTTTGTCTATCTCTTACGATTTACCAGTCATGCAAATTCCACAAACTTCATCCATAATAAAGATGTCTTCAGAGGCTATTCCTAGAAAATTGGTGTATACATTTTATTTGGCATGTTAACACCTTTAATATACGACAATTTAATCAAAATCGTTAAAGCCATTTTTGAAAAAATAAAAACTTTCGAACAATTTTCCATGTAAACGATAGTTGGGGGCAAGTTTGGTATTTAACGGGCTTTTTGTTTTTGAGCTATGCTGCCCACAGAAACACACAAACACATTTTTCTAAAAATGTGTTGTTGTTTTTTTGGATTCAGAGGGTTATAAAACATGTATTTTCGGTATCGAATTTTTGGGTGCATTACAATATCTTCTTCATACACCAAGTACATAGTTCGTGCAGGAAAGGAAAAATATCTAAGTAATATTTAATGCTACAAAAATGTATATACACTGTGTATTCAACGAAAAATATACATACATATATATTCAAAATGAAGATAACTTCACAGGTTATTCGCAATAAAGTATATGTATTATTCATGTAGTATTTCTGTTGCACACTGTTCTTGAATTGTTTTATATATAGAGATAGACAGTTGGAACAGGATACGCCAACTTACAGGAAAGTTTAAGTAATAGAAGATACTTATACTTTAAAGCAATTAATTTATTTCACTTTACTGCGATAAATTCTTTAGCTTCCTTAAATGGAATGTTTGCCAGCAAAACTTCAAACGGATTGAGGTATGGAACCTGGCAATTTGTCTTCACCCTGAAAGCTTGTAAGGAATGTGACCGGTTCCTGGACGATAAAAAATGTTCTGGTGGACTAGAAGTAATAGAATACTACGTAAAATGTGATGGGTTTACTAAGTATAAATAAAGTAAATATAAATACGAAATATTTCTTATGAATACAAATCAGCTTTTGAATATTTATGACTGAAAAGCTTTATACATGGATAAAGATACGAGTATTGTAAATCTCAAATTAAGTTGATAAAATCGTGTGAAAACAAGATTAAGACACGTTAAACGAAAATGTAGATGGGTTTCAGTTCAAATCCTGAGGAGGAATTAACCGCCCACCTGCAAAATCCTTAATTTTACTCAACGTTTTGTTTGAAAGCTTGGAGAAATCTGATATTATGTTCATGGCTTTATATACACTATCGCTTATTAGTGGAAATACATACCAATTATTTTACGAACGGTTATTTCTTTCTCTACTTCATTTCAATGAGATAAAACCTTTCCAGAAATAGCTGTATTACTCATTTCGTTATAAATTCAAAGAAAAAATATTCGTTCCATTCACGTGCCTTTCTCTTCTTATTCGACAATAAGATATTCTTCTTTCGGCTTCATGTATCAAAATAAACATATAGAAATGGAATTATTATTGGCTTCCTTATAAGTAGAGAAAAAGCCAGGGAATACACTAGGCTAAAACGACAGTCAAATCTTTTAAATGCAGCAATTATGCGATGGCATTGAAATCTGGCTCTCTTTGCATAACCAGAGGTGAAACGAATGGAAACTTCCCGTTTGAGAAAAGAATAAGTAAATAGCCAGAAACATCTCGTAAATGGTTAACTGCGCAAAAACTGTGCGCATCATAAATTGTGTCTTTTAAAAGATTTAATTTTTGTGAAATAACGTTTTGCCCACCTCTTACAGTTTACTGGTTATGCAAAAATCCTTCAGAATATAGGCACTCCAGAATGGAGGTGGCTTCAGAGGCTATTAACACAAAATTTGACATATAATAATTATTTGCAGAGAAACATCTTAAACATATAATATTTTAGGTAATCATTTTTTTATTTTATTTATTAGCTTAACGTCCTTTAACCTGGTTGGTCATATCGGAGGATGAATAAAATCAGTGAAATGGTGCTCAAATGATTTTGGGGTACATGGAGCTTAAAATTACTCGACAGTCGTATTCTCAGGATAAGAGAAAACACCGAAAAACTTTATCCCGGTAACACACCTTAAGCGAGATTCGAACTCACGACCCGTTGAATATGAGGCAGACTCAAGAGAGAAGTCCACTTTCGTTTCACCGCTTTTGTTTTACTCCCGGAAATGCAAAATAAAACCGAATTTCAATTGTTTCATGTAGTGATGAGCTTTTAAAGGATTTGACTATCGCCTTAGCCTAGTGTAGGTATTTCCTTTCTCCGTTCTGCTTAGAACAAAACAAGTAATAATACCAGTTCCGTTAATATTTATTTCGGTTAGTATGATGTGGATAAAAGAATAGTATTTTGTAATAATACTTCGTACAGAAAGGCATGTGAATGGAACACATCAGATTTTTAAAATTAAATGTCAGTTTCATTTACATTAGTCCTTACCTATATTGATCTATAAGTTTATTTGTTATTAATGATGACATTATATTACCTTCTGGGAATTGTGGTACCTAATAATAACTATTGAATGAATTAAATTTTTAAATTCGAGATAACGAAATTTATAATTTATTTTAATACGGTCTAATACATAGATACAATTAATAAAACTATATTTAATTAAAAAAATACCTGTATTTCATTTAATTGAAAAGCACTCGTATTTTTACCGAGATTTCACTGGAAATATACCTTTTAGGGTCCCCTGTATCCAAAGTGCTTTTTTTTTTCTTTATACGCACTATTTACATAGTGTGTAGAGGAAGTATTGTATTCCACCCAAAAATTCGATACCGAGATTTCACCGACCCCCTACCACCTCTTTCCAAAAAAAAAAATAAATAAAAGCATTTTCAGAAAAAAGTCCGTGTGTGTGTCTGTGGACAGTATACTTCAAAAACGAAGAGACCGCTAAATAACAAACTTGGTAGTTAAGTTTGGTATCTTCCAAGGTAGAGGATTTTTAAGAACCCCCCCCCCCCAGTCCCAGCTACCCTTTACATGGAACTTTTTTCGAAAATTTTGATTTTATGGCTCTAACGATTTTGATTAAAATATCGTATACTAAATATATTTACCTCACAAATAAAATGTATATTTTGAATTTTCTGGGAATAGCCTCTGAAGACTACTTTATTGCGGATGAGTTTTACGGAATTTTGCATAGGTATTAAACCATAAGAGGTTGACAAAAACTTACCACTCAAAAATGTAGGGCACATTAATACACACAATTTATGTTATATACATTTTTTCGTGGAGTTGGTCGTCTTTGAGATTTTCTTTGTTTTTGGTATCAGCCTTAAAAAAACATACTTTTCTCATACAGGAATTTGTCAACTCCTGCTCATACAAACAAAGGAACTTCAGTCACATAGCAACCAGCTTTTGACTATTATTTTAATCTATGGTACTCCCTTATTTCGCTTCTACTTACAAGGAAGCAAATAATAAGACTATTTCTGCTATATTTTTCTCGATTAGAAAGAAATAAATGGAAACATAAGCTTTTTAACAATAATTTGTCACAGAGATCTAGGGAAAGTCATGTGAATGGAACACACAAGATTTTTCCTTTTGTTTTCTATTTGGAAATAAATTTCGACATAGTTCTAGAACAAAATAATGAATGAAATTGTAGGGCAAAATAAAGAGCAGAGGAGACAAGTTCTCCAGCTCTGTGTGTAATATGAAGTAAATCTCCATAAAGTGGAGACCAATTACTGTGAAGTTTTCCCCCAGTTGTGTGAAGACCAGATGTCGTGCTTTAATGAGGTTCGGAGTGCTGCTGTCATATTGCTTAGCAACACGCTGCTTGCTCTTCATTTATTAAGAACCACACCGTCAACTTTGGGAGGGAAGCCACCACGTAATAACTTGATGGGCTTGCGTCTCTAACTTGTGTACCGGCTATGTTTACACTGCAGAGCTGGTTACCGCTACCTTCAGCTCTGCATTTGTTTTAGGCTCCTTTCAACTCTCTGCAACAGCACGATACAACCCTGCAACTAGCCACTTCACAATGTGCAATTGTCGATCAACTATACCACCATCACAGCATCTCAATGCTAAAAATAGTGAAATGTGTCAAATATTACAATGGTTTACTATGATATGAGACACTGTACGAATATAAAAATAAAATATGTGTTCCATTCACATGACTTTCTCTATATCTCTGCAATAAATTATTGTTAAAAAGTTAATGTTTCTACTTACTTCGTGCTAATCAAGAAATAAATTAACAGAAATCGTCTTATTACTTGCTTCCTTATAACTAGAAGCGAAATAAGGGAGTACCATAGGTCAAAGTGATAGTCAAAAGCTGGTTGTTATGTGACTGAATTTCTAAAAAACGATCAGCTCCACGAAAAAAATGTATGTAACATAAATTGTGTGTTTTAATGTGCTCTACATTTTTTGTGTTGTAAGTTATTGTCCATCTCTTACGGTTTAGCAGTTATACAAAATTCCGTAAAATTCATCCAGAATAAACTAGTCTTTAGAGACCATTCCCCGAAAATTCAAGATATACATATTATTTGTCAAGTAAATACCTTTACGATACAATATTTTAATCAAAATCGTTAGAGACATTTTTAAGAAAATCAAATTTCCGAAAAACGTTCCATGTAAAGGATAGCTAGGGGTGGGGGGATTTTGTTGAAAATCTTTGTGTCGCATCCTTGCAAGATACAAAATTTAAACACCAAGTTTGGTATTTAACGGTATTTTCGTTTTTGAGTTATGCTGTACACAGACACACATAAACACACACACACGGAACTTTTTCCAGAATTTTTTTTTTGATTCAGGGGGACCCAAAACATGTATTTCCGGTGAAAACTCGGTATCAAATTTTTGGGTGAATTACAATACCCTTTCTATACACTATGTACATAGTACGTGTAGAAAAATAACAAATAAATATCAAGAAAATAATGAATTAATAAAACTCTCATTCAACATCTCCCTATAGAATATTTAAGGTACATACTAAACCAGCAATGAAAAAACAAAGGTATTATTGAACATTAAAAAAAATGTTATATAACTTCGATATATTTGGGTTTGGAAAGTAAAATCATATTGTAAAATTCAATGTTAGGGCGGATTTGAATTTGGATTCACTTTAAGATGTTTTTCGTTATTCTACTGCATATTCTACGAAAAATAAGTTTATTCAAATGCAAATTTCATAAAGTCTATACAACTATCAGTACTGATGTATTTTAAATAATTATTATAATATAATTATATAATATAATAATATCCGACTCCTGTCCTATGTGGGAAAAAAAATTAAAGTAAATTAACACTAATTGACGTAATAGTTGGCTAAATAATGAAGCTCTCGAGTAGTCAGCTAGACTTCCCACACGGAGTTTTTCGGCTTCGATTCCCGGCTGGAGCGGAGAATTTTTCTTTAACAGAATTATTCCCTATCTCCCACAGAGACTGGAAGTATGTATGTGAGAGTGAATATGTGTGTGTGTGTGTGTGTGCTTGAGGAAAAGAAATTTAAACCCAATGTAAAGAACCTACAGACGAGATGTTTCATGTGCAGAGCCCCCGATATGACCTTAGATGTTAAAAGGGCCTATATGAAACAATTAAAAAAAAAAAAAATGAAGCTCGGTACTTAAAGTACGTACGACATAGTAAGTCACTGTTAGGGTGACTTTCAAAATAATTTGAAATCACATTGTGGTTTACCGGGAAGCATTCGAGCCAGTTGAGGAATTTAATGTCGTACCGTCATGTTACCATTTTTATCAGTGGTTAGAACAATTGGCTGGAGAGCGGGATATTCGTGGTTCAAATCCCGGCTATGATACTGAATTTTTGGTTCTGAGTCTGCCTATCCAATAATAATAATAAATAATGTAATAAAAATTCTGTTTTATTACTATAAAAACTCTTTTTTATGTATTTCACTGATTACAAATTAAAATCTGTTTAAAAATAATGTATTTCTTTATTCGATACTTTCGCAACAATTCTATCGTATAGGTAGTTTTCTTTCGACGATCGCTGCGGCGGCTACTACCTACTTCATGCTACAAATTTCCCGTCAAAACTGATTAAACTGCTGTTCACTATGCATTTTCAGTTAAAAACCGATCTCTCCGGGGCTCGTTCTCTCCTTTGTATACCGGTCAATGACGTAGCAGGAAATTTCCAGAAACAGTCGCACATGCAGACCCCCTCAGGTGTCAGCAAATGTAACAATATGCGGCTTCGATGCCAAAGAATTCGTGGACAATACACGTTAGGTGTAACAAAACAAAGCAACAACCAAATAAACAAGCCGCGCGCGCGCGCACACACACACACACACAAAGTGACGAAAAACTGATCTCTCCGGGTCTCGTTCTCTCCTTTGTATACCGGTCAATGACGCGGCAGGAAATTTCCAGAAACAGTCGCACATGCAGACCCCCTCAGGTGTCAGCAAATGCAACAATATGCAGCTTCGATGCCAAAGAATTCTCTGACAGTACACGTTAGGTGTAACAAAACAAAGCAACAACCAAATAAACAAGCCGCGCGCACACACACACACACACACACACACACAGACACACACAAGTGACGATAACAGCCGCAGGACGTAGTCATATATCAGGAAAATAATGACTTAATAAAAGTATTTGTCAATAATTCCCTATGGAATATTTACATACCAAAGCAATTATGGAAAAAGAAAGATATTTTTAAAATAAATTATAAATATGCCACAGTAAATTTCGGTTTGGAGGGTACAATTAGACTGTAAAATTATATGTCATGGCGGGGATTTGAACCCGGAATTTTGATGAATTTTTACAGGTTTTATTGTTTTACTCTACATTTTATGAAAGGCGGTTCCTTTGCCGAGTGGTTAGACCGCTCATCTCCCACTAGGCGGCGCGGGTTCATCCCAATCGCCCGCATGGGGGCTTTGAGGTGGACGAAGCAGCTTCTGGGCGGTTTTCTCTTAGTCCTCCGGTTTCCCCCGCCACTCATGCCCTTTCATTATCATACAAATACGCAAAAAATAATTAATAAATATCCAAAATAAAAATTAGTATGTATCAGAGATCACAGATGTATGACATAATATGGTTCCTAAGCACATGTTGTCTCATTTGCTTTAACATGTTTAGAGAATATGGAACATAAAGATAAAACGATTGAAAATATGGATTGTATTCCACTTGACATTTTGAACAAGCCCAAGACTGCTGAGAGCTTATTACTTTCAGAAAACTAAAAGACGTTTACAAAAAGGAATATAAAAGTTTTGCGGATGAGAAACGAAAAATGCTTTAGTTTGACTAATGAAACCACATTACCAACATACTTTTCAGAGCTAGTAATTATGCAAACGTTTATTACTTCTTAATATGGCAAGTAATTTAAAGTAGATATATTGTTTTCTTTTTTCAGTCGAAGATTTTTATACCTTCGACGCCCTTGTGTCTACATTTAAAGGTGAAATGTGTGCTGAAATTGAAAGAAAAGCTGTCGAAGCAACTGCTGATACGTGTTGTGGCGGGGATGACGTCATTGATATCCTGTTGCCATAGTAATTACGTTATTCATTTTCTGGCACTGATACGAGAAATAGGGTAATTTTGCACGATTTATGACGTCGTAATAAGTTATTTTAATGACAGGATTGTGTAAATGAAGTTTTGAGAAAACCACTGTTTATAAAAATCTGATGTGTACCATTCACACGACTTTCTCTACATATCTGCAACAAATTACTCTTAAAAAGCTTATACGTCTATTTACTTTGTGTTAATCAGACTAAAATAGCAGAAATAGTCTTATTACTTGGTCCTTGTTGCTATGTTTGCTTTGTTCCTTGCTGGTTGCTATGTCACTGAAGTTTGGAAGCAGTTGACAAATTCCTATATGAGAAAAGTATAAGTTTTCATAGCAGAAGTCGGCCTCCGTGGTGTAATGATTACCATGCTGACTTCATATACCCAAGGTCGCGGGTTCAAACCCGGAGGAGGACGATGGATTTTTTCGGGCGTAAAAATCCTTAGCATGGCTTCCTTCGGAAGAGAAGTAAAGCCGTTGGTCCCGTGTCGTAGATTTACGGCACGTAAAAGAACCTCAAGCCTGATAGGGAGGCCTCTAACAAAATTAAGCGGTCTTTCACGCCCAATATAGATAGAATGGGACGCTGAGAACCACAGTAGTTAAAGAGCGTCCATAAATAACACGCCATTTCCATTTTCCATAGCAGAAACCAAAAACAAGGAATGACTCAAAAACAATGACTCCACGAAAAAAATGTATGTAACATAAATTGTGTGTTTTAACGTGTTCTACATTTTTCGTGCAGTAAGTTTTTGTCCATGTCTTACGGTTTAGCAGTTATTCAAAATTCTGTAAAATTCATCCAGAATAAAGTAGTCTTCAGAGGCTACTCCCAGAAAATTCAAGATATACTATTTTTTTGTCAGGTAAATATCTTTAATATAAGAAATTTTAATCAAAACCGTTAGAGACATTTTTAAGAAAATCAAAATTTTCGAAAAAGGTTCCATGTAAAGGGTAGTTTGGGGTGGGGGGATTTTTTTTTTTTAAAAAATCTTCGTATCGCATCCCAAGTTTGGTATTCTGACTTTTCGTTTTTGAGTTATCGTGTTCACAGACACACGGACACACACACACACAAACACACACACGTACCTTTTTGTGAAAATGCTTTTTTTGGATACAAGGGACGCTAAAACATATATTTCCGGTGAAATCTCGTTATCGAATTTTTAGGTGGACTGCAATACCTTCTCTATACACTATGTACATTGTGCGTATAGAGAAAGTATAAAACAGCGTATTTTAAGAATTACTGAAAATACCGAAGCAAGGGAGAGACAGCTAATGTTTATTCCCTATATGTGTTCAAAAGTTCTAACAAACATTTTCTATATAAAACAGCGGTTTTCTTACTTTGGCCGATTGAAACCAAAGTTTCACTCCAGTGTCCTTTAACCTCTTCATGAAGTGATGGAGTTTATGCCTGCCTAAGAAAAATTATGCGTTAGTATAGAATTAGATTAGTCATTGCAATATTTTAAATATATAACATTGTAAAACAACGAAAAGTTTTACATGTAAGGGATAGCTTGAGGGTTTTCTCCTAAATCGTACCTACTGGATTCTTGGAATGTGCTGGATTTATCAAGTCTGGTATTTATCCGACATTTCGTACTTAAATGTTGCTACTCGCACACACAACAAAACAAGTAATTCTACTCCTGGCCCTGTAGATCAGTTGGTAGAGCATCTGACTGCTGTGAAAGGGGTGCCAGGTTTGATTCCCAGCTGCGAGATTGGAATTTTTTCTAGCCAAGATTATTCCCTACCCTCCTCAGAGTCTAGAAGTGTATGTGTGTGTGTGTGAGTGTATAATAGAGAGGATCTAATGACCCTAATCCGATGTGTTCCATTCATATGACTTTGTCTACATCTGTGCAACAAATAATATTGTTAAAAAGCTTATGCTTTTATTTACTTCATCTAATCGAGAAAAAGTTAGCAGAAATAGTGTTATTATTTGTAGAAGCGAAATAAACGAGTACCGACTGTCTCCGTGGTCGAGTGGTCAGCGAGCTGACTTCTCACCCGGAGGTCCCGGGTTCGATTCCCGGCTGGGGCGGGGATTTTTTCTTTAACCGGAATTATTCCCTATCCCCCAAAGAGTCTGGAAGTATGAATGTGAGAGCGAACGAGCGTGTGTTTAGTAATATAATGTTTTACCTAATGTTCTGAACCTACAGTTTCACAAGTGAAAGCCCCCGATATGACCATTGATGTTAAAGGGGGCTATACAAATGAAGCAAAAAAAAAAAAAAAAGGAGTACCATAGGTTTTTTTTTTTCTTTTTTTTTTATTACCCTACTTTTATTTACCTTTTTTTTTTACCTTGTTTTGCCGTATTATTACTGGATTGCTGTTTTCTTACTTTTACAACACACACACATATACACAAACTTATAACACCCATGCCCAAGGCGGGACTCGAACCCACGATCCCCAGCGCCACGAAGCACCAAAGCGGGACGCCTTGGCGAGCGCGGCCATGGGCACCGGCTAGGTTAAAGTGTTAGACAAAAGCCGGTTGCTCTGTGATTGAAGTTCCTTTGTTTTTTTGGTTTTTTTTTTTTTTCTTTTTGGAGTCAGGGAGTCTTAAAACAGGTATTTCCGGTGAAATATCGCTATCGAATTTTTGGGTAGAATGCACTACCTATGTACATAATAGTAGGGAAAGTAATAATGTGTAGATATAAATATGATAATTTGAAATTTCGCTAACATTTGAGTTGTTTCTAACTGTATTGCAGTACTTCTTTGAAGCATGCAAGCGTCTCAGTTACCAATATGTCAAGTAGTGACATCACATAGAATTGAGAGCGCTTCACTCACTGTTTTAACATAACGAGACGTGCTGTCATCGTTAACATGCGCTTGTCAATAAAACATAACCTCCAACCCAAGCACTGCGTCACGGGGAGTGTCCATCATCATTAGAAACAAAAGCAAACCATATACCAAGACAAATTGGATTGCACACATGATATAAGGGCAGTTTCTGTCTAGATTAGGTCAATGTTTATACGTTATGTGTTTGCATTTCACTGTGTAAGATTTGGATAAATTCATAACTTCCTCCACCTTGTGTTCTAATAACTTACAAAACTTTATTGCTTTCTCTACACGTAGGTACTACTTATGTACATAGTGTACAGTGCAATCCACTCAAAAATTTAATACCGAGATTTTGGAAAAAGGTCGGTGTGTCAGTGAACACGGTAGCTCAAAAACGAAAAGTCGGTACAACCAAACTTGTTATTTAACTTCAGTGTCTTTCAAGAATGTGACACGAAAATTTTCTAGAAAATCCCCCCACACCCAACTACCCTTTACGTGGAAAATTTTCGAAAATTTTAATTTTCTCAAAATTTGCTCTAACGATTTTGATTAAAATGTCATATATTAAAGATATTTACATGACCAATAAAATGTATATCTTGAATTTTCTGGGAATAGCCTCTGAAGAAATCTTTATTCTGGATGAATTTTGCGGAATTTCGCATAACTGGTAAACTATAAGAAATAGACAAAAACTTACCTAAGAGAAAATGTAGAGCTGGTTAAAATACACAATTTATGTTATATACATTTTTTGTGAAGTTGATCGTTTTTTTAGATATTCCTTTTTATCGGTTTTAGCTATAAAATACTAATACTTTTCTCATACAGGAATTTGTCAACTCCTGTCCATACAAACAAAGGAACATCAGTCACATAGTAACTAACTTTTGACTGTCACTTTAGCCTATGGCACTTTCATATTTCCGTTCTACTTACATGGAAGCAAGCAACAAGACGATTTATTCTAATTTTTTCTCGATTAGCATGAAGTAAATAGAAGAATAAGCTTTTTAATAATCATTTTTATAGAGATGGAGAGAAGGTCATATTTTTTTCTATCTCCTTAGAAACAACCGTTTGAAGAAATAGTCCTTGCGGATATCTTAGTAAACTGTTTAAAACAAAAGGTCACTGCGTGTTGGCATTGAAATGTGTCTATAGTTTACAGTTTGCCATTAATACAAAACTATACAAAATTCTTTCCGAATAAACAGCACGTCTTAGGATATTTGAGAAAAATTCAAGATGTACACTTTATGATACAATCTTAAACCTATGGTATTCTAATCATAACCGTTAGAGCTATTAGGAATGTAAAAATAAAGAATATTTTTCATAAAAGGAGCCATTTAGTGTGGGGGAATTTCCTCGAAAATCTACATATCGATAGTTCAGTAATGTGCACTTGTAACCAATTTTACCATTAAATTATCCGCCATTGCCCCTTTGAGTTATACTGCTAATAAATACACGTTTTTTATTAAACCTTTGATGTTTCATTAACACCACATTCTCTATTCTGCAAGAAACTATTCTTACAAAAGCGTATTTTTATAGTGCTTAACTTGGCACCGCAGACGATTACACTGATGATACATGGAATGAAGATGGAGCACCGGTGGAATGTGATGGCGGGGGAAACCAGAGAACCCGAAGATAACCCGCACAAATTCCTTGAAACCAATGAAATGAAATATCTGGAAAATGGTTAACTCCTTAAAAATATATATGACATAAAGTGTATGTTTAAGAGATCTATATTTTTTGTGCAATCTACAGTTTTTGTCTCTTACGGTTTACCAGTTATGCAAAAGTCATTCAGAATGAAGAGGCCTTCAGAAGCTAATTGAGAAAATTCAAGATATATCTACTTTTATCATGTTTTTAACTAACTATATTTTAATCAAAATCTTTAAATTTTGAGAAAATCAAACTTTTTGAAAGTTTTTCCTAGTAGGTTGGGATGGGGCGATTTTGTTAAAAAAAATCTCCGTATTGCATCTTTGGATGACAATAAACTTAAATATAAGTTTGGCATTTAACCAAATTTGAGTTATCGTGTTCACATGCTCTCCCACACACATGCTATTTTTTGATACATGAGACCCCAAAACGCTTATTCCCAGTGAAATCTCGGTATCGACTTTTCTGGTGGAAAGTAATAACTTCTCTTCCTATGTAAAATGTACTAAGCAGAAAAAGTAAATAGGTTTTCGTGGGGAAATTCAGGAGGCTTCAGACCTGTATTATGAAATTCCCACATCGCATTTTTGGTTGAAACACAATACTTCCTCTATATAATAAAATTATTCATAGAGAAAGTACAATAATAATAATAATAATAATAATAATAATAATAAACTAATATATGTCGTGAGAGAAATTAACGATAACGTATGGTCTATGAATACTTGCATATCTACTAGACAATCAACACATCTGTGAATTTATTTTAGAAGAATGCAAAACAATAAAAATCTGATGTGTTCCATTCATATGCCTTTCTCTACATCTCAGCAACAAATTATTGTTAAAAAGCTAATGCTTCTATTTACTTCATGCTAACAGAGAAAAGATTAGCGGAAATAGTCTTATTACTTGCTTCCTTGTAAGTAGAAGTAAAATAAGAGAGTATCATAGGTTAAAGTGATAGTCAATAGCTGGTTACTATTGATTGAAGTTCCTTTGTTTGTATGGACAGGAGGTGAACAATTCCCGTATGAGAAAAGTATGTTTTTTAAAGCTGAAACCAAAAACAAGGAATATCTCAAAAACGTTCAACTCCACGAAAAAAAATGTATGTAACATAAATTGTGTATTTTTAATGTGCTCTACTTTTGTATGACAAGTTTTTGTCTATCTCTTACGGTTTAGCAGTTATGCAAAATTCCGTAAAATTCATCCAGAATAAAGTAGTCTTCAGAGGCTATTCCCAGAAAATTCAAGCTATACATATTATTTGTGAGGTAAATATATTTAATATACGATATTTTAATCAAAATCTTTAGAGCAATTTTTGAGAAAATCAAACTTTTCTCAAAAAGTTCCATGTAAAGAGTAGTTTAGGATGGTGCAATTTTTCTCCTAAATCTTCGTGTCGCATCCCTGGAAGATACTAAACTTAAATACCAAGTTTGTTATTTTACCGACTTTTCGTTTTACACACACCCAGACCTTTTTCGAAAATGTATTTTTTGAATACAGGGGACCCTAAAATATATATTTCCGGTGAAATTTCGGTACCGAATTTTTGGGTGAAGTGCAATACCTTTTCTATACACTATGTACAATTCCCACTTCGCATTTTTGGTTGAAACAAAATACTTCTAGCTACTAAAAGTATTCATTGCGAAAATAACTTAATAATAATACTAATAATAATAATAATAATATATAACTCAACATTCCCAAAATCTATTGTGAGAGAAATTATCGATAACGTATGGGTTATGAATGCTTGCATATCAACTAGAGAATCAATACATCTGTGTATTTATTTTAGAAGAATGGAATAATAATAGTGATGATAATAATAAAAATAATAAGAAGAAGAATAATAAGGAAATAGTAGTAATAATAATAATAATGATGATAATGGCCGAGAGACGCACAGGAAGTTGAAGAACAAAAGGAATAAAGAAGCAGTTTGTAATTGGTTAGAGGGAATTAAAGTGGATGAATAAAGCAGCAGCAGCAGGAAGACTGACAGGCGCCGCCGCCAGGGACTCAGTAATGTGGCAGGGAACGAGGCGTCGTAGCGACGTGTCAGCAGACGGGATGCCTTGCTAAAGACATTAGGGAGCGTCGTACAATCTCACTTCAACAATGTCTTGGTGCCATGTTCCTCCAACACAAACATGTTACTTTCACATAGCTGATCCCTGCGAGGAACCCGATATGTAAACATTCTCTTTCTGTACTAAATACAAACTCGCCTTATTTATTATAGCATTCTTACAACAATCGAAAGTGCTCTATCCACATACCTTTATCTACCTATTCGGAAACTTGCTTATTCTTCCATCTTCTTCATGTTACTCGAGATAAAAAGGGAAACAAAGAAATACAGCGAACTGACTTCTCACCCGGACGTCCCGGGTTCGATTCCCGGCTGGGGCGGCGAATTTTACTTTCTCTATACGCACTATGTACATAGTGTATAGAAAGGTATTGCACTCCACCAAAAAATTCGATACCGAGATTTCACCGGAAATATATTCGTATGTTTTAGGGTCCCCTGTATCCAAAAAAAGTATTTTCAGAAAAAGTTCCTTGTGTGTGTGTGTCCGTGTGTCAGTGTGTCTGTGAAAACGATAACTTAAAAACGAGAAGTCGGTAAAATATCAAACTTGATATTTAAGTTTAGTATCTTCCAGGGATGCAACACAAGATTTTGAGAAAAATCCCCCTACCCCAAACTACCCTTTACATGGAACTGTTGATTATAAAATGTTATTTACTAAAAAATGGCTCTAACGATATTGATTAAAATATCTTATATTAAAGATATTTACCTGACAAATAAAATATATATTTTGAATTTTCTGGGAATAGCCTCTGAAGACTACTTTATTCTGGGGCAATTTTACGGAATTTTGCATAACTGCTAAACGGTAAGAGATGGACAAAAACTTACCACACAACAAATGTAGAGCTCTTTTATAAAATGATAAATCTAATGACAATCTATCGGAGTGGTCGAGTGGTCAGTGAACTGACTTATCATCCGGAAGTCCCGGGTTCCATCCCCGGGAGTTTTTCTTTAACCAGAATTATTCCCTATCCCCTACAGAGTCTGGAAGTATGAATGTGAGAGTAAAAATGTATGTGTTTGAGAAAAATAAAACAATTTGGACCCAACGTAAAGAACCTATAGACAACGAGTTGTTTCCGATGCAATGCCCCCGATCTAGGTACGTTAAATGTTAAAGGGGCTATATAAATAAAACAATTTAAAAAAAATAACTTATTGTGACCAGATGAACGGTTTCACAAGTCAGAGCCCCCGATATGAGTATAGAAGCTACAAATGAAGCACTTAATGTAATGCGTTAGGCTAAAGCGGAATCGTATGTTTTAAAAGGTATCATCATGGGATGAAATTAAAACTCGGTTCTCTTTTGCATGGTCAGCAGTAAAACAAAATATATATTTTCCCGTTTGAGGAAAGTATACCTATTTTAAAATATTGAAATCACTAACCAGAAATACATGGTTAACTCCACAAAAAATATATAGGACATAAATTGTGAGATCCACAAGACCTCCAGAATATAAAATATCTTGAACACGGATATTCTAATCAAAATCGTCACAGCTATTTTTGAGAACATCAATATTTTCGAAAAATGTTTCTTGTAAAGGGTTCGGTTTGGGGAATCTTCTTAAAAATTTTGGTTTCACATCCTTGATAAACTTAATTATTGCGTATGGTATTTAGCGAGCTTTTCGTTTTTGAACTATGCTGCCCAGGGGACCCAAAAACATATTTCCGGTGAAATCTCGGTATCGAATTTTTGGGTGCAATACAATGCCTTCTCTGTACACTATGTGCATAGTACATGTACAGATAGTAAAACTGTAAGATATATGTGAACGTCATGAGAAGAGAAAGTTTTATGAGTGTCACAAAGGATTGTAAGTCTTTTAAAAGCCGTATGACACCTGACACAATAATTGGGCCCCTATTTCCGGCGCCATTATCTTTTTCTACGCATAGTTTATTTACAAACGTTGAACAAATACACAGCTTGTCACGCATTGCTGTATTGATTCTTGTGGCTATTTACTTATTCTGTTTCTTTTCTCTGGGTTTCTTGTACTTCATCGCATGTCGCGTGTGTGCTTGCCATTCACACGTCCTTCCGTCGAGTTTCCTAAACCATAGTCTGTTAGCAAGGAATATTCAATATTCTTTTTGAACTTCTATGGCTGTAAAGAGCACTTTTTGAATACGTAGTCTCAACATACTGAAAACCTGATCGCGTTATTCCATTAAGAACTCTGACATGTTCCATTCACATTACTTTCTCTACATCTCTGCAACAAATTATTGTTAAACAGATTATGCTTCTATTTACTTCATGCTAATCGAGAAAAAATAGCACAAATAGCCCTATTACTTGTTTCCTTTTAAGTAGAAGCGAAATAAGGGAGTACCACAGGTAAAAGTGATAGTCAAAAGCTGGTTGCCATGTCACTGAAGTTCCTTTGTTTGTATGGACAGGAGTTGACAAATTCCTGTATGGGAAAAGTATACATTTTCTAAAGTTGAAACCAATAACAAGGAATATCTCAAACACGGTCAACTCCACGAAAAAAATGTATATAACATAAATTGTGTGTTTTAATGAGCTTTACATTTTCTGTTAAGTAATTTTTTGAGTATCTCTTTCGTTCTACCACTTATGCAAAATTCGGCAAAATTCATCCAGAATAAACATGTCTTCAGAGGCTGTTCCCATAAAATTGAAGATATACATTTTATTTATCGGGTAAATATATTTAATATACGATATTTTAATCTAAATCGTTAGTGCCGTTTTTAAGAAAATCAATTCCACGTATAAGGTAGTTGGGGGTGGGGGGAATTTTTTTGAAAATCTTCGTGTCGCATCCTTGGAAGATGCCAAACTTTAATACCAAGTTTGGTATTCAACGGTCCTTTGGTTTTTAGCTATACTGCCCACAGGCTTACAGACAGACACACATGCATACTTTTTTTCTAAAATTGCATTTTTTTTTAATTCAGAGGGATCCAAAACTTGTATTTCCGTTAAAATCTCGGTATCGAATTTTTGGGTGGAATGCAATACCATCTGTATACACTAAGCACATAGTACGTGTAGAGAAAGTAAAAATTTGATGTGTTACACTCACGTGACTTTCTCTAGCTGCTCTACAAATAAACTTCTTACACTTGCTGTCTGAGAAAAGAACACTTAACAATAGAAGACAATAACAAAGAATATCTCGGAAACGGTTATCTTCACACCAAAAACGTAAAGGAAGTAAAACACGTCGTGTGTTTTGACGAAATCTACATTTTTTGTACAGCAAGTTTTTCTATGTCTTACGGCTTAGCACTTAAGCAAAATTCGGGAAAATTCATCGAGAATAAAGAGGTTTTCAGAGGCTATTCCCGACAAAGCCAAGATATACAGCTTATTTGCGATGTAAATAGCGTTATTATACGTGATTTTAATCAAAATCGTTAGAACTAGTTTTTAGAAAATTTTCGAAAAGTTTTCCAAGAAAAGGGCAGTTTGTGGTGGGGTTTGGTGGTAAGTACTTTCGTTTTTGAGCTATGCGTCAGTAGACGCATGCACGCACGGACAGACACAAACACTGACCTTTTTCTGAATGTTTTAGGATTCAAGGGACCTCAAAACAAATATTTCCGGTGAAACCTCAACGTCGAACTTTTGGGTGAAATACAATACCTTCTCTATCCACTATGTACATTATACATGCGGACTAGAGAAAGTAAAACTGATGTGCTCCGATCACATGACTTTCTCTACCTAGTTGTAATAACTATTCCTAAAAAATAGTAAAATCTTTTGAAAGCAGGTCGTTATGGGATTGAAATTCGGCTCGCTTTATATGACCAGGAGAAAAACAAAAGAACAGTTAATAAAAAAAAATCCCGTTTGAAATTTTGATTTACTCAAAAATGGCTCTAACGATATTCATTAAAATACTATACACCACAATTATTTGCATGACCAATAAAATGTGTATCTTTAATTTCTTGGGAATAACCTTTCTATTCTGGATGACTTTTGTATAACTAGTAAACTGTAAGATATTAATAAAATCTTACTACATAGAAATGTGTAGTTAAAACACAGTTTATAGCATATCGTTTTTTGGTGTTGTGAACCATTTCCATTGCTGTTCATTTGAATTTTCAAAATACATAAACTTTTATCAAACAGGAATTTGTCATTCCTTATTTTCATTTATTTTATTTATCTTCTGGTTATAACGAACTAAGTAACACAAAATTCAGAAGGGAGGGGGGAGATGACATTAGGAAACTGTTTACAAAAAAGCGAAGGGAGTATAAACAGCTCTTACGGGAAAAGAGAACTATGTGACAAGACAAAATTACTCAGCAAATTAGTAATATGTTAACACGGGGGATAACGCTGAGATGTGGCAAGTAGTAAAACATTTAAGAGGCAACCGTCAGGCGCCCAACGAAATTTCTCCCAGAAAATGGGCAATGCATTTTATGGGAATATTCGGGAAAGGTGAAAGGGAAGGAATTTTTATAAAGGAAGTGCAAATTTTGGGAAATCTTGAGATCCCAATACTGGACGAAGAAATATCAGCACGAGAAATAGCATAGGCGCTGAGGAGTCTGAAGGAAGGCAAAGCTCCAGGGTTGGATGGGCTGCCCCCGGAAGTTTTTAAAGCCGCAGCCAATGTTAATGAGTTTGGTAGGAGTATGCTCCAGATATGTAACAGATTGTTTATTGAGGGGAATTACCCTACCTGTTGGGGAAAGGGCATTATTCATCCCATTTATAAAGGGAAGGGAACTATTGGAAATCCGGATAGCTATAGGGGGGTTACTCTTTTGCAAATTATGGAGAAAATTTATTGTAGAGTGTTATACAACCGAATAAAGGACTGGGAATCTAAATTTGGCAAACTTTCAAAACTTCAAATGGGTTTCAGAGAAGGACACAGTACCATAGATGCCGCTTTTATATTAGACACTTTAAGGACGAAGCAAATGTTAGTTAAGCGGGGAAAGCTTCATTGTGCTTTTGTGGACTTTAAGAAGGCATTTGACTCTATCAATCGAAATGCATTATGGTACAAACTAGGCAGAAAGGGGTTATCAAGTAAAATGGTTAGAGCATTGCAGGCAATGTATCAAAATGTCGAATTCTGTGTGAAGTACGACAGAAACAGAGTGTCCGAGAGCTGCCGAAGCTATAGGGGAGTGAGGCAGGGTTGTATTTTATCTCCCTTGCTATTTAATCTCTTTGTGGATGATATTACTGATACAATGATAGCAGAGAATATTCAAGCGCCAGTAGTAGCGGATTTGCAGATCCCAACACTTTTATACGCAGACGATTTAGTATTGTGCTCTACGACAGTAAACGGATTGCAACGAGGACTGGACAAACTTAAGAACTATTGCGATGAATGGCTACTTACAGTTAATGTGAATAAGACTAAGGCAATGACTTTCAAAAAGGGTTGAGGGTTTTAGCAGGGAGGAGACTTGGGCATATGCAGAACAGATACTGGACAATGTTAAATCTTTTGTGTACTTAGGACTCACATTTACAATGAACGGAAAATGGACAAAACACATTGACATTGCGAAACACAAGGCAAGGGTGAAAGCGACGGAAGCTCTCCGGATACGCTGCAGAATTCCGAATATCTCCATAACCTTAATGGAAACTGTATACGGAGCGATAGTTAGATCCACGATGACATACGGAGGAGAAATATGGGGGTGGGAACAAACAGGAAATCTGGATCAAGTGAGGACCCAATTTTTGAAAGGAATTCTGGGTGTAGGGAGGGGTACGGCAAACTGCGGAATAATGAGGGAATTCGGGGCACGTAGTGAAACGATAGAGTGCAAAATCAGAGCAGTTAAATATTGGATGAGAATCGTTCACGGAAACCAATCTCTAATTAGGGCAGTCTGTTACCGTGAACAGTTGCGAATGGAAGGTAATTTGACGTGGATATCAAAATTAAAGAAAGGGTTGGAAACCATTGGGATGGGAGACATTTGGATGGCGGGGCAGGAAAACAGGCGAAGTATTTGGAGAAAAATTAAGAAACGTCTCTGTGATATTGACAGACAGCAAATGATTGCGCAATGCACAGAGAAGGTGTCATTAGAAGTACAGTCTGGGCTGAAATCGGAGTGGGGTATGGAGCAATACATCAAAACAGGTACCAAACTCATTAGAGAGGGGCTTGGGTGGATTAGACTAGGAGCATGGAGGAGCACGAAAATTTCTGACGAGAATGGTACGAGAATCTGTCCCATTTGCGAGGAGGAGGAGTCGTGGACTCACATCTTGGCAAGATGTAGGGGTACGGAGGAATGGCGGGAAAAATATTTGCCGCGATTTTTTACCACTGCGAATGTAGGGATAGAAGCATGTTGGACTGTACTGACAGGCACGGAAAACATGGACGGGCTAGGTAAATTTATACTTAAGGCAAGACAGCTGAGATCTGAGGAGGCTGCCAATAGAGAGGGGGGGGGGGATAAGATCAACTAAACAAAAGTGACTACAATGTTCTACATACATATATATTATGTCATACTTAGGTCACTGTTGTGCTAGGGTTGTATATATTATGTGTATATATGTCTTTTAAGTGTAATTATCTATTATAAGAGGGTGCATCTATGAAGGTGTACTCTGTGCTGTAAATTTAAATTGCTATATTTTAATATCTTTGTATCTTTATTTTCGGATTCACTCTTAATTTTATTGTTGTTTAATATTGCTTTTGACTGTGTATTTCCTTTGTCTTTTTATTTTCGTGTTTACTCTTCTAATTCTTTGTTGTGGTTGTTGTTTTAATATTGCTTGTAATGTGTATTACAAAAGCACGTACGGTCTGTGGACCCGTGCGACTGTTGGAATTCTATGTATGATATTGCTATGTTAATAAATACACTTATTCATTCATTCATTCATTCATTCAAGTAACAAGATTGTTTCTGCTAATTTTTATATTTGTATTTTGTAAGTAATTTATAAGAATACTGTTTTACAGACTACATACAGAGGAATAGATAATATCAGATATTTTTGGGCTGTCGTTATTTTATTTCTCTTTTGCTCAGAACTAACGTGTTTCACATATTTTATTAATAGTTGACTAATGTCTCTGCATTAAGCTTGTTCGTATTCTTTTGTTCAACAGGGTTACAATGTAAAATCATACCTTCCTCTATCCAAAGTGTTTACGCTGTTATTACTTTCTCTACACGTGCTATATACATAGTGTATAGAGAACGTATTATAATGCACTCAAAAATTCCATACCGAAATTGCACCGAAAATACATATTTTGGGTCCCCATGAATCCAAAAAAAATATTTTTTAGAAAAAGGTCCGTGTATATGTGCTTGTATGTGTCTGTGGAGAACATATTTCAAAAACGAAAAGACCGTTAAATATCATACTTGTATTTAAGTTTGATATCTTCCAAAGATGCGACACAAAGATTTTCAAGAGAATACGGCTGTAACCATTTTGATTTGGCACGGCAAATAAAATGTACATCTTCAATTTTCTGGCAATAGCCTCTGAAGACCTCTATTCTGAATGAAATTTTCTGAATTTTGCATAATTGGTAATCCGTTAAGTGATAGACAAAACCTTACTATACAAAACTTGTAGAGATCGCTAAAACATACAATTTATGTAATAAACATTTTTTTCGTGGAGTTGGCCGTTTTCGAGATATTCCTTGTTAATGGTTTTTCGGCTTTAAATAACCTATACTTTTCTCATACTGGACTTTGTCAGCTCCTGGCCATACAAACAAAGGCACTTCATTCACATGGCAACTAGCTTTTAAAAGATTTGATTATCGCTTTAGCCTAACGTACTTCCTTATTTCGCTTCTATTTACAAGGAAGCAAGTAAAAGGAGTATTTCTGCTAATTTTTTTCTCGTTTAACATGAAAGAAATGGAAGAATAAGCCTTTTAACAATAATTTGTTGCAGGGATGTAGAGAAAGTCATGTGAATGGAACATGTATTTCCTTTTCTAAGCATTCTGCTCTTGCATCCCAATCCAGCTCTTTCAATTCTCTCACCTTGAATCACGCATCTTCTTTTTCGCCAGTGAAACCCATTCTAAAATCTAATTTCTAGAATGGGTCTACTTTATTGATGTGACTCATTCTAAAATATGTTTACGAAGTATTCCTATTAAATACATAAATTTAATGTGAAGTACCTCTGAACGCATCTCGTTGATTACGTCAGAGCTTCTAGTTGACTGGCATGCGATAGCTGCTTAGAATATTTCGTCTTCATTAATATGCCTGTGTGTCCGTGTCATAAGCAAAATTAGAGGTTAGAACGGCTTATCCTTGGAAGTTCATGTTTCTACTGGTTTTTGTTACGCATTATTAAGCAATAAATTAATTATTTGAGCCTTGATAACATTTTGCTTCTCTGAAGGTACGAAAATGGAGCCGTCGTTAGCAAGTTTGTTGCTAAATCGATTAGTACAAGGCCCCCAAAAGGAATTCCCATTTTGTTTTTCCCGTCCTGATGAACGACCGCCACGCACTCTGATGGCCGTTAATTAATAAACGTGAAGCGCAGTGTCTTGTTATTAACGTTCAATATCGCTGCAATCTTCTCTCAACCGAATATCGACAAATTAAATCAGGACCTGCGAGACGTGAGAAGAATCGCAGTAACCGAGGAACATTGTGATTGGCTGTTCACTTCTTCGGCAGATTTTCATTGGTGGAAAGGTGCTTATTGAAATTAAATAAAGCCAAGAGTAATTTTTTTGCACCTCTGTCGGTAAATCAGCGTTGTTTTCTATTTTCGGCGGCTTGTGGGCTATAATATTTCCTGCAGTATCTCCTGCAGGTAAGAAAAAAGATGATTCCTATACCAGCAGCGTGGCAATTTTTAATTTTTATACCGCTTGCACCAAGGTACAGATAAAACTAGGGAGAAAAGCATTCCATTTTGGGATTTCACAGATGTGCAAATGATGCAAAGCAAAGACTGAAGAAAGTTTCCCTCTTTGCAGATAATCTATTACATCGAAGATAGTTCTTGTAGCGATGTTTGCAATATACCACCATATTATCCTTGTTTCTTATAAGCTTGCCCCGCTGATATGCAACTTTACGCGCACAATTCCCTTCCCCTTTCCCCTGATTAGCTAAGGACACCTTTGAATGGCGTTACACAATTCGATGCACAGTGAGACAATAAAAGCGGTATAAACACTTCTTTTTTTACTTTCTCTACACGTACTATGTACAAAGTATATAGAGAAGGTGTTACATTCCACCTCAAAATTCGATACCCAGATTTCACCGGAAATACCTGTTTTAGAGTCCCCTGCATTAAAAAAATTAGAAAAATGCCCGTGCGTCTATGAACACGATAACTAACTTAACAAAAAAAAAAAAGAGTTGGTAAAAACCCAAACTTGGTATACCCCAAACATGGAAATATTTTCGAAAATTTTATTTTCTCAAAAATGGCTCTAAAGATTTTGATTAAAATGCCTCAGGTATATTAAAGGTACTTTCATCACAAATAATGTTGAATTTTCTGGGAATAGCATCTATAGACATGTTTATTCTGCGTGAATTTTGCTGAATTTTGCGTAGATAACTGGTAAACCGTAGGAGCTAGACTAAACCTGTAGCTCTCGTTGTAACGCACAATTTATATTATATACATTTTTTTTTCGTGAAGTTAACCATTTTTAGGTGTTTCCTGTTATTGGTTTTAGTTTTAAAATTTTCACTTATGGGAGTTTTTCAACTCCTGGCAATGCAAAGAAATGGATTTCATCCACATGGCAACCGGACTATTGCTTTAGTGTAGTTTATTCCCTTATTTCCCTTCTACCTATAAGAAAGAAAGTAATAAGACCAATTTTGCTCCTTTTATCTCAATTAGAATTAAGTAAATAGTGATTTGTTGCCGAGATGTAGAGAGAGTCATGTTAATGGAACACATCAAATTTTTTATTCTAGTTTAATGTCCATTAACCGGGTAGCCATATCGGGCAATGAATGAAATCGCTTTAATGATAATCAAATGAGCTCGGAGTCCATGGAGCTTAAAGTTACTTGACAGTCATCTTCTCAGGATAAGGGAAAAACCCCCCGAAAAGGAAGCTCACCATAACCGAGATATTTGAAATTAGCTGGTCAAGACACCATTGTAAAGAGGAACTTGAATATGAAATACATTTCAAATCAGGTATTTTAATCAAAAATCTTTAGAGCTATTTTTAAGGAAATCAAATTTGGAAAAATGATTTATATAAGGACAACTGAAGACGGGGGAGTTTTATTTTAAAAATATGCGGTTGCATATTTACACGCATAGGTAAACACACAAAACCGTTTTCTGAAAATGGTTTTCTTTGGTTGCGCGAAACCTCAGAACATTTATTTCCTGTGGAATTTCAACATCGAATTTCGAATGGACTGCAATACTTGTTCTTCTTACTATATGTAGTAGAGAAGTTATTAACAGTAGTGCCTAGAGAAAGTCCTATGAACAAAAGTCAGCAAATTTTGAGGTGTGCTTTCACGAAGGTTCTGTAAATAGCTTCTCTTGGAGGGGCCTTCAAGCTAATGCAAAAAGTAAAAATCCGATGAAATATCAATATTGAATTTTTAGGGAGTGTAATATTTCCTTGTCGACTGAGATGGCTCCGCAGTAACACGAGAAGTCTTGGTTTCAATTACTGTCACTGCTGTCGAAGGTTTTCTTGGTTTTCCCTGGTCGGTTAGCGTAGCTACCCCCATTTCCCATATTTAAGGTCTGATATTAAGTTTTGGGGCGAGAGGTGGAGTCGGATACTTGCTACAAGGAAAAATTGTTCCCTGTGAACAGCAGAGGCCTGACTGGTTGGGCGGTTTGTTCATCGTCCTCTCTGGACACATATAGTAGTGTGATGTGACCTCGAGCCAGAATTGTTAACGACTTCCAAGCGTCTCTGTGGTAGCCTCCTGTGGATCCTTCACTCAACTGCTTCCTCCTGGGAAATGGTAATGCAGTAGGTCTCCTGTGTGTTGCAATGCGAGGTGCCCCCTCCGTTGATTGATGAGGGGTAAATGGGTTGTTTTACGAGGGGTAAATTAAGTAAAATTAAACAAAGGCCCTTCCTCCCCCCTAAAAAAAAAAAATTCCCAAAATTGAACTTTAAAAAAAATCATGGGTTCTATAAAGAATACTTTTAGTATATTTTTATACGAGGGGTTTGCCCACACTTGAATGTCTAGGTTAGTGACAGAGTAAAAGATATAAAATGAAAAAAAATAAAATATTCTATTCTGTTTTAAAAGCATAGTTATTTATATTAAAAGTGGCTTAAATACTATTATTTGTGAGTTTTCTAATTTCTCATGAGCAAATAATAGTCTAATAAGCCAGTGTAATATACAACGTTTTTTCCTATCCCAATATTAACTGAAATATTCTTATATTTATTAATATTAATATCATTAGAGTCGTCATTGCAAATAATTGAATTTTAGTCATGACGTAGGTAGTGCTTTGTTATTCGTTGCTGCGTAACCCCGCCAGAATAAACAGTTTCAATTCTGGTTGTTTAAACTGCACCAAATAAGTCAATAAATGAATGAAAATTAGATTATACTAAAAAAAAACTGTACTTAGTTTGTTACCCGGCTAGTCGGAGGACTTATATGACGAGGAATTTTCATTATTTAACGAATGGGGAGCTGCCAAAGAAGTTAAAATAATTTATTTCACGATAAAATGATTTACTAATACACCTTCATCTATTTAATTAATTTTGTTTCACTGATTTCACATAAAAACATAATTCGTTTGATAGTTATAAAATATTTATATCATGGCGTGTCGGCGAGAGAGATCAAGTTTTCATAATAAATATAAAATCCTCAATAGCCAATACAGATTTACAAAGGTCTCATTCTCTGAGACACGAGGTTTGTTTTTCGTTTGCCATTTTCCTAACGGTGTCTCGTTTTTTAATATTTGGGCACACAGGACGTGAATCTCCCTCGATCAGCGTTTTGTAATTTGTATACACGGCGCTTTTAACATAAATCAGAACGATTGGAGTTATTGCCCCAGAGAATTGAAATTGTGTATTTCTTGCCACACGCAGGGATATATATCATAGCGGGAAACTCACGAATCAACAACGTGCAGTATGCAAATTACTTCGTGAATAGTTTCACTGCCATATATCTGTCCACTTCCGTTTCAATATATTGTACTTTATGTAAATGAGTGACATCAAGAGAAGGGGTTCTCTAATTTGTAACAACTCTAATTATCAACCTTCTTAGGCTGTGAAATTTGGAAAATCTATAGCATGTTGGATATCTTCTTAAAACCTATACAAATTATTACATGAATTAAAATTTCAACTGTCTGGTAAGATTGTTTAAATAATACTTTTTTATTTTCTAAACTCACTATTCTAATAAAAATGCTGACTGGTATGATTGTTTAGTAACACTTTTTTATTTTTTAAATTCACTATTCTAATAAAAATGCTGACTGGTATGATTGTTTAGTAACACTTTTTTATTTGCTAAATTCACTATTCTAATAAAAATGCTGACTGGTATGATTGTTTAGTAACACTTTTTTATTTTCTAAATTCACTATTCTAATAAAAATGCTGACTGGTATGATTGTTTAACTAATACCTTTTATTTTTTAAATTCACTATTCTAATAAAAATGCTGACTGGTATGATTGTTTAGTAACACTTTTTTATTTTCTAAATTCACTATTCTAATAAAAATGCTGACTGGTATGATTGTTTAACTAATACCTTTTATTTTTTAAATTCATTATTCTAATAAAAATGCTGACTCCTATGATTGTTTAAACACTACTTTTTATTTTCTAAATTCATTAATCTAATAAAAATGCTCTACAGAATGCATTGTTAAAATTATTCTTAAACTATTTAGTAAATTGGTTTAAAAATATATCTATTATATAAGCTATTTTAATATTAACTACTTGTTATTGTAGAAACATTACTTTGTACTTTGTAAAAGTCTTCTTTTTCAAAAATATAATCCTGAGGTGGAGAGCCAAAAGTTGATAACTGCATTTTTGTGATTTTTGGCATTTCATTGACAAGAGTTACACTTAAGGTAAGCTTCAACCTGACAAAGTTGGTAAGGGTACGATTTGAAATAGTCACAGAGTTTCCTGTGTATACCTTCATATCTAAGATATATCAGGTAGGCCAACTTCCCCCTATTTGGCGTTAGTAGATATCCCTTGGTACATTAAAAGAGTTTCAGATCTCAATTTAAAACCTGCAGTGGAGAACTGGGGAGAGCGACCTTTATATATAAGAAAATTGTTTTCTCATACGTATCAGGGTATACTCGAGCGTTTGTTTATGCATCTGCGAAGACCAGCAGTTTTAGAAGTGTCCTAAATATCCTTTAGGTTTAGTTCGAAATTGTCTGTAGATATTACATAATTATTTGATGTGTTCACAGTTGTAGAAGAAGTTATACATTTAACCCAAACGTTTGATGAGTACCGAGATTTAATTAAACATACATATAGTTCTCTGAATTTAAAACAAATATGTATAAGAAAACTACCTGCATTTCAAACTAGCATTTACATGAAAATTTTTTCGTCTTTATTTTTCTCTCGCACAGCTTTTAAAGGTTTTGGTTAAAATGTCACATGTTTAATATATACCTACTGATATGGTGCATGACATGTGCATTTCGAATTTTCTGTAAATATCCTTTGAAGTTTCCTTTTTTGGATTGAATGTTTTATAACAGAAAAACCAAAATATATAAAAACGTACCACAGGAAAACTCTGGGGCTGATTTTAGTAGATTATTTGAGCAAAATGTTTTCATATTTTTAGCTGTTTTTGAAACGTTCCATGTCAAAAGTAGACCTTTTAAGAAAGAGGTACCAAATGTGGTATTATTTGTTTATTTTTTTTTTAGCAATAGGTAACACTTCTCAACTTAGTACTTTTTATGGATTTTAATCATTTCTACAAATATCTATTCATTTCGGTGACATTTTACAGCAGAAAATTAATGTCCCCTTTACAATAAAATGGTTTTCAAAATGAAACCGAGTCATAATGAATATTTCGGATATTTAATCTTATTCATTTCGGTTTTCTTAGAGTCTTTTTACAATCAAAGATTAAATTGTATGTAAATTGAAACGTTTACAGGAGAAAATAACTGATGTGTTCCATCACATAGCTTTCTCTATCAATTCTCCAAAAATGTTTTCTTTGAAAGCTTATTCTTGTCTACTTCCAGAGTAAATCGAAATAAACATTATCAGAAATGATCTTACTTACTTCCTCATAGAGACTCTTAGGGCTATTCACACTGATCCAAACAATTTAATTGAAAGAAACTGAACAAAAATTGTGCAATGAGTAGCATTTTAAGCGTCTGAAATAGAAGAGAAAAAGCAAGGTTTAAATTTTCTTGAAGTATTTATAATTATAGTTCGATTATTTTTCATGGAAATTTAAAAAAGTGATTTATTACTGTAATTTTTGTATAAAATTCAGTAAATAGTATTCTTAATAGATACGGGGAGTGAGTTTTTAAGGTTAGAGTTTTATGCATTTCTGAAAACTGTATTTGACTGCATTTTTAATTAATATCCATACTAAATTTATATCAAATTGGATAAATACCTTCAGAGCTATAAATTATTTCATGAATGTTACAATTTACCTAAATATGTCGCAAAATCCAAATTCTCCACGATTGCGACTTCTGTAAATACAGCTTTGCACCACAATAAAAACAATTATATAAACCACATTTTAAATAAAAATGTTAAGGGAATTAATAAGTTTTATATAAGTATGTACGAAATTGTTATCCTTAAAATTAATCATAGCTTTATAGATATGTTTTTGAAAGTATTGTTAGTATTAGTCCGTGTTTTGTTCATAGAATGTTATAGTTGTTATTTCTGCACATTTTGGAAAAATTTAATGGAATCTAAACAAAACTTGAGACACGGGGAACCTTTTGAAAGTGCGAAAATGTAATTTTGAGAAAAACGCTGTTTTATAAAATAGTATGCTAGTATGTTTAAATGGCTGTAGAGCCTGAAGCGCTGTTGATTATTATAAAAACTGAGGTCAAAAACTCCCTTAAAAGAGTAAAAACGTTATTATTCATTCACCTTCTAGGAACAGCTCTGAACGCGAACCAGGAGTACGGAAATTTCGTCGGTACTGACCATTTGGGATGATGGATCTCAAGAAATGTAAAGCCTGAGGCGGAGTAAATGTTTTACACGGATATTACATGAAGCTCACACAGCGAGTTGCGAAGAAAACGTGAAAATTTTCCCCTCTTAAAAGCAATTTGAACGCTATAGTAATAGAAAGTTAAGACGCCGCCTCGCGTGACTGCAAGGTTGGCAGCCGTGATTAACCGAATTTATTTGGCAGGCAGTATCTATTATAAGGTATCATCCAAATTGAAATGAAAGGCAACGCTACAATTAGAGAGATGTCTTGAGTTTCACGGATGTTATGGTGAAAATCGCTAATTTCTCCCACGGCCCGTCATAAACCAGCAACAAATTCTTAAGGAAAACTTCTCGGCTTGATTTAACATTACCAACGTTTTGACTATACATAGCAGAAAGTGTGTGTACCTCGTAGAGAGCATTTCAGGTACGAGTAGCAGAGGTACTTCAATCACGGCTTTGTGAAGAGAAGGTCTGCGGTTCTAATCCCACTAGGATCAGCCTCTCTGGCTTGAGTTTTTACTTTCTCTACACGTACTATGTACTTAGTGTATATAGAAGGTATCTATTGTATTGCACACAAAAATTCGATACCAAGATTTTACCGGAAATATGTGTTTTGGGTCCTCCTGAATAAAAAAAAAAACATTTTTGGAAAAAGGTCCGTGTGTGCGTGTGTCTGTGAGTCTGTGGACAGCATAGCTCAAACGAAAAAACCGTTAAATACCAAACTTGGTATTTAAGTTTGGTATCTTTCAAGAAAATCCCTACCATCTACCCTTTACATGGAACTTTTTTCGAAAATTTTGATTTTCTCAAAAATGGCTCTAACGATTTTGATTAAAATTTCGTATACTAAAGATATTTACCTGACAAATAAAATGTATATCTTGAATTTTCTGGGAATAGCCTCTGAAGAGTAGTTTATTCTGGATGAATTTTGCTGAATTTTGAATAACTGCTAAACCGTAAGAAATGGACAAAAACTTACCGCACAAAAAATGTACAGCACATTAAAACTCACAATTTATGTTTTATAATTTTTTTTTCTAGGAGTTGATCGTTTTTTTTATATATTCATTGTTTTTGGTTTCAGCTTTGAAAAACGTGTACTTTTCTCACACAGGAATTTATCAGCTCGTGTCCATACAAACAAAGGAACTTCAATCACCTAGTAACCAGCTTTTGACTTCACTTTAACCTATGATACTCCCATATTTCGCTTCTACTTACAAGGAAGCAAGTAATAAGACTATTTCTTCTATTTTTTTCTCGATTAGCATGAAGTTAATAGAAGAATAAGCTTATTAACAATAATTTATTACACAGAAGTAGAGAAAGTCATGTGAATGGAACACATAAGATTTTTTTTTCTTTTTTTGTTTTTTACTTTCTCTAGCCATGTATGTACATGTACATAGGGATAGAGAAGGTGTTATTTTCAACCCAAAAATTCTATGTCGAGACTTCACCGGAAATATATGTTTTTGGGGTCCCCTGAGTCCGAAAAAAAAATTTTTAGAAAAAGGTCCTTGTGTATGTCTGTGGACAGCCTAGCTCAAAAGCGAAAATTCCGTTAAATACCAAACTTGGTATTAAAGTTTAGTATCTTCTAACGATGCAACACGAAGATTTTCAATAAAATCTCCCCACCCAAAACTACCTTTTACATGGAAAAAATTTCGAAAATTTTGATTTTCTCGTAAATGGTTCCAATGATTTTGATTAAATCCTCTTATATTTAAAAGGTTTATATTGCAAATAAACTGCATATCTTGAATTTTCTGGGAATAGCCCCACACACCCCCCACATTCTGGTTGGTTTTTATTGATTTTTACATAGCTGGTAAACGTAAGAGTTAGACAAAAACTTACTACACAAAAAATGTAGATCTCGATAAAACACACAATTTATGTCATATACATTTTTTTCGTGGGGTTGGCCGTTTTTGAAATATTCCTTGTTGTTGGTTTCAGAACTTCTCAATGCTTGGCCACGCAAAGAAATGGATTTCAAGCTCATAGCAATCGCATTTTAAAACATTTGACCTTCGGTTTAGCCTAGTGTATTCCCTTATTTCTTTTCTACTTATAAAGAAGCAAGTGATAGGACAAATTCTGCTAATGTTTATTTCGATTAGCATGATGTAAATAAAAGAAACATTTTTTTAAAGAAAATGTTATATGTGGAACAGCTGGAGAAAGTCACGTGAAAGGAACACATCCAGAATTTTGTCTATCGCCTACGGTTAACACGTTATGCAAATGTCATCCAGAATGAACAGGACTTCAGAGGAAATTCCCAGGAAATTAAACCTATATATTACATTTGTCATAAAAATATCTTAAACATAAGTATTTTAATCAAAATTGTGAGAGATATTTATGAGAAAATCTAAATTTTCATAAATGTTCCGTGTAAAGGGTAGTTTTGGGTGTGGAATTTTGTTCAAAATCTTCCGGTAGCATCCTTGGAAGATATTAAAGTTAATAAATTTGGTATTTTATGGACTCCATGATTTATGTTGTTCAACGATTCACTCACATATGCATCAGGAACACGTGCCTTCTTTAAAAAATATATATATTTTATTCAGAGGATCTCAAAATTTGCATTTCCGTTAACATATTTTTACTGAATTTTTGGTGGAATATAATACTTCTCTACGTGCTATGTACATTGTAGGTACATTGGTAGAGAAAGTAAACATTGCACTAATATTTTTTTTCTGAACTAAAGTGTTCACGAGTCTCTCGGGGACCAGTATAAGGGCAACCATATTCAAAAGTGGTGTGAAGCTGTCGAAATTGGTACTCAGACAGAATGTCCGAGAAACTATCGGCAAATGGTCTTTTTTCTTTGTCTTTTATTTATATATATATATATATATATATATATATATATATATATATATAGAGCTATTACAAAATCACCAGCTATAGTACAAAGATTTGATTATTGCTTATAAACTACTTGCTATTCTTTTTATTTATGTATTTATTTATTTATTTTGGTAAGGAAAAGAAGACACAGCTACTCAAGGAATTTAGGTCGGTAGGAACTGATTTTTTTAAAATAATTCTTGTTATATATTTATGAATTTACATCTTTTTTTTAATGCTTTTTTGTGTTTAAATTAAACCTGCGCAGTAAGATGGTGACAAAATGAGATGTTGTTAGGGCTATAGAACCAGCAAATCAAGTGCCGTTGCCGACTGCAGTAAGAGACGCTTATGTTTTTGCTGCTCTAAGTTGACAACGTAAACCGTCTATGCTAGGGTGTGTTTCATACAGCATATAATGCTGAAAGTCTAAATCGAGCCACACCTGTGCAAAGCGGTCTGCAGTACTTCCAGTCCCTAATTCTAGTAGTGCGGGCATAATCGTTTGGATTTTGTTAAGGAGCAAGACGGTGCAGTTTCAAATAACCCAGTGCCATAGCTGTTGTGCAGGTAACAAAACGATGACGTAGAGTATTCCTCGCACCGTAAGTGTTGCATGCAGGGGTCCTCACCATACTGTATCGGAACTTGTAGCCACAACATCATTGACGACCAAATATGCACTTGTTCTCCATTCCGTAGAGATATTTCTCAAATGGATGTTCCGCCATACCTAACACTAGGGTCTGTTGGGCATTCTATCCACCACATGAATTGGTGTAAGTAGCTTCTGTAGGAAAATCTTGAAGAGCTGAGGTTGGGCATCCACATCAATTCCATCTAAAGCATGAAGTGATCTCCTATAACCCGCAGGAACAGCCCGAACTTGAGTTCCAAGGGAATTCTTGAAATGTTCCCAAATGCTATTTCTTGCTCCTCTCCATATCCTCCAAGTATAATGGATTTTACAAGGAGCGCTTTACTCGTAGGTTCTACGTCTTCATGAGGTGGTGACCGAACGCAATTATGAAGGTTGTTAAACATCGAAATAGCAATAAAAAGTCGGTGAAAGAGAAGAGGATTGTCCTGGGACCCTTAGGAGATCTCATAGCTCAATACAGCCAGCCGACTGAGGAAGATCGGAAGCGCCGATATATAAACAAATCCCTTCCGCACCCACGGTTAGCCACCACCGCAAACACTGAAATTCCTATCCCGGTTAATTTAATGTATAACCAATGGTGACGTATGAAGTAGTTAGGGGTGAAAGTTAAGGACAAATATAACTAAAATTTAATGAAAAATTACACACAAAAAAATCTACTATTTTATTCCATAAAATAATTTAATCATTCCTGAATAAAAAGGCGCCATTTTTAAATACCTTGAGCTACAGCAAAGCATTAGAGGTGAACTGTACTGTACGGGCAAGATAAACTTCAGTTCACTGAGATGTCATTTTTTTTTTTTTTTTTTTTTTATTATTTTAAAAAATACAGTTCCAGAGGCTTGTCAGGACTCCGGCGTTGTATTCCTTTTTTTTTTCTCTGTTTGTTCCAGTTTCCTACTTTTCCTTAGTTGACCTATTAAGTTTACCTTTTACCTATACATACTCAGACATATACACATTCACAAGCATAGTAACACCCTTGCCCAAGGCGGGACTCGAACCCACGATCCCGTGCGCCACGAAGCACCAAAGCTGCCGGTCCCCATGGCCACGCTCGCCAAAGCGTCTCGCTTTGGTGTTTCGCAGCGCAGGGGATCGTGGGTTCCAGTCCCACCTTGGGCATGGGTGTTATATGTTTGTGTTTGTATATGTGTCTGTGTAAAAAAGTAAAACAGAAATTCAGTAATCTCACAGTAATCACAGTTAACAAACTAGATTAATAAAAAGTAGGGTATACAGCGCCGGAGTCCCTATCAGACTCCGGAACTGTATTTAGGAAAAAAAAAAAAAAAAAAAAAAAGCGAGGCACTTCAGCGAGCGCGGCCACCGGGATCGGCATCATTCGTATCATGTAAAGGCAGAAGCAGAGGAAACGAAAAGGAAAGCCAACCTACCAAGCTAGTGGATTTTAATATGAGCCATGCATTCAAATATCTCCTTGTTTTCTCGCTATTGATATTTTCAGCATTTTTCTTCCCGTAAACAGATTTTCTGTTACACAAATAAGATTTGCTGCTCCTGTTCACAGCTGTATAATGAATAAGAATTTCCCTAGGTTTTACTATCAGATGTATCTAAGTATATGTTTTCAATTTTCAAACACTAAAATTGTATTGTTATGATAAAAAAGCGCTTTCATAACTTCAAAAAAGTTTGGAACCGAAACCAAAGGAGACACATTGAGAAAACTAGGCCAATTTCAAAAAGTACATGTATTGTATTAGACCTGTGCTGTTAATTTTAAAGAAAATCTAGCATTATTAGTTTAGTCCTTAATCACTAGTAAATTATGAATTTAAAATTATTTCCACATTAATGAAGAATAAAATGCCCTATTAATGGTACAAGCATCGTATTTAGCAGGTATTGTATATTTTAATGAGATTCAAAGCCAACTGTCTTCAATGACACTTGGCGGCCACCGGAATTGCCTTGTAGAAGGTATCGCCGTGAATGACCTTGCTGTGCGGTAGATTAACCTAAGCGGCTACAGAGAAATTGCATTTGCAGTTCAGTCTAACATTGTTTGATGGAATAATGCTATGTGATGCTCTATGTAGTTTAAGGGGTAAACAAAACTGCAACTGTATTTACTGTATTAAGTTTAGCTCGAACATAACCCGTCAGCTTGAATTATACAGAATTCCTTAGTGTCATTGTTCTAATAAGTCACAATGTATAGGTTGTTGTTAAAAAAAATCTTATGTTTCTAACTTCATTCTAACCGAGAAAAGATTAGCAGAAATATTCCTATTACTTGTTTCCTTGTAAGTAGAAGCGAAATAAGGGAGTACCATAGGTTAAAGTGTTTGTCAAAAACTGGTTGCTATGTGACTGAAGTTCCTTTTTTTGTATGGACAAGAGTTGACAAATTCCCGTATGAGAAAGGTTTAAGTATTTTACAGTTGAAAGCAATAACAAAAAATATCTCATAAACGATCCACTCCACAAAAAAATGTATTAAAAGTAAATTGTGTGCTTTAACGAGCGCTACATTTTCTGTTGTGTAAGCTTTTGTCTATCTCTTACGGTTTACGAGTTATGGAAAACTCAGCATAATTTATCCAGAATAAAGATGTCTTCAGAGGCTATTCACAGGAAATTCAAGGTGTACATTTTATTTTTATATAAATATGTTCAATATGAGAGCATTTAATCAAAATCGTTAGAGCCATTTTTAGAAAACCAAACTTTTCGAAATTTTTCCATGTAAAGAGTAGTTTGGGGTGGGAGAACTTTCCTGAAAATCTTCGTGTAGCATTTAACGGACGTTCGTGTTTTTTGCTATGCTGCTCCCCCCCAAACACACACACTTTTAACTTCTCCATGTTTTATTGTATCAAATGTTGCTTTAGGTGTGTGGTATACCTTTAGTAGGTTTTTATTTTAAGCATATAATTTTAAAGCTGGTTTGTTTTGTTCTTAAAAGTTGATTTTTTTTTTTTTTTTTTTTTGTGAGGAAGAGACTTTGTTTAATTTTACATAATTCACCCCTCATGAAGCACCTACATACACAGACACGCATGGAGATCTTTCTAAAAAAACGCTTTTTTTGGATTCAGGGAGTCCCAAAATATGTATTTGCAGTGAAATCTCGGTATGGAATGTTTGGGTGCAATACAATACCTTCTCTATACACTATATACATAGTACGTGTAAAGAAAGAAGGTAAATTAACTAATCAGTCTCGAAACGGGTCGTTGGCGCAAACCTTGCACTGGAAGAGAAAAACTAACATTTTTTCTTCCAAATTTCCTGAGTCATTAATCACGTTAAATTGCCTCCATTATAACAAACAGATAAGTTTTTACATTTGAAAGATATGCATGTGTAAACTGCGACCTTGATAACGTCGGGTAGTGTTTCGGTATCGCGTTGTGTCAAGATAAAACACGATGGAAATATGGTATCGATCACCTGGTAGGTGATGGGCTCATATCAGTCGTGAGAAAGCAAACAGCTTGTCTCTTGTCTTCAGACATATCACACTGTTGGCACATAACCCGGTCATTTGTATATTTCATATCAACAAAGCCTGTCTGTCACTCAGGACAAGTGATATAAGTAAATCGAACACGTGTCCTCCTGGGAAATCTGGACAATTGTGGCAGAGGGAGAAATAACCAAACACTAAAAACACAACCTAATAGAAAAATCTGATGTGATCCATTCACTTGACTTTATCTACATCCCTGCAACTAATTAGTATTATAAAAAGCAAATGCTTCTATTTATCTACTTCATGCTAATCGAGAAAAAATTAGCAGAAATAGTCTTATTACTTGCCTCCATGTAAATAGGACATTAAGGGCGTACCATAGGTTAAAGTGAAATCACATTGCAACCAGCTTTTGATTGTCACTTTAACCTATGGTACTCACTTATTTCCCTTCTACTTTCATGGAAGTAACAAGACCATTTCTGCTAATTTTTTCTCGTTAGTATGAAGTAAATAGAGGAATAAGCTTTTTAACAATTATTTGTTGTAGAGATGTAGAGAAAGCCATGTGAATGGAACACATCAGATTTGTATAGTGCGTATACTTACAGGCAAAGGAAGATAATTTTTTTTAAATTTATTATTATTATTATTTTATTTTTTTATTTTTTTAATACAGTTCTGGAGTATGCTCAGGACTCCGGAACTGTATTCGTTTTTCTTAGCCCTCTTTTTTATTTCCTTTTTTACCCTAAAGTTCCTTTGTTAAAAGTTTTCTGTTTTATGACAAATACACATTCAAAAACACACAACATCCATTCCCAAGGCGGGACTCGAACCCACGATCCCCTGCGCCACGAAGCAGGGCATGGGGACAGGCAAAACGTTGACTGAATATGCTTTCTTTGGATTAATGGACCTCAAAGCAAAAATGATTTGTGATATGAGATGTTCGCCCATCATTGGTAAAAGGTAGATGAAGTAATAATAATTGACGCTTGGTCAGTTATGTGCCGCAAGGATCGAACCATGCGCTGGAAGGGAGAGAGAATGGAAGAAGGAAAAGACACGCCTATTCCATTGCGAGAGATCCAGTGCTAACAGCAAGTGCTGCCCTCTCTAGTGTTTCCAATTGACTTTAATTTGTTGATATGGTATCGGAATCCGGAGCGAGGGAACCGACAGGCAATTGAGATAATGTACCGCCCGCTCCGAGCACGTCGCCTCAGGGCAGTACAAACTTGGCCGGCATCCTGACGAGCTGCTTTTGTCTTGTCATTGAACCTTTAACGTTGTTTCCATTCTTCGTACAGCCATTAATTTGTAATTTACTGACATCTTTAATGCACACTTTAACCTTGTTTCTTATAAAATTACACCTTTGATTGCAGGCGAGACTAAGAGTTATTTTCGTATAACGGTTACAGTGCGAAAACGGTTACATGTAACGGTTTTCAAACTGAAAATAATGGAGATTTCAGGAATGGTTTTCCCGAAAACTTGACACGGCCTATCAACCTTTTACTTTGTTGATTTTAAATTTTAAAACTATACACACCGGCAGTGAAAGCTTACGCATATATTTAATAGGTATAGGTAAGTATTTACAATATAAGATGAAACTATTGTGGATATTTAGCATTTGGTTTACATGCATCCAAAAGTTTGGCACCAGTTCTCACATAATCAAACATTTATTATAATAAGCAAATATCCTTCAAAAACCAGAATTCATGGTAGTGTATGAAATACGGGAGAAGTAGACCAAAATATGGGAGCAGGAAGACTCAGTAAAATAAGGCTGAAATACGGGAAAATTCGGGAAATACGGTACCTAGGTTAACAACAACGATTAAGTTTTTTTTTGTTTTTTTTAAATGATTGTCACATTAGCAGGTGTACTGAGGTATACATTCGAGAACCTAAATACTGAGTGGAAGGGAAGTCATTACATTAATTTACACCAGATCTCGGTATTTGGAACACATTTTGTGTCTTACGTATTTATCTCTGACCTTTAAGTATGGTGAGAGTTTAGCTTTTTTCGAAAACAAGTGACAGACAAGCTAGCAACGCTGCAGGTTGTGTGGGTGTCACTTGCACTAGGCCAGTATATAAATACACCTCACTAGGACGTTGAAAGGCATTCCTTCCAATTTTACTGTGCAGGTGTTGGCCAAACAGAATGCCAGTTACACTCGTTATTCCCACCTTGCGTCGTGTTTGCAAGCGACCGACGTGTTTACACCCAGAAGCCGGCTCATATCAATCAAATCAACCTCAGTGCAACGTTGCCGAGTTACTTCACGACTGCACAAAGCTGCTCGAAATACTTCTTTTATTCTTTGTAGTGATTAATTATTTCCAAACCCTATGTAGTGTCCCATAGTTCCTACTGGAATTGTGAGGAATACATTCCTCTACGCATCTTACAAGTAACAAACGATTATCTTCGTACATTCTTGTGGAATTACGCATCCAATTTGGAACAAAAACCATTTATTTTTTCGAAATCGGCTGATCAAAGAACAAAATGATATTAGACTTTTTGTTAGTAATACTTCTATGAAGCACACATTAGAAGAAATATAATAAGTTACCTTCTACCCGGTATAAATATTATATAACTCTGATATAGCAAAACAAAACATATCATTTTCGCCAACATCAATGTAACTGAAATTAAGAATATAACAGTTTAAATATTCTCGTAGGATGTTACATAAAACATGGTAATTTTATTTTAAAAGGTGATGATGCTAGAAAAGAGAAACATTACACGTTTGTCTAACAGCAATTCATCAGAAAAACTGCAAGATAATCTCAGTTCATATAGGTATGTAGTAAATCGGATAGCTAGAAGGCTTTGTTCTTGCCAGATGGTATGTCAGATCAGTAATGTCATTCCCGACCTCAAGATCAGGAAAATAATACGGCGTAATGGGATAACTATCCAGTTCCAGTTAAGCGATAATATTACGATGAACGATGTCACCCAGACTCGGTAACCGTTAACGAGATAAGTGGTTATTGTGTTCGTTACTTTTGTAACCGTTACTGCGTTTCCGTTACTTCTGCAACGGTTACATTGCGGTAACGGACACATGTACGCGTTTTATTTTCTACCCATCCCTACTTTGAAAACTCTGATAACATTCACATAACTTTCTCTACATCTCTGTAACAAATTATTGTTAAAAAGCGTATTCTATCTACTTTATGATAATCGAGATGAACATTAGCAGAAATTGTCTTAATTGCTTGCTTCCTTGTAAGTAGAAGGGAAATGAGGGAATACACTAGGCTAAAGCGATCGTCACATCTTTTAAAATCTGGTTGCCGTGTGGTTTAAATCTGTTTCTATGCAGGGCCAGGAGTTTACAACTTTCCGTGTGCGAAAAGTTTTAGGCATTTTAAATCTGAAACAAATAACAAGGAATAGTTCAGAAGTGGTTAATTCCACGAAAAAAGTATATGACATAAATTGTGTGTTTTAACGTGATTTTCATTTTTTGTGTAGTAAGTTTCTGTCTATCTCTTACGGTTTACAAGTTTTGCAAAATCCAGCAAAATTCATTCAGAATAAACGGATCTTTAGAGGCTACTCCCGGAAATTTAAAAATATACATTTTATTTGCCATAAAAATATATTTAATATAAGGTATTTAATCAAAATTGTTAGAGCCATTTTTGAGAAATTTTTTCCATGTAAAGGGTAGTTTGAGGTGGGAGAATTTTTCTCAAAATCTTCGTGTCGCATCCCTGGAAGATACTAAACTTAAATACCAAGTTTGGTATTTTACCGACTTTTCGTTTTTGAGTTATCGTGTTCACAGACACACGGACACACACACACGAGCCTTTTTCTGAAAATGCTTTTTTTGGATACAGGGGACCCCAAAACATATTTCCGGTGAAATCTCGTCATCGAATTTTTGGGTGGGGTGCAATACCTTCTCTATACACTAAGTACATAGTTCGAGTAGAGAGAGTAAAAAGACATAGCTTAAGATGTTCTTTCAGTGAAAACTAATATGAAGGTTTCAGCAGGTTGGTAATGTTTTCAATGCGCAACTGCACATTTCCGTTTTGTCGTTTTGCCCCTTGCTACCCCTGGGCTCTCAAGTCTTGGCTATGCCAATATCGCTGTCGAGTAGTGCATACCTTCATTAACGCATACTTTTGCAAAATAGACGGTAAAACCGTGAATAAATTGTTTCTGCTAATTTACTATTTTAGATAATTATCTTAATGTCTGCAGTGGACTATATATATAGCCGAAGAGTGTTTTTGTTTATTATTTTTAAATGAATTTATTTTCAATAACCACCTCCATCTATACGTATTTTACATTCCACTACTTTGCTCGAGAGAGTTTTAGCAATACCCAGCAGGCAATTTGGACCGCTGTAAACTGGCCGTTTACAGGAATATGGTTTAACACACCAAATAATTTGGTCAACTATGGATGGTTACCGCTTTCAGAAGAAGAGCTGACAGCCTTATAAAAAGTTAAAATTTAAAGCCTTAAAAGTTTTAAATTAACCCGGTTGTCAGTACGAATGAGGCCATATGCAGCGCATAAGTTGCATGCGTTTGCAAAAGTATGAGGTTGGCAGCAATATATAGCTAGAAGTTGGAACACCCCTTTAAAGATGCCTTTATCATTGCCACGGGCCATATACAGCTAGAAACTTAGATATTCCTATAAAGCTATCAAAAACCAGAATGGCGGCCACATTCTGCAAGCAATTTGGATATCTCTGTAAAGATATCAGCATCAAGGCTACTAGAGTACGCCACATGCAATAAGCAACTTGGACACCCCTGTATAATTATCATAAGCTAGGATGGCGGTCATATCCAGCAAGCACCTTGGATACCCCTTAAAATTATCAGAAGCAAAGTTGTGCGGGCATTTCTGGCAAGCAAATTAAATAGCCCTGTAGAGCTATCAGAGGCCACGTTGGACGGTCATTTCCAGCATGCAACTGGACACATCTGTAAAGTTATCAGAAGCAAGGTTTCCGTTCATATCCAGCTGGCAGCTTGGATACCCGTGTAAAGTTATTAGAAGCCAGGTTGCCGTTAATATACAACTGTCACCTTGGATGCCCGTGTAAAGTTACAAGAAGCCAGACTGGCGTTCATATCCAGCTGGCAGCTTGGATACCCGTGTAAAGCTATTAGAAGCCAGGTTGCCGTTAATATACAACTGTCACCTTGGATACCCGTGTAAAGTTACAAGAAGCCAGACTGGCGTTCATATCCAGCTGGCAGCTTGGATACCCGTGTAAAGTTATTAGAAGCCAGGTTGCCGTTAATATACAACTGTCACCTTGGATACCCCTGTAAAGTTACAAGAAGCCAGACTGGCGTTGATATCAAGCTGGCTCCTTGGATACCTCTATAAAGTTATCAGAAGCAAAGCTGATGCTCGTATCCAGCTGGCACATTGACACCCCTGTAAATAAAGTTATCAGCAGCAAGGCTGATGTACATATCCAGCTGACACATTCGACACCCCTGTAAAGTTAGCGGCAGCAAGGCTGGTGTTCATATCCAGCTGGCACCTTGGACACCCCTGTAAAGTTATCAGAAGCAAGACTGGCGGCCACATCCAGCTAGCACCTTGGACACCCCTGTAAAGTTATCGGACGCAAGACTGGCGGCCATATCCAGCTGGCACCTTGTATACCCCTGTAAAGTTATCAGAAGTAAGGCTGGCGGCCAAATCCAGATGGCTCCTTGGACACCCCTGTAAAGTTATCAGAAGCAAGACTGGCGGCCATATCCAGCTGGCTCCTTGGACACCCCTGTAAAGCTATCAGAAGCAAGGCTTGCAGCCATATCCAGCTGGCACCTTGGACACCCCTGTAAAGTTATCAGAAGCAAGGCAGGCGGCCATATCCAGCTGGATCCTTGGACACCCCTGTACAGTTATCAGAAGCAAGGCTGGCGGCCATACCCAGCTGGCTCCTTGGACACCCTTGTAAAGTTATCAGAAGTAAGACTGACAGCCATATCCAGCTGGTACCTTGGACACCCCTGTAAAGTTATCAGAAGCAAGACTGGCGGCCATATCCAGCTGGCACCTTGTACATCCCTGTAAAGTTATCAGAAGCAAGGCTTGCGGCCATATCCAGCTGGTACCTTGGACACCCCTGTAAAGTTATCAGAAGCAAGACTGGCGGCCATATCCAGCTAGCAACTTGTGCTGCATTATTTACATACAGGACCCCCGCCCATTCTCTTTCTTCGCGTTTTTCTCTTCCTCTCTTCCCCTCTAACGTGGTTACACCTCCTCTCGCAACTTCGTCGCCATTTCTCCACGCACTTTATCCACTACCCTCTTTATCTCCCCCAGCTTGGTCTCTGATGGGTTTCTCGCGCACGCTGTCAGGGCTGATAACAGCTCGTCCTCGCAGGGTTCGAACCACAGTAAATGAAAATAAGATCTGATGTTGCATTCTCATGAGTTGTCCTTCACACTCTTCTAAGAACGGTTCTTATAAGTGCTTGTTCTTTCTGCCTAAACTTAAAAGGGATAAATGTACGATACTGAGGTTTTATTGTAAATAAATGTTTTGAAGTCCCCATAAACCAAAAGTTTAACTTAACCACCATTGCATATTTAGTATAGAAGTTTTGGATTTCAAAGATTTTCATTGAAATTTCGATATCGATATTTCACTGGGAAAAAATCCTACCTCTCCACAGAATACCATTCACATGGAAAATATAGGATTTATTTTTAATAAAACTGGCTTTAATGAGTTTTATTATACTACCATATGTTTCTATAACCAATAAAATCATATCTTTAATTTTCTGAATTCCTCTTCATTGTGAATTACTTCCGGTAAACCGCAATGGGCATAAGAAAAATTTTACTACACAAAAATTTACCTAGATCTTGTTAAAATCTCAATTTATGTCAAATGCATTTTTTGTGGATTTAGCCATTTCCTAAATATTTCTTTATATTGGTTTCGATTTTAAAACACTTACCTATACCTTCGTCAAATGTGATATTATGGATTTATCTTGCTCATGCAAAGAGATTGAAATTTAAATAGATGTCATTGAGCAACAAGCTCTTAAAAGATTTCACTATCCGTAAGTTTAGTATATCACCTTATTTCTTTACGTATTTAGGTACGCAAATATTTATCTGAATTACCTGAAGCAGTTAGGATAATAATTTGTTCAATGGGAAAGCAAGTCATCAGATTTGTGTTTAATAATTATGCAACCCTTTTGCCTTCTTAGAAACACTAATTTCAAAATGAGTTTTGGGTAAACTTAGCAGGCAGAAATGAGTAAATATGTGATGGCTCAAGCTACAAAACTTAGGAACCCAATAGCTGATATAGCTCAAATTATACCATAATTTCTAAAAGCTTTTTTCCTCTTTCATGGGAAATTACTTTAATGTATGAACATTAATGAAAATACTAATTAATCTGACCGAAAAAAGGTTCTGAAAAATCGCCGATTTATAGTAATGCTAATGCTAATCAAAAAATAATAATGATAATAATTTTTAAAAATGTAATTCCTCGTTATTACCCATTCTTTGATATCCACTATACTAGGTGCACCTTTAAGTCACCTTATCCACACTATTGCTAGAGTAACCAGAACTACAAAGGAATTATGTAGCTTTGTAATCAAAGATTTTAAGATGACCAAAGTTAAAACTATTTTTACCTTCTCAACTTTGTATGTAGCACATAGAGAACGTATTGCATAAGACCCAAAAATTCGATACCGGAGTTTCGCTGGTAATACACGTTTTAGGGTAAAAAGGGATTTTCAGAAAGATCCGTGTATGTGTGTGTGTGTGTGTGTGTGTGTGTGTGTGAACGAAGGAATGCTAAATACCAATCTCGATAATTAAGTTCAGCATTTTCCAAGGATGCGACACCAAAGTTATTAAGAAAATCCCCACCTCATACCACACTTTACATGGAACATTTTTTTGAAAATTTTTATTTTCTCAAAAATTGCTCTAACGATTTTGATTAAATACTATATTAAAGATATTTACAGGACAACTAAAATGTATATCATAATTTGGGGGGGGGGAATAGCGTCTAAAGAACCCTTCATTCTGGTTGACTCTTGCATAACAGATAAACTGATAGTAGATAGACAAAAATCTATTCACAAAAATGTAGATTGCCTTAAAGCACACAATTTATGTCGTTTGCAACTATTTTTATTATTGGTTTAAGTTTTAAAATACTTGGCCTTTTCTCATACTGTATTTTATATTCCTGTTTCTTTTATTTTACTCCTGGCTATGGAAGGAGTACCGAATTTCAATCATATAGCTATGACTTTGATTATTATAATCTGTTAATATTTATCTGGATTAGCATGAATTAGGTATAAGAATAAGCTTTTGAAGAACAGTGTATTAGAATAGGTAGATAAAGTCATGTGAATTAGACTTTTTTTAGTGTCAAACAGGCTTTCAACATAATTTTATATGTGCTTTTGTTTAACTATTTTTCAGAACTTAACTAAATTCATTTGGTTGTTCTGTAGGAAGAATTGAAAAGACATCGTAGGTACCAGCGGGTGTGCTGGTCTCACCCCTCGCAAGAGAAAGGGGTTGAAGTGAAATGGGAAAGTTATTGGCCACCCCATGTCTTCCATCACTGGAGATAATGAACCCTGCCCCAAAGAACGCAATTTGGCAAGTGCTTAACTGGGTTTTAGCCCTTTCTCTTGCAAGGGACTTAATATCATCGCGCCTCCCGCTCGGCCGCTGGGAAGGGATGGTTGCCATGGTTACCATTTATCAGCTCTACTTGCAGCCCGGGCGAAAACAGTGTTGCCAAACGTGGCGTGACTTACTGCCTTTCTTGTGGTTTTACATTTCCTCCTCACAACAACTTGTCGCCTGTATTCCTGCTTTAGGCAGTCGTAAAATGTCTGACATCTTAATAACACACCTACAAAATTAACTGTTATAAAACTGTTCTAAAAATCTTATGTGTTACAAACACATGACTTTCTCTACACCTCTGTAACAAATTATTGTTAGAAGGCTTATTATTCTATCTACTTCATGATAATCGAGATAAACATTAGCATAAATGGCTCTTATTACTTGGTTTCTTGTAAGTGGAAGGGGAAAAATCTAAGGTGTTCCATACCATGTTGTCCTCTAGCTGTTCGGTAAACAACCCTTTTATTCAAAACATTAATTTGGTATCTACATCATGCTAATCAAGATCAACATAAGCAGAATTAGTCTTATTGCTAACTCCTTGTAAGTAGAAGGGAAATAAGAAAATGCACTGGCTAAAGCGATAGTTTCGTCCTTTAAAAGCCGGTCGCTATGTGAAACTATTGAAATTCCAACATCTTTACTTTCCAGGAGTAAACAAACGAGGAAGGAGATAAAAGATGTCTTCTCGTTTGAGAAAAGTTGAAAATAATAATTCGAAATATCTCGAAAACGGTTAACTCTACAAAAAATACGTATGTAACATAAATCGTGTGTTTTGATGAGATCTACATTTTTTCTGTAGTAAGTTTTTGTATATCTCTTGCGGTTATATAAATTCATCCAGAATGAAGAGGTCTTCGAAAGCTATTCCCTGAAAATTCAATAGATACATTTCGTTTCTCATAAAAATATCTTAAACATACGGTATTTAAATCAAAACCGTCAGAGCCATTTTTGAAAAAATCAAAATTTTCTAAAAATGTTCCATGTATAGGAGAGTTGCGGAGAGGGGGCATTTTCTTGACAATCTTAGTGTCGCATCCTTGGAAGACTAGGTACCAAGTTTGGGATTTAACGTTCTCTTCGTTTCTGAGCTATGCTGCCCTGAGACACACACACAGTCAGACACACAAGGACATTTTTTCAGAGGGTCTCAAAACATGTATTTCCGATGAAATCTCGGTATCGAATTTTTGGGAGCAATTCTCTATACACAACTATACTCGTATGTACATAGTACGTGTACAGAAAGTGAAACATCGTACCACATGGCTTATGAATACAAAACTTGGCTCAATTTTCTGTATGCAGCGTACCTGCCTACTAATTAATTTTTTCTCACACAATCCGTGTGTAGGACAGGAGTTGGACAGATAGTCAGATCGAAAAAGTCAATGCCATAGCCGGGATTTTAACCATGGATCTCCCTGTCTCTAGCCCGTTGCTCTTAACACTGAGCTACCATGTCGGCAGATTGCCATGGTCACTCCGGCTAGAGACCGGGTGATACTTATTTTAAAAATCGAATTTTGCCTATTAGTATTGTATCGACTTCATTGTCTTGTTTGTGTAGCTATACTAAATTCACTTGTTTCTTACTCACAGCACCAAGATTTTTAGGGATAAAAAACTTCTTCCCTCACATAAACTCATGTTTTGGTGATATTGGTTTATTTTTTTTTTCACCCAACTGTTCTAGATTCTCATTGCAACAAAAAGATCGTAGATTAAAGATTAACGATTCCACTAACATGAATACTGTAGGGCATATAAAATGTTTACTTGTTTACAATACCAATACTGGCATTGTTTTCGAATCGCAAGATACGTCTATATATTAATCTTAATATCTGTAATCTGTTTCACACAAGAACATTCCTAACGTCAACATACGTACCTATGGGAGAAAAGGAGAGGCATTGAGATAGTGATGCGGAACACTTTTGAAGCTTGATCTGTGGGCGAAGTTCATGGAAGTTTTTGTCTATCTAGTTATGTTCATCCAGAATGAAGAGGTTCCAGAAAGTTCCAGAAAGTTCGAAATACACATTTTTTTGGTTTAATTGTTTTTTTCACACAAGTCGTATGTAGGACAGGATAGGTAGGGTCAGACTGAAAAATTCAATACCATAGTCGGGATTTGAACCACGGATCCCCCGGTCTCTAGCCGGTTGCTCTACCACTGAGCTACCATGGCAAAATGCCAGCATAACATTGCATTTCTCTACTGACTCGCATGTTTCCCGGTAAAACACAACTGATTTTAAATTATTTTGAGATGACAACCCCAATGGCGATTTACAATGCTGTAAGCACTTTAAGTCTCAGGATCATAGTATAGCCAACTATTATGGTCAATTGCTAAGCCGGCATGTTGCCATTTTAGCTCAATGGTAGAGCAACCGGCTAGAGACCGGGAGATCCGCTGTTCAAATCCCGACTTAGGCATAGAATTTTTCAGTCTAACTCTACCTATCCATGCATTTTTTTTCTTTTTTTTTTTTTTTCTTGTGGTGTAAATATCTTAAATATATCTAGAGCCAATTTTAAAAAAATCAAAATGTTATAACTTTTTTTCATGTACAAGGTAGTTTGGGAAGGGGGAATTTTTCTCAAAATGTTATCGCATCCTTGGAAGATGTTAAACATTAATACGAATTTAGGTATTTTACCGAATTTTTGTTTTTGAGTTATCGTGTTCACAGACGCGCACACGCGCGAATGTTTTTCTAAAAATGCTTTTTACGTTCTTTACACGTACCTACTATGTACATAGTGTATAGATAGGTAGGTGTTGTACTGCACCTAAAAATTCCATACCGAGATTTCATCGGAAATATGTATTTTGAGAACTGAATCAAAAAAAAAAAAGAAACCATATTTAGAAAAATGTTCTTGTCCATGGGTGTGTACGTCTGTCTGTCTGTGGACAGCATAGCTCACAAACTAAAACACCATTAAATACCAAAATTATAATATTTAAGTTTATTATGTTTCAAGGAAAATCCTTCAAAAAAATCCCCACCCGAAATTCCCTTTGCATTGACAAATTTTTTAAATTTTGGTTTTTGTTAAAATGACTCTAACGATTTTCTTTAAAATGCCGTATATTTAAATTATTCACAACTGAAATAAAATGTATATTTTGATTTTCTGGAAATAGCCTTCGAAGTCTATTTTGGTTGATTTTTGCAGAATTTTGCATACCGGTGTAATCGTAAGAGATAGATAAAAACTTACTACAAAAATGTAAATCTTATTAAAATACACAATTTATGTCACATGTATTTTTGTTGTAGAGTTGACCGTTACCAAGATATTCCTTGTTATTGGGTTCAATTTTAAAAGACTCCTAACTTTTCTCACACAGAAACTTGTCAACCCCTGGCCAGGCAAAGAAATGAAATTCAATCCCATAGCAACCAAATTTTAAAACATTTGACTCTCGGTTTAGCCAAGTGTACTCCCTTATTTCCTTTCTACTTAGAGGAACTAAGCAGGTAGTAAGATCGTTTCTGCTAATGTATATTTACATTAGATTGAAATATAGCTAAGTATAATTTACATTCATTTGTTACAGAGATGTAAAGAAAATCATGGGAATGGTGCACATTAGAATTTTTTTGTTATAGGAGACCCTAAAACGTACGTCTGGTGTAATCTCGTTATCGAATTTTTGGTTGGCGTGCAATTTCTTCTCTACCTATGTAGCATGTACTATATAGGAAAAGTAATTATATCCTATTTAATTATCTTGGACTCTTTAAGTTCTGTTTTTCTTCTCCATAAGCTAGGGTTTTCAGTATATGTAATGGACTGTATAGTTGTTTTGTATTTGCTCGTCGCCCGGTATCGATGTTCACTTTTTTTCCTCTGATGGCGCAGAAGTTCATAAGATGGCAGGCAGGAAAGGCCGTCTTAATCAAAGGGCGCTCATTGCTACTTGATTTGCCTCCATTAATGAATGAGATCAAGTACATCCGCCGAGTAGAAGAGGAGACAGCACATCTGGTGTCATCTGGAGGGAGGGAATGGAGTCGGATCATTGGCTGGGGCGCCGCGAGTGTGGAGTGGGGGGAAATGATACGTCCCCCCCCCTGTGTTAGATTATGTGCTACCACCCGTATCACTTTGACGGCATTTCGCTACCGTGACTCCACGCTCACATTGTAGTAAATGTATCTGGTCTGTAAGTTCCCGAGTTCGTGCCTTGAGGTCTAGGGAAGTCAAACATTACATCGGCTTTGCAAGGCAGAGGTTCTTATCTTGTGGTCTGCGAAAATGTGATTATGTGGTCTAGTTTCGGGGGCTTTATTTAAGGGCTGAAGAGATTTCTGAGGCTGAGGATCCTTTTTGGAGTCTGTGGAAGACAAATGTTTTCTCTACTTTGTAAGCCTAGGGTTCTTATCTTGAAGAATGCGGCACTTTTACTTTGACATTCTTATCTACTTTTATAAGATTTAGGCTCCAATTCTGGATTCTGTGGAGTCAAATGTCTTATCTGCACTGTAATTCGGGATTCTTATCTTGGAATCTGTGGAAAATGTCTTATCTACTCTGCAAAGCTGGGGTTCTTATCTTGGAACCTATGAAGGTCAAATTTCATTACTCATTTTGTAAGCCAGCGGCTCTTATTTTGCAGCGTGTGGAAATAAACGTCTTTATCTGCTCTGTAAGATTTGAGTTCTTTATCTGTGGTAGTCAATTTTTTTTATCTATTTTGTAAGTCAGGAGTTCTTATCTTATAGTCTGTGGAAGTCAAATGTATTTATCTTTTCTGTAAGAATGGGGTTCTTCTCTTGGAATTCATGGAAGACAAATGTCTTGTCTGCTCTGCAGGGCTGAGTTTCTTATCTTGAAGTCTATGTAAGACAATTGTCTTATCTGCTCTGTAAGGCTGGGGGTCTTATCTTGAAGTCTAAGGAAGACAAACGTCTTGTCTGCTCTGCAAGGCTGGGGTCTTATCTTGAAGTCTAAGGAAGACAAATGTCTTGTCTGCTCTGTAAGGCTGGGGGTCTTATCTTGAAGTCTAAGGAAGACAAACGTCTTGTCTGCTCTGCAAGGCTGGGGGTCTTATCTTGTAGTCTAAGGAAGACAAATGTCTTATCTGCTCTGTAAGGCTGGGGGCCTTATCTTGAAGTCTAAGGAAGACAAATGTCTTATCTGCTCTGTAAGGCAGGGGGTCTTATCTTGAAGTCTAAGGAAGACAAATGTCTTATGTGCTCTGTAAGGCAGGGGGTCTTATCTTGTAGTCTAAGGAAGACAAATGTCTTATGTGCCCTGTAAGGCAGGGGATCTTATCTTGAAGTCTAAGGAAGACAAATGTCTTATCTGCTCTGTAAGGCAGGGGGTCTTATCTTGAAGTCTAAGGAAGACAAATGTCTTATGTGCCCTGTAAGGCAGGGGGTCTTATCTTGTAGTCTAAGGAAGACAAATGTCTTATCTGCTCTGTAAGGCAGGGGGTCTTATCTTGTAGTCTAAGGAAGACAAATGTCTTATGTGCTCTGTAAGGCAGGGGGTCTTATCTTGTAGTCTAAGGAAGACAAATGTCTTATCTGCTCTGTAAGGCTGGGGGTCTTATCTTGAAGTCTAAGGAAGACAAATGTCTTATCTGCTCTGTAAGGCAGGGGGTCTTATCTTGTAGTCTAAGGAAGACAAATGTCTTATGTGCTCTGTAAGGCAGGGGGTCCTATCTTGTAGTCTAAGGAAGACAAATGTCTTATGTGCCCTGTAAGGCAGGGGGTCTTATCTTGTAGTCTAAGGAAGACAAATGTCTTATGTGCTCTGTAAGGCAGGGGGTCCTATCTTGTAGTCTAAGGAAGACAAATGTCTTATGTGCTCTGTAAGGCAGGGGGTCTTATCTTGTAGTCTAAGGAAGACAAATGTCTTATGTGCTCTGTAAGGCAGGGGGTCCTATCTTGTAGTCTAAGGAAGACAAATGTCTTATGTGCTCTGTAAGGCAGGGGGTCCTATCTTGTAGTCTAAGGAAGACAAATGTCTTATGTGCTCTGTAAGGCAGGGAGTCTTATCTTGTAGTCTAAGGAAGACAAATGTCTTATGTGCTCTGTAAGGCAGGGGGTCCTATCTTGTAGTCTAAGGAAGACAAATGTCTTATGTGCTCTGTAAGGCAGGGGGTCTTATCTTGAAGTCTAAGGAAGACAAATGTCTTATGTGCCCTGTAAGGCAGGGGGTCTTATCTTGTAGTCTAAGGAAGACAAATGTCTTATGTGCTCTGTAAGGCAGGGGGTCTTATCTTGTAGTCTAAGGAAGACAAATGTCTTATGTGCCCTGTAAGGCAGGGGGTCTTATCTTGAAGTCTAAGGAAGACAAATGTCTTATCTGCTCTGTAAGGCAGGGGGTCTTATCTTGAAGTCTAAGGAAGACAAATGTCTTATCTGCTCTGTAAGGCAGGGGGTCTTATCTTGAAGTCTAAGGAAGACAAATGTCTTATCTGCTCTGTAAGGCAGGGGGTCTTATCTTGAAGTCTAAGGAAGACAAATGTCTTATGTGCTTTGTAAGGTTGTGGTTCCTATTTTGTACTCCATGTAAGACAAATGTCTTATGTGCTCTGTAAGGCAGAGGGTCTTATCTTTTGGTCTATATAAGACAAACGTCTTCTCACAACTTCGTGCTAATCGAGTTAAATATTAACATAAATTATTGTATTAGTTAGTTCCCTATAAGTAGGAGGGAAATAAGGGAATGCTTTAGGTAAAAGGAACAGTAAACTATTTTAAAAGATGTCGCTAATCATTTAATTATCATTTACTTATGTTTTGCATCACCTGGTGAAAAAGTGAATACCTAACAACTTCCCATTTCAGAAAAATCTAAGTATTGGAAATGTTATAACCAATAACAAGGAATATCTCGGAAATGGTTAGCTCTAAACAAAAAATCATGTAATTAAATTGTGTTTCAGAAAGATATAAATTTTTTGTGGGTAGTAAGTGGTTGTCTCTTACGGTTTATCAGTTACACAGAGGAATTCAGGGAAGTATTATTATGTAATATACAGTTTTTTTTGTTTTTTTGTTTTTTTGTAGAGATTTGCCATTTCTAAGATATTCCCTCTTATTGTTTTCAATTTTAAAATACAAACGGAGGGCTTTCGTTTGTTTCATATCTCTTTTGTTTTACTCCTGACCATACCAATCGTATCGCAACAGCTTTTAAAACATTTGGCTGTCGCTTTAGCCTAGTACATTCTCTTATTTGTCCTCTACTTATAGGACGCTAAGTAAAAGGACTATTTCTGCTAATGGTTTTTATCCTGATTAGTATTGTGTAGGTAGTAGAGTTATTTTTTGTAAGAATAGTTTGTTTGCAGAAAATAAGAGAAAGTCGTGTGAATGCATCTCATTAAATTATTACTTTCTCTACACGTAGGTACTATGTGCATAGTGTATAGAAAAGGTATTGCACTCCACCCAAAAATTCGATACCGAGATTTCACATGAAAAATATGTTTTAGGGTCCTCTGCATCCAAAAAAAGCATTTTCAAAAAAAGTCCATGTGTGTGTGGTGGGGGGGAGGGTCCGTGAACACGATAACTCAAAAACGAGGGATGCGACACAAAGATTTTGGGAAGAATCAAACTACGCTTTACAAGGAACTTTTTTCGAAAATTTTTATTTTATCAAAAATAGCTCCAACGATTTTTATTAAAATGTCTTATATTAAAGATATTTACCTGTCAAATAAAATGCATATCTTGAATTTTCTGGGAATAGCCTGTGAAGACTACTTATTCTGGATGAATTTTACGGAATTTTGCATAACTGCTAAACCGTAAGAGATGGACAAAAGCTTACCACTCAAAATGTAGAGCACGTTAAAACACACAATTTATGTTAATATATTATCTTCGTGGAGTTGATCGTTTTTGAGATATTCCTTGTTTTTGGTTTCAGCTTTAAAAACTCTTACAGCAATTTGTCAACTCCCGTCCATACAAACAAAGCAACCAACTTTTGATTATCACTTTAACCTATGGTACTCCCTTATTTCGCTTCTACTTACAAGGAAGCAAGTAATGAGACTATTTCTGCTAATTGTTTCTCGATTAGCCAGAAGTAAATAGAAGCATACGTTTTTTAACAATAATTTGTGGCAGAGATATAGAGAAAGTCATGTGAATGGAACACTTCAGATTTTTAATCCTTAGTGTATACTTATGTATTTATTTTTTTTACTTATTTATTCATATATTGCATTCGTTTACATTCTTGCTGGAATGAATTAATTTTTTCACTACTTCGTGTTGAAAAAGTTACATTTTTAACTTCACTGTTATATGCTAAAAATATAAGTTACTTTATTATAAAATGGGTAGAAAAATATTACTTCGATTATAATTGCTATCGGTTTTGTTTGTAAGTTTTCAAAACATATTACTTTACTCAAAGCATTTTAGTCACTTGTAATTTTTAAATTAATTTGGTACAATTTTAGTGAAATAAATATGCTTTAATGCAATAACAAAGTCCCTCATATAAAAGAGGCAGGGCACAGTTAAATTTTAAATGTAGTTAGTAGAGGGCGGCGCCATGGCCAAGTGGTTAGACCGCTCGCCTCCCTCCTAGGCGGCCCGGTTCGATCCCAAGCGCCCGCATGTTGTATATGTGATGGACGAAAAAGCGTCTGGGCGGGATTTCTTCGGATCTTTCGGGTTTCCCCCGCCACTCTTTCCACCAATTGCTGCATCATCACCTTTCCTATCATCCATTTCGCTCAGCCATTTCGTTCTAGGTTCTCCATTCTGTGGTTTCGAACCGTTCGTTTCCCGACAAGCTTCTGACCCCCATGCATCAACTAGCGGGTACCAGTTTTAAATTCGGGGAGGGTAAGCCGACTACGGAAGAAAAAAAAAAAAAGCTAGAGGAATCAAAATCCATCTAAGAACATATTAGCAGAGTATTTTCTACTAAATAAACATTTGAGGAAAGTGTTGGAGTAGTTAAGAATGTTGCAGTTGCAAAACCGGACCCCAAAGATACTCCTTACTCTACAAGGTAATTGTATTCCAAATGGTGGCCAGGACGAATCTTTAAATATTAAACTTGAATTTGGTTTTTCCACAACGTATCAAATTTACAATAGAGAGTATAATTTTTATTTTCTCTAGCACAATGTACATAGCTAGAGAAGGTATTCTATTCCACCTAAAAGTTCGATGCCGAGATTTGTCTTGAAATACACGTGTATACCTACCTATGTTTTGTAGTTCTCTGAGCCCATAAAAAGCATTTTTATATAAAAAAGGTCGACTTGGTACTGATGTAAAACGAAGATTTTTAAGAAAATCCCCCCCTCCAAAAATTGCCCTTTACGCAGAACATATTTTTAATTTTTTGTTTTTCTCAAAGTGATTCTAACGATTTTGATTGAAATACCTACCTATGTTAAAGATATTTGCATCATAAATAAAATATATATTTTAAATTTTCTGTGAATATTTTGAATTTTCTGAAGACAGCTTTGTTCTGGATGAATTTTGCTAGATTTTGCATAACTGGTAAGTGATAGATAAAAACTTATAAAATAAAAACTGTAGATCTCGTTAAAATACGTAATTTGTGTCGTATACGGTTTTTACTTTCTCTATACGCACTATGTACATAGTGTATAGAGAATGCATTGCACTCCACAAGAAAATTCTATACCGAGATTTATATGTTTTAGGGTCCCCTGTATCCAAAAAAAGTATTTTCAGAAAAAGGTCCGTGTGTGTGTCCGTGTGTCAGTGTGTGCGTGTGCCTGTGAGCACGATAACTCAAAAACGAAAAGTCGGTAAACTTAAATACCAAACTTGGTATTTAAGTTTATTATCTTCCGGGGATGCAACACGAAGATTTTTAGAAAAATCCTCCCAGTCCAAACTACCCTTTACATGGAACTTTTTTCGACAATTTTGATTTTCTAAAAAACCGCTGTAACGATTTTGATTAAAATATCGTATATTAAAGTTATTTACCTGACAAATAAAATGTATATCTTGAATTTTCTGGGAATAGCCTCTGAAGACTACTTTATTTTGAGTGAATTTTACGGAATTTTGCATAAGTGCTAAACCGTAAGAGAGAGACAAAAACTTAACACATAAAATATGTAGAGCACATTAAAACACACAGTTTATGTTGTATACATTTTTTTCGTGGAGTTGGTTGTTTTTGAGATATTCCTTGTTTTTGGTTTAAGCTATAAAAACTTATATTTTTCTCATACAGGACTTTGTGAACTCGTGTCCATACGAACAAAGGAACTTCAGTCACATAGCAACCACCTTTTGACTATCACTTTAACCTATGGCACTCCCTTATTTCGCTTCTACTTACAAGGAAGCAAGAAATAAGACTATTTCTGCTAATTTTTTCTCGATTAGCAGGAAGTAAATAGAAGCATAAGCTTTTTAAAAATAATTTATTACAGAGATATGGAGAAAGTTATGTGAATGGAACACATAAGGCTTTTTAGTAGAGTAGACCATTTTCGAGATATAAGTACCACCTGGTTATTGGCTGCAATTTTAAACTAACTTTTCTCAAACGGGAAGACACCTTTCGTATCGTCTTTCTTGTTTTACTGCTGACCAATGAAAACCGAACCGAACTTTTTTCACATTAGTGACCAGCTTTTAACATATTTGACTATCGCTTTAGCCTAGTAAGTATATTCACCTATTTCCCTTCTACTTACAAAGACGCAAGTAATAAGTCAACTTTTACTAATGTTTATCTCAAGAATGCTGTAGATAAAGGAATACTCTTCTGTAAGAATTGTTTATATGAGAACAGCTAGAGAAAGTCGTGTGAATGGAACACATAAGATTTTTCCAACAATTTTTAACGGATCAGAATGAAAGTTTATCATATATGTAATAAGACATGATAAAACAAACTTACGTCAGTTTAATGGTTTAATTTATTGATTTAAAATTATTTTGTGTTCAAATCTTAGGAAAATCCATATTATTTTCTTTAAAGTGTTCATAAATGAATAATTCCACAAATATACCAGATTTTTCAAAACTCATATACAGATTTATTACTCGTATTATGTTTTTCAAATGGGAAGAGTTCTACGCTGCAGCGAATGAGATGTGTTATCGTGCTCTGCATTGCCAGGTCGCTACCCCCACTGTTTTCTATTCCCCTCTCACTCAAACACTGAGCATACAAATCTGCCTGGTGACATAATGTTTATTCATGTGTATTATGAAAGCTATTTGAGCTGAAAATCTGTGATTTTTACGGTTCCGCTCCTATCTTCCTCGTAAATTATTTTTTGCAAAATTTGAATATTTTGTCTTAGCGCAAGAGAGATGGAATCACTTAGCACGTTACTCTTCAGTTAAGTGCGAATGCAATATGTCAATACGGCAGCATTCCGATTGGCTACCGGCCTGGTGGTGCTCAAGGACAAACCTCATCCCATTTTAAAGTCACTGTAGTTTACCTCTCTTATGAACATGCAGATTTTTAATGACCTGGTTCAAATTTTAACTCACACAGGTGCAACAATCGAAGTTTCGGTGTTAAAGTACTAGCGTGCGGCACGCGTGTCCACTCACGCAGGTGTAACAATGCACGGCAACAATCAGCTATGTCTTCCGAAGCCATATTTTGGAAATTAATTGTTTAAAGGCTATGAAAATTTTCCATGCAGTGCAAAAGGCTAGCACGGTTTTCTTAATGCAGGAAAATAAACATTTAGTTTGGAAAGAATTCCCCGAGAGACTCTTCCAGATTTGAATTCTTGCTGCTTGTGTTCTGTTTTCAGTCGCACGCATGTTTTTGTGAGGATGCCAGGAATTTGCCTTGTAGATGGTGGTTTGTTTTGTAACGCGGTCCGTATGTAATCGGACAGGAGTTTGTACACTGTCCTCCAAGTCCATTGGACCATGGCCAACATTAATCATGTCCACGGCCTCCTGACACCTCGTATCGGTATATCATCCGTCATACAGCCCGTTACCATGTTCTCCTACCCTTGAAATGTTAACTTGATACCTAAGTGCTGATCGAAAAGGGATATTCCAACAGCTCGCTGGTAAAATCCTTCTTACATACGAGAATGACACAAGAAAGGAAGAAAATTCTTTCTGGGCACTGGTAATAATTCATCTGCATATTACAACTAACTGAAGTGATGCAATTGCATGACTTTCCCGAGCAATAAAATTCACCTGCATACTATTAATACTGGAAGTAATTCTTCCTTGCCAATACGCGCATTCATGCTTCGTAATGATTTAAAAGTAATCTAGAATTTCTTAGTTTCAGCATGTGAAAACAATACTCAAATATTTATCTATCATAACAATCACTTACAGTGGGAAAATAAATTTACAAACTTTCAGGCTTGTCCGTTAGATGACGCACTCGATTTGGAAAACGTGTACAAATCCAACACGTATATGTAAAATCGGCTAAAGCTACGAAAAAATTGTATACATTGTGAGTTGTGATGAAATCTACATATTTCATGTGATACGTTTCTGTAACTCATATGGTTCTCAAGTTATAAAAAACTGTATAAAATCATTAAAGTTAGTTTCACGTCTACTCATACAAAATACAATATACGTTTTATTAATTATATAAATATAATAAACACAGTATTTTGATCAACTAAAGCCATTTTTGAAAAATATGAAAAGGTCACCAAGTAAGGTACAGTTCGAGATGTAGGAGATATTCTTGAAAATCTTTGTCATCCTATAAAAATGTTATCATAACCACCAACCGAACTTTTTTTTGTGTTTGTGCTGTTGACATATACAAGCAAGGATTATTTTCTCTAAAAATGACTATTTTTGTGGTTCAGGTATACTGTTACTTCTCTTACAAAATTACTTTACATAGTAAAGAAATTAAATATCTATAATTAAAAGCATTGCAAATATAAGAATCGGAGAGCAGGAGAACCGTGTTCAAATTCCGGCTGTGGCATTGATTTTTTCAACTCGTTCTAGTAATAAAAACCTGTGAAATAATATATATATAGAGGAGTATTACCATTATAATAAAAATAGCCTGGATAGTTGACGATAACATGTTATAAAAAAAACATAATCAGTTGGAAGATTAATTGGCGTACCGGCATATTGTCACACTAGCTCAATGGTTAGAGCAACCGCACGGAGAGCAGGAGAACCGTGTTCAAATTCCGGCTGTGGCATTGCATTTTCAACTGTTTCCAATAATAAGAATTTGTTTCAAAACTCAAATCGTAACTAAAATTCAGACAAATAATCTAGTTCAGCATCTTCCAAAATGTGTCAGCATAAAATTCAATAAAATGGCCCCACCGCTAGCTTCCGGTTTTTAATTGTATCAAATATGGAAACCTACAACAATTTTGATTAAAATATAATAACTCTAAGATATTTTCATGATGAATACAATTTACTGGACATATCTTGAATTTTCTGTGAATATCTGAAGTTCTCTTCATTTGATATAAATGCTTATAATTTTGCGTACCTATATGGTAAACAGTAAGGCTTAATAATTTTCGAGACATTCATTTTTATTAGTTTCAATTTCCAAATACTTTATACTTATTTAAAGTGTAGCCATTTGTTTCTCGAGGTTATGGAAAGAGAGTGGAATTTCAAAAGTAGAATACAGTGATCCGCTTTTTAAATAGTAAACTCACGTCAGCGCCCTCTATTGCTTTTATACAGACAATTAAATATCTAATAGAAACGTTTATCTCAATGAAACACAAATAACAATTGGTAAGCTTTTGTAATAATAGTTCAAGAGTGGGTGGGGAAAGTCCTGTGAATGTCCCATCAAAGATTTTATGTTGTTGCTTGAAGCAAAGTTTTAACCAGTATATTCAGACGGAGTTTTGCACACAGGCAGACGCAAGTTCTATAATAAACTCTTATTTTTCACGTGGTACGGAAGACAGGTTTTCATGAAGCTCCTAACTTAACTTCATAACGAGGTTTCCACCAATGAAAACAGTCGCGCAGCTCAGTTGTTAGAAGTCGCTGATGTTTTTATGGGTGCGTTTCCTTTTTAATCCGTTGCTCTGGTGAAGTATGGCGTCGCATCCATGTAACACGTCGCGAAGAACATTTGACTTGAGATATTGCGTTCAGTTCTCAGCCTCCTCTAATTTGGTGACGGATGTAGAGTCGTCTTCATTGCCAGGATTGCGTGTGCAGTGTGGGCCATGGCGAAGTAGATACCAAATATAGACTAGGAAATTACATTAGTTACCAACTTATTCATGCGACACATAACAATTCTATGTTTTAATTAAGTGTAGCAGTTTTAGAACTTAAATAAAAGTTCAGAACATTGTATTTTTGCGAGGTGGCGCATGCGTAATGTTTATGTGGTTATAAAAATGAAATCTGACAATCCTTTTTGGATATTCTTCTTCTTCTTTACCTCCTCCTCCTCCTCAAATCCCTGATTCAAGCTTAATAACCCGTTCCAGGTTCATATATTCCTCCATGCTTTCTGGATCTTCCTCGTGCTCTTTTACCTCTCGGTGTATATTCAAAAGTTGCTTTGGACACCTTTCTCCCTCCATACTTTCTTCGTGGTTTATCCATGTATATTAATTATTTCGTCATTTAATTGTTCTATAATTATTATTCTCCTATATCTTATTTCTTATCCTAACCATTCTTGTGCAGTCTTTTAGACTTATTTGTAATGTCGTTTCAACAATACTTGATTGTCTCTGAGTTGGTACGCAGATTTCACTGCCATTACTTCAAAAAAGTTAATTTTAGTTTCCTTTCTTAGTTTAGTTTTAAATGCTCTTAGAATTTTATCGAAATTGCTAATCATTTCATTTTCTTTTCATTATCATAATAACATATATAATACCCTAGGTATTTAAAATGGGTATGTCTGTGTAAAAATGTTGTTACCCAATATTGTTTTAGATCTACCGTTTACCAGCTATGTAAAAGTCATTCAAAATGAAGAGGACTTCAGAAATATTCATAAAAGAATGTTAAACGTATTATATTTATTATTTATTTCATCATTAGAGCCCTTTTAGGGAAAATCAACTTTCTGGAAACTTTTCAATGTAAAGGCTGAAAAGGTTTTCTTTAAAATGTTCGTCGCCCTCTGTGTGTAATGGTTAGTATGCTAACGTTATATACCCAAGGTCGTGGGTTCAAACCCGGCGGACAACGATGAATTTTTTGGGCGTAAAAATCCTTAGCATGGCTTCCTTCGGAATGGAAATAAAGCTGTGGGTGCGTGTTGTAGATTTGCGGCACGTAAAAGAACCTCAAGCCTGATAAGAGAGGCCTCTGAGCAAAATTAAGCGGCCTTTCACGCCCAGTATAGAATAGGACGCTGAGAATCACAGCAGTTAAAGAGCGTCCATAAATAAAACGCAATTTTTTTAAAAAATATTCGTGTTATAATATTTTTCCTAACTGTTGCTAAAGATGAAATATATCAAGCTTAGTATTTAAATAAAAAAGTAGCTATTTCCATTGAAATTTCGGTATCGAATTTTGGGTGGAATGCAATACCTTCTCTATATGTAGTACCTACGCTGTAAGAATAGTATATAGATTTATTTTTACTAGCAAATTTTCATCATTTCTATCCTTAATTACATATTAATTCGATTTTAACAAGAATATTGCAGCCCTGAATTGTGGTTTCTCCAGTATTGAATTTGTTTGCAATGTTTAGCACATAAGTAAGTGTTTGAGGTCGGCTGCAGATGTTACGGAGTACCCAGTGATATGTAGTCATTTTTCAGACAGAGTGCGAAGTGAAGTTGGCAAGGAAACAGACCGCAGTTCTAATGAAGACTTTGCCAGTTTCTTCCTATCACTCAAGTGTGGCTTCAGCTCCTCGGCGGGCCGTGTTCCACACATTCTCGCCATCGCTGTTCTTCTTAGTACAAAAGTCTCACTTATTCGTTATACTTATTCTTAAAACGCTTCTTTTAAGCGTATAATTTCTTCAATTGTTAAAATCTTCCCCAAAAAGTAGCCAAAATAGTATATTGCGTACTTAGAACTGTAAGCTCTACTTATCAGGTAGAGAATACTATTGGGAATACGAGGCCCGCGGGGTCGAGAAATACTTTCTGAAATACTTGAAAAAAAAAACTGTAAAACAACAATAATAAATCAAAATTGCTTTTCAATATTTTATTCAACATTAAGAAAAAATCTTATGTGCTCCATTCACATGACTTTCTCCACTGCTACAAATTATTGCTAAAAAGCTTATTTTTCTATTTACTTCTTGCTAATCGAGATGAATATTAGCAGAAATGCATTCGTGTAAAATATTTTAAAAGTTGGTTGTCATGTGCATGAAATTCGTTTCTTTGCATTGTCAGGAGTTGAGACGTTCCCGTATAAGAAAAGTATTTTAAAACTGAAATAAATAACAAGGAATATCTCGAAAACAGCCAACTGCAATAAAAAATGTAGATCTGACATAAATTGTGTGCTTTATGTGCCATAAATTCCGCAAAATTTCATCCAGAATAAAGATGTCTTCAGAGGCTATTGCCAGAAAATTTTATTTTTCATGTAATTATCTTTAATATAGGTACGATATTTTAATCAAAATCGTTAGAGCCATCTTTGAGAAAAGAAACAATTTTCGAAAATGTTTCCATGTAAAGCGTAGTTGGGGTGGGGGGATTTTTTTTGAAAATATTTGTGTTGCATCCTTGGTAGATATTGAACTCAAATACCGAGTTTGGTATTTAATGGACTTTTCGTTTTTGAGCTATGCTGCCCCCCAACACACACACATACACACGGACATTTTTTTAAAAATGAATTTTTTTGGATTCAGAGATACTTAAAACATATATCTTTAACCGGTGAAATCTTGATATCGAATTTTTGGGTGCAGCACAATACCTCCTCTATACACTATGTACATATTACGTGTAGAGAAAGTAAAAATGAATTCTCGATGTGAACAAATGAAAGGCTAGATCTAAATTATATGGACAAAGCCTGCTTATGCACTCTTTTGTTGATGAATTTTGCAATAGTTTCTTTACTTGAAGTAGCACAAGTCTTGAGTGTTACGTCATTTCCTAATTGTACTGTAAGTATTAATGATCTCTCTAGCTCTTAATGTATGCCGGTCCCCATGGCCACGCTCGCCGAGGGGTCCCGCTTTGGTGCTTCCTAGCGCTGGGGATCGTGGGTTCGAGTCCCGCCTTGGGCATGGGTGTTATATGTTTGTGTATATGTGTGTGTGTGTGTTGTAAAAGTAAGAAAACAGTAATAATACGGCAAAACAAAGTAAAAAGAAAAAGGTAAATAAAAAAAAATGTAAGTACTTACAGTGCTTGTTAGTATAGCAAGTAATAAATGAATTGTAAATATAGCTTACATTACGAAACATGTGTTCAGAATGATTAACTTACATTTCAAATATTTCAAAAAACAAGATTTTCAGTTTCTTATAATAACTATGGGAAGGATAGAAGGTATTCCACCCAAAAATTCGAAACCAAAATTTCACCGGAAATACACTGTTTGAGACGCCCTTAGTAAAACAAATTGGATGTGTTCCATTCACACGATATTCTCTAGTTGTTCTGCAAACAAATTTTCCTTACAAAACATTATTCTTTTATCTACTTCATGTTAATCGAGATAAACATTATGGTCTTATTACTTGATTTTGTAAGTTGTAGGGAAACAAGGGAATATACTAGGCTAAAGCAATAGTCAAATAATTTACAAGCTATCACTATATGAAATAATTGAAATTCGGTTCTTTTCTTATATTCCCAGGAGTAAATCATAAGAGATGAAACGAAAGTTGAGAAAAACTGAAGTAGTTTAAAATTGAAATCAATAACAACATGGTTAACTCTACCAAAAAAATGCATATGACATAAATTGTGTGTTTTAATGTGATCTCTATTTTTATGCAGTACCTAAGCTTTTGTCTTTCTATTGTGTATAAGAGTTATACAACAGCTATGCAGAATGAAGAGGTCTTCAGGGGCTATTCCCAGAAAATTAAAGATCTACATTTCCTTTATGAATAGCTTAAACATATGGCATTTTAATCAAAATTGTTAGAGTCATTTTTAAGAAAATAAACATTTTCCATGTAAAGAGTAGTTCGGGGTGGAGGGATTTTCTTGAAAAGCTTGATGTCACATCCTTGGAAGATACTGAACTTGGATACCAAGTTGTTATATTTACCGGACTTTTCGTATTTGATCTGTGCTGCACAAAGGCACGCGCGCTCACAGCATATTTTTCTAAAACTTCTCATTTTGGATTCTAGGAGTCTTAAAACACGGTGAAATCTCGGTGATGACATTTTTGATTGAATGCAATACCTTCTATCTACTATATACATTGTACATATATGCTAGAGAATGTACCAATAACTTTCAGCTTTTAATGACGTGATTTGAAAATTTGGCACTTCCGGCCAGTAGTTTTAAGCCATTAATTGTTGAATATATTAAATATTAAGTTAATTAAACGATAATGTGTCTTCATATATTCGTATAGTTTACACTAAAATAACATAAGAAAGTTGGACATCACATTAGATTTGCACACTTCGGAAGCTTTCGTTAAGTCTCGGCTTTGCACGTTTGTTAATTTCAACATAACTGTGGGTTTTCCTGTGCTGTGAAATTGATAATCAAATCAAAATGTCAGATATTGCATATGCAATCTGTGATAATCACCTTAGTTGGAAAACTATACGTTTGCAGACAGCGTGTCTTATTAGGTCTCCAGTTCATTAGCGGAAAGAAAACATTTGTATACGCGCGTCATTATTTGCAGCTGTCCTCGAAGCGGCAAATTCACGAATTATCAGAAAATTCCTTCCAGCATCTACAGCCCTCTTTACAAATGTTTTCGCAAGTGATCTTAAAATATTTTCTTCAGCATCTCAGCATTTGTGCAACTAAAGTATAGAATGATTTAAGATTGTTAATTTTTTATATCCTTAACCTTTTCTGACTCCTCAAACGAATGTTTTGGGGTCCCCTGTAAAAAAAAAAAAAAAAATCATTTTCACAAAAGGATCCGTGTGTCAGTGTGTGCGTGTGTCTGTGAACACGATAACTCAAAACGATAAGTCGGTAAAATACCAAACTTGGTATTTAAGTTTAGTATCTTCCAAGGATGTGACATGAAGATTTTCAGAAAAATTCTCTCACCACCAACTACCCTTTACATGTACATTTTTCAAAATTTTTGATTTTTTCAAAAATGGTTCTAACGATTTTGATTAAAATATATTAAAGTTATTTACCTGACAAATAAGATGTCTATTTTGAATTTTCTGGGAATTACCTCTGAAGACTACTTTATTCTGGATGAATTTTACGGAATTTTGCATGGCTGCTAAACCATAAGATATGGACAAAAACTTACCACACAAAAAATGTAGAGCACGTTAAAACACACAATTTATGTAATATACATTTTTATTGTGGAGTTGGTCGTTTTTTAAAGATTCCTTATGTTTGGTTTCAGCTCTAAAAAACTTATACTTTCTCATAAAGGAATTTGACAACTCTTGTCCATACAAACAAAGGAACTTCAGTCACATAGCAACCAGCTTTTGACTAACACTTTAACCTATGGTATTCCTTTATTTCGCTTCTACTTACAATTTCTGATAATTTTTTCTCTATTAGCATGAAGTAAATAGAAGCATAAACTTTCTAACAATAATTTGTTGCAAAGATGTAGAGAAAGTAATGTGAATGTAAACATCACAATTTTTTTTGTTATTGTTTCATTTATGTAGCCCTCTTTAACATCTAAGGTCATATCAGGGGTTTTGCACTTAAACAACTCGTTGTCTGTAGGTTTAAATCGTTTTTATTTTCCTCAAACACACACATTAACTCTCACATACAATTTCCAGACTCTGTGGCGGATAGGGCATAATTCTGGCTAAAGAAAAAGTCCCCCACCCTAGCCGGGAATCGAACCCGGACTTCCGGTTGAGAAGTCAGCTCGCTGACCACTCGACCACAGAACATGTATTTGGTCTTGCATAAACAGGGTTATTTTGATACAAGAGAATAGGTACTCTAATAATTAAAATAAATATCACCCGTAGAGCAAACTTTCATATAACATTTTTTTACTTTCTCTGCACGTACTATGTACAAGAGTGTATAGAGAAGGCATTGTATTGCACCAAAAAAAAAATGTTTTTTTCAGAAAAAGGACCGCGCGCGCGTGTGTGTGTGTCTGTCTGTCTATGGACAGGATAGCTCAAAAATTAAAAGACCGTTAAGCACCAAACTTGGTATTTAAGGTTGATACACGAAGAGTTTCAAGAAAATCCCCCCATCCCAAATCACCCTTTACCTGGAAAATGTTTGGAAAATTTTTATTTTCTAAAAAATGGCTCAACGATTTTGATTAAAATACCAAATATTAAAGCCATTTCCATCAAAAAATAAAGTATACATCCTGAATTTTCTGGGAATAGCTTCTGAAGAAATGTTTATTCTGGATGAATTTTGCATATCGAGTAAACCGAAGATATAGACAGAAACTTACTTCACAAAAATGTAGATCTCTTCAAAATACACAATTTATGTCATATATTTTTTTTTTTTCGTGGAGTTCACCGTTTTCGAGATATTCCTTACTATTAACTTCAATTTTAAAATACCTATACATTTTCAAATTCTCCCCACGCAAATTCTCCATAGCAACCACATTTTAAAACATTTGACTGTCGGTTTAGCCTAGTGTACTCCCTTATTTCTCATCTACTTATAAGGTACTATATTTTAAGACCGTTTCTGCTAATGCTTATATCGATTAGTATGAAGGAGATACTAGAATAAACTTTTTAACAATAATTTGTTACAAAGATGCAGAGAAAGTCATGTGAATGGAGCACATCAGATTTTTTTGAGCAATATCAAACCAATATCGGACGATGAATGAAATCGTTGAGATGGTGCTCCAATGATGCTTAAAATTTTAAGGGAAAACCCTGAGGAAAACTTTATTCAGGTAACTCACTAAGTGAGATTCGAACTCGCAACCTTTTGAATGTGAGGCACTACCTAGGACGGCTTAACTATAAATTCAGTTACGATATTTGGTCAGAAATACATGTTTTGAAATCCCTGCAAACCAACACGTAAAAAAGATTTAAGTGAGAAAATAAGTCCAAAAAGAAACACTAAGAGAATCTCCCACTCCAATCATATACACGGAGAAATGTTCATTAATTCTTTATTTTCTTAGAAATTGCTACAAGGTTTTGTAATACCTTTGAGATATCTGCGTGACAAAATGTAATGTCTGTTAACAGCCTTTCTTTTAACAGGCATAGACTATACTTTGTGTTGGCATCTTGTACTTTCTTTGATCTTTTATCTTTTATTTATAATCATTAATATGATAGCAGATATGAAAATGGATCAACTTGAATTCCTAAAAGCTGGAAAAATTCCTGGAAATCGTTGAAAGTGTGACACTCGATTTGCTATAAAAACAGAATGATATAGCAGAAAATGGACGTCCTAGAAAGAGTTGTGAATTGCTTACTTTCGGAGCAGACAGACTGTCTAACCCGAATTGTTAATGATGATGATTGCTTCTTTGACCAAGGTGTGTCCCGTCACGTGATCTAGGGTTGCTGCTCTGAAATAGCCACTTGTGCGGTACATTATTTCCTCATATAACATGGTCCTTTAGTTTTTATGTTCGAAAAACTTGTCCAATATATATTGTCATAACCATATGAGTAGAATACATAACACAAGAGAGTTAATGCATCTGGAATGCATATAAGAGGACAAACTGTGAACGTTTCAAACTCAGTTTTTCTTAAGAAATTACCTTCTATGTTTTTTACCACACACCCCTATTGTTGTGTGTAATTAATTCTGAAATTTTGAGTAGTTTTTCAGAAAAAGTGTTTTTATTCTTTTTAAATACCCTACCAAAAAAGCCCAGTTTTCGAAATTTTGTAAAAAGCTTCATATTTATATTCCAGGAATATCACTTTAAAAATCTATCCGACGAGTTTCAAATTAAATAAATATTACTGCAGGAAAAGGTATGATACATTTTTAGTTCATACTTTTTTCATTATTTTGTGGATTAATTAATTTTGTTGATACAAATAAACAATTAATTTTACCTGCTTAGAAACTTAATTCGATAATTTTATTATTATATTTCGGTTCTCTGGAAGAAAAATCAAATTGATTGGTTGTAATGTACACCGCAAAGAGTATTTTAAACATTTGTATGTATTGGGAAATTGCATTAGCGAAATTTTTATTAATTAATATTTGAAGTGTCATTTGTTACCATTAAAACCTACATTTAGAGGCCACGCGACAAGTGCTTGAATTGCAAATGGCTGAAAATAGCTAATTATATTTTATTTAATTTTAAAAATATTTAATATTTTTAATTTTAAAAGGGATTAGCTTCGGCATATTAATCTACAAGGACTGCGACATATTAATGTTTTAAAATCTAAAGCTCATCATTTTCAAGAATTTTGGTAAATTTTCACAAGTCTTAAGAAATAGATAGGAGGATCCTTTGCTTTAGACCGTCCTCTGAGGTTGGCGATAGCATGTTTATCTATCATAAGAATATTTATATATTTTTATCGCCTATCTTGCGTGGCATACGGCTTGTTTGTCACCATTCAAAGCCAATCAGAAGAAAAGGGAGAGTAACGCGGCGCGGAGGGATACGTATCTCCGGGGCAAACTTACAAGAAAGGAGGATTAGTGTAAGATAATCATTACCATGCGAATCAGCAAATCATCACAAAATCTACATACTCCTGCATATGTCTGTAGATCTCGCTCTAGGTCTTATTTCTCTTAGCATAGTTGCATATGGGCCTGGAGTCAGTATACATGATCTTCAGTATAAAACCTGACCGCTCGCATGCTGTTACCCGTCAGAGCAAATGCCAGATGTCTTCCGCACCCTTAAGTTCTTCGTTACCACGAAGTCATTAGCATCAGTTGTCAACTTTCACTTGCTAAAATGGGAATGCAGTTTTGTTTATTTGTATTAAATATTACTGCAAACACGAATCGACTCATTGCGTTCCTGATATTCCTGCACAACTGCCTCATGATCTTATGAATAACTTCAAGACTGCTAGTTCAGTGTAAAACAAAAAGCACTGCGAAGATGTACAGAGATAGCAGAAAAAAAATTGGAGACGAAATTAAGAACATTTTGAACGTTCGCCACAAGAATCACTCGCAAGTTGGAGGAACTTATGGAAAACATAGCAACTGAAATAAGTAACAATAAGTGGTCGAGCTAAACCAATATAAATGTGCTTACTCAGTACTATGGTTGTTTAGATTTGGAAAGAAGCATTTACTATGAGGTAGATTTTAATTTTGTTATATTTCATGTACAGATTTAAGAAACATTTTTGAGTTATGCTGTTCACATGAATGCGTGCGCGCGGACCTTTTCTAAGAATGCTTTTGGGATTCAGGGGATCTCAAAACGTATATTTTGGGTAAAATCTCGACATCGAATTTCTGGGAATATTCTTACAAAAGCTTATTCTTCTATGTACTTCATGCTAAAGTAGATAAACATCAGCAGAATGGTCTTATTTCTTAGTTTCTTATAAGTAGAAAGCAACAAGGGAATACACTAGGCTAAAGCGGTAGTTAATTCTGTTAAAAGCTGCAGCTATATGAAACAATTGCAATTCGCATGGCCAGGAGTAAAACACGGACGACTTCCTCTTTGAGAAAAGTATAATTATTTGGAATTAATAACAAGGAATATCTCGGAAATGTCCAACTCTAGAACATACAGCACTGCATAAATTGTGTGCTTTGACAAAATCTAATATTTTTTTTTTTTTTTTTTTTTTTTTTTTTTTTGTAGTTTAACGGTTTTTTTTTTATCCTGGTTGGTCATATCGGACGATGAATGAAATTGGTGATGATGCTTAAATGATCTCGGGGCCCACGGAGCTTAAAGTTACTCTACATTCGTCTTCTCAAGATAAGGGAAAACCTTATGCGGGTAACTCACCCTAAGTGAGATTCGAACTCACGACCTTTTGAATGCGAGGCAGACACGCTACCACCACACTACCCAGGCGGCTAGATCTAATTTGTTGTGTTGTAAGCTTTTTTCTATCTCTCTTACGGTTTGTTAGTTACAGAATGCACACGTTTGCTATGTATTTCATTTTCCACTAAACATTTTAAAATATGTTATTTTAATCAAAATCGTTAGAGATTTTTGAAAAAATAAAAATGTTTGAACAATGTTCCATGTAAAGGGTAGTTTGCAGTGGGGAGATTTTTCTAAAAAATCTTCGTATTGCATCCTTGAAAGATGCTTCACTTAAATATCAAGTTAGGTATTTAATGGACTTTTCGTTTTTGAGTTATGCTACCCAAAGACACACAGGCACACACACCACATACATGGACCTTGTTCTATTTTTTTTTTATTCAGGGATTCAAAACATAGGTATATTTCCGGTGAAATCTCGGTATCGAATTTTTGAGTGGAATACAGTACCTTCTCTATTTACATTGTACATACGTAGTAGAGAACAAAGTGTGTTTTATTCGATAATTCTGATGCCTGCATGTGTATGTTACATCGTTTGTCTTGTATATCCACGAAAGCTTGATAATATATCATCCAAAGCAGATAATTTCGAAATAGTAAAACCCTAGAGAAGTTTTTTTATTCAAGTTGGCAACATAAGTTTTCATACGAGACAGTCAAAGCGTTATTTTCGAACCCAATGCTATTGATCTCGACATTTCTGTCCCAAAATCTGAAATCAATAGGTAGACCATGGAAACACGGCCGCCTTTTATGAAAAGGTGAAATGTGACACTAAAACAATTTATTGATTGAGGAAGCAGTGGCGGCACGTCCTTCGGCAAAGCCGTCTGCCGACTTCATTTCCACATTAAGCCTCCAATTAAGGGAAATCATGCACCTTTCTCTTAAATTATGCACAGTTCTCGTGCTTGAAATCTGTCACAACCCTAAGTGACTCGTGTAGCACGGCAACCACTTCAAAGAAACAAGGCGAAAAACACCAAGAAATTCACATCCTCATATATATCGTAAAAAAAAACAAAAACTTCTGGAATATGTTTTGTCTTTAATTTTGTCCAGCGAGTTCCTGAAATTTGTAGGGTGTGGATTCTGTCCTTAAAACGGGTAAAACCATTTAAGCATGCAATGAGTGTCTTATATTATCGGCTCAACTACATAAAGACTCTGTTAATAGCTAAACTCAGTTTAATGTATTACCAATGTCTTATATTATCGGCTCAACTACATAAAGACTCTGTTAATAGCTAAACTCAGTTTAATGTATTACCAATGTCTTATATTATCGGCTCAACTACATAAAGACTCTGTTAATAGCTAAACTCGGTTTAATGTATTACGAATGTCTCATAAATACTTAACAATAGCAGTTCATGAAAACCTTATACAGGAAATGTAAGAAATTGATGCCTAAAATTATTGCAGCTAGGAGAAATCGCAGTTAAAACGAAAATAAAACCTTTCTATTTACTATAGTCATGGTTCTTAATACTCAGCCAATACGATCAAATGGCCTTTGTTGCTTTTTACTTTCTCTACACGTACTATATACATAGTGCATAGAAAAGGTATTGTATTGCACCCAAAAATGTTTTGGGTCCCACTGAATCTAAAAAGAGTAGTTTTACAAAAAGGTCCGTGTGTGCGTGTGTGTGTGTGTGTCTGGGCAGCATTGGTTTCTTCCAAGGATACGACACGAACATTTTCAAGAAAGTTCGCCAAAGCCCAACTACCCTTTGCATGGAATTTTTTCAAAAATTTTTATTTTCTCAAAAATGGCTCTAAAGATTTTGATTAAAATATCGTAAATTAAAGACATTTACCTGAAAAATAATATGTACATCTTGAATTTTCTGGGAATAGCCTCTGAAGAGTATTTTATTCTGAATGAATTTTACATAATGCTAAACCATATGAGATACACAAAAAAATGTGGAGTACATTAAAACACACAATTTATGTTATATAATTTTTTCGTGGAGTTGACCGTTTTTGAGATATTCCTTTTTTGGTTTCAGCATTAAAAAACTTACTCTTCTCTCATACAGGAATTTCTCAACTCGTGTCCATACAAACAAAGAAACTTCAGTCATATAACAACCAGCTTTTGACTATCACTTTAACCGAAGGTACTCCATTATTTCGCTTCTGCTTACAAGGAAGCAAGTATAAGACTGTTTCTGCTAATTTTTTTCTCTCGGTTAGCATGAAGTAAATAGAATCATTAACTGTTTAACAATAATTTGTTGCAGAGATGTAGAGAGAGACATTTGAATGGAACACATAGATTTTTACTTATGCGACACTTAAGTGTACATTTATGTATACCTATTTATGTGTTCATTTTGCTGAAAAAATGTACTGTGCTTGCATTGCTCTCGTTAAAATACTAATGTCAAATGTCATTGATATTTAAAAAATACTTTGCACTATAGAAATTATTTCATGAATTTTATTATGTAAATGTATTGCATATTCAAAATGTTCTACGTGCCTCAAAATTTGACATAATTGGTTGGAATTTTTAATAGTAACTTTGAACTACAGGAACTTTAAGCGGAAATATTTCAATACTTTCGATTATTGATTTATTATAAATTGAAATGGCGTTTTATTTTTGGACGCTCTTTAACTGCTGTGGTTCTAGCGTCCCATTCTATACTGGGCATGAAAGATCTCTTAATTTTTCTCGGAGGCCTCTCTATCAGGCCTTCCTTACGAAGGAAGCCATGCTAAGGATTTTTACGCTCAGAAAAAATCCATCGTTCTCCGCCGGGTTTGAACAGTTAGAAATTAAACATTTTTTCATTAACAATATTTGTTTGAAAAAATACTATTGATGTTAAATTAATTATGTCGCCTGTAATTTTATAACAGATACTTCTGTAAATTCTAGGAAATTTTAGTTGTATTTAAACAAAAATTGAAAAGCGTGGAATATTTTTAAAGTATGAAAAATGTAGTTTTAGAAAAATGCTATTTTACAAAATAGTAAAAGGTGTAATGTACAATGTTTAAATGATTGTAGAGCTCAAAGCAAAGAGCAGGCACCACAGCTACTTGATTTGGTTAAAAAAAACAATTTTAGAACTATTTTAACCAAAATTACACACCAAGTATCCCTTAAAGTTCTACCCTCATAAACTGACCACTTTCTCAACTGCTTACCTATAGAAAGTAGAACTAATATTGTATTAAGCAAAACATTCGATCGTAATTTTATCGTAAATACAGTTTTGAGGTTCCCTATCTTCAGAAAAATAATGTTGGTAAGAGGTCCATATCAGTTTGTCTGGAAAACTATCACAGGAACGAAATATCGGATAGTTATTTCGTTCTTCTTTTACTACTTATCCCCCTCAGAACTTCAGATCCCTATTTAGGGGATGTACATAGTGTATAGAGATGGTATCTAATGTACCCAAAAATTTGATACAGAGATTTCACTGGAAATACATGTTTTGAGTCCTCCTGAATAAAAAAAAAGCATTTCTGCAAAAAAGTCCGTGTGCGTGTGTCCGTGAACACGATAACTCAAAAACGAAAAGTCGGTAAAATACCAAACTTTGTATTTAAGTTTAGTATACCTATTTATGTGTACATTTTGCTGAAAAATGTACTGTGCTTGCATTGCTCTCGTTAAAATACTAATGTCAAATGTCTTTGATATTTAAAAAATACTTTGCACTATAGAAATTATTTCATGAATTTTATTATGTAAATGTATTGCATATTCAAAATGTTCCACGTGCCTCAAAATTTGACATAATTGGTTGGAATGTGTAGCTTAGGGTGGGGAATTTTTTCCTGAAAAACTTCGTGTTGCATCTTGGGAAATATTAAACTTAATTACAATACAATAGTGTGGAAAAAGCAAATAATTGACACTAATGGACCTACTAGTTGGTTAAATTATGAAGCCCGGGACTTAAATACTTAGGATATTGAAAGTATCCTTTGTGGCATGTCATCATCAAAATAAGTTGAGATCATTTTGTGGTCTACCGGGAAACATGCGAGTCAGTTGAGGAATTTAAAGCCAGGTCAGCACAACCGGCTGGAGACCGGGAGATCCCTGGTTCAAATCCCGGCTAAGGTATTGAATTTTCAGTCTTGAGTTTCAGTCTGACTTTCTATTAACTACTATCCTACACAAGATTGGTGTCATAAAAGAAATCTGATGTGTTCCATTCACATGACTTTCTCTACATCTCTGCAACAAATTATTGTTAAAAAGCTTATGCTTCTATTTACTTCATGCTAATCGAGAAAAAATCAGCAGAAATAGCCCAATTACTTGCTTCCTTGTAAGTAGAAGCGAAATAAGGGAGTACTATTGGTGAAAGTGATAGTCAAAAGTTGGTTGCTATGTGACTGAAGTTCCTTTGTTTGTATGGATAGGAATTGTTAAACTCCTGTATGAGAAAAGTATATTTTTAAAGCTGAAACCAAAAACAAGGAGTGTCTCAAAAACGATCAACTCCATGAAAAATTGTATATAAGATGAATTGTAGGTGCTCTCATGTTTTCTGTTATAAGTTTTTGTCCATCTCTTACGGTTTAGCAGTTATGCGAAAATCCGTAAAATTCCTCCAGAATAAAGTAGTCTTTCGAGGCTATTCCCAGAAAATCCATAATATACTTTTTATTTGTCAGGTGAATATTTTTAATATACGAAATTTTAATCAAAATCGTTAGAGCCATCTTTGAGAAAATCAAAATTTTCGAAAAAAGTTCCATGTAAAGGGTAGTTTTGGGTGGGGGGATTTTTCTCAAAATCTTTGCGTTGCATCCCTGGAAGATACTAAACTTAAATACCAAGTTTGGTACTTTACTGACTTTTTGTTTTTGAGCTATCGTGTTCACAGACACACGGACACACACGGACCTTTTTCTGAAAATGCTTTTTTTTTATACAGGGGCGCTAAAACATATATTTCCGGTGATATCTCGGTATCCAATTTTTGGGTGGAGTGCTATATCTTCTCTATACACTATGCACGTATAGAGAAAGTAAAAGGACAATTACATTTCAATGCGAAGTATTTGTATTTCAGCGACTTTTCGGTTTTAGTTATTGTGCTCTCTTAAACACGGATACACCTACACACATTGACCTTTTTCAAAAATGCTTTTCTACATACAGCAGACCCTAAAACGTGTATTTCCGGCTAAAACTCAAATTATTGGGTGGGGCACAATACCTTCTCTATCTATGTACTATGCACTAAGTACATAAAGTAAAAATGTAATATATTCTATTTACATGAGTTTCTCTAGCTCTTCCACATATAAACTATTCTTACAAAAGTTTATACTTTTATATTCATCATGCTAAACGAGATAAACATTAGCAGAATTGGTCTTATTCCTTGCTTTTTTATAAGAGGGAGGGAAATAAGGCAATACGCTAGGCTAAAGTGGTAGTCAAATCTTTTAAAAGCTGGTCGCTATGTGAAACAATAGAAGTTCGTTAACTTTGCATGGCCAGCAATAAAACAAGTAAGACGAAACGAAAGGTGGCTTCGTGCTTGAGAAATGTTAACATACTTTAAAACTGAAACTATTAACAAGGAATATCTCGAAAACGGTCGACTCTACAAGATCTTCTTCTTTGTGTGGTGGATTTTGTCTATCTCTTATGGTTTATCAGTTACGTAAAATTTAGCAAAATTCATTCAGAATATAGATGTCTTCAGAGGCTATTTTCATAAAATACAAAATATAAGTTTTATTTGAGATGTATACGGTAATTTAATCAAAATCGTTAGCGCCATTTTTGAGAAAAACTAAATGCTCAACAATTTTTCTATCTTAAGAGTAGTTTGGAATGGGGAGAGCTTTTTGAAAACCTTCGTGTCGCATCTTTAGAAGATACAAAATATAAATACCAAGTTTGGTATTTAATGGTGTTTTTTAACTGTGCAGTCCAGACGCACATACACACACGCACACGTACCTTTTTCTAGAAATGCTCTTTTTGGACTCTAAAACGTGTATTTCCGGTGAAATCTTGGTTTAGATTTTTTGGGAGAAATGCAATATCTTCTCTACCAATATACTAAGTATGGAAAGTAAAAATGCTATTTTTGGAAGTCGGAGACCTTAAAACTTGTATTGTCAGTGAAATCTCGGTATCAAATTTTTGAGTGGAATTCAACAACTTCTCTATGTACTTTGTACAAGTAGAAAAAGTACAAATGTTCTTTTTGGATGCAGAGACCTTAAAACCTGTATTTCCAGTGAAATCTCGGTATCAAAATTTTGGGGTGGAATACGACCCTTCTTATCTACGTACTATGTACAAGTAGAGAAAGTAAAAATGCTCTTTTTGGGTGCAGAGATCTTAAAACGTGTATTTCCAGTGAAAACTCGGTGTCGAATTTTTGGGTGGAATGCAAAACCTTCTCTATCTATTGCTCTTTTTAGATGCAGAAACATTAAAACGTGTATTTCTAATGAAATCTCGGTATCAAATTTTTGGGTGGAATGCAAAGCCTTCTCTATCTGTGTACTATAGACAATTAGAGAAATTAAAAATATTCTTTTTGGATGCAGAGACCTTTAAACGTGTATTTCCAATGAAAGGTATCGAATTTTTGGTGGAATGCACAATCTTCTCTGCCAATGTGCTAATCAGAGAAAATAAATATGCTCTTTTTTGGATGCAGGAGACCTTAAAATGTATATTTCCAGTGAATTCTCGGTATCAAAATGTTAAGTGGAATGCATCACTTTATCCATGTACTAAGTAGAGAAAGAAACATAGTTTGTAGAATAGAGATGGATGAATCGAGGTGTTTCCTATGGATCGTTAGTGCTATGGATCCGACCTAACACTACAGAAAGGTACCCGCAGTGCATGGCCAGAGGACGAACCTCTATAACTCATCCGTTGAGCAGAAAATGCGATGACAAGGGGCATTAGCCCCGGCTTCCAGTCCGGGCCATGGTCACTCCAAAGGTTACTCTATTCCCGATCACACACTCCTTCCCGTGCTGTGCTGTACTGCGCTGTGCTATGCTGCTTGTCGCATTATGCAGCGTTACTTTTTCACGGCTCATGAAGTTCCTCTGAGAGACAGGCGTGAAGCGCAAAGTGACGTGTTATATCACGCACCCTGTTTCCTTGCTTGCATATCATTACAGTTTCTTTCTTGTGGCGGTTTGCTTGCCATGGAAACAGCTCTTCCTGTGAGATCTCCAAGTATTCTCTCTCTTAGGTAATGCAGCTATGCACTTCTACCAAAAAAAAAAAATCTGATATGCTCCATTCACATGACTTTCTCAACATCTCTGTAACAAATTATTGTTAAAAAACTAATGCTTCTATTTTCTTTATGCTAATCGAGAAAAAAATAGCAGAAATATTCCTATTACTTGCTTCCTTGTAAGTAGAAGCGAAATAAGGGAGTATCATAGGTTAAATACATAATCAAAAGCTGGTTACTATGTGACTGAGGTACCTTTGTATGAACAGGAGTTGACAAATTACCGTATGAGAAAACTATGTTTTTTAAAGCTGAAACCAAAAACAAGGAATATCTCAAAAACGTACAACTCCACGAAAAAAATGTATTTAATATAAATTGTGTGTTTTAAAGTGTTCTACATTTTTTGGATGGCAAGTTTTTGTCTATCTCTTACAATTTCAAGATATACATATTATTTGTCAGGTAAATATCTTTAATATATGATACTTTATTCAAAATCGTTAGAGCTATTTTTGAGAAAATCAAAAGATTCAAAAAAAGTTCCATGTAAAGGGTAGTTGGAGGAGGGGAAATTTTCTTGAAAATCTTCGTATCGCATCCTTGCAAGATACCAGACTTAAATACCAAGTCTGGTATTTAACGGTCTTTTCGTTTTACAGCTATGCTGTCTACAGGCACACACACAGACACTCATGGACCTTTTTCCAGAAATCCTTTTTTTTTTTATTCAGGGGGACTCAAAACATGTATTTCCGGTGAAATCTCGGTATTGAATTTTTGTGTGCATTACAATACCTTCTCTATACACTATGTACATAGTATGCGTAGAGAAAGTAAAAATCGAATGTGCTCTATTCACATGACTTTCTCTACACCTCTGTAACAAATTATTGTCAATGAGCTTATTCTTCTATTTATTTAATGCAAGGCATTAGCAGAAACGGTCTTATTGCTTAGTTCCTTTATAAGTAGAAGGGAAATAAGGCAACATACAAGGGTAAACCGACAGTCAAATGTTTTAAAATGTGGTTGCTATGGCATTGAAATCCGTCTGTTTACGTAGTCAAGCGTTGACCAGTTCCCGTATAAAAAGTATTTTAAAACGGAAATCACAACTCCACGAGAAAAAAAATATATATATGATATAACTTGTGTGTTTTAACGTGATCTACATTTTTTGTGTAGAAAGTTTTATCTAACTCTTACGGTTTGCCAGTTATGCAAAATTCATACAGAATAAAGAGGTCTTTAGGGGCTATTCCCAGAAAATTCAAGATATACATTTTATTTGCAGTATAAATATCTTTAATATACGGTATTTAATCAAAATCGTTAGTCATTTTTAAGAAAATCAAAAACTTTGAAAATTCTTCCATGTAAAGGATAGTTTGGGGCGGATGAATTTTCTTGAAAATCTGCCTGTCGCATCGTTGGAAGATGCTGAACTTACCTATCAAGTTTGGTGTTTAACAAAACTTTCGTTTTTGAGTTACGTTGTCCATGGACACACACACACACCCATATGGAAAACCTTGATATGTTCTATACAAACCTTCCTTACAAAATATTATTCTTTTATCTACGTCATGCAAATCTAGATAATTAGCAGAAATTGTCTTAATAGTTGCTTCCTTGCAAGTAGAAGGCAATACACTAAGCTAAAGCTATAGTCAAATCGTTTAAACGCTATGGGTTTGCATTCCCGAGAGTGAAACGAAAGAGATCAAACAAAGCTGACTTCCCGCTTGGGAAAAGTAGGTATATGTAGTTTACAACTAAAACCAATAACGAGAAATATCTCGGAAACGATTAACTTTACAAAAAATGTATCCTATAACTAACTGTATTTTAATCATACCTTCATTTTATGTGTAGTAAGTTTATGTCTACCTCATACAGTTAACGAGTTATACAAAGGCCACCCAGAAAGAAGAGGTCGTTAGAGACGATTTCCAGAAAATTCAAGATATATATTTTACTTGGCACGTAATTATTTTTAATTTATGGCATTTTAATTAAATCTTTAAAGTCCATTGTGAGAAGATCAAGATTTTCGAAAATTTTGCCATGTAAAGAGTCTTTTGGGGTGAAGGATTTTAACTTAGTGGATCTCAAAACATATTTCCGTGAAATCTCGGCATAGAATTTTGGGTTGAATCTATCTACTTTGTGCGTGTAGAAAAAGTAAAAATCTGATGTGCTACACTCACATGACTTTCTCTAGCTGTTCCACAAACTTCTTACATAAGATAATTCTTCTTTCTGCGCCTTCCTAATCGAGCTACTTATTAGCACAATGTTCTTATTACTTAGTTCCTTATAAGTAGGAAGAAAATAAGGGAACACATTAGGCTAAACCAATAGTCAAATGTTTTAAAAGCTGTCGTTACGCGATTGTCATTACAAATCGCTTTTTTCTTGGCCAGGAGTAGAACAAAAGAAAAATGGACACTCCCGTCTGAGAAAAGTATAAGTACTTCACAACTGAAAGTAATAACAATAAGTACCTCGAAAACGGTAAGCTCCACGAGAAAAATGTATATGACATAACTTGTGTATTTTAAAACAACCTACATTTTTTGTATAGTAAGTTTCTGTCTATCTCTTATGGTTTACTAGCTATGCCAAATTAAGCAAAATTCATCCAGAATAAACAGGTCTTCAGAAGCTATTCCCAGAAAATTCAAGATACACATTTTATTTGTTAGGTAAATATCTTTAGAATACGATGTTTTAATCAAAATCGTTAGAGCCATTTTTAAGAAAATCAAAATTTTCGAAAAACGTTCCATGTAAAGGGTAGTTTGGGGTGGGGGGATTTTTCTCAAAATCTTCGTGTCGCATCCCTGGAAGATACTAAACCTAAATACCAAATTTGGTATTTTAGCTACTATTCGTTTTTGAGTTATCGTGTTCACAGATACACGGACACACATACACGGACCTTTTTCTGAAAATGCTTTTTATGGATACAGAAGGTCCTAAAACATGTATTTCCGGTGAAATCTCGGTATCGAATTTTTGGGTGGAATGCAATACTTCCCTATCCCTATGTAAATTGTACATACGGGGCTAGAGAAAGTAAAAATCTGATGTGTTCCATTCACATGACTTTCTCTATATCTCTGTAAATTATTATTGTTAATAAGCTTATCTTTTATTTATTTCATGCTAATCGAGAAAAATTAGCAGAAATAGTCTTATTTCTGGCTTCATTGTAAGTAGAAGCGAAATAAGGGAGTACCATAGATTAAAATGAAAGCCGAAAGCTGGTTGCTATGTGACGGATGTTCCTTTGTTTGTATGGACAGGAGTTGACAAATTCCTGTATGAGAAAAGTATGTTTTTCAAAGCTGAAACCAAGAAAAATGAATATCTCAAAAATGATCAACTCCACGGAAAAAATGTATATAACATAAATTGTGTGCTTTAACGTGCTCTACATTTTTTGTGGGTTAAGTTTTTGTCCATCTCTTACGGTTTAGTAGTTATGAAAAATTCATCCAGAATAAAGTAGTCTTCAGAGGCTATTCCCAGAAAATTCAAGATATACATTTTATTTGTCAGGTAAATATTTTTAATATACGATATTTTAATCAAAATCGTTAGAGCCATTTTTAAGAAAAACAAAATTTTCGAAAAAAGTTCCATGTAAAGGTTAGTTTGGGGTGGGAGGATTGTTCTCAAAATATTCGTGTCGCATTCCTGGAAGATACTAAACTTAAATACTAAGTTTGGTATTTTAGCTACTATTCGTTTTTGAGTTATCGTGTTCACAGACACACGGACACACACACGGACCTTTTTCTGAAAATGCTTTTTATGGATACAGGAGGTCCTAAAACATGTATTTCCGGTGAAATCTCGGTATCGAATTTTTGGGTGGAATGCAATACTTCTCTATCCCTATGTACATTGTACATACGGGGCTAGAGATAGTAAAAATGAAAGAAAGAATAAATTTACTATAAAATAAATAGAAACCAAATTAAATTACATTGCTACATTCCTTGTTATTTACTACATACTTTCTGAGAGCCAGCAAACACACAATTGGTAACCAGCTAATTAACATTTCCCAGAATACTGATTTAGTAATCAATGGTTTCATCCGATGTAAATGTGCTGGTATATAGATTGAAAGAATACCTCGGCTTGTCACTAAAAACTCAATAATGACATGAGTTACTGACCTGCCGGACTTGGTGATGATCATTTCGGTGCCCAGTTCATTGAACTTGTCCCAGAGGTCTTTGGTCTCGAGATGACAGACGACGTGACGCAGTTCCTCGCAGTTGCAGCGCTCCTGGAGCAAGGGGTTCTTGGGCGGAGGAGGCGACGGGGACTTTTTGCTGTGACCTGCCGTGCTGCAGTCTGAGGTAGAGCTGGAGATCTCAGGAGGACTTTCCCGTCCAGCCTCCTCAGGCCGGCTGACCACTCGCGGCTCGGGAGATCCGCTCGACGTCGTCTCCACGAGTTTCTCTGCAAGAAATTGTGTCTGGTGACTCATCAGCTATCATTTCCCTTCTCCAAATAAACAGAATAATATGTTCATTCAGAATCAAGTTTTTGAGAGTTCAGAATTTCATTAATTGAGGCAGCCTATACTGAAACAGTCCCATCCATCCCAATAGGCAATTGCTAAGTTCTCTTACTCAAGTGATCGTTGTTTAAGACACCACTAAAAGTTCTCTGTGGAAAACATTTACATCTAAGTGAATGATACAACTAATAATTCGTCTGCAGTGAGTAAAACCTAGGAATGCTTTCGTCATTTTTGGGCAATAGTATTAATTTATAAACAGTTTCTTTGTTGTATTCCTTATTAAGTATGAGCATGGACCAAATCCAATCATGAAATTATCGTCTCTACAAAGAGGAGATTTTAGATTTTTAGCATTATCTTTAAGTTTTTTATTCTTTCACTTGGAACTTAAAGTTTTCTTTTATGATCAAAATTTCATCATGATGACATATTTGACGATGTTGGTAAATCTACTAAGGCAGTATTGGAAATTTTAATTAAGGGGTGACTTTTACGTAATAGTTTATAAATTAGTGGATTTATTTGTCGTTGAGGAGTCCATCTTTCGTTAGTACATAGAATTGTTGCAAATGGGAATTAGAATGAATGGCGTCTGCGGAATCTCAGTGATTTGGATCTTCCGCAAATACCTGTCCGGAGAAACAGTTGAGCCCACTTTGCGAGATAATTCTCCCTGCAACTTGAAGTTTTATAAATCTAATATTTCCATTTTCACAGACACAAAGATTCAAAAGATATTTCTCATTGCTTATGAGGGTAATATATGTAGAAAGTTGTCGACCTAATAAAGAGATGGTACTGAAAGTATCAAGTAGTAAGGATATTCTTTAGAATTGACAGCGTGCACAATTACTTCTATATGTGTTTTGTTGCTACAGTGCTTCTAAATAAAGAAGTTTAGATTTCTTCCCAAAGAAGAGAACATTGAGTGAAGTGCAGTGACAAATGTCATAATGTTTAACATAAAAAGAAACAAAATAGGGAATTAGAATCCACTTCGGAGAATACTTCCTCGATATTTTCTACGCAGATGAAATAGACTTTCATTTTTGTGACGAACATGCAGGTCGTCCATTTGCTTCTACGATAAAACTGAATATGATATTCGAATTAAGAAGATAGGCTGCCGAGGATAAGTAACTAATATTCAAATGATTAAAGTTCATTTCGATATTCTCTTAAATATACCTGAAGTTTCATTTTTGTATCATGTTTTGAACTTATTAACATAGAAGGAAACATCGCCAAAATCCACAATGACAAGATCTCATTCGATCAGGTTGGAAATACCTTGCACGTGAGAAAGCTTCCAGCACGATAGATCCGCTTTTGATAATCGCCAATCAGAAACCATCCAAAAGAACATTCCACAAGAATAGGTACTTGGACACGTGCAGACGCAACTCGACATTACATTGCTATTGACGAAACACGAATTCACAACATACTACAGACAAGACAGAAGTCCAAACATTGGGTGAAAGCGATGACCACTATTTTCTGGAATGTTCAGGGTGTGATATTGTCAGACGACCTGATAAAGAGCAAAACCACCAATGGTACTAGTAGTTTTGCTGAAATGCTTGAAGGATAATATTAAGATCAAACGTGAACATTTGTTAAAGAAAGTTATTTTTCACCAAGACAAAGCACTATGATTGTGATCCCAGAGGTACATGAATTGCTGTCGGATATCTATAAACACACCAAATTTAGCTGCCAGAGTCGTTTTTCTTTTTCCAAATCTGAAGAAATCGCTTGCTGGATAGAGATTTTCCTCACATAAACACTTATTTTTCAGATTTGGACAAGTAATTTTAGACTGAAATATTGTTATACTGAGTATCGTTGGTCCAAGCGTTTAGTCAGAGTGACTATGTCAGAGTTGAAGCTGACTGTTGAAAAATAAAGAAGTTGGGTTAAAATCTTATGTTTTCTTATTCAGCTGAAAACTATCTGAACAACTGTTGTATTATTTCAAGATAGATGTCACTCCATTGCGCACCGAGGTCACTTCACTACATCTCTCAAATTTTCTAGTTCACAAACCAATGTTTTTAAATATTCTAAATTAGAATTTTGGACAAATTTGATTATGCTACTCATAATTTGAATAGTGGATTGCAATATATTTTATTTGTTTATGGATTGGTGTTGAAATATAATTTCAAGGTGAATTTACTTGCAAATATATGCATTCCCATCATTTCTTTCAGGGTTAAAGATAGGCGACCAGGCAAAAGAAATGATTATAAATAGAATAACATATGTATTTGTTATTATATATCTAGGAAATTAATATTAGGGGGCAATTTTGACGGTGTTTAGCGGGTTGCAGCTGGATGGTTATTATGCAGTATAAAAGCTTATCCTGTCGTTGTCGTAACAAAAACTCGGTCGGTACCTGTCTTCCGGTTTCTAGGCTCCTTTGGGGGCTCGCCAGGAGGCTCAGAGTCGTGAATAGCGCCTAGGGTGGCATCGAAGCCGTTCCAACTGTAATCGATTGGGATCCATCCATGCTTGCGCTCGTCGTCATCCGGATTTGATCCCCCTTCAGGTCTCTCCCCTCATCACTCCTTCCCTGAGGTCATGTAAGTGGCAAAAGGCCACAAGGGCCTATGTCCAGTGCTGTGCCCGAACCAAGGGGGCCTCGTCCGTGACTAATCCTAACTCCATTGTGTGATAAATGAGGCAACAACCTGTAGGGCTGTTTCATTAAAATGCTTGGGGAGAATAGTCCCCAACACCCTATATTTTAACTCAGTTACTCGTGTAGGAGATAGGCTGACAGGTGAAATTTTAATTAATCATTGTTGAGGAGATGTAATTGTTCACTAACAGAGTATGTGTCTTACAAACAGATACTGGCAGGCAGTGGATATGGAACAAGGTTAAGATTGGTCATCAGGCTCGAGGCCGCAGGAAATGAGCGAACTAATGGTCGACTAGCCAACATTAGTTGCAGTGGGATTTCATTAAGAAACGTTCACCACTTCTCGTTTAGCTGTTCTCTTTTGTTTACTCTTCCTGTCCAAATTATGATTAATGAACTGTCCACAGCACCAGCACCTGCCCCTGGGGACAGTGCACGTCCACAAAAACCTAGGAAGTTGCTGCCTCCGTGAAATTCACGGCGTGCACGGTTAATGCCGCTTCCTTTAATGTGCACATATTCCATTTGTTTGGCGAACAAAACTTTGCAAATGCTTCGTTGCTAGTAATGACGGGTCTGAACCTGAATTTATCAAACTTAATTCCTTCTATGTTTGCCATTAAGCTAATGAAAATTATACTTCGCGAATATATTGAGCATTTTTGCTTCAAGTTATAATATTTACTTTCTCTACTACGGACTTGAAGCAGTGGTGTTCCATCCACTACAAAGTCTATGTCGAGATTCCAGTACAAATACAGATTTTAAGGTACCCTGCTCTCAAAAAAAAAAAACATTTTACCTTCCCTGGCACGTATGTATTTACAATGTCACAGTAATTCAAAAACTTCTCGGGCTTCTAACCAGGTAAAAACTTGACTTGATACCAACGTTTACCTGGTTAGAAGCCCGAGAAGATTTTGAATTAATACGTCGCCAGGAAAGCTTCAGTTCTTATTTTAATGTCACAGTAAATAGATAAGGTACTGTATTCCACCCAGTATTTCGATACCGAAATTTTACCGGAAATACATGTTTTGAGACTCCCTGAATCAAAAAAAGAAAAAACATTTTTAGAAACATGTCATGTGTATGTGTCTGTCTGTGTATATCTGTTTTTTTTTTGACAGTACTTAACGCCCAATTTTACTACAATGGCACCGCAGGCGATGACACTGAGATACATAAAATGAAGATGGAGTATCGGCGGGATGTGTAGCGGAAGAAACCGCAGAGCCCGGAGAAAACCCGCCCTTGCACCGCTTTGTCCAACACAAATCTCACATGCGGTCTAGGTGAGAGACAAGTGCTCTAACCACTCGGCCACGGCGCGGCCATCTGTGTGAGTGCAACATAGCTTAACAACAAATAGTCTATTAAATCTCAAACTTGGTATTTAAGTTCAGTATCTTCCAAGGATGCGACAAGAAAATTTTCAAGAAAATCGCCTCACCCCCAACTCCCTTTACATAGTACGTGCAGAGAAAATAAAAATTGATCTGCAACCCTATTTGCCTCTACTACGTCATAGTTACTTCTGAAACATGTTAAAAAATATATTAATATGACAAAACAGTTATTGATACAAAACAGAATCTGATGTCTCCCATTCACATGACTTCCTCTACCTATAGTGCAACAAATTATTCCTAAAAATGCTTATTCTTTTCTGTGTTTCATGGTACTCAAGATAAACATTAGCAAACATGCATTTATTATTTAGTTACTTCTAACTAGAATGTAATATACAAGTCTAAAGCAATAGTTAAATATTTTAAAAACTGGTCGCTTATACGATACAATTGAAAATCACTTCGACAAAGGCGAATAATAACTTTCCATTTGAGAAAAGCTATATTGAAAATATTAAAACCAATAACAAGGAATATCTTGGAAGTCGTAGTCCTACAAAAGAATTCATATGACAGGATTGTGTGCTTTGACGAGATTTGCATTTTCATGTTTTTGTTTATCCCTCACGATATACCAATTTTGTAAAATTCTATCTGAACACAGAGGCTATTTCCAAGAAATCCAACATATAAATTTAATTTTTCAAATAAGATTTTTAATCTTCCATGTAAAGAGCAGTTTGGTGTACGGAAACTTTTCCTCGAAATCTTTGTGTCGCTTCTTTGTAAGATATAAACGTAACTACCAAGTTTGATATTTAACTTTCACTTTTGAGTTATACTGCCCCTCCCTTCCTCACACACATAGGTATACACATTTAGAAAACAGATTAAATTTAAATCTTCCATCCATTAATTGTATATTAAAATATATATAATCGCCCCATTAATATAATTAGAATCTTATTTGCATCATACTTATTTTAAGTTTAATTGCATAGTTAAAATCATTAATATTTATAAATGTACTCTACAACAAATACATTCATTTAACTAATGAATAAATATTTATGTAAAATTCATCTCTTATATAGACATATAGATATACAAATCGACCTTTTTCTAAAAAATTATTATTGTTCCAATGGGTCCTCAAAACATGTATTTCTGGTGAAATCTCGATATCAAATTTTTGGATGCAATACTATATTTGCTGTTCTACTATTACGCACTTGGTAGAGAAGGAAATAAGTACACACCCTACTCTACTCTTAAGGCAAGTGGGTACATCTGATAGCTTACCATAACAAATATGATTAAAAGTTCATAATGCAAAGATATTTTAGCTAAAAGCTATTAATGAATATAAAATATTAATCAATTCAAAATATTGAAAGTTTAATTAATATTATAGCTCATTAAAATGCTTGAAAAGCATGGCAAGAAAGGATACAATAAAAAAAAAATCTGTGTTATACTCACATGACTTTCTCTAGTTGTTCTACAAACAAAATTCTTACAAAAGATTATTCTTCTTTCTACACCATGCTAATCGAGATAAACATTGGAGTATATTCTTATTACTTAGATGCTTATAAGTAGAAGAGTACAAAGGGAATGCACTAGGCTAAAGCGGTAGTCAAATGTTGTAAAACCTGCGAATCGCTTCTTTGCTTGGCCAGGAGTAGAACAAAAGAAAATCGGACACTTCCTGTTTGAGAAAAGTAGAAGTACTTCACAATTGAAACCAATAGCAATGAATATCTCGGAAACGGTTACCTCCACATTAGAAACGTAAAAGACATAAATTGAGTGTTTTGACGAAATCTACATTTTTGTATAGTAGGTTTTGCCTATCTTATGGTTTAGCAGATAAGCAAAATTCGGCCAGAATAAACAGGTCATTAGAGGTTATTCCCATAATATTCAAGATAAACATTTTATTTGTGATGTAAATCGTCAGACCCATTTTTAAGAAAATCAAAATATTCGAAATGTTTTCCATGTAAAGGGTAGTTTGTGGTGGGGGGGAGGAGTTTCTTGAAAATCTTCGTATTTAACGATTTTTTCGTTTTTGAACTATGCTGTCCACAGACACGCACACACGGACATTTTTCTATAAATGCTCTTTACGGACTCAGGGGATCCCAAATCATATATTTCTGGTGAAATCTCAACATTGAATTTTTGGGTGGAATTCACCATCTCTATCCACTATGTACATAGTACATGTGGGCTAGGGAAGGTAAAAATGTTATCAAAAATACCAAAATTACAAAAGAAGACTCGAAGCAAACGAAATGAAAATTTTAAGAGAAGAGACAGAATATAAGTGAATACACCATAAAAGTAAATAAAAAAAGGATTAGATATATATCTATCTATAGTCTGAATTAAAAAATTATAAAATATAAAACTAAGTGAATAAGTAATGTTAAAAGAATCAGTAGACAGAAATTCGTATTCTTATTCATTAATTTAAGCCCATATGGAAAATAATCTTGGCACGAACAAGATATGTAGATTGCTAAAAACAGAAATATCTAATGCATGAAGGAAGAAGAAGGAAAAAAGATAAATTACAATGTTATTATCTTAAAGTAAGGGAGACGTCATGTGCTGGTGGTGTGACGCAAGTGTCTCACCAAGGTGGGCAGGGTTCGATCCCAGAAAACTGAATGTGGTATTTGAGGTGGAAAAGCGGCATATGGCCGAGTTTCTCCGTTTCCCTCGCCATTCATTTCACCACCTGCTCCATAGTCACATTTTCTTTCATCCATTTCACCGTCACATCTTTTTATTCACTCTCATACTAGATATTGGACTGATCACCCAATCTCTCTGATCCATTCTGCTCCACAACAGGCATCTGACTCCAGACGCTGGCTTAAACGTTCTGGGGAGTGCAAGAATGTGCTCTCGGTTGGTGGAATTGAATCGAACAGAATTTCCGTTTACAGTTATTTTAAATATAAACAGGCAAAAAGAGCATGCCGAATTGTACTGAAAATAATTCGCTGGCAAGAATATGTGTTCGGAGTCAAGTTATTGCGAATTTTTGTAGAAAACAATGGAATGCCAACTTGTTAAAACATCAAAATCGTTTGTTTGAGGTTAGGCTGGAATATTGTTACTTTAAGTTTGCAGTCCAATAAAATGAACGAAGAAAAACTAAAAGTTGAAACCTATCCAAAGCTTTATGACAAAACTAATACCTAAATGTTATTCTAATACTTCTGCACGCAATAATGCTTGGGTGAAATTAGTAAATTAATTGAAACCATGTGTGTTCCTGGTTAAAAATGTATCATGAATCCAGTAGTTCCATTTCTTGTTTCTGTTATTTGTTTCTTCTGCATCTTTACATAAGTATGATGATAATAATATTATACGATCCAAATATTTGTTAATGACTTTATTAAAACTGAAGTTTATTGTTATTAGACAAGTTTAATCATTATTAAAAATCTCATGTGTTCCATTCACATGACTACATCTCTAACAATCTTTACATCTCTCTAACATTTTTTTTTTTTTTTTGGTATTTTAACGTCCTTTATAACCTGGTTGGTCATATTGAACGATGAATAAAATTGGTGATGTGATCTCGGGGTCCATGGAGCTTAAAGTTACTCGACATTCGTCATCTCAGGATAAGGGAAACCCCCGAAAAAAACTTTATCCGGGTAACTCACACTAAGCTAGATTCGAACTCACGACCTTTTGAACGTGAGGCAGATGCGCCCACCACACTACTTAGACGGGCTGTAACAAATTATTGTTAGTAGGCTTATTCTTCAATCTACTTCATGCCTATCGAGATAAACATTAACAGAAATGCTTTATTGTAAGTAGGAGGGAAATAAGGGTATAAACTCGACTAAAGCAATAGTCGAACATTTTAAAAACTGGCTACCATGTGAATGAAATTTGGTTCTTTGCATTGCCAGGAGTTGACAAATTCCTGTATGTGAAAAGTTTTAGTTATGCAAAATCCAGAAAAAATCGTCCAGAATAAAGAGGTCTTCAGAGCCTATTCCCAGAAAATTCAAGATATACATTTTATTTGTCCTGTAAATATCTTTAATATACGGTATTTTAATCAAAATAATTTTAGTCATTTTTTAAAAAATAAAAAATTTCGAACATGTTTCCACTTAAGGGTACTTTAGAGTGGGGGGAATTTCCTTAAAATCTTCGTGTCACATCCTTGGAAGATACTAAACTTATATATCAAGTTTGGTATTTTACCGAATTTTCGTTTTTGAGTTGTGTTCATAGACACATGGAGACACTTGAACCTTTTTCTAAAACTGCTTTTTTTGGATACAAGAGATCCTAAAACGTCTATTTCAGGTCAAATGTCGATATCGAATGTTTGGCTGGAATGCAACACCTTCTCTACACACTATGCACAAAGTACGTGTAGAGAAAATAAAAAAACAATCTAAAGATAAAGGGTTTTTTGGATAGATTAATAACACTAAACATGCATATATTTTCTGAATTCACAAGTATGAACCCTAGTGCCGAAAGTGGAGAGTGCAGACATCCATTGGTGCGTTAAAAGTGTTGCAGAACTCAACGGGGCTCCTTCAATTTAAAACCCGGCAGCTTTTACCCCTCACAATGAGCGTGACCACTCACCGTCCCCGCTGATAAGCAAACAGAAGAAAGCGAAGGTCACCTTGCCAGTTCTCCAGTTTATCTTGAAATAGCCCCGTTGGTTATGCAGCTCTTTTAACGCACGAAGGGGTATCTGCACGCGCCAAATACGGGGCAGTTGTGCCACCCGGTAAGCTTCAGTTTGGTTTCATTCGATTTCATTCCGCTAGATGAGAGCTGACCTTAAATCCTCCATACGAAAAGGATAAATAGCGAAAGAACAACTTATGTAAGATCACGCTAAATTGGAAATATTGGGGCCAAGTGCTTCGCCTTTCAGAATTTCGATGTTACCAGGAAACCGTAAATACTGTGGTGTGTGTGTGTGTGTGTGTGTGTGTGTGTGTGTGTGTGTGTGTGTGTGTGAACAAATTTGAATACACCTACTGAGAGACGTCGGTAAATCTTGAAAAGGAAGCTTGTTCATGCACGACTGGTATGCTTAATAGTCCTCACTTGTTTCCATTCGATCGGAAAAAGAGCATTTGCCTCACGTCGCGCCGTTTTCTTAACGCGTCCTTGCCCGAAAACTTGGTACTGCGACCGCAAATACGGCGACATTGTGAAATTTCGTCACTCGCATGCTTTGATGACGACCAAATAAAACAAAGCAATAATGTAGTCTCCGCTCTTTTTCTGGTTTTGTCTGTCTCTTCTCTGAACCGATATATTTTGACATGAAACCGCCGGTCTGTAAGAAATATACATGAACATAACTGACCACTTTACGCGCTCTCTTGTGAACTTAACGCTATTTTGCGGTGAATGGGCTTTTACTTTCACTGAGACATAGTTTTGAACTTTAACTGGCAATAAAAACTGATTTGTTCCATTCACATTACTTTCTCTACATCCCTCCTTCCTTGTAAGTAGAAGGGAAATAAGAGAGCACCCATTTTTTTAATACCTTTATTAGAGTATTCTATGCTAAAGTGATATTTTAAAAGTTGGTTGCCACATGATGAAAATATATTTCTTTGCATGGTTGACAAATTTTCGTAAGAGAAAAATCTATTTTAAAACTGAAACCAATAACAAGGAATAGTTAAAAAATGGTCAACTCCACGAAAAAATGTATGTGATATAATTGTATGTTTTAACGATATCTACATTTTTTTGTTCGGTAAGTTTTTGTCTATCTCTTACGGATTGTTAATGCAAAATTCATCCAGAATAAAGTGGTCCTCAGAAGCTATATTTTCCATGTAAATATATTTAATATATGGTATTTTAGTCAAAATCGTTAGTCATCTTTGAGAAAATAAAAATGTTTGAATTTTTTTCATGTAAAGGCCAGTTTGGGGTGGAGGGACTTTTTTCAAAATCTTCGTGTCGCATTCTTGGAAGATACTAAACTTAAATGCCAAATTTGGTATTTTACCGACTTTTCGTTTTTGAGTTATCGTGGTTATGGACACACGTACACACATATGGGCCTTTTTCCAAAATGCTTTTTTTGGATACAAGGGATCCTAAAATGTGTATTTCTGGTGAAATCTCAGCATCAAATTTTTGGGTGGAGTGCAATAGCTCCTCTACTTACGTACCTACCGTACTATGTAGACAAAGTGAAAACAACCAAAAGTGAAACACTAAATAATACTGTGTCCCTTGTTACTAAGATGTTTAAAGAGGTTTCTGTAGCCCTTCTACTAAAAACTGATTTCTCTTTAAAAAAAACAACTTAATTTTCTGTCTACTTCATGTAAATGGAATAAGCGTTTCCAGAAATTCTCTCACTGCAAATTTCATTGTAGGTAAAAGTGGGTCGCTCCCTATATGTTGGTCTTGCAATTCTATATTATTATTATTATATCGCGATAAACAAACGGATGACGATAGCATGTTACCAGCACCTAAAAATAAGATATCCTTTACTTTTGTATACATTAAAGAGAATGTAAACGATTTCGGGGACTTTTTGAGTCAATAATTACATTCATCTTCTTCTACCTATTCTTAAACGTCTGCAGAAATTGGCACATGTATGTTTCTTATACGTACAATGAGATAAGGGGAATTTAGTAAGGCTTTAAGCAATATCAAACATTTTATCAGCAGGAGCTATATACTATGGGCGCGGTTTTACGGGGAAGTGAGGGCCGGGGAAGAAGAGAGAACCAGCTCGCCTGTCTTTCCGCAGTGTTATCAACCAAACACAGCGCACGTGCATGTGTGTGAACTCTGGGATCTACAGACTGAATGAAACCTTAGTATTGAAGGAATTAGATATCAGCGTATACAGTATACTTCACGTCTCAATGTTGCCGCTCTGCTCTGCTTCCGAAATTGCGCGAAACTTACCGAATGAAGACCAGGGAGCCGAGCGCGCATTCTAATGGAAAATGACTTTGAAATTCCGTTCTCTTTGCAGAGACAAGGAAGAAAGGAAGGAAAGGGGAAAGAGAGGGGATGGAGAGAGGGAGGGAAAGGAAGGAAGAAAAAAAGAATAATCACTTCCCATTTTGGAAAAGTATGAGAAAATTAAAACCAATCACAAGAAATATATCGGAAGCGGTAATCTGGGGGGGGGGATTTGGCATAAAATTTGTGCTTTAACGAGAACCACATTTTCGGTGTAGTTAGATTTTGTCTATCAAGATATTCAAGATATATATTTACATTCCCATGTAAATATTTTAAACATATGGCATTTTAATAAATGTCCTTAGAGCTGTTCTTAAGAAAATTAAAATTTTAGAATAAGTTTCCTTGTATAGAGTAAAAAAAAAAAAAAAAAAAAAAAAAATCGAAGATAGGATATTTAAATACAGTAAGTATTTAACTAACTTTTCGTTTTTAAGTTGTGTTGTTTAAAGACAGACACACACACACACGCGCGGATCTTTTTCTATTTTTACTTTCTCTACACGTACTATGTGCATAGTGTATAGAGAAGGTACTGCATTCCACCCAAAAATGCAATACCGAGATTTCACCGGAAATACATGTTTTGGGTCCCCCTGAATCCAAACAAACATTTTTGGAAAAAGTTCCGTGTGTGTGTGTGTCTGTGAGTCGATGCGTCTATGGACAGCATAGTTCTAAAACGAAAAGTCCGTTAAATACCAAACTTGGTATTTAAGTTTAGTATCTTCCAGGGATGCGACACGAAGATTTTGAAGAAAATCCCCCCAACCCAGCTACCCTTTACATGGAACTTTTTTCGAAAATTTTGATTTTCTCAAAAATTTCTCTAACGATTTTGATTAAAATATCGTATATCTTGAATTTTCTGGGAATAGCCTCTGAGGACTATTTTATTCTGGATGAATTTTACGGAATTCTGTATAACTGCTAAATCGTAAGAGATAGAAAAAAACTTACCCACAAAACATGTAGAGCACATTAAAACTCGCGTTTTATGTTACATACATTTTCTTCGTGGAATTGATCTATTTTGAGATATTCCTTGTTTTTTGTTTCAGCTTTGAGAAACTTTACTTTTCTCATACAGGAATTTTCCAATCCCTGTCCATACAAACAAAAGAACTTCAGGCACAAAGCAACCAGCTTTTGACTATCACTTTAGCCTATGGTACTCCATTATTTCGGTATTATTTACAAGAAAGCAAATATTAAGACATCAGATTTTTCTATTTTTTTTTTTTTTTATTCTTCTTTGTTCAAGGAGTCTTAAAAATGTGTTTCCGGAAAATCTCGGTATCCAATTTTTGGATAGAATGCAATACTTCCATACTTACTAAATGTAGTAGAGAAAGTACAAAGTAATTTAACAGAAATTCTTTGTTTTAACCTTTTAACCAGCCGTTTTATCTCCTCTTAATGGATTTAATGCTGTAAGTTTGATGAACATAGAAGGACCCACCAAATAGAGAAATCCCAAATGCCACCAAAGAAAGCTTTCACTACAGGCCGCAATGTGGCGCTCCTTTGATGTGATCATGCTTGTTTATCCACTCTCAATTTTTTTTACCCGTGTTTTGTGATATAGAACAGAGCAAGCCAATAAATTCTAATTAAGAGTAAGTGAAGAGACATTAAACATAATCGCGACTGTTTTTCTTGTGTTGAAGATTGACGGCTCATTAAACTAAGCGAGACTGCCAAGGTCAGTCTTTGGCATTAGATACACAGTTCTAACGACTCAGCGGGTACCTGTGACAATGGAGTGACGATGAATGAAATGAATTATTTTGAGAGCTTAACGAGTCACCTACTGTGTTGTGTGACCTGCAAACAATGCCGTGCACTTGGAACTGCCAACCGATAGAGACTGCTTCAAGATATCTTCATTCAGTCATTCTAAATGTACAAGATCCATCCAGAAAGTGACAGACGATTTGGCGTAGCTAAATGATAACAAAAGATATTAATGTAAGACTTTGTTTACAAAGTTACAGCACCTAACTCCATTCTGTATCAAAATATCTGTCACGTGGTACCAGCTTTTCATTGTTATACTTTTCTACCGTCAAAGAACTTATACGTTTTTGAATACATAAAATGTTCGGACAATTGAATTTTATAAGCAAATATCGCAAGTGCATAGTGATAATACCGGGCTGCGCCGTGGCCGAGTGGTCAGACCACTCACCTCTCACATAGACCCAATGTGAGATTTGTGGTGGATAAAGCGGCGCAGGGGCGGGTTTTCTCCGGGTTCTCCGGTTTCCCTCGCCATCGCATTCCATGTATCACCAGTGTCATCGCCTGCGGTGCCACAAGTAGTAAAAGTGGGTGTTAAACACTACCAAAACAAAACAAAAAAGCGATAATGTAATGAACGAGTCTTCAGTGAGAAAATGTATGTATTTTATTCTCTGCAATTGAGTACTGAGTTAAATGTACAAAATTGAAGTACAGTAATGATCTTACAGTTAATAGTAATACAACTAGCATACTATATATACACATTGTTTTTGTAATACCTAACTACTTATTATGCAATATAACAATATTTATGTCAATTACCAGCATGTTTATAACAGTCACTATGAAGCCTCAACATTAATAGTTAGAGATTCTTAATTACCTCACAATATTTACTTTAATTATCTAACATGTATTATCTTTAAATAATCCCTAAACTTCTTTAAGGTAAGAGGGCAGCTCTGATAGACTAATACAGGCAATTGATTCCTTTCTTCAAAGAGAAAAGGCCCATAATTTACAAGTAATCAAGGATGAATCAGTGTGTATGAAATAGACCGGAATGGAAGTTCATCATTCGTTATGGAGAAGATGAAAACAAATGTTGATAAAATAATTCAGAAAAAACGGCGATTCACTTTGGACATATTTCCCAGCCATGAAGACCTCAAAGTGGCATGACATCTTAGTTCAGATCTTTAGCGGTGAAAGAGTACAATATTTGCGTTGAAAAACCGTTACCACGTGACAATAAATACCTTGATGGCAATGACGATTTGTTGAAAAATAGAGTTAGGTACTGTAATTTTATAAATAAAGTTTTGTGTTGATAACTTTTGTTATTATTTAATTATGCCAGATCGACTGCCACTTTCTGGATTGGCCCTCATATAAGTAGGTGAACACAAACGTATTATGGATAGGTAGAGTCAGACTGAAAAATTCAATGCCATAGCCGGGATTTGAATCACGGATCTCTTGCCGGTTGTTCTGCCACTGAGCTACCATGGCAACATGCCGGCATAGCATTGAATTTCTCAACTGACTCGCATGTTTCCCGGTAAACCACAAGGTGATTTCAAATTATTTTAAGATGACAACCCAAATGGCGACTTACAATGCTGTAAGTACTTTAAGTCCCAGGACTTATGGTCAATTGGTATTGGTATTGGTTTTAAATGTTTTTCACACAAGCCGTATGTAGGACAGGAGTTGAATTTTTCAGTCTGACTCTACCTGTCCAATGCCATAGCCGGGATTTGAACCACGAATCTCCCGGCAGAGCAACCGGCTAGAGACCAGGAGATCCGTGGTTCAAATCCCGGCTTTAGTAACGCATTTTTCAGTCTGACTCTTCCTATCCAACTCCTGTCCTATACACGGCTTGTGTGAAAAGCAATTAAAACCAATATAACGTATTATGCTTAATCTTGGCAAACTATTTGAAGCCATGTGTGTAAAAACGGTTAACCCTCGCAACCATAAGGTTTATTAGTGCTGCCATATCTTTTCGGGCCAAATAATAATAATAATAACAATAAAAATATTAAACTCGATGCATTTTGCATAGGTACAAATCCAGGCTCTGATTATTAAGAACGAGCACTAACAATATGGGAAGAAAAGCAAAATGAACACGAAATGTATTGTAATTTGTAATGTGATGAGCGATATCAGATATAAACCTTCTTGCCATCCTCTGTTAGGCATTATAATTTTCAAAATAGTGCCACCAGGTGTTAGAAATTAACAGTGTGCCTGTAATGTTTTGATATTGGTGCTACCACAATGTCCCACACGCATGCGTAATGGAAATGCGGCACTTGCCATTGGTGTTGTGGCAATGTGATAACATCTTTATTGCTTGTGTACACGCTAGTCGGTGCATCTCTGGCATTTGCATCGCTTCTGTTTGTTTAACATGCCACAGATTTCGAAGTTCTAATTTACGTAAGTCCTTATTGGCTGTAGAGGCATGAAAAAATGACAATTGTTAAGAATATTAGTAATTGAAAAAATCTGATATGTTCCATTCACATGACTTTCTCTACATCTCTGCAAAAAATTATTGTTAAAAAGCTTATGCTTCTATTTACTTCATGCTAATCGAGAAAAATTAGCGCAGTCTATTACTTGCTTCCTTGTAAGTAGAAGTGAAATAAGAGAGTACCATAGGTTAAAGCGATAGCCAAAAGCTGGTTGCTATGTGACTGAAGTTCCTTTGTTTGTACGGATATGAGTTGACAAATTCCTGTATGAAACCAAGAATAAGGAATATCTAAAAAAACGATCAACTCCACGAAAAAAATGTTTATAACATAAATTGTGTGTTTTAATGTGCTCTACAATTTTTGTGTGGTAAGTTTTTGTCTATCTCTTACGGTTTACCAGTTATACACAATTTTGTAAAATTCATCCAGAATAAAGTAGTCTTCAGAGGCTATTCCCAGAAAATTCAAGATATACATATTGTTTGTCAGAAATATATATTTAATATACAATATTTTAATAAAAATCGTTAGTCACTTTTTAGAAAATCAAAATTTTCGAAAAATTTTCTATGTGAAGGGTAGTTTGGGGTTGGGAGATTTTCTTGAAAACCTTCACATCCTTGGAAGATACTGAACTTAAATACCAAGTTTGGTATTTAGCGGTCTTTTCGTTTTTGAGCTATGCTGCCCACAGACACACACACATACACACAGACAGACAGACAGACACACACACACGGACATTTTTCTAAGAATACTTTTTTTGTATTCAGGATGTCTTAAAACTTGTATTTCCGTGAAATTTCGGTATCGAATTTTTGGGTGCTTTACAATACCTTCTCTATAGTACGTATAGAGAAAGTAATAAATGAAATGCTATGTAATCCTAGTTTTAGAAACATATCCTTATAATAGACAAAAACGTGCAAACATTGCCATTCTAGCTCGAATGCATATGTTGCTTAGCAAAACTGACATAATAAATCTGTTGAAGTGTTTCATAACGAATTTAAATTCCTTTTAAACCTAACGGGCTAACCCTTAAAAATTCCATTCCAATTTCTTTCTATTGATATGACGATAGAAACAATTAAGTTTGCTTCAAAAACCAAATACTTGCCTAGCTACTTTTTACTTTCTCTAGCACGTATGTGTAATACAGGTACGTAGTAGGTAGAGAAGATATTGTATTCCACTCTAAAATTAGCTACCGAGATTTCACCGGAAATACCCCTTCTAAGGACACCTGAATCCTAATAAAAGCATTTTGGTAAGAAATCTACGAGCGTGTGTGTGTGTGTGTCTTATGCATAACTCAAAAACGAAAGGTCGGTTAAAAACCAAACTTAGTACTACTTAAATTCAGTGTTTGTAAACAATGCGACACGAACATTTTCAGGAAAATCCTCCACCCCAAACTGCCATTTACATGGAATACTTTTCGAAATTTTTGATTTTCTCAAAAATGGTTTTAAGATTTTGATCAAAATGGTAAATAAAACGCATAGGTATCCTGAATTTCATGGAAAGAGCCCCTGAAGTCAACTTCATTCTGAATTATTTATGCAAGAGATAGACAAAAACTTACAATATCTTTTCTTTAGAAATATTACCGATATATTCCTTGTTATTGGTTTCAATTTTAAAATAGTTAAAGTTTTGTTCAAACGAAAAGTCCTGGTCCGTTTCACCTCTTTCTGTTTTTATACTCCTGGCCACGGAATGAGAAACGATTAAACTATTTTATTATAATTAGTTTTTTTTTGTATCCAAATATAACTAATGATTTCAATTAAAATTTTCGAAAATGTTTATATGTAAACGGTAGTTTAGGATGGGAATATTTTTCTGAAGATCTTACTGTCACATTCTTACAAGAATCTGAACATATGTGCTAAATTTGTATTTAATGGACTTTCCGTTTTTGAGTTTTGCTGTTCACACACACACACACACACACACACACAGGGATCTTTTTCTAAAAATTATGTTTTGTTATTCAGGGTATGTTTTTTCAGTAAAATTTTGTATCAAAGTTATGGGTGGAATACAATACCTTTTCTACCTACTATGTACATTGTACATGCGTGCTAGAGAAAGCAAAAATGCAAAAAAAATAGTAAGATCCTAATTTTAATTCCTAATTTTAAAGCGGAATATAAAACTTTTTTTTTTTAAATATTTCAAACTACGATTATAATGCATTATAATCCTAATTTTAATTCCAATTACTGCAACTTAAAGCTTTAAATATAAAACATTTAAACTCTGAATTAATTTGTAAATTGTTTAAAAAAGGTTTCCTATACATATCTCTCTCCTTAATATTCTTCTGCTTAGGCTACTGATTAGGAGTAGATAAAAGGGTATTTGTAAGAATAATGTAGGTATAATGGAATAGGCAGGGAGTGTCGTGTGAATTGAACACAAACGGATTTTTATGTACTATATCACGGTTAAATTTTGAGCTGGTGGTTAAAAATCCGCATTAGTTGAAAGGGTATTAATATTTCAATTTAGAATACAATTAATAATGGTTATAACGTTAATTTTTGTTGAATTGTGTCATTTTTCTACCCTAAATAAGTTCTTTTTAGGTGTAGTTATTTGTACCAATTCCATAGTTTAAATAAACAGAACATTAATCTAAGATATGGCTTTGGTGCGTATAGGCTCGTCCGCCGAGAGTTTCAGAAGAGCAATATCACAGTTTATCGCCACGCCTCACGTTTTAGTGGAGGTGTCGGTCATCGCCGATGTTTTAAGACCACATCTCATGCCACACGAAAGTGCAGTAAACACAGCTTCTTTCCTTCCGCAATCCGTCGCTCGCGTGATAGCTTTAGGCTGTCGAGATACTTGCTTTGTACAGTCGATATGTATCAACCATGTTTCTCATACCAGCTTGCGTCCTAAAATGTTAATTTCATTGTCTTCAAAACTTCTGAATTTCCTTTAACGCCTAATAAAATTACCATCTTTTGGTTATAAAAGATTTTCTCCAACCCTAAACTTTTTGCATTGGTTTACTAGGCTTGAATCTTTTTCTTTTTTAAAAATAGTATACGCATTCGTCCTCCTTTTCGTGAATACATCAATAGTGCAGTATCATTTGAAAATTGTCTAATCTACACGTAAATAACTACTTATTTTAATTGATTATTTGTATTTTATTTTAAAGAAACTCAACACAGATATTGACAGAAATTCAAAACCGGTTTAAAATGTTTAGTATTTCACCCCACCAACCAAAATTTGAAATTTCAAACTCCTTTTACACGAAGAACTTTGGTTTATTTTAATTTTCTCCAAAACGGTTTTAACGCTTTTGTTTAAAATTCCAGATATTAAAGGCATGATAAATAAAATGTATACCTATCATGAATTTTTGAGAATATCCTATGAAATTCTCTTCATTCGGAAGGAATTTTGAAATTTAACTGGTAAACCTTAAGACATAAACCAAAATCTTCTACTATGTAGCACTATTTGAAACACGCAATGTATTTCAAAACAAATGTTTGTATTATCAACCATTTTAACGTTTGTTATTGCTTTTAATTGTTTAATACTTTTTAAATTCTATCGTTAAATTGTTTCTTGTAATGTCATGAAAAGAGAGTGTTATTAGCATCGATATTATAGTCACTCTCTCCTAAACCTCTGATTTACTAGCCTTTTTGGCCTATCACGAAACGGTAATGAAGTCTTTTCTGAAAAAGTTATCGCGATTGGCATAAAGTAGATAGAAAAATAAGCTTTCGTGAGAATAGTTTGTAAAAGCTAAATAAAATTAAACGATATGGGTAGAGTAGGTCATGAGAAAGTAACACATTCAATTTGTCGCAACACCTACGTTAATATAATAGCTATTTCGTTTTACCAGTCGTAATTTTAATTTTTATCGCTTTACCTTCTATTTGAACTCTTTATTTAATTGATGAAAATTCCAAGCCCATTTTAACATTAAAAATTGTTAAACAACAACGAATGACATTGAAGCTATACAGACTTCTTGGATATTGAGTCTGATTCACATAAATACCTAAAAATTAATTGTTCTCATTTCAAAAAGTGCTACTATAACTACTCATGTTACTTAATTCGTTTTATTTAATTTAAGAAAAATCGAATTAGAGATTAGTGGGGTTAGTTGCAGCTTAGATTTCACTTTCTTTCCCCCAGTGGATAAGTGTATATATATATATATATATATTTTTTTAAATAGTTACCTATTTTCTATAAGATTAGACAAAGCCGCGTCAAAATAAAACTATATAGCTCAGTGAAATTCTACCAAAATCTGATATGTTCCATTCACATGATTTTCTCTACATATTCTTTAAAAACTGTTCTTACAAAGCTTATTCTTCTATGTACTTCATGCTAGTCAAGATAAACAGTAACATAAATTTCTTATAAATTAGTTCCTTATAAGTAGTAATGAAATAAGTGAATACACTAGGCTAAAGTGGTAGTTAAAATTTTAAAATCTGGGTACTATCTGATTGAAATTATGTTGTCTTTGCACGGCCAGAAGTAAAACAAAAGTAAAGGAATAACAAATTCCTGCTTGAAAAAAGTTTTAAGTGAGTATTTTAAAATGAAACCCATAAATATTTCGAATATACCTATATGTGTGTTTGCGTAATTAATTAAAGCCATTTTCCAAATGTTTTCCAAGTAAAGGGTAATTTGGATGGTACTTTCATGTCGCATCCTTGAATAATATTGAAATTAAATATTAGATTTGGTTTTAACTCATTTTTCGTTTCTGAATTATCGTGCCTACAGACACATACACGCACACACAGGCACAAACTGATGTTTTTCTAAAAAAAAGCATTTTGTTTATTCAGGGTTCCTTAAAACATTTATTTACAGTGAAATTTCGGATCAATGATTTTGTTGAATGCATCACTGTGGAACTTCATAGCATTCTTCGTTGTTATATCTGTAGGTTTTCTTAGTTTACGCTGCAAAGAGGCATTTATAAAGCATCATAGGCTAAAAAAATATTTCAGATATCATTCTACAAGAACTGATGACATAAGCAATATTTTAAACAGTAAAGTATCCCCCCCCCCCGAAAAGCAAAGGTTTATTTGTTACTATATGCTCTCACGACAGATAAAGAAAGAGTTACAAAGTTTTGTATTACATCTCGAAGTTTTATATGATAAATAAATGCTTGTAAAAGGGGTTTTTAGAACAGAGGTTAGAGAAATTCTGTGAATGTAGCACTAATTTTTACTTTATGTTCCATAGAGAGGTATTGCATTCCACCCAAAAATTCGACACCAAGATTTCACTGGAAATACAAGTTTTGAGAGCACTTGAGACCAAAAGAAACCCTTTTTAGAAAACGTTCCATATCTATAGATATATTGTATCTTGTGTGTGTCTGTGTGTCTGTGGACAGCATAACTCAAAAATGAAAAGTCGGTTACATGCAAAGCTTGGCATTTAAGTTCGATATTTTCCAAGGATGCAAGAAAAATATTCCCCAATTCAAACATTTTTCAGAATTTTTATTTTTTCAAAAATAGATCTATCGATTTTGATTAAACTACCACTACATCAGAAATAAGTAAAATGTTTATCTATATATCTGGAATTTTCTGGGTATGGTCTCTGAAATCCTCTTCATTCTGAATGTCTTTTGCGATAAACGTAGGAGGTAGTTAAAATCTTAATACACACAAAAAAAAATAAAAAAAAAAAAAAATGTAAATCTACATAGTCTTTATTTATTTATCCATTTATTTATTATGACGTAAACCATGCTCATATATTCCTTGTAATTACTTTAAAGCTTCCAATACTGAATAAGAAATCGTCATTCGTTATTATTTTTCTTTCTTTTTTATTCCTATTCATGCATCTCAACGACCAACCAATCTCTTTAACAATTTACTATCGCTTTATTCTAACCTTGATATATACGATTCCCTTATTACCCTTGTATGTTGTACCACCTTAATGTTTATCTCGATTATCATGGAATAGATAGAAGAATAAGATTTTGAAGAATGGTCGTTGTGGAATAGGTGGAGAAAGTAATGTGAATTGAACACATTGTAATATTTTGTTTATTATAATAGTATTGTAATTTATTTTTATACACATATACTGAAATGTGTTCATTTACTGTTAAAAATCTATATCGAAATGAAGACCATTTCGATACAGATTTTCATTTCGATATAGATCTTCATGCTTGCGCGCTACCCTACTAATGGCTGTTCACTGCTTGCTAATCTGCATAAAATTACAAAAATATCTTACGCGCACAATAACCTACAAAAGTATTTAATTATGTATAACTATATAATTATTTCCCGAATCTAAACTCATAATATTACGCAAGCAAAGCAAAGCAGGACATGACTTTGGCATCACAGAGACGAGGAAATCAAAAACCCAGGGCATGCGCGCTAGCTCTACTGCCAAGCAAGGTCATTATTTCCAAGAATGAAATTACTTTTTTGTGTTATTCTCCATGCCATGAATTTATCATATAACTTTTCGTAGATCTTTTTTTATATCTGTGGAAGTAAATTATTAACAACATTGCTCGTGGAACTAAATTCCATACCATTATCACTAGGCCAAAATACCTCAGTCTCCATCTTGCAAATCAACAATCACCGTGAATCAAATTTCATTTGCTATCGATGCATACTTACAATACGCATAGCGGTCGGCGGAGTTCGTTTTTTGTATGTAGGATATCTAAATATTAAATATTTATTATATATCTACAGATCGAAGAAAAAAATATGTATGCAACGATCCTATAATGGTAGTTATTACGAGAATATTCGTGAGGTTTTTCGACGCTCAATTCGCTCTCATTGGTATCGTAATAATAACCATTATAGGTTATTATTACGATACAATACAATAATTATTGTATTATTGCTTGTAGGGCCTTTTCGTGTTTAACATATTATTTATTTTATTCGTGTATGATTCTACCGCGTCCAAGCACCTGGACTGCGTACGCTACGGCAGCTACTAGATGGTAAAACAAAGTGGCAGATTGAAAATAGGCTTTCAATTGTTTCCGCACATCGGCGTGCGCATCTGAATATTAATTAAACGGCAGGACGCACAGTATTTGTTGATGGAGTTACCGATCACGTAGAAAATGCAATTTGGAATGCAGGCTGTCCTCTGCTAGGTTTTAACAGATATACAAATAGTGAATTAGTGACATGTTCGGTGCGCTGATTACCGCAGTAATTCTGCCATAAGCTGATCATTTGATGTCGACTTATCTTGGCACTACACGTCCCAAATGGAATATCTAATTTAAAACCGCTATCAACGCTGAATTTAATAACGCTGTGGGTTGCAGTGTCGGATCCACGAGCTGCTGCTCTGCCTGTGGAAGAATAAAAGTCGTTTCAATTGTTATCACTGTCGCTTTTATTGGCCTCTTGATCTTTCATAGGTGGACATAACTTTTAATGCGAAAACTATCATAAAATGGCGTCGCATTATCTTATCTAGTGCGTTTGAATGTATCTATCTTCACTCTTCTCTTGTGACAATATTACGCAACCTCAACACAGAAACCCGTTGCAAATGAAACTAAAAGAATATTTTAAAAGTATCCTTCCTAAGAAAATAAATGAATTCTCTTTACTTTCTCTACTTAGTACATAAGTAAAAGTATTTCATTCCACCCAAAATTTCGATACCAAGATTTCACTGGAAATATACATTTTAGGGTTCCTGTATTTAAAAGCAAAAGTAATTTTAGAAAAAATCTGATGTCTTCCTTCACATGACTTTCTCTACATCGACTTCCGTGTGAGAAAAGTTAAGTAGATATTTTAAATCTGAAACAAATAACAAGGAATATCTCAGAAATGGCCAACTCCACGATAAAAACGTATATGACATAAATTGTTTGTTTTAATGTGATCTACATTTTTGCATAGTAGATTTTTGTCTATCTCATACTGTTTACCAATTACACAAAATTCAGCAAAATTTATTCAGGATAAATAGGTCTTTAGAGGCTATTCCCAGAAAATTCAAGATATACATTTTAGTTGCAATATAAATATATTTAATATGCTGTATTTTAATCAAAATCATTAGAGCCATTTTGAGAAAATCAAAACCTTTGAAATTTTTTCCATGAAAACGGTAGTTTGGGGTGGGGAGATTTTTCTCAAAATCTTCGTGTCGCATCTTTGGAAGATACCAAACTTAAATACCAAGTTTGGTATTTAACGGTCTTTTCGTTTTTGAACTATGCTGTCCATAGACACACACACACACACACACACACACACACACACGGACCTTTTTCTCAAAGTGCTTTTTTTTGGATTCGAGGGAACCCAAAATATGTATTTCCGGTGGAATCTCGGTACAAAAATTTTTGGTAGCATTGCAATACCTTCTTTATACACTATGTAGGTACATAGTACGTGTAGAGAGTAAAAAGGCCGCGCGCGTATGTGAGCATACGATAACTTAAAAAAAAAAAAAAAAAAAAAAAGTTGGTATTTACGTTTGTCTTTCAACAATTCAACACTCCAACTATCCTTTACATTGATATTGTTTCGAAAATGTTTTTCTGCAAAAAAAAGTCTCTAACGATTTTTATTAAAATGCCGAATATTAAAGATATTATCATGACAGGTAAAAACCATCTGTTTATTGAGTTTTCTGGGAATATCTCTCAAGACTCTTCATTCTGGATGACTTTTGCATAACTGATAAATCGTAAGAGATAGACAAAAACTAGAATAAACAAAAAATGTATGTAGATGTCGTTAAAACACAAATTTATGCCCTGTACATATTTGTTGTGGAGCTATTTCCGAGAGATTCCTTGTTATTGATTTAAATTCTAAAATGATCATACTTTTCTCAAAAAGAAATGATAATACGTTTTTCTTTTCTTACTCATAACCATACAAAGAGAACCGAAATTCAATGTCAATCGCAAAGCGACAGCTTTTAAAAGATTAGATTATCCCTTTAGCCTAGCGTATTCCCTTAGTTCTCTTCTGCTTACAATTTCAGTCATTGTTTATCTTCATTAGTACAAATTAGATGGTAGAATAAGCTTTGGTGAGGATAGTTTGTTACAGAATAGGTAGAGAAAGTCTTGTGAAAGCAATAAATCAGATTATCTACGTGTTGTAAGAAGAAAAAGCATTATATTTAAATGTCCATGAGAGTTTTTATGTGTGATTGGTTATTTCTTTCTGATAGAACATAAGTATTTTAGTAAGAAAATTGTTATATATTTCATATTTTCATCCTCTCGAGAAGTACGATTATGTTTATCATGCAATTTATTAGTTTCTCTTCATTTGAATATTTAGCTGAAGAGAAGGAGTTTAAGTACAAGGTGTTATAGCTGATTATAAAAAATCATTTTACATAAAATTTTTCACAAGTTGTTAACTGAAGCTTCATAAATTGAAGTAAAAAGAAGCATGGAAAAATTACCTTATATGTTACGGATAAAATGGCAATTTTAATGTAAAATAAAAAAGATCTCGATTCATCTATTAATAATTTGGAAAATACACTTAAAGATTATCACTTAATAAATATTAATAAAGCGTAAACAAAAACAAAAATTTAAAAAAAGGAAATGAAACACAAATTAGATTAAACTAAAAAATGTTCAATAAAGCTGGGAATTTCTAAACTTGGGTAGCTAAATAACATCTGAGGAATTAAAATATATCAAGCAAAACTTGCCTTCCATAAGAAAAATGAATGATTTACACCAATATTAGTTTAGAAATTATAAAGAATTTTTTGAAAACATATGCATGGAGCTGGAACATAATATTAAATGGATGCGAAAATTGGTCAATAATAAAATCGGAGATGACAAGAACAGAGGCATTTTAATCATGTTGCTACACGAAACTGCTGAAAATTATTTGCACTGATAAAATTCCCAATGAAGTAGATCATGAGAGAGCAAAACCGTTGGAACCAACTAAGAGAAAGACGAATAAAATGCGCAGGGTTTTATTAAGACACGAAGGTATATTGACAATTAAAATCGAAGGTACAATTGAAGTCAAGAATAGCAAAGGAAGAGCAAAAGTATACAACACGGAACAAATTAAGAACGAAATGAACTGTGGAAAGTATGAAGAAAAATCTTACGTATTCTATTCATACAACTTTCTTACATCTCTGTAGCAAAACTTTTGTTAAAAAGCTTATTCTTTTATCTACTTCATTCTAATCGAAATAAATATTAGCACAAATGGTCTTATTACTTGCTTTCTTGTTGGTAGAAGTGAAATAAGGAAATACATTAGACTAAGGCGATACTCAAATCTTTTAAAAGCTGGTTGCTACATGATAGAAATTTCTTTCTTTGCAACCTTTGCTGGCCAAAGATTGACAAATTCTCATGTGAGCAAAGTTTTAAGAATTTTAGAATTGAACCCAATAATGAGGAATATCTCGGAAATGGTTAACTCCACGAAGAAAGAAAGTTGGAAAAAATTACATTACCTATATGTTGCAGATAAAATGACAATTTTTATGAAATACACAAAAAATAATTATCACTTAATAAGTATTAATAAAGCGAAAATAAATCGATAAAAGGAAATAAAGTACAAATATATGACAAACTGTGTGTTTTAACGGTATCTATATTTTTTTTTTGTGCGAGTTTTTGTCTATTTTTTTTTTTACGGTTTATCAGTTATGCAAAAGTCATCCAGAACAAAGAGATCTTCACAGGCTTTTCCTAAAAAATTCAAGATATACATTTTATTTGTCATGTACATATATTTAATATATACCGTAATTTAATCAAAATCATTAATAACTATTTTTGGAAAAATCAAAATTTTCGAAATTTTTCCCATGTAAAGGTAGTTTGGAGTGGGGAGAATTTTCTTTAAAATCTTTGTGTCCATCTTTGGAAGATATTAAACTTAAATACCAAGTTTGATATTTTAAAGACTTTTCGTTTTTGATTTATAGTGTCCACACACACACACACACACACACACACACACACACACACACACACGGAGCTTTTTCTAAAACTTTTTTTTTGGATATTTACAAGGGGCTCTAAAACGTATATTTCCGATGAAACCTCGAATGTTTTGATGTAGTGCAATAGCTTCTCTACCAATGTACTTTGTAATTAAAAAGGAAGGCAGAGAGATGAGAATAAAGAATCGCTGGAAACCACTCCTAGGATTGGGGACTATAACTATATAAGCAATCTTGCTATCAAATTCCACAGTCTAGATTGCTTCTCGTGAGCATTTTGTTCTTAAATAGTTCGTGCTCACGAACTGACTTAATTTATTTTTAACGAAATTTTATTTATTGTAATTCTAGGATATATTACTTTCTCCATACGCACTATGTACATAGCGTATAGAGAAAGTATTGTACTCCACCCAAAAATTCGATACCGAGATTTCACCGGAAATATATGTTTTAGGGTCCCCAATATCCAAAAAAAGCATTTTCACAAAAAGGTCCGTGTGTGTGTGTGTGTGTGTATGTGTGTGTGTGTGTGTGTGTGTGTGTGTGTGTGTGTGTGTGTGTGTCCGTGTGGCCGTGAACACGATAACTCAAAAACGAAAAGTCGGTAAAATACCAAACTTGGTATTTAAGCTTAGTACCTTTCAGGGATGCGACACGAAGATTTTGAGAAAAATCCCCCCACCCCCAACTACCCTTTACATGGAACTTTTTTCGAAAATTTTGATTTTCTCAAAAATGGCTCTAACGATTTTGATTAAAATTTCGTATATTAAATATATTTGCCTGACAAATAAAATGTATATCTTGATTTTTCTGGGAATAGCCTCTGAAGAGTAGTTTATTCTGGATTAATTTTACTAAATTTTGAATAACTGCTAAACCGTAAGAGATGGACAAAAACTTACCACACAAAAAATGTAGAGCACATTAAAACACACAATTTATGTTATATACATTTTTTTCGTGGAGTTCGTCGTTTTTGTGACATTCCTTATTTTTGGTTTCTGCTATGAAAAACGTATACTTTTCTCATACATTAGACTATTTCTGCTATTTTTTTCTGATTAGCATAAAGTAAATAAAAGTATAAGCTTTTTAAGAATAATTTGTTGCAGGGATATGGAGAAAGTTATGTGAATGCTACACATCAGATTTTTTTTTTATCTTATCCTACATATTTTTGTAAATAGGTATTAAGTAGTATATCACAACATATTTTATTGTAATTTTTAGCACATAATTATCCTTACTCTTATTATAACATGGTTATACTTTTTCTACCAGCTAACCATAGTAGGCGAGAGTGAGTTTTACAGTCCACCTAAAAATTCACTAACTTTTACCAAAAATGCAGTTTTCCAAGTCTTCTGAATAAAAGACAAAAAGGACAGTTTTTAGAAACCAAAATTAGTTTGTGTGTATTTGTGTGTGTGCGTGAGTTGTATGTATCTGTGTGTCTCTCTGTATAACAGCATATCCACAAAATCGCTTACATACTAAATTTGGTGTTTAAGTCAGCATCCTGTAAGAATACATTTACAAGGGAAGATTTTCAAAAAAATCCCCCCACAGCATGGAAAAAAATTTTTTTTTTTTTTATGCAGTTCTTCAAAATTGGCTTAAACCTGTTCAAAATGTTTAAGGATGTACAAAAAATGCATGGTAAAAAAGGCAAATTCATTAAATACATAATTTGTGTTGGGATTTTTTTCCATAGCGTTGGCCGTTTTCAGAATATTCCATGCTCAAGGCCATGCTTGAAAGTTGCAGATTCTTGCTTTTTATCTCTTTTCTTTCCATCATAAGTGCTTGTTATCGAAAACAAACAAACATTTGGCTAATGCTTCTGGATTTTCGTAACCTTCGTGCTTGATTTAAAACAATTAGATCACAAATAGTGAGGATATCTACAGAATCACTTTTTACGCGAATAGTAGATATAATTTATAATGAATAATATTAATTTATTTGCAAATAAATTGGTCACACAACATTTTAAAACTGCAGTGTGGATGGTATACTTGTTTTAACCAGGTTTAAAGGAGTTACTCAAGTATGTGTATTTGCTTAAAAAAATCTATAAATTATTAAAGTTGTTAAAATTGCCATTTATTAGTAGTTAACTCTCATGTACTTAGAAAGTTGTCCAGACTCCAATAAAATAAAAGAAAAAATATTATGTCATCCATTCACACAAGTTTCTCTACTCATTCCGAATTCATAGACATAGGCACCTATAATAATTAATATCACAGGTTTTATAGCAAAAACTATTTTATCTAAACATTTCGCTATTCACGAAAAAATACTTCAAATTAAACAATAAATGCCAATAAATGCAAAGTTGAAATATTTATAGAAAACATACTGGAGTTGTTTATTGTCATAAACAGATTCTTTTATGAACTCGTTTAGAAAAAAAACGTCATTTTCAGGAATGTTATATAACGCTACGAAAAAATCCAAGTTTGTTTTTCAATCTGCTCTCTACTTGGTCTATATATATTTTGCTTACATACTTTCCATTGTACATACGTATTCAATAAAAGCAGGACTTCGCAGGCTATAATAGGTATCTGCATATTATCATGTCTTAATAAAGTAGATATTTTATGTAAATATTTATTTATATATGGTTATTTAATTTTATACATAAAAGAGGTAAATTGAGGAAGAAATTGCATGAAAATATTCTTATTGCATACTTTTAGAAGGTTGGTCTTAATATTTTTTTTAATTTAGTTTTTCGCTATGCTTATCATGATTTATTCATTAATTTTCGGGTCGAATACAATAGGTGTCTGCTATGGGTATCTCAAGTTAGCATTGAGAATTTTCTCTAGTGAGGAACTATTGTGAAAGTAAAGGAAAAAATCATTAGAAGCATTCCGATAAATATGTGCTTATATTTTGGAAACTTATATTCATGGAAAAAGATATCGAAAGCAAAATTGCTGTCGAAACAAAAGTATATAAAACTCAATGGAAATGAAGGAAACTTAACAGACTAGTCACACAGAATTAAAACCATACCTAGGTTTTAAACGAAAGCTTTTCCATGTGTAATGTAGTTTGAAATGGATGAATTTTCTGGAAATTTTCAGGTAACGTTCTTTTAGATGCTGTACTTATAAACCAAAGTTGGTATATATTCAGTTTTTCATTCTTGGTTATGCCATTCACAGACATACAGCGATCTTCTTCAATTTCCAGTAGAATGTGGGTGGAATTCAGTGCTTAATACACACACCAGTGGTAGATAGCGAAAGTAAAAATAAATATAAAAATGTCTTGTTATTGTATATAGTTTTACTATATGTATATAGTTCTATTGCGATTATATATATAATAAAAAAAACCACCAAAGTGATGCTAACCTTTATAGAGATAATTCAGGTGTTTCTTATGACTATGTAAATTAAAAATAATGAAGATAAAAATAAACTTAGCTTATTCTTTTAAAACATACTCGGACATGCCAGTTCCATATTTTGGAAGCTAAATTAAATAAAAAAGTTAAATTACAATGTTTTTCCATTTTTAAGTTTTTATTGTTGTTATTGTTATTATTATTATTCATTAGTTGCACGAACCATTTAATTTGTCTCATAAAAAAGGTTTAATTGCTATGGGAATGCTTATTGTGCATATGTTTAATTGTTGTCTGATTAATAATGTATTCCAAAAGTTATTCGATTATTCTAATAAACGAAATTCTAATTACTTAATAATGTTTTCCATGCAGCGTGAATTCTTGCTGAACAATTTCAATCACTGATGCTGGTATTTTTCTGTATTCTTTCCTGATCTTCATTTTAATTCTCCCGTATTAGCAGACCTCGTAAGAAAGACTAGGTACATTTTAAATATCCCCGTAAAATGTGTTCCCATGGCAACCAAAGCTTTTATACTGGGCAAATGTAATTGTTCTTTGAACTAAATAAGATAACTTCCTTTCAGGGAAAAATTAATAAACAATAGGTATGTTGTAAATTAAAATTGTCGTCTATAATATATATATATATATATTTTTTTTTTTTGTGAAAATTTCCTTTCAAAATGTGAATTTTGGCTGTCCGAGCAATTTTTATAAACATTAATTCTGATTTTTATTTGCATTATTACTTGTTAATGAAGGGTCCAGTATACTGTTTCTGTACAATTGCGCACAACAAACCATTAAAAATACTGCACCTTTGGAATTGGAATTACTAGACTACTACTACTACTATTATTATTATTATTATTATTATTATTATTATTATTATTATTATTATTATTATCGTTGTGGTTGTTATCATCATCATCATCATCTCTTCCAGTTTTAGCGGAAGCTATTACTATACTTTTAACTGACTGAAATCTTAATACATTTTTTATTTATAAATAAAGTTATAATGAAAGTGTGATCAGTTACAATAACATTATAAATTTGACCATCTTCAATTAAAGATCCAGGTTGTCCTAATTCAATTCGAATTAGAATAACAATATATATTTTATCTTTTACAGTTTTTGAAGTGGCTTTATGTTTATCAATTTTGGTATCTATAATTATACCTCATCATTTTTTAACATTTTATAACTTCCCAAAAATTATAAACTTTCAATTTATAATTCGGAATTCTCAAACACAACTTTACTCGTTAAAAAACCAAAATGTTTTTAGATTTAAAAAACCTTTGTGAACCTGTATGATTTAGCGACAAAAATGTAATGAAGATGTTGAGGTCACAAGGTTAGTCATCTGCTTAGTACTAATCTTTCCAAACCGGAGGTGTTACGTCCTATATATTATAAATAACTGCGGTTTTGAAGAAAGAACAACTAAACGCAAAATATTTTTGGAAATATGGGTGGAAGCATTTGAAAACAGACTGTTATGATGAAATAAGGATATTATGTTGGTGCTTTAGGGCGTGAACGGCAAACATTTCAAAATTATAAAAAAAAAACAAAAAAAAAACAATAAAGTTGTGTGCATTAATAAACTCTACCGCTTGTAAGAGGGATAGGTAGGTATATAGGTAACGGTGCAGAAGTTAAAATAATATAAATGCTAGCGTACACAAAATCATTGTTTCAGTTCTTATTCTTTGCGGTGTAAATAGTTACTCCCAAATTCTCACTAAGAAAAAATCAGTAAAAATTATCAGTGGATATTTTGGAAACTAAATAAACACGCAATTTAATTTTACTTTAAATAATGTGATTTTATGCAATAATTTATAAAGGAAATTTGTATAAAATAGTCATTTACAGTAATGAAAATAAAACTCGTATCCTTATAAACCATAAGGTATATTTTTATTTCTTTAAATTATTTTATTCCAACATTAAGATAATTTATTTACTAAAAATATTGTTCTTAGAGAAGTTATTTCATGACAGCTATTGAATTTCCCAAGCTTCATCGATTAATATATATATATTGAGCCAGAAAAAATGAATTTTTAAAATCCGTATTAATTGTTATTAAATTTTAATTTTGATTTCCGCATTTGTGTTCATACTAGTAGCACAATTGAGAACACTTTAAAACGGTTTAAATTTTAGGCACAATAAAGGGACACAAGAATTTTAAATAATTTTTAAGGCCACATATATGTAATCTGTGTTGTGAAATTTTACAGAGGCTCTACACTTGATGGTAGTGCAAAAGCTCTATTATTTTCATTGTTTGAATATACACGTTTTTCGAATGAAAATGTTTAATAATGTATGCCAATATTTTGTTGCGCATTTCCAGCTTGGGTATTTTAACTTGCCTAAAGATGCAGTAATTAATATTGCTTTTGTATTTCCCAAAATGAACCGCGAAAACAAATGAAAAAGAATAGATTATAAAGGAGTATATTTGTTTAACATTTAATATAGCACAGATGTACTAGATAAAACCAGGTTAAATATTTAAAAAAATACCAAATTGCAGACCCCTTTTGGTTCACATACCCTTGCCTTGGTGCTCAAATTTTGTTGTTTGATGAATAAGAGTATCGTTTGAGAGATTAAAATCTTTAACACGAATTTCCATGAGATCGTTCCCAACATTTGATAGGAAATTAAGCTGCTCTGCATATGAAATTAGCAATATAGCAAAAGTTCTAATAGTGTTTTCTATTATATTATTTGGAAAAAAGAATATTTCAGATGTATACCTACATTTAAGAGAAAAAATGGTTATTTTTGTATTTCAATTTAAAAAAATGGAAACCTACGACAGTCAGTACAAAAATTATAAAATAGTTATTAAATTCAAAATGGTTATTTTCAAAGTTTTATATATATTTTTTTCAGAATATATATCTACATTATAACAAAAATAAATATGAATGTATAAAAGTTAAGATTTTCAAATGAGTCGTCCCCATTTTTAACTTTTTAAAATTCAATTCTTGTACAGCTAAGAGTTTAACTCCGTTTATCTCTGAATAAAATAAACCTTATATCAAAATTATAATTATATCGGAAAGAAGGTTCTGATGTCAATTAAGTGTTTTGTTTTGTTTACATTAAAGAAGGAATGATTTTACAAAGTTTTATAATGATTTAAGTGTCCACAATGAACTTAAGTGGATTCTAGCAACAGAGAGCATTTTAATCGAATTTATTATAATTTCAGTTCTAATTTTCTTAAATTAAACAGTGTAATACTAATATGTTAATTGGCCTTTCTACTCTTTTATACAATGTCTCTAACCTTGAAAGGTCTTCCCGTAAATTTATTTAGGCATATTTTCCCTTAATCGTTAACCTCATAAGAATATCATAGAATAGCTGTACCAATCGTATATCAATCCACCAATCCTGGAAGGGAAAGCTTTGAATTTATACTGAACATAACATTATAGTTTCCATTTTATCATTCCACGTGCAATTGCAGATATTTTACCTTCATTTGTTAAAGGAAATTATAAACTACCACTATGGCTATTCATAGATAACTCTTTTAGTGTTATCTACAATTCATAAGTATATTATAGATAAGTAATATTATTTTTGTTTTATTCATGAAGGGATCAAAATGAAACGCTATTCGAGTTTCAGATTATTTCAAAATTACATTCTAGCTTTTGGTTCACAAATTTTCTCATCTTATTTTAATTTTAATTGTTAAATTTATATTAATTTGTATGCTTGACCTCTACATTTTTTCCCCAAAACATTGTACTTGTGTTTATATAGTCGTTATTTACTTGTTATTTACTGTTACGTTAATGACATAAATGGTTTGTATAGCTTTTTAACTGGTCGATCGAAATAAATACCTTATTATATTAGGTACTACAGACAGTTTAAAAACCACAGCAGATTATAAAAACGATTTACATTTATATCTAATTAATATATACACAATATTATTATACAATTTCGGAAAATTAAATGTAAATTACTGTGGGACTAGATTTTTCATAGAAGTATGACAACGCACACTCCACTTATATAACTATTTGCAACCTTGAAAAAAAAAAAAAAAAAAAAAAAAACGCCTTGATAATATAGATAACCAAAAATTGAAATATTATTATCTTTTTCTCATCTGTTACGCTTGCTGCATTGCGTTTAATCTAACACAAACATGACTGGATGTTTTATCACATTGTTAATAAAATTATCATTCAGTTTTATCTTGTATTCGTTATAATTCCAAAGTTAAATACACAGACAATCAGTGGGAACAAATTGAAAGAGCTCAGTGTACCAATAGAAATCTACCAAGTTATTTCTGTCACGTTTTGGACAAAACTGCTTCTGGTAAATTTGATTCCACTGTTTAGGGTGTTTGGAATATTCTTAAAGATATCATTACAGTGTCAGTTTTGAGTTTATTCCTATTGTACAGTGTATTTTGATTTTTTGCACCCATAATAATACCAAAATGTTTATTATTTTAACTAACCAACCAACAAACTGTACACTCTTTTAAATACCAAAATTTTCTGGTATTGTGTTGTTTTAATTATTTTCGAAATTAGGTGGGCTGCTACAATATGAAATATATGCTTAATATCAGCAAAGGTGGATTTAAATATTTTTCTCAATAACAAACGAAACGTATTTATAACAAAAAAACATTGTTCTGTTTCAGAATAGATAGGTATATATAAATATTTTACGTATACTTTAGGCTTTCAGTTACTAAAACAATGCGCTTGATTGTTTTGGAATTTATAGAAGAGTAAGAGGTTATTGCCAAGAATATTTATTATTAAAGGTCACAATCTCCTCTTTCGATATGAACTCTTGAAAGAAATTATGCTCTTATGTCTAACGTAATTTAATCTTACACAGACATTTTAATTCTTTAGCATGAAGATTTATTTCAAAAGAAACTAATGTTGATTTATTTTGTTGCACTTGTATTTTTATACTTTTTCTACATTATACAGCAATATTGCCTAGAATAAAATATTCAAGTCATTTCTAATATATTCCCGCGAGCCTCGGTTTTTAGCGGATATTAACAATTATTTTGTTGTTAAACATTAAGAAAATTGTTTATAAATTGCTTTATTTAGTCCAAAATGTTAACTACTTTACAGGGTAATCTATTTTATTATCAACAGGTTTTCACATTAAAAATAAACATTCACAACTAGCCCACCTTTCTTGTAAATCAAGTTTTAGACACAATTATTGCTAAGATAGCACATTATATTGAAAACTACGTAAGTTTTTGAAAATCCTGTTTATAAGATGCACAGAAGTTGGGACCTACCAGTCTTTGGCTCGGATCTTGGCTTAAGATTGCATTTCTTTTCGCAATTGTTTTTTGATGACGAAAGCTTCTAAACTGTTTTTGTTTACACATAGGGTTCTCTCAAAATTAAAATGCAACAGCTGTCAAATGATGCAACTGTATCTAATGATAACAAAAGAGCAGCGAATGCAATAATTGTGACAAGTGTAATCATATCGTCAGAAATATCTACAGTCATATTCGAAAGCTTTATTTACATTTGAAAATATAGTGCAATGAAATAGATCAGTTATTTTTCTAATCCCTCAGAGATTTAGAGCTGAATATAAGTAATAGCTTGTAACAGAAATGGCTCAAGTGGAGCACCTTGAAACTCGGACAATATTGAATAAAACAAATGAGGCAATTTTGAAGTGGAGCACCTTGAAACAGAACAATGAGGTCTAACTAAAATTAAAATGTTGCCAAATGAGGCAATGTTATCTAATTGGAACAGAGATTCTGTAACACAACTGAGAAGTAAGTTATTGAAGAAACGTCAAATGGGGTGAATTTTATACTGTAACAGAAATAGAAATTCAGTTAAATTGGGCATCTTAAAATGGAACTCATTATTTATCTGAGACTGAAATTGTGTTAATTTAGAAGTACTGAGAAGTGGCAGACGACAACGCCTACCTAGCGGTGAGAGCGTGTCGACGTCGCCGGCAGAGTCGTGATGCTTGCGCCGATCGTGCCTTGCCATGATCGCGGCGATGGAGAAGTCCGTGGCACAAGGTCTTAGAGTGCAGTTGTCCTCCATGTCCAGCCAGCACTACCGCGGGAACATCGTCACTTAGGGGGGGCGTGGTTTTCCTCACACACTGCACACGTATGCACCTTGGTCCCGACACAAACACAAACACTAGCGGTCTGAAACTGACAGTCGCCACGGAGAACCACTGCCATTTTTTTCGTGTTTCTCCTCGGGGCTTTGGGCGGAGGGGAAGCGAAGGAGGAGAGGATAAGAAACGTCTCGTTGACAGCGCCCCCCCCCCGCCCCACACACCTGAATGGGTTGTATAAAGAGTGTGGAGGGGGGAGATCGAAGATGTTCTGTTTAGGGGGAAAGGGGGCAGTCTGCGCGCACCCTTCTGTCTTCTTAGACACACACGGCCGCCTGCAGACCCACCTGCCGGCCGTCGGGGCACTTACGGTGGCTTCTCACGGGAGGAAATGGAATCATTTTCTTAAAGACATCTGTCATTTGAAAAGAGCAGCGAAAAAATGTTTGTATGTAAAAAACAGGAGCCTCTTTAACAGCCTTGTTTGGACTGCTATACCTACAGTTTACAACAATTCTGTTCGATTTCAAATCTGTTCCATTATTTTTCTGACGTCTGTCTCATTTTTTCCCTTCAGGTGTATTGTTAAACTATAAACGGAGAATGATGAAATTCGTAGAAGATTTTACAAACAGTTTTACTCTTAAAAAGAGCTGCAAATAACGTCTCATATGGAGGAAAAAAAGACTGGTTTACGTTGTGAAGTTCTATTGAAAAAAAAAATAGATAGAATGTCATATTATCTATAAATCTATCTCAATTAAAACAGTTATTGTTTTAATAGTTGGATTCTATTTAAATAAGTAAATATAAAATAATTTTGAACAATAAAACTGCCGGTAGATGTTTCTTAAATTTTGGGCCCCATTTTTAACAAGCACGTATGAGCATTTTCAGAAATACAAATTAACCACCACCAACTCACGATAGTGAATCTCTGAGAATCTATAATAACTACCCTCTGATTAGCTTGAAGCATTTCCGTCTGTCGCTTGTCTGCAATTCTGAGGCATTATTTACTTTTGTTCCACATTTGTATTTGTGAGCGAATTAAAATGTTATGTGTCAAATAATTTACTACAGCTCATTTGGATTTTATTTTGTCACTAAAGACAGTTGGTGAAGAACATTTTGAAAACTGTAAAGAAACAGAAGATGGAACAATTTCAGCGAAATATTTAAAATCCAAATATGGTTCGCAGTAATGTATACACGTGTGATAATTTCAATGACCACCTATTCATAGCTTTAAATATGGCCGAATTTAAATAACTATTCTGACAAAAGATTTTTAGAGGTAGATCATCAACATTAGCAGACATTCTCTTATTGCTTTCTCCCTTCTAAGCAGAAGGGAAATAAGGGAATGCGCTAGGCTAAAGCGATAGTCAAATTTTTTAATGCTGGCCGCTATATGAACACTAAAATTGAAGTTCGGTTCGCTTTGCACCGCCATCAGTAAAACTCATGAAACGAAAGGTGACTTCAGTTTGAGAAACGTTACATAGTTTAAAATTAAAAAAAAATAACAAGGAATATCTCGAAAACGGTTAACTCTACAAATTGTGTATGACAAAAATTATGTATTTTAACGAGATCTACACTGTTTTAATCCTAACGGTTTACCAGTTATGCAAAATTCATCCAGAATGAGGTCTTCATAGTTATTCCCAAAAAATTCAAGTTCATTTTATTTGTGAAGTAAATATCTTTAATATATGGAAATTTAACAAACTAGAGCTATTTTTGACAAAAGGATTTTTTTCCGAAAACTTGTCCATGTAGTTTGGGGTGTGGGGATATTCTTGAAAATTTCGTGTCACATCTTTGGAATATACTAAACATAAACATCAAGTTTGGTATTCACCTAACGATCTTTTCGTTTTTGATTTATTCTGTCCACACACACGCCAACCTTTTTCTACAAATTGTTGTTTTGTTTTTTATGTTTTTTTGTAGCTTATAGTCCTTTAACTTGGTTGGTCATATCGGACGATGAATGAAATTGGTGAAATGCTGCTCAAATGATCTCGTGGTCCATGGAGCTTAAGCCAGATACGTAATATTTTTTTTTTTTTTTTTTTTTTTTTTTTTTTTGACTTGGTAACCTCTAAACATATATTTCCGGTGAAATATCTGTATCGAATTTTTGGTTGGAATATAGCAGGTACCTTGTCTATATACTTATATGCATAGTAGGTAGGTACATATGGAGAAAGTAAAAATACAATAGGTAGTTAAAAGGAATATCCAAAAGCTGGTACTACATTACATTATTTAACGCAAATTCATTCAACTTTAACAAATAAACAAATAAAACTTTGCCGTATATCAAACCTGCTCTCCCAATACGATACTATTTTTACTACAAAGATGTGAACCAAGGTATTATCTCCTTTAAAACAAAGCACCTATTTCTATTTATTAAAGAAAAAATGAAGGACGATGATTATGGTTATAACTGTGTAGGTAGGTATGCCGACAAGAGCGCTAGCGGGCAGGTGTTGAATTAATTCCACATTTCAAACGAAAGTACTCCTTCGGGAATCGAACGCTTTCCAAAATCGAACTAGTGATAAATCCATACTAATTGCCTTGTGAAAATGTGTGTTACAAAGCAATGGAACATCTGTGATGAATGGTGAATCTTTTCAGTATGGTACCGAGGTTTATAAAGTGGATGGGCATGATGGCAATTGGAGAGGTTCTGAGAAGAAATCAATCCTACACATACAGTTCGCAGGAGGAAAGCAAACTGGATAGGGCATATTCTAAGGAGAAACTACCTGTTACGTGACGTCATAGAAGGAATTCGCTAGACGATTTAAGGGATGAGCAGAAATATTGGATCCTGAAGGAGGAACAGAAGATATGGAGAACAAAATTCGCGTAGTACCAAGTGTGAAGATGAGCTGCTGAAATGCAGAATATTACCACTACTACTACCGGCATTTATCAAGTGAATATGTGCAATGTTAATTCAACTATTAGGTACTTGTTTCTTATAAGCATGACCCGCTGATATATAAGCTTCCACGCACAAATCCCTCCCCTTTTTCTCTGAGTGGATAACCTTTGAATTACGATATACAGTATTTTTAAGAACATGCCCCTCTCTTCTTACAAAGTTTAAAGTTTGCGGTTGGAAACCTACCCACCTTTTACTTACTGGTCCCTTAACTGAGGCGAGATTCTCGAATTGCAAGCAGCTCTCCAGGAAACAGATTTTACTACGTTGCTTCTAGCTTCTATTGCAGGTTCGTGTTTTGTTTATTGCTCAGTGGAAGGGGAGAGCGGTCTCTTTTGAGGGCCATCATGTTTTTGGAAAAAACTATACAAACCTTACGTTAGAAGCGATATAAACACATTGTCGTGATAGATGTAAGTATGTGCTTTCGTCATCCGAGAGACAATTGAAAGCGAAGAATCCTTGTAGGATATATTTGTTGATAAAAATGTACACGTATTTAGATACTTTAACTCTTGTTACATAATTTATATGGGCATTTGGTTCATTAGGCTATGAAGATGTAAATTTGACAATTCTTTTCGGATGTAGGTAGGTATTAACGTAGATATTCATTTTAAATAAAGAAATACTAGGTACAAGCTTCTATTCCACCACAGCAGCCAGTGAGGGGTGAATAGTCACGTGACAGTTAAAAGATCCAAAGTTATATTGGACAGAATTTCTTAGAAGGATTTCAAAAGATTTAACTATAAAATCTTCTGAGAGGTAAAATACAATTTAATGATTTGAAGCTTTCTCGGTGTTGGTTATTAATGATGATTTTACAAGATAACGAAGACCACAGAGTTAAAATGGTCGAAAGCTTGGATCTTTACGACTCAAATTTAACTCGGTCGTTATCCCGTGAAATCATCATTAATACAGAACTTGTTATTGATTTAATTCCATCTAAATATAAGGTAGATAATTATCATGTTTGAATAAAACAATTAAAATAAACAACTGCCCAGTCGAATCTTCAAAATGTTCTCGAAAACTGCTGTGTAATCAAAAGAAAGAATGTTGATGGTACTTTATACACTATTACTTGGCTCGTGTACATTGACCATTTAGCCTAGCCCTAGGGAGCTGGTAAACGGAGGAGAAGTGTTGGCTTCTTTTCATTCCGCTGTTCGGCATGTAAAGTACGACAGTGGCGGAGCTAGCTACTTTTAAAGGCAAGTCTTTCTGGAGTCTTTCTACTTCAAATGAGACTTTACAAACCTTTGTTTTTTTTATTCTGGCGTATAGTAGAACCCTGACACTTTTTCTCGGCACAAATTTATCAATGTCGGGCTTAATTGTAAACAGAGAGAGAGACGCAATATTGATAAGAGTATTTTCATATAAACGGATCATTATCACTTTCTGTATAGTTCGGTAAAATACCAAACTTGGTATTTAAGTTTAGTATTTTCCAGGGATGCGACACGAAGAATTTGAGAAAAATCCCTCCACCCCAAACTACCCTTTACATGGAACTAATTTTTTTCTCGATTAGCATGAAGTAAATAGAGGCATAAACTTTCTATCAATAATTTATTGCAGAGATTTAGAGAAAGTCATGTGAGTGGAACACATCAGATTTTCATGTAGCACAACTGTTTAGAATACAATAAGCATTCAGCTTTTTTCATCATCCTGAACGCAGAAATAATCTATTTCCTAATCCATGCGGCATTTGTTTCTCTTGTAACAGCCTCAATAAAACGATTTTGTTGTCAATCGTCATGTACGCGGCTAAGCAGCCACAGTGGAGTGGGTAAGGTAGCGGTGGCACAAATGTGGCACAGACCTGATTTAGCCTGCGTAAACCTGTCGGCGCTGAAAAAGAATCTCTAGTGCCTATTTTGTTTCCACAAAATTCACGTAAATTTCCTAAACAACATAATTCCTGTAACCAGTTTTCCGTATTTCCACCCTATGAACTTTATAAGAAAATGGAAGTAACTATCCCACATAAATATCATTATATATTTAGAATGACTTCCTTCAACCGGAGAAATTATTGGATGATGAATGAACTGTAAAATAAGCCCGGAGTCCACACAGCTAGGCGCATTAATGATATTAAATAATTTCTATTCTAAAAAAATCTGATGTGTTCCATTCACATGACTTTCTCTATATCTCTGCAACAAATTGTAGTTAAAAAGCTTATGCTTCTATTTACTTCATGCTAATCAAGAAAAAATCAGTAGAAATAGTCTTATTACTTGCTTTCTTGTAAGTAGAAGTGAAATAAGGGAGTACCATACGTTAAAGTGATAGTTAAAAGCTGGTTGCTATGTCAATGAAGTTCCTTTGTTTGTATGGACACGAGTTGACAAATTCCTATATGAAAAAAGTATGTTTTTCAAAGCCTACGGTTTAGCAGTTATGCAAAATTTCGTAAAATTCATCCAGAATAAAGTAGTCTTCAGAGGTTATTCCCAGAAAATTCAAGATATACCTACATTTTATTTGTCAGGTAAATATCTTTAATATACGATATTTTCATCAAAATCGTTAGAGCCATTTTTAAGAAAATCAAAATTTTTGAAATTTTTTGCATGTATAGGGTAGTTTGGGGTTGGGGGATTTTCTTGAAAATCTTCGTGTCGCATCCTTGGAAGATACCAAATTTAAATACCAAGTTTGGACTTTAACGATCTTCTCGTTTTTGAGCTATGCTGTTCACACACACTCACAGACAGACACACACACACACACACGGACCTTTTTGTAAAAATGCTTTTTTTTTGGACTCAGGGGGTCCTAAAACATGTATTTCCGGTGATATCTCGGTGTCGAATTCTAGGATGGAATACAATACTTCCTCTATACACTATGTACATATAGAAAAAATAATTACGAATAAATATTTAATAACTAATGATATAGATCGTATAGGTAAGTGATATAAACTTTTCCGTATATTTTCCTTCTGAATCTCAGAGAAACTTCAAATTTGAATTAAGTTCAATATTGAATAAAAAGTGTTATAACTAATACATTCATATTATTTCTCTACTCGCTCTTGTACAAACTATTCTTACAAATGCCTATTCTTCTATTTCATGTGTAATCTAATCGATATAAACTTTTGCATACTTCTTTGTATGCGAAAAGGGAATTAGAGAAGGCTTTAAGTGATAGTCAAATCTATTTAAAGCTGGTTTCTATGTATATAATAGTTTTAAATTAATTTTCTTTGCAATGCCATCAGAGAGGGGAAATGAATAACGATTTCCAATATGAAATAAGTAACTATTTCAAAATTCAAATCAATAGGTATGAAAAACATCTCGGAAAGAGTTAGTTCCACAAAAAAGCTTTATTTGATACACAATGTGTGCTTTAACGAGACCTACATACTTTGTATAGTAAGATTGCGTCTATCTCATACGTTTACCAGTTTTCAAAAATTTCAGAATAAAGAGGACTTCTGAGGCCGTTCCCAGGAAATTTATGATATACGTACCTACATTTCATTCCTCATGAAAATATTCGTAAACATATGACGTTTTAATCAGAATTATTAGGGCAGTTTTTGAGAAGGTAAAGCATTTAGAAAATATTTTCTATCAAAAGGTAATTTTAAGAGCAAGGATTTTCTTGAAAATCTTCTTATTGCATCCTTTGAACTTTTCGTTTATGAGTAAAGCAGTTTACACATGCACGCGCGTCTTTTTCCGACTTCAGGGAGCTCAAAACATATACTTCTGTAGAAATCTCAACGTCGAAATTTTTGGTGGAATTCAATATGTCCCGTCCATTAATTACAAGTTATACCTAGAGGAGAAAGTGAAGTGTTTGGTTTAACAAATAATTATTGTTAATAATTATCAAGTCGAATTAAGTGAGCGTTTATTTACCTACTTACAAATGTCAGAGCGTTCACCATCAAACGTAAAGATGTAGGCCATAATAAATTATTTTCTAGCAAGTAAGCTTTCTTGCTTTTTTACTTTCTCTATACGTACTATGTACATTGTGTATAGAGGAAGTATTGTGTTCCGCCCAAAAATTCGATACCGAGATTTCACCGGAAATACATGTTTTAGGACCCCCTGAATCCAAAAAAAGCACTTTTAGAAAAATTTCCGTGTGTGTGTGTGTGTGTGTCTGTGGACAGCATAGCTCAAAAACGAAAAGACCGTTAAATACTAAATTTGGTATTTAGGTTTGGTATCTTCCAAGGATGTGACACGAAGATTTTCAAGAAAATCCCCCCACCCCAACTACCCCATACATGGAGAAATTTTCGAAAGTTTTGATTTTCTAAAAAATGGCTCTAACAATTTTGATTAAAATCCCGTATATTAAAGATATTTACATACCATATATACCTATATATCTATATTGAATTTTCTGGAAATAGCCTCAGAAGATCCCTTTATTCTGGATGAATTTTGTTAAATTTTGCTTAACTGCCGAACGGTAAGAGATAGGCAAAAACTTACTACACATAAAATGTAGATCTGATCAAAACACACAATTTATGTCCTTTACATTTTTGCTATGGAGGTAATCGTTTCCGAGATATTCCTTGTTTTTGGTTTCACTTATGAGTACTTATACTTTTCTGGGACAGAATGTGCCCGTTGTTCTTTTGATCTACTCCTAGACATGCAAAGAAGCGATTTGCAATGACAATCGAATAAAACAGTTTTTAAAACATCGGTTTAACATAGTGTACTCCCTTATTTTCTTTCTACTTATAATGAACTAAGTAATAAGAACATTCTGCTAATGATTATATTCTTATGTGAGAAGTTTGTAGAAGAGCTAGAGAAAGCCATGTGAGTGTAACACATCAGATTTTTGTTTTGGTTTTGTATTAACGATTTTTAACACTTTTAACCTAGTATGTCATCGAGGATGAATGAATGCAATTGGTGGAATGATGCTTAAATGAGTCCAAGGTCCTTGAAGCTTAAAGTTATCCGATATTCGTCTTTTCAGAATAAGGAAAAACCCCGTAGAAAACATTATTCTAGTAACCCGATATTTGAACCTGGTACCTCTTGAAGTGTGGCACTACCTCGACACTACAGAGGCGGGCTACTTAAATATTGTCCCAATTGTTATACTAGGTATGGTAACGGAGACAATGTTTCTTTAACCGGAATTATTCCCCATCCCTACAGTGTCTGGAAGCATGAATATGGGAAGGAATGTGTGTTTAATAGTATAAAACTGAAAAAAAAAACAACTAATGCTAAGAAATCCTACAACTCAGCGAACAAAACTGCAGCAGTTGTTTCTTAAATAACCCCCCGATATGATTGTAGAAGTTAAAGGGTTATTCCTAAATGGAAAGGCAAAAAAGTCCTAATTTTTACTTTCGCTATACGTACTATGTACATAGTGTATAGAGAAAGTATTGCACTCCACCCAAAAATTCGATACCGAGATTTCACCGGAAATATATGTTTTAGGGTCCCCTGTATCCAAAAAAAGTATTTTCAGAAAAAGGTCCGTGTGTGTCCGTGTGTCTGTGAAAACGATAACTCAAAAACGAAAAGTCGGTAAAATACCAAACTTGGTATTTAAGTTTAGTATCTCCCAGGGATGCGACACAAAAATTTTGAGAAAAAACCCGAACCCAAAATACCCTTTACATGGAACTTTTTTCGAAAATTTTTATTTTCTAAAAAATGGCTCTAACAATTTTGGTTAAAATATCGTATATTAAAGATATTTACCTGAAAATAAAATATACATTTTGAATTTTCTGGGAATTTCCTCTTAAGACTACTTTATTCTGTATCAATTTTACGGAATTTTCATAACTGCTAAACCGTAAGAGATGGACAAAAACTTACCACACAACAAATGTAGAGCACTTTAAAACACACAATTTTTTTTCGTGGAGATGATTGTTTTTGAGATATTCCTTGTTTTTGGTTTCAGCTATAAAAAAAAAACATAATTTTCTCATACAGGACTTTGTGAACTTGTGTCCATACAAACAAAGGAACTTCAGTCACATAGCAACCAGCCTTTGACCATCACTTTAACTTATGGTACTTCCTTATTTCTCTTCTACTTACAAGGAAGCAAGTAATAAGTCTATTTCTGTTAATTTTTTTACGATTAGCAGGAAGTAAATAGAAGCATAACTTTTTAAAAATAATTTATTGCAGAGATATAGAGAAAGTCATGTGAATGTAACACATAAGATTTTTTACGTATATATGCAATTATTTCTTTATTCCTTTCACCCGTTCAACTACGATTATTCTCAGAATAGAAAAAAGAATAAACTAAAAACATCTTGTGTTGCGTTCGCATGCCTCTACCCAGTACTGTTTAGTCTACGAACTCTTAAAGTCCTATCTACTTCATGTTACTCGAGATTAAATGGCTTCTGTACATATGTCGTTGTAGATCCCTACATGAGGGACACATAGGCTGAAGCTGTAGCCAAATATTTAAAAAAAAATCTGATGTGTTCCATTCACATGACTTTCTCTACATCTCTGCAGCAAATTACTCATAAAAAGCTTATTCTTCTGTTTATTTAATGATAATCAAGAAAAAAAAAATCAGAAATAGTCTATTACTTACTTCCTTGTAAGTAAAAGTGAAACCATAGGTTAAACTGACAGACAAAGGCTGATTGCTATGAGACTGAAGTTCCTTTGTTCGTATGGACAGAAGTTCACAAATTCCTGTATGAGAAAAGTATGTTTTTTAAAGCTGAAACTAAAAGCAAGGAATATCTTAAAAACAACCATATCCACGAAAAAAATGTATATACATAAATTATGTGTTTTAATGAGCTCTACATTTTCTGTGTGGTAAGTTTTCGTCCATCTCTTCCGGTTTAGCAGTTATGCAAAAATCCGTCAAATTCATCCAAAATAAAGCAGTCTTCAGAGGCTATTCCCAGAAAATTCAAGATATACATTTTATTTGTCAAGTAAGTATCTTAAATATACGAGATTTTAATCAAAATCGTTAGAGCCATTTTTAAGAAAATATAAATTTTCGAAATTTTTTCCATGTAAATGTTGGTTTAGGGCGGGGGGATTTTCTTGAAAATCTTCGTGTCGCATCCCTGGAAGATACCAAACTTAAATACCAAGTTTGGTTTTTAACGGTCTTTTCATTTTTGAGCTATTCTGCCCACAGACACACACATAGACACACACACAGACAGACAGACAGATACACACGGACATTTTTCTAAAAATATATTTTTTATTCAGGGGTCTCAAAACATGTATTTCGCGTGAAATCTAGGTATCGAATTTTGGGTGCATTACAATACCTTCTCTATCCACTATGTACATAGTACGTATAGAGAAAGTAAAAACATGTCGCTATATTTTATATTACATTCTGGAAAATAGTTAATGACATAGGTAAAGAAGTTAGGTATATTATGTCTATTTTAACGAGATTGACAGTTTATTATCTGTACAAATAGTTTAACGTAGCTATGTTATTAAAAATCACTAGTTATTTGTAAGAACGTGAAAAATAATGAGAGGCAGCGCCTTGGCCGAGCTCAATCCGCAAGTTGGATTTGTAATGGACAAAACGCGTTTGGGCTGGTTTTATCCTGGTCGTCCGTTTTCCTCACCATTCAGTCCACCGTCATCACCTTTCCTTTTCTTTTTTTCAAACAGGTAGATATAGGTATATTTTTTATGATGTTTACTTTCTCTACACGTACTATATACATAGTGTATAGAGAAGGTATTGTATTGCACCCAAAAATTCAATGCCGAGATTTCACCGGAAATACGTGTTTTGGGTCCCTCTGAATCCAAAAAAAGCATTTTTGGAAAAAGGTCCGTGTGTGTGCGCGTGTGTGTCTGTGGAAAGCATAGCTCAAAAACGAAAAGATCCTTGAATACCAAACTTGGTATTTAAGATTGGTATCTTCCAAGGATGCGACACGAAGATTTTCAAGAAACCGCCCCCCACCCCCAACTACCCTTTATATGAAACTCTTTTCGAAAATTTTGATTTTCTTAAAAATGGCTCTAACGATTTAGATAAATATACCGCATATTAAAGATATTTACCTGACAAATAAAATGTATATCTTGAATTTTCTGGGAATAGCCTCTGAAGACTACTTTATTCTGGACGAATTTCATGGAATTTTGCATAACTTCTAAACCGTAAGAGATGGACAAAAACTTAACACACAAAAAATGTAGAAATAAGACTATTTGTGCTAATTTTTTTCTCGATTAGCATGAAGTAAATAGAAGCACAAGCTTTGTTTTCTGCCTCCGTGGTCGAGTGGTCAGTGAGCTGACTTCCCACCCGGAGGTCCCGGGATCGATTCCCGACTGGGGCGGAGAATTTTTCTTAAACCCCCCAGAGTCTGGAAGTATGTATGTGAGAGTGAATGTGTGTGTGCTTTAAGAAAACAAAAGTATTTAAAACTACTGACTTGTTTCAAGTGCAAAGCCCCCGATAGAAAAAAAAAAAAACAAAGCAATCTGTTGTAGATAGGTAGAGAAAGTCATGTGAATGGAACACATCAGATTTTTTTCTTTCGTTTTTGTTTTCCCTAAGTTTTTCTGTTTGTTTTTTTGTTATTTTAGATTAAAGATAGAAACCAATCTGGTTTACGCCGTTTTAAACTAATTCATTTAATAATATGTTGGCAGTAGCAGATTCAATTTATGGGCTACAGAAGAATCCCAATGAAAGCTTGATGTAAACAAATTAATCTAACTAAAAATATACCTATACAGCATTTACAATAACACAAACACCCATGCTCAAGGCGGGACTCGAACCCACTATCCCCTGCACCACGGAGCATCAAAACTAAGCACTTTAGCGAGCGCTGCGATTGGGACCGCCTGTTTTAATCCATTTCGTCTTCAGCTCACATAATTTTCTTCCTGACTCATACCTATATGGCTACGGTCTATCTCCTGCTCTGGTCCTAGGCACTCGCCTAGGATTATTAAGTCCTGAAGGATAGGTATAAGTCTTACACGCCTAGAGGGTATACTGTCTGAATACGTAGATAAGCAAGAAGAAGTAAGTTAGTAAAATGACGGAAAACTATCCACGCAAAGAATAGTTAAGGTTGGGACGGTTTTCTTGAGAACTTTCATGTCGCATGGTTGGAAACATAAAGAGTAAAGGGTAGATAATAGAGACACACAGCGACCTATACAGTAGAAAAATATTTCAAAATGTTTTTAAAATGTGTTAGTTCAGTAGATTTAATAAATTTTAAATTAAAATAGATGAAGTAAATTCTATATTACAATTTTAAGTATTTTTACTTTCTCTACTTAGTATACCTGTAGATAGAGAAGGTATTGCACTCCACCCAAAAATTCGACACCGAGGTTTCAGCGGAAATACATGTTTTAGGGTCCCCTGTATCAAAAAATGCAAGTTTAAAAAACGACCCTTGTGTGTATGTATGTGTGTGATCAAAAACGAAAAGTCGGTTAAATACCAAACTTGGAATTTAAGTGTATTATCTTCCAAGGATGCGATTCGAAGATCCTACCCCACCCTCCCCCACCCCCACCCCAAACTATTCTTTACTTGGAAACATTTTCGAAAATTTTGATTTTCTCAAAACGATTTTGATTAAAAGATTGTATGTTAAAGATATTTATATGACATATAAAATGCAAATCTTGATTTTTCTGTGAAAGCCTCTGCAGACCTACTCATTCTGGATGACTTTTGCATAAGTGGTAAATCGTAAGAGATGAACAAAAACTCATTACGCAGAAAATGTAGAGTCGTTTAAACACGCAATTTATGTCACATACCTTTCTTTCGTAGATTTGGCCTTTTCCGAGACATTCCTTAGTATTGGCCTCAGTTTGAAAATACTTAAGCTTTTCTCAAACAGGAATTTGCCATTCCTTCTGTAGTATTATTTTTAGCCATATAAGAGAAAACATTTCAACCACACAGTGATTTGACTATCTTTTTAAGCCTATCCCTTATTTCCTTTCTAAAAAATTAAATGAAATGGTGTTTTATTTATGGACGCTCTTTAACTGCTGTGGTTCTCAACGTCCTATTCTATATTGGGCGTGAAAGACAGCTTAATTTTGCTCAGAGGCCTCTCAATCAGGCTAGAGGTTCTTTTACGTGCCGTAAATCTACGACGCGGGACCAACGGCTTTAGTTCCCTTCCGAAGGAAACCATGCTAAGGATTTTTACCCCGAAAAAATCCATTGTCCTCCGGCGGGTTTGAACCCGTGACCTTGGGTATATGAAGTTAGCATGGTACCCATTACACCACGGAGGCTTCCCTTCTACTTACAAGGCACTAAGTAATAAGACATTTCTGCTAATGTTTATCTCAATTAGCATGAAGTACATGGAAGAATAAACTTTTTAAGATTAGGCACAGAAAGTCATGTGAATGGAACACATACGATATCTATGTTAAATGGATAACCTTTGTTAAAACTGTGAATTTGAGGTATTGTAATTAATAACAATAGGGCATGCCGAATAAATTACGTAAATAATAAAACATAATATTGTACCTAACACCCTCAGGAGGAAGGAATGAAGTACGTATGCTGCACAGGAAGCCACAGGCGCAGGCATACAGGCCATAGAGACGAGCGAAGTCCCTAACATTTCCAAATCCGTTTCATTGCTGGAGCCGCCAAAAAGGGGATCGTCGACCTGGCAGTGTCCAAGGGGAGTAATCGTTCCATTGACATGCATCCACGCAATCTGCCCCCAGAAACACGCCTGACGGATGAGAAGAAACGGAATGATGGGAAGGAAATTGCAGAAGACTAGAAACTACCCAGCATTCGCCAGTCGACCCCCGGGGAACCACAAAAACCTATCAGTTAGAGTGGTCAGACACCGGAAATCGAACCCGGGACTTTGCGAATACGAGTAATTGCGGCTCCACCTTGCTCGGTTATAGGTTTGGAATTTAAAGATCAAGCGTCATATTAATTTATATACTTTGAGTAAAACGTTACATTTTCATTTTTATAAATATTTCCAAAGATGATTATTATCTCATTAACAACTATAATGCTCTATAAGCTATTTGAATAAATTATAAACATTTGTGGGTGTTGTTCACAGGAACCTTTTTCTAAAAGTATTTTCTTTTTATTCGGGGATCCTATATTTATACTGAAATCTTTATCCTATTGACTGTTTGGATGAAACACAGTACTTCGTTTATTTACTAAATTATAAATGAAGTGATTAAGAGCGTAAAGGTGGTTTAACAAACCGTTTTGGGTCTTAATGCGGTGTATGTTAGGAAATTCTGATATGTGTAGGTATGTATAGAAGGCATCACCAAACTGCTTAATTTTGTTTATAATGCTGGGAACAGAAAGCAATCCAACACGCAAGCCATTGACTTCCCACGTTTATACCTACCTTTGAGGAAGGTTTCTTATTTAGAGAAAGTGGCGGAGTAACCGTTTAGTTTGTGGTAAACTTCTTTACTAAGAAAAGTTAATTTGCAACGTCTTTACGCAACCCACGCAAGTGAGTACGATAGTTACCAAGGAGAGAAAGTTTCCTTCAAATTGTATTCGACCCAATTAAATACCAAAATACCTGTCCATATTCACTATAAATGTAAAAGTTTTAAGTTACAAATGCATTCTCATTCTGTTGACGGTGCAATTTTATTACAGTGGTATTAACCAAGTGGAGGAGTTTTTTATCTTAATATTATAATAATTGTTATTACTTTTCAATTATGTTGAAAATACTTCTTGACGTCTGTAGTGGACCGAAATGGGGGACGCAGCGGCCGGGCGGTAGGCCAAGGTTCCCCGTGAGCTGTCGTGCCATGGAGTTATTATAATAGAATAGTTGATCTACCAATCATAGTTATATGAACCTGGAGCCGCGCTCTGGCCAAGTGTAGGTCCCTCATCTATCACCCAGCCATGGGTTCGATACCATGTGGGATTTGTGGACAAAGCGGCGTATGGGGGGTTTTTCCTCCGGGTTCTCCGGTTTCCCCCGCCATCGTATTCCAACAGTACTCCAGCTTCATTCCATGTATCATCGGTGTCAAAGTGGTAAGGCCATTTCTGTGAACGCTTATCTCAATTAACATGAAATAAAGAATAAGCTTTTGTAAGAATAGCTTGTGGCAGAATCAATAGAGAAAGCCATGTGAAGATATACTTACCTATACAGGGTGTTAATGAACTACACCGAAATAATTTGGGAGATTGTGCACGTGACTGATATAAGTAATTTGAGATCGGCGATGCATGGTCCCCGGATAAACATAACACAGCTACATAGTGTTAAACGTGTGGGTATCAGGTGCTGATAAATCGGTGTTAAAGCAAAGTAGGTTGAAATAAATGGCTTAGAATGTCTTTAAAACTGCTGACCGAGTATAGAAATGGATGAAATGATAGATTTAATGTCGCAAAAATCTGTAAAATCTCGAACTAATCACTTAACAGTGCGACACTGAGAATTCATTAACTACGTTCTTTGGAGGCGTTTTTATAACTGCTCTGGTGGCTTAATGCGTATCGCGGGAAGCTGCTAACCCAAAGGTCATGATTTCGATTCCTGTCATAGAGTAGGTGTTTTTTATTATTATTACTTTCTCTAGTCCTATATGTACAATGTACATAGGGATATAGAGGGTATTGTAATGCACCCAAAAATTCGATACCGGAAATATATGTTTTGGGGTCCCCTGAGTCCGAAAAAAAGCATTTTTAAAAAAAAGGTCCGTGTGTGTGTGTGTGTCTGTGTGTCTGTGTGTGTGTGTGTGTGTGTGTGTGTGTGTGTGTGTGTGTCTGTGGACAGCATAGCCCCAAAACATAAACACTGTTAAAAACCAAACTTGGTGTTTAGGTTTAGTATCTTCCAAGGATGCGACATGAAGATTTTCAAAAAAATCCCCCCACTAAAAACTACCCTTTACATGGAAAAAATTTCCAAAATTTTGATTTTCTTAAAAATGGCTCTAACGATTTTGATTAAAATCCCGTATATTAGAGCTATTTATGTCCGAAATAAAATTTATATCTCGAATTTTCTGAAAATCTCTTTATTCTGGATGAATTTTGCTGAAGTTTGCTTAACTGCTAAACCGTAAGAGTTAGAAAAAAACGTACTTCACAGAAAATGTACCTCATGACAAAACACACTGTTTGTCCTTTACGTTTTTGTTGTGGAGGTAACCGTTTTCGAGATATTCCTTGTTATTGGTTTCAATTGTGAAGTACTTAAACTTTTCTCACACAGGAAGTGTCTGTTTTTCTTTTGTTCTACTCCTGGCAAGCAAAGAAGTGATTTGCAATGACAATCGCATAACGATAGCTTTTAAAACATTTGACAATCACTTTAGCATAGTGCATTCCCTTATTCCCTTCTACTTATAAGGAACTAAGTAATAACATTCTGCTAACTTTATCTTGATTAGCATTGTGTACAAAGAAGAATAATCTTTTGTAGGAGTTTTGTAGAGCAGCTATAGAAAGTCATGTGAGTGTAGCATATCAGATTTTTTTTTTTTTCATTCCAGACGGTGTGCCACGATACGTGGCATATTGCCACTTCAGAAACTTATAGCCGTTACTTCAAAATTTCAATAAACAGGCTATAAATCTCCTATCTAAAATTACTAATTTAAGTAGTCTACATATTGTGTAAAAATATTTCGGTATAGTTCATTAACACCCTGTGTGTGATGAATACAGATGGCAATGATATTTACTCGTTCATTGTTGTGGTGCATTGTCTTTTACTTTGGGTAGTGTTTTAATACACACACATTCACATTCGCGCCATCTCCTCTTTCATATTTCTAGACCTTAGGGAAGATAGGGAATGATCCTGGCTAAGGAAAAACTCCCATCCTCCAGTCAGGAATAAAACGGGACCACTGAATTTGTAAGCTAATAGATACTATATTAACCACCAGGCCAGAGATTGGCTCCTATTTCAGCGACGACAATCTCCATACCATCAAACTACTTCTCTAAAATTTCAGTTTTAATAACGTTAATTTCTCTGTGTGTCTTCAAGATCTAAAGCCGTTTGTGGACATTTGAATAAACCTTGCAAAACATGCAGTTATAGACACAAAAAACTAGGGATTTCGGGGCTTATTCAATGACTCTGTTTTTCCGGAAGACTTGATTCCCAAAAGCCAAAGAAGCTGCCATGGAAATTTAGTAGTGTGTGCTGTACCTCTATGTTGCTGAATAATTTTATCTGCTCCCTTGTAGATTTTAAAGACAATATTCACTGAGAAATTAATGCTAATCCAACTAAAATGTTTAAAAAATTCTGCCTTATAGGCTAAATTTTGTGGGACATCAAGAAACAGTGCTTGGTACAAAAAGATAGACATTTAATTTTATTGAATTACCCTGTATTTTGGTTTAAAAGCCTTTGTCTCTGTAACTTACTGTGCAAGAGTTCCGGGTTCGATTCCCGGCAGGGGGTAGGGTTTTTTCTCTAGCGCAAATTCCCCATCCTCTCCAAAGTTTGGAAGTTTAAATGTGGGTATGAATGTTGTGTTTGTGTGTGTATGTGAGATCTAATGATAAAAATCGGATGCGTTCTATTCACATGACTTTCTCTACATCGCTGTAAAATTATTGTTAAAAAGCATATTCCTCTATCTACTTTATGATAATCGATATAAACATTAGCAGAAATTTTCTTAATTACTCGCTTCCTTGTAAGTGGAAAAAAAATAAGGGATTACAACTTTACGGGTGAAAAAAAAAAAAAGATTAGGTATTTTAAATCTGAAACAAATAACAAGGAATACCTCAGAAATGGTCAAATCCACGAAAAAAATGTATATGACATAAATTGTGTGTTTCAACGTGATCAACATTTACTATGTAGTAAGTTTTTGTCTATCTCTTGCGGTTTACCACTTACGCAAAGTTAAGCCAAATTCATACAGAATAAAGAGGTATTTAGTGGCTATTCCCAGAAAATTCAAGATACACATTTTATTTGGGGTGTAAACAACATTAATATATGGAAGTTTAATCAAAATCGATAGCCATTTTTGAGAAAATCAAAATTTTCGAAATTCTTCCAGGTAAAGGGTAGTTTGGGGTTTGGGGATGTTTCTGTGTGTTGCATCCCTGGAAGATACTAAACTTAAGTACGAAGTTTAGTATTTTAGGACTTTTCGTTTTTGAGTTATCGTGTTCACAGACACACGGACACACACGGGCCTTTTTCTGAAAATACCTTTTTTGGATACAAGGGACCCTAAAACGCCTATTTCCGGTGAAATCTTGGTTTCGAATTTTTGAATGGAATGCAATACCTTCTCTATACACTGCACATGGTACGTGTAGAGAAAGTAAACATTAAAGACACAGGAACCAGTATACGAGATAAACTGTCGATAGGCAATAGGTATGCTCCTAAGGGAAATGTCACCTATAGGGCCATGAATTTAAAGAGGGGTGGGTATAAATGAAACAATACATAAAATGGTTTTGAAATTCTGTTTTCGTCTCAACAAATCTTCAGCTAAGGCCTATGCAATCTTACAAGAGGTCTAAGTAGAGTCTGTTTTTACTTTCTCTATACGTACTATGTACTTAGTGTATAGAGAAGGAACTACATGTTTTAGGACCCCCTGAATAAAAGAAAAAAAACATTTTTAGAAAAATGTTCGTGTGTGTGTCTGTGTGTATGTGTCTGTGGGCAGCATAGCTCAAAAACGAAAAATCCGTGAAAAACCAAACTTGGCATTAAGGTTTAGTATCTTCCAAGGATGCGACACGAAGATTTTCAAGAAAATCCCCCCACCACAAACTACCCTTTACTGGAAAAATGCTCGAAAATTTTGATTTGCTCAAAAATGACTCTAAGATTTTGATTAAACTCCCTCATATTAAAGGTATTTACATGACAAATCAAATGTATATATTCAGTTTTTTGGGAATAGGTTCTAAAGACCTCTTTATTCTGGATGCTTTTTATTGAACGTTGCATAACTGGTAAACCGTAATAGACAAAAACTTGCTGCACAAAAAATGAAGATCACGATAAAACACATAATTTATGTCAAACACATTTTTTTCGTGGAGCTGATCGTTTTTGAGTTATTCCTTGTTATTGGTTTCAGCTTTAAAAAAAAAACATTTTTCTCACTCCTGTCCATACAGACAAAGGAACTTCAGCATACAGCTTTTGACTATCACTTTAACCTATGGTACAGCTAAAAGTTGTTTTAAATTGTTTAAGAGGGGAGACAATCTAGGCTACTACTCTCACAGAAGTAAAACGTCAACACCGCTGCTGTCACCGTGAGAAAGAATATCCGAATACTTTCTGAAATATTGAATATTTCATTACGTGGCACCCACAGATTGATGACAAAATTTACACAGGAAACGTGTTGGTGCGGTGGTTTCTAAGATTCCTGATTCCCGAACAAAATATCTGATGTGTTCCATTCACATGACTTTCACTACATCTCTGCAACAAGTTATTGTTAGAAAGCTTATGCTTCTATGTATTTACTTCATGCTAATCGAGAAAAAAAATAGCAGAAATAGTCTTATTATTGCTTCCTTGTAGGTAGAAGGGGAAAAAACACTTTCCAGCATGTCTTTGCAAAAATGCCAGAATATAACTTAGTATTAGCATTAGTCACAGACAGGGCCCCTAGGACTCTGGGGCATCGCACTAGACATAGGCCCTTGCGGCCTTTTCCCACTTATGTGACCTCAGGGAGGGATGAGGAAGAAGCCCCAAGGGTGAGCAGATCCGGACGACGACTGGCGCAAGCTTGGATGGAGTCCCTATCGGTTGGGAGTCCCTTGGGTGGATATCTGAAACCGGAAGAGGGGCCCTGAGAAAGTGTACTGACAATTGCGATGCTAGGATTACCTTTAACAATCACGAATCACCATCCATTCGCAACCCGCCGAACACCGTCCACTGGTCCTTTAGATATTCCTGAATAAGAGATCAGGAAATGATGGGAATAGGAAATTGAGGGATGAAACAAACCTACACAGTATTTACCTGGCGACACGAGGAAACCCCAAAAGAAACCATGGACCAGGTGACCCGGCCAAGGGGATCGAACCCACGACCTTTCGAATGTGGGCCACAAACGAAGCCACCTGAGCCATCCCGCGTGCTGGAACTGACGCAAGAATAATATTTTGAAAGTCATCAAAGTTATAAGGACGAGTAAAAGTAAATATGTTATCAAAAAATCTAATGTCGTACATTCACATGGCTGTTTCATATACAAACTATCCTTACAAAAGATTTGTTCTTTTATCTGCACCATGCTAATCGAAATAAACATTAGCTGAATTGGTCTTATTGCTTGCTTTTTTGTAAGTGGATGGAATTAAGGGAATCCGTTAGGCTACCGCTAAAGTGATAGTCAGATCATTTAAAACTGGTCACTTTGTGAAACAATTTAGGTTCGGTTGGCCTTGCAAGATGCCGTTTGAGAAAACTTAGGTAGTTTAAAATTGAAACCAATAACAAGGAATATCTTGAAAACGGTCTACTCTACAAGAAGAACAAATAGGATATAAATTGTGTGTTTTAACCAGATCTACTTTTTGTGTTGTAAGTTTTTGTCCATCTCTTATAGTATAACCGTTATGCAAAATTTTGCAAAACTCGTCCAGAATAAAGAGAATTTCAGAGGCTATTCCCAGAAAATTCAAAATATAAATGTAAATGTCTTTAATATACGGTATTTTAATCAAAATCATTACAGACATTTTTGGCAAAAACGACATTTTCAAAATGTTTTCCATGTAAAGGGCAGTTTGGGGTGGTGGAATTTTCTTGAAAAATCTTCGTGTCGCATCCTTGGAAGACACTAAACGTAAATACCAAGTTTAGTATTTAACGATCTTTTCGTTTTTGAGCGATGCCTTCACAGATCTATACACACACGAACTTATTTCTAATTACTTTTACTTGATGATGCCCAAAACATTTATTTCCTGTGAAATATCGATATCGAATTTTTTGATGGAATACAATACCTTCTCTACCTACAATGTAGAAAAAGTAAAAATAGTTTTGAATAGAGGTCATAAGGTATGGCAGTTCAGGTGTTTTAAAGTAAATGACATCTTTAGTCTCAACTGAGTGTCAGAAATCTATTCATTTTTAGTGAATGTAGTGAACACACAAAATGAATCAAAGTCCCAAGAGGAAATTGCGTTGAAATAGTTTTCTCCGCCAAAATACGAAATTAGATTCTCCCCTGGATTCAAATTGACACCTCCTGGCGTTCTAGTATTAATCTTAATCAACAAAGAGAATATCCAGAAAAAAAAACCTGATGTGTTCCATTCACACGACTTGCTTTACATCTCTGCAACAAATTATTGTTAAAAAGCTTATGCTTCTATTTACTTCATTCTAATCGATAAACGATAAGCAGAAATAGTTTTATTACTTGGTTCCTTGTAAGTAGAAATGAAAGGGAGTACCATAGGTCAAAGTGATAGTCAAAAGCTCTGACCGAAGTTCCTTTGTATGGACAGCAGTTGACAAATTTCTGTCACAGAAAAGTACAAGTTTTTCAAAGCTGAAACCAAAAACAAGGCCTATCTCAAAAACTATCAGCTCCACGAAAAAATTGTATATAGCATAAATTGTGTCTTTTAATGTGCTCTACATTTTTGTGTTGTAAGTTTTTGTCCAACTCTTACGGTTTAGCAGTTATGCAAAATTCCGTAGAATGCATCCACAATAAAGTAGTCTTCAGAGGCTATTCCCAGAAAATTCAGGATATATTTCTTATTTGTCGGGTAAATATCTCTAATATACGATATTTTAATCAAAATCGTTAGAGCCAATTTTTAGAAAATAATAATTTTCGAAATTTTTTCCATGTAAAGAGTAATTTAGAGTGGGAAGATTTTCTTGTAAATCTTCGTGTCGCATCCTTGGAAGATACCAAACTTGTTTCTCAACGGTCTATTCGTTTTTGAGCTATGCTGCCCACAGACACACACTGGCGCGGATATTTTTTCTAAAAACGCTTTTTTTTTTTTGGATTCAGGGGGTGTCAAAACATATATTTCCGGTGAAATCTCGGTATCGAATTTTGGGTGCAATACAATACCTTCTCTATACACTATATACATAATACATATAGAAACATTAAAAATCTTATCTGTTTCATACACATGACTTTCTCTAGTCTGCAAAGAAATTATTGTTACGAAAGATTATTCTTTTATAAACTTCATGCTAATCGAAATAAACATTAGCAGAAACAGTCTTGTTATTTTCTTGCTTGTAAATAGAAGGTAAATGATGTTACATATTAACTAAAGCGATAGTCAAATCTTTTAAAAGCTGTCACTATACGACATTGAAATTTCGTTCTCTTTGCATGGCCACAGTAAAATAAAAACAGCTATGTAAAATTTCTCCAGAACGAAGAGGATTTCAGAACATTCCCAGAATATTATATGTATTTTATTTGCCATGTAAATATCTTAAAAATGACATAACATAATCGTTAGATTCACTTTTTAGAAATGGAAAATTTTGAAAGGAAAAAAAAAAAAAAATTAAGGTAGTACTTCCCTCAAACGGGAAGTTCTCTTTGTTTTTCTTTTTTAGCTTCTCTATACGTACTATGTACATAGTGTAGAGACAAGGTATTGCACTCCACCCAAAAATTCGATACCGAGATTTCACCGAAAATAAATGTTTTAGGATCCCAGGTATCAAAAAAAAAAGGCCATGTATGTGTGTCTGTGTGTCTGTGAACACGATAATCCACAAACTAAAAGCCGGTACTTAAGTTTAGTATCTTCCAGGGATGTGACACGAAGATATTGAGAAAAATCCCCCCAACTCAAACAATCCTTTACAGGGAACAGTTTTCTAAAACTTTGATTTTCTCAAAAATGCTGTAATGATTTTGCTTAAAATGTAGTATATACCTGACAAATAAAATGTATATCTTCAATTTTCTGGGAATAGCCCCTGAAGACTACTTTATTCTGGATCAATTTTACGGAATTTTGCATAACTGCTAAACCATAAGAGATGGACAAAAACTTAGCAATACGAAAAATGTAGAACACGTTAAAACACACAATTTATGATGTATACTTTTTTTTCGTGGAGTTGATTGTTTTTACTTTCTCTATACGTATTATGTACATAGTGTATAGTGAAGGTATTGCACTCCACCCAAAAATTCGATACCGAGCTTTAACCGGAAATTATGTTTTAGGGTCCCCTGTATTCAAAAAAGGCATTTTCAGAAAAAGGTCCGTATGTGTCCCTGTGTCCACGTGTCTGTGAACACGATAACCCAAAAACAAAAAGTCGGTAAAATACCAAACTTGATATTTAAGCTTAGTATCTTCCAGGGATGCGACACAAAGATTTTGAAAAAAAAAATCCCCCCACCCCAAACTACCCTTTACATGGAACTTTTTTCGAAAATGTTGATTTTATTAAAAATGGCTCTAACGATTTTGATTAAAATATCGTATATTAAAGATATTTACCTGACAAATAAAATGTAGACATTTCTTCAATTTACTGGGAATAGCCTCTGAAGCTTATTTTTCTCTGGGTGAAATTTATGGAATTTTGCATAACTGTTAAACAGTAAGAGATATATAAAAACTTACTATACAAAACATCTAGAGCATGTTAAAATATACAATTTATGTTATATACATTTTTTTCGTGGAGTATATATATTTTTTGTTGTTGTTTTTTTGTTTTTTTTTTTTTTTTGTTTCAGCTTTGAAAAACGTATACTTATCTCATACAGAGTTTTGTCAACTGCTGTCCATACAAACAAAGGAACTTCAGTGATATAGCAACCAGCTTTTGACTGTCACTTTAACCTATGGTACTCCCTATTCCGCTTCTACTATTTTTTCTCTCGATTGGCTTGAAGTAAATAGAAGCATAAGCTTTTTAACAACAATTTGTTGCAGAGATGTAGAGAAAGTCATGTGAATGGAACACATCAGATTTTTTACCTAGTCATGAAAATAGAATGGAAAATCAACGCCATCACACAAGAGTAACCAAAGCCAGCATAAATGTTTTGACTATCGCTTTAGCCTAATATATTCCCTTATTTTTCTTAAACCTAAAATATGTAAATGTATTCAATAAAACCATTTCATCTTGATTAAAATGAAATAGTAGAGGAATAGTAATTCATAAGATTAGTTTGTTGCAGAAGAGATAGAGAAACATATTTATATTTATATATATATATATATATAGGTGTAATAGGTATATAAAGATTTTGAGAAGCGGTAACGAGTAGAGAAAGTCATGTGAGAGTAACGCACCTGATGTTTTACACTAATTTGGTTATTTGATCTCCCGCTGAAATAAAACATTTCATCTATTGTCAAGTAATTATTTCTACCACGTAAGCCGTCTATAGGACAGGAGTTGGATCAGTAGAGTGATATTGAAAAATCTGATGTGTACCATTCACATGACTTTCTCTATATCCCTGCAACAAATTATTCTTAAAAAGCTCATGCTTCTATTTACTTTATGCTAATCAGAAAAAATGAGCAGAAATAGTCTTATTACTTGCTTCCTTGTAAGAAGAAGTGAAATAAGGGACTACCATAGGTTAAAATGATAGTCAAAAGCTGCTATCTAAGTGAATGAAGTTCCTTTGGTTATATGGATAGGAGTTGACAAGTTCCTGAATGAGTAAAGTATAAGTTTTTCATAGCAGAAACCAAAAAAAAAAAAAAAGGAATGTCTAAAAAATGACGAACTCACGAAAAAAATGTATATAACATAAATTGGGTGTTTTAACGTGCTCTACATTTTTTGTGTAGTAAGTTTTTGTCCATCGCTTATGGTTTAGCAGTTATTTAAAATTCAGTAAAACTCATCCAGAATAAACTACTGCTCATAGGTTATTCCCAGAAAATTCAAGGTATACATTTTATTTGTCAGGTAAATATCTTTAATATACGAAATTTTAATCAAAATCGTTAGAACCATTTTTGATAAAATCAAAATTTTTGAAAAAAGTTCCATGTAAAGAGTATTTGGGAATGGGGGGATTTTTCTCAAAATCTTCGTGTCGCATCCCTGGAAGATACTAAACTTAAATACCAAGTTTGGTATTTTAGCTACTTTTCGTTTTTGTGTTATCGTGTTCACAGACACACGGACACATACACACAAACACACACACACACACACACACACACGGACCTTTTTGTGAAAATGCTTTTTTTGGGGACTCTAAAACATATATTTCCGGTGAAATCTCGGTATCGAATTTTTTGGTGGAGTGCAATACCTTCTCTATCTATACACTATGTACATAGTGCGTACAGAGAAAGTAAAAATTCAATGCCATGATTTGAGCTACAGATCTCCTGGTCTCTATTTAGTTGCTTTCACCACTGAGCTACCATGGCAATATTCCAACACGGCATTTAATTCCTCAACTGAATCGAGATTTTTCTCTGTAAACCACAAGATCTCAAATAATCTCAAATTGATTAAAATCCCGGCTATGGTGTGGTATTTTTCAATCTGACTCTACCTTTCCATTTCATCTATTAACTTTAATTAACTATTAACCTGACGCAAACTTAAACAGTTAAAATCTGACAGTGATCTATAACAAAATTTGTAGAAAACCTGCCAAGAGAGTACGCATATTTTAATTGGAATACATTTGAAGGGATTACATAGATATTACTAATATTATTATTATTTTTATTATTATTATTATTATTATTATTATTATTATTATTATTATTACTTGCCAAACGTATTTTAATGAAAGAATATCTTTATAGGCAATAGATAGGTAACTACATACACTTTTTAATGAGGTATTATTATAGCTTACGTTCCTTTTCCAAAAGTTTATTGAAGGTAAGTTTATTGAAATCATACTACGTTTTGAAACCTGTCTTTTACTTTCTCTAGCCCGTATGTACATAGTGGATAGAGATAGTACGGTATTCTACCCAAACATTTGATATCGAGATTTCACTGTTCATGTTTTGAGGCCCCTAAATTAAGAAAGAAAGTAGTTTTAGAAACATGCCTATTTGTGTGTGTGTGTGTGTGTGTGTGTGTGTGTGTGTGTACCATAGCTTGACAACGAAAAGTCGAATACGAAGATTGGTATTTAAGTTCAGTAGGTATCTTCCAAGGATGCGACACGAAGATTTTCAAGAAAATGCCCCCATCCGCAACTACCCTTTACATGGAAAGGTTTTCGAACATTTTTATTTTCTCAAACATGGCACTAAAGATTTTTATTAGAATGTCGTATGTTTAAGGTATTTTAATGGCAAACGAAATGTACATATATCTTGAATTTTCTAGAAATAGCATCTGAAGACCTCTTCATTCTAGATGACTTCAGTAACTTTTGTATAACTAGTAAACCGTAAGAGATAGACAAAAACCTACCTCTTACAAAAAAATAAATAAATAAATAAAATAAAATAAAAAATCAGATCTGATTACAACACGTGTGCTTATCTATCTTTTACTATAACAGTTCTGAATGTTATCTGAGAGTAACCATCTCCAAATATGTAACATTTAATGCTCGTATGAATGTTATTAGTCATATTAATATAGATAGTTAATTTAATTTAGGCATATTTTTGATGTGCAATTATTACCACACGTGTGGTCTCACGTGTTCCACTCAATTGCTTTATCTACTACAAACTCGCTTATATACAAACTATGCTTTAAAAAAAAAAAATGTCATGTTATTCGGTTCACAGAAATAGTTTCGTTACCCGTTTCGTTATTGTTATGTACAAGGGATACAAGCGTTAGTCAAATGTTTAAAATGGTCGCTACATGCCAGAAATTACCTACTCTTTGTTTGGGATCGCGAGAAACAGTTCAATGGCGAGAGCGCTTAAAAATTGCAAAGTTTGGAATTCAAACCAACAACAGCAAATATCTCGGAAATGCCATAAAATGTAGGTAGGTGTGTTTTAACGAGATCCACTACCCCTTGTGAAGTAATAAAGTTCTTTTGTATCTCTTGTCATTTACCAGTTATGAACAGGCATTTTAATAACAAAAATATTCCACGTAGGAGTATCTTAGGGTAGAAAGATTTTCTTGAAAATCTTTGCGAGCAGTCTTGCTGAATATATATTGGATTCAGAGGACCTTAAAACAGGTATTTTCAGTAAAATTTCGATTTGGAGGTTTATGAGGAATAAAATGCTTCTTGGAAGTAAAAATAAAAATTAAATACAAAAATGTGTTAATGCATTTATTTAACACAAATAATTTACTTACTATTAAATGACTCAAATATATTAAAATTACTAGAAATGGTTTTGTAACAGACTACTTATATAAACCTATTCACTTTTACACAAAAGTTAACTTCGCTGTTAAGCCTGGCGTGTGAAGTTATTCGGTTTAGCGCAAAGTGTTACGTGTACATATGTCGAAACCAAATCAATACATGGAAATACGCCGCGGAGTTGTTAAAGGGACTTATTTGGTCCCCAAGCGCGCGTCCACAAGAAAATGCGAGTCCAATTCCTCCCCTGATACTGTTGCAGCCTTAGCTGGAGGCGGAGTCACGTGGCTAGGCCCCGCCTCCCAAGCTTTAGGGAGGAGCCAAGCACCACGTAAGGTGTGTGGGATGTAATTTGAAGACAGTACAGATGGTCATGACAATTAACAGATTAAACGGTGGCGATGTGGAGGGGGTAAGTTATTAGCAGGCAAGTGTTTCCAATCCTGCGTATTGTAGCACAGGAATTTGCTTCAGGGTTGTCTATTGTAGAGGTTAGAACACCTAACACTCTAATGTAGCATTCTAATTTATGCTTATGTCATTATTATGTTGATAAGGAATGCACTGTGACTGTTTTACAGAGGTGCAAAAATAATCAGACTCGAAAAAAAATCTTGGTTATTTGCTATCAGAGATTATGTTTCCAAAACAATGAAGTTTTTGTATGATAAATGTTTATAGAATTTTCCACCAATCAGAACTATATGACTGTGTATTTGAAACGGTAGAATAACTGTTTACCTATATTTTGTACTTTTGGAAACAGCTTGAGACAGTCTTTAATCAAATGAAAACATAAATAATCAAAATAAGAGACAGTTTACAGTCATTGTTTCCCTTACTACATATCTGGGAAAATTCCAAAGCCATATTTGGAAATTAAATACTAAATATCTGTTCTATTAGTGTAGGTACTTTTTCCCCTGTGTAGGTTTTTGAGTTCCTGTGTTGGAAAATTGTGTTTCACAGTTGTAAGTCATAGTTATTAGAGGAAAATAGATATTTTGTAAATTATTTTCAAACTCAGAACTTAACAATCATTTTGACACCTGCTATAAGTAGCCCAAATATTGATTTTATTTAAATAATAAAGGGAGAATATTTTCTTGAAACGCACATAAATTTTTAGCTTACGAGAAGCCTTTTAAATTGATGGGATGTAATGAGAAACAATACCTATATTTAATAGATATAGTAACAAATGAATTTAGAAGCTACCATCAACATAAAGTTAATTAACAACCGCAGATTAGCGATTAATCAAGGAATTAAACAAGCATATCCATTACCAATGTTATTTAATCTTTACATAGACGTGCCATTAGTAACCGGCAGAAGAAGTTTAGTACGCATTTTAATACTAGCAATGGGCACTATTTAAACGATATGCTAATGACCAAGTACTTATTTCACAATCAGGACGCCATACAAATGAAGAACACACATTAAATAAAACATATGAAACTCAGAATTTAAAAATCTGATGTATTCCATTTGCATGACCTTCTCTAGCTGTTCCATAAACAAAAGATTATCCTTTATCTGCGCCATGTTAATTAAGGTAAGCATTATTAGAATTGATCTTATTACTTGTTTCTTTGTACATAAGTAGAAGGTAAATAAGAGAACGCACAGGAATAGGTCACTATGTGAAATAATTGAAATTCGGTTCTCTTTGCTTGGTAGGAATGACGTATATATACAAAAGTTATATAAAAGTCATTCAGAATGAAGAGGTCTTCAGAGGCTGTTCTCAGAAACCCAAAATATACATTTCATTTGTCATGAAAATATCTTAAAGATACGACGTTTTGAATCAAAATCGTTAGAGGCATTTTAGATAGAATCAAAATGTTCGAGAAATATTCCATATAAAGGGTAGTTGTGGATGGGAGATTTTCTTGAAAAGCTTCCTTGGAAGATACTGAACATTGATTTTTAACCGACTTTTCGTTTTTGAGGTATGCAGTCACACATACATGGATAGGTTTCTAAAAATGCTTTTTACTTTCTCTACACGCACTATTACATAGGTATAGAGAAAGTATTGTATTGCACCCAAAAATTCGATACCGAGATTTCACCGGAAATATATGTTTTGACACCCCCTGAATCCAAAAAAGGCATTTTTAGACTAATGTCCGTGTGTGTCTGTCTGTGTCGGTGTGTGTCTATGGGCAGCATAGCTCAAAAATGAAAAGGCAGTTAAAAACCAAACTTGGTATTTAAGTTTGGTATTTTTCAAGCATGCGACACGAAGCTTTTCAAGAAAATCCCTCCACCCCAAACTACCCTTTTCATGGAAAATTTTTCCAAAATTTTGATTTTCTCAAAAATGGCTCTAACGATTTTGATTAAAATCTCGTATATTTAAGATATTTACTTGACAAATAAAATGTATCTATATCTTGAACTTTCTGGGAATAGCCTCTGAAGACTACTTTATTCAAGGTGAAGTTTACGTATTCTTGCATAACTGCTAAACCATAAGAGATGTACAAAAACTTAACACACAGAAACTATAGAGCACATTAAAACACACAATTTATGTTACCTATATGCATTTTTTTCATGGAGTTGATCGTTTTTAAGATATTCCTTTTTATTTGTTTCAGCTTTGAAAAACTTATACTTTTCTCATACAGGAATTTGTCAACTCCTGTCCATACAAACAAAGAACTTCAGTCACATAGCAACCAGCTTTTGACTATCACTATGGTACTCCCTTATTTCGCTTCTACTTACAAGGAAGCAAGTAATAAGGCTATTTCTGCTAATGTTTTCTTAATTAGCATGAAGTAAATAAAAGCCTAAACTTTTTAACGGTACTTTTATGCAGAGATGTAGAGAAAGTCATGTGAATGGAACACATCAGATTTTTTTTTTTTATTCAGGAGGTTTCAAAAATGTATTCCCGGTGAAATGTCGATGTCGAATTTTTGGGTGGAGCACAATACATTCTCTATCCACTAAGTACAGTTTACAAACGGGTTAGAGGAAGTAAACACAAATAAAGCGAGAGTTTACATGTTTAAAGGGAAGGAGTCAATGAGAAAACAATACAGCAAGTATTGTACACATATAATTACTTGGGATCATTAGATATTAAGAGTAAAGTTATAGTTTAGAAATGTTGTGGTGTTGATAATTCAAACAATTTTAGTTAAAATACACATCATATTTAATAAATTGTGTGCACCAATTATATTAATATATAAATATAGTACTACTTATTAGAAGAGAAACGTGTTGACCTGTTGACAAGAAATTGAATAAATTCAATGTTATATGGGCACAATAAAGAGAACGTTTGGAAGCAAAACCAGGTGGAAAACTCAAATTAAATTTTATAGGTATAACACAATGGCAAATCTTATATCATTCCTTTCAACTGAAACCTAGACATTAAATAGAACACAAAAAAGGAAATCTGATGTGCTGCATTCACACAACTTTTGTACCAATTCTGTAATGAACTATTCTTAGAAAAGATTATTCTTCATGCTAACCAAGATAAATATTAGCAGAAATGGTATTATTACTTAGTTCCTTTAAAGTAAAAGGGAAATAAGGCAATACACTAGGTTAAAGCGATAATCAAATCTTTTAAAAGCTATCACTATGTAATTGACGTATTAGCATAATCAGGAGTAAAACAAAAGAACATCTTCTAAAAGCTGTTTGCTATGTGATTTATACCAGTTGTGCAAAAGTCATCCAAGATGTCTTCAGAGGTTATTCGGTTATTTTACAGAAAATGACACATTTCTAAAATTGTTTCATGTAAACGGTAGTTTCGGTGAGACGAAAATCTTCGTGTTGCATTCTTGGAAGATGCTAAACTTAATTTATCCAACTTGAGTATGGTTGTTAACAGACACAAACACACACACACACACACACACATGTACACGGGTGGAATGCAATACCTTCTCTACCTATATGCTATGTACTACGCAGAGAAATTAAAATTTGAATCAACAGAAATAGTTTATAGAGATTATTGACTGGATATTCTCTGTTAGAAAAACGAACCAAGGAATAAGAAAATAATTAAGCATTTTCAAAACATAAAAGTAAGAATAAAACGAATTGGGTATAGCATGTAGAGAATGAACAATAACCAATTATGTTTAGTAGGTAAAAGAGACGTAGGAATAGACAGAGAGATGATGGCATTTACTCGTGGGGATGGAGCGGACCCAGAGTCCAAACTTTGTATGTAGTTGATGTTGATAAGTTATGAAGCTGATGATTATGATTTAGATAACTAATTAAACCGTATCAAGCTTTGCATGAGTAACTATTTAAACCTGAAATGAGACTTTAATAGTTTCAAATATCTCTCTCGCTCTCTACAAAATTATTGTACACTGTCTTATGTTAATTTTAATTTCTTAATATCTCGTGAACTGCTGGAAAGTTGTAGATATAGCCTGTATTTTTGCGTTGAACAAATTGTAAGATATAATTGTAACTTTCACCTCTTCCTAAAAAGTACATAAGTAGAGAAGGTATTGCATTCCACCCAAAAACTTGATACGGGGATTTCACTGGAAATATGTTTTAGGGTCCGCGCGAGCTTGTGTATGTGTGTGAACAATATAATTCAAAAACGAAAAGAACTTGATAATTAATCTCAGCATCTTCCAAGGATGCAACACGAAGATTTTCAAGAATATCCTCTAATCCTAAACTATACTTTACGTAGAAAACTTTTAGAAAAAACTTTAATTTCTCCAAAAGGCTCTAGCGATTTTAATTAAAATATCGCATATTAAGAATATTTGTGTGGAAAATAAATTGTATATTTTGAACTTTTTGGGAACAACCTTTGAAAACCAGTTCTTGACTTGCAAGAAGCCGTAAGAGATTGACAAAAACTTACTACACAAAAACACAGATATCCTTAAAACACCCAATTTATGCCATGTGCATTTTTTTGTGATGTTAACTTCCGAGATATATCTTGTTATTGATTTCAGTTTCAAAATACTTACCTATACATTTTTCAAATACAAATTGTTATTCACCTTTCGTTCTCCTGGGCAGGCAAAGGGAATGAGATTTCAGTGCATCTCATTCTGAAAAGGTTTGAACTACCTATATTTTTGGCCTTATTCCCGCGTATCTAAAAGGAAATACGTAGCATATCTACAAGTATTTATGCAAATGTTTGTAGCAATTTTGTTGTTGTTGGCCCCACGTGCTCAGATGTACGATGACGTTGGCGGTGCTTCAAGATTCACTCCACTACCAGATGAGTAGATCTACGTACCTTTTGTTGTGAAGATCTACTACCGTTGAGGTGCCTCAGCTAAACTCAGTCTGCATGCTGGTTTGACTCTCTCGGGATGGTAGTAAATGAGGGGAGTGATCTTATGAAGTTAGGTAAACACACGTTACTCTTACTTCAATTTATTGCCAACTAGAAGATGCGAGACAAGTACTTTGCTGTACAATCTGCTAAATCAAATAATCACTAAAAAATCTGATATGTTACACTCACATGACTTTCTCTAGCTGTTCTACTTCATACATAAAATTCTTCTTCTTTCTGCACCTTGCTAATCGTGGTACTCATTAGCACATTGTTCTTATTATTTAGTTCCGTATAAGTAGGAAGAAAATAAGGGAATACACTAGGCTAAACCAATAGTCAAATGTTTTAAAAGCTGTCGTTATGCGATTGTCATCACAAATCGCTTCTTTTCTTGGCCAGGAGTAGAACAAAAGAAAAACGGAAACTCCCGTCTGAGAAAAGTATAAGTACTTCACAACTGAAACTAATAACAACGAATACCTCAAAATCGGTAAGCTCCACGAGAAAAATGTATATGACATAACTTGTGTATTTTAACAAGACCTAAATTTTTTGTAGAATAAGTTTTTTTTTCTATCTCTTACGGTTTACTAGTTATGCCAAATTAAGCAAAATTCATCCAGAATAAACAGGTCCTCAGACGCTATTCCCAGAAAATTCAAGATATACGTTTAATTTGTAAGGTAAATATCTTTAATATATTGTATTTTAATCAAAATCGTTTGAGCCATTTTTAAGAAAATCAAAATTTTCGAAAAAAGTTCTATGTAAAGGGTAGTTTGGCGTGGGGGGATTTTTCTCAAAATCTTCGTGTCGCATCCCTGGAAGATACTAAACTTAAATACCAAGTTTAGTATTTTAGCTAGTTTTCGTTTTTGAGTTATCGTGTTTACAGACACACGGACACACAGACACACGGGCACACGGACAAACACACACACGGACCTTTTTCTGGAAATGCTTTTTTTTTTGGATACAGGGGGTCCTAAAACATGTATTTCCGGTGAAATCTCGGTATAGAATTTTTGGGTGGAATACAATACTTCTCTATCCCTATGTACATTATACATATGGGGCCAGAGAAAGTAAACATTCCTTACTCCATGATGCACACGTATTTTACTTAATAAGCTTGTTACTTTAGCTTAGCTGTATTTAACTAAGTCTAGATGTGCTTAACTGACTTTAACCATTCGTCACTAAGAGCGCCGATAGTTCACTAAGTATTGCTGAGTGTTGCGAATTTTAACAATGAATGCCGATATGTAACTGCGTTAGCCTCGATGTAGCTATAAGACAGCAGCGATGTAACCTTAATGGCTCGGTGTAACTGACAGAACCCCTCGACATGCTGTAATCCTCTACTTATATAGCAAAATTACTGACATGGCGACTTCTTTCCGATTGGTTGGAAAGGCCACGAACCTGGAATTGATATTACCCAAAATGCATTATTTCATTCCCAGGATGCATCATAACAGCCACGTGACAGGTATTACACAATGGGAAAAACTCTTCTCTAAACTAAAAGGGTCGTTACGACGACTTGTTCTCTATTGCACTCAACGCTACTCGTACGTGCCGTAACAATACAGTAACTCCTAACAAAGAAATGTTCTCTTTCCACTTTCCAAGTTTAGAGTAAACAGCTCCGAACTGCTCTTGCTAAAAGATAATTTTTACACTCTTAAAATTGAGTATTAGCGCTCTTTAAATATAACCAGATAAACAATTAATAAAATGGCAATGATTATTATAGAGAAACCTACTAACGGTCTCAATATAATACATGAAGTAGGTACACAGAAAAATACATTTTAGTATTAATAGTTTCTTACGTGATAGGTAGAAAAGTCATGTGAATTTACATTCATATTTTAACTTTTTAAGGCCCTAATCACACTATAAAAATATTGCAATAGATACAACACTGGCTTTGGATACAAGAGGCAAGCATTTAACCTGCCAACTATAAACCCAATAGGTACTAAGATGTGAAATAACAATATTAGAAACAGAAGGCTTTGGATCCAAAACTAATAAATTCATAATACTATAGCGTGCTGGTTCGCGTAACAATTGGCGAAAAGATAGCGTTTTAAACGCGACAAGTGAGAAATGTCGGACAACGCGCCGAGTGTTTAAAACATTAATTCCTCACGTCTTGCATTCTAGATATTTCATTAATCCGCTCGAAAACCTCTGCTATGTCTATAATTTAAAGGGAATAGTACTATTGATTGCTTCTCTCACACTATTAATTATTATTACTTCCTTTAGCACGTATGTACAGTACACAGAAGGTATTGTATTCAACCTAACAATTCGATACTAAGATTTCACCAGAAATGTATGTTTTGAGACTCTCCAACCTAACAAAAAGCATTTTTACTTTCTCTAGTCCGTATGTTTAATGTAGCTACATAGTGAGAAGGTATTTTTTCTTTTTTTGGTAGCTTAATCATATCGGGCGATGAAATGATGATCAAATGATATGGGGGTCCATTGAGCTTAAAGTTACTCGACATTCGTCTTCTCAGGATAAGGGAAAACCCGAAAAAAACCTTATCCGGCTAACTCACCCTAAGCGAGATTCGAACCCGTGACCTGTTGAATGTGAGGCATACACGCTACTACCACACTATCCAGGAGAGCAAGAAAGTAATGTATTGCACACAAAAATTCGATATCGAGTATTCACTGGAAATAAAGCACTGGAAAGCATTTTTACATGTTCGAATGTGTGTGCCTGGGGCAGCATAACTCAAAAATGAAAAGACAGCTAAATACTAAACTTGGTATTTGAATTCAGTATTCAGTATCTTCCAAGGATGAGACACGAACCCCAACTACCCTTTACATGGAACATTTTTCGAAAATTTTGATTTCCTCAAAAATGACTAACGATATTAATTAAAATATCATATATTGTCATTTTCCTGACAAATGAAATGTATATCTTGAATTTTCTGGGAATAGCTCTGAAGTCCTCTTCATTCTGGATGAATTTTGCATGACTGGTAAACCGTAAGAGATAGATAAAAACTTACTACGTAATAAATGTAGATATCGTAAAAAAAAAAATACAATAAAGCTTATGTCATATACATTTTTTGTAGAGTTAACCGTTTTCGAGATATTTCCAGTTATAGTTTCAATTTTAAGGTAGTCTAACTTTCCTCAAGTGGGGACCTTTCTTTTTGTCTCTCGTATATTTATTCGTAAGAAGAAAAGAGAACCGAATGTCAATTGTTTCACTTAGCAACCGGCTTTTAAAATATCTATCACTTTAGCTTAGTGTATTCCTTTATTTCCCAGCTAATTACAAGGAAGCAAGTAAGACCAATTCTGTCAATGTTTGTCTCGATTAGCATGACTTATATAAAAAGAATATTTTAAAAAGAAAGCGTTTTATGGAACAACTAGAGAAAGTCATGTGAATGGAACACAGAGTTTTAGAAGAATACCCATGTGTGTGTTTCTTCTTGTGTGTTGTGGGAAGCATAGCTCAACAACGAAAAATCCATTAAATACCATACTTGGTACTATTTAAGTTCAGTGTCTTCCTAGGATACCATATGAAGATTTTCTGGAAATTCCCAACCCCCTCCACGCTCAACTATTCTTTACATGAAACGTCTTTCTCAAAATCTTCGTGTCGCATCCCTGGAAGATACTAAACTTAAATACCAAGTTTGGTATTTTACCGACTTTTCGTTTTTGATTATTGTGTTCACAGACACACGGACACACATGGACCTTTTTCTGAAAATACTTTTTTTGGATACAAGGGACCCTAAAACATATATTTCCAGTGAAATCTCGGTATTGAATTTTTTGGTGGAGTGCAATACATTCTCTATACACTATGCACATAGTGCGTATAGAGAAAGTAAAAATAGTAAAATGTTCATTGTCATAGAATAAAAATCTGATGTGTACCATTCACATGACTTTCTCTATATCCCTGCAACAAATTATTCTTAAAAAGCTTATACTTTTATTTACTTTATGCTAATCAGAAAAACATTAGCAGAAATAGCCATATTACTTGCTTCCTTGTAAGTAGAGCTGAAATAAGGGAGTACCATAGGTTAAAGTGATAATCAAAAGCTGGTTGCTATGTCACTGAAGCTCCTTTGTTTGTATGGACAGCAGTTGACAAATTCCTGTATGAGAAATGTATAATTTTTTCATAGCAGAAACCAAAAATAAGGAATGTCACAAAAACGACGAACTCCGCGAAAAAATGATATAACATAAATTGTGTGTTTTAACGTGCTCTACATTTTTTGTGTAGTAAGTTTTTATCCATCTCTTACGGTTTAGCAGTTACTCAAAATTCAGTAAAATTCATCCAGAATAAACTACTCTTCAGAGGCTATTCCCAGAAAATTCAAGATATACATTTTATTTTTCAGGCAAATATATTTAATATACGATATTTTAATCAAAATCTTTAGAGCCATTTTTAAGAAAAACAAAATTTTCGAAGAAAGTTCCATGTAAAGGGTAGTTTGGGGTGGGGGGATTTTTCTCAAAATCTTCGTGTCGCATCCCTGGAAGATACTGAACTTAAATACCAAGTTTGGTATTTTAGCTACTTTTCGTTTTTGAGTTATCGTGTTCACAGCCACACGGACCTTTTTCTGGAAATGTTTTTTTTTTTTTTTTTTGATTCAGGGGGTCCTGAAACATATATTTCCGGTGAAATCTCGACATCGAATTTTTGAGTGGAGTGCAATACTTTCTCTATACACTATCTATGTACATAGTGCCTATAGAGAAAGTAAAAATGTGTTGTTCTTATCTTTTAATTTAAAATGTCTTACTTCCCTGTAAGTTCTGAATGTTTCCCAGTCCAATAAAAAGCGTAGCGTCTACTTGCCAAACCACAAGAAACGTGTAAGACAAAGGAAATAAAAGTGTTTAGCATTGAAAAGATATTCAGCTGTAAATAATATACTGAGGAACAAATTAAGTTGTTACTTTATTCAGCAAGTCACGGTTTGTGAACACAGACTGGTAGCATCATCATTTCTCCAAAACGTTAACAAAGAATATCATCCTGTATTGAACAAAAACTACCTGGTGGCAAAGTTGGTAACACAGGACAGCTAAACAAATAAGTAGGTATTCATAACAGTACCACTTCTGTTATTATTATTATAACATTGTGTGAAAAATAGCCACATTGTTGATAGAGAAACAACTGTTGAAGCGCTAACTGTTCATTTCATCCGCTAAACAAAGATTTTGGACTATTAAGGGTACTTAACCATTAATTGCTTGAATTATTTTGCTACAAACGCCGTTCTTCCTCTAATTCGCAAACTGGTATTTATATCCTGTTCACGGGCTCGAAAAACTAAAGCGATTTGAATAGCCGTGATCGTTAGTGCGATACGAATGTGACTGCAGATGGGTATGGGATGGGGAGGGCCCAAGTAAAATAACTGGCGTGCTGGCACGCTTGGATGTTGACGGTGTTACATTTGACTGCAGTTGCTTGGGTTTTGCTTCTTTTTATTACTTTCTCTACACGTACTATGTGCATAGTGTGAACACGATAACGCAAAAACGAAAAGTCGGTAAAATACCAAACTTGGTATCTAAGTTCAGCATCTTCCGAAAATGCGACACGAAGATTTTCAAGAGAATCCTCCCCCCATCCCAAACTACCCTTTACATAAACGGATTGAAAATTTTGATCTTCTCAAAAATGGCTCTATAAAATAAATAGATTAGATATATTTAAGATATTTACATGACAAATAAGATGTATATTTTGAATTTTCTAGCAATAGCCTCTGCAGACCTCTATATTCTGGATGACTTTTATTGAATTTTTCATAACTGGTAAACCGTAAGCGATAGACAAAAACTTGCTACATAAAAATGTACTTCTCGATAAAACACACAACTTATGTCATATATACATTTTTTTGTTTTTGTGGAGTTGGCCGTTTTCGATGCATTTCTTGTTATTTATTTCAGTTTTAAAATACTTAAAATTTTCTCATACGGGAACTTGCCTACGCAAAGAAACGGATTTCAATACCATAACAACCACATTTTAAGGGGAACATATTTCTATAGATGTCCAAATGTTTCAGAAACTATTCCATGTAAAAGACAATGTTCTATTAATTTTGTTATTTTTTGGACCAGTTGCAGTAGAATTTTCAGTGTCAGTGTTCCTTAAAATAGGTTAGTGAGGAAATGGCTAAGCGATTTTTGTTTTATCCGTCTTGTTTATCAGCGTTCATTGCGAGGGGTAAAACCCTTAAATTGTATGATTTATTTTGCTATTTATACTGTTCTTCCTCTAATTCTCAAACCACTATTTATATCCCTTTCAACGTCACCACAACTGAAGCGACTTGAATAGCCGTGATCGTTAGTGCGATACGCAATGTACTGGCCATCCATTCAAAGCAGTTCGAGTCCCAACAACGGGAGTAAATGTCAAATGTTCCTGTGGTAAAGGAAACAGTTGCATTGATTTTGCTCTTTGGTATTAAAAAAATATCTGTAGTGTACCATTCACATGTCTTTCTCTACATCCCTGCAAATTATTCTTAAAAAACTTATGCCATTATTTACTTCATTCTAATCTAGAAAAATTAGCAGAAATAGTCTTATTACCTTCTTCCTTGTAAGTAGAAAGGAAATAACGGAGTAGCATAGCTTAAAGCGATAGTCAAAAGCTGGTTGCTATGTGACTGAAGTTCCATTGTTTGCATGGACATGAATTGATAAATTCCTGTATGAGAAAAGTTAAGCTTTTCGAACCTGAAAAAAAACAAAAAAAAAAAAAAAACAAGCAATATCTAAAAAACGATCAACTCCAGGAAAAGAATGTATGCAACATAAATTGTGTGTTTTGATGTGCTTTACATTTTTTGTGTGGTAAGTTTTTGTCTATCTCTTACGGTTTAGCAGTTATACAACATTCCGGAAAATGCACTTAGAATAAAGTAGTCTTCAGAGGCTATTCCCAGAAAATTCAAAATATACATTTTATTTGTCGGGTAAATATCTTTAATATACGATATTTTAATCAAAATCGTTAGAGCCATTTTTTAGAAGATCAAAATTTTCGAAGAAAATTCCATGTAAAGGGTAGGTTGGGGTGGGGGAATTTTTCTCAAAATCTTTGTGTCACATCCCTGGAAGATTCTAAACTTAAATACCAAGTTTGGTATTTTACCGACTTTTCGTTTTTGAGTTATCGTGTTCATAGACACACGGACACACACACACACGGGCCTTTTTGTGAAAATGCTTTTTTTGGATACAGGGGACCCTAAAACATATATTTCCGGTGAAATCTCAGTATCGAATTTTTGGGTGGAATACAATACTTCTCTACCCCTATGTACATTGTACATACGGGGCTAGAGAAAGTAAAAAAAAAACAAAAAACAAAAAAAAGCTCTACAGTTTTGTTGCAAAAATATTAATAATTTTACAATACATAACTAGCCTAATTTTATTGCTGAAGGTTAGTAAAATACGAAATTAGAAAAAAAAAATCCACTAAAAACTAAAACCTTTAGTTAATCATATTTTTGTATATGTGTATAACCATGCAATTAAGGGTTAACTGAAATAGCCCCGTTGAGTTTGCAACCCTTTTAACGCATCAAGAGATATCTGAAAACGTCAAAATACGAGGCAGTTGGGTCACCTGGTATGGGCACGTGGTAGACAAAACAGAAATATTTTACAAATTACGTAGTTATATAAATATAAACCGAACGTGATGGAAATCAGATAATCCTTGGCATAGTAAGTACGTACAGATAATACGATAATGATCGTTATTGGCACATGACCAGCAAGATCACTAATTCTATTCCATTTTAAATACAGAGTTTCATTCATGATTTAGACACTTTCAGCTCATGACCTTAGCATATTGCAGAAAAGTGATATTGAATAATTGATGTTCATTTGTTGCAAGCACTTAGAAGAAAGGTACACCCAGACCATCTTAAAGAATTAAAGTAATTAAATAAAAGAAGGGAAAGTTCTCATTTGTAGATACATTAGTTTTCTTCGAGCATCTACTTACATTGCCTTGCCCGTCCATAAATTCACACGAAAAAGCTACAAATGTCTATAGAACTTTCTTTTACTTTCTCTACACGTACTATGTACATAGTGTATAGAGAAGGTATTGCACTCCACCCAAAAATTCGATACCGAGATTTCACCGGAAATATATGTTTTAGGGTCCCCTGTATCCAAAAATAGCATTTTCACAAAAAGGTCAATGTGTGTGTCTGTGTGTGTGTGTGTGTCCGTGTGTCAATTGGTCAGTGTGTCCGTGTGTCTGTGAACACGATAACTCAAAAACGAAAAGTCGGTAAAAAACCAAACTTGGTATTTAAGTTTAGTATCTTCCAGGGATGCGACACGAAGATTTTGAGAAAAATCCCCCCCATCCAAAACTACCCTTTAGATGGAACTTTCTTCGAAAATTTTGATTTTCTCAAAAATAGCACTAACGATTTTGATTAAAATATCGTATATTAAAGATATTTATCTGACAAATAAAATGTATATCTTGAATTTTCTGGGAATAGCCTCTGAAAACTACTTTATTCTGGATGAATTTTACGGAATTTTGCATAACTGCTAAACCATATGGGATGGAAAAAAAAAATTACCACACAAAAAATATACAGCTCTTTAAAACACACAATTTATGTTATATACATTTTTTCGTGGAGTTAATCGTTTTTAAGATATTACTTGTTTTTAGTTTCAGCTTTCAAAAGTTTACTTTTCTCATACAGGAATTTGTCAACTCCTGTCCATACAAACAAAGGAACATCAGTCACATAGTAACCAGCTTTTGGCTTTCACTTTAACCTATGGTACTCCTTTATTTCACTTCTACTTACAATAAAGCAAGAAATATGACTATTTCTGCTAATTTTTCTCGATCAGCATGAAATAAATAAAAGATAAGCTTATAACAATAATAATTTACAGAGATATAGAGAAAGTCTTGTGAATGGAACACATCAGATTTTTTATTATTATTATTACTTTCTCTAGCTCCATATGTACAATGTACATAGGGATAGAGAAGGTATTGTAATGCACCCAAAAATTCGATACCGAGATTTCACCGGAAATATATGTTTTGGGGTCCCCTGAGTCCGAAAAAAAGCATTTTTAAAAAAAGGTCCATGTGTGTGTCTGTCTGTCTGTGTGTGTGTCTGTGGACAGCATAGCCCCAAAACAAAAAGACCGTTAAATACCAAACTTGGTGTTTAGGTTTAGTATCTTCCAAGGATGCGACACGAAGATTTTCAAGAAAATCCTCTCACTACAAACTACCCTTTACATGGAAAAAAGTTGCAAAATTTTGATTTTCTTAAAAATGGCTCTAACGATTTTGATTAAAATCCCGTATATTAAAGCTATTTATTTCCGAAATAAAATATTTCGAAATTTTTGGGAATAGCCTCTGAAGACCTTTTTATTGTGGATGAATTTTGCTTAACTGCTAAACCGTAAGAGATAGAAAAAGACCTTACTGCACAAAAAATGTACCTCGTGACAAAACACACAGTTTTTGTTCTTTACGTTTTTGTTGTGGAGGTACCCGTTTTCGAGATATTCCTTGTTATTGGTTTCAATTGCGAAGTACTTAAACTTTTCTCACACAGGAAGTGTCTGTTTTTCTTTTGTTCTACTCCTGGCCAAGCAAAGAAGTGATTTGCAATGACAATCGCATAACGACAGCTTTTAAAACATTTGACAATCACTTTAGCATAGTGCATTCCCTTATTCCCTTCTACTTATAAGGAACTAAGTAATAACATTCTACTAACATTTATCTTGATTAGCATTGTGTACAAAGAAGAATAATCTTTTGTAGGAGTTTTGTAGAGCAGCTAGAGAAAGTCATGTGAGTGTAACACATCAGATTTTTTAATATAGAATATTTTAATCAAAATCGTTAGAGCCTTTTTTGAGAACATTAAAAATTTCGAAAATTTTCCATGTAAAGGGTAGGTAGTTGGGGGTGGGGGATTTTCTTGAAAATCTTTGTGTCGCATCCTTGAAGATACCAAACTTAAATACCAAGTTAGGTTCTTAACGGTCTTTTCGTTTTTGAGCTATGCTGACCACAGACGCACACAAGCGGACATGTTTCTAAAAATGTTTTTATTCAAGGGGTCTCAAAACATGTATTTCCGGTGAAATCTTGGTATCGAATTTTGGGTGCAATATAATACCATCCCTATACACTATGTACATAGTACGTGTAGAGAAAGTAAAAAAAAGGGGTGAAAACTTCTCAGTTGAGAATATTGGTCAACTCGTGTCCATACAAACAAAGGAACTTCAATCACATAGCAACCAGCTTTCAACTTTCACTTCAACCTATGGTACTCCCTTATTTCGTTTCTACTTGCAGGGAAGCACGAAATAACACTATTTCTGCTAATTCTTTCTCGATTAGCATGAAGTAAATGGAAGCATAAGCTTTTCAATATTTTTTTCAGGGATGTAGAGAAAGTCGCGTGAATGGAACACCAGATTTTTTAAAATTAATTTACCTGTAAAATATTCAATTGGTAAGTTTATTTTTGTTTGCAATACTTATATATGTATATATGAAAGACTTTGACGGTGCAGGTGCATCGTCAAAGTTGTTGCCCTTTTTGTAAGGAAGGGTAGAGGACCACGGTTTGGAAACCGATGCAGGGGCGGTGACGTCATTGTGCCTCTGCAGACGTCGTCAGTCGTGCCAACTGTGGTGCAATGTGGTGTGAGATTGTTACTGACGTTTATTGGGGTGGCTTTGGAATTGGCCGGATTAAAATCCCCCTCTGGGCCAAAGTCGTGGAAACATAAACGTCAACTGAATCGGAATTACTACTGCGGCGGTCTCGATGATTCTACCACTACCACTTCCTTTATCTCTGTGCCCGCTTTCTGCTGAGCACAAGCAAATAAGTAAATATGGCCGCCAACTTTGGCAACGGAAGTGTAGCGAAGTGCTCTAACTTAAGTTGGAGGAAGGTAGTACCAGTATCTTGAACTCAATCTCTAATTGAAAGAAATGTTAAAAATCTGCTGCGTTACATTTACGTTATTTTTCTGTAACCATTGTTTCGCACAAAGTAAGTAGGAGAATACGGGAGGGGTCACATGCACATTCCCCCTCTTCTTTCGCTTGCTTGTGACGTAGCGCGGCACCAAAAAGTGTCTGTTACACCATCCAACAATACTATTTTACATTGCAATAAAGCATTTTATACAGCTCTTCTGCCTATGGTAACCAAAATAAGATGCATAAATAAATAAAAGTTATTTTCAGGACATCAAAGAAAACCAAAAAAATATTTATAATACAAATATTATAAGGAAATAAACCGATTTCCTAATATATAATCTTGAATGTATAAAAAGGTTTTCGACGATTCTCTTCAGGACAATAAGAAAGTCCAAACATTATTTATAATATAAATATTAAAACTAAGGAAATAAATCGATCAAGAGCATATCCCATGTTTTCTTTTATAGTTGTTTAATGCCCGCTTTTACCACAAATGACGCCGCAGGCGGTGACACTGATGATACATGTAGGTAATGAAGATGGAGCACCGGTGGAATGCAACGACAGGGGAGACCGGAGAGCAGGGAGAAAACCAGCACCTGCGCCGCTTTTTCCACTACAAATCCCACATGCGGTCGCTTTGTATCGAACCCGAGCCACCTAGGAGAGCGGCGAGTGGTATATCTCCTAATATATTATCTTGAATGTATAAAAAATTCGACTATTCTGTTCAAGGTTATTAAGAAAGTCCAATATTTATAATACAAATATTAAAATTAATAAGTATTAAATCCATTAAACATATCCCCTAATGTATAATCTTAAATGTAAAAGTCGAGAATTCTTTTCAGGGCAACTAAGAAGGCCCCACTTTTATTTATAATACAAATATTACAACTGAGTAAATGAATCAATTTGGTGCATATCCACTAATATATCATCTTGATGGTATAAAAAGTTCGAAGATTCTTAGAACATGGGTCATTAATGAAAGCGTTTGTCATCCTCAACTCGGACATAAAATGTAACTGCTTTTGATACATCTTATGAAGTCCAACTGTTACATTTTGCTTTCAGTAGCATTTTAGTTCAGTGTTTTCTGACTTTAGAAAAAAAAAAAAGTTAACTTTTGAAGGACTCATTTTTGCTGCCTAGCCATTCATTTTGTTTCTTAAGTTTTTCGATTTATTAAATGCTTTTATTATAATTCTACTAATGTGACTTTTTAATTACTTGTGAATCTAAAAGGTGATTTATTTTCTCAAAACTAAAGGCTCTGTAATTGAAGTGGAAAACGTGTTAACTTTTTCCCTGTGTTTACACTGTTCTTGTATATCATCATGGAGTCTAGTACAACCTTTATCAACGAGCGCGATTCCTTCACCGTTTACGCTGATATGCAAGAGGAGAAGGTTGAGTGCTATCGCTTACAGCACAAGTGACTGGCGTTTACTTGGATTTACCCATTGAAGTTATTTAACTTTTATAATGCTTGAAGGGTTATCTGCACACGCGAAATACGACGCTGTTTTTTATTTTTAAAGTTCCGGAGTCTGATCGGGACTCCGGCGCTGTATACCCTACTTTTTATTTACCTAATTTGTTTACTGTGATTACTGTATGTTTACTGAATTTCTGTTTTCCTTTTTACACACACATACACAAACATATAACATCCATGCCCAAGGCGGGATTCGAACCCACGATCCCCTGCGCTGCGAAACACCAAAGCGAGACGCTTTGGCGAGCGCGGCCATGGAGACCGGCTATACACGAAAAGGAAATAAGGGAAGACACAAGTCTAAAGCCATGGTTAAATCGTTCAAGGCCATGCAGTTAAAGGCGGGATATAAATAGAACAAAATATCTTACAAAACCTGGTCTCTATGTGACCCATGGACATTCCGTTATGTTTGCTTCACCTGGAGAGAAAAAGGAAGAACGATTTCCTGTTTAAGCCATGAATATGTAAGTACTTCAAATTTTAAACCAATAACTGGGAATATCTCCGAAACGGTTGACTTAAACAAAACAAAAAAAAAGTATTTAACATAATTGTGTGATTTAGGATATCTACATTTTTCGAGCAGTAAAATTTTCTCTGGTCGTCTCCTTAGCGCAATGGTAGCGCAGCTGCTTGCCAAGTAGATGACTTGTGTTTGATTCCCGGTACTGGCGTAGGGAATTTTCCCCTGCTGGGAGACCTCAGCCTCATGAGGTCCCTGGGAGGGCCAATTGAGGAGCTACTTGATTGAGAAGTAGCAGCATTAACCGGCCGGGAGGGACTCGAGGTGCTGATCATGTCTTACTGCACCCCATTCATGATGTCTTTGGGAGGATGCAGTGGCCGGGCGGTAGGCCAAGGTGTCTTGTGGACTGTCGTGCCATGGAGTTACGTTAAGATTTTTTCTACCTCTTATCTATAGGTTGCTGATTTTGAAAAAGTAATCCAGAATGAACAGTAGTATTCTAGACATTCATTTTATTTAATATAAAATACCTTAAACATATACTTTAATGAAAATTAATAGAGCCGTTTTTGAGAAAATACAATTTTTAAAAAAAAATGTTCAATGCAAAGGGTAGTGTGGGCCAGGGGAATTTTCTTGAAAAACATTTTGTGGCATTTTTGGAAAATGCTGAATTCTGTTCACACACCCGCACACATACACACGAAATGTTTCGGTAAATTCTTTTTAGGATTCAAGGGGCCTCAAAACGTGTGTTCTGCAATATCTTAATATATTATTTTTAGGTGGATTACAATACATTTTCTACCGAGGAATGAAATTAAAAATAGGTAAGAGAATCTTTCGCTTCAAACCAGCTTTTCATGACGACGAAAGCTCGTACAATATGCATCGGTATTGTGCATTAATCAATCAGGGGAAAAGGGATGGAAAAGGAGTGGAGAATACATGTCAGTGGGGCAGGTTATAAGTACAGGGCTTTAGTAAGCATAATTAAAGAAAGGATCCTAACCTCATCCTAGAGAATCTAACAGGGAACCTACAGAATCCATCACATTGACCGCTGAGACATCATGTGTTTTTCGTCATCCTGTCAAGACAAAGGAGCGGTAGCAGTGAGCTCATTTGTGTCAGAATTGGGCTTTATTTACGAGGGGTGAGCTCTGTTGGGGCAGACCCCTGTTCCCTCCTGGTTTTCGTTTGAACTCCCAAGTTGCCGCGCATGGTAACAAATAATAGAAAAATGACGATCGAAATGAGACGTTTCCGGGGGGTAATATTTAGTGCAAAAGTAAGGATTAATGGAGTAAGTAGATATATGCAGGGGAGACTGGGGCCTGCTGAGAGTTAATTGCTTCTTGTCAGACCCTACTCTAGCTGCAGCTTCCGGAACCCTAGCACAAACTGACACCTCAACACACAACCTCATAAATTCCTCGTGTAGTCTCCGAGTGCCTCAACTAACTTCATGTTTACATCTGTCAAAGCAGTGAAGAGTGATAACACACTGCTCAGGTAATAAAAGACTGGAAATTTCATAAGGTGATGCATCTATGCAATTTGACCAAAATTGTGAAAAACGCAAAAACATTTTTACTTTCTCTACACTTACTATCTACATAGGCTATACAGAAGGTATTCTAATGCACCCAAAAATTCGACACCGAGATTTCACCGGAAATACATGTTTTGGGCCCCCCCTGAATCCAAAAAAATCATGTTTACTTTCTCTAAACGTACTATGCACATAGTGTATATACGTACTATGTAAACTTAGTATTAGATTTGGTATCTTCCAAGGAAGTGACACGAAGATTTTCAAGAAAACCCCCGACCCCCAACTACCCTTTACATGGAAAAATTTTCGAAAGTTTTGATTTTCTAAAAAATGACTAACGATTTCGATTAAAATCCCGTATATTAAAGCTATTTACACATCAAATGAAATGTATATCTTGAATTTTCTGGGAATAGCCTCTGAAGAACTCTTTATTCTGGATGAATTTTGCTAAATTTTGCTTAACTGCTAAACGGTAAGAGATAGACAAAAACGTACTACACAGAACATGTTGATCTGATCAAAACACACAATTTATGCCCTTTACATTTTTGTTGTGGAGGTAACCGTTTTCGAGATATTCCTTGTTTTTGGTTTCAGTTCAGTTTTCTCAGACAGGAAGTGTCCGTTTTTCTTTTGTTCTACTCCTGGCCAAGCAAGGAAGCGATTTGCAATGACAATCGAATAATGACAGCTTTTAAAACAATTGACTATCGGTTTAGCCTAGTGTATTCCTTTATTTTCCTTCTACATGTAAGGAACTAAGTAGTAAGAACATTCTGCTCAATTAGCAAGGTGCAGGAAGAAGAATAATCATACGTAAAAAGATTTGTAGAAGAACTAGAGAAAATCATATGATCATCAGATTTTTAGAAAAAGATCCGTGTGTGTCTGTGGACAACATAACTCAAAAATTAAAAGTTCGTTAACGACCAAAGCTGGTATTTAAGTTCAGTATTCTCCAAGGATGCGACACGAAAATCCCGTCACCCCCAACTACCATTTACATGGAAAATTTTTCGAAAATTTTTATTTTCTAAAAAACGACTCTAACAATTTTGATTTAAATCTCTTGTATTTAAGATATTTACATGACAAATAAAATTTATGTTGAATTTTCTGGGAATTGCCTCTTAAGACCTCTTTATTCTGGATGATTTCTATTGAGTTTTGCATAACTGGTAAACCGTAAGACAGACAAAAACTTAAAACACAAAAGATGTAGATCTCGATAAGACACACAATTTACGCATTTTTTTCGTGGAGTTGGCCGTTTTCGAGATTTCCTTGATATTAATTTAGTTTTAAAATACTTTTCTCATACGGGAACTTGTGAAGTCCTGAACACGCAAAGAAACGAATTTCAATCCCATAGGAACCACATTTTAAAACATTTGACTACACTGATTTCCTCCATGCTAATGTTTTAGCATGAAATAGAAGAATAAGCTTATTAACAATTTGTTACACAGATGTACAGAAAGTCATGTGAATGGAACAAATGAGATTTCTTATTAATAAATAAATTTGAAATCCAAACTTGAACAAAATATATAGTTTTTTCCACTTGTAAATTTTAACAACCGATTAACCAAATCTATAGAAGTATGTGCGTGCTTACTTATAGGTACTCCGAACTTTAAGACCTATTTTCAAGAATTTTGCATGCCCAAAATGTTCCACACGATGCAATTGTTTATCACTGCTTATATTGCTTCTAAAGGTATATTAAAGTAAATAGTTATATTTTTCGAAATATTACACCAATTTTGCTAAATTACCAAAATTTGGAAAATAAGGAGTTTTGAAGAGGTTCTAAAAGGTAATAATTTTTATACAATGATTAGGGTAATATAAAAATCTGATATGTTACATTCACATGACTTTCTCCACTTGTTGATACAAAAGGTTATTTCTTTAACTCCATCGTGGTAATCGAGATAAAGCTTTAGCAGAAATGGTTTTATTAGTTCCTTCTAAATATAAGAGAAATAAGGTACGTTAAGTGGATTACTAGAATACAATAAGCTTTAAGTAGTAGTCAAATCTTTTATGAACGGATCAATGTATGATAACCTTGAAATTCCGTTGTGTTTACACCACCAAGAGAAGAAGAAGAAGAAGTCATGGATAAAGGTTTTCCATTTAAGAAAAGCATAATGATATGAAAATTCAAATCAATAACAAGGAATGTCTTGGAATAGTTATCTTCATAAAAAAAAAAAAAGGGAAAAAAAAAAAGAAAAACTACGTGCTTTAACAAGGTATACTTTTTTTTATCTCTTACGGTTTGCCAGCTATGCAGACTTCGGAAGGTATTCGTATAAAATTCGAAATGACCTAGATTTCATTTGTTGCGAAAATGACTTAGATAAGTAGCTTTTTTTTTTTAAAAAAAATCAGGATATCTTTATAGCCACTTTTTTTTATAAAATAAACATTTTAGAGAAACATTTCCATGTAAACAATACTTTGGGGTGGAGAAATTTTCTCGCGTTCTCGGAAGTTTGGTATTTAATCTTCTTTCGCTTTTGAGTTATGATGTTCACACAATCACACCGCCCCTTCTCACCAACACTTAAAGACCCTGTTTCTTAAAATTATTTATTAAAGGGAACACAAAACACATATTTTCAGGAAAATCTCTGGTAGAATGGAATACTTACTATGCAGGTTGTAACGTAACTCCAGGGCACGGCAGTCTACAAGGGACCAAGGCCTGCCGCCCGACTGCTGCACCCTCCATCTCGGTCCAAAGGCGCCAAGAATGGGGTGCAGTGCTGGAGAGAGAGACGTGTCCCTTCGAGTCCCTCCCGGCCCGTTAATGCGGTCTTCTCGATCTGAAGCCGCTACTTCTCAATCAAGGAGCTCCTCAATTGCCCCCCTAGGGATTTCATGAGGCTGAGTGCACCCGGACTAAGTCTTCCAGCGGAGAAAAATTCCCCACGCTGATACTGGGAATCGAACCCAGGTCTCCAGCTTCACATTCAGCCGCGCTACCACTACGCTGAGGAGACGGCCATTATATAGGCTGCAGAGAAGAAAAAATAAATATGTAATTAAAATGCATGCCTATTATCAGCACTAATTCGTGTTTTTGGGGTGGGGGTTTAGGGTATTACGGAAAAGACCTATATACGGATAGTCACCTGAGATTTGCATGTTTTAACAGCAGATAAGACCTGTATATTTGTCGTTTAACTATGCATATTACACTTCCGAGAATTGGGGGCTTAATGTTTGTCACTTAAAACCCCGACTAGAAAGTAAATGCGATCAAATTTCGTAATGGTTAAATGCCCGTCTCATTAAAGCGACTATAAAAAGCGTTAAGTGTTTAATATTCCTGCAGCAGATTTACAATTCAGCTTCTGAGAATATCCTGTTTTATTGCCAAGATCATGGCATGAAATGCTCACATACCGTGAAGCTTTAAAATTGCATAGCTAAGTAGGGAAATGTCTGCATGGGACAATAGGCAATAACAAGCGGAATAACACTGTCCCTTTTGTGCAGATATTTTATTGCTTCTCCGTTACAGGAATCCAAGTAGGTAAGTATCGCAAATGTTTTATAAAAAATCTGATGTGTACCATTCACATGACTTTCTCCATATCCCTGCAACAAATAATTCTTAAAAAGCTTATACTTCTATTCACTTTATGCTAATCAGATAAAAAAATTAGCAGAAAAAGTCTTATTTCTCGCATCCTTGTAAGTAGAAGCGAAATAAGGGACAACCGTAGGTTAAAGTGAGTTAAAAACTGGTTGCTATGTCAATGAAGTTCCTTTGTTTATATGGATAGGAGTTGACAAGTTCCAGTATGAGAAAAGTATACGTTTTTCATAGCAGAAACCAAAAATAAGGAATGTCACAAAAACCACGAACTCCACCAAAAAAATGTATAAAACATAAATTGTGTGTTTTACCGTGCTCTACATTTTTGTTAGTAAGTTTTTGTCCATCTCTTACGGTTTAGCAGTTATTCAAAATTTAGTAAAATTCATCCAGAATAAACTACTCTTCAGAGGCTATTCCCAGAAAATGCAAGATATACCTTTTATTTGTCAGGTAAATACCTTTAATATAGGAAATTTTAATCAAAATCGTTAGAGCCATTTTTGAGAAAATCAACATTTTCGAAAAAAATTCCATGTAAAGGGTAGTTGGAGGTGGGGGGATTTATCTCAAAATCTTCGTGTCGCCTCCCTGGAAGATACTAAACTTAAATACCAAGTTTGGTATTTTACCTATTTTTCGTTTTTGAGTTATCGTGTTCACGGACACACGGACACACACACACACACACACACACACACACGGACCTTTTTCCGAAAATGGTTTTTTAGATAAAGGGGACCCTAGAACATATATTTCCGGTGAAATCTCGGTATCGGATTTTTTGATGGAGTGCAATACATTCTCTATACACTATGTACATAGTGCCTATAGAGAAAGTAAAAATCTGATGTGTTCCATTATCTACTTGCTCTGAAAATAAAACTATTCCTACAAAAGATTGTTCTTTTATCTGCACCATGCTAATCGAGTTAAACATTAGTAGAATTGTCTTATTACTTACTTCCTTGTAAGTAGAAGAGAAATAAATCCATAGTCAAATCTTTTAAACGCGGGTCGCTATACGAAAAAATTGAAATTCAGTTCTCTTTGTTAGACTAGGACTAAAACAAAAGAGATACGAAACAATAGATGACTTCCCGGAACATCTCGAAAACATTTAACTATGCAAAACGATGTAGGTATGTATATAACATAAATTTTGTATTTTAACGAGATCTATATTTTTTGTATACCTCGTAAGTTTTTGCTCATCTCTGTCATCCAGATTAAAGAAGTTTTCTTTCCCAGAAAATTGAAGTTAAACAGTTCGTTTGTGATGAAAAAATATTAAACATATAGTATTTTAATAAATCGTTAGTCAATTTTTATAAAATTAAAAGTTTCAAAAATGTTCTACATACAGGGTATTTAGGGATATGAGTATTTTCCTGAAACTTTTTGTGTCACATCCTTGGAAAATACTGAATTTAAATATCAGATTTGGTATTTGAGTTATCCTGCAGACACACACACACACACGCACACATATACACACCACACCACACCACAAACAAATAATAAAACAAATAATATAATTTTATTGGATTAAGTATTTAGATATCATTAATGTAAGCTTATGTACCACAGGGCATGTAGCATTACCAATCAATTCAATGGAATATGTTATTAAATAAAGGCAAAAAAAAAAAAAAAAGGCGCGTGGACTTTTTCTAAATATACTTTTTTGAATTTAGGGACGCCAAAACATGTATTTCCGGTAAAATATCGGTATCGAATGTTTGAATAGAATACAACAGCTTCTCTCTCTACTTTTCCGTCACAATCCTGACTAATTTCTGCGTCGATACATAACTGCGAGTGAAACTTGGATACATTACTACACTCCAGAGGCCAGTTGAAACAGTGGCGTTAGGCAAAGGTGGTGAAATCTGCAGACAAGGTTCTTTTTTCTTTCTTTTTTGGGATGCATGCGGAATCATCTACATTAATTACTTGCAGAAAGGAAAAACGATAAATAGAGCGTATTATACATCGTAATTGCACCGGTTGAACGGCGAAATCAAGAAAAAAAAACGCCCTCATCTCGTAAAGAAACAAATTCTCACCCATCAAAACGATGCAAGGGTGCACACCAGCGCAGTTTCGATGACGAAAATATTAGAATTATGCTTCGAATTACTACAACATCCACCACATTCACCAGGTTTGCCCCCCCAGTGACTTTTCTTTTTATTTCCAATCTTGAAAAAGTGGCTTGGTTGAAAACGATTCACGTCTAACGAAGAGGTCAAATCCCTATTTTGAGGATCTTCCAAAATCTTATTTTTTGGTAGGCTTAGCAAGATAAACGCCGGGAAAATATATTGAGCTAAAAATATGTTGAAAAAAAATCTACCAAAAATTATTTGTTTTTCTATCTTTTTCTATGGACTTAGTGAACGTCCTAAGTACATGCTAGAGAAAGTACAAATATAATTGGGACTTTCTCCACTATTTACGTGTTTCACTCCAATCGAAAATTTGATATCTAGATCTCACTGGAGAAGCATTTTGAGATCCACTGAAACAAAAAAAAAATTCTGATGTGTTCCATTCACATGACTTTCTCTACATCTCTGCAAAAAAATATTATTATAAAGCTTATGCTTTTGTTTACTTCATGCTAATTGAGAAAAAATTAGCAGAAATAGTCTTATTACTTGCTTCCTTGTAAGTAGTAGCGAAATAAGGGAGTGTCATAGGTTAATGGGGTGGTCAAAAATTAGTTGCTATGTGACTTGTTTGTATGGACAGGAGTTGACAAATAGTTTTTATACTTTATACTGTGAATATATGTGTGTGTATAGATGTTACTGGGATAAGGAGGAAGGTATGCCAGTTGCAACCATCCAGATCACGATTCCTCAAGAGCAGATGCCCCATCTTGAAAGATGGCGACATACAGTACAACTTCAGGCTTCAGGGCATCCATGTATAACGTCACGCACTTACACAAGTGGAGCAGGTTAACAAATCATGTATCATGTGAAACATAAACGTCGTCCTAAGGATCGCGACGAGAAAGTTGCAGGAAATGAACCTCTGACCTTTGCACGTACCGACAAACGTCTATGCTCTTGGAAATTGGGAGCCAAATGTCAATGATATTCCGGGTAAATGTCACACGCCGTTATTCCCATCAAGGCTATGGGTTCCAAAAGTGTGTGTGTGTTGATTTAATTTTTGCTTTCTCTACACATACTATGTATATAGTGTATAGAGAAGGTACTGCATGCCACCCAAAAATTCGATACCGAGATTTCACTGGAAATGCATGTTTTGGGTCCCCCTGAATCCAAAATAAGCATTTTGGAAAAAGGTCCATGTGTGTGCGTGTGTGTGTGTCTGTCTCTAAAACGAAATACCATACTTGGTATTTAAGTTTGGTATCTTCCAAGGATGCGATACGAAGGTTTTCAAGAAAATCCCCCCACACAAAAAATTCGAAAATTTTGATTTTCTCAAAAATGACCCTAACGATTTTCATTAAAATCTCTCATATTTAAGATATTTACATGCCATATAAAATTCAATATTATTTATTCTGAATGATTTTTATTGAATTTTGCATAACTGGTAAATCGAAAGAGATAGACATAAACTTACAACACAAAAAATGTAGACCCCGATAAAACACACAAAATATATAATACACCATTTTTTCGTAGAGTTGGCTGTTTAGGATTTAGCTATTTGCTTGTTATTGATTTGAGTTTTGAAACACCTTTCTCCTGGCCACGCAAAAAAACGGACTTCAATGCCATAGCAACCATATTTTAAAGTATTTTAGCCTAGTGTATTCCCTTATTTCCCTTCTACTTATAAAGGAACTAAGTAATAAGACCGTTTCTGCTAATGTTTTAACATTAAATATATAGAAGAATAAGCCTATAATTTTTTACAGAGATATTGATAAAGTCATGGACCACATCAGATTTTTTTTTATGTAGCTTAACGTCCTTTAACCTGGTTGGTTATATCGGACGATGAATGAAATTGGTGAAATGATGCTCAAATGATCTCGGGGTCTATGCAGCTTAAAGTCTTCTCAGGATAAGGGAAAACCCTGAAAAAAACAACCTTCGTCACCCTAAGCAAGATTCGAACTCACGACCTTTTGAATGTGAGACAGGCTCGCTACCGAGGTTGGGTACTTGGATTAATTCTTTTTATCACACATGCCGTGTGAGGGACAGGAGTTGGATAGCTAGAGTAAGACTATAGCCGGGATTTGAACCACGGATCTCCCGGTCTCTAGCTATTTGCTCTACCACTGAGCTACCATGGCAATATACCGGCATAGTATTGAAAATCTCAACTGATAAACCACAAGGTTATCTCAACTATTATGGTCAAATAGAATTGATTTAATTGTTTTTTCACACAAGCCATGTGTAGGACTGGAGCTGGATAGGTATAGTCAGACTGAAAAATGCAATGCCATAGCCGGAATTGGTTTGATAAACAACTATTTGATGTCGTTGAATTGTAACGTTTGTTAAGATTGGTTTGTACATATGCACTAGATAAAGTATTGTATTCCGCCCAAGGATTCAATGTCAAATTTCGCCATTTGAGGTCCTCTGAGTCCAAAAAAATTAGAAAAACATTCGTGTGCGTGTGTGTATGGACAGCGTAGCTTAAAATGATAATACCATTAAATACCAAACTTGATATTTATGCTTAGTAACTTGCAAGGATGCGACACGAAGATTTTGAGGAAAATTCCACCACTCCGAACTACCTTTTACACAGAAAAAAAATATTGATATTCTCAAAAATTGCTTAAAGATTTTGATTAATATTGTATATTAGACATACTTACACCACAAATAAAATGTATATTTTGAATTTTCTATGAATAGCCTCTGAATTCATGCTGAATTCTTCATGACTGGTTAAACCATAGATAATAGATAGACAAAAACTTACTACACAAAAAATGTAGATCTCGTTAATATCTCGGAGATATTTCTTGTTATTGGTTTCAGTTTTAAAATCATTTTCTCTTACAGGAATTGTCAACTCCTGGCAATACAAAGAAACAGATTTCAACCACATAGCAACTAAATTTTGAAAGATTTGACTGTCGCTTTAGTCCTTATTTCACTTCTACTTATAAGGAAGCATAATAAAACCATTTCTGTTAATGTTTATCTCAATTACCATGAAGTAGACAGAACAATAAGTTTTGCAACAATCATTTGTTACAGAGATGTAGAGAAAGTAATGTGAATGGTCACAACAGATTTTTTTCATTTTTAAACTATTAAACGAGTACACATTCATACTTCCAAATTCTATGGGGGTAGGATTGCTTCTAATTAAAGAAACATTCCTTGCCTCAGGCGGGAATCTAGACCACAAAGACAGACGCCAAAAGTATTGTACATAATGACCTAGGAAAACTAAATTAGTGTTAAATGGGAGGTTAAATGTTTAAATTTATGTTCTTAAGTTTCACAAATTAATATACATTTCTTTATTAATCGCTACACTAATTTACTGTGTACTTTGCCAACAGATTCAACCCTGAGATTGTCGAGCTATTGGGTCCTACTTATATCTTCAGTCTAATACTTACTATCTGGTATTACTTAATTTTCATTTTCACTTGCACCTAGACGGCCGGGGTTCGATCCCAAGCGACCGCATGTGAGATTTGTGGTGGACAAAGCGGCGCCATCGCATTCCACCGGTACTCCATCATCATTCATGTATCATCAGTGTCACCGCCTGCGGTGCCATAAGTAGTTAAAGCGGGCGTTAAACACTACAAAAAAAAATCACTTGCTCATTTATTTTTCTCTTCCCCAAAATCTCCAATTTCGATTAAATTTCTCTTAGATTTTACATTCATTAGCTTTATCGGTAGAATTTCTTTCAGTAAGTTGCCCATTTCTTTTTACCTAGCCACCCTAAGCATCCTAGTTTCTTCATATTCTTAAATTATATTCCATTATTTATCCTTCAGGTGACACAAGGGGAATTTCTCCAAATCACACACTCTCTCTTCTCAAACCCTTCAATTTCTTCACACCTGTTCTAGCCCATGCAAAACCTTCTCTTTCTGCTTTATCACATACATCAACATAGTTTTCCCTTTTCCACACCACTTTCATGTCTCTTTACGTCACAAACGAGCTTGTTATTATTTATTCTCTATCAATATATTCCATTCTTAACTTAATTTATTTCAAAAACTTATGTTGTAGTGATTCCCTGGCTTTCCACATATCACCAAAACCAATTTTCAACATTATTTTCTTTATCTTATATGGCCATGAATATTTTTTATATAGTCTTTCCTGTACTACCAAACACTGACGTACAATATTCTATTTGTCTAACTTTCTAATTCTCACCCAGTATTTTAGCACTCTTTCCACAATTATCCCTCTATCTTCCTAGTTCTACTTGTGCTACTCCATTTGATGAAGTCCTGCTAATCCCAAAATGTGTAAAAGTTTCTGTGAATCATATCCATACTTGCATGCCATATCTCCTTCCCATAGAGCATTTTTGGCTCCACTACTCTCTCTAGCCATTATCCTGGTAATTTGTCTAAGCGCACTTTGATAACTTTTAGTGAAATTTTACCTTAAGCCAGTATCATTCGTGTTTACTCGCTCCACCCACCCTTAGTACTACTTAATCTTTCTTCCAGATAATCAAACGTATTGACCACCTCAAATTCTCTTTCTTACCAATACCATTTCTCATATTTTATTTCCTTTTTTAAATACATAAAATAATTTTTGTTTTACTTGCATTAATTCTTAGACTCCGTTTCTTATATTTATCTATTGCTTGGATGAGAGGATAAAAAAACCCATTTCTGGTTTTATTTCGTCATTGTTTTCTACCCAAAATCAGTTGCTTCAATATAAACTTCCATTCTTGCACCAACTTCTACTGCCTCATAACAACATTCCTCCCTGTATTCTGCGTAGAGCACATCTTATCAAGAGAATAATTCTTTTTATCTAGGGTTATCAGTCTTTTTTTTCCACTTGGTGAATGCCGCATCGTCTACTCTTTCTACTATCTCTACTGCGAACACTTAGGTGCATAAAAATTTATTGTACATTTCTCCGGATTGCAATATTCTCTATTTCGTATATACATAGTAAATAGAGATACTCCACTCAAAAATTCGACCAAACTACCCTTTATTTGAAACTTTTACTCAAAAATATCTCTGAAGATTTTCATTAAAATGCCGTGACAAATAAAATTTATATCTTGAATTTTCTGAGAATAGCCTTTTCTTTCCGTTGAATTCCTCTGCATTATGAATGCTTTTTGTATTACTGGTAAATCTATGTGAAAGACAAAAACTACAGAAAAAGTTTAGATCTCGTCAAAACACAAAAGTTATATGAAATACATTTTTGTTGTGGAGCTAACCATTTCCGAGATATTATTTACTATAAATTTAAATGTTCCAGTTCTTTTACTTTTTCGAATTGAAAATCAATCATCCTGGCCAAGCGAAGAGAACGGAATTTCAATACCATCACGTAAGCAATCAGCTTTTAAAGGATTTGACTCTGCTTTAGCTTATCGTACAAGGAAATAATATTTATTACTTATAGCCATTTCTGCTAAAGTTTATCCTGACATTTTTTACTTTCTCTTCACGTACTATGTACATAGTGTGTAAAGAAGGTATTGTAATGCACCCAAAAATTGGACACCGAGATTTCACCGGAAAAACATGTTTTGGCTCTCCCTGAATCCAAAAAAGTAATTTTTGGAAAAAGGTTCGTGTGTATGTCAGTCTATCTGTCTGTCTTTGGACAGCATAGCTCAAAAACGAAAAAACCCTTGAATACCAAACTTGGTATTTAAGTTTGATATCTTCTAAGGATATGACACGAAGACTTTCACACGAAGAAAATCCTCCCACCCACAACCACCCTTTACATGGAAATTTTTTTGAACATTTTGATTTTCTCAAAAATGGTTTTAACGATTTTGATTAAAATATCGTATATTAAAGATATTTACCTGACAAATAAAATGTATATGTTGAATTTTCTGGGAATAGCCTCCGAAACTACTTTATTCTGGATGAATTTTACGAAATTTTGCATAATTTTTAAACCGTAAGAGATGGACAAAAACTTACCATACAAAAAATGTAGGACACGTTTAAACACACAATTTATATTATATACATTTGTTTCGTGAAGTTGATTGCTTTTGAGATATTCCTTGTTTTTGGTTTCCGGTTTGAAAAGCAGACTTTTCTCATACAGGAATTTGTCAACTCCTGTCCATACAAACAAAAGAACTTCAGTCAAACAGCAACCAGCTTTTGACTATCACTTTAACCTATGGTACTCCCTTATTTCCCTTCTACTTACAAGGAAACAAGTAATAAGACTATTTCTGCTAATTTTTGCTCGATTAGCATGAAAAATATAGAAGCATAAGCCTTTTAACAATAATTTGTTGCAGAGATGCAGAGAAAATCATGTGAATGGAACACATCAGATTTTTGTTTGTTTAACGATACATGAAATGAAGATGGAGCACCGGTGAAATGCGATAGCCGGAGAAACTGGAGAGCCCGGAGAAAACCCGCCCCTACGCCGCTTTGTCCTCCTTTGTCCAGGCAAGACTGGTCTGGACTCCGGAGCCAGATTCTCACCCTGATGATGCCGAACGCAGCTTTCGGCGAAACATCAGTTATGCCAACAACTGGACCACGGCCAACAAGCCCGGCAAACTTAGATAATAAGGTTGTCTAACGAATTTGATTAAGCTACCGTATATTAAAAATATTTCCATTACAAAATGAAAATCTTAAATTTTCTGGAAATGGCCTCTAAAGTCCTCATCTTCTGCATAACAAGTAAATCGTAAGAGATAGAAAAAGAACTTACAACAGAAAGATATACATCTCGTTAAAACACAGAACTTGTTTATTTTTTGTAGAATTAACGATTTGCGAGATATTTTAATCATTGTTTCAATTTTAAAATAATTATACTTTTCTCAAATAGGAAGTCATCACCTACTTTGTTTTTTTAACTCCTGTCCATGCAAAGAGACACGCATTTTAAAGAAAAGCTACAGCTTGTATGATATTTCACTATCGATTTAGCCTAATGTATTCACTTGTTTCTCTTCTACTCACAAGGAACTAAGTAATAAGATCACTTCTGTTAATGTTTATCTCGAATAGCATGTTGTAGATTCTTGATAGAGGAACTATTTTTGTAAAAATAGTTTGTTTCTGGAGCAGATAGAGAAAGGTATGTAAATGGAGCACATCAGAATTATCTTATAGACCAGTTCGCCACCAGTGTAGCATACCGCTGGTGTTTTAGCCCTCACTGAGTTAGGTATATTTTCGCCATGTTAAGGTGGGGTATCTACCGGGCGCAGCGACAGTGGTGTTAATTAGGCCGGTCTCACAAAACACCTCTGCCGTTCTTGTGCATCATCCATCAACGTCACATAGCGGCCACCCACATGCCTGTTCTCCTTTCCTGCCTAATCCCTGCTCGGGCCGGTTCCTTACACAAGCATATCCTAGATATGTTTCAAATAACGCTCAGTATATGTTTCAAAAACGTTACTCTAAGGATAATATATTACTTATAATTTCGATTTTATCTTTATGAAGTAGTAGTATACTTTGACTTGCACGAATGTGTCAAATGTATTTTTTAGTATTTAGCAATGACACAAGGTCTGTAAACTTTGATATTTTACACTCTAGTACATAATTGTAAATTCTAAAACATATTTGTAAATATGTATTGTAATTTGTTGACATTTATGGAGAGTACATAATACAATAATCATGTTTTAGTTTTATATAATTACTAATAATAACTATTATGTCGATTATTAGAAAACTATCATCTGACATTACATCAGTGTTACATATAATTAAATTATACTTGTTTATACATTTTAACACTAATTTTTATACTCTTTGTTTTTATGTGCATGCAAAAAAAAAAAAAAAAAAAAAGCAAAAAAGAAAGCTCATATGCTTTTATAGAGCACATTAAGTATAGTGCAGTGGCGTACAGGACTCAAAAGCAAATGATGTGATCGTATGCCTATTCTGCTGTTTTTGTAACCCATACTTCAGCACTAGAGCTTTTTTTTTTCTTTAATTTTCGTAGGATATAAACATATGTATACATGTATATCGCTTAACAAGTTCTATGTTCAGTGGCTTCCTGGCCTAAATGAACCTACAGAATGCTATCTAATCTAATATAGAGGAAGCAAATTATTTTTCATTAAAAGGCTCGTATTGTTCGTATCACCGGTATTGCTTATCTTCCTTTTCCAAGTCTTCTGAATCCAAAAGAAAAAAATCTTATATGTTCCGTTCACACGAATTTCTCTACCTCTTCTGTAACAAACTATACTTTTAAAGCTTATTCTACTATCTAGTTCATGCTAATCAAGGTAAACATTGGTAAAATGGTATTTTTACTTAGTTCCTCTTAAGTAGACGGAGAATAAGGAAATATACTTGGCTAAAAAGATAGTCTAGTTCTTTAAAGCCGATCTGTCTCTATGTGAAACAATTGAAATTCGGTTCTCTTGGCACAGCCAGGAGTAAAACAAAAGGGAGATGAAACGAATGGCGACTTCTGGTTTGAGAAAAGATTAATTATTCCAAATTTGAAACCGATTAACAAATAATGAATCGGAAATGGTTGTTCATAAAAAAATAAAGAAACTAGAAGAAAAGAAAAAAGGGCATAAATTGAATGTTTTACTCCTGACCATGCAAAAAGAACCGAATTTCAATCCCATAGCAATCATCTTTTAAAGAATTTGACTTCCGTTTTAGCCTAGTGTATTCCCTTGTTTCCTTTCTACTTACAAGGAAGCAAGCAATAAGACAATTTAGGCTAAGTTTATCTTGATTAACATAAAATAGATAGAACAATAAGCTTTTATTGGAACATTTTGTTAAAGAATAGGTCCAGAAAGTCATGTGAATGAAACACATCACATTTTTTTTATAGTGTTATGTATATAGTCCCCTTTAACTCCTGAGGTCATATCGGGGGGCTTTGTTTTAGAAACAAGTGCTAGTATTTTCTCCCTAAGCTGTGTTTAGCAGTAAAATACTGAAAAGAAGTACACACGTTCACTCTCATATGTATACTTAGATTTTGTGGGGACTACTCGACCATAAAGGTAACCAAGAATATTTAAAACATAAGTTTATTTAGAGTATTATCTATAACTAAATAGATTCCATTGACACGTGTATTCAGGTTCAATAAGGCTGAAGATGTTCTCTAGTTAAAGTCGTAAGTCCGTGCAACGTTTTGTTTTAGGCTTTTGAACGACAGTATACTGTCTGTTTTTTTTTTTTTTTTTCTTTTTCTCCTGAATCAAAGAATTTTGATGATTTTCGAATGTTCTTTGAAGTTATGTGTGAATCTTGCGGTGAACATCGTTATCTCTGTAAGTCCTAAGTCATCGTGCAGAACTGTATTGCGCACTACCATGATGACACCAAGCCATTTATCGGGGACTGGCATTCGGGAAGTCGTGAGTTCGATTCCCGCGTCCGACCCCTCTGAGAGATGGGGTTTTCAGGGGTTTTCCCTGGTCATCAGGCTAATCCTGGGAAAATTACTTCCTGTTCGTTCATTTCAACTCCATTTCATTCCAACTGATCTGTTTCAGGGTTGTAAACGTCGGCAAAGACTGTGGTGTTGGCGTGTTTCTGTGGTGGTGAATGCACTTTGAAAATACAGCTCTCGGCCGCAGGATGGCGTTGGAGCCTCTGTGGAACTAATGGTGTTCAGCCAGTCTCCTTCCGGCGTCGAGATGAACTGTTTGGACTTTTTTTTTTTGGAAGTTTTTAACGCCAGCTTTTACTGCTCTGGCGCTGCAGGCGATGACACTGATGATAGATGAAGATGGAGCGCCGGTGGAATGAAATGGTGTGGGAAACCGGAGGATCCGGAGAATCTCCATTCCCACTCCGGAATCCCTTACATAGTGGACGTTGTGCGAGAAAGAGCTCGCACAATATACACTAAACTTGCTCCCCACCCAAATCCCCAGGTGAACACTCTCGGTCTTTACGACCACACGCTGCCTAGGAGACGCGTAAGCTACCGCCTTCCCAAGGACGCCTTGGGATGGTAGTTTTCCGGCCGCCTCTCCCTTTACTGTTCTACCCGCCAAGTTAAGCAGCATCGGGCATGGACACGACTCGGACGGGTGACCATCCAGTTGTACTCCGACCAGATCTGCAACACTGGCTTCCCCCACCCCGTACCTATATCCCTTCAGGTCTCCCCGCTAGCCGGCACTGCTTTCCTTGACAGCCCGCAAGCGGCTGGCCAAGGTAAGCAGCATCGGGCCTGGTCCCTCTCTGGGTGGGTGGCCACTCAGATAGGTAAGTCAGCCCGCGCCGGCTGCACAGAGGGAAACACCCTGCCCAATTACTTTGACACAGACAAAAACGCTTGCATTAGACTACATCTTTTATATCACACGGGTAAATCCGCGAGAAAAGCGGATAGGTACCGTGGTGATTTGCCCCCGCCCGAGTACACTCGGGCGACTAGTTCCTGCTCCTGGCTCCTGGCTCCTGGAAGCTATTTTCAGACACCTGTCGCATGTACAGTAAGTAATTTCTTCAGGATCCGAAAATCTCGAGTGAAACGCTTATGCCTGAGTTTAAAACCTGATTTTTCTTCATCGCTGCTTCACCATAAACTTCTTCCATCATTCTCAATGTCTCTGAGGGAGATTTGTTCAACAAATCCCAAACGTTGTTTCAAGTGCTCCGTTGCCGACACTGTGAAATGAGATAAGCAAACATGCATACACAACAAAAACTAGTTGCCAAGCAAAAACAAAAATCATTATTAGCATGAAAATTGGAATGCTGAGTCGCTACCAACACCTATAAATATAATACCCTTTACTTTCTTATGCATTAAAGAGAAAAGAAACAATCCCGGGGATTTTTTTGATCTAGGTTATATTAGGGAACATCATGGTGGTTCTTTCCTCGCGGTCCGGCTTCGGCCTCCCGTCGAATACTCTTATATGTACTATCTTCCTGGGGTCTGACGTACGATAAGTTTATGATAGCTGCAGTGTGGACCACCCTCCGGAATGTTCCAACCAACCAATTATGGTGATCCTGACATCAGTCGTACGTATCTGTCCTGTATGGTTTGAATCCTTTTGATTTGGGGCTGAAGCAGAACCCAGCTTGAACAACCATATTGCCAAATTGAACGAATTATTGACTTATATATGAGACACTTATATTACAATGATAGTAATGTTTTTGTTTAGAATATAAGTGTATCAATTGGTGTATATTCAAATATGGCCTAATTCTTTGGGGTGGTGTTAACATAGTAAATTAATTTTTTTGTCTTCAAAAGAAAATTAATAGGATAATTAAAAAAAGTTCCTTTATTACCTCATGTAGACCTTTATTTATTGAGCTAGGCAGTTCAACTTTTATAATATTTATATTTTAGATAATTTAGTATATATACATGCCTCTCGTCATAGACATATTTTGAGGATGGATATTCATAGTTATAGTACTAGATACAGGTCCAATGTAAACATTCCATATTATCGACTAACAAAATCTCAGAATAGTTATAAGTACTTAGGTATTAAGTTGTATAATAACTTCCTGATAGTGTTAAATGTTTAAACATGCAGAATTTTAAGTCCAGGATATATACATGGTTAGTCAAACATCCTTTTTATTCTATACATGAATATTTTAATGATAAATTTTGTGATCTTGTTTTGTAATTTATTATGACAAGGTTATTGTACTGCTTTCAACAGACGTCGTCAATGCCTATATAGTGCTTTTAGACAAAATAAAAATGAAATGAAATGAAAATGTATTCTATTACGACATTTTTTTTTTTTTTTTCAAAATGTCGGTTATATGCGTACTCCACGTGAGCTTAGAATTAAGTGTCAGTCCGAGATTTTGATTATAGTCGATGTTAGTATAGGGCTTTTACTTTTAACACATACTTTAGTATATACTTTTAGCAAGGCTTTATATTCCGCTGGTGTGGTCCACGGAATACGGTCATTATACATTCCACGTGACAGTCCGCTAAGTCGCTATCCTCCAAGTGTTTTCATTACTCGTGACCTGTTTCGGCTCGCATCTTTAACTGCCCATGAAGAAGTTGACGTATGCATAACAGCAAACATAAATCTCAAGGTCTCAGATGCTCAAAACCGTTTTTTACAGTTCGATACGCGCAAGAGAGCGAACTGAAATTCCACTCATAAAAAAATTAATGGCAAGTAATCAAACTGCTTCTTCCGTAATGCCGATTTTATTGCGATGGTCTTCGCCCCATAACCTTAAGACACTGAGATGGGTTATAGTACCGAATATAGCTGTAAATCACAAGGACGTGTAATGAGACGATAATTTTACTTTCTTATACCGAGAGATGATTATAAGTATGCAAATATAGAGGAACAGAAGAGAAAAGTATTGCATTGCACCCAACATTTTGATACCAAGAATTCATTGAAAATACACTTTTTAGGGTCACCTGAATAAAACAAAATTATAAAAAGGTCTATGTTGGTCCGAATTTATGAAAAGCATAACTAAATACCATATAATAAAAATATGATATGTTCCATCTATATAACTTCCCCTGTCTCTTCTGCAAACAAACTAGTCTTACAAATGGTTATTTTATCTGCGCAATGCTAATCAAAATAAACATTAGTATAAATGGTTTTATTACTTTAGTACTTAGTTCCTTATAACTTTTATAAGTAGAAGAGAATATACTAAGTTAGATCGATAGTTAAATCTTTTAAAAGCTTCTTTATGAGTTTGGTATTGAAATTCAATTCTCTTTCCAAGGACAGGAGTAAAACAAAAGCTATATGAAATGAAAACTAACTTCCTGTTAGAGAAAAGTTTAAGTAGTTTAAAACCAAAACAAATAACAAGGAATATCTCAGAAACGGTTAGCTTTTAAAACATGCGTGTATGACATAAATTGAGTGTTTTAATGAGATCTACATTTTTGTGTAATGATTTTGTCTACCTCTTACGCTTTACCATTTATTCAAAATTTATCCACAATGAAGAGGTCCAGAAAATTCAGTATATGCATTTTATTTGCCATGCAATATATTTAATATACAATATTATAATCAAAAGCGTCAGAGCCATTTTTGAGAAACACAACATTTTCAAAAAAAATTTCCATGTAGAGGGTAGTTTTGAGGGGAGAATTTTCTTGAACATGTTCATGTCGCATCTTTGGAAGATACTAAACTTAAATACTAAATGGTCCTTCGATTAGCGGCATGCTGTCCACAAATACACACACTGATATTTTCTAAAACTGTTTTTTTTTTTTGGATTCAGGGGTCCTCTAAACATGTATTTCCGGAGAAATCTCGGTATCGAATTTTTGGGCGAAATACAATATCTTCTCAATCCACTATGTGCATTGTACATACGTGATACAGAAAGTAAAAATGTCGAAAGCTGATGATTAGAGAGGCTGTATACAAAATGGGTAACAGAGCGGTGTGATACTGTACTGTACCCTCAAATTCAGTTTCTCCCAGAATCCTATAATACAACTCTAGAGAGCTGGTAAATGGAGGGGAAGTCTGACATCTCCCCACTCCATCTGGCGTTGCTATTAAGAGTGTTGTTCGGCATGTAAAGTACAGCAGTGGCGGAACTAGCAAATTTTAAAGGCCAGTAGCCCGGTAAAAATATATGTATTGCAGTCTTTCTTCCTCAAATGAGGCTATTAAAACATGTTTATTCCTTTCTTTTTTCGGGCGTATAGTAGAACAGTGACACATTTTCTCGACATGTCAGGCTTAATGGTAGACACAAAGAGACTCAGTATTGATAGCAGGGCATCTTTATTTAAACTGGAGCGTTATTAATCTTAGTATAGTTCAATTTTTTATGATCATACCCGAAAGTTTAGCTTTTCCATGCTAATTAGCATTTGCAGAACTAAAATATCGTCTGAAGTTAACGTTTTTCACGTAGCACACTATTTTCAACACAGAAACATTCTACACGAAATTTGTTTCTAGCATTCTCGTGTGCTACTCTCAATGAAATGCCTGTTGTTATTCGGCATGTACTTACACAGCTAAGCAGGTACAGTGAAGTGGGTAAGGGAGGGGAGCCAATGCTTGCGCTCAAATTTGAACAAGCTCCCCAGGCCTGCTATAGAAGCTGGAGAGATCTTATATACCACTCAAAAATTAATAAGTACTGATATTTTACTGGAAATATATCTTAATGGCTATATTATGAGTTCACTGGATGAAGACAAAGTATTTTTACTTTCTGTGTTGTTTACCTGTGATTATAGTAGGGGAAATATTGGCATATCACACAAATTTTGGATGCATATATCGCAGTATAAATGCATCTTTTGAGATACCCCAAAGCTAAAAAGCCTTTTTTTTTTTAAAAAAAAAAAGGTCCGTTTGTGTCCGTGTGTGCATAACTCAAAAATGAAAATTCGATTAAATATAAAACTTGAAATTTAAAGTCAGCATTGTACAAAGATTTAACTCAAAGATTTTCATGGACTTTTTCCACCCCAAGCTACCCTTTACATGTAAATATCTTGGTTATTTTTTATTTTGTCAAAAATGGTTCAAACGATTTTGATTAAATACCATATGTTTGAATTATATCCTGTACTTTCTAGGAATAGTCTCTGAATTAATTAAACGCCTTAATTGTTTTAATTAAACACCGAACTTACCTCATTAAAGACTGTTACTAGCAACATAATTATAACCTGTGCATTTTAAGATGTCAAGTTATGTATTCATCCAATTATTTATCTATTTCCTCATTATTTCTTTATAAAATAATTATTCATTTAATAATGCAATGATTCTGGTGTCAACTACCTCCGTGGTCGAGTGGTCAGCGAGCTTTCACACCTGGAGTTCGATTTCTGGCTGGGTGGAGTATTTTCCTTTCACCAAAATTATTCCTTTTCTCCCACAGAGTCTGGAAGTAGCACATGGGAGTGAATGTGTGTTTAATTATATAAAATTATTAACCTGATGGCAATAACCTACAGTTAATATATGAGTTGTTTCACAAGTAAACACTATAGAAGTTAATAGGTGGCTATACAAATAAAACAATTTTTAAAATAATATGCCATAGAGGAAACAAAATGGAACAGAAAAGGGTAGAAAAAAAAAGAATGAGTCGTTATGACAACAATAGGAACTATAATGATGTTTATTAATTGTTTATTCAAACGCAGCATACTTATGGATGGAAGGATGGGTGAATGGACGGACGGATGCGCGAATGTTTGCTTCACACTAATAGAGATAAAATTAGCAGAATTAGTGTTACTTACTTCCTTGTAATTAGAAGAGAAATAAAGGAGCATCTATGATACCGATAGTCAAAAGCTGGTTGCTATGTCATTGAAATTCCTTTGTTTGTATGGCTAAGAGTTGACAAATTCACGGTATGAGAAAAGTATACGTATTTTAAAGCTGAAACCAATATCAAGGAATATATCAGAAAAGGTAAGCTCTACAAAAAAAAAAAACTATATGACAAAATTATGTATTTGAACAATATCTACATTTTTTGTTTAGCAAGCCTTTGTCTATATCTTACGTTTTACTTGTTATGCAAAACCCATTCCGAATAAAGAGGTCTTCAGAGGCTATTCCCAGAAAACATGAAACATTTTATTTATCAAGTAAATATATTTAATATACGATATTTTAAGCAAAGTCGTTAGAGACATTATAGAGAGAATCAAAACATTTTCGAAAATTTTTCCATATAAAGGATAGTTGATGTAATGGATTTTCTTGAAAATCTTATCGCATACTTGCGAGATACTAAATTTAAATACCAAGTTTGATATTTAACGGACAGTTCCTTTTTGAGCTATGCTTTCCACAGACACACACACCATTTTATAATATTTTTGGATTCAGGGGGTCTCAAAACATGTATTCCGGTGAAATATCGGTATCGAATACAATATGTATTCTACTTCTGTATACATTGTCTACACAGTATGTGTAGACAATAAGTAAACAGTTATTAATGAAGAGAAATAGTAATAATAGAAAAAATGAAACAAACACAGAAAGGTAGCGATAGTAAACAGACGCATCGAGTGTAGTCTAGAGTATCAACATGAAAAGTAGAAAAATCTGATGTGTTTAATTCGTATAACTTTCTCTACATTTGTACAATAAATTATTGTTAAAAAGCTTATTCTTCTATTACATGCTAATCGAGAAAAAAATAGCAGAAATTGTCTTATTACTTGCTTCCACGTAAGTAAAAGGAAAATAAGAGAGTACCATAGGCTAAAGCGTTAATTAAAAACTGGTTGCTATGTGATTGAAGTTCCTGTGTTTGTATGGACAGGAGTTGACAAATTTCCGTATGAGAAAAGTATTAAGTATTTTACAGCTGAAGCCAATAAGGAATATCTCAAAAACAATCAACTTCACGAAAAAATACATATAACATAAATGTTGTGTTTTAACGAGCTCTACATTTTCTATCAGGTAAATTTTTGTCTATCGCTTAAAGTTTATCAGTTATGGAAAATTCCGCAAAATTCATCCAGAATAAAGATGTCTTCAGAGGCTATTCCCAGAAAATTCAAGATAAACGTTTTATTTGTCATATGAATATATTTAATATACGACATTTTAATCAAAAAATTCAAAGTTTTCGAAAATTTGTCCATGTAAAGGGTAGTTGGAGGTGGGAGGTTTTTCTTAAAAATCTTCGTGTCGCATCCTTGGAAGATACTAAACACTCACACATACACACACACATACACACACACACACTGACAGGCACACGAACATTTTTCTAATTTTTTTTTATGCAGGAGGTCTTAAAACATATATTTCCGGTGAAATCTCGGTATCGAATTTTTGGATGCAATACAACACCTCTATACACGTGTACATAGTATAAACAAAGTAAAAGTGAGTAGCAATTAAGAAAATGAAAGGCAAGAAACAGAGAAACACAAAATGCAATGAGGACTGAAAATGAGGGAAAGGTAGAAACAAGGAGAGAAAAATCAACCATAATTGGAACAAAGGATTTGAAAAGAGAGGAGTGAAAGGAAGAGGAAGGTAGTAAAGAAGACAGAATAAGTGAAAAGGGAAGGACGATCATGAAGTAATAAAAGGCAGAAAGAGAAGGACGAGAAGCGATTTATAGGCAGTGCTCTAATTTAGTTTCCTTTAGTGGGGAGCAGACCCTCCTTCGCTTTTCACCTCCACAAGTAAACAAGCCAGCCGGACTCTCTCCTTATTCAATTACTGACGTCTCAAAGAAATCACCCCCGTGGTCAATTAAGGCGGCCGCAACCAGTGATTAGCGGACCAATCACGTTCCGCGACCTCCTCTGTCTATGTCTTCTCCGCCTTTTAGCTTGTGTAACAATCCCAGAGTTTCACCACTCTAGTGGTGTTAAATAAATATACATTACGTTATTACTTTCTCTACATGAAATATGCACATAGTAGGTAGAGAAAGTTTGTTTTCTATTCAAAAATTCAATGTCGAGATTTCAGCTCAAATATATCTTTGAGGTCTTCTGAATGCAGGAAAAAACACTTTTAGATAAAGGTCCGCGTGAATATGATGTGTATGTGGGCAGCATAACTCGAAAACGAAAAAACGTTAAATACCAAACTTGTATTTAAGTTTAGCATCTACCATGGATGCAACACGAAGATTTTTCGAGAAATTCCCCCATCCCAAACTACCCTTTACATGGAAAATTGTTTGAAAATTTTGTTTTTCTCCAAAATAGCTCTAATGTTTTAATTAAAATACCACATATTAAACATATGTACATAATAAATAAAATGCATATCATGAATTTTTTGTGAATAGCCTCTGAAGATCTCTTCATTCTGGATGAATTTTGTGTAACTGGTAAGCCCTAAGAGATATACAAACATTTACTACACAAAAAATGTACTTCTCGTTATAACAAATAAGCTATATTATATGCATACTTTGAAGAGTAAACCGTTTCCGAGATATTCGTTGTCATTTGTTTCAATTTTAAACTATATTTACACTTTTTCAAACGGGAAGTTATTTTCCGTCTAATCTCTGTTTTGTTTTGCTCCTGGCCATGCAAAGAGAACAAAATTTCAATGGTTCACATAACGGGCAGTTTCTAAAAGATTTGACTATCGCTTTTGCCTAGTGATTCTCTTATTTCCCTTTTACTTCCAAGGAAGCAAGTAATACCAGCTAATGCTTATTTCGATTGTCATGAAATATAAGCTTATTTACAATAATGTGTTAAAGATTTAGAGAAACTCATGTGAATATAACACATTGGACTTTTAGAAAAAGGTCTACGTGTGGTTGCGTGTGTGTATGTCTATGCACAGCATAACTGAAAAACCAAAAACAGTTTTATATCTTATTTTGTAATTAAGTTCCGAATCTTCCAAGGATGGGACACGAACATTTTCAAGAAAATTTCACAAGCCAAATTATCCCTTATATGGAATATTTTTCGAAAATATTATTTAAAATATGATACATTACATAATAAAGACAGCTTGTTAGTCCTAAAATATGGGGATGGTAAGCCGACTATGAAAATATTAAAAATACTTACAGGACAAATAAAATGTGTATCTTGAATTGTCTGGAAATGGCTCCTGAAGTCCACTTCAATCTGGATCACTTTTGCATAACTAATACATCTTAATAGAGAGACAAAACGTTATAATACAAAAAGTAGATGTCGATAAAACATGTACACACACGTACACACGGTTAAAAGAAGAAGGCGAAATAATTTCTTCTTTTGTCTTACTTCTGACCATACAAAGGAAATATATAAGGAAATCGCTAGCGACAACTTCTAATAGATTTTACTATTGCTTTAGCCAAGTATATTCCCTTAGTCCCCTTCTACAATCAAGGAACTAGGTGATAAGTTCATTTTTGCTAATGTTTAATTGGATTGGCAAAAAGTAAATACAGAAATAGTCTTTTGTAAGAATAGTTTGTTTGCAGATTAGGTAGAGCAAGTCATGTAAATGGAACACATAAGATTTTTAGTTATATTGTCCACAATTTCTACTTTCTCTACACGCACTATGTGCATAGTGTATAGCGAAGGTATTGCACTCCACCCAAAAATTCGATACCGAGATTTCATCGGAAATATATGTTTTAGGTCCCTTATATCCAAAAAAAGCATTTTCACAAAAAGATCCGTGTGTGTGTGTGTGTGTGTGTGTGTGTGTGTGTGTGTGTGTGTGTGTGTGGTACTGGTATTTAAGTTTAGTATCTTCCCGGATACAACACAAGATTTTGACAAAAATCCCCCCACCCCAAACTACTCTTTACATGGAAAAAATTTCAAACATTTTTATTTTCTTAAAAATGGCTCTAACGATTTTGATTAATATATCGTATATTAAAGATATTTACCTGACAAATAAAATGTATATCTTGAATTTTCTGGGAATAGCCTCTTAAGACTACTTTATTCTGGATCAATTTTAAGGAATTTTGCATAAGTGATGGACAAGAACTTACCACACAAAAGGTGTAGAGCACGTTAAAACACACAATTTATGCTATATAAATTTTTTTCGTGGAGTTGATCGTCTTTAAGATATTTCTTGTTTTTAGTTTCAGCTTTGGAAATCTTGTACTTTTCTCATACAGGACTTTGTCAACTCCTGTCCATACAAACAAAGGAACTTCAACCACATAGCAACCAGCTTTTGCCTATCACTTTCACTTATGGTACTTCCTTATTTCGCTTCTACTTACAAGGAAACAAGTAATAAGACTGTTTCGGCTGATTTTTTTTCAAATATCATGAAGTAAATAGAGGAATAAGCTTTTTAACAATAATTTGTTGCAGAGATGTAGAGAAAGGCATGTGAATGTAACACATCAGATTTTTACTTTCTCTATACGTACTATGTACATAGTATATAGAGAAGGTATTGTATTCCACCCAAAAATTCGATACCGAGATTTCACCGGAAATATATGCTTTGAGACCTCCTGAATCCAAAAGAAGCCTTTTTAGAAAAATGTCCGTGTGTCTGTCTATCTGTTTGTCTGTGTGTGTGTGTGTGTGTGTGTGTGTGTGTGTGTGTGGGCAGCATAGTTCAAAAATGAAAAGACCGTTAAAAACCAAACTTGGTATTTAAGTTTGGTATCTTCCAAGGATGCGACAAGAAGATTTTCAAGAAAATCCCGCACCCCAAACTACCCTTTACATGGAAAAAAATTCGAAAATTTTGATCTTCTTAAAAATAGCTCTAACGATTTTGATTAAAATTTCGTAAATTTAGGATGTTTACTTGACAAATAAAATGTACATCTTGAATTTTCTGGGAATAGGCTCTGAAGACTACTTTATTCTAGATGAATTTTACGGATTTTTGCATAACTGCTACCCGTAAGAAATGGACAGAACCTTACCACACAAAAAATGTAGATCACGTTAAAACACACAATTTATGTCATGTACATTTTTTTCGTGGAGTTGATCGTTTCTGACACATTACTTGTTTTTCGTTTCTGCTTTGAAAAACTTACACTTTTCCCGGAATTTGTCAACCCCTGTCCATACAAACAAAGGAGCTTCAGTCACATAGCAACCAGCTTCTGACTATCGCTTTAACCTATGGTACTCCCTTATTTCGCTTCTCCTTACAAGGAAAAAAGTAAGAAGATTATTTTTGCTAATTTTTTAATGTGAATGGAACATATCAGGTTTTTTAAAAAGTATTCTTTAACTTTTTTATTCAGGGGGCTCAAATCATACATTTTGTGTAAAATTTGGCATCGAATTTTTGGATGGATTAGAAACAATTCCCCCACTCAGTGTATGTCGCATAGAAAATAATAAGCATTTTATAAGAATATTTCTAGAATATTAGATGAATATATTTTTCAGTAATTTTTTTCTCAAATACTCTTAATGTACTATGTTAGTTGTACAGACCTGGCCAACGAATCTCTGTCTGAATGAAGTAGTTTCAAAGCAGAAGCTCTTATCAAAATTTGGGATGCTGCTGTCTGAAAATAGAAGAAGGGGACGAGTTGACAATAGCCATAACACAAGTTGGCGCCACCGCCTTCTCCCGTTTTAGCCTCTCTAGAACATTTTTTGTGTTCCACAAACTCAAGGGTGCAATAGTGAATGTACGTCGCCGGAGATTTTGCCGGTAGGAAGTATCTTATCACTCTCTCTGCATTTTAGGTCCATGGTGGAATATACTCAGGTCCATGGCGAGGCAGAATGACGCCCTAGCATCCACTTATCACCAGGTCAGATTCAGTGTTTAATAACTTTCTCAAACAGATATTTAATATGTATTTAGTATGTATTGAGAACCCCTGAATAAAAAAAAAAAAAAACAGAAAACGACCCTGTGTGTAGTCTCTGTGCGTTTATGTTTGTGACACTGTTAATCAAAATCGAACATGTGTTAAATACCAAAAATGTGGTATTTAAGTTCAGCACAGTAGTATGTAGCTTGCCTCGCACTGAGAGACAAATTTCTGTCGTGGCCACATTCGGCAAACATGTTTCTAATATAGAATATGTTTTGCATGACACTATTTGCTACGCTTATATCATTACCCATCCCCTATTTTAGTATAAAGAATGTAAACAACAGCGGCCATGTGTTACGGTTGGGCAGACAAACACTGTCTGGTGGGCATTATCAACAAAGGCCAACATATTGTGCGAGGGATGAGGTACACTGCATAATGTAAAAGTTTAGCTCATTGCTAAAAATTCCTAATAAGTTATACTGCCGAAGGTGGCCAAGTTCATAATTTTAATGTATCAAATAAGCAATAAAACACGCAAGTTGTAACGAACTATTTTCATTCGCGCAAGAGTTAAGAAGTTGGTGTAATATTGATATCCGGAACCACTCCTGGTGCAGATAGATAGTAAAATTAAACAAAGGCCCTTCCTCCCTTCCCCCCAAACAAGAATTTTGCCCAAAATTCAAACTTTTAAGAACAAATGAAAACATTGGTCCCATTAACAATACTTTTAGTTCATTTTCATACTCATAGATTCCATTTTTATGTTGAAAGGAAGTAAATAAATGAATGTTTACCGGTCCGAAGTGCAAGAACTTTATCGCCAGGGATAAAACGTTAATGCAGTACATTCCTTTTGCCCATATTCTTCTCGTGGCGAAACGGTACATCACCATTCAAAGAGGCACATTAGCCAATCGGGGGAAACGGGAAGGAAATGGAGTGTGAAATACATGCCAGCGTGGCAAGGTTACACGAAATAAATTGTAGGTGATAAATGCCTTATCTTAAATACAAATTAATATATCATGTTTCTACTTAAAATAACTCAAAATAAAGTGTTCAAAGAAACCAGCTAAAGCTTCTAGGAGGAAGGTAAAATTAAGAAAGATAAGACCGTTAGTCGGCTTCTCTATAATAACTATTGTCATTTTATTAATTGTTTATCAGTTTATATTTAAAGAGTGCTAATACTCAACTATTTCATGTATTTAAGAGTGTAAAAATTAGCTTTTAGCAAGAGCAGTTCGGAAAGTTGAAAGGGAAACCTTCTTTGTTAGAATATACTTTATTGTCAGGGCACGTACGAGTAGCGTTGATTGCAATAGAGGACCAAGTGATGGTAAAGACCCTTTTAGTTTAGAGAAGAGTTTTTTTTTCCATTGTGTAACACTTGTCACGTGGGCGTCATGATGCATCCTGGATAGGAAATAATACATTTTGGGTAATATCCACTCCAGATTGGCGGTCTTTCCGACCAAACGGAAAGAAGCCGCCATGTCAGTAATTTTGCTATATAAGTAGAAGATTACAGCACGTCGGGACAGTCTGTTAGTTACGTCGGGGCATTAAAGTTAAACATTGCTGCTGACTCTCAGTTAAATATCGGCATTCAAGTTAAACATCAGCAATACTAGTTAATTATCGGCGATGTTAGTGATGAATAGTTAAACACAGTTAAGCACATCTAGACTTAGTTAAATACAGCTAAGTTAATGAAACAAGGTTATTAAGTAAAATACGTGTGCGTCATCGATTAAGGAAGTTTCTAGTGATTACTTGATTTAGCAGATTGTACAGCAAAGTGCATGTCTCGCATGTCTCTAGTTGGTAATAAATTGCAGTAAAAGTAACGTGTGTTTACCTAACTTTTGGGACAGCATCTTAGTACGACGCATATATTATTAATTTAATCATTAGTTTATAATATTTAACATAAGAAATATATGCTCAGTGGAAAACATTACCGTGGAGGGTAGAAAATCCCTTTTCTATTCGTCAAGGCTACGGGCTTTGTTGAAAATAAAACAAATTTTAATGCATTAGGGACATAAGTAAAAACCCTTAAGAGGAAGCTAGGTACTTTCCCTTTGAAACTGCAGAAAGGGAATTTCGCATTGTAGAGCAAAGTTACGTGCGTGTAAAATAAAGAAAAATCCCCAATAGACACGTGATGACGCCACTTTACGCGTTCTTTTTCAGCCAATCAAAAAGAACGGCAAAACTCGGACATTTTTGTATATGCTAAGTGATGTGCGGACAAGAAATCAGGGAGTAAGATTCACAATGTAGCTAACAGGCTAGTAAGATTCACAATGTAGCTAACAGGATTCAGAGGGAGAATGCATAACACACAAGGCTCATAAAGTACGACACATCATGTAGGAAATCGCGCGCCGTATAATGCAGAAAATCAGTGTTTTACAAATTAATCTGACGTGCAAATCATTATCGTGAATGTTATGCGAACCGAGAAACTCCAGACCACAGTGACTAATGTAAAGTTATAACAACTCCGTAAAAGTGGAATCAGCACGTAATGAAAACGGCTTCATCAAGTTCGCGATCAGTTATGTCGGGAGTGCCTCAAATGAACAATAATTCACCAATAAAAGAAGTTTACAGTGAATTAAGTGAACTTTCTCTGTTATTTGAGTCTATCAACAGTGTTACATACCCTTGTCATTCTTTCCCCCCTGAGTAAGAGACTCATGATCCACTAGAAGAAGTTAGCCGGTGCAACCAAGGGAATCTGCAAGGTATGTAAGCATTAACCCGCGACCTACTCCAGGTAGACTCACCTGACAGCGTCATACTGACACCATAACATTACCACGACATATTGGCACCCTAACGTGGTGGCCACAAACAAAAATAAAGATCACTCCCAAAACTGCTACCATCCCGAGAGAGTCAAACCAGCATGCAGGCTGAGTTTAGCAGAGGCACCTCAACGGTAGTAGATCTTCACAACAAAAGGTACGTACATCTACTCATCTGGTAGTGGAGTGAATCTTGAAGCACATCCAACGTCATCGTATATCTGAGCACGAGGCTAAACTGTTACATACTTGGGTATTTAACGTGGTGCAACAATGAAAGCGCTTCATACTTGGCTCCCAAACGCGGGGCTAAAACGCTCCAAAGAGTGCTACTGAGCTGAAAAAGAAGCAGCAGGAGGGTCCAACGTTTATAAGCCTGGTCCATTTAGTCAATATGAAAGTATTAAATACAAAATAAATTATTTTTAAATTTAAAACTTGATTTTTTGGTATTTTGTTTCTTCAGCATTTTTCTCACTGGAAATACTACACACGATGCAGTTTAATCCAAACACTTGGAAACTTACAAGGCTTCATATACACTGCCATATAAACAAAATTATCATATAATTTTTTGTACTATAAATAGTTACCATATTATACATTGTCGAAAAAAATTAATTCTGTAGAAAATAAAATTTTGCAATTACAAAAATAACTTTTTCTGTTAAACTAAAAATCTGATGTGTACCATTCACATGACTTTCTCTATATCCCTGCAATAAATTATTCTTAAAAAGCTTATACTTCTATTAACTTCATGCTAATCAGTAAAACATTAGCAGAAATAGCCATATTGCTGCCTTGTAAGTAGAGGTGAAATAAGCGAGTACCATAGGTTAAAGTGATAATCAAAAGCTGGTTGCAATGTCACTGAAGTTCCTTTGTTTGTATGGACAGCAGTTGACAAATTCCTGTATGAGAAATGTATAAGTTTTTCATAAGGGAAACCAAAAATAAGGAATGTCACAAAAACGACGAACTCCACGAAAAAAATGTATGTAACATAAATTGTGTTTTTTATCGTGCTCTACATTTTTATGTAGTAAGTTTTTGTCCATCTTTCACGGTTTAGCAGTTATTCAAAATTTAGTAAAATTCATCCAGAATAAACTACTCTTCAGCGACTATTGCCAGAAAATTCAAGATATACATTTATTTGTCAGGTAAATATCTTTAATATACGAAATTTTAATCAAAATCGTTAGAGCCATTTTTGAGAAAATCAAAATTTTCGAAAAAAGTTCCACATAAAGGGTAGTTTGGGATCGGGGGATTTTTCTCAAAATCTTCGTGTCGCATCCCTGGAAGATACTAAACTTAAATACCAAGTTTGGTATTTTACCTACTTTTCGTTTTTGAGTTATCGTGTTCACAGACACACGGACACACGGACCCACGGACACACGGACACACACACACGGACCTTTTTCCGAAAACGCTTTTTTTAGATAAAGGGTACCCTAGAACATATATTTCCGGTGAAATCTCGGTATCGAATTTTTTGGTGGAGTGCAATACATTCTCTATACACTATGTACATAGTGCCTATAGAGAAAGTAAAAATAGCGCAAAAAAGTATGACAGTTTTGTAGTGTATTATGATATAAATTACATAAATTATTTAAAAAATATTTTCAAAATTGTATCGTGTGGACCATTTTGCATATGGATATTTTAATATATATTTTGTATTTAATAACTTCAAAACTATTTCACATTTTGAACTGAAGCTCATAAGCATACAATATCTATGCAAGATACATATGTAGTTGTAATTCAACATAATTGGTTAGAAACTTTTGAAAATAACACTTTCATTGGTTCATTCCCTTAAAAGAACTCAAAATAAAGTGTTAATTTGGAAATATTGTTATGTGTATGGGCTCCTTGTCAATTAATTACCTATCGCTATTGACAGACAGTGTCTGGAGGTCCTGTCTGGAGCAGATGAGCTGTATTTATAGAGAGGATATATGAGACACATAAACAGACGTGTAGCAACTTATCACCAGATGTTTACATGTTTAACAGCAGATGATGTCGTAAACTTCTTGATGTGGCATATCCAACAGATACTAGAAACCCACTTCAGAAACAGACTCTCTGCTGCAGCCAACAGCAAAGAAAACCGCATCCCTGCTCCGTGTTTATTTCGGTAAAGTTTTTGTCAACATCTGTTCTTGTTGCTGATCGTTCACTCAGTTTGTAACCTAGTTACTGCATTTATGTAAACTACAGACGACCAGAATAATAATAGCTAATAGAAGGATGACCAAAACGAGAACCTAGCTTGATAGCTCTGCAGTAACCTGTGAATCTCTTATTCGGGAGATCCTGGGTTTGATTTCCATCGATCGCCCAAATCTAACCTCAGGTTTTTCGAGGTTTTACTTAGTCGATAAGCGACTCCTCCTCTACTACGATTTTCTTTCAATCAATTCCCTATGAAATTTTATATATATCGGGGGATTTGCTTTAGAAATAGCTCGTCTATAGGTTCTTTACTTTGGGTTTAAATATTTTATTTTCCTTAAACACATGCACATTCACTCTCATATACACACTTCCAGACTCTGTGGGGGTAGGGGATACTTCTGGTTTAAGAAAAATTCCCCACCCCAGCTGGGAATCGAACCCGGTACCTCCGGGTGAGTTATATTTTTATTTGGATTGTGTAATAAATAATTATGAGTTATGTTCAATTTAATGTTGGTTGTTTCAGGAAGACTAACAAAATATGCTCAAATTCCTTTTTCGGCACTATTTCCAGCCGTTATAGCGGCTCCCGATCCTGCATCAACATTGGTTCATCCTTAAACTTAAGGTATAGCTAATTTCGTTTTCTTCTCATGTTTATGGCATGCTTCTAAGTTCATGTCGTAAGGCGGTGACGGACAGATGACGCGAATACTTTCTAATAGGTCGAAGTATTCCCTAAGGACACTATAAAGCTATTCAGTTGAACGGGTAGTTCATTGCCTACTTTGGGCAGCTTCAGTAGTTGAGTTTCAAGACAAACTATAAGCATATCCACGCGTTTGTGTGGCCTGTAACCTGCTGTGGCTCCTTCACTTCATCCCATCCTCCTGAAGGGGATATCTGCAGTAGATTTCACATAGGTCGCAGTGCGCGGAGTGTTGTCCTCGTTGTTTACCCTATTCCTGTAATGAAAAAGAACTTTCTTCATTTGGATGATTCGCTTAAACTAAATATAACATATACAAAACAAATATTTGTCGCTTATCTTTCGTCTACCTTGGAGTCGGTCTAAATTAGCGCCAGTGAAATACTTTAAAAACGAGCGTGTACATACCTCTTTGAAATTCTATGATGCGCCGGCTATGCTCATCCATGTAGAACATTCAAATTTGACTCTCACTGAGGGGAGAAAGAATGACTGGGCTATGTCACACTAGGTAGACTCACGAACAAAAGTACTTCACTTAAGATTCTTCAGAATTAATACTTTTATTCCCCTTTGTTACTTATGGAGGCACTAATCCTACGAGCGACTCCCGACATAGTAATTCTTGAAGACATGGAAATATATGTTAATAAGTAGTGCTATGTTTCTTCTGCTTACTAAGTTCTCGTTTTCTACGGTTATCGATAATTACCGCACACTTCCCTATTTCGCGACATCTCAACTCATGCGATGACTGCAATGTTTCGTGTAATAATATCACATACTCGAGCACTAATACTGCCGCATCCACGTACATACAGCCTACAGCATATAGCATAACAAGAATAACCCGCATAACAAGCTAACAACAAGAAGCCTACTTTCTTGTCTGAGCATCGCTTATACCTAAAATATCCAATATAGTATACCTAAAATATACAATCTTAGAGCTCATCTATGATTGGTTGAGAAGAAGCGCGAAAATAACGTCAACTGACTAATTTTGGAAGTTCTTGTTATTAGACTCACGCGACCGCTCTTTATAATGGAAAAGTCTCGAGCTGCTAACTTTTAGGAAACAAAAACTTTTCTCTATAAAACTCTCTGTTATTTATGGCTCTAATGCGGTAAAACTTTGCATCTGTGTTGCAGGATTAACAAAGGAAGTAACCTTGGCGTATACAATAGCAGCTTCTCACCCTAAGGTATTGTGTTCTTCAATCTGCTCAGTCTTGACTACTGAATATGATATATTTCCTATATTTAACATATGTAAAATCATAATTAAAATAATAAAACACAAAGCGTGCTAATATACTGTTGCATATTAAGTTCATAGGCCTTCTAAAGCTTCTTTATTAATTAATTGCTCTAGTATGTATAATATGTCCAATAGAGGATATGAGGCGAGTGGAGGCTGTAGTGAACCGCTGCCAACGACAGATTACTCTGGTTTCGAAATTTCGTCGAGGTTTAGGTTACGTTAGCTTAGGCTAAGTGTGTGTAAATGAACTCGATCGAAATATAGGGTAAGAATCTGATGTGTTCCATTCACATGCCTTTCTTACATCGCTATAACAAATTATTGTTAAAAACGAGTTAAACATTTGCAGAAATTGTTTTAATTACTTGCTTCCTTGTAAGTAGAAGGGCAGAAAGGGAATACACTAGGCTAAAGTGAAGTCAAACCTTTTAAAAGCTGGTTGTCATGTGGTTGAAATCCGTTTCTATACAGGGCCAGGCGTTTACAACTTTCCGTGAGAGAAAAGTTAAAGTATTTTAAATCTGAAACAAATAACAAGGAATATCTCAGAAATGGTCAACTCCACGAAAAAAAAACGTACATGACCTAACTTGTGGGTTTTAACGTGATCTACATTTTGGTGCAGCTACAGTTTACCAGTTACACAACATTCATTCAGAATAAAGACGACTTTAGAGGCTATTCCCAGAAAGTTTGGTTGGGGGGGGGCTTTTTCTCAAAATCTTTACAATTTGGTATTTTACCGTCTTTTCGTTTTTCAGTTATCGTGTTAACAGACACACACAGACATGGACCTTTTTCTAAAAATGCTTTTTTTGGGACACAGGGGCCCCTAAAACGTGTATTTCATCAACACTAACGAGAGGTAAACGACTAAATTAAATTGACATTCAAGGTTTAAAAAGCCATCCATGTACGAGGCGTAAACTAATTATGTGAAACCACTCCTCTAGAAGGAATAACCCTCAATCCTTTAGTTCCCAGGCCTGTCCAGTGTAACGAAAATAAAAACCCATGATGGTAAAGCTAAAAGAAAAAGGATGTATCGAAAACAAAGCTATAATCTGCAGCAGGAGGTATAAACAAATTTCTGAGCGAGCGGGCGAGCGGCAGTTTTTTGAAGACCACAGATGGCACTGAGCTGGAGACAAATTTCACGGTGATTTTCCCCGTAGCTTTTGGTCCCGAGTTAAATGGAGTATAACGAATCCGGGCGGGCTGGTGGAGTCCAGCTGCAGCCACATTATACCGATAACGCTTCGCCGGCCTCATAAATCAGATGTCCGGATTATTCCAACCAAAATATATATTATACTCTAATCTCCCTTGTTGCGAATATTCCCTTTTTCTGGAAATAAATGTACATTAACAGGCCTATAGATGCGAAAAAATGTATTTAATGCTTGTCAAGCATCATTCTCTTCGTAATGTGTCAATAAGAGATATGTATGCTTACATTGAGAACTACAAAAGGGACTGCTTCCGTGATCCGGAGATCCCGGGTTCGATTCCCGACTGAGGCGGGAAGTATATGTGTGTGTGAAAAAAATATAAATATTTAAACCCAACGTAAAAGAACCTACAGACGACTTGTTTTTAGTGCAAAGCCTCGGACATGACCTTAGTAAATGAAAAAAAATCTGATGTGTTCCATTCATATGACTTTCTCTACATCTCTGCAACAAATTATTGTTAAAAAGCTTTTGCGTCTATTTACTTTATGCTAAACGAGAAAAAATTAGCAGAAATAGTCTTATTACTTGCTTCTTTGTACGTAGAAGCGAAATAAGGCAGTACCATAAGTTAGAGTTAAAGTCAAAAGCTGGTTGCTATGTGACTGAAGTTCCTTTGTTTCTATGGACGGGAGTTGCTCAATTCCAGTATGAGAAAAGTAAGTTCTTCATGGCTGAAACCAAAAACAAGGACTGTCTAAAAAAACAATCAACTCCACGTGTTTTAACGTGTTCTAAATTTTTTGTGTAATACGTTTTTATCTAAGTCTTACGCTTTAGCAGTTATTCAAAATTCCGTAAATTTGATCCAGAATAACGTAGTCTTCAGAGGCTATTCCCAGAAAATTAAAAATATACATTTCATTTGTCAGGTAAATATCTTTAATATACGGCATTTTAATCAAAATCGTTAGAGCCATTTTTTAGAAAATCAAAATTTTCGAAAAAAATTCCATGTAAGTTTGGGGTGGGAGGATTTTTCTCAAAATCTTCGTGTCGCATCCCTGGAAGATACTAAGCTTAAATATCAAGTTTGGTATTTTACCGACTTTTCGTTTTTGAGTTATCGTGTTCACAGACACACGGACACAGGGACACACATACACACACGGACCTTTTTCTGAAATTTTTGGATACAGGGGACCCTAAAACATATATTTCCGGTGAAATCTCGGTATCGAATTTTTGGGTGGAGTGCAATACCTTCTCTATACACTATGTACATAGTACGTGTAGAGAAAGTAAAAATGCAAAAGGATAGTGGTGCAAAAAAATGACTCTCTTTTCTTAGTTATAACAACCTCTCTTGTTCATAATTGTTTGTTAATCAGGACATTAGAAAGGTATAACAGAGTTATGGTTGCTGTGGTGAAATAAAGATATTTAAGTAATTCTGTCCGTAAGCCGTGTACCCATTTCTCTTAGAGAATGTATAGTATTGCATCTAAAAAGTAGATACCCAGATTTCAAAGAAATACACGTTTTGAGCCCCCTGAATAAACATAAACATTTTAGAAAAAAAGTCTGTGTGTGTGTGTGTGTCTTTGGACAGCTTAGCTCAAAATCGAAAATTCCGCTAGATACCAAATATGGTATTTAAGTTTAATATCTTCCAGGGATGCTACGCGAAGATTTTGAGAAAAATACCCCCACCCAAAACTACCCTTTAATTTAAAATAATTTCGAAAATTTAGACTTTCTCAAAAATGACTAACGATTTTGATTAAAATACCATATATTACAGATATTATATGGTAAATAAAATGTATATCTTTAATTTTCTGGGAGGAGCCTTTAAAGACCTGTTTATTGTGAATAAATTTTGCTTAACTGGTAAACCGTAGGAGAAGAAAAAATTTACTATGTGTAATGTAGATCACGTTAAAACACACAATTTCTGTCATATACAGTTTTTTCGTGAAGTTGACCGTTTCTGAGATATTCCTTGTCTCTTCAACCATATGGCAATCAGATTTTAAAATATTTGGGCATCATTTTAACCTAGTGTATTCCCTTATTTTCCTTCTACTTACAAGGAGGCAAACAATTAAGATAATTTCTGCTACCGTTTATCTCGATTATCACAAAGTGGATAGAAGAATAAGCTTTTTAACAATGATTTGTTACAGAGGTATAGAGAAAAACATATGAATGGAAAACATCAGACTTTTACTTTTTCTATACCTACTATGTGCATAGTGTATAGATAAGGTATTATATTCCACCCGAAATTCGATACCGAAATTTCAGTGGAAATATACGTTTTAGGGACCCTTGAATCAAATAAAAAAGGTTTTAGAAAAAGGTCCATGTGTGTCCGTGTATCTGTGAACAGGATAACTCAAAAACGAAAAGTCGATAAAATACCAAATTTGGTATTTAAGTTTACTATCTTCCAGAGATGCTACACGAAATTTTTGAGAAAAGTCCCCCCACCCCAAGCTACCCTTTACACGGAAAAAATTTCAAAAATTTTGACTCTCTCAAGATTCGCTGTAACAATTTTGATTAAAATGCAGTATATTAAAAGTATTTGTACGGCAAATAAAATGTATATCTTGAATGTTCTGGGAATAGCCTCTGAAGATCTCTTTATTTTGGATGAATTTTAGTGAATTTTGGTAAACCGTAAGATATCGACCCAAACTTTCTTAATAGAAAATATAGAGCTCATTAAAACGCACAATTATGTTATATACATTTTTCGTGTACTTTTCTCATACGAGAAATTGTGAGCTCCTGTCCATACAAAGGAACTTCAATCACATAGCAACCAGCTTTTGACTCACTTTATCCTATAGTACTCCCTTAATTCCCATCTAGTTACATGGAAGCGAGCAATAACACCACTTCTGCTATTTTTTTTCCTCGATTAGCATGAAGTAAATAGAAGAATACGCTTTTCAATAGAAATTTTTTGTAAAGATGTAGAGATAGTCATGTGAATGTAATACATCAGATTTATTACTTTCTTTACACGTACTTTTTACATAATGGACAGAGAAGGTATTGTATTTCACCAAAACATTCGATACCGAGATTTTAACAGAAATAACATATTTTGAGAACCCTGAATAGAAAAAACATTTTTAAATACCAAATAGGTAGTATCTAACGATGCGACACTAAAATAATCTAGAAACCCCCCCCCACTTCAAACTGCCCTTCAAACGAAAAAAATTTCGGAAATTTTTATTTTCTCAAAAGCAGTTCTAACGAATTGGATTAAAATATTGTACGTACATGACAATTAAATGTATATCTTGAAATTTCTGAAGCTCTCTTTATTCTGGATGCCTTTTGCATAACTAGTTAACGGTAAGACATAGACAAAAACTTACTAATCAAGATGTAGAGCACGTCAAAACATACAACTTTTGTCCTATACATTTAAGAATTTCCGAGATATTCCATTCTATCGGTTTCGATTTTAAAATATTCATATTTTTCCCAAACAGGAAGTCGTTACCCGTGTTTATTTTGTTTTGCTCCTGGCCATGTGAAGAGAATCGAATTTCAACGACAGTCGTATAGGTTAGCTTTTAAAAGATTTGTCTAATGTATTCCTTATTTTCCTAAGTAATAAAATCATGTCTGCTAATTTTTATCTCGACTATCATGAGTATATAGAAGAAGAATATTTTGTAAGAAGCTTATTTGCAGAACAGGTATAGAAAGTCATATGAATGGAAAGCATCAGGTTTTTTTGGGTCGATTCAAGCATCTCAAATCATACAGTTTAGGTAAAATATGTATAGGTATGTTTTAGATAATATAAATATAAGCTGCTATAAGGTATTCTCAATGACATTGATTAACTTATGATCAATGAACAGCAGAGTTAATTTTCACCAAACAAGCTGCAAACTTCAATCTAATATAACCGCCAGAAGCGAACTGATAAATACTCGCGTCATGCACAATTATAGCTGAGTTCAAACTACTGCCAAGATGGTTTAGTTTAACTCATGGCAAATTTATAATAGTTACAGAAACTTATGTGAGGGTTACATAACAGATTTCTGTCTTGTAATTATTGACACCATATTTACCCTCCTATAAGTCAGTGAGTGTATGATACACAGTGTGGAGGAGGTGGAGGTGAAAATCGTAACGAGGTTTCTCGATGTGGGGTGTGTTTAGGGGAAGCGATGAGATTAGCTTCCTGTCTGTAAATCTCCCTTACTTACCTCACTCACTCTCTCCATGTGACGCGTGGCGAATTGGGGTGAATCGGACAGATTAACCCTCCACGCTTTTACTGCATGAACATTTTCGATGAGCCTTTTCCTCCCACGGATGACAGCTATGCACTGAAATGTATTGAAAGTCAAATTGTAGCACATCTTGCAGCTTTTATTTTTGTATGCACATCAACGTGCATAAAACTTTGTTTTCCCCTCTCCTTAAAGTACCATCAGGTAACTAATATTTAACTCTACCTAGCCTATAAAATTAGCTTATAAAACAATTCAGGAACATAAAAGCAATTAATGCACGATGTTATAATCGATGGGAAATGAAGAAGTAGCTCGGATACCGCCTCTATGAAAGAACTTCAATAGATAGGGGAGAGGTGGGCAGTTTGGAACATGGTTTTTATTTCAGCCCTTAGGCAATACATTGCAGTGCAAGTCGGATATACTGTTTCTAAATACACGTTCTACAAAAGCGACATAACTTTGTACGAGGGCCGTTTTTTTTTCAACCTCCGATAGGCTATAAATAAAAGATAAGTTCATAGAAAACAATTATTTTATTACTAAAACATTTGTTCACATAATCACCAAAAACTTGAGACATTTATCTTACCCGTGCACAAGCTTTGCAATACAAAATGTTCAAAAAATGTTGCTGCCAATGATTTCAAATGAGCATTGACGTTGTTTTGATGATCTTCGTACTTTACGACGTTTGCGGAGGGCCATTCAAAACAAAAGAAGAGGAATGGTGACTTCAGGAATTGTGTTGATCCATGACAACACTCATCCACGCACTGCTGGCACAACTCATCGGCTCCTTGAACAATTTCAATGGGACATTTTCGATCATCCGCCGTACAGTCCTGACCTGGCACCCAGCGACTTTCACCTTTTCCCTAAACTGAAGACGTGACTATGAAGGCAGCACTTTCAAGACAACGTCAATGCTCATTTGAAATCATGACTACTGAAGCAACATAGCGAAAAATAAATAGGCAACCTAAATGATAATTTCCATGAATTTAAATACAATAAATGCATACGGAATACAAAAGCCAAAACAAAAGACAAAAGATTAAACAAACAAATGATGTCTTACATTCATATGACTTTTTCTACCTCTTTTACAAACAAACTTCTTACAAAATATTCTTCTTCTTTCTGCTCCATGTTAATCGAAATAAGCATTAAAAGAAACAGTTTTATTACTTAGTACCTTATAAGTAGAAGGGAATTAAGGGAATTCACTAGGCTATACCGATTGTCAAATGTTTATCTGTCGTTATGCGCTTGTCATTCAAATTCGCTTCTTTGCATAACCAAGTGTAAACAGAAAGAAGGGGGGACGATTTCCTATTTAAGAGAGGCATAAGCATTTTAAAACTGAAACCTATAACAAGGAATATCTCAGAAACGTTAGTTTCACAATAAAAATTAAAGGACATACACTTTGTGTTTTGACGAGTTCTACATTTTGTTTTTTAGTAAGCATTTTTCTTACGATTTACCAGTTATTCAAAAGGACGAAGAGGATTTAAATTCAATATAATAATTTTATTTATCATGTAATTATGTTTAATATGCGGTATTTTAATCAAAATTATTATAGCTATTTTTAAGAAAATAAAAATTATTCCATGTAAAGGCTGGGGTTTCTTGGGCATCTCCTTAGGAGATACTAAACTTTTGGTTATGTGTCAACACATAGCCACATACAGACCTTTTTCTAAAACCATATATTTCCGGTGAAATTTTTGTATCACATTTTTTGTGTGGAATACAATTCCTTCTCTAATGTACATTATAAATGCATGTTAGAGAAAGTAAAATTGCAGAAATAATAAGCCCTCTCCAGCAGGTTGCACAGCATTGTATGTCAAGTAGCTGAACCAGCAGTTGTCGGATAGTTGAAGGTCGCTGTACTTCAGGTTATAATCTTAGCAGCATATTCCTTTAGTGATTGAATTGCAATAAGTGCCTTTCTTGCAGGTATAGCTTAACTACAGTTTAAAACATATGTCAAGAACAAGCACTTCTGTTAAAACGTTTAATAGCAGCTTTCTCAGGATCGTTATAATAATTATTTATCAAGATAATATGCCACACCAATTACTCGTAATTTAATGTCGAAATTGAAATTCAGTTTCTTTTGCATATGTTTTTATGCCCAGCTTAATTCAAAACTACCTCTGCGTTGCTCGGCTATGACCAAACTTTTGATGTAGTGCAAAGATATAATTATATTATAAAGATATAATAATGACAGAGCTGTTTATTTTAACAGAGTTATCTTTTACTAAACGTGATTTACACAGAACTTTAACATAGATCTTTTACAGTGTAATACCGGCTAAGAATATTTCTTGCAGAATAGGTGGAAAAAATCATGTGATATATATTTTTTTTTCGTCTCCAGTAGGAAGAAAGCGTTTACAATGTAAAAATCTGATGTGTTCCATTGACATGACTTGTTTTATAAACACATGATTACAAAGGTTACACTCCTTTCTACACCATGGTAATCGATATAACCATTAGCAAAATGGTCTTATTACTTAATTCCTTATAAATAGAAAGAATCTAAAAGAATGCACTATGCTAAGGCGATAGGCAGATGTTTTAAAAAGTATCGCCATGCGATTGTAATTGAAATTTGCTTCTTTGCTTGGCCAGGAGTAAAATAAAAGAAACACGTTTCTGTTTGAGAAAAGTGTAATTATTTTTAAAATTGAAATCAAACACAAGTAATATCTCAACAGCAAAAATGTAAAGAGCATAAATTGAGTGTTTGACGAGATCTACATTTTTTTGTGAATAGCTTTTGTCTGTCTTTTACCAATTATGTAAAAGTCATTCAGAATGAAGAGAACTTCAGTGACTATGCATTTTATTTGTGATATAAACAACTTTAATATACGTTATTTTAATCAAAATCATTAGAGCCATTTTTAAGAAAAACAAAATTTTCAAAAACTTTCTATGTAAAGGCTAGTTTGGTGTGGGGGATTTTCTTGGAAATCTTCGTGTCGCATTCTTGAAAGATACTAAATAAATATCAAGTTTTGTATTTAACGGATTTTCAGAAAAAGGTTCGTTTGGATGTGTCTGTGTGTCTGTAAACATGATAAAAACGAAAACTCATTAAAATACCAAACTTGGTATGTCAGTTTAGTATCTTCCAGAGATGCGACACGAAGATTTTGATAAAAATTTCCCCACCCCAAACTACCCTTTACATGGAAAAAGAAATCGAAAATTTTACAATTTCTCAACTAGTTTGATTAAAATACCGTTTATTAAAGATATTTATATGGAAAATAAAATGTATATATTGAATTTTCTGGGAATAGCCTCTAAAGACCTCTTTATTCTCAATGAATTTTGTGTAACTGGTAAACCGTAAGAGATGGATTAAATGTAGAGCACGTTAAAACACACAATTTATGTCATATAAGTTTTTTTTCGTTGAAGTGACCATTTCTGAGATATTCATTGTTATTTGTTTCAGATTTAAAATACTTGCATTTTTTTCACACGGAAAGTTGTAAACTCCTGGTCCTGCATAGCAACGGATTGCAACCACATGGCAACCGGCTTTTAAAGGATTTGACCATCGTTTTAGCCTAGTGTATTCCCTTATTTCCATTCTTCTTACAAGGAAGGAAGCAATTAATACAATTTCTACTAATATTTATCTCGATTATTATAAAGTAGATAGAAGAATATGCTTATTAATATTAATTTGTTACAGCGATATAGAGAAAGCCATGTGAATTAGATTTTCGTTTTGGAACTATGTTATCACAGACACTTTCTAAGAAGCAGAACCTAATAAGGCACCAGACGAGCCGCTGGCCACGCTGAGCGCTACTTAACAGCGACCCTTGTTACCACTGTTTCTGCCTACAGTCGTAGTGACGGGATTTGTCTTGAGAGGCAGTCTGATTGATATTGTTGAAGTCCCGAGGGAAGAGGGTGATCCCCAATCCCATCTAATGACGTGACCCGAAATTTATGCAATGCTCACAGAAGGGTGCACACGAGGAAATAATGGGGTGTCTCCCTCTTCATCTCTGAGAGGGATGTTCTTGTAATTCGACATGGATTACGTACAAGTAGGGTTTCTGGGGCAACGACCAGCTGCCCTTCTGGGACGACCGCATTTCGATTCCTGCCTCAACCCTTCGTGTGTCCTCTCGTCAAAATAACATGTAGGCAAGGTTATGTTCTTCCTTTCTCACTATTCTACTTTCCTTATCTTGCGGGAAGACGCGGGACGTTTTTAGGATGCAAATACGAGACTTTAAAGAAGGTATTAATAAACTTATTCTTCTTACACATCATTTTTACTTTATCTATTTATTCTGCAACAAACTATTTTTGCAATAGCTAATTTTTCTACCTACATCACGCAGGTCTATATAAACATTAGCATAGCATTTTTATTACATATTCTCAAATCTTTTAAGACCTGATTGCTCTATGCTGGTATTGAAGTTCGTTTTCATTGTTTGACCAGGTGAAAAAAAAACGAATTCCCAATTAAGAAATGTATCAGCATCTTAAAATTGAAAGCAATGAAAATGAATATCTCGGAAATTATTCACTCCACAAAAATGATTTTGAGAAAATATGTGTTTTTACTATATTTAAACTTTTTTTAGTAAACTTTTGTTTATCTCTTAGTTATGCAAAAGCCACCCAGAATGAGGAGAACTTCATAAGATAATTTCATAATCGTTAGAGCAATTAAAATTAAAAGAATGATCTGTGTGAAGACTCTTAGGTTAGGGGGGGGGGTTTTCTTGAAAATCTTTGTGTTACATTCTGGAAAGATGCTGAACTTAAATATTTACTTTGTTTTACCTAACGGAGTTACACTGTTAACGGACACAAACACACACACAGACTCACACATTGACATTTTTCTAAAACTGTTTTTTTTTTTTTTTTTTTTTTTTGATTAAGGAGACTTCAAAAAGAATATTACGGATGAAATCTTGACTTCGAAATTTTTACTGAAATACAATACCTTCTACACCCGCATCGGTAGTGGGGGTCTCTCTGCATCTCATTCAGGAGGTCACGAGTTCGAATCTCGCTTAGTGATAAGGTTCTACTTCGGGGGTTTCCCCTTATTCTGAGAAAACCAATGTCGAGTAACTTTACGCTTATGGACCTCATGATCATTTGAGCAATTTCATTCATCGCCCGATTTGTCCATTAGGTTAAAATGACGTTAAGCTAAAAAAAATAAAAATACTTCTACCTATTGTGTATGTGATAGACGAAGTAATACTATTTGATGTGTTACAATCACTCACACAAGTGGAGGAAGGTTGCGCGGTAACGTGTGTGTCACCTACCAATCATTCTGTCTGTGGGTTTTTCGTGATTTTCTCTGGTCGGTAGGCGAACGTTGATTTATCATCTACAACCATTTCCTTTCCATAACTTCACTCTCATTCCGGTTTCTTTGTTCTTTCTGGTGTGTTTATATATTTAGTGGTGTACGGCGGTGATGAAAAATAGCGTAGTTGCTTGCCCAAAGGAAAGGGTACTTCCCGTGGACACTTGAGGGTTACTTTTTCGACGGGTTCCTCGCCCTCTTAGGCAGTTCCTCTGTTTAGTCCTCGAGTCTAGAACCGTTAGGGACTTCCCGCGTCTCTGTGGCATTTCTGCCTGCGGACTGTAGTCTCTTTTGGTTCACTCACTCGTCCTTTTCTCTGGAAGCTGCTAGCGATAATAGAGCTATTTGGATTGCGTTGCGCATACTATTTCCCTCCTATACAATATACAAATTTCTCTAACCATTATAAACTCGAAAAGTTCTTTTACAATTTAAATACACAATAAAATAATCAACCTTACGTTATTCCCTAGAAAATGTTCTATTGAATTGATTTCTCAGTTACGTAATCGAGCGAGGTGGCACCGCGGTAATTGTGTGATTGGCATTAAGGTGGTCGAGGGTGGTCTAAGGTCCGATCGCTGGGTTTTTCGTGGTTTCCCTGGGTCGGAAGGTGAATCCAGGTGTGGTTCATTTGATGCTTTGACTTTCTTGTCCGTCATTTCCTTTACCTAGCACTTCCTCGCCATATGTTTCAAATTGAATCAAACTGTAATCTAAAATATATCCACTTTTTGTGCGCCTTGCTTCAAAATATAAAACAGTAAGCTAATGGGTTCATACCTGCGGGACCAAAGAAAGCTGTATTAAGATATCGATCGTTAAAAAATTAAAAATAAAACTTAAATAAAAAAGCTTCTGAAACAATAAATAATACTATTCATAGCTGAAGGACCAACGACGGTGTTCGGTGTGTTGCGCTGGACGGTATCTGTGCGCCCTGAAAAATATCTTCCTGGCGTATTTGCTGGACCACCATGTCAGGGGACAACCGGAGGTTCGGGATTTGTGGGTAGCCACCGGGTAGCGTCGGATGCGTTCGATCTGGAAACGTTAGGTACCCAGTGTACATGCTTGAGTCCCCTCAACCCTTCAATAGGTCATAATGGTCCACAATGTTAGTGCACTGCTCCAGAGCCTGGGGGTCCCTTTTGCGATGATCCTATTCCTGTTTCTAATCCTTAGTTACATCAACATAAAAATGCGTTAAATAACGGGCACAGAATGAAGGAAAATAAACATTTAATAATATGTTACAGCAAAAGCTCAATCCGGCTATTTCCTTTGTGAAGTTTGATTTTATTGATTTTACATAGGATATAATCAAGTGTGACGTAACCTTTACCTAAAAGATATGAAATTGATTTCAAGGGACTCTTGCTTAGAGAGTATTGGATATGTCTCCAGCTTCAGATATTTGAGGTGCCAAACCTCAAATTTAAGAAATATTGATTTAGAAAATAACCGGTATAGGCTTACCTGAATAAAAAAAAAAAACTCTTTGAGAAAAAGGTCTGTGTATGTACGTGTGTGTGTCTGTGTGTGTGTGTGTGTTCGTTCGTGTGCCCGTGTGCCTGTGAACACGATTATTCAAATAAGTTTAGCATCTTCCAAGGATGTGACACGAAGATTTTGAAGAAAATCCCCCCATCCCCAACTATCCTTTACACGGAAAAAAGTTTCGAAAATTTTGACTTTCTCAAAAATGGCTCTGGACGATTTTTGCATGGCTGTAAACCATAAGAGATAGACAAGAACTTACTGCACAAACACATAATTTATGTCATATACATTTTTTTCGTGGAGTTAACCAATTCCGAGATATTCCTTGTTATTGGTTCCACTCATGGGGGCATTTTTCATCTCCTGCCCATGTAAAGAAACGAATCTCAATCACAAAGCAACCAGCTTTTAAAAACATTGACTATCGCTTAGCTTAGCAAATAATAAATGTTTATCTAAATTAGGTATTAATATGAAGCAGATACAAGAATAAGCTATGTAACAGTAATTTGTTACGGAGACGGAGAGAAAGTCATGTAAGTAGAACACACAGCTTTTGTTCTCTTCACTTCATGTTAATTGAGATGCACATTTGCAGAATTAGTTTAATTGCACGTTTTGCTGTAGGGATGAGATGGCTACCAGCTGGTTTTGAAATTCTACCTCTTTGCATGACATCTTGAAATAGAAATCCATAGTAACAACACTTAAAAATGTTAAACTGTTGAACATTCAAACCAATAACAACGAAATGTGGTCAGCGATCTTCACCAGAGGTCTTGGTTTTGATTCCCAGCCGGAAATGGAAAATGTCGTTTAATTCGGATTAATCTCTTCCCTTCATAGATTCGGCAATGTGGATGTGAGAGTAAATGCATGCATGATAAACTTAAAGAAAGCTAGCCTAAAAAAACATCTGTTGTGTTCCATTCACAAGACTTTCTCTACTTGTTCTGAAAACAAAATGTTTACTAAACTTTTTACCTACTTCTTTCTACTTAATGCTAATCGAGATAAGCATGGACAGCATAGTCTTATTACTGAGTTTCTTTTAAGTAGAAGGGAACTAAGGTAATATGATAGGCTAAAGCGATAGTCAAATATTTTAAAAGCCATCACAATGCGATTGTCATTGAATTTTTTTTTTTTTTTGCATGACTCCTTGACTCCTGAGCAAAGGTCACTAAGAGCTTTGACCTACCGTCCGGCCGCTGCGTCCTCCATCTCGGTCCATTACTGACGACATCGGATGGGGTGCAGTATTGGGGAGTGATATGTGGTCAGCGCTTCGATCCCCCCTCCCGGTCAGATAATGGGGTCTTCAATTCTCTGACAAGTAGCTGCTCAATTGCCCCCCCCCCCCTCAGGGACCTCTCGAGGCTGAGTGCACCCCGGTCCAGGTCTCACAGCGTGGGAAAAATCCCCACGCCGGTACTGGGAATCTCCCGCTTGGCAAACAGCAACGCTACCACAGCGCTAAGGAGACGAGTTCTTTTTTCTATCTCTTACGGTTACCAGTTGTGGAAAAGTCATTCAAAATGAAATGGACTTCAAACGCTATACCATGAAATTCAAGATATACATGTTATTTGTGATCAAATATCTTTAACGTGCGAAATTTTATCAAAATCGAATTATTTTTCAGAAAATCAAAACTTTCGAAAACTTTTCCAGTACTTTGGGGTGGGGGATTTTAAAAATCTTCGTATCGCGTCCTTGGAAGATACTAATTTTCGTTTTCGAGTTATGCTGTGTACAGACACATACAACACCAACAATTTGGATTTTTTTGTTTTGTTTTGTTCTGTTTTGTATTCAGGGGACTCAAAACATACATTTCCGATTAAATCTCGGTATCGAACTTTTGAGTGAAATATAATACCTACTATGTACATACTGTTTTAGAGAAAGTAAAAAAATCTAATGTCTTCTATTCACATGACTTTCTCTACATCTCCGTAAAAATTATTGTTAAAAAGCTTATTCTTCATGCTAATCAAAATAAACATTAACAGAAGTTGCATTTATTACTTGCATCCTTGTAAATAAGAGGGAAATAGGGAGAAAACTAGGCCAAAGCGTTACTCAAAACTTTTAATAACCGGTTGAAATCCGTTTAATGCAGTGTTTGGAGCATACAAGTTTCCGCAAGAGAAAAGTTTAAGTATTTTAAAACTGCAACCAATAATAAGGAATGTCTCAGAAATAACCAACTCCACGAAAAAAAAATTGTATATGACATAAATTGTGTGTTTTAACGAGATCTACATTTTTTTCTGTAGATAGTAAGTTTTTGTCTTTCAATACGGTTTAGCAGTTATGCAAATCCATCAAAATTCATCCAGAATAAAACGGTCTTCAGAGGCTATTCCCATAAAATTAAAGAAACACATTCTATTTGTCATGTAATTATCTTTAATATACGGTATTTTAATCAACATCGTTAGATCCATTTTTGAGAGAATCAAAATTTTCGAAAACTTTACGTGTAAAAGGCAGTTCGAAGTGGGGGAATTTTCCTCAAAATCTTCGTGTCGCATCTCTAGAAAATATTAAACTTAAATACAAAATTTGGTATTTCACCGACTTTTCGTTTTTGAGTTATGGTGTTCACAGACACGCGGGCCTTTTTCTAAAAATTCTCTTTTTTGGATACATGAGACCCTAAAACGTGTATTTCTGGTGATATCTCGTATCGAATTTTTTGGTGGAATATAATACCTTCTCTATACGCTATGCACATCGTACGTGTAGAGAAAGTAAAAAGCCAATGTTCTATGTTCGAGTCAAAAACTCCTAATATGACAGTAGTTAAAGGGGGCTAGAGAAATGATCTTCACCAAAACAACCAATATACTTATTTTCACCTTTTGGCTATAAAACTTCTCTTAATAGTTATTACACACTATTTACACAAGATATCTTGCATACTGTGGATTTTTCATTACCTTGAAATGAATTAGACAAAAAGTAAGTTCTCTCCAATTAGAATATGAAAGATTGTCAGAAAAACTAGTGTCCTCTGTTCCTTTTCAGTAATTTAATACTTAATGAAAAATCTGATGTGCTCCATTCACATGACTTTCTCTGCATCTCTGAAACAAATTATTTTAATAAACTTATTCTTCTATCTACTTCATCCTAAACGATAAATGATTAGCAGAAACGGTCTTATTACTTAGTTCCTTATAAGTAGAAGAGAAATAAGAGAATACACTAGGCTAAACCGACAGTCAATTTTTTTTTAAAAAAGGTGATTGCAATGGGATTGAACTCCGTTTCTTTGCGTGGCAGAGCGTTGAAAAGTTCGCGTATGAGAAAAGTATTTTAAAACTGAAATCAATAACAAGGAATATCTCGTAAATGGCCAACTGCACGAAAAAAATGTACATGGGCTTCTATTTTTTCAACCTCCGATAGGCTATAAATAAAATACATGTTCATAGAAAACAATTATTTTATTACTAAAAGTTTTGTACACTTATGGTTACTTTTCAACATAATCATCGAAAATATTGAGACGTTTATCGTACCTGTGCACAAGCTTTGCAATATCCGCTTCAAAAAATGTTGCCGCTAATGATTTCAAATGAACATTGACGTTGTTTTGAAGGTGTTCGTTGGTTTGAAAGTGCTGCCCTCCTGGCCGCGTCTTCAGTTCAGGGAAAAGGTAAAAGTCGCTGGGTGCCAGGTCTTGACTGTACAGCGGATGATCGAAAATGTCCCATTGAAATTGTTCAAGGTGCCGATGGGCTGTGCCAGCAGTGTGTAGACGAGCGTTGTCATGGATCAACACAATTCCTGAAGTCAGCATTCCTCTTCGTTTGTTTTGAATGGCTCTCCTCAAACGTCGTAGAGTACGAAGACCATCAAAACAACGTCAATGCTCATTTGAAGCCATTGGCGGCAACATTTTTTGAAGCGAGTATTGCAAAGCTAGTTCTCAGGTACGATAAATGTCTCTATATTTTCGGTGATTATGTTGAAAAGTAACCATAAGTGTACAAAACGTTTAGTAATAAAATAATTGTTTTCTATGAACTTGACTTTTATTTATAGCCTATCGGAGGTAGAAAAAATTGTGTGTTTTATCGAGATCTATGTTTTTGTGTAGTAAGTTTTTGTCTATCTATTACAAATCACCAGTTATGCAAAATTCAATAAAAATCAACCAGAATAAAGAGCTCTTCAGAGGCTATTCCCAAAAACTTCAAGATATACAATTTATTTGTCACATAAATATCTTAAATATAAGAGATTATAATCAAAATTGTTATAGCCATTTTTGAGAAAATCAAAAATTTCGAAATTTTTTCTAAATAACGGGTGGTTTATGGTGGGGATGATGTCGCATCCTTGGATGATACTGAATTTAAATATATTTCCGGTGAAATCTCGGTATCAAATGTTTGGATGTAACAAAATACCTTCTATATACACTATGTAAATGTGTACGTGTAGAGATAGTAATAATAAAATGTTTTTTATATTTAACATTTTCCAAGCTTCCGAGTGAAAATTTCAAATACGATATCCTGATTATTTCTGTGACTGATAAGAATGGGAATTACACACGTGACTGTTCCTGGAGACTAGTAAGTTTACATTTGTATATCTTTACGTAATTATGGAATAAACGAAAAACGTTTGTTAACCTTCCGTGTTCCTTGCACGACAGCCTAACGTTGGCCTCCCCTCGACCACAATCTGACAAGGGACATAAGTTATCTTCCTCGCGGCTCCCAATTAAAACTCGAGCGATAGAGAGCCATCTGGCGGGGTTTGTCCCCATAGGAGGCCGCATTACAATTAGTCTAATCCGAGCCGAAACGAATCTAATCCCCGTTCCTGCAGCTCACTTATGATTGACGGTTTCACGCGTCAATAATCCATCATAGGCCAAAAGTCAGCGGCGATAAACATCAGGTCATCCTGATCGATGATCCAACACTGACTGGCTACTATTGTTTTCTTTATATCACGCTTCAGGTCGTCATGTTCACCCGATCAGTTCACGTTCAGGCCGTAGCTTTTTCAGAATAGACGCCGGAAAATGCTTTCATAGTCACCGGTAACAAGGAAACATTTCTTCGGGTTGGTTACCATACAAATCTGATGTGTTCTATTCGCATGACTTTCTCTACATCTCTGCAACAAATTATTATTAGAAAGCTTAAACTTCTATTTACTTCATGCTAATCGAGACAAAATTAGCAGAAATAGTTTTATTACTTGCTTCCTTGTAAGTAGAAGCGATATAAGGGAGTACATCATAGGTTAAAGTGATAGTCAAAAGTTGGTTGCTATGTGACTGAAGTTCCTTTGTTTGTGTGGGCAGGAGTTGACAAATTCCTGTATGAGAAAAGTATACGTTTTTTAAAGCTACAACCAAAAAACAAGGAATATCTATGAAACGAACAACTCGATGTATATAACATAAACTGTGGGCTTTAACGTGCTCTACATTTTTTGTGTAGTATGTTTTTATCTATTTCTTACGGTTTAGCAGTTATGCAAAATTCCGTAAATTTCATCTAGAATAAAGTAAGCTTCAGAGGCTATTCCCAGAAAATTGAAGATAGGTATATATTTTATTTGTCACGTAAATATCTTAAAATACGGTATTTTAATCAAAATCTTTAGAGCAATTTTTGAGAAAATCAACATCTTCAAAAAAAGTTCCATGTAAATGGTAGTTTGGAGTGGGGGGATTTTTCTCAAAATCTTCGTGCCGCATCCCTGGAAGATACTACTTAAATACTGACTTTTCGTTTTTGAGTTATCGTGTTCACAGACACAGACAGACAGACAGACACACACACACACGGACCTTTTTCTGAAAATGCTTTTTTTTTTTTTTGTTTTGTTGATACAGTTGGAATTTCGTATATTTCTGGTGGAATCTCGGTATCGAATTTTTGGGTGGAGTACTATGTACATAGTACGTGTAGAGAAAGTAAAAATTATTGTTAAAAACTTATGCCTTCTCTCTACTTCATGCTAATCCAGATAAACATAAGCAGAAATGCTTTTTTGTGAGGAGAAGAGAAATAATGGAATACACTAGGCTTAAACGATAGCAAATATTTTAAAAACTGCTGTATTCATGTGGACGAATTCCTTTTCTTGCATTGCAGGACTGGACAAATTCCCACATGTGAAGAGTTTTTAAATACAAAAGTATTTTAAAGCTGAAACCAATAACAACGAATATCTCGAAAACGGTAATTCCACGAAAAAAATGTATATGGCATAAATTGTGTATTTTAACGAAATCTACACCTTTGTTTGGTAACCTTTTGTCTATCTCTTACAGTTTACTAGCTATGCAAAATCAAGCAAAATACGTCCAGAATAAAGATGTCTTTAGAGGCCATTCCCAGAAAATTCAAGATATACATTTTATTTGTCGTGAAAATATCTTTAATATACGGTATTTTAATAAAAATCTTTAGAGCCATTTTGAGAAAATCAAAATTTTCGAAAAAAGTTCCATGTATAACATGTAAGTTTAGTATTTAACGGTCTTTTCGTTTTTGAGCTATGCTGTCCACAGACACAGACAAACACAGATTGATCTTTTTCCAAAAAACTCTTTTTTTTGGATTCAAAGGGACCCAAAACAAGTATTTCTGGCGAAGTCTCGGTATCGAATTTTTGGGTGGAATACAATACACTCTCTATAAACGATGTACATAGTACATGTAGAGAAAGTAAAAATACATAATTAAGCCTTTGTCCATTAAAGAGCAACGGAGAGACGAAATGCTGTCCAATAGGCCATATGGATATAATAAAGTTAGTTAATTTCCTGTAGTTCCTAAGTGGAACATTGGGCATCATTACGATGTTTCCTTGATTGGATTTGAACTTCTAGTTCATGAGTTCGCCACTCTGCGCCATGGTGACGAGCGATCGGCTCTTCGCTCACAAATGATATGCAGAACGAAATCACAACTTCCGGACGCGTAATGACAGAATTTTGCCCAGAAACCTTCTTCTTTCAAGGTATGGGGTTCTTTTACGTGTAAAGAAACATTACGCGGCACCACCTTCTCGATTTCCTTTCCGAAGGAAGCCATTCTAAGAATTTTTACGTCCGAAAAAGGTCTATCACTCTCCGCCAGGTTTGAACCTGCAATTTTGGCTTTTAGAAGACATGGAGGGCAACTGAATTTTATAAAAAATTGTGTGAAATCCATTTTATATTTAAAAAGTATAGAACGTTTACTTCAAAGCTCTTTTGGAAAAATAAACATACAAAGAAGTTCATCAGACACCATACTTTGTCAGCGTTATTTATTTAATTGATGTGAACAAGTATTACGTTCTATACACCAAAATGTTGCTAGTAAGATGATAAGGATACGTAAATGCCTTGTAAATGAGTTACCATAGTTGTTTTAAAATCACAGGATTCATGGTTTACACGTAATTCACAATAATGGCATCATTCTCAGCTTTGTTCACGATATAATACAATTAATGCTATACTGTACTTACAAAATAAAATCATTGTTCTTTTCACCCGATTATACCGGACCTCATATTACGTGACGAACTTACCCCCTACCTCTTCCATGCATCGCAACCATTCACGGAAACCAATCTCTAATTAGGGCATTCTGCTACCATGAACAGTTCTGGATGGAACGTAATTCGACATGGGCATCAAAATTAAAGAAAGAGTTGGAAACCATTGGGATGGGATACATTTGGATGGCGAGGCAGGCAAACAGACGGAGTATTTGAAGAAAAATTAAGAACCACCTCTGTGATATTGACAGACATCAAATAATTGCGCGATGCACGGAGAAGGTACGACTGCAGGTAGTGAACCCAGTTGTGTTTTGCTGTGGCTATAGTCATGCACTGACGTCGCACTATGCACACATCTCAGGTACCTCGTCTCCTTCCGCGATCGGTGTATAACGGGAACACTAGTAATATAATTTAGGGGAGAGTCGTTTAGTTCCGGCCTGTGGTTATATCCGAACGATATATGGTTCTGATAAACTTCGCAATATGGAAGCAATTCCTTGCATATTTTTTTTGAAGCCTTTCTCTATTGAACCACATACCTAACAATGTGAGTGTGTATCTCTTCAAGTTCAGAGTGTGCGTTATTGTTTGTAGTTAGTCGGAGTCACTTACTCTTATATGTTTTACAATTGTTTACATTTTGGGGTAAGAAAAGTAATTACTGAATCTCAATTGAAAATATAAGTGGGAAATATTTCATCTTCATGTTTGTCGGGTAAGACAAACACTGCACTTTCGGAATGCAGCAAACACTGAACACATCGATTTATTTTTGGTACAGATTTTATATATCCCTAACAGGCCAAGCTCCTAGAGGCATACATCCTTTAAATACTGCATTTCCTACCTTCAAAGATCGCAGACATTGTTGTTAATGAAGACGAGTACACAACTGAAGAACTTTAGGTTTAATAATAAGAATTTTACCTCTACGATTTGCTTATTTATTTTTTTCATGTATTAAATATATTTATTTTATTTATATGAAGATCTTATCAAGTAAGATTTATTTATATTCTTCGTATAAATTAACATCTTTATATATACAAAGTATAAGGTCCAAACTTCACTCCCTGAACCGTCTCTTGAGGCAGCTCAACTACTAGTCTGCCCTCAGGAAGCTGATTGCACAATCACTGCCTCTGTAAAGCTTTCATCCACATTTTAAGCAATCAAGAAACGAGTTGGTACCATTTAAGGCTAAGAAAAGTAAGATCCTGACTTTCACTCCTTATAAAGAAAGCCTTTAAGATAAAAATAATCTGATGTGTTCCATTCACATGACTTTCTCTAAATCTCCCGCAACAAATTATTGTTAGAAATACTGTGCATCTATTTACTTCATGCTAATTAAGAAAAAATTAGCAGAAATAGTATTATTACTTGCTTCCTTGTAAGTAGAAGCGCAATAAGGGAGTACCATAGGTTAAAATGGTAGTCAAAAGTTGGTTGCTATGTGACTGAAGTTCCTTTGTTTGTATGGGCAGGAGTTGACAAATTCCTGTATAAGAAAAGTATGTTTTTCAAAGCTGAAACCAAAAATAAGGAATATCTAAAAAATGATCAACTCCACGAAAAAATGTATAGAATATAAATTGTATGTTTTAACAAGCTCTATACTTTTTGTGTGGTAAGTTTTTGTCCAACACTTACGGTTTAGCAGTTATTCAAAATTTCGTAAAATTCAATCAGAATAAAGTATTCTTCAGAGGCTATTCCCAGAAAATTCAAGATATACATTTTATTTGTCAGGTAAAAATTTTAATGTACGATATTTTAATCAAAATTGTTAGAGCCATTTTTAAGAAAATCAAAAATTTCAAAAAAAAAAAAGTTCCATGTAAAGGATAGTTTGGGGTGGGGGGATTTTCTGAAAAGCTTCGTGTCGCATCCTCGGAAGATATCAAACTTAAGTACCAAGTTTGGTATTCAATAGTCTTTTCGTTTTTGAGCTATACTGCCCACAAACACACACACACACAGACACACAGACACGGACATTTTTCTAAAAATGTTTTTTTTTTATTCAGGGAGTCTCAAAACATGTATTTCCGTTGAAATCTCGGTATGGAACATTTTGGTGCATCACAATACCTTATCTATACACTATGTACATAGTGCGTATAGAGGAAGTAATAATACAGAGAATAAGAAACAAAATGAGAAAGGAAGAAACAAAATGTCCCAAAAATTTCAAAATGTAGACAAAGCTTCAATATCAGGACATACTTCTTCGAATACATCAGAAGCCTAGCTTGATGGAAAACTACTGATTTAGTGTGGGGAAACTTTTGAAGAAGATTGGATTCAATACTCCAAGTAAAAGGGATTTGCACATGAAAACTATACTGACATGGAAAACGCTATGCTATATTATGAGTTAAGCAAACCTTGAACATAGAAAAAGAAAGGAAAAGAAAACGCAAATTTATTGGACTGACCGATACTACCAGCCAGTTTTCAAGTATCCTAAAAATATCGGGTTATTCAACTTTTATTTTCATAATTAAGTACCTCCATTTTTTATTTTTGTTTTACTGTCTTAAATGAGTACTAATATATCTTTGTTCATTTCGAATACACGCAGTGAAAAATCCTGGTCATACATAACCTTCCTCTATGTGCAAAGTCAAGTGCACGAAATCGTGTCAATAAAATTCCAGTGGTTTATGTTGGTAAGGAAATACCCTGCCACGATCAACCGCCCCCTTTCCGAGTTCTAACACTCCGCTTAATGTTTCTCATACTCTCCCCTTTTCTTTCGCTCAAGTGATTGACCGACCTGTGTTCATAGGTTAACCTTTGAGTGCCAGACTTTTAATGTCATACCAATAAGAGAGATACATCTTGAGGCTCGTGTGGACTCTCGTTTCGAAGCATTTTTGCTTCCATCCACTTACGAGAGATGTCCTTTTGCCATTTTCGTTCTTGACCTTTCCTCATAGATCAGTGTGAGTGTTGAACTGGAATTCAAGACTGACATGGAGCATAATTCTTAAGGTAATTGCCAATATTAAAAAATCCAACGTGTTCCATTCACATGACTTTCTCTACATCTCTGCAACACATGATTGTTAAAAAGCTTATGCTTCTATTTCTTCATGCTAATCGAGAAAAATTAGCAAAAATAGTCTTATTACTTGTTTCCTTGTAACAAAAAGGGAAACAAGGGAGTACCATAGATTAAAGTGATAGTCAAAAGTTGGTTGCTATGTAACTGAAATTTCTTTGTTTGTATAGATAGGAGTTGACAAATTCCTGTATATAAAAAAGACGAGTTTTTAAAAGGTGAAATAAAAACAAGGAATATCTTGAAGAAATCAATTCCACGAAAAAAATCTATACAACATAAATTGTGTGTTTTAATGTGCTCTACAGTTATTGCATGGAAAGTTTCTCTCTATCTCTTATAGTTTAGCAGTAATGCAAAATTCCGTAAAATTCATCCAGAATAAAGGAGTCTTCAAGGGCTATTTCCAGAAAATGTTAAAATATACATATTATTTGTCAGGTAAATATCTTTAATAAACGATATGTTAATCAAAATCGTTAGAGCCATTTTTGAGAAAATCAAAAGTTTCGATATTTTTTCCATGTTAAGGGTAGTTTGGGATGGGGAGATTTTTCTCGAAATCTTCGTGCGGCATTCCTGGAAGATACCAAACTTAAATACCAATTTTGGTTTTCAACGGGCTTTTCATTTTTAAGCTATGCTGCTCACAGACTCACACACACACAGACATATAGACAGACACACACATGGACATTTTTCTATTTTTTTTTGATTTAGGGGGTCTCAAAACATATATTTCCCGTGAAATCTCTGTTTGGAATTTTTGGATGCAATACAATACCTTCTATATACACTATGTACATAGTATGTATAGAGAAAGTAATAAAACACTATAGGAAACCAGAAGCATCAGAATTTTCCCGCGCATTCTGCTATATAGATATTCTAAGTAACTATCAGTCTAATTTATTCTAATTTCTGTATTTTGTTTGTGAACTGAGACAAGTCTTAGCTTTAGTGAATAATTATATGCTAGTTGTAATAACACATTGTTTGGAACTAATGAGAGACAAATAAGCATTTCAAGTTGTGCTGCTTAAAATGTGGAAAAATTCAAACAAACAAAGTGGTTAATGTCAGAAGTATTATTTGATATTAAAGAAATCCACAATTCTGCTCTCGTTATGGTGTCAAATTTAGATATTCTAATATCTCCCTCCCCAACTGTTTTTTCCCTCTCTCCTCCCCTTTAACTCGCCCTACATGTCTGTCTCTTTCTGTTCCTCTATCCCCCTTCTACACTTTCACTCTGTTATTACTTGCACGTTCTCTCCTTTCTATGTAACCTAGATGCATGCGATATTTTGAAAACCGATATGAAAACTGCCTTCTCTAAAGTGTTTAAAAAACTAAAAGGTTTAGATAAAAACGTTAACAATTCACAAATTTATGTTTATTCCTTATGTTTGCAATGCAATAGGAACTATATTGCTTCTCGTGGTAATTGGTTTATATGCACAAAAAGTTGTTGCTATACTCTTAAACATCCGACATTTTATAAGTAAAAAACCTGATGTGTTCCATTCACATGACTTTCTCTACATCTCTGTAACAAATTATTGTCAGTAAGCTTATTCTTCTATCTACTTCATGGTAATCGAGAACAAAATAGCAAAAATAGTCTTATTACTTGCTTCCTTGTAAGCAGAAGCGACATGAGGGAGTACCATAGGTTAAAGTGATAGTCCAAGGCTGGTTGCTATGTAACTGAAGTTCCTTTGTTTGTATGGACAGGGATTGACAAATTCCTGTATGAGAAAAGTATGTTTTTTAAAGCTGAAACAAAACCCAAGGAATATATCAAAAAAGCACAACTCCACGAAAAAAAAATTATATAACACAAATTGTGTGCTTTAATATGCTCTACATTTTTTGTGTGGTAAGCTTTTGTCTATCTCTTACGGTTAAGCAGTTTTGCAAAATCCCATAAAATTCATCCAAAGAAAAGTAGTCTACAGAGGCAATACCCAGAAAATTCAAGATATACATTTCTTTTGTGATAAAAATATCTTTAATATACGATATTTTAATCAAAATCGTTAGAGCCATTTTTAAGAAAATCAAAATTTTCGAAAAAAGTTCCATGTAAAAGATAGTTGATTTTCTTGAAAATTTTCGTGTCGCATCCTTGCAAGATACCAAACTTAAATACCAAGTTTGGTATTTAACGGTATTTTCGTTTTTGAGCTATGCTGTACACACACACGGACATGTTTCTAAAAATGTTTTTTTTTGTATTCAGGAGGTCTCAAAACATGTATTTCCGGTGAAATCTCGGTATCGAATTTTTGGGTGCAATACAATACCTTCTCTATACACTATGCACATGGTATGTGAAGAGAAAGTAAAAAACTGTTAAAAACGTACTTATACACTATAGAATTGGTCAGTACTCTACCTTCTCAACCAAAAGGTATTGGGTGTTATTCCTGGCTGGAATTGGGAAGTTTTCTTTATCCAAAATCTTCCCCGATCCCCCACATCTAGAGTGACTGTGTGTGTTTATAACAATAGTATTTTGTGTATTAAGAACTAACTGTAGGTTATGCTTATCAGGTCGAGAATGTATATTGGGAATACGAGGCCTGGAGGATTACTTTATGATAATCTAGTTAAATATCAGCAGATAGTGTCTTAATTACTTGCTTCCTTGAAAAGGAAGAAGGAAAATAAGGGCTAAAACGATAGTCAAATCCTTTAAAAGCTGGTTGCCATGTAGCTAAAATCAGTTTCTATGCAGGGCCAGGAGTTTACAACTTTCCATGTGATAAAATTTTAAGTATTTGAATCTGAAACAAATAACAAGGTACATCTCACAGAAGGCCAATTCCACGAAAAAAGGTATATGACATAAATTGTGTGTTTTAACATGATATACATATTTTGTGTAGTAAGTTCTTGCCTATCTCTTACGGTTTACCAGGTATGCAAAATTAAGCAAAATTCATTCAGAATAGAGAGGTCTTCAGAGGCTATTCTTAGAAAATTTAAGATATACATTTTAATTGCTATATAAATATCTTTAATATGCGGTAATTTAATCAAAACCGTTACTCATTTTTGAGAAAATCATAATTTTCGAAACTTTTTCCACGTTAAGGGTACTTTGACGTTGGGAGATTTTTCTCAAAGTCTTTGTTTCGCATCTAAACTTAAATACCAAGTTTGGTATTTTACCGACTTTTCGTTTTTGAGTTATCCTGTTCACAGACACACGGAACACGGACACTCACGGACTTTTTTTGGATACAGGAGACTTAAAAATTGATTTCCAGTGAAATCTCGGTATCGAATTTTTGAGGGAAATGCAAATACCTTCTCTATACACTATGTACATAGTACGTGTAGAGAAATTAAAAGTGAATTCTCGATGTGAACTACCGAAAGGCTACATGTAAATGATATGGACAATACCTTCTTATACACTCATTTGTTAATACATTTTGCAATAGATTCTTTGTTTAAAGTAGCACATGTTTTGAGTGTCACGTCATTTCCTAATTATACTGTAGGTATTAATGACCTCTCAAACTTTTACTATAAGTATTTACAGTGCTTTTTGACATGACAATTAATAAATGAATGTAAATTTAGCTTGCATTACCAGATATGTGTTCAGAATGAGTAACTTATTTATTAATATTATAATATATCTTATATTCAAATAATTTCCATTACTGTTTTACAAAATCTTCATGCGAAAGGTTATTCTTCTATCTAATATCCCCAAAAAGGTCAAAACATGCAAATTTGCAAGGAAAGAAACACATATTTGGAACCGGAAAATGCCGAAATGAATATTATTAAGTATGAGCTGTGCTATGTTTGTAAAAACATCCATTTACATGGAACTCTCATCTCCAGTTTTCCTGGTAGACTTGCAGAAATTTGCCCCACGCTTCTGACCCTTTATATCTCAGAAAGCTATTTAAACGCCTTGAAGCGGGCCATTTGTGACAAGCTTGGAAAACATATTTTGACAGTAGACTTCAAAATCCTTTACGGTTCGACAAAAGACAGGAAAACGAGACGATGGGTGGTGAGGTAACTAACTGTTCTTTCCAGAATTCTGAATAACCTTTGCTATAGCCTACTTTGCTGGTGTTAAGTTACCGAGAAAAAATCTGATGTGTTTCATTCTAAAACTTTCTCTATCTGCTCTGCAAACAAATTATTTTTACAAAAGATTATTCTTCTATCTACTCCGCGCTAATGGAGATAAACATTAACAGAAACTGTCTTATTACTTGGTCCCAAGTAAAGGGAAATAATGGAATTCGCTAGGCTCGAAAGTCAAATATTTTAAAATCGGACGCAATGTATTGTTATTAAAATTCGGCTCTCTTTGCAAGACCAAAAGTATTGCAAAATGAAAACGAATGACGGCTTCCTGTTGAGAAACTTAAGTGTTTTAAAACTTAAACCAACAACGAGAAATATCTCGCAAATCATTAACTAAAATAAAATACAAAAACAAACAAACAAACATGACAAACCCTGTGTTTTAACGAGATCCACATTTGTTTTATAATAGGTAAATTTGTGTCTATCACTTACGGTTCAGTAGTTATACAAAAGTCATTCAGAATGGAGAAGACTTTAGAAGCTATTCCCAGAAAATTCAAGATAGTAATTTTATTTGTTATGCAAATATCTTTAATATACTGTAGTTTAATCAAAATTATTTTAGTCATTTTGAAAAAATGAAACATTTTGAACGCTTTTTGCATGTAAAGGGTATCTTGGCGGGATTTTCTTCCAAATCTCTCACGGACACACGAAAACACACACACACACACATTTGAGAAATAAAGAAGTAATAATTGATTAATAATTTTAATACCATATATTAATACTATTTTTAATTAAAGATCAGGGTTGACCTAATTCGATTCGAAGTAAAATTCTTAAAGATGTTCCTAATCCATTAGGCTTAAATAGAAATATTGATAAAATCCCTTTTAGTCCTTACATAGACACACACAAACACATAAACATACGCACCTTTCCCTGAACATGTTTATTTTGGTTACAGGGGACTCTAAAATGTGTATTTCCAGTGAAATTTTGGTTTTGAATTTTTGGATAAAATGCAATATTTTCCGTACATACGTATGCATATACGAAGCAGAGAAAATAATACTAATGGAAATAACATTGTTATAAGAAATATTCTTTGTGAAATTCTGGAAGTTAAATTTAGGAATAAAAATGGTAAATTAGAAAACATTTAATTTATGGGCTGTACTAGATATGCGCAGAGTGAAAAAAGTATAGATGTACACTTAGTTTCCTACACAGATGCGAAATAATAACAAATAAATATATTTTTTAAAGTTTACACCTTCAAGAGTTTACATAGCCATACCGAGTTTGGTGATGCCTGTAACGTGGGTTTTTCGCAGTTTCCTAGGATCGGTAGGCGAATGCTGGTGTAGTTTCATTATTTCCTCTTCATTCTCTTTCATTCTTATTTATGAGGAGTGATTCTAGTTGGTATTGTATGGTGGTGCCTGTCATATAACGCGGGAGCATGCTGCCCGTGAACACTAGAGGACTCCCAGCTACACGTTTTGCTGAATGGCTTCTGGCGGCTCCAGAAGTGATAGGGGCATCAGGTTTGGAAATCTTACCAACTTTAACACAACTCTGTTGTCACTCTGTCTCTGGTTTCCCTTACTTCACCTTTCCTCCTGGGCTGTAAGACCTGTGCAGCTCGCACTGTGTGCTAGTTGTTTCCATCCATTGTTTACACTTTTGGCTTCTCCTTCTACGAATCATTCTTCTTAAAACATATTCCTCTATTACACTATGTGAGTGGAGACAAATTTAGCAGAAGTGTGTTTTTACTTTTTCTACACGTAATATGCATATAATAGGTAGAGAAGGAATTGCATTCCATCCAGAAATTCGATGGCGAGATTTCACGGAAATATTTGTTCTGAAGCCCCCTTGGGACATAAAAAAAAAACATTTCTAGAAAAAAGTCCTGTGTGTGCGCGAATTGTTGGTTAAATGCCAAACTTAGTATTTAAGTTCACTATCTTCCAAGTGCGACACGAAGATTTGTAGGAAAATTTCCCCACCTAAAACTACCCTTTACATGAAAAAAAAAAAATGAAAATTCTGTTCTTAAAAATAACTAAAGATTTTGATTAAAATACCTATATTAAATATATTTACATCACAAATAAAACACATGTGTTGACTTTTCTGTGAATATCCTCTAAAGACCTCTTCATTCTGGATGAATTTTGCATAACTGGTAAACTGTAAGAGATAGACAATAATTTAATTCACAAAAATATAAATCTGGTTAAGTCACACAATTTATTCCTACACAGTTTTTTTATTGAGTGCACCGTTTCCAAGATACTCCTTAATTTTAAACTACGTAACTTTTCTCCAATGGAAAGTCACCATGTTTTTCATTTATTGCTGGGAATGTAAAGCGAACCGAACTTCAATTGTTCACATAGCGACCAGCTTTTAAAAGATTGGCTATTGCTTTACCATTTTGAATTCCCTTATTTCTCTCCTGCTTACAAAGAAGCGAGTAATATGGTAATTTCTGCTAAAAGTTCGTCTCGATTAGCATGATATGGATAAAAGAATTCTCTTTTGTATGAAGTTTATTTGTAGTACAAGTAGAGAAAGTCATATGAATGGAGCACATTAGACTTTTTAATAATTCGTTGTTGGTACAAGAGAATTACGGTTGGCAACAGTAACGCCTTTAAAAAGTATCACCATAAACAAAACAACGTTTGAAAAAGTATTATGTATTGAAATAATTCAAATCGTTAGCAATCAATGCCTGGGAAATGGCTAATATCAGAAAAATCTGATGTGTACCATTCATATGACTTTCTCTATATCCCCGCAATAAATTATTCTTAAAAAGCTTATACTTTTATTTACTTTATGCTAATCAGAGAAAATTAGCAGAAATAGTCTTATTACTTGCTTCCTTGTAAGTAGAAGCGAAATAAGGGACAACCAAGGTTAAAGTGATAGTCAAAAGCTGGTTGCTATGTCAATGAAGTTCCTTTGTTTATATGGATCGGAGTTGACAAGTTCCTGTATGAGAAAAATATAAGTTTTTTATAGCAGAAATCAAAAATAAGGAATGTCTCAAGAACGACAAACTCCACGAAAAAAAAAATTATATGACATAAATTGTGTGTTTTAACGTGCTCTACAGTTTTTGTCCATCTCTTACTGTTTAGCGGTTATTCAAAATTCCGTAAAATTCATCCAGAATCAACTACTCTTCAGAGGCTATTCCTAGAAAATTCATTTCATTATTCAATACATTTTATTTGTCAGGTAAATATGTTTAGTATACGAAATTTTAATCAAAATCGTTAGAGGCATTTTTGAGAAAACCAACATTTTCGAAAAAAAGTTCCATGTAAAGGGTAGTTGGAGGTGGGGGGAATTTTCTCAAAATCGTCGTGTTGCATCCCTAGAATATACTAAACTTAAATACCAAGTTTGGTATTTTACCGACTTTTCGTTTTTGAGCTATCGTGTTCACAGACACACGGACACACGGACACACTGACACACTGACACACGGACACACACACACACGCGGACCTTTTTGTGAAAATGATTTTTTTTTGGATATTACATAATGCGTATAGAGAAAGTAAAAATGTGTGTTTTAACGAGATCTACACTTTTCTTTGCAGTAAGTTTTTATGTATCTCTTATGGTTCACAACTTATAGTATTCGCAATCAGTTAGAATGAAGGGGGTGCAAGTTATACGCAGAAAATTCAAACTATCGATTTTATTAATCGTTAAACAGCTTAAACTCCGTGTTTAATTAAAAATTGTTCAAACTATTTTGAATAAATATTTTGAATAAAAACCAAGAATAAAGAATGCTTTGAAAATGATTAACTCCACAAATAAGGCATTTGGCATATATGATATGCTTTTGGTGATATCTCCATCTTCTGTGTGGTAAGATTTTGTCTCTCTTACGATTTACCAGTACTGCAAAATTCATTCAGAATGCAGATTATTCCAGAAAGTTCCTGGCATAAATTTGATTTGTCATGAAAGTATCTCAAGCATATATTTTAATCAAAACTGTTAAATCCATTTTCGAAAACATGCGTGTGTTATAAAGGTTCTTAAGATATGTTTTTGCGTTATTTTATTTCTATATTTATGAACATGAGCATTCGGACTGGCTCATATTTGGAATTCCTGAAGACATTGGTATTACGTGTTTCCTAGTGTCACTGACAATGCTATGGAGCCCACCTTCGTCATGGGAGGTCCCAGCATTGCATCAGTCATCTCTCATCACAAAGCTTGTGTCGATCTAAAGTTTAAAAAGGTTAACTCCTACCTTCAGTGGCAGTTGACAAAGAAATTCGCTATTATACAGGTGATTAAAAGGTCGCGCTACACAGGACAACGCCGTCATTAGTGCAATGCATCTCTGCACAAATTAATATTAAAAAGCTTATGCTTCTGTTTACTTCATGCTAATCAAGAACAAATTAGTAGAAATAGTCTTATTACTTGCTTCCTTGTAAATAGATGCGAAATAAGAGAATACCTTAGGTTAAAGTAATAGTCAAAAGCTGGTTGCTTTGTAACTGCAGTTCATTTGTTTGTATGGACAGGAGTTGAAAAATACCTACATATATGAGAAAAGTGTAAGTTTTTTAAAGGTGAAACCAAAAAGAAAGAATATCTCAAACACGATCAGCTACACTAAAAAAACGTACATAACATAAATTGTGTGTTTTAACGTGCTCTACATTTTTTGTGTGGTAAGTTTTTGTCCATCTCTTACGGTATAGTAGTTATGCAAAATTCCGTAAAATTCATTTAGAATAAAGTAGTCTTCAGAGGCTATTCCCAGAGAATTCAAAATATACATTTTATTTGTCAGGTAAAATATCTTTAATATAAGATATTTTAATCAAAATCATTAGAGCCATTTTCGAAAAAAGTTCCATGTAAAGAGTAGTTTGGGGTGGGGGGATTTTTCGCAAAATCTTCGTGTCGCACCCCTGGAAGATACTAAACTTAAATACCAAGTTTGGTATTTTACCGACTTTTCGTTTTTGAGTTATCGTGTTCACAGACACACGAACACACACACACACACATGGACCTTTTTGTGAAAATTCTTTTTATGGATATAGGGGACCCTAAAACATATATTTCCGGTGAAATCTTTGGTATCGACTTTTTGGGTGGAGTGCAATACCTTATCTATACACTATTACTTAGTACGTGTAGCGAAAGTAAAAACAAACAAAGGTAAGAATGTGGAACATGTCTTATATTTAATTATGAATTGTTCATTGCAAGTTATAATGTAACATATTACATATGTTGTAGTGAGGTTTATTTATGATAAAAATCTGATAACTTTCTCTATTTTCTTTGAGCAAACTATGCTTGCAAAAAGTAATTTTGCATCTATTTCATGCTAATAGAGACAGTTTTTACCAGAAGTGATGTTGTTTAACATTTCCTTGAAGTTATATTGGGAATAGAGGAATACACTAAGGCTAAGCGCTAGACAGTTTTTAAGAGCGGTAATGGCATTGAAATTCCACTCTCCTTGCGTGACCAGACTAAAAAACAACAAAAACGAATAACAATTTCCCATTTCTGGAAAGTATAAGTATTTAAATCAAATACACGGAATATCATGTATCTGGCATAAGTTGTCTGCTTTGAGGAGATCTACAATTTTTATGTATTAAGATTTTGACCACCTGTTGCTGTTTACCATTTATGCAAAAATCCTCTAGAGTTAAGAGCACTTCAGAAGCTATTCCCACAGAATTCAAGATATACATTTCGGTTTTTATTAAAATATCCTACTACATGGCATTTTATAAAAATTGTTTGAGCCATTCTTGTCAAAATCGTAGAGTTCGAAAAACCTTTTATGTAAAGGGTAGTTTGGGGTGCGAACATTTTTTTGCAAATGTTCGTGTCACACCTTTAGAAGATACTGAACTTTAAAACTAATTTAAGTATTAAATCAATTGATACTTTTACTTTCTCTAGCCCCGTGTATGAACAATGTACATAGGGATAGAGAAGTATTGCATTCCACCCAAAAATTCGATACCTAGATTTCACCCGAAATACATGTTTTAGGACCCCCTGCATCCAAAAAAAGCATTTTCAGAAAAAGGTCCGTGTGTGTCCGTGTGCCTGTGAACACGATAACTCAAAAACGAAAAGTTGGTAAAATACCAAACTTGGTATTTAAGTTTAGTATCTTCCAAGGATGCGACACGAAGATTTTGAGAAAGTTCCCCCCACACCAAACTACCCTTTAGATGGAACTTTTTTCAAAATTTTGATTTTCTTAAAAATGGCTCAAACGATTTTTATTAAAATACCGTATATTAAAAATATTTACCTGACAAATAAAATATATATCTTGAGTTTTCTGGGAATAGCTTCTGAAGACCTGTTTATTCTGGATGAATTTTGCTTAATTTGGCATAACTAGTAAACCGTAAGAAATAGACAAAAACGTATTATACAAACAATGTAAGTCTTGTTAAAATACACAACTTCCGTCATATACATTTTTCTCGTGGAGCTTACCATTTTCGTGGTATTCATTGTTATTAGTTTCAGTTGTGAAGTACTTAAACTTTTCTGAGACGGGAGTGTCCGTTTTTCTTTTGTTCTACTCCTGGCCAAGAAAGGAAGTGATTTGTAATGACAATCGCATAACGACAGCTTTTAAAACATTTGACTATTGGTTTAGCCTAGTGTATTCCCTTATTTTCTTCCTACTTATACGGAACTAAGTAATAAGAACATTGTGCTAATGAGTACCTCGATTAGCAAGGTGCAGAAAGAAGAATAATCTTATGTAATACATTTGTAGAGCAGCTAGAGAAAGTCATGTGAGTGTAACACATACGATTTTTTAGTTGTGCTGCTTATCAACACATAGACACCAAGATGGACTATTTATAAATCTCTGATCTGTTCCATTTATATGGCTTTATTTACCTATTTTGCAAAAGTTACCCTTAAAAAAGCTTATTCTTCTCTCTTTTCATACTAATAGAGATAAACTTTAGCGAAATGGTGTTATTAATTACTCCATTTTAAGTAGAAGGGAAATTTGGGAGAACAGTAATTTAAAGCGTTATTCGAATCTTTTATAACTGGTCGCAATGCGATGGAATTGAAAATGCCTTCGAAAAATGAATAAGACTTCCCATTTGACAGCACCCTATGTACTGTAAATTTTAAAATGAGGAATATTTCGGAAATGGTTTGCTAAAAAAATGTATATAATAGAAATAGTGTGTTTTGACGAGATCTGCAGTTTTTTAGTACGCTTTTGCCTGTGTTACTAGAATTAAGAAGACTTAGATGCTATTCTCAAGTAATTCAGGTTTACGTTTTTTGTAATATAAATATCTTAATATGAGTATTTTAATTAAAATTGTTAGAGCATTTTTTGAAAAAAAAATCCTCATGTAAAGGGTAGTTTGAAGTGAGAAGATTTTGTTGAAATTCTTCGTGTAGCATCTTTTGAAGATAATTGAACTTAAATACCAAATTTGGTATTTAATCCATTTTTCGTTTTTCAGTTATGCTGCTCATAGATATACAGACACGCAATGGACTTTTTTATATAATGGCATTTTTACTTTTTGTACATGTACAACGTAAATACATAGTAGGTATAGAGGGTATTGTATTCAATTCAAAATGTATATGTCGGAGATTTCGCCGGAAATATACGCTTTGAAATCCTCTGAGTTAAAATAATTTATAGTAAGGTTCGTGTGCATATGTGTGTGCGCGTATGTGTATGTGTTAAGCATCTTGCAAGGATATGACACGAGGATTTTTAGGAATATCCCCCAATCCAAACTACCCTTTACTAGGTTGTTTTTCGAAAGTTTTGATTTTATCAAAAATGCCTGTAACGATTTTGATTAAAATTCTGTATATTCAACATATGTATCTACATGGCAAATAAAAATATTCTGGAAATAAACTCTGAGGTCCTCTTCATTCTAGATGGCTTGTGAACCGTAAGAGATAGACAAAAACTTGCAACATAAATAATGTAGATGTCTCAAAACTCATAATTTATGATATATTTCCGAGAAAGATATTATTCCTTGTTAGTTGTTTGGACTTTCTTTTCATAAACAGAAGTGTGCGTGTATATTTTGTTTTAGTTCTGGTCACGAAAAGAAAACTGAATTTCAATGACAGCTGCATAGCTACAGCTTTGAAAATTCTGGCAATCGCTTTAGCATAGTTCCCTTCAACTTATAATAAACAAAGTAACAAGACCATTCTGCTAATGTTTATATCCATTAGCATGAAGTAGATAGAAGAATAATCTTTTATAAGAAGTTAGTTTGCAGAATAGGTAGGGAGATTCATGTGAATTGAATATATACGATTTTTTTTTGGATTCAGGAGTCTGTAAACATGTATTTCCAGTGAAATCTAGGTATAACATTTTTGGGTGGAATGCAGTAGCTACTTCCTCTTCTTTCTAGATGTAGTAAACAAAGTAATAAGCTTTTGAAAGAATAGTTGTAAAAGAATGAAAAGTCATGTGAGTGTAAACGGTAGTTGAGGTGGGTGGATTTTCTTGAACATTTTCGTGTCGCATCTTTGGAAGATACTGAACTTAAGTATCAAGTTTGGTGGTGTTTTTGAGGTATGCTGTCACAGACACAATGGACTTTTTTAAAAATGGTTTTTTTTTTTTTTTTTTTTTTTGCATTCAGGAGGTCACAAAAAATGTATTTCTGGTGAAATTTCGATATCGAATTTTTGGGTGCAACACAATACCTTCTCTATATACTATGACATAGTACGTGTAGGTAAAGCAATAAAAGTATGCTGATAAGACCACCCAGACTCCTTAATAAACAAGAGAATTATCAAGATTCTATTTGGTAGCGGCGGCGGTTTCAGTGTTTCCGTAAGATTCGGATACAGAGGTCCGTGTCAGCTGATAGTTTCACACAGAGGGTTTGTGTTTGGAGCCGTTGGTTTGCGTGTAAAAGTGTTAGAATTCCCGAGGGCATCCGTGAATGGGAGTGAGTCCTGCTAAAAGCGTGCGACAGTCGCCTTTTCAAACGTCCATCCACATCACGCTTCCTGACAGCTTGCAGTGTTTACTTCACACTTCCACGTCTACATGCAATGCTACTGGTCCTCGGCCCTTTATAGCCTGCCCTCCACTGAGGTAGAGCAACTGTTGCACACCACTTAGACGTCGAGATTTAACCCGAAACAATACATCTTACGAAAGTACTACCTACTTGGTTTAATTGTTTTCTCACACAAGCCGTGTGTAGGACAGGAGTCGAATAGGAAGAACACCGGGAAAAGATTCAATGCTATTCTATTCAATTCTACGGTAGCTCAGTGGAACAGCAACTGGCTAGAGACCCAGAGATGGCATTGAATTTTTCAATCTGACTCTACCTATCCAACTCCTGTCCTACACATGGCTTGTGTGAAAAAGCAATTAAACAATACCAATTGACCATAATAGTTGGCTATACTATGATTCCTGGGTCTAAAGTACTTACAACGTTGTAAGGATTGTGACCTCAAAATAATTTGAGAACACCTTGTGGTTCACCGGGAAACATTTAAAAGCTGAAAGATTCAATGCTATGCCAGTATGTTGCCATGGTAGCTCAGTGGCAGAGCAACCGGCTAGCGATCGAGAGGTTCGAGGCATTGAATGTTTCAGTCTGACTCTTCCTATATTTACTTGTTTCTGTGGAGGGGATGTATGTGCAGTGATTACAAATCTATTGTGCTACATTCATTTAACTTTCTCTACCTACTTCAAAACAAGTTATTCTTAAAATTCATCCTTTTATCTACATCCTCAAAATTGAGATAAATATTAGCAGAACTTGTCTTATTACTTGATTCCTTCTAAGTAGTGTAATGGTTACCATGCTAACTTCATATAACCAAGGTCGCGGGTTCAAGCCCGGGTGTAAAAATCCTTAGCATGGCTTCCTTCGGAAGAGAAGTAAAGCCTGATAGAGAGGCCTCTGAGCATAATTAAGCGGTCTTTCACGCCCAATTTAGAATGGGACGCTGAGAACCACAGCAGTTAAAGAGCTTCTATAAATAACACGTCATTTACATGTGCATTTTCTTCTAAGCCGAAGCGAAATAGGCTAAAGAAATAATCAAATCCTTTAGAAGCTGGTCGCTTTGTGAACAATTGAAGTTCGAATAAACAAAAAATGACTTTTCCATTTAGAGGAGTTTAAGTAATTTAAAATTGAAATCAATGAATATCTCGAAAATTGTTAACTCTACAAACAATCTATATGATATAATACACATGATTGGTGTATTACGTTTTTGTCTATCTCTTACAGCTTACTGATTATTGTAAATTCATCCAGAATGAAGAGGTCTTCAGAGATTATTCTTAGAAGCTCAAGCTATACATTTTATTTGCCATGTAAATATACCTAACATATAATATTTAAATAAAACATTTTTTTTGAGAAAAACAAAATTATCAAACGTTTTTCCATATAAATAGCGATTTGTAGTGGAGGTATTTTGTTGAAGATCTTCGTATCATATTTTTGGAAGAATACTGAACTTAAGCACCGACTTCTCGGTTTTGAGTTATGCAGTTCACAGATACACACTCACGTAGGCACACAAATGCGGATCTTTTTCAAAAAAAGTCTTGTTTTTTGTTTGTTCAAAACGTATTTTCGTCGAAACTTCGTTTTAGAAAGTTTGGATAGAACAAGAATATTCTCTATCGTGATGCATATATGTAACAGAGAAAGCGAGTTTTTGGATTAAAATGGCTTCAAAACATTTACATATTGATAGTGAAACATCGATATCGAATTGTTGGAGCAATAAAATATTTTCTATATCTATTATGTAATACATGATGGAGAAAGTAAGCATGCTTTTTTCTTGGGTTAATGAGCCTCTAAGCATGTATTTTGGTGTAATATTTATTTGGTGAATAAGTGTCGATATTAAATTTTGTGATGAAATGCCAATTATAGGCTTCATTACCCATTATATAGGTGGCAGAGAAAGTAAAAATTAATATATTTTGTGTATTTAAAAAACTTTAAATATTGTATAAATGTTAGTTTATGAAGTATACAAAGTTTAGACAACGTGTCTTCATGTGCTGCAAATAGAGGATTCAACATGCAAATGTTATTAGTTACACTAGATATTATATTACTTATACACGGCAAGGTGGGCGATCATCCAAACAATGCGGGGAGGTGATGTAGCCAGCATCGCGGAATGTTGGCTATCATAGCCGGACCGCAGCTTTTCACTTTCCTCACCATACTGAATAGGCAATATAACTATAGCCGGGACTTAATTCCGCAACTCTCTGGGCGCATTCAGTGACCAGGAACCAGAGTGTCATGCCTAGCGCCTCGGAGCACGATAAATATCTTATACATTCGAAGCCGACTTACCCTCCCCATATTTAGGAGTAACACACCCCTAGGTCTTAAAAGCTGCTGCATAGAAGCTTTCGGGGAGCCAGAATAAGGAATCTGGAACGAGTGGTCGGTTCGTAGCCAAGCATGAATGTGAGAAAGGATGATTGGAAAGGTGATGATGGAGCAGTTTGTGAAATGAGTAGCGGGGGAAACCGGAGTACCCGGAGAAAACCCGCCCAGACGCCGCTTCTCCCACCACAAATCCCATATGCGGGCTCATATCTTATACATATGTTATTTAAATAAAAACCGTTGGAAATATTGTCGACAGCAGAATAGTAAAACATATCGATCTGAGTGTAGATTGAAATTAACGGTGAATGTAAGTGTTTTTTTTTTTTTTTGTTTTTTTTTCATCTTGTTTGTATCATTGTGTTCCTAGGATAAATAGCAGAAATATTTTGCTATTTATCCGACTGTTTTTCGTACACGGAACTTTTTCTCGGTGATGGCGATTACGATTCAACCCGAATGTCGGTCAATGGTCGGGACGAATTGTGGGAACCCTTCGTTCAGGCAAGAATGATACCTTGGTAGGAATGTAAGGATAACAGCCAGTTCTCCCAGCGGGAGTGAAAATCCCACGCTGGTACTGTGGGATCGAACCTATGTCCCCCACGTCAGAGGCAGGAGCAGTACCACTGCGCTAACGGGACAGACTTTTCTCTGAATGAGGTTTTGGGGAACATAAATACTCTCTTCTACGTAGATAAGCGGTGGAGAAAATTAAATATGCTATTTTCACATTAGAACACGAGAAAGCATGTACTTTGAGCAGGTTTTTAGTTTTGCGTAAGCTGGTCGTGTTTTGCGTGCCCTAACCGCCGCAATATGCATGGGTGGTCTTGAAGTCCCTTCACCGCTAACGTTTCATATAATTATCGTTTTCAAGATCACGAAGTAGCTGGAACCTTGGGAATTTTTTCAACAGAATGTCCTTATTTAGTAATTACATCGCGGGAATTGCTTTTAAGTGTCCTATAGGAAAGCTTTGGCGGTTTCTAATCATATGCAAATTGACGGAGCATCGATATTTCCCGCCGCATAAAAACCAAAATAGTATCCCGTGACTAATGACCTCAAACTAGTGCGGTACTTAGAAATCGAGCGGAACATCGTCAAAGTGACAATTTTCTCGCCCCATCTATGCTTAAGTAGCTATTCTATCAAAAAATTCGATATCGATATTTCAGTATTAAAATAGTGTTACTCTCACATGCTTTCTCCACCATCTCTTCCATTAACTATGCTTAGAGAGACGAGATAGTGAAACTGTACATGGGTCATATAAGAGAAATCTTTTGAAAGGTTTTTGTGAATAATAGCCAGAGAGTTGAGTGAAGCGTGTAAAAGAATGTCCTAGAGCTAAGAAAAACTAAATAAGCTTGAGGGGATGGATGTCCGATTGCGAAAGCTACTGAAAAATTATTGAGATTTAGCAGCTTTAATGAAATAGTAGGATAGTTTCTATTGGCTCATGAAAAGAGACGCTACCGGGAGCGGGGAAAACAAGCCAATTAGAGCACAATTATAATGCCTAGGCATTATATATAAACTATGTGAGAACTTGCATTTCTGTAGAATAAAATCTGATGTGTTCTATTCACACGACTTTCTCTACATCGCTGTAAGAAATTATTGTTAAAAAGCATATTCTTCTATCTATTTTATGATAATCGAGAAAAACATTAGCAGAAATTGTCTTAATTACTCGCTTCCTTGTAAGCAGATGGAAAATAAGGGAATACAGTAGGCTAAAACAATAGTCAAATCTTTTAAAAGCTAGTTGCCGTGCGGTTGAAATCCTTTTTTATGCACGGCCATGGAATTTACAACTTTCCATATGAGAAACGTTTTTAAATATTTTAAATCTGAAAACAATAACAAGGAACGTTTCAGAAATGGTCAATTCCACGAAAAACACGTACGACATAAACTGTGTGTTTTAACGTGATCTACATTTTTGCTTAGTACGTTTTGTCTATCTCTTACAACTTACCAGTTACGCAAAATTCAGTCATTCAGAATAAAGAGGTCTTTAGAGGCTATCCCCAGAAAATTCAAATATACATTTTATTTGCCATATAAATGAATTTAATATAAGGTATTTAAATCAAAATCGTGAGAGCCATTTTTGAGAAAATAAAAAATTTCGAAATTTTTTCCATGTAAAGGGTAGTTTGGGGTGGGGGGAGTTTTCTCAAAATCTTCGTGTCGCATCCCTGGAAGATACTAAATTGAAATGTTTAGTTTGGTTTTTACTGACTTTTCGTTGTTGAGTTATCGTGTTCACAGGCACACGGACACACACAGATATTTTTCTAAAAATGCTTTTTTTGGTTACAAGGGACCCTAAAACGCCTCTTTCCAGTACAATCTCGGTATAGAATTGCAATACCTTCATTATACACTATGTACATAGTACGTATAGAAAAAGTAAAACTAGTGTTCCCAACACATTGCTTTCTCCACCATTCTTCCACTAACTATTTTTACAATAGACAAATTATTCCATCTATAGCTATATTAATTGCGATTGAGGTACTTATGAATGCAAGTGGATGTAAATAATTAATAAGCAAGATAATGTAAATAAATATCTGTAATATAGAAATGGTATTATATTTTTCGAGGATAGCTTAGTTGTAAGAGAGACGAGATAGCTAAATCTGTTCATGGGTCCTAAAAGAGAAATCTTTTGCAAGGTTTTTGTAGACAACAGCCAGGGAGATGGAGTGAAGCGTATAAAAGAATGTCCTTGAGCTAAAAAGACAACGTAAGCTTGAGGGGGTGGTGGGATTGGGAAAGTTACTGGAAAATTACTGAGATTTAGCAGACTTAATGAAATAGTAGGATAGTTTCTATTGGATCATGAAAAGAGACGCTACTGCGAGCGGGGGAAACAAGCCAATTAGAGCACAATTATAATGCTTAGGCAGAACAAGGTGTATTATACACACAAATACACACATTCTACAGAGGCGCAAGCTCTCACACAGTTCGTCCTCATTTTCTGTTCAAGTCCGTCTTTAGGTAAAAGTGCAGTCAGTTATTTTTCACAATCCTTCGATCCTACATCATTTACGTAAGAAATGTGATACGCGACATCTAAGTTTCATTTGTAAGTGAACGCGTATAATACAGTTCCGGCTGGGATCTCACAGAATTATAAAGTGTATATAAGTTGTGAATGTTCTTGGTAAATGAATTTCTCAAACTAACAGTTACAAAGATTTATCTCTGAAATGCTTCCTTACTAACATGTTACTATACATAAATTCATATGCTAATATTGGAAAGCAAATGGTAGCATAATGTGAATATACGATCACATCTGTGGATTTTTACTAAACGCACGGTACTTACAAATGCCATTCACAATTGCACTGAAAATAATTGAAAAAATCTAATGTGTTCCATTCACATGACTTTCTCTACATCTTTGTAACAAATGATTGTTAAAAAACCCATGCTTCTATTTATTGCATGCTAATCGAAAAAAAAAATAGCAGAAATAGTGTTATTACTTGCTTCCTTGTAAGTAAAAGCGAAATAAGGGAGTACCATACATTAAGGTGATAGTCAAAAGCTGGTTACTATGTGATTGAACTTCCTTTGTTTGTATGGACAGGAGTTGACAAATTCCTGTATGAGAAAAGTATGTTTTTTAAAGCAAGAAATATCTCAAAAACGACCAACTCCACGAAAAAAGTATATAACTTAGATTTGTGTTTTAACGTGCTCTACACTTTCTGTGTGGTAAGTTTTTGTCCATTTCTTATGGTTTAGCAGTTATGCAAAATTCCGTAAAATTCCTCCAGAGGCTATTCCCAGAAAATTCAAGATATAAATTTTATTTGCCAGGTAAATATCTTTAACATACGATATTTTAATCAAAATCATTAGAGCCATTTTTGAGAGAATACTGTTTCGAAAAAAGTTGCATATAAAAGGTACAGTTTGGTATTTAACGGTATTTTCGTTTTTGAGCTATGCTGCCCAGAGACGCACACATACATACACATACACACAGATATACATAGACAGACACACACGGACATTTTTCTAAAAATGTTCTTTTTATTCAGGGGTCTCAAAACATGTATTTCCGGTGAAATCTCGGTATTGAATTTTTTAGTACAATACAATACCTTCTCTATATACTATATAGAGAAAGTAAAAATAATTTAAAATGCTATCAAACATTAACCTGCAAAATCCTAGGTAGTATTTGTTCATACTAAAAACAATGAAGAACATATTTACTTTTAAAAATCATAGGAGTTCTTAAAACACCTGAGAAAATATTTAACATACAAAAACATATACATAGTTCAGTAGTAAATGTTTTAAAATATAGAAATTCGCTATGTTTTATATTCTGGCGATTAATAGAACACTGACGCCTTATTTTCAACTAAGTGTGCTATGTTGGAATATTGCTGGTAGCAAAATGCAATGTAGAGAGCAGATTATTATCATATAAATTAGACCGTTAAATTTATTTTGGTTCATAATTGAAAATATGTATGTGAAAGCAAACATAAACATCATGCGTACTGCAAAATGTTTCAAGCTAACATATATGCCTGTGCTTAGGAGCAGACAATTTAGCTTGTGTCATGTTTGTATATCCAGCACTGGCAATTTACTGTGTCTCCAATTTTCATTACAGCTCATGGCGTAGAGCCAAAGGTAAACAAAGGGTCGGCTGATAAGTCCCGAGCCTCACACGGATATGGTGCCACTAGACCAGTTCGACGGTAGCATGTGCAGTTTAAATCTATACTAGCTAGTATCCATAGTTGCAGGTCAATAGCTTGTTTAGTTTTCAAATGACAGCATTTTAAACAAGACAACTTTAGAGTTTTCACGAAAATGGAGGGTTTGGAAAAACGAGCAGTGATGAAATACTTCCATTTGAAAGGCTTAACGCCTAAAGAAATCAAGGAGCTCATGAACAGTACATCGAAAGACTCTGCGACTTCATATTCAATGATTAAAAGGTGGGTTGCAGAGTTTAAAAAGCGATGAGTCTCGCTCTGGACTGACAACTCCAGAACTAAAAATTCATCGTTAGTACTGGAAGACCGCAGATTGAAGTTGTTTGAGATAGCAGAGACTGTTAACATATCAAAAGAACGTTCAGGTAATATTTTAAGTAATGCTTTGGGCTTTCACAAGGTCTGTGCATGATCGGTGCCGCGTTTGTTGACACCTGATCAAAAGTTGCAAAGAAAACCTGTTTTTGTTAAGAATGTGGAGCTGTAGAGTAAAAACCCCAGTGAATTTTTGAGACGCTTATTACCATGGATGGAACTTGGATACATCACTACACTCCAGAAAGTAAATCACAGTCAGGTGAACCAACTCCAAAACAGGCAAAGTCAATTTTGTCAGCTAGCAAGGTCATGGCGAGTATTTTTTGTGATGCACAGGGAATTATTTTTATTGATTACTTGGAAAAGAGTAAAAGTATTAATGGTGACTACTACACAAGCTTACTGAAACGTTTGAGAGACGAGGTGAGAAAAAGACCTCATCGGTCAACAAATAAAATCTTGTTTCATCACGACAATGCTCCAGCCCATCGTACAGTCATTGCAATGGGAAAATGTGCGAATTAAAGTTGGAATTGCTTGAATATCCACCCTATTAGCCAGATCTAGCACCCAGTGACTATCATCTGTTCCCAAACCTCAAACAATTTCTTGGAGGACGATGATTTCACAGCGACGAGGAGGTCATCGATGCGGTAAATAGCTATTTTGAGGACCTTGATAAATCGCACTACAGAGATGGTTTAATTAAATTAGAACACCGGTATGTCAAATGTATTCGCCTTTCTGGAGCTCATGTTGAGGAATAACGCAATTTTTAATGCTGTTTTAATGAGAGGCCTAGGACTTATCAGCCGAGCCTAGTATTTCATGTTTGTAGATTAGTGTATGTTAATTTATATGTGGATTTGAGTGGGGATATGAAGAGCATGCTACATATAAATACGTACAAGAGAAAATATGGAGCTAGCTCCCATATTGAGGCAATACTAATGACTGCAAGAAGGTGTACATAATTAACAAGCAAGATAATGTAAATAAATGTATGAGATATAGAACTAAAATTGTATTATTAGAGGATGTTAGCATAAGCTTAGTTATAAGAAAGACGACATAACTAAAACTGTACATGTCATCAAAGAAAAATGTCTCGCAAGGGTTTTTATGGTTTTTTTGGGGTGAAAAGTATAAAAGAATACCATTGAGTTAAAAAGGGTGGTGAAATAATAAAAATGTGAAGGTTATTAGGGAGCTAGCAGCCTAAGTGAGATACTAAGATAGTTTTTACTGGCTCACGAGAAGAGACGCTGCTGAGAGCGGGAAGACTAGCCAAGCAGAGCATAGTTTAATTGCTTAGGCAGAACAGGTGTGTTTGATATATATATATATATATATATATATATATATATTTCCACGAGTTCTCAGTTCAGTTCGCCTTCAACTATTTTACAAGACAATCGATTGTACAGTGCTGTCGCTAGCTAGAAGAACATTTAGTTTTTTCCCCAGTGTTCTGTTATTACAGATTACTTGCGTAATAAATGTTATACACGAAATCTAAGTTTCACGTGTAAGTGAAAGCGTAATGCAGTTTCAGCTATGATCGCATAAAAATATAACATGTACTTAAATTATGAAATCTTTGGTTTAAATAAATAACTTAAACTAAAAATTACGAATGTCTTATCTCTGAAAAAGCTCATTTTCCCATTCACGCCCTGTTAAGACATGCTTGCTCGAGAGGAACCTAACGAACCGGTGCAAATATGAAAATGTATTAAAACATAATTTACATATAAAAATAATTCAGCGATGACGAGGAGAATGTTGTAATGGTAGATTCGAAAGAGACAGACCTCTCTGAATCTAAACTATACCATGAGATGGTTGAGCAAGAAATACATTGCATTGTAGCATCTCAAAGAACATCGAAATGTTCGTCTTCTCGGTGCTATAGACCAAACCAAAAGATGTGGAAGAACAAAATCCCATGAACCTATTCGGTGTTATGTCTCTGTTCATGACTAAATACCTACTAATCTGATTAAAATTGCTCACGTCTGCATTTTTTTACTAAGGACATACACAATGTGTTAGACTAATATCATTTATCAGTTTTGTAAACCAGACTGTTATTTGAAAACGTTATTTAGGTCAATATTACAACAAGTGTGGAATCAATGAAATAGAGTACTCCAAACTGAAAGAGGGAAGGAGAGTATTCGGCGAAAGTAATTTTGAGGTTTTTAGCAGACACAGGACTGTTGGCTTCAATACCTTTGTTAAATAAAATATTCACTTTTAGGGCTGGAATGAGAGAGACAGAGGAAAATGTTTGGGGGACAATAATGTTGAGGCAGCAAGGCACTTGAAGTTCTCACCAATAAAAGGAGTGTGACAATGTAACTTGAGAGATGAAGGATGAAAGAAATTTTGGAGAATTTCACTGCAAATGAGAAATTGGCTCAATGAAGGTGAGTTGTTAAATTAAAATAAGTAATTTAATACCAGAAATAGCGTAAAATGCTAGGGCAACGCCAGTACCTATATTAAACAAAAAACAGGTCCTAAAATGGAACCCTGAGGGACATTCCTTACAACAGATAAATATGAGAAAAATGACCGTTATTAAACAGTTTGATATATATTACCTATACGGTAAATTAAGAGTTCCATTATCGAAACAATACAAAGTCTATTTTCCTGCAGAGTATCTTGAATATAATGATTATAGAAACCCTTTATCATAACATAAAATACCTTAATAATTGTCTTTTTTCTGAAATCATTAAAAAACTGTTAATCAAAATTTTGATTGCATGTACTGTGTTTCGACCTGATCAAAATCCAAATTGATTGTGACAAGGGGGGAAGAATATTCCATATATGCTTTATCATATTTCTACTAGATGGTTTTTAGACCTTTTGCGATTTTCCAACCAGTAGATTGAATTTCGTTATAATTTGTAACATGTATCATTGATAACAAATTACTTTCCAGTTTATTAATGACACAATATCCTACACTTCCGATAATGACCGGTTTTATTGAAGTATGTCTCATGTATACTGCTTCTTATATATCAACGATTTTGGGCATGTTGTTCCTAATTCAAATTAACTTAATGGTGCGTTAAACATTCACATGATTGACGTCAGCAACATGGCCGCCCGAGTTTTGAAAAACCCGTTTCGCTTGTAATCGATGGAGGAGTTATTAAGTGGATCTGAGGCGTATTCATTTCATTAAGTATCACGTCCCCACGTCCAAGTGCTGGAGTCATTAGCTGCTGTGCACTGTAATCGTCTTGTGTCGCACAAAGTGGTCCGTTTCCCACCACGTCCACAAGGATCTGAACTGGCATTTAAATGTCGTTTCACAACCTTCAGCACTGCAATAATCCACCAAGCAAATTGCATTTATGTTCCCCTGCAGCATGCATTCTCTACAACACCACCGAGAACCAGATAAAAAATCTGATGTGTTGCATTCACATGACTTTCTCTTTGTTAAAGAGCTTATGCTTCTATTTACTTCCTGCTAATGGAGAAAAAATTATCAGAAATAGTCTTATTTCTTACTTCCTTGTAAGTAGAGGTGAAATAAGGGAGTACCATAGGTTAAAGTAATAATCAAAAAAGCTGGTTGCTATGTCACTGAAGTTCCTTTGTTTGTATGGACAGCAGTTGACAAATTCCTGTATGAGAAATGTATGTTTTCCATAGCTGAAACCAAAAATAAGGAATGTCACAAAAACGACGAGCTCCACGAAAAAAATGTATATAACATAAATTGTGTGCCTTAACATGCTCTATATTTTTTGTGTAGTAAGTTTTTGTCCATCTCTTAGGGTTTAGTAGTTATTCAAAATTTAGTAAAATTCATCCAGATTAACTACTCTTTAGAGGCTATTCCCAGAAAATTCAAGATATACATTTTATTTGTCAGGTAAATATCTTTAATATCCGAAATTTTAATTAAAATCGTTAGAGCCATTTTTGAGAAAATCAAAATTTTCAAAAAAGTTCCATGTAAAGGGTAATTGGGGGTGGGGGTATTTTTCTCAAAATCTTCGTGTCGTATCCCTGGAAGAAACTAAACTTAAATACCAAGTTTGGTATTTTACCGACTTTTCGTTTTTGAGTTATCGTGTTCACAGACACACGGACACACACGGACCTTTTTCCGAAAATGATTTTTTTAGATAAAGGGGACCCTAAAACATATATTTCCGGTGAAATCTCGGAATCGAATTTTTTGGTGGAGTGCAATACAATCTCTATACACTATGTACATAGTGCCTATAGAGAAAATATAAATCTGATGTGCTCCATTACATCTCTGTAACAAATTATTGCTAATAAGTCTATTACTTTCTCTAGCCCCGTATGTTCAATGTACATAGGGATAGAGAAAGTATTGCACTCCACCCAAAAATTCGATACCGAGATTTCACAGGAAATATATGTTTCAGGGTCCCCTGTATCCAAAAAAAGCATTTTCAGAAAAAGGTCCGTGTGTGTGTGTCCGTGTGTCAGTGTCTCCGTGTGTCTGTGAACACGATAACTCAAAAACGAAAAGTCCGTAAAATACCAAACTTGGCATTTAAGTTTAGTATCTTCCAGGGATGCGACACGAAGATTTTGAGAAAAATCCCTCCACCCCAAACTACGCTTTACATGGAAAACATTTCGAAATTTTTGATTTTTTTAAAAATGGCTCTAACGATTTTGATTAAAATATCGTATATTAAGGATATTTACCTGACAAATAAAATGCATATCTTGAATTTTCTGGGAATGGCCTCTGAAGACTACTTTATTCTGTATGAATTTTACGGAATTGTGCATAGCTGCTAAACCATAAGAGGCGGGCAAAACCTTACTGCTTGAAAAATGTAGAGCACGTTAAAACACACAATTTACGTCATATACATTTTTTTCGTGCAGTTGATTATTTTTAAGATATTCTTGGTATTTTGTTTCTGCTTTGAAAAACATACTTTTCTTATACAGGAATTTGATAGCTCCTGCCCATACAAACAAAGGAACTTCAGTTACATAACAACCAGCTTTTGGCTATCATTTTAGCTAGGGTACTCTCTCATTTCGCTTCTATTTACAAGGAAGCAAATAATAAGACTATTTCTACTAATGTTTCTCAATTAGCATGAGGTAAATAGAAGCATAAGCTTTTTAACTACAATTTGTTGCAGAGATGTAGAGAAAGTCATGTGAATGGTACACATCAGATTTTTTTTCTATCTATTTAATGCTAAAACATTAGCAGAAGCGTCTTTTTACTTAGTCCCTTTATTGGTAGGAGTGAAATAAGGGAATACACTAGGCAAAACCGACGTTAACTGTTTTAAAATGTGGTTGTTATGGGGATAAAATCCAATTTGTTTGCGTGGCCAAGCGTTGACAAGTTCCGTATGAGAAAAGTGTAAGTTTTTTAAACCTGAACTCAACGATAAGCAATATCTCGAAAACGGCCAACTCTACGAAAAAAATGTATATGACATAAATTGTGTGCTTTATCGTGATCTACATTTTTTTTTTTTTGTGTAGTAAGTTTTTGTCTATCTCTTACGGTTTATCATTCATCCAGAAGAAAACATGCCTTCAAAGGCTATTTCCAGAGAATTCAATATATACATTTCATTTGGCGTATAAATATCTTAAATAGAAGACATTTTAATTAAAATTTTCGAAATTTTTTCAATGTAAAGTTTAGCATTGGGTGGGGGATTTTCTTGAAATCTTCGTGTCACATACTTAAATACCAATATTAAATACTCTCTATTTCATGATAATCGAGATGCACGTAACAGAAATGGTCTTGGATAGTCAGGCAAAAGCATTTAATACCATAGCTGGGATTTGAAGCACGTATCTCCCGGTCTCTAGGCTGTTGCTCTAATCACTGAGCTACCATGGCAACATGTTCCCCACAAAGTGATTTAAAATTGTTTTTGAGATAACATGCGAGTTAGTTGAGAAATTTAATGCCGTGCCGGTATGTTGCCATGGTAACTCAGTGGTTAGAGACCGAGAGATCCGTGGTGCAAATCCGGCTATGGTATTGAATGTTTCAGTCTGACTTACTGTCCTACTCCTAGTCAAATCTTTTAAAAGGTGTCGCTGTGTGTTCCATTTGAAATTCCCTTCTCTTTGCATTTGAAACGACGAAAAAATGAATAACGATTTCCCAATTGAGAAAAGCTTAAGTTTTGAAAAATTAAAACCGGGAACAAGCAATGTCTCTAAAAAAGTGACATAAATTTTATGTTTTGGCGAAATCTATATATTTTTGTGTAGCAAGTTTCGTCTATCACCTACAGTTTATCAGTTATGCCAAGTCATTCAAAATGAAGAGGACTTCGAGACTATTCACAACACATTCAGGACATACACTTGATTTGGAAATCATCTTTAGTATACCGACTTTTAATCAAATCGTTAGAGCCATTTTTGAGGAAATACAATTTTCGAAATTTTGACTGCAATACCTTCTCGGTTCGCTTCGTAGCCCTGGGGTAGCGTGTCTGCCTGACATTCAAGAGGTTGTGAGTTCGAATTTCGCTTAGGGTTTTCTCTGAGTTTTTCTTTATCCTGAGAAGACGAATGTGGAGTAACTTCAAGCTCCATGGATCTCCTGATCATTTGAGCATCATTTCACTCATTTAATTCATCATCCGATAAAACTAATATGTTAATGGACGTTAAGCTACCAGAAAAAAAGAAAAACAAAATTCTTGCTACTTATACACATACATGCATAACTGGAGAAAGCGTCCAAATCATATCAAACAATAAAATAACGAAACTGGGAATGCAGTATAGGAAACAGGAACATGGTGTCCTTTACAAGTATGGCGAGAATAATTCTGAGGCGGAGCAGGGCGAAGAGAATCTTGAAGACGATAATGATAAGAACTAAAATCCGGTATAAATAATTATTAGAATAGCTATTACATAAACGATGTTGCGTAACGAATAATCAGTTTTTGTTTTAATAAAATGTTCCATTAATTTAATTGGTATAATAAAGTGAAGGAAGTGAAGTACTCTTTTTAATATTGAGAATAATAATTCTCAGTATAAAGTATCTCTTATAAAGTAAGGACATTTACTCAGAAAAGTATATTCACAAGCACATTCTAGCGACGGGCTATTTTCCGGTTACTATGGAAACATATAATGTGCTGGAGTTCACCTTGCAGGTTACGTACTGTTTCCATGGCAACTGATATAAACTCAAGCAATGAACATAAAATTACGATGCCTATGTGGTTAATTTTAAAAGGAATTGGCTTTAGAAAACCTTAATAACCCGGCATGTTAAAAGGCGCTCTATAACGAAAATTAATAAACAGTCACTCCTCTTGGATTTTTCTCACTAAGTGCCAATTTGAAAGGATGGAGAGAATCCAGAATGGCTCCCTTAAGCAATATATGAGGAGAAGAAAAATAAAAACAAAGAGAGGCCTTTGAGACGGTGCCGCGCTTGCATCAAATTGATTCAAAGTGGCCGCTAATCGCGCTGTAATTGGGCAGAAGGGCAACGCGCTGCCATTCTATATAAAATGTGCTAGATATTTGTTCTCGACCTGGAACGTGTAATTTCCTGCGATTTATTTGCTACGCATGCGCAATAAAGCTGTCAGGGTGTGCAACGCTGGCCCACACCCAGCGCCTGGTCCGAAAATCCACATATTTTCACAAACATTTTCGCGTATAACTCGTCCAGACAACAAATCTCCACCGGGAGTCGGGTACTTGCCTCCCAGAAAGAAAATGTTGCTTGAACTTGCGCAGAGAAATGAAAAACATAAAACAAGAGTGGTAGGGGAATGAATCCACTACTGGACAGCGAAACAAATGAAGATCAGTAAAATTTTACTATTGACATGTAGTTAATCTAATAGGTCATAAAGGGAAAAACATTCATGTGTGTGTGTGTGTGTGTGTGTGGGGGGGACAATCTCGAAAACTATTCTCACCATTGAATATCTCTGTTCTTCCTTAGAGACGTAGTCAGATTTTAATTTCCCACTTCTTAAAGGACATTGAAAGTGAACTTTCAAAATTCTAAGTTTCATTTTTTTATGAAAATATATTGTGGTCTTATTGTTAGTTAATATTTATTTATTAAAGTGCAAAGTACATAGTTGGGACTGACTTTAACCCTAGTTAGTTTGCGAGGTCTAACTTTTCGCTAAACAAAGTTTTATAATACTGCTTAACTATTGTCATATAAAATCTGATCCAGGTGCCATGTTTTTAATGATCACATCCGCTTTCTCTTTACCTTACACAGTAATTCACTAAATTTAGGCTACCTCTGATCTTCAAAAATCTACAATTTCTGTGTTCCTTGATAACCACTTCTTTTATTATACTTTCTCTCCAATCCTTTGTGGCCTTACACTGAAGTAAAATGTGTTTTTCATGCTCTTTATCTATACAGTCAGAACATAATTAATATGTATACTAAGTTTTATTTAAATTATATAAATATTTTGTGAGTTATAATTACTCCGTACATTTGTGTAATTATGTCGCATAATAAAAATGTCCCACGGGTCTCGCGAGTTGATAAAACTGGTTACAATTTTTACAACAGGAGCTTTGAACCACAGCCCTCTTTAAAAAAAAACTCATATATTTTGATGATGAACTGTAAAATTGATTATAAATCTATGCTAATGAATCAAAAATTAATTATATTTTTACACAATTTGTTAAAATTATAATGGTTTATTAATGCAAATATATAATACAGTAGCGGAAACATATGAAGCTGAAACATGGAAATCTAACAAACACGTAGAATTAAAACTCATGGAAATGGAAATGGATTTTAAGTCGCCAGCGAACTCTTCAAGATTGGAAAAAACAAGAAATAATGTTATATACCTATAAATATATATTTATATCATGTTATAATCTAATGGGTTCCGTTCACATGACTTTATCTTTAACTCTGACAAATTATTGTTAAAAATCTTATTCTTTTATGTACCTCATGGTAATGAGATAAACATTAGCAGAAATAGTATTATTACTTGTTTCCATATAAGTAGAAGGCAAATAAAGGAATACACTAGGAAAAAGCGACAGTTGCCATTAGTAGTAGTAGTAGTAGTAGTAGTAGTAGTGGTGATGGTAGTAGTGGTAGTGGTAGTGGTAGTGGTGATGGTAGTAGTGGTAGTGGTAGTGGTAGTAGTGGTGATGGTAGTAGTAGTAGTAGTGGTGATGGTAGTAGTGGTAGTGGTAGTGGTAGTGGTGATGGTAGTAGTGGTAGTGGTAGTAGTGGTGATGGTAGTAGTAGTAGTAGTAGTGGTGATGGTAGTAGTGGTAGTGGTAGTGGTAGTAGTGGTAGTGGTAGTGGTAGTGGTAGTGGTAGTAGTGGTATTGGTAGTGGTAGTAGTGGTAGTGGTAGTGGTAGTGGTCGTAGTGGTAGTGGTAGTGGAATTAGTGGTAGTGGTAGTAGTGGTAGTGGTAGTGTTAGTAGTAGTAGTGGTGGTAGTGGTGATGGTAGTATCTAGTGGTGATAGTGGTAGTAGCAGTGGTGGTAGTAGTGGTAGTAGCAGTGGTGTTAGTAGTGGTAATATTAGTTGTGGTAATAGTGGTAGTAGTAGTGGTGGTAGTAGTGGTAGTAGTAATGGCGGTAGTAGTGGTGGTAATAGTGGTAGTAGCAGTTTTGGTAGTAGTGGTAGTAGCAGTTGTGGTAATAGTGGTAGTAGCAGTGATGGTAGTAGTGGTAGTAGTAATGGTAGTAGCAGTTTTTAGTGGTAGTGGTGATGGTAGTATCTATTGGTGGTAGTTTTGGTAGTAGTGGTAGTAAGTAGTGGTAGTGGTGGTAGTGGTGATAGTGATGATGGTAGTGGCAATGGTGGCGGTAGTGGTGGTAGTAGTGATAGTGGTGGTGGTAGTGGCAATGGTGGTGGTTGTAGTGGTGGTAGTAGTGGTAGTATGGCAGTAGTGGTGGTAGTAGTGATAGTGGTGGCGGTAGTGGCAATGGTGGTGGTGGTGGTAGTGGTGGTAGTAGTAACAGTGGTGGCGGTAGTGGCAATGGTGGTGGTGGTAGTGGTGGTAGTAGTGGTAGTATGGTAGTAGTGGTGGTAGTAGTGATAGTGGTGATGGTAGTGTCAATGGTGGCGGTAGTGGTGGTAGTAGTGATAGTGGTGGTGGTAGTGGCAATGATGGTGGTAGTGGTAGTGGTGGTAGTAGTGATAGTGGTGGTGGTAGTGGCAATGGTGGTGGTGGTAGTGGCGGTAGTAGTGGTAGTATCGTAGTAGTGGTGGTAGTAGTGATGGTAATTGCAATGGTGGTAGTGGTAGTGGTGGTAGTATGAAGGTAGTGGTGGTAGTAGTGATAGTGGTGGTGGTAGTAGTGATAGTGGTGATGGTAGTGGTAATGGTGGTGGTAGTGGTGGTAGTGGTAGTAGTTTTGGTAGTAGTGGTGGTAGTAGTGATAGTGGTGGTGGTAGTGGTAGTTTTGGTAGTAGTGGTGGTAGTAGTGATAGTGGTGATGGTAGTGGCAATGGTGGTGGTAGTGGTGGTAGTGGTAGTTTTGGTAGTAGTGGTGGTAGTAGTGATAGTGGTGGTGGTAGTGGTAGTTTTGGTAGTAGTGGTAGTAAGTCGTATTACTGGTGCTGGTGGCAGTAGTAGTAGTTTTGATAGTAGTGGTAGTAAGTAGAAGTAGTGGTGGTAGTAGTGATAGTAGTGGTGGTAGTGGTAATGGTGGTAGTGGTAGTAGTTTTGGTGGTAGTGGTAGTAAGTAGTAGTAGGGGTGGTAGTGATAGTGGTGGTGATAGTGATAGTGGTGGTGGTGGTAGTGGCAATGGTGGTAGTGGTAGTAGTTTTGGTAGTAGTGGTAGTAAGTAGTAGTGGTGGTGGTAGTGGTAATGATGGTAGTTTTGGTAGTAGTGGTAGTAAGTAGTATTACTGGTGTTAATAGTGGTAGTAGTTTTGGTAGTAGTGTTAGTAAGTTGTAGTAGTGGTGGTAGTAGCGATAGTGGTGGTGGTAGTGGTAGTAGTTTTGGTAGTAGTGGTAGTAAGTAGTAGTAGTGATGGTAGTAGTGATAGTGGTGGTGGTAGTGGCAATGATGGTGGTAGTAGTGGTAGTGGTGGTGGTAGTGGTAGTAGTTTTGGTAGTAGTGGTAGTAAATAGTAGTAGTGGTGCTAGTAGTGATAGTTGTGGTGGTAGTGGCAATGGTGGTGGTAGTGGTAGTAATTTTGGCAGTAGTAGTAGTAGTGATAGTGGTGGTAGTTTTTGTAGTAGTGGTAGTAAGTAGTATTACTGGTGGTGGTAGTGGTATTAGTTTTGGTGGTAGTGGTAGTAAGTAGTGGTAGTGGTGGTAGTAGTGATAGTGGTGGTAGTGGTAGTAGTTTTGGTGGTAGTGGTAGTAAGTAGTAGTAGTGGTGGTAGTAGTGATAGTGGTGGTGGTAGTAGTGGTAATGGTGGTGGTAGGAGTGATAGTGGTGGTGGTAGTAGTGGTAATGCTGGTGGTAGTGGTAGTAGTTTTGGTGGTAGTGGTAGTAAGTAGTAGTAGTGGTGGTAGTAGTGGTAATGGTGGTGGTAGTAGTGATAGTGGTGGTGGTAGTAGTGGTAATGCTGGTGGTAGTGGTAGTAGTTTTGGTAGTAGTGGTAGTAAGTAGTAGTAGTGGTGGTAGTAGTGATAGTGGTGGTGGTAGTAGTGGTAATGGTGGTGGTAGGAGTGATAGTGGTGGTGGTAGTAGTGGTAATGGTGGTGGTAGTGGTAGTAGTTTTGGTGGTAGTGGTAGTAAGTAGTAGTAGTGGTGGTAGTAGTGATAGTGGTGGTGGTAGTAGTGGTAATGATGGTGGTTGTGGTAGTAGTGGTAGTAAATAGTAGTAGTGGTGGTAGTAGTGATAGTGGTGGTGGTAGTGGCAATGGTGGAAGTGGTAGTACTTTTGGCAGTAGTGGTAGTAAGTAGTAATAGTGATAGTGTTGGTAGTAGTGATAATGATGGTGGTAGTGGTAGTATGTTGGTAGTAGTATTTATAGTGGTCATAGTAGTGTAGTAGTTTGGGTAGTAGTGGTGGTAGTAGTAGAAGTGGTGGTAGTAGTGATAGTGATGGTGGTAGTGGTAGTATGTTGGTAGTAGTATTTATAGTGGTTCTAGTAGTGTAGTAGTGTTGGTAGTAGTGGTGGTAGTAGTAGTGGTGGTAGTAGTAGTGGTGGTAGTAGTGATAGTGATGGTGGTAGTGGTAGTATGTTGGTAGTAGTATTTATAGTGGTTCTAGCAGTGTAGTAGTTTGGGTAGTAGTGTTGGTAGTAGTCGTGGTAGTAGTAGTGTTGGTAGTAGTGGTGGTAGTAGTATTTATAGTTGTTCTAGTTGTGTAGTAGTTTGGGTAGTAGTGTTGGTAGTAGTGGTGGTAGTAGTAGAAGTGGTGGTAGTAGTGATAGCGATGGTGGTAGTGGTAGTATGTTGGTAGTAGTATTTATAGTTGTCCTAGTAGTGTAGTAGTTTTGGCAGTAGTGGTGGTGGTAGTAGTAGTGGTAGTAGTGGTGGTAGTGTTGATAGTGTTGGTAGTAGTAGTAGTGGTGGTAGTGTTGATAGTTTTGGTAGTAGTATTTATAGTGGTCCTAGTAGTGTAGTAGTTTTGGCAGTGGTGGTGGTAGTAGTAGTAGTAGTAGTAGTAGTAGTAGTAGTAGTGGTGGTAGTGTTGATAGTGTTGGTAGTAGTATTTATAGTGGTCCTAGTAGTGTAGTAGTTTTGGCAGTGGTGGTGGTAGTAGTAGTAGTAGTAGTAGTAGTAGTAGTGGTGGTAGTGTTGATAGTGTTGGTAGTAGTAGTAGTAGTAGTAGTGGTGGTAGTGTTGATAGTGTTGGTAGTAGTATTTATAGTGGTCCTAGTAGTGTAGTAGTTTTGGCAGTAGTGGTGGTAGTAGTAGTAGTGGTGGTAGTGTTGATAGTCTTGGTAGTAGTATTTATAGTGGTCCTAGTAGTGTAGTAGTTTTGGCAGTAGTGGTGGTAGTAGTAGTGGTAGTAGTAGTAGTAGTAGTAGTAGTAGTGGTGGTAATGTTGATAGTGTTGGTAGTAGTATTTATAGTGGTCCTAGTAGTGTAGTAGTTTTGGCAGTAGTGGTGGTAGTAGTAGTAGTAGTAGTAGTAGTAGTAGTAGTGGTGGTAGTGTTTATAGTGTTGGTAGTAGTATTTATAGTGGTCCTAGTAGTGTAGTAGTTTTGGCAGTAGTGGTGGTAGTAGTAGTAGTGGTGGTAGTGTTGATAGTCTTGGTAGTAGTATTTATAGTGGTCCTAGTAGTGTAGTAGTTTTGGCAGTAGTGGTGGTAGTAGTAGTAGTGGTGGTAGTGTTGATAGTCTTGGTAGTAGTATTTATAGTGGTCCTAGTAGTGTAGTAGTTTTGGCAGTAGTGGTGGTAGTAGTAGTAGTGGTGGTAGTGTTGATAGTGTTGGTAGTAGTATTTATAGTGGTCCTAGTAGTGTAGTAGTTTTGGCAGTAGTGGTGGTAGTAGTAGTGGTAGTAGTGGTGGTAGTGGTGATAGTGTTGGTAGTAGTATTTATAGTGGTCCTAGTAGTGTAGTAGTTTTGGCAGTAGTGGTGGTAGTAGTAATAGCAGCAGTAATGTGGTAAGTCATTTAGGTCAATGGATGAATGAAATGCGTGAAATGATGACAAAATGAGTTCAAGGCCCGGATCTTAAAGTTACCCGTCATTGTTTTCACAGGATAATGGGAAATCGCGGAAATGGAATCCGAGTAATATGAAATTATACTAGAAATATTGTTAAGCAAACCAAAATTTTTAAATGCTTTTGAAAATCCAATTTTGGCAAATTTGATTATTTTGGGAGGGTAGGCCTTTATTCTTTTTTACTCAGCACACCCCTCACTTACCAATCCAACACTCCCCTCACCGATCCAACTCGGGTAACTCAACCTTAACAGTGATTCGAACTCGGGACCTTTTCTCAAACGCTTTTCGATAAACATAACATAGAAAAAATCAGCTGTTGCGGAATAATTTGCAATAACAGTGTGCAAATAATGTTATTTGTGGGTTAAATTTCAAAGTTATTATATAGCAAGTGTTCATATGTAGGGGGAGAATAGTTGTTTTCAACAGTGAAAGTATTGTCAAAACCGATGGTGACTTCGAGATTACTCTACACTCACACAATATTTTCCTCTTTATAATATTAGCATACTTTTATTCTTATAGTTATAATACCAAAGTAACTTTTATTTTCTCTACTATTACATACGATATACAAGTTTTCACCGGAAATACATGTGTTTAGGTCACCTGAATCAAAAATAAAAAATAAAGCATTTTTAGAAATAAGGACCGTGTGTTTGCGTGTCTGTAAATATATAGCTAAAAAATAAAAGACGTTAAACACCAAATTTTGTATTTATTTTTAGTATCTTCCAAGGATATGACATGAAGATTTTCAAGAAAATCCCCAACACAAACCACCCTTTACAAGCAAAAATTTTGAAAATTTTTATTTTCTGAAGATTGGGACTAACGATTTTGATTAAAATACTGCCTATTAAATATGTTTATTTCACAAATAAAATATATATTTTTGAGTCTCTGGGGATCTCTTTATTCTGGATGAGTTTTACAAAATTTTGTATAACGGTTAAACCGTAAGGAATGGACAAAAGTTTACTGCACAGAAAACATAGAGCTCGTTAAAACACATAATTCATATACTTTTTCTTGTAGAGTTGTTTATTTTCGAGGTATTCCTTGTTATTGGTTTCAATTTTATACTACCTAATTTTTCTCAAACTGGACCATGCAAGCCGAACCGCAAATAGTGACCATTTTTTAAAAGATTTGGCTATCGCTTTAGCCTAATGCATTCCCTTATTTTTCTTCTACTTACAAGAAAGCAAGAAATTACACCAATTTTACTAATGTTTATCTGGATTAGCATGGTTTAGACAAAAAAAAATCTGGTGAGTTCCATTCACATGACTTTCTCTGAATCTGTGTAACAAATGGTTGTTTAACAGCTTATTCTTCTATCTACAGCTTGCTAATCGAGACAACAAATTAGCAGAAATTGTCCTTATTACTTGGTGCCTTGTAAGTAAAAGGGGAAGAATCTAATGTGTTCCATTCACATGATGTCCTCTAGCTGTTCGGGAAACAAACCTTTTATTCAAAAATTAATCTGTTATCTACAAAATTCTAATCAAAATAAACATGGGCATAATTAGTCTTATTACTAACTCCTTGTAAGTACAAAGGAAATAAGAAAATGCACAGGCTAAAGCGATAGTCTCGTCCTTTAAAAGTCGGTTGCTATGTAAAACAATTGAAATTCCAATCTCTTTGTCTGCCAGGAATAAACAAATGAAATGCAAAATATCTTACCGTTTGAGAAAAGTTTACTGGCTAAAATTGAAACCTATAGTCCGCGATATTTCGCAATCGGTTAAGTCTAAATATATATAAGCTTTTGTATATTCTTACAGTTTCCCAGTTACATAAAAGTCATCCAGAATGAAGAGGTCTCTAGAGGCTATTCCCAGAAAATCCAAGATTTACATTTCGTTTGTCATAAAAAAATCTTAAACAGAAGACATTTTAATAAACATCGTTAGAGCCGTTTTTGAGAAAAGAAATATTTTCGAAAAATGTTTCATGTAGAGGATAGCTGGGGTAGGGGAATTTTCTTGATAATCTTGGTGTCACACCCTTGGAAGATACCAAACTTAATTACCAAGTTTGGTATTTAACAGTCTTTTCGTTTTTGAGCTATGTTGCCCACATCCATCCATCCACCCAAATACATACGTACACACATACAGACGCGTATTTCCGGTGAAATCTCAGTATCAAATTTTTTGGTACAATACAATATTTACCTTATGTATACACTATGTACATATTACGTGTAGAGAAAGTAATATATTTAGTAAGAATAGTATATATATATGGAAAACAATTGGAGAAAGTTATGTGAATGTAGCATATTAGATATTTTCTTCTTGGTAAGTCGTATGTGCCCCCTTGTACCTTAGTTCATGAACCTGTGCTACAAAGGGATTTAAGGCTCTGAAGGATGATATATCTGTATTGATTGCGCTTGATGTTAGATTGTCTCCTACGGGGAAGCTAACAGCGCCATACTCAGATAATTGCGACCACGCCTAAACGTGCTATGTTACGTAAATAGGCACGAATCGCCTGAAAACAAGCAAGCTGTACATATCCAGAACATTATAAATTATAACTGTAATAAATGGTCACGAGCGACTCTCTCAGCCTTCCTTCCGCAGCAAGCAAAGTGGTGCGAAAATTGATACCTGTAGGGGCGATTCACCGTGACATTGCGACGTAGCGCGAGGAATGGATTGGTGACGGTAGCCCTGCCCATTCTTCTGACCCGAATACAGCCCAGACTTCTGTGTGGGAAAAAAACATCCGGTGGTTGCGGCTTTCGAAACGACATCTGGACGCTAAAAATGTATTCTAAACAACGTGGAAACATTGTTCCAAACAAAAACAGTTTTATCTTGATTGCTCCAGAGCTCATTCACAGCCTCCATCACGTCGTCATCGCTTGAAGAACTCGTTCCTCGCAAATGGCTCTCAGCCGTGGGAATGGGACAAGGTTGGGTGAATATGGGGGATGATCCGGCATGACAACTTAGGGCGTTGTCTTGATGAAAAACATTTGCCACGCCTCTTCTCTGCAATTGCTTCTCTTAATTTTCCGATCAAATGGCAAAGTAGCTATCTTCATCAGTCAGGAAGTCCTGACCTTGATGCAGCAGGAATCGCACTGATTGGGCGTCAACTTCCAGCTGAGAATCGAAGTAGCGTATCCATGAGTCGTCTGGCAATTTTTCAGAAGTGCTTTACGCTTCGGTAGCTGTCTGAGGAATTATCATGTTGGCCATTGCACTCAAAGGTAATACTTCGGAGATTAAAGATACTTACTCTACCATACATATACCTTCGTGCAGAAAATGAGGCCCATAATATAGCTATTTCTATTTGTATATACTAACCAAATTTAATCAAAGCCTCTACAAGCGTGTATACCTACCATTATTCCCGAACATAATTCTCGCCATTGGATTGGCTGGGTACTTTATCTCCTCCAAATTTGGCCTAACTGTTTATGAGTAACATTACAACTCTTATTTTATATTTGCACCATTCTTGATCAAGGTTTTATCGCGGACATTTCGACATTTGACCGCGTTCATTGCAATTTTTCAGTGCATCGAAAATTATAAAAATTAATCAAGTTAGATGTGTAATATAGATAATATAATGAACACTAATATTCATAAATACAGAAATTACTTGGGCTATTTTAATTCACCCAAAAATTGATTATAGTAATATAACAATTACTTCTGATGAAAAGAAGTCAGTTAAAAATAACATTAATATGTCATATTAAATCAATTTTTACTTTCTCTATACGTAACGTACTATGTACATAGTGATTAGAGAAGATATTATAATGCACCCAAAAATTCAATACCGAGATTTCACCGGAAAATTTCACCTGAATCCAAAAAAAAAACATTTTTAGAAAAATGTCCGTGTGTGTCTTGCATAGCTCGAAAACAAAAATACTGTTAAATACCAAACTTGGTATTTAAGTTTGGTATCTTCCAAGGATGCGACATGAGGATTTCCGAGAAAATCCCCCCACGCCAAACTACCCTTTACATGAGACTTTTCGAAACATTTTATTTTCTCAAAAATGGCTCTAATGATTTTATTAAAATGCCGTATATTAAAGATATTTACATCACAAATAAACTTATATTTTGGATTTTCTGGGAATAACCTCTGAAGAGCTCTTTATTCTGGAGAGTTCTGCAAAATTTTGCGAAACGGTTAAACCGTAAGAGATAGACAAAACCTTAACAACACAAACAATTTAGATCTCGTTAAAACACATAATTTATGTCACATAGATACGTTTGTTTTGTAGAGCGTGTTTCTGAAATATTTCTTGTTATTGGTTTCAATTTTAAACTACTAAAACTTTTCTCAAACCGGAAGTGACATTTCGTTTCATCTCTTGTGTTTTATTGCAAAGCGAAACGAACTTCAATTGTTTCACATAGGACCAGCTTTTAAGATTTGACTATTTATTTAGCTAGTGTATTCCCTAGCTTCCCTTCAACTTACAAGTAAGCAAACGATACGATAATTTCTGATAATGTTTACCTTCATTAGCATGTAGTAGATAAAGGAATAACCTTTTGTTAGGAAAATTGTTTGTGTAAGTCGTGTGAATGGAACACATCAGATTTTTATTTTATATTTCCTTTTAATGTCAAAAGAATGTCCAGCTATACAACGTTTTAGAACAATACAAAAAAATCTGATGTGTTCCATTCACATGACTTTCTCTACATCTCTGCAACAAAGTATTCTTTTTACTTCATCTAACCGAGAAGAAATTAGCAGAAATAGTCTTATTACTTGCTTCCTTCTTAGTAGAAGCGAAATAAGGGAGTACTATAGGTTAAAGTGATAGTCAAAAGCTGGTTGCTATTTGACTGAAGTTCCTTTGTTGTATGGACAGGAGTTGACAAATTCCTGTATGAGAAAAGTATGTTTTTCAAATCTGAAGCCAAAAACGAGGAATATCTAAAAAAGATCACCACTACGAAAAAGAAAGTATATAACATAAATTGTGTGTTTTAACGTACTCTACATTTTGTATGTTTTAAGTTTTCGTCCATCTCTTACGGTTTAGCAGTTATGCAAAATTCCGTAAAATTCATCCAATATAAAGTAGCCTTCAGAGGCTATTCCCAGAAAATTCAAGATATACATTTTATTTGGCAGGTAAATATCTTTAATATACGATATTTTAATCAAGATCGTTAGAGTCATTTTTAATAAAATCAAAATTTTCAAAATTGTTTCCATGTAAAGGGTAGTTTGGGATGGGGAATTTTTTTTTTTTTTTTAAATCTTCGTATCGCATCCTTGGATGATACCAAACTTAAATACCAAGTTTGACATTTAACGGTATTTTCGTTTTTGAGCTATGCTGCCCACAGACACACACACATATACACACAGACAGACAGATAGATGGACAGACAGACAGACACACACGGACATTTTTCTAGAAATACTTTTTTTGGATTAAGGGGATCTCAAAACATATATTTCCGGTGAAATCTCAGCATCGAATTTTTGGATGCAATACAATACTTTCTCTATACACTATGTGCATAGTACGTATAGAGAAAGTAAAAAGGAAGCAATATAGGCAAGGAAACTGTAATTACACTTCAACCTCTGGCTATCGATTTGAATGCTTTCGTTAGAGTAATTCGCATAGAATCATGAGCGCAGCGCACGGTTAGCTGATGGCGGCCAGTTGAACCTAAATTAACAATGATGCACTGCAACTACTGTTTAACCGCAGTCATAAAAATATCTTACACCTAAGGTATTTTAATCAAAATCATTATAACCATATTTCTCAGAAAACTTATAATAACTATGCAACACTATTATTTTTGTCAATGGTTTATCAGCCTTATGCTTTACGCAACTTGGCGAAGTCCCAAGAGCGACCATTCTCCCTGATTCTAAACAGAAACTGCTGTAAACAATATTCCGGATATCAGGTAACTCATATAAATTGCATGTTGGGACCTGCTACTTGGTTTAACACCATAAACTAAAGTGTGTTAAACTCATATAGGTATTTGTATAGAATATTATACCATTTAAGTATAAATTCGTTCTGAAATTTAGATTATTAGCGTGGGATTACTTTCTTATGCGTATTGCTGCTGTGTTGTACCACGGTTGGTGCATAATAGGTACGAAAGACAGACAGTTAAAATGCAGCATGAATATTGTACTTTTGCGGTCGTATTTGACTGTTATTTTGGAGCGTTATTGCGAACCTAGTATTTGCAACTAGTACGCTCGAAGCTGTTACTGAGAAACATCCGTTTTCCCACCTCTAGTGTGGACAAACATTATGGAAGCTGGAGATTGCCGTACTGGGTGTGGACTGGACACAAGAAACACTTAGTGCAGGTAATGACGAGACAGAGAGCGTTTTACGAGCGTGTTATAGCTGTTTATGTTGTTAGTTACGGAGGGTTATCAAAGTGATTCCGAACACCCTCAAGGAAAGAGGCACATTTAATAGACTTCGATTATCGCGTAATTCTTACATAGTCTTCCGCAGGCAAATTGAATTCGAAGTACATACCCATCGACGTCTTTTCTCTTCTTTTATGTACCTCAGCTTTTCTTGCGTGACCGTCCCAGTAGTGAAACGACAGTGCTGTTGTCTGCCATGACACCGGAAGCAAGAAGTTTCAATAGAAATCTCAGCCACGAGGGTCTTAGGACCAATCAAAAGGCTACTTGAATGAAAGTCTGCGGTTTTGAAATCTGTGCAGGGACAGATAAGTGGCATTTTGATGGCCTCCACTGATGTTCTCTGCTCGTGATGTAGCACGGTCCTTCCTTTGTTATGTCAAATATGTAGTCCATTTTTGTTAGTTTCTCTACCACGTGCATAGTAGGTAGAGAACGTATTGCATACCACCCAAAAATTCGATGTCGACATTTCACAGGAAATATATGTTTTGATGTCTCCTGAGTCCAAAAAGGCAGTTTTAGAAAAATGTCTGTGTATGTATGACTGGGCAGCATAGCTCAAAAACGAAAAGTCGGTTAAATACCGACTTGGTATTTAAATTGAGTATCTTCCAAAGATGCGTCACGAAGATTATAAAAAAAAAATTCCCCACCCCGAACTACCCTTTACATGGAACTTTTTTCGAAAATTTCGATTTTCTCAAAAATGGCTCTAACGATTTTGATTAAAATGTCGTATATTAAAAATATTTTTACCTAACAAATAAAATGTATATCTTGAATTTTCTGAGAATAGCCTTTGAAGGCTGCTTTATTCTGGATGAATTTTACGAAACTTTTTAAAATGGCAAATACTAAGAGATAGACAGAAACTTACGTAACAGAAAATGTAGAGCTTATTAAACACACATTTATTTTCATTCCCGTCATTATTTTTCGTGGAGTGAATCGCTTTTGAGATATTCCTTGTTATTGGTTTCAGCTTTAAAAAAACTTATACTTTTCTCATAAGGGAATTTGTCAACTCCTGTCCATACAAACAAAGGAACTTAAGTCACATAGCAACCAGCTTTTGACTAATACTTTAGCCTATGCTACTGCCTTATTTCCCTCCTACTTGCATGGAAACAAGTAATAAGACTATTTCTACTAATTTCTTCTCTATTAGCATGAAGTAAAAAGAAGCATAAGCTTTTTAACAATAATTTGTTGCAAAGATGTAGAGAAAGTCATGTGAATGCAACACATTAGATTTTATTTGTTTATTGTGACGTGGACACACACACATAATGGAACTTTAGAAAAAATGCTTTATGGATACAGGGGACCGAAACGCGTATTTTCAGTGAATTCTCGGTATCGATTTTTTGGGTTCAATTCGAAATCTTCTCTATATATGTTCTAAGAGAAAGTAAAAAGATCCATGTGAATTGCTGTATATATATATATATATATAATGTGTGTGTATGTCTGTGTGTGTGTGTGTGTGTGTGTGTGAGAGAGAGAGAGAGAGAGAGAGAGAGAGAGAGCGACTATGAAAACAAAAAGTCGGATGGCTACCAAATTTCGTATTTAAGTATGGTATCTTCAAACACGAAGACTATTAAGAAAATCCTCCAACCACAACCACATTTATTTTTTGAATTTTTTTTTAATGTCTCAAAAGTGCCACTTACGATTTTAATTAAAATGCCGTATATCAAAAATAATTACATGACAACTAAAATGTGAATCTGGAGTTTCCTAGGAATTGTTTTTATAGTATTTAACACCCGCTTTACTACATGTGGCACAGCAGGCGATGACACTGATGATGCGTGTAATGAAGATGGAGCACCGGTGGAATGCGTTGGCGGGGGAAACCGGAGAAGCCAGAGAAAACCCGCACCTACGCCACTTTCTCCACCATAGATCTCACATGCGGCTGCTTGGGATCGAACCCGGGTCCTTTTGGTGAGAGAAGTGGTCTAACCTAGGAATAGTTCATTGAACGAATCTTTTGGTTTAACGCCGTTAACCCGGTGGATCACATGCAATGATGAATGAAATCGATGAAATGATGCTCAAATGGATCTTAACCCTTTGCCGTTTTTAATTTAATTCAAGTTTAAAACTGGAGTTTTAATAAAAATATATGGCAACAAACCTATAAAATTATTATATAAAATAATAGAGAAAATAGAAATGAAAATAAATATAGATCCTTTATTAATATTTTTCTTCCCAATTAAAAATTTAAATTCTTCTAAACCAGTTTACATATTGCTGTCAAAGGCACTACCAAAAAAGTGGTCCAAATGGCCATGAGTGTTAGGTCATAGGTAATGGACTGGTCATTCATTCAAAGCCAAATGTTGCAAGTTCATATCCAAATGAAGCTGATGCTTGGAAGCTAATGGGGATACATTTGGCTGTAGTTATGTCGGTTTTACTCTTTTACTTTATAAAACAGTATTGATTGCTTGACATTTATAGTTGAAGGTTAGCATAACAGGAAATTAATCCTAGAGTCAACCCTATTTGTATAGTTACGCTTAAAACAAGCGCAACTTATAGGTACCGACAGGCAACAAAAGGGTTAAAGTTATTTGATATCTCTTCTAAGGATAATGGAAACCCCCCCGTGCAAAATACCTTATGCGTGTAACTCACCCTAAACGAGATTCAACCTGTGAGCTCCTTTAATATTGATAACTAGTAAACATTAAGTGAGAGAACAATTTAGTTATCAGCAGCTAGTTTAAGGAGGCCTTGCTTGTGTTTTCAACTTTGAGAGTCCAGCTTTTATGCTACTAAACGTTGTCTGTAAGAGGATATATTAATAATGTTGATTCTTTAATGGAATCCCTGCATTGTACATAATCCTGAATATTGGCGTTTGAAAGTAGCAGAGTAGAGAAAGTAAAGGTAAAATTAAAATATGTTCCATCCACGTGACATTCTCGATCTATTCTGTAACAAACTGTTCTTACAAAAACGTATTCTTCTATCTATTTGATGCTAATTAAGATAAACATTAGCAGAAATAATATTATTGTTTATTTCCTTATAAGTAGATACAAGATAAGAGAATACGTTAGGCTTAAGGGATTGTTTCATATTTTAAAAGCTGGTTGCTATGTGATTGAAATTTGGTTCTCTTTAAATGTCTAGAAAAAAAAAACTATGAAAAATTCCTTTTGAGAAAAGTTTAAGCATTTAAACACGGAAACGAAATATATGGAATACTCGGGAATAGTTAACTCTTATAAAAAAAAAAATGACAAATTGTGTGTTTTAAAGTGATAAAAATTTTTTGTGTATTAAGTTTTTTTCTGTTTTTTACGTTTACCAATATATTTTGATATACGCTTTTTAATGAAAATCGTTTGAGCCAATTTTTATAAAATCAAAATGTTTGAACATTTTTCCATGTAAAGCGTAATTTGGGGTGGGAGATTTTTCTTAATATCTTCCTGGGAATAATGCTGAACTTAAATATCAAGTTTGGTGTTTAACGGACTTTTGTGTTTTTGAGTTATACTGTTCCAGACACACACACACACACACACACACACACACACACACACACACACACACACACACCTTTCTTTTGCATTCAGGGGACCTTAAAGTGTATTCCAGTTTTAATTTTTTTCATATTTTGAGTCGCACGGAACATATGTTTAGAATTTTGCAAATTATTTATCTAATTTGATTAAAATTTGATACCTATTCATATTAATTTAATAGCAAAGTAGTCACAGAAAAAATTAAGAAAAATCTATATACATGTCGAAATTTAAAATTCATCCCAGGTTCCCGTAAGTATATTCTTGTCTATATATTCGTGTCTATTCTTGCACTCCTTGATGTGCATTCCAAAAGCCGAACTCCAGGAGTTCGAAGCAGCACTAGTCCGGAACAGGGAATGGAGTGTCGATGACTATTTCTTTGTTACGCTCCCCTTTATTATTGTGTACTGTTTCTATAAAACACATCAGGACTTTTGCACTTGAAAAACACGTCCGAATCCACCGAGCGCAGATAATGATACGGCTCTCTGCCGGCGAGTACAGGAATGTAATTCATTCAGGGATGTCCAATCTTGGGCACAGAATTTCAATTATCGCCAAACTAGACTTAATCGATGCACCTAAATTAATATACTATGCATGTTTTAATTCTTAACATGAAACATGTTATATTATCTTACGAAAATTCAATTAAAATTAATAGTATATTAATACACGTGTGTGCTGGTGTACGATTGGAGAACGTAATATTTTTGCTTTCTCTACACATATTATGTACATAGTGTATAGAGAAGATATTGCATTCCACCCAAAAATTCGATACCGAGATTTCACCGGAAATAAATTTTTGGGTCCCCCTGAACCCAAAAAAAAGTATTTTCAAAAAAAGGTCCCTGTGTGTGTCTGTGGACACATAGCTCAAAAATGAAAAGACCGTTGAATCCCAAACTTGGTATTTAAGTTTGGTGTCTTCCAAGGATGCGACACGAAGATTTTCATGAAAATCTCCCCACCCTTAACTACCCTTTGCATGGAACTTTTTTAGAACATTTTGATTTTATTAAAAATGGCTCTAACAATTTTGATTAAAATATTGTATACTACAGATATTTACCTGACAAATAATACGTATATCTTGAATTTTCTTGTAATAGCCTCTGAAGACTACTTTATTTTGGATCAATTTTACGGAATTTTGCATAACTGCTAAACCCTAAGAGATGGACAAAAACTTACCACTCAAAAAATGTAAAGCGTGTTAAAGCACACAATTTAAGTAATGCACATTTTTTCGTGGAGTTGATCGTTTTTTTTTTTTTTAGATATTCCTTGTTTTTGGTTTCAGCTTTGAAAAACTTATATTTTGTCATACAGGTATTTGTCAACTCCTGTCCATATAAACAAAGGAACTTCAGCATCATAGCAACCAGCTTTTGACTATCACTTTAACCTATGGTACTCCCTTATTTCGCTTCTACTTACAAGGAAGCAAGTAATAGGACTATTTCTGCTTATTTTTTCTCGATTAGCATGAAGTAAATAGAAGCATAAGCTTTTTAACAATAATTTGTTTTAGAGATGTAGAGAAAGTCATGTGATTGTAACACAGCATATTTTTAATACAGGAGTTGAGTATTTTTCATTTCTGAGATTCTTCATCGCACTTAAGGTAACGCATCTTTTGAAATTTTGTCAAAAATTATGAAACATTGAAAAATCACTTTCTTTTTGTAGTAAAATAAATGGATTCTATACTTTAAGAAAATGCATTGCGCCGTGGCGGAGTGATTATACCGCTCGCCTCTCATCCAGGCGGCCCGAGTTCGATCATAGGGCATCGCATATGGGAATTGTGGTGGACGAACAGGACGAACCCGCTATTCATTCCACCAACTGCTTCACAATCGTCTTTTCTGTCATCCATTTCTTCACTCTCATACCAGGTATCGGGGTAATTTCCTTTCCTGGCTTCTCTCTGATCCAGAGCTTCTGTTCCTCAATATCCGTCTGACTCGGGTACTGGTAAACAGAGAAAGAAAGAAGAGAATGCTTAATTTTTTCAACTGACCATTTGAACTACCAATTAGTTAAAACTATACATTCACAGACACCCAACATCGCTAACATTTTTAGTGGTTTTTTATACTCAGAATGCTGCATAAAATGTAATTTTTACCAGATGTCAAATTTTTTTACTATCTCTAAAAAATACATTAAATGTACCGATTTTCTTTTTCAAAATAATTTTCCATTATTGAGAAATATGATATTAAATTTTGAAAATCGAAAAAATTTGGAGAGTGAAAAGAGTAATTAATAATTGTCCTACAATAATTAGGGGTTAACATAAATAAATATATTATTTCCCAGCACGGACCATCGTGAAGGACTTTTCATGATAGGAAGAGAAGCCCCATCCATTCTGCTTTATAGGTCACCGCATAAACGCCTGCATTAGCACTGACAGCCGTGGCCGAGTGGTTAGACCACTCTCCTCGCCTCTCACAAGTCACCGCATGTAAGATCTGTGGTGGACAAAACGGCACAGAGGCGGGTTTTCTCATGGTTTTCCGGTTTCCCCCGCCATCACATCCCACCGTTGCTTCAGCTTCATTCTATGTATCAGTGTCATCGCCTGCGGTGCCACGAGTAGTAAAAGCGGGTGTTAAAACACAATACAAAAACCATTAAATTCTGAATGTTTACTTAAGTGTCATATGAGAATAACATTAATTATAACAATGAAGTTAGACAAAAAATTATTGTTTAAATAACCTGCAATTTGGAATGTTGATGAAACATGACAGAAACATCAATTATTGTATGTAATAACTGGTACAAATTCAGAAAGGTATCTTGTATGCTGTGGTTTATCAGTCTCAAGAATGCATTGCTGCAATACACATGTAATGCATGATGCTCTTTACTTTTTCTACACGTACTATGCACATAATGGAGTATTGTATTCGAGGCAAAAATTCGGAGATTTCACTCGTATGCTTTGAGACACCCTGAACTCAAAAAAAGTATTTTTAGGAAAAGGCAAATGTGTGTGTGTGTGTGTGTGTGTGTGTGTGTGTGTTTGTGTGTGTCTGAGGAAAGCAGCCCACCCCACTACTCGTTTACATGGAAATATTGTCAAAAATTGTCAAAAATGGCTCTAATGATTTTGATTAAATATGTATATATGATTGAAAACACTTCACCTATCATTGATAATAAACTAATGCCTCTGTAGTTACTTGTGTTACTAACCTACCTATTCCCTTTAAAATTGGCATCTCGCTCCCTTTTTCCAAGCTTTTTTAAGATTTTACTATCGCTTTAGTCTGGTATACTTCCCTATTTCCCTTCTGCTTACAAGGAGTCAAGTAATAAGACAATATCTGCTAATATGTATCTCGATTAGCATGAAGCAAATAGAAGAATAAGCTTTTGTAAAAATGGTTTGTTACTGAATAGTAGAGAAACTCAACTGAATGGAACACATTAGCTTTTTAGTAATAAAAATCACAAATTTAGTGTAAAACCTCGTATTTTCAATTGGCTGTCCACTTAAAGGTTTTGACTATCTTAAGTCTAGGCATTTCATTATTCTCATTGCACCTACAAGCAAACATGTAATAAAAGCATTTCTACAAATATTCTCTCTCTATCTCTTAACATGAAGTAGATAGAAAAATAAACTTCTTTTAAGAATAGTTTGTTGAAGATTGGGCAGAGAAGGTCACATAATTATAGCGCATCATTTCTTAAGATAAACTACCAGGCGTGAATAATTCATCCCAGTTTGTAATCAGTTTGTAACTTTCGCTGGAACTACCATGTTCAATGCTGATAGTATTTTATTTTATTTCTGCTCAAGCATCTACCTATGTCCTATGGTCAGGAATAAAAAACAAATAAATAAATATATATATGATGTGTCCCATTCACATGACTTTCTCTACATTTCCGTACAAATTATTGGCAAAATGTTATTCATCTATCTACTTCATGCTAATCGAGATAACATTGAAGAAATATTCTTATTAAGTGCCTCCTTGTAAGTAGAAGGGAAATAACGGAATACATTAGGCTAAAGCGATAGTCAAATGTTTTAAAAGCTGTTGCTATGTGATTGAAACTCCTTTATTTCAATGACCAAAAATTTAGATTATTCCCGTATGAGAAAACTATAAATATGATAAAGCTGAAAACAATAACAAAGAATATCTCAGAAACGGTCAGCTTTCGTAAAAAAAATGTATATGGCATAAATTATGTTTTTTAAAGAGATATACATTTTTGTGTGGAAATTTTTGTTTATCTTTTACGGTTTATCAGTATGCAAAATTCAGTCAAATTCATCCAGGATAAAGATATACATTTTATTTGCCATATAAATTTGTCATCGTTCATTCTTAAAGTTAATGGCATTTTAAATACATGTTAGAGCTATTTTTGAGAACATAAAAAAATAACGAAATACATTCTACATTTGTAGATAGTAGTTGGGATGATTTTCTTCAAAATTCTGGTGTTGCATGTTTAGAATGTTCTAAACTAAAATATTTAGTTTTGTATTTAACCGAAACTTCGTTTTTAGTTGCACTGTTCACAGACATCCACGGAGTCTTTTCTGAAATGCCTTTATGGGATTTAGGGTACCTCAAAACATATATTTTGGGTGAAATCACAACACAAATTTGTTTGTGCAATACAATATTACCTCTACTTACTGTAAGTGCTTAGCAGGAAAAAAAAAAAAAAAAGGATGTGTTACATTCATATAATATTTTTTATCAATTCTTCAGCAAACTATACTTACATGTTTTATATTAGTGGAGATAAGCATTTATATAAATAGTTTTAATGCATATTTTTATAGATATACGAGGATTAGGAAAATACATTAAACGTAAGCGTCAATCAAATCTTTAAGAGCGGGAATTCTGCTTGAATGACCAGGGTAAAACTTACTGATGTATTATACTCCTTTCTCTACCAATATGGATATAAATGGAATGGATATAAATAAGCAACACCTGGCATGGAAGAAATATTGGAGTCTCAATTTTATCCGTTAAGACATAAAGGAAGTCATAATAGAACCCTGCGAACTCCCAGTATCTACTATTAAATGGGTGCCATACCCGGGTTATAACGTCAACAATCAAACCAAACAATCAAAATACCATGCTCTAAATGCTCCGCGCAATATAGATAAGAAAATTATACATATAAAACACCGGAAAAGATGGTAAACAAAACAATAAGAAAGAAGACAGGAATTTCTGACGCCACTGCACGAGCGGAGTTGCTGAAATGGAGATGGGGAGGACACGTCACCAGAATGCATATTTCCAATGGAACCAGTGAACTACACTGTGGGAGTCAAGAATAGGAGTGAGAATGGCAGGGAGACTGAAGACGCGATGGGCAGATGCCTTTAAACGGGTAGCAAACCAAGGAGAGGCGCATGTGGAAAACATTGGAACGAACAGTTACTCAAAAATACACAACTTCTTTGTCTCCAACTTAAGTGATGGTGTTAGTGATGGTGATAATGGTTGTGTTAAACTAAAAAAAAAAAAAAAATTCAATCTGCTATCACCAATATATAAGAGGTAACTTAAGATTTTAGAATAAACTGTTGGTTAAAGTGTGCAGTCGTGCTTAAGCGCATAAACCATAATAAGTTAATCTATTAAGCAAGAGGCTCTTAAACTTTTTTACCCTAATGAACTCCCAGCAGCAACTGCCAAGCCTTCACCCTAAAGGGATGATTTGACTATTTAAGGAAAATATTCTTACGAAACGATAAAGATTTACAGAACAGCTATATTACATATATCATTATTAATGTATGTAAAGCGATCGTCAAATGTTTATGAACTGGACCTTATGATTTAAATTATTAACACAGTTCGATACCAATAACATATATCTCAGACATGGTTTATGGCACAAAAATATTATTTGGAAGAAACTGTGTGTTTGAAAGCGATCTACGATTTTTGTGCAGTGTCTTTTAGTCTACTCTTAACGTTTAAAGATTCCTTTCAAGCGAAGGGGACTGCACGGTCTGTTCCCAAAGAATTAATATTTGTCAAATACTTTTTGTGGAGTAAACATTTTCCAAGATATTTCTTGTTATTGTTTTAAATTTTCCATGATTATATTTTTCTAATCATATCATATAATCATGTACAGCTCTTCAAAGTTCTAACTATCGCTTTAGCTTTGTGTATTGTCTTATTCCCCTTGTACTTACAAGTACATAAGCAACAATAGCATTTCTGCTTGTGTTTATCTCGATAAGCAGTATATATATAAAAACGTGTTTTTATAAGAATAATTTGTTGCAGAATAGGTAAACAAAGTCATTTGAGACTACCTTCGTGGTCGAGTGGTCAGCGAGCTGACTTCTCACCCGGAGGTCCCGGGTTCGATTCCCAGCTGGGGCGGGGAATTTTTTTTAGACATCATTATTCCCTATCCCCCATAGAGTCTGGAAGATGTATGTGAGAGTGAATGTGTGTGTGTTTGACGAAAGTATAATGATTTAAACCAAACGTAAAAGAACCTACAGACAACGAGTTGTTTCTAATGCAAAGCCCCCGATATGACCTTGGATGTTAAAGGAGGCTATATAAATGAAAAAAAAAAAAGGCGTTTGAATGGAATAATTAATATTTTTATGTCTTTCGTAGAGAGGCACATACACATATTTATTTATTTAAATAACTTTTTGCAACTAAGGGATCGCAAAACTGTATTTCCTCTTAAATCTCGATTTAGAATGTTTGAGTGGAATGTCTATAATAGTTATTCACTTACGTTCTAGTGTCTAAATGTGTGTGAAATAATTTTGTCAATGCAACTCCTGAAATCAATGGAATTTGCAAAGATCATAAAACGAAGGAGATAAGAAACTTTATAAAATGCCAGATGAGATTGTTCTTTCTGCCCACTGAAAATTAAAATACCTTGCTAGTAGAATTGGCGCTAGAATGGTTGAAAGTGGATGTATTGTACATCCCTGAGGAGGACGGAGACAATCACCGGGAGCCCGGCGATACGTTGCAGCGTTCTCACCGCGGCTCCTTGATTACAGGGCTCCGATGATGCGGCAATTATCCGCCCAGGTGACAGCACCTTCGTGCTCACCGGTGTCGTTCTCCCGCTTTTTCTTCATCCGGAGCTCGCCGTGGAAAACCCGTGTCCAGGAGACTTGTGAGCAAAGTTGGCGTTTACCTGAGACAAACTCTGGCTCATCTGTACTGGTCCATCATCTGCTCGGTGGAAAGGTGTCGCTGTCCACATGGGGTAAAGTTATACTGAGCCAAGAGCTGTGCAGGAACGACTCCACATAGCCTACTGCCTCATAGTCAAAAGGAGTTCCTTTTCACAATACCATCAACACAGAAAACGGTAAAATAAGCAAGCATGAGACCAATAAGGTCAGTCTCGATTTAATTGTTTTTTTTCACACAAGCCGTGTGTAGGACAGGAGTTGGATAGGTAGAGTCAGACTGAAAAATCCAATGCCACAGCCGGGATTTGAACCACGGATCTCCCGGTCTCTAACCGGTTGCTCTACCCTTGAGCTACCATGACAACATGCCAGCATAGCATTGGATTTCTCAACTGGCTCGCATGTTTCCCGGTAAACCACAAGGTGATCAAATTATTTTGAGTTGACAACCCCAATGGCAACTTACAATGTTGCAAGTATTTTAAGTCCCAGGATCATAGTACAGCCAACTATTATAGTCAATTGGGAACATGCGAGCCAGTTGAGAAATTCAATGCTATACCGGCATGTTGCCATGGTAGAGCAACCGGTTAGAGACCGGGAAATCCATGGTTCAAATCCCGGCTATGGCATTGAATTTGTCAGTCTGACTCTGCCTATCCAACTCCTGTCCTACACACGGTTTCTGTGAGAAAGCAATTAAAAGCATCACATTTGTCCAATATACTATGAATCCTGGGATTTAAAGTACTTGCAACGTTGTAAGTCGCCATTGGGGTTGTCATCTCAAAATTATTTGAGATCACCTCGTGGTTTACCGGGAAACATGCGAGTCAGTTGAGAAGTTCAAAGCTATGCCGGCATGTTGCTATGGTAGCTCAGTGGCAGAGCAACCGGCTAGAGACTGGGAGATCCGTGGTTCAAATCCCGGCTATGGCATTACATTTCTCAGTCTGACTCTACCTATCCAAGGTTAGTCTCTTTGGTGAAGGAAGGGACAGAGAAAACCTTAGAATCATATGAATTTCGTTGATGGGTTTTCGTTTCGACCTGCTTAAAATAAAATAAATCAGTAATATATTGTTTTGACATCTGGGTGCCTAAAACTGGACATATATTCAAATTTGCTTCTAATTAAGCAATAGTGATATTTTTACCATGTTTCAAAATTCTAGCTCACAGTTTATTTAAATAATAACTTTTTATTGCTTCACGCGATACAAACTATTCTTACAATAAAGTATTCTTTTATTCACGCCATGCTAATCGAGATAAACATTAGCAGAATTGGTCTTATTACTTGCTTTCTTGTAAGTAGAAGGGAAACACTGGAATACATTATGCTAAAGCGATAGTCAACTCTTTTAAAAGCTAGTGCTATGTAAAACAATTGAGATACGGTTCGTTTTGCATGGTTCAGCTTGAGAACAGTTAAGATAGTTTAAAATTGAAATCAAGGAAAAGGAATATCTGGAAAACGGCTAACTCTACAAGAAAAACGTGTATGACATAAATTATGTGTTTTAAAGAGATCTATATTTGTTGTCTGTTAATTTTTTGTCTATCTCTTGCGGTTTAACCGTTATGCAAAATTCTGCAAAATTCTTATAGAATAAACATGTCTTCTTCCAGAAAATTAAAAATATCAATTTTATTTGTAGTGTAAATATATTTGATATACAGTATTTTAATCAAAATCATTAGAGCCATTTATTGGAGAAAATACATGTTTCTAAAATATCTCCGTTATATAGCTAGTCCATGGTGGGGGGGATCTTTGTTTAAATCCTTTTGTTGCATCGTTGAAAGATACTAAACATAAATACCAAGCATATATAACTTTTCGTTTTTGAACTATGCTGTCCACAGTCACACACCCAGATAGACAGACATACACGTACCTTTTTTCTAAAAATGTTTTTTTTCGGACTCAAAGCATATGCTTCCGTTGAAATTTCGACATTACATTATATTTATGTACATTATATTTACTACTATATACATTATATCTACATACCTGCAAGAGAAAGTAAAAATATTTACCAAGAAAGTTCTACAAAAATATTTATACAAATACAATAATGATATTAAATGTTTGTATTAATCCTTATTAATGTATTTAATATACTCAAAATCCCTTAGTTTTTCAAAAGTTAATAATTTGTTTTTCAAATTATAGCAGTATTTCGAAAAGACCTGGTCATTTTATTTAATGTACCTACCTTTGAGAGACATCTTTTAAATTTTGAAACAAATTAGGAAATAAATAAATGCATCGTGTGGAAAAATAACAGTTGCGAGAAAGTAATATTAAATAATGGGCGTAATTATTAGTGTTGTGCATTGTTCGAACTTGAGAGAAAAACCAAGACGGTTCAACGTGCGCCTTTGTGCATATATAACCATCAAATCGTATGAGAGGAGCGTATAATCTAAAATACCTGATCGTAGTCACATTCGTTTGAAGAGGCATGTTTGAAGCTATATTTGCTGACTGGAATGGATGACCTTACTTGATTTATTGATATTTACCCTTGTTTACAGAATACAGCAAGGGTCTAGAATTTGTTGGTGTGCAATGATGGATTGGTTTAACCCAGACCAAGTCCATACGTTTTATTAATTTTTACTTTAGGGTAATTAGTAATTAATTCGTAATTGGTTGACATTTGAGGGTGTCTCTACTCAGCTTTTTCCTTGTGTATAAGAAGCTAAGCAAGCAGGACTTTTATTGTATTAATTTTAATATGTTTGTGTTTATGTATTATAATGGCTTGATACTTTACACTGACATTATTTCAGGGTTTATAATTAACGGTTAGTTTTATAAAGAGAGTTTCATTAATTTATTCTTACATAAAACATATCTTTGGTGAGACCAGCAATGAAATATATACCTTATACATATATGAAGACAATCTAATAAATTGTGTTATTTACATAGAAACGATAAAGTGTATTAGGCACCAAAACATATATGGCAATCTTGACTTTGAATATCCATTTTTCCAAAAGCCGTACAGAACTTCTATGTACTATCTTTCACAAAAGTAAATACCCATGGCGCGATGGGTTATCTAATACTCAGGCATTCTTGTATAAGTGGTATGAGAATAAAATTCGCCATATACTTCCCTTCCTTTTGTGTGTGAGTGGGCATAGCAGCCATCCGTTCATCTCGCAGTTTTGGTAACCAATATTTCAGCAATAATTATGAACTAACGGGAAATTATTGAAAATTCAACTTCAATTCACTTGCTGAAAATATGTTGTTATTGTATTTTGATTAAGTAGTGGACCTGAAGTAAAGCCTCCTAGTATTGGGTGCTTTGCTTACAAATATAAGTTTAACCAACGACAATTGTGCCTACATCTAGAATAGTCGAAGAGGTTAAAGCGGGCTTCTGCTGAATGACAGAGAAGTCGGTATGTGGATCGAATCCCGCGTAACGCGTTCCGATCCCACGACCTCCCAGTTGCCAGTCTCAGCCTTAACCATCTGGCTCGGTATTGTAAGGATGGTTTCTCATCTATTACGATTTCCTTTCCATTTCCCTTCAATTCGTTTCCTTCTCATCTTTCAGATGTGAATCCAGAGTCATGGTTGGCAATGCGGGAAGATTGGTGGACGCATGTTCAATGGAAAGAATACTCCCCGTGAACAATAGAGGGCTGACAGATAAACGAGTTGCTTATTGCTCTTTCTGGCGGCTGCAGCAGTGCGCCCCACTGGAAAGGCTTGGAAATGTTAATGACTTCCGTGCGTCTCTGTGGCTTGTCTACCTGCCACTTTTGACCTCTTATGGTTCTATCACTTCATCCCTTCCTTGTTTTAGTCACAATAGATCTGTACAGTTTACAGTACCCGAGGTGTCTCCTCCGTGGCGTAACCTTTACGCTTCAACCTTTGCGTGAAATATTTGTGAGAAGTTATTGTTTTATTTTCTCAAAAATATATACAGACAATTTGAATTAAAATAATACACCAGGAGGCCAGCTGCTCCATATTTGTTGGGTGCAGATATCCCTTCGTGTGTTACGAGTTGCAGAACTCCACGTTTCAAGTTTACCGGTATGCGAAAAACCGGCAAAGCGGCCTTCGTTTTACTCCTCTTACTTATCAGCGGTGACATTGAGTGCGTTGCTCTCGCCAGTTTTCCACTGGCCGGTTTTAACTTGAAATGACCCCGTTGAGCTCTGCAATTCTTTTACGCATAAATGGGTACCATCATGTGGTAGCTTAGCCATCCGGTATGTTTAAGGTAATATTTGCATGATTACTAGAATGTACGAGTACATTTTAAACATTTTGCGTACAGTTCTGTGAAGAACATTTATTCGAAATAAATGTTGTATTCTTTTGTATACCTGCAGAGCTGTTAAGACGTAACCAGAAACTTACAAACAAAAATGTTAAAACACAAAGTTTATGTAGCAAACCTTCGGTGTTATTGTTTTGATTATACAAACACTTTATAGTTGTTACTTTCTCTATATATATTATGTATATAGTGTATCGAGAAGGTATTGTATTGCACCCAAAAATTCGATACCGAGATTTCACCGGAAATATATGTTTGAGACCCCCTAAATAAAAAAAAAGTTTTAGAAAAATGTCCGTGTGTGTGTCTGTCTGTCTCTGAGTGTATGTGTGTGTGTGTGGGCAGCATAGCTCAAAACCGAAAAGAGCGTTAAAAACCAAACTTGGTATTTAAGTTTGGTACCTTCCAAGGATGCGACACGAAGATTTTTCAAGAAGATCCCTCCACCGCAAACTACCTTTTATATGGAAAAAATTTCCAAAAATTTGACTTTATTAAAAATGGCTTTATTTTGATTAAAATATCTTATATTTAAGACATTTACTTGCCAAATAAAATGTATATCTTGAATTTTCTGGAAATAGCATTTGGAGGCTACTTTATTCTGAATGAATTGTACGGAATTTTTCGTAACTGGTAAACAGTAAGAGATAGACAGAAACTTACGTAACAGAAAATGTAGACCTTATTAAAGCACACACTTTATATTACACACATTTTTTCGTGGAGTCAATATTTTTTAGATATTCCTTATTTTTTCTTTCAGCTTTGATAAACTTATACTTTTCTCATACAGGAATTTATCAACTCCTGTCCATACAAACAAAGGAACTTCAATCTAATAGCAGCCAGCTTTTGACTATCATTTTAACGTATGCTACTTCCTTATTTCGCTGCTACTTACAAGGAAGCAAGTAATAAGACACTTTCTGCTATTTTTTTCTGGATTAGCATGAAGTAAATAGAAGAATAAGCTTTTTAACAATAATTTGTTGCAGAGATGTAGAGAAGGTCATGTGAATGGGACACATCAGATATTTTAAGGTTATGTCGCCATTCTTTTGCTTTTGGTAATGCAATGCAGAAAGTATGGAGTTTCAAAGGCATCACATTACGCCTTTTAAAGTTTTGACTATCGCGTCAACTTTCTGAATCCCCCTTGTATCCACGCGTAATGAAGCCGTTTAAGTAAATGTTTATCTCTATCAATATAATGTGGTTAATAAGCTTTCAAAGGGATGAAATTATAGAAGAGTGTGCAAAGAAAGACGGGTTAATGCAACAATATATATGTTTTATAATTCAAATTATTCACACAAATGTAGTTTGCTATACCGGGGAAAAGAGTGTAGGTATCACGATATACATTAAACAATTAAAACCATAAAACTAAAAGAATACCTACTTACTACTTCTAATATTAAGCTCTTATATATTTCTCCAGTTACCAGGAATCTCGATATCAGTACTAAGCTATTGAAAATGGAAAAAAGCAATAATTACTGAGATTGACAACATTTAGGTTAGTGAGGTTATGTGAGAGAGTTTGGTAGTTAAAATTCAAATATTTTACCTTCTAGAAGAGGAGATGATTTGCAGAATATTACCTAACGTCTCTTTTACTTATTAGAGAGTGAAAGTTGCTTCATCCACTTTCAGGAAAATTTTATATGAATCAGAGACTTCAGTTTGCAGTTCATTTATTCAATAAAGTGTACAGTTCTCGGCCCTCTTCGTCACGTCTCATGATCGGGTCCTTGTACCATCGCAGTTTTCTTCTTTTGCGACGCTGAGAAATTACAGAAAGAATAATTGCATTGTATATTCTCTGTCAGCCATTTTCCTATTGCCACGAAAGTGGTGCCGTGTGTACATATTAATGTAGAATACTCATTTCTTAGGAAACATTACAGTATAAGAAAGAAAAAAGCTAATAAGCAAACGAATATAAAAGTACGGGGGGGGGGGGGAAGAGATTACAATAACTAATAAATGATTAAAGATATTAAAAAGGAAATACATTAGATTCAGCAATAATGTTAAAAATTGTAGAATATTATTCTGTACCTGAAAAGAAATTATTGCTGAAAAGAAAAACCAGAGGTTTAGGAGTATTAGCTACAAGATTTGGTAACGTGGGTCAGAGAGCCATTAGCAGAAAGTCAATACACGAGAATTGTGGAAAATTTGTGTTTCGAGTTTCACAAAGGAGAAACATTAAACGTTAATTACCAAGGGTACTCTGGACCTAAAGGGAGCAAACTGTAGTCTAATGCTTTAGCTGCGGTGCCAAACTTATTTTGTGAGCTGAGGCCGATTTGGAAAAAATAGAACCAATAGAAATTAAGTAATGTTTAACTTCGGATCCATTCGTGTCAGATAATAGAAAATAGGAGGAGCCATAAGAAATTTGTCTAGGCACGAACGGTGATTACAGTCATGAATTTTAGAAGGGGAGAAGTTACTTAAGAATTATCAGTGGTGCTGAGCAGACATGTTGCATATTGTAAAATAATTTTTAATTTCAGTGGTGCGATACAAAGTATGTGTCTCCATATATTAGGAAAGTGAGTGGTGGACAAAGAGTTCTTTCTCCGAGTTCACATGGGAATTAGAGCAGGGAATAGTTGGAAAATAGGGTAAATCTGGGTAAATTTACAAAGGTTTATTGTAAGAAACTTATTCAGTGTGGGGAATAGCATTAGTAAATGAGGAAACGGAAGTCAGAGGGGACAAAGAATTTAATGTGTGAAAATGGATAAACTGGGGTAACCCTAAAAAATAAACACTGATTTTTCCTTCACACATACCCTGAGAAACTCCCTAAAAGAGATCACGCTCTTAAACCCTTCATATCCTTCCAAATCCTGCCATAAAATGGCATACCAACCCAAAATTCTCGCCACAATATGTAGATCCTTGCTATACGGCATACACATTAGTGGCGAAAGACCATCTTATGGTTCCATTTCTTGCCCAAAAATGTTCCCGTCTATACAGGGTTTAATGTTTAAATGACCTCCAAAACGATTAAAATGGACACAGTAAAATTATACCATTTGTACTTTCTCTACACACACTATGTGCCTAGTGAATAGAGAGGGTATTGCACTCTACCCAAAAATTCGATACCGAGATTTCACTGGAAATATATGTTTTAGGGTCCCTTATATCCAAAAAAAGCATTTTCACAAAAAGGTCCGTGTGTGTGTGTCCGTGTGTCCGTGGTCTGTGAACACGATAACTCAAAAACGAAAAGTCGGTAAAATACCAAACTTGGTATTTAAGTTTAGTATCTTCCAGGGATGCGACACGAAGGTTTTGAGAAAAATCTCCCCACCCCAAACTACCCTTTACATGTAACATTTTTCGAAAATATTGATTTTCGCAAAAATGGCTCTAACGATTTTGGTTAAAGTATCATATATTAAAGATATTTTGCTGACAAACAAAATGTATATTTTGAATTTTCTGGGAATAGCCTCTGGAGAGTACTTTATTCTGGACGAATTTTACGGAATTTTGCATAACTGCTAAACCGTAAGGCTTAGATAAAAACTTACTGCACAAGAAATGTACAGCACGTTAAAACACACAATTTATGATATATACATTTATTTCTTGGAGTTGATCGTTTTTGGGATAGTCGTTTTTGGTTTCAGCTATAAAAAACTTACTTTTCTCATATAGGAATGAGTCAACTCCTGTCCATACAAACAAAGGAACTTCAGTCACATGGCAACCAGCTTTTGTCTATCACTTTAACCTATGGTACTCCCTTATTTCGCTTCTACTTACAAGGAAACAAGTAATAAAACTATTTCTGCTAATTTGTTCTAGAGTAGCATGAAGTAAATAGAAGCATAAGCTTTTTAACAATAATTTGTTACAGAGATGTAGAGAAAGTCATGTGAATGGTACACATCAGATTTTTAAATATGCAAAGAAGCAAAGGACTATTTGTATATAAAAATATGACGTGTTCCATTCACATGAATTTCTATACATCTCAAATTATTGTTGAAAACCTAGTTCTTCTATATACTTCGCGATAATCGAGATAAACATTAGCAGAAATATCTTATTCCTTGCTTTCTTGTAAGCAGAAGGGGAACAAGTGAATACAGGTCGCGAGTACAAATCTCGCTTAGGATTAGCTGTTAATAAGGATTTTTTCGGGATGTTCCTTTATCCTGAGAAGACGAATGTCTATGGATCCCTTGACCCTTTGAGCGTCATTTATTTCACCAATTTCATTCATCGTCCGATATGATCAACCACGTTAAAGGACTTTAAGCTATCCACAAAAAAACAACAAAGAAACAACAAAAAAACAAAAAAAAAACAAACAGCTGGTTGCAGAGGATGAAATCCGTTTATTTGCATTCCCAGAAGTTGATAAACTCCCATATCTGTAAAGTTTAACAATTTTAAAAATTAACCCAACAACTAGGAATATCTAAAAAAAAAAACATTGTCAACTTGACGAAAAAAATGATCTAAATTGTGTGTTTTAACGTTTAACGAGATCTACATGTTTTATGTAGTAAGCTTTTGTCTATGTATTAGGGTTTTCCTATTATGGAAAATTCAGCAAAATTCATGCAGAAGAATCAGGCCTTCAAAAGCTATTTTCTGGATATAAATTTTATTTGTCATATAAATATCTTTAATATGAGGTATTTTAATCAAAATCGCTAGAGCCATTTTTGAGAAAATCAACATTTTCGAAAATTTTCCATGTAAAAGATAGTTTAAGGTGGGGGTATTTTTGTCAAAATTTTAGTGTCGCACCCTTGAAAGTTACTAAACCTATATACCAATTTTTTGTTTTGTTTTTGAGTTACGGCTTTCACACACATATGGACTTTTTTTTTATAAAAATTCTTTTTTGGATCATGGGACCCTAAAATGTGTATTTTAAGTGAAATACAATACTTTCTCTGTACACTATGTATATCCCACGTGTAGAGAAAGTAAAAAATTAAAACTATGATTCATATTTCAGATTGTCAGTTAACTGTCCGCCTAGGGAACAACGGATCTGACTTAAAGCACTCATACGGAGAAACCTTAGCATATATTAACTTAATTCGTTTTTTTAGCCATTATTTAAAATTATCATAAAGATGTCGGTTACAATTTTATTCTATGTATATCTTTTAACACATGTAATATGTTCATGTATTATTTAAAACAACTGAAACATATAGAAAAATATTGATTAAATAGAGAAAATGTTTGATAATATTTAACGCCCGCTTTTACTACATATGGCACCGCAGGCGGAGATATTAAACCCGATCTGTGGATTTTCTCACTAGGCCGGCACCTATTTTATAAACCAGCACGGATGGAAGTGGATACGCCACTTATGCTCGTCAACCCGACCGGGAAGACAACTTTGTTGGGGGCGACATTTACTACTTGTGTCTACTAACTTTCCATGAGGATCCTGAGGCGTCTCACAATAGGCGTCATCGCCCAGGCGTACCCAATCGCCCAAGGGTATCAGGCCACTGTCGAGACCAACCCAATCCGAACATTTCCCTTTCTGGTCGGCCATTACTACTAGTAATGTCAGAAGTACCAGGTGTACTGACCTTGATGGTATATGAATGTAGATGAATCACAATGGAGTACTATGTCGGGGGAAACCGGAGAACACGGAGGAAACCAGTCCCTGCGCCACTTTGTCCACCTCAATTCCCACATGCGGTCATCTGGGAGCGAACCTAGGCCGCCTTGGTGAGAGGCAAATGGGTTAAACATTCGAATGTTTAGCCACGGTGCGGCCCTAAACAGAGAAAGACATTATAAAAGTGTGGTGTGATGAATTTACTTAAAACAAGTAGATGTGATAGAATAAACGTGATAAAATATAAACGATAAAATTATGACGACAGGCAACTGTAGTTGATTGAAATTCAATTTTTATAGGCTCGGTCACTGATTCATGAGTGAAATGGTCAAGTCATTGTAACTAATTCGTCATGGTCACTTGGATATGTTTGTCCGGCAAACAACCGTGACGTAAGAGAAACGGAAACTAGGCTCAAAAGATGTAAGTTGGGGAGGACAGGTGGTTTGATTCGAAATAAGTACCTAACAATAAAAAGAAATGGGTTGCACAACAATGAAATGTGCCACCCACAGGGAACCCTGGTGTTGGTTTAGCCATGATCCCAGGGCTGATAACCAAAGCAACAATCACACATAATTCTTATGACAGATGACTGGGCCAGCTAAATGACAGCGAAAAATGTTTGTAGTAGTGAAGTGCTGTCTAGCCCAGTGGCTGCAGGAATCATCGCCGTCATTTCGGTGGCGCGATAAATCTCGCGTCCGTCACGTGTTTCTTGCCAATCCACACATGATGTTGCACTGTATACATACGTGTTTATTCTCTATAACACCTCCCTATGGTAGGTAGAGATAATATTGTACTCCACATACAAATTCTATATAGAAATGTTACCGGAAGTACACGTTTTGAGGGCCACTGAATCCAAAATAAAGCGTTTTTACCTCCTCTACGATGTATATGCAATGTGCATAGTAGGTAAGGAAAATATTATTTCCTCCCTAATGCATGTTTTAAGGTCCTCTGAATAAATATTTTGGCAAAAGGTCTGGGCGTGCGCGTATGTGTGTCTGAGCAGCATACCTAAAAAACTAACAGTTAGTTAAATACCTTTTTATTTTGTGCAGCTCAACGTCCTTTAACCTGGTTGGTAATATAGAACGATAGATGAACATTGGTGATGGTGGTGAAAATCCATTCCTCTTCTCAGGACAAGGGAAAACCCCGAAAAAAAAACTTATCAGGATTGCTCACCCTAAGCGAGATTCGAACTCGTGACCTGTTGAATGTGAAACAGACATGCTACGATCACACTACATAACGGGCTAGTAAATTATTTAAGTTTAGTAGCTTCCAAGAATACGCCACGAAGATTTTGAGGCAAATTCTTGAAAAATCTTCGTGTCGTATCCTTGTAATACACCAAGTTTGGTATTTAACGATCTTCTCGTTTTTGAACTACGTTGTCCACAGGCACATACACTGACTTTTTTTCCCCCTTCTAAATATGCCTCTTTGGACTCACGGAAGCTCAAAACATATATTTCCAGCGAAATATCGGCATCAAAATTTTGAGTGGGATGCAATACCTATTTACATAGTACATGTAGAGACAATAAAAACAGCATACTAGGACATAGGTTTATTGCACTATGTTTAAATGATTGTGGAACTCGAATCGAGAGGAAAGCATTTTCCAGCAACTAATATATGTTCGACTTTTTGACCAACTGTGGTAAAAACTTCAGTATTAGTGTTCTTTATCTCAGGATCTTTCAAGAAATCAACACAAACTCTTTTAGAACGTACTTCCATCCCAAACAGCACTTCATTTGTGGCAACACCTCACATACTGCGAACTACCCCCCCCCCCCCAGGAAGATGGTTTGAGGTGAAGGAGTTTCAGAAGACAACAAGCTCCAGTCTGGCAAATCACAGAGACCCGCGGAAGTCCCTAACAGTTCCAGCTTCAAAGAACTGCTGGAACTGCCCGTCAAGGGCAATGAACGATACAAGTACCCTTATAGTGTGATCGGAGAGTACTCTTTTCTTTGAGGACGCATCTGCGCCATCTGTCTGACACCACCGTACGCCAGAACCTAGAAGCACACTCAAACAATGAGAAGGAAATAGAATGAAGCGGAAATTATGGAAAATAAATTGCGATAGATGAAAAACTATCCCAGCATTCACTAAGACCCCAGAGAAATCCGTGATTCAGTGTGGACAGTCTTCACGAATCAAACTCAGGACTTTCCGCATAGGAGTCATACACGTTAACATGGAGCTATCTCATTTGGTACAGCTCATATGCAAAAATGTTTGCTAGTTTTACTTTTTATATTATCCACCAGAAGTAGATAGCGGAACTATTGCTTTCCATCTAAACTTTGGCACTGAATAGGTAGAGTCAGACTGAAAAATTCAATACGATAGCCGGGATTTGAACTACGGATCTCCCAGTCTATAGCTCTCAATACTATTTGGCATTGAAGTTTCAATATAAACACATAAGTTGAGCTCCCTGAATCATCAGAACCACTAAGAAAAAAATCTTGTGTGTTCCATTCACATGACTTTCTCTATATCACTGTAACAAATTATTGTTAGTAAACTTATTCTTTTATTTGTTTCATGCTAATCGAGAAAATTACCAGAAATAGTCTTATTACTTGCTACCTTGTAAGTAGAAGCGAAATAAGGGAGTAGCATAGGTTAAAATGAAAGCCAAGAGCTTGTTCCTATGTGACTGAAGTTCGTTTGTTTGTATGGACACGAGTTGGCAAATTCCTGTATGAGAAAAGTATAAGTTTTTCAAAGCTGAAACCAAAAACAAGGAATCTCTCAAAAACGATCAACTCCACGAAAAAAAAATGCATATAGCATAAATTGTGTGTTAAGTTTTTGTCCATCTCTTACGGTTTAGTACTTATACAAAATTCGTCCAGAATAAATTAGTCTTCAGAGGCTATTCCCAAAAAATACATTTTATTTGTCAGGTAAATATCTTTAATATACGATATTTTAATCAGTTTTAGAGAAAATCAAAATTTTCGAAAAAAAGTTCCATGTAAAGGGTAGTTGAGAGTGGGGGGATTTTCTTGAAAATCTTCGTGTCGCATCCTTGGAAGATACCAAACCCAAATACCTAGTTTGGTTTTTAACGGACTTTTCGTTTTTGAGCTATGCTGCCCACAGACACACACATACACACAGACACACACACAGACACGGACATTTTTCTAATGCTTTATTTGGATTCAGGGTGTCATAAAACATGTATTTCCGGCGAAATCTCGGTATCGAATTTTTGGGTGCATTAAAATACCTTCCCTATACACTATGTACATAGCACGTATAGAGCAAGTAATATGTTACATTAAATAAAATGGAAAGGATTGAGAAAACTGAAAATAATGCAAATTAGTTTAAAGGTATTATTTGGGTGGTTTATAAAGTTATTAAATTATTAATAACTTTAATGACATTAATATTATATTTTAACTAACTTCTCGGTGCTCAAAAAGATGTGTGTTGTGTATGTGTGTGTGTGTGTGTGTCTGTGAACAGCATAGCTCAAAAGCGAGAAGTCGGTTAAATAACAAAGTTGGTGTTAGTTCAAAGTCTTCCAAAGGTGCGGCAAAAATATTAAAAGAATTCCCCCGCCGAAACCATCCTTTAAATGGAAACGTTTAGTTATGCTGGTTTTATTTTCAAAATTGGTCCTAACAATTTTGATTTAAACCGTGTCTGTGAAATTCTCCTCATTCTGCATGCATGACCTTTGTATAATTCGTAAACTTAAAAAAAAGAGTTTGTCTATTAAGCACCTAGTGATACGTTAATGGTTTGAGTTTTCAAATAGTTAACATTTTTTCAAGTTTAAGGTCGATGTTCGTATTTTTTTTTTGTGTTCATGCAAGTAGCATGGAATCTCAAAAGCATCAAATAAGTGACCTTTTTAATTTTTTATAGTAGCATGTACATTGCATATAGAAGGTACCGAAGGTATTGTATTCCACCCAAAAATTCTATACCGATGTTTCACCGGAAAAACTTATTTTGAAGATTCCTGAATAAAAAAGAAGCATTTGCAGAAAAACGTCTGCGTGAGTGTATCTGTGGACAATATAGCTTAGAAACGAAAGTCAGTTAAATACCAAACTTGATAATTTCAGTATCTTCCGAGGATGCGAAACGAAGATTTTCAGGAAAATCCCTCACCCCAACTACCCTTTGCATGGAACACTTTTCAAAATTGTTTATTTTCTCAGAAATAGGTCTTAAGATTTTGTATAAGATGCTGTATATTAAAGATATTTACATGACAAATAAAATCTATAACTCTAATTTTATAGAGTAGTCTCTAAACACCTCTTCATTCTCAATATCTTTTGCATAACTGGTAAACCGTAAATGATAGACAAAACCTTACTTCACAAAACATGTAGATCTATTTAAAACACACAATTTATACCATACATATTTTCATAGAGCTAGTTATGTCAGAGATATTCCCTGTTGTTGGTTTCATTTTTAAAATAAACTTTTCTCATCCATTTCATATGAATTTTTACTCCTCCCCATGGAAATAACACAAAATTTCAATGACAATCACATAGCGACATTTTAAAAGATTTGACTTCCGTTTCTACTTATAAAGAACTAAGAATAGGAAGGAATAAGGAATAAGAACATTTCTGGTAATGTTTATCTTGAATAGATGTATATAGATATAAGTATAATATTTTGTAATAATAGTGTTAGGAGATTAGATTAGATTAGAAATCATTCTGTAGGTTCGTTTAGGCCAAGAAGCCACTGACCATATATATATGTCAAGGCATATACATGTATACATATTAATTCAAAATCTTCTCGGGCTTCTAGCTAGGTAAAAACTTGGCTTGACACCAACGTTTCGAAGAAGTGCATCTTCCTCGTCTTCAGGGTGAACTGATTTTTACCTGGCTAGAAGCCCGAGAAGATTTTGAATTAACACGTCGCCAGGAAAGCTTCAGTTCTTATTTTAATGTATACATATATTTATATACTATGAGAAAAAAAAAACAACGTATAAAGGTCTAGTGCTAAAAGCATGGGTTACAAAAGCAGCAGAATAGACACATAATCATAGCATTTCTTTTGAGGACTGTACACCACTGCATTATACTTCATGTGTTCTATAAAAGCATATGTAGATATTTCCTTTATTTTTTTTTTTTTTGCATGCACATAAAAGCAAAGAGTATCAAAATTAACTTTAAAATGTATAAATAAATATAGTTTCGTTATACGTAACACTGATGTAATGTCAGATGATAGTTTTCTAATTATCGACATAATAGTTACTACTAGTAATTATATAAAATTAAAATATGATTATTGTATTATGTACAAATTACAATACATATTTACAAATATCTTATAGAATTTCCAATGCAAAATTTACAATTATGCACTAGAGCGTAAAATATGAAAGCATCAGACTTTACAGACCTTGTGTCATTGCTAAATACTAAAAAATTCATTTGACACATTCGTCAACTCAAAGTATACATCAGTTTGATTTTAATATAAAACACACACACACACTAATATACACAAAATGCAATACATTATAATATTTATAAATGCAATGATTATTAACAGTTTTGTCAGACAGCTTTGTCACAGATAAGGGAAGTCATAATCTCATCAAGACAATAGGAATATGAAAGAAATACTGTTCCAGAACAGTAATTAGCTTCCCACATTTCAGTTAAACTATATAAAAATTTGGGGTTATACCTCAAAGAGATTATAATTAAAAGCAGCCAAACATTAACAATAAGGAGAGATTGTTTTGTTTCTATAAGTTTTATAATACGGTTTTGCACAACTATCATTAACACATTCCTCGTTTATTATTCTGGTTTGCAAATATTTCTCAAGTTATCAATTGGATGGTTTCAACCGACTGGCGTTCGAAGAGATGCAGCGAGATAAGGGGTAGTGAGAGAGAGTAAATACGCGTAACATAGTTTCGTTTCGAAATCGGCTTACCCTCCCTTTACAAGCCAATGCCTAGGGATCAGCAACACGAAACCATAGAATGGAGAACCTGTTACAAGAACCTGCCCGTAGCCAGCCACGAAAATGATGATGGAAGGGAAATAAAGGAGCAATTTGTGGAATGAGTGGCGGGGGAAACCGGAGGACCCGGAGAAAACAGACGCCACTTCGTCCACCACAAATCCCTCATGCAGGCGCTTGGGATCGAACGCGGGCCACCTAGATGGGAGGCGAGCGGTCCATCCACTCAACCATGGCACCGCCTGCATAATGTAAGTACTCTGTATAAATGTAAGGAGCATTTTCCTTCATTTGTTCACCTAGGCAGTGTTATTCTGAGACGTTGTTTCTAAAAACAAGCTTGTCTCTGAAAACATGGGCGAAAATCCCGAATCAAAACTGCTACCATAAAACTCTCGGCAAAAGTATAGAAGGAATATAATATATTTAAAGACTGGTGCAACTGCTTCTCTTGTGAACAAAATGACGTACTAGAGTCGCTGCATTGAAACGCCTTTTAATAGCAGAAGAGTACTGGTGTCCGAAGAAAGGTATACAAGTCTAAAAATGTAATTTTAATAAGTAACTTCAGACAATTCTCACAAACAACTGTTTCATATTATGAAAATTTACTAGCACCAAGATTTAGAGTAACTATCAGTGATAATTGAAAGCTGTCCACAACCAAAATTGGACATTTCTTGGCTTGATTCTGAGTATATAATGCAACACGAGTAAGATGCAATTCTTGGAGTTATCACTCTTTCCCTAGTACCGGACAATTAAGGAATATTAATCGTTTGCTCAAGGCGATATGCATATATACATTTATCTAATCAAACAAGGATACAAGGCGTTCTTAAACGCTATTTGTATATATCGTGCTTACTTCACATGAATGACTGTCACAAAAACGATGATACTTGAATGATTCATACTCAGATGTGATAGTCTCCAGCTAAAAGTGAAACACGGCAGATGAGATGCATTGTCTGACGGTGTTTGACTAATGAGTACAATTTCTGGGACAAGTATGGCGGGATGCAGTTCCTATAGCTGGCAGAGAGTACAACATAACATCTACCCGGGGGTTCTGTACTGCCCACTGAGCCACGTGCGTGGGCCCGCGTTCTTCTGTCAGGTGAAGACTCCCTGGAACAGGGGCTCGCAATACAGTCTTGACCCACATGTCCAACTTGCTTCATCACAGTAATCTGTGACTATGGTAACGTCCACTGTTATAGAGGGAGGGAGTAGCTTGGATGAGTACTGCAGCAACTCTTTGAAAATGATGGGAGACAATGAACTAGAACGTTGTATTTTATGTGGGGAGAAAGACAATGTTATTTCTGTTGTACAGAATGTAAAGAGGTAAGAAATTAGAGGAAAGTAATTTGAGGATACAAATGGTAGTAATGTTGAAAATGTTTATTTCGACGAAAAGTGAAGAATTAAAGAAATAGGAAAATATTTTGAAAGGTAAAAGGAAAGTGGATAAGAAAAACGAAAGCGAGATAGATAGATGGATAGATAGATAGATAGATAGATAGATAGTTAATTAGATAGATAGATAGATAGATAGATAGATAGATAGATAGATAGATAGATAGATAGATAGATAGATAGATAGATAGATAGATGGATAGATGGATAGATGGATGGATAGATGGATAGATAGATAGATAGATAGATAGATAGATAGATAGATAGATAGATAGATAGATAGATAGATAGATAGATAGATAGATAGATAGATAGATAGATAGATAGATAGATAGATAGATAGAGAAAGATAGAGAGGTAGGTAGGTAGATAGATAGATAGATAGATAGATAGATACATAGATAGATAGATACATAGATAGATAGATAGATAGATAGATAGATAGATAGATAGATAGATAGATAGATAGATAGATAGATAGATAGATAGACAGACAGACAGACAGACAGACAGACAGACAGATAGATAGATAGATAGATAGATAGATAGATAGATAGATAGATAGATAGATAGATAGATAGATAGATAGATAGATAGATAGATAGATAGATAGATAGATAGATAGATAGATAGATAGATAGATAGATAGATAGATAGATAGATAGATAGATAGATAGATAGATAGATAGATAGATAGATAGATAGATAGATAGATAGAGAGAGAGAGAGAGATAGACAGGTAGGTAGGTAGGTAGGTAGGTAGAGGACAAGAGAGAAAATACAGATTGGAATGGAACAGGCAGCACAAACTAAAGGACAGGGAATCTCGACCAGGTAAGAAAGAAAGAAATTCTAGGAGTAGGGATGGGCAATAATGCCTAATAATGAGGGAATTCGGAGCACATAGTAAAACGATATAGTATAAAAGAGCAGTTATCGGATGAGAATTTTACTTGGAAACCAATCTCTAACTAGCGCTCTCTGATGGAAGGTAACTTTTTTGGTGGTGTTTTAACGCCCGCCTTTACTATGCCACCGCAGGCAATGACGCTGGTGATACATGGAATGAAGATGGAGCAAGGGTGGAATGCGATAGCGAGGGAAACCGGAGAACCCGGAAAAAACCTGGGAATATCCTCTGAGGACATCTTTATTCTGGATGAATTTTGCGGAACTTCGCATAACTGATAAACCGTAAGAGACAGACAGAAACGTACTTAATAGGAATTATATAGTTTTAAAATTTAAAATTTTCGGGCTGTTTTGCCGTGGTCTGTAGGTTAAAGTATGTTGAGTTAAAATATTTCTACCTAACGTTTCGTCCCTGTCTGTGGGGGACATCTTCAGAGGCACTGCACTCACGTCGCTAACTCGGAAAGAATTACATCAGTCAGGAGCCAGGAGCCAGGAGCAGGAACTAGTCGCCCGAGTGTACTCGGGCGGGGGCAAATCACCACGGTACCTATCCGCTTTTCTTGCGGATTTACCCGTGTGATATAGTAGATGTAGTCATATGCAAGCGTTTTTGTCATGTCAAAGTAATTGGGCAGGGTGTTCCCTCTCTGCAGCCGGCGCGGGCTGGCTTACCTATCCGAGTGGCCACCCACCCAGAGAGGGACCAGGCCCGATGCTGCTTACCTTGGCCAGCCGCTTGCGGGCTGTCAAGGAAAGCAGTGCCGGCTAGCGGGGAGACATGAAGGGATATAGGTACGGGGTGGGGGAAGCCAGTGTTGCAGATCTGGTCGGAGTACGACTGGATGGTCACCCGTCCGAGTCGTGACCATGCCCGATGCTGCTTAACTTGGCGGGTAGAACAATAAAGGGAGAGGCGGCCGGAAAACTACCATCCCAAGGCGTCCTTGGGAAGGCGGTAGCTTACGCGTCTCCTTGGTAGTGTGTGGTCGTAAAGACCGAGAGTGTTCACCTGGGGATTTGGGTGGGGAGCAAGTTTAGTGTATATTGTGCGAGCTCTTTCTCGCACAACGTCCACTATGTAAGGGATTCCGGAGTGGGAATGGAGAATGTGGGACGGGAATCTGCGGTCTGTGCCGTATATCATCCTCAATGCCCTGTTCTGCACGGCCTGCAGCCTGCGGATGGAGGAACGAGCCACCGAACCCCAGAGCGGGTTACAGCCAGTATATATACTCGGGCACTGGTAGGCGGGGTCAAGTGGACAGGTTCTGGTTTGTTTATTTGGCCTGGAGGTTGCGGAGCTGGGAAAGTATAGGGAACCAGGTGGAGTTTAATTTAAGTCCTTCGTCTTTGTTGAAGTTGTTGGTGTTCTTATAAATCTCAATGGCCTCTCTGTATAAACGGGGAAAATAATTTTTAGTCGTAGCTATAACCTCTACCTTATCATATTGCATACGGTAGTCATCCAAAGATAGAACATGTTGTGCCACGGCTGATTTTTCTGTTTGTCCGAGGCGGCAGTTTCTTTTATGTTCTGTAATGCGTGTGTTAATGCTACGCTTTGTAGTGCCGATGTAAACTTGGCCACATGTGCACGGGATTTTGTAAACACCAGATTTTTAAAGTGGATCGAGTCGTTCTTTAGCTGATTTGAGGTACTGTTTTATTTTAGTTGTCGGCATGTATATAGGTTTCACGTGTTGTTTCTCTAAAATCTTGCCGATACGATCAGTTATGTTTTTTATATATGGCAAGAATACTTTATTTTTATACGTCGATGCCTCCCTAGGTCTGGTGTTGATCTTTCTGGGACGCATTGCTCGATCGATACCCTTTTTAGTGTACCCATTATACAGTAGCGTCTTTTGTAGATATTTTAATTCTTGTGGTAAATGTTCCGGATCACAGATTCCTTTAGCTTGTTCCACTAGTGTTTTGATTACGCTTCTTTTCTGTTTGGGATGATGGTTGGATTGTTTACTAAGATATCGGTCCGTATGGGTTGGTTTTCTGTACACTGCACACCTGAATCTTCCGTCGTTTTTCCTAGTTATCAATACATCGAGAAAAGCAATCTGACCGTCGGACTCTAGTTCTTTTGTAAATTGGATGTTTGCGTGTTGGCTGTTCAGGTGATCTAGGAATTTTTGGAGTTCGGCTTCTCCGTGAGGCCATATAGCGAAGACGTCGTCAATGTAACGAAGCCAAACGGACGGTTTTTTAATCGCAGTTGCCAGTGCATGGTTTTCAAATCGTTCCATATACAAATTAGCTACCACAGGTCCAAGGGGATTGCCCATAGCAACTCCGTCTTTTTGTTCGTAGTAATCATTGTTCCATTTGAAATACGTCGTGGTGAGACACAACTTAAAAAGGTCGTATATGTCTTATCGATCGAGCAATACGTCCCAGAAAGATCAACACCAGACCTAGGGAGGCACCGATATATAAAAATAAAGTATTCCTGCCATATATAAAAAACATAACTGATCGTATCGGCAAGATTTTAGAGAAACAACACGTGAGACCTATATACATGCCGACAACTAAAATAAAACAGTACCTCAAATCAGCTAAAGAACGACTCGATCCACTTTCAAAATCTGGTGTTTACAAAATGCCGTGCACATGTGGCCAAGTTTACATCGGCACTACAAAGCGTAGCATTAACACACGCATTACAGAACATAAAAGAAACTGCCGCCTCGGACAAACAGAAAAATCAGCCGTGGCACAACATGTTTTATCTTTGGATGACCACCGTATGCAATATGATAAGGTAGAGGTTATAGCTACGACTAAAAATTATTACCCCCGTTTATACAGAGAGGCCATTGAGATTTATAAGAACACCAACAACTTCAACAAAGACGAAGGGCTTAAATTAAACTCCACCTGGTTCCCTATACTTTCCCAGCTCCGCAACCCCCAGGCCAAATAAACAAACCAGAATCTGTCCACTTGACCCCGCCTACCAGTGCCCGAGTATATATACTGGCTGTAACCCGCACTGATGTAATTCTTTCCGAGTTAGCGACGTGAGTGCAGTGCCTCTGAAGATGTCCCCCACAGACAGGGACGAAACGTTAGGTAGAAATATTTTAACTCAACATACTTTAACCTACAGACCACGGCAAAACAGCCCGAAAATTTTAAATTTTAAAACCATGGACACCGGCCGTGAAAGCTTACGCATATATTTAGGAATTATATACCTTGTTAAACCATACAATTTATGTTATATATATATATATATTTTTTTTTTTTGAGGTTGACCGATTTAGCTTTCAAATACTTATACTTTTCTCATACGAGAATTTGTCAATTTCTGTCAGTAAAAAACTTCAATCACATAGAAACCAGCTTTTGTCTATCGCTTTTGCCTGTGGTACTCCCTTATTTCCCATCTACTTAAATGGAAACAGGTCATAAGGCTATTTCTGCTAATTTTTTTCTCGATTAGCATGAAGTAAATAGAAAAATAAGCTTTTTAACAATAATTTGTAGCAGAGATGTAGAGAAAATTATGTGAATGGAACACATCAGATTTTTTTACGTAATAAGTTTTTGTCTTAAGGTTTTCCAGTTATGGAAAACTCATCCAGAGTGAAGATGACTCTATAGACTATTTCAAAAGAATTCAAGATATACATATTATTTTTCATGTAAATATCTTCAATATACTGTATTTTAATCAAAATCATTAGCCCTTTTTGAGAAAATCAAATTTTCGAAAATTTTGTTTCGGAGGGGGGGGGGTATTTTGGCATGGGGGAAGTTTATTGAAAATCTTCCTGTCGTATCCTTGGAAGATACTACACCTAATCATCAAGTTTAGTATTTAACCGATTTATGCTTTTCAATTATGTTGTTCACAAACACACATACACGCTGCCCCTTTCCGTGATATTCATTACATATTACATATGTAATGAAATCACGGTATCAATTTTTTGTGTTGAATGTTATACCTTCTCTGCCTAAGTATTATGCACTAAGTAGAGAAAATAAAGAATAAACACTGATTAAACTATCCCCTATATGGACTTCATTTCCTCTATAGCTTAAGTATCAAAAGTTCGACATTGAAATTCCACTGGAGTTACATATTTTCAGGGTTTTCAGAAATGACAAGTTTATGAAAGGTTTGTATCCTTCAGAAAAATGCTACATTTTATCCTTAGTATAATACCAGGCGAGAATTCAGCTCATTCCACACATTCCAAGCATTTACTTACATGGCAAAATGTTAACTTTATTATTTATTAAAAATACTATTAATGACTTTGATTAAACTCGTACTAATTTGTATTATTTGTGTATCGCGTTAACTTCAAGTGAAGGTTGTGTGCGGAATTTGGCTTAGCAGGAGGTGTTTCTGCCTCATACAGAGGTTAGTTACTGAGGTACCTGAATGTACCGCTGAATCCTTGCACTTGACAGTTCGGGTGGTTTCGCGTAAGGTTGGCTATGCTGTCTTTGAGGCGTTGCCAGAGTATCTAGTAAACAACAACAGCTAATTACAACTGTCTCTATCGTGTGTAACGATGAATATAAACGGTGTACATAATAAATGAATGCCAATGAATAATGAAAACTAATTCGTTATTTTTGATGTTAACTGAAAATAAGTGATACTGTAACGCATGTAGTATACATACGTATTTACGACAAAATTGAATAACAATGCAAAATAGCTTGTTACAATGAGAGAAAGGCATAACAAAGTGATTTTAATTCCATCCAAGCTCCGTCGTCATCATTCTCTGAAGCATCATCGTCATTGTCATCGTCACCAAGACATATCATTAGTGGTTCACATTCATTGATGATTCCGTCTAATAATTCCTGTGCTTTTCGTATTATTTTATGCACATGATTCACTTTCTTCTTCCATGAAGCCGCGTCCACCCTCGCCATACCTTCCCGCTAAAGTCTCCACCTCTATAATTATGAAAGTCTTGTTATGTTCCCTCACGTACAAACAAACACCAAAACACTAAATATAAATAAAAACGAATAATACGTAGCTTGCACAGAACAGCTCAACGCAAGTGTTAGGAGTTCACAAACTGAGCACGTAGTTGGAAATAGCCAAATATTGCAACGGTGTGGCATCTAGTAGCGTTGCCGTTGTCTAACCGACCGACCGGAATGCTGCTTTGTGATTGGTTCAGAAAGTCCAACGCGTAACGCTTTTCATCTGTTTTCTGTGGATGTACCAACTTAACTCCTAACTGTTAACTGCAAGAATTCAGCGGCGGGGTATAGCGAAGGTTCTCTAGACTTTCACCTATGTCAGCCTTGCTAAATAACCTTGATGGGCTTTCTAAAGACATGCAGTAATTTCTAGAGCAAGCACCTGCACTATGCGTTTCTGATGATGTCATTTTCCGCTGTTGATCTCTCTAAATCGGTTTAATACTTTATGCGGCACAAGTGAAATATATTTCTTTATTAATGTCCTATTATTATTTTTAAGTAAATTTTAAGCGAAATATTATGGAATTTTAATCTTAAGCCAAGTATGCCATGTCGTGTAAGCTATTGTTAAGTATTAGGTAATTGCATGTGATTTTAAATAGTATTTTAGAATTTTGATTAAAGACAATTTACTTCACGGCTATGTACACTATAGCTTAATGATAGGCATTCTGAGTGTAATTCTCATATAGATAAGGGGACAATAAAGACACACGATATAATAATTTTAAATCTTCTGTTTAATTTGATGCATTTTTACTACTTTAACTATATTTCCAAATATTTGAAAAGTATTTTTGAGAATATTACCACCCTACAAACTACTCTTACAATATTGGTTTAATTGTTTTTTTCACACAAGCGGTGTGGGGGATAGGAGTTGGAAAGGTAGAGTCAGACTTAAAAATTCAATGCAATAGCCGGGATTTGAACCACGGATCTCCAGCTCTCTAGCCCGTTGCTCTTCGACTAAGCATGCCGGCATACTATTTTCGGTCAGACTCTGCCTATCCTAATCTTACAATAGTTTATATTTTTATATTTTTCACGTTAAATTATAAACTTTGCAGAAATGTTATTCCACATTCCATTGTAAATACCAGCGAAATATACATAGAAGAGTGAACTGAATAACCACTAAATAAATGAAAGCTGACTTAAAATTTAAAAATTGTCTGATTTTTACTGTTTATTAGTTATGCAAAAATCGTCCAAAATGAAAACTTGAGAAATGATTCCCGGAAAATTAAATCGTTAGAGTCATTTTTGAGAAATCTAATTTATCGAAATATGTTCCATATAAAGGGAGTTTGGAGTGGGGATTTTCTTGAAAATCTACGTTACACCATTGGATAATTCTGAATATAAATACCAAGTTTAGCATTGGGTGTTGCTGTTCACACACACGGATTTCTTTCAATTTTGGTTTCAGGGAGTCTCAAAACTGAATTTTCTAGGAAATTGTGTGATCTTTGGGTTGAATGGAATACTGATCTACTTGTTATAAGTAGTATAGAAAGTAAAAAGAACCAAAAAAAAGTTGCAAATGAGTCAGGCTGGAGTCAGGTATTTGTGGCTATAAACCGGTAAGTGCAGTACTCCGAATGTTGAAATCATGTAACATGCAGTGTTAGAATTGTCCTGCCTTGTTACTAGTAGTGCGACATTACAACGTGACGGAATGTGCAAACAGTAAAGAATTTAGGTTTGCAGACAGAAGCAATGCAATGTCTGGCTCTCCAAGTCCATGTGACCAGGAGAGTTCAATGCTGGGTCTGTAAATCGGTTCCTGAATATTCTCTTTACAAACGTTTAAAAAAATCTAATGTGTTCCATTCATATAACTTTCTCTACAGCTCTGTAACAAATTTTTTCATAGTCGGATTACCCCCCCTCCCCCGTATTAATGACTGACACCCCCTAGGACTTATAAGAGGGGATGCGGTATCGAAGCCTCCCGCGGTCAGAAAAATAGCCCCGAAGCCTCCCGGACCCTTAAAGGTCCCTAATTACATAGCCCTCAAGCCTCCCCCGGTCAAAACAGGTAACAGTTGCAGTTTGGTGTTTATAATATTTGATTATTGTATTAGTTTTGATGGCCTTTCACATATATCTTCCATAGCTTTTCTATTCAGACCATAAAGTACTTTCTATCTCTGAATTTTGTCACTAGGTGGTGCCGCATGGTTATAGTGCTCTTGAATATCCAGGACATCTATTTCTTCAATGGAACAGGCTTTAGTAAAACTTTTGCAACTTTTAACATTGCACGTCCATCCACTTTTTAAACACTTCTGGAATCCGAAAGTGTAGCCGTTCCGAAATAGACTCCTGCTCACCGTAATTTCAGTCTCGTCAGAAAACATGTTAACTGTGAACTAATTTGCCGTGCACTGAAAGAAATCAAGGAAAAAATTAGGATACCCAGTTCACCCCATCTGTTCGCTAATTACACCGGTTTCGCGGGAGGCTTGGGGGTTGTTACCTGGTAAGCTTACCTGGGTACGGAAGGCTTTGGTCCTGCGCCCATAAGAGGATGCCTAGGGGTCAGAAGCCTGTCGGGGAGCCAACGGCCCGAAACCACAGAATGGAGAACCTAGTACGAGGGTCGACCCGCAGCTAGGTATGAGCGTGAGGAAGTGGATGATTTGAAATGCAAGCAAAATAGATGATATAAAGGTGATGATGGAGCAATTGGTGGAATGAGTGGTGGAGAAACCGGAGGGTCCGGAGAAAACCCAGACGCCGTTTTGTTCCCACATACGGGCGCTGGGGATCGAACCCGGGCTACCTAGGTGAGGCGAGCGGTCTACCATCATTCTTAATACATTAAAAAGGTTAATTATCTCTGTTAAAAAGGCTTATTCTTCTATTTACTTCATGCTAATCGAAATAAAATTAGTAGAAATAGTCTTATTACTTGCTTCCTTGTAAGCAGAAAGGAAATAAGGGCGTACAATAGGCTAAAGAGATAGTCAAATCCTTTAAAAGCTAGTTGCTATTTGATGGAAGTTGCTTTGTTTGAATGACCAGGGGTTGACAAATTCACGTATGAGAAAAGTATACGTATTTTAAAGCTGAAACCAATAACAAGGAATATCTCAGAAACGTTCAGCTTTACCAAAAAACGTATATGGTATAAATTATGCGTTTTAACGAGATTTAAATTCGTTGTGTCGTAAGTTTTTGTCTGTCTTTTACGGTTTACCATTTATATAAAATTCCGTAAAATTCATCAAGAACAAAGTTGTCTTCAGAGGTTATTCCCCCCAAAATTTAAAACATTGATTTTACTTTCATGTAAATAACTTTAATATGCCATATTTAAATCAAAATCTTCGAAGGCATTTCTGAGAAAATAAACATTTTCGAAATTTCTCCATGTAAAAAGGAGTTCGTGCCGAATCCTTAGGAAGTACATACTAAATTTAATTATAAAGTTTGGTGTTTAACGAACTTTTCGTTTTTGAGCAAAATGTCCACAAACAGACACACATAGACACACACACACACTGACCTGTTTTTCTAAACATACTTTTTTTATTCAGGGTGTTCCAAAACATGCATTTCCGGTGAAATCGTGATATAGAATTTTTGGGTGGAATGCAATACCTTCCCTATACAAAATGTATACAGAACGAGTAGAGAAAGTGATAAAACTATCTGTAATGCACTTTAAATATTTTCTCTCTTAGGAATGAGGAAGGGAGTCAATGTGGATTTAGATGAATGAAAGGAAGAGAAGAGAAACAGGTGCAGAAAAACAAGATTATGTGATTAAGAGACTCAACTTTCAGTACCTATTATACATTTGTATGTTTCTGTTATACGAGTATAACGTCTTTAAATGTATGGAATAATGTAAAAAAATCGAGCGGGATGGCTAAGGTTAATTTGGAAGGTCATGGGTTCGCTTCCCGTGCCCGGTCTACCTGGCCCATGACCTTTTTTTCACAGTCGCCAGGCAAATGTGGGTATGTTTTTTTGATCCACCGAATTTTCTGTCCCTCCATTGTCATTTCCATTGTCATTTCATTCATTGTTCATCCCATTCTTTCTTTAAGGAAATTGCGGACAATGGTGCTTGGTGCAGCGTGGCAGGGAAAAAGTATGCTGAAGTGGCTATCTCAGACCCCCGACTTCGTTTGGTTGCCGGTATGAGGACCGCTTCTAGCTTCTAGAACCTGGTCTGCCTGTCCGACTGTCAGGGGGCTGTGCCGTCGCTGTGTATCCTTTCCCCTCATCCCTCCCTTCCGGGGACACCTCCTCATGGAGCGCAAATAAACTGAAAATAAATAATTTTTCAAAAACTTCTCTGACACATCAAATTCATATCTAACAAGTAATAATTTGCAATCTTTGCACTGAGCGTAGCAAAATTTACAAAATGCAAACATATATGAGGGGCGTTCAAAAAGTCCTTAGAAAAAGCCAGAAAAACAATTTATTATTATTTTTTTAATTTTTCAACGTAATCTCTTTTTAGCACGACACACTTTTCCCAGGGTTTCTCCAACAGTTTTAAGTCTACCAAAAAGTAAGGTTTTGGAAGGTCCTCAAAATAGGCATCTGTTTGGAGGACCACCTCTTCGTTAGACGTGAATCATTTTGTGTCAAGCCACTCTTTCAAGTTTGGAAGTAAAACAAACAAGTTACTAGGGCAAAATCTGGTGAATACGGTGGATGTTGTAGGAAGTCGAACCTTAGTTCTACAATTTCTGCCAAGGTGTGCACCCTTGTACGAAGGCAGAGAATCTTTTTCTTTGCCAAATGAGGGTGATTTTCTTGGTTTCTCCGTTCAATCGGTGCAATATTGATGCATAATACTCTCCATTTATCGTTCTTTCTTTCTGCAAGTAATCAATGTAGGTGATTCCGTGTGCATCCCCCCCCCCAAAAAAAAAAAACCGAGGCCATCACCTTGATTTCACCTTTGCCTTCTTCGGAGCGGTTCGCCTTTAAACACCCACAGTTGCGACTGTTCTTTTGTCTCTGGAATGAAGCAGTGTATCCATGTTTGCACAGTTATGTATCGACGGAGAAAGTCTTTAGGAGTGCGACGGAATATTGCCAAAACCAGCTTCCGAATCGATTACACAATTGCGTTTAAACTCCATTGAGAGAAAACGCGGCACCCATCTTGCCGAGATCTTTGTCAGACCTAATTTTTGGTGCAACATTGAGAACACTGAGATATGCTTATTGCCCCTACTATTTCGCAAACTTTGATTCGTCGACCATTAAAACCATATCCTGAATTTTGTCAGTAATTTCGGAGGAAGTCACTTCTACTGGACGTCCAGAACGATGTTCATCATTTGTGGATGTATGACCACGTTTAAATTCGTTTGTCGAATTGTAAATTGTTGCAAACGCTGGAGCAGATGTACCATGGACTGAATCCAACTGTTTTTTTTTATCTCTTTCGGTATTAAACCTTTTAAATAGAAGTGTTAAATTTCCGCACTAAGCTCGTTTTTTTTTTTTCTACCTTTCTAAAGAAACTCATGATTGTTGATCCAGTCGCCTATGACAACGAAACCACGTGATGGATACAGCTGAAACTTTAATGGCATCTAGTAAGAGACGACGGTTACTAAATACAAACCTTTTTCGATGCTACGAGAGTAATTTCTTGGTTTTTGTAAGGAGTTATTGAACGCCCCTAGTATCCCCAGCAGTGATTGAGAATAGTTAACTCTTCAACTTAACTACTGGCAGATTCTAAATGATAGAAATGTCGAAACCGTGTTAAATAATTATATATTCATTTGTTTTAGTTTGTATAAGTAATTTATGAATATTTATTTATGACTTAAAATAATTGGCCCTACATTTTTAAGAACACTTTAGATTATATTTTGGTAACAGTATCGTTCCAGCTTCAAGTTCTGTGTGACATTCATAAATTAACGAAAAATTAGGCATAACAATAATAACGAAAGACATCAACACAAATCTTTATTTACAAAGTTACAGTACTTTAATCTATTTGACAATGTAACAAGACGTTTACTGACGCATAATACCAGCTTTTTCAATGACGAAAATGTACATGATCGGCCTATCGATTTTATAGGCAAATAATGCAACTGTATGGTGATAATACAGTGAACGAGTCTTCATCAAGGAAATGGCAAATAATTCACGAACAATCAAGGAAGAACCAGAGTGCACGATAAACATAGGAGTGAAAGCTCATCAGTCGTTATGGAGGAGTTGAAAGCAACTGTTGAATGCAAAAAATCAGATGTTTAAATTTTGACACAGTACATGACTTTCTTTCCCAATCAATGAAAACCTGAATCAAATGGGAGTGACATCTTGTCTGAGAATTTTAATTGTAGAAAGGTATAACATCTGCATTGAAAAACCAGTACCGCGCGACAGTAAATACCTTCATAATAATGCTGATTACGTTGAGAAATAAAGTAATGTACTGTAATTGATACTATTTGTTATTATTCAGTTATGCCAACTCGTTCGTTACTTTACGGATTACCCTCATATTTCAGGTTTCACTGTATACAAACACTTTTCCGGAAACCAAGATTGTAGAGAGTATCTTCCTTCCACTTTTCTTTATTCTTGCTTATTGGACCACAAATGTTCAACTTCTCAATTCATTATTGCCCCTCTAATTCCTTGAATCTACGTGCTATTCCATCTTTCTTTTTCATCCTTCCTGGTGGCATTCATTATTCTTTTGGGTAATCCTTCATATTTCATTCTTTTCCATGCCCATACCATATTAATTGTTTCTAAAATTGAATTATGAACATTCGTATTTACCTTTATAATCTCTTCCAGGTCTGTTAACATCGTTCTATTTGATAAGATATAAACTATTTGAATGACGGTATACTACATAAGCTGTATTTACAGCAGAAAGTGAATGATGACTCCCAGGTGTTTGAATACCCTGTCCTCTCTCCTCAGGGAGACCTTTGTTTGTTTTTATGGGTTGAGCTGCCACGAGTAAGACTGTTTAGAGGTGCTTCGTAAGCGAGTACTGCAGGGGGCGAAGATGGTCCTTCATAAAGAACACCGATGACAAGTGTTGGAGTTTTAGAGTCACGTCGTTAGGTCCTGTCCAACATTTCACTGCAAAACGTGGCTTTTCTCACTTCCAAGGTGGCAAGAGGGTACAGTACCGGCCAAAAGCTATGTATTTAGAGAGACCTCATTAGGTCCTATCCAACATTTCATTGCAAAACGTGGCTTTTCTCATTTCCAAGGTGGCAAGACGGTACAGTACCAGCCAAAAGCTATGTCTTTAGAGAGAAATCATTAGGTCCTGTACAACATTTCACTACAAAACATGGCTTTTCTCACTTCCAGGGTGGCAAGAGGGTACAGTACCATCCAAAAGCTATGTATTTAGAGAGACATCATTAGGTCCTGTCCAACATTTCACTGCAAAACGTGGCTTTTCTCACTTCCAAGGTGGCAAGACGGTACAGTACCAGCCAAAAGCTATGTCTTTAGAGAGAAATCATTAGGTCCTGTACAACATTTCACTACAAAACATGGCTTTTCTCACTTCCAAGTTGGCAAGATGGTACAGTATTGGGCCAAAAGCTATGTCTTTATGAAGACATCATAAGGTCCTGTCCAACATTTCACTGCAAAACGTGGCTTTACTCACTTCCAAGGTGGCAAGACGGTACAGTACCAGCCAAAAGCTATGTCTTCAGAGCCGGTGTCTCCAACAGATTGCCCTTTGAGTAAAGCAAAGAGAACACATTTTCTCGAATCTCCTACAAATCTCCTAATGTGCGCTGCGAGGAAAGCAGCAACAGATAATGCCTTCAGCGCTATGGCAGTGTGCTACATTTTGCATTTGGAATATATAATGCATCTTTTATAGGTTAATGCATATGGCGTTCAATAAGTCATTAGAAAATCCAGGAAATTACACTCGTAGTATCGAAAAAAGTTTGTATTTAGTAACCGTCCTCTTTTACTAGATGACAGTTAAAGTTTCAATTATATCCATCACGTGGTTTCGTTGAATAACCGATTGAATCAACAATCTTGTGCTTCTTTAGAAAGATGGAAAAAACTAGTTTCGTGCAGTGATTAAGAACATCTAATTAAAATAAGTTAATACCGAAAGAGATAAAAGCCCAGTTGGATGAAGTTCATGGCACATCTGCTCCTGCGTTTGCAACAATTTACAATTGCATAAATGAATTTAAACGTGGCCATACATCCACAAATGATAAACATCGTTTCGGAAGTCCAATAGAAGTATCTATCTCCGAAATTACTGACAAAATACAGGATATGGTTTTTTTGAGTGATCAGCGAATCAAAGTTCGCGAAATAGTAGAGGCCACAGGAATATCATAAGCTACAAAGTTCTCAATTTTGCACAAAAAATTAGATTTGACAAAGGTATTGGTAAGATGGGCGCCACGTTTGTTCTTAATGGAGAATAAACGCAATCGTGTGATCGATTCGGAAGCTGGTTTGGCACTTTTCTGTCGCAATCCTGAGGAGTTTCTGCGTCGATACATAAGTGTGGATGAAACATGGATACATTTTGAATCTGGGACTAATTTAAATTGTTTACACAGGACCATTATTGAGAGCATTATTTGTTAAACACTTATTCTATATTGTTTAGACCTGTTATAGTCTATCCACGTTATTTTAGTAATGTCCATTCAAGATTGTTATTGCTTAAGTGCTGATGTAATAAACAGGAGTTTAATGGAAATGTTTGTCAATGAGTTTTTACAATTGAGCACCATAGCATGTATGTATCTAACGTTACTAGAAAACGATCCCGACTTCACGAAACCACTTATTAACCCATTCTCCACTATACATGTGAGCATTTTTGGGGTCCGTACCGACCTAAACGTTTGCCTTTAGAGTCTCTCGTGCAACACTTCACTGTAAAGCAAGCTTTTCTCATGCGATTAAAAGGGGCACTATTAAGAGCTAAGATTTCATATTATACGTTTTGTACGTATTCCAGCAAAGAAAATTTAAATAATGGAAGTCCAAAAAAGTGTAAGTTTTTCTCACTTTTAAGGTGTTAAGGCGACATTGTACTGGACAAAACCAATAGGTTTAGAGTGACGTGAGAATCTGTTCAACAGTTCATTGCAAAAAGTGACTTTCACACTTCCAAGTGGTCAAGAGGTACTAGAAAATAAAAGACTCATATATTTAAAACATTTTTATTAATAATACCAACAATAATGCAAGAACACTGTAAACACCTTTAGCTCGATTATCAAAACAGTTTCCGTATATTAATATTCTTAGTAAAACGTTTATGAAACAGTTGCATGACTTGATTTATTTTCGCAACTGGCCTATAAGTTATTCATTCGAGACAATTTTTGTTTGTCTAATGCTCAAGAAGTTTGCAAGAAATAGTTTCAAATGTTAATGCTACTGTTTGTCCTGTAAGATTAGTAAGAATAAAATCAATTTAATTTTGCGTACAATGAAGTTACAAAGTAGATATGTTAACAAAAAACAAAGAAAGTAAATTTTATTACTTGCTGTGAAACTCTGCTTCTCCATTACCCCATTGTTACTCCAGAATATACTAAAATACATTACTACATAACAAAATACAAATATGATTAAAACCCTCTATAATTTGTGATAAAAATTTCAGAATACACAGTACCATATCTACGTACGAAGACTACTTTATCTTTTTACTTTCCATACACGTAGTATGAACATGGTGTATAGAGAAGGTATTGCACTCCACCAAAAAATCCGAGATTTCACTGGAAATATATGTTTTAGGGTCCCCTGTATCCAAAAAAAAATCTGATGTGTAGCATTCACATGACTTTCTCTATATCCCTGCAACAAATTATTCTTAAAAAGCTTATACTTCTATTTACTTTATGCTAATCAGAAAAAAGTAGCAGAAATAGACTTATTACTTGCCTCCTTGTAAGTAGAAGTGAATTAAGGGACTAACATAGGTTAAAGTGATAGTAAAAACGGGTTGCAATGCCAATAAAGTTCCTTTATTTATATGGATAGGAGTTGACAAGTTCCTGTATGAGAAAAGTCTTAATTTTTCATAGCAGAATCCAAAAATAAGGAATGTCTAAAAAATGACGAACTCCACGAAAAAAATGTATATAACATAAATTGTGTGGTTTAATGTGCTCTACATTTTTGGTGTAGTAAGTTTTCGTCCATCTCTTACGGTTTAGCAGTTATCCAAAACTCAGTAAAATTCATCCAGAATAAACTACTCTTCAGAGGCTATTCCCAGAAAATTCAAGATATACATTTCATTTGTCAGGTAAATATCTTTAATATACGAAATTTTAATCAAAGTCGTTAGAGCCACTTTTGACAAAATCAAGATTTTCGAAAAAAGTTCCATGTAAAGGGTAGTTGGGGGTGGGAGGATTTTTCTCGAAATCTTCCAGTTGCATCCCTGGAAGATACTAAACTTAAATACCAAGTTTGGTGTTTTACCGACTTCTCGTTTTTGAGTTATCGTGTTCACAGACACAGGGACACACGGACACCCTGACACACACACACACACACACACACACACACACACACACACACACATACACACACACGGTCCTTTTTGTGAAAATTCCTTTTTTGGATATTGGGGACCCTAAAACATATATTTCCGGTGAAATCTCGGTATTGAATTTTTGGGTGGAGTGCAATAACTTCTCTATACACTATGTAAATGGTGCATATAGAGAAAGTAAAAAAATATTTTCAGAAAAAGGTCCGTGTGTGTCCGTGTGTCCGTGAGTCTATGAACACGATAACTCAAAAATGAAAAATCGGTAAAATACCAAACTTGGTATTTAAGTTTAGTATCTTCCAGGGATGCGACACGAAGATTTTCAGAAAAATCCCCCCACCCCAAACTACCCTTTACATGGAACTTCTTTTCGAACATTTTTATTTTCTAAAAAGTGGCTCAAACAATTTTGATTAAAATATCGTATATTAAAGATATTAACCTGATAAATAAAATATATATTTTGAATTTTCTGGAAATAGCCTCTGAAGACTACTTTATTCTGGGTCAATTTTACGGAATTTTGCATAACTGCTAAACCGTAAGAGATGGACAAAAGCTTACCACACAAAAAAATGTAACTTTAAAACACACAATTTATGTTATATACATTTTTTTCGTGGAGTTGATTGTTTTTGAGATATTCCTTGTTTTTGGTTTCAGCTATAAAAAACATACTTTTCTCATACAGGACTTGTCAACTCCTGTCCATACAAACAAAGGAACTGCAGTCACATAGTAACCAGCTTTTGGCTATCACTTTAACCTATGGTACTCCCTTATTTCGCTTCTACTTACAAGGAAGCAAGTAATAACACTATTTCTGCTAATTTTTTAACGATTAGCATGAAGTGAACAGAAGCAAAAGCTTTTTTAATAATAGGTAGAGAGGTAGAGAAAGTCATGTGAATGGAACACATTAGATTTTTTTAATTATATTAATTTTCCATAGTTTTTTATGAAGTTGGCCATTTTCTAGATATTCCTTGTTATTTGTTAAAAATTTGCAGTATTAATTCCTTTCTCAACTAAGAACCCGTGCGTTTACTTCTGCAAAGAGAATAATCTCAATATTATCACATGGCAAGCAGCTTTTATAGGATATATATATAAAACAAAGCAATGTCTACTGATGTTCATTTCGATGTGAATGAAATACTAAGATTAGGGGTTTTTAAGAATAGCTTATTCAAATTAGGTTAGGTAGAGATAGTCATGTGAGTGTAATGATCAGATGTTTTAATTTCAGAAATAATCTTCACTGAAAGTAGGCACGCAATTTAGTGGGATCTATGTGAGCGTGAGCTACGTGAAAACACGCTTTCAGAACGTGATGTTCCTGAGTTTCTGTAATTCTTATCCAGGAGTTTCAACCTCCTGCAGGTGTATCACAGTTCGATTCCCAGAGGTCCCTAAGAACAAATACGTGATCGAGGGTGCTCCATTTAAGAATGACCATATTAAGGTATATTGAAACATATTCCACCAGTTTACTGCTGGCTGCTTAGCAAATGTAGATTTAGTTTCGAAATTCTAAGATAATTATTAAAAATCTGATGTAATGCTTTCGTATGACTTTCTCTACCTGTTCTGCAGAAAACTATTTTTACAAAAGCGTATTCTTCTATATACTTCATGCTAATCGAGATAAAATCTCTTATTACTTGCTTATTTATAAGTAGAAGAGAAATAAGGGAATACACTAGGTTAAAGCGATAATCAAATATTTTAAAAACTGGTTGCCACCACCACATTAAGTACTTAATCACATAATAAAAATGAAATCTGACGTGTTCCATTTACATGGCTTTCTCTACATCTCTGCAACAAATTATCTTTAAATGTATATGTTTATATTTACTGCATGCTAATTGAGAAAAAGTTAGCAGAAACAGACTTATCACTTGCTTCCTTGTAAGTAAAGGTGAAATAAGGGAGTACCATAGGTTAAAATGACAGTCAAAAGCTGGTTGCTATGTGACTGAAGATCTTTTGTTTGTACGACAGGAGTTGACAAATTCCTGTATGAGAAAAGTATAAGTTTTTTAAAACAGAAACCAATAACAAGCAATTTCTCATAAACGATCCTCTCCACAACAAAAATTTATACCATAAATTGTGTGTTTATACGTGTTCTACATTTTCTGTTATTTAAAATTTTGTTTATCTCTTACGGTTTGCCAGTTAGACAAATTTCCGTAGCATTAATCCAGGCCATTCCCAAACAATTCAAAATATACATTTTATTTGTTAGGTAACTATCTTTAGTATACGACATTGCAACCAAAATCGTTTACATTTTTAAGAAAATCAAAATTTTCGAAAATTTTTCCATGTAAAGGGTAGATGGGGGTGGGGGTATTTTTTTTTAAAATCTTCGTGTGGCATCCTTAACTTAAATACCAAATTTAATATTTAATGGACTTTTCATTTTTGAGCTAGGCTATCCACAGACACACACACAGGCACACACGGACCTTTTTCCAAAATGTTTTTTTTTTGGATTCAGGGGGTCCTGAAACATGTACTCCCGGTGATATCTCGGTATCGAATTTTTGGGTGCATTACAATTCCTTCTCTATACCCTATGTACATCGCTTGAGTAGGAAAAGTAATACAGCAAGAATTAAACTTCCTTCAAATATTTGCAAAAAGGTATAAGGATATTCAAATGTTTATTTGTGGTAATAAACTCTTACGATGGAAAGAAATAGAACAGAGCAATTTTCCCAGGCGGTAATGTCTATAGCTCTCATTCGGTAAGTCCTTAGAAGGTTTCCTTCGGAAGGGAAGTAAAACAAAATCGTTGGTACCGTGCCTAATAAAGAGGCATCTGAGTAAATTAAGACAATATAGAATGGGACGCTGAAAACCATATTAGTTAAAGAGCGTCTATAAATAACACTCAAATCACAAAAAAAGAGGAGAGTATGCGAAATCAAAGTATGAGAAATTTTATGGCATTGTATTTTTACTTTCTGTATACATACTTACGTATACAGAAAGTAAGTACGTACTTCTCTTTCACTTACATAGTGTATAGAGAAGATATTGTATTGCACCCAAAATTCAATGCGCGATTTTACCTGAAATACATGCTTTGAGATCCCCTGAGTAAAAAAGCATTTTTAGAAAAATGTCCGTTTGTGTGTCTGTCTGTGTGTGTGTGTGTGTTAAATACTAAACTTGATATTAAGTTGGTATCTTCCAAGCACGCAACACGAATATTTTGGGAAAAATCCCCCCCACTCGAAACTACCCTTTATAAGGAAACAATTTCGAAAGTTTGTTTTTCTCAAAAATGGCTCTAACGATTTTAATAAAATAATATACACATATTAAATATATTTATATTACAAATAAACTTTTCTGGGAATGGCCTTTAAATACCTCATTATTCTGAATGAATTTTGCTGAATTTTGTGTAACTAGTAAACCAAGAGATAGACAAAAACTTACTACACAAAAAATGTAAATTACGTTAAAGCCCACAGTTTATGTTATATACGTTTTTTCGTGGAATTGGCCATTTTTGAGATATCATCTGAGATGTATTGATATTTGTTTCAGACTTAAAATACTTAAAACCTTTCTCATACGGAAAGTTATAAACTCCTGGCACTACATAGAAACGGATTTTAACCGTATGGCGACCAGCTTTTAAAAGATTTGACTATCACTTTAGCCTAGTATATTCCCTTTATTTTCCTTAAACTTACAAAGAAGCAAGTAATGAAGACAATTTCTGCTAATATTTATCCTGATCATATAAAATTTGTTACAGCGATATAAAGAAAGTCATATGAGTAGAAAACATCATATTTTTTCTTCGTGGTTTCCTTTACTAGCCAAATACCACAACCCCAAGTTCCACCTTCAATCTAAAACAATAGCAAAACTGAACATAGAAGGCGCTGCCATCTAATCCACAGATAATTAAAGTAGCTAGACTAAATGTCATATTAAGGCCCTGTACTAACCTTGGAGCAAAGTAGTATGATATAATAATATAGAGATGTTCCTTCGAGGGGTGGATGAACTCTGCCTTCTGAATAGGAATGGTATACTTGAGGTTCGATGTCTGATTTTACGCTCCCATCTGACTACGAATGGTGAAAGTAGCCAGACTGTGACATCTTATCGAAAGTCTACTATCCATCATAAACCGTCAACATTAATCTCGAAATTAAAACAAACACCAGAGAACTTCTACAAGCAATTATTGAAGTAAAGCATTATTGCTTAAAGCCCACACCCACAACCCACAGTATTGCCATAGAATCGCATTTCTTTCTCTGTGATTAAACATTTACAATGATATACAAGAACTGTATTCAAATGGTTCTTTCACGGCTTTTAATAGTGTTATTTCTGTGTTATTAAAAAGTGCAATATTTCACAACCAGCTAAACCTGTAAGTAATTTCGCTTATAGAAGTAATCCCCAAACCTTTAACAAGCAGTGTAAATGTTAAGAATTCCATCCGTTGTGCATAACGCATTATTTATTATATATTTAATTTCATTTGGTTAGCTTTCTTCAGAATTGCCTTTTGTTAAAGAAGCAGATTGTCAGTTGTCTGCGAAGCAGATCGTCAGTTGTCTGCAAAGCAGATCGTCATTTGTCTGCAAAGCAGACTGTCTTTTGTCTGGTTGCCAACACCATGCAATCTAATCAACAAGAACAAACATTCTCAGATTGACATTCTATTAATCCTGTGGAAATTTCTACTACATCTCGTTGAATCTTACAAACACCCAAGTTAGTTCATAAACGCCCGCTTGAAGATCTCAATCAAGGTAATGCCTCCATGTCAAGTGACGGGTTTTTCACTCCTAACAAAAAGCATAAAACTTCAGCCACAGCTGTAAGCTCTAAATATATTGTGGACTTAACCTCCATACACAATAAATTTTCCCCTTTGGAAACAATGGAGGAAGCTAACGACACAGTCGCTGAAGTAAATTTTACTACAGCCTCTAAAACCAGGATCACACCCATTTTTCTCCATGAAGTGAACAACTACCAGCAGATTATCCGCGACATAGGTACTATTGTAAAAGATGACTACTCAACACAACAGCAAAATAAAGTCCTTAAGATAAATACAACTTCAGTCAACGACTTCCGAGCCCTTACAAAATTCCTGGAAGAATCAAAGCTCCCTTTTCACACCTTCCGTGACCCAAATTTCAAAAGACTTGAAGTTATCTTGAGAAGTGTTCCCTACTCTCTTACAAACGACGACATGACCACTCTGAAGTTACCAGTGATAAAAGTTACAAGACTCTTTTACAAAGATCGTCAACCTATGCGCTATGCGCTGTTGAATTAGAAAATAATGAACAAGGAAAGAAGATCTTTGAAGTCAAACACATTCACCATGCTTTAATAAAAGTTGAATACCGTAAGAAACCCACAAGCATCCCACAATGCACAAGATGCCAGCGCTACGGGCATTCTGTCGACTTGCACCTCGATGTGTAAAATGTCCCTCTAACCATCATTTCTCTGAATGCCCAAAGCACAAAGATACTCAGCCCTCCTGCGTGAACTGCGGAGAAGCTCATCCGGCAAATTTTAGAGGTTGTCATATTTACTTGGAATTAAAAAGTAAATTCAATGCAACTGTAACCGAACCCGTAAAAACATCTACACCACCAAAGCTAAACCTGGAGAATTTTCCAAAGCTGACACCAACTTCTTCCTGTTCTGCTCCTGAAACTCCTCAGTGGCCACGCTCAGTTTCTCCAGAAGATAAAAGTTACCGACATTCCGCTCAGCAAGCATTTACACAAAATAATTCTTCTGCTTCTTCCTCCGATGACACTGGAAACCTTATTCAGCTAGCTATTAATTTTCTAGCACCATATCTACCAAAAATCAAATCCTTCTTATTACATCTGTTTGCAAGTTTGTTTGCTAATGGCCACTAAAAATCAAGTATATACATTCTCTCAACTAACTATACTAAACTGGAATGCTAACGGAATCAAAGCCAAGCGGGAAGTCTTTCTGGAATTCATCTCAAGACACAACGTCGCAGTAGCTTGCGTCACTGAGACTCATCTAGCACCACAGGAAAAGTTTTCAGTACCTGGTTATGCAGCGTATAGGTCCGATCGCGAAGCTCTCGTCGCATCGGGTGGAGTGGCCATCTTCATTCGAAAGGAAATACACCACTACTCGGTCCTACTACCCCATCTAACTAGCCTCGAAGCTTGCGCAGTTCAAATATCCATGCAAAACTCCACTAAAACGACAACAATCTCAGCATACAAGCCACCAGGACTCTGCCTCAATGACCAGGCTATTACTACTATATTCTCTGCCAACCCTTCTCGTGGGAGATCTAAATAGTAAGCATGAAACATGGGGATGCCGTGTGACAACTCAAAACGGAAGACTATTAACAGCAGCTGAACGCAATGCAGTCAACATCTTAGCCCCCCCCACCATAGCTCAAAAAATAAAAGACCGTTAAAAACCAAACTTGGTATTTAAGTTTGGCATCTTCCAAGGATGCGACAGGAAGATTTTCAAGAAAATCCCCCCAACCCCAACTACCCTTTTTATGGAACCTTTTTCGAAAAGTTTGATTTTTTAAAAAAGAGCTGTAACGATTTTGATCAAAATCTCTTATATTTAAGATATTTACTTGCCAAATAAATTGTATATTTGGAATGTTCTGGGATTAGCCTCAAAAGACTTCTTTATTCTGGATGATTTTTACTGAATTTTGTATAACTGGTAACCCTAAGGGATAGACAAAAACTTACTACACAAGAAAACACACAATTTATGCTATATACATTTTTTTCGTGAAGTTGATCGTTTTGGAGGTATTCCTTGTTATTGGTTTCAGCTTTAAAAAACGTATATTTTTCTCATAGAGGAATCCTGTCCATACGAACAAAGGAACTTCAGTCACATAGTAACCAGCTTTTGACTGTCACTTTAACCTAAGGTACTCCCTTATTTCGCTTCTGCTTACAAGGAAGCAAGTGATAGGACTATTTCTGCTATTTTTTTCTCAATTAGCATGAAGTAAATAGCAGAATAAGCTTGGATATGCAGAGTCAGACTGAAAAATTCAATTCCATAGCCGGGATTTAAACCACTGATCTCCCGATCTCTAGCCGGTTGCTCTGCCACTGAGCTATCATGGCAACATGACGGCATAGCATAGGATTTCTCAACTGAATCGCATGTTTCCGGTAAACCACAGGGTGATCTCAAATTATTTTGAGATGACAACCCCAATGGCGACTTATAAAGCTGTAAGTACTTTTGACCCAGCATTGATAGTATGGCCAACTATATCACAAGGTGATCTCAGATTATGCCGGCATGTTGCCATGGTAGTTCAGTGGCAGAGCAACTGGCTAGAGATCGGGAGATCCGTGGTTCAAATCCCAGCATTGGCATTGAATTTTTCGGTCTGACTCTACCTATGCAACTCCTGTCCTTCACACGGCTATGTGTAAAAAACAGTTATTCCATAAGAATAATCTTATTAACAATAATTTGTTACAGAGATGTAGAGAAAGTCATGTGATTGGAACACATCAGATTTTTTTTTGTCACCAAGAAAAATCCTTTACGCCAGCTCGGGCGTAAATACTAATACAGGTTTCCTTATTTAACAGATGGATATTGAAATAAAAAGCAGTGATCTATAAAATTACTTAGGTTATATTCTATTTAAAGCTGAACAGATGAATGAAATAAACGAAACACTGTTGCCGAAATACGCAGTAAGCATAGCTGTCAGGTTACAGTGGATCGTTATTTAGCGTAAGTTAGGCTAAGCAGGACAGACTCGGCTCTTCAGAACCAGCAGAGCTCGTGACATTGCGAGCCTACTTTATCTGCAGGCCGCAACACCTGTTTCCCAGTCGCCTAGGAACCTGTTTGTTGGGAGGTGGGGCGGTGTAATGGGGGCCGATAATTGAAATCACGGTGCGGCGGACTCTGTAATCGGGTGTCGGCCGGCAAGGTGTTGGGCTGACCGCACCCCCGGGCGCCGCGTCGCTCTCCAGTGGCGGGTCGCTCGCTGTACTTCCAAAGCATTATACTACATACATCAACTTTCTTATTTACACTATATTCTTTCAGAAAATAAATTTGTATCCCTGAAAACGAATGCCGTGCGGTCGAGTGCCCAGCATTCTGGCTTCTTATTCAGTTGTCCCGAGTTCGATTGCTGGCTGGGGCGGGGAATTTTCTCTGTTTTACTTTCTCTACATAGTGTATAGAGAAGGTATTATATTCCTCCCAAAAGTTCGATACAACTTCAAATCAGAATTCTTAATCCATCTTGGAACAGAACGTATTCGACCTTCAGACTAGTAATGCAGAGCTCTTTGAGGACTTTCCATTCGTCGAACTTGGAATTTTATATGTTATTCAAATATTCCAAATTACTTCCCATGTTTGTGTATAAACGAATCTCAAAAATTTCATTTCAGAAACTTCTAAACGTCTTAAAGAATCTTTATTTAGAAACCAACATTCGCATCCATGCCAGGTGACCCAAGTGCCTCGTATTTGACGTGTGCAGATATCCCTCGCAAAACTAAACGGGGCTATTTCAAGTTAAAACCCTCCTGTGTAAAATTGGCGAGTGCGTCCTTCGTTTTACTCCTCTCAATAAGCGCGACCCGCTTAGTCTCCACCGATAAGCAAGAAGGGTAAAATGAAGATCGCTCAGCCACTTCCCCACTTAACAGTTTGAAGTTGAATTGTCCCGTTGAGTTCTGCAACTCTTGTAACAGAGGAACGGATATCCGCACACATCAAATAAGACAGGCACTGCTAAAACCTTATAAACCTAAACAATGTTTATCGAGCAAGTTGGCTCAGGCGGTTTCATCTGTGGCCCGTATCTTTAGGAGGTCGCGGGTTCGATTCCCATGGCCGGTCTATCTGACCCATAGGTTTTTTGGGGGGTGGCGAATGCTGGGTAGATTTATTTCATCCCCAGAATTTCCTGTCCCTCCATATCGTCTCCATTACCATTTAATTCATCATTCGCCCGATGGTTTCCTTCAGGATTGTAAATGTCAGCGATGGTGCTCGGTGAGGCCTTGACAGAGAAAAAGGATGCACCTAGTTGCTATTTCCGTCCCCCGACTTCGGCTGAATCGCCCCCCCCCCCCTGGTGAGATCGTTGAACCTTGTGTGGGACGAGATCGCCGGTCTGCCTCTCGGGTTGTTTCCATCTGGAAACCGGAGGGACTCCTGGTTCCAGCCGTCCGGGTATCCTCTCACCTCACCCTCCCTCCCTGGAGCGCCCCTTGTAGGACATAGATGCAGTAACCAACAAAGTTCGGTGCTGAGTCACCTCAGTTCATATTCTATTCCTGTTTAATAACACTTCTTTGGGAACTTTCCTTGATAATGTTCTTTTAATGGCTCCCCATATGGGATGATATTCAGTTAACTTTTCTGTTTGCATCTCTTGTTTTTTTCTTCCCATGGAAACCACCAAGTATTTAAAATACATGACTTGTTCAATAAAGGCATTATCAATCACAATTTTGACCCTATTAGGATCTCGTCCAAGAAATACCATTATTTTGGTCTAAATTATATTCAGCCGCTACCTTAACTAAATTAGAGGGCGCTCTTTGAAGCTTGTCTTCAGTAGATGTTACAACTGCTAGGTCGTCTACAATCATTTAGGTGTCCATATTTAACAACACAATTCATATAGCAATTTTTCATACTTCAGTTTAAGGGTATCTCGACCGCATTTCTGGTAAGAGTATCGATTGGGACAGGCGAAATTTCATGGTTCAGATTCCATAAATGGCGCTGAAATTTTCCGATCGTATTCAAATTTGCAACTTTTTGTCCTAAATACATGGCTAGTATGAAAGAATAATTATAAAATGTTAAAATGCACAATTTGGTAAAATAATTTTATTTTTATTTTTACGTTAAGCATTTCTAAGAGATTCGTTGTAATTGATTTGAATGCTTCAATATTATATGGTACATTTTTGAAATATTAAGATTTATTATTTTTACATTCTCTACACGTACTATGTACATAGTGTATAGAGAGGGTATTGTATTCCAACCAAAAATTCAATACCGAGATTTAAACGGAAATGCTTGTTTTGGGACACCCTGATCCAAAAAAGCATTTTTAGAAAAATGTCTGTGTGTCTGACCGTCTGTTGGTGTTGTGTGTGTGTGTGTCTGTGAACAGCATAGCTCAACAACGAAAATTCCGTTAAATTTCAAACTTGATATTTAAGTTCAGTATCTTCCAAGGATACGACGTGAAGATTTTTCAAGAAAATCTCCCCACTCCCACGTACATTTTACTTGGAAAAAATTCGAAAATTTTCATTTTCTCAAAAATGGCTCTAACGATTTTAATTAAAATCTCTTATGTTTAAGATATTTATAGGAAAATAAAATGTATATCTTGAGTTTTCTGGGAAAATTTTAACATTTTGCATAACTAACAAACCGTAAGACATAGAAAAAATCTTACAGCACAAAAAATGTAGATCTCGTTAAAACATAAAATTTAGATTATACAGGCTTACTACAAAAGAAATAGACAACTTCAACTGCCTGTAAAACAAAAACTATTAGAGATAGCAAACCTAATTATTTTGGAGGTATGTTGAGAAACTCTCAAAGTTTCCTTTGTTACTATTGGTAACGCTGTAGTGTTTTATTTGTTGTTGCAGAAGCTGAAATGGCGGAAAATCCTGTGGAAAAGGCATATTGCGTGTTGGAATTTGCTAGAACGCAAATAGCAACTGTTGTCCAACGACATTTTAGAACATGTTACCACAAAACGCCACCGACTAGACAGTCAATCTACGACTGGTATAGAAAATTCGAGACAACGGGATGTTTATGCAAAGGAAAGAGCTCGGGAAGACCAAGAGTTTCGGAAGAAAACGTTGGACGTGTTCGTTCTGCCTACATAAGAAGCCCACAGAAATCGACATCTAGGGCAAGCATGCAATTACAAATTCCACAGCAAACTGAATGGAAAATCTTGCGGAAGCGACTGCACATGATGCCTTACAGATTACAGATGTTGCAGTTTCTGAGTGAAGAAGATAAGGTCATACGGCGTGACTTTTGCATCGACATGTTGCGACATGATGAAGACGATGCTGGTTTTTGTGAGCGCATCATTTCATTTTTGTGGTAACGTGTTCTAAAATGTCGTTGGACAACAGTTGCTGTTTGCGTTCTAGCAAATTCCAACACGCAATATGCCTTTTCCACAGGATTTTCCGCCATTTCAGCTTCTGCAACAACAAACAAAACACTACAGCGTTACCAATAGTAACAAACAAAACTTTGAGAGTTTCTCAACATACCTCCAAAATAATTAGGTTGCTATCTCTAATAGTTTTTATTTTACAGACAGTTGAATCTGTCTATTTCTTTTGTAGTAACCCTGTATACATGTTTTTGTGGAGTCGACCGTTTTTGAGATATTCCTTGTTATTGGATTCAATTTTAAAATACTTAAACTTTTCTCATATAGGAATTTGTCAACTCCTGGTGACGCAAAGAAACGGATTGCAATCCAATAGCAACCACATTTTAAAACGTGTGACTGTCGGTTTAGCTTAGTGTACTCCCTTATTTCTCTTCCACTTATAATAAGGCAGTTCTTGTTATTGTTTACGCGATAATCATGCAGTTAATAGAAAAATAAGCTTATTAACAACTAGTTGTTATTTAGATATAGAGAAAATCATATGAATGGAACACATTGGATTGTTTTTCATCTTGTGATGTCATTCAATGACTGGAATTTCAAAGCAAACGTAAATAAAGCAAAGCAAACCAGCTTTTATGCTCTGACTCATACTTTAGTCTTCTGCATCCTCCTTGTACAAAATATGTAATTCTCGTCTCACTTTCAAGACGTCCCGAGTTCGAATCTCGGTTAGGATGAGTTACCCTGATAAGAGTTTTTTACCGGGATTTTCCCTTATCCTGAGAAGACGGACGTTGAGTTACTCTTAAGATGCATGGCTCCCGGGCTCATTTAAGCACCATTTCACCCATTTTCATTCATCGTCTGATATAACCTACTAGGTTAAAAAATCTGATGTGTTCCATTCACATGAATTTCTCTACATCTCTGCAACAAATTATTGTTAAAAAGCTTATGCTTCTATTTACTTCATGCTCATCAAGAAACAATTACCAGGAATAGTTTTATTGCTTGCTTCCTTGTAAAAGAAAGCGAAATAAGGGAGTACCATAGGTTAAGGTGAGAGTCTGTGTGTGTGTGTGTGTGTGTGTGTGTGTGTGCGCGCGCGTGTGTGTGTGTCTGTGGATAGCATAGCTCAAAACTGAAATTAATGTATCATATATAGTAACAGATATATTATTGAAACGTTTCCAATTTGTTTGTTTGTTTGTTATATGTCTTTTCTTTTGTCTTTATTTTCTACGTGTAATTAATAGGTGGAAAAGTAGGCATTGCAATCTCACCCAAAAATTTGTAATCAAAATTTCACTGGAAATACATATTTCAAATACCCTTTGCACACGGTATGGGTGTGTTTTTTATGCGTGTGGGTGTGTGAATAGCATAATTTGCAAAAGAAATATCTCATATAAACCAAATGGTATTTTGGTTCAGTGTCCTTTAAAAATGCGACATGAAGTTTTTCAAGAAAATTCCCAATCCTAATATTTTACATTGAAAATATTTTAAATGACTCCATCTATTTTAATTAAAATAATAGTTGAAGATGAGTTGATATTATATAGAATGTACATAATTATTTTTTGTGATTAGGCTTGAATCCCTCTTCATTTTGAATAAGCTTATGTATATTTTCGCGTGTAACTGGTAAACCAAATGGGTTTGACGAAGCCTTAGATAATAAAATATTTAGACCTTTTTAACGCTTTCATTTACACAAGTTACTGTTTTTTAACGTCAATCATTACCCAATTATTCGTTGTTATTAGTTTGTTTTAACCCAAAATCAACTTTCAGTTGCGTTTAATGTATAGAATATTGAATTTCAAAGATCACATATAGCAATCCACCTTTTAAGGATCTGACTGTCCCTTCAGTCTCGGTATCCCTTTTGAAACTGCAACGAAATGTGTAATGAAACATTTTTGGAAATGTTCTTTCAATTATTATGAATTACACAGAAGAATGATTTTGCAAGAATAGTTTTATAAGACTGTGTAGAGGAGGTAATATGATAGAAACACATCCTTTTTTTTTTTTTTTGCGAAAAACCGCGTAATTTTTCCCTAAAGTAGACGCGAATGCCTCGATCCTGAACTACTTGTTGGTTCCTCGCATCGCCTCATCTTAGTTTACATATGGCGGCAACAAAAACAGCAGAAGGCTGCCCGGCCGCATGCTTTGATAACCACAGCATTTTTCCACACTTGATATTCACATGCACAAAATTATGCAGCCCGGCACCTCTGAAACGTGCTAATGGCACGTCAAGGAAAAAGTGTGTAACAATAATTGAAATTATGTTTCTTGCCCTTAAATTATCATGAATATCGGCAGGTGGCAGGAAAAAGGCTTCATCTTGGGTAACACAGGCAGGATATCGCTGGGATTTAGCGGCCAAACACAAAAGATTGGGGTCCAACAACTTTTGTGCTGTTAATGATTCAGACCCAGGCTATTATAGGGCGATTACACTAAGAATTTGTGAAATAATTACCAAAAGTATGCTTTCATTAATGCATTAATTTTCCTATTGCAATAGGAATCTCGTAAGTTAAAAAACAAAGTCATTTATGTAATAAAATGGAGCAAAATATTTACCAAAAGTATTCTGTGTTAACTTTCTACAAAGAAATTGAATGAATATGCATGAATTAACTATTTTTAAGAGTGGGAATGAGAACGTAGGTAGATTTTTTTTTCATTTATATAGCCCCCTTTAACATCTAAGATCATATCGGGGGCTTTGCATTTGAAACAACTCGTTGTCTGTAGGTTCTTTACGTTGGTTTAAATCATCTTATTTTTCTCAAATACACACACATTCACTCTCGCACACATACTTCCAGACTCTGACTAAAGAAAAATTCTCCGCCCCAGCTGGGAATCGAACCCCGAGCTGACCACTCGACCACGGAGGCAGTCGAATAGGTAGAATTTGTGCTTCCACAATTTTAATGTTAGATGTTTCAGTTTTTGTACACCAGGGGCACCAAAAGATAGTTTTCTAGTTATTTAATTTTTTGTTCAAATAATGTTGTTTTATACATATCCTCTAGTACCTATACCTGTTTATAAAATAGTTATAATGCTTCTGACCATACCATAGAGACATTATAAAAGTGTCAAACATATCTTTATTATCTTCATTACATAGGGAGAAAAAACTTATATTCACTGTAAAAGCAAAACTTTTGAAATGCTTACTGTTTCTGCTCACATTTTATTTTCTATAAATGTTTTGGAAGTTAAAGAAAAATTGTCAGCATTTTAGCTTGTCTTGCAGATTGCATTCGGTTTTGAATGTGCAGATATATTGTAAAATTTATCTGAACAAAAAACTTTTAAATACCCCATAGCAAAGCGATTAAACTGCGCAGAGCTTTATATATTGTAACAAAAGCTCTCCTTTTCCACTAACAACTCTTTATTTCTTTCACAAACTGATTACAAATCGGATCTGCACACAAGTAACTATCAATGCTCTCGTAAAAATTCTGTCGTTCCTATAATTTCTTTTCGACATTCACTGCAGAGACGATAGCTGCTCGCTAAGAATTTTCCGTCGAAACTCACTGTTCCACACGACGCATTCCCAGTGAAACCTGAAAGCTCGGCAGGGCTTCGTTACTCTTTTTATACCTCTTGATCAGGTAACTGGAAACTTCCATAAACAGGCGCACGAGAAATCTGTCACAACTAACTCAGGTGTTATAATGCGGGCTCTACGTTAAAGAACCTTCATACATCATACATGTCCATTCACAAAGGTGTTCCAATCACAGTTGCAATGTCAAAAGAACTTGCCGTCGGCACAGGTGTCCACTAACGCGGGTGTAACAATGGGTGCCAACAATCTGCTGTGACTTACCAGGCAAGCCGTACACACATGTATGGCGATTACGGCCGCAGAGTGAAATCACAATATGATGCAATTAAGTCAACTTCTAGATCTTATAGGGCTTTAAAACTTTGCATATATTAACTTAAATGTATATTGTACGGTATCTATTGAAACCCCTCCCCCAAAATAAAATATATTTTGAACTAAAATATCTGAAATGTCACCCATCACTCCACTTGACTAAATGCATGAAAAGACGAATCTTAGGAAATTAAGCGGGTGGTTATTACCACCTTAATATTTCCAACTTGATATTTTATTTTGAGTTACCTTAAAGAACCGCAGATCCTTCTATTTGATATTTAAATTAATAGGTTAGGTTTTAAGTGTGTATAATTAAATTATCACAGTTCCCTATAATGACAAAATGACTCACTTTGGGGGAGGGCAATGGATTTTTTCGGGCGTAAATATCCTTAGCATGTTTTAATTCGCAAAGAAAGTAAAGTCATTGATTTAGGGCACGTAAAAGAACCTCAAACGTGATAAAGAAGCCTCTGAGAAAACATAAGCGGTCTTTCATTCCCAATATAGAATGGGAAGCCGAGAACCAAAGAAGTTAAAGAGCGTCCACAAATATAACTCAATTTCCATTTCGGGGGGATTACTGCTAGAATATATTTATATTTTCCTATCAGTAAGTTGGAAGTGCCGTATATACAATCCCACAATTTTTAGTTTTCTCTACTATGAATATTCAATATACAAAGTGGGTAGAGAAGGTATTGTATTCCACCCAAAAATTGGATACCGAGGTTTCACCGTAAATATATTCTATGAGGCACCATGATTTAAAAATCTGATGTGTTACACTCATATAACTTTCTCTAGCTGCTCTACAAACCTCCTACAAAAGATTATTCTTCTTTGTACACAATGCTAATCGAGATAAATATTAGCAGAATGTTCTTATCACTTAGTTCCTTATAAGTAGGAGAGAATAACGGAATGCGCTATGCTAAAGTGATTGTCAAACGTTTAAAAAGCTTTGTCTAAAAATGCTTTATTTGGACACAGGGGACCCTAAAACGTCTATTTCCGGTGAAATCTCGGTATCGAATATTTGGGTGGAATGCAACATCTTCTCTATATCTGTGTACATAGTACATGCAGAGAAAGCAAAAATGTTACAAAATGGCCGAATATAGATTACATTGTACGTATTCCTGAAGTTCAGGATTGCAATGTCTCCCTCACTTGTTTTGTTTGAAGCTAGAGGAAAAGATTTGGTAAAAGTTGATTAAACGCAGATTCGTCTCGGTGAATTAGTGATGTGTGTTAGAGAAGTAAATAATGCAGTGGCGGCGATGCACGTAGATGGCGCAGTAAAGGACAGAATTGAGGGAAATGGAAGGCGCCTCTGTTGTGGCATAAATCATGATGGCTTCCGGCTAAGTGATTGGGTCGCCTTCGATGGGCAAAGACACTGATTCTGTCAGGATTAGGAGGGTATATAAAACGTCTTCAGGGCGAATGCTACACAGTGCTGTCACAAGAAAAAAGCAATGGATTGAAGTTTCCACAGATTCTAACGAGAGTTGAAAACCAATATAATGAGTAATCCATAAACTCCTATTAAGATATTACATGCTCTGATTATTCTAAGGAGAAAATTTTCAGTCATATTAATAGCAGATATTAGCTATGGCTATAGAATGTATGAATAAGTGTATTTATTGACATAGCAATATCATACATAGAATTTCAACTGTCGCACGGGTCCATAGACCGTACGTGCTTTTGTAATACACATTACAAGCAATATTAAAACAACAGCAACAAAGAATTAAAAGAGTAAACACGAAAATAAAAAGACAAAGGAAATACACAATCAAAGCAATATTAAACAACAATAAAGAATTAAGAGTGAACCCAAAATAAAAATACAAAGATATTCAAATATAGCAATTTAAATTTATAGCACAGAGTACACCTTCATAAATGCACCCTCTTATAATAGATAATTACATTTAAAATACATATATACACATAATATGTACACTATATATAAAACCATAGAACAACAGTGACCTAAGTATGACATAATATATATGTATGTGGAACATTGTAGTCACTTTTGTTTAGTTGATCTTATTTCTCCCCCCCCCTTCTCTATTGGCAGCCTCCTCAGATCTCAGCTGTCTTGCCTTAAGTATAAATTTACCTAGCCCGTCCATGTTTTCCGTGCCTGCCAGTAGCGTCCAACATACTTCTAGCCCTACATTCGCAGTGGTAAAAAATCGCGGCAAATATTTTTCCAGCCATTCCTCCGTACCCCCACATCTTGCCAAGATGTAGAGTCCACGACTCTTCCTCCTCGCAAATGGGACAGATTCTAAAAATACATAGTAATTTCGAAATAAATATTCCCATTTCTATCCATCTGAACGTATATTAATGTGTTCCATTCACTAGCCATTCTACATAAAACTATTCTTATAAAACGTTATTATACTATCTATTTCAGATATTCAAGTAAACATCAGCATTAATTGTCAAAACTCGTTTCAAGAAAAATCTGATGTGCTCCAGTCACAAACCTTTCTCTACATATCTGCAATAAATTATTGTTAAAAAGATTTTATTTCTTTCATTTTAAACGAGAAACAATTAGCAGAAATGGTCTTTTAACTTGCTTCCTTGTTATTAGAAGGGAAATAAAAGAATACACTAGGCTAAACCTACAGTTCAACCTTTTCCAGTCCGATTTGTTTTTAATGAAATTGCTTTTTGAATATTTATATGTTGATCTTACCTGTTCTCTTATTGGTAGCTTAGATTTGTAAACTTCTAAAACACTGAGCATTACTGATCTAGATTTCAAGTCACAGTTAACCTAGGTGGGAATCATCGCTAGAATACTACTGACATAAGGGAAGGAATGGGCGCAGGTAAAATAAACGATGATTGGCATATCCTATTGCTGAATAGATCGCGGTAGCGTTGTAGTGGCATACTTTTTTTTTCACGTTTGCTTATTCTAAGCCCTGTTAATATAAATGCATTAAAACAAAATAGTGAAAGACTCACAATGAAGGTAAATAACTATTGAACGCTAATTCTTCCCCATCTCGAACAACAAATACAGATAACGATGTCATATGGCACTATTGGGCTGATAAGGATTAAAGAAATGTTTTACTATGTGGTTGCTATGGAATTGAAATCCATTTCTTTGCATTGCCAGAAGTTGACAAGTATTTTAAAACTGAAACCAATAACAAGGCATAGCTCAAAAATGGTCAATTCTACGAAAACAATGTGTATGACAAAAATTACGTGTTTCAACGAGATCTACGTATTTTGTGTAATAATTTTTGTCTATCGCTTACGGTTTACTAGTTGTGCAAAATACAGCTAAATTCATGCAGAATAAAGAGGTCTTCAGAGGCTATTCCCAGAAAATTCAAGACGTATCTACATATATTTTTCGTGTAAATATCTTTAATATACGGTATTATAATCAACATTTTTAGAGCTATTTTTGAGAAAATCAAAATGCTCGATATTTTTTCCATGTAAAGGGTAGTTTAGGGTGGGGGAAATGTCCTAGAAATCGTCGTGTCGCATCCTTGAAAGCTACTAAACTTGATATTTTACCGACTTTTCTTTTTGAGTTATCGTGTTCACGAACACGCGGACCTTTTTCTAAAAAACCTTTTTTTCTGATACGTCTATATCCGGTGTCCAATAGTTTTAAGTGTTAATGTGGGTTTCACACTTTCATCAATTAAATAAAGAATTCGGATAAATCTCAGTATCGAATTTTGGGTGGAATGCAATACCTTCTCTATACAATATCTTCATAGTGCGTGTAGAGAAAGTAAAAATCCGATGTGTTCCATTCATTACTTATTCTATCTAAAATTATCCTTTAAAATGTAGTTCTTCTATTTTGGCTAATTGAGGTAAACATCAGTAGAAATTGTCTACGCGTCTTACAAGCAGAAGGCGAGTAAGGTGTTATATCAGGCTAAAAGGATAGTCAAATCTTCTAAAAGCTGGTCGCTAGCAAGCCCAGGAATGCAACAAAAGAAAGACGACAGACCGAATTCCCGTTTGAGAAAAGTATTTTTGAGTATTAGAAAATTTACACAAATAATCAGGAAGATCTGGGAATTCGTTAACTGTACAAAAAATCTGATGTATACCATTCACATGACTTTCTCTGTATCCCTGCAACAAATTATTCTTAAAACGCTTATACTTCTATTTACTTTATGCTAATCAGAAAAAATTAGCAGAAATAATCTTATTACTCGCTTCCTTGTAAGCAAAAGCGAAATAAGGGACTACCATAGGTTAAAGTGATAGTCAAAAGCTGGTTGCTATGTCAATGAAGTTCCTTTGTTTATATGGATCGGAGTTGACAAGTTCCTGTATGAGAAAAATATAAGTTTTTCATAGCAGAAACCAAAAATAAGGAATGTCTCAACAACGACGAACTCCACGAAAAGATTTAATATAACCTAAATTGTGTGCTTTAACGTGCTCTACATTTTTGTGTAGTAAGTTTTTGTCCATCTCTTATGGTTTAGCAGTTATTCAAAATTCCGTAAAATTCATCCAGAATAAACTACTCTTCAGAGGCTATTCCTAGAGAATTCAAGATATACCTTTTATTTGTCAGGTAAATATCTTTAATATACGAAATTTTAATCAAACTCGTTAGAGTCATTTTTGAGAAAATCAACATTTTCGAAAAAGTTCCATGTAAAGGGTAGTCGCATCCCTGGAAGATACTAAACTTAAATAGCAAGTTTGGTATTTTACCGACTTTTAGTTCTTGAGTTGTCGTGTTCACAGACACACGGACACACTAACACACGGACACACGGACCTTTTTGTGAAAATGCTTTTTTTGGATATTGGGAACCCTAAAACATATATTTCCGGTGAAATTTCGGTATCGAATTTTTCGGTGGAGTGCAATACCTTCTGTATACACTATGTACATAGTGCGTATAGAGAAAGTAAAAATGTATCCGACATAAGTTTTGCTTTAACGAGATCTACAGCTTTTTGCAGTAAGATTTATCTTTCTGTTACGGTTTACCAGTTATGCAAAGGTCATCCACAGTTAAGGACATTTCACAGACTATTTCCAGAAAGTTAAAGGCAAGTATACATTTCATTTGTTATGAAAATGTCCTAAACAGATGGCATTTTAATAAAAAACATTGAGACATTTTTGAGAAAATCAAAATTTTCGAAAAACATTCCAAGTAAAGGGTTCTTCAGGGTGGCAGGGAGTTTCTTGAAAGATACTGAACTTAAAATGTCAAGATTAGTATTTGATAGGATTCTAGTTTTTTGAGTTATGCTGGTGACACACATGTACGCTCGCGCACGGACGCACCCATTTCTCTCTCTCTCTCTCTCTCTCTCTCTCTCTCTCTCTCTCTCTCTCTCTCTCTCTCTCTATTTCACATTCCATGAACTATGTAGGTTAGTTGAAATTAGTGTAATTTACTGTGTATGCAACAAAATTACACGTTGAATAAGTTAACACAATTTACATATTAATATATAGATCATTAACATTTACAATTCTCTGTTCTTTGCATTCACTTCCTCTTAACGCCGCAATCCTCGGTATTTAAACCTGAAGATTGCTTTCAAAATTTAATATTAGCACACTAGCTAATTATTTTGTGCGTGGTCGTTGGCCTATGCGACGTCATGCTTTGAATGCAAAATGGAGTAGTGTTCAAACGCTTTACTCATCGAAATTGACTTCCTTTTTCGTATCCATGACGAAACACAATAGCTTCTCTCTAAGAACAATACATGCTTTCATCTGATCTTAATCTCTATATACACACAACAAAATAAGTAACATGTGAAAATGTAGCATTCTTGAGATTACAATGATCTAAATTAACTATTTATAAACAATATACGATTCATAAAACAGTTATACGCATTTAAATGTAATTCTTATAATAGTTTCACTTTTTAGGCTTTTATAGCTATTTAATATATTTTTATGCTGCAAGGAGTGCAACGAATAAATACAAAAACATACGTTTACAATTCCCATTCACTCAAGTGAAATACAATGATATTTACAATAATAAATTACTTACAATTCATTAATTATTTTTACTTTCTCAAGCCCGTATGTATACACAATGCACATAGTAGCTAGAGAAGGTATTGTATTCCACCCAAAAATCGAATGTCGAGATTTCACCAAAACTATATGTTTTAAGCTCCCCTGAGTCCAAAAAAAAAAAACATTTTAGATCCTCGTGTGTAGGGGGTGGCAGCGTAGCTTGAAGAAAAAAAGATCCTCAAACACTAAACGTTCTATTTATGTTTATACGAAGATTTTCAAGGCGATCCCCCCCCCTTTACATGGAAGAGTTTTTGAAAATTTTGTTTTTCTCAAAAATGGCTCTAACTATTTTGATAAAAAATACCGAATATTACAAATATTTGCATGACAAATAAAATGCATATTTTGAATTTTCTGGGAATAGCCATTGAAGACCTTATTCTGGGTGAGTTTAGCCAACTTTTCCATAGATAAACAAAAACGTAATCTCGTTAAAATACCAATTAGGTAACCTACGTTTTACTTGTAAATTTGACCGTTTTCGAGATATTCCTTTCAATTTTAAACTGTTCAACATTTTTCACACAAGACCATATAAAGCGAACCGAATTTCAATTGTTTCACATAGCGATGAGCTTTTAAAATATTTGATTATAGCTTTAACCTAATGCATTCCCTTATTTCCATTCTACTTACAAGATGGCAAGTAATAAGACCAATTCTGCTAATGTTCACATCGATGAAGTAGATAAGTAGAATAATCTCTTGTAAAAATAGTTTATATATGGAACAGCTAGGGAAAGTTATGTGAATGGGAGACATGAGATTTTTTTAAATATGCTGGGCGAATATATGTATATTATAATAATTATTAGTAATTATAATTTATAATAATATAAATAATTACAATAATTCGTCATTTGTTTGGGCTGTATGTTTATCCACAGTGCTGAAAGACTCCTGGCCACCATATACCGTCAACGAGAAATGACTGGAAAGTTAAAAACGACGTAAAATAAAATAGGTTAGAAAAAAATCTGATGTATTCCATTCACATGACTTTCTCTACATCTCTACAAAAAATTATTGTTAAAAAGCTTATTCTCCTATTTACTTCTTGATAATCGAAAAAAAAAATTGCAGAAATTGTGTTATTACTTGCTTCCATGTAAGTAGAAGGGAAATAAGGGAGTACCATAGGTTAAAGTGATAATCAAAAACTGATTTCAATTCCTTTGTTTGTATGGACAGGAGTTGACAAGTTTCCATATGTGAAAAGTATAAGTATTTTATGGCTAACAACAATAAGAAGGAATATTTCAAAAACGATCAACTCCACGAAAATATGAATATAACATAAATTGGGGGATTTAAACAGCCTTTCATACTCTATTATGTAAGTTTTTGTCTATCTTTTACGGTTTACCAGTTATGCAAAATCCAACAAAATTAATCCAGAATAAATATGTCTTCAGAGGCTATCCCCAGAAGATTCAAAATATACACTTTATTTGTCACGTAAATATCTTAAATATTCGATATTCTAATCAAAATCATTTTTGAGAAAATCAAAATTTTCGAAATTTTTTCCATGTGAAGGGTACTTCGTGTCTAATCCTTGGAAAATACTGAACTTAAATACCAAGTTTGTTTTTGAGCTATGCTGCCCACGGACACACACACACACACACACACACACACACACACACACACACACATGCACCCACAGACAGACTGATAGACACCACACGGACATTTTCCTAAAAATGTGTTTTTTGTTTCTTTGTTGTTGTTTTTTCTTGCTTTTTTTTTATTCAGGGGAATTCAAAACATATATTTCCGGTGAAATCACGGTGTCAAATTTTTGGGTGCAATACAATACCTTCTCTATACTCTATGTGCATAGTACGTGTAGACAGAGTAATTAATTCAAACAATTTTGTTTTGCAATAAGCATTATTCTATGAGCGCAATTCTCATTTATCGCATTAGTAACGTTTCTGATAGAATGTAAGAACCTCACAGATCATACTCCTGCAATAATGAGAAGGCGGACATACCTAAAGATATGCAACACTCAGTTCAGCACGTGTTGAAACTTTACAAAGAAACATCCCCTAAACTGTGACCTTCAACAACAAAGGAAAGCAAGTTAACCCTTTGGTTATCATGTTAGATACAGGACTTGCACCCACGAGTCACCAGGGATTTGCCACATGTGCTGTGATATAGCCATCGACTAATAACATTACCGTCCCTAGGGACCCTTGCTAATATCGGCTCCTACTCTAGGGACAGGGACAAGCGTAACAGCATTACCAGGGTTACGCTAATGGCAAATATCTGCACACAATGAAAGTTTAATGGTAATCAATTTTGTGGCAGTACAAAGCGAAGCAATTTGTCCAAACGAAAACAACATTTATATAGGACTATAACGTGCTCGAAAGAGTTTCATCTCTTGCATTTTCTATTATCTTTATCTGATTCTAGATGTCGAAAGTCCCCCGGAAATAAATGATTTGAGGCCCATTGAACCCCAAAAGGCATTTTTAAGTTCTCTGCTTAGCACACGATGTATAGGTTGAGAAGTATTGTATTTCACCCAAACATTCGATACCAAAAATCACTGGAAAAACACGTTTAGGGTCCTCTGATTAAAAAAAATTACATAAAGGTCCGTGTGTGTATGTGTGTCTGTGAGCACGATAACTCAAAAACGAAAAATCGGTTAAATACAAACTTGGAATTTAAGTTTTTAACAAAGGTGCGACACGAAGATTTTCATGGAAAAAATTAGAAATGTTTGATTTTACCAAAAATGGCTTTAATGATTTTAATTAAAATACCGTGTAAGTATTAAAGTCATTTATATGACAAATAAAATGCATATCTCGAATTTTCTGGGAATAGCCTCTGAAGTGTTCTTCTGAATGATTTTTGCATAACGTAAACCGTAAGAGATAGACAAAAAGTTATCACAGAAAAATATAGAGACCGTTAAAACATACAATTGGTTTCTAGAGTTAATAGTTTTTGAGTTATTCCTTGTTGTTAGTTTCAATTTTGAAATAATTAAACTTTTATCATACAGGAATTTTTCATCTGTTAGCCATGCAAAGACAATGGATTTCAACCACATGCCAACTACCTTTAAAAAGATTTGACAATTGCTTTAACCTAGTGTACTCCCTTATTTCCCTCCTACTTATAGGGTCTAAGTAATAATGCCTGCTTATATTTATCTTAATTAACATAAATTAAATAGATGAATAAGTTTTCTAAAATTATTTCTTGCAGAGAATGTAGAAAAAGTCATGTAAATGGAACATATCATTTTAAAAATATATGTATGCATTCAGCATTTCATACGTTTTTAATAAATATTTCCTAAAAATACCACACAAGTATTTCGAAAACATTACCTTATACTGTTCTTTACATATATTGTTTTCTAATTTTGTTTGTTTTCTTTGAAATATTTCTAACGATTTTATTAAAATGCCCTATGTTTAAAATAGGGGTATGTATAATTTTGAATTTTCTGGATATAGCCTATGAAGTCTTCTTCATCGAAATGAATTTCAATTCATTTCGTCTAACGTAAACCAAAAATTATAGAGGGTGGAAAGGGCATAGATACAAATGTTTGTATCAGCATTTGAGGGCGACGTGATTATCCAGTTTTGTCGCTATTTTCTAAAGTTTTGTTCATGAGGAACATTTCACGATGTTTTTAGGATGCCTATTCCAGACGTTTGGTGACTGTTTACGTAACAGGCCACACGGTAAATCCTTTTCTACTCTGGGCCCTTTGCTCTACCCGACTATAGTTGATGTGATTTGAGGGAAAAATATCGATCGCACTCTTCAACCTACGTAACATTACTTCTTTTTTTTTTCATACAATATTAATTGATTAAGATTCATAATACATTCAGGGTTTCTGAAAAATAGTGAACACAATATCGTTATAATGCTGCATTTAAGTTTGGCTTTAATGAACAAATACATAACTGAAATCAACATGTTAGCATTTGTACTTTCAGTTCTTTAAATTGCTCTTACAAGAATGGCAAATTAAAATTAAACTTCAACACCTAAAAACACCTTCTCTTTTTGTTGCTTAGTTGTGCTGTTCACAACTATAGGACCTTTTAGTAAAATATGTTTTAGTCTCTCTAGCACGTATATTAATTTTAGTTTGGTATTGACACATATACTGCAGTGAAGATTCGTGTTTTAGGAAGATGGATTTAGAAATCACCGATGAAACAGTCGCTTGCAGCATTGACAATTTCCCAGTTTTGGTGTAAATAAAATGAATATCTGCTAATTCAGCATATGTAAAACCATTCATTGTGGAAAGCAAAGGAAAGTTATAGAACTAACCATTTCCGAAATATTCCCTGATTTTGAAATTTACAATACTTGAAACTTTGCTCAAATGGGAAATCGTTACTCACTTTCTTCATTGTGGTTGTTCTAAGAGAAGAAGTTTCAATCGCATTACATACCAACCGGCTTTTGAAACACATGAGCATCGCTTTAGCTTGGTATATCACCTTGTTTTCCTTCTATTTACAAAGAGTTATTTCTGCTATTGTTTATCCTGATTGGAACGAAGTAGAGAGAATAATAAGATTTCCAAGAATGGCGTGTGGCAGAATAGGTAGAGAAAGTCACGTTAATCGAATAAATCAGATAATTTTTATTCGGAGAGTCTCAAAACATGTATTTCCGGTTAAATGTCGGTACCAATTTTTTTTAGCAGAGCACAATACTTCCCTTACATACGTGTATACCTTTACATGGGTATGTAATAGGGAACGCAATAACTCGACTTTATCCCATTTTTACTTTCTCTGCATGTGCTATGTACATAGTGTATAGAGAAGGTATTGCACTCCACCCAAAAATTCGATACCGAGATTTCACCGGAAATATATGTTTTAGGGTCCCCTGTAACTAAAAAAAAAAAAAAAAAAGCATTTTCAGAAAAAGGTCCGGGTGTGCCTGTGAACACGATAACTCAAAAACGAAAAGTCGGTAAAATACTAAACTTGGTATTTAAGTTAAGTATCTTCCAGGGATGTGACACGAAGATTTTGAGAAAAAACCCGTACCCCAAACTACTCTTTATATGGAACTTTTTTCGAAATTTTTTATTTTCTTAAAAATGACTCTAACGATTTTGATGAAAATATCATATATTAAAGATACTTACCTGGCAAATAAAATGTATATCTTGAATTTTCTGGCAACATCCTCTAAAGACTACTTTATTCTGGATGAACTTTTCGGAATTTTGCATAACTGCTAAACCGCAAGAGATGGATAAAAAATTACCACACAAGAAATGTAGAGCACGTTAAAACACTCAATTTATGTTATATATACATCTTTTTCGCGGAGTTGGTCGTTTTTGAAATATGCCTTGTTTTTGGTTTCACCTTTAAAAACTTATACAGGAATTTGTCAACTCCTGTCCATATAAGCAAAGGAACTTCATTCACATAGAACCAGCTATTGACTATCACTTTAACCTCTGATACTCCCTTATTTCGTTTCTACTTACAAGGAAGCAAGCAATAAGACCATTTCTGCTAATTTTCTCTCGATTAGCGCTATAAGTAATCAGAAGCATAAGCATTTTAACAATAATTTGTTGCACATAAGTAGAGAACGTCATCTGAATGGAACACATTGATTTTTTAAAACTATTCCTAGATATATTAATAATACATTTCCCGTACTCAGTGTAATATCTAGCAAACCTAGATAGATACCGGCAAACAATTCTCCCTGGGAAAATGGAAAAATCTAGAATTGCGAATGCTACACCAAATGTCATGTGACAAAAATTATATTTCACTGAGGTCTATAGTTTACAGATTTAAAAATAAAATGCTGATGTTCTCCATCCAGTAAGATTCTCTACATCTCTGTAACAAATCATTATTATTAGTAGTATTATTATTATTAATACCGTATTCTTTTATCTACTTCATGCTAATTGAGTTAAACATTATTAAAAATAGCTATAATGCTTCCTTGTAAGGAGAAGGGAAATTAGGGAGTTCATTATGTTAAAGCAATAGTCAAATATTTTAAAAGCCGGTTTCCATGTTATTGAAATTAATTTCTTTGCGTTGCCAGTGTTAACAAATTCCCGTTAGAGTAAAGTTTTAAATTAAGAACTGAAGCTTTCCTGGCGACGTATTAATTCAAAATCTTTTACCTGGCTAGAAGCCCGAGAAGATTTTGAATTAAAGTTTTAAATGTTTTAAAACTGAAACCAATAATAAGAAATATCTCGGAAACCAACTAAAATGTATATTACAAAATGCGTGTTTTACAAGATCTACGCTTTTTGTGTATTACCTTTTTGTTTACCGTTTATGTAAAATTCCCAAAATTCACCCAGAATAAAGAGCTCTTCAGAGGCTATTCCTAGAAAATTCAAAATACAAATTTTATCTTTTATGTAGATATCTTTAATATACGCACTTTAACATAAATTGTTGGAGCCATTTTGAGAAAATCAAAATTTTGAAAAATTGTCCATGTAAAAGGCAGTTTGGGGTTAGGGAATTTTCCTCAAAATCTTCGTAACCCATCCTTGGAAGATACTAAACTTAAATACAAATTTGGTATTTTATAGACCTTGAGTTATCGTGTTCACAGACACACGGACACACACACACGGGCCTTTTTTTGAAAATATTTTTTTTAATACAGGGGACTCTAAAACGTATATTTCCGGTGAAATTACGGTATAGAATTTTTGGGTGGAGTGTATTACCTTGTACTATTTATAGAAAGTAAAAATTAAAATACGATAATAATAATAATAATAATAATAATAATAATAATAATAATAATTAAAAATGTAGATTATTTATTGGCTGGAAGGGTCTTTAATTGAAACCCGTTACAGACTTCATTATTTGGAACATATGTTGATATTTTGTAACCTACGGTTTTACTTTCGCGTGGTCAAACGCGGCGGAGGACGATGGATTTTTTTCAGGTGTAAAAATCCTTAGCATGGCTTCCTTCGGAAGGGAAGTAAAGCAGTGGGTCCCGGGTAGTAGATTTACGGCACGTAAAAGAACCTCAAGCCTGATAGAGAGGCCTCTGAGCAAAATTAAGGGGTCTTTCACGCCCAGTATAGAATGGGACGCTGTGAACCATAGCAGTTAACAAGACATTTCCATTTTTTTACTTTCTCTTATATGTACATTTACATTCCTGCATATTACTAGAGATAACATTTTATCGCATCTAAAATTCGACATCGTTATTTCACCGGGAAAGTATATTTTGAGGTCTCCTAAGCCCCCCCCCTCCCAATCATTTTTAGAAAAATTATGTGCTTGTGTGAGTGTGTGTGTGTGTGTGTGGAATTAATCATTTCCGAGAAATTCCTGTTTAATGGTATAACTTTTGGAATACATAAGCGTTTCTCAAACGGGCAGGGGCTATTAGTGTTTATTTTGTTAAAGACAAATGACCATGCAAAGAGAACCGAATTTCAGTTCTATCGCAAAACAACAGTTTTAAAAATGATTATGGCTTTAGCCTTGCATATTCCCTTATTTCCCTGTTACTTATAAAATACTAAGTAATGAGACCATTTCTACTAGTCTTTATCTTGATTAGTATGAACTAGATAGAATTGTAACAATAGTTTGTTGAAGAGAAGGTAGAAAATTTTATGTGAATGGAACACATCATATTTTTTTTTCTTACGACCATTTTCTACTGAAATAGTTTAGGTTTTTTGAGAACATAAAGCACACACGCTGACAACGTTGTAGCGGCTGCCAATCAGCGGTAATGTTACTCTCCCTTTCAATACCCGAAGTAATCAGGGCGTAAACAGTTTCACTTTCGTCGAATGTCCCGTACTCATATGTGCAATTAATTGTTTCGTGTGTATAACATTCTAATATTACATCAGTGCACATTCGGTAACCTAAACTCTGACTCAACAGCATTAAATTTAAATCGGTTTTCAAACGATACTGGTGAAAACAAAACTAATATGAAACAAAAAATATCACATGAGGTATGAGCGTATTAACGGCGGGGGACACCTCGGTAACTGCGACCAAGTACTATCTATTTTGGCCTACCACCCCCCCCCCCCAGGGAAGGGTTTGAGGAGGGGAAACCACAAGCCAGCACACAGGAAACGACGGAGCTAAGCCACGGAGGCTATACAGGCGCCGGGGGGCCGGAAGGAGGTCTCTACAACGGCACCTAGCCGCAACTGGGAGCAACCAACCGTGCCATCTGCCTGCAAAGCTCATGCTTAGGCTTAGTAAAATGTCACATAGGCTATTACAAAGTCTACTAATTGCACAGCAAAATAACAAACTATAAACCAAATGATTCACACGATTCACAGCTAACATAAACATTATTTGCTATTTAGACAAAAAGCGCGAAACACCTACTGTGCCCAAAAATGTCGTTATAAAAACGAAAAATTATTTGACAGTTAAGTTCAGCAACTTCCAAGGATGTAACCCAAAGAGTTTAAAGAAAATCCCCATCCCCAACTACCGGCAATTTAATTTATTTATTTAATTTCATTATTTTTTTCTCATTTCCTTTGATTTAACTCTTTTTTAAACATAGGGATAAAAGGGTAGATCATTAAGGGTAGCTCGTTTCCAGTTACCCAGTATACAGTTTTTTTTTAATTTTTTTAGTTAATAGTTATTTAGTATTAAAATGTTTATACATTTTTATATTTTAATATATTTTTATTTTATTAATTTTAAATACATACATACATACATACATACATACATACATACATACATACATACATACATACATACATACATATAAAATTATAATGTTTGTATATGGTGAAGGTTTAATAAAGTTAAATCTGTAGGTATACGTCCCGGTATATGTAACTAGGTGCCGGGATGGAGTATTGCAGACTTTATTTATTTATTTATTATCTCCAACTACCTATTAGTGCAACATTTTAGTAAAATGTTGATTTTCTCAAAAATATCTACAACGCTTTTTATTAACATAGCATATGTATAAGATATTCTCATGATAAAAGAAATGCATATCCTGAATTTTCTGGGAATAGCCTCTGGACATATCTTCGTTCTGGATGACTTTATTGTAACTGGTAAACATAAGAAATAGACACAAACTTAAACACAAAAACACAGTTTATGTTAAGCACATTTTTATGTAATTAATCATTTCAGATATATTCCTTGTATTTGGATTCAAACAGGAAGACCCCATTCATTCGTATTTCTTATGCTTTACTCCTGGATATGCTAAGAGAACCGAATTTCAATGTCAATCGAATAGCGGCAAATATTTAACTCTCGCTTTAGCCTAGCCTGTTTCCTTATCCCCTTAAGTAACCAGGCCATTTCTGGTAATATTATCTCGATTGTAACAGTGCTTAACGCTCGCTTTTACTACATAAGCACCGCAGGCGATGATGGAGGACCGGTGGAATGTTATTTTTTTTGGGATAGTGTTTAACGCCCGCTTTTACTACTGAGGCACCACAGGTGATGACACTGATGATACATGGAATGAAGATGGAGCACCGGTGGAATGTGATGGCGGGGGAAAGGGGGGAACCCGGAGAAAACCCGCCCCTGCACCGCTTTGTCCACCACAAATCTCATATGTGGTCAATTGGGATCGAACCCGGCCATCTAGGTGAGAGGCAAGTGGTCTAACCACTCAGCCACGGCGCGGCCATGTGGAATGTGATGGTGGGGGAAATTGGAGAACCCGGAGGAAATCCGTCCCACGTACGGTCTGCTGGGATCATACCCAGGCCGCCTTGGTGAGAGACGAGTGGGCTAACAACTCGGTCTATTTAACATGAAGAAAAATCGTTTGTAAGAAAATAATTTGTTTTCAGAAATGTAGCAAACGCCATAAGAATGGTATACATCAGATTTTTACTTGAAGAACGTTCAATATTAAGAATGTTTGAGACCCACCTGTTGCTGCGAGTCCCGGTCCACTGTTTGAGAATCCCTCAGTGGACTTGTAATTCTTTTGCAGAACTGGACGGAGGTAAACAAAGCAGAGGCAGCATCAATTTCATCTAAATCTTATTAAGGACTGCTCATCAAATAATGATGAGGGTGGTTCGGTGAGAAGCGCCCTGTAATCCAATAACCTGCCCCGATAATCGACCTTGATGAATGGCGGTACGCGATGGGATCTGACGGCGATGGATGTCTTTCTGAAGGCGTTAGTGTTCGGCCGAGTCCTGGATAAGGACGTGGTAAATCCCACCTTACCACTTCATTCATTTCCCACCTCTGGTATAAACAACTCTTGCTAGGAAGATGGATTTTTACTTTCTCTATACGCATTATGTACATAGTGTATAGAGAAGGTATTGTAATGCACCCAAAATTCGATACCGAGATTTCACCGGAAATATATGTTTTGAGACCCCCTAAATCCAAAAAATGCCCATGTGTGTGTCTGTAGGTAGCATAGCTCAAAAACGAAAAGACTGTTAAAAACCAAACTTGGTATTTAGGTTTGGTATCTTCCAAGGATACGACAGGAAGATTTTCAATAAAATTCCCCCACCCCAAACTACCCTTTTTATGGAAAAAATTTCGAAAATTTTGACTATCTAAGAAATGGCTGTAACTATTTTGATTAAAATCTCTTATATTTAAGATATTTACATGACAAATAAAATGTATATCTTAAATTTTCTGGGAATAGGCTCTCAAGACTACTTGATTCTGGATGAATTTTACGGAATTTTGCATAACTGCTAAACCGTAAGAGATAGACAAAAATTACCTCACCAAAAATGTAAAGCACATTAAAACACACACTTTATGCTATATACATTTTTTTCTTGGAGTTGATCGTTTTTGAGATATTCCTTGTTATTGGTTTCAGCTTTGAAAAACTTATACTTTTCTAATGCAGGAATTTGTCAACTCCTTTTCATACAAACAAAGGAACTTCAGTCTAATAGCAATCAACTTTTGACTATCACTTTAACCTATGGTATTCCCTTATTTCGCTTCTTCTTACAAGGAAGCAAGTAATAAGACTATTTCTGCTAATTGTTTCTGGATTAGCATGAAGTAAATAGAAGCATTAGTTTTTTAACAATAATTTGTTGCAGAGATGTAGGGAAGGGCATGTGAATGGAACACATCAGATATATTGTTTTAGTGTGTAATGGTTTGGGAAACGGCAATTGTGATGAGCTATGAATATATTCTAATATAAATTATACATTATTGTATTTGTAATGTTATAACACACCCAAGAAAGTTTATCAGTTAGAATCAGTTGAAAAATTAATACACATATGAAAACCGTTCGGGCGGTTGCTCTAAGCATTGAGCTACTGTAACAACATACCGGTACGACATTCAATTCTGCAAATGATTTGTGTTTTACCCGCTTCAACCAACCGGTATGTCTCCTAACTTCAGAGAACACCTTAATGGTGACTTACATATCATAAAATACTTAGGGAATATTCACATGGATATGTCAACTATTCGGCAATTTGGAAAAAGTTCACTTTAAACGCAGAAGAGATTAATGAATTTTTCTAAGTGAAATATGTACTTATCGTAATATTGAGCCATAGTTTTATTTGGAGTATGTTGCGGAAGTGGTTAGTTCTGGAAAAATTAATGCTTCAAGTTTTTATGAATTTCGGACGTTTTGTATCTTAGAAGATAAACGAACGGCTCTCACTGATTGAGAAGGTATGAATCTCATCGGTTACTTGTTCTGCCAACTGATATGAGTCGATGTTGTGGCCAGTATTATTCGAGGATTTGATCACGTGATAAGTCATTCGAATTGTAAAAGAAATAAGTAATGGCCATGAGGTAGTGCATATCTGGGTCTTAATCAAATTTCACTTCGTAAAATCCTTTCGTTCTACTCCTTTAATTATATTGGATGAATGCTTTGTCAACATTTTCACAGAAGGGTTTAATAATGAGAATTCTATTAATAGAATTTGCTGATTAAATAAGTGTAAGTTGAGTTATTTTCGGTGTATTGAGTTTTATTCAGAGTAAATTTTTGAGCTGTTTATGATATATGAAGGGATACTTGAAAGAGTATTTGTTTAAGTGTAAATATGAACTTAAGGAAAGCATTTGTGGATTTTTTAAAGCAGCTGATGTATAGTATCAGCCGAAACATTAAGGTAAGCTGAAGGTGAATAAACCTTGCGTTTTGTAAGTGCAAGCGAAGACCGTTAGGCCGTAGCGAGCCGCAGCAAATGACGGGTCGTCGGTTTCGAGCTTTCTTTGAGATTAAATTAGGTTTAGTGTAAATGAGCTCGGTCACAATAAGGGCTAAAATCGAGTCCTGAAAACTATTTCTAAGGGGTTTAGAAAAAACAATGCAAACTAGGGTTTTTGGAGAGAGGAAAAAAAAGGCCTGAAATCCGTTTTGCAATCAAAGTAAACTTTTATTTTTATTATTATATTGGCAATACTGTGATATTAACGCCCTGCCAAGGGTATGTGCTTAATTATTAGAATCAACTTACCGTGTGCTTATGATAAAAAGTCAGCATTAAGGTCTTCTCTGAAGTTATGAGACATGTCGGTTGGTTGACCTGGTAAAAACATTAATCAGTTGGAGGACTGAATGTCACTCCGGCATGCTGTCACAGTAGCTCAAAGGTTAAAGCAATCTAAGGAGAATGCAAGAGCCGTGTCAAAACTCGGCGGTGGTGTTGAATTTTTGAGCTGATTCTAACAGTATAACTTATTTGTTTGTTAGCGACGCAGTCAACTGCCAGAAGCATATCAGCGCTGCAGTTCTGCAAGAATTTCTCCCCCTGCAGTTCTCCCGGAATTTACAGGCCAGTAAATTTGCTAACATAGGGGAATATACAAGACTAAAGCGATAGACAAATCAGTATCATCGCCTGCGGTTCTTTTGTAATAAAAGCGGGCATTAAACACTATAAAAATGTTCCAAAAGTAACTCTTTACATGTATTGACATTATATACATCGTTAAAATTCATAAAGTAACATAAAACAATTGTGAAATAATATAATTACTTGCACATTTACAAATAACAGTATAAAGCTTTATACAGACATTTCAGGATAATAATCTGCAGAGCTTTGAATAGACAATGAACATAAATCAACCAAACTCATTCAGAAACCACTGCAGTAAATATAAGATGCAGCTTTATTGCATGGAAAGAAAAGAATCTCTCCCTATCACTCAAAATATGTTTGGTAATCTACAAGTTTGTTCGGTATCGAGCGCTTATCCTTCCGTAATTTTTCAATCGTCATTATCTTTCAGTGTTCTTTGGTTTATCTACTAGTAGAAACTGAACGAGGCCAGGCGGTGAGCAATGCTAGATAGTGCAACACGCATCGAAACGAACTATAGAGACTTCGCCTACTCCATCACGTCATAGTTATACTCTGTGTGCGCCGAATTTTATTCTGGCAATTTCGTGACCCCTCACCGAGCCCTAATAACGAATGTGTGTATATTGTTTTATGGCCTGTCCTTGCACTGCATAGGGTTTATATATCGACATTCAAAAATGTATATTTGCCAATCAGGGCAAAGGGAAAGGATACATAGCAACTGGACAAGTTCATAAGAGACATGGAGCAGTGTTCCCTGATTGAGCGAAAAGTCACCGATTGGGCCACTAAAATCCACTTTTTACGAGCAAATTTTGATGAAGGCGATTTGGGATTTTTGGGCTAGTAAAATATTTCTGCAAAATATAACTTTTATTAACGTCTGTTTTTAACTTTAGGCGCCGTTTGGAAGGGAAGAGAGCTCTAAATCTAAATTGACGAAATCTTCTCTGATGTGAGTAAAACTTATTTATACAATGTTATTTTATGCGTGCCAATAACTACTTTTTTTTTTTTTGCGCGATAAAATTAATTTGCGGTACTTATTAATATTGTTGCTATGGATGGATCATAAGTTGGCATTCTCACTTGCAACATGGTTTCATAAAAGCAAAAGAAATGTCAGTGCTGGTAATTAATGTTTCATTACACTTCTTATATATTAGAATAGTTGGTTTAGTTTTATCGATATTTTAACAATTGAATAGCAACACATAGCAGAATCGGCTCGTAAAATGTAACATCTATTGTTCTGTTAATAAGATTATATGGTTATAAGTCTATATGTCTATAAAGTAACCCTCAACTGAGGGAAGTAATTAATAAAATAAATACCAATTAATTTTTCAATATAATTATCGGCGCATACACCTCGCATTTTCATACTCTTTCCTGAATCTGTGTCAGCGCAGCTCACACTAGTTAGTATTCCAATATCATGCCCTTTATTAAGATTGTGCTATACTTACAGAGATACTAACTATAATCATCTTTTGAAAATATTCCAGGATTGTGTGTGTGTGTGGGTGTTTGTGTATATAAACTAGTAAAATAAATTGCGTATTTTGATAACAATATTGGGCGACTTCAATTGAAACTTTGCGATTTTTTTAATGGTTTGGGCGAAATTTTGAGAAATGCTTTTGGCAACACTGGCATGGAGTAGAGTGAACGATGATATTGAACGAAGAGGAAACACAATGAAGCTAATACACATAAATATCACAGCAGGTTAGGTACATAGAGTATGTAAATAAAGAAACGCACTTTGACAAATCATGCGCCAGATGTCTTGTTGCCGTTTTGCATGTCAAGGAGTCTCGGGTCACGCTAATAGCGAGGGTGCCAGTTCATTCCATTAAAAGTTGCTTGCCTGCTTCCTCCTGCTGCTGCTTGGTCCCCAGAGTAACGTCATACACGAGTTAGTAGCTGGTCACCTTCTATTGCGGGATGTCATGTCACGAAATCTCAACCCCAATTCGATTACAATAACCCCAAGTTTTGTTCCAAATAATGCAATTGTCTTGACATATGTTCCCTTGTCACTATGCATGAAAAACTGCACTCCAACTTTCGGGGACATCAGCTGATAAATAAATAACACGAAACAATAAGAAAAGTGACGGTGCTTCTACTTCATCCGTTTAGATGGGTTCCAAATTCATTTCATCTCCATTTGATTCATATCTGTTCTTTAAGTTAAAAGGTCATTCGTTCTCTTTGTGACAAGTTAAGACTTTGGAATTCTATGTGAATGCTAACTTCAGTTACTCTCCTGCAAGATTCAAAGGGCTCCACTTTAATTAATTTTGTAACTGAATGAAATACCTATAATGAATTCCATAAGGTTTTAATATTCACTGTAATATGACATTTTATTTTAAAAAGTCTGATGTGTTCCATTCACATGACTTTTTCTACCCCTGTTTCAAATTATTGTTAAAAAGCTTATTCATATATCTACTTCATGCTAATCGAGATAAACATTAGCAGAAACGGTCGTATTATTTAGTTCCTTGCAAGTAGAAGGGAAATAAAGAAGTACACCAGGCTAAACCAACAGTCGAATGTTTTAAAATGTGGTTGCTATGGGACTGATATCCATTTTTTATCTATTTATTTCTTTTATTGCGTGGCCAGAGTTGACAAGTTCCCGCATGAGAAATGTTTAAATATTTTAAACTGGATCCAATAACAAAGAATATCTGAAAAACGGTCAACTCCACGAAAAAAAAATGTATATGATATAAATTGAGTGTTTTGACTGGCTCTTCATTTTTTTGTTAAGTAAGTTTTTGTTTACTAGTTATGGAAAATTCCGCAAAATTCATCCCGAATAAAAATGCCTTCAGAGGCCATTACTAGCCTTACTTATATGATTAAGTTTTATACTTTTTGGGTGAATTAATAATACCAAACATATATTTGTCCATTAATAAATTCTTAGAAAAATAATAGGGAGGAAAATAATAGTTAATAAGATTTTATTAGAGTAGAAAAATATTTCAAAAGAAAATTCAAGATACACATTTTATTAGTGATGGAAGTAGTTTTAATATGTGATATTTTAATAAAAATCGTTTGAGTAATTTTTGAGAAAATCAAAACTTTTGAAAAATTGTCCATGTAAAGGGTAGTTTGAGGTGTGGAAGATTTGCTTGAAAATCTTCGTGTCGCATCCTTGGAATTACTAAATATAATACCAATTTTGGTATTTAATGGTCTTTTCGTTTTTTAATTAAGCTGTCCACAGACCCACACACATGGACCTTTTATATAAACATGCTTTTTTCGGGGCAAGGGGACCCCAAAACATATATTTCCGGGAAAATCTCGGTATCGAATTTTTGGGTGCAATACAATACCTGCTCTATACACTATGCACATAGTACGTGTAGAGAATGTAAAAATCTAATGTGTTCCATTCACTTGACTTTCTCTACTTGATTCATTCACAAACTTTTCTTACAGGATATTAATCTTTTATTTACACCATGCTAATTGTGATAAATATTAACAGAAATGTAATATTACCTGCTTTCTTGTAAGTAGAAAGGAAATAAGGGGATACGCTAGGCTAAACCGATAGTCAAAACCTTTAAAATCCGGTCGCTATGTGGAACAATTAAAATGCTTTCTCCTTTCTGCCAAAAATAAACAAAAAAGAGACAAAAAGAAAGACAACTTCCCGTTTGAAAAAGTTTAAGTAGCATAAAATTGAAGTCAACTACACGGAATATCTCGCAAACGGTTTACTCTACAACAAAAATGTATATTACATAAAGTGTGAATTTTAAGGAGCTGCACATGTTTTATGATGTAGTTTTTTATCTGTCTGTCTCTTATGGTTTAGCTGTTAAATAAAAGGTATGCAACAGTCATCTAGAATTAAGAGGTCTTCAGAGATTATTCCCAGAAAAGTCACGAACTACATTTCCTTTGTCAGAAAGAGCCTTCAATATATGGTATGTTAATCAAAAGAATTAGAGTCATTTTTAAGGAAATCAAAACGCTCGAAAAATGCTCCATGTAAAGGGTAGTTGGGTGTGGGGGAGATTTTTCTGAAAATCTTCGTGTCGCAGCTTTGGAAGACATGAACTCAAACACCAAGTTCGATATTTAACCTAATTTTCGTTTTTGAGTTATGCTGCCCTGAGACACCCACACACATATCCATAAGCAAAAACGTTTTTTTATGATTTTTTTATTCAGAGGACCGTAAAACATTTATTTCCGGTGAAATCTCGATATCGAATTTTTGTGTGAAATACAATGCCTTCTCTATCCACTATGTACTTGTACATGCTAAAGAAAGTAGAAAGACACTCGGTTACTTTCAGCGAGAAAAACTGCTAAATTTTCAACCATGAAACGGTTAACTTGTTTTCCCTCGAAGTTACAGCTTCAGAGAGGAACTCGACGTTCTTTAATAATTCTTGTATACTATTTCATCCGAGGTATATTTTTAAAGAAATGCATATGTTGCTCAAGTTTAAATAACCAGCCATTAAATGAAATGCTGAAAATAACCGGCTCTAATAAATATTCGCAAAACCTCTTTATATTAAACTATCCTACACAACCTTATTTTTTGGACAATTTTTTAGACTCATTTTAACCTATTCTGCGGTTTTACAGCTCAGAGGATTTTTTGAGACATAACGGAGTCATTTTAAGTTAAACACCACTATGATACTATAAGTTAAGATGTTAAAGAAGCCTTTAATAGAGTGTGGCGTAGTCCAATTTCTATAAACTTATTAAGTTAAACTCCGATTAACTTATTAGTTGTATTATTGAAGATTACTTATCTTTTCAAGCTTATATCTATCAAATACTATAGGAAATGGCACATCCTAAATAAAATTTGGTTTAAATCTTTGTACATTATGTTTATGTGCGCTTTTTAGGAACTCTGAAACATTAGCAAGCACTTTATACAAAATGAATTCAAAATTCTACAATAATTTTAAATGTCTTTAAAAAAATTATCAAATTGCTATCAGTGTGTTATTTTAGGTCTATGCTCTGGGTAAAATGACATACATCCATCATGGTCAGCAAAATATTACAAAATTTACTGACAACAGTTGCAAAACCCATGACAATATGAAAAAAAATATAAAACAACATAAATGAGATGCAAAAGAAAGTTGCTTTGATTTAAAATAACGTCGGCTCTTATACTATTCAGAAAAAGAACTATGAAAAATATATGAAACAATAAAACATCAAATTAGAGACATTTTGGCCTACAGTGTTAATTATAGTGTAATTTAGGATTAGCATTAGAGCCATATAAGATATGTTATCATTAGTGCTCATGGCTCAATGTCTGTAGTGTAATCTGATAATTTTATGAAAATTAAATCACGAAAAACACTTGATATTACTGACACTATTTCTTTATACAAAGAAGTCACTGAAGCTAGTTGTTACACAGTTGACAAATAAAACTTTTGCTTGTGTGGAGTCTCAATAGCACCACTATATGCTTTTTAGTTAGTGTTTTCCAGGATCCACTAAAGTCCTGCACTCTATTTTCTTCTTCTGCTACTGCATCTTTAAAATGATTTGACATTTTGCATTAGCCCTCTGTGATTTTATGAGCCCATTTTCTCTTTTTTCTGCTTCTTTATTTCTCAAACGTTTTATTAAAGGGCTTGTAATTAACACCTGACTCCCGGTAGATTTAACACCTTTTATATCTCTCTCCCTCTCCCGCCCCTGTCTCTCTCCTCTCTCTGCATTTGCATAATACGAGGTGTTAGTGATACTACCAAAGCTTGTCTAAATGTCTTCAGCACTGGGCAGGCCCACTTCTACGGATTGCATTGTGGCATTATTACTTTCTCTATAAGTACTATGTACATAGTGTATAGAGAAGGTATTGCACTCCACCCAAAAATTTGATACCGAGATTTCACCGGAAATATATGTTTTAGGGTCCACTGTAACCAAAAAGAGCATTTAAAAAAAAGGTCCTTGTGTGTTTGTGTGTGTGTGTGTGTGTGTGTGTCTGTGAACAAGATAACTCAAAAACGAAAAGTCGGTAAAATACCTAACTTGGTATTTAAGTTTAGTATCTTCCAGGGATGCGACTCGAAGCTTTCGAGAAAAATCCCCCTATCCCAAACTACCATTTACAGGGATCATTTTTTGAAATTTTGATTTTCTTAAAAATGGCTCTAACGATTTTGATTAAAATGTCGTATATTAAAGCTATTTACCTAACTACTAGAATGTATATCTTGACTTTTCTGGGAATAGCCTCTGAAGACTACTTTATTCCAGATGAATTTTACGGAATTCTGCATAACTGCTAAACGGTAAGAGATGGACAAAAACTCGCCACACACAAAAATGAAGAGCACGTTAAAACACACAATTTATGTTACATACATTTTTTTCGTGGAGTTGGTAATTTTTGTGATATTCCTTGTTTTTGGTTCCACCTTTAAAAAGCATACTTATCTCCTACAGGAATTTGTCAACTCCTGTCCATACAAACAAGGGAACTCCAGTCACATACCAAACACCCTTTGACCACCACTTTAACAGACGATACTCCCATATTTCGCTTCTACTTACAAGGAAACAAGTAATAAGACTATTTCTGCTAATGTTTTTCTCGATTAGCATGAAGTAAACCAAGGCATAAGCTTTTTAACAATAATTTGTTGCAAAGATGTAGAGAAAGTCATGTGAATGTTACACATCTGATATTTTATTTTTTAATTCTACACATTTCTCACTGGGCAGTTAAAGTGATCCGAAAAGATATTCCGATTAAGTGGATTTATACCATACGCTTCAATACCAGAAATTGCGTTCTGGACTGTAGCGGCATCAAATAAGCAGCGCAGAATAATTTGGAAATTTGAAATGAAGTAACTGACCTCCCTGGATTATTCTTCAACTACTTGCTCACTTCTCTGTTGAAGTATGAAACAAAATGTGACACTCAGGTCAGAATGAAGGCCCTCGGGTAAAATGATACACCGCGAATAATTTGGTATGTCGTTTTACCCCAAGTTGGCTACCCTGATTGTTGAAACAGTAGCCTAAGTAATTATAATGTACTGTTGAATCAAATTACATAAACTTGTTGCTTACATTATGAGCCTGAGCTGGACACTGATTTTATGGAAGGTTGAATAACATACTCACTACAAATGCTGATATAGCTTCACTCCATAATTGTACAAGAAATATAAAAATCTGATGTGTTCCATTCACACGAATTTCTCTACATGGCTATAACAAATTATTGTTAAAAAAGCATACTTATTCCTCTATCTACTTTATGATAAACGAGCTAAACATTAGCAGAAATTGTCTTAATTACTTGCTTCCTTGTAAGTAAAAGGTAATTAAGGGAATACACTAGATCAAAACGATAGTGAAATAGTCTTATTACTTGCTTCCATGCAAGTAGAAGCGAAATAAGGGAGTAGCATAGGTTAATGTAATAGACAAAAGCTGGTTTCTATGTGGCTGAAGTTCCTTTGTTTGTATGGACAAGAATTGACAAATTCCTGTATGAGAAAAATACAGGATTTTCAAAGCTGAAACTAAAAACAGGAAATATCTTAAAAAAGATCAACCTCACGAAAAAAATGTATATAACATAAATTGTGTGCTTTAACGTAGTCTATATTTTTTGTGTGCTAAGTTTTTGTTCATCACTTACGGTTTAGCAGTTATACAAAATTCCGTAAAATTGATCCAGAATAAAGTAGTCTTAAGAGGCTATTCCCAGAAAATTCAAGATGTACATTTTATTTGTCAGGTAAATATCTTTAATATACGATATTTTAATGAATATCGTTACAACCATTTTTAAGAAAATAAGAATTTTCGAAATTTTTGTTCATGTAAAGGGTAGTTTGGGGGATTTTTCTCAAAATGTTCGTGTCGCATCCCTGGAAGATACTAAACTTAAATACAAGTTTGGTATTAACGACTTTTAATTTTTTAGCTATCGTGTTCACAGACACACGGATACACACACAAGGACCTTTTTGTGAAAATGCTTTTTTTGGATATAAGTGACCCTATAATATATTTCCAGTGAAATCTAAGTATCGAATTTCTATACACTATGCACATAATGCGTGTAGAGAAAGTAAAAATACAAATGTTTGCTTGCAACAGAAAACCCCCACGCATTACAAATCTGTCATTTTCCCTCAACATTAACTGGATCCTAAATGTAGCTCTCAAAAGAGGAATAGAAACACCCAAACTGCAATTTCTCAAATGTGTATAAGAATATACATGCAAGGATTACATCATAAATGTACAAATACGAAAACTAAAGAAATAAAAGATAAGTTAACAAAATGAAATGGCAATGGTGCCAACATATAGATAAATAGATAACAACGCCAATAGCAAACAAGCATTCGAATACAAACAGAAGATTGACGTTTTAGGACGACTAAGGAAGATGGGAAGATATCTTTGTGGCGGAACCGGCTATTTAGTTTAACCGTGTAGAGAAAGAACAAGAAGAAGAATTTCAAAGTATACTGGGATTTTATATATTGAATTTGTTAAAATTGTAATACTTACTTTCTCTACACGTAGGTACTATGTACATAATATATAGGAAGGTATTGTGTTGCACCCAAGAATTCGATACAGAGATTTCACTGAAAATATATGTCTTAAGGTCCCCTGAGCCTAAAAACAGCAAAGTCCGTAGGCAGCAAAGTCCAAAAACGAAAAGTCAGTTAAATACCAAACGGTATTTAAGTTGAGTATCTTCCAAGGATTTGACACGAAGATTTTCAAGAAAACGCTCCCTACTCCAAACTACCCTTTACATAAATGTTTTTCGAAAATTTTGATTTTCTCAAAAATGGCTCTAACAATTTTGATTAAAATACCTTAATATAATTTTATGTCAAACAAAATGTATATCTTGAATTTTCTGGGAATAGCCTCTGAAGACCTCTTCATTCTGAATGAGTTTTGTGAAACCGGCAAATCGTAAGAAATATTCGAAACTTCCTACACAAAAATGAAGATTTCATTAAAAAAAACAGTTTATGTCACATATATTTTTTGTAGAGTTAACTATTTTCGACATTTCCCGGATTATTAGTTGCAATTTTAAGCCACTTAAACATTTCTCAAACGGGAAAATATCTTTCTTCTCATTTCTCGTTTGTTTACTCCTGGCAGGCAAAGAAAATGAAAGTTAAATTTTTTCACATAACGACTGGTTTTTAAAGGATGAGACTATCACTTTAGTCTGTGCATTTTCTTATTTCGCTTCTACTTACAAGGAGCTAGTAATAAGACTAATTCTGCTAATGTTTATTTTGATTACCATGATGCAGATGGAAGAATAAGTTTTTTAAAAATAATTTGTTACAGAATGTACAGAAAGTAATGTGAATGGAACACATCAGATTATTTTAGGATTAAAAATGTACCAAATACCATAGATGAGCTCAAACTACAAAAACTAGAAATCCAATGACTGGCATAGCTCAAATTATACCATAATTTCCGAATGCTTCCCTTTTACCTCTTTCATAGGAAATAACATGTGGAATTATTCCAAATCCTGGTAGAATTAAAATGTCCAAAAATTTAAAATAGATGTTGGTACAGAATCGGATCTCCACCATAACGCAAGATATAAAATGTGGTGGATAAAATGTGACGTTATATGCGCTGTTAGTAACTAGAATTGTCTTTTGATTCTTTTTAGTGAACGGAAGAGCACAAAAGGCGCTGGCAGTATTTCCGTTTGAATTAACTGATAGAATTGGATTTTGGAGAAGCAAGCACGGACGGTGTGAATCTGCCCGAGTCACGCCGTGTTGCGCAGAGTCAGTCAGTCTGTTACCGTCCCCTTATTAACTCCCTACAGATCTACGGCTCCCCCACCCCCAAGAGATCTGCAGCGATGCGTGTAATTGGATCGCTTGCAGAAATCCTGATCGGAGGACCCTCGTTTGCTTATCTGCCCGATGGCGGTGTCTATGAGGCAAATTATGGACCCCGCCCGTCTCCAACACAAGAGAGACACAATTTTTATTTCACCTCGCTTCGTTATAAATAGCAAGGGAAACTTAACAGGGTGTGTATGTGATTCTCTCTTGGACATCCGCTCCAGCAGAGTCTGTCTGTATTCCCAGCTTGTTCATCTCTCACTGGACACTTGCAAACTGCCCAATACCAGCCTTGCATTCATCCATTGGCTTTCTTGCTCTTATATTCGGGGGCGATAAACTACACGCAGGTAAATTATAGTACCCTAAAAGCCCATCACAGTTTTAGCTGCGAATTTAAAACTACAATTGAGGGCATGTGTGTAAAAAACGGTGTAAACCTCACTTTTAAAAGTGAACAAAACAAAGTTCTATACACACTAAAAATATATATAAGTTGACACAGTAAGTAGTATATTTTATTAGAGTTAGTATTAGAACACTCGCCTCAAATTATTTTTATGCAGGGTCCAAAGTACTTTATTACCTTCTCTACCAAATGTAAACAGCAGTAGAGAAAATATTGTATTTCACCCAAAAATTCCATTCCGAGATTTCACAGAAAATAGATGCTAGGTGGATTACAATACCTTCCTTATCTACTACTAGCTGACCCGGCGAATTTTCTTCCGCCTTAGAAGCAATAAATGACCAGATTTTGGATTTTATTAAGTTCAATTTTTTATTAGAATAATGAATATAAATACAAAAAATCAAGTATTTTAATGATTATTTATTGGCCGTGTATTTTGGTGCGTGGGTTGCACTCTTCATTGAAGCATCTTGTGATAGACGATGTTTTTACTTACCACCAAACGCCTTCCGTTGCACAGTTTTGGTTGCTTTATGTTTCGAAGCATGATTACTACGGAGCCAATCTTTAGTCGTAAATTGTGCGGGAGTTTAAACATTTAATTGGATAGTTGCTCTTCACGTGCAATTTCATTCGCAATGTTTCGAATCCTAGTTGCATTAAGGCTTTGTCGGGAAAGATTCGATTGTCTTGGTCGCGGCATTGTTAATGATAATATCGGCACAATAAGCTAATAGAAACTCGAAATAAACACTATAGACAACAATGCGTTTTTCAGTCTGTTGCGTCTTGTTATACCACGTTTTATGTCACGTCCCATGGAAACGGGATAAAAAGTATCCTTTGTCCGTCTCCTGGTTCTAAGCTACCTCTCCACCGATTTTCAGCCAAATCGGTTCAGCCGTTCTTGAGTTATAAATAATGTAACTAACACGACTTTATTTTATATATATATATATATATATATATATATATATATATATATATATACATAGATGTACATTGTACATACGTGTTAGATAATGTAAAAATCTGATGTGTACCATTCACATGACTTTTTCTATATCCCTGCAACAAATAATTCTTAAAAAGCTTATACTTCTATTTACTTTATGCTAATCAGAAGAAATTAGCAGAAATAGTCTTATTACTCGCTTCCTTGTAAGTAGAAGCGAAATAAGGGACAACCGTAGGTTAAAGTGACAGTCAAAAGCTGGTTGCTATGTCAGTGAAGTTCCTTTGTTTATATGGATAGGAGTTGACAAGCTCCTGTATGAGAAAAGTATACGTTTTTCTTAGCAGAAACCAAAAATAAGGAATGTCACAGAAACGACGAACTCATGTAGTAACTTTTTGTCCATCTCTTACGGTTTAGCAGTTATTCAAAATTTAGTAAAATTCATCCAGAATAAACTACTCTTCAGAGGCTATTCCCAGAAAATTCAAGATATACATTTTATTTGTCAGGTAAATATGTTTAATATCCGAAATTTTAATCAAAATCGTTAGAGCCATTTTTGAGAAAATCAAAATTTTCGAAAAAAGTTACATGTAAAGGGTAGTTGGGGGTGGAGGGATTTTTCTCAAAATCTTCGTGTCGTATCCCTGGAAGATACTAAACTTAAATACCAAGTTTGGTATTTTACCGACTTTTCGTTTTTGAGTTATCGTGTTCACAGACACACGGACACACGGACACATACACACACGGACCTTTTTGTGAAAATGCTTTTTTTGGATATTGGGGACCCTAAAACATATATTTCCGGTGAAATCTCGGTATCGAATTTTTGGATGGAGTGCAATACTTTATACACTATGTATATAGTGCGTATGGAGAAAGTAAAAATGACTAAAATCAACTATATACGTTCAGTTCAGTCAGCATTAAGTTATGCATTTCAAGAAATGAAATGACACGAAGCATTCTAACCTCTTATATTAATACTCCCTCTCTCACACTCACACACAGAGGAGTGGCAGAAAATACAAAGAAAGAATAACATATTCAGTGCAGCTTATTTTGTCACTCTCAACTGAATTCACAGATGAAGGCTTTTCTCCAGGATGTAGATTATTTTCAACTCATTTTCATTTCCTTTACAACAGCGGTACCCTTGCTGAATGTTGCCGACAGACTATGTTATGATACCTCACCTCTGACGAAGGAGTCCCTACGTTCTTAACAACATAATCTGAGGAACTACGCTATTCATCACTTCAGGGATCATAATGTCCATTTTTCACGTTGTATGTAATGTGCAGGAAAAACGTGACTTCCTAAACAGTTTTCGAGAAATATCCATCTCCATCAAATTGAGCCAGGGTCACGGGAAGAGCTCATTACCAAAGGCATATGGTGTTTCGAAATTCGCCGAAAACGATCTTATTAATTAGCCACATAGCGTCTTAATCAAGCTCCTGGCCTTGGAACGCTGTACACTGCATTTTTCTTCTTCAGGAAGCACTCAATCATTTGCAAAAACCAAAATCGTCCACTTCCTCAGGTGAACTTTATGCTTCTGGCAGCCGTCAAACTGAAAAATTGCATAGACACCATAGAGAATTGTGCCCATGTGTTCAGATTACATCTTTGCGTTATTTGGAAGTTTTCTTTCAGTATAAATAAGTCCAGAATTCCACAGAATAATCCCCATCCCAATTTTAGAATTGAGATTTTCTGGAAGTATAAAATTTGTAAAATTTACATTCATAAGCCGTTTTATACCCATTTTTCCACAAACAATTAATCTGAACATTTAATTTTTATCTCATGCTAATACTGATCTGTGCTTGCAGAAATGGTTTCATTATGTATTATGTAGAGGGATGCAGAAGACTGAGGTGAGAGTTAAGCTTAAAGATGTGTTGCTAGATGCTGGCTTTATAATTCCATTTTCTTTACATGACATTACGATAACAAAGAATGGATACAAAATACTCAAAAATCTGATGTGTTCCATTTATGTGACTTTCTCTACATGTTCTGCAAACACGGCAGGTAACGGATCTTGTACCCCGAGCTCGTGACTTATACGTGTTAAAAGTTGTTCTACCTTTGCCATTTTCACTCTACATTTATATTTTATGTACGTGATATAATTTATATTCTTGGCTATGATTTATATTTCTCTTCTTAATAATTCTTTCCCCCGGGACAAGACACGTACTATCACACTCTGCAACAAGTTATTGTTAGAAGGCTTATGCTTCTATTTACTTCATGCTAATCGAGAAAAAATTAGTAGAAATAGTCTTATTACTTGCTTCCTTGTAAGTAGCAGCGAAATAAGGGAGTACCATAGGTTAAAATGACAGTCAAAAGCTGGCTGCTAAGTGACTAAAGTTCTTTTGTTTTATGGACAGGAGTTGACTAAATTCTGTGTGAGAAAAGTTCAATGTTTTTAAAGCTGAAACAAAAAACAAAGTTTAGCAGTTATGCAAAATTCTGTAAATTTCATCCAGAATAAAGTAAACTTCAGAGGCTATTCTCAGAGAATTGAAGATATATATTTTATTTGTCAAGTAAATATCTTTAATATACGATATTTTAATCAAAATCGTTAGAGCCATTTTTGAGAAAATCAAAATTTTCGGAAAAAGTTTCATGTAAAGGATAGTTTGGAGTGGGGAGAATTTTTTCAAAATCTTCCTGTCGCATCCCTGGTAGATACTAAGCTTAAATACCAAGTTTGGTATTTTACATACATTTCTTTCTTGAGTTATCGTACATAGTATGTATAGAGAAAGTAAAAATCGTAGAATGCACTGTTTTCTACCTTAATTCTCAAAACTATATTTCTACACTTTCAAAATGATCCGTGTGTTGCAGTTTTCGTTTAAATATAACTAAAGCGTCAGGGATTGTGCAGAAGTATCTATTTTAATATTACAAATGACAAAATTGTCCAAATGCCGATACTAATTAAACAAAACTGTTCGTTAAAATGATACATTTCGGAGATTAAAATTTCTAAACCTTTTAAAAAAAAATCTGATGTGTTCCATTCACATGACTTTCTCTACACCTCTGCAACAAATTATGGTTAGCAAGCTTATGCTTCTATTTACTTCATGCTAACCGAGAAAAAAATAGCAGGAATAGTCTTATTACTTGCTTCCTTGTTAAGTAGAAGTGAAATAAGGGAGTACCACAGGCTAAAATAATGGTCAAAAGAGGGTTGCTTTGTGACTGAAATTTCTTTGTTTGTACAGACCGGAGTTGACAAATTCTTGTGTGAGAAGAGTATAAGTTTTTCAAAGCGGAAACAAATAACAAGGAATATCTTAAAAACGATCAAATCCACGAAAAAATGTATATAAAGTATATTTTGTATTTTAATGTGCTCTACATTTTCTGTATGCTAAGTTTTTGTCCATCTCTTACGGTTTAGCAGTTATGCAAAGTTCGGCAAAAATCATCCAGAATAAAGAGATCTTCAGAAGCTATTCCCAGAAAATTCAAGATATACATTTCATTCGGGGTGCAAATATTATTATTATTATTATTATTATTATTATTATTATTATTATTATTATTATACGTGATTTTAATCAAAATCGTTAGAGCCACTTTTAAGAAAATCAAAATTTTCGAAATTTTTTCCATGTAAAGGGTAGTTTGTGGTGAGGGGGTTTTCTTGAATTTCTTCGTGTCGCATCCTTTGAAGATATTATACCGAAATACCACAACGGTCTTTTCGTTTTTTAGCGGTTGTCCACAGACACACACACGGAACTTCCTCTAAAAATGTTATTTTTTTTGGATTCAGGGGATCCTAAAACATGTATTTCCGGCGAAATCTCGGTATCGAATCTTTGGGTGGAATATAATACTTCCTCTATACACTATGTACATAGTACGTGTACAGAAAGTACAAATCTGAATCTGATGCTTTCCATTCACAAGACTTTCTCTACATCTCTACAACAAATTATTGTTAAAAATTTTATTCTTCTATTTACTTCATGCTAATCGAGAAAAAAGTTAGCAGAAATCGTCTTGTTACTTGCTTCCATGTATGTAGAAGGGAAATAAGGGAGTACCATAGGTTAAAATGATAGGCAAAAGCTGGTTGCTATGTGAATGAATTTCAGCTGTTTGTACGGACAGGAGTTGACAGTCAACTTTTATAGCTGAAAACAATAACAAAGATCTCTCAACAACAATCAACTCCACCAAAAAATGCATTTAAGATAAATGATTTGTTTTAACAAGCTCTACATTTTATATTAAGTAAGATTTTGTCTATCTCTTACAGTTTACCAGTTATGTAAAATTCATCCAGAATAAAAATATCTTCAGAGGCTATTCCCATAAAATTCAAGATATCTTTAATATGCGATATTTTAATCAAAATCGGCAGAGGAAGTTTTAAGAAATCAACATTTTCGAAAACATTTTCCATGTAAAAGGTAGTCCGTGGTGGGGAAATTTTCTTGAAAATCTTCGTGCGCATCCTTGGAAGATACTGAACTTAAATACCAAGTTTGGTATTTAACGGACTTTTGGTTTTTGAGATATCCTGCCTGCAGGCACACACACACGTGCGCGTGCGGAATTGTTTCTAAAAATACTTTTTTTTTGGATTCAGAAGGTCTGAAAACATATATTCCCAGTGGAATCTCAGTATCGAATTTTTGGGTGCCATACAACACCATATACTATGTACATAGTACATATAGAGAAAGTAATTATAATAATTTGTATTATTAAAATAAAGTGCATCAGATGTTTTGTTTATGCAAATTATTTTCGTAATAAAATTATGAAGTAATTTATTCTTGCAAAGCAATATCCAAACTGAAAAAAATGGTATTCATATTAAAAAACGACGATATAATCAGTAAAGTTTTTATAAAAATGTTAGCAGAAATATAGAAATTTTAAATTTCATCCGCAGTGTCTCTTAAACTAGAATTCTGTGAAAACAATGTGTCAGGTGGTTCATCTGGTAATATCGTAAATTTAGAGGATTAAAGATTAAGCAAATATCGAGATCGTTGTGCAAAAAGTTGAAGGCAATCAGTAATGCACAGTAGTAATCGGGTCAGGTGGTGCTTGATGTCCTGACTCATCACGTCAACTCCCATATGGCTATTGTCTCCATCTGTCGAACGTAATACCAACCGGAAACGTTTAAGTACAACACGAACAAGTGATTACATCCTCCACCGAGCACATGTTGCAACAAACTGAATAAAACAAAACCACAATTAGGGAAATTGACAGAAGCTTCAGATTACGTGGCATGTTCGATAAAGAAGATGGAACATGCGGTTTCTTAACATCAAGTAAAAATATAAATATAATGCAAACATTCACACGACTTCCTCTATCTAAACTTACACGTGTCAGGTTTGTCTTGAAGATGCTTCTTCTGGCTCACAGAAAGTATCGTTCTGCGGCAGCCTAGCTCACGACTATGTGGAGCTGTACCTCAGAGCAATGTGTGTTTAAGTTTTGCTCGAACGGAGTCACACAAACACTGTCAGCATGAATAGATACCCTTCAATTTTCTGAGCATATTGATTCTTTGCATTATGAATAATTTTTGTATAAATTTGTATTTAAATTACTCCTAAGCCGCAATACCTTGTAGACAAAAGCTTACTACACAGGAAATATAGATTCCATTCCGCTTTTTAAGTCAAATAAATATAGTTGGGAGTGCTGCCTATTGTGGAATTTTCTGTTACTTTTTACTTACCAAAAATTCGATACCGCGATTTCACTGTAGATACAGATTTAGGATTCTTTGTATACAAAATAAAATCATTTTTGGAAGGTCTGTCTGTATACGTGTTTATGTATCTATAAACAGCAGAATTCAAAAACAAAAATTCGGTTAAATACCAAACTTAATATTTATGTTCAGCATCTTTTAAGGATGAGACACAAAGATTTCCACAAAAAAAAATTACATGAAACTATTTTAAAAAATCTGATGTATTCCATTCACATGACTTTCTCTATATCTCTGCAACAAATTATTGTTAAAAAGCCTATGCTTCTACTTACTTCATGCTAATCGAGAAACCATTAGCAGAAATAGCCTTATTACTTGCTTCCTTGTAAGTAGAAGCGAAATAAGAGAGTACCATAGGTTAAAGTGATAGAAAAACTGGTTACCATGTGACTGAAGTTGCTTTTTTTTTTTTTTTTTTTTTTTTTTTTTTTGTGTGTGTGGACAGGAGCTGATAAATTTCTGTATGAGAAAAGTACAAGTTTTTCAAAGCTAAAACCAGAGACAAGGAATAGCTAAATAAAACAAAATCAACCCCACAAAAAAAAAATTATAATACATGAATTGTGTTTTAACGTGCTGTACATTTTTGTGTGGTAAGTCTTTGTCCATCTCTAACGGTTTAGCAGTTATTCAAAATTCCGTAAAATTGACCCAGAATAAAGTAGTCTTAAGAGGCTATTCCCAGAAAATTGAAGACATACACTTTATTTGCCAGGTAAACATCTTTAATATACGATATTTTAATCAAAATCGTTATAGCCACTTTTAAGATAGTCAAAATTTTCGAAAAAAAGTTCCATGTAAAGGGTAGTTTGGGGTGGGGGATTTTTCTCAAAATCATCGTGTCGCATCTCTGGAAGATACTAAACTTAAATACCAAGTTTGGTATTTTACCGAATTTTCGTTTTTGAGTTATCGTGTTCACAGACACACGGACACACACATACGGACCTTTTTCTGAAAATGCTTTTTTTGGATACAGGGGACCCTAAAACATATATTTCGGGTGAAATCTCGGTATAGAATTTTTGGGTGGAGTACCATACCTTCTCCATACACCTTGCACACAGTGCGTGTAGAGAAAGTAAAAAAGACGATTTTTTTTCAAAGATGGCTCTAAAGTTTCAATGAAATGCTATATATTAAATATATTTGGAGCCCTCTTCATTCTGGAGACTTTTGCATACGCGATAAACCGTATGGGATGGACAAAATCTAGTTTAAAAACATCTGATGTGCACCATTCACTTGACTTTCTCTATATTTCTACAACAAATGATTGTTAAAAAGCTTAGGCTTCTATTTACTTCGTGCTAATTGAGAAAACGTCAGAAATAGTCTTATTACTTGCTTCCTTATAAGTCGTAGCGAAATAAGGTAGTACCATAGGTTAAAGTGAAGGTCAAAAGCTAGTTGCTATGTGACTGAATTTCCTTTGTTTGTATGGATAGGAGTTAACAAATTTCTATATGAGAAAAGTACAAGTTTTTCAAAGCTGAATCTAAAAACAAGGAATATCTTAAAAACAAATCAACTCCACGAAAAAATGCTTATAACATAAATTGTGTACTTTAATGTGCTGTACATTTTCTGTGTGGAAAGATTTAGTCCATCTCTTAAGGTATAGCAGTAATGCAAAAGTCCGTAAAATTCATCCAGAGTAAAGTAGTCTTCAGAGACTATTCCCAAAAAAGTCAAGATATACATTTTATTTGGCAAGTAAATGTCTTAAATATACGAGATTTTAATCAAAATCGTTAGAGCCATTTTTAAGAAAATTAAAATTTTCGCAAAATTTTCCTTGTAAAGGGTAGTTTGGGGGATGAGGGAACTTTCTTGAAAATCTTCGCCTTACATCCTTGGGAGATACCAAACAAAAATACCAAGTTTGGTTTTTAACGGTCCTTTCATTTTTGAGCTGTGCTGCCCACGGACACACACAGACAGACAGACACACACACACACGGCCATTTTATAAAAATGCTTTTTTTTTTGGATTCAGGAGGTTTCAAAACATATATTTCCAGTGAAATTTCGTTATCGAATGTTTATATACTGTGCATAATATGCATAGAGAAAGTTAAAATGCTCGTTTTTGACACAATTTTTTTCCCAAAATTCTTTTCGCAGGTCATATCAAAATACTAAATTTCCGGTGAAATCTCGACATATATCATTTATGTATTTAGTACTTTTTATATATTGATATTTTGCATAAAATAGAAGTCCTAGGTACCATTAGGGTACGGCGAGGTTTGACGTTGACACTCGTCGAGCAATGCGTGATGCTAGTGATGTGATTCGGTGCTAATGCTCGCTGTTGCCCCTCATTGGTTACGCCTTCTTGTGTTACCCTGTGTGTAGATTAGGACCTCTCCACTAGCTAGCGACTCGAGCCAGTCTTATATACTAACTGAGGAAAACAATTTGTACCGCGAGAGTTCACAATTTTCAGTTCCTGCAAATTTACATGTTACTGTATCTCCGTTTTCTTAGTATAATTATGAAAAACATTGAGTTTTCAACAGTTTGAAAAGAATGCTTTTTGCATTTGTACTGTTCACTGCATTTTACGTGTAAAATCAAGGGTTTGAGAAAGACAGTGATGCTCTATGCCTACTGCTGAAGCACATTTCTGAGTAATCTACTCATTTCTTCCTCCTTGCTAGTTACAAATCGCAAAATTTCTTTATCTATATTTATGGAATGTGTAAATATCGACATCGGCTGGAAGTCATGGACTGAGAAATTATGTCATTAATATCTATGTAAACAATATGGTAGAAGAAAATACAGATGTTAGATTTCCATTGGATATGTACGGGAGAATATGAATTAGTTTTTATTTAATCAATCTTTCAAGAAGGAAAGTTTAGACAGGTGTAAATATGACCTAGGTATGCTATAAAAGTGGTATGCTGTTAATTGTGTGTAATTACAATCGGTAGAAATGTGTTCATATTTCCAAAGACGAAGTTGAAATAACGAATTCAAGCAGGAACATTAAAAGAGCGAGCTTCAGTCGAACAAGAATTCTCTGATTAGCCAGAATATTAAAATTTATACTTATGTGGTAATAATTTGGGTTACTGTGAACTGTTTGTGTTTGTTATTTTGACAAATACGCAAGCGAACGCAAGATATAACCTTAATATATCTATAATCTTCTAAATTGTTGTGTAACTTTATATAGTGTCTCTTGTTTAATGCGCAAATGTAGTTATCGAGAGGTATTTCATATAAAACTGCTTTGTGCACCTTTTGGAAAGCTCCATAACGTAATTACATAAACTCTACATAGCTATTTAGATTAAGTGAATACTGCCCTAGCAACTCATGGATGGTTGCAGAGTGCGCTCGGTTAGCTCTAGTTTAGTGTGTGTGTGTGTGTGTAAATAAACTGATTTTCGTGTAATATCATTTTAGTAATTTCCACTGTTTTCACCAAAGCATGCTCGCTTCGCTCGCATGCGCTCGGTTAACTCTAAGTAAGTGTTTGTGTGTGTGCAACTAATTTGATTTTCGGGTAATTTGTTTTTATTAATTTCTAGGTTAGCTCTAGATTAGTGTCTGTTAATAAACTAATTTTCATGTAATGTGAGTTTAGTAATCTCCACTCGCATGCGCTCGCGTAGCTATACTTTAGTGTGTGTATATAAACTGACTTTTCGTGAATTTGCTTTTCGTAACTTCCAATGCTATCACTAAAGTAGGCAAACGAAAGCAGCATTCTCTTTATTGCGTTAGGTTTAGTTTAGTGTGTAAATTAATTCATTATTATTTCTTGTAGCTAATTTTTAGGCATTTTCATGGAAAACTGCTTTGTTTAATAATAGCATTGAGAAAAATCCTTTGCAACCCTGTAATCTACAGTATTTTAACTCTGTTACCCCATTTTGTATAACTATTACTGGCTGTTTAGGGTAAATGATACACTAACAGATACTGCATAGTTCACCGGATTATATTGATTACATTTTTTAAGTGACAGGCGTTATTATTATCAATTACCCAGTGTGAAGGTCACCTTATCATTTGTAATGAAATAATTTTAAAGGTGCTAGGAAATGACCGTTTTGCACATGAAAGGAATGCACTTGAATGTATTTATTTTAAAGCAGTGGGGCAAGTAAAGGAATAGTTGCTAATATAGGTGTTATTGGGAAGTAAAACAAACGGTATTACCCAATATCGAGTGTCTAGAACGTTTTAGAATGTTAATACATGTTCTAGAATAAATTAATTTGGTCTTTATTCCCTTGGGAATCCAGATCTCGTAGAATATTATTCAACCTTTAGAAGTACTCATGTAATTGTTTATAAGGTTTTCTTTGTTTCCCTCTCCATTATTCATTATGGCGGGACTGCCAACATTAATAAAAATAATAGCGCGACATGACAAGCCTCGTATACACTGACGTCTAAGGGCTTTGAGACTATTGTAAATGTTTTTTTTTGTTTTTTTTGTTTCTTTTTAAATGATTTATTGATCAATCAGCGCATGTGCGCTCTACAGATCATTGATTTTTAGACATTATTTACATGCATGGTACTGAATAACATTGAAATGTGGTAAGCCCCATTGGGCCCCTCATAAGTATGTACATTTTTTTGTTTTTATTTTACAGAAAGTCCTGCTGTGAGAGCTGGTCCAGTGGTAGGCGATTCTTGATGCGAGTTGGATAGCTAGATTTTCTGCCAAGAGAATAGTGAATGGCTCCTGAGACGTCTTTTAGCTTGCTGTAAAACTGTTCGGCTTGTGAAGAAATTGACTGTTGAATGATGCTGATTCCAGTTTCTCTATGTAGTTGACTATTTCTGACAAGCCATGGTGCATTCGTTGAGATTCGCAATATTTTGTTTTGAAATGTCTGGATACGTTTGATTTCAGAAGGACTAGCTCCTCCCCAAACAGGACCAGCGTATAGTAGCAGTGGTCTTAATAGAGTCGTGTAAAGTAGTGTGCAGTTTTTTAGTTTGAGTGAAGATCTTTTGTTGAGGAGGGGGTAGAGTTTTGCCAGTCTTGCTCGGACTAGTTTAAGTTTGTTGCTTATATGTGGTTTCCATGTGAGTCGTCGATCCAGGAGTACACCGAGATATTTCACTGTTTCTGTATTAGTTTTCCAGGGTATCTATTTCACTGGGAGCGTTACTGGTGGTGGATAGTTCTGTCTGCATAGTGTAAAGATCATTGCTTCACATTTTTGCTGGTTGAGCGAAATACGCCAGTTGTCTAGCCAGGGTACAATTAAGTTTAAGGCCTCTTGAAGGTGATTTCTGGCGGTGTGGATATTGCGATGTGTTGAGAAGATTGCAATATCGTCCGCATACATAGCAATTTGAGCTGTAGGCGTTGCAGGCATATCATAGGTGTACAGGTTGAACAGAACTGGTCCCAGGATAGATCCTTGAGGAACTCCGGCTGTTATAGGTTTTGTAGAAGAGTGACAACTGCCTATGTGGACTGAGAATTTTCGTTGTGACAGAAAGGAGGAAATCATTTTATAGATTTAGTCTGGAATGCCGTTGATGAACAGTTTGTATAGAAGACCCTGATGCCAAAACCTGTCGAATGCCTGAGTGAAGTCAAGGAAAGCTGCAGTTGTTTGTTCTTTCTTCTCGAAGCCTTGTGCCACTTGCTCTATAATACGGAGAATTTGATGGGTGGTTGAATGTTTGCGACGAAAACCGAATTGAAGGGAAGTAATACTGATGCTTCGCTGAGAAATTTTGTTAAAATCTTCAGTATAATCTTTTCATACACTTTGGACAGAGTTGGTAGCAGACTTATAGGACGATAATTGTTTGGGTCTCAGGAGCTTTTCCCAGGTTTATGAATAACAATAATTATAGCGTCTTTCCAGATTCTGGGGAAGTAGCCCATACGTATCAAACTGTTGAAGAGTGAGGCTAGAATAGCAAGTGTTTTGCGAGTCAGATGTTTTAATACAAAATTTGGAATTAGGTCACGATCAGGCGATTTCCTTGCTGGTAGTTGCTGGATTATGAACAGTATTTCTTTTGGCGAGGTGAAGTCAATGGGGAGTGGAACAGTGGTATAACAACCTGGAAAACGTTCAATTTCGTGGTTGAATTCTTAGTTAATCACTGGGTTTGGGCTGAAGATACATTGTAGAGTATTTGCGAATAGTTCCGACTTCTCAAAGTCGGTAATGTAGTGTTTTCCATCTAGTATTAAGGGTGGAATAAGCGTCGGTTCTTTTAATATTCTTTTGGTTTCTTTCCACAAGGATGAATCTTCTGGTGAAATGCTGGAGAGGTGCCGTTGGTAAGTCGAGTACCGGTACTCATCCATTTGTGTTTTTACCTATCTTGTGAGTTGGTTCAAGCGATGAAGTTGTCAGGTTTCTCTGTACTTCTGCCAAGGCCGGCGCATTTTGTGGTTTTCTTTCAAGAGAGATCTGATGTTAGATGGCAAAGTTTCAAAATAGGGTTTTCTTTGTTGCTGAGGTCTAGCTGGGGATGTGGATTTGTCTATGGCTGAAGTTATGACTTTTGTGAACTCAAGAATTGCAGCTTCTGCATCAGTGGGACTTCTCAGATTGCACGCAGGTTTTAGCTCGTTATCAATTACATGTTGGAAGGTTTCCCAGTGTATGAATCCTCTGCGGAGTCTCCTAGTGGACTGTGGACGTAAAATCAGGTTGTCGTCAAATGATATGACTGGGGAGTGGTCGGAGTCCATTTCAGGTAGAACAGCCATGGTGGGAAAGCCTGATACATTTTTGTAAAGTACTATGTCTAGTATGTCAGGTGCTACATTTTGCCTAAAGAAAGTAGGACCAGGTGGGGCTAAGATGTTGACTGCATTGCGTTCAGCTGCTGTTAATAGTTGTCTTCCGTTTGAAGTTGTCACACGGCATCCCCATGTTTCATGCTTACTATTTAGATCTCCCACGAGAAGGGTTGGCACTGTGTCAGAGAATATAGTAGTAATATCCTGGTCATTGAGGCAGAGTCCTGGTGGCTTGTATGCTGAGATTATTGTCGTTTTAGTGGAGTTTTGTATGGATATTTGAACTGCGCAAGCTTCGAGGCTAGTTAGTAGGACCGAGTAACGGTGTATTTCCTTTCGAATGAAGATGGCCACTCCACCCGAGGCGACGGGAGCGTGGCGATCGGAACTATACGCTGCATAACCAGGTACTGAAAACTTTTCCTGTGGTGCTATGTGCGCCTCAGTGACGCAAGCTACTGCGACGTTGTGTCTTGAGATGAATTCCAGAAAGACTTCCCGCTTGGTTAATAGCTAGCTGAATAAGGTTTCCAGTGTCATCGGAGGAAGAAGCAGAAGAATTATTTTGTGTAAATGCTTGCTGAGGGGAATGTCGGTACCTTTTATCTTCTGGAGAAACTGAGCGTGGCCACTGAGAAGTTTCAGGAGCAGAACAGGAAGAAGTTGGTGTCAGCTTTGGAAAATTCTCCAGGTTTAGCTTTGGTGGTGTAGGTGTTTTTACGGGTTCGGTTGCAGTTGCATTGCATTTACTTTTTAATTCCAAGTAAATACGACAACCTCTAAAATTTGCCGGATGAGCTTCTCCGCAGTTCACGCAGGAGGGCTGAGTATCTTTGTGCTTTGGGCATTCAGAGAAATGATGGTTAGAGGGACACTTTACACATCGAGGTGCATGTCGACAGAATGCCCGTAGCGCTGGCATCGTGTGCATTGTGGGATGCTTGTGGGTTTCTTACGGTATTCAACTTTTATTAAAGCATGGTGAATGTGTTTGACATCAAAGATCTTCTTTCCTTGTTCATTGTTTTCTAATTCAACAGCGCATAGCGGCATAGGTTGACGATCTTCGTAAAATAGTCTTGTAACTTTTATCACTGGTAACTTCAGAGTGGTTAATTCTGTGGTTATGTCGTCGTTTGTAAGAGAGTAGGGAACATTTCTCAAGATAACTTCAAGTCTTTTGAAATTTGGGTCACGGAAGGTGTGAAAAGGGAGCTTTGATTCTTCCAGGAATTTTGTAAGGGCTCGGAAATCGATGACTGAAGTTGTATTTATCTTAAGGACTTTATTTTGCTGTTGTGTTGAGTAGTCATCTTTTACAATAGTACCTATGTCGCGGATAATCTGCTGGTAGTTTTTCACTTCATGGAGAAAAAAATGGGTGGGATCCTGGTTTTAGAGGCTGTAGTAAAATTTACTTCAGCGACTGTGTCGTTAGCTTCCTCCATTGTTTCCAAAGGGGAAAATTTATTGTGTATGGAGGTGAAGTCCACAATATATTTAGAGTTTACAGCTAAGGCTGAAGTTATATGCTTTTTGTTAGGAGTGAAAAACCCGTCACTTGACATGGAGGCATTACCTTGATTGAGATCTTCAAGCGGGCGTTTATGAACTAACTTGGGTGTTTGTAAGATTGAACGAAATGTAGTAGAAATTTCCACAGGATTAATAGAATGTGAATCTGAGAATGTTTGTTCTTGTTGATTAGATTGCATGGTGTTGGCAACCAGACAAAAGACAGTCTGCTTTGCAGACAAATGACGATCTGCTTTGCAGACAACTGACGATCTGCTTCGCAGACAACTGACGATCTGCTTCTTTAACAAAAGGCAATTCTGAAGAAAGCTAACCAAATGAGATTAAATATATAATAAATAATGCGTTATACACAACGCATGAAATTCCTAACATTTACACTGCTTGTTAAAGGTTTGGGGATTACTTCTATAACCGAAATTACTTACAGGTTTAGCTGGTTGTGAAATATTGCACTTTTTAATAACACAGAAATAACACTATTAAAAGCCGTGAAAGAAACATTTGAATACAGTTCTTGTATATCATTGTAAATGTTTAATCACAGAGAAAGAAATGCGATTCTATGGCAATACTGTGGGTTGCGGGTGTGGGCTTTAAGCAATAATGCTTTACTTCAATAATTGCTTGTAGAAGTTCTCTGGTGTTTGTTTTAATTTCGAGATTTTTAAATGAGCTGATTATAGTAGTGTGATATGTAAATAGAGACATTTTCTTGTAAGTTTTGTAAATTTCACTGTTTCGTTGGATATAGGTTTGTATGCGTGGGTGTGTGTGTAAATGGATGTTTTTATTTTTTTAAATTCTGGCATTTTAAAAAGCGTATGCGAGCGAAGAGAGCCTGCTCTTTGTTAGCTCTAGGTTAGTGTGTGTGTAAATAAACTTATTTTTGTGTAATTTTATTTTAGGAATTTCCACTGTTTTCTTCAAAGTATGCGAACGAAGCGAGCATGTGCTTGGTTAGCTCTAAGTTAGTGTTGGTGTATGTGCAAATAAAATGTATTTTCGGGTAATTTGTTTTTATTAATTTCTGGGTTAGCTCTAGCTTAGTGTGTGTGTCTGTGTGTGTGTGTGTGTGTGTGTGTGTGTGTAAATAAACTGGTTTTTGTGAATTTGCTGTAAGTAACTTCCACTGCTTTCACTAAAGTATACGAACGAAAGCAGCATTCTCTCTATTGCGTTAGGTTTAGGTTAGTGTGTAAATTGATTTATTATTATTTTTTGTAGTTAATTTTTAGGCATTTTCAGTGGTTTCGCCAAAGCATACGAGCAACATATGCTTAATAGAACAGAAGCCTAGCGGATTTCGTGAAAAAATAGGTTGGCAGTATAGTTGTGCGTTCGTAAAAATTACAAAATGGTGTATGTTGTTTACATTCTGCCACGAGTTTTGTATGTAAGAAAATATCTTAATTAAGGCGAGTGAGTGGGACACAGCAACTCAAAGTATCACATTTATTACAAGACACATTCAATGTCAATTTTTATTGCTCAGGTTAGTATTTTCAACATTTTCAACCTTTACCATTAATTGTATGGAAGAAGAAAATAAAATTTTTAGTCTAGAAATAGAACTAAAAATCTGATGTGTACCATTCACATGACTTTCTCTATATCCCTGCAACAAGTTATTCTTAAAAAGCTTATACTTCTATTTACTTTATGCTAATCAGAAAAAAAAATAGCAGAAACAGTCTTTTTACTTGCTTCCTTGGAAGTAGAAACGAAATAAGGGAGTACCATAGATTAAAGTGATAGTCAAAAGCTGGTTGCTATGGATCGGAGTTGACAAGTTCCTATATGAGAAAAATATGTTTTTCATAGCAGAAACCAAAAATAAGGAATGTCTCAAAAACGGCGAACTCCACGAAAGAAATGTAAATAACATAAATTGTGTGTTTTAACGTGCTCTACATTTTTTGTGTAGTAAGTTTAGCCCGTCTCTTACGGTTTAGCAGTTATTCAAAATTCCGTAAAATTCATCCAGAATAAACTACTCTTTAGAGGCCATTCCTAGAAAATTCAAGATATACATTTTATTTGTCAGGTAAATATGTTTAATATACGAAATTTTAATCAAAATCGTTAGAGCCATTTTGAGAAAATCAAAATTTTCGAATAAAGTTCCATGTAAAGGGTAGTTGGGGATGTGGGGATTTTTCTCAATATCTTCGTGTCGCATCCCTGGAAGATACTAAACTTAAATACCAAGTTTGGTATTTTACCGACTTTTCGTTTTTGAGTTATCGTGTTCACAGACACACGGACACACGGACACACTGACACACGGACACACGGACAGACGGACACACACACGGACGTTTTTGTGAAAATGCGTATAGAGAAACTAAAAATTGTAGATTTCCTTAAAATACAAAATCTATATTAGATGCTGTCTTATGGAGTTAACCATTTCAGTCAATGCTTTTCAGTTTTAAAATGGGACATAGTTATTCATATTACTTTCTCCATACGCACTATATACATAGTGTATAGAGAAAGTATTGCACTCCACCCAAAAATTCGATACCGAGATTTCACCGGAAATATATGTTTTAGGGTCCCCAATATCCAAAAAAAAGCATTTTTACAAAAAGGTCCGTGTGTGTGTCCGTGTGTCTGTGAACACGATAACTCAAAAACGAAAGGTCGGTAAAATACCAAACTTGGTATTTAAGTTTAGTATCTTCCAGGGATGCGACACGAAGATTTTGAGAAAAATCCTCCCACCCCCAACTACCCTTTGCATGGAACTTGTTTCAAAAATTTTGATTTTCTCAAAAATGGCTCTAACGATTTTGATTAAAATTTCGGATATTAAACATATTTACCTGACAAATAAAATGTATATCTTGAATTTTCTGGGAATAGCCTCTGAAGAGTAGTTTATTCAGGATGAATTTTACTAAATTTTGAATAACTGCTAAACTAAGAGATGGACAAAAACTTACTACACAAAAAATGTAGAGCACTTTAAAACACACAATTTATGTTATATACATTTTTTCGTGGAGTTCGTCGTTTTTGTGACATTCTTTATTTTTGGTTTCTGCTATGAAAAACGTATACTTTTCTCATACAGGAACTTGTCAACTCCTATCCATATAAACAAAGGAACTTCATTGACATAGCAACCAGCTTTTGACTATCACTTTTACCTACGGTTTTCCCTTATTTCTCTTCAACTTACAAGGAAGCGAGTAATAAGACTATTTCTTCTGATTTCTTCTAATTTTTTCTGATTAGCATAAAGTATATAGAAGTATAGGTTTTTTAAGAATTATTTGCTGCAGGGATATGGCGAAAGTCATGTGAATAGTACACATCAGATTTTTTTACTTTCTCTTGCCCCGTATGTAGAATGTACATAGGGTTAGAGAAGTATTGCATTCCACCCAAAAATTCGATGTCGAGATTTCACCGGAAATACATGTTTTAGGACCCCCTGAATCCAAAAAAAGAAGCATTTCCAGAAAAAGGTCCGTGTGTGTATGTCCGTGTATCCGTGAACACGATAACTCAAAAACGAAAAGTAGCTAAAATACCAAACTTGGTATTTAAGTTCAGTATCTTCCAGGGATGCGACACGAAGATTTTGAGAAAAATCACCCACCCCAAACTAACCTTTACATGGAACTTTTTTCGAAAATTTTGATTTTCTTAAAAATGGCTCTAACGATTTTGATTAAAGTAACGTATATTAAAGATATTTACCTGAAAATAAAATGTATATCTTGAATTTTCTGGGAATAGCCTCTGAAGACTACTTTATTGTGAGTGAATTTTACGGAATGTTGCATAACTGCTAATTCGTAAGAGAGAGGCAAAAATTTACAACACAAAAAATGTGGAGCACATTAAAACACACAATTTTATCTTGTATACATTTTTTTCGTGGAGTTGATCGTTTTTGAGATATTCCTTGTTTTTGTCTTCAGTTTCGAAAAACTTATCTTTTCTCATATAGGAATTTGTGAACTCGTGTCCATACAAACAAAGGAACTTCAGTCACAAAGCAACCAGCTTTTGGCTTTCACTTTAACCTATGGTACTCCCTTATTTCCCTTCTACTGACAAGGAAGCAAGTAATAAGTCTTATTTCTGCTAATTTTTTGTCGATTAGCATGAAATAAATACAAGTGTAAGCTTTTTAAAACTAATTTGTTGCAGAGATGTAGAGAAAGTCATGTGAATGGAACACATCAGATTTTTTCATTCTGCACAACCAAAGAGAAAGCAGCTTCAATACCATTACTTATCAACCTTTTAAAAGTTTCACTATCGCTTTAGCTTATTGTATTTCCATATTCCTTTATACAAGCAAATAACATGTTTAAAAAAACATTTTTGCAAATGTATATGTTTATAAGCGTTAAGAAGATATAAAAAGATTTTGTTGCGGTATAAGTAGAGAATAGAGCACATCAGATTTTTACTATCTCTACAGGTACTATGCACATAGTGTTTAGAGAAGATATTGCATTCCACCCAAAAATTCGGTACCGAGGTTTCACCGGAAATACATGTTTTAAGTTCCCCATAATCCAAAAACAACATGTTTATTTTCTCTACACGTACTATGCAAATATTGCAATGAGAAGGTATTGCATTTCACCCAAAAATTGATACCGAGATTTCGCCGGAAATACCCGTTTTAGGGTCCCCTATATAAAAACAATTTTAGAAAAAGGTCCTTGTTTGTGCGTGTGTCCGTGTGTCTGTGAACACGATAACTCAAAACGAAAACTGGGTAAATTACCAAACTTGGCATTTAAGTTCAGTATCTTCCAAGGATGCGACACAAATACTTTAGGAACTACCCTGAACTTGGAAAAAGTTCAAAAATTTTGATTTTCTCAAAATGGCTCTAATGGTTTTCATTAACTGATCGTATTTAATGAGATTTATATTACAAATAAAATGTTGTTATATCTTGAATTTTCGGGGAATAGCCTCTGAAGACCTCTTTATTCTGGACAAATTTTGCTGGATTTTTGTATAACTGTGAACCGTAAGAGATAGATAAACATTTACCACACAAAAAATGTAGATCTTGTTAAAACACAGAATTTATGTCAGGTGTATATTTTTTACATAGTTGACCATTTTTAGGACATTCCTTGTTATTAGTTTCTGTTCTGTTTTAGAATACATAAAACTTTTCACATTTGGGAATATACCAACTCCTTGCAATACAAAAAACGATTTCATCCATATGCAACCAACATTTAAGAGATTCGATTATCGTTTTAGTCTATTGTATTCCATTATTTCCCTTCTACTTATATTTATCTCGATTAGCATGAAGTAGACATAAGCATAAATTTTAACAATAATTTGTGACAGAGATGTAGAGAAAATCATGTGAATGGATCACATAAGACCTTTTTATGTGTGTCTGTCTGTACCTATGTGAAATCCATAACTCAAAAAGATTTTGAACGAATTTCCCCCACGCCCAACTACCAATTACGTGGAAAAAATTTTGATTTTCTCAAAAATGACTAACGAGTTTTATTAAAATATAGTGAAATAAAATTATATTTTGAATGTTCTGGGAATAGCCTCTGAAAAGCTGTTCATTCTGAATTTTGTTGAAATTAGCATAACTGGTAAACCGTGAGAGATAGACAAAACTTACTGCATTAAAATATAAATCTTGTTAAAACATATAATTTATGTCATATACATTTTTTTTTTCTTGGATTTGACAATTTTTTAAATATTTCTTGTTAACGGTTTCAATTTTAAAAACATTTCACATACCGTAAATATCAACTTCTGACAATGCAAAGAAACACGGCAACCAGTTTTAAAAGATTTGACTATCACTTTAGCCTAGTTTATTCCGTTATTTCCCTTCTATTCATAAAAAAAGCAAGTAATAAGACCATTTCTGCTAATATTTATCTCGATTAGCATAAAGTAGACCGAGATTTTATCACACCATTTGCCTCTCACCTAGACGGGCCGGGTTCGATCCCAAGCGACCGCATGTGAGATTTTGTGGTGGACAAAGCGGCGCAGGGGCGGGTTTTCTCCGGGTTCTCCGGTTTCTCCCGCCATCTCATTCCACCGGGGCTCCATCTTCATGTATCATCAGTGTCACCGCCTGCGATGCCATAGCAGTAAAAGCGGGCGTTAAACACTACAAAAAACCGAGATTTTACCGGAAATATGTTTTGAGACCCCCTAAATAAAAAAAAAAGTATTTTTAGAAGAATGTCCGTGTGACCTGGTATTTAAGTTTGGTATCACCGAAGGATGCCACACGAAGATTTTCAAGGAAATCCCCCACTCCCATCTACCCTTTATATGGAACATTTTATGAAAATTTTGATTTTCCAAAACATGGCTCTAACACTTTTGTTTACAATACCGTATGTTTAAGGTACTTTTAAGACAAACGAAATGCATATCTTGGATTTACTGGGAATAGCCTCTGAAGACCTCTTCATTCTGGATGTCGTTTGCATAACTGGCAAACCGTATGAGGTATACAAAAACTTACTACACAAAAAATGTAGATCTCATTAAAACACGCAATTTATGTTACAAGCATGTTATTGTAAAGTTTACCGTTTTCGAGGTATTACGGATTATTGCTCTCAATTTCAGTCGCTTAAACTTTTCTCAACGGGAAGATATCTTTCTCGTCGTATCTCGTTTGTTTACTCCTGAAAAGCAAAGGAACTGGCTTTTAAAGGACGAGACTATCGCTTAATTTCCCTTTTACTTATAAGGACATAGTAATAAGACTAATTCTGCTTTTGTTTATCTTGATTAGTATAGTGAAGATTACATATTAATCTTTTGAATAAAAGGTTTGTTTCCAAACAGCTGGATTAATTCCTGTTAATGGAATATATTAGATGTTTTCCCTTCTACTTACAAAGGACCAAGTAATAAGGAAAATTTCTGCTAATGTTTGTCTCGATTAGCATGTTCTAGATAGAACAATAATTTGTTACAGAGATGTACAGAAAGTCATGTGAATGGAACACATCAGATTTTTACTTTCTCTATACGCACTATGTACATAGTGTATAGAGAAGGTATTGCACTCCACCCAAAAATTCGATACCGAAGTTTCACCGGAAATATATGTTTTAGGATCCCCTGTATCCAAAAAGAGCATTTTTGGAAAAAGGTCCGTGTGTGTTTGTGTGAGTCTGTCCGTGTGTCCGTGTGTCTGTGAAAACGATAACTCAAAAACGAAAAGCAGGCAAAATACCAAACTTGGTATTTAAGTTTAGTATCTTCCAGGGATGTGACACGAAGATTTTGAGAATAATCCCCCCACCCTAAACTACCCTTTATATGGACATTTTTTCGAAAATTTCAAATTTCTCAAAAATGGCTCTAACGATTTTGATTAAAATTTATTATATTAAAGATAATTTACCTGACAAATAAAATGTATATATTGACTTTTCTGTGAATAGCCTCTGAAGAGTAGTTTATTCTGGATGAATTTTACTGAATTTTGAATAACTGCTAAACCATAACAGATGGACAAAAACTTACTACACAAAAAATGTAGAACACGTTAAAACAGACAATTATATATATATATATATATATATATATATATATATATATATATATATACATTTTTTCGTGGAGTTCGTCGTTTTTTTTTTGTTTTTTTTTTTTTTTAAATACAGTTCCGGAGTCTGATCGGGACTCCGGCACTGTATACCCTACTTTTTATTTACCTAATTTGTTTACTGTGATTACTGTATAGTTACTGAATTTCTGATTTACTCTTAGCACACACATACACAAACATATAACATCCATGCCCAAGGCGGGACTCGAACCCACGATCCCCTGCGCTTTGGCGAGCGCGGCCATGGGGACCGGCTTTTTGAGACATTCTTTATTTTTGGTTTCTGCTATGAAAAGCTTATACTTTTCTCATACAGGAATTTGTCAACTGCGGTCCATACAAACAAGGGAACTTCAGTCACATAGCAACCAGCTTTTGATTATCACTTTAACCTATGGTATTCTCTTATTTCGCCTCTACTTACAAGGAAGCAAGTAATATGGCTATTTCTGCTATTTTTTTACTGATTAGCGTGAAGTAAATAGAAGTGTAAGATTTTAAGAATAATTTGTTGCAGAGATGTAGAGAAAGTCATGTGAATGGAACACATCAGATTTTTTAGAATAACATTAACACTAACAAGAGTAATTATTATAATCCACCGAGCATAATTCTTCATCATTCAACTCTACACCTCCTTTGTTCATTTTAGCTCACTATCACGCCCTCGTTTTATCCCTTTACATTTGTCATTTATTAATTAAACATCTTACAGCAAATGAAGCAACATTACTTCCATGACATGATCATTTTAACAGGTCTCCAAGTGCAGGCCGGAGAGGGTTGGTATGGAAATAAGTGGTATGAAGGAGCGAATCTCCCCCACTCCCCCGCGGGACCATACCCCTCCATGTAACGATGCAATCAAGTGATTATCGGCGAGCTGACCGCCCCTGCGTTCCTCGGGGACCCAAATTGCACCCCCCTAAAGGACGCTATTTTACAAATGGAAGGAAAGCGTAGGGGTTGCAGGCATTAAGGCGCCCCGGTTAACTGGCGAGTGATTTATACAACATTTTACGGTGCATGTAATCATGCTAAAACACAAATGATGAGTTAGGATTATTGCAAGTCCACCAGGAGTACTTCAAGTGGCGTCAGCAACACGCAGAGTCAATGTGGGGGGAGTCCTCACTTTTTCTCCAGTTAATATTTCATCCTAAGATACAGAGCTTAGGCTCTTCTTTCGAACATAAGACTCGCGATTTCCTCTAAGTCCACCTGAGCGGAATATTTTCTCAAAGTACGACCTTAGATTGCTTTATTTAATATGTACTTAAATCATTTTTAACTATGGTTTCATACCTCAAATTTTATAGTGTGTACTGGGTTTTATCCTTTTTGGTGTTCTAGAAAGGTGGGATCGTTTGAGGTTGCTAATAACTCAAGATTTCTAAATTTTCATTACAAATAAGAATAAATGATTCCATTCCTATGTTGTTTATTTCACTATTAGAATTTAATGTACGTACATGTCTGACTATTATCTCTTTTGTTAAATACAAATAAAATGGTGTGTGTATGTGTGTTTGTGTGTGTGTGTGAGGTACCCCGTTCCATTTAACCAAAACTTTAACTCTAATATCAATGAGTCGTTAACAAAGAGTCAAAAATAATTTAGAATGGTCAAAATATGTAAATTTACCCCACAATTTTGGTATAAAAAGTGTTACCTCTCATACAAGATGGCATCAATCTTGTGTTCCCCTCGATGCACTCACTATGCCGTCTTCCGTGCGATGAAGAACTGGAATTTTCCCACAATTTTTTTTTTCGAGTGCAGGGGAAAAATCCAACTTAAGGACTGACCCGGGCAAGCCCGGAATGTCGGGGTCTCCCATGTGGGCATACCGACTAAAAAACCTCTCCACCGGTATTAGAAGGAAGTAAGGAGAGGCGGTACCGTATGATTGCACCCGCGGATTCAAGATGATATTTTTTTTTTAAATGAGGGTCGGGGAACAGCCTTGTCCGATGGCCCAGACTGTCACCGCGGCGGATTCGGGGCGAGGAATGAAGGAAAATTTTGGGGTAAAGGATGGCTCTAGTAGTGGTTAGCTGTTCTTCTCCAGTCGCATTTGTCTTGCATGATGAATCCAAGACTCTTTGCCGGCTCTTGGAGCAGCCCAGCTGTGTGATTGCCCCTGGTGAGGGACCGCTCGGCGAAGTGGAATTGCTGCGGCTGGAGGTCCTGTTGAAGCTGTGACTGTACACTGGCTATCCGGTTGGACAGCTCAGTGGCGGCGGTGGTGGCAGCTTGAAGGTCCTGCAGCTTCTCGTTGAAGCCACTGCACAGCTCTTCAAGGGCAGTTAAACGAGCGCCAACGTTCAGGATCTCCGCGTGGAGGTCCTGAATGGCGTCCCGTGTCGCTGCGTCTATCAAGGGTGCAGGTGGCGTGGTCTCGATGATGAAGGTCGGTGGTGGTGTAGTCGCCCTCCGTGGTGTCGTCGCCCTCCGTGGTGTAGTCGCCCTCCGTGGTGTAGTGGTTACCATGCTAACTTCATATCCTACCCAAGGTCACAGGTTCTAACACGGCGGAGGACGATGGATTTTTTGGGGTGTAAAATCCTTAGCATGGCCTCCTTCGGAAGGGAAGTAAAGCCGTGGGTCCCATGTCGTAGATTTACGGCACGTAAAAGAACCTCAAGCCTGATAAGCCTCTGAGCAAAATTAAGCGGTATTTCACGCCCAATTTAGAATGGGACGCTGAGAACCACAGCAGTTAAAGAGCGTCCATAAATAACACGCCATTTCCATTTTGGCGGTGGTGTAGTCCGGGCGGGTGGTATTGCTGGTCTGCTCCTGGGATAGAAAGGGCACTGGGCTTGCCCGGTGAAGTGTCCTTTGCCACAACAGGTGGCACAAAACCGGCGTAGGCAGCGGCGGAGACAATGTCTGTGAACTGTCCTTATAAACCCTGCTGGGAGAGCATATAGTGCGATTCTTCACCACCAGCCGCCAAAGCTGCTTAGAGAAGTTAGAACAGTGCACTCTATCCACTGTAGTTAGAGCTAGTGTAGTAATTGCCGAGTGTACCACCAGGAGCGTATGACTGATTGCCGTTGGTGGCTGTGCAGGAGTAATATCTGGCAACCATATTTGTTTAAACTAGCCGCCTCAGTACTAACTTATTGTCCTTACAGAGGGGTGTAAACTGTACAAGTGATGTATTTAATTACTTTCTGCTTATATAGCCATACGGAAGAATGCAGTGCAGTCAAAGTATTCATATTGTATCACCTAACGCAATGCTGTCAACAGTCGTTTTTTGTATAACTGTGTACACATTCTCTAAATTACAATGACTAGCTGTGTACTCTACGTTAACTAAGTCTAGTTAAACCTAATTGCTATATCTTCTACAAGTTCCTGGAAAGCATCTGCTAATAGATTTTTGGTATCACTGTGATGCATTACCTCATATGACTTTTAAGCAAAGCTCGAACTTTTGCAAACAGGCTGTGTAACTTTTTCATGTCGAGTTCTAAAAACGAATATAGTTAATTACTAGCTTATTATTCATACCTAAGTCATAAGAATAGGGCTCTGTTTTAACATTATGCTACCTCTTCATCGCGGGAAGCGCCAGGCTCAATCCCAAATAGGTCACCTTAGTTTGCAGACATCCACCAACGCCATCCCGCAGTGAGAGCTGTATTTCCAAAGCGCAGTCACTTCCATAAAATGGCGTCTCTCACGCAGGCCTCGTCGATACTTACAACCCTGAAAGAGACGCTTTGGAAGAAAAGAAGATGAAATCAAGGGGTTAGGGAGCACGAGGGAATGAAGAAACCTCCCCAGCATTCGTCGAGACCCGGAAAAAAAAACCTGAAAACCCCATGGGTCAGAAGTGTCGACCGCGGGAAACCGAGACCTCCCGACTGCCAGTTCCAGACGTAACGCCTGTGCCATCTGGCTCGACCTCCTAATGGGTGTATGACAGCATTACATTAACATAACATTCTTGTTCTCAGCAGATCCTCGTCAAATAATAGTTGAGGACTGTATGGTTGAGCTAAAACGACAGACGTATCTTATAAATCTTTTTTTAAAACTGTTATAAGCTGTAAAAATATCGCCAGTGACATACAACCTTCAATAAATTCTACTCGATTGCATCAACATGTTTGTAACGCAATAAAACCCACTAACAGTATGAGCATAATAACTCCATGGCACGACAGCTCACGGGGAACCTTGGCCTACCGCCCGGCCGCTGCGTTCCCCATCTCGGTCCACTACAGACGTTATGGATGTGGTGCAGTATTGGAGGGTGAGACGTGGTCACGCCTCGAGTCCCCCCGGCCGGTTAATGCGGTCCTCATGACCTAGAGCCGCTACTTCTCCATCAAGTAGCTCCTCAATTGGCCCCCCAGGGACCTTACGAGGCTGAGTGCACCCCGAGTCAGGTCTCCCAGCGAGAGGAAAATCCCCACGCTGATACTGGGGATCGAACCCAGGTCTCCCGGTTGGTAAGCAGCTGCGCTACCACCGCGCTAAGGAGACGACCAACAGTATGATCAGAGCTATTCAAAAATGGCCGGCTGTTTATTATTTCCATACTATTTGCTGTGTAGATTTCTGGGGATTATTTGCAGAGGTTGGCTAAGATTGTGACAAATGAAGCACGTGTTGACTGCTATGCGAGAGGCAATAACTCTCCTACTCATCGGTCGTTTCTGTGTGCTTCCGCATGCGCATTGGTGAACCTTCGGACCTAAACATTTTCCTCGCCTCCTCGCGTCACATGTTCGAAAGGATACTCCAGAGTTTCTTACGGACAGGAGGTATTCATTCCTCGTTTCTCGAAGCATTATAAACATATTCCGAAATAGAGTTAAATTAACTATTGAGAGGTAAATGGATATACGAAATTTGAGTTTTATTGATGAAACATTTTATTTTCAAGGACGGCTCCAGGATTCCTATAGGGAGGGACTAACTCATTAAGCAATCAATGCAAAAAAAACTTCTTACAAAGGATACTTCTTCTTTCTACTTCATATTAATCGAGATAAACATTAACAGCATGATGTTATTACTTAGTTCCTTATAAGCAAATAGGAACTAAGAAAATACACTAGGCTAAATCAATAAACATAGCTCTCGCTATGAAATTGTCATTGAAGTTCACTTCTTTGCATGGCCAGAACTAATCAAAAACAACACTAATGACTACCTATTTGAAAACATATAAGTATATTTTAAAATGTAAAAAAAAAAAAAAAAAAAAAATCGGAAACAGTCAACTAGACAAAAATGCATTGTACATAAATTGTGTGTTTTAACAAGATCAACATTTTTTTATGTATTACGTTTTTATACACGTCTTGCGGTTTACCAGTTAAGCAAACTTCAGCAAAGATTATCCACAATTAGATCTTCAGAGACTTTTCCCAGAAAATTCAAGATATGCATTTTATTTGTGAAACGAAACGGAGTTTTATTTATGGACGCTCTTTAATTACTGTGGTTCTCAGCGTCCCATTCTATACTGGGCGTGAAAGACCGCTTAATTTTGTTCAAAGTCCTCTTTATCAGACTTAAGATTCTTTTAAGTGCCTAAATCTACAACACGCTTGAGGTTCTTTTAAATGACTAAATCTAAGACACGGGACCAACAGCTTTACTTCATTTCTGAAGGAAGCCATACTAAGGATTTTTACACTCGAAAAAATGTATCGTCCTCCGACAGTTTTGAACCCGCGACCATTTTATTTTTTATATAAATATCTTTAATATATGGTATTTTAATCAAAATCGTTATAGCAATTTTTGAAAACAATAAACTTTTCAAAAATTTTGCCATGTAAAGGGTAGTTTTGGGTAGGGGATTTTCTTGAAAATCTTCCTGTAGCATCCTTGAAAGGTACTACTCTTAAATTTCAAGTTTGATGTTTATCGGTCTTTTCGTTTTGAGCACACACGATATTATTGCTTTTTTTTGGGACTCAGGGTTCTCAAAACATATATTTCCAATGAAATCTCCACATCGAATTGTTGGGTGGAATACAATACCTTCTCTATTTATTAAATGCGTAGTACTATGATATGCATAATGCGTGTAAAGAAAGTAAAATAGCATAGGACATACATTTTGTGTTTTAATGAGTTCATTTTTGGGCAGCAAGTTTTTGTCTATGTTCTTCATTTTGGGGTCAATTCCTTAGAAGTTAAGGGTGTGCATTTTATTTGCCATTTCATTATATAGGGCATTTTAATTTTTGTAGATGATCGAACATTTCAAAATTTGTCGCATGTAAACAGTAGTTTTGAGTGAGAGATTTTTCTAAAAATTCTTGAAATATACCAAACCTAAAAGACTTTCCGTTTTGAGCTTTCCTCTCCACACATACGCGCGCGCATACACACGCGCGCGTGCTTGCGCGCATACACACATAATTGCTTTTACTCATTCGCAGAAATACGCACTACCCTTTTTCTAATTTTTTTAGATTCAGGGTCCTCAAAACATGTAAGTCTCCAGAAATCTCGGTTCGGTATCGAATTTTTTAGTAGAATGTACGTGCATATTTTCTAGCCTTTCAAATATCATATAGGTGAACCACAAATTATCCTTTGGATGTACATATAGATTTAAATTTTGTAAGAACTTATAAAGAAAATCTGAAGTGTTACTTTCATATATCGTTTTATTCCTCCTTGGAAACAAAATATTATAAAATAAGCTTATATTTTATCTATTTCACACTAAGCCAGATAAACATAAGCAGAAATGGTTTTATTAAAGGTTTTCTTAGTAAACAAGCTCAAGCTATAGTAAAATCTTTTAAAAACGTGTTATGTGATGTGATGATGATTCCATTATATTTCCATACCCTTTTAAGAAAAAAAAGAAAAACGTAACACGCCTTTTTGTTTGAGGCGGGGTAATGGTTACCATACCGACCTCATATACCAAGATCGCGGGTTGAAAGCCGGCGGAGGACCGGTAAAAATCCTTAGCATGGCTTCCTTCGAAAGGGAAGTAAAGCCGTTGGTCCCGTGTCGTAGATTTTCGGCACGTAAAACAACCTCAGCCTGATAGAGAGGCCTCTGAGCAAAATTAAGTGTCTTTCACGCCCAGTATAGAATGGGACGCTGAGAACCACAGTAGTTAAAGAGCGTCCATAAATAAAACTCTATTTCATTTCGGGGGTATATAGGTATATTTATTGATGTCAAATTATTAAAGTTAATACACAAATACGCGCTGCTTGGGTCGTGGAGCGTGCATGCATATTTCAGATACAAGTTAAAGGTGAAAAAAGAAACAAAAAAGAAAATTAAAGGAAAAGAAAGAGAAAAAATAGATATAAGCATACTTAGTTGAATAACTGAATAAATTTGTTATGACTTCACGCACTTTAGCCAGGAAATTGTCCATGTGTTGCCAGTTCCTCTAGTCAGCCATTAGATCCCAACATGCCAATCTCCTTCTAGTGTAACTTAGACATTTTTCTTTTAGTTAATTGTTCGCTGATTCTCTCACTATACGCATTCCGCCAAAATATGTGCCTAGTCTTCATACAAACCATAGAATGGGCAGTTTGTTCTACCAGAATTGTCTTGTGATTTTCTATAACCCCCTACCTTCAGCTTAAACCATGCCATTCCTGATCTTTCCTTTCTTTCTAAGTGAAATATATACAGTAATGTGCAAATTAATGTGAACGTTTCTTTTGCATTTTTACAGTTTATAACACTGCTTTTCGCAACAATGAGTGCTTCTAACTAGCACAGCTGCTTGTATAAGTCATTACTGTTACATTGTTGTTACATTTTAACTTCAGTCAGAGTTGTTACAGAAGGTTTCAAATAGTTTTTTGTGGTGCAGTGAACATTTGAAGAAAATTATATCCATCATTCTGGTTGGTGTTCATCATGGATATTACACCAAAAGCACTAAATACTAATGCAGGAGACATAATAGAGCAATTTTTCGATCAGTCATATGTATGAAACTATGAAATGTAGATTACTTATTTCAAACGCAAAATGTTACGTAATGCCACAGCAATGGAGAAATGTGTTCTCACTTTCGACAGTGCACAGTAGGTGATTCACAGGAGCATCAAGCAAAATTGCTCACTCTGCTTTACATAAAGGGCAACCGGTTGGTGACGCCTGGTAGAAGCAATCATTTAGACATAGTAATTACGAGACACAGGCCTGAATATATATCGCAGTGCTGAAAGCAATGAGTTACAATGAGGATTTTAGGTGAGATGCTGTTGCAAAATCAGGACCTCTGTAATGTTAGACATATTTTAGGTAAAATGTCCTGTATGAAGGAACTTTACCGTTGAGCACCTCTGTCATTTCACTAACAAAGCTGTATGGCAGTAAGGGGCTACATATATTTCTATTTTACTGTTTCATCATTAGCCTGGACCAAGCTCTTATCGCCACAACATGCATGTACGCGAGTTATCTCTATACCGCTGATGGCAGATGCCCCTCGTAAACCCGGATGCTCATGGCCTCCTAAAATTGTATCTCACTCTGCACATTTCGTGTTACGTGTGTATGCTTGCGCTTTTGTCAACATTTATATGACTGTCTGTCATTTATATTCCGTATCTATTGTGCTTTTTAATTTCTATACTAAATTTGCATTCCTACCAAAAATTTGGTACCGGGCTCTCACTAGAAAAATACGCTTTGATATCCATTTATGTTCCCCAAAAGTAAAAATCTACCTATTCTGAACAAATTATTCTTACAAAAGCTTATTACTTTCCCTATCTCATATGTACAAAATTTCGATATCAAGATTTTACCAGAAATACATTTTTTAGGGTCTCCTGTATCCATAAAAAGAAGTTTTAGAAAACGTTTCGTGTTTATGTGGGTTTCTGTATATTCGTGTGTCTGTGAACACGATATCTCAAAAACGAAAAGACGGTAAAATATCAAACTTAGTTTTTAAGTCTAGTACCTTCCAAGGATGCAACACGAAGATTTTGAGGAAAATTGCCCAACCCAAATTATCCTTTACATGGAAAAAAATGTATTTGCATGATATCACTATAATCAAAGGAATTGTGACTAAGGACATATAAAATACCACATTTTGAGAAATTCCTACAAAGAACAACAAACACCTCGCAAATGCTTAATGCTACAACAAATTTATTCAACATAAAGTGTATTTCAAAGAGATTTACAGTTTTTTAATAAGTTTTAAGTTTAGTTGCTTATAAAGGTACACACAATAATACAAAAGTATGTAATCTTGCCTGACTGTTAAATGTATAGCAATAGACCAAAAGGTACCACACTGAAAATCTGCTGGGTTCCTTTCACACGACTTCTACAATCTATTGGTATAAAGGATCCTTTATCTACATTGTGGTATCGAGATAAACATTAACTAAAATGGTTGATATGTTCCATCTAAGTAGAAGAGAAATAAGGTAATACACTAGGCTAAAGCGATAGATTTGCACATCTAGGAGTAAACAAAAGATGTATCGAAAGCTGATTTCCCATTTCAGAAAAGTTTAAAGTAGCCTAAAACTAACACCCATAACAAGGAGTGTCTCGGAAACGGTTAACTCTACGAAAAATGTATACACATCGCGTATTTTAACAAGAGCTATATGTTTTGGGTAGTAAGTTTTTGTGCATCTCTTGCGCTTTACCAGTTACGCAAAATTCATTCAGAATGATGAAGAGGTCTTTCGAGACTGTTCTTAGAAAATTCAAGATACCTATATTTTTTATTTGTCATGTTAACATCTTTAATATACCGTATTTTAATAAAAATCGTTGGAACCATTTTTGAGAAATAGTGTTCAAATATTTTTTCCATGTAAAGAGTAATTTGCAGTGGGCAGAAGTTCTTGAAAATCATCAGGTCGCATCCTTGGAAGATACTAAACTTAAATACTAAATGTGGTATTTAACGGTCTTATAGTGTTTTAGCTATGCCATACATACACACACATATACACACACAATGGAGCTTTCTCTGAAAATGCTGTTTTTGACTCAGGGAGCCTCAAAACATTTATTACTTTTAAAATCTCGACATCTAATTTTTTACAATAGCAATTGCAATCTCCACCTACCATATGGATAGTCACGTAGAGAAAGTAAAAAAGCCCACAATTTATTTTAAATAACAATTTTATGATATCAGCCATTTGTGAGATATCCATTAATGATGTTTCGAATTGTGCAACACTTCATTATTTGTTAAGGTCCAATCTATTTTCAGTTGTTTCTCGCGATGCAACGTTAAAGATTATAATGTTTTAAGGTCCGCATAGCGTGAAATTCTAAAACATTTGTCTTTACTACCTTTGTATATATATATATAGCTATTTCTGTAAATGTTTCATCACAAGCTTGAGCCTCAGAAGCGTTCTGTTCCCACCAGAATTAGTCCCATCTTAGTTTTGGACGTCCTATCTTTCTTTTCTTCGAGGTTTATAATTAAACATTTTCTTTCATTATCGGTTGTTTAGCTAATCTAAGTTCTTTTCAACTTTCTCTTCTTATTTCTTCGTTCTTTTTGTGTTCCAATAGAGACACACCAGACAATACTACAAAGATTTATCTCAATCAAAATTAAGTAGAGGAAGATAAACATTCGTAAGATTTATTTGTATATATATTAATAAATCATATGGGCACAAATAGACATGTGAATATAACAACAGATTTTTCTTTCAATGATTAACTTATTTTACCCTTGTCGCTGATATTGCATTTCAACTGCTTTTCTTCTCGAATATTGGTATATGGGAACCCCCCCCCCCCGCCCCTCTGTATATTTCACGTCGGCTACATACAGCTCTATAAATAGCCAGGTTATATTCTGCCAGATCACTGCAGCACATTCCGTCCCAGATAAATACAGACCATAAAACAACAGAATATCTGGCGCGCGCTCCTCTGATGTGGTATGGCACAGCCTCCAGCCACTCCTGACGTCACTTCCTCAACGTCCTCTTTCATTTTGTAACACCTCCTCTTTCATTATGGTGAGTCTGCGAAATTTGATCAGATGTTTTGAAAATATAAAACTCTTTTTCTTTTCATAATAAAATAATATGAATTCTGAACCTTAAAAACATTCAATTGACGCACTTAAACTGCCAATTAACTGAAGATATAAATGCACATCTTACCAATAAGCGCGCATAGCTTTAAATCTTGTTTTCTCGGAAACTCCTTTTTAACATTTTTGATTGCTCAAAACACTCCACATAATGCGAATTTTTATTAATTTGATTCAAAATTGTATTTCCGCTCAAAAGCACATTAAAGATAATGAACTATACTTTTACAAACAATACTCCAATTATAAGAAAAGTTATTAAATTTTAAAAAACCAAGAGTTTTGGAGACTACAAAAAGTAATTATTTTCCAACAATAATTAGAGTTAATATAAACCATCTTATATACCGCACTTGTTTTTGCTTTCTCTATGTCGTGCATTGTACATAGCTACACAGAAGGTACTGCATTCTACCTAAAAATTCAATACCAAGATTTCACTGGAAATATACTGTTTAGAGTGTAAAAAATCTGATATGTTCCATTCACATGACTTTCTCTACATCTCTGCAACAAATTATTCTATTTACTTCATCTAATAGAGAAAAAATTAGCAGAAATAGTCTTATTACTTGCTTCCTTGTTAGTAGAAGCGAAATAAGGGGGTACCATAGGCTAAAGTGATAGTCAAAAGCTGGTTACTGTGTAACTGAAGTTCTTTTGTTTGTATGGGCACGAGTTCACAACGTCCTGTATCAGAAAAGTATAAGTTTTTTATAGCTGAAACCAAAAGCAAGGAATATCTCAAAAACAATCAACTCCACGATAGAAATGTATAACATAAATTGTGTATTTTAAGGTGCTCTACGTTTGTTGTTTGGTAAGTTTTTGTCCATCTCTTACGGTTTAGCAGTTATGCAAAATTCCGTGAAATTGACCCAGAATAAAGTAGTCTTCAGAGGCTATTCCCAGAAAATTCAAAATATACATTTTATTTGTCAGGTAAATATCTTTAATATACGATATTTTAATCAAAATCGTTAGAGCCATTTTTTAGAAAATCAACGTTTTCGACAAAAGTTCCACATAAAGGATAGTTTGGGGTGGGGGGATATTTCTCAAAATCTTCGTGTCGCATTCCTGGAAGATACTAAACTTAAATACCAAGTTTGGTATTTTACCGACCTTTCGTTTTTGAGTTATCGTGTTCACAAACACACGGGCACACTGACAAATGAGCACACGGACACACACACGGACCTTTTTCTGAAAATACTTTTTTTTTGGATTCAGGGCACCCTAAAACATATATTTCCGGTGAAATCTCGGTATCGAATTTTTTGGTGGAGTGCAATAAGTAAAAAGCCTTTTAAGCCAAAGCCAACAAAAGCCTTTTCGAAAAAAGTCCGTGTGTGTTTGTTTGTGGTGTGTCTGTATCTCTGTGAACAGCATAACTCAAAAACGAAAGTTGGAGTAAATACCAAACTTGATATTAAGTTCAACACCTTACATGGATGCGACACTAAGATTTTCAAGCAAAATGCCCCAAACACAAGCTATCCTTTACGTAGGTAGTTTTTCCCAAAAAAAATTATTTTCTCAAGAATGGTTCTAACGATTTTGATTAAAATGCCGTATATTAAATATTACATGACAAATAAAATGCATATCTTGAATTTCTTGGGGATAGCACTGAAGTCTTCTTTTGTGAACAATTTTTGTCTAACTGATAAACCATAAGAGATAGACAAAAACTTATACACAAAACTGTAGAACTCAAAACACACAACATATGTGAAATATGTTTTGGTTGTAGAGCTAACCATTTTGAGATATTGTTTGTTATAAATTTAAATTTTCCAATAGTTTTCTGAAATGGGCAGTCGTTATTCATATGTTTGCTTTCTCTCCACGTACTATGTGCATAGTGTATAGAGAAGGTATTGTATTGCAACCAAAAATTCGATACCGATATTTCCCGGAAATATGTGTTTTGAGACCCACTGAATCTCCCAAAAAAGTATTTTTAGAAACATTTCGGCGCGTATGTGTGTGAGTGTGTGTCTGTGGGCAGCATAAATCAAAAACAAAAGTCCGTTAAATATCAAACTTAATATTTAAGTTAAGTATATACTTAATATTTAAGTTAAGTATATTCAAAGGATGTGACACGAAGATTTTCATATATATCCCCCACCTCCAACTACGCCTTACATGAAAAAAATTTCAAAAATGTTTATTTTCTCAAAAATGACTGTAACGATTTTGATTATAATCTCATATCTTTAACATATTTACATAACAAATAAAATGTATATCTTCAATTTTCTGGGAATAGCCTCTGAAGACATGCTTATTCTGGATGAATTTTGCGGAATATTGCATAACTGGCAAACCGTAAGAGATAGACAAAAGCTTACCACAAAAGATGTAGAGCTCGTCAATACACACAAGTTATGTCCTTTACGTTTTTGTTGCGGAGATAACCATTTCCGGGATATTCCTTGTTATTGGTTTTAATTGTGAAGTACTTATACTTTTCTCAGACAGGAAGTGTCCGTTTTTCTTTTGTTCTACTCCTGGCTAATCAAAGAAGCGGTTTGCAATAACAATCGCTTATGATAACTTTTAAAATATTTGACTATCACTTTAGCCTAGTGCATTCCCTTAGTTCCCTTCCACTAATAAGGAACTAAGTAATAAGAACATTCTGTTAATGTTTATCTCGATTAGCATTGTGTAGAAAGAAGAATAATCTTTTGTAAGAAGTTTGTTTGTAGATCAGCTAGAGAAAGCCATGTGAGTGTAACACATTATATTTTATTTTTTGTTATGTTTCTCATAGCCAAACAGATGCACGCGAACATTTTTAAAAACGCTTTATATCGGAGGTCCACTGAAACCTACAAAAGTAAATTTTGGGTAAAGAGTTGTTTGTGCTTAAGTATGTGCTCACTACAGCTCAAACACGAAACACAAACCAAAACTGGTAATTAAATTAAGCATTTTCTAAGGATATGACAAGATTTTCAAGAAAATTCTGCTACCCTTTATTGGAAACACCTTTGTGAACAGAGCTGTTTAAATTACTGTATGTTTAAGATATTTTAAAACCAATAACATGTTTATTTTTAAGTGTCTGTAATAAGTCACTTCTAGCTGAATTTTGTATAATTCTGTATAACTAAGAAACGATAAATACTGTAAAAAATGTAGGTCTTAAAATAATTTATGAGAATAAAAAGTATTGTTGCATTTCTGAAATATTTTTAATATTTCAAAATCTTCTCGGGCTTCTGAAGAACTGAAGACGAGGAAGATGCACTTCTTCGAAACGTTGGTGTCAAGCCAAGTTTTTACCTGGCTAGAAGCGCGAGAAGATTTTGAATTAACACGTCGCCAGGAAAGCTTCAGTTCTTATTTTACTTTTAATATGTTTTTATTTATAAGTGATGCTTCTTTTGTTTCTCATGATGCCTTAAAAAATTGAATTGCAATGCCTACATTTTTTGGCTATCCAGTTTTTTAAAGAGCCGACCATCTCTTTAGTCTTCTGTAGCCCCGTTCTACCTATAACGAAATATTTAAGCAAACCAATTCCGGATAGGTTTATCTTCATTAACATTACAATTAAAAAAAAAGTATTTTAATTCCGTTCAGAGACAAAATAAGTGATGGCGGGTAGAGTAGGTTATGTGAATTACATATGTATATATAAAAGTTACTTTCTATTTCCTTTTTACTCTCTCTCTACACGTACTATGTACATAGTGTATAGAGAAGGTTTGCATTCCACCTAAAAATTTGATACTGACATTTCATCGGAAATACACGTTTAGGGTCCCCTGTATCCCAAAAAAAGCATTTGTAGAAAAAGGTTCGTGTGTGTGTGGTGTGTGACCGTCCGACAAAAAGTCGGTAAAGTACCAAACTTGGTATTTAAGTTTAGTATATTCCAGGGATGCGGCACGAAGATTTTGAGAAAAATCCCCTCACCCCAAACTACCCTTTACAAGCAAAACTTTTCAAAAAATTTAATTTTCTCAAAAATAGCTCTAATGTATTTCATTAAAACACCGCATATCAAAGATATTTATATTGTAAATACAATGTACATCTTGAATTTCCTGCAAATAATCTCTAAATACCTCTTTATTCTGAATTAATTTTGCTGAATGCTGCGTAACTGGTAAACCGTAAGAGATAGACAAAAACTTGCTTCACAAAAAATGTAGATCACGTTAAAACACATAATGTATTTCATATATGTCTTTTTTATGGAATTGACCATTTGGGAGATATTCCTTGTTATTTGTTTCATATTTAATATACTTAAACATTTTTCCCAGGGAAAGTTGTAAACTTTTGGCCCTGCACAGAAACGGATTTCAACCACATGGCAACCAGCTTTTAAAATATTTGTATATCAGTTCAGCCTAGAGTAATCCCTTATTTTCTTTCTACTTACAAGGAAGCAGGTAATTAAGACAATTTCTACTAATGTTTGTGTCGATTGTCATAAAGTAGATAGAAGAATATGCTCTTTAACAATAATTTGTTACAGCATGTAGAGAAAGTCATGTGGATGGAATACATCGGATTTTTTTTACTTCTACCAAAACGCATTTAAAAAAATCATACCACAGTAATGCTTAAGGTTTGATTTAGTTACATTCTGCCCCGGTCTCCCCAACAGAGGTGCCAGGCGGCACATAATATTCGTTAGTTATATTTAAGAATATGAATGTTGCTTTCAAAGCAGTGCTGTACACTTTAGATAAAGCTCATTTCACAGCTTGAAGATGCAACGGGTTTGGGTGATAAATGTTGGCAAGGGTCCATTATTGCAGGTATACAAACCGACGGTATTTATATGGTACTTAGGGTTTCCTTTTCATTGGACGGCGTGACAGCCACTTGGCGGATCGGCAGCTTGTTTCATACCCGTGTTTAACGGTGGGACGCTCTATGCCACTTTCCTTTCAGGGAATTGAGATTTAAAACGTGATTAATTGTCAACTTGAAGCACTCACCCGTCTTTAGAAGTGTGGATGTTTATCTTTACTATAATACAGTGTAACCGATATTTGTCCCGTTACTTTATTGGTTTTGTATACACAATTCAAACTAATCTAAATGGTGAGTTACCTTGAAGCTAAAACAACATTTTTATAGAGTATTTCCATGTGTATATGTGCATGTATATGTGTGTATTTTGACCAAGCCTTAGCCGAGTAGAAGTTTTCTTGAGGATCTTCATATCGTATCCTTGGAAGATACTTAACCTAAATATTCAGTTTGTCATTTAGTTTTTCAGTTATACTATTCACAGACACACACACGGACCGGCCGCGCCGTGACCGAATGGTTAGACTACTCGCCTCTCACCTAGACGGGTGAGATTTGTGCTGGACAAAGCGGCGTAGGGGTAGGTTTTCTCCGGGTTTTCCAGTTTCCCCCGTTATTACCTTTCACCGGTGCTCCATCTTCATTCATGTATCATTAGTGTCATCGTCTGCGGTGCAACAAGTAGTTAAAGCGGGCGTTAAACACTACCAAAAAAAAAAAAAAACACGGTCCTTTTTCTAAAAATCTGCTGTGGTTCATTCACATGACTTTCTTTACATCTGTGTAAAAAATTATTGCTAAAAAGTCAAATCTTTTAAAAACTAGTTGTAATGTGGTTGAAATCCGTTCCAAACGTTGCCAGGAGTTGACAAATTCCTGTATGAGAAAATATAAATATTTTGTAGCCAATAACAAGGAATATCTCGGAAATTGTCAACTAGAAGAAAACAACGCATATGACTTAAACTATGTGTTTTAACGAGATCTACATTTTTGTGTAGTAAGTTTTTGTCTATCTCTTACGGTTTACCAGTTATGTGAAATTCAGCAATATTCATCCAGAATGAAGAGCTCTTCAGAAACTATTCCAAGAAAATTCAAAATATACATTTTATTTGCCATGTAAGTATTTTAATATACGGTATAATAAAATCGTTAGAGCCATTTTTGAGAAGATCATAATTTTCGAAAATTTTTCCATGTAAAGAAAGAGTAGTTTGGAGTGAATGAATTTTCCTCAAAATCTTCGTGTTACATCCTTGAAAGATACTTAACTGAAATACCAATTTGGTATTTTACGGACTTTTCGTTTTTGAATAATCGTATTTACAGACATGCGGACCTTTTTCTAAAAATGCTTTTTTTATAGCTCGCCCTAAAACGGGTATTTCGGGTGAAATCTCGGTATCAAATTTTGAATGGAATGCAATATCTTCTCTAAGTACTACCATTAAGTCAGGTAAATAACATAATTTATATCATTGTTTTCTACCTTCCAAAGATACAAAAAGAAGATTACTAGAAAATCCTTCAACCCGAATTACCCCAAATGGAATATTTTTTTCGATTTTTACTTTCTCTATACGTACTATGTACATAGTATATAGAGAAGGTATTGCACTCCACCCAAAAATTCGATACCGAGATTTCACCGGAAATATATGTTTTGAGATACCGTGAAACAAAAAAAAAAATTAAAAAATGTCGGTGTGTGTGTCTGTGTGTGTGAGTGTGTGAGTGTGTGTATGTATGTCTGTGGGCAAAAAAAAACAAAAAAAAATGAAAAGAGTTTAAAATCAAGCTTAGTATTTAAGTTTGATATCTTCCAAGGATGCGAAACGAGGATTTTCAAGAAAATCCCACCCCAAACTACCCTTTTCATGGAAAAAATCTCGAAAAGTTTTATTTTCTTAAAAATGGCACTAACGATTTTGGTTAAAATCTCTTATATTTAAGATATTTACTTGCCAAAATAAATGTATATCTTAAATTTTCTGGGAATAGCCTCAAAAGACCTCTTTATTCTAGATGCATTTCATTGAATTTTGCATAACCGGTAAATCGTAAGAGCTATACATAAACTTACTACACAAAAAATTTAGATCACGATAAAACACACAATTTATGTTATATACATTTTTTTCATGGAGTTGATTGTTTTGAGATATTCCATTTTATGGTTTCAGCTTTAAAAAACATACTTTTCTGGTACAGGAATTTGTCAACTGTCAATACAAACAAAGGAACTTCAGCCATATAGCAGCCAGCTTTTGACTATCACTTTAACTTATGGTACTCCCTTATTTCGGTTCTACTTACAAGGAAGCAGGTAATAAGACTATTTCTGCTAATTTTTTCTCAATTAGCATAAAGTAAATAAAAGCATAATCATTTAAACAACAATTTGTTGCGGAGATGTGTAGAAAGTCATGTAAGTGAAACACGTCAGATTTTTTTTTTATTTTATAAAAATAGCTCTAAAAATTTGGATTAAAATGCCATATATAAATACAGTTTACTTGATACATAAAATCTGTGTCTTGAATTTTCTGGGAAATCTCATTTTATTCGGAAGGAATGTTGTATAATCCTGTAAAACTGGTATGGTTAAGCAATACTCGAAATGGAGGTCTCCATACTTATTCCTAATAACTTTAATGAAATCAACCATTTCCGAACTTTGTGATATGTGTTAATTCTTATACTTGTTGATTTTCAGTTGTTTTAAGCGTTTATATCGAGAGTTTATGATTTAAGGCCACTAGAACCTACCACCTACTCAAGGGGCTGCGCCCCTTCATAGGATAATTAAAATTCTCAGATTGTTTGCAGTAAAGGGAAAATTGCTAAATTTAACGGCAAATTACCTGGGCATGAAAAAGACAACAGTTGTGTATTGAGGATAAATTGGACGCTGGAAGCTAAAATGTGCACCTAAAGGATGTGGGAAAGCCGAGAAGGTAACACTGTGAAGATAGTCTAGTCCATGAAGTGGAGGAGGAGAAGTAGAAGAAAAAGAACTCAAGAGCGGCCAGTTGTGTAACGTTTTTTCATCCTATTTTGTTTGTATCTATGTAATGTAGCTATTCCTGTAACTCTAAAATTATGTTTAAGGGTACAAGTTACTTTGAAGGGCTCAAAAATGACATAGATAAGTTCAATTTTCTGGATATTACATTTTCTGACACACGTGTGGCTTTTACTCAGGAACCAATGGTGCTAACATTTTCTACACTTATCTAATCCACTTATCTAACTGATGACTTCTGTCCGCCTGATTCATCATTATGGAAATTATAGATTTTTAACCATGTGAAAGTTGAGATATTTTACTCTTCTTTTTTTCCACAAATATGGTATTTTTTATAATAGTTATCTTGAGTCATATACTTCTGATTCTGGTAGTTAGAGTAAATACGAACAATCAGAATATGTGTAAACATTTGAATATTCTGCTTTGAAAGGATTCTGAATAGGAGGTACATGAAATCACCCCAGTTTTTTCATGTAATTTATTGCCCCAACATTATAATTTTTTAAAAATCAGGTTTTGCAGAAAAAAGCATAAACTATTCACCTAAAGAAATGTAGACTGCTATTGTACATGCTACACAATTTTCATGAAAATTCATTCAGTACTTTCTGATATGTGAGGGGTTAATTATGACAATTGTTAAAGCCTTACAACCACACTACCTTGTACCCTTAAGATTAAATAAAAAAACAATCTGATGTGTTATTCTCACATGAACCTCTATATGTTCTAAAAACAAACTTCTTACAAAAGATTATTCTTCTTTCTTCACCATTCTAATGGTGGTAAGCATTAGCAGAATCTTATTACTCAATTTCTAATAAACAGAAGGGAGCTAAATGAGGTCACTATGCTATAGCGATTGTCAAATGTTTTAAAAGCTATCGCTATGCGATTGTCGTTGAAATTCGCTTCTTTGCTCGGCCAAAAGTATAACACAATGAATACGGACGGCTTCCTGTCTGGGAAAAGTATAAATATTTTAAAATTGAAGTCAATAACAAGGAAACTCTACACAACAAAAATTGTTTTAACGAGATCCACATTCTTTGTGTGGTAACCTTTTGTTTGCCTCAAGGATGCAAAAGTTATTCAAAATGAAGAGGATTTTAAAAGCTATTTAAAAAAAAGTAAAGATATAAAGTTTATTTCTGATGTAAATATCTCTAGTTTTCGGTATTTTAATCAAAACTGTTAGTCATTTGTGAGAAAATAGAAAAAAATATGAAATATTTTCCAGTAAAGAGTGGTTTGGCGTGCAGAGATTTTCTTGAAAAACTTCGTGTCCCATGCTTGAAAGACATTAAACTTAAATACGAAACACCACACACATACACACGGATCTTTTTCAAAAAATCTGATATGTTCCATTCACATGACTTTCACTATCCGTGCTGCAAAGAAACTATTCTTACAAAAGAGATTATTTTATTTACATCAAGCTAATCGAGATAAGCATTAGCAGAAATGGTTGCTTGTAAAAGAAGGAAAATATGGCTAAAGCAATATTCAAAGTTGGTCGCTAAGTGAACAATTGAATTTCGGTTCGCTTTTCAAGGCTAGCAGTAACAAACGTGAAATGTAAGGAAAGGTAACCCCATTTGAAAAAGGTACATAGATTAAACTTGAACCCAATAACAAGGTATATCTTAGAACAAGGAATATCAACTCTACAAAATAAGTTGACATAAATTGTGTATTTTAACGAGATTTGCATTTTTCATTCTGTAAGATTTATCAGTTATGCAAAATTCAGCAATATTCATACAGAATGATAAGCTCATCAGAAGCTATTCCCAAAAAATCCAAAGTATGCATTTTATTTGTCATGTGAATATGTCCGTGTGTGTGTATGTGTGTATGTCCGTGAATAGTATGTCTTTGTGTCTATGAACACGATAACTCTAAAACGAAAAGTCGGTAAAATACCAAGCTTGATATATATGTTCAGTATCTTTCAAGGATGCGACACGAAGATTCTGAAGAAAATTCCCCCACTCCGAACTACACTTGGCATGGAAAAATGTTTGGAAATTTTGATTTTTTTTCAAAAATGGATTTAAAGATTTTGAGTAAAATACCGTATATTAAATATATTTACACGACAAATAAAATATATATCTTAAATTTTCTGGGAATAGCCTCTGAAGACCTCTTTATTTTGAATGAACTTTGTTGGATTTTGCATAACTAATAAATCGTAAGAGATAGACAAAAACGTACTGCACAAAAAATGAAGATCTCGTTGAAACAAACAATTTGTCATACACTGTTTTTCGTGCATTTGACAATTTTTGGGATATTCCTTGTTATTGGCTTCAGTTTTAAAATACTTGAACTTTTCAGTACGGGAATTTGTCAACTCTTAGCAATGTAAAAAAAACTGATTTCATCCACATGGCAACCAGCTTGTAAAAGATTTGATGCACTAGATTTTTAGCCTAGTGTATTCCATTATTTTCCTTTTACTTACAAAAACCATTTCTGCTAATGTAATAGCATACAGTAGGCAGAAGCATACGCTTTTAACAATCATTTGTTACAGAGACGCAGAGAAAGTCATGTGAATGAAAAACATCAAATTTTAGCCTACTTTGTTATTGTTCTAATTTCGGGGTAGGAGTAGATAAAGTGGTCTACAGGATGTTCTAGTATATACATACACACTGAATTTTTATTATGCGAATCTATCCAGGTACGCTCGAGTTTTCCATGTCCAGTTATCAATGCTGTCAAGTCTGTAGTCAGTGGAATATGTTGCTTTAGGGCACATTCACTTCGAAAAGTTAACGCAAATTCAATACAAACAAAAACCTTGTGCCCAGGTTAATATATGGGGCCATTTAAAATGACTTTCGTTAACATAAGCATAAATATTACCACCAGACGTTAAAGCCAGGACCTTGCAATTTGCAAGCTTTCATGATCACGTTAATGGGATCCAAGAAAAACAAATCTGATGTGCTCCATTCACATGACTTTCTCTACGTTATTTGCAAACAAACTTTTTCATAAAAGATTATTCTTTTATCTACGTCATGCTAATCGAGGCAAACTTTAACAAATATTGTCTTATTTCTTGCATTCTTAAATAAAGCAATACACTAGGCTAAAGCTATAGTCAAATTCTTAAAAGGCTGGTCACTTTGTGATACAATTGCAAGACCAGGAGTAAAACAAATGAGTTATGAAACGAATGATGACTTCATATTTAAGAAAAGTATAAGAACTTTAATATTGAAACCAATAGAAAGAATGTAATAGAAATTGTTAACCCTAAAAAATAAATTGTGCGTTTTAACGACATCTAAATGTTTCGTGTATTAACCGTTTGTCCGTCTCTTATGGTTTACCAATTATGCAAATTACATTCTTAATGAAGAAGAGGATTTTTCCAGGTAGTTAAAGATATACATATTATTTGCGACGTATACATCTTTAATATACGATTTTATTCAATTTTTACTTTCTCTACACGTACACCATGTATATAGTGTTTAGAGAATATATTGCACTCCACCAAAAAATTCGATACCGAGATTTCACCGGAAATATACGTTTTAGGGTCCCCTGTATCCAAAAAAAGTATTTTCAGAAAAAGGTCCTTGTGTGTAAGTGTCCATGTGTCCGTGTGTCTGTGAACATGATAACTCAAAAACGAAAAGACGGTAAAATACCAAACTTGGTATTTAAGTTTAGTATCTTCCAGGGATGTGACACGAAGATTTTGAGAAAAATCCCCCCACCCCAAACTACCCTTTATATGGAACTTTTTAGAAAATTTTGATTTTCTAAAAAATGACTAACGATTTTGATTAAAATATCGTATATTTAAGATATTTATCTGACAAATAAAATGTATATTTTGAATTTTCTGGGAATAGTCTCTAAAGACTACTTTATTCTGAGTGAATTTTACGAAATTTTGCATAACTGCTAAACCGTAAGAGATAGACGAAAACTTACCACACAAAAAATGTAGAGCACATTAAAACACACAACTTATGTTGTATAGATTTTTTTCGTGGAGTTGATCGTTTTTGAGATATTTCTTCTTTTTGTTTTCAGGTTCGAAAAACTTAACTTTTCTCATACAGAAATTTGTCAACTCCTGTCCATCAAACAAAGGAACTTCAGTCACATAGCGACCAGCTTTTGACGATCGCTTTAACCTATGTTACTCCCTGATTTCACTTCTACTTACAACGAAACAAGTAATAAGACCATTTCTGCTAATTTTTTGTCGATTAGTATGAAGTAAATAGAAGCAAGAGCTTTTTAAAATTAATTTGTTGCAGAGAAGTAGAGAAACCCATGTGAATGGAACACATCACATTTTTTTCTTCGTGCCGCATTCTTGGAAGATACAAAACTTAAATATCAACGTTGTATTTGGTATTTGTGCTGCACACACAGACACATACACATTTATAAAAATCTGATGTTTGCAATTCATATGACTTTCTCTACCTATCTGCACACAATTTTCTTATTAAAGATTATTCCTTTATCTACATCATGCATCTACATCTATATCGAGATACACATTAGAGAAATTGCCTTATTGCATAGTTCCTTAAAGGTAGAAAGACACTAAGGCTTTAAATCCTTTAAAGCTGATTGCTATGTGAAACAATTGAAATGGTCAGTTAATTTGAACATAAAACAAAACATATATGAAACAAATGGCAACATTTCATTTGAGAAAAGTATAAAAATTGCAAGATTGAAACCAATAAAAGGAACATTTCTAAAATGTTTAACTCCACCAGAATATGTAGGTATATGACATAAATTGTGTGTTTTAATGAGAGTTACGATTTCTGTGTAGGACATTTTTGTCTCTCTCCCTCCCTCTCCCTCCCTCCTCCCTCTCCCTCCCTCTCCCTCCCTCCCTCTCTCTCTCTCTCTAAAAGGTTTACCAGTTATACAAAAGCCATCCAGAATGCAGAGGTATTCTGAGGCTATTTCCTAAAAATTCAAGATATACATTTAGTTTGTCATAAAAGTATCTTAAACATATGGTGTTTTAGTCAAAATCGTCACAGAAGAAAATCATAGTTTTTGAAAAATGTTCCATGTAAAGGGTATTGGATGGGAAATTTTTCTGAAAACCATCGTGTTGCATCCTTTGAAGATTCTTAACTTACATACTAATATTGGTATCTAACTGATTTTACGTTTTCAAATTATGTTGTGCACACACACGGATATTTTCTGAAAACATATTTATGATGAAGCCTTGGTGTGCAATACAGTATCTTCTCTGCCTAATATGACCATCGTAAATTCGTGCTAGAGAAATTAAACAATTGATAGAAAAAGTAAAAACTGCCACACTGCATAGAAATATAACTTAATTATTTTATTTGAAAGCTATCCTTTTGGTTACGTTATAAATCAGAAATCTTTTAAATATATTTTGTTAAACAAAATATTTGGAAACAGGTTGCTAATGAACTTAAATGTATGTCGATTTTCATTGTTATTATCACTGTGGTTACTTTCGATGTTGTTTGTAACTTTATAGGTTAAAACTATTCCATTTTCTTTCATGTAGAGAAAAATATATATATTTTTTGGTAGTTTAACGTCCTTTAACCTGGTTTGGTCATATCGGACGATGAATGCAATTGTGATATGATGCTCAAATGATCTCGGGGTCCATGGAGCTTGAAGTTACTCAACATTCGTCTTCTCAGGATAAGGGAAAACCCCGAAAAAAACCTTACCCGGGTAACTCACCCTAAGCGAGATTCGAACTCACGACCTTTTGAACGTGAGGCAGACATGCTACCACCACGCTACCCAGGCGGGCAGAAAAATATATTATTCATTGTAAAACGAAAACACTATTGATGCATTGTTGCCGTCGTTAATCATCAAGGCGTCATGTTTATTCACTTTGCACACACATTATTTGTTTTACACTAATGTTTTGTTTATGTTATGAATGTCAAGGCGAACTTTGTGTTCATTTTTTATATTCAGCAATTGATGTAATTTCCATCATGGAAACTGCATGGGAATAGTTTAAAGCTGATGGTCTAATATTAAATGAAAACAAGATTAATGAAATCCTTTTAAAATCAATATCAGCCAATAGTAGTTTAATATGAAAATTGGGAATGCACATTGATAAATTCACAGTGAAATTGTCTAATGACATAAATATCAATTTAGAAATTTCACAAATTGCATACCATTCCAATATTTGAAAACAGCTTCTTTTCTTGATTGAATCTATGTTCAGATATGGTATAATTTTATGGGATGGAAGTAAAATAACTAAATATATTTTAGTATGGCAAAAATTATACAATTATTAGAAACTGTCATGAAAAACATCCTGCAGACGAGTCTTTATAGTTTGTCCTTGTTGGTTATACGGAACATGAAGAAATCTGGTAAGTGCTAAAATGATCTTGGGGTACTTGGAACTTAAAATTACTCGACATTCGTCTCCTCAGAATAAGGGTAACTCACCCTAAGTGAGATATGAAATCGCGACCTCTTGAATGTAAGGCAGATACGCTACACTGACACTTCAGAGGCGGGCTGCATATGGACTTCAGTATTTTAATTGTTTATAATTTGTATTTTCTAGACATGTTAATTCATTTGCGTAAATTCTCAAGGAATTACTTATTAAGAAGTGATAATCATGAACACGAGACAAGGAACATATATATTGATATAACATATTCACTATTAATATTATACCTAAATTTATATGGAGTCAAAATATACAATAAATTATATATTCGTGTAAAACAAACATGCAAACTCTGAACAGACAACGTACAATTCTTAAACAAGAAGTTACCAGAACAGGCAGGAACTGGTCATCTACCGACAAAGTTATAATTACAAAACACACCAAGGGATTCAACAGATTCGTGAATTCAATTAACTTTGACAAACTAAAACAACACAAATATTCAAAAAAATGGAAACTAAACATAAAAGGAATCTGATATCAAAGACTATGTGCCCAAAAAGTGAGAACCTTCTTATGCAAATTTAATACCTTTGGAAACTGTAAACATTTAGTTTAATAGAAGCAACAATTTTCCATATTCATATCTATTGTATTACATATTTAAAAGATACACAATTGATTCAATATTATCATAACACTAAATAAATACAAACACAATATAATAATAAATGAAAATACTCTAAAACTCAACAAACAAAAATCTGATGTGTTCCATTCACATGACTTTCTCTACTTATGTGTAACAACTTATTGTTAGAACCTTATTCTTCTATTTACTTCATGCTAATCGAGAAAAAAATTTTCAGAAATAGTCTTATTACTTCCTTCCTTGTAAGTAGAAGCGAAATTTGGGCATATCATAGGTTAAAGTGAAGTCAAAAGCTGGTTACTAGGTGACTGACGTTCCTTTGTTTGTATGGACACGAGTTGACAAATTCCTGTATGAGAAAAGTTCAAGTATTTCAAAGCTAAAACCAAAAACAAGGAATATCTCAAAAACGATCAACTCCTCGAAAAAAAATTATATAGATAATATTGTATGTTTTAATGTGCTCTACATTTTTGTATGATAAGTTTTTCTCCATTTCTTACGTTTTAGAGTTATGTATTTCGTAAAATTCGTCCAGAATAAAGTAGTCTTCAGAGGCTATTCCCAGAAAATTAAAGATATACATATTATTTGTCAGGTAAATAGCTTTAATATACACTGTTTTAATCAAAATCGTTAGAGCTATTTTTGAGAAAATAAAATTTTCGAAAAAAGTTCCATGTAAAGGGTAGTTGGGTGTGGGGAATTTTCTTGAAAATCTTCGTGTCGCATCCTTGGAAGATTAAACTTAAATACCAAGTTTGGTATTTAGCGGTCTTTTCGTTTTTGATCTATGCTGTCCTTAGACACACAGACACACACATAGACACACACACGCACACACGGACCTTTTTCCAAAAATGCTTTTTTTGGATTCAGGGGGACCCAAAATATGTATTTCCGGTAAAATCTCGGTATCGAATTTTGGATGCAATACAATACCTTCTCTATACACTATTACATAGTACGTGTAGAGAAAGTAATTAAATATAGATTAAGTTTTTTTAATTAGTCATCTAAAGGGATTAGACACGTAAGCTATATTTGTTTTATAAATCATATTAGGTAATTCAGCTATAAATTTAGAAAACCTACATATTTTAAATAATTTTGTGACATAGACGGTTATAACACACAATAATAGTGATATTTCTGCTATGTTCCAAATTTGCATAGTTATCTAAATAGTAATGTTTGGTGCCTAAATTATTTTTTCTAATAAAATGTTACATAGGACTTTTTGAAAAAATGTTCACATAAAGATTGCATTTTGTGGAAAATAATTTTAAAGTATCAATCACATCAATTTTTATATCAAAACGAATTAATGTAAAACAATTATTATTTTGTATTCTCCAAAACACTTGGTGCTTCAACATTAAAATATTTATTTCTTATAACTGAAATATTACTTAGTCTTTTTAATGTACTTTTCACGGGAATTACAACAAACTATAAACAATTGCAGCGTGTGGAGCATTTTTGCTGAGGAAAAAGTTGAAAAAAATCTGATTGTTCCATTCACATAATTTTCTCTAGCAATTCCAACTACAAATTATTGTTACCAAAGATTGTTCTTTCATAACCATCATGCTAATCGAGATAAACATTAGCAGCATTGGTCTTATTACTTGCTTCCTTGTAAGTTGAAGGGAAATAAGGGAATACTTTATGCTAAGGCGTTAGTCAAATAATTTAAAAGATGGTCGCTCAGTGATATAATTGAGGTTCGGTTCGCTTTGCCTGGTCCCGTTTAAGAAAAGTTAGGTAGTTAAAAACTTGGAATCAATATCTACAAGGAATATCTAAAAAACGGCCAACTCTACAATAAAAATGTGTATAACATAAATTATATGTTTTAACGTAATCTACATTTTTTATTTGTTAAGTTTTGTCTATCTCTTACGGTTTAACCGTTATGCAAAATTCTGAAAAACTCACCAGGATGAAGAGGTTTTCAGAAGTTATTCCCAAAAAAGTCAAAATATACATATTATTTGTGATGTGTATATCTTTAAAATACCTACTTTATTCATTTTTGATAAAAACAAAATTTTTAAAAATATTCCATGTAAAGGTAGTTTGTGATGGGGAGATTTCTTTTTAAAACCTTCGTGTCGTATTTTTGGAAGATACTAAACATAAACACCAAGTTTGGTTTTTGGTCTTTTCGCTTTTGAGCTGTGCATGAATACACAAGCGCGCGCGGACCTTTTTTTCTAAATTTCTTTTTTTTCGGACTGAGAGGACATAAAAACATTTCCGGTGAAATCTCGGTATTTAATTTTTGGGTTACATACAATACCTTCTCTTGCTAGTATATGCTGTATATTGGATGTACATACGTGCTAAAGAAAGTAAAAAAATGAAGTTTGCGAGAAAACAAGGAATAAAGTTGCGCGTGTCCGTTATAAAGGATACATCTGTCAATTTATATCTGAGACAATTGGTAGTTTATATGTGACAAGTGGAAAAATCATTCATGTGACTTTCTCTTCCTATTCTCCAATAAGCTATTGTCACAAAAGTTTATTAATTTACTACTGATTGAGATAAACATTAGCAGAAAGTATGCTCTTATTAGTTATTATCTACGTATTTCCTTGTAAGTAAAAGGAAAATAAAGGAACACATTAGGCTAAGCGAGTCAATTATTTTAAAAGCTAGTCGCTATGTTATTGAAATTAACTTTTCTTTGCATGGCCAACAGTAAAACAAAAGAAAAACGAATGATGACTTCCAGTTTGAGACATTTTAATAATCTTAAAATTTAAATCAATAAAAGGAATATCTCAATAACAATTAACTTCCCAAAAATGTGTGACATAGTTGTGCGTTTTAATCAGATATATTTTTGTGCACCAAGATTTTGTCTGTCTCTTTCCGTTCACCAGTTATGCAAAATACTCAATAATGAACAGGAATTTAGAAAACTTGTATATATATTAGATATATATTTCATTTGCCATAACATCTTACACGTATGATATTTTTAATAAAAATCGTTGGAGCCATTTTTGAGAATATCACAGTTTTCGAAAAATTTATATGTAAAGGGGCGGATTATGTTGAAAATTTTCCTACCGTATCCTTGGAGAATTCTGAATGTGAATATCAAGTTTGGTAAAACTAACTTTTAGTTTTTGAGTTATGGCATACAAAGACACACTCTGACCTTTTTTCTAAAATGGCTTTTTAAGATTCAGGGGACCTCAAAATATGCACCTATTCCCACTGAAATTTCAATATCCAATTTTGGGTAAAGTAATAATTTCTCTAACTACTATGTTCATTAAAATGGTGGGTAATAGAATAGGGACATATTTTGTTCAAGTTTTAAGTTCATACAAAAAATATATAAATATGTAATTACTTATTTATTATCCGCAATCCCTTATTTAGGTGCTGATGTAGCCCCCCTTTATTTTTATAAGTAGATGTTGATATAAAATTCAAAAGTTTTTTTTCTTTAACATTTTTAATGACTGTGGATATTTTGCTACTTTATTATGTTTGTTTTTCTTTAATTTTCACAAGCTTTGATCACATTTTACAGATACATTACCTCAGGTCTATTCTTTTGGTTAATGATTTCAACGAATTTTATTGCTTGAATTTGTATTATGACGTCAGGATACATTTGTTAGCCTAACTGGATAGACAGGCTCCGGCGCGAATCAGCGTAACACAGTAATGGTAGTTTTAAACATGAATTGCTTCATAATATAACTGTATCTTTTCTATGGATTTAACAAGAAATGTATTTCTCTGAGTAGAATATAGCTGTATTAGGCGACTGTAATTTTACTTCATGGGGCCTTGAGTGGACTGGAGGAATCACGTGATTTCAGCTCGCGCCAGAGCCTGTCAATCTCGTTAGCCATGACGTGTGTTGTAAATACACTTGGCAATTAAGTAGATCTATTCTATGAAGATATTAAGATAAGTACCAGCTTTTATAATTGCTGCTTATTATTAGTGGTGTGAACGAAAGTGGTGTGACTAATAGTTTGTACCAGAAATGGGGGTTGGTTGCCTTCCTCAGCTGTTGAAGATTGCTAGTCCACATTCACAGTGCAGTCCTCCCCCCAACCCCTCACAAAACAAACAGCGACGTTAAAACCGTACGAGCCCAGGCATAAATCACAGAAATGTGTTCAGAACGCGTAAACTTCGGTAAATTTTCCGCGGCAATATTCCCTTTACAGTCTTTACTGACTCCTCTCCACTTTTTTTTATTTTAATTTATTACTTAAATGACTGCTCCCTTTTCTCTAGCATTTTTATGGCACCTGCCCTTGTAAAGTTGGCAGCCATTTGCCCGGTAACGAATGGTACAGAGGTATTAGAACTAAAAGCTAATTTACGGTAACGAAGCCGGTAGAGATTTCATCCACTTGGTAAAACTGCCCTCCTGGGTACGACGTATTTTATAACAACACCGTTACTTCGCAGCAGGTGACAATCTGTTAGACAGGTGTCTCTTTTTGGCAATAGGATTTTTACTGACAAGAGAACATCCCCTTAGGATTAACCTCATGTCGCAGCACAGGAGGTAAAAAAGAAACGTTGGTATTCCTGACAAGGTGTCTGCAGAGAAGAACCGCTGTAATCCTTGTGATATTTGTCTCGGAAGAGATAATCCAGCAGACAAATGAATAGGGTAGACCAAGATTATGTCCAGCAGTGTGTTTAACACATCACAGAGGCAATACTGACGTAATTCTCCATGTCTCAAACCTCAGGTTCATTTTGGAACATTCTTTACATCGATCTTAGAACTCGTGAGACCAAGGTACTTTCCAGGGTACTAATAAATATAATCATAACCAGAAATTGTCTTATCACTTACTTCCTTGTATTAGAGGGGCAGTAAGGTAATACGCTAGTTAAGGGATTGTCAAATATTTCTTAAAGCTGTCATTGAAATTAGGTTCTCTTTCCAAAGCCGGGAGTAAAACAAAAGATATATTAAACGAAAGATAACGTCACATTTGAGAAAAGTTGAAGTAACACTGAAACCAACAACAATTGAAACGACAAACTCTGTAGAGTTTATATGACATAAATTGGGGTTTAAGTGAAATCTGAATTTTTTCATGAAGTAAGTTTTTGTCTATCTCTTAGGGTTTAATAGTTGCACTAAGGTAATCGAGAATGAAAAGGTCTTCAGAGGCTATTCCCAGAAAATTCAAATGTACATATTGTTTTGTAATAAAATATCTTAAATATATGGTATTTTAATTAAAATCGTTACAGCTACTTTTGAGAAAATTAAAAATTTTGAAAAGTTTTCTATATACAGAATAGTTGGGATAGGGAGATTTTCTTGAAAATCTTTGTGTCGCATTCTTGGAAGATACTGAACTTATATACTAACTTTGATATATAACTGATTTTTTGTTTTTAAGCTATGCAGCCCTCCCTCTCGGCCCCCCTCACGCCCCCCCCCCCCATTTTTTCTAAAAATTCTATTTTTGGATTCACAGGATCTTAAAGAATGTGTTTCCGGTGAAAATTTGGCATTTAACTTTACGGTGGAATCACCTTCTCTATCTACTATGTGCATTGTAAATATGTGCTGGAGAATATAACAATTAAAAAAAGCGGTTTTATTTCACGTGAAATGCTTTTTCCCTAATCCTAGCATTGTAAACATGTTTATAATCAAAATCGTACATAAGTAAGGCTGCTGTAATTGTTGCTTAGCAACAATGCATGATACATTTGCTAACGTGGCTCACGAAATAGCTGCGGCGCGAATCAAAGTTACGTAGTAAAGATAGTCTTAAGCGTTGAACAGCTTCACGATATACGAGGTACGTCCAGAAAGTAAGTTCCGTTTCAATTTACCTCCGCTGCAGCGCTGCGATCGCAGTTCCGCACACGCTCTGTATTAAGGAGAAGAAACGTGCGCCATTTTGAGATCGCTGTCAGCCACATACGCTTTGTTGTGCTTGTTTACAATGTCGGTGTTGATTGAAAATCCCGCCGCTTGTGAAATCAGATCTGTGATTCGTTTTCTGAATGCTAGGAAAGTGAAACCAATTGAAATTTATCGGCAAACTTGCGAAGTTTACGGACAAAATGCGATGAGTGATTCAATGGTGAGAAGATGGGTCCGACGGTTCAATGAAGGACGTAGTGAAGTGGTTACAGAAGAACTGGTTCACGCGATTAGTGACAAGATCCAGGAAAACCGCGACCTTCATCTGTTCTTACATCTCAAGTCTTTCCTTAGCGGTCAACACTTCAACAATGACGAAGAGCTGAAAGAAAATGTTTCCAACTTTTTGAAGACACAGGCGGCAAACTTCTATGAAGAAGGTATACAAAAACTTATGCCACGCTATGACAAATGCCTGCAAAATGTCGGCAGTTATGTGGAAAAGTAGTTGAAGAGTTGTAGAATTTTGTGCAAATAGTAATTATTCTGTATCTGTACACAATTTAATTTTATTACCAAACGGAACTTACTTTCTGGACGTACCTCGTATACGAATATAAATAAATAAATACTTTCTACGAATTTAACGATCAATTTAATTATTTGTGTACAATATGGATTTATTAGGCGACACGTATGAGTGCACTAAAGAATCAGCTGATTTCAGTTCGCGCCGGAGCCTGGCTATCTCATTAACCACGTCTGTTGAACCATATGCATTCATATTCGAATCCATTTCAATTCCTTCTTAACGTACAAAGTGCTAAAGCCTTCAGTAATGTCCCCCTTTTGACTCCTTTCCCTTTAAGGTGCAAATGGAAACGATTACCTACTGCCTCAAAGACGAAACAATTACCTTACAATTGTATCTAGCAGGCAATACATAGAGTGAGAGGTGAATAAGTGCAAACAATTTGATATTTAGTAAAGAATAAAGCGTATAACATAAGTATATCTCATTTTGCCCGCTTAATAATAGCACTGTCATAAATGAAGCATTAGTTTCAGGGTTTAATGTGTTTAGCTCGGATCTGAGCTACGTTATAATGTGTTTACATACATCACTCCACATATAATCGGGCAGGAAAGGCCAGATGGCAGAGGAGCGTCAACCGTGTGACCTGTTATGTAAATAACCGAACATCTGAGGGAATAATAGCCACCCTACAAAATCGTAAAATTTTCCTTCTTAACATAACTTTACAAAATAGTAAAAAACTGCAAATACTGGATCATCACATTGTCCTCAAGCGCTGATACAAATATTTTCACTTATTTACCTCTCATTCCGAATAATATAGCCTAGTGTATTCCCTTATTTCTTGTTATAAGGAAATGTGTTGTGTTTGATTCCCACACGGTCTGATCTACCTTTGGGGTTACCTTATTCCACCAAGCGATGACTGAGCCCATTTCTGAGGTGGAGGCAACTATCCGTTACTTCCGATGGTAGGGTGATGAGGATGGCGCCGGTATGAGAGGACCTGCAGTTTTTACCGTGGCCTTGTGGATAATCCACATAAGCTAGTTAGATCGGTTGGGGGGCATATATGCCAATATTAATCTACATTAAAGTGAAGTAGATAGGAGAATAAGCTTTTTTACTTTCTCTAGCACTGCTTTCTTTATATAGTAGGTAGAACGGTATTGTATTCCACCCATAATTCGAAATCGTGAGATTTCACTGGAAATATATGTTTTGAAACCCTCTGAATCCAAAAAAATAAAGTTTTAGAAACAGGTCAGCATGTGTATGTGTGTGTGTGTGTGTGTGTATGTGTGAACAGCATAACTCAAAAACGAAAAGTCCGTGAATACCAAACTTATTTCTCTCAAGAAACACAAGAAATAAATAAAAACTGAAAAATTTTATTAATCGATTTCTAAGGCACATACTGAGAATCTGGTGGCCAAAAGTCATTAGCAACACTGCATTAAGGGGAATAACAAAACAGTTACCAATTGATAGAGAAATAAAGAAGCGTAAATGCACATGGACTGGACATATACTGAGAAAGGATTGTGGAAATATAGCTAAACAGGTATTGGAATAGAATCCACGGTGAGAAAGAAGAATTGGAAGACTGAGGGAAACTTGGAGAAGAACAATTGAGGTGAATTGAGAGAAATGAATAGATCTTGGAAGGAGATACAAGTTTCGTCAAGAAATAGAGTTTGATGGCGAAGATTTGTTGCGGCCCTATGTTCAACCTAGGAATTAAAGCAAATCATCATCATCATCATCATCATCTCCCAAGGATGTGATACGAAAATGTTCAACAACAAAAACTCCCTCGCTCCAAACTCCCTTTGCATAAAGAAGTTTAAATCTTTTTGATTTTCTCAAAAATAGCTCTAATGGATTTTGATTAAAATGCGGTATATTTAAAGTATTTACATGATAAATAAAATGTATATCTTGAATTTCCTGGGAATATCCTTTGAAATCCTCTTCATTCTGTGAAGAATTGCATAACTGGTAAACCGTAAAAGACAAACTAAGACCTACTACAAAAAAATATAGGTATCATCAAAACACAGAATTTATGTTCCTTATACTTTTTGTGGAGCTATCCGTTTCCGAGATATTCCTTCTTATGTTTTCACTTTTAAAATGTGTATACTATTCTCAAACACGAAGTTATCCGTGTTTCTTTTGTTTTATTCCTGACCATGCAAAGAAGCGAATTTCATTGACAATCGCATAGGACAGCTTTTAAACATTTGACTATTCTTTTCGCATAGTGTGTTCCCTCAATTCCTTTCAGCAGCTAAGTAATTAGACCATTTTGTTAATGCTTATCTCGATTAGCATGGAGTAGAAAGAAGAAGAATATGTTGTAAGAAGTTTGTAAAAAGTAATGTGAATGGAAATTATTTGATTTTGAAGAATAATTTGTTGGAAATGGGTAGGCATCATCATAGGAATGTAATACCTCTGATGTTTATTAATCTGCAAGCATCTTTCGTGCATGTCTGCCACCTTCACATCTGTTATATTCTTTCTTTAACGTACAAAGAAATTGATCACTGTGCGCCGTATGTACAGAACTCAGAGCGCCCGCTTCACGCAAAGCTAAATATAGCTAATTATTGCTTTGCAATTCCTTTCATTGTGTTAAACTAGCTTTTGTCTGAGGCGAGACAAAAAACTCTGTACAAGAGAAGTTGGAGGAAATAAAAGGTTATGTCTTGTAAAGCACAAAAACTGCTACGCTGAGCAAACCTAATTAACAAGAACGGAAAAGGGTTTGGGACTACACGACATGCAACACAGAGTAAAATAAACGTTCCCAGTAGTACCAACTTTCGATTGTATTTAAATTAGAACTCTATGTGAGTGAGTTTTATAAACACATGTCCAGAATATTTACACAGATTAATGAGAGGCTAAACTGAGGGTGAAGTTTGCTTTCATGCTCGAGCCGTTCTGAAACATGATACGATAGCTCGATTTCTCATCATACATCCTCAGAAATATGGGTAGCATCAGTGAGTTTCTTAGGTACTACAAAATTATGTTTTAAATATATAAATACAATAATTACATTTCACAATAGAATGAAACAAGGATCCTTAGAACGAACTTCATAATAATATTTTTAGGATCGCAGCTAAATAAGAAGCAAATTGTATATTCCCCCCCCCCCAAATTAGAAAAAATGAGCGCGTGCGTAGGACTATGTGTATGTGTGCCTGTGAACAACATAACTTAAAAATGAAAAACTGAATAAATATCAAAGTTTTATTAGCATATTCTAGGAACGTGAAACAAACATTTTCAAAAAAATCGTCCTAACTCTCTTTATATGAAATATTTTGTGTTTGTTTTTACCAAAATGGCTTAAATTACTTTGATTAAAATACTATATGTTGGCGATATTTACATGACACTTAAATTTATTCTTAGCTTATTTTGGAATAGTTTGTAATGTCCTCTTCATTCCAATGTATGCTATATTTTAAATAGTAAGAGATGTTTTCCGCTGCGCAGCTAGCAGCGTATGGCAGTTCAAGTTAACTTTATCAACTGTGTATCAGTTACTACTTGTGTTGATGTTTTAAAAAACACTTTGTGCATCTTAAAGGTGAGCGTTTATTTTAGACGTCTGTGTTGTATATAATATACGTTCCAGCGTTGTATTATTGCTAGTCCTCTGAAATGCCTACAAACAAATTCATGATTAGACAAAGAATGTTTGTGTAGATACTACGTAAAAGCTGGTTCCTTGTATGGGTGTGTAGATCAGGCAGGTCCAAAGGTAACTCTTGAGATATACTGATTCAGAACTCGTTTCTCTCGACTCCAGTTAAGATGGGAAGGCGTTGGTGAGTCACATATACTGTCATATAAACACGCAGTACTTTGTACCGATTGTACCTTTTATAAATAAACAAACAATATCAGCTTCGAAACCCGGGAAGTATCATTTTCATATCGGTTTCAGAGCCTTTACACGATTTACAAGTAAAATTACTTACTTCATAAACTTGTACAGACCACATTGAGCGAAAGAAAGAAGTTGAGGGTTATTTAAATCATCGTCTATGGCTTAATTTCCCAAATTGCGATTATTTTCATCACATTTAATGCCAATGTTTGGTTCGGCATACATTTGTGAGCTAAGCTTGTCTACAATAAATTATATTAAAAACCAGCATCGCAGTTGACCAAGCGACGATAATTTAAAGCTCTATCCATCTTCCTTAGTAGCAGATGTTGATGCACTCGTCCAAAATAAAACATATACCCAAAATGTAAATAAAAAAACAGTATTAGATGAAGATGAGGAAAGCCTTGTGTTTACAAACATTTCATTACATCGCATCGCAGCATTCCCAATGCTTCACACGGAGTAGAGTGAATTACTACAGGTTTCCATTTGCTCTTTAATTTGTATATTACCGGTGTAGATAATGTCAACCGAAATATCCTGATTATCTATTTCCAGATAGAGAGACACCAAGAGATGTCTGGCTAATAAGTTTAGGACAAGGAGACCTCTAAACGCTAAACTAAAGAAGTAAAAATACATATGCTAAACGAAGAAATAATTGACGAAATTGCTGCACAATATGAGCACTCTCCTAAGAAGTCTAACCTATATTCTCAAAGCTATGAAATATTAAAATCAAAAACTCTACATAGTGACCATCGTTCATGAATTACAACCTTGTGATGGTGAAACCCGAATGAATTTCTGTAACTTGGCTTTACAATAACTCTTTGACGGTACTGTTTACACACATTTAATACTTTCTTGAACTTAAAAGACCACATTATTTCAGAGAACAATAGATTTTGGAGGTATTCATTTAATTAATGAAGTTCCGTTGCATGATGTCAAAATCGGTGTATGGTGTCAAAGCATAGGGCCCATATTTTTATGCGATACCTTATAGTGATACCTTAGAGGTATTTTTTCACCTTTTCTTCAAATGCTGTCAGATCATAAGAGAGATTTGTCAATGAATTGTTTCTTCCATACTAGGACAAGAGGTGAAAGGATAGGTCAGACGGAAAATTCGGTTCCATAGCCGAGATTTGAGCCACGGATAGCTTGGTCTCCAGCCAGTCGCTCTAACCACTGAGATACCAAGACAACATGCCGATACAACATTAAGGGGATCAACCTGTTAAAATTGCAAATTCAATGCTTCTTAAGTAATTATGTTCATATTCTCAAACGGGTTCCTTTCGTTTCCTCCCTCTTTTGTTCCTCTGGAAATGCAAAGCAAACCGAAGTTCAATTGTTCACATATCGACCGGCTTTTAAAAGATTTGACTATCGCTTTAGCTTATGGTATTCCCTTATTTCCCTTCTACTTACATGAAAGCACCCAATAAGACCATTTCTGGTGATGTTTATCTTATTAGCATGATGTAAATAGAAGAATAATCTTTTGTAACTGCCTCCTTGGTCGTGTGGACAGCGAGCTGATTTCTCCATCGGAGGACCCGGGTTCGATTCCCGTCCGGGGCAGGTAATTTTTCTTTAACCAGAATTATTTCCAATCCCCCATTGAGGCTGGAAGTATGCATGTGAGAGTGAATGTGTGTTAGAGGAAAATAAAAACAATTTAAATCCAACGTAAAGAACCTACAGAAAACGAGTTGCTCCTCAGCGCGGTGGTAGCGTTGCTGCATGCCAAACGGGAGACCTGCACCGGGGTGCACTCAGCCTCGTGAGGTCCCTGGGGAGCCGATTGAGGAGCTAATTGATAGAGAAGTAGCGGCTCCAGGTCGTGAAGACCGCATTAACCGATCGAAGCGCTGACCACGTCTCACTCCCAATACTGCACCCCATCCATGATGTCTGTAATGGACCGAGATGGAGAACGCAGCGGCCGGGCAGTAGGCCAAGGCTCTTAGTGAGCTGTGCCAAAGAGTCGATATGACCTTAGATGTTAAAGGGAGTTATCAAAATGAGATATTTTTAAGAATAGTTTGTTTGCAGCATATGGATGCAACTCATTGGATATTTTTTTCGTTGAACTAAAATGTTCGTTAAAGTGACACTCGTTAATTCGTCAATTAACTGAATAGTCTAATACATTGCACCAGCTGAGGACTAAAAAACTGGCATAGAGATGGAGGAGTTGCCACGTGTATAGCAAACCTCTCATGTTACATTTGGGAAGAATTTCATCCTTTTTGTATTTGAGAGAATGACGAAGCGTGGGCGCTAACGCGCCTAAAACCTGGACGTCCTTCACGGAGTATTTCCTGTTGGCCAGGGAATGAATGGAATACCTGTGCTACATGCCTCAATGGCTCGGACCATCGAAATGTAGAGGAAGTCTCTAATTTAGATACAAGCGTTGACAGGTCCAAGCACATGCGCCGCAGTAATTATTGTTTCCTGCGACATACAGATCTCCTTACAAAGTCGGGTTTCCTGCCATCTTCTTGTGTAAGGAAGCGACCACAAGGGCGTCCGGAGCAAACTCGTGCAGCCTACTTTCACTCCACTCCTTTCAACTCCTTGCAACAGCATGCAACTAGCCATTTACAATGTGCAACTTACCACAACTACACCACTACAACTACTTCAATGCTAAAATTGGTGTAATACGTCAAATAGTACCTTGGTTTAGTATGCTAAAATAAGTACGAAAAAAGTCTGACATGTTCCATTCACACGACTTCCTCTAGTTGTTCCATATACAAAGCATTCTTAAAAAATCCCAAGCGACCGCATGTGAGATTTGAGGTGGACAAAGCGGCACAGGGGCGGATTTTTTTCTCCGGGTTCTCCGGTTTCCCCCATCATCGCATTCCACTGGTGCTCTATCTTCATTCCATGTATCACCAGTCATCGCTTGCGGTGCCACAAGTATAAAAGCGGGCGTTAAGCGCTACCAAAAGAGTCTTAAAAAGATTATTTTTTATCGACATCATAAACATTACCAGAAATAGTCTTATTACTTGCTTCCTTGTAGGTAAAAGAGAAGTAAGGGAATGCAGTAGGCTAAAGCGATAGTCAACTCTTTTAAAAGCTGATTGCATTTATGAAGCACTTTACATGGCTAGCAGTAAAACAACAGAGATGAAACGAAAGAGTTTAAAATTTAAACCAATAACAAGGAATATCTCAGAAGCAGTCAATTCCACGCAAAAATCGCATATGTTATAAATTATGTGTTTTAACGAGATCTACATATTTAGGTGGTAAGTTTTTGTCTATCACTGATTGCAAAATTCATCAAAATTCATCCAGGATAAGGTCTTCAGAGGATATACCCAGGAAATTCAAGCTGTACACTGTATTTGTCATATAAATATCTTTAATAAAGGGTATTTTAACAACTGACACTTGCCTACAGCTGCCATTTTACAATATGTAATTTACAAACAACTACACCACCATAGCTATCCCAATGCTAAAAGTGGTTGTAATATGTCAAATAATGCTATGCTTTAACATAATAAGACATAGCGTACGAAAGTAAAACATCTGATGTGTTCCATTCAGTGACTTTTTCTCGCTCTTCAGCAAACAAACCTTTTATTCAACCACTAAGATTAATCTTTTATCTAAATCATGTTAATCGAGATAAACATTAGAATAATTAGTCTTATTACTAGCTTCCTTGTAAGTAAAAGAGAAATAAGAGAATACTACGATGGTTATGTGAAACAATTGAAATGCCAATATCTTTGCTTTTCAGGAGTAAACAAATGAGAAACGAGAAGAAATGTGTCTTACCGTATGAGAAAACTTTAAGTGGCTAAAATTGAAACCAATAGTCCGGAATATATTGAAAACAGTTAGCTCTACAAAAAATGTATATATTATTAACTGTATGTTTTAATGAGATCAACATATTTTTACTTTCTCCATACGAACTATGTACATAGTGTATAGAGAGGGTATTGCACTCCACCAAAAAATTCGATACCGAGATTTCACCGGAAATATATGTTTTAGGATCCCCTGTATCCAAAAAAAAAATATTTTCAGAAAAAGATCCAAGTGTGCGTCCGTAAAATACCAAACTTTGTATTTAAGTTTAGTATCTTCCAGGGATGCGTCACGAAGGTTTTGAAAATGATCCCCCCACCCCAAACTACCCTTTACGTGGAACTTTTTCAAAAATTTTGATTTCATAAAAAATGGCTCTAACGATTTTGATTAAAATATCGTACACTAAAGATATTTACCTGACAAACAAAATGTATATTTTGAATTTTCTGGGAATAGCCTCTGAATTTATGAGTGAATTTTACGGAAATTTGCATAACTGCTAAACCGCAAGAGATAGACAAAAACTTACCACACAAAAATGTAGAGCACATTAAAACACACAATTTATGTTATATACATTTTTTTCGTGGAGTTGATCGTTTTTTGGATATTCCTTGTTTTTGTTTTCAGGTTCGAAAAACTTAACTTTTCTCATATAGGAATTTGTCAACTCCTGTCCATACAAACAAAGGAACTTCAGTCACATTGCAACCAGCTTTTGACCATCACTTTAACCTATGGTACTCCCTTATTTCACTTCTACTTACAAGGAAGCAAGTAATAAGACTATTTCTGCTAATTTTTTGTCGATTAGCATGAAGTAAATAGAAGCATGAGCTTTTTAAAACTAATTTGTTGCAGAGATGTAGAGAAAGTCAGAAAAACGAATACTTCTGAAATGGCTAAATCTACAATTGCCATATTAAATCTGTTTCAGACAGATCTATTTTTGTTTTATGTCGAGTTGTTTCCTCTTGGATTGCAAATTATAAAAAATTTCATAATAAAAGAGGACTTCATTGCTTATTCTGAAAAAATTATAAAAATACATTTTGCTATTCACATCAATATTTGAAATGTCCAGCATAACTCAAAATCTAAAAGTTGGCTAAATACCAAAACTAGAATTTAAATTGAATGTCTTCTAAAAATACGACACGACGATGTTCAAAAGAGTCCCCCACTCCAAACTACCCATTTTCTCAAAAATGGTTGTAATGTTTTGAATAAAATACCATATATTTATATCGTAAATAATATATACATTGAATTTCCTGGGAATAACCTCAGAAGCCCTCTTCATGCGAATGGCATTCTGCATAATTGGCAAACCCTTAAGAGACAGACAGAAAAGTAGTCCTTGTTAAAACACAGAATTTATGTCGTATTACTTTATACATTCATTACCTACTAGATTAAATAGTAAGGCAAATGTTTTGGTCTTTGAGAAAGGACGTAGTCGTTAAGAGAGAATCAGAATGTAATCACATAAAATATGATGTGTTCCATCCACATGAGTTTGTCTAGCCATTCTGTAACCGATTATTTTTACTAAAGCTGATACTTCTCTCTAGTTCGTGCTAATCAAGATAAATGGAAGAGGGTTTAATTAATTCCTTAGATATAAATAGAAGCGAAGTAAGGGACAACACTAGGAAGCTTTTAAAGCTGTTGCTTATGATTGAAATCCGTTTCTTTGCATGTCCAAAAGTTGACAGATTCCCGTATTAGAACAGTTTTAAGTATTTTAAGATTGAAACAAATAACAAGGAATATCTCAGAAATGGTGAACTCCACAAAAATGTATATGACATAAATTTTTGACATGATTTGTAAAGTAAGTTTTTGTTTATCTCGGTTTACTAGCTATGCAGAAGTCATCCAGAACAATGAGGACTTCAGAGCTTTTTCCAGTAAACTCAATTTCATTTGCTGTGTAAATATATATATTTTGGTTTCCTTAGTCGGCTTAGTCTTCCCATATGTAGGACTGACACCTACTTAGGACTTATAAGCGAGTGCCTAGGGATCAGAACACTGTCGGGGGGCCCACGGCACGTAACCACAGAATGAAGAACCTGAAACGAGCGATCGGCCTGTAGCCAGGCATGAGCGTGGGAAAGTGGATGATATGAAGTGAAAGCGAATTGGACGATAGGAAATGTGATGCTGGAACAATTGGTGGAATGAATGGCGGGGGGACGGAGGACTCGAAGAAAACCCGTACAGACGCCGTTTCGTCCACTGCAAATCCCACATGCGGGCGCTTGGTAACGTACACGGGCCGCCTAGGTGGGAGGCGAGCAGTCTAACCACTTTGTTACGGTGCTGCCTATATTTAATATGCGGCATTTTAATCAAAATCGTTAGAGACATTTTTGAGAAAATAAAGGCTGCTTTGGGGTGAGAAGATGAGCTATTCCTCAAAATCTTCCATGTAAAGGCTACGTTGGGGTGAGGAGAGAGATATTACTCAAATTGTTCCATGTAAAGGCTGCTTTGGGGTGAGATAGATATTCCTCAAAAATCTTGGTGTCGAATTCTTGAAAGATACTAACCAAGTTTGGTATTTTACAGACTTTTCGTTTTTACTTTCTCTATACGCACTATGTACATAGTGTATAGAAGGTATTGCACTCCACCCAAAAATTCGATACCGAGATTTCACCGGAAATATATGTTTTAGGATTCCCAATATCCAAAAAAAGCATTTTCACAAAAAGGTCCGTGTGTGTGTGTCCGTGTGTCCGTGTGTCCATGTGTTTGTGAACACGATAGCTCAAAAACGAAAAGGCGGTAAAATACCAAACTTGGTATTTAAGTTTAGAATCTTCCAGGGATGCGACACGAAGATTTTGAGAAAAATCTCCCCACCCCCAACTACCCTTTACATGGAACCTTTTTAAAAAATGTTCATTTTCTCAAAAATGGCTCTAACAATTTTGATTAAAATTTCGTATACTAAAGATATTTACCTGAAAAATAAAATGTATATCTTGAATTTTCTGGGAATAACCTCTGAAGAGTAGTTTATTCTGGATGAATTTTACTGAAATTTTTAATAACTGCTAAACTGTAAGAGATGGGCAAAAACTTACTGTACAAAAAATGTAGAGCACGTTAAAACACACAATTTGTTACATACATTTTTTTCGTGAGTTCGTCGTTTTTGAGACATTCCTTATTTTTGGTTTCTGCTATGAAAAACTTGTCAACTCCTATCCATATAAACAAAGGAACTTCATTGACATAGAAACCAGCTTTTGACTATCATTTTAACCTATGGTAGTCCCTTATTTCGCTTTTACTTACAAGGAAGCAAGTAATAAGACTATTTCTGCTAATTTTTTCTGATTAGCATAAAGTAAATAGAAGTATAAGTTTTTTAAGAATAATTTGTTGCAGGGATATATTTTCCTAAAAATGTTTTTTTTTATATACTGGGAACCCTACAACGTGCATTTGCAATGAAATCTCGGTATGGAATTTTTAATAAAATGCAATACCTTCTTTATTATGTACATAGTCGTTCCAACGATGTATTAGGTCACTGTTGCTAAACAACACCCGTGCTAGAAGACTCGATCAGATTGTGATCAATATAAGGAGGTGTTTATAGTGCTAGGACTATCACCACATTGTAAATGGTAGAGGAAATTTTGCAGCGTATTCTCTTGTTTTGCAGTGTAATGTCATTATCGCAGGATAGTTTTGCCATCAGCAGGTGAGTGCCTTGTATCGGAGTGCTTGTTCCAGTGAGAACTCGGCACCACCATTAACATAGACAGGTGGTTATGGCTTGTATCACGTTACACATGTTATGTACCTTATATCCTGGACAAGTGGAACCGACAAATTCCCTTCCAATAATTTTAATCTTAAATTGTATACATGGGCAGAGAGAATTCCGGGCTCTTTTAGAATTGTAATACCGGAATTAACATCTGCTTTGCGGTTCAATTTCAAATCCTACGTATAACAAGATAACCGTTTTATTTTCTCTAGAGGAAGTGTTGTAATGTACCCAAAAATTTCATGCTGAGGTTTCACCGGAAATATTCATCAAATTCAGCTACAAGTACAAAATATTTTCAAAATAACATTTTTTGCATTCTTTAGCACTTATGCAAATGTACATAGTAAAAACAAAATGTGTTGTATTCCCCCCCAAAATTCGATACCGGGAAAAAACATGTATTAACACCCCATGAATAATAATAAAAAAAAAACATTTTTAGAAAAATTCCCGCGCGAGTGTGTCTGTGGGCAGCAAAGCTCAAAAACGAAAAGTCTGTTGAATACCAAATTTTGCTCTCAACATCTTCATCTCATCGACCCCCAGCATGTCCTTCTGACCTGGGGGGAAAGCGCTGACCTAAATTATATTGTTTTCCGTTGTTCCCAACGTTCTTCCCTGATCCGCACTCTTCATATACTTTCCGTCCCTTTTCCCGCCAGCATCAGTACTGTGTTACAGCCTTACCAAAAACCAGTTTACCATGCAATAATAAAGTTCCTTACCATATAGCCTTATATCCTTTCTCATACCATTAATTTCCTCTCTTTCCAGATGGCCAAATATATTACACCTGCAGGCCAATTAGATAAAAAAAATCTGATGTGTTACACGCACATGAGTTTCTCTAGTTATTCTACAAACTTCTTACATAAGATTATTCTTCTTTCTACACCATGCTAATCGAGATAATCATTAGCGGAATCGTCTTATTACTTAGTTCCTTGTATGTAGAAGGGAACTAAAGGAATAAACTGGGCTAAAACGATAGTCAAATGTTGTATGCGAGTGTCATTGCAAATCGCTTCTTTGCTTGACCAGGAGCAGAACAAAAGAAAAACGGAGAAAAGTATAAGTACTTTACAACTGAAAGCGATAACAAGAAATATCTTGGAAAATAGTACCTCCATAACAAACATGTAAAGGACATAATTTGTGTGTTTTATCGAGATCTACATTTTTTGTGACGTAAGTTTTTGCCTATCTCTTTCGGTTTACTAGTTATGAAAATTCCGCAAAATTCATGCAGAATAAACATGACTTCAGAGACTATTACCATAAAATTCAAGATATACATTTATTTGGGATGTAAACATCTTTAATATGCGTTTTTTTTTTATCAAAATCGTTGGAGACATTTCAGAGAAAATAAAAATGCTCTAAAATGTTTCCATGTAAAGGGTAGTGATTGGGGTATTTTCTTGCAAATTTTCGTGTCGCTCCCTTGGAAGATACTAAACCTAAATACCAAGTTTTTGAGCTATGCTGTCCACAGAAACACACACACGGACCTTTTTCTAAAAAAATTCCTACTTAGGGGATCCCAAAACATATATTTTCGATGAAATTTCGACATCAAACTTTGGGGTGGAATACAATACCTCCGCTACCCACTATGTATGTACATACAGCTGTTCCATTGACCTCGACAATAAGCACACCCTGTATCGTAAGGTCGGCGCATGCCACATCTGCCCAGTACATTGGCTATCATTACAACACTATGTTAAATAGCACTAGGGGAGAAGATCACAGGATATGATCGTGTTCTTTGAGGCCGGTGTAGCTCCTCAGGTTTCGAAAATCAGGTGCTCTCTGCACAAAACTGCCTCTTTTATAGCTTCAGAGGTTTGTAGTCTAATTAATTCCATGCTCATTTATATTACACTAGCAGCCCGTCATGGTTTGCCCTGCCGGAAATCGCTCTAAGGAAAACACTTGAGAGTCGTGCAGCATCTGTATTGTTGTTGCTGCTTACACAAAATTACCACAAGGAGATTTCTAGAAATATTTTTCTGCAACTCCCTACTTTCTCTACTCGTACATAGTGTATAGAGAAGGTATTGTATTCCTCCCAAAAATTCGTACCGAGATTTAACGGAAATATAAAAAAAAAAAAAGTCCGTGTATGTGTGCGTATGAGTGTGTCTGTGGACAGCATAGCTCAAAAAAGAAAAGACCCTTGAATACCGAACTTGGTATTTAAGTTTGGTATCCTCTAGGGATGCGACACGAAGATTTTGAGAAAAATCCCCCCACCCCAAACTACCCGTTACATGAAACTTTTTTCGAAAATGTTGATTTTCTAAAAAATGGCTCTAACGATTTTGATTAAAATATCGGATATTAAAGATGTTAACGTGAAAAATAAAATGTATATCTTCAATTTTCTGGGAATAGCCTCTGAAGACCACTTTATTTTGGGGTAATTTTACGGAATTTTGCATAACTGCTAAACCGTAAGAGATGGACAAAACCTTACCACACAACAAATTTAGAGCACTTTAAAACACACAGTTTATGTTATAAGCATTTTTTCGTGGAGTTGATTGCTTTTTAGATATTCCTTGTTTTTGGTTTCAGCTTTAAAAAACTTATACTTTTCTCACATAGGACTTTGTCAACTCCTAGTCATACAAACAAAGGAACTTCAGTCACATAGCAACCTGCTTTTGACTATCACTTTAACCTATGGTACTCCCTTATTTCGCCTTTACTTACAAGGATGCAAGTAATAAGACAATTTTTGCTAATTTTTTCTAGATTAGCATGAAGTAAATAGAAGCATAACAATTATTTGTGAATGGAACACATCAGATTTTTTCGTTATCCACTGCAAATAAATCAAAATAAACTTTTGCAGAACTGGTTTCAACACCATTTCGTGATAGAAGGATGTACTGAGATTAAAGCAATAGTCAAACGTTTACGAAGTGGGTCGCTATGTGATGTTGCACTGTTTGCAAGACCACGTGAGAAAAAAGAAAAACAGTGTTTAGCACTTGAAAAATCACAATTATTTCTAAATTCAAACCAACAACAACGAAATGGTTAATGTCACTAAAAAGTTACTTCCGATAAATGTTGTGAGTTTTAGACTATATTTTTGGGTACTAAATGTTTATCTAACTCTTTTTTGATAATGTTTAAGGTTCCCTTTTACTACAAATATCACCGCAGGTAATGGCAAATATGGAATGAAGTTGGAGAACAGGTGGAATACGATGGCGGGGGAAGCCGGAAAACCCGGAGAAAACCAGCCCCTACGACGCTTTGTCCACCATAAATCTCACTTGCGGTCGCTTGGGATCGAATCCGGTCGCCTATCTAATTCTTATGGTTTACCAACTTTACATTGAAGAATCCTTCTGAGGCTGTTCACATAAAATACAAGATATGCATATTATGCTACACATAATGGTGTTCTAATCAAAATCGTTTTGACAAAATAAAAAAATTACAAAATGTTTCATATAAGGGGTAGTTGAATGGGAGAGGAGACTTTCTTCAATATCTTTGTTACGTATTCTTGAAAATGCTCAATAAGTACAAAATTCGGTATTTATAAAATACTTCGTTTTTGCTGTTCTTTTATACACGGACTGATAGATAGGCACACAGACAAAGGACCTTTTTACTGAATGTATTTTGGATAGATAGAGTCAGACTAAAAACATCAATGCCATAGCAAGGATTTGAACCACGGATCTCCAAATCTCTCTACTCGATTGCTCTGCCACTGAGCTACCATTGCAACATGGCATTGCATTGAATTTCTCAACTGACTCGCATGTTTACTCGGTAAATCACTAGGTGATTTCAAATTATTTTGAGCTGACAACTCCAATGGACTTACAATGTTGCAAGTACTTTAGACCCAGGATTCGTAGTATAGCCAACTGGGGTAGAGCAACAGGCTAGAGATTGGGAGATCCTTGGTTCAAATCCCGGCTATGGCATTGCATTTTTCAGTCTGACTCTACCTATCCAACTCATGTCCTACACACAGCTTGTGTGAAAAAGATAATTGATCCAATACTAATTGTATGTTGTTTTTATATAGGGAACCCCAAAGGGCATTTCTGGTGAAATCTCGATATTGAATATTTGGGTGGGGTGAAATATTTCCTCTACTTAAGATGATACCCAGAAATAGGGAAAAATTGAGACATGATAATGGAATAAATACAAGATGGACGATTTAAATTGAGACTGTAATATCTTCAAAACTAATAATAACTCGATGGCACGACAGCTCACGGGGAACTTTGGCCTACCTCAAGGCCGCTGCATCCCCAATCTCGGTACAGACGTCATGGATGGGGTGCAGTATTGGAGGGTGAGACTGGTCAGCGCCTCGAGGTCTCCCAGGCCGGTTAATGCGGTCCTCATGACCAGGAGTCGCTACTTCTCCATCAAGTAGTTCCTCGATTGGCCCCCCCCCCCAGGGACCTTACGAGACGGAGTGCAGGTCTCCCAGCGGGGTAAAAAATCCCCACGCCAGTACCGGGGATCGAATCCAGGTCTCCCGCTTCGTAAGCAGCTGCGCTACCACCACACCAAGTAGATAACCCTTCAAAATTAAACAGAGTAGAAATAAATATTTTGAATAACATTTGCTTGATATAGGGGAAAGCAAATGCAATAGGTAGGACGTTGTGATGGTCATTTTAGGCGTAATTTAAAATTTTAAGTGGAAACGTGCCTAAAAAACTAAACAAAATTTGTATAAAGCGCTTTGCAATTGCTCTTAAACCATGTAAATGCCTAGAAAAATGTTGAATGACTGTATGTAGAGCTAAATTAGATATTGTACAGTCTTAACTTAGATGGTACACCCTATATAACCAATGATTTTAGAGCTTATATCAGTTGACTTGTCAAGTGGTTAGTATAAACTATCAGGTTTAACTTTTCAGGCAACTTATACCTTTCTTAAAACTTAATCTTACTCAACTGAATTTTTACTTTATCTAGCACGTATATACAATTCAATAGTATATAGAGAATCTATTGCATTCCAATATATGTTTGATACCCGTGAATCAAATAAAAAAAAATAGAAACAGTCCATATGTGTATGTGTCTGTGGACAGCTTTGTTCAAAAATGAAAACTCCATTAAATACCAAACTTGGTATTTAAGTTCACTGTCTTCTAAGGATGCGACACGAAGATTTTCAAGAAAATCTCCCCACCTCCAACTACCCTTTACATGGAACATTTTTCGAAAAATTTTATTTTCTCAAAAATAGTACTAATGATTTAGATTCAAATGCCTATGTTTAAGATATTTTCATGACAAACAAAATCTATGTCTTATATTTTCTAGGAATAGCAGATCTCATTAAAACACATAATATACTTTTTTATTTATACAGTTAGCTTTTTCCCCAGATATTCGGTGCTATTGTTTCAATTTTAAACTGCTTAATGCTTTCTCAAGCGGGAAGTCAACTTTCGTTTCATTTTTTTTTTTGCACAAAAGAAAACCAAATGTCAATTGTTTCACTTAGCTATAGCTTATAAAAGATTCAACCATCACTTTAGCTTGGTATATTCCCTTGTTTCCTTTGTGCTTACAAGGAAGCAAGTAATAAGACAAATTCTGGTAAGGTTTATCTCGAGTAGCATGATGTAGATAAAAGAATAATCTTTTGTTATGAAAGTTTATTAGGAACAGCTAGAGAAAGTCTTGTGAATGGAACACATCAGATGTTTAACCATATTAATTAATGGAATATCTCTACTTAAGCATTCAATAAATGGATTGCTTTATTGCTGTGGATCTACTTTGGTGTTATAAGATAGTTGGATATTAATTCTGATAACTTTTAATCAAGTAGCTAAGAAAAATGCTCTATTCCATTATAATCGACATTACTGCGTAAAAGTAGATCAATCAACTTATAAAGTATGCATCTATATTTAGCACATTCTGTAATGATTTCAGTCTGATATTGCATAGTATCTGAGATAATGCAACATAAAATTGGTAAATTTAATATTGGCGGAATAGAGTTTTTAATTGTCCATTAAAATGTTTTGTGAATGCAAAAATAAATTACTATATTTAATTAAGATAAAATTGGATTAGAAGGAAAATTTTTACTTCCCTACCATGCGCGTAGTACGTAGAGAAGGTATTGCATTCCACCCAAAAGCTATACAAACATTTCAACACAAATACATTTTTGAGGAGACCACTAATCCGAAAACATCATTTCAGAATAATCTCCGTGCGCGCGTGTGTGTGACTGTGAATGGTATAGACCAAGTGAAATGAAAGTCAGATAAATACAAATCTTAGTATTTAAGTTCAATATTTTCCAAAGATGCACCACTAAGGCTTTCATGAAAATTCCTCACCCCCAGCTATCATTTATATTGAATATTTTTTTTAATTATTTAACTATCGTGTTTTAAAGATTTGGATTAAAATGCTATATATTAAAGATTCATGTGAGAAATAATATATGTGTATATACCTATATGCTGAAGCCTTGTATAAAGTTACGAATGCATAAAACCGTAGACATCTTTGAAAACACCGTTTATTTCAAATAATTTTTTTACGCATAGGAAATTTTCCAAATATCATTATTAATGATTAGAATTATTAAATATTGTATAATACTTTTAACATACTGTCGACTTTCAGTTGCTTCTCGCGTTTATATTGAAGGAGTATGCAATTTTATAGCCAGGTTTCAGACATTTAACATCTCTATTCCCTTTGTATCTATAATGAAATATGTAACGTAGCTAGTTTTGAAAATGTTTATCTCGATTGAAATTAAATAGATAGAAAAATAAGTTTGCGTAAGAATAATTTGTATATACATTAATAAATAATAGTGTAGAGAAAATGATGCAAAAGAAATACGTAAGACAGTATCTCTAGCATGTATGTACATGTGATAGGGAAGGCATTGATTGTATTCCACCCAAAAAAATTTGATAACAAGATTCCACCATGTGAATACATGTTTTGGGGATATTTGAATTCAAAATAAGCATCTTTAGTGTGTGTATAAATAGTGCATATCAATGTAAAATCCAGCTTTAATAGCAAATTCGGCTTCTATGGATTGGACATAGTAAAAGTGAGCTGCATAATCATTTAATGCAGTTCTTATATTCATTCTTATTTTATGAGAAAACATAATTTCTAACGCATAACTGAGAAACGAAAAGTGGGTTAGGTACCAAACCTAGTATTTAAGTTCAATATCTTCCAAGGATGCGACAAGAAGATTTTATGGAAAATCCCTCCACCCAAACTATCCTTTACGTGGAACATTTTACGTTTTTTCTCATAAATGGCTCTAACGTTTCTGATTAAAATGCCGTATACGGTAAATTGTTTTTTTTTTCTGTGAATAGCCTCTGAATTTCTCTCCAATCTGGAGGACTTTTGCATATTCGGTAAATCGTAAGAGATTGACAAAATCTTACTACACAAAAATCTAGATCTTGTTAAAACACATAATTTAACGAAACATTTAGATCTTATTAAAACAGACGATATATGTCATTACATTTTTGTGGCGTTAACCGTTTCCGATATATTCCTTGTTATTGGTTTTAAAATTGCCAATGCTTAGGAGTTTTTCAAATGGGAAGTCGTTATTCACATTTGTTTCATTCAAAGAGAAGAGAATTTCAATTGCATTCAGATAGCGACAAACTTTTAAAAGATTTGGCTATTGCTTTAGCCTAGCGCATTCCCTTATTTTCCTTCTACTTATAAATTAAGTAATAAGACCATTTCTGCTAAAGTTGATTTTGACTAGGATGAAAAAAAGTATTAAATAAACTTTTGTAAGAATAGTTTGTTGCAAAATAGGTAGAGAAAGTCATGCGAATAGGTTATATCAGATTGTTTATGTACAATGTTTAATTAGACTACCTCCGTGGTCAAGTCAGCGAGCTGACTTCTTACCCCAAGGTCCCGGGTTCGATTCCCGGCTGAGGTGGGGAATTTTTATTTAACCAGAATTATTCCCTATCCTCCACAAAGTCTGGAAGTACGTATGTGAGAGTGAATGTGTGTATGCTTGAGGAAGATAAAACGATTTAAGAACCTACAGACAATGCAAAGCCCCCGATATGACCTCAAGTGTTAAAGGGGGCCATATAAATGAAACAACAACAAAAATGATAACGAATATCCCCAGAAAATCTTTTCTGTGAGAATTCCTGTACCGCTCACGCGTTTCTAGGAATGTCTACCCGTGCTTCATATTAGGTGAAACAAAAAGCGTTCTCTTTACACGATATTCACGTTTGGAGCGCCGCATTATAATTACAAGGGCAATTGCGGGGCCGATGAAGTGCTATGAGCGTAAATTGGTGGTTGTTGCCGACCCACCACGGCCTGGGTGTTAAGTTGATGTCGGCCATGAATTATGGATGCTTCTGATTCCTTGCACGCAACCAGACTCCTTCCAATAATTGAATACTCGGCCCTCTAAACGTGTCCATCTTGGCTTTAAACTTATCTCGCATTATAATTATTATGTATTTTATACATAAAATTGCATTGTCCTTGGATTTCAATCATAAATTCTAAATATCAGTCGTGAAAACGTATAACTGTGGGAATTATGAGGAGGTTCACGCGAATATATAATTTTCCCTGGTACTGCAGATAAAATACTAATATTTAGTGTACTTTTACATGATATCGTATGAGTTTAAATACAATTATATAGGTAATGCTTTTATTTATTTTTTTTTACTTTCTCTACACGTACTATGTAGAAAGTGTATAGAGAAGCTATTGTACTGCAGCCAAAAATTCGATACCAAGATTTTAAGGGAAATACATGTTTTGAAACCTCTGAATCCAAAACAGGCATTTTTAGAAAAATGTCCGTCTGTGTGTGTGAGTGTGTGTGAATGTATATGTGTGTCTGTGGGCAGCATAGCTCAAAAACGAAAACACCGTTAAGTATCAAACTTGATATTTAAGTTTGTTATCTTCCAAGGATGCGACACGAAGATTTTCAATAAAATCCCCCTACCCAAACTACCCTTTACATGGAACATTTTTCGAAAATGTTGATTTTCTCAAAAATGAATCTAACGATTTTGATTAAAATATCATACATTAAAGATATTTACATGCCAAATAAAATGCATATCTTGAAGTTTGTGGGAATAGTCTCGGAAGACATCTTTATTCTGAATGAATTTTCCCGAATTTTGCATAACTGGTAATCTGTAAGAGATAGACAAAACTTATTTAACAAAAATGTAGATCTTTAAAACACACAATTTATGTTATATACACTTTTTTTGTGGACTTGACCGTTTTGAGGTGTTCCTTGTTATAAAAATGAATAAATAAATGGCGTGTTATATATGGACGCTCTTCAACTGCTGTGGTTCTCAGCGTCCCATTCTAAATTGGGCGTGAAAGACCTTCTTTATCTGCTATAAACGTTGTACATACATGTCAGAGAAAGTAATAAAAGGGGTTTTCAAGTTAAACTGGAAAGCTTCTTTACTATATATTAATGCATATATCAGCTTAGAGAGATCACAATAGTCAAGTTACTTAGAACAGAACTGAGAGAGCGTGAATTTCAATCCTAGTGTACCCTCTTTCATAAAGGTAGAGGGGTTAAACTCAGTAAACTCCAGCTAATAAATGGATTTCAAAACCTGAGCAGCTCATCACGTGTGGATGGAAAATTCTGTTTGTCCTCTGGCTATACCAGGAAGGCCCCGAGACGGTAGGGAGATGAAAGGAAATCCTAGGCCACATTTTGGGCGCCTATCCTTTTGGAGAGATACTGTGGAACTGTCGACAACATAAACTAAAATCCTCTATTGCTGAAGCCTTAAAAGCAAAAAGCCATTTTTCATTTGAAGAAGTATACAGATATCTCGTCGGATAGGCACACTCGCCATCCCACTCCTGAAGTGCCTACATGTATAAAAGTCTTATGTATTCCATTCACACGACTTTCTCTACATCTCTGTAAATTATTGTTAAAAAGCTTATTCTTCTATCTACTTCATGCTAATCGAGATAAACATTACCAACATTAGTCTCTTTGGACTAACTTCCTTGTAAGTCGAAGGAAAATAAGAAAATGCACAGGCTAAAGCAATAGTCTCGTCCTTTAAAAGCTGGTCGCTATGTGAAACAATTGAAATTACAATCCCTTTGCTTGCCAGGAGTAATAGAGAAGAAAGATGTCTTTCCGTTTGAGAAATGTTTAAGTAGCTGAAATTCAAACTAATAATCCGGAATGTCTCGAAAACGGTTAACTCTGCAAAACAATGTATATGACATAAATTGTGTGTTTTAATGAAATCAATTTTTGTATAATAAGCTTTTTTATATCTTTTACGGTTTACCAGTTACCCAAAAGTCATTCAGAATGAAGAGGTCTTCAGAGGATATTCCCTGAAAATCCAAAATATACATTTCGTTTGTCATAAAAATGTCTTAGACATAAGGTGTTTTAATGAAAATCGCTAGAGCCATTCTTGAGAAAATCAAAATCTTTGAAAAATGTATCATGTAAAGGGCTGTTTGAGGTGGGGAGATTTTGTTGAAAATCTTCGTGTCGCATTCCTGGAAGATTCCAAACATAAATACCAAATTTGGTATTCAACGGTATTTTCGTTTTTGAGCTATGCTGTCCACAGGCACACGCGCACGCACACACAGATACACAGATACACACACGCACACACGGCTCTTTTTCTATAAATGTTTTTTTTTTATTCATGGGGGCCCAAAACATGTACTTCCAGTGAAATTTCGGTATCGAATTTTTGCTGCAATACAATACCTTCTCAATACACTATGTACATAGTACGTGTAGAGAAAGTAAAAATGTCGAATGTACGAGCCTACCATCTCCTATTACATTGAAACGTACAATTTATCTTCAATTGAAATTATTGGGGTATTTGTTTGGGCAAGAAGAACTGTACCTAGCCTCTTTTACTAAATGTTGCAAAAAAGTTTAATGTGAAATCCACTTTTACATTCAGTATTGCAATTTTTGCAAATTTTAATTCTTCAAAATCACTTGTACTCAGATTAATGTATTTTTACTTTCTCTAAATAGTACATGGTAAATAGGTCGAGAAGGTGCTGCATTCCATTCAAAAGTTCGATACCGAGATTTCACCAGAAATATACGTTTTAGGCTCCCCTGTATAAAACATGTTTTATTTTCTATGCACGTACTATGTAATTAGTGCATAGAGAACGTATTGCATTTTACCCAAAAATTCAATACCGAGACTCCACTGAAAATACACGTTTTAGGCTCTGTGTCCAAAAAAGACATTTTTAGGAAAAGGTCCATGTTTCTGTTGACACGAAACACAAAAATGAAGAGTCTTGGTATTTAAGTTTAGTATCTTCAAATGATGCGACACGAAAATTTTGAGGGTAATTCCGCACCCCAAACTACCCTTTAAATGGAAACGTTTTCCAAAAAGTTTGATTTTCTCAAAAACGGCTTTAATGATTTTGATTAAAATACCATATGTATAAGATATTTATGTAACGTATATATCTTGAGTGTTCTAGAAACACCCTCATTATTATGGATGAATTTTGCTTAATTTTGCATAACTAATAAACTGTAAGAGATAGACAAAAACCTACCACACAAAAAAAGTAGATCTTGTTAAAACACACTATTTATGTCCTATACATTTTTTCGTGGAGTTGACCATTTTTAGATATTCCTTGTTATTGGTTTCAGTTATAAAATACTTAAAACTTTTCACATACGGGAATTTGTCAACTCCTGGCAATTCAAAGAAATGGAACTCATCCACATGGCAACCTTCTATCTATCTTTGACTATCGTTTTAGCCTAATGAATCCCATTATTTCCCTTGTACTTTCAAAAAAGGGTTTTCTGCTTATGTTTATCTCGATTAGCATGAAATAGATAGAAGCTTAAGTTTTTAACAATGATTTGTTACAGAGTTATAAAGAAAGTCATGTGAATTGAACACTCAGATTTTTTTTGAAAAGGTCCGTGTTTATAAGTGCGTGTTCGTCCGTGTATCTGAACACGATAACTTAAAATGAAAAGTCGGTATAATACCAAACCCTGATATTTAAGTTTAGTACTTCCAAGGAACTATCTTTGAGAAAATCAATATTTTCAAAAAAGTTCCTTGTAAAGAGCAGTGTGGGGTGGGGACATTCTGTTGAAAATATTCATGTCGCATCTTTAGAAGATGTGGAACTTAAATATGATATTTTACCGATTTTTCGTTTTTGAGTTATGCTATTCACACATACACACACACGTTGACGCCCCCACAGAAACATTGATATTTATAAAATGCTATTTTTTTTTACTTTCTCTGTACGTACTATGTAATAGCGTATAGAGGAAGTATTGTATTCCATCCAAAAATTAGATACCGAGATTTCATTGGAAATACATGTTTTAGGACCCTCCCTGAACCCAATAAAAGCATTTTCAGAAAAAGGTCCGTGTGTATGTGTGTGGCTGTCTGTCTGTCTGTTTGTGTATCTGTGGACAGCATAGCTCCGTTAAATACTAAACTTGGTGTTTAGGTTTGATATATTCCAAGGATGCGACACGAAGATTTTCAAGAAAATCCTCCCACCCCCCACTACCCTTTACATGGAAAAATTTTCGAAAATTTTGATTTTCTAAAATATGGCTCTAACGATTTTGATTAAAATCCCATATATTAAAGATATTTACATACCAAATAAAATGCTTATCTTGAATTTTCTGGGAATAGCCTCTGAAGACCTCTTTATTCTGTATGAATTTTGCTAAATTTTGCTTAACTGCTAAACGGTAAGAGATAGACAAAAACTTACTACACAGAAAATGTTGATCTGATCAAAACACAAATTATGTCCTTTACATTTTTATTGTGGAGGTAACCGTTTCCGAGATATTCCTTGTTTTTGGTTTCAAGTGAGTATTTATATTTTTCTCAGACAGTAAGTGCCTGTTTTCCTTTGTTTCTATCCCTGGCCACCAAAGAAGCGATTTGCAATGACAATCGAATAATGACGGCTTTTAAAACATTTGACTGTCGGTTTAGTCTAGTGTATTCCCTTATTTTCTTTCTACTTATAAGGAACTAAATAATAAGAACATTCTGCTAATGTTTATCTCAATTAACAAGGTGCAGACAGAAGAATAATCTTATGTAAGAAGTTTGTAGAAGAGCTAGAGAAAGTCATGTGAGTGTAACACATCAGATTTCTATTAAAGGACCTTAAAACATATATTTCCGGTGAAATTTCGGTATCAAATTTTAGGGTGATACAATACACTGCTATATACGTGAAATTTTAAGAAAGTTATAAAACATTGATTTTGAGAGGGCGATAGAGGAAAGGAAGAGAGAGAATGATAATTGGGGAGGAGACACAGTGAGACGGAGAGAGAAGAGAAGAACCTCCATATATGTCACAATAACACAAAAATCTAACGTGTTCCAATAACATAAGTTTTTTCTAGCTGTTCCATTAGCAAACTATTCTTACTTAAGATTATTCTTTTATCTACATCATGCTAATCGAGATAAACATTAACAGAAATTGGTCTTACTATTTGGTCCCTTGTAAGTAGAAGGGAAATATGTGAATGCACTAGGCTAAAATGATAGTCAAATCTTCGGAAAGGGATGAGTCATATTGAGGATGGAATTGATATGAGTCCAATAAAAGTTCTTAATCAGTTATTGATAAATTTATAATATTTGATGAAGGGTCAAAACCTGAAAATAAGCAAATTTAAAATCAAACTAATACAAAATCTCGCTTTAAAATTAGTAAATTTAAAGGCAATAAATGCAATTAAAATAAATTATAGCTTTTGTTTATCTGAATTTAAAATATTTATTTTTGGTATTTTAATTATTGTATCATAGATATTAAAAATATGTGTTACACTCACATGACTTTCTCTAGCTCTTCTACAAACTTATTACATAAGATTATTCTTCTTTCTGCACCTTGCTAATCGAGATAATCATTAGCAGAATGTTCTTACTACTTAGTTCCTTATAAGTAGAAATAAAATAAGGGAATACACTAGGCTAAATGGATAGTCAAATGTTTTAAAATCTGTCGTTATTCGATTGTCATTGCAAATCGCTTCTTTGCTTGGCCAGGAGTAGAACAAAAGAAAAACGGACACTTCCAGTCTGAGAAAAGTATAAGTACTCACAACTGAAACCAAAAATAAGGAATATCTCGGAAACGGTTACCTCCACACAAAAATGTAAACGACATATATTGTGTGTTTTGATCAGATCAACATTTTCTGTGTAGTAAGTTTTTGTATATCGCACACCGTTTAGCAGTTAAGCAACATTTAGCAAAATTCATCCAGAATAAAGAGGTCTTCAGAGGCTATTCCCAGAAAATTCAAGATATACATTTTATTTGGTATGTAAATATCTTTAATATACGGGATTTTAATCAAAATCGTTAGAGCAATTTTTTAGAAAATCAAAAATTTCCATAAACTTTCCATGTAAAGAGTAATTGGGGGTGGGGGATTTTCTTGAAAATCTTCGTGTCGCATCCTTGGAAGGTACCAAATCTAAATAGCAAGTTTAGTATTTCACGGTATTTTCGTTTTTGAGCTATGCTGTCCACAGGCACACAGAGAGACAGACACACACATACACACGGACCTTTTTCTGAAAATGTTTTTTTTTGGATTCAGGGAGTCCTAAAACATGTATTTCCGGTGAAATCTCGGTATCGAATTTTTGGGTGGAATACAATACTTCCTTTATACACTATGTACATAGTACGTATAGAAAAAGTAAAAATCCTTTATTGGTAATGACTTTCTTTCTTTTTAGGAACATTTTTATTCATTGGAATAAAACATAGTTTTATAAGTAATTTTTTTATAATTTGGCAGGTTTAGGTAAACAATGCTAAAAGCTGGTCGCTATGTGAAACAATTGAAGTTAGGTTCGCTTTTCATGGTACGGTTTGAGAAAATTTAGTTGGTTTAAAAATGAAACCAATAACAAGGAATACCTCGAAAAAGGTCAAATGTACAAGAAGAACATATATGACATAAATTATGTATTTTATCTAGATCTACATTTTTTGTGTAGTAAGTTGTTGTCTATCTCTTACGGTTTTGCAAAATTCTGCAAAACTCATCCAGAATAAAAGCTCTTCTGAACCTATTCCCAGAAAATTAAAAATATAAATTATATTTGTGATTTAAATATTTATTTTAATCAATATCGTTAGAGTCACTTTTGAGAAAAACAGAGCAATCAAAAATGTTTCCATGTAAAGAATAGTTGTGGTGGTATTTCTTGAAAAAATATTTTTCCCATACTTGGAAGATACTATAAATGAATACCAAATTTGGGATTTAACGGTGTTTTCGTTTTTGAGCTATGCTGTCCACAGACACGTGGACCTTTTTCTAAAAATGTTTTTTTCGACGCAGGGGATCTCAAAAAATAAATTACCGGTGAAAATTTTATATCGAATTTTTGGGTGGAATACAGTACCTTCTCTAACTATATTGGATGTACATACTGCTAGAGAAAGTAAATATAACTGAGATTTTTGCTAATATAAAAATAAATCTATAAAACATCTCCTTCTTGGACTACACAGAAGGACAGATGCTTCCTCAACATCTTACTAAAATATAATTCCTGATGCAAACAATACAAACCCTTGACTCTCCTAAGTCACATGTTGTGCGTAAAGAAGATCTACAATTAAACATTGTTTAACGTGAATATAATTTATTCTCCAGAGTCACCAACGCGATCATTGTGGACAGGTAGCTACTTGTTAAGGACCATTAACCTCACTAAATTAGAGGGTAACAGATACCCTCAAAGCTCTCGTAATTAATGAATATTACTAAGATTACAGCATAAGGAGTCATTAAAACGCAATAAATGCATACATATTTAAAACTAATATAGTAGCTCTTCTATCCAGATTCTCATGGAAGCTTCTAAAATATCGAGTATTAGTGTTATTATTTTCATTAGCTCCGCTTACAAGATTCAGTATTAAAATTACGTAAAAACTACAATCATATACAACAAAAGGATCAATAAGATTACAGGTAACAAGTCAAATGCGTTTAGAATTATAATGAAATTGAACAATGAGGCCTGAAACAGAATGTAGGAAAGACTGCCTGCATGGTCGAGTGGTCAGCGAGTTGATTTCTCAGCCGGAGGTTCCGGGTTCGATTCCCGGCTGGGGCGGCGAATTTTTTTTTAACCAGAATTATTTCCTATCCCCCATAGAGTATTAAATTATGAATGTGAGAGTGAATATGCGTGTAATTAAGTGATATAAGAATCATTAACCTAATGTTCTAGTCCTATAGCAATATGAGTTGTTTCACAAGTCAAAGCCCCCGATATGACCGTAAAAATTAAAGAGGACTATACAAATGAAACAATTAAAAAATAAATAAATCGTATTTTCGATTATGTGACCAAATGTTACATCATTTAGTATTTGAATAATGCAGCATTGCGCAAAGGGGGTTAAACAGGCCTGTGTATTGTCTCCGTTACTTTTTAATGTGATGCGCTGACAAAGACGAAAAAACACCCATTCTTTTGTACGCTAATGACATTGTTGATTCTTCTCCTTAGCGCGGTGGTAGCGCAGCTGCTTACCAAGCGGGACACCTAGGTTTGATTTCCGGTGGGGATTTGTCCCTCGCTGGGAGACCTGGCCCAGGGTATACTCAGCCTAGTAAGGTCCCTGGGGGGCCAATTCAGGAGCTACTTGATGGAGAAGTAGCGGCTCCAGGTCATGATGACCGCATTAACCGGCCGGGAGGGTTCGAGGCGCTGACCACGTCCTATCCTCCAATACTGCACTCCATCCATGACGCAGCGGCCGGGCAGTAGGCCGAGGTTTCTTGTGAACTGTCGCGCCATGTATTTATTATTAATGAAATTGTTATTCTTTCTAAAACAATAGTTGGTTTGCAGATTGGTTTAAGCGCACTGCAGTGCATTTGTAGATAATTAGATATGAAAGTTCATATTTTTAAAACTAGAGCTCTTGCCTTGAAAAATGGGTATATGTACGTTCAGTAAGAAAAATGGACTTAATAGATGAAGAAATTCAAAATTTTAAACATTTCAATTATCAGGAGTAAGGAAGGTGTGATTGGAAATTGGGACAGAAACACGTAGTTTATAACACACAAAGAGTTTGTAACGACTTCTAAAATATTCATTTTTTTCATACAAAATGGAAAAGTATATAATAAGTATATAAGATGTAAGTATATAATAAGTGTTTAATATATATGTGCATCTTATTGGATTAATTTAACTAACATAATTTGAATGCACATCGTATATATTTATTATTCTGAGGCTATTCACCCGGATACTAAATATGCCAGTAAAAGCATTACAAGCCATGTATGAGACAACGATTAAGTCTTTATTACTATTGTCTATCCGTTTTTACAAGCAGCACACTTTTTGTATTACTCCACGCCCACGTGCACAAGCGTATGTGATAGACAACAATGTCACCTTTATTACACTCAAAACAAGTTGTATGAACAACAATTGCTTACTAGTACTCTTGCTTCAATAAATAAACGTTTGCATTCAAATGATGATAAATATACCAAGAATGTACATTCAAACGAAGATTTTAAAGCACTTTGTACTTGCATTTGTGAGATTGAGAATCATCAACGCTGGCAGAAAATGATGCAACCCGCGGGTCGGAATCTGAGGATGACCCTGAATTATCATCGCCTATGTTTATCACTAAACTATCGATGACAGACAGTCTAGTTGCCACAGCATTTCTTCTTCTTTGTTTGAATATGTGATGCCAGCCTGCCATATTTCCGCCGTCACCTGAGCCAATGCTTCGTCTAAAAGCTGACGCATCTCTTTCAGTTTGAAAGTTTTATTGTTTCCAAAGCACATTATCACCCCCATCTACAATGATGTTGACATTGTTTCGTTTAACAAACAAAAACACTCCATTTCTAAAAGTAATGTACGAAAAAAAACTTATGCACTTTAGAACGAATTGTACTCTTAACAAATTCGTCCACTTTTTATGAGATGTTTTAACACTACCAGTTTCTTTAAATACTTTGCGAATGTGAACAACACTCGCTTCTAACAAGTCGGTGTACTCCACCGTTATTTTCACGAGTTTCACTAAAATATCCAGATTGTGCTCCTGTAAGAATATAAGTATAAAGTATAAGCAGCTCTAAAAATAAAATCATTACTAAAAATAATATAACCATTCATATTCAACCAATTATTATATTTAATAAACCAATTTCCCCTAATAAATTCAATGAAGGAGGAGCTGCTATATTATAAGAAGTTAACAAAAATCATCATAATGCCATTCTTGGTTTAACTTATGAAATACATTTAATATAATCTGAACCTCGCCCCTCTTTAACCATTTATCCTTACCTTATATCTTTGATCACTCATTTTTAGCACTACCGAATTCACACCAGTCGCTAGCTTGCCACCATATTCCTCACTGATAGTTTGTTTGCTTTTCTCCCGCCAATGTAACCGCTAATTTCTTGAGAAAGGACATATTTGTATCTCCAAACAGCTGAAAAAATAAAGCGTATTGTAATGCTACAATTAAATTTATCTAACTCTCTCCTGAAATTGAGTGCTTATTTCCCAAAGCAATTAGAGCATTTACAGCGGTCACTGCATAGAGCTGTATTCGGAATTACTCATCAAAAGGGTGCCTCTAAGGGCGGTGGGAGTATATTTGGAAATGATGGAAGAACGTAGATAGTATAAATAAACTACAATATAATTTCTGGAAGCGAATTTAGGGTTTGAGGAGGTGTACTTTAAACTACAGTGTTCTTCGTGAGGTAAGATGCTGGGAAGATGCTAAAATAAGTATAGTTAGATACTGTTAAAGGCGATCAAACAACTTTGGGAGCAATACGTTATCGTCAACAAATGAATTACATAGAACACACAAAATGGTGGGCAGCGGCGCTACAAGGGCGATTGTAAAAAATTGGCTTAAATGATATTTGGCAAAGGGATAACGAAAATAGATATAGCGTCATGGAAATAACAAAAAACGACTATGCGACATAAACAAGCAAGAAATGGAATCTAAGAGTAGAAAAAAACCATCATTAGAGCTACAAATAAAATAAAACTAGGTGGGATAAAGGTACATATACTTTAGAATTGGGTATGAAACAAAGGACAGAAACAGAGTGCCTTAGGTTGGGATGGTGGCAGATTCCTAAGGTTGTTGGCCATGCTGATAGGAGTATTTGATCATTATACGAAAATCCGGAAGACTGCACGCATATTTTGGTAGGTGGTTTGCATGCAGACGGAGGATTAAGGGAGGTATTCTTAGCTTCAAACAGACGGAGAACAGAAGTAATTGATTCTAAATAGCCAAAATTGGCCAAACCTGGGCACATACTTGAAGGTAAGACATAAGGTGTTTGTGTAAATATTACATAGACACATTTGGTATATGATCATTTATAATTGTGATCTAGGTACTGTTTTGAAGCATGTGTCTATCTCTTAACGGTTTACCGGTTATTCAAAAGTTCTCCATAGTGAAGAGGGCTTCAGAGGCTATTCCCACAAAATTCAAGATATACATTTAATTTCTCATAAAAATATCTCAAACATATGGTATTTTAATTGAAATCGTTACATCAATTTTTGAGGAAATCAAAATGTTTGAAAAATGTCCGTCTAAAGGGTATTTTGGGGTGGGGTAATTTTCTTGAAAATCTTCATATCGTATCCTTTGAAGATGATAAACTTAAATACCAGGTTAGGTATCTAACGGTTTATATTTTTGAGTTATACACACACACTTGGACTTTTTTTAAAAAAATACTTTTTTTAAAGCGTACGTAAATGTGTGTTTCTGTGAAATCTTTGTATCAAAGTTTTGGGAGGAAAGCAATATCTTCTCTATTAATGTACTATGTTCAAAGTAGAGAAAGTAAAAAAAAACCAAAAATAAAACACATGAAGCCTTTGGTTGATTTGACGTACCATGGAACAACGTGCATGCAAGCTGTTAGTTTTATTGCAGTGGAATGTGTGCACGACGAGCATCGTATTTTCATGCTCTGACTTCACTGCAACGCTAAGGATGTATTTCTTTGTCTTTTCCAGAATTTCGGAGTTTCCTCGACAACACTTTATAAAAAGGATTTATTGGTGCGCTGATATAATAATTACGCATAGACACAAAAATACAGAGGAAAGATAACAGCCCCGAGAGTCACTTTTCACATCCACAAGGACATCTATTTGAGAATAACTCACGTTCAGCCTGCGAGAGTCACTGATAGCTCTTACAATTAGCAGCAGCTCGCGTTCGAAACTCAAATCGCAGCTGTAATAGCCATGGCAAGGCGTAGAAGTAACTCAGGCTCTGACCACCAAAGGCGCTGATTTTCCATATCGGACTCTCCTGCTCTCTATTACCACTTTACGCGCTCTTCAGCAGATCCTCAGAACTATTCAACTACAATAACGGTTCGCTCTATAACAGTGACGTCATGGATTCTAATTCTGTCACGGTATATGGCGAATAAAATTGATTTCTCGGTATTATGCATTATATAAATTTGAAGTGTTATATGCATAATTATGGAAATTAGCAATTTCTCCTATGGGTGTGAGTGTGATGTAGGAGGGAATCCCGCACTGCTGCCATTGGTTTATTTTACGTCAGATCCCAGGAGGATAGAATGAGATGAGTGCACCGGCGGAGGAAGATCCACAAATTCTAAGCAATTCTTCATTCCGACGTGGAAGCGCTAGGAACTCACGACCCAGTTCAAACTCCCTGGGTCTACATACGATTTCCAACGCCATCCCGCCGATAAGATCTATATTTCAAAGCGCTGTCACTACCACGGAAGGGCGTCGCCACCGCAGATCTCGCCGACACTTACAACCCTGAAAGAGACCGGTTGAATGAAACGGAGATAAAATGAAGGGACAGGAAGTTCGGGGGAATGAAGATACCTCCCCAGTATTAATCTTGTCACCCATGGGTCAGAAAGGTCGGCCGTGGGAACGATCCCAACACCTCAGAAATGCCAGTCAAAGCGCCTGAGCCACCTGACTTGGTCTCCTAAGGGTAGAGTATAGAGGGTAGAGCATTTTAACAGTGGGGGTACACCTCGGCAACTGCGACCCAATACGGATCTATTCTCCGGAGGGAGAGATGAGGGGAGGAGAAACCACAGGCGAGCTAAAAACCTCAGGCCAGCATACAGGAAACGACGGAGCTTAGCGCAGAGACGCACGGAAGTCCCTAACAGTCACTAGATGTCAGCCCTTATGCGTCATTGAAGCTATATAGCGCCGGAAGGTCGAAAGGATGCCTCTACAATGGCACCGAGCTTCAACCAGCGCAACCAGGGGGAAAAGAGTTTCACTAGGAGCAAGCAACCGTGCCATCTACCTGCAGAGCCTCACGCCTGCCGGTCCCCATGGCCACGCTCGCCAAGGCGTCTCGCTTTGGTGCTTCGTAGCTTAGGGGATCGTGGGTTCGAGTCCCGCCTTGGGCATGGGTGTTATATGTTTGTGTATAAGTGTGTGTAAAAGAAGAAAACAGCAATTCAGTAGTCATACAGCAAACAAAGTAAACAAATTAGGTAAATAAAAGTATGGTATACAGCGCCGGAGTCCCGACCAGACTCCGGAATTGTATTTAACAAAATAAAAAATAAATAAAAACGCCTCATCTGCGCCGACCTAAAAGATGAAGAAGGGAAATGAAATAAAGGAATGAAAGGGAAAGGAATCATGATAGATGTACAGCACGTTCGTCTAAGCGGCCCCAGGAATACCACAGAAAAATCCAGAGCCAGAGTGTGCGGTCAACGGGGATCGAACCCGGACCTCTCGAATGCCAATCCCAGACGAAACGCCTGAATAACCTGACTCGGCTCCTAAGGGTACTCTTACTTAGTTAAGTTTCGAGGCGCTGGAGTAAAACCAATTTAGCCACCGCCCACACGTTACTAATCGGGAAGAAAACCGTTTGCAGTGTTTGGTCTAGTATTTGAATGCGGGGTGAAGGTTCGTTATGGGAAAGAGGAAAGCTGGAAGCAATAGCAAATTAATGTGAGATATGAATAATGCAAGAGAGTGATGATCTCACTGATCGTGACTGATTCGCCATGTTCCTACTTTTGATAATCACCACCTGCCTAACACCGCCTTTCACTCTAAGAAAACAAAAGACGACCATTATGATGCTACGTGATGATAGAAGTGTTCTTATGAAAGGAAATACGTAATTTGTGGGGGGAAAGAAACAAGTGAATGCCATCGATATTCAGGCCCAACAACTCAGTTTTAAATACCAGACTCATTAAAACAAAAACCGGAAAGCGTTCATGACTGGATTGAGAAATTTAAGAGAGAGGGGTTTGGAAATAAAGTATGGAGTATTTTTGAAATCGGCGGTGTTTATAACAAACCTTAATGTGCCCTTCTTCGACCCAGCAGCAGGTGGAGATACAATTCTTTATCGACACTTGACCATCACGAACTCTACAAATAATACCTTTATAAGTGAAGTTTCAAATTTCTGTATTTCTATAAAGATTTTTTACTTTCTCTATACGCACTATGTACATAGTGTATAGAGAAGGTATTACACTCCACCAAAAAATTCGGTACCGAGATTTCACCGGAAATATATGTTTTAGGATCACCAATATCCAAAAAAAAAAAGCATTTTCACAAAAAGGTCCGTGTGTGTGTGTGTGTCCGTGTGTCAGTGTGTCCGTGTGTCTGTGAACACGATAACTCAAAAACGAAAAGTCAGTAAAATACCAAACTTGGTATTTAAGTTTAGTATCTTCCAGGGATGTGACACGAAGATTTTAAGAAAAATCCCCCCACCCCCAACTACCCTTTACATGGAACTTTTTTCGAATATTTTGATTTTCTCAAAAATGGCTCTTAACGATTTTGATTAAAATTTTGTAAATTAAAGATATTTACCTGACAAATAAAATGTATATCTTGAATTTTCTGGGAATAGCGTCTGAAGGGTAGTTTATTCTGGATGAATTTTACTGAATTTTGAATAACTGCAAAAATCGTAAGAGATGGACAAAAACTTACTACACAAAAAATGTAGAGCACGTTAAAATACACAATTTATGTTATATACATTTTTTTCGTGGAGTTCGTCGTTTTTGAGACATTCCTTATTTTTGGTTTCTGCTATGAAAAACATACTTTTCTCATACAGGAACTTGTCAACTCCTATCCATATAAACAAAGGAACTTCATTGACATAGCAACCAGCTTTTGACTATCACTTTAACCAATGGTAGTCCCTTATTTCACTTCTACTTACAAGGAAGGAAGTAATAAAACTTTCTGCTAATTTATTTCTGATTAGCATAAAGTAAATTGAAGTATAAGCTTTTTAAGAATAAGTTGTTGCAGGGATATAGAGAAAGTCATGTGAATGGTACACATCAGATTTTTTACCTTCTTTAGCATGTGAGTACAGTGTACATAATAGCAGAGAAGATATGGTATTCCATCCTAAATTTCGACACCAACATTTCACAAGAAATATATATTTTATGAATAAAAAAAAATTAGAAAATGTTCCTCGCTCGTGTGTGTATGTGTGTGTGAGTGGTATAGCTCAAAGACGGAAATTCGGTTAAATACCAAACTTGGTATTTAAGTTCCAAACAAGTGACACGAACATTTCCAGGAAAATCCTCCCCAAACCCAACCTTCATTAACATGGAACAGTTTTCGAAAATTTAGATTTCCTGAAAAGCCTCTAACGATTCTGATATGGTATTTAAGTCACCTTTATGACAAAATATATATCCTGAATTTTCTTGGAATAAACTCTGAAGACCTCTTCATTCTGTATAACTTTTGTATAACCTCTTTATTACTGGTATGCCGCAAGAGATAGATAAAACTTAATATAGAAATATGTCTCTCTCGCTCTACACACAATTTATGATATGTACTTTTTTTGGTAGAGTTAACCGTTTCTAGATATTCCCTGTTATTGGTTTCAATTTTAATTTACTAAACTTTTCTGAAACTGGAGGTGTTGTTTCTTCTCGCCTCTCTTTTGTTTACTCCTGCAAGAAAAGAGAACGAAATTTAATTCTTTCATAGCAACCATATTTTAAAAGACTTGCCTAACGTTTTAGTCTAGTACATTTGTTATTTTCCTTCTACTTACAAGGATAAACATTAGCAGAAATTGTCTTAATTACTTGCTTCCTTGTAAGTAGAAGGAAAATAAAGGAATACACTAGGCTGAAGTGATAGTCAGATCTTTTGAAAGCCGGTTGCCATATGGTTGGAATCCGTTTTCTATGCATCCAGGGGTTTAAAAATATCCGTGTGTAAAAATTTTAAGTATTTCAAATCTGAAACAAATAGAGAGGAATATCTCAGAAACGGTCAACTTCACGAAAAAACGTATATGACTTACATTTTATGAGACATTGTATGAGATCTACATTTTTTGTGTAGAAAGTTTTTGTCTATCTCTTGCGGTTTACCAGTTACGCAAAATTTATCAAAATTGATCCAGAACAAAGAAGTCTTTAGAAGCTATTTAGATAATATTCAAGGTCAACATTTTATTTGTCATGTAAACAGCTTTAATATACGGTATTTTCATCAAAATCGTTACAGCCATTTTTGAGAAAATCAAGATTTTCGAAAGTTTTTCCATGTAAAGGGTTGTTTGGAGTAGGAGAATTTTTCTCAAAATCTCCGTGACACAGCCTTGGAATATACTTAACATAAATACCAAGTTTGGCATTTTACCGACTTTTCGTTTTTGAGTTATCGTGTTCACAGAGTGACGGACATACGGACACACATGGACCTTTTTCTAAAAATCTGATGTTCTATTCACATAACTTTCTCTAAATCGATGTAAAAAATTGTTGTTATAAAGTATATTCTTCTATTTACTTTATGATAATCTAGATGAGCATTAGCAGATAGTGGCTTAATTACTTGCCTCCTTGTAAGTAGAAGGGAAATAAGGGAATACACTAGGATAAAATGATAGTCAAATCTTTTAAAATCTGGTTGTCATGTGGATGAAATCCGTTTCTATGCAGGACCAGGAGCTTTTCATGGAAGAGACGTTTGAGTATTTTAAATCTGAAGAAAATAGCAAGGGATATCTCAGAAATGGTCAATTACATGAAAAAAACATATCTGACATAAATAGTGTGTTTTAACTAATCTATATTTTTTGTCTATCTCTTACGGTTTACCAGTTAGGCAAAACTCCGCAAAATCCATTCAGAATAAAGAGGTCTTCAATGACTATTCCCAGAAAATTCAAGATATACATTTTATTTGCCGCATAAATATCTTTAATATACGATACTAATCAAAATCGTTAGTCATTTTTGAGAAAATAATATTTTCGAAATTATTTCCATGTAAAGGGTTATTTGGGTTCTGGGATTTTTCTAAAAATCGAAATGTGCATCCTTGAAAGATACTAAATATAAATACTAAAGTTACTATTTTACCGACTTTTTGAGTTATCGTGCTCAGAGACACACATGCGAACGCGAGGACCTTTTTCTAAAAGTCCTTTTATTTATACAGGGGACCCTAAGAGTGTATTTCGGTGAAATCTCAGTATTGAATTTTTGGGTGAAATGCAATACCTTCTCTATACACTATGCACGTAGTACGTATAGAGAACGTAAAAATTTAATTTCTCTGCGAGTTACTGTTACTCGTATCCGCTGCAACTGGTTGGTTAATTATCTTTCAGTTTTTCTTATAAAGGTTATAACGCAAGGAAGACTTTTGGAGAAGATATTGATGCATTGCTGATTCAGTTGTACCGTTAGTTAAACCAGACAATATTATTCAGTGCATTTTAACGTTATTAAAAAGTATTAATTTTGTACACACTGTTAAAACATCTGATGTGTACCATTCACATGACTTTCTCTATATCCCTGCAACAAATTATACTTAAAAAGCTTATACTTCTATTTACTTTATGCTAATCAGAAAAAATTAGTAGAAATAGTCTTATTACTTGCTTCCTTGTAAGTAGAAGCGAAATAAGGGAGTATCATAGGTTAAAGTGATAGTCAAAAGCTGGTTGCTATACCAATGAAGTTCCTTTGTTTATATGGATATGAGTTGACAAGTTCCTGTAAGAGAAAAATATACGTTTTTCATAGCAGAAACCAAAATAAGGAATGTCTCTAAAACGACGAACTCCACGAAAAAAAATGTATATAACATAAATTATGTGTTTTAATGTGCTCTACATTTTTATGTAGTAAGTTTTTGTCCATCTCTAATGGTTTAGCAGTTATTCAAAATTCAGTAAAATTCATCCAGAATAAACTACTCTTCCAAGGCTATTTCCAGAAAATTCAAGATATACATTTTATTTATCAGGTAAATATCTTTAATATACAAAATTTTAATCAAAATTGTTAAAGCCATTTTTGAGAAAATCAAAATATTCGAAAAAAGTTCCATGTAAAGGGTAGTTGGGGGTGGGGGGATTTTTCTCAAAATCTTCGTGTCACATCCCTGGAAAATACTAAACTTAAATACCAAGTTTGGTATTTTACCGACTTTTCGTTTTTGAGTTATCGTGTTCACCGACACACGAACACACGGGCACACACACACACACACGGACCTTTTTGTGAAAATGCTTTTTTTTGGATATTGGGGACCCTAAAACATATATTTCCGGTGAAATCTCGGTATCAAAGTTTTTGGTGGAGTGCAATACTTTCTCTATACACTATGTACATAGTGCCTATAGAGAAAGAAAAAAGAAATAATGAAAAAAGATTATAGGTGGTCGAGATAAACAACCATGGTCGGTTAATATTCAACAGTTCCTGAATTTTTATGGTTCAAAGCATCATAGCGTGCTCAGAATGAAATAATTTGTAGTAATGCTACGAAAGATTCAGATGCTATCTTATTGGAATTGGAGCTCTTGTTCTGTTTATTAGTCTGCCTTAACATTTTCAACGCGGAAATGTACTGTTTTAATGTTCTATCTTTGTTAACAAACGTATTATTGAAGACAACTGAAGCATGATAACATATAACTCTAATTAAGAGTACAAAGAAGTTATAAATGCAACTTTTGATAAGTTGCGTAACATAGCAATAGCCCACGGGGTTAGCGCGTCTGCCTCACATTCAAGAGGTCAGGATTCGAATCTCGCGTAAGCGAGTTACCCAGATAACACCTTGGGGGGGGTGGAATTACCCCTTATCCTACTTAGACTTTACAGCTCCATGGACACCGATATCATTTGAGCATCATTTCACCGATTTCATTCATCGAGCAGGTTAAAAGTATTTGAACTAAACAAAAAGAGAGACTAAGATAGCTCATTTATCCTTCTCTAACACCTTCGTATAAAAATATACTATTTTTTCCCAATTACTTTCCCTACGTAGTAAATCAGTGGATAAGGAATTCTATTCCATCCAAAAACTCGATACCGGGCTTTCATTGGAAATATATATTTTAAGGTACCCTAGATCCATAGAAAGTATTTTTAGACAAATAATCTCCGTATATGCGTGTGTGTGCTTGTGTGTGTCTGTGAACAACATAATTAAAAACTCCCAAGATGAGATAAAAATATGTAAGAATATCCCCCAATCCGAAACTACAGTTTACATGGAAACATTTTCTTGAATTTTGATTTTCTAAAAAGAATGGTTTGTATTAAAATACCGTATGCTCAATGTATTTTCCGGAAAGCCTCTGAAGACTTCTTAGACTTTTGCATAAATGGTAAACTGTAAGACATAGACAAAAACTTGCACCAACAAATATAGGTCTCGTTAAATTACAAAATGTATATAATGTAATTTTCTGTGCAGTTAATCATTTTCGAAATAATTCTTCTCATTGATTTCAATTTTAGAATACTTCAAATCTTCTCAAATGATGAATGTTTCATTCCTGGTTCTTTTGGTTTACTCCTGGTCATGAAAAGAGAACCAAATTTTAATCACAAAGTGACAATATTTAAAGATGTGACTATCACATAAGCCTATTTTCCGTATACTTACTTTACCATTTCTGCTAATGTTTATCTTGTTTAAATGAAGTAGGTAGTATAATAATCTTTTGTAAGAACAGTTTGTTGAGAACAGTTTGTTAAGAATAGCTAGAGAAATCATATGGATGAAACACGTGAGATTTAATTTACGTAGCCTTAACTACAGGATTATATCGTGATAAATGTAAACGGCGTGTTATTTATGGATGCTCTTTAACTACCGTGGTTCTCAGGGTCCCATTCTATACTGGGCGTGAAAGACCGCTTAATTTTGCTCAGAGGCCTCTCTATCAGGCTTGAGGTTCTTTTACGTGCAGTAAATCTACGACACGGGACCAACGGCTTTACTTCCCTTCCGAAGGAAGCCATGCTAAAGATTTTTACACCCGAAAAAACCCATCGTCCTCCACCGGGTTTGAACCCGCGACCTTGGGTATATGAAGTTAGCATGGTAACCATTACACCACGGAGGGCGACTCATATCGCGATATTGATATGTTAGAAGATATTTCGTGAATCGGTGCATGGTGGACAGCTAGCCTTCTAGACCATCCCTGTACCAAAACCAACTTTTTCGTCACAGACTCCTTAGTGCTAGGCAGCTTCTATACGTGATAGTCGGATGGCAGCTTCTAGGCATGCCTAATAGTGATATTAATGCTAGGCTATTGAATCCCTGATTCTAGAACGTGTCGAGGCAGATGAAGTTGGCCAGCCTTTCTACTTTCGTTATCTGCGGAAAGATAGCAGAGCATTCGCTGTTATCAACTATTTTTAGTTTTGATATTATTTTAGACTTAACATAAGCTTTCAGTGGTGGTATTAAATATATAACTCAGTATTTACGCTGATGACTCAACAGCAGCACGAAAAAATTTATTCATATTGATTGCCTCGCGATATTAGAACTTGGGGTCTCTCGAAAACGCCCTAGTCATCCTGCTCGATGAGTATATGAATATTGTGTTACATCCAAAAATTAGATATCGTGTTGGAATAAAGGATTATTCTTCTTTGTACACCATGTTAATCGACAAGAATTAGCAGAATCTACTTATCATTTAGCTCCTTATGAGTGGAAGAGAACTAAGGGAATACACTAGAGCTAAACTAATAGTCCAAAGCTGGCTGCTATGTGATTGAAGTTCCTTTGTTAACAAATTGAAAAAAAAAAAAAAAAAAAAAAACTCTTTTTGGCATATGCCATCTCAGAGGAATTAGGGATTTTTCGCTTATATGTTTACTGTCTCTATAAGTACTTGTACGTAGAGTATAGAGAAGGTATTGCTTTCCATCCAAAAATTCGATACCGAGATTTCACCGGAAATACACGTTTTAGGGTCCCGTGTATAAAAAAGTATTTTCAGAAAAAAGGTGTGTGTGTATGTGTCCGTGTGTCTGTGAACACCATAACTCAAAAATAAAAAGTCGGTGAAATAACAAACTTGGTATTTAAGTTTAGTATCTTTCAGCGATGCGACACCAAGATTTTGAGAAAAATCCCCCCATCCCAAACTACCTTTTACATAGAAAACATTTCGAAAATTTAGGCTCTAACGATTTTGATTAAAATACCGAGTATTAAAGATATTTGTATGAGAAACAAAACGTATATCTTGAATTTTCTGGGGATAGCCTCTAAAGACCTCTTTATTCTGAATAAATTTTGCTGAATTTTGCGTAATTGATAAACTGTAAAAGATAGACAAAAACTTACTACACAAAAAATGTAAATCACGTTAAAACACAGAATTTATATCATATACGTTTTTTCGTAGAATTGACCATTTTGAGATATTTCTTATTATTTGTTTCAGATTTAAAATACTTAAACTTTTTTCACACGGTCCTGCATAGAAACGGATTTCATCCACATGGCAAACCAGCTTTTAAGAGATTTGTCTATCATTTTAGCCTAGTGTGTTCCGCTATTTTCCTTCTACTTCCAAGGAAGCAAGTAATTCAGACAATTTCTGCTAATGTTTATCTCGATTATCATGAAGTAGATAGAAGAATAAGCTTTTTAACACTAATTTCTTACAGAGATGTAAAGAAAGACATTGATTTTAACAATTTCCGAAACAAATAACAAGGAATACCTCAGAAATCGTCAATTCCACGAGAAAAAAAATAACAAATTGTGTGTATTAATGTGATGGTTTTTTGTGTAGTAAGTTTTGTCTATCTCTTACGGTTTATCAATTACGCAAAATTCAGGAAAATTCATTCAGAATAAAGAGGTATTTAGAGGCTATTTCGAGAAAATTTAATTTGCCATATAAATATATTTACATTACGGTATTTTAATTAAAATCTTTACAGCCATTTTTGAAAAAATCAAAATTAAGAATCATTTTCCATGTGAAGGATAGTTTGGGATGAGAATATTTCTTTGGGAAGGGGAAATTCTCTCGAGAAATCTCGTCTAGCATCCTTGGAAGATGCTACACTTAAGTACCCAATATTCCGTTTATGAGCTATGCACTTCACAGAAACACACACATATACACTAGCAATTTTCTTAAAATGCTTTTTATTTAAGGGTCATCAAAACATGTTTATCAATGACATCTACATATCCAATTTTTGGGTGGTTACAGCAGTGTTTACTTACTTTAAGTAAGCAGCACCTAAAGAAAGAAATCTCATGTGATTATTTCATATGACTTTTTCTGCCTATTTTGCAACTATTCTTACAAAACCTTATTGTTATATCTACTTCAAGCTAATCTAAATAAAAACTAAGCTGAAAAAGTATTATTACATATTTTCTTAGAAGTGCATGGGAAATATGGGAATACACTAGGCTTAAGTGATAGCCAAATCTTTTAAGAGCTGGTCGCAAGGAAAGGGCTTTAAAATCCGCCTCCATTTGCAAGGCCAGGATGAGAGAAAAAAACAAAAAAATATGATGTGTTCCATTCGCATGACTTTCTCTACATCTCTGCAACAAATTATTGTTAAAAAGCTTGTGCTTATTTTTACTTCATGCTAATCGAGAAAAAATTAGCAGAAATCGTCTTATTACTTTCTTCCATGCAAGTAGCAGGGAAATAAGGAAGTAGCATAGGCTAAAATTGTAGTCAAAAGCAGGATGCTATGTGATTGAAGTTCCTTCTTTTTCTTTTTTCTTTTTTTTTTTTTTCACCGTATGAGAAAAGTATAAGTTTTTTAAAGCTAAAGCCAGTAACAAGGAATATCTCAAAAACGATCCACTCAACGAAAAAAATGTATATAATATAAATTGCGTGTTTTAACGAGCTCTACATTTTCTGTTAATTAAGTTTTTGTCTTATCTCTTACGGTTCGCTAATTATGTAAAATTCCGTAAAATTCACCAGATTAAACTAGTCTTCAGAGGCTATTCCCTGAAAATTCCAGATATAAGTATTATTTGTCAGGAAAATATCTTTAATATACAATATTTTAATCGTTAGAGTCATTTTTGAGAAAATAAAAAATTTCGATTTTTTTCCATGGGAGTGGTGGGCCTTTCTTGAAAACCTTCGTGTCGCATCCTTGGAAGATACTGAACTTAAATACCAAGTTGCTCATGCAAATATGATGTCCCTAAATACACACGGATCTTTTTCCAAAACTGCTCTGTTTTAGGATTCAGAGGATTCTAAAACTTGTATTTCCGGTGAAATCTCAGTATCGAAATTTTGGGTGGATGGCAATACATGTAGGGAAAGTAAAAAGAATTACTTCTCATTTGGGAAAAGTATCAGGATTCAGAAATGTCCACCAAAAACAAGGAATCATTAGGAAATGGTTAACTCCACTACAAAATTTGGCTGTAATATTATGTACATTATTTTAGATTGTTTCATTTAAATGGTCCCCTTTAACTTCCATACTTATAATGAGGGCTTTGCTTTAGAAATAACTGCTGGTGTTTTCTCGCCAAACTGTAGGATTTCTAAATTTTGGTTTTTTCATCACTCTGCTATTAAACATGGCCACAACCACTCTCATATGCATTCTTCTAGATTCTTTGGGGGATAGGGATGAATCTTATTAGAGAAATATTCTTCGATCCAGCCGGGAATCGAATTTGTGACCTCTAAGCGAGAAACCAGCAGTCTCACCTTTTTTTTTCTTTCTCTAAACGTAATATGTACATAGTGTATAGAGAAGGTATTGCATTGTACCCAATCAACTTAAATCCATCGGTATCAACTTAAATCCAAAAAAAATAATTTTCAGAAAAATATCCGTGTGTGTGTGTCTGTGTGTGTGTCTGTGTGTATGTGGGTGTGTATATGTGTGTCTGTGGGCTGCATAGCTCAAAAACGAAAATACCGTTAAATACCAAACCTGGTATTTAAGTTTGATATCTTCCACGATACGACGATTTTCAAGAAAATCCCCCCACCCAAAACTACTCTTTACATGGAAAAATTTTCGAAAATGTTATTTTCTTAAAAATGGTACTAATGATTTTTATGAAAATCTCTTATATTTAACATATTTACTTGCCCAATAAAATGCATATCTTGAATTTTCTGGGAATAGCCTCTGAAGACTACTTTATTTTGGATGAATTATGCCGAATTTTGCTTAATTGTTAAACCGTAAGAGATATACAAAAAAATGTAAATCACGATATAAAACACTATTTATATCATATACATATTTTTTCATGGAGTTGATCGCTTTTGAGATATCCCTTGTTATTGCTCTCAGCTTTAAAAAACTTTGTAAACTCCTATTCATACAATCAAAGGAACTTCAGTCACATAGCAACCAGCTTTTGACTATCACTTTAACCTATGGTACTCCCTTATTTCGCCTCTATTTACAAGGAAGTAAGTAATAAGAGTACTTCTGCTAATTTTTATCAATTAGCATGAAGTAAATAGAAGCATAAGCTTTTTAACAACAATTTGTTCCATTCATATGACTTCACTCAATCTACATTTCTGTAACAAATTATTCTTAAAAAATCTTATTCTTCCAACATGTTAATACTAAAGGAGATAAATACTAATCGAAATTGTCTCATTACTTAGTTCCCAATAAGAAGGGAACTTAGGGAACAAACTGGCTAAAGCGATAGTCAAATCCTTTAAAAGCTGGTCGCTATGATTTTGAAATGCATTCTCTTTGTTCTCTCCTTAATGAGAAAAATGTAAGTATTTTAAAATTGAAATCAATAGTAAGGAATATCTCGGAAATGGTTAACTCTACAAAAAAATGCAAATGGCATAAATCGTGTGTTTTAACGTGCTCCACATGTTTTGTGTAGTGATATTTTGTCTACCTCTTACGGTTTATCAGTTATATAAAAGTTATCCAGAGTGAAAAGGACTTCAGAGGCCATTCCCAAAACATTTTAGATATAATTTTATTTTGCTTATAAAATCTTTAATATCCAGTATTTTAATCAAAATCGTTAGAGCCATTTTTGGGAAAATAAAATTTTTCGAAACCATCCCATATAAAGGTAGCTTGGGGCGGGGGTAATTTTCTTGGAAATATTCGTGTCGCATCTTTGGAAGATACATAACTTATATAAATATCGGGCGTTTTTACTTTCTCTATACGTATATAGTGTATAGAGAAGATATTGTATTCCACCCAAAAATTCGATGTCGAGATTTCAGCGGAAATACACGTTTTCAGGTACCCTGAGTCCAAAAGAAGCACTTTTTTAGAAAAAGGTCCGTGTGTGTCTGTCTATCTGTCTCTTTCTCTCTGTGGACAGCATAGCTCAAAAACGTAAAGACTGTTAAATACCAAACTTGGTATCTTCCAAGGATGCAACACGAAAATTTTCAAGAAAATCACCTCACCCAAAACTACGCTTTACATGAAACACTTTTCGAAAATTTTGATTTTCGTGAAAATGGTTCTAACGATCTTGATTAAAAATCATACATGTACTACTGAGTGTTAAGTAGAGAAAATAAAATTTGAGTTTTTACTAAATTGTGGATTCGCAATAAACTCTTAGTTGATAAAGTCAAGTGCTTGTTCATACACTGTAATTCTTATTTAGTAGCAGAGCTTATTGTTGCTAAGTAGCCAAAGAGCAGTGATAATACATGAACCTTGAGCTCTAAACCATTGATAAATGCACACAAATAATGTTCCGAAGATGCTCCTTGGTCCACCTGCTCGAAGCAATAGCAGCTGTGAGGCGTCACCACAGTCAATTAAGTGGTGACCATTAGGGTCTCGTGCCCATTGTGGACAAGAGTTTTCCCAACAAAGCTTGACCGTTTGACCATCTGCCACACCGGACCACCGCGAAGTTAACTATTGCATCAAACAGAGTGACTATGAAGTCGAACCGGTCCATCAAGTTTACATTTGGGCGCGATCTCTTGTGGACATGTAAAAGGACAGGCGTCGCGCCTCAGTGGGCCCGCAGGATGAGGCAGTAAATCTTCCGGACACTGTCACTTGCAACCACTTCTCCCCAGACCGTCTTATTGTCTGTGTATAACAGTTATTTATCTGCGGTAATGGGAAAGCCACATTCGGCATCTCTCAAACTAGACGCACTCGATGATGATGTCTGCGGTATTCAAACGGTTCCACAAAAGAGACTTCTCCAGCAGCTTTCTGTGCCACCCATTGCCTTTCATAAACGGTCCGAGTTCTGTTTATATTAAAACTCTATTACTTTCTCTACCCTTTACCTACCCTCAAGTTTACTTTCTCTGACACGTATGTACAATGTAAATAGTAGGCAGAAAATATACTGCAATCAGTCCAAGAATTCCCCACCGAGATTTCAACGGAAATGCACGTTTTGTAATCCACTGTAACCAAAAAAGTATCACTTTCCTTACCCGTACTATGTACATAGTGTATAGAGTAGGTATTCTAAGCACCCAAAAATTCTATACCGAGATTTCACCACAAATACATATTTTAGGACCCCCTGAAATCAAAATAGGCATTTTTACAAAAAGGTCCATGTGTGCCTGAAAGCAATATAGCTCAAAAATAACAATTCCGTTAAATACCCAACTAGGTATTGAAGGTCGGTATCTTTCAAGGATGCGACACGAAGCTTTTAAAAAAAGAATTCCCCCAACCTCAGTTACCATTTACATGGAAAAATGTTCGAACATTTTGATTTTCTCATAAATGGCTCTCGTGTATTAAATATATTTACATAACAAATAAAATATATGTCTTGAATGTTTTGGGAAAAGCCTCTGATGACATAATTATTCTGGATGAATTTTGCGGAATTTTGCATAACTGGTAAACCGTAAGAGATAGACAAAACTGTACTTAATAGACAATGTCGATTTCTTTAAAACACACACCTTATGTTATATACATTTTTTTCGTAATATTTTATTTACTCTTTGTTATTGGTTTCAGTTTTGAAATACTTATTTCTTTCTCATACGGAAATTTATCAATTCCTGTCCATACAAACAAAGGAACTGCAATCACATAGCAACCAGGTTTGATTATCTTTTAGCCTTATGCTACGCCCTTATTTCCCTTCTATTTACATGGAAACAAGTAATAAGACCATTTCTGCTATTTTTTTCTTGATTAATATGAAGTAAATAGAAGAATAAGCTTTCAAACAATAATTTATATAGGAGAAGTGTAGAGAAAGTCATGTGAATGGAAGACATCAGATTTTTTAATCAGCTTATTCTTCTATATATTTCATGCTAATCGAGATAAACATTAGTATAAATGGTTTATTACTTAGTTCCTCATAAGTAGAAGGGAAATAAGGGAATAAACTAGGATAAACCGACAGTCATATGTTACTATGGGTTTCAAATTCGTTTGTTTACGTGACCATGTGTTGACGAGTTCCCGAAAAATGTATATAACATAAATCGTGTGTTTTAATGAGATTTTTTTTCGTGGTAAGATTTTGTGTATCTCTTACGTTTTAGTTATGCAAAATTCAAAAATATTCATCCAGAATAAACAGGTATTCAGAGGCTATTCCCAGAAAATTCAATATATACACTTTATTTTTCATGTAAATGTCTTAAATATATGATTTTATTCATAATCGTTAGAGCCGTTAATGAGAAAATCAAAGTATTATATTTTGTTTTCATCTAAAGGGTATTTGGGGGTGGGGGGAATTTTCTTGAAAATCTTCGTGTCCCATCCTTGGAAGATACTGAATTTAAATACCAAGCTTGGTATTTAACAGACTTTTCGTCTTGGGGCTATGCAGCTCACAGACACACGCACACACAGATAGATAAATAGACAGACCCGCACAGGGATAATTTTCTATTTTTTTTTATTTATGTGGTCCCAAAACGTCTATTCCAGGAAATCTGGTCATCGAATTTTGGGTACAATGCCTTCTCTATACACTATACACATAGTACGAGTAGAGAAAGTAAAAATTCACAAACAGATTTCATTGGAAATCGCATTTTAAAATTCCCCATTTTTACTTTATTTGGCACGCATGTACAATCTACATAGTAGAGAATCTATTGCATTCCATTAGAAAATTCTCCGCCGAGATTTCACCGGAAATACACTTTTTCGGGTCCCCTGTATCCCAAAAATGTACTTTTTGAAAAAGGTCTGTGTGTATGTGTGTGTCGTGTGTCTATGACCACGATAAATCTAAAATGAAAAAGCTGTAAAACACCAAATTAGGTATTTAAAGTTAGTTCTTTCTAAGGACGTGAAAAGAAAATTTGGGAAAATTTCCCCACCCTAAACAACCCCAAAATGTTTCTAAAATGTTGATGTTCTCAAAAATGGCTCCAATGATTTTGATTAAAATAAGATATTAAAGATATTTACATGACGAACACAAAACAACACAGATCTCGTCAAACATATAATATATGTCATACTTTTTTTGTGAAATTAATCATTTTCGAGATATTCCTTGTTATTGGTTTTAAAGTACTTAACTTTTTTCATACGGAACTTGTAAACTCCTGGTCATACAAAGAAACGAATTTCAGTCACATCGCAACAGATTTTTAAAAAAAATGACTATCGCTTTACTTATTCTCTTAAGTCCCTTCTACTATAAGGAAGTAATTAATAAGAATATTTGTGTTACTTTTTGTTTATCTTGATCTGAAGTACAAAGAAGGACCAGCTTTTGTAATAACAATCTGTTGCAGAATAGCCAGAGAAAGTCACCATCTGGTGTGTTCCGTATGAACGGAACACACCAGATTTTTAAATTGTCCAGTGTCTACATATGATACTGGAAATGAATAGATTTCACTGCAAAAATATGGCTTGAAGTTCCTGAATCAAAGAAAAAGTTTCGTGCGTCCGTGTATGTTTCTGTGAACTCAAAACGTTATGTTACATTCAGTGATTTTGTCTACCACTGTCATTTGACTTTCTGTAAGCGAGTAGGGAAAGTATTGTACTCCATTCAAAATTCGAGTTGACATTTCACCGGTAATATATTTTTAAAGCCCTCTAAAACCAGAAAAAACATTTAGTAAATGGTCCGCATTTATGTGTGTAAAAGTATAACTCAAAAACAAAAGTCTGCTAAATACCAAACTTGATATTTAAGTTCAATTCAACTTAGTATGCGATACAATATTTTCAAGAAAATTGTCCAACCCCGAACTTCCTTTTGCATGTAATAATTTTTATTTCCTTAAAAGTGACTCTAACAGTTTTATTAAACTGCCATTATTAACGGTATTTGTATAAAAAAAAATCTGATGTGTTCCATTCACACGACTTTCTCTATATCTCTGTAACAAAATATTATTAATAAGCTTATCTTTTATTTATTTCTTGCTAATCGAGAAAAATTAGCAGAAATAGTCTTATTTCTTGCTTTATTGCAAGTAGAAGCGAAATAAGGGAGTGCCATAGGTTAAAGTGAAAGCCAAAAGCTGGTTGCTATGTGACTGATGTTCCTTTGTTTGTATGGACAGGAGTTGACAAATTCCTGTATGAGAAAAGTATAAGTTTTTCAAAGCTGAAACCAAGAAAAAGAAATATCTCAAAAACGATCAACTCCACGAAAAAAATGTATATAACATAAATTGTGTGTTTTAACGTGCTCAATATTTTGTGTGTGTTAAGTATTTGTCTATCTATTATGGTTTAGTAGTTATGCAAAAGGCATGCAGAATAAAATAGTCTTCAGAGGCTATTCCCAGAAAAGTCAAAATATACATTTTATTTGCCACGTAAATATCTTTAACATATGATATTTTAATCAAAATCGTTAGAGCCATTTTTTAGAAAATAAAAATTTTCAAAAAAAGTTCCATATAAAGGGTAGTTTGGGGTGGGGGGATTTTTCTCAAAATCTTCATGTCGCATCCCTGGAAGATACTAAACTTAAATACCAAGTTTAGTATTTTACCGACTTTTCGTTTTTGAGTTATCGTGTTCACAGCCACACGGACACACTGACACACGACACACACACACGGACCTTTTTCTGAAAATACTTTTTTTGGATACAGGGGACCCTAAAACATATATTTCCGGTGAAATCTCGGTATAGAATTTTTTGGTGTGTGCAATACCTTCTCTATACACTATGTACATAGTACGTATAGAGAAAGTAATAAAATGTATATTTTGAATGTCCTTGGAATAGTCTCTGAAGTCCTCATTCTGAGTGACTTTCGCATATCTGAGATAGACAAAAACAATTGAAGGTCTTTTCAAAACACACAGCGATATTGCTTGTTGTAGGTTTAAATTTTCCAACACAGATATTTTTTTAAATGGAAAGTCGTCATTTGTTTTTATTTTATTTACTTCTTTATTTCTTTCCTGGACATATAAAGAGAACTAAATTTCAATATAATTGCATAGCAACCAGCTCTTAACAGCTCTTGTGAATTCAACTCTTCAGATTACTTTATATAGCTTCCACGAACTGTTCTTACAAAAGATTATTTTCCTATTTCCTAAACCTTGGAAAAAATAGTTTCATTACACATTTTGTTGATAGCACAAGGAGTATGGGGGAAACCCAATTAATAGCTAGGTATTTAAAATCTATTATAGCCTAGAAATTCCTTACTGCTTATATGGCATCCTGAAAAATTATTGAATAGCTGCAACACTAAAATGACAAAGTTATTGACATTCAAACCATTAGATAACAACGGATATCGCGATGATGGGTAATGCTCAATCCAAATGAAAAATGTATTTGAAATAAGTTGTATGTTAGAGAGCTCTACGCTTTTTTTTACTGCGTTTCTGTCTATATGTTATGGTTAAACAGTAATTCAAAATTATACAAATGCCTTTTCAAATGAAGAAGACTTTAGAGACTATTCCGAAAATATTGTAACAAATGTCTTTTTTAACTGAAAAATGGTTACAAACTAAGTATAACATTCACTACTGCAAATAGTTCACTAGAAGTTTACGACTGCAAGCTGTCATGGCTTGCGCATCACTGCGTGCTAACACTCCAGTCATTCACGACTAATTCACAACACATAGCTCACTGCAATTTTTCCTCCTTTTATAACAAGAAAATGACATCACGGACCTTCTGGAAACTTGTGAAGGTACTAGAAACTGAAGCTCGAGTATCGGGAAGAATCATGATGTGAGAAGAATCTCGCTTTCCGAAGAATCCTGTGCGGCGAGCAGTTGTATACTGCGATTTCTCAAAATTCCGCTCCACCCCCGCCGCTTACTAGAGCAAACATTAGAGCGATACATACCGGACGGCATTGTCACAATATTTGGGATATATATTTTATTTGTCAAAGTATTATGCAAAATTTGTAGTGCTTCTATCAAGATCCTTAGAGGGATTTTCTTGAAAGATGCTAAAATTAATAACGAAGTTAACTGACCTCGTTTTGAGTTATACTGTTCACAGACGGTCAGTCAGACAGACAGGCAGGTAGACAGACAAACGAAGGACACATAGCTATATATGATCCTTGTGTTCTAAAAATCCGAGTCTGTGATAGCATAACTAAAAATAAAAAGACAGCTAATTACGTAACTCTGTATATAGGTTAAATCATACAAGAGAGCAATCCGACCATTTTCAAGAAAATCCCTAATCATGAAATACCCATGTATGGAACAATTTGGACATTTTTTAATTTTCTGAAACATTTTTGTTAAAATTGAATATGTTTAAGATATTTCATAAGAATAGCAATTTATAGTTTGGGTTTCTTTTGGGAACAGCCTTTGAAGTCCACTTCATTTTTAATGGATTTTGCGTAACCATAGACCGTATTAGATATACAAAAGTTTAATATACAATTAACCATTTCTGAGACATTCCATGTTATTTTTTTTAATTTTAAAATATTTATACGTTCGCATGGGAAATCAATATCTCTCTTTCCTTCTCTCTTTTTTTGGTCAAGTAAAGAAAACGGAATTTCAAAACATAACAAGCGACCCGCACTTAAAATATTTTACTACCGCTTTCTTCTGATTTCCTTGCACCTACAAGAAAATATGCAATAAGAAATTTCTGAAAAGCTTTATCTCGATTAACATGAAATAGATAGAAGAATAAAGCTTTTAAGAATAATTTAATCAAAGAGAAGAGAAAGTAATGTGAGTGCAACACACCCAAATTTAGAGATTGTTTCCCAGAAACCTAGAAATACAAGAAGTAAAGACACAAGATGTTAGTAACATATCTTAAATATAACACTATATGTAAATGTGTGAACTTATATTAATATAGGTAATTGTACAGCACACACTGACGTCATATCTCGTACCTCTGCTAATACTAGATTAATAATTCATAATGTATAACTTCAAGCACGTGTTTAGGGTTTTCCCACTGGCAATTCGGAAGGGCTTTTAAGGAGATTTGCATACTGAATAACCAGTTTCATACATTCAAGCACTCTCACGTTCGCAGTCAGACCCCGAGCATACCAAAAAACGCTTATGGTTAAAGAAAAGCTTCTCGAGCCCTGCTGGGAATTGAATTAGAGACTTTCACACAGCAGGCAAGTATTCTAATTATTCCGCCATTCGTGAATAAGTATACATATGCGAATGGTGGAACAATTAAATACCTAACTCATGTATAAGTATATAGTTTTGTATTTTTTATACTCGCATTTAACATAAATTGAGAAAATCGCGTTGCACTGGGATTTTTATAGCAGGACGAATGACCGAGAATTTTTTAACCATAAATATGTGTGTATGTGTGTATAAATACACACTACTTTCAAAAAGTTCCCGGAATGTGTCAATAACACAAAAACAAGAAACCATAAGGCAGTTTACACAACATTTCCTTCAAAATAGTTCCCTTCCGCAGTGACACACTTCTTCCACCAAGTGTAAAGAGCCTGGAAGTAGTGTCTTGGTCGCATGTACAGCAAGTACTTCAGCGTTCAAAAATCTTGACTGAAACGTTTATGCCATTCATACACCTGGGTTTTCCACATTACTGATTCATCATAAGCTTCTTCCATTATTCTCAATGTGTCTGAGGGAGATTTGTTTAACAAAACACAAAACTTTATGTTCCGTTGCCAACATTATATAATGTAATACATAAAAAAAAGAAGAAAAAAACTAGTTGCCAAGCAAAGACAACAATCATTATTAGCATGGAAATTGAAATTAAGTATAGTCAAGAACGTTACCGAAATCTAAAAATAAACTTTCCTTTTCTTTCATATACATTAAAGAGAAAATAAATGTTTTCGGGGAATTTAGGGTTAGAAAGTGTATTTTCAATTTACTCTAAAAAGCTCTAAGTCTCCATTATTGTCATAATCTCCTACAGCTAGGAAAGCATGACAGGTACACAAAACTAATAAGTATGTAGAAATAGTTAAAATATAATCTTTGACACGTTTTCTTCTAACGTTAGCCGTTCTTTTAAATATTTCAGCATACAAGTTTACACTTTTCCCAAACATAAATGTATCATATTCCTTCTTTCCATCACAAGAGTTTGTTGAATGCTGAGTTTGCATGTTTTTTGCAACTTTTTATGTAATTAGGAATAATTTTCTTTAAGTGAAAAATTGACCAGAAAAAACTAAAACGTGTAAGTTTACTAGAGTAGAGGCACTTCGATATGGCAATTGTGAAGTTTTATTGGTAGATAAAGTCGAGTGAATGTATAAAGTCAGATATTTCTAATGTTTGCACTAAAGTAAAGTTAAATATGTAGATACTAATCTATATTTGATAATTTTAAAATGAAAAACGTCTTGTTCTATCATTGTATCCTTTACAGATACTTTCTGTACAGTTTTCCGAGCAGTAGATATATGAATTCCATTTGAATGCGGATCCGTCAGATATTTGAAATATTTGTGAATGACAGCATTTGCTCAGATGAACTACATACTATAGATACAACCCCACACAGTTCTGGGAGTGGCCGCTGGCTACTTCAGCGCTGTAGCTGTTGAGATTTATAACGCTCATCCTAAAGATATTTCTTGCTGCTCAAGATTTATGGGGCTAACTTGATATTCCACTGTTTACTCGGGGATATTTTTTACCTCTGCACGAAAATCGGAAAGTGTCACCGGATGCAGAGCTTCTAGCGACCAGGGGCCTCTTGGCAACATGGTGATGGGCCCTGCTTGACGTGGCCTATGACCCTCTTCCCAGACACGCCTCCCTACCCCATGCCGTCGAGCCTGAAAGTGACAAATTGAAAGCCATCCGTCCACAGTGAAGGCCCTCTAGCGGGGGAAATATTGTAGATAAGGGCTTGGTGATCAGCTGTGAAGCATGGCGGTTCTCCTGGATATTTGTCAACTGTCGCCAACCCTGTTTCTGATTAAACCATCTGCAAAAAATGTACATCCATGTATCGTGGGTTCATACCTTCAGCAGAGTAAACCGGTCACTATGGCCGCGCTCGCAAAAGTGCCTAACTTTGGTGCTTGGTGGTACAAGGCATCGCAGGTTCGAGTCCTGCCTTGGGCATGGGTGTTTATAAAAGTTTGTATATGTATGTGTGTCTGTAAGTTAAAAAAGGGAACACTTAGGAAAACAACAGAAACGTAAGGAAAATGGAGGGGGGAAAGGCTAGTCTGAAAAATAAGAGAACGTGACTTAATTTCGGCGCTGCAACAATCAGGACAAAGCACGACGCTGCTTGCAAAATATAGGAGGATGTTAGTAATATAGATAGGTACAAATATTTTGATAAATGATACCTTAATGTGCATTTGTTATATTAGTTGTTTTATTTTCTTCGTCTAACACTTTTCCTTTAAAACAATCACATGATTTTCTACCTGATATGTTTTCCATGGTCTTAAAATGTGCAACGAAACGAGCAATGCCCGTCAGTATAGACAATCCGATTTGCTGGCCTAGGTAGTGTGGGGTCATTGGTCTTACAAAAAGCATTCAAACTCGGGCCGAGTGACACCTTCCGAACCGCGGTCAAAGGGGAAAATAAACATAAATGTCTTGGGTGTACCACGCCTCCTTGGAGGTACTAACCAAACTGTAAACATACTACTCTTAATAAGTAAAATTATAACCCAAGATTGTAAATTCAAACCTGGTGGAGGGCGATGGATTCTTTCGGATGCAAAAAGCCTTAGCATGGTTTTCTTCGGAAGGGAAGTAAATCCAGTTCAATATTTATGTGCACGTAAAAGAACCCCTTACCTCGAAAGAAGAGGAAGATCCTTGGGCAAAATTCCGTCGTTTCGCGACCGCAAGTCGTGATTTCGCTCTACAGTGCCATCTGTTGGGACGAGCTGATCCCTTGTCATCATGGAGCATTGTGGCGAATTCGCGAACTAGAAATTCAAATCCGATCATGGAAACATTGTAACAATGCCCTATGCTCACTTTGGAGTTTCAAGAAATAACAACTTAAAAAGTAAAATTGTAAGTCTCCAAATGAAACAAATATTGATGTAATGTTCGTTACAGTGTAATGTTGTTCATTACACTGCTCTTAATTACCAATACAAATATATTGTTTATTTGCCTGACAGCCTGTATATATGCGAAAGTCCACGAATAATTGGACGATGTAAACATATGACAGCTATTGTTCAGCATCTTTAAGAAAAGACCTTGTATAACAATCCCACGATTGACTCTACCTATTGTTCATTTTTATTTTCCTATTTTTTACAAAAAGTCAATGTTTCGTAATTATTCATCAAAAATGTTCGCCAAAATACATATTTAAATGTAATTTTCAGTAGCATTCATAGTTTTCTGCACTACTTTATATAAATTGATTTTACAAAACCTTACTTTATTACTTTCTCTATACGCACTACGTACATAGTGAATAGAGAAAGTATTGCACTCCACCAAAAAATTCGATACCGAGATTTCACCGGAAATATATGTTTTAGGGTCCCCTTTATCTAAAAAAGCATTTTCACAAAAAGGTCCGTGTGTGTGTGTCCGTGTGTCCGTGTGTCAGTGTGTCCGTGTGTCTGTGAACACGATAACTCAAAAACTAAAAGTCGGTAAAATACCAAACTTGGTATTTAAGTTTAGTATCTTCCAGGGATGCGACACGAAGATTTTGAGAAAAAATCCCCCACCCCAAACTACCCTTTACATGGAACTTTTTTCGAAAACTTTGATTTTCTAAAAAATGGCTCTAACGATTTTGATTAAAATTTCATATATTAAAGATATTTACCTGACAAATAAAATGTATATTTTGACTTTTCTGGGATTAGCCTCTGAAGACTGCTTTATTCTGGATGAATTTTGCATAACTACTAAACCATAAGAGATGGACAAATACTTAAAACACACAAAATATTGAGCACGTTAAAACACACAATTTATGTTATATACATTTTTTTCGTGGAGTTAATCGTTTTTGATATATTCTTTTTCCTTGGTTTCAGCTTTGAAAAACAAACTTTTCTCATACAGGAATTTGTCAACTCCTGTCCACACAAACAAAGGAACATCAGTCACATAGCAACCAGCTTTTGGCTTTCCCTTTAACCTATGGTACTCCCTTATTTCGCTTCTAGTTACAATAAAACAAGAAATAAGACTATTTCTGCTAATTTTTCTCGATTAGCATGAAATAAATAAAAGATAAGCCTATTAACAATAATTTGTTACAGAGCTATAGAGAAAGTAATGTGAATGGAACACATCAGTTTTTTTTTTAAATTTAATTTTTTGTCTAATAAAATTCAAATAAAGTTTTATTAATTTAAAAATATACTTTGGGAGGCAAATTCCCCCCTTGCCACCACTGTGCTATGCTAAAGGCCTACGGCTTATGTTTCACCACTTATACTATTCATCCAAATTGAAGACGTCTTCAGGGGCACGACTTAGCAGAAATATACATATTATTCAATATACACACAGCATTATTCTTAGTGTCAATATTTCAAATGTTTTATACATTAACAAAAATATGCAGGCAATATTTTTATAAAATACAGAAAAATACTTCAAAGGAAAATCCAGTTTGGCAAATTTCTGAAAATCTTCATGTTGCATCCTTGAAAAACATCTAGATTTAAGTGTCAGACACGAAACAGCGTTATTTTTATTTTCTGTAGTGGTATCTACTAATAGTAGTACCTACAGATGTACAGATTTCATATCAGGATTTCACTGTAATTCAAGTTTTGAGGTACCCTATTTGTAAAAAGAAAAGATATAAAAAATAAATAAAAAAAAGCGAGATCTTTAGAAAAATAATTGTATGGACGACAATGTGCTTCTGTGAGCAGCATACTTATTCCAAGTTCCGTCACGTCATGTCGACATGCTCGGCCCCTTTTAAAGGTGGTTTCTTGAGCAATGGAATATCTAGTTCGCCACTATGCGCACTCAGTTTGAACGGTTCAACTCATCGCCCATAGATTGCGTCATAGGACGAAATCACTTGAAAGTAACAATTAAGCACAATGACATTTTTCCTTATTTTCTGTGCAGATAAACATTACGTGAAACCAACGGCTTTGCTTTTTCCTCCAAAGGAAGTGTTGCTAAGGAGTTTTACGTCCGAAAAGATTCATAACCTGTGATTTGTCAACGTGATTCTTTGGGTATTAGAGGCTACCTTGGTAACCACTTCACAATTAGAAACTGCTGCGAGGCAGAGTACCCGAAAGCTCTGTTCTAACACCCAACTTGTTTAGCTTTTCATGGCAGGCTTCTGTACAGTGCAGGGCGTCAGCATGGCCCAGTTTACTGATGATGTCTTATCTAAGAGCAGACAAAAAACATACGCAGAGCCTTCAACACCTAAGAGACTCCTCAGTCTCGTCCAGGACTGGTGCAGACTATACCGGATGACGTAAACGTCATGCTGTTCACCAGGAGACGCGTCCCCGTAGCTTAGATACCCAACTTCCCAAAAAGACAACGCCAAAGATAGAGTGAGAAAATTCCATCCAATATTTATGCGTGATTCTTGACAAGGATCTAACTTTTCTTGAAGCTCTGCAGGGAACAGAGCTAGGCCACCCTATGCCCTGTTCTACCCCCCCCCCCCCCCAATGCCATTTCACTTAAAGCTACGCCATTTCAAGGCGCTCATATTCCTTCTGACGCTCTACTCTTGTGAGATGTGGGGCATCGCAGCAGACTTCTGGCTACTCTGGTTACGGCGGATACAGAATACAGGGCTCCGGTCCATCTACGCTTCCCAGTGAGGATACTACATGGAGAGTTGACTCTCCCATACATGGAGGATGTGATTAGGCGCCGGGTTCACAATTTCTATGCCAGATTGGCCCAACATAAGAAGGCCCCTGACAGATTTCTGGGTGACTGCTTGCCAACTGAACAACGCTGCAGGCAGTTCCGGGTTCCCCGCATCAGGGTTCAAGTCAGCGAATAGCTACAAATTTGAACTTTGAACTCCCGTTCCTTTGGAGGACCTCCAAAATTCAAATCAATCTTAAAGTAAATAAGAAACAAGACAACATCAGAGGAGCGGTAACTACTGATATAGCAACCGTTGAGAAGCCTGCCTGTAGCGCTACCTCCTTAACATCATAATTCTAAACTCTACGAAATTAAACCTAAGTTCACCACGAGTGTACCAGATCTCGCAAGCACGCACTACACAATTTCAAGAATACTTCTCCTGAAAACCATTGAGGAGTATACGTAGTAACGTTACCTCCTTAACACCCTCTACATTAAATCCACACACCAAACTTACACCATGCAAACCATTTTTGTGGTTAAACTCTAATATCTGGGTTCTCCACTGTCTACCAGAGTAACCAGATGGTAACTGTAGTGTGGCGGATGTGAACAGAATCGTACCAAACTTTTAATTTTAATTCAGGATGTACCAAGAAGACGATTGAGAAATGTTCAAGAAAAGCCATTAAACACAAACTACACTTCACATGGAACCTTTTTCGTCATGTATGCCAAACTAAGCGTGGAACATGAATTTGCTGCAAACACCGTGTGAAGAGCTCTTCGTTCGGAGATAACTGTTATAAGATAGTACACAAATTTTGGGCTTGTAAGCCGTGGTCTTGTTTTTCCATACGTTCTCGTCGCCGAAAAGAAAAAAGCAGCGCTATGGCCTCTCCACTGATGTTCGGCGCAGCTTCGGACAAAACGTATGGAAAAACAATTCCTAATAGATCACGGCTTTCAAACCCGGAATTTCATGTGAAAGCCTGCGTACTTCAAAGATAACTTTTATAGTTTTGCATAACTCGTATAACCAAAATATAACTGCCGAAAAAGATGTGTATGTCGTTAAAATACAGAATTTGTATCAAATAATTTTTGCGATATCACTTTTAAGATATCGGTTGTTGTTGGTTTTAGTTTTCAAATAACTTATAATTACTTTCTCCACTTAGTGCATAGTATATAGGTAGAGAAGATTTTGCACTCCACCCTGAAAGCCGATACCGAAATTTCACCGAAAATACACGTTTGTAGGAATTCTGTATTAGAAAAAAGTCCGCTCACGTGCGCGCGTATGTGTGTGTGTGTCTAACTGTGAACACGATAACACAAAAAAATTGGTATCTCCTGAGGAATCGACACGAAGATTTTGAGGAAAATCCCCACCTAGCTTCCCTTTAGGTAGAAAAAAATCGAAAATTTTGATTTGATCGAAAATGGCTCTAGTAATTTTGATTAAAATGGCGTATATTAAATATATTTAAATGGTAAATAAAATGTATATTTTGAATTTTTTGGAAATAGCCTTTGCATAATGGTGGGCCATAACAGATAGACAAAACTTACTAAAAAAAACACCCAATTTATGTCATATACATTCTTTTCGTGGAATTAATTTCCGAGATATTCCTTGTTTTAAAATACTTAAAAGCTTCCTTATATGGTTGTTTCCCTTGTAGTTAAAAGGAAGCAAGTAATAAGATAACTTCTACTAATGTTTATTTCGACCAGCGTGAAGCAGCTCAAGAATAAGCTTTTTAATAATAATTTGTTACAGAGATGTACAGAAGGTCATAAATCATGATTTAAATCACATAAATCACAATATATTTTTGCTTTCTCTATACGCACTATGTACATAGTGTATAGAGAAGGTACTGCACCCCACCAAAAGATTCGATTCCGAGATTTCACCGGAAATATATGTTTTAGGGTCCCCTGTATCCAAAAAAAAAGTATTTTCAGAAAAAGGTCCGTGTGTGTGTCTGTGTGTCCGTGTGTCCGTGTACCAGTGCGTCCATGTGTCTGTGAACACGATAACTCAAAAACAAAAGTCGGTAAAATACCAAACTTGGTATTTAAGTTTAGTATCTTCCAGGGATGCGATACGAAGATTTTGAGAAAAATTCCCCCACCCCAAACTACCCTTTGCATGGAACTTTTTTCAAAAGTTTTTATTTTCTAAAAAATGGCTCTAACGATTTTGATTAAAACATCGTATATTAAAGATATTTACCTGGCAAATAAAATTTATATTTTGAATTTTCTGGGAATAGCGTCTGAAGACTGCTTTGTTCTGGGTCAATTTTACGGAATTTTGCATAACTGCTAAACCTAAGAGATGGACAAATACTTACCATACAACAAATGCAGAGCACTTTAAAACACATAATTTATGTTACATACATATTTTTCGTGGAGTTGATTGTTTTTGAGATATTCCTTGTTTTTGGTTTCAGCTATAAAACACATACTTTTCTCATACAGGACTTTGTGAACTCGTGTCCATACAAACAAAGGAACATCAGTTACATAGCAACCAGCTTTTGATTATCACCTTAACCTATGGTACTCCCTTATTTCGCTTCTACTTACAAGGAAGCAAGAAATAAGACTATTTCTGCTAAGTTTTTCTCGATTACCAGGAAGTAAACAGAAGCATAAGCTTTTTAAAAATAATTTATAGAGAAAGTCATGGGAATGGAACACATAAGATTTTTTAAAAGACTTAGTCATTATTCGTTTGTTAGCCATTCAAAAGAATGGAGTTTCAAAGCCACTTTTTAAATGTCTGACTATCGCTTTTGTATATGCAAGGAAATGTGATGAATCCTTTTTTGCAAACGTTTATCTTCGTTAACATGAAGTAGATAATAGTTGATAGTAGATAAGTATAGTTTACAGAAAATATATAAAAATGAATTATTGTCATTAGAGATTTGTTTCAGAGGATTTTGAAAATTTGGATGACAAAATGTTTTTTCTAACTACCTGAGATTAAAAGATCTGGTTTTATATCAGGTAAATCTTGTAAGAAGATTTGGTTGAAGAACATTTTCCGATGGTCGCCTTAACGGAAAGAAAGAAGTAACAAATGCTAAGCGTGAGGCGAGGTTCATGTCGACCGTGGAAGTTCATTAGAAATACAAACCGTGGGCGATTTGTCTTCCTGTTGTGTTGGTAGCCATGCCTACGTAACACGGTAGCGCCTCGTTTAAATATCTCACTGTCTCGATACCATTAGACTGTGTTTATTCAACCATTTATACCATTCACTGAGACTGTCTGAGCTTATGGCCAGTCTGTAATGAAAACTGATGGTGAGGTGGCCAGCATTTCCATTAACAAATATTTCAGCCTACTTTGTTTGCTTCCAACCATAATTACAAAGTATTGCTATAATACTATCCCTCTCGCTAAGATTCGTGAAATGTAAGGGTTTATACAAAAGTTTCCGTCACTCTTTCCGAACACTTTTAAGGGTATGTATGGCTGAAATTTCATGAAAAATCACAAAAAAATCGACTTTTCAATTTTAATTACGTAAACTAATTTAAACAGTCCTGAGTTCAAAAAACGTACAATCGGGCACCAGGTGTCATTTTAAATGCCTTAAGTTCAAAGTATTATAAGGACTCGCCAAGAAAACCTTCAGTTCGAAAAGATCTCATTCGCACCAGGCAAAATAAAAAAGCATTTGTGCAGAAGAAAAGCAGCAATGTAAGAAGAAAAGGACAGAAAACACAATAGCAGAGGAGAGGAAAATGAAAGCTGAGGGTCCAACTTACCAACCTGGTGGATTTTAATGTCTATATTCAAGTCTTTCCTTGTTTTCTCGTTTTTGATATTTTCAGCATTTTTCTTCCTGTAAAATGCTCCTCTCTAACTAGTTTTTCTGTTACACAAATAAAAATTGCTGTACATGTTAAAAGAAGGACAATAAATAAAAATTTCCCTAGGTTTTACTTTCAGGTGTATTGAAGCATATGTTTTCAATTGTTAAAAACAAAAATTATATTTTATGACAAAAAAAAAACAGATTCATAACTTAAAAAATGTCTGGAGCCTAAACCAAAGAAGACACAGTAAAACCTAGGGCAATTTAAAAAAGTAGATGCTTTGTAAACCTTGGGTTAAAATATTAGACCAATTATTTTTTTTTTGACGCAACAGCCTTTTTGGGAGAAACAAAAGAATAAATACATTTGACGATAACTTCCAAACCATTAGAGTAAAATGAATGAAACTTTCACTGTAACTTATTTGCATTATATTACACATTCTCTATACATTGTACGTGTAGAGAAAGTAAATACACAGCCATCAACGCGCAATTTAAATATCGTCGCTTACAGGTAGCAATAACGGAATGTTGCATGGATTGCTAAGTTATTTGAATATGAAAACCACCAACGCAGATCAGATCTTGATAATCTATGCACACAGTTACATCGGCTCCAATCGGATCTTGGCAGGCAAATGGTTATTACAATCGTTATTGTTTACTTTTTAGACAGATGGGATATTGCACTTCACCCACAAAAAACTGTACAAGATGTCGCTAAATCCCTGAATTAAGCAGGCTTATGCTGAAATGTCTTCATTTAGTTCCAGTATTGAAGTAAGATTGCTTTTTTTCGAAAAGCAAATAAGTACTAAAATTAGAATGTTTAAATAAAATGTATTGTTGTACGGATGTAAAGGCTGGAATAAATAAAAAATTGCAATCTTTTACTAATCGATGTCTAAGACACACACTGAGAATCTGGCGGCCAAAACACATTAGTAGTACTACATTAATGAAAATAACAAAACAGTTACCAATTTATAGAGAAATAAAGAAGCGTAAATGAACATGGATTGGATATTACTGAGAAAGGATTGTGGAAATACAGCTAGACAGGTATTGGAATGGAATCCACAGCGAGAAATAAGAATTGGAAGACTTGGAGAACAACAATTGAGGTGGAATTGAGAGAAATGAATAGATCTTGGAAGGAGATACAAGTCTTTTCAAGAATACAATTCGATGGCGAAGATTGGTTGCGGCCCTATGTTCCATCTAGGGATTAAATAAAATCATCAAATAAGTATGAGACACGAATACAAAGTGCCCTACATATCATCTGAAGCTTCTACTAAATGCATCGACATTGCAGACAACCCAACGAAGGCAAGAACTGGACCCCATGTTAGATTTGTGTGTGATGACAGATTACAGCGGATCACTATGAACTGTGTTCCTCACCTCAGAAGAAAGCACCAAATAGGTTAATTGGCTTGCTTTTTGGTGCAAGTGGAACAGTTACAAAATATACTGTCAGTGTCTTCAAGCGGTTTGGGCTTCCTCGTACTGCATTACAAAATATGCCTCTGACCCATTTGACAGATCCCCTTCAAATTCTATATAATCATGTATATAATATTGCATAGCGAATGCAACTGTTTAAAACAATAACTAGATAAATATAAATATACCAGTTAGCTACCCAATAACTTGAATGTTAAACTTTATAAAACAGAGTTATAAAATGTACAATAAATATTATATATTGTATAGTATATGTTACCGGACTGAATATAGGCAACAATAACTAAATATGAATACAATATATAAATATAACAAGTATAACCAATAACAAATAGAACTAATAATATAATAAATATACTAAATAATTCATCTGTTCACTGCCAAACTGCCGAATAACTTAAATATTGAGATTTATAAAACATAGTTTTAAAATGGACAGTAAATATAGTTTATATAACAAATTATATTATCTATAAATAGCGGCTCCAGGTCATGAGGACCACATTAACCGACCGGGGGGAGGGGGGTTCGAGGCGCTGACCACGTCTCACCTTCCATTACTGCACCCCATCCATGACGTATGTCATGGACCAAGATGGGGGACGCATCGGCCGGGCGGTAGGCCAAGGTTCTTGTGAGGTTCGTGACTTGGAGTTTTATATATATATATATATATATATATATATACATATATATTATATGTTTATTATATAGGTATATTATATGTTACCGGACCGAATATAACTAGATATAACTAATTCTAAACATAGTATATGAATATAATAAATAAAATAACAAACAAAACTAATAATATGATAAATATACCTAAAAGATCCATCTGTTAGCTACATGTTGAAATTTATAAAACATAGTTTGAAAAGGACAAAAAATATAGTTTATATAATAAACTATAGACATTGGATATGCATATAATAAATACAGTAACAAACAAAACTAATAATATGATAAATATACTTAAATGATCCACCAGTTAACTGCCTAATAACCTAAATGTTGAAAGTTATAAAACATAATTTTAAAAGGACAATAAATATAGTTTATAAACAAACTATATTATATATATGTTACATCTTTATTATATAGGTATATTATATGTTACCGGACTGAATATAACTAAATATGACTAATTATAGACTTAGTATATAAGTATAATAAGTACAATAACAATCAGAACTAATGATATGATAAGTATACCGAAATAATCTACCGGCTAGCTGCCTAATAATCCAAATATTGAAATTTATAAAACATAGTTTTAAAATGGACAGTACAGTATATATAACAACCTATATTACATATGTTATATGTTTATTATATATATTATATGTTACCGGCTTGATGATCGGTGGAAGGGACACTATACCACCACACTCTTCACTACCCGTTAAAGCAAAAACCTGGGTATGACAAACAGGTTTCTGAAAGAAGTAGCTTTCCTAGCCAACCAAGTTCTCCCTAAATTCTTAGGGAACCATTTATATAAGTTTTTATTTTATATTCTGTATTGAATATTTTATGTGTGTTTATTCAATTATTATAGTTACTATTATACTATCTTTTTGTATTTATTTGTATTGCCTATGTGTTATTCGTTGAACCCAGATATTTATTTGTTCTTTGTCGCTAGGAATAAATTGTCGTGAAGCAACATCAGCTTTTCAAATAAAAAATTAAAATTTAGAAAGCTTGTTAATAATAATAAAATTGTCAAAATAGATTAATGAGTTATTGTAATTTTTGATAGTATTTAACTACTTACCATTATAGCACCGCAGACGATGTAACTAATGATACACGAAATGAAGATGCAGCTCTGGTAGAAACCGGAGAACACGGAGAAAACCCGCCCATGCGCCACTTTGTCCACCACAATATTACATGCAGTCGCTTGGGATTGAATCCGGGTTACCTTAATGAACTATTGTGGTATCCGTTATTAAGGGCAGCTACTCTTTGTAGATTTTCCCCCAAGCGGGATATAGTACAAGAGGAATACAGAAGGCTGAAGCAAGAATCACATATTTCAAAATATGTGTTCCACTTACATGACTTTCTCTACATCTTTGTAACATATTATTGTTAAAAAGCTTATTCTTCTATGTACCTCGAATTAATCGACGTAAACATTAGCAGAAACGGCTTTATTACTTAGTTCCTTATAAGCAGATGGGAAATAAAGGACTACACAAGGCTACAGCGATAGTCAAATATTTTAAAAGCTGGTTGTCGTGCATGCATGGCCAAGAGTTTACAAATTCCCGTTGTGAAAAGTAAGCATTTTAAAACCGAAACAAATGACAAGGATATCTCGCAAATGGTCAACTCCAAGGAAAAAAAGTATATTGTGTGTTTAAACCAGATTTACATTTGTTGTGTAGTAAGAAAATTCTACATATAACATTTATTTGTTATCCTTTAATATATGGTATTTCAATGAAAATCGTTACAGCCATTTTTGAGAAAATCAGTTTTCAAATTTTTTTTTTCATGTAAAGGGTAACTTTTCGCTTGGGGGGTTTTCTCAAAATCGTCGTGTTGCATCCTTGAAAGATACTAAACTTCAATACCAATTTTGGTATTCTGCCAACTTTTTCGTTTTTGAGTTAGCGTGTTCACAGACACGCGGTGCCGGTATGGGTAGCTCAGTTAGTTAGGCGCTGGATTTTTGTACTCAAGATCGCGGTTCAAACCCAGACTGATGGTTTAAAGTGCGCTTAAAAGCGACAACTTAAAATTGACAGTGTCGTTAACAAACAAAAAAATACTGAGACACGAACCTTTTCTAAAAATGCTTTTTCCGGATAGAAGCGTGTTTCGTTGGAATCTGGACATTGAATTGGCTGTAGTGCAATTCTTTCTCTACCTATGTACCATGTAGTTTGTATAGAATGTAAAAATGAAGTCGAAAGAGAAAATTCACGTGTCTGTTCTTATATATGTCACATTTAAACTAAGGAACCTCAATATTACAGAAATTGGTAATTTCAGGCCCAATAAAATGTCATTGGAGTAGAAGAATATTTTATTTGAAGATAAACAAGTTACGTATATAAATAGGGGGATTTAATAGTAATTTTATAACGATTTTAAAATTATTATATCTCTATAGGGTCTTAGTCATTCGACCAAACAAACCTCAAGCTGGATTTATTAAAATTTTGGTTGTAATATCAGTAGTAGTTTCAAAGGAGCAAAAAGAAAAACGACACAGTGGCGTTGTGTTTTATTTAAGGTCAGAAAAAGCTGCAGATCTAGGAAGCAATATTTCTGGCAGCTGTCCCTTGAGAAAGACAAATGGGCATGTTTAGGATCATGCGGTGGCTGGTTCAATGAAGTAGTTAGGTGAAGAATAAGGCAGCCATTACTGGGGTTACAGGCAACTTGCATAAGAAATTACTTCTGTTGAGAGAGCCATTATAGAGTTCATGTGGCTCTGTAGTAGGTCCTACAACATTTACATACCTCGACCAAAACGGGTACGTCCAAACTGGTAATAGATTCCCCTGCTGTGTTAATGTATGCCATACTAGCAGCAGGAATTTGGGATAACTTTCTGCAACACCATCCGATCTCGTATCTAAAATATTATACTCCTGTAAGTAGACTTCTAATTTAAAGAGCTGCTACAAAACTGATTATCTACAAAAATGTCCAAAAAATTAATTCTATCGACTACTTACACTGACAATTCACCTGAACTATCAAAGTACCAATGCATTGGCCGAGGTTAGGCAAGTTTAACCAATCGCGGTCATCTGACTGAAGCGATATCGTAACTGATGTTCATTTCTTCGCACGTGACGTTCGATTGTTTAATATCCCATCTTGGTTATTGGCAACTAGATGGTGCAAATAAAATAAATTAAGTTTGTTTCCATTTCATGCGTCAGTTATTAAAAGCTAAAATAAATTAACTTTTCCCTATTTCTATTGTTGCTATCGATATTCATACATTGGGTGTACGCACGGTCGGCCATATAATTAAGGAGGCAGTGAAGAAACAAAAAAAAATCTGATGTGATTCATTCACATGACTTTCTCTACATCCCTACAACAAATTATTGTTGAAAAGCTTACTTCATGCTAATCGAGAGAAAAATTAGCAGAAATTCTCTTATTACTTGCTTCCTTGTAAGTAGAAGCGAAATAAGGGAGTACCATAAGTTAAAACTGGTAGCTATTTGACTGAAGTTTCTTTGTTTGTATGGACAGGAGATGACAAATTCCTGTATGAGAAAAGAATAAGTATTTTAAAGCCGAAACCAAAAACAAGGAATGTCTCAAAAACGATCAAATCCACGAAAAAAAGTATATAATATAAATTGTGTGTTTTAACGTGCTCTACATATTATGTGTGGTAAGTTTTTGTCCATGTCTTCGGTTTAGCAGTTATGCAAAATTTCGTAAAATTCATCCTGAATAAAATAGTATTCAGAGGCTATTCCTAGAAAATTCAAGATATATATTTTATTTATCAGGTAAATATATTTAATATACGATATTTTATTCAAAATCGTTAGAGCCATTTTTGAGAAAATCAAAATTTTCGAAAAATGCTCCATATTAAGGGTAGTTTGGGGTCGGGGGATTTTTCTCAAAATCTTCGTGTCTCATTCCTGGAAGATACTAAACTTAAATACCAAGTTTGGTATTTTACCGACTTTTCGTTTTTGAGTTATCGTGTTCACAGACACACGGACACACTGGCATACGGACACACACACACACACACACACACAGACCCTTTTCTGAAAATGGTTTTTTTTTGATACAGGAGACCCTAAAACGTACATTTCCGGTGAAATCTCGGTATCGAATTTTTGGGTGGAGTGCAATACCTCTTCTATACACTATGTACATAGTACACGTATAGAAAAAAATCTGATGTGTACCATTCTCATGACTTTCTCTACATCTCTGCAACAAATTATTATTAAGAAGCTTATACTTCTATTTATTTCATTCTAGTCAGAAAGAAATAGCAGAAATAGTCTTATTACTTGCTTCCTTGTAAGTAGAAGCGAAATAAAGGAGTACCATAGGTTAAAGTGAAAGTCAAAAGCTGGTTGCTATGTGACTGAGGTTCGTTTCTTTGTATGGACAGCTGTTGACAAATTCCTGTATGAGAAAAGTGTGTTTTTCAAAGTAGAAACCAAAAATATGGAATGTCTCAAAAACGATGAACTCCAAGAAAAAAATGTATATAACATAAATTGTGTGTTTTAACGTGCTCTAAATTTTTTGTGCAATAAGTTTTTGTCCATCTCTTATGGTTTAGGAGTTATTCAAAATTTCGTAAAATTTATCCAGAATAAACTACTCTTCAGAGGTTATTCCCAGAAAATTCAAGATATACATTTTATTTGTCAGGTAAATGTCTTTAATATATGATATTTTAATCAAAATAGAGCCATTTTTGAGAAAATCGAAATTTTCGAAAAAAGTTCCATGTAAAGGATAGTTTGGGGTGGGGGGATTTTTCTCAAAACCTTCGTGTCGCATCCCTGGAAGATACTAAACTTAAATACCAAGATTGGTATTTTAGTTTCTTTTCGTTTTTGAGTTATCGTGTTCACAGACACAAGGAAACACACGGACACACACACACGGACCTTTTTCTGAAAATGCTTTTTATGGATACAGGGGGTCCTAAAACACGTATTTCCGGTGAAATCTCGGTATCGAAGTTTTTGGTGGAGTGCAATACATTCTCTATACACTATGTACATAGTGCCTATAGAGAAAGTAATAAAAAGGAAATACACTAGGTTGAAGGGAAAGTGCAATATTTAAAAAGCTGGTTTCTATGTAGTTGTAATCAGTTTCTTTGCATGGCCGGGAGTTGAAAATTCCCGTATGTGAAAAACTTCAGTATTTTAAAATTCAAAGAATGTCTCAAAAATTGTGAACTCCACAAAATATGTTTATCTACAACATAAATTGTTCGTTTTAATGAGATTCACATTTTTGTGTAGTAAATTTTTGTCTCTCTCTAAAGGTTCATTATGCAAAATTCAGAAAAATTCATCCTGAATAGCTTCAGAGGCAGTTTCCACTTTATTTGTCATGTAAATATCTTAATATACGGTATTTAATCAAAATTGTTATGGCATTTCTGTGAAAATCGAAATTTTCGAAACTTTTTCCATGCAAAGGTTAGTATGGGATGGATTTTCTTCAGAAATTTCGTAACACGCCCCTAGAAGAATCTAAACTTAAATTCCAAATTTGGTATTTTATCAAATTTTCGTTTTTGAAATATATGAGACACACAGACACACGCATTTTTTTCTAAAAATTCTTTTTTTTTATATATACAAGGGATCCTAAAATGTGTATTTCGGGTAAAAGCTAGTTTTGGAGTTTTGAGTTATGTTCTAGGTAGAGAAAGTAGTGCGGTTTTTTATAAAGAAATGAAAGGGGCGACTAAAATAAACTGTCATGAAAAGGGCAGATCGTGTGATTATGTATCAGATGTTTTTTAAAAACTGTGTGGCATTGTTATGTTTTCGAGAGACAGTCAACGGAGTCTAGGGAGCTGAGAAACATTTGACTGTCGATTCCTAAGGGCGGAGTAATGTCAAGACAAACGACTGCAGCGCTCCGGCGGAGCGTGCTGAAAACGTTGAGGTGAATGGAGTGAAAAATTGGGTATCATTGCAATGCGAAGCGGAAGAGAGAAGGTTATGGCCCTTCTATCTATAGCTCTTTATTGCTTTATCCCTTCTCTCTCTGTCTGTCCCGAAGAATGGGCTCACGTGACGTCGTCAGAATGTGACAAATCAGGAAAAGGAAACTGTTTTCTTTGCTCGACATAATCACATGCTGCATGTTCTGTTGCTAAGCAACAGACCTTTATATGTTTCCTTTCTAGAAAATCCTCCACTTCCTTCGACATCAGGAAAGTAAACCTTCTGCTTTTATTGTGTTTGTACTCGACATTTTTACGTAATTTTGAATAATATATTGATATTTGAAAGAGGTACATGGTTACAAAGAGATCGTGCGTTTGCATATAAATACCCGTTTTTACTTTCTCTATATGCACTATGCACATAGTGTATAGAGAAGGTATTGCACTCCACCAAAAAATTCGATACCGACATTTCAACGGAAATATATGTTTTAGGGTCCCTTTATCTAGAAAAAGTATTTTCGGAAAAAGGTCCGTGTGTATGTGTGTGTGTGTCCGTGTGTCTGTGAACACAATAACTCTAAAACGAAAAGTCGGTAAAATACCAAACTTGGTATTTAAGTTTAGTATCTTCCAGGGATGCGACACGAGGATTTTGAGAAAAATCCCCCCACCTCGAAAATGTTGATTTTCTCAAAACGATTTTCTAACGATTTTGATTAAAATTTCGTATATTAAAGATATTTACCTGACAAATTAAATGCATATCCTGAATTTTCTGGGAATAGCCTCGGAAGAGCACTTTATTCTGGATAAATTTTACGGAATTTTGAATAACTACTAAACCGTAAGAGATGGACAAAAACTTTCTGCACAAAAAATGTAGAGCACGTTAAAATAAACAAATTATGTTATATACATTTTTTTGGTGGAGTTCATCGCTATTGAGACAATCCTTATTTTTGGTTTCTGATTTGAAAAACTGACTTTTCTCGTACAGGAATTTGTCAATGCTGTCCATACAAACAAAGGAACTTCAGTCACATAGCAACCAGCTTTTACTATCACTTTAACCTATGGTACTCTCTTATTTCGCTTCTACTTACAAGGAACCAAGTAATAAGATTATTTCTGCTATTTTATTCTGATTAGCACGAAGAAAATAGAAGTATAAGCTTTTTAACAATAATTTGTTGCAGAGATGTAGAGAAAGTCATGTGAATGGTACACTCAGATTTTTAATTTTGTACTTATGTGTATAGTACATAAGTAGAGAAGTTTTTTCTTTAATTGTTTCATTTATATAGCCCCCTTTAATACCTATGGTAAAATCTGGGGCTTTGCATTATAAACAACTTGTCAGTAGGTGCTTTACTTTGGTATTAAATCATTTTATTTTCCTCAAACACACACATTTACTCACACATACATACTTCCAGACTCTGTGGGGTATAGTTAATAATTCTGGTTACAGAAAAGTATCCCGTCCCAGCCGGGAATCGAAGCCAGGACTTCCAGGTGAGAAGTCAGCTCGCTGACCATTCGACCACGGAGGCAATCAGAGAAGTTATTGTATTCCACCTAACAGTTCGATATCGAGTGTATGGGTGTGTGTGTGTGTGTGTGTGTGTGTGAACACGATAACTGAAGAACCACACCTGATATTTAACTTAAACATCTTTCAAGGATGCGACACACACATTTTCAGGAAAATCCTCAACCCAAAACTATCCTTATATATATAATATTTTTCTAAATTTGCGATTTTCTCAAATGATTTTGATTAAAATGCCTGTATATTAAAGCTATTTACATAGCAAAAATAAAATGTATATCCTGATTTTTTGAGAAATAACCTCTGAAATTCACTTCATTCTGGAATACTTTTGTCTAACTGGTTTACCATAAGAGATATACAAAGAGTTACCACACAGAATATGTAGATCCTGTTAAAACACATAATTTATGCCATATACATTTTTTTAGCTAACGTTTTTTGAGGTGATCCTTGTTATTTGCTTCAATTTCCCTGGCTTCTCTGGATTTAGACGCTAGGCTAAGTTGGTACTCGTCTGGGAAACTCTTTAACCGTTACAAGATATTTTACAGCTATACGGCATTCCCAAAGTTTAAAACGTTGTCGGAGGGGCATTGAATTTGTATTTGGATTGCAAATGAGGATCAGTTGTGGCCAATGCAGTGCTTATATCTAAAAACACGTCCCGAGTAAGGCATAAGGCGAAAGAGTAAAGGTGGCCATATGTGACGGCAGTAGGTGCAGCGCACCGGGGTCCTTTAACGTTTCCAGATTCATCACCTCGTCAGCACCTTGAAGGGATATGCGCATCATATCACCTTCATTGCATACCCGTGCAATATGAAAGGAAATAAGAGAGAGAGCAAATTTCGTTTTAGGAGTAGAAATGTATCTATATTACAGAGGGGCCACCGAAACTGAGCAGAACATCGCACGTAGACCAGAGTGGTTCATTGTCTTTCCAGCATGACCTCTGGGAGGGAAATCGAACGGGCGACCAGATCCGGGTATGAGCGGAGTCCCTAACGATTCCAGATTGAACTCAAGCGACGCCAGTCAACATGTACAAATGCGCCGAACTCCCACCGGGGCTCAGAGGGTTGGTCCGTCAGCAATCTAACCGATGTCAGGAGACCCTTTCCAAAGATCACCTCCACCGTAAACTGCAACACGCCGAACGCCATTGTCTGATCCTTCAGCCTTGAAATGTTGCTAGGAAATGATGGGCACCGGAAATTATAATCAGGAAAGTTGTAGTAGAAGAGAAACTACCCCAGATTCGCGTACCAACTGAATGAAGCTACCAAAGACATCCATTTTCAGAGGACTGGCTCGAAGAATTGAACTCGGAGCCTTCCTCACAGGTTACCGCAATATGTGGTAGCATATAACCTGTTCCAGCTACCGGCCTAGAAAAATCACGAAAAAACCCTAGGTCAGGATGTCCGCTCCAACCTTAATCAAACCTCTTGGATGGAAGCTTCACCTCGACTTTCGATCCACAACAATGATGGGAGCCATTATTGGAACTATCTATATCAACGGTTCCCAACCGGTGTGCCCCGGCATCCTAGGGTGCCGTGTGATTGGCTAAGGGGTGCCGCGTGATATTGAGATAAACAAAACAAAAAATACCTTCTACTGAAGCCTTAAGTCTTGTAAGGTCTTGAAATAAAATAAGTCAAATCGATTACTCTCATGCACGGCAGATGGTGATAGTGGTCGATTCATTTCAATAATTCAGTTATACTAGTATCCCACAGATGGCATTACAGCTATACCCTGCCGAACATTCCCGAGACTACTCGCTTCCTCACGAACATTCCCGAGACTTCGACAGATGAATATATAAAAGTGTACGCCGCTTGGCGCTTTCAGTTGTCTTCCTCGCGTTGATTCACAGTGTTTAGCTATGAATAAGTTCATTGTTAAACGTAAACGCCAGGACAGTGAAAGTGAACAGTCGGCTCCTACTGCTTGCTTTAAGAAGCCAAATCTTACAGTTTCTCCCGGACCGTCGAATTCACCACATAAAGAAGACAAACGAAAGAAAAGAACATACCAGGACAGTTACTTAGCGTGTGGATTTAAGTGGAATAACGAGGAAACCCCTATCCCTGTGTGTTTAGTTTGTGGCGAAACACTTAGCAACGAGGCCATGGTACCTAGCAAACTGAAGCGGCATCTTACAACAAAGCATCCTAGTGTGTCACAGAAAAGTGTAATGTATTTTTCACATATATTAGAAGGGGAGAAGCAAACAGCTGTGCGAATGGTAAAGAGAATGACCATAGGTGATACTGCTCTTGAAGCCTCATTTAAAGTAGCAGAACTGATAGCTAAAAAAATAGAAACCTCATACTCTTGGAGAGGAAATCATTGACCCTGCATGTCAAGTTATAGTTTCAACAATACTTGGCGAAGGAGCAGCTAATCAAATTTCGAAAGTTCCTCTGTCCAACAACACAATCAGCCGCAGGATATCTGAAATGTCATGCATTATCAACGAACAAGTCACGGAGAAAATAAAAACTTATAGAACATTTGCTTTGCAAGTAGATGATAGTCTCGATATTGGTGACAAACCGCAACTCCTTGGTTTTATCAGATATATTGCTGAAAAAGATATTAGTGAACAGTTTCTGTTCTGTAGACCGCTGGAGACTACAACCACAGGCCATGATATTTTCGTTTCTATTAATTCCTATCTCAATGACCATGATCTTTCATGGAAAGACTGTTGTGGTATATGTACAGATGGTGCACCATCTATGTCTGGGAAAATTAAAGGTTTTACTGCCAGAGCTCTCAATGAAAATCCATCCATTATTATAACTCACTGTTTTCTGCATAGAGAGGCATTAGTCGTGAAAGCGTGTAATGAAGATTTTTCTGAAGTGTTTAACCAAGTTGTGAAAATGGTGAACTTTATGAAGTCTCGACCTTTAAAGTGCAGAATTTTTGAACAGTTATGTCGCGCAAACGGATGCAGCTCATACCTCTTTGTTACTTCACACAGAAGTAAGGTGGTTGTCGCGGGGTCGTGTATTGAACCGGTTTCTCGAACTTAAAGAACAGGTAAAAACTTTTTTTAAGGATGAAAATCAAGACACATTTCATGAGCTCTTACTAAGTGATTCTTGGTGTTTTGAACTGTCGTATCTGGCAGATATTTTTCATAAGCTGAATGAACTGAATGTTTCGATGCAGGGTTGACATGAAACAATAATCTCCTCAACCAATAATATGAAAGGTTTTAAAAGAAAACTTAGTTCTTGGAAGTTTGCAGTTCAAAAAGGAGATTTGTCGAACTTTCCATCTCTTCTTAATGTGGCAGGAGATAAAGGTCTGGGTAAACTGAAAGACCGCATTTGTGATCACTTATCAAGATTGCAAGATGCAATAGATGCGTACTTTTCAACTATTTCCACTACGAGTCTCGACTGGGTTGTCCCACCATTTGATTTCGTAGATAGTCCAGAGGAAATAGGTTTCACTGCTTGCGAACGAGATGAATGTATTGATCTTTGCGCTGATTCCACACTCAAAGGTAAGTTCACCAAGAGTGAGGCGTCGGTGGCTAGTTTTTGGCTTCAACGGAGAGAGGAGTACCCTAACCTAATGAAGAAAGCAATTAACGCACTTTTGTCCTTTTCAACATCCTATCTATGCGAGCAAGCCTTCTCTGCTATGGTGACAATAAAATGCAAAGCAAGAAATAGACTGAATAACCTTGAGGATGATTTGCGTGTTTCACTGTCAACTGTAAGACCCGACATCACATATCTGTGCTCTAAGCATCAATCACAAGTTTCACATTAATCATTAATCGAACAAAATTTATTGGTGTATTTCTACTCAGTGATTGTAGTAAAGTTTACTGTATTATGTTATGGTGTAGGTTATTATTATATAGTATTTCAATAAATTAACATATTAAGCTTCATTTTCTTTTAATTCAAGGAAGGGTGCCCCTGGTGTTTAATGTTATTCCCAAGGGTGCCGTGAACTTCAAAAGGTTGGGAAACACTGATCTATATCATTCATTCAAGGCGAGATTTACGAAAGATGAGCTAGACCACAACAATGATGGGAGTCATTATTGGAACTATCTATATCATTCATTCAAGGCGAGATTTACGAGAAGATTAGCTAGACCACCTTCAAGATTTTCAAGACACAATTATAGGCATGCATCAAACGTCTGCAACTTGAATCAAGAGAGGGAGATTATTAGAAATACAATGCTGCCATTTTCCCTCATTTTCATGTTATTGATGCTATCAAATTTTTGGTTTCGTATTTCAAATATCAAATAAGCTTTATGAAATTATATTTTTAATAGTATCATGCAAAACACGCTCTCTGTTCAATTCAAATTTATCAAGAGTGACCATTACTGAAGTTTGCTTTTTGGACAGTGATGTAAACTACGTTCGTTCGATTTTTCCCCTTGTTTGCTGGATGGACTTTCTCATTTGCACGATAACCCAGTCACAGGTAGAAGTTCTGTACGGTTTTCGAAGAAATTAGTAATCAAGCTCATGGACTGCCATGCATGTATTGGCATCGAACGTACTTTATTGTTTCCGTATATGGAAAATAAGTACAAAGTATTACGTTGTTCTCATATATGTATGAGCTGTATACCGCGTGACACAAAAGTCAGTTAACAAATGGAAAATAAAAAAAAAAAAAATCCTTTCTAATGTACACTTGTATTATTGGACTGTGTTTCATTATATATTTGTTTATCATTATTTTCATTTTAATCGGCTGGTTTATGTCAAACATGGGTAACATTAATTATTATTTCTTAATTGTAAATTACATTTCTGTTACAGTATGTATGTTCACTGTCGGAGATGTTCAAATGGCCATCCATTTTCTTGAAGACAGTGCCTCACTCAATCCTGACATTATTCTGTCACTCTTAGAAGTGTTGCATGTGAAATATTCTAAATAGTGCAGGTGAACCGTTATTTTAACTCATCTTAAGTTACGGGCTTTTCTAAAAAAAAACTTTCTGATTTACATACGCCCATAGAAAAATAAATAAAGGGGTGTGAGCTCTGGTGACCATGAAGGCCACACCTCAGGTCCACTTCGTCCAATCCATTGTACACTGAACGTCTCATTTATTTTTTGTGAACGGCCAGAGCATAGTGTGCTGTAACCCTATCTTTTTGAAACTGGCATACTCCTGTAGAGTAGTGTCCATCAATCCCCTATGTGTATATGGTTTAAATTTCCATCAAAGAAATGTGGTCCATCAAAAATATCACCAGTTATTCTTTTGGAGCACAGGATCATTTGGTTCTTGTATCAATCAACTTAAAACACAAAAAGTAATTGTACTGTTGTTAACCATGCCCTACTCCAGCTTCTAATTCTTTTAATCCACAGAAACCAATTTACAAAAACGTGAATGATAAGAGTTGGAGAATTCTTAGGCATTAAAAGGAAATAAGTAGATAAATGATAAATAAGTAAATAATGTCAAAATTGTACAATAATATATTACCCAGTTCTCAAAAGTGTACATACTCCAATATATTTAAATAGAAAAGTTGTATCTGTCTTTTGTGTCACACGGTATTTCACTTTTGATCCATACCGAAGATATATTTTATATAAACGCATACATAAATTAATGAAACAACTTTTATGAAAAAGGTCTGCTAGTTATGAACCCTGAAATAATGACGTTGCAAATTATCAAGTCGTTATAACACATAAACAAACATCTCAAAATTAATAAAAAAGAAACCCTTCCTTGCTCAGCATCATATCAAAGGGAAATAATTAGATTAGGAACACTATCTCCAAATAGGAACGATTACAAATTAATTGCCGATTATCATAATGCTATGGTAATTTATTATTATTAAAGAAGAGACCTTGTTGTGCTGGGTATTTTTCAATGAAACTACTGATTAAAAACACAGAAAATTTAATGTAAAAATCCATTTGGCTTTCGTTGACTTTAAAAAACCATTAGATAAAGTAAAAAGAAACAAAATAATATAATGTTTTTCGCAGGAAAACTTATCAGAACAGTTGTTAAACATGTATATTTATAAAACAAATTGAATTGTAGTTAAAATTAATAAAAGGATTTTCAATCTGCTACAGATTAATACAGGAGTAAGGCAGGGTTGCAGTCTCATAGCTCCGAGGTATTCTTTGTTACTGGTTTCAATTTTAAACTACTTAAATTTTTCTGAAACAAGAAGTCATCTTTCATCTCTTTTTTACTTTCTCTATACGCACTATGTACATAGTGTATAGAGAAGGTATTGCACTCCACCAAAAAATTCGATACCGAGATTTCACCGGAAATATATGTTTTAAGGTCCCCTGTATCCAAAAAAAGTATTTTCAGAAAAAGGTCCGTGTGTGTGTCTGTGTGTCCGTGTATAAGTGTGTCCGTGAGTTTCTGAACACGATAACTCAAAAACGAAAAGTCGGTAAAATACCGAACTTGGTATTTAAGTTTAGTATCTTTCAGGCATGCGACACAAAGATTTTGAGAAAAATCCCCCCACCCCAAACTACCCTTTACATGGAACTTTTTTCGAACATTTTGATTTTCTAAAAAATGGCTCTAACGATTTTGATTAAAATGTCGTATATTAAGTATATTTACATGACAAATAAGATGTGTATTTTGAATTTTCTGGAAATAGCCTCTGAAGACTACTTTATTCTGGGTCAATTTTACGGAATTTTGCATAACTACTAAACCGTAAAAGATGCACAAAAACTTACCACACAACAAATGTAGAGCACTTTAAAACACTCAATTTATGTTATATACATTTTTTTCATGGAGTTGATTGTTTTCGAGATATTCCTTGTTTTTGGTTTCAGCTATAAAAAACATACTTTTCTCATACAGGACTTCGTGAACTCATGTCCATACAAATAAGGAACTTCAGTCACACAGCAACCAACTTTTGACTATCACTTTAACTTATGGCAGTCCGTTATTCCGCAAGTAATAAGACTATTTCTGCTAAATGTTTCTGATAAGAGTGAAGTAAATAGAAGTATACACTTTTTAAGTATAACTTGTTGCAGGGATATAGAGAAAGTCATGTGAATGGTACACATCAGATTTTTGTTTTATACCTGGCAAGCAAAGCAAACAATTGCAATGGTTTCACATAGCAACCGACTTTTAAAATTTTTGAATATCGCTTTAGAATAGTGTGTTCCTTTATTTCTCTTCTAGTTACAAAGAAGCAATAAGACCAAGTGTGCTAATGTTTCTAACTCGATTAGGAAACTGTATATAGGTAAAGTTTGTAGGAAAAATTTGTTTGTGGAACAGCTTGAGAAAGTCATATGAATGGTACACATCAGATTTTTTTTAAATTAGAGATACCTATTTCTAATGGAATGTCTTTGTTCTAAACTTCCGGTATTGGTCTTTTGCAGTAGTTGTATCACGGAAGATGATACAATGATGGAGATGGTTTCTGAGAAATACTTTCACTGGCGTGTCAGATGGATAACTGTCATGTGTTAATGACCTATGTACGAGTATCGATGGACTTTCGAAAATGTACTCGCACTTTCTTGCAGTTGAAGAAAAGGTAGGATTGACATGAGCATCGTATTTCGTGAAGTGTTCTCAACTTCTTAGTATTTGAGAAAATATGGATAAAAAGTATGACAGATTTTGTAATCTGAAATACTTTGGCTTTCAAGCTTCCAACTTAGACGCAACAGCTCATTCAAAATGTTTGAAGATTTTACTGCTAGGGTGGCATTTTTGCAGCCTGAAAGTTGAGGTATATTATTTGTTATTGAAGAACTCGGGCTGAGTGCTTCACCTATCTGTATTTCCATACACATTTCTGGAAAGCAAATTCTCTTAGACTTTTGTAACCAATATATTGTCATCAATTTTTAGTCAAACATATTGAAGAAATATATGCGTGTTTGTAAAGTAATCTCACAAACCATTCAACTGTTTTTGATTTTTATTCAACATTGAAGAGCCCTGTTCTTCAGGATGCAAATAAACTATAAAATATTTCAAATACTTTTAAATCTAGTAATATTTAAGGTAATTTCATATTAATGTCCTCCAAATAGAAATTTTAGAGGACAGGTATTGGAATTTTGTTATAAACATGATATATTTTAATGACTTCTGTTAAAGGGGGAGGCTAAATTACTTTTTGGATGAGGCAGTTGCATACAATGTTCATAACACTAATTTTCCTTTGTATCGAGTAATAATTTGGGTTTGTGTTTTACAAAATTTGGCACATTTGGGTTTTTGAATCCAGAAAAAATGTCACACTATATATGTGAAAATCCTCCGCTTCCCATACAATTCAATACTCTTTGACTTATTTAGAGAAAAGTTCCACACTCAAAAAAAAAAAAAAAAAAAAAAAAACTGTATTTCCGCTCTCTTATATGTTAAGCTGCATTGTTTAAATCAGACATTACCAAATTAAAGGACCAGAGAGGAAGGTACAGTAACACATTCCACTTCCTGTGAAGCATTGGGGCATTGATTGAAAATACGACCTTACTCTAGTGGTCTCTTTTTTCTTTCTTACTTCGTTGGTAAGTAATCATAATTTGGAATATGAATCCCTATGTAATTATATAAATAATTCTAAGCATCTTTCTTTTGAGCATGTTATGTTCGTACACTTTTGCAGAGCAAGTAATTCCATTTGCAATTAATGTGGGGCCTTGTAGGACCATATACCACATGCTCACAAAATATATAAAGAGAGAAAATGTACATAATATTATTAGCTTATAGAAAGAAAGGTAAAATAATTGTAAATATTCCAGAGTATAAATACGCACAAATACAAGTTGTAACTTAGATAATTAAGGCAAGGCGGGCTAGCGAAATTCAAGGTATAAGTTCACCAAACACCATCTGCTAATGAGCATAGGGATTAGGCTAAATAATGCATGATAGAAAAGAACAGACATATAAAGAAGTGGGACAGGAATAGTGACTTGTCCTCCAAGAAGCACAGGAGTTGAAAACAGACAAAGAAAGCATAATGTTAAAGTGAGAAGGAACTACTGGGTTTTTCCAAACGCGTCATGTGCACGCTGTGACGTCAGAACTTGGCACAATTTATTCTCATCTCTTGTGAGGTGATGCTAACTCAGAACCAATAAGAGATGCTGTTACATTTTATGGCGCAATGTTAGCGTCACCCAGGTTTGCTATTTAAGGCAAGGCAGATTTCTTATGTGGCTATTCTTACTCTGAATTATTTACTCGCTTGAGCTTGTGTTCACGTCAGGTTGAGTTGTGTGCACGTGGTGGGGGAGCGATGTGCAGAGGGTTAGATTTGGCTCCTCATTAGCAATCAAATGGTGGGATGGTATTTATTATAACACATTTGCAAAGAACAAGCTAGCCGCCCGTTTAAAATCTATATTACAATAAATTAATGTCTTAAGGGAATATGCAGTGTTTTTAATATGTATATTAGCCTCACCCACATGCCCCTGAGATTAAATGCAAATAGGAGATTAGGAGTGGAACCTACATCAACGCCGGCGTTGAGGACACTGCAGGTACGAGACGCCGATCCTGCGACAATCTTGAGAAATATATGAGCATGATACTTCCCGCGTCTCGAGGCTGATATTCTGTTTATATTTGCTTAAAACCGTATATTCGCTACCGAGCATTTTACATAGAATGTGTGACAGTATGAGTGAATCACCCACATTTCCCCACCTTGACTGGGATTGGGAGAAACGAGCTCTGACGTCAGCAAGAGTTACTCCTGGACATGCTTAGTTTAAACTTATCTGGTTAAAATATTGTACAATTATACTATAGCATCTGCCAAAAGGCATAGACTACTTTACAACTTCCAAAAATCAACCACCAAACGCTTATTTTGGATTGCATATTGTCTCGAAGATTTTAAAACTATCCTTACCTTTATCCTTGAACCTCTTGTAGACAAAACTATACGACTTGGCCAATAATTAGCGCACAAATATGTGCAGTTGAGCTTTAAAAAGCTACCTCTGCTCTTATTACTTTCTCCACCATGTGCAATGCATATAGTAGGCAGAGAAAATATTGCACTTCACCCAAAAATTGAATACCGAATTTCACCAAAAATACAATTTTGAGGAACCCAAAACAAGTATCTTTATAAAACGGTCCCTATGAGTGTCACTATGTCAGTGTACAGCATAACTCAAAAATAAATAGACGGTTAAGAACCACACTTGGTATTTCAATTCGGTATCTTCCAAGAATTGACATGAAGATTTTGAGGAAATCCCCCCCTCCCAACTAACCTTTACTAGAAGATTTTTCGAAATCTTATCAAAAATAGCTGTAACGATTTTGATTAAATTGTGTATATTCAATACACTTACATGACAAATAAAATATATATTTTGAATTTTCTGAAATATCCTCTGAAGCTTACTTCATTCTGGATGACTTTTGCATAACTGGTTAACTATAAGGAATAGAGAAATCTTAGTAGAAAAAAAAATGTAGTCTAAAACACTCAATTCTTGTCAAATACATTTTCTGTGGAGTCAACTAATTAGGATATATTTCTTATATTTTGTTTAAATTTCCCAAAAAGTATACTTTTTCAAATAGAAATCTTCATTCGTTATTTCTTCATCCCCATCACATAAATGGAATGGAACTTTGAGGTAACCGAATAGCAACCAGCTTTAGCCTACTGTATTCCTTACTACTCTTGCAGCTATAAGACATTATGTGATAAAACCATTGTTTGCTAATGTTTATCTTGATTTAGAATGAAGTAGAAGAATAAGATTTTGTAGGAATACTTTGCTGCAGATTAGAGAGACAATCTCGGCACTTGGTAATCATCAGACAACTAGATCGAAACGAAAACTAAAATTATTAATAAATTAATACTTCTTTATTCCACAAATAATACCTTTTAATTGATTTTTATTATTTTCATTTTTTTCATTCTGTTAATGATACAGACCCTTAACTCTCACCAAGTCTTGTTTTGTCACCTCATTGATTTTACTTTCTCTCTACTACCGAAATTTCACCGGAAATATATGTTTTGAGGTCCCCTGACTCTGAAAAAGTAATTTTAGAAAAAGATCCATGTGTCTGTGGTGCCTGTGTGTGTGTGTGTCTATGGGCAGCATAGACTCGCTTAAATATACCAAACTTGGTAATTAAGTTTGGTGTCTTCCAAGGATGCAACAAGAAGATTTTCAAGAAAATTTCCCCACTCCCAACTACCCTTTACACAGAACATTTCTCAAAAATGCCTCTAATGATTTTAATTAAAATACCGTATGTTTAAGATACATTTATGACAAACGAAATGTATATCTAGAATTTTCTAGGAATAGCCTCTGAAGACCTCTTCATCCTGGATAACTTTTGCATAACTGGCAAACCGTAAGAATTAGACAAAAACTTACTACACAAAAAACATACATCTCATTAAAACACATAGATTATGTTACATACCTACATTTTTGGCAGAGTAAACCGTTTTCGAGATACTCCAAGTATTCGGTTTCAGTTTTAAGTAGCTCAAACTTTACTCAAACAGGAGAAATCATTATTTTCGCCTCTATTCTGTTTATTCCTAGGCAATAAAGAAAAACAATTTCAATTGTTTCACTTAGTGACCGGCTTTTGAAATACCTTGCTCTCGCTTTAACCTGTGCATTCCCATATTCCCTTTCAACTTACAAAGAAGCGTGTAGTAAGACCAGTTCTCACCATGTTTATCTTGATTAACATAATGTAGATAAAAGAATAATCATTTGTAAGAAACGTTTGTGTTTCATGTGAATGAAACATATCAGATTTTGTTCGTTTCTTTATAACTGATTCCATTATACGCCCGATATGATCTAACAGGTTAAAGGAGGTTAAGCTATGACGTTGCATGAAATCGGTGTGATGATACTCAAAGGATCTCGGGGTCCATGAAACTCCCAATTTCGTCTTCTCAGGATAAGGGAAAACCCCGAAAATGCCTTACTCGGGTAACTCACCTTAAGCGAGTTTCGAAATCGCAAACTTTTGAATGTGAGGCACACACGCCACCTCAACACTACCGAGGTGGTCTACCGTTTATTTCTTCGAACTAAGTTTCTGTATTTCACCCAGCATTCGTGCTGATCGATCAATAAAAACTGTTAAAAAACAGAAATTAATGTGAATGTTACACGTCATAACTTTTAAAGTCCTTTAGTTCTAAGGTCATCATTTGTCCAATCTGGGGATGACTTTGTACGCTTCCGCTGTAATTACGACTTTCAAATATCACTTTCAACCCCGTATTTGTAGAATGCATCAGTACAATATCGGGTGAAAACCTAATAATACAGATGAAACTTTTGGAAATGAAATTGGCGCCATTTTGGGATTAAAGGTGAAGTGCGCGCCAGTATGTAGAGGCGCCATGTTGTGAATACGCCGCTGATTTCCACAGCCCCCTAAAACAGGCAAAGCGTGCAGATGGCTGGAGCCCTAACGCCGTTGTTGCCGCTAATTAGCGCAGGCTTACTGAGTGGAGGCGTCGTTAATAGAGGTGCGAGAATAATCGATATTATGTATTCAACCTGCTACGCCTGGAATTAGCGACGCCGTAATGCTCTGGCATTATGGTTCCTGCGCGTGTGTATGTGTGTTTGGGCCCAACTTAACATGTATTACCCACTCCCCGTGCTAACACTCGGCTTGTTGATCACACCAGCCGATACACGTTCAGAAACTTGGCTGTATTGAGACCCTACAAAACCTGAGTTAGTCCTTAGAACTAAAGATTTTTAGCTCTCTCTTACAACTATTATTACAAAAGCCTACTATTCTACCAGTTGGCCCAACAGCGCCGTATTTCACGTTTTCAGATAACCCTACATGCGATTAAAGAGTTGCAGCATACAACGGGGCAATTGGTAGCAAACACCGGTCAGTGGCGGGTGAGCAAATAGTTCGAGTGATCTTCGTTGCACACCTCTTGTATGTCAGGGAAAGCAGTGCGGGAATCGCGCTCCGTGAGATATAAAAGAGATCCAAAACGTTGTTAAATGTTTTCCACTTCATACTTCTTTATTTTTAGAGTAAATTCACCTACCATTATCTACCAATAACTGGTTTTGTGATTGTCTATACGCTATTCTTATTTCACGTTAGAGAATATCTACTGAAGGGTAAATAAAAACATTAAGGTACCGAAACAAAAACCACGTATGAGTGTGTTTCACTGTATTATTATTGTTATTATTATTCATTAGCAGAGTAAATTAAAACATTTAAAGCGTCATAACAAAAAGCATGCAAACGTGAAAGCAGGAAAAATTTCAGTGTATATGTGATCTGGTGTTTGCATATTATCATGATGTTTTAACTTTTGGTGCATTCTGCTAAGCGTATTAATATTAATTATAAGTAATAATACAGCAAAGCACTAGGTGCTCTGGTGTTTAAGTATGTTTCGTTGCGAATTATGTATTGATTTATTCTGCTAAGTGTACTCTGTGTAATGTTATTAATGATAGCACTACATGATAGCACTAGTGCTTCCCTGATATGATGTTTTTCGTTACGGTGTTCTGTGTTTTGTTTTATAAGCTTATTATGCATAATAACATTAATGATAATAAATATACTGAAACACTACGTTTTTTTTGTGTTGGTATGTATTTTATAGTGTATTCATGCTTTGATTTATTCTTCTAAGCATATACCGTTAATGATATTCATGATAATACAGCAATATTTCTACAATAATTGGGCTTTAATATAGAAAATGTGATATATATATATTTGTAAAGTCATTTACTATAAAACATGATAACTTGAATGTGTTTAAAAATGCAACACTTGGCTAATTATTTTCTGTAAAATGAATTTAAATAACTAGAAATATTATTTAAATAGGCATGTAAGCTAGAAGTTGATACATGACAAAAATATTGATATTTTGTGTGCAATAGCAGGTATAAACATCAATAAGACATCCTATATACCGTAGATTTTTCAAATTAAAAATACCTTAAGTAAGGAAATATGGGACAGTAAAGGTACGTTAGATTCTCTATGTAAACGATAATTTGGGTGGGAGAACCTTTTAAAATATTCGTCACATGCTTGGAGGAAGCTAAATACGAAGTTTGTAATACCTTATTTTCCATGTTTGGGTATGTAATTCATAGATCTCTTTATTAAAATTACGTTTCTTTATTCAGGAGGGCTCAAAACATGTATTTTCCGAAATTGAGTATGCGATTCTGGGCGGAATGCAATAATTCTTGTGCTTGAGTTGCTAGAGAAAGTAGGAATGAAATGAGATGGGGTGTGTTCACACAGTTTATGGACCCTCTATAGCTAACAGTGAAATGTACTGGCAGGTTTGCCACCATGATAATGATCATCATAACTCTACCTGCATCAAATGTAAATGAAGGAGCTGACAATGTAAGTCGGTGTTGAACCTGTGACCTGAGAGAGAACTCCCCCTCCCCAATCCAGGAGCCAGACACGCCCATTACCACTTTGGGGGGTCTTGGCTCCCATTTTCAATCAAGACAATCCCTAGGTTTCGTTTCCTGAGCTTCAAACATCACCTGAGTGTGTTTTATTACCTGCTGCCTAACTTTACGATAAATATATTTGGTTCTCTACACTTTCATTTAGTTACATTGCTATTGTGTAACACAAAAATACTGAACAACTATAACTTCGATTCCTTGATCTCTTTAGACGCATTGCTAAAGCGTCTCGCTTTGGTGCTTCGTGGCGCAGGGGATCGTGCCTTGGGCATGAATGTTTATAAATGTGTATATGTCTGTGTATGTATATGTAAGAAGAAAACGTTAAATTAATAGATCAACTAAGGAAATGTAGGAAACCAGAAAAAAGAGAAAAAAGGAATACAGTACCGGAGCTGTATTTTTTAAAAATTAAAAAAAAAATACAAATAAATAAAAAAAATGTGACGTGGTATAGTGGCGGAGTTTCTGCTTCCGATAGGCCTGAGTTGAAATCCGTGTAGTAAGCTATCTACACACACACATATTGGATCGATATGTGAGGGGTGTGTGAAGTTAAAAATCTGATATATTCCTTTCACATTACATTCTCTACATCTATATGGCAAATTATTGCTATCTACTTCATGATAATCGAAATAAACGTTAGCAGAAAGTGTCTTACTACTTGCATCCTTGGAAGTAGCAGGAAAACAAGGGAATACCTAGGCTAAAAATAAAGACACATGTATCATTTTTAAAGCTGGTTGCCATGTGGTTGAAATACGTTTCTATGCAAGGCCAGGGATTTACAACTTTCCGTGTGAAAAAAAGTTTATCTAAAACAAATAACAAAGAATATCTCATAAATGGCCAATCCCAGGAAAAAATGTATATGAAATAGATTTGTGTTTTAGCGAAATATCCATTTTTGTAGTATCTCTTATGGTTTAAGTAATTTTCATTGAAACCTACTTACACTGAATTCAAAACAATTTCCAAATTTGTGACATGTCATCATCCTCCTCAGTTCGTTTTCTGGTCTTGCTTTTTGTGTCCATGGCTAAAATCAACCTTGCAACAACAAAGTTTTGACATAATTCGTTGGTTCAAATACTACTTACGCAAAATTCAGCAAAATTCATCCAGAATAAGTATTTATAGGCTACTCCCAGAAAATTAAATATACACATTTTATTTGCTATGTAAATTCCTTTAATATACGGTATTTTAATCAAAATCGTTACAGCCATTATTGAGAAAATCAAAATATTCGAAAAATGTGGTATGTAAAGGTTAGTTTGTTGTGGGGGGAGTTCTCAAAATCTTCGTATTACATCCCTAGAAAATACTAAACTTATATGCCAAGTTTCGTATTTTACCGACTTTTTGTTTTTGAGTTATCGTGTTCACAAACACGGGCTTTTTTCTAAAAATTATTTTTCCTTTCTATACACGTACTATGTACATAGTGTATAGAGAATGTATTGCATTCCACCCAAATATTCGATACCGATATTTCACCGGAAATACCTGTTTTGGGAATCCTGAATCCAAAAGAAAGCACTCCGTGCGTGTGTGTGTGTATCTTGGGACAGCATAGTTCAAAAACGAAAAGGCCGTTGAATACCAAACTGGTATTTAAGTTTAGTATCTTCCAAGGCTACGACACGAAGATTTTCAAGAAAATCCACCCTCCCCCAAATACCCCATACATGGAAATTTTTTCGAAAATTATGATGTTCTCAAAAATGACTTTAACGATTTTGATTAAAATATCGTAGATTAAAAATATTTACCTGACAAATAAAATGTATATGTTGAATTTTCGGGGAATAGGCTCTGAATGTTGCATAACTGCTAAACCGTAAGAGATAGACAAAATATTACCACACAAAAAATGTAGAGAACATTAAAACACACAATTTATATAATTTACATTTGTTTTTCGTGGAGTTGATCGTTTTTGAGATATTCCTTGTTTGAAAAACTTATACTTTTCTCATTCAGGAATTTGTCAACTCCGGTATATACAAACAAAGGAACTTTAGTCACATAGCAACCAGCTTTTGACTATCACTTTAACCTATGGTACTCCCTTATTTCGCTTCTACTTACAAGGAAGCAAGTAATAAGACTATTTCTGCTAATTTTTTCTCGATTAGCATAAAGTAAATAGAAGAATAAGCTTATTTATAATAATTTGTTGCAGAATTGAACTCATCAGATTCTTTTTGGACACAGAGGACTCTAAAACGTTTATTTCCGGTGAAATCTCGGTATCGAATTCTTGGGTAGAATGCAATACCTTCTCTAAACACTATGTACTACATGGTACGAGTAGAGAAAGTAATACACCTCTAAATAACTAATAATACCATTAGCCGTTTTCGAAATATTCGTTGTTATCTACATACTACCGTTGTTATCTACATACTATGTAACATGTGCGACTCGCATTCAGAAGGTCGTGGGTTCGATTTCCGTGGCCGGCCTTCACCACGTAGGCATTTCCCCGCGTCGCCAGGCGAACTCTTGCAAGATTGATTGCGTTTTCCTTATTTTCTTCCCTGTCCATATCATTTAATTATTATTTAATTCATTCTTCACCCCGTTGGTCTCTTTCAGGGTTGAAAGAATCGGCACGATAGATACTTCGGTGCAGCGTGGTAGAAACAAGAAGCTTTCTGTAACTCTCGCCGTCCCCCAATTTCGTCTGGTTGCCGGTGCATAAGGACTGCTCCTTGGTGCATAAGGATCGCTCCTTGGTGCATAAGGACCGCTCCTTGGAGCATAAGGACCGCACCTTGGTGCATAAGGTCCGCGTGTGAATGTATATGTGTGTGTGTGTCCTTGTGTCTGTGTATCTGTGAACGCGATAACTTAAAAATGAAGAGTCTTAAAATACTGAACTAGGCATTGAAGTTTAGTATCTTCTAAGGATACGACACGAAGAAAACACTTCCACCCCAAACCACCCTTTATGTGGAAAAATATTTGAAAGTTTTTTATTTTCTCAAAAATGGTTATAACGATTTTAATTAAAATACCGTACATTAAATATATTTATATGACAAATAACATATACTTCTTGAATTTTCTGGGAATAGTCTCTCAAGACCTCTTTATTGTGGGGGATATTTTTCTGGATTTTGAATAATTAATAAAGTGTAACAGGTAGACAAAAACTTACTACACAAAAATTGTAGATCTAGTTAAAACACATAATTTATGGCATATATATTTGTTTCGTGGAGTTGACCATTTTCAGATATTCCTTGCTATTGGTTTTAGTTTTAAAATACCTGAAACTTTTCACATATGGGAGTCTCCCAACTCCTGGCAATGCCAAGGCACGGATTTCATCCACATGGCTTTTAGAAGACTAGACTATCTTTTTAGCCTAATGTATCCCATGATTTCCCTTCTACTTACAAGAGAGTATTTATGTTACGTTTATCTCGATTAGCATGAATAAGATGGAAGCATAAACAATAATTTGTTACAGAGATGAACAGAAAATCATGGGAATGGAACACATTAGCTTCTTTTTTAATGTCCTCATCATTTTTTCTAATGTAAGTTTTTCCCTGTCTCTTTTTTGTAAGAAATCAGTTAATGTAAATACAACTTCACAGGCCATTGTCAGCAAATTCAAATTATACATTTTATTGAACATAGGTATAAATATCTTAATCTCATGTTGGAAAGGAGAAACAGATTTTAAAAATTCAGTACCACGGCTGGGACTGGAACCACGCATTTCCACCCCTCTTGCCGATGCCTGCCGGTGAGATTTTCGCAAAGCATTAAACCCTTTCATCTGATTTAAGTATTGCGGTAAAACTTCAAGACAACCTCAGTTGCTTGAGATAATATCATACCCCAATATTGCAGGTGTTTTTAACTTCCGAAACATAAGAGCATTTGTCCCGGTTAGATAGTGATTCAAGTTTGATTCACATTTCCAATTTAGTACCTACGGACGGATAATATCAAAGAAAAATTATCAATATCAATCATAAGTTATTTTAATAAAAATCGTAAGAGGAACTTTTAGAAAATAAAAGTGATACATGTTGTGTATGAAAATGAATTTCGTGAAAGTGATGTATGCTTTGAACAATATCACGAGAAACAAAAGAACGGAAACTTAGCACCATAGAACAATTATGATAAGTATTCTTCCTTCTTTTCTTTTTTTACATCAAAACATCATAGGTTGACTTTATTCTGGGAATATTTGGGGAATGTTCGCTCGTTTCTATTTTGTTCTTTTTCTTCTTCTTTGTTTCTGGTAGCTTAACGTCCTTTAACCTGTTGGTCATATAGGCCTATAAATAAAATTGGTGAAGTGATGTTCAAATGGTCATGGGGTCCAGGGAGCTTAAAGTTACTCGACATTCGTCTTCTCAGGATAAGGGAAACCCCCGAAAACACCTCATTCTAAGCGAGATTCGAACTCGCGACCTGTTGAATGTGAGGCAGACACGCTACCACCACACTACCCAGGAGGGCCTCTGATCTTATTGTTGGATTTAATTCTCTAGGGAAACTTAGAAGTACAGCCATACTGTGACGTGGCCGAGTGATCAGACCATTCGCCTCTCACCTAGACGGCCCGGGTTCGATCCCAAGCGACCGCATGTGAGATTTGAGTTGGACAAAGCGGGGCAGGAGCGGGTTTTCTGGTTTCCCCCGCCATCTCATTCCACCGGGACTCCATCTTCATGTATCATCATCAGTGTCATCGCCTGCGGTGCCAGAGCAGTAAAAGCGGGCGTTAAACACTACAAAAAAAAGTATTTCTGTCAGACTCTGGAGGATAGAGGATAATGTTAATTAAAGAGCAATTTCCCTTCCCGCTTAGAAACAAATCAGAGACCTCTAGTGTGATAAAAGGGAATGATAACCAATAGAATTTTGGAAAATTCAAAGAAGGTATGAGAAATGTTTAATATCACACACACACACACACGCACGCACGCACGCGCGCGAGCGCATATTTGACACACGCTGCAAACATTCAAGTATTTTTGCTTTTTGAGTAGTAAATAGATTTTGTATATCTCTTATGGTGTACCAGTTATTCACTGGTTATTTATAAAAATTAAATTCAACAAACCTATATTATTAGCCGTTTAAATATCTTAAAATTTTTTTAAAAAAATCGTTGCAGTCATTTTTGAAAATCAAAAAGTCTTAAACGGTAGTTTGTAGTGGAGGATTTTCTTGAAAATCATTGCGTTCGACATTCATTAGTTATGCTATACACACATAAACGGACGGTTTTTAAAAATAGTTTTCTTGGGTTCAAGACACTCAAAACATGTATTATCAGTGAAATTTTCAGTAATAATGTTTGAGTGGAGTACTAAGCGGGAAACAAAGAAAGTAAAAAGGCATACTGTGTGTCTATTTAACTTCTAAATATTCTAATGTAGTTTTAAAATAAATAATGCATTACTTGTCAGCATGGCCACGCTGCAATTAAAGGCCATTAAATGCCTGTTTCGTAGATATCCAAAGCATATAAAGATGTTGGAATTAGTTGAATTAACACTCTTAATTAATTAATTGATAAGTTTATAATACTTACTTGATGATGGACCAAAATCTAAATAAATTAGCTGTTACTTTCAAGCTTAAATTTTAAGTTGGTGTTTTAAAAAGAGATAATTTTTACAATAATACATTATATATTGTAGCTGTTGTACATAATAAGTACACCACTGCGCTGCTTTTTAATTTTAATAGCAAAAAGCAAAATCCATGCAACTGCAGTAAAACATAATTAAGCATCATTCGCCGGTTATTTTATCTGGGCTCTCCCCATCCTTATCAGAGACACATTTGACTGCAGTCACTAGGCTTTGCACTCATTCTATTAACTTTAAATGGATTGGGAGCCCATTTTGTCTCACCTCTTACATTAATGTGTCTAGATGTTACGTTAAATCGTTTTATTTGTTTAGTTTTGATATTTATATTATCAATGTTTTAATTTAAAATCAAACTAATACAAAATCTCTTTCTAAAATTAATACATTTAATTTAAGCAAAACACCTGCTATATTATAGACCTCGAAAACAGGGGCTTCAACCTGTGACAGGGATATAGAAGCATATTTAGTAAAATAATTGGTTTAATGAACTCTGGGAGTAATATTTAGTTGTTTATTGATTAAAATAAGATTGGATATTTTAAAATGTATCCACTAACCGGCTGTGGTGACGGTATGATCACTTAGCAGCCCTGCTTCTACTTAACAGAAGCAAAGCCCGGAATTTATGGAGTACGAGTCATGTTTGACGTAAATTTGATGGGCAAGTACCGAAATGACATTTGGACGTTAGGAATTCTGCATCATAAGATTAAGTAACGCCGTGTAACCGCGCCTCGAGCATAGCTCTTGCGATGATGGATATATCAGGGCCGTTCTTTGAACGTGTATTCATGATAAAAAAGAAAACCCGTGGTACGTGAGCCGACTGAGACCAGGGTCATTCTCTGTTGCGCGTAGCTTGCGAGCCTACTGACCAGCTGCTGAGACTCATCACACCACATCTTAGTAGCAGTGGATTGCGGTCAATTGCGTTTACTTTCTCTATCACGTGTAATGTACATAGCAGGCGGAGAAGATATTACATTTCACCCAAAAATTTTAAACCAAGATCTTAGCGGAAATATGTTTTGAGGTCCCTTAATCAAAAACAATATTTATAGAAAAGGTTCGCCCATGAGTATATATCCGTTGCCCTCCTCTCTCTCTCTCTCTCTCTCTCTTTATGTGTGTGGACAGCGTAGTTCAAAAGCGAAAAGTAAATTAAATAGCAAACTTGTTATTTAAGTTCCAAGATTGTGACACGAAGAACGTGATACAGCGTTGCATTAATATTTCATTACAATTTAATACGAGTGATTAAAATGACTTACAACTGCGTAAATTCTCTTGACAATAATTTCTGCAATATTTTGGAAAGATAATTTTTAAATCACAAAAATGTCTATAAACTTTTTTTTTTTTTCATAACAGCTCCACTATTACTTGGTACTTCAAAGAAGAAAAATTCACCCTTGACATATCCTAATATACAGTCGTGTATGCGACCAGTACGTGACGGAGTCGGACTGTCTCTTCCGTCCTTACCTCAACTTATATATAAAGTAACTACAGTGACTTTCAAATGGAATGAGGTTTGTCCTCGAGCGCCACCAGGCCGGCATCCAATCGGAGTGCTGCTGTGTAGACATATTGCATTCACGCTTAACTGGGTAGTACTCGTTAAGTGATTCCGTCTCCCATAAATACCACTTGCGCTAAGTCAAAATATTTAATTTAATTCACGAGGAAGATAGGGAGTAATGTTTGTAGCAGAATCGTAAAAACCACAGATTTTTAGCTAAAATAGTTCTCATAATACACATGAATAAACATTACATCGCCAGGCATATTTGCATGCTCAATGTGCGAGTAAGAGGGAAGTATAAAAAGAGTGGGGGTAGCGACCTGGCTGCCTTCACAGAGTAAGCATGGGAGGGAAACGCCGCAAGCCTGCCGCAGCCGCCCAAGAGCCACTCGAGGAGACGCCGGAGACCGTCACCGCCAACGCCGACCCAGTCTCCCAGCCTACAACCTCCGCCGAGCCTGAACCAGCCACCACGGACAGTCACGCCGCATCACCTGCCATCGAAGCCTTACAATCCCCGCTGAACATCACAACCGACAACACACTGCCTACACCACCTACGACGTCACCAGTGCTAGACCTCTCCTCGCTGCCGCGCTTCTGCGCAGTGGTGCGTGGAGTTCACCGGCAGCTACCGGACGGTCTAGTACTCAACGCTGGCCGTCTTCGTTGGCCTTCACTGATGAAAGCCACAAGGATTCACACAGAGAGAGGACCGTCACCACCTGTCAGGCTGCAGTTCTGGAACGAGGCGGACTACCGCGCCACCTTAGCTGATGGGATGCCTGCCCTCGGGCAGGTGCTCGCAGTTGAGCCCGGACGAAGCGTCCGTGTCTTCCCTTGTCGTCGGTGCTGCCAGTACGGGCACTCCTCAGACGCCTGCACAGCCGCCGCCCGTTGCCACTATTGTGGCGCCGGATGTCTCACTTCCGCCTGCACCTACCATAATTTGACACGCCGGCCCGTGTACTGTGCTACTTGCAACAGCGCAGGTCACTACACGAGTCAAGCGGTGTGCCTACAACACCCACGCAGACAGATCCCAGCCATTGACCAGCCGCACGCCGCGCCACCACAACCAGCCTCTCATCAGCCGCACGCCGCGCCACCACAACCAGCCTCTCATCAGCCGCACGCAGCACCACCACAGCCAATCTCTCACCCGCCAGCGCCCATCATCACTTCCCCGCAGACAGAACAGCCACCGCAGACCTCCACAGTCATCCAGCTCCAAAACGCCTTGAGACCAACGCAGCCGAACTCCAAAATCTCCGTCTAGCAGTCAACACCGTAGCCGAACGAATCGCCACGTGAGAGGAAGCCCTGACCCGCTCTCTGGCGGAGCTTCAGGCAACCGCCCGCAACCTTCAGTCTACACCTCAGGAAGTTCACCGGGAGAACGCCGCCTTGCGAGACCACTTCAACAGGAGCCTCGAAAAGGTGGTGGACTACATCAACCATTCCAGAATCTATAAGGTCCACAAGCAGCTCGACGAATGCTGCAGCAACAGACACATGGATTGACCATCAGACTGCAAGATATGACACAGCAACTCACATCAGCCATACACCATCGACCCAGCATGCTAAGCTTTGGAGCTATGGCTACATCACCCAGAACTCACCTGGGAAGAGCTCCATCGTCAGATTAACATGCCTCTCTGGTTCAATGATGCACCTCAATTTTTGTAGGTCGACGTCAGGGCATCGCGCCATGTCGTTTGCCCCCTACACACCACGCTTCATAATAGTCACCCGCAATCACTCGGTTTGCCTCAGGCGGTACCAGGCCCCATGACACCATATATGCCCCAATAAACAGTGACACCACAGTATTAAATCCTTTCTCTCCCCTTTCCATCGTAGAAATCTTCTCTTTTGAAAAACATTATAGATGCATAGTGAATGTTGTGCGGCTTTGTCACCTTCAAAACAGAGTCCAAAGCTCCTGAATTTCAGTGTAATAGGGAATCTGTATAAAAACCAATAGGCTACTACCAAGCTCTGGGTTAGCTCTTTTTACTTGACTTTTTATGCTTAAATTTTTGTTCTGAATTTAAATAAAATTGTCTATAATAATGTATATGTTTTCAATGGCATTTAATACTTGCAAATAATAATACTAGTAATAATAATAGTAAGAGGAACGCAACAATAGTAATTACTTATTAAATATACCTTTAAACTAAGAAAGAAAACAACAACAAAAATGTGATGTGTTACACTCACACGATTTTCTCTATCTGCTCTTCAAACTTATTACAAAACATTATTCTTCTTTCTACACAATGCTGATTGAGATAAATATTAGCAGAATGTTATTATTACTTAGTTCCTTATAAGTGGAAGAGAACTAAGGGAATCCACTTGGCTAAAGTGATAGTCAAATGTTTTAAAAGCTATTGTTATGCGATTATCATTGCAAATCGGTTTTTTGCTTGGCCAGGAGAGGATAAAACGGATACTTCCTGTACTTCACTATTGAAACCAATAACAAGGAATATCTTGGAAACGCTTACCTCCACAACAAAAACATAAAGGACATAAATTGTGTGTTTTGATGAGATTTACAATTGTTGTGCAGTAAGTTTTTGTTGATCGCTTACGGTTTAGAAGTTAAGTAAAATTCTACAAAATTAATCCAGAATATACAGGTCTTCAGAATATACAGTCCAAGAAAATTCAATAAATATATATATACATATATATATTTTTTATTTTTAGTGAAAATAGATTTAATATACGGAAATTTAATCAACATGGTTACAGCCATTTTTGAGAAAATCAAATTTTTTAAAATTTTTTCCATGTAAAGGGTAGTTTGTTGTGTGGGGTTTTTCTTGAAACTCTTCCTGTCACATTCCTGGAAGATACAGAACTTAAATACCAAGTTTGGTGTTTAACGGTCATTTTATTTTTGAGCTATGTTGCCCAAAGCCACACACACACACAATACACACAGACACACACACACATACACACAGACACACATACACAGACGACGGACAGACACACAGGAACATTTTTGTAAAAATGCTATTTTTGGATTCAGGGATCCTCAAAACATACATTTCCGGTGAAATCTCAGTATCGAATTTTTGGGTGCAATGCAATACCTTCGATACCGAGATTTAACCAGAAATACATGTTTTGAGGCACCCTGCATCCGAAATAGCATTTTTAGAAACATGTGTGTAAGTGTATTGTGTGGGCAGCATAGCTCAAAAAACGAAACGTCCGCCAAATACCTCTCTTGGTATTTAAGTTTAGTATTTTCCGAGGATGCGACACAAAGTTTTCAAGAAAATCCCCACCCCAAACAACCTTTTACATGGAACATTTTTCGAAAACGTTAAGTTCCTCAAAAGTGACTAAAGATTTTAATTAAAATACGTTATTTTTAGATATTTTCAAGACAAATTAAAGGTATATCTTGAATTTTCTAGAATTAACTTCTGAGGATTTTTGTGTAACTGGTAAACCGTAAGAGGTAGACGAAACTTATCGCACAAAACACGTAAATCTCTTTAAAACACGCAACTTATGTCATATACATTTTTTGTTGACTTAACTGTTTCCAAGATATTGCTTGTTATTGGTTTAAACTACTTAAACTTTTCTCAAACAGGAAGTCATCTTCAGTGTCATACCTCTTTTGTTTTACTCCTAGCCACACATAGAAAACCAAATATTAATTGTTTCACACAGCGATAGCTTTTAAAATATTTGACTATCTCCTTATTTCCCTTCTACTTATAAGGAAGTAAGTGACAAGACAATTAGCTAATGTTTATCTCGATTAGCATGAAGTAGATATATAAATGAATAAACTTTAGTGAGAATAGTTTATTTGCAGTAGAGATAGAGAAAGTCATGTGAACTTCAGATTTTTTTAAAGAATAGCTTCTGGCTTTGTGTTCAGCAGACAAATTAACAATGCCTCTCTTCAGTAACAAAAGTCACTAGACTAGCTGCAGACGCATATCGGGAAGTTTCGGCTGACCTCGGGGCTCACCGGCTATGCTTCGCATGTCAAGAGAGAAGACCACCGGAGGTGTTTATTGTAATGGTTTCCCCCTCCACATCTCGTCATTCGAATAGACTCTTTATACCACGTTGATCAATGCTGCAATTATGATACTCCGCCTGAGAAGAAAGGTTGAGAAGAGATTCACTCAGCTTCACAAGGAGTTCAGTTTACATCGTAACAATGATAGGCTGCAAACATTCTAGGAATAAATTCTTTGTGTTCACATATATTCACACTCACTCACACATACACTTACATATACACACTCAGCTTTCACACATACACACACACACACACGTATACAGACTCAACTTTCACTCAAACACTCACACTCACTCACATGTACATATTCAAATTTCATTCATGTTCCATGCACACACTCGCATTCACAATTTGCACATATTCACACTCACATATAATACTCAACTTTCAGGCACACACACTCAAATTTCAGGCACACACACTCACTCACACACACACTCAAATTTCAGGCACACACACTCACTCACACACACTCAAATTTCAGGCACACACACACTAGTATGTACATACTCAACTTCCACACATACTCAGACTCTATATACACATTCAACTTTCACCTCACACTCACATATAAGCAGACAACTTTCACACACTCACTCACATATACACACAATTATTGCACACATTCACTTATACTCACACATACACATTCAACGCATGTACATACTCAACTTCCACACATACTCAGACTCTATATACACATTCAACTTTCACCTCACACTCACATATAAGCAGACAACTTTCACACACTCACTCACATATACACACAATTATTGCACTCATTCACTTATACTCACACATACACATTCAACTTTCACACACCACTCACTCACATATATACACTCAACTTTCACACATTCACACACACTCACTCACACACTCAACTTTCAGGCACACACACACACACTCGCATGTACGTACTCAAATTCCACACATACTCACTCAGGCTCTATATACACATTCAACTTTCACCTCATATATACGCACTCAATTTCACACACTCACTCACTTACTCACATACACACACACACACACACACACAAATACTCACACTCGAAATATACACATTCAACTTTCACACACCACTCACTCACATACATACACACTCACATATAGAGGCTCAACTTTTACCCACACACACACACACACTTACACAATCACATATACACACCTAGCTTTCATACACACACACACATACACTGGCGCTCTAAAAAGAAAATTGGAACAGAGAAGTGCGTAATTCATGAACCAAAATGTGATGTGGAGAAGAATAGAGCATATTCTTAAACTTTTAGTCAGACTATATGAGATTAGAATTTTCAGGTTTTTTTATTTTTTATTTTATTTATTTAGTTTACTATTATTAACTATCCTGAATGGTATCGGTTTTATAATGTACTAGATGACAGGCACAGCTTGTATGGTTAGCAGCTAAGCAGCATCCATAAATAAAAATTAAATCTAAAAAACGTTAAATATCAAACCTGATATTTAATTACATCATCTTCCAAGGATGCGACAAAATATTTTAAAGAAAATCCTCCCAGTCCAAACCTCCATTTACTTCGAACATTTTTAGAAACTTTTGATTCTATCAAAAATGGCTCTAAAGTGATTAAAACAGTGAATAGTTGAGATATTTTCATGAAAATGAAATGTATATGTTGAATTTTCCGTGAATAACCTAAGAATCCTCTCCATTCTCGATGACTTTTGCATAAGTGATTACATCGTAAGAGGTACACAAAATGTTACTACAAAAAAGTAATAAAAATGGTAGATCTCGCAATTTATTTTTTTGAATTTAACTATTTCTGATATATTCTAATATGTCGGATACATATACTTTTTCAATTTAACTATTTCTGATATATTCTAATATATATTGATTTAAATTTTTCAAAACTTACATTTTTCTTAAACAAGAGGTCCTCAATCGTTTGTTTTTGTTTTTTTTTTCGTTTTTTTCCTGGCCATGCAAAGCGTTGTCGCATGGCAACTAGGTTTCAAAAGACTAGAATATTCATTTAGTCTAGTGTATTGCTTTATTTCCCTCCTATTTAAACAAGAAACTAACTAATAAATCAATTTTTGGTAACTCTATTAGCATGAAGTAGAGATAAGAATGAGCTCTACTTAGTATAGTACATAGGTAGAGAAAGTATTGCACGTCACCTAAAAATTCAATACACATTTTAGAGTCCCCTGTATAAAACTATTTTTAGAAAGAGGTCCGACTAAAAGTCGGTAAAACACCAAAGTTGGCATTTTAGATTAGTACCTTCCAAGGATGCGACACAGATTTTAAGGAAAATCCCCCCCAAACTATCCTTTACGTAGAAAAAATTTCAAACATTTTGATTTTGTCAAAAATGGATCTAATGATTTTTACTGAAATAGATACCCACAAACATTAAATATATTTACATATAAATAAAATGTATATCTTGAATTTTCTGGGAATAATCTCTGAAGACCTCTTCATTCTGGATGACTTTGCATCACTCGTAAACCGAAGGAGATATACAAAAATATACTACACATCTCATTCAAATACAATTTATTTCATACATTTTATGCGTGGAATTGAAATTTCCGAAATATTCGTTGTTATTGTCTTCAATTTTAATATGCTTAAACTTATCTCAAACGGGAATTGGTCAACTCCTAGCCATGCAAAGAAACGGATTTTAATCACATAGCAACCAGCTTTTTAAACAAGTTGACTGCCACTTTAGCCTTGTAGGTATATTCCCTTATTTCCCTTCTACTTACATGAAAGCAAGTTTCTGCTACTGTTTATCTCCATTCATATGAAGTAGATATGAGAATAAGATTTTCAACAATAATTTTTTGCAGAAATGTAGAGAACACGTCAGATTCTTTTCTTTTGTTGAATTACAATACTCTCATAGCTCAGCACTTTCATAAGTTTAACTAGTGAAGAGAGTAAAAACAATCAAGTTGGCTATTGTACGGGATTCTACGTCAGTATCTCTCAAATGTGAGTCATCACGCTATTAGTTATATCGCCAAAAAGTAAGCAGAGGTATATTTATGTTACGTGTTTTAAAAAAGCATGTGTGTTATTATCAATTTATTATAGACAAATACATAGCCATGAGTTATGGTACTTTATTTTGAGGCAACCATGCTTTAGCTAAAGTGATACTTTTACTACAAAAAAAGGCAATTCGAATTTTATGTGGTGTAGCCCCCAGATCCTTTATTTCTTAAGTTAACTTTGACTTCATTGTTTGTGTTCCACTGCCTCTTATTTGCTAAGAAAAATAGTCGTAAATACAATCTATGTTCGGAAATCCATCTTCATCACACCAGAACTAGTTCCAATATTAACATAAATAGATGTAAATATAGTAAGATAAAAAATTCCTTTGAGACAATATCATTAAATCTATTTAACAAACTTAGTAACAGCACTAAAGCTCTCTCCATTTAATCTTTTAAGAGGTCAGCGAAGCGTACTTTGATTTTAATTTTTTTTTGTTTTAAACCTATTTGGTCATATCGGACGATGAATGAATTGGTGAAATTATGCTCAAATGATTTCGGTTTCCATGGAGCTTAAAGTTACTCGACATTCGTCTTCTCAGGATAAGGGAAAACCGCGAAATCCATTTTATTCTCTGGATGAATTTTATGATACTGCCAATTGTTTTTTATCTTATTTGTATTTGACGTTGCTACACAAAGTACTTTGTTCTGGCAAATAAACTTACCCATCTACCTGTCCCAAGATCGCGGGTTCAAATCCGGCGGAGAGCGATGGATTTTTTCGGCGTAAAAATAGTTAGTTTAGCTTTCTTCGAAAGGGAAGCAAAGCCTGTGCTCCCGTTTTTTGATTTACGGCGCGTAAAAGAACTGATGAAAAACCTCTGAGCGAAAATGAAGCTATATGTAGAATGGGGTGTTGAGAACCGCAGCACTAAAACGCGTCCATAAATAAAACTCAATGTAAATTTTCTGTGTGGATAGTTTTGGCATTGCCGCTGAGAATTTCTGATTATAAAAGCCAGCATGAAAGTTGCTTGACTTAAGTCAGCGGCGCCAGAGTAACAAACCACCATACAGTCGGTTGGCATTTACATGGGATTCTAAGTGAAGGAAGATTACCAATTATTAAAAGTGAACCTGAAGTAATTATAGCATAGGCTAAGATAATTACATGTATAATTAAAAGCAAATAGTTTACACTCCGTCTGAGTAGTGTGGTGGTAGCGTGTCTGCCTCATATTCAACAGGTTATGAGTTCGAATCTCGCTTAGGGCGAGTTTTTTCTGGGATTTCCCTTATACTGAGAAGACGAATATCGAGTAACTTTGAGCTCTACAGACCCCGAGTTTATTTGAGCATCATTTCACCAATTTCATTCATCATCCGATATGACCAACCAGGTTAAAACACGTTAATCTATAAAAAACAAAACAAAAAAATAGCGAGAACAGATAAATGTAGCAAAACCTGATGTGTTCTATTCAAATGACTTTACTACGTCTCTACAAAATATTATTAAAAAGCTTATGCTTCTATTTACTACATGCTAATCGAGAAAAAATTAGCAGAATAGTCTTATTAGTTGCTTCCTTGTAAGTAGAAGCGAAATAAGGGATTACCATAGCCTAAAGTGATAGTCAAAAGCTGGTTACTAGGTGACTGAAGTTCCTTTGTTTGTATGGACACGAGTTGACAAATTCCTGTATGAAAAAAGAATGATTTTTAAAGCTGAAACCAATAACAAGGAATATCCCAAAAACGATCAACTCCACGAAAAAAACAGTGTATGACATAAATTGTGTGTTTTATCGTGCTCTACATTTTTTGTGTGGTAAGTTTTTATGGATCTCTTTCGGTTTAGCAGTTATGCAAAATTCTGTAAAATTCATCCAGAATAAAGTAGTCTTCAGAGGCTATTCCTAGAAAATTCAAGATTTGCATTTTATTTGTCAGGTAAATATCTTTAATATACGATATTTTAATCAAAATCGTTAGAGCTATTTTTGAGAAAATCAACATTTTCGAAAAAGGTTCCAGAAAGGGTAGTTGGGGTTGGAGGGATTTTCTAAATACCCAGTTTGGTTTTTAACGAACTTTTCGTTTTTGAGCTATGCACACGCGCGCGCACACACACACACACACACACACACACACACACATACACGGACATTTTTCTAAAAATGCTTCTTTTTTGGATTCAGGGAGTCTCAAAACATGTATTTCCGGTGAAATCTCGGTATCAAATTTTTGGGTGCATTGCAATACCTTCTCTATACACTATGTACATAGCGTGTAGAGAAAGTAAAAATAGTTTTTATGGTTGGAATAATTTTTAAGTTTTGGATACCAGTATGCCGCCGACTTCAGCGACATTTTTAATAATGCAGAGTTGAATTTCAATGTTAACGTATGGCTGGTTATCAGTTATTGTTTATTGGTTACGCTATATGAAATAGGTATAATTAGTCATGAGCATAGAGGATGAGTGAAAAATGAAGGGAAAAAATAATAAAATAAAATGAAGAAACATTTGTAAATAAATGTAAATGTATATAATTGTATATAAATAGACAAAATAAATTATACAAAATTAAATATTATTTACTTTTTTTATCAATCCATAAGTATTGTCATATTTAAAAATTGAATAATATATTTAAGATGGATTTTTATAAAATAAACATATATTATAAATAATTATGTAAATAAAGTCTTACATAATCTTTTTATAAAATATAAAATAAAATATCTACATATATTATATATGTTATAAGTTAAAATTATAAATAAATAAAGATATATTAATATATGGAAAAAATATAAATAAATAAAACTATAAATTATAAAATTATAAATTAATTATAAATAAATAAATATAAGTTAATATATGGAAAAATTATAAATAGATTATTATTTTTATTTTATACATAATTTAACATAGAATAATTCTAGTAATTTTAAGAATTATGAAAATATTAAAATAAAACAATGTAAAGGGAATATTGTACTTTTGTTAATATTATATGTTAAATATTTGTTTTGAATTGTAAATTTAGTATTATTTTTATATATGCGTAAGCTTTCACGGCCGGTGTCCATTCTTTCCGAGTTAGCGACGTGAGCACATTGCCTCTGAAGATGTCCCTCACAGACAGGGACGAAACGATAGGTAGAAATATTTTAACTAAACATATTTTAACCTACAGACCGCGGCAAAACAGCCCCAAAATTTTAAATTTTAAAATTATTTTTATTGTAAGTTTATTTGTGGTTAATAGTTGAAGTTTATAATTGGTAGAATAATTGTTTAAGGTTGTAGATAAACATTTAAAATTAATAATAAGGACCGTGATATTGGTGTTGCTATTAGAAATTAGGTGTAGTGTATAATATAAGAGTTTAATTTTTATTTTTAATTATGTTTGTATTTGCAGATAGATTTCACTAGATCGTGTTTATCTAGATAGGTATCTTTGTTTAAGCTCTATGTACTCTGGCGGGAATTTTATAGTTGGTATACCATTTTATGGTAGGATTTGGAAGGATAAGAAGGGCTTAAGAGTAGGATCTCTATTAGGGATTTTCTCAGGGTATGTGTGAAGAAAAAAATCAGAGTATTTTTTCGGATTACCCCAGTTTATCCGTTTTCACACATTAAATTATGTGTCCCCTCTGACGTCCGCTTCCTTATTTACTAATGTTATACCCCCACACTGAATAAGTTTCTTACAATACACTTTTGTAAATTTACCCAGATTTACCCTATTTTCCAACTATTCCCTGCTCTAATTCCCATGTGAACTCGGAGAAAGAACTCTTTGTCCACCACTCACTTTCCTAATATAAGGAGACACATACTTTGTGTCGCAGCATGGAAATTAAAATTATTTTCAACAGGCACATGTCTGCTCAGCACCACTGATAATTTATAAGTGACTTCTCCCTTTCTAAATCCGTGACCGTAACCCCCCTTCGTGCCCAGTCAAATTCCTTATGGCTCCTCCTATTTTCTATAATCTGACACGAATGGATCGAAGTTAAATATTTCTGAACTTCTATTGGTTGCAATTTTCTGTCAAAGGTTTTTGCGAATCGGCCTCAGCTCACACCGCAGCTAAAGCATTAGACTACAGTTTGCTCCCATCAGGTCTAAAGTACCCTTGGTCATTAGTGTTTACTGTTTCTCCTTTGTCAAATTCCGAATACAACATTTCCACAATTCTGTTGGATTGACTTCTGCTAATGGCTTTCTGGTCCACGTTACCAAACAAATCTTGCAGCTAATATTCCTAAATCTCTGGTTTTTTCCTTTCAGCAATAATTTCTTTTCATGTACAGAATAAATATTCTTTACAATTTCCTTTTTAATATCTTTAATCATTTATTTAGTTATTGTAATATCTTTCCCCCATTCTTTTATATTCGTTTGCTTACTAGTTTTATTTTCTTTATTGTATTGAATGTTTCTCAATCCTAAGAAATAAGTATTGTACATAATATCTGAATGTAATAACTTGAAGGCAACTGCTTGAGAATTCCTATATCTGGATACTAGGACACGTTAACTGAAAGATGTTGAGGACAAAGCGGCCAGAAGGAAGATGTCCACAGAGGATGATGGTCAGAGCCTCTATTCATTTGCCTGTGTATCGCTGCTCTCAGCGCCTGATGATCTCGAGGAGGCAGCAGGCATGATACCGTTGCTGAAAGGCAACCCGAGGAGCTGGTTGCCAGATATTAATGTGGGTATATTCGGATCCCATAATTACGCGGTCCATCCTCGGAAGACGCAACTTCAGGGGGCTGATGAGAGGGACAGGCCGAGGTCGCGGGAGGTCTGATGGAGATCATCACATCCAAACAACACGCTGTGCTGGAATGACATATTGTAACAATCACGGCTGTCACGGCGGACAAATGCCTGTCCAAATCAACAACCTCACTCTGACAGAAATCTGTTCAAACTTTCCTTGCTGCATTCCTCGTGTGGGCAACACTCCTGCAATTGCTAATCCCAAGTCTAACTGGTCACTTTCATCAGCTCAAGATCTAGTTAATACTGCTTCTTTATTAGACCTTACTCATACCAGTGAAACGTATTTAAGAACTGACTAACATTTTACAGAGCCTACAAGAATAATGGGAATTGTTGTCTGTCTATTTAAGGTACATGGGGAAAGAACTTTGCAATTTATCTAATTTTAAGTTGAGAAATTCAGTGCTACGCCGACATGTTGCCATGGTAGCTCAGTGGTAGAGCAACCGGCCAGAGACTGGGAGATCAGTGGTTTAAATCCCGGCTTTGGCATTGAATTTTTCAGTCTGACTCCACCTATCCAACTCCTGTCACACACTCAGTTTCTGTGAGAAAACAATTAAAATTATTTAATTTTAAGCTTATTCGTTACCGACTTTCGGTTTCTTTACACGCATGAAGGTAAAGAATGTCTTTTTTATTTTTTTTTATTATTATTATTATTTTTTTTTTTTTTTTTTTTTAGTTTAACGTCCTTTAACCTGGTTGGATATATCGGACGATGAATGAAATTGGTGAAATGATGCTCAAATGATCTCGGGGCCCATGGAGCTTAAAGTTACTCGACATTCGTCTTCTCAGGATAAGGGAAACCCCTGAAAAAACCTTATCCGTGTAACTCACCCTAAGCGAGATTCAAACTCACGGCCTTTTGAATGTGAGGCAGACACGTTACCACCACACTACTAAAAAAAAAGAATGTATTGTATTTCAACATAAAATTTGACGTCGAGATTTCACGGGAAATATGTGTTTTAGGTCCACTGAGTCCAAAAAAAGCATATAAGATGAAGGTCCGCGCGCGTGTATGTGTTTGTGCGCGCGCGCGAGCGTGTCTATCTGTCTGTCTGTTTGTTTGTGGATAGCATAACTCAGAAACGAAAAGTTGGTATTTAAGTTTAGTATTCTCCAAGATTTTTAGGGAAATCCTCTACCCCAAACTACCGTTTTCATGGGAGATTTTTCTAAAATTTCGATTTTCTAAAAGGTGACTCCAGCAATTTTGATCCTCTGTCTGTGGATAGCATAACTCGGAAAATAAAAGTCGGTTAAATACCAAACTTAGTATTTAAGTTTAAATTCTTCAAGATTTTAGGGGAAATCCTCCACCCCAAACTATCTTTTATATAGGAGATTTTTCGAAATGTTCTACTTTCTACAAAATGGCTCTAGCAATTTTAATTAAAATAGGTACCTATATTAAATATATTTACATGTAAAATCAAATATATATCTTGAATTTTCTGGGAATAGCCCTGAAACCCTCTTCATTTTTATGATTTACATAAATGGTAAACTATAAAAGACTTACAAAAAGTTATTTCACAAAAAATATAGACTCTAAAGCACATAAGTTATGTTCTGTACAGCGTTGTTTTGGATTCGATTGTAAAATATTCTAACAAATGTTTTTACGATTCAAACTTGTTTACAAATAAAATATAAAATCCACTGCTGTAAATAATTTACTCGCCGTTTCGACGCATAGACAGCTTACGACTACATGCCATTCATGGCTCGCGCACCAATGTGCGCAAACACTCCCTACTCAGTATAATATAATTCACAACATACCATCCCTGACTTGCAATTCTTCCTTTTATAGCTAGAAAATGACGTCATATAGATTTCTGGAAGCTTGTAAAAGATACTGGACGCTTCTAGACGAATCTCGAGTGCACCAGAGTGTCACGATCCGAAGTCTCCTGTTTTCGTTGCGCCACCTTTCCTGGTGTACCGCAATCCAGATCCACTGCTGCATACCAAAGCGGACGTGAGAGTGACACTATCACATTTTTTATTTATTTATTTATTTACTTATTAGTCTGACTCATAAATGAGTTTGCCAAGTGACACAGAACAATATTCATTTAGAGGTTTTTAACAAAAAATGTTATAAATGAGTATTACAAAAGAAATAGTTTATCATACGTTATAATAGTTATATAAAATTAAGCTATGAGAACAAATTGTAGCAGATTATAAAAGATATGCAACAATAAAAGCTATAACAATAAAAGAGAAAAAAAACTACAAAAATAAAGTGATTTATAAACCATAATACATTTTACGTTCTATTCAAACAATATAAATGATTTCGAAAAATGGCTGCGGAATATTTTATGATTTTTTCCGTGATTGCTTGTTCCACACTTCTGTTAATTTTATATTTTTCCCTCCATTTCACAAACATATTTGTAATTGTTCCTCGAGAACCAAAAAATAGGCCTACAATTGTTATTTTTCTGAGATTGTATTTTTCTTTAAAATATGGTATGGTGGGCTCATATATTTTCTGTTTTTCCAGATGAACTTGTTGAGGTTGGTCTTTATTCAGTACAAAGCGGATGGTCGGGTCTATTATTTCTGCTTCTGATTTTCTTCTGTTTATCGCAATGATGTCTATGCGACGATTACTACCACCATCAGCTAGGCGGTGAAGTTCCTCGTAAACTTCTAGACCAGTTTCACGTAATGCGTTTGCCAAGATAGATCTTATGGTGTTGTGCCTCTTAATTCTCAGCAGTTCTCCCTGAGGACAGTTTCCAAGCACATGGGGAAGAGTTTCATACTCACTGCAGTGTCTGCAGTGGTTTGTGCTTGAAGATCGTCCAGGAATACTGCGAACTGGAGCTACCATTGCATTCATTTTCAGTATGTCCCTCCATTCAGAACTGCTCAAGCCTTTTTTATTAATTAGCCAGGTGTTTGCGGCTGTAACTTCTGAAAATAGTTCCACTCCTTTTCCTTTATGAGGATAGGAACACCAAGCCTGGTATTCTTTGTCACGTAAGGTGATTCTCAACTGTCAGATCGTTCCATTTGTAGAGCAGAAAAGCAGTGGTTTGTGATGGCTTCATAATTTCGTACTACGTTGACATGTGGATCGCTCAGTAACTGCAACTTGATGTTAATATTCAGTTGCTGAAGCTACATTTCCCAACAAGTTTTCAGTATTGAAAGCCCTTTATATTTGTGAGATGTATATATCATAGAATTTGGAGTGTCACTAGGTAGCTGAAGAATTTCTTTCACAGAACTTCGAATCATTTTGTCTACTTTCAATAGAAATGTATTAGGAATTTTGTTTATAGTGGCGGTTTGAAATGAATAAATTAAGGATGGTCCAATAAACTGATTTATAACCAATAACTTTTGCTGAGGGTGTAATAGATGAGTAGAAGATAGCGTGTCTAGATTATTTTTAAGTTTAGTCAAAACGTCATCAGAATTAAAAATTAAAGATTGATTAAAAGAAACACCAAGATATTTGACTTCTTCCGTAGCAGAAATGCCATTAATATCACCATGTATGGTTTTAACTATCCCGACATCAAGTTTTCCCTTGTTTATGAGAATGGCTTTAGATTTCTCAGCATTAATGATTAAGCCTATTTCTTGAAGAAGGCTAATAACCAATGTGACCAAAATATTAACTGATTCACAATCTTTTCCTATTAATACTATGTCATCTGCAAAACCTTGTATTGTTATTGGTTCTGTTTCAGGAGATAATCAGAAACCATATGCGTCTGAGACACTTTTCTCTGATAATTCGTTTAATATGTGGTTAATGCAAAGGTTAAATAATATTGGAGAAAGAGGGTCACCCTGCATGACTCCTCTTTTAAGTTGGATTTTCTGTGTCCTTTCTTTTCTTACTTGAATTTGAGTGGTATTGTCTACCAATAAATTTATCAGCAAACGCTTGCGTGATATAGGCAGTACTGAAGAATTGATTGTTGAGCACAGATGATTATGGCCAATAGTATCAAATGCCTTACTCACATCTAAGAAAACCAGACCAGCAGAACGCTTTTGCAAAGTAGCGGTCCGTAAGATTCCCTCAACTATATTAATGTTAATAAATGTTCCAGGTGTCATAAGGAAACCTTTTTGGTAGGGGTTGAGATCGATTAAATTTCTGACAGTGACTTCAAGAGTTTTTGAAAATACACGTCGTACCACAGAAGATATAGTAATTGGTCTCCATTTACTTATGTCATTTTCATTACCACCTTTATGTATTAATATGGTTCGAGCTTCTTTTAGTTTATCAGGCACATATGCTGTTTTGAGCATTCTGTTTAAAATTCCAGCTAGTAATTTAGCAGATGTTGGATTTTTTATTGCTTTCAAAATAACTTTATCTGGACCAGGGCTAGTATCAATTCCCATTTTATTCATTGAGTTTAGTATCATTTCTGGAGTTACTTTTGGCAAGTGCTGGGGTGAGAGTTCATCATCAATAGAATTTTCATATGATTCTCTGGCATGATTATTAATTGTTTCAAATATGTTTTTAAAGTATGATTCTACTTCAAAAGTTGTAAATGGCAAGCCTCTGTTATCATTTTTATATAAAATTTTTCTGACAGTTGTTCTCCTCTGATAGAAAAATTCACACTGAATCATTTCATAATCAAATTTTTCTTTACGTCTTAGACGTTCGTTTTTGGAAGACCTTTGAGGATTGCTGGTGTTGTTGAATTGGTGGTTATTATTTTTTACATATACGTTTTTTCGTGCTTCAATATATTTCTGCGCAGGGATTTTAGGGCCTGACATTAGATGGGTTGCCGTAGAAAGAAATTCAATAAATTGAGACACATTATCATTGAAGGTGTTATCGTCAAGACAAAAATCGAATTTATTTAGCCATTCCTTCAGATGCTGGTCATATGTGTAGACTTGCTACTATAACCGTGGGAGTTGTTTATGGTGTCATTGACATCGGGAAGAGTATTTGAGCTATTAGTTGTTTCTTTGATCTGTTGGAATGAATCTATTAGAGAATTTCGATATTCCTGTGGATGTGATTTACTTATGTGAATTTTTAAGCCTTTATATAATTTACCGCAATGCGGAAAAGGCATTTTTATTTGTTTTTCTGTCGGTATGCTATTTTGACTTAAAATGTTTAAATTTGAAGCATTGGAATTATCCATTTTAAATAGTTAATGTAATTTAAGGTTATTCAGAGAATGTTTACACTCTATGATGACGGTTACTAGGCGAATAAACAAATGTGATATTTCACTCTGATTCCATTTTAACTTCATATAATATAATTACTCACAGTAAACATTTATCTTCATTCTTCAAACTATTGAGCACTAACAGGTATATGAAATATAATCTATAAAATTCGATGTATAAAGCTTGATTTAATAGAACTTTATAAACCTCATCACTTATACGTTTCTCAAATAGAAATTATCCGTGATTCTTTTGTTTCACTCTTGGCCACGCAAACGAAAAGTTGGTTAAGTACTAATCTTGTTATTTAAGTTAAGTATACACCAAGAATGCGACACAAAGATTTTCGGTTAGTCTACTCGCCTCTCAGTTAGACGGCCCGGGTTCGATCCCAAGCGACGGCATTTGGGATTTGTGCAGGGGCGGGTTTTCTCCGGGCTCTCCGGTTTCCCCCGCCATCGCACTCCACCGGTGCTCCATCTTCATTCCATGTAGCATCAGTGTTACCGCCTGCTGTGCCGTAATATTTTCCAGAAAATCTATCACGCCAAATTCTCTTGGTATTACCCTAAAAGGAAACGTTTTCGAAAATTTTGATTTTCTATAAAATGGTTTTATCGATTTTTATTAAAGTGCCGTATATTAAAAATATATACAAGATAAATAAAACGTATATCTTGATTTTTCTGGGAATAGCCACTGAAGATCTCTTCATTTGGAATGCCTTTAGGATAAATGGTAAAGAGGCAGACAAAAACGCACTTCACAAAAAATTGTAGATCTCATTAAAACACAAGCTTATGTTATACACAGTTTTATTAGAGCGAACCATTTCCAAGATTTTCCCCGTTAATTGGTTTCAAATTTAAAATACTGAAAACGTTTATCAAACGGGAAGCCCTGATTCTTATCATATATCTTTTATTTTAGTCCTGGCCATGCAAAGGGAACCGATTTTCAATATCAGTCGTATAGCGCCAGCTTTTTAAGATTTGAATAAAAGTTTTATCCTGGAGTATTCCCTTATTTCTCTCCTACTTACAAGAATGCAAGTGATCTGTTTATACAGATTAACATAATGTGGGTAAAAGAATATTTTTTGTAAGAATAGGTTGTTTACAGAACAGGCAGAAGAAGTCGTCTGAATCAAATAAATCAGATGTTTAAATTCTGTCTTCTTTTTGCTGAAATATTTCACCTGACCATTTATACAGGGTGGTTCAAAACGACACCAAACAAAGATGTGGACCTTGTTGGTCATACCTACCGTACGTGAATATAATTTTCAGCTCTAAATTTGGCACATACAAAAACTGTCATAAACTCACCATAGATTAGGCAGGCGTACATAACCAAATGGCACGTGCCTGGCCGGTTGGTAGCGAAGGTGTAGGGGTGTTTTGACAGACACGCCGGCGCGGCACAGGTCACCTTAGTAATGCAGAATGTAGCATGTGGGTTTTGTTATGTGTTTCGTATAGCACTTTCTGAGGTTGTTTACATGGCGTATGACAACCGTTGTTCCTTCGCTGCCTAATCCCAAATGAGTGGGATTTTAAACACATATTAAAAATACATGGGAATAGGCCTATAAAATTATTGTATAAAATAATAGAGAAATAAGTTACTTTAATCTACCTATTCAGAAAAGTATTTTATAAAAATTGCAACTTATTCCAATAAATAAAAACCTTCCTAAAGATGGGAGGATTAAATCAATGGTTTCAAGTTAATTATTTAAAGTCTTATTAATTCTAACATTTTAAATAAACGAGTTTGAAAGTTGCGACATCAAGTTTCGGACAAGTCAAAGTGTAAGCTAATCGACTGCTATCTTCGTTTTGAAACGGCCTGTATATGTTTCCTGCAATGAACTGTAGCCAGACTTTATATTCTGTGAGTGCAGCAACTGTTTATATTCTCAAAAATAATAACTAGTTTGTACTCCATGTCATTCTCAACTAAAAGAGGAGCATTTTATTTTATAACTCCAAGTTTATCGTGTTGATAAACTTATAAAATTATAAAATACTTTATAGTACATTGGATTTTTCAGTGGTGAAACAATTATCATATTCGGTTGAGTGGTTTTTGAAATAACGTACACACACATACACATTTTCCATCTTGATAATAATAGTATGGGTTATAAATTTATAGAGGAGCTGAAACAGGATAAACAGCTTATCCTCCCCTCAGCAAGAATTGCTCACGCAGGATCTGCAGTGGATTTAAATATTTTCTCCTGCCATCTTGCAAGAATATCAAGAACTATATTAGCAGCTTTTGCAGGATCTGAGTGGATTTAAATATTTTCTCCTGACATCTTGCAGGAATATCAAGAATTATGGTAGCCCATGCAGGACCTGAGTGGATTCAACTATTTTCTCCTGACAACTTACAGGAATATCAAGAATTATAAAAGATCATGCAGGACCTGAGTGGATTCTACTATTTTCTCCTGACATCTTGCAGGAATATCAAGAATTATGGTAGCCCATGCAGGACCTGAGTGGATTCAACTATTTTCTCCTGACAACTTGCAGGAATGTCAGGAATTATAAAAGATCATGCTGGACCTGAGTGGATTCAACTATTTTCTCCTGACAACTTGCAGGAATGTCAGGAATTATAAAAGATCATGCTGGACCTGAGTGGATTCAACTATTTTCTCCTGACAACTTGCAGGAATGTCAGGAATTATAAAAGATCATGCTGGACCTGAGTGGATTCAACTATTTTCTCCTGACAACTTGCAGGAATGTCAGGAATTATAAAAGATCATGCTGGATCTGAGTGGATTCAACTATTTTCTCCTGACATCTTGCAGGAATATCAGGAATTATAAAAGATCATGCTGGACCTGAGTGGATTCAACTATTTTCTCCTGACAACTTGCAGGAATATCAGGAATTATAAAAGATCATGCTGGACCTGAGTGGATTCAACTATTTTCTCCTGACATCTTGCAGGAATATCAAGAATTATAGTAGCTCATGTAGGATGTGAGTGGATTCAACTATTTTCTCCTAACAACCTATAGGAATATCAAGAACTATAGTAGCAACTTTTGCAAAACCTGAGTGGGTTCAGCTATTTTCTCCTGACAACTTGCAGGAATATCAAGAATTATATTAGCTAATGCAGGATGTGTGTGGATTCAAGTATTTTCTCCTAACAACTTATAGGAATATCAAGAATTATAGTTGCTCGTACAGGACCTGAGTGGATTCAACTATTTTCTCCTGACATATTACAAGAATATCAAGAATTATATTAGCTAATGCAGGATGTGTGTGGATTCAACTATTTTCTCCTAACAACCTATAGGAATATCAAGAACTATAGTAGCAACTTTTGCAGAACCTGAGTGGGTTCAGCTATTTTCTCCTGACAACTTGCAGGAATATCAAGAATTATAGTAGCTCATGCAGAATGTGTGTGGGTTAAAGTATTTTCTCCTAACAACTTATAGGAATATCAAGAATTATAGTTGCTCGTACAGGACCTGAGTGAATTTAACTATTTTCTCCTGACATCTTGCAGGGATATCAATAATTATAATAGCTCATGAAGGACCTGAGTGGATTCAACTATTTTCTGCTGCTATATTGTAGGGGTATCAAGAATTATAGTACTTCATATAGGACCTGTAAGGATGTATCTGTTTGCTCCAGACATATTAAAGGAATGTCAAGAATTTTAGTAGCTCATGCAGGACCTGAGTGAATTCAACTATTTTCTCCTGACATCTTGCAGGAATATCAAGAATTATAGTAGCTCAAGCAGGACCTGAGTGGATTCAACTATTTTCTCCTGTCATCTTGCAGGAATATCAAGAATTATAGTAGCTCAAGCAGGACCTGAGTGGATTCAACTATTTTCTCCTGTCATCTTGCAGGAATATCAAGAATTATAGTAGCTCAAGCAGGACCTGAGTGGATTCAACTATTTTCTCCTGACATCTTGCAGGAATATCAAGAATTTTAGTAGCTCATGCAGGACCTGAGTGGATTCAACTATTTTCTCCTGACATCTTGCAGGAATATCAAGAATTTTAGTAGCTCATGCAGGACCTGAGTGGATTCAACTATTTTCTCCTGACATCTTGCAGGAATATCAAGAATTATAGTAGCTCAAGCAGGACCTGAGTGGATTCAACTATTTTCTCCTGTCATCTTGAAGGAATATCAAGAATTATAGTAGATCATGCAGGATCTGAGCAGATTTAATTATTTTCGTTTGACATCTTACAGGAATCTCAAGAATTATAGGAGCTGTTAAGTTTTAAATTGTATCTATGTAATTGTAAAAAGTGTTAAAGTGTATGATAAGCAAAGCGATGTTCTAAAATATTTTAAAATTGAAGTTTGGACAAAAGTTGATTATTTTGCAAGGATAGGCCTATTTTATTTTTTACAGAATACACCCTCACAAATCGATTCAGCACACCCCTCACAGGAATTTATAAAGGTTCCCTGATATATTATTATTAGTGTTTTGGAGTACGTACTTACATGACAGGATTGTTTGAATGGAGATGTACATAAATTTAAGCAAAACACTTGAAGAAGTCATAAACACTAAAGTAAAAACCATCTCTTGTTAACATTAACAGTTTGTACAGGTGAACGGATTCTTTCATGCAGTTCTTGGAGAAAAACGCCCGAACCGTTAGTAACAAAGTAGAAAAGTAAAAACGGATTGTAGTGGTGAGGAATGTTAGAGGCATCCATGTAAGTAATAGTAATTATAACGTTAAGTCTATTAAAAGCTGTGTAGTAATATCTAACCCTGTGATTGCATATGCAAATCTGAAGGCAAGTAATTGAGGTTAGGCTTCTCAGCGACCCATGACGGCGTAATATGCCGATATTACAGGTAGCTTCCAAATTACCCGCCTTACGTGTTTCGTCTTCATTAACACGCATGCGCAGCATTAAAGCGTCTAATGTCTGACGATTAGAATCCGCGTGGGGCGCGGTATGTCTAATTTCTAACCACTATGCTGGTTGTTCGCTGTGCTTTTGTCTGTGTTCCTAACAACTACTTCTGGAAAGATAAATGCTTCATTTGCAACAGCTGGCGTTGTGTCATTCAAACAACGCAGCAACCAGACTCTAAATCATTTAAATGTGGTCTCTAGCGCCTACTTGAAGACCGAGTACTCCACTCTACCTGAAGCTGTATATCTAGGTTTCAGCGTGTGCTGTGTGCATGTGTGTGAACAACATACCTAGCTAAAAATATATCTTAGATTCAAATGCCTTTATCTACGCATTCTTCTACAGACTAATCCTATAAAATAAAAAATAAATGAACAAACGTATTCTTTTATTTTGTGAGGAGTGTGTCGGATAGGTTTGTGAGATAAAGACCTACCCTACTAAAATATTCAAATTTAGCACAAAATTAGATTTAAAGAATCTTTGAAAACAATGATTCATTTAACCATACTTTTATTATTCACGTTATTACATGTACAAAGGGAATATGGCAATGCACTAGGCTTAAGTGATAGTTAAATATTTTAAGAGGTGGTTGCTGTGTGATGACGATGAAATTTCATTCTTCTTGCATGACCGGGAGAAAGAAAAACAAATGTCTTGTCATTTGAGAATAATATAGGTACGTATTTTAAAATAGAACCCAATAATCGGAAATGTTAAATACAAAAAACAATGTGTGTTTTGACGAGATCTACATTTTTACTTTCTCTAGTCCGTATGTACAATGTGTGGATAGAGAAGGTATTATATTCCACCCAAAAATTCGATGTCGATATTTCATAGGAAATATATGTTTTGAGATCCCTCGGTCCGAAGAAAGCATTTTTAGAAATAGAATACGTGTGTGTGAGTGTGTGTCTGTGGACAGCATAGCTCAGAAACATAAGTTCGTTAAATACCAAACTAAGTATTTAAGTTTAGTATCTTCCAAGGATGCGATACGTTGATCTTCAAGAAAATCCCCCCCACCACCAACTACCCTTTAACGATTGATTAAAATCTCTTATATCTGAAATATTTACATGACAAATAAAATGTATATCTTAAATTTTCTGGGAACAGCCTGTGGAGACCTCTTCATTCTGGGTGAATTTTTCTGAATTTTGCATACCTGGGAAACCGTAAGAGATGCACAAAAATATAAATCCACTTAAAACATATAATTTATACCATATACATTTTTCGTGGAACTGATCTTTTCGAGATATTCATTGTTATTGGTTTAAGTTTTACAATACTGAAACTTTTCTCATACGGGAACTTTTCATCTCCTCGCCATGCAAAAGAACGGATTTCACTCCCATAGCAACCACATTTTAAATCATCTGTCGATTTAGCCTAGTGTATTTCCTTATATCTCTTCTATTCATAAGGAACTAAGTAATAAGACTACTTCTGCTGATGTTTATCTCGATTAGATAGAAGAATACGTTTATTAACAATAAGATGTTACAGAGATGTAGATAAAGTCATGTGAATGAAACACATTAAATTTTTGTGTAGTACGTAATTGTCTTGTGGTTTATCCGTTATGCAAAATTATAAAAAAAAACGGTCTTATCGGATTACTTCCGGAAATATAAGGATATGCATTTAATTTTCCATGCAAAGATCTTCAACATATAATAAAACTCGTTTGAAACATTTTAAAGAAAATTTACATTTAAAAAAAATTACATGTAATATGAGGTGAATACAATTATTATTATTATTATTATTATTATTATTATTATTATTAATATTATTATTATAGTTATTCAACTGCCTTATCTGATTTTTGGAAGATAACGAACAAGACCTCAAAACAAGTGCTACTTTCCTTACTACAGCTAAGCAATAAGGTTTTGTAACAATATCTGTAATACGTATTTGTCACACTCACATGATTTTCTCTATCTTCTTTTCTACTAATTCTTGTTTACTTGTCTACTACTAGTGAATAATATGCATAACACGTGCAGAAGGTATTGTATTGCACATAAAAATTCCATTCTAAGGCCCTCTGAATAAAAAAGCATTTTTAGAGAAAGATTTGTTTGTGAATGTGTCTTAGCAAGCTCAGAAACGAAAAGTCAATTAAATACCAAACTTTATACTTAAGTTCAGTATCTTTTAAGAATGCGACCTAACATTTCTCAGGAAAGTCTTCCTACCTCAAGCTACACCTCACATGAAAGATTTTAGGAAAGCTTTCTCAAAAGTAGCTGTAACTTTAATTAAATACCAAATATTAAAGATGTAATTAATAAATAAAATTTAAATTCTACATTTTCTTGGAATAGCCTCCTTGAGGTCCTCTTCATTCTAAATGACGTTTTCATAACTGGTAAACTGTAAGAGACATCCTACTACAAAGATGCTATGTTTTGATGACATCTACATCTTTGTTTTATGTCATATACATTTTTGTTGTGGAGCTAATCATTTCCGAGATATTCCTTATTGCTTTCAGTTTTCCAATACTTATACTTTTCTCAAATAGTAAATTGTTATTCATGTGTTTCCATAATTGTCAACCAAACGAAACGGAATTTGAATACCTTTACATAGCGACCGATTGTTAAAAGTTTTGCTATTGCTTTAGTTGTATTTCTTTATTCACGAAACAAACTATCTAGATCTACAAAACAATAGTTAAACCTGGTGTGATGTGTAAATGTGACACCTGGGTGATGATATAAAATTAAAGTTGGAAAGGAAAATATTGAGGAAAATTAACGTACCGATTAAGGAAAGAGAGATGGGGAATACAACAGATATAGAATTAAATATATTATATATGAAAAATTATATATGAGAAAGCTAATATTAGAATTGACTGGGTTGAACATGTGATTAGAATCGATAATAGCAAATCTGCTAAAAATATCTTTGAAGGTAAACCCGTAGAGAGAAGAAATAAGAGAGGAGCAAGATTAAGATGGTTGGATATAGAGAAGAACTAACATAGAATGGAGACTTGAAGATGGAGGAGAAAAGCAGAAACTATAAGAGTATGGGATATCATCATTAAGAAGGTGTTAGCTAAGAGCTAAGATATAAGAACTGTTGCCCGAAGAAGAAGATTTCCTATTCACCTTGAACAAGGAAATAATATGTAATAAATCTATTCTACTAATTTTTATTTTGATTATCCGTTAAGGAGAGAGAAACAGAGTAAGAATAGTTGCACGACAGCTCACGGGGAACCCTGGCCTACCGCCCGGCCGCTGCGTCCCCCATCTCGGTCCACTACAGACGTCATGGATGGGGTGCAGTATTGGAGGGTGAGACGTGGTCAGCTCCTCGAATCCCCCCGGCCGGTTAATGTGGTCCTCGTGATCTGGAGCCGCTACTTCTCCATCAAGTAGCTCTTTAATGGCCCTCCAGGGACCTTACGAGGCTGAGTGCATCCCGGGCCAGGTCCCCCAGCGGGGGAAAAATCCCCACGCCGGTACTGGGGATCGAACCCAGCTTGGTAAGCAGCTGCGCTACCACCGCGCTAAGGAGACGACCGTAAGAATAGTTTGTTGAAGTATAAGTAGAGAAAGTGTGTGAATGTAGCACATTAGACCTTTTTAAATGAAAATACTATTTGGAACAGACAAAAAATCAGTGAGTAGTGAAATTCATGTGAAGTTGTACATTAATTTTTTGCTGTGATGTAACGTGGTATAACCTTTACTAAAATAGCATTGCCTCCATTGATTGTGAGTACCTTAGAGTTACTGGTGCCCGGTAGTCTAACCTGGTGCACTCTGAGGCATCAGATATTTAATTACGTGTGTTTTTTGTGTGGAGGGGACGATAGAGGTCGTTATTGTTTCAAATAAATCACTAGAAAGTTGCCTCATCAGTCATACTCTAGCTGCCGTCATCCCACACATCGGCCCTCTTGTTGGGACATCGGCCTAGTTTCCATGTCTGGAAAGTCACCACAGCCTTCTTCATTAGCAAGAAGATCACTTCAAACACATTGTTGTTCCAGATGTCAGGCGCCTGTCGAGAGGCAAGCGACCACGTGATAACACAGCATGACTTGGATGCCTAAAGCTGGAGGTGAAAAACTATTTGTACAATCTTTCGACCATAACCTACAAATAATACGTAATTATCTTTGCACCGAGTGTAACAGGAGGAATAAACATTGCATTTGGCTAAAAAATTCACCAGAAATAGTTTGGAGTAAAAAAAAACAATGTATTAAGTGTGTTAGTATGTATGTATTAAATGTATAGTTCAAAAACAGATAAATAAATTCTAAGTTCAGCATTTTTCATAATCATATCATTTATCATAATAATGATAATAATTAATAATGCTAACAATAATAATTGTAATAAACCGTGACCAGATTATCCTTTATATACATCTTTTTCTAAAAAGAATTTAACTTTACATTCACATAACTTTCTCTACATATTTTGCAACAACTATTCTAGCAAAAATGTGTTCTTCTGCTTAGTTTATGCTAATCAAGATAAATATTGCAGAAATCTCTATTTTTATTGCTCCTTTTAGATAGAAGGGGAATACGGTATTTTCTAAGCTTATTGTTAGCAGAATCGTTATGGTTTCATACCGAATTTCATTGTAAAGTTGGTAGTAGTAACTTAATAACAGCATCTCTACTACTTAGCCGTAACGATACATAGAGAATAGACCAAAAGTGATAGTTCTAAATATTAAAGAGCGTGTCGCTCTGTGCTGGTATTTAAATCCTTTCTCTTTGCATGGCCAGAATGGAAATAAGTGAATAGCGGCTTGCCGTTTGAGGAAAGTATTAGAAAATTTAAACCAATAAAAAAGGAAAACATCGGAAACGGTTAACTTCACAAAAAATGTATAAGACATAAATTGTGTGCTTTAACTATATCTATGTTTTATGTAGAAAAATTTTGTCTATTTCTTATGGTTTACCAATTATGCAAAAGTCATCCACAAAATTCAAGATATATATTCCATTTGTAGTGTTAGGAGTTGGGACAGTTTCTTGGAAATCTTTTGATACTCTTGGTATTTAAAGGTATTTTTGTTTTTGAGTTTTACTGTTCACAACAAATACCTACACTTACACACACGGAGAAGTTTCCAAAAATTGTTATTTTGGATTCAGGGGGTCTCAAAACATACACTTCCGCTGAAATATACATAGTAGTTTTGGATGGGAGGTAATGCTTGTACTACTTAATATACGTAGCAGAGAAAATTAAAAGTGTTGTGGTGCAGCATATAGAACATCCAACAGAAGGATACCTCTCAAACTGTGATCTACATGATATATACTTCTCAGGAAGAAGAGATGACAGCCTCAGGAGGCTACAGACCGCAGGCAGACAGCCCACAGCGAGGCACGGAAGTCTCTAGCATTTCTAGGTTCTGAAATGCGACTCACTGCTAGAGTCCGCCTCTCACCTAGACGGTCCGGGTTCGATCCCAAGCAACCGCATGTGAGATTTGTGGTGGACAAAGTGGCGTAGGGGCGGTTTTCTCCGTGTTCTCCGGATTCCCCCGTCATCGCATTCCACCGGTGCTCCATCTTCATTCCATTATCATCAGTGCCATCGCCTTCGGTGCCACAAGTAGTAAAAGCGGGCGTTAAACACTGTTAAAAAAACACCCAAGAATTTGCCTAGCAAAAAGGGAAAACTCGAAACCCCGAAGGCTAAAATTGTGCCGGTATTACTTAAAAATACTAAATAATTTTCAAATTCACTTTCAAAAAATCAATAACAGTATATAAAAGATTCCCATAGTGTAATTAAAATTAAGAAATACCTGCAGAACAATTTCTAATGTTGTAATAGTAAGCTGAAATTAAAATTTTGGAAGCGATACGGTAAACTGTAGGCTTCATGAGACATTTTATATTAGCTTATAAAAATGTATTATTTATTAATAATAATTAATATCTTAACAACTAATTGACATACAAGGTTTAAATTTTGTGGCTCTAGACCTAGCTATATTAATGTTCTGGCTATATAGTAAAAGGTTAAAGAAGTCAGAAGAAAACTGTGGGGTTTTGGATTTTATAAGTGCAAATTTTAAATATACAAATCACAAAAACAGAGTTTCCAGTTCAGCGCATACTTGGAGCGAAATTAATTGATTGCTGCTTCGAATAACTGATAATATAAAAGTCACATATTGAGAACTCTAATGTATTCTAATCGCATGACTTTCTCTACCTATTCTGCAACTAATTATTCTTACTATACCTCATTTGCTATCTCCTTCATGCTAAACAAAACAAATGATAAATAAATAATTATATTATTTATTTTCTTGTAGTTAGAAGGTAAATTAGACAATACAATAGGTTAAACCGATAGTAAAATATTTGAAGAATATTCGCTCTATGATGACTTTGGAAATTCGTTTTTTTTACATGACCAGGAAGGAAGAAAAAAGAAAGGAAAATCCGACTTCTTGTTTGAGTTTACTATAAGTATTGGAAAATAAAAAATAATTAACGACGAATACCTTCGATGTGGGTAAAACACGTATATGATATAAATTGCGTGTTTTAACGAGATCTACATTTTTACTTTCTCTTCACGCACTACGTTCATAGTGTACAGAGAAAATATTGCACTCCACCCAAAAATTCGATACCAAGATTTCACCGGAAATATATGTTTTAGGGTCCTTTATGCCCAAAAAGAGTATTTTCATAAAAAGATCCGTGTGTGTGTGTGCGTGTGTCCATGTGTCCGTGTGTCTGTGAACACGATAACTGAAAAACGAAAATTCGGTAAAAAACCAAACTTGGTATTTAAGTTTAGTATCTTCCAGGGATGCGACAGGAATATTTTGAGAAAAATCCCCACACCTCAAACTACCCTTTACATGGAACTTTTTTCGAAAATTTTGATTTTTGCAAAAATGGCTCTAACGATTTTGATTAAAATATCGTATATTAAATATATTTACCTGACAAATGAAATGTATATCTTGAATTTTCTGGGAATAGCCTCTGAAGACTACTTTATTCTGAACGAATTTACGGAATTTTGCATAACTGCTAAACCGTTAGACTTAGATAAAAGCTTACTACACAAGAAATGTAGAGCACGTTAAAACACACAATTTATGTTATATACATTATGTTCGTGGAGTTGATTCCTGTCAATATAAACAAAGGAGCATCAGTGACATAGCAACCAGCTTTTGGCTTTCACTTCAACCTATGGTACTCCCTTATTTCGCTTCTACTTACAAGGTAACAAGTAATAAACTATTTCTGCTAATTTGTTCACGAGTGACAGGAAGTAAATAAAGGCATAAGCTTTTTATCACATGTGAATGGTACACATGACTTTTTATATAGTGCGGTTTACCAGGATAGTTTGATGTGTGGGGGGGGGGATTTTCCTGAAAATCATCATGTCGCACCCTTGGAAGATACTAAACTTAAATACTTAGTTTTATATTAATGGAATTTTCGTTTTTGAGTTATCTTGTTCATAGCCATAGTCAGACACACATACGCAAATGTTTATCTTAAAATGCTTTTTTACTTTCTCTACCATACTACAATGTTATCAACAAATGTTGGAAAACGAATAGAATTCCTAAATGCTGGTACGATGCACACGTCATCAATATATTTAAAAAGGGCAAAAGAAATGTATGTAGTAATTACAGAGGTATAAGTCTCCTGAACACAGGCTATAAGCTGTATACAAAAATCATAAACAAACGTTTAAGTATAATTACAGAACCGTTATTATTAGAAAACCAAATGGGATTTAGAAAAGGACGATCCTGCACCGATAATATATTTTCTATTAACCAAATTATTGAAAAGAGAAGAGAATATAATTTAGAAACACATATAGCTTTTGTAGATTTAGAAAAAGCTTTTGATAAGGTAAGCAGAACTAGACTCTGGCATATATTAGATAAAAAAGGATACCCAAAACAATTGATAGATGTACTCAGGAATATATACCAAGAAACAAAAATAAAAATAGTTTTAGGAAATGGACGATTATCACAAGATATGATAATTAATAATGGTTTAAGACAAGGATGTAGTTTATCTCCGCTTTTATTTAATATCTATATGGATGATATTCTCAGAAAATTAAAAGATGAAATACCATTAGGAATAAAAATAAATAAAGATAATGCCTTAAATATGCTACTCTTTGCAGATGACATGATGTTAATACAAGACCGAGAAGATAAGCTGCAAATAAGTATGTACAAGCTACAAAAATTGATCCAGGATTATGGTTTAAGTATATCAATAGAAAAATCAAAGATAATGGCATTTATAGGAAAACATATAAAAAGATCAAAGATAGTGTTAAGCAATAAAGTGTTAGAACAGGTGATAAAATTTAACTACTTGGGTTGTAATGTAACCTTTAAGACAAACAATGAAGAAATAAATAATAAAGTGAGTAAGTTCCAATATATTTGTGGAGTAATAGCTCGTACCTTAAAAAGGAAAACCCGAAAAGATACAAACCTAAAATTCTATAAGACAATGGCTGTTCCAGTTTTACTGTATGGTTCGGAGACATGGACTCTTAAAAAGAAAGATTGGAGCCAAATACAAGCGGCAGAAATGAAATATCTCCGAGCAGTAAAAGGTTGCACCAGACAAGATCATATTAGAAATGAAGACATAAGGAAAGAATTAGACATTTTTTGCTTAAAAGAAAGGATACAAATAAATAGAGAAAAATGGGAAAGCCATTTACAAAGAATGGATAACTCTCGCATTCCATTTCAATCATACAAATACAAACCTCTAGGCTACAGAACGATAGGAAGACCAGTTAAAAGATGGGAAGAAATATGAGGCCGGAACAGGAGAATCCTCCTAATCCATGAAGAGTTGATGATGATGACTACATATGGAGAAGGTATTGTATTGCACCCAAAAATTCGATACCAAAGTTTCACCGGAAATACGTTTTGGGACCCTCTGAATAAAAAAAAAAACAGTTTTAAACAAATTTCGTGTGTGTGTGTGTGTGGGCAGCATTGCTCAAAAACGAAAATTCCACTAAATACCAAACTTCATACTAAGTTCCCTATCTTCCAAGGATGTGACACGAGGATTCTCAAGAAAATCCCCCGCCACCTCCAACTACCCTTTACAAGAAAACATTTCGAATGTTTTAATTTTCTCAAAAATGGCAAAAACTATTTTGATTAAAATTTCTTATATTTAAGATGTTTGCATGACAAATAAAATATTTATCTTAAATTTTATGGGAATAGCCTCCAAAGACCCCATTTTTCTGGATGAATTTCTTTGAACTTTCCATAAGTAGAAAACCGCAAGAGATACGCAAAATTTTACTGCACAAACAATGTAGAGCTGCTTAAAACACACAGTTTATGTCGTATACATTTGTTCCCTGGATCTGACCGTTTTCGAGATATACTTTGTTATTGATTTCAGTTTTAAAATACTTAATTTTTTCTCATACGGGATCTTGTCAACTCCTGACCAAAGAAATTGATTTCAATCCCTTAGCAACCACATTTTAAAACATGTGACTGTCGGTTTATCCTAGTGTATTCCGTTATTTCCCATCTACTTACAAGGAAGTAATAAGACCATTTCTGCTAATGTTTATCTCGCTTAGCAATAATTTGTTACAGAGATGTAGAGAGGAAGTCATGTGAATGGAATACATCAGATATTTTCTCTAACTTTGTACTAAATAGAAAATGTGGAAAGGCCCTGCTGGTATAACAATTTTTTTGAGTGAGCACCTCCGAGTGCTGCTGTATTTTTGGCAAGCACTTTGCAGACGTGGGGACGGCGCCTGCAACGCCAGGTGGCGGACCTCTCAGCTTATCGCCTCCAGGGGCGACACGCGCTTTTAGGACGACGTCTTTTGATAAAGCTCTGGCAAAGATCTGCAGGCGCCACAAACACTAGATAACTTGGACCAGTAGCAGCTACTTGCTTTCAAAATGTAAAGGGTGCAAAACAAAAGCTTAAATCACCTACAGGTTGTAACGAAAACATATGTCTCTGCAGCTTCCAGCTCTAGGCTTAAGGCTTGCTTTCCTTCAATCTAAAAACTGAAATGAACTGAACTAGTATTTAAAACTAAAAAGTTATATTCAGTACAGTTCAGTTGTGCTTTCCTAGAAAACTGAACTGAAAACTGCACATCATTAAAATAGCTGAAGAATGGTTGAGAAGTAGCAGTGAAGAAAGTGAGTGGGAATTGAATACTTTGATGTTTTTTTGGACGATGAATTAACAGATAGTACTGATAATGAACAAAGCTACTACATCACGAGGTTAACCCACCATAATGCCAGTCTGTTGTACTGCACTTTATTCCAGAATCTTTGTACTTATTTAAGAGCTAAAACTGACTGAAAATTATTAAACATTATACAGTAAATCTTATTTACTTACTTGATTTTCCCAATTCTCTCCCAACTCCTTCCAAAGCCTCTGTTTCTTCTCTATATTTCTATACTCGGCATGTTGTACGTTGTATAAAAGTTCCTTATGACGAACAAAGTCAATTATTTTCTCTTCCTCAATAGGTAAAAATATTTAAACCAAATTACAAACAAATATCGCAATTATAACCTCACTTATGCTACCTCATCTGAACTGAACTGAAAAAACGACTTCCACCGTAATTTTCCCCGCCTAGATTTCTAGTGGAAAACTTAAAATGTCTAGTGACAAACGAGAAAGGAGAGATTCAGTTCAGTTCAGTTTCGTTAAGTTCTCGGCCGGAGAAAAGCACTTCCATAATAAACAATGGCACAGTTCGTGATCTCGTGATGTAAACTAAAAAATATTCAGTTATCAGTTTTATGTTCAGTTCAGTTTTCAGATTGGAAGAAAGCAGGTCTTTAGACAGGGAAATTTTTCTCCAATTAGAATCTCTCTACCCTCATGGGTCTGGAACTATATGTGACAGATGATGTTGGTGTATTTTTGTTAAATGATTTTAAAAAATCTGGTAAGGAACTTACATGACTTTCTCTACATCTCTATAACAAATTATTGTTATAATGCTTATTATTATGTCTACTTCATGCTAATTGAGATAACATTAGCAGAAATAATCTTATTACTTACTTCCTTGTAAATAGAAAGGAAATAAAGGAATGCATTAGGCTAAAGTGATAGTTAAATATTTTAAAAGCTGTTGCTATGTGATTGAAATTCCTTTGTTTGTATGGTCAAGAGTTTGACAAATTCCGATATGAGAAAAGTATAATTATTTTAAAGCTGAAAACAATAACAAAGAATATCTCAGAAACGGTTAGCTAAAATAATAATAATAATAAAAAACGGTATGACATAAATTGTGTCTTTAACGAGATCTACATGTATTTATTTTTGTGCAGCAAGTTTTTATCTGTCTCTTACGGTTTACCAGTTATTCAAAATTCAGAATAAAGTGACTAATTCTAAATAAAATTTCCCACAGATAATAATCACCAGCAGTTACATCTGGAGAGCCAGTCAAATACTCTTGTCATAAATACCTCTTATAATATGAGTTAACGGTCTTTTTGGAATACTTTATACGACAGCTATTATCTCGTGTAACTTTCCTTAGAACTGTTGGCTGTCTACATTTCTGTTGTGTAACACAGGGCAGTCAGTTTAATTGTTGTAACATTTAAACCGAGGATTTGTTAGGAACTGTGATATTAGGGAATTTCTATGAATTTAAGCTGATATTCCACATGTGACCCTCTGTAAGTGATTGAGCTGGGCTACCGCAGACGTTTTCTTTGTAATAGTGCTACTGCTAGATTGAGACGAGTTTGGTAATTGCTTTTGAAATAATTTCATTAATGGTGTTGAAGATATTACTTGTACGATTCTCGAGCAAGGCCTCCTGAAACGCCGTTTTATTCCCAGGCTTCATGGCCTACATTGATAGCACGGGCTCGAAGGCGTGTACAATTCATGCACACATATACTAGTGTCAGGTATAAAGTATCAGAAAAAAAAACAATTAGACAAGGTTTCCGTTAAAAATGCTAGTGGGGCTGGAAGACAAGGGAGATAAAAAGAGCAGGCAGGAATGATGAGCGTGCCAAATGGGTTGTGATATATAGAGTTTATGGGTTGGCTCCACACACTCGGCAATAATTGAAAACCACATATCATGTCCTACCCCCTCGCTAGCGCGCTCAACCCCGGATTTAATTTGTGATACAGACATTGCGCGAGCGAGTGCGGATACAAAATCCTCTGTTATTAGGGTGGGGGACAGTGGCGTAGGGGTGGGGAAAAATATCGATACTTATCCGCACGCCCCGGCCGAGCTTCGAACTGGCGTGAGATCAACCTGAAATTTCGGCTTCACTCGGAGAGAAGTCTGGGCTGTATGAAAGATGTCTATTGTTGTGGAGTGAGAATATGCTGGGGGCCGAGGTTTATCCCGGGTGGGGGTAAGGTTGGTGTCGGGATAGTTTTTACTTTCTCTAACACGTACGCACAATGTACATGTAGGTATATTGAATTCCACGTAAAAATTCGCTACCTATAGTCCAAAAATACAATTTAAGGTCCCCTGAATCCATAAAAAACATTCTTAGAGAAAAGTACGTGTGTGTGCGAGTCTCCATGCGTCTCTGTGTGGACAGCATAATCAAAAACGAAAAGTCCGTTATATAACAAAACTTAGAATTTAAGTTTAGTATTTCTCAAGGATGGACACTAACCTTTATATAGAATTTTTTTCTAAAAGTTTTATTATCTTAAAAATGGCTAAAGATTTTGATAAAAATATCATATACTAAAGATATTTACATGGCAAATTAAATATTTATCTTTAATTCGCTGGAAATAGCCTCTGAAGACCTCTTCATTCGGAATGAGTTTTGCATAACAGGTAAACCGTAAGGTATAGACAAAAATTTATTCCACAAAAAATGTACCTAGTTCTCTTCAAAGCACACAATTCAAGTCCTATACATTTTTGTTATACAGCAAACAATTTCCGAGATACACTTACCTTGTTAGTGGTTTCAGTTTTAAAATGTCTACACTTTTCTCAAACAGGAAGACGACTGTGTATCTTGTGTTTTACTCCTAGCCATGTTAAAAGGCAAATTTCAATGTCAGTCGCATAGCAATAGCTGTTAAAGCATTTGACAAGTGCATTCCCTTAATCGCTTTACCTCACAAGGAACTAAGTAATAAGACAATTTTGTTAATGCTCATCTCGATTAGCATGAAGTAGAAAGGCGAATAACCTTTTGTAGGAAGTTTGATGCAGACTAAGCAGAAAAAGTCATGTGGATGTGTCAGATTTTTTACTGTCTTTACCAGCATAGTAAGCAGAGGAAGCATTGCATTCGCCGTCTTCTTCATCTTCCACAAGGAATGGGCTAGTTGACCCGTTCCATCCTCGATTAAACACATCACTCCGATATATTCTTGTTCCTTCTACTTGGCGATATCCTTTAGGTTTATAGTTTAATAAAATGTTGGTATTATGTGTGTTTCATCCTTAATATTTATTGCTGTCAAGTACTTTTAATTTCATTGTTGCTTTTTTCATTTAGCATTGTTTTCCATAAAAAAAAATGTTATCTAGATTTCACCTGAAATGCAGGTAATAGGGATCCATGAAAAAAAATCTAGAAAAATTAGCTGAAACAGTCTTATTACCTTCTTCCTTGTAAGTACAAAGGAAATAAGGGAGTAGCATAGGTTAAACCGATAGTCAAAAGCTGGTTACTATGTGACTGAAGTTCCTTTGTTTGTATGGACATGAGTTGACAAATATCCGTATGAGAAAAGTTAAGATTTTTGACCCTGAAAACAAAAACAAGGAATATATAAAAAACGATCAACTCCAAGAAAAATGTATACAACATAAATTGTGTGTTTTAATGTGCTTTATATTTTTTGTGTGGTAAGCTTTTGTCTATCTCTTACGGTTTAGCAGTTATACAAAATTCCGGAATAAAGTAGTCTTCAGAGGCTATTCCCAGAAAATTCAAAATATACATTTTATTTGTCGGGTAAATATCTTTAATATACGATATTTTAATCAAAATCGTTAGAGCTATTTTTTAGAAAATCAAAATTTTCGAAAAAAGTTCCATGTAAAGGGTAGTTATGGGTGGGGGGATTTTTCTCAAAATCCTCGTGTCGTATCCCTGGAATATTCTAAACTTAAATACCAAGTTTGGTATTTTACCGACTTTTCGTTTTTGAGTTATCGTGTTCACAGACACACGGACACACACGGACCTATTTCTCAAAATACCTTTTTAGATAAAGGGGACCCTAAAACATATATTTCCAGTGAAATCTCGGTATCGAATTTTTGGTGCAGTGCAATACCTTCTCTATACACTATGTACATAGTTTGTATAGAGAAAGTAAAAATCTTGCATTATTCGTAAAAAATTAAAAGTATATATAGGTATTTAATTTTCCATCGAAATATTTAAAGCATGTGTAAAATCAACCGTATTGGAGTATTTTTGACAATGTAAAATTACAAAAAAAGTTCTATGTGAAGAGTGGTTGTTTTGGGGCTGAGGGTTTGTTCAAAATCCTACCGTAACGCGTGAGACTCGCAGTCGGAGGGTGTTCGGAGCTTAATTGCCATTGGTCGCTCATCCTAACCTTAGGGTTTTCTGGCTTATCCCTGGTCGGAAGGCAAATTTTCTTTGACATATCCCTTTTCCTTCTCAGGTTCCAAATGTGATGTTCTATATTTCGTACACATTTCCTCCGTGGTCACTAGAGAACTATCTAGATTGTATGGCAAACACTCTGGGAGATTCGGACGGTGGGTGCGGACTTCTGCTCATCTTTGTGGTCTGTCTGCTTCGTGTAATCCCCTGCGGTTCCCTCGCTTCATCCATTCTTCCTGAGGGGTGGAACAAACAACACAGTTTTATAGGAGGTGTCCATTCCCATTTTGTATACCCAGCATGCTGTTCTTCATGTCGTATCCTTCTAATTCAATACTACGTGTATTGGCTGTCTCTCATTTAGATTTTAAGTGGGATGTTTACATACAAAAATACGTACGTGTAACTTTGTATGTCCTAGAAAACTTGTGATTCTTGCTTTATTTCCCCCTTTTATTGCAATGGCATATTACCACTAATACACATTGTCCTGGATCATATAAGAATAAAATGGTACTAAGGAAATATGTTTCTAAAATATTACACTCTTAACTCACTTTACCAAGTGATTAAAAAATTAACGAACCCATTTAACAAAATTTTATTGAACAGTATTAATTATATTATGAGTGTATACAGAATTATATTATTTAAATTGCTTTCTTTTAAATGTTTCATTTATAAAAGATTCTGTAAATCTGATAAATAACTTTTAACAGGCTTAAATATTTTGCACACAACATCAAACGGGTTAAAAAAGAAAAAATGCAACAGCATTTACAGTGGTACGCTTGCGTTTATACACAGTTTTGTATCTGAAATTCGCCTCGTGACAACATATTAATTAGAGCCTTTAACAGAATGTTTACATAATAAAGATAGCTCAAGGTTGAAAACACACGTTGAACACTTTGCCAATTTAACTGCTAAATTACTAGAGGTTTTTAAATTTTGAAACTTCGAAAAGTGTCTGGTCACCAATGAATATGCCGATTCCATTTCTCTAAGGTGGTCTATCTCACTTCTATGGTGATTCTCCCTGGAACTGAGTCTTTGGGTGCACGTCGAAGTAGCTATGGTACGTGGTTGCTACCAAAGGTTATCTCGCCGCAATATTTGAGGGGAGCTAGAGACTGGCAATCTGCTGAAGGCCATGCGTCGTAACAAAATCCTTTTATTTCAGTACCTCAGCATGTTTCAAGATGGAAAGATCAGGCGAAGGGACGGCGAGCGTGGCTTTTGGCGATTGAGTTTGTTTTGTGGATCTGTCGGCCTGATATTCGGTGTATGACGACCATAAGAGAGGCATTTCTGTTGGGGAAAGTAGACATTGAGGAGCCTACCGGGGACAGAAGACGTTAGAGAGACCCGAGTCGGCCCAGGAATTGGTCTATCCATTATCCAAATTTTACTCCTTCCTCTGGAGATTCTAGAAGCATAAGAGTGGCTATGGGATTAAGTGTCGAAATGCTCCTCCGCTTCCTGATAAACGTATTATAGGACCGTGTAAGAAATAAAGCCATTATAGAGTATCTACATATTTATAATTTAACTGATTAATTGAAAGAATAACATAACCTGTAAAAAAAGATATTAAAAGAATGGACAAAGAAAGAATACAATTAAAATTATAAAATAAAGGGAAACGGAAGGAAAAGCTGGGCCTGAACAATGTGAAGTGAGAACGGGCAGTATGCTTAAACGTTGAGGTGAAGATTGTGATACCATAATATACACAGGTGGTATAGATTCTGTTGAGAATTCGCCAATATTTTTACCTTCGGTTCTACTTACGGCCTGTATGAAACATCGTGACATTCTATATGCGCAAGAGAGGAGAAGTGAGATTTGGGGGAGCAAGGGGTACATATCACTCTTACAGCAGGTGGAGTGGTCAGTGTTACCGCGCATCTATGCTTCAGGAGTGGGGAGTGACACGACGATTAACCCAAGCTGTAAGCAGTGGAAGTATTGTAATCCACCCAAAATTTCTATACCGAGACTCCCACAATGCAAATAAAACGAAAAGAATGTGTGTCATACCCCAGCATCCAGCATATTTCAAAAACGAAAAGTCGATTAAATACCAAACTAGTATCTTCCAAGGATGCGCAACAAAGATTTTCAAGAAAATCGTCCCATCCTTTATCCTTTACATATTTCGTTCTGAAAATGTTGATATTCTGAAAAACGAACATAACGATTTTGATTAAAATATTATATGTTTAATACAGGCAATTTATATCTTGACATTTCTGGGAATAACCTCTGAATCCCTCTTCAATCTGAATGATTTTATATAACTAGAACATGGTAAGAGATAGACAAAATCTTACTATCAAAACTTAGAACTCGTTAAAGTATACAACTTATGTCAATATCTATTTTTGCAGAGTTAACTGTTTCGGAGATATTCCTTGTTGATGGTTTAAACTTTTCTATACTGAATATTCATTTTCATCAGTGATTTTCCGCGAGCAAGAATGACATCATAGTTGATTGGTGAGCCTACATTGGAGCTGTATAGCACTCTCTATCTAAAAGGCCCTCTAATTAGAAAGTACTGTAATGGTTTGCGGAGGAAAAAACAAACCACAGCGCTCCGGAAGCGTTACTTTGCTAATATAACCACCCTCACACCTCCAGGCGCAATAATGAACAACATTCAAAGTTTGCTCTGTTCTTTGCTGACCAGCTGAATACGAACCGACATAGCTTGTGTCTGTAGCTGAGCGCTGGTATCGTTCTGGTATCAAATAGGAGTGATTTATAAATATGATATAAATTTAGCTACATAGAACGAATACCTACTTCGAATTATCAAGTGCGTACACCTGCGCTAGAGGAACGGCATTCAAATTACCCCATCAAGATGCCATCACATTAAGTATGATCTTCTGATACTAGATGCACACTAGGCACATAAATACGCTTCATAAACGACAACATCGATGACATTTTTTGCGCAGGAATTCACGGATAAAATGAATATCCAGTAGTTATACTTTTCTCAAATGGAAACAATTCCTTGTCGTTTATTCTGGAGAATAATAGCTTCCTATACAATTAACTGGTTGCCAAAAGGACAAAGCATACAAAAACACTATAAATATGAAATGAAATTACATAAATAAAATTTAGGGTTAACAATAAAAGTCATAATAACATCGCATAAATATACATATGAAGAACTATTAAATGATTAGATGTGCACAATACGTTATACACAAGAGTATGAGTAACAATGATTTCTAAAATTGCAAGTGATCCCTTAAGAGCACTAAGCACTATTTCGTAAATAAATGAAATTTTTAACGAATTTTTTTTCAAAAAAATCAACGAAGAAACGAGGAACTGTCCCACGTGCACCGATCAGCAGGCCTATAACCTCTAGATTTTTGAGTCGTGCAAAGAGAAAGGAATTTCAAAGCTATCACATAGGATCAACTCTTAAAATATTTCGCTTAGGCCTTTTGCATTCTTTTAGTCCCGTTATATTTTTAGGGATATATGTGTAAAAAAACCAATTTTACAAATGTTTATCTTGAATATCTTGAAGGAGAAAGGTATTAGTTGCAGAATAGGTAGTCATGTGAAGTAACGTGAATTTTGCACACAAATATTAACAGGAACGCAAGATCCCATGCTAAGTGAGGGAATCTAATCCTCAATCGGGTCCTCTACGCCACAGAACACCAAAGCCAAACGCTTTAGCAACCATGGCTACGAAGACCGGTCCATGTTAAGAAGGAAACAGCTCCGGAGTAATCTGCAGCCCAGTGGCAGTTTACAGCACGCCCCGCCACTGTACGGCTGCGACAAAAATATCTACAGTTATAAAACAAATCAGCTCCGATTTCACCAAAGCTAAAAATTCTCTCCCTCTTCGCCATAGCAACCGACCGGTTTCATTATTTCCTAAAGTAAACGTAAATTGAAAACAGTTGCAAATGAAGTTTTAGTATTGATGGAGGTAAGCGCGGCAGGAAGCGCGTTGCAATAAAAAAAGAGGGGGGAGAACATTCTAATGTCCAATGGAGGACGAGGGAAGAAGCGTTATTGCTCCCACAGTTCAAACAAAACGCCCCTACGACATATTTATGCAAACAGCAGGGCTGCACTGCGTTTCGAACCGTTCACGAATCCTCAAACACGTAAGCAATGCCTATAGCGGCTTTTGTTTCACAGCTCTGCTGCTAAATTTAGTTATTCTTCTGTTTTCAGTTGAATATAGTTACTATTCTGTTTAAAATTAGCTTAACTAAGGCGAAGCATTCTTTAACATCTATGTATATACATTTTATAACGTATAACCTCTCCTTTTATCTTGCTACTTATAGTTTTAAAATGTTTTAAAGATTCTAATACGATAAATTTGCATGCTTTTCTGTATCCACTATCATTTGATTTTATATCTCTTCTGTAAAAGATTCTTACAAACGTTCATTACTTTCTCTGCTATTAATAGATATAGTAAAAAGATTAAATATTGATTTATCCAAAAGCTCGATATTGATATTTCATCGGAAGTACACGTTTATGAATTCTTTTAAGCTATAAAAGGGAATTTTAGAAAATTATTCATATGTGCACGTGCGCACGTGTGTGTATGTGTGTGTGTATGTGTGTGTGTGAAATGAAATATTATTTATGAACGCTCTTTAACTAGTGTGTTCTCAGAGTGTCATTCTAAATTGGGCATGAAAGAAGGATTAATTTTTCTCAGAGGCCTCTTTATCAGGTTTGAGGTTCTTTTACATGCCGTAAATCTATGACACGTGACCAACGGTTTTACTTCCCTTCCGAAGGAAACTATGCTAAGGATTTTTACGCCCAAAAAAATCCATCGTCCTCCGCCGGGTTTGAACCCGCGACCTTTGATATATAAAGCTAGTATAGTAACCACTACACCACGGAGGGCGACTGTGTGTGTGAAGCAAACTAAAAATCTATGTGTTACATTCATATATGGCTTTACCTACTCTCAACAAACTATTCTTACAAAAAGGTTTTCTTCCCTCTACTTTATAGTGATCGAGATAAACATTAACATAAATGATTTTAGTACATTATTCCTCGGAAATACAAGGAAAGTAAGCAAATACATTTTTTCAACCGGTCATAGCTCAAAAACGAAAAGTTAATTAATTAATTATTTATCAGGCTTGGTATTTAAGTTTAGTATCTTCCAAGGATATAAAATGGATATGTTGAGGAAAATCCCCCAACACAAACTATCTTTAACATAGAACAACTTTCAATTTTGTCAAAAATGGCTTTAACGATTTTGAATAAAATCGAATATTAATGATATTTACGCAGCAAATAAAATGAATTTCTTGAAATTTCTGGGTATAGCCTCGGACACCCTCTTTATTCTGGAGGACTTTTGCAAAACGGGTATACCGTTCAGACTTAAACAGAAATTGTAGATTGCGTTAAACCACACAATTTATATTAGATACATTTTTTTAAAGTTAACCATTTTCGAGACATTCCTTGAGGTTGGTTTGAATTTTAAAATATGTATACTTTTCAAACAAAGGTCGTCATTTGTTTCATATCTTTTTTTTTTTTCTCCTGGCTATGCAAAGATTATCGAATTTCAATCACATAGGAAGCAGATCTTAAACATCTCTTCAGTCTAGCGTAATCCCTTAGTTCTCTCCTACTTATAAGGGAGCACGTAATAAAACTATTTCTTCTAATGTTCATCTTGATTAGCATGAACTAGATAGTATAGATAGACAGTAGAAAGCAGAAGAATAATCTTTTGTTCGAATAGTTTTATTGCAGAAAAGGTAGAGAATATGATGTGAATTGCATACACCAGAGTTTTTCTTTATATCTAATATTATCTCGCTTATTAGTATTTATCATTAACAACGACGGTGCTTCCATCCTTATTGGTTATTCGCGAGCTCATTTATGAAATTTGGAAAATCTACAGACCGTATGTAAGACAACTTATTAAAATTATACCAGTTATTATACACAATAATAGTGATAAGTTTGCCATATACCAAAATTCTAGCTGGAATGTTTATTCAAATAATGATATTTGTTGTCAAAATTCATTATTCTAATAAAAATGGGCCACGTGATACATTTTTTAAAATATTCGCATAGTTTTACAGTAAATAAGTTTTAAAATAGATTTGTCATATTATATTTTTATATTAACTTTAATTAGTATAAAATATTATTACTTTTCGTACTCTCCAAAACTCTTTAATAATTTATTTATCAAAATTAGGGCATTACTTCAAAAATTAATACTGTCATTTCGTTAATGTGATTTTGGAGACAGTATAAACGGATTGAAACAAATTAGTGAAAACTTGCACCGTGTGGATCATTTTGAGTATGGAAGAGTGTTGGAAAATAGTTCGAGAAAATAAGGTTTAAAGTTGGGAGTGGCTATTATTAAGCATGCTCTTATCATCTATAGCTTTAGTGGGAAAAACGATATTTTCTCTTAAAGTTGTTTTATTTCGTTTCGTAGTCGGCTTACACTCCCCACATTTTTAGGGCTGGCACTCCTGGCACTTACAAGCAGATGCTTAGACGTAGCTAGGCATGAGCGTGAGGAAGTGGATGGTATGAAATGCAAGCGAAATGAATGATAAGAAAGGTGATGATGGAGCAATTGGTGAAATGAGTGGCGGGGGAAACCGGGACCCAGAGAAAACCCACCCAGACGCCGCTTCGTCCACCACAAATCCCACGTGCGCGCACTTGGGATCGAATCCAGGCCACCTAGATGGGAGGCGAGCTGTCTAACCATTTGGCCACGGCGGCGCCGCCTACATCATTTTATTATGAAACAATTTTTTAATTTTTTACAATTTTTGAACAAATTACGCAGATGCATCGCCTTAATTCCAACGTGAGCTTCAACCCATCCAAACTGTATTTTCTAGTTCTCACTTCCTAGGGATCTTTATTTGTTCTTTTATTTGTTCAGTAATATTGTCATGTTTAGAGTTATTATTTAACAACTGCAGTCTTAGAACAAAGTTACTATTTTATCATCTTCCTGGAGTTCTACCATGTAATTCAAAGTTTCTAAGGCTTTTAGTGACGCTCTACGTGCTAGACTCTAATCCCTAAAACTGCGGTTCAAACCCGGCGGATAATAATAGACATTTTTGAACGTAAAAAGCCTTAACATGATTTCCTTTGAAGGGGAAGTAAAACCGTTGTTCCCATGTAATGTTTATTTGTAGTAAAAGAACCCCATACCTTGGGGGGGAAAAAAGCCCCTGCACTAAATTCGCCACTTTTCACGTCCGCAAGTCTTGATTTCGCCCTACAGTGCAATGAGTTGACCCTTCGCCACAATGTGTACATAGGGCGAACTCGCGAATTAGAAATTCCCTGTTCAAGAAACCCTGTAAAGGCGGCCCTAATACGCCAACATGGCGTGCAGCTTAAATTGATGGGTTTCAGTTTTTCTATTCTTTCTGCCTAATTGTTAAAACATCTATCATTAAGTTTGTATTTATATTGGGCCTTTCGATAGTGAGTTTAAACATTAAACCGCTATAAATATTGCAATATTTGGGATAGAAAACAAAAAATAAAAAGATAACAGTGTTTGACAAAATGAGGTTTACAAAACATTGGGAAGATGTCCACCATTCCAGGATTTAAAATATAGCATTGTGTCTGCGACGCCATGCAAGATGGCATCCTTCGGTTGCAGTGGAGTTGTTGAAAGTGTAAGGCAAACTAGTTCTTTAAAATAACCCCTCAACCAAAGATTGGCCAGATTGATAACTGCATATCGTAGAGGATACATTGTTGGAAAGTGCCTACTGATGACATGATTGCCAAACATCTGTATAACTAATTGTGTTGTGAGGGTGCAGATATGGGGATTGAGCACCATCTTACAGAAGGTTATGTTTTCGATTTTCTGACTCCGAGGTCTAGGGATGACGAAGTTCCTTTAACATGTGTAAATGCACTTCGCGTTTACTCAAAAACCATGAAGACATTGTTGAATTAAATACTGAGAGTCATTTTCTGACTAAAGTCTGCAATTATGCATATTAATTTGACGGAGGACTCATCACATGGAAAACATTATTTTCATGCAAGATTTCGCTACACTTTACATATACGCCCTTGCAAAACAATTAAGTATGCACATGTATAGTGATCGTGTTATCGGTGGACATCCCAACAACGTGGCCTATGTGATCTAGCTAACTTTTGGTTTTGGGGTTACCATAAAGAATGAGTTTTCCTACGCATCTAACAATACCACTGAAAGATGCCATCTTGCCAGAAATTGCCAGTATGCCAAGACATTATCTACAAAATCCTATGCATGGTATCACAGAGTGCTATACATCGAAAATCTCAATGTTTTGTAAACTCCATTTTGTCCAGTACTGTGATGTTTTTATTTGTTTTTTCTTTCCTATCTCAAATCTCATAATATTTATAGCGGTTAAAGTTTGAACTAGCGTTTGAAAGACCCTATACTTCTATATTTGGCATACTCGTAGTTAGACACACTGCAAGCTGCGCTTTATGCCGAATAGACGTAAGTTTGTGACAGTTTGAGAAGTAAAAGATGTGAATGTTGAAGCTTGCATGCCGAGACACACTTAACTTGTACCGCGGTTGTTAATGACACTGCTACAGTAAGTGGATACTTGTGTGATATCAATCTCCGTTTTAAGTGGATCGCGTGCTGTAGTACCTGTTGGCACCGCAAGGTGGCTCCTTAAACTGCACCAGCACGAACAACCTACATTATTAAAATGGAAACCACAAGATAAATGTGACTCGGAGAAGCATTCAAAACATTAACTATCAAAAAAGTAAAGGAGTTTGCGACTAAAAACACAAGTAAAAATAACAATACTAAGCTTACAGTGATTATTTCACTTCAGCACCAATCTGGTAAAGAAATTCTTTCAAATTTAATCAAATATAGCTTTCAGTTTTATTTTAGTTTTATCTGTTTGAAATCATCAACTCGAGTGTTTCATAAATTGGTGGTATAAATAAAGTTATCTACTCTTTGCCTGTTGAACTTTTAGCACAATTTAAAATTTCTGATGTCAAATTTATTGTTCTAACATAAATTTTATAAGAAAAATGCTAAATTGGATAATTTTAAGTGAATTTGATTAAAACTGTTATAGTTTATATAAGTATTTTCATTTTTAAGTACATCAATCTTTAAAAACCAACAAAAATACTTTCGGCTACTTTTGGAATAAGACACCTGTGATGAAAATTTTGAAAAGGTTAAATTATGAACATAAACATTGGCTTTAAAAGCATTTCTTCAAAAATTAGTATTCTTTTTAATGTATACTCTACAGTTTTAAGAAAAAAGGTTTTAATGCATACCTTCCATTTTATATGTACCTACATACATACCTTTATACTGTAATAAATATATTTATTGACTCAAAGTGTAGTTACAAATAAAGTTTTAAATTCACTGCTGTAAATAATTCACTCGACGTTTCGACGTGTATCAGTTTACAGCTGCACACCCGCCGTCCATAGCTTGCGCACCACTGCGCGCTAATATTCCATTCAGTCATGGATCAGTACAATTCACAATTCCACAATGCACTTCTTCCTCCTTATATAGAGAGAAAATGACGTCACAAAACTTATGGAAACTTGTCGAAGTAGTAGAAATCGAGCTTGGAGAACAATCGAAGAGTTCCTATTATATCCTCTTTCATGTTGTTTACGCGTCCCAGCTGCAATGACACACATTCCAACTCTCGCCGCCTAACAGAGCGAACATGAGAGGTCGCGCACACGGACGACACTGTCACACTGCTCCCTCCTCAGGGCTGGTCGTCCCACCAGCGCAATCATAGAGGTCAAGACGATCCAAATAGCTACCGGTTACTTCCCTCGAGGTAGCCTTTGGATGCGTTGACATTTATACTCTTCACCACAAGACACGGCCCTTGCTATGGTTGTTGAAGCTTGGGGCAGCATCCCTTGTTCCGGATAGGGTGATATAGCCACAGCAGATCACCTTGCCGGAAACCTTGTCTGTTGGCCTGACGGGCTACCTCATACATGTTATGAAGTCGTCTACGAGATGCTCCATATTGTCGACTGTTGGCGATTCGTTCCAGGAGGACTCCCAAACATCAGGTCGCAGTTCTCTGCCAAATACCAAATGCAACCCGGTGGTGTCGTGGGTTGAAAAGTGGTAGGCCATCAAGAAAAGTGGCACCCTCATATCCCAGTCTCACTGGTGATTGGCCGCAATCTTCCTCAAATGTTTTTCTAGGATCTTAATGTGCCGCTCAACCATGCCGTCTGACTGTGGGTGACGAGGCGCGTCTTGTGCACTCCCAGTTACTCCAGTGTTTCCCTCGTGAGGTTGGACTCAAAATTGGTACCCTGATCACTGCATAGCTCCATTGGTACCCCATAGCAACAAACACTTCCTCCACAAGGCAGATCGCCATGGTTTTGGCCTCTTGGTTAAGGATGGCATACACCTCCGGCCACCTATTTATGCTTTTACTGGCATTCTTTTTGTTAATTTATCACTATTTACAAATACATAAGTAATCCATGAGTAAATAAGATAATAGCATCAATATATTTTTTGAATGCTTATTTTACAGTACATCTTACGCAACGTCGTGCCTTAGATGACATTGGCATTTTCTGTAAATATGTTTCTTTTCCGGTCGTCTCCTTAGCGCGGTGGTAGCGCAGCTGCCTACCAAGCGGGAGACCTGGGTTCGATCCCCAGTACCGGCGTGGGGATTTTTCCCCCGTTGGGAGACCTGGGCCGGGGTGCACTCAGCCTCGTGAGGTCCCTGGGGGGCCAATTGATGGAGAAGTAGCGGCTCCAGGTCGTGAGGACCGCATTAACCGGCCGGGAGGGGCTTGAGGCGCTGACCACGTCTCACCCTCCAATATTGCACCCCATCCATGACGTCTGTAGTGGACCGAGATCGGGGACGCAGCGACCAAGGTTCCCCGTGAGCTGTCGTGCCATGGAGTTATGTTTCTTTTCCATGTTAAGGTTAAACCAAAAAGTTTACACACGTTTTACTTTCATGTGCAATTTAAAGTAATTGGCACGAATTGCAACTGTTACTTGGCTAAATGCCGCTGGGTTCCTAAGTGGTTTTCCCGGGGCTTCAATACGAATGCTGGAGGTTTTCCTCTACCACGGATCCTCTCCCTTCTCTCATTTCATCTCCTCTTTCTCTTCATCTTTCAGATCTGGTTTCTGATGGTTCTGTGACATGTGGACAGATGGCACGGATGGTTCTTCACTCACTGCCCTTGGAGCTTAACTTGAACCGTAAGGATCGTTTCGTCTCTCTCTCTCTCGCTCTCTCTCTCTCTCTCTCTCTCTCTCTACGCTGTAGTTCCTGAGATTTCAGAAACTGTTTTATCGCATGAAGGAATATATGCATATGTCAAATACGGGACAGTTGGACCACCTGGTATATTTGCTTTGAAAACCAATATGTATGTATGACTCACGAGAAATAATAGAATAGTGATTTATCACTTAAAAATTGTGATAAGGTATTGAAAATAATACCAATGAATATATTGGAATTCTTTAATAACAAAATTATTATTATTATTATTATTATTATTATTATTGTAATTATTATTATTCACCTGCTTATCCTCCTCATATGGAAGACTTATACCCCGTCAGGACTTATAACTGATACCTGGGAGCAGATGGGCTATGGATTGGATGGAATATCCTGGGATGGCAGATCAGCGCAATTCCTGATATGTAGGTGAAGAAGCACATGATATGAAATGTAAGCTAAATGAATGATAGGAAAGGTGATGACGGAGCAATTGATTGAAAGAGTAGTGGGGGAAACCGAATGACCCGAAGAAAATCCGCCCTTACGCCGCTTAGTTCACCACAAATCCCACTTGGAATTGAACCCCATAGCCTGCCAACTATGTATGAGGCAAGCGGTCTAAACATTCTACCAATACCAACATTAAAAACATCAACTACATGCTTTAACAAAATTGTCATTTTGGCTGTTTACTAAGTTGGCTGTCTCTTATGGTATAAGGTATAAAAATCTTCCAAATGAAGAGGACTTCACATTCTACTTCCAGAAAGTTCACGATGTACATTTTATTGTGCATGCATATATTTTTAAATATGTAGGCAGTAGCTTAATCGTGAGAGAGTAAGGATCATTAAAATCCTGCCCACAATAAAAGAAGGGAAATAGGACAAAAAATAAATGCTGTTTACAGATACTGTCAAGTCAGCAGTCAAAGCGAGTTTTATGTCCTTTGTTAAGGAGATTACTGCGCTGCTGCGATTAGCGACGGTCGTAAACCCTGGCGGCAGGCTTTTGAATGATAAGATGGGCCCTTTCACTTGACACACATTAGGCCTCTGTGCAAGATAGCAGCCGAATATGTGGGAATATAGCCATAGATCTTCTTACATGATTCAATTCATTTGGGTCAAAATAAATATAAAGTTTTCCCTTCATATTTTATATAGCGCCCTTTAATTTCTATAGTCATAACTCTGGCTTTGCTTTACAAACAACTGCCGGTGTTTTGTCCCTGAACTGCAGGTTTTTACTTTTTCTACACGTTCTATGTATATAGTGTGTATAGAGAAGGTTTTTTTTTTTTTTTACTGTTTCATTTATATAGCCCCCTTTAACATCTAAGGTCATATCGGGGGCTTTCCACTTTGAAACAACTCGTTGTCTGTAGGTTCTTTTTTACGTTGGTTTTTAACTCATTTTGTTTTACTCAAACACGCACACATTACACTCACATACAAACTTCCAGACTCTGTGGGGCATAAGAAATAATTCTAGCTAAAGAAAAATTCCCCACACCAGGCGGGAATCGAATCCGGGACCCCCGGGTGAAAAGTCAGCTCGCTGACCACTCGACCACGGAGGCAGTCAGAGAAGGTAGTGTACTGAATCCAAAAATTCAATACCGAGATTTCACCGGAAATATAAGTTTTGAGACCTGATTCCAAAAACAAATCTAATGTGTTTCATTGACATGACTTTCTCTACATCTCCGCAACAAATTATTGTTAAAAAGGTTATGTTTCTATTTACTTCACTCTAATCGAGAAAAAAATAGCAGAAATCGTCTTATTACTTGTTTCCTTGTAAGTAGAAGCGAAATAAGGGAGCAGCATAGGTTAAGTTGACAGCTGGTTGCTATGTGACCGAAGTTCCCTTGTTTGTATCGTCAGGAGTTGACAAATTCCTGCATGAGAAAAGTATAAGTTTTTCCAAGCTGAAACCAAAAACAAGGAATATCTCAAAAGCGATCAACTCCACGAAAAAAAAACATGACATTAATTGTGTGTTTTATCCTTTTTTGGCTATCTCTTACGGTTTGCCAGTTGTATAAAATTCACAAAAATTCATCCAGAATAAAGTAGCCTTCAGAGGCTATTCGCAGAAAATTCAAAAAATATATTTTATTTGTCAGGTAAATATCTTTAATATACGATACTTTAATCAAAATCGTTAGAGCCATTTTTGAAAAAATCAAAATGTTAGAAACTTTTTCCATGTAAAGGGTAATTGGTGTGGGGGAATTTTCTTGAAAATCTTCGTGTCGCATCCTTGGAAGATACTGAACTTAAATACGAAGTTTGGTATTTAACGGATTTTTCGTTTCTGAGCTATGCTGTCTACAGACACACAGACCCACAATGATATTTTTCCAAAAATTTTTTTTTTTTTTTGGATTCAGGTGGACTTAAAGCATGTATTTCCGGTGAAATCTCGGTATCTAATTTTTGGGTGTAATGCAATACCTTCTCTATACACAATGTACATAGTACGTGTAGAGAAAGTAAAAAGCATTTTCAGAAAAATATTCGCGTGCGAGTGTGTGTGTGTTTGTGGGCAGCATAGCTCCAAAAGAAAAGTCTGTTCAATATGAAACTTGGTATTTAAGTTCAGTATCTTCAAGGATGTGAAACTAAGATTTTCAAGAAAATCCCCCCACCTCCAACTACCCTTTATGAGAAAAAATCTAATGTGTTTCATTCACATGACTTTCTCTACATCTCCGCAACAAATTATTGTTAAAAAGCTTATGTTTCTATTTACTTCCCGCTAATCGAGAAAAAATTAGCAGGAATAGACTTATTACTTGCTTCCTTGTAAGTAGAAGCGAAATAAGGGAGTACCATAGGTTAAAGTGATATTCAAAAGCTGGTTGCTATGTGACTGATGTTCCTTTGTTTGTATGTACACGAGTTGACAAATTTCTGTATGAGAAAAGTATAAGCTTTTTTAAGGCTGAAACCAAAAACAAAGAATATCTCAAAAACGATCAACTCAACGAAAAAAATGTACATAACATAAATTGTGTATTTTAATCTGCTCTACATTTTTTGTGGTACGCTTTTTACCATCTCTTATGGTTTAGCAGTTATGTAAAATTCCATAAAATTTATCCAGATTAACTAGTCTTCAGAGGCTATTCTCTGAAGATTCAAGATATACATTTTATTTGTTAGATAGCTATCGTAAATATAAGAGATTTTAAGAGAACCGAATTTAAATTGTTTTACATTGCGACCGTTTTTAAAATATTTGACTGTCGTTTTAGTCAAGCGTGTTCCCTTATTTCCCTTCTATTTACAAGGAAGCAAGTAATAAGACCAATTCTGCTTATTTTTATCTCGATTAGCATGATGGAGACAAAAGAATAATATTTTGTAAGAATATTTTGTTTGTGGAACAGCTAGAGAAAGTCGTGTGAATGGAGTACATCAGATTTTTTTCTCTCTTTCTTCAAATTTTCATTACAAATTTCACAGGAAATCGAATCGATAGTCAGGTGTTTAAAAGTAGCATGGATTGTGTTGGCCTTGAAATAGCCATTAACAGCGAAAAATAACTGAGTGGCGTCAATATTTAAAAATCTGATGTGTTCCATTCACATGGCTTTCTCTACATCGCTGTAAAAATTATTGATAAAAAGCATATTCTTCTATCTACTTTATGATACTCGAGATAAACGTTAGTAGAAATTTTCTTCATTACTTGCTTCCTTGTAGGTAGAAGGAAAATAAGGGAACACACTGGTTAAAACAAATGTTAAACCTTTTAAAAGCTGGTTGCCATTGGTTGAAATCCGTTTCTATGTAGGGTCAGGAGTTTATAATTTACCGTGTGAGAAAAGTTTAAGTATTTTAAACATCAAACACATAACAAGGAATATCCCAGAAAGTGTCAATTCCACGAAAAAGACGTATATGACAAAATTGTGTGTCTTAACGTGATCTACATTTTTTGTGTAGTAAGTTTCTGTCTATGTCTTACGGTTTATCAGTTATGCAAAATTCAGCAAAATGCATTCAGATTAAAGAGAACTTTAGAGCTTATTCCCAGAAAATTCTATATATGCATTTTATTTGCCATATAAATACCTTTAATGTAAGTATTTTAATAAAATCGTTAGAGCAATTTTTATGAAAATCAACATTTTCGAATTTTTTCCACGTTTTTTAGTTTGGGGTGGGGGAATTTTTCTCAAAATCTTCATGTTGCATCTCTGGATAATATTACTTAATTAGCAAGTTTGGTATTTTACTGACTTTTCGTTTTTGAATTATCGTGCTCACAGACACAGGGCCTTTTTCCAAAAATGCTTTTTTATACAGGGGACCCTAAAACATGTATTTCCGGTGAAATCTCGGTATAGAATTTTTTGGTGGAATGCAATATCTTCTGTATACACTACGTACATAGTATATGTAGAGAAAGTAAAAATATGACAACTTGAAAGAACTATTCAAACCAACGAATCTCTTGAAGCCATTAAAATATTATATTAAAATGTATTTATTTTTACTTATTTGCTAGAGAATGTTGTACATAATAAACAAAACTATATTCAAGCACCACCTCTGAATCTATATTCAATGAGAATTCGAAGCGCATATAAAGGGCTATCATTAATTAAAGTGTAATTTAAAGTAATGTCAATTTTTAGGAAGTAAGTTCTTGGCTATATGTTACGTTTTGCTATACACAAATCTTTTAGAATATAGAAGACTTTTCAGGATATTTTCAGAAAATTCAGGATACACATTTATATAGCTACCTAAATATATGGTAGAAGTATTAATCAAAATCGCTACCTCCCGAGAGCCGATTAATCAGACTGGGTGTTTATTTTCGTGGTTTCACTCAGTCGCCAAGATAAATACCGGATTGGATATTGAATACCTCGATCCACATTCCTAGCTTCAGTGTAAAACAATAGTAAAACTGCCCGCCTGGTAATGTGGTGGTAGCGTGTCTGCCTCACATTCAAAAGGTCGTGAGTTCGAATCTCACTTAGGGTGAGTTACCCGGATAAGGTTTTTTTCGGGGTTTTCCCTTATCCTGAGAAGATGAATATCGAGTAACTTTAATGTCTATGGACTCCGAGATTATTTGAGCATCAGTTCACCAATTTCATTCATCGTCTGATATGACCAACCAGGTTAAAGGACGTTAAACTAAAAAAAAAAATAGTAAAACTGAAAATAGTGGGTAATAGCTATTGTGCTGCCATCTATCCACAAAGAGTTAAAACTGCTAGGCTGATTTGCACAATAATGCCATCTGCTTGTCTTCTTTTTCTTTTATGTGGGCTAAAAACCTGTTTTTCTTCCTACTTTATCCCGGAGAATCACTATATGTTTTCTGCCTCCTTCCAATACTTTTTTTCGTGGCTTCATATCTCTGACTGGTTTTACCAATCTATTACTTTTCATTCCTGCATTATGTTTATTCCATTATTCATTTTTTCTTCCTTCCACAAATGTGTTAATATCGATTATTTCACAGTGATCCCTAACATTCTCATTATCAATCTTAAAACATTTACTTCTTCTGTTTGATATAACTGTTTCATTTTCTACGTGACATCTCAGGATTCACATGCCAGCTTTCCTTTCTATACTAAGATATTTATTTTTCCAGGTTATACATCTTATGGGTACACATAAGTGAAAAATGAATGAAATTCTTGATGAAGTCCATGTTTTGTTTATAGGTCTTTTATTAGGAATGAATCATTAATATTATAAAATTAGTAGAAATAGTTTTACGTGAGGTTTTCAATGTACAAGAACAGGTAACAGTTCAGAATTTCAAAGCTGATTTCCTGCTTTCCGTTTTTTCTGTGTTTTTAAGTGTTCAGATTTTCCACAAATTGCAATTTTGTTCCTTTTTCCTTAAATTTTGTAGAGATACTCCCAAATCTATAATTATTAAATAATTTTTCTTTACGACTATCACTGGAGTAATTGTATCTAGAATATATAAGCAATACAGTTAAATTATTTAAAAATATTGTTTCTGATAAGTTTTTAATTTTTTCTCAAAAATTAGAACATCAATAAAAATCTGTTTCCAACATTTGTTCTTCAATATTTCTTAGTATCAGAACAGATATTTATATTAGTACAATTTTAAAATGTTCATCGTGTGGGATTTTTTGTTTAGCATTAAAATAATCAATTAAAAAGTAATAACTTGAAAACCACCCTAGATTGAAATTAAAATGTGTATGTATTCCTAAGATTTAGTGTGTTACTTGCTGCATACATTTTGTTCATAAATATATAAATTATAAATTTCACTTATGTATCCTGATGTGTGAGCTCATTCCAACTCTCTCTCTCTCTCTCTCTCTCTCTCTCTCTCTCTCTCTCTCTCTCTCTCTCTCTGTCTCTCTCTCATTTATTTATACGTTTGACGACCACTTGATATATTCACTCCCAAGTATTGAAACTCTATTACTTTCTTAATGGAATTTCTAACTTACATCTTACCGACTATTTGGATATAACCCTTGTTTTAACTTTCTCTCTTGTGATTGCCATATTATTATAATCACAAATTTATGCAATAATCTCTGTAAATTGTCTTCAGTGTCCGCTACGAGCATAAACTACTATATTTATTGGTTATTACCCGAATAATAGTCTTTGATTATTTTTACGCTATCAATTAATTCATTTAATATTACGTTGAAAGTTACTTGAAAGCTATTAGACTTAAAGAATCACCCTGGCGTATTCTTCCTTCGCACTTTATTTCGCATGTAATCTCTTCTTACTTTAATGTCAACATCCTTGTATATGGCTTCACTGATTTTCAATCCATGTCTTACACACTGGATTATTTCCTAATATTGTTGTAACATCTCGTCACTAACTCAATCGAATGCCTTTTTTATGACCTGCTTGTCATGCAGAAATTTAGCAGAGTAGCTATATGGTGATGTGGCCTTGAGGGCTGACTCGGACCTCGCCATCTGACTACAAATGATGGAAGTGGCTAGAATACAAGCTTCGAAGTCTGGCTGTAGTCGCTTTCTGACTACGGAGGCTAAAGCAGCTAGACTGTGGCACCATCTGCTTTGCACAAAGCGATCTTAGGTATCTTGCCTAACAGAAGTGCCGATATATGACCAAGAAGTAAAATAAAATAGCTTTTAAAAATCTGTTACAGGCATTTTGATAAAGTAAAAAAATTCGAACATTTTTCATTTTGATGTAAGGCCATTTTCTAGAAAATCTTCGTGTCGCATCTTTGAAGACACTGAACTTAAACAGATACCAACTTATTATAGAGCTATGAGTGCACACATATTCTCTTTCTCTCTCTCTCTCTCTCTCTCTCTCTCTCTCTCTCTCTTTTAAGGGTCCGGAGATCCCAAGACATATTATATTTCCAATGAAATCTCGACATCCAATTTTTGGGTGAAATATATACTTCCTCTTTTCTACTACAGACAGGTGGCAGAGAAAGTGAAATCAATTACCAATATAAACTCTCAAAAGCTAAGGATGAGAAAGAGGAGGTTGAATTCACCAAGTAAGGGAGAAGAAAAAGAGGAAGCCGACGTGGGAACATCTCCAGTGGTTGGTTGAGGAAACAGAATGAAGAATGTAAGGAGAGAGAAAGCGATAGGTAGATGTATTGGCAAACCGAATGTTTCCGAAAATCTCAAGACAGTAGGTAGGTGTGTTTAATCGTGTATGCCACGTACGGGGTTTAGTGCCGGGGCAGCTGGCAGCAATCGTGGCGCCGCGCCGTCCAAGACAAATAGCTTCAGACTCAAGTGTTCGCTGGGGGAAAATTAAATTAATACTGAAGAATGGCGAGGGAGGTAATAACCCGCCCTACACTTCTTTTTTATAGCCATTGGAAGGAATCCTGTTGATGCACGGGAGCAAGGAGGACTGTCATGATCAAAAAACCCTCCGCCAAACTGACGTGTGCCTCAGTGGCGTTTGACTTCGCATTAGTGGTGCCCATACACGTGAACAACTTCTCAAACCAGAGGTCTCGAGCTCGATTCCCGGCAGGGGCAGGGAAACTTGTCTTTAAAGGGACACGGAACTGCTTTTGCAGCAAGTTTTTCCAAAAATGCAGCTACTTCAAAGTACAATATTTGATTCCTCTAGGCGGATATGATACATGTTTTGGACACCATTTTTAAAACAAACTGGTTAAGTAGCTCTATGTTAACGTTTATAACTATTTTTATTTATTTTCCCATATTCAAAATGTATATTCTTCCACAGAAACACAGCTAGAGGCATAAACATTTTCCCAAAAGCACTGAACAATGTGTTTAATAAAATGTTTGGTTTGGCATTTTGATGTTGGTAAAAGATTAGCTTTGAAAAAATAATTAGTGTGACCATTCTATAGTTTGCGGTTTTTTTTTTCCTCCACTTTGTGATATAAAATAGTTCAGTTTTCTCTACGATGTGCGTACATTATACATAGCACCTAAAAATGTTATAGCAAGATCGTCGTAAATATGTATTTTGAGACCTCCAAATCACTTTTATTTTTTTTTTTAGAAAGTGTGTCTTTGATCGGCATAATCAAAAACAAAAACAAGAATAAACACTTGCTATTTAAGTTGAGTACATTTCGAGGATGCAACTTGAAGGTTTTCAAGAAAATCCCACAATCTCAACCTCCTTTCATGGAATTTTTTTCGAAAATTGTGATATTTGCAAAATATCTGTAGCGATATTTCTAGGAATGGCCTTCATTTCATGACTTTTGCTTAACTGGTAAACCGCAAAAGATACACTAAAACTTACTAAACAAAAGAATACTTCGAAGGCTATCCGTAGAAAATTCAAAACGCATTAAAATGTAAAAATGCGTAAAATATGTATTTCCAGTGAAACCTCGGTATCAACTTTTTCCTGGAGTACAATATTTCCTCTACTTAATTTAAGCAATTATTAGAGAAATAAACCAGCACACGAAGGAAAAAAAAGATGAATATCACTTTAGTATCTGAGCGCTTGTTTCTGCATAAAACTAGTTAGGTGCACTTTTGTGCTATTCTAATCCATACATGGGACGATTAAAGCAATTATGTATTTAACAACGGCAACTTATCTGCAGTTATTTATATTTCCTTTGTCTGCAGTAGACTGTCTTAAAAATAAACACGTAGGTTGCGATATTTGGCCGTTAATATCCCCTTTAGGTGCCCTGAATACAAACAGTAGTATGATTGCAAAACTTCATATTTAAGTTCAGCATCTTCCAAAGAGATATAACAGAATTTCTCTATCCCTTCATCAACAACCTATTCTTACAAAAGCTCATTCTTCTAAAAATGCATACCAATACAAATAAACATTCGATTAATAAGTTTATTACATATTTCCTTATAGTTACAAACGAATAACTGACTGCACCAGGTTTAAACGATAGTCAAATCCTTTAAAATCACGTCGTTCACGTTAGTGATGATTTTGAAATTCAGATCTGTTTGCTTGAACAAGAGCAAGAAAAACGAATAACGAAATCCCATTTAGGAAAGTATAAATATTTTAAAATTCAAATCAATAACAAGGAATATCTCGAGAACGGTTAATTCCACAAAAACTATATTATACATTACTTATGTGTTTTAACGCGATCTACTTTTTTTGTTGTAAAAGTTTGTCTTCTCTTATGATTTCCCAGCCGTCCAGAATTAAGAGGGCTTCAGACGCTGTTTCCAGAAAAATCAAGATACGCATGCGTTTTATTTGCCATATAAATGTATTTAATATATGGTGTTTTAATAAAAATTGTTAGCGCCACTTTTGTGAGAATCGAAAATCTAGATAAATTTTCCATGTAAAGGATAGCTTGGGGTGGGGGTTTGTCCTGAAAATCTACATGTTGTATGCTTAAAATATACGGAACTCAAATACTAAGTTTGGTATTTAATATAGTTTTGGTTTTTTGAATTTTATTTATCACAGGCGCACATACAGACCCTTTTCTAAAAAATCTTATGTGTTCCATTCACATGACTTTCTCTACAGGTCTGCAACAAATTATTGTTAAAAAGCTTATTCTTCTATTTACTTCATGCTAATCGAGAAAAACAATTAGCAGAAATAGCCTTATTACTTACTTCCTTGTAAGTAGAAGCGAAATAATGGAGTACCATAGGTTAAAGTGATAGTCAAAAGCTGGTTGCTATGTAACTGAAGTTCCTTTGTTTGTATGAACAGGAGTTGACAAATTCTTGTATGAGAAAAGTATGTTTTTCAAAGCTGAAACCAAAAAAAAAAACAAGGAATATCTCAAAAACGATCAACTCCACGAAAAAGCTCTATATAGCATAAATTGTGTGTTTTAATGTGCTCTGTATTTTCTGTGTGGTAAGAATAAAGTGGTCTTCAGAGGATTTTTCCAGAAAATTCAAGATATACATTTTATTTGTCAGGTAAATATCTTTAATATACGAAATTTAATAAAAATCGTTAGATCCATTTTTGAGAAAATCAAAATTTTCGAAAACATTGTAAAGGGTAGTTTGGGGTGGGAGATTTTTCTCAAAATCTTCGTGTACCATCCCTGAAAAATACTTAACTTAAATACCAACTTTGGTATTTTACCGACTTTTCGTTTTTGAGCTATCGTGTTCACAGACACACGAACACACGGACACACACACGTACCTTTTTTCTGAAAATGCTTTTTTGTTGGGGGTACAGGGGACCCTAAAACATATATTTCCGGTGAAATCTCGGCATCGAATTTTTAGTGGAGTGCAATAACTTCTCTATACACGATGTACATAGTGCGTGTAGAGAAAGTAAAAATCGGATGTGTTCCATTAAGATGACTTTCTCTGCATCTCTATCAGAAATTATTGTTAAAAAGCTTATGCTTCTATCTACTTAATGCTAAGTTAGATGAGCATTGGCAGAAATGGTCTTATTACTCTTTGGCTTATAAGTCTAAGCACTAGGCAAATCGATACACGACACCTTTATTCAAACAAACACTACAAGTGAAAGTGTAAGCTGTTTAAGTGCTAACCTACTTCTGGTTTTTAAATGGAGAGTATTACCACCGCTTCTATCTACCGATCGTTTGCCGCTGCAACGCCTCCAAATATTTCACAGAAAAAATGAGATCTGTAACTAGTTTAAATTAATGTAATAACTCTCTTTCCACACGGTATATATACCTATATATGTGCTAAAATAGACCCAAAAGTTAGAATTCAAGGGTTAGGCTGAAACAGTAAATGCACTTACGTACTGCAGCTGTGATTTGTAAAGTATATATAGTAATGTGCTAAAAGAGATCCAGGAATTTGTCATTTGTAACAGTATATATATATATATATAACTCTTTCTATTTTAGCACATTACTTCTTTGGCATACGATTGGGAGTAAAGGCTATAACATAGTTTTAAAATGTTTTAAAATTGGTGTTTAGAGGGATTTTATACTATATCATCTATTTCAATAACTTAAATGTGAATATCGAAGGATGCTTTTGCCACTTTGTTTAAAACGGGGCTAACTTTTAATGAATCCAGAACAAAGGGTTAAATGAGAAGGATTAAAAGGTTTAAAATTGTGTTATTGGAGAGGGGAGTTACATATCGTGTTCCTGTTATCGTAATTCCACTTACATTTTTTCCAAAGAATATATTTTGTATGGTTTTTATAAAACTTAACACAGTTGGAGTGAAGAATATGGGAAAATAATGAGCTATTTACATATTTCAAAGTATTCCTACATTATTTAAAATTCCTATTTTCAAACCCTTAGATACAAATCAACCAACCGTCCTTGACTTATGCGCCATATTGCGGTTATACATTGGACCCAACCAAAATTATAGGCTACCTTAAAATTCTCAAAAACCCACCCCTAACTATACCTTCAATTCCTTATTTATAAATCAACACTGTTTAATCTGCACATATACTGTACACTTATAATATAAGACCTGCCAAACAGCATATACTAAAGCTAATTAGCCCTTGCTTTTAATCACATAGTACCTCAAAACTAACTACCCTCTAAATTTATTTTCATACCCCTGTGGACAGTACTATACTATTTGCTCAATCGAGGTACAATTTGTGCATTCTGGTTTTGAATCTAGGAACATACTTTAGGACTTCAAAAAAAAAACCCGTTATGAACAAAACTATTTTATTAAACGGCACAGAACCATGAACACTTAGGCTATAGGTACAACGAGTAAAAATTGTAATTTTGAGTTATGCTTTTCAGAGACACATCTGCACACACATTTTTACTTTCTATAGTCCTTATGCACAATATACATAGTGGATAGAGAAGATATTGTGATCTCGAAATTTCACAGGAAATACAAGTTTTGGGACCGCCTGAAAAAAAATGTAGAAACAATACCGTGTATGACTGTGAGCAGAATTGCTAAAAAAGAAAAGTTGGTTAAATACCAAAGTTGGAAATTAAATTCCGTATCTTCCAGGAATGCGACACAAAGATTTTCAAGAAAATCCTTCTCCCTCCCCAACCCCAACTACCCTTTACAAGAAGAAGTTTCCGAAAATGTTGATTTTTTAAAAAATTTCTCTATAGATTTTTATTAAAATGTCATATCTTTAAGACATTTTCATGGCAAATGACATGTATATCTTGTATTTTCTGGAATAGCCTCAGAAGATCTCTTCATTCTGGATGAATTTTGTATAATTGTACAATTTTTTTGGATTTACCCTTTTCGAGATATTCCGAGTTTTAATGTACTTCAACTTTTCTCAAACGGAGACATCTTTCTTTTCATCTCTGTTTTATTTACTCCTAGCAAACAAAGATAACTGAATTTCAATTTTTTCACTTAGTGGCCGGCTTTTAAAAGATCTGACTGTCGCTTTAGTCTAATGTTTTCCCTTATTTCCCTCCTACTTACAAAGAAGCAAGTAATAAGACCAATGCTGGCAACGTTTATCTTGATTAGCGTACCGTAATTAAAATAATCTATTTTGTAAGGAATGTTTGTGGAACATTTAGTGAACGGAACATTGTGAATGGAACATATGAATGGAATACATCAGATTTTTTCCAACTTTATTCCTTGAACTCAAGTAATTCTGGAATAGAATCCTTCCTCTGCTTACTCCAATATACATTGTAATATATTTATTATGTATGTTACATACATGATTTTACATATTATTTATAATGCATTATTTATTTTAACAAATTTGTATATCCATTGCAAAAATAAAGATGTTATATACAAGCAATTTTATATTTTATATTGGATTGATGATTATTCTCAACAAATCATATAATATTGAGATATTATGTTCCATTTTTGGTGAATGAGAAACCTAAATCAATATGGGTTACTTAATGTGTTGCTAAAAGTAATTCTGTTATGATTTGAACTCTAGTTATTTAATTTTTCAAAGATTTAAAAACATTTTAGAGTATTTTCAGCTTTGAAGATGCTGCATTTGTGAAATTTGACCAAAAACTGCGAAAAATTATTTCTTTTCATAATAAAATAAAACGAAGTCTACAGTACTGTATACATAGTTTATAGAGAAAGTATTGCATTCCACCCAAAAGTTCGATACTAAGATTTTACAAGCTTTAGGGTCCCCTGTATCCAAAAAAGGGTATTTTCAAAAAAATGTCAGTGTGTGTCTGTGAACACGATAAATCAAAAACGAAAGGTCTGTAAAATACCAAACTTGGTATTTAAGTTTAGTATCGTCTAGAGATACGACACGAAGATTTTGAGAAACATATTCCTCACCCAAAACTACCCTTTAGATGGAAAAAGTTTCGAAAATGTTGATTTTCTCATAAATGGCTCGAACAATTTTGATTAAAGTACCGTAAATTAAAGATATCTATACATAAATAGAATACATATCTTGAAATTTCTGGGAATAGCCTCTGAAGGCCTCTTTATTCTGAATGAAATTTGCTGAATTTTGTGTAACCGTAAGATGTAGGCAAAACTTACTACACACGAAATGTAGATCACGTTAAAACACAATGTATGTCATATACGTTTTTGTCGTGGAATTGATCATTTCTGATATATTCCATGTTATTTATTTCAGATTCAAAATACATAACTTTTTCTCACACTCCTGACCCTGCATAGAAACGGATTTTAACCACATGCCAACCAGCTGAGGATTTGAAGATTTGACTATCGTTTTAGGCGTGTATTACCTTATTTTTCTTCTACTTAAAGGAAGCAAGCAATTAAGACAATTTCTGCTAATGTTTATCTCGATTATCATAAAGTAGACAGATAAATATGTTTTAATAATAGTTTGTTACAGCGATATAGAGAAAGACATGTGAATGGAACACATCAGATTTTTCCACTTGGCGCACCTTAACTACCAATTAACTGAAGCTATAATTGGATAGAACGCATGCTATCTTATTAATAGGCGCTCCCAACACTAAACATTGTTTTTTCGAAAACGTTTTTCCAACAGTTTTCCATACTGTGTAATGTTTCAGTAATTTGTTTCAAAATTTAAAAGTACATTAAATAAAATGGGCATATACTGTCTCGAAATAATGCTCCAGTTTAAAGAAATAATTTATTAAGTTTGTTTTTAAGAATCAAGGTTTATGGAGAGCAGGAAAAGTAACTATTTTCTACACTAATTTTGTTTAATTCATTACGTGATTGATATAAACAGATTTACACAACAAAAATTATTATTTAAATAACAATAAAAGCTAGAATTTTGATGCATGGAAAAAATACCGGTATTATTGCATACAATAACTGGTAAGCATTTGAATAAGGTATATGTATATATATTGGATTTTCCAAATTTCACAGATGGATTACTTAAAGACATTTCGCTTTCAGATTATCATTATATGATGTTTACTTCTCACAAGAAAATGATATAGTTTAATGAATATTTTAAAATAACAAGAAAACACACAAATAGTTTTACATGTTCGTGGTACAGTGTCAAACATCTGCGAACCACGTTTGCATTGAAAGTCAAGTTAGTTTGAACACATTAAAGTTCTATACGCCACTGATACGGTCTCAAACTTCTTTTTTCTTTCCCCCTTATACTTTGTTCACTATTACCTTAATCCTAATGGCCTCCACTTCCACTTCTTTTGTCTCTTCTGTTTAATTTGTTTTCGCAACTGCTGTTCGCATAATGGAATGAATGAATGTATAATAAAAAAGATTACCTTCTTCAGGCATTGCCTTAAAGAAGAATTTAGTTTTTGTATGCAGTAGCGTGTGTGGGAAGCTGCAGCAGTTAGAACAGAGGGTGGGAACATCATTGACAAGTTAGTCGTGATGTCTTCCGCTGTAGCCAGCTTCTCGTGCAGGAGAAAAGGAAAATCTAATGTGGATGTTCCTATCCATTATTCCCACTTACAGGATACGTAAAGTCATATCTCTCAGGCATTCTATCATAGGTTAGAGGGAAAGTCCGAGGCCCACATTTGCGAGACCTCGGCTTCAATCCACGACGACCATCCACTCTGACACATGTTTTTTTTCGTGGTTTTCCCGGGTCGCCAGGTGAATTCCGGCTTTCTTGTGCATCATTTCCTGTACCTACCTTTGTCATCTGCTTCAGATTTTATATTCTACTTTAAATTTATTTTAGCTTTCTCTAGCATATATGTACAGCTTAATTATTATAAGACAACATAGAATTGGATTCCATCCAAAAACTCAATAGCAAGATTTCACCGGAAATACATGTTTTAAGGTCCCCTAAATAAAAAAACTCTTATTTATAAAACGTATTCTGCGCGCGCACGTGTGTGTGTGTGTGTTGACTGTTAGCGAGAGTAGCCCCTTTGGTTTCTGCTATTTCATCCCATTCTCTGTGTTTTAACTGCTCTTCCATTTGTATCCAATTTTCTTTTACCCTTCACAAATATTATCCTGTTTCTTTAATCCTTCTCTTTCCCTTGACACTCAACATTTCCATTGCTACCATCTCTCTCTTGGCATGCTATCCCATTTGTGTTTCCAAATTACTTTCCTCCAATTTCTTACCTCTTTACATTCAGTTATACAGTAAACAATACTGTCTTTCTCCCCGCATAAAATACAATGTTCTAGTTCATCGCTTCTCTAGTATAATGTGTTGCAGAATAGGAAAAAAAGTAATGTGAATGAAACACATCCGATTTGTTTGAATGTTGATACTTTAGCATCCAGCATACTTAAACATGTTTTAAATGATTTAAAAAATAAAGAAGTTGTGGGAAATATAAAGAATAAGTCTACAATAAAAAAAATATATATCTTCGTGAAGACCTAAGGTTGAAATTGTTGCTAAGAAGTTTTGATTGAAAACAATGATACTTGACGTTAAGTAAAATTGGTCCATTAATTTACGTGTGCTTGTTTCCTGGGGCTGTTCATTACTCATCTTCAGGTACTTAATTTGAAGCTGCAGTGGCGGAAGACAAACATATCACTTATCTATGATGACAGTGCCATTCCGACTAAGTGCCCCATCGCCCAACTCTTCAGAACGGCGCCATTACACAGTAATGGCCATCTCAGAGAGTAGAAGACCCGCTGGCGTATCTCCCATAATTAGATTCCTCTGTGATGTGATACGGTAATTTGTCGTCAGAATCTGATGGTTCACGTGTCAACACAGAGCTCCTGACGCCTACCTTCCTCAAAACAACTCTCACTGCCATGTACAGTATACTTATTAGGTAGAGAAAATATTGTACTCCACTCGAAAATTCGATGTCGAGATTTCACCGTGTGTGTGTGTGTGTGTGTGATGGAGGTCCCTAACATAGTCCAAGCAGTTCTTCATTTTGACGCGGGGAGCGCTAGCAGCACACGTCTTAGGTCTGAACCACAGGGCCGAAGTGAAGCACGTTTTGTGCCCAGCCGCCATCTTGTGGTACTAAACATTACCAAATACACCATACGCAACATCTGTCAAATTAGTTGTTGTTCCAAGTTTTTGAATAAAGAACAAAGGACAATGGAAAGGGAGAGTTCTCTAGTTGAAGGAATATTTAATACAATCACATTTTTTTTGGTCTGTTAAAGAATATTATTATTATTATTATTATTATTATTATTATTATTACTATTACTATTTTCTTTTTGAAGCTTAACGTCCTTTAACCTGGTTGGTCATATCGGACGATGAATGAAATTGATAAAATGATGCTCAAATGATCTCGGGGTCCACGGAGCTTAAAGTTACTCGACGTTCGTCTTCTCAGGATAAGGGAAATCCCGAAAAAAACCTTAACCGGGTAACTCATCCTTAGCGAGATTTTTTTTTTAACAAAAAAAAACAGTTCCGGAGGCTTGTCAGGACTCCGGCGCTGTATTCCTTTCTTCTCCATTTTCCTATATTTCCTTAGTAGGCCTTATTATTCTTAACGTTTTCCTTTTACGTGTACACACACAAACATAGGCACATTTACAAACACGGAAACACCCATGCCCAAGACGGGACTCGAACCCACGATCCTGTGCACCATGAAGCGCCAAAGCGAGACACTTTAGCGAGCATGGCCACCGGGATCGGCAGATTTGAGCACACGACCTATTGAATGAGGCCGACACGCTACCACCATACTGCCCAGGCGGGCTAGAATATTATTGAGAAATTTGATATTATTGCAGTAAATATCGCGGCAAAGTCATAACTTAATTTTGTTCTAACTTCTTTATCTAAAACTACTGTTAATGTATCATGTATTGGTTTAAAGGTTTAGTAGAATGTTAATTAATTATCTTTTTACTAAAGAAGCAATTACCTCCCTATCACTGCAAATATGTCTTTCCTATCTCCAACCCTCTGCTTTAGCAATTTAATTCTTTTACGTGCTTTACACAGCTTAGCATGGTCAGTATCTGTTTGCTGGGTGGCCTTTTCAGTTACTGTTTCACAAACAATTGGAGTACCTCCACTATTTGGGGTCTATTTGGCAGTCTCCTTCGAGATATAGGACATTTCTGCAAAGAAGAGGGATAAGCAGGAGACAAAGAGGGAATAGCTGTTTCTCTTAGTCTCCTGGTTTGCCCTGTTACGAGTACCTAAGTCCAAATCGTCGGATGTAAAGTGTTGTGAGCACACACCAGAAGTCAGAGTAGGTTGCCAATTTTGTCTGCGAATTGCCTTCACCCACACTTCTCTAAGGTCTTTCCGAGTTAGAATAACAGCAATACATATTTGACTAAGTATACCACCGAAAAATCACTTTAACAAATACGCAAACCTATGTATTGAAATACATTTTCCTTTCGTTGTTTTTGCTTCTGCTATTCGAGATACTACAACCACACACGTATTGACTATTATACTGGTTTCAAACTTACAGCCTAAATTTATTGCTTAATTGAACATGTAACACCACAAAATTTTATTTTAGGTGCACAATTAACCCACAAGGCGTACTCGTCTCAAAAGAGTTGTGTCTAAAAATGGCAGCTTGGCAAAAACGTGCTTCACCAGCCACAATTCATAAGGATAGGGCACTTCCTGTCTATTGTCTTGTAACTGTGGTCTGAAATAATACCCATGGTCCTACAGAGTATTCCAGCACCATCCAGCCATCGAGACCTGTATTTCCAAAGCGCATTCATGACGCCATCACCACAGTCTTACAGCCCTTAAGGAGACCGGTTGGTTGAAATGGAGATGAAATAACGGGGGAGCAGATAAACCTCAGCACCTTGTCTAGTGACCTGGGAAAACTCCGAAAAACACTTCGGTCAGAGAGGTCGGCCGCGGGAATCGAACCATCGATCTCCCAAATGCCAGACTCAGATGAAACGCCTGAACCATCTGACTCGATACTAGAAATATATGTACAAAAAAGAAGGCATTTTTTTGAAAAAGACCTTTGAACAGAATAATTCAAAAACGAAAAGTCTGTTAAATACAAATTTGATATTTAAGTTCTGCAACTTTTAAGAACGCGACACGAAGATTTTAACTATAAGCACCCCGCTACAAATACCTTTATATGGAACATTTTTCAAAAATTTTGATATTTTCAAAAATGGCTCAAACTATTTCTATTAAAATATTGTTTATTTAAAGTATTTTCATGACAAATAGAAATATATAGCTTAAAATTTCTAGGAATAACCTCTGAAGTCCCATTCCATGTGGATGAATTTTACATAACTGGTAAACTGTAAGAGATAAGACAAAATCTTACTACGACAAAAATTTTCTTAAAAAAAAATCTGAAGTGTTCCATCCACGTGAGTTTCTCTAGCCGTTCCTCAAGCAAGCTTTCCTTACAAAAGCTTATTCTTCTATCTAATTCATGCTAATCGAGATAAACGTTAGCAGAAATTGTCTTATTGCTTAATTCCTTATAAGTAGGAGAAAAATAAGGAAATAAATAAGAATAAAGCGATTGACAAATCTTTTAAAAGCTATCACCATGTGAAACACTTGAAATTTGGTTCTCTTTGCATTCCCGGGAGTAAAACAAAAGAGATGAAACGAAACTTGGCTTCCCGGGAGAGCAAAGTTGAAATAGTTTAGACATGAGACTAATAGCTACCAATATCCACGAAAAAAATGTATATGACATAAATTTTGTGTTCTAAGGTGATCTACATTTTTATGTAGTAGGTTTTTGTCCATCTCTTACAGTTTACCGGTTATGCAAAATTCATAAAAATCCATCCAAAATAAATTGGTCCTCAGAGGCTATTCCCAGAAAATTTAGGATATACATTTTATTTGCCATGTAACTATTTTAAACATAAGGGATTTTAATCAAAATCGTTAGAGCTATTTTTGAAAAAACGAACATTTTTGAAATCTATTCCATCTAAAGATTAGTTGGGGTGGGGGATTTTCTTGAAAATCTTATGTCCCATCCTTGGAAATATCAAGTTGGTTATTCAACGGATTAATCGTTTTGGAACTATGCTACCCACAAGAACACACACAGGAACATTTTTCTAAACCTTCTTTTACTTTCTCTATTCGTGCTATGTACATAGTGTATAGAGAAGGTATTGCACTCCACCAAAAATTGAACACCGAGTTTTCACCGGAAATATATGTTTTAGGGTCCTCTGTATCCAAAAAAAGTATTTTCAGAAAAAGGTCCGTGTGTGTCTGTCCGTGTGTCCGTGTGTTCGTGTGTCTGTGAACACGATAACTCAAAAACGAAAAGTCGGTAAAATACCAAACTTGGTATTTAAGTTTAGTATCTTCCAGGGATGCGACACGAAGATTTTGAGAAAAATCCCCCTATCCCCAATTACCCTTTACATGGAACTTTTTTCGAAAATTTTGATTTTCTAAAACATGGCTCTAATGATTTTGATTAAAATATCGTATGTTAAAGATATTTACCTGACAAATAAAATGTATATTTTGAATTTTCTGGGAATAGCCTCTGAAGACTACTTTATTCTGGGTTAATTTTACAGAATTTTGCATAACTGCTAAACCGTAAGAGATGGACAAAAACTTACCACACAACAAATGTAGAGCACCTTAAAACACACAATTTATGTTATATACATTTTTTCGTGGAGTTGATTGTTTTTGAGATATTCCTTGTTTTTGGTTTCAGCTAAACAAAACATACATTTCTCATACAGGACTTTGTGAACTCGTGTCCACACAAACAAAGGAACTTCAGTCGCAGAGCAACCAGCTTTTGAATATCACTTTAACCGATGGTACCCTTATTTCGCTCCTACTAACAAGGAAGAAGGTAATAAGACTATTTCTGCTAATTTTCGCTCCATTAGATGAAGTAAATAGAATAATTTGTTGCAGTGATATAGAGCAAGTCATGTGAATGGAACACATCAGATTTGTTTTCTGTATTCAACGGATCCCAAAACACATATTTCCGGTGAAATCTGAAATAGAATTTTTGGGTGCAATACAATACCTTCTCTATACATTATGTACATACTATATGTAGAAAAAGTAAAAAAGAGGGTGTGTAGCCGAGTAGCATAATTCAAAAACGAACATCGGTTAAATACAAACCCGGTATTTATGTTAAGTTTATCCTTAACTTTTCCTTGAGTCCTACCTATCCTTATCCTTAAATCAAGATTGCCCATGCGCAGTTTTGTTCTTCGGTTTGCCAACTGTCCAAGGAGCTTCTATTATATTTGACATCGCTTTAACGTCTGCGTATTATCGCGACGAAACTGTTCCGTACGATACCTCGTTGACGGTATATGGTGGACAGCAGGACTATCCGCGTAATATACCAACTTCGCTTCGTGCAAAACATCCGCATTCAGATGGCGCGTATAGAAAGACCTGTAGTCTAGCTGCTTCTACCATCCGTAGTTAGATGGCACGCTTCAGCTAGTACTGCTAAGCCACATCCGCCAGGGCCCGGGTTCCCATGACATGTCATCTTTTTATGTTCTCTACACGTACTGTGTACATAGTGTATACAGAATATATTGCATTCCATCAAAAATGTTGATACCAAGATTTCATCGGAAATAGGCGTTTTAGGGTCCCCTGATTCCATTAAAGCTTTTTAGAAAAAGATCCATGTGTGTCCGTGAACAGGATACTCAAAAACGAAAAGTAGGTAAAATACCAAACTTGGTATTTAAGTTCAGTATATTCCAAGGATGCGACACGAAAATTTAAAAAAAATAAACTCAACCCCAAACTACCATTTACATGGAAAAGTTTTCGAAAATTTTTATTTTCTCAAAAAGGGCTGTAACTATTTTGATTAAATTATCGTGTATTAAAGATATTTATGTGGCAAATAAAATGTATATCTTGAATTTTCTCGGAACAGCCTCTGAAGACATCTTTATTCTGGATGATTTTGTGGAATTTTGCATAACTGGTAAACCGTAAGATATAGACAAAAAGTTACTGAATAGAAATTATAGAGCTCGTTAAAATATAGAATTTATGTTATATACATTTTTTTTTTTTTTTTTTTTTTTTTTGTTCTTGTTGACTTGATCGTTTTTTAGATATTCCTTGTTATTGGTTGCAGCTTTAAAATACTTATACTTTCCTCATACGGGAATTTGTCAACTCCTGATCTCAAAAACAAAGAAACTTCAATCACATTGCAATCAGCTTTTGACTATTACTTTAGCTAATGGTACTACCTTATTTCCCTTCTAGTTACATGGAAGCAAGTAATAAGACTATTTCTGCTAATTTTTACTCGATTAGCTGGAAATAAATAAAAAAATAAGCTTGTTAACAATAATTTGTTGCAGAGATGAAGAGAAAGTCATGTGAATGGAACACATCAGATTTTTTTCCTTATGCAGTAAGGATTGCTCTTTGGTATTAAAATCCTGAACATGAATCAGAGGTTATGAACATACTAATTTTATTGGGCATTTTTGTCAACTTTTCTGGTTTTTAAATTTTACGTCATTTTTTGCGTTTAACTCCCTTTACTGGTCCTTTCTTTCTTTTTTGTAAGAAAGTAGATTAAATAAAATTATTAAATTATTTAATATTTATTTTTAGATCAAATAAATGGATATTGAATGATTGACAATGTACAAGTTGGTGTACATATTGTTTTCGCAGCAAGCAATTCTCATATTTCCAACGTGTCTATCGCAGTAAAAAATATCTCATGTGATCCATTCACATGACTTTCTCTATATCTCTCCAATACATTATTGTTAAAATGCTTATGGTTCTATTTACTTCATACTAATCGAGAAAAAATCAGCAGAAATAGTCCTATTACTTGCTTCGTTGTAAGTAGAAGCGAAGTAAGGGAGTACTATGGGTTAAAGTGATAGTCAAAAGTTGGTTGCCATGTGACTGAAGTTCCTTTGCTTATACGGACAGGAATTATTAATTTCCTGTATGAGAAAAGTATGATTTTTAAAGCTGAAAACAAAAATAAGGAGTATCTTAAAAACGATCAACTCCACGAAAAAAGTGTATATAAGATAAATTGTGTGTTTCTAGGGTCTCTACATTTTTTGTGTGGTAAGTTTTTGTCCATCTCTTACGGTTTAGCAGTTATGCAAAATTCCGTAACATTCACCCAGAATAAAGTAGTCTTCAGAGGCTATTCCCAGAAAATTCAAGATATACATTTTATTTGTGAGATAAATATCTTTAATATACGAAATTTTAATCAAAACCGTTAGAGCCATTTTTTAGAAAATCAAAATTTTCTAAAAATTTTCCATGTAAAGGGAAGTTTGGGGTGGTGGGATTTTTCTCAAAATCTTCGTGTCGCATCCCTGGAAGATACTAAACTTCAATGCCAAGTATGGTATTTTACCGACTTTTCGTTTTTGAGTTATCGTGTTCACAGGCACACGGACACACACACACACACACACACGGACTTTTTTCTGAAAATTCTTTTTTTGGATACAGGGGACCCTAAAACATATATGCTCGGTGAAATCTCGGTATCGACTTTTTGGGTGGAGTGCAATACCTTCTCTATACACTATGTGTACATAGTACGTATAGAGAAAGTAATAAAGGTGGCTCGGAAATATGCAGGTTTAAAGGCAAGCGTTTGATCCGTTGTTTTAACATTACTATAGGTTTAGTTACTTACAGATTCTCTGAGAGGTAAATTTTATGTTCAATTTTCGTACTTCCATTCAACCATGTCGTTCAGTAAAGCCATCTAAATCTTGTAATTTAAGACAGATTGTACCTCAATTTGGAGATGATATTTTCTCTACGGACGGTGAAGTGTTACTTTGTAGGCTGTGCGAAACAAAGATATCGGCCGAAAGAAAATGCACTGTTCAGTGGGTCACAATAAACATATACAGGCAGTACAACTCGCAATTCAGAAGGAATCCACGCAACTTTTACTGCAACAAAGTGTATCCATGAAGGAGAATAAATCGTCAGGTTTTTACAGAGACTTTAGTGAAGCTTTAGTTTCTGCAAACATCCCATTTTGGTCATTGAACAACGCTAAATTGAAGAGTTTTCAAGAACTGCATTTGTACGTCCTATCCCAGACGAATCAACTCTTCGGAAGAACTACCTGTGACGGTGTTATAACAACACCATTAGCAAGATACAGAGAAAAGTACATGGAAAGATGTTCATATCATTGACGTGGCTAACTTAATCATTGGCATATTGGAGATCGACCAGGAGAAGTGTTTTTGCTTACAAGTGAGGTATTAGAAACTGTTACGCACTCCACAATTTGTAGATCCTTAGAAAAATCTATGTCTTTGTTAGGCCTGAGGGCATAAAAATAATGACATCTTGCCTTTTGTGACTGACACAGCTCCATACATGGTTAAAGCTGAAAAGTCAATACAATCTGTTACACGGAAATGGTGCACATTACTTGCTTGGTACACGCTATGCATATGGTGGCAGAAGAAGTTAGAGAACATGCTCCTCAAGTTGCAGTCGCTATTGCCATATATTTTCAATTTTACTATTATTTTATACTGAAGGTGGACCTTTGGGCATTCCAGTATTTACCTTGGTTACTGGGGAAACGGGGAAAAAAACTCAACCAGATTGTTCGGCACGAATTTGAACCCGGGACTCCAAAATAGGGACAGAGGCGCTCTGAGCCATCTCGCTCGGTTAAGGATCTTCTGTTCTATCAGTAATTTGTCGCCGTAAAGTCCGACCACCTCTAACACAAACTTGAAGGAGAAAAGGAGATTGACACCGACCCTCACAAAATGGCATGCCTGCTATTGACTATAATTGGTAGACATAAAAGTATTAAAACTGCTGAGCTCGTTAAAAACACAATATTTGTTAAATCATTTTAGATCGATTAACAATTTCCGAGATTTTGGCTGTTTTTGGTTTGACTTTTTTTATACTTTATATATATTCTGAAATGCTGTCATCATTCGGTTGTTTCTTGTGTTGTCTCGAAAATAGTAGAGGACCACTTTTTAAACATTTAACTACCGTTTCAGTCCCTCTGTGTGCTTCTTCACCCTCCCTGTAAGGAGGACTCACTCACGAATGCCCAGGGTCAGAAGGGTTTTGAGGAGTAAACTAACATTGAATCAGAGGGAACGGATCAACTCGTAGCCAAATGTAAATGGAGTTTTATTTAAGGTCGCTCTTTAATTGCTGTGGTTCTCAGCGTCCCATTTTATAGTGGGAGTGTAAGACCGCTTAATTTTGCTCAGAAGCCTCTTTTATCAAGCTTGAGGTTTTTTTTATGTGCCGTAACTCTACGACACGTGCCCATCGGCTTTATTTCCCTTCCGAGGGAAGGATTTTTACGCCGCGACCTTAGGTATATGAAGTTAGCATGGGAACCGTTACACCACGGAGGGCGGCAACTCGTAGCTAAGGTGTGTGGTGAGGAAGAGGATGAAATGAACATTAGTGTGAAGAAGATGAAAAGAATGGATATGTTGGATCCATTGTTGGAACGAATGGATCGGAAAAGTCCGCCCAAACGCCGACTGGTTAGATCTCTTAAATATAGCAAGAAACCATGTTTTTAATAAACAGGTGAGCAAAATATTTACCTAATTCTTCATACTTATATATAACTAATCTATCATAAAATAAATTAAACATTTACTCCGTACGTTCCACATACGGCCCCCTGCCTTAGTCTAAGGCTCTAAGCACTCGACCAAACAGTTTCATTGCACCAAATGTGCAATGAAACTGTTTTTGTTAACCTGTATTTCACTTTTAAATAAGTACATAAAATATTTCTTTGTCAGATGAGTTTGTAGAAGATATATAAAACTAAAGCGTCATTTGTAGAGAAAGTAATGTGAAAGTAACAGATCATATTTTTAATAACCCCATGTTGAGGACGTGGTATCTGAAATGATAAAAGTAATTTGAAAGACACGGAGACGAGTCGTGCCACTGTGTGGTATTTCAATTAAGCAGAAATTGTGGTGGGTGTAGAGTTTCTCTGTGAGGTCTGTTATAATGACCAGTATACACCGCCTACTGAGTGCCAGGGGCAACTCGTGGCTGGGTGTCCAAGTATTCCCCTCTTAACTCAACAGCTGTACAAGACCTAACTCATTCTGGAGGTGGCTTACCATGTAGGAGACACGATACATCCTATTGTAAAGGTACAGCTGCTCAGATATCCCGTTGCCTAGTTCAGTGATACACGTGGTTAGCCCCATTTTACTTTTCTACGCGTACTATGAATATAGTGTACCCAAAAAAGTCTATATCTACCAAGCTTTCAACTGAAATACAAGTTTTGGGACCCCCTAAACCCAAAAAAGTATTTTAGAAAAAGGTCCGTGTGTGTCAATGGACAACACAGCTCAAAAACGAAAAGACCGCGAATGTCAACCTTGGTAAGTTTGGTATCTTTCAAGGATGCGACACGAATTTTCAAGAAAATCCCCCCACCTCAAACTACCCTTTACATGGAACATTTCTTGGCTCTAGCTTTATAAGATATTTTTAGACAACCGAAATGTATATATTGAATTTTATGGGAATATCCTCTGAAAGCCTCTTTATTCTGGATGGCTTTTATATAACTGGTAAACCGTAAGAGATGTACAAAAACTTACAACACAAAAAAATGTAGATCTCATTAAAACGTACAATTTATGTCATACACATTTTTCGTGGAGTTGACCATTTCTGAGATATTTCTTGTTATTGGTTTCAATATTAAAATACTAAAAACGTTTCTCATGCGGGAATTTGTAAGCTCCTGTCCATGCATAGAAACCAACTTCAAGCACATGGCAACCAGCTTTTAAAAGATTTGACTATCGCTTTAGTCCAGCGTGTTCTCTACTTACAAAGAAGCAAGCAAAAAGTCCAGCCCTGCTAACGTTTATCTGGATTAACATAGTATATCGAGAAGGTATTGTATTCCACCCAAGAATTTGATATGAGACTTCACCGGAAATACATGTTTTGAATACCCTGAATCCAAAAAAAGCATTTCTGGGAAAGGGTCCGTGGGTGTGTGAGTAAGAATAGACCGTTAAATACCAAACTTGAGAAAGTCATGTGAATTGAAAACATCAGACTTTTACTTTCTCTACACGTACTATGGACACAGTGTATAGATAAGGTATTGTATTCCGCCCAAAAATTCGATACCAGATTTCACCGGAAATATATGTTTTGGTCCACCTGATCCAAAAAAAGCATTTTTGGAAACAGGTCCGCGTGTGTGTGTGTGTGTGTGTGTGTGTGTGTGTGTGTGTGTGTGTGTGTGTGTGTGTGTGGACAGCATAACTCAAAAACGCAAAGTCCGTTAAATACCAAACTCCGTATTTAAGTTCAGTATCTTCCAAGGATGCGACACGAAGATTTTCAAGAATATCCCCATCTCCAACTACCCTTTACATGGAAAAGTTTTCGAAAATGTTGATTTTCTCAAAAATGGTTTTAACAATTTTGATTAAAATATCGTATATTAAAGATATTTACCTGACAAATAACATTTAAAGCTGAAACCAAAAACAAGGGTTATCTCAAAAACGATCAATGCAAAAAAAGAAAGAAAAATGCATATAAGATAAATTGTGTGTTTTAAAGTGCATTACATGTTATTTGTGGTAAGTTTTTTTTCCATCTGTTACGGTTTAGCAGTTATGCAAAAATCCGTAAAATTCGTCCAGAATAAAGTAGTCTTAAGAGGCTATACCCAGAAAATTCAACATATACATTTTATTTGTCAGGTAAATATCTTTAATATGTAATATTTTAATCAAAATCGTTAGAGCCATTTTTGAGAAAATCAAAATGTTCGAAAAAAAGTTCCATGTAAAGAGTAGTTTGGGGGTGAGCGGATTTTTTTTTTAAAATCTTCGTGTCGCATCCTTGGAAGATACCAAACTTAAACACCAAGTTTGGTATTTTACCGACTTTTCATTTTTGAGTTATAGTGTTCACAGACATGCGGACACACGGACACACACAGATACACACACGGACCTTTTTCCGAAAATGCTTTTTTTAGATAAAGGGAACCCTAAAACATATATTTCCGGTGAAATCTCGCTATGGAATTTTTGTGTAGAGTGCAATACCTTTTCTATACATTATGTACATAGTATGTGTAGAGAAAGTAATATAATATGACATCTATTTTTAAACTTTTTTACTGTAAAACTGGAATTGTTTATAGTGAATAGTTTTTAAAAAGCACAATGTGGCTCATTTTTACTAGAACAAATAATTTAGTCAGTAAAATCATTATCTAAATAGCCATGCAAGCTACAATTTTGATACATGACAGAAATATCAGTATAAACTAGTATAACAACTAGTATAAATTTCACTGAGTTATTTTACATACTGTGGATTTTCCAAATTTCAAAGATGTATTACCTTAAATTAAAATAAAATAATTTTTTTTATTATTGTTGTTACTTTTATTATTTAATTATATATCATGGATACTTTATGCATCACAGAGTTAGTTTTACACAACAAAAGAAATACAGTACCCGCATCACATTAAAAGGAGATACCAGGCTGTCCGTCAAGTCAGCATGATGACAGCCAAATTGTAGGTATTTAAATCAGCGCTCACCAACCTTTCTTTTTTTTTCTCTTTCTTCTTGTTTCTTTTGTTTCTTTTGCTTTAACCTGGTTCAGTGATTGCCCACTGACAACAGTGAAGTGAGACTGCAACTAAAACATTCGGTAAGTTTGTATATAAGTTTTGTTTAGCTTATTATCAACAACTAATCAGAGAGATCATAAAATAAAACAAAATTAACTGTGTATTACACTGCTCTGATATTTAGTTGCCTATGTATTCTAAATGTATTTCATGGACATGTATTGCAAATTTATCTTTTAATTCTTTTATTGTTTTAATGTATACTCTGTTTTGTTCAGTTTAACCTATCAAAACATTAAATTAAAAGAAGAATAAAATAAAAGCAAATTACAATTACATTATAACTACTAATTGAACAAAATGTATTAATAATCCACAATATCCACAATAACTGCAATTACTAAAACGGCAAATAATTAAATATTTATACTTCTACCCAGCATCAAAGTTATAGGTACCCTACACAAAAATATCCCAAACTGCATTATAAGGTCTGTGTACTAAATTTCTCTAGCACATCCTGCTGCAGCTCTACTCTGCTGAGCCAGACCACTCGCGCGTACACAGCAACACTACTCGGAGCTCGGTTGGAAGGCGGCCGTGATAGCCAATGTCACTGCGCAAGGTCATAAAAAACGTTCTTGCGCTTCCTGTCACTGCATTCCAGCACTTAATGCTACAGTGAGGGTAGCTTGCTCTTAATTTCTTATTAATTCTTTACAATCATAAGCATACCTCGCTTCACTAAACAATCATATAATAAATTTTTCTTGTACTCTTACTTCACCACAATGCTGTTTCTGACTTCTTCCCGTATTCACCACACTTCCCATTTTAAACTTCCACTACAACCCACTTCATTTCCGAATGGAAATGTGCTGCATAAGCTCCATCAGTAAATATTCTGCACAGGGTATATCTATATGGGTTTGGATCTGGGGAGAGAGAGAGAGAGAGAGACAGAGAGAGAGAGTGAGAGAAAGAAAGACAGTTATTCTGTAATGAAAAATACGTTGTAATGTGCGGCAGCGATTTTCTTGGACTGCTTTCCTGGGCATCCTTAACTTTTGCTCGTTAGATATCTCCCCCCACCCCCAACATGGACCCAGTCCGTTTAATGTTTTTAACAACCTATACATTTAGAATAGAATACCAGGTAATTTCTGTACAAATTCAAACTGACGGTCTACATCTGACTCATTCGAGCAAAACTGAACACAATAAATACACACCGTTCTGTAATATACTACAATAGCTTACCGGTGCGAGTAACCAGGTTAATAAGACAGCCACTGGTGAATAGCAGGTCTGCGATTCAAATCTCGAGAGGATAGTCCTCCCGAATTTTTTTTCTCCGGATTTTATCCATTATTCCAAACTGGCAACAGTGTCACCGACTAGAATGCAGTAAGAGCGGCGTAAAAGGGCCAAATATACTCACGGCTTACCTAACGGCATTCTATCATACCAAATATCGCTAGTCTGGATCGTAAATGATGTCATCTTCCGTCGGCGTGCGAGCTAGGCTACCGCAGAGTGAAATCATTCAACTCGATACCTGCTAAAAAGCAGAACCATTATACAATTTATTCTAGATAAATATTAATTAATGTATTTTGAAGTATTTATTTGGTTTAATTCTAGTGTTATTCGACAGCAAGAAAAAGCGCATACGCTCGCTGCTAGACGGACAGGACACACCTTATACCGTAAACAAAATGACGAGATGTACAGGTGTATATTATCTGATGAACTCGGATGGTGGTTGCGTCCATCAGACAGCTAACCTATTAGCCTCGGGGAGGTTCGGATCCTGGCAACAATAATTAGCAGAGAACATGTTGAAACTCTGCTGTCTTGAGTCCCGCAGGGAGCCAGCCAACCGTCTTTTGTTTCTTACAAGCGATTCGTGCGTACATCTTGCACAACTTTCGGGCGTGTTCGTCAAGATAATATAGAAATCTGATATGTTCTACTCACAAGACTTTCCCTATCTGATTCATTTTGTTCAAATTAACATTTGCAGAAAATTCTTGTGGCAATTTTTCTTATAGATGCAATGGGATTAAGGAATATAGTATTTAAGGGGACAAGATAGTCTGAACAACAGTGAGTTGAATTATCACAACTCTTAAAGCATTCCAGAAATTTGTATAAATTATTCTATAAATCATAATAATTATTTCAAGTGGTGGTTTGCAATGATAGTCTATGTGGTTGAGTCTATAAAAAGTATTTCATTCAGCAGAAAAATAATAAAGCTTAGTTTTAAAACATGTGAATTCATGTACGTTTTTCTCTGATACTGCTTGCAATACATAATCACACTTTTGTATGCTTGTTGTTAGCATAAGCAGCAATCTTCTGAACCTCAAATATTTAGCTGTGATACAATTTCAGTAGGAATGAAAAAAGAAATATATTTGCAAATTCAAAAAAGTAAAAATGTGGAAAATTTGTAATGTTGTTTCTTTCGTAATATGATCATTATGTACTATAACATCACATTTTTGGTTCAAAAAGTTCAACTATATGTTGTATATATGTGCTGAAAATTTCAGCTTTCCAGCTCTCATACTTTCTGAGAAAAAGGTACATAAGTATCCAAAAACGCTGTTTCGAGAAAACTGAAATTAAAGATACAAATGTTCTAAAAAGGAGCATTGTATAACAATTGCAGACTAGTATTTAATCCTCTTAACCCCCTAAAAGTATACATTTCCTGAAACTAGAAATAATAGCAGTTTTATTAGTGTCAAAAACTAAAAAATGTTATTTTTTACCATTTTAGAGTACCCTGTCCCCATAAGTGATAATAAAATATTTTAGGAGCTGGTCGATATGTTAAAGATTTCTAATTCTGCTCTCTTCGCATGCTCAAAAAGGAAAAATGGAGAAAAAAAAAAAAGAACGACTTCTCATTTGAGAAAAATATAATGTATTTTTAAATGCAAACCAATAATAAGGATATTTCGGAAATGGGTTACTCCAAATAAATTCATTTGACATAAATTGTGTAGTTTAACGAGATCTACATTTTTTTTGCTGTAGTACGATATCTTAACCTAATGTGCAAAAGTCATCCATAATAAAGAGAGCTTCAGAAGCTGTACCCAGAAAATTCAACGCGTGTATTTCATTTGTCAAGAAAATATCTTCGATGTCTTAACGAACACCTTTAGAGCCGTTTTTCAAAAAATAAAAAATTTCAACCAAAAAAAAGTCCAAGTAAATGCTACTTTGCGATGGGATGATTGCCTTTAAAAATCTTCGTGTCGCATCCTTTGAAAATACTGAGCTTAAATATCGAATTTGGTATTTAGCAATTTTTTCTTTTTGAGCTATCTATGCTTTTCACAGACACATGAATATACGCGTGCGCACACGAACATTTTTCTAAAATTGCTTTTGTTTTATTAAGCGGATCAAAAAGCATACTTCCGGTGAAATATTGACATTAAATATTTCGTTATTGGGTGGAATACAATACATCCCCTATTTGTTATGCTTACATATGAGAAAACAAAATCCATTTGCAAATTTTTAGAATCCTTTATGTGCATGTGGTATAACACAAGAATGTAATAAGTCAAAATGTACCCTATAATGGAAAGGAGCAGTTTATGTTAGTACTCACAAAGTGAGTCCTGTTTTTAGTCACTGGATTGGAAAATACTTGACCTACCCCAAAGCATGTCCTAACTTCCGAAGGGAAATATCACACTTAAACATTATCCCTTTATGTTTCACTGACATTTTCCTAATTCGGTATTCTTATTGCCGTTTAGTAGCGACAACAGATTTAATCTTTGTCTCCATATCGCTGATGAAAGCTCTCATTAAAATGTTGCAGCTCATCACTTAGCCTCATATGCAAAAAAGTTTTCACCCCTTCCTCTAGAAGGCTGCTTTATGCTGTAATTGTTTTAGCCGTTGCTTGTTTGTCAATCGTAACGAAGCTCTTTCATGGAGGGGGTTATATGAAACATCTCATTTTACATAATGTTAAACGCATCGTTTATTGGTCAAGTTCTTACAATTTCCTTGTTTGTTATACGGACTAGTCTCATAGCTGATACCGGCTGGCTAGAGTCAAAATGTTGCTACCGGAGGAAAAATACACTATTACGATCTAGAGGAATGGGCCACATTTTATTTTAGTGTGCGTGACACTTTAATAACTACAATACTAACTTTACAGGGAAAATACCCATAAGCATATTAACTAATCCAATATCATACATATACACGACGTTTCACAAATAAATCTGTTGCATATGATAGTAATTATACAAAAAGTTATTGTTTTAATCTGGTTACCTTATTGGCAATTTATATTACCTTTTCTAGCAGGTCATGAACAATGTACCTGCAAAATAGGTAGAGAAGGTATTGTATTCCACCCGAAAATTCAATATCGAGATTTCAGCGCAAATATATGTTTTGGGACCCCCTAAATAAAAAAAAGCATTTTAGAAAAAGGTCCGTGTGTCATAACAGCATAACACTAAAAGGAAAAGTCGTTTAAATATCAAATTTGGTATTTATCTTCCAAGGATGCGATACGAAGATTTTCAATAAAAATCTTTTCATCCCATACTACCCTTTACATGGAACATTTTTCAAAATTTGTGATTTTCTAAAAATGGCTCTAACAATGTTTTAATGATATTTATGTGGCAAATAAAATGAATATCCTGAATGTTTTGATAGTAGCCCCTAAAGACATCTTCATTCAGAATGACTTTTGCACAATCACGTAAAAGATAGACAAAAACTTGCTTCACAAAAGCGTGCAATTTAGGTCCTATAAATGTTTTGTAAAGTTAACCATTTCAGATATATTCGCTATTGTTGGTTTCAATTTTAAAATATTTACACTTTTCTCACGCGGGAGGCCATCATCTGCTTCTTTGTTTTCTTTTGTTTTACTCCTATGGAAAGAGACACAAATTTCAATGACAATCGCAAAGCGACAGCTTTTTAAAAGATATGACTGTCACTTTAGCATAGCGCATTCCCTTTTTTTTTTCCCTTCTATAAGGAGGTAAGTAATAAGGTCATTTCTGGTAATATTTATTTTGAATAGCATGAAGTAAATAAAAGTATTCTTTTGTTATCGTTTCTTTTCAGAGTAGATTGAGAAAGTCATGTGAATGGAACACATCAGATTTTTTTTTACCTAATGAATATTTCCAGTTTAGCAAAAACAGATACAACTTGCAGAAATGACATTCAAGTGTTTGTGGTAATGAGCTCTTGTAATGTAAAGAATAGAGTGGGGAAATAGAATCGCGTTTGGAGAGGTCCAAATATGTAACTTGGAGTATTTCGATAAAAGGCTAGCACTGCCAAATGCACTTGACACTTGTGGTATTTAGATGAACTGTCGCAAGATTGTGCTTGCTTCTCTTTCAAGGTTTCCCAATATTTATACAAAATTAATTATTCAATCAAATAAAAGGACTTCATTGGCTATTCACTGAAAATTCAAGATACATTTAAATAGCGACACAAATATCTGTAAACATATGTTAGAGCTATTTATAAAGTAACGACATATTTTAGAATGAGGAAATCTCAACGTTGGAACAAGACATTAAACATTAATGCCAAGTTTCTATTTATCCGTCTTTTCGGTTTTGACTTATGGTGCTCATTCACATACACAAACCACACATACACCAGTTTTTTTCTATCTTTTTGGGGAAGGGGGTTAAGATATCCTCAAAATGTATTTTACGGTGAATCTCGATGTCGAATTTTAGAAGGAATAAAATGCTTCCTCTAATTAATTAATAAGAGTTTATCTAGTCACTCTTCAAAAACTATTATTATCTACATATGTTTATCTACTTCATATAAATTTAGATACTCGTTTGTAGGATTATTTCGTTTTAGTAAAAGAGAAATAAAGGGGGCGAAGTAATAAATAAATGGCGTGTTATTTATGGACGCTCTTTAACTGCTGTGGTTCTCAGAGTCCCATTCTGAATTGGGACCGCTTAATTTTGCTCAGAGGCCTCTCTAATCAGGCTTGAGGTTCTTTTACGTGCCAACTTCCCATCCGAAGGAAGCCATGCTAAGGATCTTTACACCCGAAAAAATCCATCGTCCTCCGCCGGGTTTGAACCCGCAACCTTGTGTATATGAAGCATGTTAACCATTACACCACGGAGGGCGACAGGGGGTGAAGTGATACTTTAAAAGGCATAACGTTATATGCTGCTTTTTACTCTTTAAATTACATCACGAGAATCAAGTGAATGGTGGCAGAATGATGGTGGCGTTGACCGTTTTCGAGATATTCCTTGTTATTGGTTTCAATTTTGAACTGCCTAACTTTTCATAAAGGCGCCACGCAAAGCAAGCCGAACATCAATTGTTTTTCATAGCCACCAGCTTTTAAAAGATGTGACTATCACTTAAACTTAATGTAGTATTCCGTTATTTCCCTTCAACTTAAAATGAAGCAAGTAATAAGACCATTTCTGTCTATCTCGATAGTATGGTGGAGATATGGAACAACTAGAGAATGTTATGTGAATGGAATACATCAGATTTTGTATCCAAGTAAGAATGCGATTGTATGTGTAGAGGGATGTTTAAGCAGGCCTTCCGGATAGCGAAAGGGATTTGAAGATTAAGCGTAATAAATGAAGTGGCCGAAAGAGAGAGCTAATTGAAAAAACTAATACGTTTTTCTTTCATTGTTGCACATAATCTTTGTATTGAATATATTTTAGTTTCCTTTTATTTTAGTGACATGTTTTAAGGATACTGCGATGGAATAAAATGTCACATATAAATGTAATTATTCAAGGCATGCTGGCAGAAGAAGTGTTTTGTTTTATTCACAGGTCCCAGGCCTGTTCCTGCCCCAGGACAGTAAATTAGACTATTTCCCGTTGTTTTCTCGTGATCGAGCGACACTTCCCTCGGGACCCTTTGCGGGCTGGAGGAACTTGAACCCTGGAACAAGACATCGGTCGACCCCCTCTGGGAAGCCGGTTAATTTAACGCTGTATAGCCTGGCATTAAATTGGCAGCAGCAAGGAATCTGTCTCCCTCTTCACATATGTCGTCTGTACCATCCCACTCCTGCCACCAAATGGTGTTACATTGCCGATGACTGCCATACAACTCAACTTTACTGCAGGCTTTTAGCTCTAATCATGTGAAAATGTTTTGAGTATATAGAAAATAACTTTCCTGAACTTTCACATCTCTCCCTCCATCCAAGATTTTAGGATTGTGTCCCAACTGGAGACTGACCCCAGCGTGGCATTGCATCAAATTAATAGTGCATCTGAGCTTTATCTGCATAAGGAGGTCAAACAAGATCGTAACTGCGGTTACTGCAGTACATTTCAGATACTTTTCAATATCTTGTAGCTTCCGCTTTGGTATTTAATACACATTTTCGGAAATAACCAAAAACATTTTAGCAGACTTGCTATAGAATTATCATACAACTAAGCACATCCATGACTAATAGTTTAGCGTTTGTTAATATTATTTGTTCCACACTCACTTGTTTTATTGTTGATTAAAACACCATGACAGTATGTCCTTTCATTATAGCTGTGAGTGTAGACACAGAGTATTTTGCAATCCTTTCTGCATGTGTGGTGTTTAGTGTTAAATTGTGAGATACGATATTTTGCCGAGCGGGATGGCTCTTGTCAATAAAATTTGTGGCTACGGAGATTCCGGGCTCTAATCTATTGAGCTGACCAATGTCTTTTTCTTCATCTCAGTTTGGACCTCAGCCCGTTCCGGCTCCAAGTTGCTGATGTCTTCCAGGCTTCCTTGTTCCGTTTATTTTTTTTAATTTATTTATTATTTATGCGAATTGTTTATGCAATGCAGCGACTCTCGCTTCGACAGTTCCATATTTTCCTGCAACTCGTCTCACTATTTGTCATTTTCCTATTTTTAAAACATTATCTCACATCATGCATCTATAGTAATTCTCTGTTCTTATGCCGAGGAGGTTGTCAATTGTGTAGTTTTAATAGACATTCTTCTAAGATTCCAATATCATTCTCAATAGAATCAATTATGTTCACTATTATCACTTGCGTATAGTTTCATTTTTGATTTTGGGAAGTCTATAGACACAACAGCTTCTTCTCCAATAGTACATTTCCATAGGTCTTAATTCATTTTCATTTCTTTTCGAGACCTCCCATAGTTCAGCATCATATAGCGCAACACGTTTCTATTATTGTTTTATAGATTCTCTTTATATCGTTATATATTGTATTGTTCCAAATAATGGAATGTAATTTTCTTATGGCAACTTTTCCTTTTTGTAGTCTATGCCTAATTTCAGTCTCACTACTTCCTTTGTATGATATATTTATAAGTTTTACAATACTTGATGGTAGATCCATCTTTCAACACTATATCACTTTCTAGACCCCCAACAACCATATACTCAGTGCTCGAAAAAGTTATTTGTGGGCCCCAATTTTTATATTCTTCTTGTAATTTTCTAAGCATATAGTTTGTGTCACTTCATCTTTTGAAAAAATATTTGATTATCTGCAAAATGTAATGAGTATAATATATTTTGTCTGTGTCAATTTTTAGAGCCTCGGCCAGGAAGATTTTAAATGATATGGGGGCAAGACGATATCCTTTCCGGAGGCTTTTGTCACTAATGACATTAATCCTTGTTCCTTGATGGTGATAATTCAATGACGCCTTTGGTATTCTATTGCTTGGCATTCGGTCCAGGTGTTGTTTTCTTCTTTATATAGGAATGTTTTATGACACTGTTTAATTATTGTACCTTTAATTCTATGGACACTACGCTTGTCTCTTTATCCTGTTTTGTGTAACCTGCTGTAGAATTGAGCGGAGTGGCTCATGGGTTCGGCCGGTCTACTTGACCCATGGTTTTTTCGGGGTGTTTCCCAGGGTCGCCAGCTGAATGCTGCGCAAGTTTCATCCATCCCCGAATGTTCTGTTCCTCCACGTAGTTTTCAATGTCATTTTATTCATTCTTCATCTCGTTGATTTTTTTCAGATTTGGAAGTGTCGGCTATTATGCTCGGTGCGGCGTGGCAGGGAGAAAGAATCCTCACTGGAACTCTCTCTCTCCCTCTCTCTCTCTCTCTCTATTTCTATCTCTCTATCTCTATCTCTCTTTCTCTCTCTGTCCACCGACTTCGGCTGGTTGCCCGGATGAGAAATGCCCCAGCGGTGACGTTGGACCCTGCGTGTCTGATTTCTCATTTAATATGCTCATATTAAAATTCTTTGTTCAATGTGTATAGCATTTTCTGTAATTTGTCTTCAGCCTTTGCCAGTAGGTATATTGAGTACAATGATATATCATTTACAAACAGACTGAATTAGTTATTACATTTATATAAAATAGGATCAGCCTAAAGGCCACTCCTGCTTGCTGTGAAGAATTCTAAAAAAAAGAAGAAAAAAAAGTCGCCCTTCATGGCGGAGGGCGGTGTTTTTTTTTCGGGCGTAAAAATCCTTAGCATGGCTTCCTTCGAAAGGGTAGTAAAGCCATCGTAGATTTACGGTACGTAGAAGAGCCTCAAGGCTGATAAAAAGGCCTCTGAAGGAAGCCATGCTAAGGAATTTTATGCCCGAAAAAAATCCATCGTCATTCTTCGGGTTTGAATCCACGTCCTTGGGCATATGAAGTTAGTAGGATGGAGGTGAATAAGTGCAAATATTTGTACCAGTCTTTTGAGGGCGATATGATAATCTATTTGCAGTTTTTGCGCTATTTTCTAAAGTTATATTCATGAGGAAAATTAACATGTTTTTAGGATGGCTATTATTGCTTAACTCAGACGTTGGATTGTTTACGCAACAGGTCACACGGCTGGGCGGCTCCTCTGTGCTCTGTCTTGTCTATAGGTGATGTGATGTATGTAAACACAGCAGACATAGTTCAAGGCCGTTCAAAGCACATTAAACCCTGAAATTTGTGCTTTATTTATGACAGTGGTATTAGTAAACGGAAAAAATAAGATATACTTATGCGTTATATGCATTGTTCTCTACTAAATATCAAATTACTTGCACTTATCCAACTCCCAGTCTGTAGATACAATGTTATGTACCGGACTTAACAGCTAGCTTGGCTAGAATACGCCCCTGGCTGCAAGGATACACAAATGTTGTCTAATTTAAGGAATGCTTGGATAAAATCGCGCTGCTTGATATTTTGCTGCACTCCGACTTAAGAGGAAAGAGTGTATGTTGTTGAACTGTGTTACATCACGTCTTGTGTGGCAGGTAAACACATTTAGTTGAGTGAGAAGCAGACAGAGCGCGCCCTTCCATTGTGAGGCAGACAAAGTACCCAGCTTCCCTTGCAAGAAAACAAACACATAAATCTTACCAGCGTGAGATATTATAGCCCATTTGAATATGAAAAAACAAGATCCCATTTTCCACCTACACTGTTTCGTCATTAAACCTCTCCAAGGTGCGAAACAAGTACCGGGTGCGTTCGCCTACCTTTATTAATGTTTCCATGGTAACTACTCTGCGCTTTACAAGATCTGTGTAATTCCTGAGCTTGCATGGGTGCTTGAGTTCATCATTCCACGCTCTTTATCAGTGCTATATAACGGTAACAAAATATAAAAATCCGATGTGTTCCATTCACAACATTTTCTGTAACTTTTCGTAACTATTTTACAAAACTTATTTGTACATCTACTTCTTCCTAATCAAGTTAAACATTAACAGAAGTATTCTTATTACTTGCATCCTTGTAAGTAGACGGGAAATAAGGGAATACACTTGGCAAAACGGTAGTCAAATTGTTTAAAATATGGTTAGTATGCTATTGAGATTCGGTTCTCTTTGCATGGCCAGAAGTAAACCAAAATAGTCTCGTATATGACATACTTATTGTGGTTTTAACGAGATTACATTTTTGTGTAATAAGTTTTAGTCTTAAGGTTTACCGGTGATACAAAAGACATCCTGAATAAAGAGGCTTTCAGAGGCTATTCCCAGAAATTTCAAGATATAAATGTTATTTGCCATGTAATCTTTAATATACCTTCAGTATTTTAATCAAAATCGTTAGACCCATTTTGGGGATACAACAATCTTCTAGAAATTTCCACGCAAAGGGTAATTTGGGATCGTATTCGTGAAAGATGCTGAACTTAATTGTAACTGACTTTTCGTTTTTCAGTTCTAAAAATTACTGAATTTGGTAACAGAGATAAACAAAAGCGTACCGTGGGGAAATGTCTAATGACCATTAAAATACACAATTTGTGTGAACTAAACTTGTTGTAGCGTTGCCGTTTCTAAAATGATTAGTAGAAAATTATTTAATAACTTAATTGGGAAAATATTAATCGAGTTTATGATAAGATGAAATGGGCATGAAAAAGGGAAATTTATACATAAAATTGTTATACAGGAAAGAGAATTATGGGTGAAAACAGATATTTGGAAATTAGATTATGAAAAATAATATTTATTTAAGGGGAATCCTATTATATGGAGGGCAAGAAGATTTGCAATATATAGTGTTTGAATTTAAGGAGATTGAATTTGAGGAAATGAGTTTAAAAGGGATGAAAATAGCATTTGATAGAATGTTTATAAAGGAGAGCAAGTGTGTGGTTATGTGTTTATTTAAAGCTAAAAATAGAAATGAATAGTGAACAGAGAAGAAGAAAAGTTATATAAATAATAGTTTTATTAAATATTAAATAAGTGGATTGGATGTGTGATGAATAAGTGATTTCAGTAGGCAAAACTGTGAACTCCTTAGCACCAAATAAATAATTTTATATTTATAAATTCAAGCTGACATTTCATGTGATGTGATTCCATTGGAGTAAAACTTAACACAATAAACACACGTTGCTTGTGGTATATATCACTATCCTATAACTGCACACAACCTCACATAACATCAGTAGCGGCTCATGACTACACATACTGGGTGTTCACATAAGTTTGAGGGTGCAATGTGAATAGTAACTGCTCCATGATAGTTATAATAATTACGAACCGCAGTCGCCCACAACAGCAAGGACGACGTTAATGATATTTATGTAAAAGTCATCTTACGAAAGAAAGGTTAGTTTTGTGGCTGCTTATTGCGTACATAATTAAGTACATCGTTCTAAGGCAACAACGAAGTAATGTGGAAATTAACTTGCAATTGAGAACATGTACCTTACGCGCCTGTACCTTACTTCTGCCAAAGCTAAAAGATGACACGATTAATACACGATTAACACACTATTACAGCCAGTGTACTGTATTAAGAAGTGCAGTGCTAAGAAGCGCTAATATTGCTGCCATCTAGCGCCCTTGATTTCCACCGCAATGAGATACTAGCTGGTGTAATTAATGTTGAACTGATAGAGCGCGGAAAAAACGTTTACTCATGCATGTATCTAATGTGCACATCCCATATGTATTTGGCTCATAAGAATATTACGTTATACCAGTTGCGCATGCGCAAACGCTACTTGAAATGTTCACAAATCATGATCTGCTACAGACATTGATGCCGCATTTCACCGTGTGTAGAGAATAACGCGGCAGATTTTCACGCCGTATATCTTAAATTACCGCATGTTCGTTACATTTAATGTCATTTAAAGAAAAACGATCCAATCAATTCACAAGGTTTCAAAAGTTAAGGTGTCAGGTGCTACTGTGCTCTTATATAGCAGCCGCTGTCGCCCTCCGAGGTGTAGTGGTTACCATGCTAGCCTCTGGTAGATAACTGCAGAAAGGTGTAAATAATTAACGGGCAAGATGATGTAAATAAATGTATGTAATATAGAAATAATATTATATTATTAGGGGTTGTTAGCATAAGCTTAGTTATAAGAGAGAAGATATAGCTTAAACTGTACGTGGCATAAAAGAGAAACCTTTCACAATAACCAGGGAACTGAGGTGAAACGTATAAAACAATGTCCTTGAGTTACAGACTACGCAAGTCTTAGAAGGGGTGGTGAGATAATAAAAATGTGAAATTTACTGAGAAACTAGCAGCCTAAGTGGGATACCAGGATAGTTTTTACTGGCTCATGAGAAGAGAGGCTACTGAAGGCGGTAAGACAAGCTAATCAGAGCATAATGCTTGAGTGGCTGTCCCAGAAGTATTCGCCCTCCGTGGTGTAATGGTTACCATGCTAACTTCATAGTGGGTTCAAACCCGGCGGAGGACGATGGATTTTTTCGGGTATAAAAATCCTCAGCTTAGCTTCCTTCGGAAGGGAAGTAAAGCCGTGGGTCCCGTGTCGTAGATTTACGGCACGTAAAAGAACTTTAAGCCTGATAGAGAGGCCTCTGAGCAAAATTAAGCGGTCTTTCACGCCCAATTTAGAATGGGACGCGTCCATAAATAACACGCCATTTACATTTTTCCCAGAAGTACCCGACCTGACGTATAGATAGCGGTTGTTGTTTCAAATAACAACGATGGTAAAAAGCATCAACCTCAGCAAATTTGTAAACATGGATAAAACTGGTCATCGTTATGTGATAGAATACTTTCATTTGAAAGATCTTATTCCAACTAATATTAAAGCTGATTATTAAAGATTCTACTTTGGAGGAGACTGTTCTTTCGTTTACAACAATGAAATATTGGGTGGCAGGGTTTAAGCGCGGCCGTACGAGCTGCCAAAACGAACATCGCAGTGGTCGAACAAATGAGGTTACCAGTTCAAACATTGTAAAGAAAATCCACAAAATGGTATTGGATGACAGTCGACTGAAAGTGTGCGAGCTAGCAGGCATTTCAAAAAGTTCTATACATCGCATACTGACTGAAAATTTGGATATGAGAAAGTTGTGTGCAAGGTGGGTGCCGCTTTGCTCACAATAGAACAAAAATAGCGTCGTGATGATGTTTTAGTCGAGTGCTTGGCAATGTTTCTCTCCAATAAAGCTGAGTTTTTGCGTCGATTCATAACAGTGAATGCAATCTTGGTCCATCACTTCACACCTGAGACGAAGGAACAATCAGAACAGTAGATTGAAAGGGGAGAATCGGCTCCAAAGGAGGTGAAGACAGATCCATCTGCAGGCAAGGTCATGGCGTCAGTTTTCAGGAACACACGCAGGATAATTTTCATTGACTATCTCAAAAAAGGAAAAATAATCAATGGCAAATATTATGCGCACTTGTTAACAGCGTTTTATTAAATCGAGCAAAAATAGCCGCATTTAACGAAAAAGAAATTTTTGTTTAATTAAGAGAACACCCAAGTTCACACGTCCATTAACGCCATTGTCAAAATCAATGAGTTAAAGTTTGACTTGCCTCCTCGTGCACCCTATTCGCCAGATTTAGCCCCCTCTGATTATTTTCTGTTTCCAAACTTGAAGAAATGGCTTGGTGGTAGAATATTTGCCAAAAAAGAAGAAATGGAGCCTGCAGTTGATGGCTATTTTGCAGACCTCGATAGTTCTCACTATAAACAGGTTATCGAAGCTGGGAAAAGTTTATCGAGCTGAAAGGAGACAATGTATAGAAATAAATATGTTTTCCCCCAAAATGTATGTGCTTTCTTGGTTAGGTCGGGTACTTCTGGGGCAGCCCTCGTATATATTTATGGAGACGCTGTTCTCACTTCAGTTCGTCCTCAGTTATTGTACAAGACAGTCGATTTCCATTTACTGTACATTGCAGTTCGTTTAGATAGAAGTACATTTAATTTGTTTTCCCCTAATATTTAGGTATTACTGATTATTGTGTAAGAAACGTGATACGCGATATCTACGTTTAACATGTAATTGAACATGTCAGCGGCCGCTAGGTGGCTTGTGAGGTTATGCGTTAGTGTGAAAGCTCCCATATTTTTGTTCATTTTTTGTAAACATTTGATTGTAAAGAAGGCAAAAGCTTGATAAGTGGGACGTTAATCATTGTGTGAATTATTGTGTGAAATAACTTAGTGTATCATATTTGTTAAAGTGTAGATTTTGTGTTATTTCTGTTGCCCGTAAATCAGCTGTGAAATCCGCCATATTGGAATTGAAGTGTTTTGTTTATAGCAGCTGTATCTCCTGTTTTTTTTTGTTTTTTTTTTGGTCATACAGCTTGTTTTGTGTTTGTCTTTTCGTTAGTGTTTGGTGAATAAATTACTTCTATAGTGTGAATATAAATCTTCGGCAAGCTAGTGCTGTGTTGTATCATATTTCATACGTTTAACTCTTGTGACAAACCTGTTCTAACCGGTTAAGCCGTACCTGTTTTTGAATTTAAGTGTAGTGTTTGTGCAAAGTGCTGTGAAGTGAGTGGAAAAGCGTGTGATCTTAGTGGGATCTGTGGTGCATGCCGTCGTAAGGTTAGTCAAGGTGTCTGCAGGTGAAGGTTGCAAGTTCTGGTTTCATTGGGCATGCAGTAACACTGTTAGTGATGATGTGAGAGATTGTAGTGAATGGTTCTGTGAATGTTGTAGACTTAAAGAATTGGTCAAAAAGCACGAGAAAACCATTTCTAACCTCAGAAAAGAACTGGATTTTTTCAAAAAGGACTTTACAGGACGCGAACTTGCTCCTTTAGAAACTTTGGATTGTAAATCACCTGATTTTAAGGTGCCATCCAGACAAAGTCTGAGGAGGAAACGGCGTTTCTCTGCCGATGACCGACATGATGTCAAACTGAGCAACAGATTCAGTGTCTTGAAACTGTTGATCAGTCCCCAAATCCTCCTGTGCATGTGCAGGTTTTAGATGATAACTGCACTAAAAGCAAGGTTTTGTTGCTTGGGAGTAGCCATGGTAGGGGCATAGCATCCCTGCTAAAGGAGGATTTGGGAAGCAGATATGATGTAGTAGGCATAGTTAAACCTAGTGCTGGGCTCTCTCATGTCACTGAAGATCTGGTAAAACTGACTTCTGGTTTTACTAAGAGGGATCATGTAGTTATAGTGAGTGGGCCAGGAAATAACCTGGACAGAGATAGAAATTAATCATTTGAAAAAGATCTGTGTGACATACCAGTGTGAAGTTTGTGGAGCTTTTCGATAGGCACGACAAGCAGCAGCTTCATAGGAGGGTGACAGAGATGAATCTGCAACTTGAGCGTGCCTTGTTGAGCCCTGCTGCCTCTCACATTGATATGATACATGTTAGCGGTATAGGCCGAGATGGTTATACATCTCATGGTCTACACCTCAATTCTAGAGGCAAAAGGCAGCTTTCGCAGCTAATTGCGGACAGAATTATAGGTAGAATTCCTGATATGATATCTGATAGGGCTTTTTTAGTTTAAAGGAAATCCCCCAAAATAGTCATAAAAGAACTCTAAAATCAATTGAAATAAATAAAAGTTCACCAACAAAGAATTTTAGGAATACAGAAAATATCAGTAATTCTATTAAGATAAATAATAGCAGTAGCTCGTTGTGTATATTTCACCAAAATATTAGGGGTTTAAGAAACAAAGTTGATGAACTTTCTCTTAGTCTTGCTTCTGAAAAATTACAGCCTCACGTTTTATGCTTATCTGAACATCACTTAACAGAAGAGGAATTCCTGCCAATTTCACTGCATGGGTACTCTTTAGGAGCAACATATTCAAGGAAAAATCTAAAAAAAAGGAGGGGTTTGCATATTTGTAAGACACGATGTACCCTATAAAGTCATTAATCTAAACACGTTTTGTTTTGAGCTAGACATTGAGATGTGCGCAGTTCAGCTAAACATAAATCAAGTAAATTTTGCAATAATAGCTCTATATCGGTCCCCACTAGGTAACTATGAGTTATTCAAAAAACAGTTAGATGATTCCTTAAAGTTTATATTGAAACCGAAACGAGAAATGATAATTTGTGGTGACATAAATATTGATTATCTTATGCCTAGTCTCCGAAAGGACCAACTCAATTCTATATTTTTTACATACAACATGTCACACACAATACATTTTCCTACAAGAATTCAGGGTAGCTCCTCTTCAGCAATAGATAAGATATTTATTAATATAGATAGAATTAAAACTTCAATAACCTTACCATTTGCAAATGGCCTTTCAGATCATGAGGCTCAAATACTTCTCATTAAAGAGATAAAATTAAAGTTAAAATCAATCCATAAATATTGCAGAACACGAAAAGTAGATGAAAGCTCCCCCACATTGTTTAAGTATGCCCTTCAACAAGAATCATGGACTGAAATCTATTAAATAAATGGAGTAAATGACAAGTTCAATCATTTCCTACAACATTTCAACTCTCATTTTGTAGCATCCTTTCCAGTCAAATATTGTAAAATATATAATCAGAAGGAAAAACACACCTGGATTACAACAGGCATTAAAACTTCTTGCAAACATAAGCGAAAATTATACCAAGAATTGAAACATAATAAGTCCCCATACTTAGAATGTCACTACAAAAAGTACTGTAAAATTCTAACAGAAACAATAAAAGCTGCTAAAATATTGCATTTTAATAAAGAGATATCCAATTCTAATAATAAAATAAAAACTATCTGGAATATAATAAAAAAAAGCCCCTCAATTGCACTGAATTCCGGTAATCAAAAAATTGATGATCCTCAAAAGGTTGCAGATATTTTCAACAATTTCTTTTTGAATGTAACAGACAAATTAAAAATAAACTATGGATGTAAAGAATCAGCAATAAATTTTTTGAAAACTTCTTTTGTAAACAAATTCCCTGAATTTAAAGTAAAAATGACTACACCATTTGAAATAAAAAATATAATAAATTTGCTCAAGACCAAAAATTCCTCTGTATATGATGAAATATTAAGTAAAATCCTAAAAGCATGTTCTGACCTAATATGCATTCCCCTTAGCTATTTATGTAAGGAATCACTAAAGAGTGGAATATTTCCTGACAGAATGAAGTACTCTATTGTTAAACCACTTTTTAAAAAAGGAAAACAAGATAATATATCAAATTATAGACCTATATCTCTCTTGTCTGTTTTCTCAAAAGTATTTGAGAAAGTAATGTTCGATAGGCTCTATAATTACTTGGAAAAGAACAACTTATTTGCCAAAGAACAGTTTGGCTTTAGAAAAGGAGTAGCGACAGCTAATGCAACCTACAAGCTCACACATAAAGTGTTAACAGCGTTAAATGAAAAGGAACATGTCGGTGGAATCTTTTGTGACCTAGCAAAGGCTTTTGACTGTGTGAATCATGAGATTCTGATAGCTAAACTAAATTTCTATGGAATAAAGAATAGCATATTAGATTGGTTCATTTCATACCTAGAGAAGAGAAAACAAAGGGTCGAAATTAATAACTCCAATGGGTATCAAAATAGTGCCTCAGAATGGAAATCAGTAAAACATGGTGTTCCCCAGGGATCAATCTTAGGGCCTCTTTTGTTCTTGGTTTACATAAATGACCTCCCATTATACATTAACAGTTTTGCAAGTATTTATTTATTCGCAGATGACACTAGTGTTCTAGTAACAAGTTAAGATTTCAATGAATGTGTAGTTAAATTAAACTATGTTCTAAATTGTATGTCAAATTGGTTCAAAGCAAATAAACTCTCAGTAAACCTTGAAAAAACAAAAATAATTAAATTTATAACTACTCGCTCACCACAAACGCACATAGAAATAGGAATTAATGATACATTGTTAGAACAGCTAAATGAAGTCAAATTTCTTGGCCTTCAGGTAGATGACCATTTGGACTGGAAGTCACATATTAGCTACATCACACCTAAACTTAGCTCAGCATGTTATGCTCTCCGTGCACTGGTTAAATTTCACTCAAACGATACACTTAAGTTGGTGTATTTTGCCTACTTTAACTCCATCATCGAGTATGGAATAATATTTTGGGGTAATTCAGTAGATAGTAAATGCATATTCCGGATACAGAAGAAAGCTATACGAATAATCTGAAATGCTTATAGCAGACAGTCATGCAAAGAACTATTTCAAAAATTGGGCCTCACCTTACCTTGTGTTTATATACTATCCATTTTAACATTCTATGCAGTTAATCGACATAGTTTTATAACAAACATGGAAATTCATAACATTAATACTAGACAAAAGGGATTGATTCATCGTCCCAATGCCAATCTTCGTTGCTTTCAGAAAGGTGTATATTATGAAACAATCAAGATATTTAATGCTCTCCCCAGTAATCTCAAAGAAAATGTTGGGAATTTCAGGGCTTTTAAGGCCTCTCTTCAGGAGTACCTTTGCAATAAATCATTTTACTCTGTAGATGAATATTTAAGTGAGAAATCTGTCTGACAATATTGTCAACAATCATTGTATTTATAAGTATTATAATGTATTGCATTTTGTGTACATTAGTGTGTGTGTGTGTTTTATATTAAAATTAAGCTAATTTATACTTTGACTTGCACGAATGTGTCAAATGATTTTTTTTTTAGTATTTAGCACTGACACAAAGTCTGTAAAGCCTGATGTTTTGATATTTTACACTCTAGTACATAATTGTAAATCTTTGCATTGGAAATTATATAATATATTTGTAAATATGTATTATAATTTGTTGACATTTATGAAGAGTACATAATACAATAATCATGTTTTAATTTATATGATTGCTACTAGTAACTATTATATCGATAATTTGAAAACTATCATCTGACATAACATTAGTTTTACATATAATACAATTATATTTATTTATACATTTTAACACTATATTTTGATACTATCTGTTTTTATGTGCATGCAAAAAAAAAAAGGATTCTGTTGTTTTTGTAACCTATGCTTTTAGCACTAGAGCTTTATAATTTTTTTTTTCATAGTATATAGTATATAAACATATGTATACATGTATATACCTTGACAAGTTCTATGTTCGGTGGCTTTCTGGCCTAAACGAACCTACAGAATACTTTCTAATCTAATCTAATCTAACGCTATGATCGCTTAGAAATATAACGTCGATATAAATTATGACATGTTTTCTAACATTTTAAATAAATTGCTTAAACTAAAAGTTATAAATGTGTTATCTCTGAAATAGTTCAATTTACCGTCCACGCCCTGTTAAGAGACACTTGCTCGATCAAAGAATCCAAATAGCCGGATCAAACATGAATAGTATACAAAAAACATAATTTACTTTATAAAAATAATTCAGAGATAACGAGGAGCAGGAGGAAGACCGTAATACCCAAAGTTGCCGGTTCAAACCGGGTGGAGGGTGATGGAGTTTTTTCGGGCATAAAAATCTTTAGCATGGTTTCCTTCGGAAGTAAAGTACACTGTTGATCCCGTGTCGTAGATTTATGGCACGTAAAAGAACCTCAAGCCTAATATAGAAGCCTCTGAGCAAAACCAACATCGAATGGGACGCTGAGAACCGCAGTAATTAAAGAGCGTCAATAAATAAAACTCAATTTAATTTTGACAGCAGCCACTCCATAATATTATTCCACCAAGCCAGATAATGTTATTACAATGAGCTACACATGCCACGAGTCAAGATTGTCGTTGTTTGTGACATCGTGAACACTGAAGTTGCATTAGAAATCAGACATTTGCAATATTCCGGGAACAGAATCTTCAGGCTAAATTCTCTGTTAGCAAACACATTGCGCTTCAAGATAAGCCGAAAGATGTTGAGATTACAAAGTATGAGCACTTAAAGCTCGCTGAGTGGCCATAAGAGTGTCACCACCCACGCTGTTCGTGGTCTGGTAACTTCAAGTGGTCTCTTCCAGCCAGCACTTGTCTGCTTTACAAGTAGGTAGCTGCCTGCAACTTCTGTTTCAGGAGGCCATGGGATGGATACAAGCAATACTGACGCTTTAGGAAGATGTTCACGTTTGTAGTAATCTCAGTAAGTTATGGATTTTATCAACAAATTTATGACTGAGGATGCGGCAAGACGAGATACTCCATTTCAAAACTCAATGTCGATATTTCACGAATTGCATCTTTGCCTCCTTAGTACAAAAAATCACATGACTTTCTGTACATCTCTGTAACAAAGTATTGATAAAAGGCTTATTCTTCTATCCACTTCATGCTAATCTAGATTAACACAATCAGAAACGGTCTTATCACTTGGTTCCTTATAAGTAGGAGGAAAATAAGGAAATACACTAGACTAAACCGACAGTCACGTGTTTTAAAATGTGGTTGCTATGGAATTGAAATCCGTTTCTTTGCGTGACCAGGAGTTGACATTTGACATATAATTTATAACTGTAAGTTGAATGTAATAAATATTATAAAGAGATAAAACCCCGATATTCATTTATATACACCCTGTAGATTAAATGTCGCAGTGACGCATTGTGTTCTATTCAACACATTATTTGTGTATTTATTAAATTATTTATGCGCGTTATTACGCACATTGGGCACCTTATTGTGCCCGCGTGGCGTTAAATCAGAGTCTTTCCGGGGATTTTCTCCTTTTCAAATATTTTCTCTGAAGGTTGGTTATTAATATTCTCTCAAGTGGAAGACAAAAGAAGTGTATTTGTAGTGAATCTCGATATTGAAATTTGAGATGACACGTATGTGGTGGATGATTAGTGGTAAACACTTCTTTTTGGTTCTCGACACTTTGTCGAGTTGAAGGTCGTTGGAGATTCAGGATTAGATGATCTCAGGGTCGAAGCTCGTCGTTGATGTCTCAACCTCCGGTTAGCTAACTGTATGTACATGGTAACTTGAGGATGTTGTCAGGTGAAAATTAAACAATACAAAATTGACTGGTTTGCAGCGGTGATTCGTTTAAAATCTGTTTCATTTTGACTTTACTTTACACGAATCTTATAATTCCTTAATCTTTGGCCTATTGATAGACACACTTATTCGCGCCTGATTTTACTATAATAGAGTATCACATTCTTAACATCTTCAAAATGGATTAAGAGCAACTCCTCTTCGCGTGTTATGACAAACTAGTGCCCGAACTTAGACAAGAACTCTATTTATATTAGTTGCTACTCACGCTAATCTTGTCAGTTAGAAAAAGTGATACTTGACTACAATTGGTGGATATGTTTGTTTAAATTTAAATATTATTTTCTCATTGGCCCAAGGTTAGCCTTCTCCAACGGGCCAGTGTAGGGGAAAGAGAAGGCGCCGCTCTGTCGCTCAGCCTGATGTCCGAGAGCTACAGAAAATTAAATGTTGCCTATCAATACAGCCTTACCGTGAAACAGATCTTAAATTTATTCTATTTATTCTTCACATAGCTCAAACGTAAAACAGATATTCAGTATTGTGCTGGCTTTCTGATGGTCTGTTTACAATATTTCTTTTCCAAAAATTACCGATTTATATTAATTTAACTACTTTTTCTGAATTATTATTTAACTATTTATTTTTGGTGGATATAACAATTTGTGTGTCGAATGCAGCATTTCCTAGGTAGTTGTTGGCGTGTAGAGGAAGTAAAATTACCCCTGTTGGACTCAGCAAGTGAATTACGTAGTAAGGTGGAAGGCGAAAGCAGAAGGACGTCGCCTGACGTAAGAAAAGTATGTGGCTACGGAGCAGACAAATGGACTCGTTAGGACGAGGGTCCAGAAACGTCGCCGTTAATTGCAACATTAATTATCCTAGCACCCAATGAAACGCCTCCTCCAGTGTAATTAACCGCAGGTAGCGACCAACTACTTCATTAATTCGATTTATTTCCTTTGTTTCCTTCCGTTAACTGAAAAATGAGCGGGATACAAGAGGTGGTGAGAATTCAGTATATCTGTAATCTGTACGAGAGAGGTCAAATATAAAACAGATTATTACGCTAGCGGCTTTTATGCTAGAACTGCGTCTTTTTCTAGGCGATAGGCAGCTATGTAATACCGTTCTCCCAGAGTACACTTCGAGGCATAAAATTTGGTCGATTGGAAATAAGGATTAAATTGATGCTGAAAGTTGCTCCTGCCTCTCCAAATGTCACCTTTCTACTTCCCTCTTGCGTAATTCCAGACATTTAATTGGTAAATTGCTTAGTTATCCTAAAAGATAACATTACCGATTTTTGTTTTGCTTGGATACTGTATAACGCCCGTTTTTATCACTTGTGGTTAGCAGGCGATGACACTGATGGTGCATAGATGAAGATGGAGCACCGGTGGAATGCGGTGGCGGGGGAAACCAGAGAACCCGGAGAAAACCTTCCCTTTCGCGCTTTGTCGACCACAAATCTCGCATCGGTCGCTTGGGATCGAACCCGGGTCGTCTAGAAGGCGACTGATCTAATCACTCGGCGACGGCGCGGCCTAACAGTACAACTGAACTACCTTAATCATGATAATATTAATGGTAAGGGGTAATCAACCATAAGGTTAGTTGAAACCGGGAGGAAATAATATGAGAGACCTCAATCTGACCGCGGCGACTAGACAGAATGATACCTCGGTGATTTGCCAATGTCTTTCGCGGGATTAAGGTGAAGGGAATCAGTGGGAAAGATCCTGGCCGGGAAATATCTCCAAGCTCCACCGAGAATCGAACACGACTCCGAGGCTGTAATCGCAGTTCCTTGAGCATCTAAGGAACTCCAAGTTTAGGCACCTTATTAAACGGGGCCACGGGACCATTTTCGTTTACGAGCAGGCATAGGAATTTCTAAGCATTAAAGCCAGGACGAAAGGAAATAAAGTTGAACTTTGTGTAAGAGGCAAACGTGCTATCACTGCGCTAGCACGAGACAACTGGCTCAGGAGTTTCTTCTGGGACTGGCATTCGAGAGGTCGTGGGTTCGTTACAGCGGCTGGCCTTTCTGATCCTTAGATTTTTTGAGGGTTTTTCCGGGTCACCAGGCTAATGCTGGGTGTGTTTCTTTATTCCTCTGAACTTTCTGTCCCTTCATTTCATCTTCATTTCATTCTAACTGGTCTCTTTCAGGATCCTAAGTGTCGGCGTGACTGCGGTAGTGATGAGTGCGCTTTGGAAATATAGCTCTCGGCGGCGGGTTGGCGCTGGAGTCGTTAGCGGGCTCCTGGTGTTCTCCGCGTTAAGATGAAGAACTGCTTGGATTACGCTAGGAGCCCATCACGGTAATTCTTTCCTCTCAGTCGGATTTGGCCACCCATATACTCTCACATCATCTTATCCTTCTGGTTCTGACGCACAATAAACCTATGGTGGCTGCAGAATGTACCAACAAACCAATCAGTGCGTTATGGGAGGTTATTTTAGAGCGTTTAATGTCCGCTTTTAGTACATAGGCACCGCAAGCGATGATACTGTTGATTCATGGATTGAAGATGGAGCACCGGTGGAATGCATAGCGGGAGAAACCGAAGAACCCGGAGAAAACCTGCCCTGCACCACTTTGTCCACCACATGCGGTCGCCTGGGATTGAACTCGTCCTGGTGAGAGGCGAGTGTTCTAATCATTCGCCGCTGCGCGGCCGTTATGGGGATTGTTGATAATATTAGTATGGAGGACGATCATTTTCTATTTAACGATGGGTTTTGATTAAAGCAGCCACGCAGACTCATTAGACAATAATAATAATAATAATAATAATAATAATAATAATAATAATAATAATAATAATAATAATAATAACACTAACAATTACTCATGATAGCAATAACTTTAGATTTTAAAATCCATGGTTTCTTCAGAAAGGTCTAATCTGTTCCATTCACATGACTTTCTCTGCCTACAACAAACTATTCTTAAAAAAGCTTATTTTCTCTCTACTCCGTGCTAATCGAGATAAATATTAGCAAAAATTGCTATAGTACGACTTTCTTTTTAAGTAGAAGGGAACCAAGGGAATACATTAGGCTAAAGCGATAATCAAATCTTTTAAAAGCCAATAGATATGTACGTGATGCAGTGGGAATTCACTTCTCTTTGCATGAGAAGAATGAAAAAGTAAATAACGACTTCTCGTTTAAGAAACATCTAAGTATTGGTAACAAGGAATATGTCAGAAAAGATTAACTGTACTATATGACATAAATTGTGTAATTTAACATTTTTATGTAGTAAGTTGAGGTTTACTAGTTATGCAAAGATATTTGAAAGAAGAGCACTTCAGAGTCTATTTCCAAAAAATTCAAGATATATATATATATGCAGGTACATTTTATTTACTATTTAAATATCTTTAATATATGATATTTGAATCCAAATCATTAGAGCTATGTTTGATAAAATCGATAATGTCGAAACATTTTCCATGTAAAGGGTAGTTACATTGCTCATTCTCTTGTCGTATTCTTGGAAGATGCTTAACTTAAATACCAAGATTGAATCATGCTACATGCAGAAAAACACATACACATACACGAAACTTTTTCTAAAACAATTTTATTCAGGGGTCCACAAAACATGCACTTCCGGTGAAATCTCGGTATTGAATTTTTTGGAACACAATGCCTACTATACACATACACAGTACATATTATATAAATATTATGACTGCAGAGCATTTTAGTCCTGGAGATAAACTTATTTCGCAACTACCCTTTCCTCTAGAAGGTCGAGTTGTTATGACGTTATATTAGGCTAATCATGTCTAGTTGTTTATGCAAATCAGAGCAAAATTCATGAAGTGATTTCTGATCGCTTCTTCGTTTCATACCGAGTGTAACATCGTTATTTGGTTAATGTTTGTTTCTTGAAATTTGTTTCAAGCCAGTCTTGGAGACATGTGATAGGGGTTGGAAGGGAAACTTATTATTGGTTAAATACAGAAACCTTGAGTTAACTGAGTTAACTGAGCCTGAGAGCTAACTCGAACTCATATCAAATATCATAAACAGTTGGTAGAGTCCACAAGATCAATAGATTTCTTCATATTGTGAATGTTGCACATATTTTTATGTTATATCACACTGTGTAATATTATTCTATTAATTTTACCATGTATTCCACTTGAATAGTTACCCATTATATGAGAGGGTTTAATATCTCGCAATGGTAACTCAAGTGGTAAGAGATCGGCTGTTGTTGAAGTCCAGGCCGTAGCATTGGTTGAGGGATTCCCGAGATGACTATGTATTTTTTTCTCTCTATAATATTATATTTTAAAGTCGCTTTAGCCCTTTTATCATATCTCATTGTCGTTTTCCTCTACCAACTCTTGAGGAACTTGCTGGTGTGTGGCCTTAGTTGAGTGGTCGCCTTCGTTTTCGACCTATTTTGTTTCTATTTAGAGTGTTTTTGTAACACTGTACAGGTTTTGGGTCGTAAATTATTTGGTTGTTAATCCAGTGCATTTTTAATTATCGTGAAGCTGAAAAGATGGCCTTAGTCGTACAGTCGTATTTTTATTTGTATTTATTTTATTCATTGAATTTAAATTCAGTTTTATTTAAGGACGCTAAGTATTATTGTACAAGGCGTCTCATTCTATTTATATTGGACGTGAAATACGCTTAATTTTGCTCAGAGGCCTCTTTATTAGGCTTGATACATGCGATTAATCTACGACACTGATCACCGGCATTATTTACCTTCCGAAGGAAGCCATCCTAAGGATTTTGACGCCCGAAAAAAATCCATCGCCCTCCCCAGGGTTTGAGTTCCGCAACTTTGGAAACCAGAGCCTAGTATGTTACTCCTAGACCACGAACGATATTTTATTCATTGAGAAGAACTTTGCGTCGTGGTCTAATTCGATATTTATTGGGCAACTAGAAGAAATCACAGAAAAAGATTGCCGATACACGGGGTTTGAACCGACGATCTCCCGAATTAGAGTCACGGACGCTACATCTGAGACATATTGCTAGGTTTTGCGCGATTATTTTTTAGATATAAACGGTTTATAATGTTACGCTCCATTTTGAAATACATAAAACATTCATAGAATGGGAAATGGGCGGCATAAGGAAACTCAGTCTAAATCCAGTAAACAATGTAAAAGGAAAGTATATACATTAAACATTTATACATGGGTATGTGAATATAATTGCTAAATAAGTCATTTATATAAGATTACAGTGGAGGAGCAGGAGATGTTATCATCTGAGGGGAAGAAAATCAAAGCGGAACTTCCGGCAGATGGTTGCCCATTTCCTCACCTTCTACAATAGCTCGATCTGGGTCTCTGGGCGGGGATTTGATCTCAGTGGAATTATCCAAATGGCTGTGGTGATGATGCCAAAGGAAGTAATTTCACACGCTGATAAGAGAGGGCGTCGTTTCAAACTGCTGGTCTGGAAACGTCTGTGCAATTATGGGGCGAAACAATAACACTGCGTGGGTCGCTTCTGAAGGAGCACGGGTTCCTATCCACCGTCTCTATTACTGTAACTCAGTAAGCAAAGAATTCCATTCACGGCTAGTGTACATCTTCCATTTTGTTAAGCAATACTTTTATAAATGGACTCTTCCATATAAAATCGAATAGCAAAACAGTTACATCTTTTTATTACTAAGTACTACCAAGTAAGTACTATGTACGTAAATAGTAAATAGAAAAGGTATTATATTCTGCCCAATAATTCGATACCGAGATTTCACCGGAAATACATTTTTGAGGACCTCTAAAGCTATACGATGATTGCAGCACACACATGGACGGACAAACACACACACACACACATACAAAACGGTCTTGAGAAGTAGTCTAAGTGATTTCTACTGACATCCATATTTGAAAGTGTTGAAAACATCAAGTTGTTCAGATGTGAAAGTCGCCAGATTGTCGTAAGGCATTTTTAGAAAAAGGTCAGCCTGTGTCTCTGTGTGTATATGTGTGTTTGGGCAGCATAACTGAAAACGAAAAGACTGAGATACCAAACTTGGTATTTAAGTTTAGTACCTTTCAAGAATGCAACACAGATTTTCAGGAAAATTCCTCCGAACTCATCATTTTTTACATGTAAAAATGTTTAATTGTTTATTTTCTCAAAAACGGAGATAATTTTGATGTAAATATTTTTTTACATGTAAATTTGTTTAATTTTTTTATTTTCTCAAAAAACGGATCTATTTTGATTTAGGTATCGTATATTAAACATATCTACATGCAAAAAAATGTGCAATATCTTGATTAATAGCCTCTGAAGACCTCTTTATTCTGGATGAATTTTGCATAATTGGCTAAAACCGTAAAAGATAGACAAAAACGTACTACACAACAATTTAGGTCTCGTTAAAGAACACATTTATATCACATACTTTTTTTTTATTTTTTTTTTTTTTTTTTATTTTAGAGCTAACGACTTCCGAGATATTGGTTTCAGTTTTAAAAATACATACTTATACTTTTTTCAAACGGGAAGCCTTCATCTGTTGTTCTTTTGTTTTACTCCTGATCATGCAATGCATAGCGACAGCTTTTTACAAGATTTGACTATCACTTTATCGTAGGGTTTTTCGCTTATTTCCCTTTTACTTATAAGGAATTAAGTGATAAGACCATTTCTGCTAATGTTCATCTCGATTAGCTTGAAGTAAATAGAAGAATGTGTTTTTAACAATAATTTGTTACAGAAAGCTCGAGAAAGTCATGTGAATAGAACATGAATAGAACACATCAGATGTTTACTATTGCTTTAGACCTAAGGTGAGGTCATGGTGTATGATATATATCCAATCCGGTATTCACTTAGCAACTGATGTAAACCACGAAAAATTAAAAAGGGAAAAAAGAAAAAAGTCAGATGAATCGGAAGAGACTTCATGCATGCTGCTGCTTACACCTGAAACAGAAATAAGCCATATTGCATTATTCGTTTCGGCGAAGTAAAAATGGGACCTCTTTGAACCTAGTACCAGGTGACCCAACTACCCTATATTTGATATATGGAGATTTGAGAGTTGCAGAACTCAACGGGGCTATTTCATGTTAAAAAAAAAACTTCATTTATCCCTCTTGCTTATCGCAGAGACAGTGAGCCGGACGCTCCCAGTTCTCCACTGGCCAGTTTTGACTTGAAATAAACCGTTGAGTTCCGCAACTCTTTTAACGCACTAAAGTATATCTGCATGCGTCAAACACGGGACAGTTGGGCCACTTGATATGTATAATTTGAATATTCACTACAACACATAAAGGTAATATATCAAAACGTTCTTATTCGAGGGTTATTTAAATATATTAGCTTTGGTACAGCATATGTATCGTGCCATTATGAGCAGGGAACGCATTGCGTTCGTAAATACTGAAGTTCACTACACATAGACGCAAGCAACACGTGTTCTCTGAACCGGCTTTTGATGGCAGCGCCGTAGCCGAGTGATTGGGCCACTGTCTCATCAAGGTGGCCCCGGTTCGACCTCAGGCGACCGCATGTGGAATTTGTGGCGGACAAAGCGGCGCAGGGGCGGCATTTCTCCGGGTTCTCCGGTTTTCCCCGCCATCGCATTCCACCGGTGCTCCTAATTCATTCCATGTATCATCAGTGTCTTCGCCTGCGGTGCCACATGACCGGTGCGGTAATCTCACCTATCATGAACAAACAATGAGTGAACAGACCTCGTCCCCTGTCTCTGAAGTCATCATTCCTTATAGCGCTGTTAACTTACAATCCCTCAAACGATACCCTTTCTACGCTCTCGGTTCAAAGAGGATGTTTTGTTTTGCTGTGTCGCCATTCACTTAAACAGATAGTATGATGAAATATCCATGGTATTTATCTTATTTTACTAGCATTTTCTGTGGAGTAACAACTATTTTCTACTCTATAGTATTCTCAATGGAAAATCAAATCTTCTTCGCCAGCTTTTCCTTTTTATTCTCTCCTTTTTCTCTCTATTTCTAAGTTTAACGCCCTTTAGGTTATATCAAACAATGAAGGAATGAAATGGGTAAAATGGAGCTGAAATGAGTCCGGAGCACATGAGCTAAAAGTTATTTGACACTCGTTCTCAGGTTAAGGGAAAATCCGGGGAAAAAATAACTCATGTGGGTAACCTATCCTAACCGAGATTAGAAGCATGTTTTGTTTTTAACTTCGATATGTTTATAATCAAATGCAAATGCGTTGTCTAACTTTTTAAACTTAATTTATGAAAAGAGTAAAGAAAAACAATTATCCTTTTCAATGGTGAAAAATGTTTCATTTTTACACCATGGTGGCCTTAAGGCTTAACCTAATTAGCCATCAGGGGAAAGAGATAGATCACAAACCAAAAACACACCGATGCCCAAGGCGGGAGTCGCACCCAGGATCCCTACGCCACGAAGCACCAGAGCTGGACTCTTTAGCGAACGCAGCCATGGGAACGCCCTTAACTACTCAGCGGCATTTCCTTGTAGAACATATTGCTTATCGGCCATGTTGTTAAAGAGTGCTGATGTCGTCTATTTGTCTTTTAATTTTAATCTTTAGATCACACACGCGAGCACACATCCATACTTCCAGAATTTGGGGAGGATAGGAAACAATCTGGGTTAGAGAAAAAATCCCAGTCTACACCGGGAATCGAACCCGGGACCCCTCGTGTAGCAGGCAGGTGCACTAACGACTGAACTACGGGTCCAGCCGGTGAATGAATATCCAGTGCGGTTGAATAATTTTGGACAATGTTTTCTCTCTCTCTCTCTCTATCTCTCTCTCTCTCTCTCTCTCTCTCTCCCTCTCTGTCTCTCTCTCTCACACACACACATATATACAGGTATCACCTTAGGTACTATATTTTCTTACGTTTACTTTTACAGACACACCACTTTACAGCATTTACTATTACTAATTAGATTATTGTATTATACGATTTACACAATATAGAAAGAATATGTTTAACTTTACTGAAATGTATTATGTTTGTGAGAAAAAACAATTGTAAAGTACTATACATATTTATAATATCAATATAGAATACATATATACAAGGGTATGTTGTTTAGTATTAGAGGACGCTAATTAGATCGAAATTCAGAATTTCTGAACGTTATGGTGTTCACAGCTGCAGCACCATCTGCAGACATCGGAGAAATTCTATGTACTCCGAACTGTTAAACCCTTAGGTTACATCAACTGGCAACATAATGGCAGGTTGAGTGTAATTTTAGAGTAAGTAGTGCGACCCAGTTGAACGGTAATCAAGCTTGTGAAGTTCTAAGACAAGGTAGCCGATTCGAACTTTCTCTAAGCGAAGAGCTTATTTCTAAAAGACGACTGAGTGATATAAGGCAAGGGGGTGAAAAAGCGAGGGGTTGAGACTCCTGGGCAGGAAGTAGTGGTTAATTGAAAAGAGTTGGGCGCCAATTAGAGTAGCCTTGTGATTATTGGCCGCGCCGACTGTGTTACATTTCCCGTTTTTTCCTCGTGCGGGCGGCGGTGCCATTGTTCTCAGTGCAGTAAAACATACAATTGATTCTTGACCGCCATTGGTCGCCGCGATCGTGTTTACCATTGCGCCATTGTATTTAAATGACGCTGCGCCCTCCTCCTCCTGCCCACCCCCTTCAAGGGATCGTCGCTAGTACTGTAGCCGGCCGCTCGAGGACACCACCTCCCAGGCAAAGTGCGGACTGGCGGCAGAAGATGTCGCCCGAGCTTGTGACATTTCTCCAGGTTGCGAAGTTTGTGTTGGGAAATTAAAAGCCCTATACCACCAATGTTCAATTTGCAAATTTTGCTACTCATTTTCAGAGGTACTACTTAGGTAATTGTTTTGACATTCTTTCAGACTATATTTAACTTTATTGAACCATTTTTTGGAGAAATAGCAATTACAAAACATTGCAGCAGCTTTTAAATCATTTTGGAGATTTCTTCTACGCACCGATATTGTTACTGGACGCCTGTTAACATTCCTACATCTAACCTGGTTGCTATAAAAATAAAAGAAACCGCAACACTACATGAACTCAAAAAACAAACGTGCGGTAAGTAAAAGAGTTGCAATATTTATTTTGATATATGTGAAAGCACAATTATTATAATTATTGAATGTTATTGAATACAACGGTAGGGTACTATTGCAGCATTGAGGAAAAGTTTGAAAAGACGAAACGATACTGAGTCTTTTCAAACTTACAGGATTCTGTAATACACTTAATACACGTGTACCTATTCCATGCTATTTATTTGGACGAGGGTACTACTATTATCTTATTACAAGATAGTAATAACTGATTGGAAGGCTTTAATCTGTCGCTCCTTAGAAAAAAATATGTCAACAAATTCTTTTCGTTAATCTGCACATTTTTTTCGTTCAACCATTTTTTCAATGTACCACTAACTCGCACCGTGATTTAGATTTCTTTAGATTAATTTAGCCTTCTTCTATATACCATAACTTTCTCCATAATAAAATTGTAAATCGATTCTTACTACAAATAAAAATGTCTCCACAGCAACAAAGTTGAGAAGCTACATAACAATGACTACCAAATGTTTTATTCTCAGAGAAGTTATTCGCATCCAACCACTGTTTTAGTTCATTTATTGCTATAGTTTAATTAATATTAAAACGCGTCGTTCAAAAACATCGAATGCGATACACTATTGCATGTGTTCCTGTTAAATTTCTGCACTTAGCTATAAAAACTGGAGGACGTAAAGTATTTCACCCAAAAATTCCAAATCGATATCGAAATATCAACGGAGTAACACTCAGCTCTGCCAAAATATTTTGATTATTAGAAATTCTTATTCAGATAAAATTATTTAAAGTATTTGGTGTTCTCGTACCAGTGTATTAGCATTAATTGCTTTAAGTGAATGTTCTAGAACTTTAATTATAGAATATTCATTTGTAATTATTTTTCTGAATCTGATTTAAGAAAGCTTACCTACGTTTCATTCGAAGTTAAATTTTGATTGCTTTGCATATATTTTAACATGAAGTAGATTACTTCAATATCGTTATGATTGTTATTCGTTATAAATGTTATAACATGCTATTTCTATTTATAATTTTAATATTGTTTGTAATATTATATCATAGTTTTTGTACATTTTAAATACTTTCTGTTTATTTATTTGTTTGTTTTAAGGAGATTTGATTCCCATCTAATGACTCTTCAAATAAATTGAAAATTCAGTTAATAAAATCATTAGCTGAAGTTGTTTCAATTATAATAGGCATAAAACTTTGATTTGCGCCGCAGATCTCTGAACATTGTCCATAAAATACTCCAGCATAATTAAACCAAAAGATTGCCTGATATAATCGCCCGGTAGACAACTTTCTAAACATAAAATTAATTAATATTTCGAGTCAAGGTGCTGTTATAAGTCGAATAATGGATTATAATAAATTTTATTTATTATGCATTGTTAATGAAATATAATTTAAAGGCGAATTTAATTATAATTTCATAAAGTTTATTAAAATGAGTTTAGCCCTATAATATGTACACATCGCCCGACACTTTTTGAGATCCCCTGAAGCCAAAAACGTGTGATTTTATGTGCGTCTGTGAACAGTATAACTCAAAAAAAAAAAAGTCAGCCCAATACCAAAGACGCATTTAAATTAAAGATCCTGCAAGGATTACGGAGAATTTCAAGAAAACCTTTCACCCTAAACTACCCTTTACACGGAACAGTTTTCTTTGTTATTGATGTTCCAAAAACATCATATATTCGAATTTTTGGTGCGAGGAATAAAATGTGGCTACAGCTTGAATTTTCTGCAAATAGCCTGTGAATACCGCTTTCTGAATACTTTGAAACAAATAGTAATCAAATTTGGCCAAAATTCAATTTTAAGAGTATTCCAAAGCATTGATATGTTTAACAACACTTCTAGTATTATTTTATTAAAACCGCTACAGATAGACGAAATCTTAGTTCATGAAAACATATAAATTTTAAAAACATAAAAAGTGTGTTCTGTTGGTGTGTAGCTACAGACGTTAGGGTGTATTTCTATTGAACATTAAAGCCATATACTTCTGAAATGTTATGTCCGATCTTTTATTTCTCATCTGCAAAGAGTATTTAAAATATTACGTACAGCATAGGATAGCGAGCAACCTTCATACTTATACCTATATAACCATAACAAATTTTGTATTGAAATTTTTTCAAAAGAAGATATTACAATGATTAATCAGAAATAGAAACACAAACATTTTAAGAAATACTTTACAAAGAAGTTAAGGAAATAATAAGTAAATAATACAGTTGTGTGACTAGAACACATAGACCTTTTGTATAATAATTTTAAGAGACATAAATTACTTATCATAATTAAATGTTTAACGTTCCTGAACCTAGAGGTACTGTAACTTTGGAAATAAAGTTCTGTGTTGATAACTTTCGTTATTATTTAATTATGCCAATTCATCTGTCACTTTCTGGGTGGCTCTCGTACATAGGCATGCCAATGAAGAAGATAGAGCATGGACCTGTCGGGCAGCCAATTTCAATATTGCATCAACTGACTGACATTTTGTGAGTTGTCCACTGCCATGCCGATAAAGAGGATCAAGCACGGCGCTACCAAGTAGCGAGTTTCAGTACTAAGGCAAGAGATTGAAATTGTGTGGGTTATACACTGATGAGGATCGAGCCTGGGACCTGTCAGGCAGAACTGTGGCAACAGACTGTGCCAGCAAGCAATAACCGTCGACCAGTGGATGAGGAGCGTCGCATCGATTCCAAAGTTAATTCTGCCCATCTGGCGACGAACTCCACCCGGAGAACACATTTTTTATTCCGTCGATAAAAAGTTGTCCCCTCTCCTTGCTCCCAATCTCAATTTAATAGAAATTTGTTCATCAATTCACGAGGGAAAACTAATGATGGTAAACTTGTCCAATATCCTCGCCATCCCTGGCCAAACATTTTTATAACTTAAGCGGTTATTGGATCATCGTGGTCTATACAGCGGTCTTGGGGGTGAGAGCCACCCCTCATAATGTGATTTAGTATGGAAACATCATCCCCTCCCTTCACTCCCCATAATTGATCATCCTCGATATAACTTCCGAGAGAAACACAGGGGAGGGTTCACTCGAGAGAGAGAAAGTGTATTTTTCACGCATCTCATTGTGACGAATATCTATGCATACTTTCATGGTTTTATCAATATAAGAGCACAAGGATTATGAAATAACTTAACATGAAGTTCAGCTGACGATGTCTTCTTGATTAAGACGTCCATGAATTCACCAACAACACTAGCATTACAAAAAAAGCAAATGTTTACATATAAACGGTAATCTTGTAAACGATATCGATTTTTATAATTCTTTCGCCATAAGCTAGTAAGTATACTAAGTTATAAAAACACTGAAATCATTAAAAAATATTTTCTCAAGAGTGGCTTTAACTTTTCATTGACAATGCCATAGAGTAGAAAACATGTCTTGCTACTCCTCGGAAAATGCCTGAAAAAGAAGACAAACAATTACATATTTCATTCTATGCGGGTCATAATTTAAAACTGCCACATAGAAGATACATCAAAACGAAAGACAATCGGATGCTGCCTATAATAGTAGGATATTTCTATGCGATATTTGTTTATTTGATATTATATTGAAATCCTGCAGATGTGAATAGGTTTTAGCACTAAAACGTTCCAGTACATTTGTATTCGCATTTGCAGATTATGTTTAGCATGAAAATAAATTAAACTTATGACATTTTAATAAAATCTTAGAGCCATTTTTGGGAAAAATCAACATTTTAGAAAAATGTTCCATGTAAGGGGTAGTTGGAGGGGGGATTTTCTTAAAATCCTTCGTGTCGGATCCTCAGAAGTACTGAACTTTAACACCAAGTTCCGTATTTCCGATTTCTCGTTTTTGAGTTATTCCGTGCACACACACACATGGACCTATACATACTGCTCCATTTGGATTCAGGGGAGTTTTATTCAATTATTAGGGATAAGCATGCAGCTTTAGAAAAATAGTTAACGAGAGGAAAACGAGATTCACTGTAATACTTTTCTAGAAACTTGCCGGTCCTTATGTGACGGATAAGAAAATATAAACAAAGATTTCCCATTTGAGAAAAGAATAACAGTTCCAACATTTAAACCTGTAACAACCAAATTCTCGAAAACGGTTAATTCCACAATAAAAAATCCATTTGACATAAATTGTATGTTTTGACAAAATCTACCTTTTTATAGTTAGCTTTGTCCATATCTTACTGCTTACTAGTTATACAAAAGTTATTCAAAATGGATAAGATGTTTGGGCTATTTCCAGGAATTTCAAAATATATCTACAGTTTGAAAGGCATGTAAAGATAAGTGATATACCTATGGTAGTTTAATCAAAACGTTACACCAATGCTCATTTAACGTATATAATTAAATCAAAGTTTTCAAGAATGTTTCTATTTAAAGGGTAGTTTGGGGTGGGCGGATTTTCTTGAAACATTTCGCGCCATGTCCTTGAAGATACTGAACTTAAATATCAGGTTTGGTATTTGACCGGCTTTTCGTTTTTGAATTATGCTGTCCACAGATACACACGAGCACATGAACGCACACGTACATCCACACACATACACATACAGAGGGACCTTTTCCTGAAAATGCATTTTTTACTGAGGGGTCTGAAAGGTGTATTTCTAGTAAAATCTCGCTGTCGAATTTCAGGCTGAAATAATAATAATAATGATGATAATAATAATAATAATAATAATAATAATACTTTCTCTATCTACTATGTACGTATACATCCGTTGTAGAGAAAGTATAAATATTTTTTATGAATTCAAAGGATCCTAAAACAGGTGTTTTCAGTGAAATCTCAGTGTTGAATTTTTGGGTGAAATGCAATACTTCTCTACCTATGTACAATGCACTATTAACAATAGTGCTTATGTGAATACATAAAACACGCCAGCCTTTTACTTTCTTTAGTCGTATGTACATATAATGTACATAGTATGTAGAGAAGGTATTTATCCAACCCAAAAATTTGATGTAGAAATTTCACCGGAAATATGTTTTGAGGTCCCCTGAGACCAAAAATAGCATTTTCATCAAAAGGTCCATGTGAGTGTCTTTGGACAGCATAGCTCAAATACGAAACAACCGTTAAATACCAAACTTGGTATTATATTTAGAATCTTCCACGGATACGACACAAAGATTTTCAAGAAAATCTTTTCATCAAAAACTACGCTTTACATGGAAAAGCTTTGAAATTTTTATTTTTCTCAAAAATGGCTCTATCGGTTTTGATTAAAATAACGTATATTAAACATATTTATATCACAAATAAAATGTACAGTTTGAATTTTCTGGAAAAAGTCTCTGAAGACACCTTTATGCTAGATTAATTTTGCATATTTTTTCATAACAGTTAAACCGTAAGAGATAGACAAAACTTACTACACAAAAAATATAGATCTTCATAAAACACATAATGTATGTCACATACAGGATTTTTTTTCTGTGGGGCTGACCGTTACTGAGATATTCTTTGTTATTGGTTTCCACTTTAAAATATAGTTTTCTCATGCGGGATTTGTCAACTCCTGGGCATATAACAAAGGAATTTCAAGTACATAGCAATCAGCTATTAAAAGATTTGACTATCGCTTTAGCCTATGGTACTCCCATACTTCCCTGCTACTTACAAGCAAGCAAGTAATACGACTATTTCTGCTAATTTTATCTCGATTAGCATGAAGTAGATAAAGGAATAAGCTTTTTAACAATAATTTGTAATAGAGATGTAGAGAAATCAATGTGAATGAAACACATTAGACATGACTTTCTCTACACTTACTGTGTACATAGTCTATACCAAGATTTCACCGGAAATATACGTTTTGAGTTCCCTAAGTACAAACAAGGCATTTTTTGGAAAAGGTCCGCGCGTGTATCTTTGTTTGAGTGAGTGTGTGTGTTTGTGCATGTGTGTGTGTGTGTGAGCCTGTGGATAGCATAGTTCAAAAATTAAAAGACCGTTAAATACCAAACCTGTATTTAAGTTTATTATCTTCCAAGGATGAGACTCGAAGACTTTTAAGAAAATCCCTCCACCCCCAAACTTAGCTTTACGTGAAAAAATGTTTGAAATTTTTATTTTTCTCAAAAATGGTTCTAACGATTTTATTGAAATACCATATGTTAAAGCTATTTACTTCGCAAATAAAATGTATATCTTGAATCTTCTGGGAATAGCTTCTGAAGTTCTGTTTATTCCAAATGAATTTTGCTTAATTTTGCAAATTGTCGAACCGTAAGAGATACACAAAAACTTACTGCACAAAAACTGTAGATCTGATTAAAATACATAATTTATGTCATATACAGTTTTTTGGTGAAGTTTACCGTTTTCGAGATATCCCTTGTTATTAGTTTCAATTGTAAAGTAGATACACTTTTCTCAGACAGGAAGTGTCCGTTTTTCTTTTGTTCTAGGCCTGACCAAGTAAAGAAGCGATTTGTAATGACAATCGCATAACGATAGGTTTTAAAACATTTGACTATCACTTTAGTAAAGCGCATTCCTTTAGTGGCCTTCCACTTATAAGGAATTGAGTAATAACATTCTGCTAACGTTTATCTCGATTAGCATGGTGTAGAAAGAAGAATAATCTTTTGTAAGAAGTTTGTTTGTAGAGTAGCTAGAGAAAACCATGTGAGTGTAACGCATCAGACTTTTTTTGGCAGTGTTTAACGCCTGCTTTTACTACTTGTGGCACCGCAGGCGATGGCACTCGTATACATGGAACGAGATCTAGCACAGGTGGATGGCGGGAGAAACCGGACAACAAAGAGAAAGCCGCCCCTGCGCCGCTTTGTCCACCACAAATCTCACATGCGATCGCTTGAGATCGAACCCGGGCCGTCTAGATGAGAGGTGAGTGGTCTAACTACTCGGCCTAGTGTTTGAGTGGGGGGTATTTTCTTAAAAACCTTCGTGACACATTCTTGGAAGTACTGAACTTAAATACCAACTTTGGTATTTAACCGACTTTTCGTTTCTGAGTAATGCTGACCATAAATACACGTGGGCACACGAACACATAGATGGACCTTTTCTAAATATGTATTTTTTGATTTAGAGACCCTAAAACGTGTACTTCTAGTAAAACCTGGGTATCGAATTTTTGGGTGGAACACAAAAACTTTATCTACTATGTACGTTATACGTCCGTTCTAGGCAAAGTATAACTGTTTTTCTATGTATTAGAGGACCCTAAAACAAGTGTTTTGAATGAAATCTCGGTGTCTTCCCTATCTATGTACAATCCCTATTAATAATTGTGCTTATATGAATGCATAAAATGTTTTGTTCTGTAGCAGAGATGCTATGATTCAAGACTCAAACCCGGCTCCCACGGCCTCATCATCACAGGGCAAATAAGCGCTTGGCTGACGTTGATGAAATGTAATTGATGCCCCAACACAATATCAACATGGCCCCGAGGGTACAATAGTAAAAATTCATTCTCCGTTAATTACAGCGCCAGATATGAGAAAGTGTACCGGGGTCAGCAACGAGAAATTAAATTGAAAAGAATCGTGCACGGTGACCTGTTGGCAGGAAGGAACCTTATGGCGTCCAGGCAGCACAGTGGCGTATCTTACAACACTTCTACACATTCTTCAAACGTCCATTTGTCTATTTTACATCATTAAATTGCATCTATTAATTTGATGTCGAAATTTCATTGCAAATTTAGTTACGTTATAAGCTACCTTATGTTTTAAACTTTATTCACTATTGTTTACTTCTATATCTGTCTCACAAGCTATTACTACGCAAGTCACTCTCTCTGCTATCAGCACCCGTACCAGAATGTCCTTCACGTAAGAAAAGGGGAATATGAATACGATGTCAACCAATGTGTGCACTTAAAACTTTTTGCTGTACAACATTCTGTTATATCTCCATATTTTTGAATGTTGAATGTTCTCTGTTTTGTTTATATTTTCGCATTGTTCGCTTATGGGTAACAGAAAAAAGTCAAAAAAAGTATGTACGACGGTGAATAACGTTTACAGGTCGTGTTTTGCAAGAGATGCGGACCATATTTTATGTGAATATTAATCATAACCTAAGGTTGTAATCGATAGAATTATCAGCAACCCTCAATGTCCTCCAATATTCCCAGATTTGACACCACCTAATTTTTTCTCTGGGGTTTTCTGAAGGACTTATATACTTTCACGATCATTCAATATTTATTATTACTATAATTGTAATTTCAGTAGGTTATATAATTCTATCATTAATAATCAATAAATTTAAAGACCGATATGTAATAGATGGTCAATATTTAGAAATCCTTTGAACAGTTTTACCGGATCTTTGCTAGATACCTTGAAAACTCTGAACTCCATGAGATGACTGTCATGTCCGCAACGCTTGAGACTGTCTTCCAAAACTTGGACATGAGGGTGAGGACACATTGAAGCATAGTTTAAGGTTATATATATTATGTTAATTATTGGAAAATGTTTCGTAATCTGAGAGTACTCTTCTGTTCCTTATAAAAATTGATTTACTATCCAAAACGTATAAAGCGTTTACTTCATTATTTTCGCGCCTGTTACTCTGATTTAAAGAAAATTAATGCTTGAAAACCCCGAAAATACTATATACGAACTCTTTCAGCTTTTGGTGCACCCTATTGCATATTTATGTAACAGTTGTTGCCATTTACTGTATAGAGTCGTTAATATTTGAAGACTAAAGGATCGGTTATCGGTTGTCAACGCTCAAACCATATCTTGTCCAACATGCTGGGAAATGGACCTAAATAAAATTAACACCCAATATAAGATCTATCCGTAATAACAAAAAGTAAATAAAAGCAAATGATTTTGTAAGACTCGCTAGTAGAAAATTGAGCACTGAAATCGTGTGAATGCAAAGAATAAGCATTTTTAAAATAAAATTTGTCAGCCGTTCTTACTACATACTGCACTGTACACAGGATACGCTGATGATATCTACATGAAGTAATAATTAATTGGTAATAGTTGAGGTCTGCGTTTAAGGAAGAACCTCTCTGGTATCCCCCGTAAAGTCTCTATCAAGGACGATGATCTTGGCAGACATGGTTTCAGATAAAATTTTAGTGAAATTTACCATGTCCGAAATGTTTTGTTGTTTATTATCTCATACGTGGCAGTTCAGCCACCGTACAAGTTTGCGACAGAAAAGCAGGCTCCCTTGGTATCTGCAGCTACCACCCTGAGTCCAGCTTCAGAGGGCAGCATCTCTCAGTCCGTAACAGTGATTGACAAAGAACAGCTTTGCGCTTTGAATCGCCAAGTTGGCCCTGCAGTGAAGTAATAGCAAGTCTGGACTGGCCTTCTGCTGAAAATGCATGCTGATGCACCAAAACTTAAACCACTGATGTTGTATACTGTGTATAATTTATTAGTGTAACACATACCTGTAGTGTTTTCAATTCTTTTTACCTTAACCTACATCTGTGATTCCGAAATGTTTGCGAAAACGTAACAAAACTTATGTTAAGTTCCACATATATGCACAAAATACACAAACAAATGAGACGTCGGAGCAAACAGCTGTAAGTTCTTTCTATCTTTTGACGGTGAAGTTGCCTCCAATTCTGGGCCGACAAACTCGGGCCGTGGTTCGTCCAATCAGAAGGGTAGCTCGATAATTGGTATGGTATTCAGCCAACCCTAATCGCTCAGCTCGACCACCGATATGGCAAAGAAGTTAAGGATATCGTCACCAATTTATCTACCGACGGTTCATACACAACGCATGACACAGCGTTGGTACGCATGTTGTCTACTTCCGAGGACCAATGCGTTTTTTTTGTTGCTTTTTTTAAATACAGTTCCGTAGTCTGATCGGGACTCCAACACTGTATACCCTACTTTTTATTTGCCTAATTTGTTTACTGTGATTACTATATGATTACTGAATTTCTGTTTTTTACTTTTTACATACACAAACATATAACACCCATGCCCAAGGCGGGACTTGAACCCACGATCCCCTGCGCTGCGAAACACCAAAGCGAGACGCTTTGGTGAGCGCGGCCATGGGGACTGGCTGCGTTCGGCAGCTTCTAACACACTAGGAAATGGCAAACCTTTCCAGTTTTTACGATACCTCAAAAGTCTCGCATTCTATTTACGGATCATTTCTTGAGGAGCATATGATCCAGCCGTCTGCCATCTCATATACCATCATCGCCGCCAAATTGTTGCTAGTCTTCATGTTGTTTCGCTGTTAGCAGACAAAATTCTTGAGATGGCACCTCCGCCACCCTGGGAATGATACATCTTTATCTTACCAAATGCTGCTGCCGTACAAGCATCTCTTCATATAGTTCTCTCAGTCTCTCGTGCCAAAGGCAGCTGCGCTACTTCAGGATTTCGAGAACTATATCTAAGGATAGTATCTCAAAGGCAACTCTTCTAGCTGATCCAAATAGCTCTGTTTCTCTTTCTCTTGTTACAAATGCCTCAGATTCTGCCCTCAGAGCAGTTCTTCAGCAGCAGATAAATGGAAACTGAGAACCACAGATTCCAGCAATAGAAATACAGTCCCTATGATAGAAAATTCCTGGTTGGATATGAGGCCTTTAAATATTTACGACATATATTAGAAGCACAAACCTTTACCATCTTCCCCAATCATAAACATATTGCTTATGTTTTACAACAAAAGAATGAAGCTTCTCTCCTGTCGGTTCCGATAATAGAGGACCTGATTTCCTAATTTTGCACCAACACTGAACACATTAAATTCTGGTTTATTAATATCGTTGCTGACGCTCTTTCTCATATTAACGTCTTGTATAAACCTGAGGACTTGGTGGCACTCACTTAGTCTCGGAAGGTGAAGACTTCCACAGCTGCTCTTTGAACAACAGTTTTTTTTTTTCTCTTAGAAAAATTTCTTGCCCGGTATTCAATGCCTTTGTACCTCTACTAGAGGTCACGTCCTTTTTCACTCATCATTTTCTCCCTTCTTAATTGTATTCACTCGGGAACAGAAGCTTCCCTTAAGTTTGTATAGCCAAGTTTACGAAAGCAGTCCCGCCTGTTGACACAAATTGCAACCCTACCAGCGTTTAAAGAGCATCCTACACGCTGTAACATCACCTGCAGAGTATCTAGTCCCACCAGGACGCTTCTTTCATGTCCAGTTCGACTTTAATGGCCCCCTACCTATCTTTTCAGGTAACCGATACTCATTATCGTTCGATACACCCGAAGGCCAGGAGATTTTCCTATTCCGGACTTCACTGCAGAAATGTTAGCAAGGGTGATTCATCGGAGCATTGCATATTTTGGATGTCTGCAACTGCCACATCATCCAGGACACCCAAATTCTCTTCCCATCTACTCGTATTCCAAACCATCTCTTCCGGCATAAGCAAAACTCCTGCTAAAGATATAGAACCAGATACAAGACCTTCTATGTGTGGTTTAGGTAGTCAACAAACAACAGGAAGTAACCATTAGCGATCTGTTCAGACTCCAAACTAAAGCATTCCATCAGTTGTCAAATATAGTGAAAGACGACGAAGCTACTTTTGTGTTCGATTGTGAGAAAAATATGGTCTTATCAAAAGTGGAGGATCAGTCGCTTATTACTGCAGGCAACTTTATCGTTACAATTCTACTGTGGTAAATGTAAATCAAGTAAGCAGTTTGGGCAGAACAACGTGAGGTGCTATGTCTGGACTGAAAATGAGAGGTTCAAATGAAATTGCATCAGCATTTCAGAACAGCTTATGCAATGTTCATTTATCTACCATAAGAAAAATAGGACTATTCTCTTATGGTTGTGGCGGCCAAAATAAAAATATGAAATTGGTTCCAATGGCTGCAACTTGATGGAGAAGTAGTGGCTCCTGGTCATGAGGACCGCATTAACCGGCTGGGGGGCTCGAGGCGCTGACCACGTCTCACCCTCCAATACTGCACCCCATCCATGACGTCTGTAGTGGACCGAGATGGGGGACGCAGCGGCCGGGCGGTAGGCCAAGGTTCTCCGTGAGCTGTCGTGCCATTGGGCGAAGGTAGTTGAAGAAGTACTGCGCTTTCCGCCAGACTTGAGGTTGTGTCATTTCTCAAAATATACCCTATGTTCTTGTTTACCAAAAAGAACGAACTCCTGCGGTGACTTATTTGTCAAAAACTGCTGAACCGGCATGGAAATAGAACACATAGAGATATTAGACAGTACTACATTCAGCCTGACGTCAGTTGTCCCCCATTGCCGAGTTGTAATGCATGCTGCAGGTGGACTTCTGTGAGGCGTAAGTACTCTGCTGCTCAGCAGCGAGCACCCAAGTAGGAACATCCTTTTGTAAGGCCTATCTCTGTCACAGAGCTGTTTAAAGCTGTTGAGTATATTACACTGGCATTTATCACTTCCTTCAGCGCCGTTTTAAAATAGATACCTAACAACAAACAGCATGATTCTTATCCTGTTATATTTAAAACGTGTATTTTATTATTCTATTGAATCTTTATAAATACATTTACCTTATATTTCATTTGCAGCTTTTTCGTGTAACCTTATATAAAACGTAAGTTCAAAAAGACAGTCTTAAAGAATGTTATTAATAGTATTTATGGGTATTTATAACAAATATAATAGCAAAAAATGGTAATTATTGTTCGTAATAATAAATACTTTCTTTTTCTTCTTCTTCTAAGTATTGAATTTTCAACCCATTTATTTTTTCCGCTCAAATAATTTGCAGTAGGTATATCCTTCAAATACTTCACTAATGGTTTTTACTAAACTTTTATACGCTTTCGTGTCGAATTGTACAGCATTTCACGTGGTCATAATAGGAAATGCAATTTGATTATGGCCATTGACCATATGTACCAGTCTTCCATTTTCTTTTCTAATCACAGATGGGATCAAAGGATGATGGTGAGCACAACTTTTATCACAGAAGTATGTCACATCTAGATGTGATCAAACATGCTATATTACACTGCAAAACGTACGATAGTGTATGGAATATTATAGTATAATATACTGTAAGAGAATACAAACGTCCTCTTGCCTTTTAAACACGAGGATCTAGCTAAAAGCATTATTATTATCATTATTATTGGTATTATTATAATAATGACATAGCATAATTACCATCATCTCACCTGGAGCAGCAGAAGCCCGTGATACGACACTGCTGATATGTCGGACAATTAGTGACCTCGTTCATCATGGGAAGCCTCGGTCGGGAGCTCAGAATGAGAGAGTAATTAGAACTGGAGAGTTCAGTCGACCCGAGTCACGCGAAGCTTGTTTCACTCGTCACAGCTGCTGTCAAAACTCTGCTCATCAATTGCGTTTCAAACGCAAGTATAGGCGGCTTCTTCAAATACGATTTTGCAAAATATACCGGCTTTGCTGTGACTATATTTTAAAATGTATGATTGCTTTGAGGGACATTAAAGGGTAATGGCTACTACGATTGGTCAAAAACTCAAAAATTGCTTTTTGATAGCAAATAGTTTTGGAATCTTTGAGCGACTTTAGAGAATGAACTGTCCTCCCCTTGCTTTCGGCTCTACAATCATTTAAAGATCGTACAAAGCGCCTGTATCATAGCACATAAGTTTTATAAAACAGCGTTACTCTCAAACTACATTTTCTACCGTAAATATGCTCCATGCGCATCAGTTTTTTGACTAAAATTTCACAGAATGTACAAATGTATCGATTATGGTAACATCAATATTAATTTGTAAAAATATATAGGGTGGAGCCGTGGATGAATAATTAGACCGTTCGCCTTCCATCTAGGTGGCCCAGGTTCGATCCCAAGCGCCCGTATGTGGGATTTGTGGTGGGTGGGTTTTCTCCAGGTCCTCCGGTTTCCCCCGCCACTCATTCCACAAATTACTCCATCATCACCTTTCCTATCCTCCATTTCGCTTGTATTTCATATCATCCACTTCCTCATGCTCATGCCTAGCTACAGGCCGACCACTCATTCCAGTTTCTCCATTCTGTGGTTTCTTGCCGTTGGCTTCCCGACAGGCTTCTGACCCCTAGGCATCCGTATGTAAGTCCTAGAGGGTGTCAATCCTAAAGTACGGGAGGATAAACCGAGTAATATATATTATAATAATTTAGTAATCAAAATTATTGAAATATTCGCGTTTAAAGTTATTGTGTGCGGTTCAAGGCGCCAATTCAGAAAATGCCAAACAATTTTCTCAAATTTTGAGACGCATGGAACAGTTGCATGATGCAATCATTTATATAATAAAATGTATTGAATAATTTATATCTTGCAGATTACTTATCCAATTTCAATGAAATTTGGAGTTCATATTACTACAACGCAATGCAATCACAGCAAAATGTTCAGAAAAATCTATATCGAAATATAAAAATTTGAAATTTCATTCCCTTAAAGGAATGTTGCACTGTCTTTGGCTACAATTAAAAATGGTTACACATTTAATTCATTGTTGGACTCAGACCACTTGATTTGCATTTTATATTAGAATAATAAATGTCGGAGGTAATAACTAACATAACCAGTCATGAATTAATTACCTAAAACGAAATAATTAACAAACGATAAATTAGAAGACGGACAGAGGGGACTCGTACCGAACCAATGTGGTTATTGTACCTATGCCCCACGAAGGGCGCCCCCCGGAGGGAGGAGGTTAGAGGATTCATCGGGCGGCCAGAACCAGGAGCAACGATACAACAGTGAAAGGGTCCCTAAGTTTTCCAGATGGAAGCACTCTGATACTCGGAGAGGCCAGAGACCCCGTCCCACGCAGGGTCCTACGCCCCTGCAAGGGCCGTTCTCATCCCGGTAACCAGCCTAAGTCGGGAGACGGAGGTGATTATGAGCATCCTTTTTCCCTGCCACGCCGAGCACCATCGCAAACACTCCCAACTCTGAGAGAAATCAGTGGGATGAAGGATGAACGAAATAACAATGAAAACGAAATAGAGGTAAAGGAAATTTGCGGGATGAACCTACCCAGCATTCACCTGACGATCCAGGAAAACTCCGACAAAACCATGGGTCAGATAGGCCCCCAGGGGAATTGAACCCGCGAACTCCCGAATGCGGGCCACAGACGAAACCGCCTGAGCTATCCCGCTCAGTAATAACAGACAATGCCACATATCCATAACATATGCACACAACAACTTTCGTCAAATAAACCGTATTTAAAATTACCTATGACCGAAGAAGTATATTTTTAATGTCTGAGTTGGAACTAGACGATTTCTTTACATCATTTACCTATATTCACATCACTCACTTTCAAATAAACTTTTCCAAAAATCGAATACATCACTTCAAATTAAATCAGTTAGAAAGAACTGGAGAGGCAGACGAAACATGCTCAGGCAGTATAACTTTTGCGCTCGCGAAAGAAGCTATGTGGGTTGCGGATTTTCGGGCGTAAGTAGGAAAGAAATAAGGCTAAAGCGATAGTCAAATGTTTTAAAAGCTGGTTGTTATGTGATTCAAGTTTCTTTGTTTATATGGATAGGAGTTGACAAATTCCCGTATAAAAAAAAAATATATATATATATATATATATATATATATATATATATATATGTATTTTAAAACTGAAACCAATAACAAGGAATATCTCTGAAATGGTCCACTCCACGAAAAAATGTATATAACATAAATTGTGTGTTTTAAAGAGCTCTACATTTTTTAGTGAAGTAAGGTTTTGTCTAACGATTTATCAGCTATACAAATTTTTGTAAAATTCATTCACAATAAATATGTCTTCAGAGGCTATTCCCAGAAATGTTAAAGATATGCATTTTATTTGTTTGTAAATAAATTTAATACGACAGTTTAATCAAAATTGTTAGAGCCATTTTTTATAAAATCAAACTTTTCAGAACTTCTTCCATGTAAAGGGTAGTTTGGGATGGGGGGATTTTCTTGAAAATCGTGTCGCATCCTTGGAAGATAAGGATATTCCATTCCACGCAAAATTCGATATCGGGATACCACTGGAAATACGCGTTTTGAGACTCCCTGAATAGAAAAAAAATCTGATGTGCTCCATTCACATGACTTTCTCTAGCTGTTCCACTCATAAAATATTCTTACAAGAGATTATTCTTGCGTCTATTCATGATAATAGAAATTGTCTTATTACTAACTTCCTTGTAAGTAGAAGGGAAATAAGGGAATACATTAGGCTAAAGCGATAAATCTTTTAAAAGCTATGTTAAACAATTGAAGTTCGATTCGTTTTACATGGTCAGCAGTAAAACAAGAGAGGTGAAACGAAAGATGACTTTCCGTTTGAATAAAGTTATATAGTTTAATATTTGAAACCAATAACAAGAAATATCACTAAAACGGCGAACTAAAAACTTTGTGACAAATTATGTGTTTTAATGTTGTAAATTTTTTGCTATCTCTTACGGTTTACAAATTATGCAAAATTCATCCAGAATAAAGAGTCTTCAGAGGTTATTCTCAGAAATGAAAGATATACATTTTATATGTGATCTAAATATATTTAGTATACGTATTTTAATCAAAATCATCGTGCCAGTTTTGAGAAAAAACATTTTCAAAAAGTGTTCCATGTAAAGGTAGTTTGGGGTGGAGTTTCCCGAAAATCTTCGTGACGCATCATTGGAAGATACTAAACATAAATACCAAGTTTGGTATTTAACGGTTTTTTTCGTTTTTGAGCTATGCTGTTCACACACACACACACACACACACACTGAAAAGTACATAGACCTCAAATTCAAGAGGTCCCGGCTTCGAATCTCAGTTAGGGTGATTTAACTGGATATGTGCTTTCCCAGGAGACGACGAAAGCCAGATACCTAACTCTTAAGCTCCAAAGCCTACAGGTCTATTTTGAGCATTATTCAAATTTCAACCATTTCGTTCATTTACCATGCGATATGAGCTGCTTAAGTTAACAGACGTACAGCTAGTTCCGGAACCTGAAAATGGTCCTTGGTTCTATACCGTTTGCGCAACATAACCAAGTTTGCGTTGTCCGAGATACTGCGTTTGTTTAGAGCGGGACTGTGCGTTCTATGACGTCAGCGCGAAAGCAAGACTTCGCGATAGAGTCGACACCAGTGTTCGGAGTGATGGAATCGACAGTCTCGACTCCGGGCTTCATTTCAGCCCATCTCTAGTATAAATAAATTGTATAATTAATATGTACTAATTCTGAGTACAGAGTAATTCTAAAAATAATTTAAATAGTCAAATATAGTAAAATAAAATTATTTTAATGACATTTGACTGCAATGAGTTTATTTCTAAAACAAAATTTAAGTGTATATTATTATTTTTATTTATTATAATAATTATCACTATTATATTATAATGACAAACAAATGTAAAAATTAGTGTGTTGATAGCATGTACTAAAGTCTCAATACATGTAATGTTATCATTGTAGCGGAGCATGCAGATGAATATTTAATTAAAAAAAAAACACGGACATCTTTCTTAAAAGTGTTTTTATTCAATACCTTCTCTATACAATATGTACATAGTATGTGTAGAGAAAGTAAAAGTAAATACACATTGTTCTTCCATAGTCCATACTCAAAATATAAGTTTGTCTAGTAGTGAGTTGCATATTTGTGAATGATTTATTCTCGTTGTAATTTGATTCTTGGAAAACAGAAAACTGTATTAACAGTTCTTGAGCGCATGGATTAGGCGATTAGGACTAGATTTGTATTCCAAAATACATTTACACATAAAAATGGTCTTAATTACTCTTCACGAATATTTACTATTGAAGTAAACTTGAAAAAGCATAACAAAGTTTAAGGACACAATTTTGGCACCCCTGAAAAGAACCGCCAATAAATTTGAGTGTTCTCTCGTTGCATGGCAAGGCACGCTCACCTACCTCATCAGGACCAAAGAAACAAAGTGAAGCAATCAATTTAATCAAGTAATCAGTCAGTAATTGCTGTCTCGTGATAACAAGCTATTGTTTGTCTCAGCCCCTGCTTCCTCCACCATGGCCCACTCACACAAATTGAAACCTCGAATAAAATTGTTGTCGGCTTTGATAGCTTCCGAGCATTCCGTTTTTAAGCGAATTTGCAATTCCTGTTTCTCTAAGAAACAAGAGCTAATGGGTGACTGTTACACAAAGTTATTCACCCATTATCATTTATTTTATAACTATTCTAAAAAGTATCATATATATTATCATAAATATTCGCAGAATTTTTACTTTATCTACACGTACTATGTACACAGGGTATAAATAAGGTATTCCATTCCACCCAAAAAATTCCATACCGAGATTTCACCGGAAATACATGTTTTGGGTCCCTCTGAATCCGAAAAAAGCATTTTTAGTAAAAGGTCCCCACCCCAAACTACCCTTTACATAGAACTTTTTTCGAAACTGTTTATTTTCTCAAAAATGGCTCTAACGATTTTGATTAAACTATTGTATAATAAGTATATTTACCTGACAAATGAAATGTATATCTTGAATTTTCTGGGAATAGCCTCTGAAGACTGCTTTATTCTGGATGAATTTTACAGAATTTTGCATAACTGCTACACCGTATGAGATACACAAAAACTTACCACAAAAATGTAGAGCACATTAAAACACACAATTTATGTTATATAAATCTTCTCCGTGGAGTTGATTGTTTTTTTAGATATTCCTTGTTTTTAGTTTCAGCTTTGAAAAACTTATACTTTTCTCATACTACAGGAATTTGTCAACTCCTGTCCATACAAACCAAGGAACTTCAGTCACATAGCAACCAGCTTTTGACTATCACTTTAACCTATTCTACTCCCTTATTTCGCTACTTACATAGAAGCAAGTAATAAGACTATTTCTACTATTTGTTCCGTATTGGCATGAAGTAAAAAATAGAAGCATAAGCTTGCTAACAATAATTTGGTGTAGAGATGTAGGGAAAGTCATGTGAATGCAACAAAAAAATGGAAATGTGTTATTTATGGACGCTCTTTAACTGCTGTGGTTCTCAGCGTCCCATTCTAAATTGGGCGTGAAAGACGGCTTAATTTTGCTCAGAGGCCTCTCTATCAGGCTTGCCGTAAATATACGACACGGGACCCACGGCTTTACTTCCCTTCCGAAGGAAGCCATGCTAAGGATTTTTACACCCAAAAAAATCAATCGTCCTGCGGCGGGTTTGAACCCGCGACCTTGGGTATACGAAGTCAGCACGGTAACCATTACACCACGGAGGGCGACATGTGAATGAACCAACACAGATTTTTGTCATGTGTAGGTATTGCCTTATCCCTACGCAGACTGCCATATTAGCTCAGTTGTTTCACGCTGTTTTACGATTGGCTGCTTTTTAAATTTTTATTTTAAAGCTTACGTGGTTATGTTAATGCTTATTTTCATTGCAAATGATCCCTATCTTCTTTTTCAAGTCATTTAGGTTTTTATTTTATAGTTACTTTGGTCAATTGTGAACTTCCCTGTATTGTTCTGTAGCTATATTTTATTTGTATTGTCATGTTATAATTATTAGTTTAACTGCTTTAATCTGGTAAGTTACATCGAACGAGAATGAAATGGGTGAAATGATGCTCGTGGAGCTTAAAGTTATTCGACATTCGTCTTTTCAGGATAAGGGAAATCCCCGGAAAAAGCTTTCCTAGGTAAATCATGCTAACCGAGATTCCAACTCGGGGCCTCTTGAATGTGAGGCAGACAAGCTACCACCACACACGGAGACGGGGTTGGATCTTATAGCTTTATGGTACTGAAGTATTTTTCATCCTATACCTTTAAAATTACAGCTGATAAAAGTGAACTATCATCACGGTTCAAAGGCTTGATTTCTGCCTTCCTCCCTGCCTACTGCAAACCTTAAAGCCCACAATCGCGTTAACTTAAAGAGGAAGAAGACACCGGCTGTTTATATTGACCAGAAATGTAGCTCTGAGATGACGCCCCAGAGTAGCAAATTAGGGCTGTCCCCAAACCAAAGGTCTATTTAATAAATAACGATATTTTTCCTTATAAATGCCCCAGTTTTCTTAAAAGGTCGTTGTTATCTGCAGGGGACTGTATACCCATCTGTGCAAGCCATGTTAGCAAAGCCTCTGATATTGTAATTTGGAGGGGGAGAAATTTTCGTTAACACAGAGCTAGAAGTGGTGTATACATTCAGTGGAAATGACCATAAGCAATAGCTCTGACCAATAGAGTAGTTAGCTGTTCCTCTAATTGCCTTCACTCCTTCGACATTGTCCTCTATCCATCAACTAAATATCTATATTTTTGGAATATTAATTTATAATTAAAACTGTGATTGTTGTGAAATAAAAGCAATAAGCTAGGATTAGAAACCCTATTATTTATTGTAAAAGTTTTAAAGTGGAGTATCTTATTATTTTAATCTCATTTTAAAGCTTATGATTCTCTATAAACATTTTTCATTCTGAAAGACTTGGGGAAATAATTATGGAATGTCCATGAGTTTTGAATATTACCTTATTTCTCATGTAAGAAATATTTTGGTGCTCGTTAAAGTAGTGTATTTACCACCCTGAAATGTATAAACTTAAATTCATATGTGCTATGATTTTTATTCATAGTATGTTCTAACACTTTAATACATCTTGAAGTTTGGTGTTGAAAACTGTAAATTTCATTTTAATATTTTACAATGGCTACTCCATTCGATCTTTATTTATTTATGTGGTTGATTTCTTGCAACCAATTGAGCATAGATGACGTGATTGATACATTTGCTACCAAAAAGAAGAAGATAATAGATATTCTCTTCAAATAGCTGAGTTTATATTTTTTTAATGAAAACCATTTGGTATTGTAATGTTTTTACATTGTCAGCTGTGATTATGGGATTTTACATTAAGTGGTCGTCATAATTATACTCCTAGTACCCCCAAGATTTCTATAGTTACTGAGATATCTATTACACTGACTGCACTATATTTCATATGTAGAGGATAACGATTGCTTCGACAAGAGCACGCCGAGGAGGACGTTGTTAATTATCCTAATTAGATGGTCTACTTTGGCAATAAAGTTGACGGTGAGAAATGACGAGATAATACATTGACTACCTAGTAATACTAATATTACTACAACTACTACTGCTACTACAGTGGAACCTCTCTTATACGTTTTTCAAGGGAGACTACTAAAATATTATATAAATGAGAAAACGTGTAACTGATTTTCTCTTCTGGTATGGACCTCATCCAGAATTTTTGTTTCACCAAGAGCTAAGAATTTTCTTGTTTTCTTCCTTGCTGGTTGATATTACAATGTTTCTTCTCCTGTTTGTAACTCGAAACTCTACATAAAATAGATAAGTGACTGTTGCAACGATATGACGGCAATGAAAGGATAAATGACAATGAAAACAGCACACTAGCAGTACTCGACTTAAAGCAGAGAGATGACTGTTGGAACCAAGGTTAATAGATTGTTGGAACGATATGACGAAAATGAAACGATAAACTTCAATGAAAACCGCAAACCAGGCAATTCAAAACTTATACTCAGCAAGCATACGTTTTATTTTTGTTTGTTTTTTTAACTTATAAATGGGTACATTTTGTGTATGGGAATCAGAAAAAGTGACACATTACCGAGAAAACGTATACCGAAAACGTATAGTTGAGCAAAATTTTAATGGAGAACGACTGGTTCCTAAAATTTTAGCGTATATGTATGAAAAATCAACATAACGTAAAAGCGAGTTTCAACTGTATTACTACTGCGACGACGACGACGACGACGACGATGATGATGATGATGATGATGCTACTGATGATGATGATGATGATGATCATGATGACCAAGTCGATGATGTTTTCTACCTAGACCACAAAGCTGAATATCTCGATAGCAAAAACTAGTTCTATTGTGACTGTATCCTGTAGTAATATATTTGGCGCACTAATGGTTAAGCTGGTAACACTGCCATCAACTGTTCTTATGCAAACCTGCGGTAACGCCGATGGACCCAAACGGTTATAGCCGTTAACTAGTTAACTATTACTGTTTCTGAATGAAGCCATGAATTTCTACTAAATTATTCCAGGGAAAATAAATAATTTCATGTAATTAAATACCAAGTTGGGTAGGGATCTATCGGATGTTTGTTTTGAGTCATGTCAATCATAAACACACACGGACATGTTTCTAGATACAGTAGAGTCCCGGTAATTCGGGACTGAGGCTCCTCGAAGTACAAAAAACTCGGATTATAAGGAAATATCGCATGCTTACCTCTGATTTCCAAAGTCGCGGGTTTTAACCCCGGAGGGGATTGCTTCCTTCGGAAGGGAAGTAAAGCTATTATTCCCATGTCGTAGATTTATGGCACGTAAGAAAACCTCAATCTTGATAAAGGGGCCTCTGAGCAAAATTAACCGGTCTTTCACGCGCAATAGACATAGAATGGGCGCTGAGAATCACAGCAGTTAAAGAGCGTTCATAACTAAAAATTTAATTTTTGCTAAATCAATGGGTAAATCATGAATAAACGTTTAATGGGCAGAATAAATAAAAAAAAAATAATATAGTACACGCCTGTGTTATGTATTGGGCTCACTACAGTACAGTATGTACAGGGTACACACCATCTACAACGACCAGTCTGTTACTGCTGTAAAATGTGTAGATATATTTACTAAAATGTAAAGGGATCCCAATTAGTGAAGGGTCGACAGAGAAAGAGCAAGCGCACTTCTTCAAACTAACTGTACCTATCAATCTGTAATAGAAATGCATTAGCAGTCTAAGGCCAAGGTTATTTCTGTGCATTATGGACGAAAACCCTAAGTGGGATAGTTTTAGCTGTACTGTACATGGAAAATTGAAAGAAAGTTCAAAATGTAATACATTCTGAAATGCGTAAAGCGTATATGTGGACAATTTATAAAAATGGGATTTTACTCTAGTTTTATGTAATTTTTTAATTTTCTAAACCAGCTTGAAGTGCATGAGATCTCAAAGTACCGGGGCTCGATTTACCAGACTCTACTGTATGTCTTTCTGTTCAGGGGGCTCAAGCTTATTTTTCCGGTGAACTCTCGATATCAAATATTATTTTTTGGCATATAATATTTTCTCCTAAGTAATTGCTAGAGAAATCACAAATGATAGATTCTATAATTAAGATTTCACAGAATGAAGAGTGTACTCCCGAACCCTTCCCCCTCCAGGTGAAACAAGGCACCCAGAACGAGCAGGAGGAAGTAGGCACGTTGCTGATGTCATTTCACGAGGAGAGACGTGTCTGTATTGTTATGGAGATCTGACCAGCAGTCAGTGGGCAGCAGTAGTACTGACATAATAATGCCCCCAGGTAACATAATACACTAACTGCTCCCGTACCTTTTTTGTATTATTATCATATTTTTTTTATTTTGCGCGCGTTGCCGCCCTGTAATATTAAACGCCGAATTCCTTCCCGAGCGAGGATTTGGAATTAATAGCTACTCTGTCTGAAATTACTACGCAGACAAACCTTTTCACTGGGGACAAAGGGAATATAATTACAGTTAACTTGTCTCTGGAACATTATGTGCCCCTCAATCGTGCCTCACGTACGCAGCGTTATGCGCAAAAGAGTGCTACGTGATTCTTGGACACGTATTTCGCAATCCACGGCTTCCCTGAGACATGACCGCGATGAAAATTAGTAGCTTTGAGAACGAATGGAAGCCATTTTCTAACGCGGCTTGCTTGTTTTCCGCGCCTTCTTCCTTCTGTGCCAGAATCGGCAACTTAAGAATGCAAAATGTACGAGTGTTGCTATTTATTAAAACAGATGATGGTACCTACACATTAGCATTGGGATAAAATTAATGTTGATGACTACCTAAACACCATGACCATAACGGAAGAGCTGAAATTATAATTGGCTAACCGTAAACACTTAATTGCTGGGGAGAGCAACAATTTCGGCTTTATTATAAACTACCGTGTAATTCAATCAATGTGGCTTCAGAAAATATTAATTTCTATCTTCAAAAAACAGCAGCGGCCATGTTGACGTACAGGCAATTCTCAGTTTAATACGCAGAAAGACAATATTATTGTTTATGTTCTATGCTTGTTTCCGCAATCTTCATTTTATTAGTTTCATAACTTTTCTCCCCGGGGGTCCCGGGTTCGATTCCCGGCTGGGGCGGGAAATTTTTCTTTAGCCAGAATTATTCCCTATCCCCCACAGAGTCTGGAAGTTTGTATGTGAGTGTGAATGTGTGCGTGTTTGAGTAAAACAAAATGATTTAAACCAACGTAAAAAGTACCTACAGACAACGAGTTGTTTCAAGTGGAAAGCCCCCGATATGACCTTAGATGTTAAAGGGGGCTATATAAATGAAACAATAAAAAAAAAGTTTTCTCCCCTCGATTTTTCAATGTTTTCTTGTGTGGTGTTTACAAAATAATTTCACATATATTTAATGTAAAGCTGTACAAAACGTAAAATTACTCTAAAAATTGCTCTTTGGTCCGACGGATTACCTATTCCGAAATCAGTTAAGAATTTGTTGTTTTAACTGTTTCAGGTGTGTAGGCCCCTAGGATTTGGATTAGGATTGGACACGGAAGGGGCACCCAGGACAGAGAATCGGGTGTAACCCCTTTGCCGCTTAAATTAAACCAGGGAGCAAGGATGAGGGGAATGATTTAAGGTCGATCAGAACCTTGATGTCGACGGGCTTAAGCATGGATAGTTTACAGCTGGAATACATCCAGCGGCGTCCTGCGCCATGCTCACAAGCCCCTGACCCTCCGGGCGAGCTCCCAGAGGGAGCCCTGAAACCGGGAGATGGGTCCTGAAAGTGTTCCCGACGATGGCGCAAAGGGCATTTTACAATGTGCAAATCAACATCCACCGCAATTTGCCGACCACCGACGCTTAGTCCTTCAACTCTGAAAGAGAGTATTACAAAATGATGGAAACAGGAAATTGTGGACCAGAGAATTTGGGGGAGCTACCCAGCATTCGCCTGGCTACCCGGAGAATCCCCGAAAAACCCCATGGGTCAGGTAGGCCGGCCACAAACCCTCGATCTACTGAGTGCGGGCCACAGACGAGACCGCCTGAGTCATCCCGCTCAGTGGTACCACAATCCCTCCCCCCTAATTTCTGCGGTCATATCGGAGGCTTGGACTTGAGAAACAACTATATGAAGTGATTTGACTTGATGAAATGTAGATTTTCTTAATTTAGTTTTCTTAGAATTTTATTTCTAAATACACTCGATCACAGAGTTTCACAGACAAGATTGTCAATGGTTTTACTGAATTTGCCCATTAACATCTCATTCAAAAACTTATTTCTCTGGCACTTTAACAACAAATCTCCAGTTTACAAGCAAACGCCGTCTTCCGGAAGTCAAATACCATTTCTATCTCCCCATCATCCTAGATCCAAGTTTCTGGATGTCATGTCCTTCATCCTTCCACGTCTTCATTGGACGGTCTCGTGTCCTTCATCTAGTATTACTTTCTCTAAACGTACTATACACATAATGTATAGAGAAGATATTGTATTGCAAAAATTCGAAACCGAGATTTCACCGGAAATACATGTTTTGAGACCCCCTGAATCCAAAAAAGCATTTTCGAAAAAATGTCCGTGTGTGTGTATGGGCAGCATAGCTCAAAAACGAATGACCGTTAAATACCAAACTTGGTACTTAAGTTTCGAATCTTCCAAGGATGCGACACGAAGATTTTCAAAAAATTCTCCCACCCCCAACTCCCTTTATATGGAACATTTTTCGAAAATGTTTATTTTCTCAAAAATGGCTCTAACGATTTTGATTAAAATACCGTATGTTTAAGATATGTTTATGACAAACGAAATGTATACCTTGAATTTTCTAGAAATAGTCTTTGAAGACTTCTTCATTCTGGATGACTTTTGCATAACTGGCAAACCGTAAGCGATATACAAGAGCTTACTACACAAAAAATGTAGATCTTATTAAAACACACGATGTATGTTATATAGTTTTTAAATTTCTCTACACGTACCTACTATGTACATAGTATATAGAGAAAGTATTGTATTGCACTAAAGAACTCGATACCGAGATTTCACCAGAAACATCTACATGTTTTGAGACTCCCTGAATAAAAAAAAAATTAGAAAAATGTCCGAGTGTTTGTTTGTAATTCTGTGTGTGTGTGTGTGTGTGTGTGTGTGTGTGTGTGTGTGTGTGTGTGTGTGTGTGTGTGTGTGTGTTTGTGGACAGTATGGAACATTTTTCGAAAATTTTGATTTTCTCAAGAATAGCTCTAACGATTTTGATTAAAATACCGCATGTTTAACATACGTTTATGACAAACGAAATGTATACCTTGAATTTTCGGGGCTAGCCTCTGAAGACCTCTTCATTCTGGATGACTTTTGTATAACTGGCAAACCGTAAGAGATATACAAAAACTTACTCCACAAAAATTGCAGATCTCATTAAAGCACACAATTTATGTCCTACACATTTCTGTACAGATATTCCGGATATTCCGTTAAATACTGTTTTCGAGATATTCCGGATTATTAGTTTCAATTTTGGCCACTTAAACTTTTCTCAAACGGGAAGACATCTTTATTTTCGTTTCTCCCTTGTTTACTTCTGGAAAGCACAGTGATTGGAATTTCAATTGTTTCACATAGCGACCGGCTTTTAAAGGACTTTATTATCACTTTATCTGTGCATTTTCTTATTTCTACTTACAAGGAGCTAGTAATAAGACTATTTCTGCTTATTTTTATCTTGATTAGCATGATGTAGATAACAGATTAACCTTTTGAATAAAAGATTTGTTCGCCGAACAGTTAGAGGACATCATGTGAATGGAACACATTAGATTATTTCCCTTCTACTTATAAGGGGGCAAGTAATAAGGACAATTTTTGCTGTTTATCTCGATTAGCATGATGTAGATAGAAGAAAAAGCTTTTTAACAACAATTTGTTACAGAGATGTAGAGAAAGTCAAGTGAAAGTCAGATTTTTTCTAGAGTTAACCACTTCCAAAGTATTCCTAGTTATTTATTTCAATTTTAAGTTACTTAAACTTTTTCTCCAATGGGAGGCCATTTTTATTTAATCTCTCTTTTGTTTTACTCTTGACAGTGCAAAGCGAAAACCAAATTGCAATTGTTTCATACAGCGACCGCTTTTTAAAAGATTTGATTATCGCTTTAGCCTAGTGTATTATCTCATATCCCTTCTACTTAGAAAGCATGATATAACCATTTCTGCTAATGTTTATCTCCATCACCACGATGTAGATAAAGGAAGAATTTTTATAACAATAGTTTATATAGAAAGTCATGTGAATGGAGCACATTAGTTTTGGTAGTCGCTGTTATTCTTTTTTACGTCCATACTACCAATCTTTACTTCTATGTGTGTAACTTTAGTGACCAATTTAATGAAAGTTAATTCATTGAGCTTAATTTTGCGATCAGAAAATCCTATGTTAATAATTTGGCACGGTTTAGTGTTTGGAACAAAGTACCTGCAGATTTACTGGAGACTTTGCCTCAAAGTGTAAATAGTTTTAAAAAGATACTAAAGTGATTTATAGTCAGGATAGTAAATAAAAATATTGCGTTATTATTACTGTTGTTACAATTATGTATATATTAGTATACTATGATGTTATTGGCAATTTAACAGGGTATTACTTACATTATTGTTTATTTAACTCAATTGTATTGTACATTGTATTATTACATTGACAGCGCTGCCACAGGGCCACGCCCTAAGCAGTGAAATAAAGTATCTAATTTATATACAAATGTCACTGAAATTATTTTCTATCATTTTTTTTCAGTTTGCCCTCAGGGACATTCCAACTTGCCCTAAGGGTGGAGGCGAGGTGGAAATACGATAGTAGACTTCTGCAAATTAGTTTGTGATTTAACTAATATAGCTCTAAGTGAGATGTAAGTTATATTGTAAGTTCGAAATGGTATATTATGGAAATACGACTTACTGTGGTAAAACATTCTTATTATGTATTATTTAATGATGAAATCTTAATTTTTACGCCCACCCTCCGCTCTCCTGTAGTGTCCAAAACATCCGGTTCTTCTTCTACTCCTATAATTTCCTTTATTTTTACTTTTTACCAATCTGATTTTCCAGCTGATCTCCTTAATATAGGTGTCCATTCCTTTAACTTGTTTTTTCTTTTCTTTCATACTCATATCGGACGATGGATGAAATTGGTGAAATGATGCTCAAATGATCTCGGGAACATGGAGCTTAAAGTTACTCGACATTCGTCTCCTAAGAATAAGGGAAAACCCCGGAAAAAAACCTGACCCAGTTAACTCACGCTAAGTGAGATTCGAATTCGAGATCTATTGAATGTGAGGCAGACACCACCAAACTACTCAGGAGAGCTTATTTTCTTTTGTTCTCTAGTAGAGATCTGCCGTAGTTCAGCACCATAGTTTAGGATACTTTGAATTATTGTTTTATAAATGGGTAATTTCCTTTTCTTTATGGTTTGTTTTTTTTCAACAAATAGAGCTTAATGCATTTATTGTCTTCGTAATGTTCCCAGACACATATAGTTTTACATTCTCTACACGTACTATGTACATTGTGTATAGAAACGTTTTTGCACGTTTTAGAGTTCCCTGTATAAAAAAAACGTTTTAGAAAAAGGTCCGTGTGTCTGTGAACATAACTCAAAAACGAAAAGTCAGAAAATACCAAACTTAGTATTAAAGTTGAATATCTTTCAGGGATTCGGCATGAAGATTTTTAAGAAAAAAAATCCTCCCACCCCAAACTACCCCTTAAATGGAAAAAATGTCGAACATTTTTATTTTCTCAAAAATGGCTCTAACGATTTTAATTAAAATACCGTATATTAAGAATGTTTATATAGCAAATAAAATGTATATCTTGAATTTACTGGAAATAGCCTCTAAAAACCTCTTTATTCTGAATTTTGCATAACTGGTAAACCGTGACAGACAAAAAATTACAACACATTATTTCTATCATTTTTTCATTTTGCCCTCAAGGGGGAAAAAAAAAGGACACGCATTTAAGTCCTAGGATATGTGAAAGTTGCCTCAATTACACTGTGTTTAGTCCACTACCTATCACATTAACACTCGTGCCCATTCGAGCCATTTCATTGATAGCATCTTTGGCAGGGTTATGAACGCCAGTTCAGGAATTAGAGGAAAAGTAGCATAAGTGGCAACTAATGTGGGCAACTAAGGGTTAAGTAATATTTTAGACTTAAATTTTACAACATATCTGAAGATTCAAAACTTATGATAATCCACAAAATACATACCATAAAGTTGAACATTTTACTGGATCTCCCCAAAGCTGTTCTTAATAAAATTAAAGATGGATTATTCTTTATTAGAGCATTAATTTTTTAAATTAAAAAAAAAGCATAGAAAAACAGTGAAAGGTTTAGAAATTTTACTTTTACAGTGGATTTTTTTTCTTGCCTTTGTACCCAATATATGGAAGTTTTTAATCTTTTCTATATGCTTATGATATTGTCAAATATATTGAATTATTATTGAAATTCAGGATTTTGGCAGTGATGTATACTAGGTACAAAAAGTATTCAGTCGATTGTAACACTTTTACATTCCTTACATTTTATAATTAAAGACATGTTTCAGAAGCTCTGTTGCTTCCATTATCAACTTGAAAGGTTCTTACATTTGACTCAAATAATATATTTAATTATTTTATTCAACAACTGTATGAGAAGATAGATTTTGTAACATCTTAAATCAAACTCAAACAAAAAAGTTTTAATAAATCAAAAATTTTAATAATGTCACTACCTAGATGAACAAAACTCAGCAGAACAACATTTTTATACCACTGATGTGTGTACAAAAAATGAAGCCTATAGCAATAAAATTGTAAAAAACCTAAATTTCATATTTCTTACTGTGGTGTACATTTTAATGTGTTCAGAAGTGATAGCACCACCACTGGATAGAGTAATTGCAGGGATCAGCTACCCTCACCAATTCCTCTCTGCTTAACACCCTCACACCACATACAGAGCTTGAACCCTTACAGTAGATATAAGCTTTTTATACATTTTGTATTTAGAGGATGACAAAATGCACATTTATGATGAAATAATAATGCCAATTTTATTGCTAAATGTAATTCGTCTGCATTAGCTAAGCACTACAGATAAACAAATTCATTCAGAAACTGAATTAGCATTTTAAAAAACAAAATCAATTTAAAACTAAGATTTCATGATTACCAAAACATGTGATCAGAATTTTATTATTATTTATTTTCATACTATGCTACAAAGTACCAATATAAAAAGTTTGTTTTCTATTTTAATCATGATAGACATTAACAAAAATGGTGCACTACACATTATGAAGCATTACACAAGACAAGTGATTTACAATATTTAGATGAACTTAGAAGAACAATAGAATGGCACTTAAAAGCATGTTAAAACTATTGAAAAATTCCAATGAACAAGAGTCAATATTTTGGAAATGTATTTGGCACAGATTGTGTATTAAACCCACTCTAAATTTTTCCTGATTTAACTTTTTGTCTGATTTTTTAAGTAAATAAGTTCCATAATGAAACATATTTCATGTGTTATTCTCAGAAAATATGTTGAATTTTGTCAGATTAATATTTTGAATATATATTTTAAACAAAATTGTTACAAAGGAATTTTTTAGGAAAAAACATAATTTCAGAAACCATCTTTCACCAAATATGGAAAAATTTTAGTAATTTGCCTGTGCGAATAAAGATAGTCTGACTCCAACTTTTCACTATGCTCCTCTAAAAAAAAAACAAAAATTATCCCTCTTGCAGAGAATTTTCTTTAAATGCACTCTTTTTTTTCCAGAAAGCTAAAATAAATTATTTCTTATGAAACCTCAATATGAATATTTTGGGTTGATTGCAATACTTTCTCCACATTCATAAGTAAACAGCAGTATTAAAAATGTTAGATCTGTATATGAAATAATGTATCAGCATGTATAGATCTTAGTTTATTCATCAAAATATCCTTTACATCTTTTACACAAGAATACAATTTACAAAAAAAGTATTTCACAGAGTAAAACATTTTATATTGCATTTACAAAATTGTAACATTATAAAAAATGGTGCAATTATGAAATATTGAACATGTTCCTTATGTAAAAGAACAATGCTCAAAAATGCTTGTCATTAAATTTATAACAGCATCAATAAAATGTAATGAAGTTCAAGTTTTCTTAACATTATGGTGACTAAGGGCACATTTTATGATAAAAATCTAACATTAGAAAACATATAAAAACTTTTTAAAAGACTTACCAACAATTCTTGGAAACATTATTTCTCAATTTTTTGACTGGAAAAGAATTTATAACACAAAGGATTCAACCCCAGGAATCTGCCCCTCCCGCATCAGGAAGTTTAATCGCTAAATTTTGCATGTTGTTGATATGGTTTCCCATTTACATTCTTGGTTCACTGTGAATTATTAAAAGCCCTCAACAGTTTCTTTTGCTTTCTTTTTTCATTCGAGTTTCCATTTCTGACTTATTATGGTATAACTTTAGAAACCTGTAAAATTCAATTACCAAATGGAGTTAGGAAGCCGAAATTCTGGCACATTGGTGGCATTAATATTGACAAATGACAGCTTCATTAACAAACAAAATACATATACTAGGTGTTCGTTTTTACCCATCATTTCATGTGCGATAGAGAAAGATTGACATCATTGTTGACTGGTGAGATATCAACGAAACCAAAACGCTTTCTACAGATGATCATTTACAGAAAGAAAACTATAAAAGCAACATTTACCTAAAAAGAGCATTAGATTTGTAGAAGAGAATACAAACCACTGCATTCTTGAAGTGGTTGCTAATACAACCAGCCTGCCCAACCCTTCCCCATGGCCACTCTCGCTATGGCGTCTCACTTTGATGCTTCGTGGGCAGGGGATCGTGGGTTCAAGTACCACCTTGGGCATGGACGTTATATGTTTTTGTAAAGGAACGGTAAAACCAGTAATCATACAGTAAACTTAGGGGGGGAATGTAAACGGGGGATACAGCCTGATCAGACTCCGGTACTGTTTAAAAAAAAACCCTTGAGCGGTAATGTACAACATTCAAAGTTTGCTCTGTTCTTTGTTGACCAGCTAAACTTGAACGCAGCACACCTTATATTTGCAGCTGAGTGTTATAATTCTGATGTCAAGATAGGAGCAATGTAGAAATATGATTTGCATCGCTTCCTACTACAAACCATCCTGCTGCCAGAGGGATAGTATTCAAATCATCTCATCAGAATGGCATTATATTAAGTATGAACTCCTGTCATTAGAGAGTCAATATCCAACTTCATCAGGAAGACATTGCATTAACTATGACCTTTTGTTACTAGAGCGATAGTTCATACTCACTTCATCAACTATGGCATTAGACAGTATTTCTTGCACATCATGAATAAAAATAGATAAGTGGTATATATTTATACAGTTGCCATAGCATTATCACATTCCTTTCTGCTCCCATCTTAGTTCTTTTTTTTTAATTATATTTTATTTTATGTTGCTTTAACAACTTGGTCATATCACAACAGCACTTTGTGGTAAGATACCTCATGATGTTACATGGTTGACTGACGTCTTTTAAGGTCTCATTCCCAAATCGTACTACCTTAGCTTCATGTCAAGCAGATGGTGTTACATGACCATCCAGTCTAGCTGTTCTACCATTGTTGATCAGAGAGCAAAATGTAGCTAACCTGTTAAGGTCTCATTTCCTAACACCATATACCTATCACTTAGCTCTGCAACAAGCAGATGTGGTTAGGGATGCCATTCAGTCTACAGTGGATAGATGGCACTGCAATTGCAATTACCATTTATTTTCAGTTTTGCTATTATTTTAAACTGAAGGTGCAACTTTATTTCATGGTACAATCCAGTATTTACATTGGTGACTGAGGGGAACCACAAAAAAAAAATCCAGCCAAATTGGTCCATGAGATTTGAACCCAAAATTTCCCAAATGCAGGCCACAGATGTTACAACCTGAGCTTAGAATCTTAGCTCTTGTTTCTGGGCATTTTCACCAAGATTAGGAAAAGTAGATGATAAATTCATCCAAAAGTCTACAGGCCATACAGAATAGTGTCCTGTTCACAAGACAATATTATAATTATTATAGTATTATAGCTCAAGTTTCCCATGATAATCCTTGAAGAAAAATAACTAGGTACAGAATATTACATCCTAGATCTGGTATAGGTAAAATGCTCCTTTATAACAAGTCATAATGAAATAGCAGAAGCAGTCCAGCACAAATGTTTCTTCTCAAAACACAAATTTGTTGCTAATGCATTCTATATTCTGATTGTTGTCAGAATAAACTCATATCAATGTACATAGGCAAGTTGGAGAGCTGAATATGGTTTGAAAATTTTGATGACATTTCAGCCTTGAACCATTGATTTTCAGTTGTATCTTTCATGATCCACCATGGCAGATACTTGAACAGACATAAATTTCAGTGAAGCATGTTTTGGTATTGGGAGGGAGTCTCCGACAGATCGCCCCATGTACAAAGCTAGCTGTTGCATGATTACCTGTGAATCTTCAAGAAGGTGCCAATGTATAAAATAGTAAGGTTGATCACAACTGTTGTCCAATTCAGTTCTGTTGTTTTCTCTATGAGTATGAGCTAATTGAAGTGCTACATGCACAAAAACTGCATAAAGAGGAAAAGCAAATTGGCATCAGGAGTGGGATGAAATTCTGGAGCAGTGAAAGTTCTCGAACTACAGTTTGACCTGAGGGCATTTACCATCCCTCTTTACAACAAATCAAATGCCAACCAGTGACTCTGTCACATTATTTCACCACCTGATTGGTAGATCTGCGGTAGATCATCAGCACTGAAAGCATAATATCTATAGTTTTTAAATATTCTTTAAGTCAAATTTGGGAGGACAAGACTTTATTTATTTTAACTTAAATTTTTCCCTCATAAACTGATCCAATTTTCTTAATGGCACTGAATTTTTCAAACATGAATTTTGTTCTGTTTTAGAGTAATCTTTTGAAATATCTATGTAAAATTACTGATACAAGCAAAATTAATAATATAAACATTAATCCTATCACTAGTTTTACATATACACATTTATCTATCTTGTCACTACATTCAATTTCTGTGAACCCTGAGACCGAAGAGACTCAAATCTGGTTTTATCCTTTAATGAGAGTTTTAAATAGCCAACCAAATATCTTCCTAAAACACATTTTAAGAACAAATGTTTTAGCATAACATTAAAACTGGTAAAAATATATACACAATGAGCGAACATAAAATGCTCTCATCATTCAATCACACTGCTTCCAAGAGATGTTGTAATAAAATATATTTCATTATAAAAAGATTTAGAAATAATGTAAATCAATATTAAGTATTAGTTTCTTTGGTAAAGCACAGTATTAAGAAAATGCAAATATAGATAAATTGTTTGAAGGATACATGCAAAAGAATTAAGTAGAAATCACAATAAGATTATAGCATAAAAAAGATGTTTATCGAAGACTAGGATAAAATTAATTTTCACTAAATGTTATCTCAAAGAATCACTAAAACCATATCTATGAATTATATGAAACAACTCAGGACTGTCACATAAAAGATTTCCAACTTAATGGTATACTGAATTAATTTAAATAGGCACATAAAATTGTGAATCATCATGAGTAGGACAGGAATTGGAGAGGTATAGTCAGACTGAAAAATTCAATGCAATGCACATAATTTGAACCATTGATCTCCTGGTCTCTGTCCAGTTGTTCTACTTATGACTTAGTACTTCTGACATTGTAAGTGCCAATTGAGGTATATTACCTTATGACAAGTTTAATGAGCACACAAACCTTCCAGGTTCAGCTTTAGAGTTTTTTTATTGTTTTTTTTTTTTTATATATATATTTCGCTATCATTAAACTAACACCACCAATTGTTAGCATTCACTTCATTTGTTTCTCTTAGCATTTGTAACATCATGTCTTATATAACTAACTGATTTACTTTTAAGCAGTCTCAGTGGACACACCAAGGTATTAACCATTTGAAACATTTCTTATGAAATGAAGAGACAGGAAATTAAATCTGAAGGTGTATGACCATTTATACATGAAATTTTATTAAGGCAGGGTTCCTAGTTATGATCTCACCTTTAGAGTTCTTTCATCTATTCCCAGTTCCCTCCATCAGGACACTGGCCTTATCCCAAGGTTGCAATGGGTTTTAAGTAATTTTAAAAGATACATTCCCATGTAGAAGAACTCTTCCAGGATGAAAATCCAGCACATCAGTACAATATTTTGATAATTAAAGTGCCATTAAAAATATGTATTTTTTTAAAAATCAGTTTCCCCTTAATTTATTCCACCTGGCAACAACAACACATGCTACTACTCACGAATGCACAATTGTGGTACAAATAAGATTTACACCAACTCGCTTTATTTTGAGTTGCAGCAATTCTCTCTCTTCCTTGTACTTAAGTGTGTCATGTGTCAGTTTATGTCAAGAACAGAAAGCAATGGAAGCCATTGTCTCCTACTTTTAAGTTAAGGAGCTTGTTTCATTATCTTAATACTTTAATAATTGTCATTATTTTTTTAAATTGTTTACGATACGACAACCAATTACCACCAGGCATAATAAGAGCTATTGATTCACTAATCCTAAACTTACAACAGGTGTGTTACCTATGAAAGGAGGAATACATATTTCAAATGCAAAATTTTGTAAACTGACACACCATTGAAGGAGTTATATCTCTTCTTTTCCGCACAGTTAGTCGCAAAGTGCACAGTTGGTGATTCGCAGGCATCTTCTGTCTTTGCTTTATTCAAAAGGGCATGGTGGCCCCTGCTCTACACAAAAAGCCATTATTTATCCCCATATATCTTAGACTCTCTCTGTAATTGCATGCAAGAAATATATGAATGTTATGATAATCTTATATTAATCCTTGGGTTTTAATATAGAGAGTTAACTCACGTTTCAACGACTCATTGCAGCAAGGGTATGTGTAAACATTACCACAAAGTCTATCACTCAGAGCTCAATAGATGTGTTTTGTTATTAATTTCACAATCAGTTTTGAAAATGTTGCACAATGGCAGAATCTGTGGTTACTTCTGAGCTGAAATATCAGCCAGTGGTTAGGATTAAAAAAATATGAGTTTTGCAATAGTATTTCAACATCACTGTAAAAATTAGTTCTTAAAAAGCTTGCTCTTTTATCTACATCATGCTAAGTGAGATAAACATTAGCAGTACTTGCTTCCTTGTATGTAGAAGGGAAATAAGAGAGTACTCTAGGTTAAGGCGAGTCAAATCTTTTAAAAGCTGGTAGCTTTGTGAATGAAATTCATTTCTTTGCATGGCGATCCCATATGGTATTTTAAAAATGCAACCAATAACAAGATATATGGTCAACTCCACGAAAATAGAGTATATGGCATAAATTTAATGAGATCTACATTTTTGATATAGTAAGTTTTTGTCTATCTCTTACACTTTACAGTTATGCAAAATTCATCCAGTATAAAGAGGTCTTCAGAGTCTATTCCCAGAAAATTCAAGATGCACATTTTATTTGCAATGTAAATATCTTTAATATATGGTATTTTAATCAAAATTATTAGTGTCAACATTTTTCGAAATTTTTTACATGTAAAGGGTAATTTGGGGTGGGGGGATTTTTCTCAAAATCTTCGTATCACATCCCTGGAAGACAGTCAACTCAAATACCAAATTTGGTATTTTACTGACTTTTGATTTTTGAGTTATCGTGTTCACAGACAGACACACACACACTTTTTTCTAAAAATGCTTTTTTTGGATACAGGGGGCGCTAAATCATGCATTTCTGGTGAAATCTCAGTATAGAACTTTTGGATGGAATGCAATATCTTCTCTATACACTATGTGCACAGTACATGTAAAGAAAGTAAAAATAGATAAGGTCTTCGCGTAATATATAAGCAGTAGTGAGATGTTATTAATAATAATAGTAATAGTAGTAGTAATAATAAAAGTGAAATACACACAAGTATACAAGGAACACAATTTTCAGCACCGAGTTCTGTCAAATGCTTATTCTGTTATCAGAAGCACTACTGACAAATAACATGCAGTCTTCCTTCTTAACAGTCTCATCCTGCAAAGCTCATGAAGCCAGCACACAAGCATAAAAGTTTATTTTGTTATCTCACTGTAATAGTTTTATTGCACGTATTATGACAAATAGCCAATAGGTTGAGTGCAATGTAAACATCAAAGTTCTTTATGCAAATAATTTCTTCTTTCATTAACAGTGTGAGCTGATTTATTTAGTCTGCACAGTAATGAATCAACTAACCTGGGAGTGCCAGGAGACATTTTGCCCTCCTGCTCCCTTCTTGCATAAGATTGCTCTTCTAACTCATGCCATGTTATGCTACACTGGTTATAATGAGAGCCAGTTAAACAAGGTTACTGTATAGCACTGCATACTTTCAACACTTCAATTAAATTAATATTTGTTATACTTCCACATGCTAGAGAAGTTGGGGAATATTAGCCAATCAAATGAAATTTAATGAGAGGATCATATCTTGGGTGCATTTATGTATGAAATTAGATTAGATGGAACAGATGGCCTGCTTTTACTACAACTAAGGAGCTCCATTTACATTTTGGAAAAAAATATCTTGAAAAATAGAGTAAAGTGACAGTAGATGTAACATTCATGAGCACAGAAAATTAGTCAAGCAATTAGCACGAAATCCCTTCAGTGTGATGTCAAAGGACACTAAATATTAGTACATTCAACAGGACTACTATAAATCTACACTTTTCATGAGCTCAATAAGAAGCTCGAATCTAAACAGGCTTTAAAATCACATTAATTACATAGTATTCATGTTAAAATTATTCTATAAAACATGTCACTTATTATTCTGCTGCTCTGAAGTAGTTAACAAGTTTTTGCTGTATGGTGCCTGATGACTTTGTCATGGAAGCTTCTGCTAACCACTGCTCAAAATGTCGCTGCATTGCTGCTCTCTTTACTGCAGATGCCATGTTTACTGTTGGAATGGTTTCAACTGGACGAAGGAACTGTACAAATCTGCGAAGTTCTAAGAAACTAGAATGTTCACTGTAGGGTACTCCATAGATAGTTATATTTCCATATACTTTCATGTTTATGTCTCCAGGACCACAGGATTTCATTTCCCAACCTGTAGGAATGAATGCCACCAAATAGGTGCACATGGCTCTAATCTGCTGCATGTACTGCTGGAGATCCTGAAATAAGTATAAAGTTTATTCATCTTTTTCAAAATAACTATAATCCTGATTCTCTAATGCTTACATATGTGGAAATATATATTTTCAAGTACCCCTAAAACATATAAATAGGTATAAAAAGCATTTTCACAACAAAAAAAAAGTATGACAGAGAAGAGCAATTCAAAAACTCTAAGTCGATTAAATATCAAACTTAGTATTTTGTATAAAACAAAGCCACAGAGCTAACTTTACCAACACCAAGATAGTGCCAAAGTGTTCAAACTACTGGGAAAGGACAGTAAAAGAAGCTTTAGTCATCTCATCTGAAACAAATAATCTAAATCACGATTCTGGCCTACAACTAAGTTCAGCATGGACACCAATGTTAAAGAGCCTTAACAGCTAATCCTCTACCTGCAGCCTTCCACGGCTTGTTTTCTAGCAGGTCCTTGCTCTAACACAAAACATTAGCCGTATAAATGCTATAAATAGTTTTCTATAAAGTCCATGCCCATGTCTCAGTCATCTTAAATACCAGTTGCAACATGGCCATAATATCACGCGAACCAATCAGATGTTAGCTGCATTCCAGCTCTTATAAATACCAGTCTCCGCAAGCTCAATCCATCAGTTTACCCTGAAGACGAGGAAGATGCACTTCTTTGAAATGTTGGTATCAAGCCAAGTTTTTACCTGGTTAGAAACCCGAGAAGATTTTGAGTTAATACGTCGCCAGGAAAGCTTCAGTTCTTATTTTAAGGTTAGTAAAGTTTTTGAAAGTTTTTGCCAGATTTTACAAATCGAAATACTCCCGTTATGTCAAAATATATATAAATTATGCTGAATAAAAATGTTCAACAAAATCAGAGAGTAAGCTGGTGATACAAACACTCTAATAACCCAAAAATTGAAGATTTTGCGCCTCCCCTTTTACTCCTATGGACAAAAGCCATTAAGAATCTATCAGTTTTATGACATCCTTTGATATGAGGGGCATTCTATAAGTCCTTAGAAAAAGAAAGAAAAACAATTTATTTCTTTATTTTTTGACAGAATCTCTTTTTAGGTCATTACATTTTTCCCAACATTCCTCCAAATAGTAAGATTTTGGTAGGTCTTCAAAATAGAGATCAGTTTGTGGGAGATGACCTCTCAATTAGACATGAATCATTTTCTGTTGAGCCACTTTTTCAAGTTTGGAAATAAAAAAAGTCACTGGGGGCTAAATCTGGTGAATATGGTGGATGTTGTAGTAATTCAAATCTTAATTGTACTATTTTTGCTATCGAAACTGCACAGTTGTGTACTCTTGCATTGTCTTGATGGAAGAAAATCTTTTTCTTTGCCAGAATAAGACATTTTTTCTTGATTTCTCTGTTCAACTGGTGCGGTAACGATGCATAACACACTACATTTATCATTCTTCCTTTTTGCAAGTAATCAATGTAGATGATTCCGTGTGCACCCCAAAAAAAACCAAGGCCATCTCCTGTCTGCAGATTTCACCACCTTTGGAGCTGTTTCACCTTTAAAACTCACGTTTCGATTGTTCTTTTGTCTCTGGAGTGTAGTAATGTAACTATGATTCATTCATAGTTATGTATCAATGCAGAAACTCATCAGAATTGTGACCGAAAAGTGCCAAACCAGCTTCCAAATTGATCACACAATTCTGTTTATACTCCCGAGAGCAAATGTGGCACCTATCCTGTCAGACCTAATTTTAGATGTAAAATTGACAACACTGTGCCTTATGATATATCTGTGGCCTCTATTATTTCATGAACTTTGATTCGTCGATCACTCAAAGCCATATCCTGGACTTAGTCATTTTTTTTTTTGGTAGTGTTAACTCCTGCGTTTACAACTTATGGCATCACAGGCGATGACTGGTGATAGCTGGGATGAAGATGAAACCTGCCCCTGCGCCGCTTTGTCCACCACAAATTTCACATGCGGTCGCTTGGGATCGAACCCGGGCCATCTAGGTGAGAGGCGAATAGTCTAACCACTCGGCCACAGTGCAACCATCAATCATTTAGGAGGAAGTCGCTTCTACTGGGCGTCCTGAACGATGTTCATTATTTGTGGAAGTATATTCATGTTTCAATTTAACTTACTGTAAATTGCTGCAAATGCAGGAGCAGATGTGCCATGAATTTCATCCAACTCAGTTTTTATCTCTTTCGCTATTTAGCCTTTTAAATAGAAGTGTTTAATCTCTGTACGAAACTCGAAACTCTGTACAAAACATGGTGTACACTACCCAGTGAAGCTATTATATCTTTCATTTTATCTATATTTAACCCAAAGCAATTTCATTATCATTATTAAGTGTATTTATTTGTAGTACTTACATACTGGTTTAACTGTGACATGGGGCAAACATGAACTCTGGCTTCTTCCTGCTTGGTTGTCAGTCTCTTGTCAATAATTGGATCTTGAAGGCATTTTAACACTCTGCGTTTATCACTTCCAGCCCATATTTTGCAATCAAGAGCATCAGCCAATGCAGTAAAAATCTTTTCCTTGCCTGAAAAAAATTGCTTTGTTATTACAGGCAAATATCTCAGAACATAAGTTGAACCAATTACAATATTACCATATTTACTTATATAACCAAACAGTTTACTGAAATGTTTTCTTTAACCAAATTCTTCCCTATCCTATGTAGAATCTTGGAAGTATGAATGCGAATGTCTTTAAAGTAAATGTAAAAGAAAAACCAAAAGTAAAATAATCTACAGTTCAACAGTAAAAACACCATCAGTAATTTTTTTTCCAAGTCAAAGCCATAAAAGTTATAAAGGAATAAACAAACAACAATAAATAATAGCAGTAATATTAATAATGCTGATAACATTATGAAGAAGAAGAAATAATAAAAATTAAAACTTCTGTTTTTGTTTTCAAAAGTTGGGGTAGCTCGCTTCTGTAGTGTGGTGAGCATGTTTGCCTCACATTCAAAGATCCCAAGTACAAATCTCAGAGTGAGTTACCTGAATGAGGTTTCTTTCCAGGGAGAAGTTCTATGACACCCATGCTCGTTGGAAATTTAACACTATTTTAACCTCACTCTTGTAGTGCTTCTGGTATGTCAATGTGCGTGAAAATCACCTACAGCTGCACTATGATACTATTCCATTTTAATAGTGCAAAGGTGGCAAAACTGAGTCATGAAAAATTTAAATTTTGCTACTTCCAAAAATCATGTGCTTAACTGGTTTTTTTTGTACCTTCTTTTATTTTTATATCTTCTGCCAAATATTCTTAGGCTTATATTAATTATCCTATTTATCCGAATACAAGGTGATATTTTTCCCAAAATATTAATGTTCTGAACTGGGGGGTCGTCTTGCATTTGCAATATGTTTTTCAATTAGCATGCAGGATAAAAATAAGTTTCAAATTTTGTATATACAGCAGTGGTAAGACTTGGGGGAAATGGTATAAATTACCACCAAGGTCGCAATGTATGTGCAGATTTTGTGCATTTCATTTTGCACCAAAAATTAGCTGTTAACAGACTTATGAGCATTCTCTTTGGAAAAAAGATTACTCTCTGAGACTAAAATAAAATTAGAGGACCTCCTTCCACATCAGTGGTTGCACATAATGTTGTAATGGAAGCCAACAATCAAGCAGAAAGAGGAAGCTTGGCTGCACATTTCCCCTCCTCCCGCCACCCATGTACTGGTACTTTTTCGGTTTCCCTACCTCTCTATGCCACCGTAATGTGAATTTATGTACAAATTTGAATTAGTTGAACATTTTACAATATATTATGTTAAGTATGTTGTCTTAATAGAAAATAGTATCCATAATGGTTGTTACAGCTATGCTACTGCCGCCAGCTTTCTACAATCATACACGTTACATACATCTTTGTACATCTCCGTCTCTCCTACTCAACATGAATTTATATGCAAATTCAAATTAGGTAAAATGTTTATTATATTAAGTATGTTGTCTTAATTGAAAATTGTACTTATAATCATCCTTGCAGCTAAACTACTGCTGTTACCACCAAACGTAGAGTCGCCCTCTGTGGTATAATGGTTACCAAGTTTGCTTCATATACCCAAGGTCGCGGGTTCAAACCTGGCGGAGGACGATGGATTTTTTTGGGCATAAAAATCTTTAGCATGGCTTCCTTTGGAAGGGAAGTAGAGCCGTTGGTCCCGTGTCATAGATTTACAGCACGTAAAAGAACCTCAAGCCGGATAGAGAGGCCTCTGAGCAAAATTAAGTGGTCTTTCATGCCCAGGATAGAATGGGACGCTCAGAACCACAGTAGTTAAAGAGCGTGCATAAATAAAACGCATTTTTTTTTTTACCAAACATAGACATACTGGAACATTTTCATTTTCTTGCTCACAATGTGAATTTCTGGGCAAATTCAAATTAAGTACAAAAATGCACAATGTTTTATATTAAGTACGTTATCTAAACCCAAATTATATCCATCTTTGTCATTACAGTTTGCTGCTGCCACAGCTGCCTCATTGCACCCATACCATCATTTCTTTACTCCCCTCTCTGTCAATTCTCGAAACGTGAATTTCAGTATATATTCATATTAAATATAAAAATAAATTTAAAAAATAAAAGAAGGGACTTAATCAGCTTATGTGTCCATTGGTTTGTTCAAAAGATATGGCAACCTTTAAATTTCATTTAAACATTAAGATATATTAAAATTTAGTTGAGTCGATTTTGTAACACTACATCACTTACTTTTTTATTTCGGAAAACATGTTTCAGAAGCCATGTGCTTCCATTGTCAATTCCTTTGGTCGAATATCAGGATAATTAAGATATATCTTCTTTTTATATAGATAAAATGCTAAATTCCAAAATTAAGTTCTGAAAAATGGGGATTGTCTTGCATTTGAAGTCATCTTGTATTCGGATAAAGGCAGTATTTAATATTTAACAAGTTAAATGTTTGCAGAAATGGTTACATTATGCAGAGGAGAGAAAATGGTGCTAATTTATATTTAATTTCTCATGTATTCTTAAACTTTTTGTTCATGTCCTCCTTTATTTTTTTCTCACAACCATTATAACCAATTTCATAAATGCATGCAATTTTTCCTAACCAAATTCTTTTCCTTTGTATTGGTTAAAATGCCTTCTCTTTACAATACACCATAAGCATGGGTGAAAGTTTATATAAAAGTAAATATGTGATACGGTAAAGCTATAATTTAAAATTCTTTTCTTTTATTGGTGACTGCAATAATTGTTTCCAATTTCTGTTGTTCTAATTTAAATGCCTGTTTGCCAGTAATAATAAAAATTGCCCATTAAAACAAAGATGTAGTCTTATAACAGATTTCACTTTATAAAGGAAATGTGCCAATAATGTAGTGTGTTATGCATCAGAGAAATCAAGAAAAAATGTCTTATTCTGGCAAAGAAAAAGATTTTCTTCCATCAGGACAATGCAAGAGTACACAACCGTGCAGTTTCGATAGCAAAAATTGTACAATTAAGATTTGAATTACTACAACATCCACCATATTCACCAGATTTAGCCCCCAGTGACTTTTTTTATTTCCAAACTTGAAAAAGTGGCTCAACAGAAAATGATTCATGTCTAACTGAGAGGTCATCTCCCACAGACTGATGTCTATTTTGAAGACCTCTTCATTGTTATACAGAGAACTGTTTCACTCACAGGCTATCTTACAAATGATTGGATGGAATGCTTCCTCCAAAATCCCTGTATGACATAAAGCAGCAGATATGATAAACATAAACTGAGGACATTAAATACAGTCTTACCTATTGTATAGGAGCCACAAACAAAGACAGTATCTGCCAATGTTTTGATGTGCCGATTTGCAATATCCACCACCTTAGCTATAATTTCATTTTGTGCCGGGAACTTGTATCGTGGTTCACAGTACCTGTTTGATAACAAAAACAGGAAATTATAACAGACCAATGGATTCAATTAGCTTCATACCTTTAAACCTAATTTACATTAAAATGTTTTTTATTTCTGAAATAGAAAACAAGAAATTATTCTTTCACTCAAGATGTGTCAAGGACAAGGCTGGCAGGGTAAAATCAAAACAAAATAAATTCAATATCTTCCAGTTTCTGTCCAGTTGCTCTAAGTTAACATCACAATATGCCAGTTTGACATTAAAAGTGGAAGATCCACTACTCAAATCCTAGTATTAAATTTTTCAATCTGATTCTACCTTTCATAGAAAAAACTGGTCTATTATGTTGGAGCATGCATGAAGGAAGTAGAACTCTTTTCCATTTATTTTCAAAACAAAATAAATTCAACATCTTCCAGTTTCTGTCCAGTTGCTCTAAGTTAACATCGCAATATGCCAGTTTGACATTAAAAGTGGAAGATCCTAGTATTAAATTAAATTTTTCAAAATGATTCTACCTTTCATTGAAAAAACTGGTCTAACATGTTGGAGCATGCATGAAGGAAGTAGAACTCTTTTCCTTTTATTTTCTTTCCCCCCCCCCTGCCTTAGCTGCAATAGCCATATAGGTAGATTTTACCTTTGGAACATACATAGTGTTTAGCTTGTATACAATAAGTAGTCATTGACTTTCTGATTTTCTTTAGGTTTTTATACACTAGATCACACATACATTTTATTTGTCATGCAAATATCTTGAATATTATACAGAGTTTTAATCAAAATTGTTAGAGCCATTTTTGAGGAAATCAAAATTTTCGAATTTTTTTTCAATGTAAAGGGTAGTCTGGGGTGCGGTTTCTCAAAATTTTTTTAGCCCCATCCTTAGAAGATACTTAACTTAAATATCAAGTTTTAATTTTTCAATTTTGATCTATCATGTTCACAGACAGACACACACACATGCACATGCACATAGACCATTTTATAAAAATGCTTTTTTGGATAAAGGGAACCCTAAAACATGTGTTTGCAGTGAAATCTTGGGATCAAATTATTGGGAGGAGTGCAATACCTTCTCTACCTATGTACTATGTAGAGAAAGTAAAAATGAATTACACATATTATAATATATATGTAAATTTAATTTGTAGCACACATGTCCAACACGATATGGATTTTGTTTGGAAAAGAATTCAGTATCAAAGTTTCATTTTATTATGTTATATATTTTTTGAAAAACTTGAAATCTAAGTTGACACTCAAACAGCAGTAAAATCTTGAGTTACAACTACCTAGTGTCCTTAACCACTCTACATAAAGCAATGTTGTTATAATATGTGACTGTTAATGTATATACACAACTCAGTTTTGGAAACAAACAAACAATGGGAGTACATAGTATGTGCAACTGCCAAGGAATCATTCTGGTTTCGTTTTTCCAAGCTTGCCATTTTCTAGAGAGAGCTTTAGTGAATTGTTATAAATTGCAATCTACTTCAATATCTTTGGCAATAAATATAAGGTATGCTCCGACTAGGAATGGTAAGTGGAAACTTGACCAACTGTCAAATTTCTGAGCTTTGGAAAGCTTCCAAAGCCCAGCTCTTCGGCTAATGTATTCTAAAACTGCAAATAAATTATTTAACTTTTTTCACATTCTGGTCACTATCTTCCTTCCTGGAAAAATTATGCACCAGGCATATTAAAAATTGCTATTTTTTGTTAAATTACACAAATTCTTCTACTCCAATATGAAAAATAACTCTTACGTTGTATCAAGAAACAGTTTATCTATTGTCAAATTCCAAAAACATGGATATGACTCCATCTTAGGATCAGCTCTAAAGTCACCAACATGTAGAAAGTTCTTTCCATTTGGTAACTGAAACAGGAACATCAGCGATCCTGGGCAGCTGTGGACAAATTAGTAAAACGTAAATCATTTGAACTACGTACTTGTATAGTGAGAGTTTGCATGTCTATAATGATAACACTAGCCAATTTGCAAGATAATAATTTTTTCATAACCCATTTTTGAAAAATAGATTTACAATAAATTTAAATTTACTTTACGTATGTTTTGTTGAATTTGAGCCTTAAAAATGCAGCATGATTATAAAAGTTTTGGCTTGAAAGAAAATTGGCTGGTTCTTTCTTAAAAACAATCATGTATTTAAAACTTAAAAATACAATGTAAATATACACATAAATACTATCCAAAAGAAATAAGAATCACCAAAAGTTTCTCTTGAATCTTCAAATCTGGCAACAATATGTAGTCATTTTTTTCAACAGTACCAAAGAGATGCATAAAAGAAACACTAAAATTGTTAAACATAAAAAGAAAAGAGCAAAGAATAATCATCAGAACTAAAAACTTAAGACTAAAATTAAAAAGAAAAGGGCACAAATTAATCTTTGGTATCGACTTAGCCCCAGTTAATAAGAACAGTTTACAAAACTTCCTCCATACAAACACAAAAGATAAAATCCCCCCATTGAAACAATCAGGGATATATGAAATCAGCTGCAAGGAATGTGAAAAGGTGTATAAAGCGAAAACAAAAAGAAACATAGACAATGTTTTAAAGAACACACAAGATATTTAAAACATAAACAGACAGATAAGTCATCTGTAACACATCATTTTTGGACACCAAACCATAATTTTCACAGTGAACCCAAGTTAAACAGACTCATCTCAAAATTTATCTATCTAGAAGAGAGACCTCCACAGGCCACTACCACAAGTTCATCAGTGAATCTCCGTTGAAAATGGTGGCAACAGCTGCCAAAACATGTCTGAAGTAAGTTACTTTATTTCAAGAGTGAAGTTTGAGTGTAATCTATGTTTTTACTCTTAATACTTGGCTGTTTCACTAAAGCAGTATCCCTTCAAACACAACACTCAGATTTTAGTAAATACAATGCAATAATCGCAAACAAGTTTATATGGGAAAAACAAAAAGGAATTTGAAAACAAGAGTCAAGGAGCACTTAACACAAACATCCAGAACAAGTCAGCTGCCACTCATTTTTGGATGAAAAATCAGGACATAAATCTGGAATAATAAATAATATTAACTTATACAAAAGGAAAAAAACTGTCAACATGGAATAAAATTTTCACACAGAAAAATAAGACCAGAGATTTCAAAACCGATATCCCTGGCGCGACCAGTTATATAAGTTCCTAGAACTGTCACCAGAGCAGTCTATGGATGGATTTGCTTCACTACCTAAGACCAATCATTGTTCACATGGAGGAAATTACCCTACAAATTATGTTACAGAACATTTAAAAGTGAGGTTCTTGTCATTAATGAACTCAGTTTTTACTCATGAAATAAACAATCTTTTATCAACTTCCAGTATTTGAAGATACAAGTATAAGGGTGCAATCTAACAATGTGTTTTAAAATACAGAACATTCTGAAGCAGTCTGCAATGCTTCATTCCTAATTTTTAGTATGTGGCAGAATGTTCCTAGTTTATTTTTCACCTTCTTGTACCCCTTAACACTATGAATAAATTAAATCTGAGACATAACAATTGTAAATGCTGTTTGTAACATCCATGGTAGCATGTCTGCCTCTCATTCAACAAGTCACAAGTTTGAATCTTGCAGTTACTTTACTTTTTAAAATTTCATCCCTCCTCCCTCTCATAGCAGCTATACCCATAGTATTCTTGCCCACATAATACGAAATGGGTGCAACAAGTTTGACTGAAATACCTACTGGAATGTATAGAATTGAGGAAAGCTGTATCAGATGTAAAGATACATAATTTATATTGTCTAACTAGGGAAAAATTAATCGATCAAAATCCTGCACATGAGATCAACAACAACAACCAGTTTGACTGAAATCAGCCATATGATTTGCAAGATGTGAACACACATACACAGCCATATAAAATTACTTACTGATTGGCATCTAAGGCAGTAACCATCACCCCATGAATCTTCTGAGGTTCATCAAGGTGAAGAATGTTTAAGTACTTTTTATCCACACCCAGTTTCATACTAACAAGTTTTGCTGAAACAAAACATATGGAAATTATTTGAGGTATAATAATTACAAGAATTTCCTAGCAAACTATTTTTATACTGTTTCATAAATTTATAAAAAGCTTATTTTTCTACTTAATGTGTATTGATCATGATAAATACAATACAGTCACTTTATGGTAAGGTCATTAATGCAGTGGTTGTAATGCACTGTACCCTTTGGTATGTTTCTGCTGTGTAATTAGTAGCAAATAACTGTTCAACTTTAACAGCTGTGATGCTGCTTTGTGCTCGTGTTAGAGACAATTTGTGCATCTTAAAGATGAAAGTTTATTCAATAACTCTGTATTATGTGTGATTTGATGCAAGTTTCGTTGTCTTATCAGTGAATAGAAATGCCTACCAACAAATTCACACTTAAAAAGAATTTTTATTTATGAAACATATGTAAATATCTGATGTGTTCCCCCCACATTACAGTCTGTACCTTTTCTGCAAAGAAACTATTCTTAAGAAAGAGTATTATTCTACTTCACTCTAATCCAGATTAACATTAGCAGGAATAGTGTTATTACTTAGTTCCTCATAAGTAGTAGGGAAATAACGGAAAACACTAAGTTAAAGTGACAGTCAAATCTTTTAAAAGCTGTTGTTATGCGATTATCATTTAAACTTGGTATATTTCCAAGGCCAGGAGTTAAACAAAAGATATATGAAATATATGAGGACTTCCTGTTTGAGAAAAGTTTAAATATTTTAAAATTAAAACCAATAAGAGGGAATATTTCTGAAAGAGTTAGTTCTCATATTCTCAAGAAATTCTTAATATACATTTTCTGGCATGAAAACATCTTTAATATATGGCATTTTATTCAAAATCATTAGAGCCAATTTTTAGAAAATCAAAAATTTCTAAAAATGTTCCATGCTAAGGATAGTTTGGTTTTGGGGTGTTTTTCAGAAAGTGTTTGTATCACAATTTTGCTATTTTAATGGTAGAATGCATTCATGCACACACACACAAACACACAGTTTTTTTGTTTGTTTTTTCTAAACATGCTCCCCATTATATGTTTTTCTGGTAAAATTTTGGTATTAAATTTTAGGATGTAATACAATACCTTCTCTACCTACAGAAGAGAGAACAGAAATGTACTAGTATGTCTGTGTTTGGAGTGACAGCAGCAGCTTAACTGTAATGGTGATTATGGATACAATTTTCGATTAAGACAACATACTTAATATATTGTAAAATGTTTCACCTAATTCGAATCTGCACGTAAATTCACATTTTGGACAGGAGAGACGAAAAGGGTAGTACAGAGATGTATGGTATGTGTGCAATTGTACATGATAATGGTGGCAGTGGCGGGAGCAATTATGGATGCTATTTTCTATTAAGACAACATACCTAGAAATCCTCTAATTTTATTTTAGTTTCGGAGAGTATTTCTTTTTTCCAATGACAATACTCATAGGCCCGTTAACACTAATTGGCACGAAGTGGAACACACAAATTCCACCTTGCAGCAATTTTAACCATTCCTCCCAGGAACTGCCACTGGCATACCTGCAAAGTTTGAAATTTACTTTTTCCCCATATAGTATTCAGAAAACATATTGCGAATGCAAAAGACCCCCAGTTTTGAACATTAATATTTTTGAAAAAACCATTGTCTTGTATTTGGATAAATACGGTAAATGCATTTGCTTTTCAGGTAGGTTAATCTTGGGTTCCTTCTGCTTGGAACCTGGGAGTATAAGAGGGGAGCAGACATCAAGGATGTAATCCAACTTATTGAGACCACTGGACTTCATTGACACTGGGTCTCATGCTGTTATCATCTTTGTGTACTTTTGGTACAAATTAAAAATTATTTTGTTTGTTAATGACACTGTCAATTGCCAAGATCATATCGGCCAGAATTTTGTCCTGCAAGAGTTAACATGCCAGTAGATCTACTGACAAGGGTCTGCCACTTTTAAGCACACTTAAAAACCATCAATCTGGGCCAGGTTTGTACTTGCAATCTCGAGTTCAGAAGGCCAGCACATGCTTTTGGTAAGCAATATATTTATTCTCAGTAATATGGAGTTAACAGGTTTTAGCCTGCATTTTTCAGTTGTTATTGTTTTGTTAATTGACAAAGCTTTATTAACCAAATAGTCCAAGTTGTAGGAGGGTTTTAATGTATGATACTGAAAATCAGAAAAGATACTATGTGGCGCAACAGCATTCTCCAGCTCTGCCCACAGATGTAATGAGTGGGGTGCACTACCTGAGTCTGGGACGTTGTCAGTGCCTCAAGGCCCTCCTGGCAGGTATATGCAACTGCTGTAAGTTGGAGCTGCTACTTTTCAGCAATTAGCTCCTCAATTGGTCCCTCAGTGACCTAACAAGGCTGAGTGCACCCCAGGCCATGTCTTTCAGAAGGAGAAAATCCTCATACCGGTAGTGGGAACTGAACCTGTATCTCCCGCTTAGTAAGCAGCTGACCAATGAAATAATTACGAGTGTTAAATACCAAATAAGATTCTAAAAAATATGGGTCTTGCAATTTAGGTTATCTTGTGTTTAGATAAATAAGGTAAAACCAACTAAAAGTGACACGCTTTTAACTTTGAAAGAAAGACTACAGGAAAATAAAACTTTTATTTGGAATATTTAAATATGTTGTGTTGGCAAATATACTTTAGTGCTGAACCCAAGCATAAGATTTATCCCAAAATGTTTCTGAAAGTTTGATCATGCACAGTAAAAAATGTTTGTCTCTGCATGCGTATACTTTAATCACGCATTTCCAAAAAACTTTTGATCCCATTAGAATGACTACATAGCAAAGAGTGTGCACCAGTAATCAGTGCCAAACCAACACATGTGCATTAGGCATTCAGACATGTATACAAAATGATCAGAGAACAACAGTGACAGGTATGTTAAAATGAACATTTACTGTCACTCTAGTTATAATTATATATTTCTGGGTGACTTGATGTATAGAAAGTTGACCCACCTGTTATCTCACTGCAGTATATGGGCTGATCAAAGGACTTTCTAAGGCCGCCATAATGATCAGAATGGAAATGTGAAAGGAAGTACACCGTCACATCAGGAATGATGCCATAGCTGAAGGCATCCACCACAAACTTTGTTTCTGTAAGAAATTTAACAATAATCAGTATACAGAAAACATCACACATACTAATAACTGGAACATTTGCTCCCACGGGAAAGTATGCAAACTACATGTTTGGCAAACAGAGTTAAGGCCACTTATATCTAAAATGTTTGTGAACTGCACATAAACACAAAACATATTACCAAGAATTCCAATGGAACTGTTCATGGATGCTACTGACCTCAGCAGTTTTACACCCTAAAAGCCCCCGACTAATATTATGTCCCATTTTTGCAATAAATTACAAACTTGAAATGAACCTATTCAATAGTTAAAAAGAATCGTCGGTAACTGTACCTTCACTTCTTTACCAAATCTCTTACTAGATATTTATTGTCTTCTTCAGCCAAGACTTAACTTTCGCATTTACTGGCTGGACATGGTGTGATGAGATCAATTTTTACAAATTGTATTAATTTTTAATTATATATACATAGATTTTTTCCAGATAGTGTTCAACAGGTTTTGAAGCAATTTTATAAATTTTTCTTGCTACTAATTATCTGTTGACCAAAATTTTCTACAACAAACAATTTATACATATGTTAATACCTTATATCTATCACTTTTTATTTTACCTGCACATACTATGTAGTAGTGTATAGAGAAGGTATTGTATTTCACCCAAAAATTTGATGCTGAGATTTCACCAGAAATACATGTTTTCAGACTCCCTGAATCCAAAAAAAAATTTTTTTTAGAAAAAGGCAGCGAGAGAGAGAGAGAGAGAGTGCATGTGTGTACCAAGGATGGGATATGATGATTTTAAGAAAATCCCCCACCCCAAACTATTGTTTACAATGATTTTTTTTTTTTTTTTTTTAAATATTGATTTTCTCAAAAATAGCTCTAAGAATTTTGATTAAAATATTGTATATTAAAACACATAAAAAATATAACACATATCTTGAATTTTCTGGGACTAGCTTCTGAAGACTACTTTATTCTTAGTCAATTTTACGGAAATTTCCATAACTGCTAAACCGTAAGAGATGGACAAAAACTTACCACACAACAAATGTAGAGCACTTTAAAACACACAATTTATGTTATATACATTTTTTTCATGGAGTTGATTGTTTTTGAGATATTCCTTGTTTTGGTATCAGCTATAAAAAAAACTTATACTTTTCTCATACAGGACTTTGTGAACTTGTGTCCAAACAAACAAAAGGAATTTCAGTCACAAAGCAACCACTTTAACCTATGGTACTCCCTTATTTCACTTCTATATCTACAAGGAAGCGAATAATAATATTGTTTCTGCTAGTTTTTTCTCGATTAGCATGAAGTAAAGAGAAGCATTAGCTTTTTAAAAATAATTTATTGCAGAGATGTACAGAAAGTCAAGTGAATGGAACACATCAGATATTTTATAATCTTGTTGGTACACATGTTCCTGATTATGTTTGCATTTTCAGCTGTTTTGAATATTTAGCTTATTGACAATCGAAAAGGTTATAGGTGTTTTCGAGTGCTGGCAAATTTTTACTTTCGAAAAAGATGGATCAACAAAGAATTTGCACTACATTTTACTTGTTAAATTGAATAAAGTGGAGCACAGCATTCAAAATGTTGACTCTAGCTTTTGGAAAATCTACTATGAATAAGACAAGAGTTTATGAGTGGTATAAATATTTCAAAGAGGGTCGAAAAGACAAAGACAATTGCCCTGGATGTCCTAGCATATAAATTACTGATGATTATGTGTAAGAAGTAAAGTAATTGGTTCTGGAAAATTGCCAAACCACCATCAGAGAGGTTGCTAATGATGTAAACATATCCTTTGGCTCATGCAAAACAATTTTTTTCAGATGTTACATATCATCTCTGCTTATTCATCTCCATATGGCTCATATTTTCCTGAGAGTGATTATGCTATGCTGAACCTTAAGGGAGGTGATGGATGAAATTTAGGTTTTGTACAATTTTAATGTAAGAGGTTGCATTCTTTATACAGGCATCTGGGATATAAAAAGAAGTTGTTATGCCAAATTTCAATTCTAAGTATTAATAGTTTCTGAAATATTAAAATTTATGATTTAAATTTCTCCTTGTACAGTTCTTTACTAAATGGCTATAAACATTTCTTGACAACACTATAGAAGCACTGGACCTTTAATACTTTCATCACAAATGTTGAAAAAAAAAGAAGATATCCAACATAAAAGCAAACTTTCTAAAATAGTTACTGCTTCTGCACTAATTTTATGTTTTACTTCAAAAAGTATTGTTCAAATAAAAAAAATTCCAAGCTTAGTTTTATTAAGAACAGTTTTTGGAAGATGCAATAACAATTTCAGCTTTCTGGTTTGTATTTTGTAGATTACATTAAGTTTTGAATATGTAGATATGCTGTAATAATTAAGTCTGAAAAATGCTATTAAATTCACCTACCAAGGGAAAATTTAAATTTTGCAGACCTTAAAATATGATTAAGATAGTAAGAAAATTAAGGTAACTTGCAGACATCACAGGACTTTGAAACTTAAAAAATAAGTATTTTAATGTATTTTAAAACTCAAGAAACCAAAAAAATTGGGAAAATTTACTTTAGGACCTCTATCCAACCAGATAAATACTCTTGCTACTTATAAGAATATTCCAATGTGGCACTCACTCTAATAATAGGGACTTCACTGTTTTTATTTTTTTTCTCCCTATATTATTGGTAGTTTACTTTTGTTACCTTTGACTGCTCTCTCCATTTAAATTCCATTTATATCTTTTCTTGAACCCATTCAAAACTATCAAATTCTTCATATACTAACTTACCTGGTATCCTCTTATAAAATGGACAGCTCCTTTTCTCTTTTCTGTTAAACCATTTTTTGCTGCTCTGTCCAGATGATAGACTGGATGCATTGTTTACAACTTGCAAAGAGGAGTAGCCCCTTTTCCTCAAGCGTAGTCCCAGTTCGTGCCATTTTTTAGCAGCTGCTGCATTATCTGTCAATCATTTAATCAAATATATAATATTAATACAATTTTTTAAAACATAACCATTGTGGTTCAACAATGAAAACTTTTATGTGCTGAATTCACATGAAATTCTCTTGTGCAAACTATTATTACAAAAGCTTATACTTCTATCTACTTCACATTAATTGAATAAATGTTTGCATAAACTGTTCCATTACACATTTCACTGTGGGTACAAGTGGTTGGTCTGCCCTCAGTGGTGTAGTTGTTACCATGCTAGTCTCTAAAACCCAAGATGTGGGTTCAAACCTGGCAAAGGGGGATGGAACTTTTTTGGATACAAAAATCCTTAGCATCGCTTCCTTTGAAAGGAAGTAAAGCCGGTGATCCTGTTTAATGTTTATTTACAAACTACAAATTCAAATCCATTAAGGAAACATTGTAACCATGCCCTATGCTCCTCTTAGGAGTCATAGAGACATTTAAAAGTGGGTGATTGCAGTTATAGTCAAATCTTTAAAAAAAGGGGTCATTATGTTGTGGCTTTAAAGTTCCTCTTTTTGCATAACTAATAGCTTCTTAGGATTTCAAAAAAGCATTAAGCATGTAAAAATTCAAACTAATACTGAATGTCTAGGGAATGGCTATTTCAAACACTAAATGTATTTCATTAAAGTGTGTGTTTTAGCAAAACCTACATGGGCCTCCAAGTACTTCAGTGGTTTTGTTCACAGTTCTTGTGCTGAGAGTACAATGTTCAATGTGCAATCTTAAGTTTAGTCCTATCCAATACTTCACCTCTAACAGTAGTGAAGTATCCCCAAGGACCAATGTGGTTTAGAGTCCAAGTGTTGGTTCTCTCATTCAATCACCCACTAATTGGAGGAAATGCATTTCGCCCTCTGGGTCACTCCAGTTAATAAATGATGCCCATGCATTGCTAAGTGGAATAAGGTTTACCCAGTGGCCATCAACCATATGGTAAGCATTGTAAAAAACCAAGCATGTTTTATATAGTATCTGTCCATCTCTGTATCATTTACCAATTACACAAACTTGTCAAATATAAACACACAAAAAATTGACTTGTCAATAAGCACTGATAATGCAAGTGGAAACTCATTATACATATCTTGCATAAAAACTATGTGAGTGAAGCATTTAAGAGTGTTTAAGTTATTTACATAAGTGAATCAAGTAACATTTCATTTTTGAGTTAATGTTCACAAATATACCCACACAATTTTTTTTCTAAGAAAGGTTTTCTTTTAAACTAAAGGGACCTCAAAATAAGTATATCCATTGAAATTTAGATACAGAATATTCACAATACAATACTATTTCTACTTACTGAGGCAAGTAATAGAATAAAATTATAAAAATATTGTCTAGAGGGCTTAAGTAATATGTGCACATCTTTTCTTGGGCACTAGTTTTAAGGGGAAGTGAGGATTAGGTGAAAGAAGAGAGACCCCTCCCACCTGTCTTTTCATAGTGTTGTCAACCACAGAAAGCTATCCCCCATCTCGGCCCAAAGGCATCATGAATGGGGTGCAGTGCTGGAGGGTGAGACATGATCAGCGCTTAAGAGTCCTTCCCGGCCAGTTAATATCTTCTCGATCTGAAGCCACTACTTCCCAATCAAATAGCTCCTCAGGAACCTCACAAGGCTGAGTGCTCCCTGGACCAGGTCTCCCAACAGGGGAAAATTTCCTATGCAGGTACCAGGAATTGAACCCAGGTCTCCTGATTGGCAAGCAATTGCGCTAAGGAGACAACCATTATGGAGAACAGGTTATATAATTTACCATGAATTATTAAATGAAATACAGCATACATACATATGTGTGTGCGTACTCTGGGATCTACAGACAGAATAAAACCTTAGCATTGAAGGCACTAGATATCAGGGTATATAGTGTATCTGATGACTCATTTGTCACTCTATTCTGCTTTTGAAATTGTGCAAAACCTACTGAAGACTAGGGAGTCAAACGCCCAAGCAAAGGTGCAAGCATAAAGAAGGTTATGTAAGATATTCAAGCGATCAGTAAATTACTTTAAATGAAATTGGTTATTTTTACAATTACAATTGAGGAACCCCATAAACCAGAATTCAGGTATCTTCCTTCACTGCCTCAGGCATCCCTGTGGTACATGGTAGCATGCCTGCCTCTGGCATGAGGTTCCCTGTTGGGGTATGATAATTTTTCTGACCAGGATTCTTCCCCGCTGTTTCCCAGGTCTGGTGTTGTGTTGCTTCACCTCCATCCTGCAGAAGGCATTGGCATACCACATTGGGGGCCGCGTTTGATCCCAAGAGACCACATGTGAGATTTGTGGTGGACAAAACGGTGCAGGGATGGGTTTTCTCCAGTTTCCCCCCACCATCACATTCCACCAGTGCTCCATCTTCATTCCATGTATCATCAGTGCCATCGCCTGCGGTGCCAGAAATAGTAAAAGCGGGCATTAAACACTACCAAAAAAACAAACCACAACACACAATGGTATCATTCTGCCTAGACATCGCAGTCAGGTTGTGATCTCCCATGATTCTGTCCTCATTTCCAACCAGCGTTTGAGTTGACCCTAATCATCACCACCTCAAAGCAGCTTAACGTTACTTTGGATGGTCATAAGTGAAAAACAAACTGGCAACCTCTACAAATACAGAGTTTTCATGTTTAATATATAGGACTTTGAAGAAAATTTGTATGCCCATTTTAAATTTGGATTAAGTCAGTCCAATTTCAATTTTTAGGTGAAATATTGCATACATGAAGCTAAAATGTTATATGCAAGAATTTGATTTTTTTTTACTTTCTCCATTGTCTGCCTATAACAGAGGAAATGTGGTATGCCAAAAATATGTTATAAAAATGTCACCAGAAATATGCCTTTAAGTCCACTGAGCCCTCTTCCTTCTTCTAGGAAAAGATTCTGTTTATGAGTTTATGAACAACATAATTCACAAAAGAAATGTTGTTTGATTCAATCTTATTCAAACTTGGTATTTCATTTAGCATATAAAAAAAATCCAACATTAAGATATTCATAACTCATGCCAGACAGCCCTTTACTTGGAAAATATTACATCTTTTTTTATATTTTTTTTCAAAACTACCTTTAACAATCTTTATTAAATTACAATGTTTAAAAGATGACTTGAATATTTTTTGAATAACTTTGAACTCATCTTCGTACTAGCTACACACTGTATAACTGGGAAATCCTATGAGTTAGGCAAAACTTACTACTCAAAAAATAGAAAACTCATTAACAGTATTTTTCATAGCATTAGCTATTTTCAAGGTAAATCTAATCAAAATTTTTAAAATTTCAACTTTTATTTATTTTATTTTTCTTTCCTTGCAAGAATGAAGATTACTGTGAGTAAAACATATAGTATCACCTCAGAAAGGAATGATTTTTAATAAGAGTAGTTTAATATACCATATATATGTCAATTTGTCATTGGCAGGAAAAGTCTGCCAGTGAATCATAGCAGATTTATTGTAAATGATTTTCAAAATGTCCAGTAAATACCACAATGTACAAGGAACAAAATGTTGTGAAAAACTGAAATATAATACCATGATTTATTATTAATAATTTGTTAGGATTATGCCTAGCATCCTTTTAAATCACTTTAAAATTAAACTTACTTTCTTTTGTTGATGAAGCCTCCTCAGGAATTTCTGGAAGTGGATCATTGCTCTGCACTGCAGCTGACGTTTCAGCCACTTCAATAGGTTTTGTTTTGCTGCACTGAAAGTATGAAGTTATCAAATTCTGGCTGCAGGCTGTTTTGACATCTTTACCTTTCCTTTTCTTTACTGGAGAAGGTGTACTTCCAAAAGCGAGCAACTCTGTTGAGCAAGCTTGACCATTAGTTGCATTCATTTTCTTGAGAGGAGAATATAATGGACTTCCTGAAGGAAGTGCTTCCATGGAGTAAGCTTCACTTCTTATTGTATTACTTATAGTCGATATTGCACTCCTACGGATTGATGGTTGGGTTTCACATTGCATACTTTCAAATTCATCTTCAAAGTTTTTTGAAAATTCTTCTGCTAGAAGCAGTTCTTCAGAAGCTCCAATACCAGCTTTACTTGTATAACCACATGAAAGACTTGAAACATCTGAGCAAGTGTAACCATTTATCTGCTCTGTGTGGTTTTTTACAGGTTGTGTATCATGCAAGCTGCTGATGGCAGTAGGAACTCTTTCGTAAATAACTTGTATGTCATTTTCATCATTTTCTAGTTGTTTCTCTTGGCTTAAACTGGGTACATTATTATTTAAACTTTGTGCATTAGTTTCAGGTAAATTATTTGGCTTTGTTTTCTCTACATGTTTCTTGGTCTTCAGAGTGCTTACATTTGCTCTTCTGTTATTGTTCTGTTTATGAGCAGTACTTGCTTTTACAGCTGGAGAGCAACTGGTTCTAGAGTTGAGTTGAGGTAAATGAAACAGATCATCTGTCGATGAATGTTTCTCATCCAATTTATGGGATGTTCTAAGTGTGTTGCCTGCTTTTCTGGTTACACGTTTCTGTTTTGGACACAGAAGATCTTCACTTGAAGAAGTATCAGTAGACTCATTTCCAAATTCTAACCTTTTCCTGTATCCTGGAGAAGTGTGCCTTTCAGGGCTGGTCTTTCTCCTTTTTAATGGAGAATCAGAACTACATATCCCATTTTGTCTCTTTTTAGAGGAGCATGGTGTGCGAAACTCTTGTCTTTCTGTTTCTTTGCCCGAAGCTCTAAGTTGTGCCAAAACCTTGTGTGCAAAAATTTGATAATGCACTGCATTGGTACTGTAGCAAAACTCTCCATCTGGACATTCTGAAATAAAAAAATGTAATCAGTTCCCATAACAATTAACAAATCTAAGTGGTCCTTTTGGCAGCAGAGTTAAACTAAAAAAGTGACATTGTTCAAAGTTTGTTAAATTTACGTTAAACACTAATTCAGCAAACTTGTAAAAAACGGATATCCTATAAAATCAAGAAACCTGGATAACTTAATACTGTGTTTCAGAAAGAATTATTTATCATGTAAAATTTTTGTGTTCTATTAGAAAAGAAATGGACTAAAATGTCAAGTAACAAAGATCATTTTTGCAACAGAAAAAATGTTTAATTTAACCAATGTAATGTTTCATTGTATTAATGTACATACACTTATTTAATTAGTGCCCTTTAACCTGGCAAGTCATATCAGACTATAAATAAAAAGGGTGAAATTACACTCAAAAAGGTCCAGAGTCCATAGAGCTTCAGAGTTACTATTCATCATCAAAGGATAAGGGAAAACCACAGAAAAAACCTTATCCAGATAACTCACCCTAACCATGATTCGAACTTGGGACTTCTTGAATGTGAGGCAGACACATTACCACCACACTAGATGGGCACAATCTTTTGTAACATGAACTTAGCAATTCCACTCCATTTTTTTTTTCAATTTTACCTTGCAAATAGGAGCAAAATAAATTTAAATTATGAATAATTTCTGTTGTACCTTATCAATTATTTAGAAGCTCGCCTGGGTAGTATGGTGGTAGCGTGTGTGCCTCACATTCAATAGGTCATGAGTCCAAATCTTGCTTAGGGTGAGTTACCTGGATTAGGTTTTTTACAGGGTTTTCCCTTATCCTGAGAAGACGAATATCGAGTAACTTTAAGCTCCATGGACCTCGAGATCATTTGAGCATCATTTCACCATTTTCATTCATCGTCCAATTTGACCAACCAGGTTAAAGGATGTTAACAAAAACATAACAAAAAACAAAAACAAAAACTATTTAGAGTGCTGGTAGATGTACTTATTTACTTCTTTCACCCATTTACCTATTAAATCTTTACTTTATGTAGGACTTACTACTTGTTTCAACTTTTTCAACAATGGGACTAAAACTAAAATCTTGTTTGGATAAGCATGTGACAATTTGTTTTTTCCCTATCTTTCAAGATTAAAAAAATACTATCTTGAACACAGTAAGTTATAATTTATAAGAAAAAACTTCATTTCACAACTTTTCCAATTAGCAGAATTTTATAAATTAGTGCTAAAATACAAAATGTGTAATTTGTGCATATTCCTGCATGTTGCATATTATGTTCAGCCTTAACTTCCAAGGATTAAAAACTTTAAAAGAAATATTTTTCAACCACAAAATAAAGAAAGGTTTACGCTATAGCATTATTTTTCTGTCTTTCCTTTTTATTTGAACATCTAGCAAAAGGTATTGCTCCATTTTATGAAAAAAATTAATTGTTTATGATTATCCTACATGTGATAGTGAAATTGCTCTAATCTTGATCCACCACTTAAGAGTTTTCATCAAAACTGTATGTTTTGAAATCCACTGAGCCCCTAAAAATAGAGCATTTGTATAAAAGATCCAGTGTTATAGGGCAGTGTAACCCAAAAGCAGTTTTGACAAATACAACATTCCATAAGTGATTCAGATACTGTTTAAGCCTGTCATCGCAAACTATCCTCTACATGGAAATCTGCTTTACTGTCAAAAATTGGATATAAGGATTTTTAAGATACAATAAAATATACACTTGAGATATTAATGCATACATCTTAAATTTTTAGTACACAGCCTTTAAAACCCTCTTTATACTAAGGAACTGTGCACAATGTGTAACAGAAAGGCAGCACAGAAAAGTTTCATATAGAAAAAATTTGTGTTCCATTCACTGCATCACTACATGTAACAAATTATTGTTAAAATATACTTATTCTATTATCTACATAATGCTAAGTGAGATAAACATTGCCAGAAATAGCCTCATTACTTGCTTCCTTGTAAACAGAAGGGAAAACAAAATACATGGCTGAAGCGATACTCAAATCTTTTAATATGAAAAAAGTTTAAGTAGGTATTTTAAAACTAAAACCAATAACAAGGAATATCTTAAAAATAGTCATTTCCATCAAAAAAATATATAAGGCACAAATTGTGTGTTTTAACGAGATCTAAATTTTTTGAATGCCAAGTTTTTGTCTATCTCTTACAGTTTACCAGGTATGTAAAATTCATCCAGAATAAAGAGGTCTTCAGAAGCTATTCCCAGAGAATTCAACTTATACATTTTATTTTCCACATAAATATCTTTAATGTATAGCATTTTAATCAAAAGCATTAGAGCCATTTTTGAGAAAATCAAAATGTTCAAAATTTATCCATGTAAAGGGTAGTTTAGTGTGGGGGATTTACCTCAAAATCTTAGTGTCACATCCTTGGAAGATACTAAACTTGAACACCAAGTTTGGTATTTTACTGACTACTCATTTTTTGAGTTATTGTGTTCACAGACCTTTTTCAAAAGGGCCGATGTGTTCCATTCACATTACTTTCTTTAGCTTTTCCAAATACAAATTGTTCTTACAAAGGCTTATTCTATTACCTAATAATGCTAATCGATATAAACATTAGCAGAATTGGTCTTATTATACACTTGCTTCATTGTAAGCAGAAGGGAAATAAGGGAATAAATTATGTTAAAGGATAGTCAAATCTTTTAAAAGCTGGTCACCATGTAAAACAATTGAGGTTCAGTTTGCTTTGCATGGTCCCTTTTGAGGAAATTTAGGAAGTTTAAAACTGAAACCAATAACTAGAGATAATTAAAAAAGTCAATTCTACAAGAAAAACGTATAGACATAAATTATATGTTTCAATGAGATCTACATTTTTTGTGTACTAAGTTTTAGTCTACCTCTTTCAGTTCGCTAACAAGATTTTACAAAATTCATCTGGAATAAAGAGGTCTTCAGAGACTGCACCCAGAAAACTCAACATATACCTTTAATTTGTGATGTAAATATCTTTAATATACTGTATTTTGATCAAAATCGTTAAAATGATTTTTCAGGAAATCAAAATTTTCAAATAAATATTATGCATGCACCTTTTCCTGACACTTGGCTCCCAGTCTTCATTTGGTAGATTTTGCACAATTTCGGAAGCAGAGTAGAGCAACAACTTTGAGACATGCAGTATGCTATACATCCTGATAGCTAGTGGCTCAATGCTATAGAGTCATTCTGTCCGCAGATCCCAGAATACTTGTGCTATATTTTGTTTAATAAATCAGTACTTCAAAGTTACATTAATAACAATTTTTTTGTTTCTGCGATGATTGGGATATTAGTTGTGCAGATCCCTCAGCTTCATTTTTTTTTTTTTTTTTTTCTTTTTTTTTCTGTGAGCTTAATGTCCTTTAACCTGGTTGGTCATATCAGACAAATGAAATTGATGAAATGATGCTCAAATGATCTTGGGATCCATGGAGCTTAAAGTTACTCGTCATTTATCTTCTCAGGATAAGGGGACTCGCAACCTGTTGAATGTGAGGCAGGGCTACAATCGAGGTAACAGCCAGCAACTACTGTACTCCTCTCCTTCAGGTGACATTTAACACAATAGCAAAATCTGTTTTCAATTCAATTGCTGCACTTCTCTGAATAAAAACTACTCTCTTTTTAAAATAAGAACTATAGCTTTCCTGGCGACGTGTTAATTCAAAATCTTCTCGGGCTTCTAGCCAGGTAATAACTTGGCTTGACACCAACGTTTCGAAGAAGTGCATCTTCCTCGTCTTCAGGGTGAACTGAAGACGAGGAAGATGCACTTCTTCGAAACGTTGGTGTCAAGCCAAGTTATTACCTGGCTAGAAGCCCGAGAAGATTTTGAATTACTCTCTTTTTTTTTTACATATTGAAACTCGGGATTAATTAATAATTATCATTTGATTTTATAAAAAGTGTATAAAAATTGGATCCCTATACATAGCCCACCCCTTAATCTTTGTCTGGCTATGCTATCTCCTAACAAACATGCCTATGCTTTGCGGCTTAGGACCTTCAACATTGGACTTCTCTTAAAGTGCGCTCCGAACAGGCGATATGGGAGATTAACCTAAAAGATGCTTTCAAGGGTACTAACCTTTCTTGTGAGATTGTCTTCCTTAAGCTATAACAGCCCCCCCCCCCTGCCCAATGTGCTCTGTGAGCAGGTCACTAGTTGAAAACCACAGATGTACATCCTAATCCAGTTCATTAAATTCAGCATTACAATAATCACTTACCTTTCAATTCATCTTGCGATATAAAGCAACTCACTGTATGCTGGTTTGGACCAATCCCGAGTATGTCGAACGGCACTTGACAGTTCGGACAGAAGTTTACATCATTGTCGTTTCTAAGACCATTTGTTTTGACATTATTCTGTACCCTGGAGGCGTTAACGTGTGTATTAATACTTTGAGTGTCAGCACTTGCTACACTATCATTGTTTTTTAGTTTTAAATAAGACCGTGAAAGGCGATTTTTCGGTGTCCTTGGCGGAGATATCTTATCTTTGGTTATGTTCACCAAAATACTTGGTAAAAAATCCTCTGTAAGTGAATTTTCACCCATTGTCAATACAAATTCGTCATACATTCAAAATTATGTTAAAATTTTCACAAACAGTCTAAAATACAAATAAAAACAACTCCATCCGTCTCTGTTCCTTTCAAACCGCCATAAACACATACCACTTCCAACGTGCCAAAATCAAAGAGTACATACCGTTAGTCTTTGAAATTTTGCGACTGCAAATAAGAGCAAATGTAAAGAATACCTTCAGACCATATTATGAAGGCAGTGGTAATACATTTCAGTTTTCATTTTATCACTATTATTACTATTGGTAATTCGATTCCAAAATGACTACATGCACCACTTTTCACCGCCGGGGAAACATGGATAATGTGTGAGTTTTCTAGCTAGGAATTAGCATAAAACTTTGTTGCAGTTTTTATTTTCTCTACCAAATGTTATGTATGTACATAGTTGGTAAACAAAGTATTATATGCCGCCCAGAAATTCGATGTCGAGATTTCACCAGAAATACGTGTTTTGAGAACCCATAAATTTAAAAAGGCATTTTTAAAAACAACCCGCGCGCGTACGTGCAGCATAACTCAAAACTGAAAGGTCCGTTAAATATCCAACTTGATATTTAAGTTTTGTATCTTCAAGGAAATTTTCATGTAAACCCCCAACCCAAACTAAGCATTACATGCAACATTTTTAAAAAGTTTGATAATATCAAAAATTGCTCTAATGGTTTTGGCTAAAGCACCGTATATTAAAGATATTCACTCAGAAATAAAATGTGTATCTTGAATTTGTTAGGAATAGCCGCTGAAGTCCTCTTCATTCTGAATGACCTTTGCATAATTGATAAACCGTAAGATATAGCAAAAACGTACTATACAAAAATATAGATCTGGTCAAAATACACAATTTATATTCTACCACTGCCTCCTAGACTTTAACTGTAGGAGACAGTGATTCTAAACGCGTTTTATTTATTTATTGTTTAACTTAATGTCCTTTAACCTAATTGGTCATATCGGACGTGGGTGGGTGCGTGTGTGTAAACTGATTTTCGTGTAATTTGATTTTAGTAATTTCCACTTTTAATCAAAGCATGCGAGCGAAGCGAGCGTGCGCTTGGTTAGCTATCGGTTAGTGTGGTGTGTATATGTAAATAAACTGATTTTCCTGAATTTGCTTTTAGCAACTTCCACTGCTTTCACTAAAGTATGCTAACAAAAGCAGTATTCTCTCTATTACGTTAGGTTTAGATTAATGTATAAATTAATTTATTTTTATTTTGTAGTTAATTTTTAGGCATTTCCAGTGATTTCACCAAAGCATACGAGCAACACATGCTTAACAAAATAAAAGACTAGCGGATTTCGTGAAAAGAATAGGTAGGCAATGTAGTAAAAATTACAAAATGGAGTATGTCGTTTACATTTTGCGACGAGTATTGTATATATGAAAATATCTTATTTAGAGCATGTGGGTGGGACACAGCAACTCATTTATCACAAGACACATGTTCCACGAGATTTTTTTTTTTTTTTTTGCTCAGGTTAGTATTTTCAACATGTTCAATCTGGACGTCCTGCGGAATCTTTATTCACGCGCTCTCTTGTATGTGAAGTAAACAACTATCCTCTTTTTTTTTCTCTTCCCCCGAGTGGAGGGGGAAAATCCACCTTAAGGACTGACCTGGGCAAGTCCGCAGTGTCGGGTCTGCATTCTGAAATGTCTGGTCTGCATTCTGGTAGAGATCCGATCTTCCCATCAAGTTTTAGACCCATCAGCCTGCTCCCGATCGTCTCAAAGCCTCTGAGCCGTTACTCCTACCGCGCCTTACCCCTCTCTTTGAGAAAAGGCTCCTCTTTCCGGATAATTAGTTCGGTTTCCGCCATGGACACTCCACAACCTTACAGCTACTGCGGCTGGCTAAGAAGGCTGCCCTGGGATTTTTTTTTGTAGTGTTTAACGCCGGCTTTAACTACTTATGGCACCGCAGGCGGTGATACTGATGATACATGAATGAAGATGGAGCACCGGTGGAATGCAATGGCGAGGGAAACTGGAGAAACCGGAGAAAACCCGCCCCAGCGGCACTTTGTCCACCAAAAATATCACATTCGGTCGCTTGGGATCGAACCCAGGCCGTCTAGGTGACAGACAAGTGGTCTAACCACTCGGCCACGGCGCGGCCTGCCCTGGGATTCCAGGACAACTTTATAACAGTCATGGTGTTCTTGGACGTGGAGAAGGCCTTCGCCACCACGTGGCACCAGTGACTATTGTGCAAATTCAAGAATGCAGAGCTCCCTCCCCCTATCTTCACCGGGTTAGCAGCTTCCTTCAGGACTGCACTTTCCGGATGAGGGTGGAGGGGAGGCAGCCCACTGTTAGACCCATAGCGGTTGGAGTGCTGGAAGGCAGCGTGTTATCGCCGTTACTCTTTGCCGCCTAGTATTAATGTTGATGCTTCATAATAACTGTTTATAAATTAGATGTAATTAACATAAATATTGCTATACTGAATAATAAGTAGTAAGGTATTTAAAAAAAAAAAAAAAAAAAAAAAAAAAAAAAAAAAAACATGTATATATAATATGTTAACACATCCGACTTCCCCACAGAACCTGGTACTGTTACGTGCCAATATGCCGACGATGTCCTCATAACGGCACGAAACAAGAACGTCCGCTACTGCTTCCCCCTCTTCAGAGACAGCTCCAGGCCATTGTCAGATGGAGTGAAAAGTGGAAGATAGCGATCAGCCCTCAGAAGAGTCCGCTCTTCTGTGGCTAAAGTCCGTCGCTGGCGGCCGGAGAGGTCCCTGAGGTTGCGGCGGAGAAGGATCCCCTGGGTTCACTCCGTCAAATATGTTGGAGTTCTCTTCGATCGCGGCCTCACATTCACTCCACATGTTAGGGAGAAGGTCGGGATGGGCCATGTTGCCTTACGGCAGTTGTACCCCACATTCCGCTCCGCAATGCCTACATACCATAAACTACGGCTGTATCGCGCGATCATCCGGCCTCTGTTACTGTACAGCTGCGAGGTTTAGGGATCGGTGACTCATTCCACCAACCGCAGGCTGCAGGTTGTGCAAAACAGGCCACTGAGGATGATCTATGGCAGAGACCGTAGATTCCCGTTCAACATCCTCCATTCCCAATCCGGAATCCTATACGGAAAGAGCTCGCACAATATACACTAAACTTGCACCACACCCAAATCGTTTGGTGAACACTCTCGGTCAATATGATCACAGGTTGCCCAGAAGACGCATAAGCTACAGGCTACCTAAGGTTGCGTCTCCCTTTCCAAAACCTAACCCGCCAAGCTAAGCAACATTGGATTTGGGTGGGTGACCGCCAAGCCGTACAACAGCCAGCTGCATTCTTGGCCCACCCCCACCTGTTACCTCTCCTATCGGTTCCCCCACTAGATGGCACTGCTTTGACAGTCCACAATCGGCTGGCTAAGTTAAGCAAAATCGGGCCCGGCAACTGACCACCCAGCTAACAACACCGACCTGCACCGATAGCATAAGGGAAACCCACCTTCAGCAAATTACCACACAAAACGCTTGTATCTTACTACAGTTTTTATATCATATGGGTAAATCAGCAAGAAAAGTGGATAGGACCGTGGTGATTTAGCCCCCTCCACCCGAGAACTCGTTCTGACAAAGCGGCACAGGGGCGAGTTTTCTCCGGGTTCTCCGATTTTCCCCGCCATCACATTCCACAGGTGCTCCATTTTCATTCCATGTATAACCAGTGTCATGGTAATAAAAGCGGGCATTAAACACTAAAAAAAAACTTGTTCTGGCTCCTGGCGAGTCAATGTGTGAAAAACATTACAATAGTGAACAATGGAATACAATTGTGAGTTGTAACTCACTGATACAGTGTTGTTGTGACCAGGTGTGTGACAGCGTTGCAAATGCAATGTGTTGTTACGTTGAGTGTCTTAATCACCAATAAAGTGTTTTAGCAGAAACTGATGTTCTCATTTGTTACAGCATGTATATTCCCTATAGTGTTCTACATCATTGCATAGGTAACAACAAAACTTTTGACGTAAGGCCTGAGGGGGAGAGAGTCTAAATGTAGTTAGCCTACACAGATCCTGGATATGAAATTTGAACAATTGGTTACTAAAATGAACATATGGTTTACTGTCTAGCATAGAATTGAAAATTCCATTCCATTTGACAGGGTTAATTAATTCCAAATGATTTCTATTAAAGCTTGCAGGACTGTCTATATATTTCTCAACAATGTATTAGATTGAATAAATGGTGGCACAATTAGGATCTACTGAGTGGATGGAAAAAATACATGGAGTGTGTGTGGAATGAAACTATACTATAGGTATGGTTAAGCAAATCAATGTTTCAAAATATTTTAAAAATCGTATTTTGGGCAAATTTGATTATTTTTGGCTCAAGCAATAAAGTCTGTGACCTACATCAGGAGGTCATGGGTTCAAAATCCATGGGCCATCCAATCTGATTGGAGGTTTTTCATGGTTTCACTCAGTTCCAAGGTAAATACAGATTGTATATTAAATACGACTTCAAGATCCAGCTTCAGTCTAAAACAATAGTAATAACTAAAAATAAATGACAATGCAACTTGCACTGTCATAAATACACATACACACAACTCTGCATCTGACTGGATTATGGAGACAGATATCTGACTACATATATCATACTGACTATGATGGTGTACGCAGAATGTGACACCCTACGAATATTTTATTGGCACTAAGTGAAAAGCAGAATGACATGAAGATAGTCCTGAGAGGCTACTGCCGATAAATTATTGTTCAGGTATCTTACAGAACATTTCTGTCTTGATATGATATACATCTTAAAGTGACGTAAAATAAATTAAAAAATGGATCTAATATGCTGAGCCGAGACCAAAGTAAGAACTCAAGAGAGGACCATTCAGTCAGTTTTAAGGAAAGTGTGAGGCATGTGATTCACAGCATAGACATCAGTTGAATGCACTATCAGTGCCAAGTTCTCTCTAAGCTTCTTATTCACACATGTGTGCACATGCACACACCCTTTAAATTCAAATATAACTTTTTTCTAGTTGCAGCTAATTCAGTAATTGTTACTTTTGTAAACACCATTCCTTAAAGTGTGAATAAAATTGTATTTTTATATAGGGTAGTTAAATTATTTTCAAACCCACTCCCGGTCTCTCTCTAATGCGTGAGACAGCCGGCAGTCGCTGAGGAAATTATGCTGGCAAGAGGCAGACTAAAATCCTTACCTTATAATAGATGCTGGGAATACTGACCTGCTCTCAAACAGCCAGCATATCTTGTGTAAATATTCTCGCTCTCTCTCTGAAAGTCAGCTGTGATTTCTCGCATAATGTTTTCTCTAAGTTCCTGTAGTGTGTGAGGATTGGAACCATACACTTTGTTTTTTAAAGAACCCCATATATAAAAATCACAACTCGTTAGGTTAGGAGAACGAGGGAGCCACAAATCAACATTAATTATTCTGTCATCAAAGGCCTCTTTTACTGCATTTAATGATGTGGCAGCTGTATGTGCTGTTGCAGAATCATGCTGGAATCAACTATACGATTTCTCTTATTCCATCAAATGATTTAAAAATGGCCTCAGAATTAACCTATGATATCACTTTGCATTTATTGTTTCATCAAAGAATATTATTCTTCTAGCACTTATCGTACACTGGTGAAATTGCTTAAAGACCCAAACACTTCTAATAAGTCATAGCTGTACTTAAAGTCTTTTGTCAAATTTTGTAAAAATGAACAGCAGGCAAAGGGATTTTGGACTTTCATAAATATGTATAGGCTTTTCTTGATCTAGTCCTCAAGATCATTCTTGCTATATCCTCATTTCCCATTTATCAGGTCTTTTTCTGTGTAACAAATTGCATATTTGTCCTGACATTTCCTGTATTTTTGCATCGTGTTATTATTTTGTTTTCCATTAGGTTATTGAATTACCTTTTAACACTAAGATTGCTTTTCAAGAATGATGTGTTACAATTTATGTTTAGGCTTTCTAAATAATATTGAGATTTAATCCTTTGCCTGGCTCCTTAGGTGCACATCTTACTTCATTCCAAATAGTTTAATCTAATGTTCCTCTTTCCTTGGGTATTATCATTTTCTGATTCTCTGTTCTCATGTGTTGACAAGCTGAGATTTCTTGTGCATGTCAGCTGAGTGTACATTGAGATGGAAGAGAATCTGGTTGCAGCTTCATCTTTATTGGCAATCCCAAAAGTTAAATTTTTAGATCCTTTTCATAATATTTAAGAAGAAATGAACATTACAAATTCTGGATTTTTTTATGTTTATGTTATCTTTACATTTGCACCTTATTGTCTATAATTTCTGCTAATCCTAATCCTTAGAAAAAAAATTAATGTCACATTGTCATTGCTCCCACCAGCATTTTTGCTGGTTGACACTCATTATTATTAATGAACACAAACAAAAACAGAACTTGGAAATAAACAAGTATATTACTAACTTTTGTGAAAAATGCCTGAGAAACAGCAAAAACCCATTACAATACATATGCTAAGCAGGCAGCACAGCAAAGAGCGCCTGCACAGTGACATCAAGGACGCAACGTTACATGAATAGTCTACCTAATTAACCCTACTTACCATGGTTAAAACTTGCAAAGTCTTCTCTAACCTCTCCCATTCCTGGAAAAGCTTTCCATTAATTGCGAAAATTGATATTCAAACTCATGTATTTTATCTTTGTTGTTTTTGTCTGGTTACTGTCATCGGCTATTGTGAACCAGACCTACCTATCTACCTCACACATTTTAAAGAAAAGGAATTAAGTGGCCTTTGTCAGGCCTATTCCACATTCATTTTAAGTTTTGAACGTGATTGCCTGTCAGCCTATCCTAGCTTACAGCAACCTTGCACATCTTAAAGTAAAGGAATTAGGTGGCCTTTGTCAGCCTATTCCACATTCATTTTAAATTTTGGAAGAAAGTAATTGCCTGTCAGCCTATCCTAGCTTTTAAATTTGTTTATTCATTTAAATTACAAACAGGCCCTAATGAGCCTATGATTGGGATAGTACATAGACACCATAGTTATTGAAAGCAAAAGAAGTTTCCATATTTGAAGTCCCCCCCCTCTTCCCTGTGATTCGTTTAGTTAGCCTGTCTTAGTCTATACTCATAACATTTAACCCAAACCCTCCTGAGTTTTGGAAGGAAAGCAAAGCATGTTTGCCTATATCTGTTTATCCTACCCTGACTCTCCCTTCCTCCTTCCCTACTTTTTTAAGTTTTGGAAGTAAAGGCACCTGGCCTATTAGTCTAAGCCCCCAATCTTTTACATTTTGAAAACAAAGGGAGCTGGCCTATTAGCCCATGTTTTTCAAGTTTCAAAAGGGGAGCTGATCTGTTACCCCATCCTCACCTTTTTTGAGGTTTTGATAGCAAAGACAGCTGCTTGTTAGCCTATCCCCACATTTCTTTAAGTGATACCAATGGCAGCTGGCCTATTAGCCTATGCTCACATTATTTGAAGTTTTGATAGCAAAGGCAGCTTGGTCTGTTAGCCTAACCTCACATTTCTTTAAGTTTGGATAGCAAAGGCAGCTGGCCTGTTAGCCTAACCCCACATTTCTTTAAATTTTGATAGCAAAGGCAGCTGGCCTATTAGCCTATGCCTATATTATTTGAAGTTTTGATAGCAAAGGCTGCTGGCCTGTTAGCCTAGCTCCACATTATTTGAAGTTTTGATAGCAAAGGGAGCTGGCTATTAACCTAAACCCCCCTTCCATTTCCTTTTAAAACAAGTTTGCGTATGTCACCTAGCCTACCTACCAGGTCCCACTATTTACTTATATTTGGAAGCAAAGCAAATCTCCTATCTTAGCTTATCTTCCATTTCTTTTAAGTTTTTAAAAGCAGTGAATTTGCCTGTATATACCTACTGAAATTTATAGCTATTAAATCTTATGCCAGCCTATCCTACACTGATTTAAATATCTAGTTGAGCCTCAATATCACTTTAGTTAGATTGTATATCAATTTTTAGAGTTAATATTTATAAATATAAAACATTAAGTATTGCGAGCTGCAGTGCTCAGCATTACCTCTTATTTTATCCTTTTCAAATGCTAAAATTGAATAATTCTGGTCTTGATGTGCTGTATAAAACTGCACAACACAACAGATTGCAATAAACATTACCAAGATCATGGAATATAAAAGGATAGATGCAAGAAGGTTATGAAAGGACAGCAAAATAAAAAGCAAATAGTCTTTAATCTTGGTGTCAAACATGTATTGCAAATTTTAACAAAACATTAAAACAACAAATAGAACTACAATATACACAAATTTTTTTTTCAATAATGTACATTCATTCTTTCCAATGCTTTCAGCATGTAGATGAAAATTAATGGAAAACAAACTGATACATTTTGTTAAGTTGAAATTTTGGGGGAATAATTTACTTCTGCTAAGAAAGATTTAGGTCAATTGAGATCTATGCGCTACATCCCAAAACACCCAGAAGAATTTTTAAGAAGATGAGATACAAGACTATTTCTTGTTTTCTTTTGTATTTTCTCCATAATTTTTACAAAATACAATGATCAACATTCTAAAAATACATTCCACCACACATAGAAAATGAGATGGTGGATGCAAGACTGAAATATTTAAATGCAACAGATCTATTTCCCTCTGTCCCAAACGTCACCACAGTCACAGGATGAAGTTACATGTAATGGTAGCACACACAACAATCACAGTGACGTAGTTCTCTTAATAAAAACAATGCTAGGTTTTTAATGTTTCACCAGTCGGTTCTCCCATCATTTCCTATCTAGGCACACTGTGAAGCAATAATCACTGCATCCTCTTACTAGGACGACTGCGATGAACCTGGCTTTTTGCCTTTTACAACGATGGGCTTGTTTTTTATCGTTCCCTTCTTGCGTTTGTTGGTCTGCAAATAAATATTTCCAACATATTATACATTATAAACATAGGTGGTGTCTAACAATCTTGCAGCAGTAGCAACTTTGGTACAGTATGTACTCTGCCATGAACAAAGGTGGTAGACGATACTTGTATACAGATAGTTGTAAGAAAGGGAGGATTTATATGAATGTGGCATTTTGGCACAAATTGAGGTATCACATTATTTGTAGTTAAACTTTAATGCACTACATTATTACTAGCTTACCTTACTCTTTCTCACTGGATTCTCCTTCAAAGTCCAACTCCCAAAGAGATCTGTACAATGAAGTCAATTTATTGCTTGGAATTACAAAATTTCAGTGTTAAACAGCAAGCTAACTCACACAAACATACTCTGAAACAAAATACTGATGACTGGTTAGGAAGTATGTGACTATGGTGGCACACAGTTTTGTTTATGCCTTTGTTCATGACAGAGCATCTAATATCCTAGGGTGATACACGATGTTGGAGAAATTTGCTTTGAAGCAGCATTTACTAAAGGATACCTTGCTACATAAGTAAATTACTATGGGAGTAATTTCTTCTGGATAGAAATCAACTGCAATTTAATATTTTAGTGACTACTATGAAAGTATGGCTACTAGTGAATATACTCTTAGTCACAGAGCATTGTTGAGTTTGTACAGTTTAAGGCAACAACTGGTAATGGTAACCAGAATGAGAATGTTGAAATACGAGTGACATGATATCCATTTGCTTAATTGTATGTATACAACCCCAAAAGAGATAGCTAACATAATCTATAAATGAAAAACGAGAAAGTGAATTTCTTACATGACTGAAACTGTTTTATTAGATTACTCTAATTAAGTATTATTTAATATAAGACAGCAAGAAATAAAAGAAACGCATAAAGAATAAATAGAATACACTATTTGGTATATTTATGCAAATTACTGTACTGTTATTTATAATTCTAACTAAAAAAGGATTCAGAGTACTGATACTTTATACTAGTTTAAAAAAAATTGTCAATCTTTCCTTGCTTTTTTATTTTTCCATACAGTTATACACTAGTCAATTTTATGCATTAATCACTTAGGCTTTGTGATGATAGAAATCACTAATATCTAGAGCTTGACTCACCTCATTCATACTTGAAACAATTTCATTATATCGGCCTATTTGTTGTTGTTCTTCCTTTTAAATACATTATTGGAAAGAATGACTAAGCCAGGCATTATTGTTAACATGCTGCAGCAATAATGTGTTCCCAAAATATTAATGCCTCGCCCAATATGCCTACTGTGACAGCAGGGATAAAGTGAGCAGAATCCATACATATTCTTAGCACAGCTAAAGTACATCCATATTCATTTATACATGACGTATGAATGAATATTCAAATAATTATAATTCTATACAGGGGCATAAAAATGTGACATAATGAGAAAGCATATTACTGGTCTTAACATTAATAAACAAAATTTGGTACCTAAAAATGTAACCATGTATAACTATGAAAAACTTATATAAGTGAATAATAATATAACAGAGGTTCGACTGTCTAAACCCTTCTGGACCTGAACATGCAATAGAACAACATCTGCTTGATGATGACAGTATTCAACATAAAGATCACTCACAAGCCATTTTGGCATTCAGGTAAAGATAATGCTGTAAAGGAGAGAGACCCAGTTCTCCCAGCTGGAACCAGGAATCGAACCCAAGCCCCTCACACCAGATACTAGTGCAGTATCACTATGTTAATGGAATGGACACAAAAGCTGCTTACTGTATTTTAATACAGTAAAACTTTGGTTAACCATCACTGATGGGATTGAGATTATGGTGTTTAACCAAATAATAAATAACATAAATTTTGAAATACAGTAATGAAATTTCAATGCTGGATTTGGAATGAAAACACATGTAAGTGGATAATACACGTTTATTCTTATATCCATAGGCTATAGGAGAGGTAAAATTGTAATAAGACATCTTCTAGTTTTGATAGTCGAGTTTTTTATGCGACAATGTTTTGTATTTTACAGAGACAGAAGTGACAGATTAGGGCACAGGGTGGCATAAAACTTAAGGACAAGAACCTTGCCGTCGATAGATAAATAGAATGACAGTTAAAGGAATGACAGGTAAACAAATTTTACTGAACTATGTAAATGTTACTGAATCTCTCAAAATAAATTATATGAACAACTTACCTTTTTAGATACGAATATCTTGCTGCGTTTTATTTTGCGCTCTGACACTGGTATTCGTGGACGGTTGAATTCATTTGGTTTCTTTACTCTGTAATTATAAATTAATTTGTTAAGACAATTCAACAGTGACTATGCATTTTTTTAAAGCACAATTGGATTTAATACAAATGCTTCTGTTTTGAATAATCAAATGAAGGCTTTCACTACCCTTGTCTCCAGAGCACTCATAAATAAAACAGCCATAGGTTATTCAAAACTTGGGCCAGATATGTCAGTAATGAATTCACAGCAGTCAATAGGAAACATGTACAAGATGCTTTGAAATTATTGACTTCAACATTAAATTCACCATGGAAATAGGAAGTGGATAATCAACTCCCCTACCTGGACCTAAAAATTATGAAGAAGAACAATAGCTTAATATTTAGAATATACAGAAAGAATCCTATACTGACAACTATACAAAAAAATAGTTACACCCCCCACCCATCACACAAAGTTGCAGTTTTTACAGTTTGACTATAGAGTGGTGAATATTCCCCCTTACTGAGAAGGAATACAAGCTAGAATACCATGGAATCTTAAAATCAGCAGAAATAAATGGTTACAAAAAGGAAATGGTGGATAGGTTAGTCAGAAAATTCAAGCAACAAAAAAATGATAAAAGTAAATACACCTCAAGCCACAAAAACAAAATCTGGTGTTCAAAAAGGTCACATTCCATCCATGGGCACATCATAAATTTCAGAAGATTTTCAAAGACAACAATATAGTATTCATCCCCAAAAATAAATTCAACATAAAATTCCTCAAAAAAGTGAACAAAAAAAAAAATGCCAATACATCAAAAATCTCGGATTTATAGAATATATTGCAAAGAATGTGATCAACTCTATATAGGTAAAACTAAGTGAAGCATAGAAACGAGTCTTAAGGAGCACTTTAGGAACATCAAATCCAGGGAAGAAGCAAAATATGCAGTTACAGCACATTTTTGGATAGGACATGAAATGTCAACACAGCATCTTGTTAGGCATGTACAAAAACCCACTGATTTAAATATTTGGGAGAAAATATATCTTTGGGAATTTCATCCAAGATTAATGAACTTCAAGATCCCAATGAAAGAAAATTTGACTAAAACAAAATTCACAGAACCACCGTCAGAGGTACTAAGAGACAAGCATAGCCATCAGAGGAGAGTCAACCAATTGCAATCAGCTGATGATGAAGTGATTCCTTGAAACTAGTTCTGAGTTAATTAATTTAATTTAACGAAACCGTATATTTGCAACCGCTTCTAAACTATAATAGTTAATAATTTCATTCTGTCTTCTGATTCAAAAATGATTATAGAAGTTGTATGTGTTTTAGTTTTTTAAGGGAAGACTAAATGACAGAAATTGCTCCAAAATTACTTTATTATTTTCTGTGTAATTCTTATAGAATTTTTTCTTTAATTTGATAAATATTTTAACATTATAGGAATAATTTTATATTTTAAATATACACTAGAGTCTCACAAACCTGTCCATTCCTTTTACATATGGGTTGCTGGAAAATGCTAGATTATTGAGAGCATCTGAAATTCAGTTTAAACAGATTGGGACTATACTTTATTAAATCCAAAGATATTCATTTTCATAAAAAAATTAGACCTTGAGTGTGTACATATAAATAGGGACCCTAGGGAAACTAAATAAAATTCTTAAAAATTGCTGGAAAAAAAGTTATGAATGATGGTAAAAAGGGTTCATATAAAAAGCCTTGCATATGGAAAGTGGTAAATTAAATCGTTAAACAATTTGAGGCAGTTTTAATATTTGTGTGTAATGTCCTAAAAAATAAATACTAAATAAAACTTAACTAGATTTGCAATGAATGCTCTTTTAATATTTGTATACAATGTGACATTTTCTTATTTTTCAAAATAATTCACCAGCATTATTTCCACATTTTGTGGTGCAATTCAATGCGTCTTGAGACTTTTCTCAACAAATATTGGATATTCACTCCTCAATGTGGTCAATTTTCTCCCTATTTACTGTTTTTTTTTAGTACTGGCCTTCAAAGCACTGTACCTTTTAGCTAGCTCCTGAAGTCATAAATCATTAATCACAGACATGCCTACAATAGGAGAACGCAGAACTGGACTAACTGAATTTGTTGATATGTTCGTTCCTCAAATAATTTTCTTAGACCAGGATCATATCCACACTGCTCGTGTGCTGGAATTTCATTTTACACAAGTTCTTTCACGTCAGTAAATTTACTGACACAGGGCTGTCACATTTAAGCACACTTAAAAATCATCACTTTGGGCCAAAGTTTTGCTGAGCCAGAAAAAGCACAGCTTTAATACCTTCAATGACATATTGGAGCTGTAGAATAAGCATAGCTGAAATATCTTTTTTTTATTTAGGAATTTTTCTAAACTACAGTAGTTTAACCTTTAACCCATTGTAATAAACTTCATATTTCTAGTTTTCTAATTTTTATTCTACTTTTTTGTTTGTTTGTTTTGTTTTTAATTTCATTAAATTGTTATTTATTTTATTCTCATGGTGCACTTACATAATCCCTGGGAAATATGCCGAGTCCTACAGAGCACAAATTGAGAACTCTCTGTTCAGTTTAAATACTTAACCACATACTGCCCTCTGCATGAATGTGGCTTAATGTCCTAACTTACTAAAGCTACAGATCTTAACTATTGTTTCTTCAGATTTCAGATATTAGGCAATTAAGAGAATTACACAGGGGGAAAAAATACTATTTCAATCTTGGGTGAATGGCAAGAATTTCTACCTTAATTGTAAATAGTGGAAGTATTATCACACTCACTTGTATATCCGCACCAGCCAATGTTCTGTTGTATATGCTTCTTCCAGATATGTTAACTCAAAGTTTTTATTGCCAATTATCACATTTCTGGTTCTGTCAAAACCTGGAGGGCTGCGGTAATCCAGCTGTGGAAAAAACAACAGGTGCAATGAGCTGTTTTTGAACCGTTCTAACTTACACTTCTTGTTTAAAAATGTTCCTTATAATCAAATACATTGTTTATTTAGTCATTCTGTAGTAATTTAGTGCTTAGTAATCCTTGATAGTCTGTATCAGCATTATTTAGTCATTCAGTAGTAATTCAATACTTATTCAGCCTAATACTTAATCTATGATGGTATGTATCAGCATTCGTCCTTTAATATAATAACTTATATTAGAAAATAGCTTGCTTGAAAATGGTTTGAAAATTTGGTGAAAGGAAATTGTGGCCTGATGATTTTGTTCATGTCTGAATATACTCAAGCATCAAATATTTTATTTAATTACAAATCATTCTTAAAAGCCAATAAAAAAATTTGTTGATCTCAACACTTATATACAGCGAGATTCAGAATTTGATACAAATTTAAAGAGATGCAGAGGGATGGTGAACAATGATTTTAAGATAGGTAATTTATAGTGTGCTTAAATTTCACAGTAATGAAGTCAAAACTAAAATGGGGTAGTAGCATGCCACTAATTCAATATGCTATCCATTTTAGATTTCCCTCCAATGATTTGGCAGCCACTCAGTTTCAAGATCAAAGCGAGCAACTTGCTTCTTGTTGCTATGTAGTTTAGTATCTAGACTGCAGAGCAGGCAATATTTTCTTCATGATACTGATGTTCTTTTTCATACAATGAAGAAACATGATATATGTTTATGTTAATATTTCATATTTCTTCAGTTTTAACACATTTACTAACCTAAAAGCACACACACCCACACACACACGCATGCACAGTGTGAGCCCTTGTTGTTCATCTTGTGCTTATTTCCAGGTGCGCAGTCTAGGCATTGAGCTACATGTAACAGTGAGCATATTTTAATGACTTACCCACTATGATCTTTAAACCAAACAGTGGCATGCTACTGGAGGGAAATTTAAGCCTGCACACTCAATTGTCTATCTCAAAATCACAGCTTACTATCCCTCTACATCCTTATAATATTGAATAATTTTTAATAATTGTAGTAACTGCATTGAAAACATCTGGCTGACAGTGCATTCCCACAGTCTGTGTGTGAAACAAATGTGTGTCCACACACTATATCCACAATTTCTGTTCCTGTCAGAAAACAGTAATTGGTATGTACTGCTTCTAATGCTAAAACAAATATTTTTGAAATGATCAATCTTTATATTGGAATTAACTAAATTACATGTGAATTAATAGGTTTTTTCCAACCAAGCCAGTGCCATTGTAATGTATTAATTTTGAGTCTGAATAGATAGAGAAGCAGATTGGAACACACTGCAAGGCAGATGCTTTAATACATGTACTCAAGACTAGGAGTGATTGGAAATTGTTTTTGAAACAAATAACATATGATATTATACATATGCACTGACTTGATACACATTTTATGCATACTTGACTTGTAATGTTTAATAAAAGACATACAATATCTGTATAGTTTGATACAGATGCTTTCAACTGCCTGAAAAAAAGTAGGCAGGTTACTGTTAGGATTGAGTTCATTTCTACCAACCGAATGGTCAGTATGTAATTACAATCAAAAACCGACTCAAATTCTTTTGTTTTAAACACAACTTTGTTGATTCAATCGCCAATGACAAAAAAATATGGATATAGCTGAAGCTTTAACTGGCATATGGTAAGAGATGACAGTAAGTGTAAACCTTTTTTGATCTGGAGTGCCATTTCTTGGATTTTCTACGTTCCTACTGAATGCCCCTCACAGCAATTATTAAAGTGACAGAACAAAATTAGTGCTTGGAATATATCATGTAGTACAAATAAAACGTCATATCCAGCAGACTCATATTAAATGCATATGCAGGTTTCAAACTGCCATATGTAAAAATGGTTCACCTAAAAGTATCCTGGTTTGCTTTAGTCAGATTGGTGTTACACATCTTATAACAAAGAAAATTATGATTTAATATGTGTTATGCCAATACATTAATGGTATGAAGAATATATACTGCAATACCTACCTTAAATTCACCAAATTTGTAGTAGCTGAGTTTGTACATGAGACTGTTAAGGAGGATTGGTGTGCCTTCTGCATCCACTCGAAATTCTCCTCTATCAGTGAAGTAATCACTTTCCTATAACATACAAAAATAGTTGAGTTTTCTAATTCATGATCTTGGTATTTTGCTAATACAAATTTCTTCTGCTAAAACCCAAATAGGCTCAACTGCAAATAGCAATAATAAACATGCAAAATAGAAGTTAGAGGAATATTTTTTTTTTAAAAAAATATGGATTTATTGTTTTTCAAAAGCAGGAAAGTGATGAATACGGGAAAATCATAAATTAATGAGTTACCCACCCCCAACTTTGGAAAAAGTTTTATAGTATATTTATTTATTTTGCAGTTTTTCCACTAAAACAAATTTTCTGGCATTAATAAGTTCTGCTGGTCATCCATGAGGCTATAAATGCTTTTTTCAGTTTTATAAGCTCATCACGTTAATAAATATTGGCATCCCTTTGTTTTATTATTACTGGCATTCCTTTGTTTTATTATTATCTTCCCGTATGTTTAATATAAACTGAAATATATGCATGTTCATTCATGATGAAACAAAACACGTGAATGGCAGCTCTAGTTTTAGCCCAATGCTCAGATGAGTCATCATCATGTTCAAGATTAGGTGGTGTTATAGTTGAAAAATTATTTAAGCTAGTGAAATACATTCACTCCTTTATTTTCATGCTTTGAAACGATATACATTGCTATTGGACAACCCAAATTCAAATATTTACAATATACAATTCAGGCTAAGAGCTATCAGATCAGCAATTCCATTACAAATATATAAGATACAAAACATTCTTCATATAAATATTTAGAATATAAGATGGAGGCTTACAGCTACAGATCAACAATTACATTACAAAAATAACTACATATAAAATATTTTTTACATGAAATATTTCATAATATTTGGCAAAGTTCAAACAGCAGTTATTGAATTAAAGGAGATAACATTGCTAATGTTTTAACATATTACAGTTTCTAATAAAATCTACCAGGAAATGTAGACAGAGATCTTTTCAGTTCAATCTTCAAACTTTTGATCACAGTGTTTTCTGAAGCCTAGGGGCAATTTATTCTAAATGATTAATCTTGTACCACAGCATATAGGAGGAGAAGCATGATCTCTGCTGTTTGCCACCATAACCAAGTGCTCACCTGAAGCAGTGACAGCACATTCGCTTGCAATAATGGGTATGGTCATTTAAGCATTATTAGTGTGTGCCTTATAATGTGCCACCAAGAAAATACTTACGTTTACAGCAAATGTCAGTCAGCTTGTCTTCAGATTTATTTCTGTTATTTAGTGCAGATTGTGTTATATGTAATACATCTGCATAAACATTACTTGTGTGAATACAGTGCATTAAGAATTGTAATTTGCTCATGTGGTTTACATTGGCTGCAGATGTTTTTAAGATCAATACATTTCTTTAGATCACCCAACACAGTAGTACTAACTGTTTAATAAAAGGTGATGCCTGTGTAGTAAACAGTACAAATACCAAAACAATGAAAATTAAAGCTAGATGCAGTTCCACTCGTATTTCATAATTTAACCAAGTATTTTTCCAAATGCAATTAAAAAGTCTTTTTCTCACATGAAAAGACAAGCAATACTCACTCTGAGCAAAACAATACTGCTTGTAGCAGTTCTCTTAACTTAAGAACTGAAAAAGTACTGCAATGATTGTGTGTTGAATAAATTAAACAAAAAAAGAAATTTGATTAGAACACAACATAACTTTAAAACAATGCATTCAAACAATTTGCATCTCTTAGCACCACCCACATCATTGTGTATGTGTGTGTGTGTGTGTGTGTGTGTGTGGTGGAAGGGGGGGAGGAAAAAAATGTACTCTTTACAGTAAACATGATGTTAAGAGGGCAAACATTAAAATTAAAAAAAAAAAAATCTAATCTGTTTTATTCATACACTTTCACTAGCTGCTCCACAAACTTTGCTTACATAAGATTACTCTTATCTACAACATGCTAAACAATAAACATTAGCGACATAGTATTGTTACATGCTTCTTTATAAATAGAAGGGAAATAAGGGAATATGCTAGGCTAGGAAATAAGGGAATACACTAGGCTAAAGTGATTGTCAAAGCTTTTAAAAGCTATCGCTATGTGAAACAATTGAAATTTGGCTTTCTTTTGCAATCCCGGAGCTAAAACAAAAGAAATGAAATGAATGTTGACTTTCGTCTTGAGAAAAGTTTGAACAGTTTAAAATTTACAGGATCTTGGAAATGGTTAAACTCTACAAAAAATGTATGACATATCTTGTGTGTTTTAGCGAGATCTACATTTTTGTGTAATAAGTGTCTATCTCTTATGATTTATGAGTTATACAAAAGTCATCCAGAATGAACAGGTCTTCAGAAGCTATTCCCAGAAAATTCAAGATATACATTTCATGTTATGAAAATATCTTAGATATATGGCAATTTAATCAAAATTGTTAGAGCTATTTTTGAGAATTCAAAATCTTCTCTTTTTACCTGGCTAGAAGCCCGAGAAGATTTTGAATTAACACGTCGCCAGGAAAGCTTTAGTTCTTATTTTATTTTTGAGAATATAAACATTTTTGAAAAATGTTCCAAGTAAAGGATAGATAGAGGGCAGGGGGATTTTTTTGAAAATCTTAGTGTTGCATCCTTGAAAGATACTAAACTTAATCAAGTTTGGTATTTGACCAATATTTTGTTTTTGAGCTATGCTGTACCCCCCCACCCCATACATGCACACACACTTTTCTAAAAATATTCTTTTTTTTGATTCAGGGGGTCTCAAAACTGTATTTCCAGAAATTTCAGTTTTGAATTTTTTGGTGGATTACAATACCCATGAGTATTTAGGTATTGTATCTATGTGTATTGTATATTCATGCTGGAGAAAGTAAAAAGAGATGATATATGAAGAATTTCTCCTGGATTCTCTACTTTTGAAAATAATATCTAAGGATTACGGAAAATTAATTCTACTGCTCTCTAAAGCTCACCTAAAAATCATTCAAGAGTCACAAATGCAGTAGTAGACTTTTTATTCACCAAAAAGGAACACAAGGAACATCTTGGAGTGCCTTTTTTTTTTTTTGATAAAATTAAACTAGGGAATTTATGCAGTTTAACCCAAATACTTGTGAATCACACATCCAGTGTTTACGTTCTGCACATATACCCTATTTATCCGAATACAATGCTTTTTCCAAAATATTAATGTTCAGAACTGGGGGGTTACTTTGCATTTGCGATATGTTTCCTGAATACCATATAATGAAAAATTAAGTTTCAAACTTTGCAGGTATGACAGTGGCAAAATCTGGGGGAAATAACACAGATTACCTACAAGATCACGACATAGTCGGCAGAGTTTTTGTGTTTCATTTTCTGCCAAAAATTAGTTGTTAACGGGCCAATCAGCATTTCCAGAAAAAAGATTACTCTTCCAGACTAAAATAAAATTAGAGGGCTTCCTTTCACATTGGTGGTTCCACGTAATGTATTGGAGGTCAACAGTCAAGCAGAAAGACAGAGGTTAGCTGCACCTTCTTCCACCCCTCTACCCCTATCAGACACTGGTATAGTTCTGGGTTGGCCTCTACCTCTCTGTGCTGCTTGCATTGCACAAATCTGAATTAGGTAAAACATTTAATGATATATTAAGTATGTTGTCTCAATAGAAAATAGCATCCATAATCGTTGTTACTGCTACGCCCCTGCTACGGCCGCTGCCATTACGTTCTACCATTCAACATATTACATGCATCTCTCCCGCTCAAAACATGAATTTACGCACAAATTTGAATTAGACTGGTTTTACATTATATTATATTATATTATGTTGTCTTAATTGAAAATTAATATCTATAATCATCATTACAGCTAAGCTGCCACTGTCAACACTGAATAGACATATCAGTATATTTTCGTTCTCCCTTCTCTGTCTCTTTTCCGCTTGAAATATGAATTTCTGCACAAATTCAAGTTAGGTAAAAAAATGTATGATGTGTTATATTAAGTATCTTGTCCAAACACAAAATCATATCCATCAACGGCATCACAGTTACATTGCTGGCACCGCTGCCATTATGTTGTAACATCACACCCATACTGTGCATTTCTGTACTCCTCTCTTTGGCAATCTCTCAAAACCTGAATTTTCACGCAAATTATTAATATCATTAATAATAATTAAGAAGAAGAAGAAGAAGAAGGGACTTAATCAGCTTAAGAGTGTATTTGTCCAAAATATATGGCAAAGCTTTAAATTTCATTTAAACATTAAGTTACATCTTTTTTTTATATAGATGATAAGTTACCCAAAATTAAGTTCTGAAAAATGGGGGTTGTCTTGTGTTCGAGGCAATCTTTTATTTGGCTAAATATAGTATATGCTTCAATCTACCTACATACCTGAAAAGCTTGTATCTATGCAAGGTGGAAGTTGTGAATACAAATCTGAATTTTTTCTCATCTCATCTCTTTTGTAAAATAAAGTACATTCTCTTGCAATTAATTGAAAATAAGCATTGTCCAATAAGAATACAAATTGAAGACAAACTGAGATTATTAAGCTGTGAAATTCATAAAAAACGAAATTATTTTAGACTGCTTTTGTGACACAAACATCACTTATTTAAGTCAGTTTTTTGTTTTTTATTTAATCACATCACTGTCACAAGCTTCTTTGCATATTTGCAAGTTTTCAACGTGAAATTCATGTTTAGATTGGGAAATAATGTGCCAAATGTAACTGTAATTAGTGGTGGATAAGAAGTTTTGGGTTATTTTTAGCGAGATACACTTTATGACGTGCATTAAAAATAAAAACATAAAAGTTGTATTCGGCTTCTGTATGTCAAAGAAAATGTGCCTGCTTCTCTAACACTAATAATCATTAACTGAATACTTTAATACTTGATTAAACCATGATACCTATAATAATTTGATTTGCAAACTTTGGAACAAATGTTCACGATAATAATGTTTGGTTATAACTTATTTTAATCAATGGGTTTTGTATAACATTTTCTCTCCCCCTCCCTTTCTCTTCTTTATTGGCAGCTTAGATTTGGAACAATGTTCATGGTAATTATTGGGGTTTTATGTCACATTCTCTCTTTCTCTCTCTCCCCCTCCCCCCATCCCTCCCCCTCTTTGCACATCAGCATTCTCATTCACTTCCAGACTCTTAAGGATAGTGAATAGTCATAGTTACAGAAAATTTCCTGCCCTCAACATCCTCAAACCATAAAACAGTTTTTCAATTATATTTTAATACTCCTCATTTCATTATTTCAAAATCTGTGCTTCAGTGGCCGACCATAAAAATATCTTTGAAAAATATTGGAGTGCAAGAAGACAAATGACTTTATTGTCGAACGCCTGGCATTAGAGAACAACACAATTATATTTTTCAAATTTCATTTTTAAATAATATCTTTTTTATTACTTTTCATAATTTGAGTGTAAAGGATAGGTTGAATGACAATCATAAGCAAATGCTCCAAATCATAAGAACTAAAGCACTGCTGCACTAACTACTTTCTGTCTTAATGTTTGTTCTCCCCTATCTTTAGGGTGTGTTTCCAGATATCATAAGACTACTTTACTAGGTTATGGGTTGCTTGCACAGCTCAGAATTTTATAAAATATGGAATATTATTTCTCAAATTATGGAGAAAACCTTTTAGATAATCAAAAAATACTCACCCTGATATCTTTAGGATGCTCCCCTTCAGCTATCCGAACCATCCACAGGAACTTATTGATATCGTCTCCAGAATAGCCAATTACACCACCAAATATCACTAGTACATAGTCCACATCAAGGGACACCATGATCTTGTAAGCTTCACTTTCATTTGAAGACATGGCTTTCCCCACCTATAGATGTATTTCAAATGAAAGAATATGTTATAGATCCTCTGTAAAACACAGTTAAATAATTCCATTATGTTATAGTTTAAAAGATTACTGAAAAATGAAGTGCTTATGTGGTCTACATTTTGTCAATATACAAACACATCTAACAATATTGCAACTATTCAATGTAGTCACATCATTATCAAAATATCTCAGCTTAAGCATAAAAACTCGCAGGATCTAAACAACAAAATCTCCACCCTTGAAATAAAATCTGAAGACACCTTAGTATCCTTCGACATCACAGAATTGTACCCAATCATACCCATTCCTCAGTTGTTAAAACACCTAGAAAGCTGGCTAACCACAATAAAATAGAAAAAGAAGAATTAGAAGGCTACCTAAACTTAACTAAATTTTGCCTAGATCAGAATTACTTCATCTGCAACAACAGAACATACCAACAAACTACAGGCCTTCCAATGGGTAACCCAATTTCACCACTTCTGGGAGACCTTCACATCAGCTACCTGGAAGCACACATAACTTCAGATTTCCCACACATCTTCAAGACTTGGCATAGATATGTTGATGACATCTTTGCCATAGTCCCCAAATGTTTCATACAGGATTCCCTCAAATTGCTTAAAATACAACAGAAAACAATATAGTTCACGATACAAATTGAAAAGACAACTACCTTCCATTTCTAAATATGAAAATAATCAGAGAAAGTAACAAACTAACTTTTGGTATCTATCACAAACCCACACATCCCGACAACTATATAAAGAATTATGGCCATAATCTTATAGTGCACAAACATGTAGTATTAAATAGCCTCATCCCGTAGACTGGTCTATACGCCATTAAAAGATGAATACAATACAGAATACAAACACACAATATCTACAGCAAAAAGCAATGGCTTTAACCAAAAATGAATAGATAAAAAAATTAAAAAAATCTAAACAAAGGAAATTAATCACAGACACCACAAAATTGAGCCCACCAACAGATAAACCTTGCTTCAAAAATTTACTTATCACCCAAAACTTAACCACAAGTTTAAAAAAATATTCAAAAAATATAAAATCATACTTGCCCCCCCCCAAATAAGTTCAGCCTATAAAAAATGCTCTGCAACAACCTAAAAGACCAAATCCCAAAAAAACAAAAAATCGGAATCTACAGAATAAATTGCGCAGATTACAACAAATTTTACATTGGTAAAACAAAAAGACACCTTGAAACAAGACTAAAAGAACACATGAGAGCACTAAAATACAAACAAACTGACAACCGTTGCACACCACTTTTGGTCTACTAACCATAAATAGTACCTAACATACACCTTACAAAACCCTCCAGATATACAGGAGAGCTTAACATCTGGAAGAAAATCCACATTGTTAAAAACCAATGCCATGTATTCAACTCAACTTTGAATTGCTGCCACAAAATATGTTGTGGAGGTTTGTCACTCAGCCACCAGGGACCGTCACACCTCAACATAGAACACCCAGTGGAAATTCAGTTGGAAACCATTGACAATGAGGTCCACATGGCTTCGAAACTGGTCTGGAAAAACTATACGTAAGTGATCCTTAAGTGTTACAAACCCAACTCAGAAATATTCTATTCAAGTCTGATAAATATTGCCTATTGTCTAGTCAAATGTTAATGATATGATCACAAGAGTGTAATTCCCACAGATTATAGCATTACATGATGGACTGAACTATGCGTTTGACCCCTGCAACTGCTCAGTAGCTTACATTCGCTAGACAACACTAGCGACACTGCTGTCAGTAGATGCCTGAACTGGGACGGGGTATAGATATTAGCCACATGTTATAATAGGTTCAACACGTTTAAGCAACACGTGCAAAACTGAACCATTAAATTCACTTTGGAAATAGAAAAAGATAGATGTTACCTTTTCTACATCTCTGAATTAAGATACCAAAAGTGGACCCAAGGGAGAGACATAAGGAGCAGAATTTCCTCCTCATCAAGAATAACATTAAGAAATAAATACTGGCTGTAACATAATGATAGATTTCAACTAATTATTAAAAAATCTGATGTGTTCCATTCACATGATTTTCTCTATGTCTCTGCAACAAATTATTGTTAATAAGCTTATCTTTTATTTATTTCATGCTAATCGATAAAATTAGCAGAAATAGTCTTATTTCTTGCTTTATTGTATGTAGAAGCGAAATAAGGGAAAACCATAAGTTAAAGTGAAAGCCAAAAGCTGGTTGCTATGTGACTGATGTTCCTTTGTTTGTATGGACAGGAGTTGACAAATTCCTGTACGAGAAAAGTATGTTTTTCAAAGCTGAAACCAAGAAAAAGGAATATCTCAAAAACGATCAACTCCACGAAAAAAATGTATATAACATAAATTGTGTGTTTTAAAGTGCTCTACATTTTTTGTGTGTTAGGTTTTTATCCATCTCTTACGGTTTAGTAGTTATGCAAAATTCATCCAGAATAAAGTAGTCTTCAGAGGCTATTCCCAGAAAATTCAAGATATACATTTTATTTGTCAGGTAAATATCTTTGATATACAAAATTTTAATCAAAATCGTTAGAGCCATTTTTGAGAAAATCAAAATTTTCGAAAAAAGCTCCATGTAAAGGGTAGTTGGGGATGGGGGAATTTTTCTCAAAATCTTCGTGTCACATCCCTGGAAGACACTAAACTTAAATACCAAGTTTGGTATTTTACTGACCTTTCGTTTTTGAGTTATCGTGTTCACAGACACACTGACACACTCACGGACTATTTTGTGAAAATGCTTTTTTTGGATATTGGGGACCCTAAAACATATATTTCCGGTGAAATCTCGGTATTGAATTTTTGGGTGGAGTGCAATACATTCTCTATACACTACGTACAGTGCATATAGAGAAAGTAAAAAACTGGATGCATTATTAGTAATAGGGATATAAACTCAAGCAAAATTGATTCACATATCATTAATACAAAATAAGTAGAGTTTTCACACCTATAATATTCAACATTATCTTGCCCAAAGCTCTAACATAATTAAGATTAACGTGATGACTCCAAAAACTGTTTTTGCCTTATGTAACCCACAATATATCTTTCTTAAATGTTTGGAAGTATTTGTTTTTCTTAGATTTCATTGTCAGTCTCTGTCAGCTGTTTTGAATATTTCAAGCTATTCTTTAATCTACACAAATCATGGAAGGTTTATTAATCATTGTTTTATTGGATAATTTTAATGGTTTTGAAGGTATTATGCATTAGTTGTTTTAGCAAAAAGCAACAAAAAAATTCACATTTTACCATAAATGGTTTCTCACCTGAAAAAATTACTTGAAAAAACAGTTGAGTGAATAACTGTTTACTTAATCTTTTATTTACATTTCACTAAATAATAGAAAAGTAATATACTTAAACCCCAGCCGCTGAATCCTTGCACTTGACTGGAGTTAAGTTGGTACACCCACAGAAAACAGATGAAAAGCTTTACCCGTTTGACTTTCTGAACCAATCACAAAGCAGCATTCCAGCCGGTCGGTCAGATAACAGAAACGGATCTAGATGCTGCTCCGTTATAATATCTGGCTATTTCCAACCGCGTGCTCAGTTTGTGAATTCCTAACATGTGTGCTGAGCTGTTCTATACAAGCTCTACGTATTACTAGTTATTTATATTTATTGCTATTGTTGATAGAGTTGTTGGGGTTTGTTTGTACATGAGGGAACGTAACGAGACTTTCACAATTACAGAGAAGGTGTGGCGAGGGTGGATGCAGAAAGTTAATCATGTGCACAAAATAATATGAAAAGCACAGGAATTAGACAGAATCATCAGTGAAACACTAATGATATGTCTTGGTAAGGACGACAATGTTGATGATGGTGATGATGCTTCCGAGAATGACGACGACAGAAACTTAACGGAATTGAGCCATTAAAATTCTAAACTGGTGAAAAATCACTTTGTTATACCTTTCTCTCATTGTAACAAGCTATTTTTCATTTTTGTTCAATATTGTCGTAAATACAAATGCATGCTACATGCCTTATAGTATCACTGTTATTTTTAATTAACATCAATAATAACGAATTTGTTTCATTAATCAGCATTCATTTACTATATACACTGTTTATATGCATTTGTACACTCGATAGACACATTTGCTGTTGTTTACTAGTTACTCTGGCAACTTCATAAAGGCAGCATAGCCAACTTTACGCGAAACCACCCGAACTGTACAGTGCAAGGATTCAGCAACTTGGTCCTTTGCTGTAATAAAAGTAGAAATTTTTGAATAAGGATATCACTCTACATATTGCTACTCCCTGAAGAATACCTATATCATCAATTCATATCTTATTGTAAATTTTAACCATGCTTGATTAACACACTTACCTTATTGGCTACATTATTCTTGCACACATAACCACAGCTGGTTGTTCAGTTAAATGCACTGTTATGCAAATAGTTAAATGTGCTGCCTTCTGATTGAATGTGAAATTAATGTCTAAATGCTATTTAATGCTGATTTGTGATCAGGGTGCAAAGTCTACCTAATATATAGTTGTTTGCTTAACATACAAATGTTTATGCTTATGAGAGGGGAGAGCACAGAGTGAGCTGCATGGGAACTAGTAAGGGAAACAATGTTATGATTCTGACACTTATCTGTCATTACGTGATTATGTTTGCTTTTTGGGTGTGTGTGGATTGTGCTTACAAAATTTATTAATTAGAAAGAATGGATTTAATGATGAGTTTTCTCCACTAAACGATGGAACATTTTTGACCAGTGCAAGAGCCTACACAAGTTGAGATTATATACTGTCATCATCATTCTGCTCTAAGCAGATTTGGTAGACAAAAACAAAGAAAGATAGACTTTTATCATTTAAGTAATAAGGTCTAGATGGGAAATTTGTTTTTTCACTCTTTACATGGGAGATTTTTTTTTTTTTTTGCATAAGTGATTTTTTTCAAATCTAAGTGAAAACTGTATGAGTTTTTACTTGTACATTGCTTAATTCATAACTATTTTAGTATAATTTCCCTAATACTTTTCATTACCCTTCTTTAGGGACACTCAAATTTCGCGACTCGCGAAACTCGCGAAAATTTTTAAAATGCTTAAAATTAGGGAATAAATGTATACGAAGACATATTTGATTAATTTAAATACTTTTTAACACACCATCTACTCGCGAAATTTTAAAATTCCCGCTCTATATACGAATTTTTAGGTTCACTCGCGAAATTTATCGCATATAGCAAAAAGATCACACATTCTTGTTATCAAATTTCGGTTAACGTTTTTTGCTTCCAGCTTAAGCTTTGTTAAGTGCCGTGGGAGTCTGTTAGCACGGTATTGGCTATCTTGTCAGCGTTCGATCGATAACAACAGCAGACTGCAGTATCGGCGGACCAGCGAAGCCGTTGAACCAGCGAGATAGGGGCGCTCATATCCGGTATGCGCTGTGCACGCATTCTGTTACTACCCTAAGTAACTTCTTCTACGCGTATCCCACTAGTTCCTGTTCACCCATGCGTTCAGTTCGTTTTAACTAGCAGTAGCGTAGTTCTGAAATATCGTACAGCATGCCACCGAAAGTGAGCTTAGATGAGCGGGTAAAGCAATTCTCGCAGGACGGAATGAAGAGGTCGGGAGAAATAATGCTTTGCAGCTTTTGCAATAAAAGAATTCCATATAAAACTTCGGATGCTGTAAAAAAACATATTGCTAGCCAGAAACACGTGGATGCAACGAAAACGCGTAAGCGACAAAGAACAATGTTCGAGGCGGCTGAATGTTCAAAAGGAGCAAAGGTATGTAATTTCCACATTTTCTGCATTCCACATTTATCTACTTCAATTCTGTGACAATTTTTATTTTGTTACTTAGAGTTTGAAACTTGTGTGTAAAGAGGTAAAGGTGTATTACCTATTTAAAATTAAATGCCAGTTTACTTCCTTTTAAAGCACATGTTTTTAGAAATCAGAACATTATTTGGCTAATAGTAAAATATCGTGTGTAGTTGCACTCTTCGCTTAATCGCATATACTTATTTTGCTCAGTTATATGTTTTACATGATTTTATATCATATTTCAAATTTATTTTGGTTTATAACTTGACATCGGGTGTATAACACAACGCTGCTTTAGGTTCGCGGTGATTTAGCCGGTTGTATGACGCACGTTGAGGGACATGCGAGCACGCTCTCACAGATATGAAGTGTAGCATACAAAATACGCGGGTAGGACATAATTTTTAGTTCTGTTAGGCCTGTTGCCGTTGAAAGTTAAAGCCTCCGATATCACCAAAGAAGTTAAAGGGGGCTATAAAAATGAAAAATAAGGCAACAAAAGACATGTTATAAAAAGGAACATAAACTGCAGCATTTTAATCTCAAAGAATCAATCTTAGAGATTCGCTTTCAAGATTTAACACATTTAAAAAGACATTTTGCAAAAGTTCTGGTCTATGCTTATATGTTTTCTTTTCTACTTTTACCAGGCTGCCAAACTGGATTTTGTCACTTCCACGGTTGAAATGATGATTTCAACCAATATTCCATTGGAGAAGGCAGATCACCCAGCCTTCAAGGAATGGGTGAAGAAGAACGTTATTGGCGGTGGAGACCTTCCAGGAAGCAATGTTCTCCGTAGAGAATATTTACCTCTCTTGGCAAACTCCAGGAAGGAAAAAGTTGTTGCAGCCCTACAGAACAAGAAGGTTGCTGTTATGGCTGACGAAACAACAGACAAGATGGGCAGGGCAATTTTCGTTGTTCTGCTGTCTACAGTGGAGCCCTCCAGATCGCAGGAGCAATATGTGGCTGCTGTCACTTCACTGGAGGTAGTGAATGGACGGTCCTGTGCTCGAACAATTACCGAGGCACTACGGAACACAGGGGTAAACTTTGACCAAGTAGTGGCATTAGTAAGTGACTCAGCCAGTTATATGACCTCCTGTTATGCTGGGTTATCACTTCTGCTACCAGATGAGTCCCTACATATTCAGTGCTGGGCACACAAAATAAATCTGATTGGTGTGGTGATGAAGGACTACTTGTCATCGCTAAATAAACTAGTCATTTCAGTCAAGCAGACTTTTCTGCATGCCCGGAAAAAAAGACATGCATTTCGGCAATTCATGCAGGAGAAAGGATCTGCAGCAGGAATGTTTCCAATTCCAGTGGCCACAAGATGGAATTCCTGGGTGGAAGCAGTTGAGTGGATGGCAGATAACTGGACCGTTCTTTTTGATTTTTTTCGCTCCATTGGTGGCAGAGAGTCATCTACTGCAGCATCTTCACACCTGCAGAATATTACTGATTCTGAGCTACAAATGCTTTATGTGCAAGCTCTGTTTGTGAAATCTTTAGCTTCAGTGATGAAGCAATTGTTGCTCAGCCTGGAAACAAATTCCAAACCGATGGCTGCAGAAGTGTATCCCAAACTTCAGAATTTGAAGAAGCGCTTACAAATAGTTGCTGCCGGAACTTTCAGTGACAGTTCAGGAGGAGCTTGATGCCCTGAAAGGAAATCTCAGGGGAAGTTCAATGCAGGACATAAAAATTGCAGCAGGCCATATGCACACCAAGCTGGACAATCTTATGTTGGGGGACCCTGCCCGTGCATTTTTGGAGCCTGTGGCTGCACTCTTCTACAGGCAGAATGTGCTGTCACAGCCTGCTGCAGGAGATGAGCTGAAAACCCTTTTCCACAAAGTACCATCAATGAAGGTTATTCCCATCGATGAAGGACTGCATGCTTACAGGGATCTTCAGGATATTCTGAAGAGCAATGTAAATATATCAGTAGAAGATGCTCTTCATGCAATGCGTGATGATCATCAACTTTTTGTTGATGGTGCCTTAAGGGCGCTGTGGGTTCCTGTCTCAAACGTGAACTGTGAAAGGTTTTTTTCCAACTTTTCGTGTGTGTTGACGGACCTCAGAACAAATCTCACAATCACAAACTTGGAGATGCTATCAGCTTATAATTATGAAAGTAAACCATAAGAGTGTGTATAAATTATGCTTGCTATTAGCGTTTTTATATTTTAGATTGTATAAATTAATTATGCATTTATTAATTATGCATTTATTTCTATTTTTGTAGGTGAGTAAGTTAATATCCAAGAATTACCGTATCCAAGAATTTTCCTTTCTAACTCAAGAATTTTACCTTCTCACTCAAGAATTTTCTCTCTTATTACTCAAAATTTAGCAACATTTTATTCAAGAAATTTGAGTGTCCCTACCCTTCTTACAGAAGTCCTGGATCTGCCCTTGTATGAGAACATAATAACAAGATTGATTTCATGATATATAGAAAACCCACCACAAGGACAATTATATAAAATACAATCCTGAATTACACCAACATACAATATTCTGCAGCTTACCACTCAAGAAAATGATTACAAGGAATATAAACATATTCAGAAAGTAGCCATATACAATGGATTCAGCACAAAAATACAAAACTAAAAAAAATTTTGGACACCACCACTCTCAAAAGCAGATAATTCACTGAAAGATACAGATTCACATACCATTCAAAACTTCAATAACTGTTTCTAAAATATGGCATAAAATTGTGTCTGTACAATAAACATAACCTTAGAAACTTACTTGATTATTTTCTAAAGGACGCTATACCAAAAACTAAGAAATCGGGGATTTACCACATTAGTTGTATGGATTATCATGAAATTTCATTACATGATTTTCTGTAACTATTCTGCAACAAATAATTCTTAGAAAAGCTTATTCTTTTATCTACTCCATTCTAATCAAGAAAATCATTTTTGCTACACAAGTCATATTTAGGAAAAGAGTTGGAAAGGTAGAGTCAGAATGAAACATTCAATGCCAGAGCTGGGATTTGAACCATGGATCTCCCAGTCTCTTTTTGGTTGCTTTAACCACTGGGCAGTAAGGCCACATGCCAACATGACATTAAATTTCCCAACTGACTCACATGTTTCACGGTAAACCACAAGGAGACCTCAAATATATCATCTCTTGTATTATATATTGAAAAAGATGGAAATCCTTAAAAGACTGATTCCAATACTCCCAAAATGGCCAGTGAACTTCAGGAGAAATTTGTTTCATCCAGCAAGACTGAAACCATTTAGTTGCTGGAGGCACCAATTACCTCTAATGACAGGATACAATATGATGGAACTTAAAGCCTTCATCATAGACTCTGAACCACATTGGGCCTCCGGACACTTCAAATGATCCAGTCAGAGGTGAAGAACTGGATGGGACCAACTTAAAATTACCACCCCTTAACTGGGAATCAGACCATAGATCTGCAGCACAAGAACCATGCATGAAACCACTAAGCTACCCTAGTGCCAATTCTTAAAAATGAAAAATATCAAGTTTATGTTTACTGATATATGCATCCCATATTTGTTTAAATTATTATGCAACAAAATAATTATTCAAGCCCAAAATTAAGCACGTAGTGTGAAATCCAATTGTTCAAACATTAAAACAAAGATGAAAAAGAAATTAAATTTTGGTATTTATATTTTTTTAATTCTTAAGCATAATTTCATAAATACTTTTCTCTTTACTACTCACTCGATGTCTGTTAGCAAGCATGTTTATTTCCCTTAAGATCTAAGATAAGTTGAGAGTTGAGGCTAATATACCCACCAGCGCTATATGACTGTTGTTCCATGTGTTATTATCAACTAAAGTAGTTCTGTTTGCCATTCCTGCTATCTGGTACCCGTAATCCCACCAACTCATCACTCGAGCATCGCTGGCAGTGTTCTGTGACAGCCAATAGTAAGCCTCTCGGAAATCATCAAGTATCTGCCGTGACCTGAAACATATTACCATCATCTCACTAATTTGTTTTCCAGTATCTATTGCAATGCTGTGAACTTAGCTTGAGAGACTGCAAAGTTTTCTTCCAGATGCAATCATCCTATATGGATGCCTGATACAATTAATTGAGAAGGGGATACAACAGCACTTCAGCTTTCAGTGCATAAAGTTGTTTAATTGCCAAAGAAACAATTTACCCAGATTCAGATTATGATTTTAAATCAACTTATTTATTACCTGCCTCCTGAGAAGTAATTCATTCACTGTTATTAATAAAAACGAGAGAAATTACAATCCAAAAAAAATGAAAAAAAAAAAAAAAAAATTAGATGTGTTCCATTCACGTGACTTTCTCTACATCTACCTAACAAATTATTGTTAAAAACCATATTCCTCTATCTACTTTATGATAATCGACGTAAGGATTAGCAGAAATTGTCTTAATTACTTGCTTCTTGTAATTAGAACGGAAATAAGGAAATACACTAGGCTAAAATGATAGTCAAATGTTTTAAAAGCAGGTTGCCATGTGGTTGAAATCCGTTTCTATGCATGGAGTGTAACTTTTCTCACACGGTAAGTTGTAAAGTTCTTTTAAATCTGAAACAAATAACAAGGAATATCTTAGAAATGGTCAACTCCACCTAAAAAATGTATATGACATAAATTGTCAGTTTTAACATGATCTACATTTTTTGTGTAGTAAGTTTTTGTCTATGTCTTACGGTTTACCAATTATGCAAAATTCATTCAGAATAAAGAGGTTTTTAGAAGCTATTCCCAGAAAATTCAAGATATACATTTTATCTGCCATATAAATATCTTTAATATACAGTATTTTAATCAAAATCGTTATAGCTATTTTTGAGAAAATCTAAATTTTCAAATATTTTTTCAAGTAAAGGTACTTTGGGGTGGGGTGGGGGGGGATTTTTCTCAAAATCTTTGTGTTGCATCCCTGGAAGAAACTAAACTTGAATATTGTGTTCACAGACACACACACATGGACCTATTTTTGAAATTGTTTTTTTTTTTATACAGGGGACCCTAAAACATATATTTCCAGTGAAAACTCAGTATCAATTTTTTGGGTAGAGTGCAATACCTTCTCTATTCACTATGTACAACATAGTATATGTAGAAAAAGTAAAACAGCATGTGTTTTGGAAATAGCCCCATCAGCGTTCTTTACTTGAAAGAATTAGGCCTCTGTTGTTCAACTTCACTGCACTTTTGACTGTTGGAGAAGAATGTACTATTCATATATTTCTTAAAGTTCAGAAAGAAACAATAGTCACATTGTTTCAGTTTCAGCTTTAAAGTGGATGGAGCAAAACATTGTAGCTTCTACAAAGCAACTGTCTCCCAATTTCAGTGAGGCTAAGTGGTCATGTTGAATAATTGAGTTTTTTTCACACATGCATATAATTCTCTTCAGCCAAACATTACACTGATATACCTGGCTTTATAAAATTTCAATTTATTTGGTTATATAGCCATAATAATTAAATTATTGAAAATGAACTGACGAAAGTGACGAAACAAAGACAAAAAATGGATTGAGCATATAAACAGAATGAATGATGAGAAATGCCTACTACTAGTGAGAAACTATCAGGCAAGCGATGACAAGAAGTTGGACATCCTAGGAAGTGTTGGACTGATATTTTGTGAAGGCGGAACAGGCAATTGCTTAATCATTGAAGTATTGATAATGATTATTAACTGTGAAGTTATTTGCAATTTAATTTTAAAATATGGGTAAGTCGATTTTCACACAAACCTCATTTATTCAACTGTAAAATTTTTGAACATTTTTGGAGACATTCATCCCCATCCTCAACATGGTGACAACTGAAGGTTTTTTTCTTCCTTCTGTTTCCTCAGTTGCCATCTGGCAATAAACTTTACAATCTTGTTAACTTTAGGATACCAAAATTTAACAATTTCTTGGACATTTTTAAAATGAAAATATTTTCTGAATTCTAGTACGGTTGTCAAAATTTTAATAATTTTATTTCATTGCCAATATTGAGATTGGCTGCCCAAAACAGAAACACTATTGCTGATTTGTTTATTTATTTAAGCCAATACTCAGTCTTGTGGAATAATTGCCATTTGTCTTCTTGCTTCCCAATATATCTGTCCATTTGTACCGTTCCAAAGTGTCTAAAGTGAACTACATTTTCTCAGGTGTTGGAAGTTCGTAGTAGTGTTGTTGCACAGTATGCAGGATGGTGATTTCATTATGTTCAAGCGGTATAGGTGTTTTGCAAAACAGCCTTGACCCGTCATCAGTCAGAATACTGACACTGTATCTTTTCTTGATGACTGTAAATCTATATTTTGTAAAAGCAATGCCCATTGTTTTCCTTCACCTATTTTCACTGCTGATTTGTCAATTTGTTTACATTTTCTGTTTCTTTTACGCACTTTAAATCTGAAATTCAAGTTCCTTTTGGTCATTCCTATGTAAGATTTGTCACAATCATCATATTTAATTTTACAAATGCCAGAATTCAAATCATATGATAGGTGTTCTTTAGTGGTTTATTTAATAATTTCCTCAAACATGACGTGGATGGAGACAAATGCTTTCAAACATGTTTCCAGTTTGTCTGGGTAACTCAGCACTGGCCTTCTGTACTCAAGCTTGTAGGTTCAACCCAGCCCAGACAGATGGTTTTTAAGTGTACTTAAAAGTGACAGTCCCATGTCAGTAGATTTACTGCCATGTTAAAGAACTCCTGTAGGGGGAGGCAAACTGGCACTGCTAATATAATCCTGGCAATTGACAGCACTATGAAAGAAAAAAAAAAGAAGAAAAAAAAATAATAATAATATATGTTTCCATATTTTACAATTTGACTAACTGAAGTTTGTGATTTATTCTTATTTTCAAATTAAATTAAAAGTTCATCACATACACCTAGAGGACTCCAGTGCTTCTGGCAAACAAAATGAAACCATAGCAACTAGTCAGTTGAAAACTGAGGATGGGAGCAATTTTATTGCTGTCAAAACATGCCATTAATTAAATGTGTGTGAGTTTAGAGTTAACAATATTTAAAAATATATGGACATGATTAAGAATTGTTTTTTTTAAAAAATATCCAAAAAATAGCACTATGCATAACTGTGTCACAAACTGGTCTTCATGTCACCCTACAGTCATTAAATCCCAAATTGACCTTTATTTTTAATTATAAAAAAAGAAATATAAAACAATTGATGTGTTAGATTCTACAGACTTTCTCTAATTCTTTATTAATGGCTATACAAACTATTCTTATGAAAGTTTATTTTTCGATCTGCTACTTTCAAATTGAGATAAAACTTTTGAGGCTTAGCAGAAATAGCTATATTACACATTTCATTGTGGATGCAAAGAGAACAATAATAGCCAAATCTTTAATAACTGGATGTAAATTCCTTTCCACGTAAATTAAAAAAAAACTTAATAATGACAACTATTCAAACCATTAATGACATTATCTCTGAAATCTCTTAAAAATATTATTTGGAATAAACTGGGCATTAAATGAAATTTACATTTTTTTCCAATATATTTTTATTTATTGCTTGACAAAATACTTCAAAATAACTTCTGAATAAATGGCACTTCAAGGGATATTTCCAGAAGATTCAAGATATGCATTTTGTTTGCCATGTAAATACCTTTACTATATGGTATCTTAGACTAAGTCATTCTAGTTTTGAAAAAAATCTGAAGTTTCACAAAATCTTCAATGTAAAGGGAAGTAGGGGAGGATTTTCTGAAAAGCGTCCCTTTGCAGCTTTGGAAGACAATAAAATAAATGCCAAGTTTGGTAAAATAGAATAAGCTGAAAAAAATGCAATATCATGACCAGGATGCAGGAGAACTATGTTCAAATCCTGGCCATAACATTGAATTTTTCAGCTGACTCTACCTTAAAACAATAAAAACCTTTGTTAAGAACCAACCTTTCATTTTTCAGTTATGCTGTTAACATAGACATGCACACAGATCTTTTTCTGTTTTGTATACCCTTGTTCACAACTTATAAAATTGATCTGAAGTAAACCACTTCCCTGGCATATACAGTTGAGAGCTGCAACATTCACACAAACTCAGAAGCTAACTATGAAGCAAGATGATTTTTCCAAGTAGCTTTATATGCATTTTATTCTAAGAACTAGACACCACAGTAAAGCTGTTGCATACAGCAGTTTAAAATGAAAATTCCTATATAACTAGAAATATTAATGATTTATGATAAACTTTGTGGGAAATATACAGTGGAGTAATCAGAATTACCTGAAAATAACAACTAATATAACTTTAGCCATGAGTCTGACATAAACCTCCAACGAAGGTAACAGCAAAAACATTTGAAACATTTTCAAAGTATGTTTTTTAAATAGTGAACTTATAGTGCTATACCAGTTGTCATTTTTAGACAATTATTCAGTTTGGCATGTGTATGGAACACAAGAACAGAGAAACTGTCAATATGAGAGGGAGGATAGTGCTATGGCAAATGACATAACTAACAACTTAAAGCTTCAATACTAACAAATGACCCTAAATAACAATTTCAATATCTGACAAGTGCAGAAAATAATTTGATAAGTTAATGCCGGAACCCATTTTTGCATAAAATAGTTCACAGACTATTTACAGCAAATTCAGATAAATGTTCAGCATCTTCTGTCATTTTTCAGAAAATAACAAAGCTATTGTCCATTAATCCTGACCTTGCTGATTTAAAAGGCTATTGACTTGGAACTAGAATGAAATTCCTTTCCAAAATATTTTCTGTTCTTCATTTGATTTTTTGCATATTTTAAGTATAACACACTTCAAAAGGATAATAATGGATTCATTTGTCACTTATTAACTTATACAGGAGTTTGATCTTGATTAGTACAATACAGGTTGATCAAAAGTCATTACCCATTTCAACGAAAAATACAGTACTATGGCATTAACATTTTATTGGAGCTACATTTTAGTGTTTAACAGCCATTTTACTTCATACTACACCACAGACTGGAAAATGATACATGCAATGAAATACCTGAGAAAGGAAATGTTCCGTGGCAAGTTCAGCATACCTCCCTGGCATTTGTCAGTTATAACTGAACAAATCCTTGGAATAATGCCAGTCAGGGACTATAGTTCCAATTGAGTTTCAACTCCACACCTCTCATTTATGAGCCCATCCCTAAATGGTCTCAGTTACCTGTGCCACACTGACGATTTTTCTTTGACCTAGTAGTAGGGGGAGATCCAATGATTGAGCAACACTTGTTCCTGATTTTTTTAGTCATCCCAAAGTTTATATTTTAATTATTCCAGGGTTCTGAATAATTCATGTTATTTTGCATGAAAGAGGAAAAAAAGGAAGCCAGAAATTATGATATAATTTGAGCTACAACAGCATAAATGATGCTTTGTATAGATAATGATAATGTGGTGGACCTCCATCATATTAAAAACACACAAAGTTGAAATTATCGTAATCTGTAGCTGGAATGGCATAGATAGCTAATATGTCCAGATATTTAACTCTAGTGGCTGTGCTAGTTTTCTATATGGCTGATTTCATGACCTAATGACCAAATGTTACTGCAAAACTAGGTTATTTGCTTTGGGAAAATCTGCACTCAAATTTCTTACTGAGCTTGAGCAGAAAAATGACACTAAAAATTAAGAAACAGCTTTAAAATCTTTGTATCAAACATAATAAGATAAATCAATCTGAATAAAGACACCTTCCACAAACCACTTGATAAATCTCTCAAAAAACTACTTTAGCAAACCACAGTTAACAATACTCAACAAGGCCTAAATGTGTAGATTACTGCAGAAAAACAGAAAACTTGGTAGCAGATATAGATACAGCCACAAGTCACCTCTAAGAAATAGGTCAAAAAAACAATTCAGAATCGGTGTGAGTCAATATTATAATAAATACTGGCAAAATAACTTACAAAGGAAAAACAAAAAACATAAAATCATAAATTCTTCCTTAATTTCAAAACCAGTTGTATACACAAAATCAGATAAGGCAACCAAATAGCAATTCAATATCAAGAAGATTATAACCATAGAATGAAGTTCTTGCTAAGCAACCCACAATATAGGGAAATAACCAAACAAAAATAAAAAGTAAAACCAGATCAACATTATTTAGATTGTACACCCTGCCTAAGATATACAAACCTGGCAATAAAATGAGAGCCACATTAGACAATATTAATATACCCACATATAAACGTTCAAAATGGCCCATACAAAAATTCAGTGCTTCGCAAAATTCAATAGCAAATATATAAAATTTGTTAGACCTGATCAGCCAGTTAAAAGATACAAGCATCTCACCCCAAGACAAACTAATATCCTTTGATGTGGCCTCCTTATTCCCCAGTATCCTATACACAAACTTGAGAAACATCTAAAAACCTGGCTACAAAATATCAATATCTGACAGAAGCAGCAGAAAATTATGTCCAATAACCAATTTCTGCATCAGACAGAAGTGCTATCAGAAAACATTCTTTCTTTACATTTAACAATAAGTGCTTTCAGAAAACATCAGTCTAGTGATGGGAAATCCTTTGCTCCATTTCTAGCCAACCTACTCATGTGGAACTTCGAGACGCATATCACCAAAGCATTCCCAAACCTCAACAAAACATGGACAGTACATAGACATCATCATTGCCAAATTCCTGAAAAATGCATTGATGATGCATTTAAACTCCTCAATGAACAGAACAAAACCATTCAGTTCACCACAGAAACTGCCCAGAAAGGTTGTCTACCATTCTTGACATCAAAAAGAAAGAAAGAAAGAAAGAAGAAAAAAAAAAAGAAGAAGAAGAGAGCAGCAGCCAACATTTGGAGTACACAGAAAATCCACAAACACATTACAACTACATAAAGTACAATAGCTACAATGCCACTGAAATAAATATGCTTCTTGAATAGTCAAACATATAGATTAATACACATTTCCATGGAAATTACTGAATACCGACAGATATTCCGAAGAGCTTCCAGCAATGGCTTCCACAAAAATGCTGTGAGCAAGAGAATCCACAAAAAGAAAAAACTGAAACACATAAAACAACCAATCACTCTACAGAACTACTGTGACCAACCTCAGAACAGGAAATTCACATACCACCTTGGGCACACATATTTCAGAAGATCTTCAGAAATTACATCATCACCTTAGCACCAAAGAACTTATAGCATTCAAAAACTACTTTGTAAAATTAAAGGCTCCTATTCCAGCAAAGAATGAACCAGGAATGCATGAAATAAAATGCTTAGACTACAATCTAGTATACATAGGAAAGACAAAAAGAAGTCTGGAAACCATATAAAAGAACACATGCCTTACTTAGAATATAAACAAAGAGAAGAACCAACTTCTTATTATCAGGACATGGAATTACATCAAATATAAAATTGTTAAAACCAGCTTATCAACATACAGAATTATGTTTGGGAGGAAATTTACATAGTGAAGAGGATCCATATTATGAATTTTAATTAACCACCATACAGCAACATTTGGTAGTTCATAGATCCAGCACTGATGTCTACACAAATGATATACCCCGTACAATCACCACCCTCGTCTTTGATGCCAATGAAGGAAATTCGGTTGGAATTAGGGGTTGAAGTAATCGTCCCAGTAAATAATTGCTAAGCGATGTTTTGTGCCACAAAAATGGACTCAACTCTTACCATCAACTGTTTACTATTTCTTACAATAGTACTATACTGTTACAAAATAATTCTATAATTAATCTAAATGATTATCAATTATTATTCACAATGAGTAATGACTTTTGACCCTGTATTCAACATATTTAAAAAAGTTCAAATCTCCCTCAGCTTATTAATATTACCAAAATATTTTGAAAGACCTTTTATAAATATTTATGATTACTGGGTGTTAAAAAGCAGAAGCATTTGCAGAATAATTTACAACACTGAAAATAAATGAGTAAGGAGTATAACATTTGCACATTTTCTCTTTCTTTCCAACTGTGAGGAATTCAGGTTAGGAAATTGTTTGCATGGGCAACATACTAGGAACCATTACCCTACAGCTAAGCAAGCAGTATATCCAACATAATTTCTAGTATTAATGGCTACTTTACACATACCCATCATGGCTATATGATGCAAGTACAATGCTAGGGTTCGAATAAGCATTACTGGTCACCCACGTACAATGTACAGCAAACATCATGAGCAGCATAAGCATGGCTACAATAACAACACTGCGGATATTGACACCAAGGCCATCCGATTCCTTCTGCTGCTCGTGCTTCATCTTTCGCAACTTTCCCGCCTGAAACACAGAATCATAAGATCTTTTTTTTAAATTGTTTCATTAGTATAGCCCCCCTTTAACTGCTATGGTCATACTAGGGTTTTTAACTTGTGGAACAATTCTATTTTAGCATTAAGTTAGTCATCAAATAATTCTATTTAAGTTATTACACAGATTATTGAAAAGTCATGGTGCAAAATAAAGTTATTTTGTTTATTTCTGGAATGTCATTCACATCAAAAGTAGTAAGAAAAAATCTGATGTGTTCCATTTACATGACTTTCTCTAGCTATTCAAACAGAAGATTACACTATGCTAAAGCGACATCAAATTATTTAAAAGATGTTGCTATGCGAGTGAAAATAATTTCATTGCAGGCCAGGAGTTGACAAATTTCCATATGAGAAAAGTTTAAATATTTTAAAACTGAAACCAATAACAAGGAATATTCTGAAAATAGTAAACTTAACAAAAAGTATGCATATGAAATAAATTATATGTTTTAACAAGATCTACATGTTTAGTGTAGTAAGTCTTTTTCCTATCCCTTATGGTTAACCAGTTATGTAAAAGTGTCCATAATGAAGAAGTCTCCAGAGGATATTCCCAAAAAAATTCAAGATTTACATTCTATTTGTCAATCTTTAATATATTTTAATCAAATTGCTAAGTTTTTCAAAATTGTTCCATGTAAAGGGTAGTAGGTGGGAGGGATTTTCCTCAAAATCTTTGTCATATCCTTGAAAGATACCAAACTTAAATATTGGTATTTTAGAGATTTTTTTTGTTTTTAAGTTGTCGTGTTCACACAGAAATATGCACAAACACATATTTGGACCTTTTCCTAAAAATCTGATGAATTTGTCTAAATTTCTATAAAAAATTGTTAATAAACTCATTCTTCTATCTATTTCATGCTTATTATGATAAACATTGACTGAGGTTATGGTTTCCAGTGTAGGCCGCGTCAGTTTCTTACGCTGCTCTCTGCCGACGTTTCGCTGCAGCCTATGCTGAGCTTTTTCCATGGGCTTTTATTACTTACTTACTTACTTACTTACTTACTTACTTCCTTCCTTGTAAGTAGAAGGGAACTATGGGAGTACACTAGGCTAAAGTGATAGTCAAATCTTTTAAATACTGGTTGCTATATGGTTGCTTCTTTGTATGTATGGCCAAGAATTGACAAATCCCCATATGAGAATAGTTAAACTATTTTAAAACTGAAACAATAACAAGAAATATATTATAAATGGTCAACTCCATGAAAAATATGAATAAGACATATATTGTATGTTTTAACGAGATCTATATTTTTTTGTGTAGTAACTTTTTTCCTATCTCCCAAAGTTTACCAGTTACGGAAGTCATTCAGAATGAAGAGGTATACAGAGGCTATTCCCAGAAAATTCACGATATGCGTTTTACTGGTTGAACAATTATTTTTAAATTACAGTGTTTTAATCAAAATCATGATGACCATTTTTGAGAAAATCAAAATTTTCGAAACTTTTTCCATGCAAAGAGTAGTTTGGGATGGGAGGGATTTTCCTCAAAATCTTTGTGTCGCATCCTTAGAAGATACTAAACTTAAATACTAAATTTGGTATTTTATACCAACATTTTGTTTTTGAATTATTGTGTTTACAGACACACATACCGTTTTCTAAAAATGCTTCTTTTTGTGGGTACAGGGACCAAGTATGTTTAGTGTAATTGAGTCATTATGATTATAACACTGCTTTAAAACTTCCATGAGAAGTAGAGTGAACACAGCAGATATCTGAATGATATTCCAGTATCTATCAGACATGCCCAAATACAACCTCCATTGATTGATGTTTGGAGGAATTTAGTAACAGTGACGGTCAATTATATGTTTTATTAATTTGTTGAGTTGGTTTTTTAACACTACGTCACTTACATTGTTATTATGAGGGACTAGTTTCGAAAGCATAACAAATTAATAAAACATAAAACCACCATTATTCGTTCCACTGCATACAAGCTACATTGCTTCATGTTCAGGTGTTCGTGGCACTTGAAATTCTCAACTAGCATGGGTTATTAACTTCTTTGCGCTCCCAGCGGCTTCAAACTTCCATATTCAAATTAAAATACAGTTCCTAAGCTATGGGTGCTTGTTGAATTGTGTTTGAAAGCATCTCTGCACCATTACCACAACGCTGTTTGCACAATTCCATAAAACAAAATGCATACTCTTGCTTCAAGATTGCCATTGTCACAATCAGCACACTGCACAGATATGCCAACTTTGAAACGTAAACTGACAAGCACCTTCTTTTATTTCATATCATTTTCTTTTCGGCATGTCATTCCAGAAGCAAATAAAACAACTTCACTTTTACACCATGAGTTTTAAATAATGCCCTGTGTTTAAGTTATTTACATCACAAATTAAAAATAAGGACCTCAACTGGAGGAGAGAGCAAAAGCCCTTGAAGCATATGTTTTGAAAAAATTTCATTTAAGTGAGGTGAGTGTCACTATTCCGACTCATTTTCAACATTTATAAAAATACACATTGAATTTTCTGTGAATAGCTGCAAGTTCTCTTCATTTTGTGCATTTTATAGGCAACTTGAAAAGATAAAAGATAAGATAAAAACTTACACCCCAAAAAAATGTATAGCTCATTAAATTGTACAACTTATAACAAATAAGATATTTTACAACATAAATCATTTGGAAACTATTAGTGGTCAAATATTTCAAACTTTTTTCAGGTTGAACTATGATAAAGCAGCTATTAAGCATCTTTTAAATGTTATCCATAGGAGTTCATTTCTAGTAAAACCTGAATTTTTGACATGAAGAATGTTATTTTATTTAAACAGTATGCATCCAACCAAGCCCATGGAAAAGTAAAAGAAACTTAGGAAATTCAATAATGACCAGGACTTGAATCATGGATCTGTGGCTGTCCATGCTGATGCTCTACTACTGAGCAAGATGCTCTTACCCATATTACACCTTATGACCTAATTCCCAGCAAGATAATGAATTTTTCAAAAAGATTAGATTTTTAATTTAGAGTCTTAAGTGCCTATGCAAGATAAGAAAGACCAATTCTCAAACATAAAAAACTCTTTAGTGCTACATTCTTATGACTTTATCTAGCCACTTTATTTTGATATCTCTCATAGTTTATTTTACTTCTACTTCACATTAATTTAGATAAATATTTACAGAATTTCTAATTTTATTGTGGTAACATGAGACTGAAACAAGTCACATCTTTAAAAGACAATGTCTATACTTTGCTTTGAAACTGCATACTCTTTACATGATACAAGAAATAGATAAATAATGATTTTACACTTCAAAAAACGTATAGCAAAGTAATGGAAAATTCAAACATTTCTTAATCGGAATATTATAGAGTTGGTTAAAGAAAGAAAGAGACTCACACACACAATTCAATTATAGCATAAAGTATTTCAGATTTAGTTGAGAGAGAGAGACATGCATGCATGTACGTGCGCCCGCACCCCTGCGCGCACGCATGCATGCACGCGCACACACACGAACGAATGCATGCATGCTCACAAACTGTGATTTAATGAGATATATTATGATTTATCACCTATAAAACGTTAAACAAAATTCTTTCACAATAAACAGGAGTTAACAGGCTATTTACAGAAAGTTCAAGAAATACATTTTACAACTCTTGCAAACATCATAAACATTTATTTTAATCAAAACTGTTAAATGCTATTAAATGCTATTTTGAGAAAATAAATAATAAAAAAATGTTCCATGCAAAATATTATTTAGGGGAGATTCTGAAAACCGCTATGTACATCCAAGTTGGGTACTAGGTCCAACATTTCACAAATCTTGATATCAAATCAATTATTCTAACTACATGTAGGTGGTGTTCCAATCACGTGACTTTCTCTGCATCTCTGTATCAAATTATTGTTAAAAAGCTTATTGTTCTGTCTACTTCATGATTATCTAGGTAAACAGCAGTAATTGTCCTTATTACTTGGTCCCTTGTAAGCAGAAGGGAAAAGTTCTAATGCATTCCATTCACAATATGTCCTGTAGCTGTTCGGCAAACAAAGCATTTATTCAAAATATTAATGTTATCTACATCATGCTAATCAAGATAAACATAAGCAGAATTAGTCTTAATGTTCAGTTCTTATTTTAGAATTAGTCTTATTACTAGTTCCTTGTAAATAGAAGGGACATAAGAAAATGTACAGGCTAAGCGATAGTCTGGTCCTTTAAAAGCCAATCGCTATGTGAAACAATTGAAATTCCAATCTGTCTGCTTTCCAGGAATAAATATACAAGAAACGAGAAGAAAGACGTCTTTCTGTTTTAGAAAAGTTTAAGTGGTTAAAATTGAAACTAATAATCCAGAATATCTTGAATACAGATAACTGTACAAAAAATGTATATAACATAAATTGTGTGTTTTAATGCTACATTTTTTGTGTAGTAAGTTTTTGTATATCTCTTAAGTTTGCCAATTACACAAAAGTCAATCAGGATGAAGAGGTCTTCAGATGCTATTCCCAGAAAATCCAAGATATACATTTTCTGTCATAAAAATATCTTAAACATACAGTATTTTAATCAAAATATTTAGAGCCATTTTTGAGAAAATAAAAAATTTTGAAAAATGTTCCATGTAAAAGATAGTTGGGGGTGGGGGGATTTTTCTGGAATATCTGTGTGCCACACTCTAGGAAGATACCAAACTTGAATACAACTTTGGTATTTAACTGTCTTTTCATTTTTGAGCCATGCTGCCCACAGACAGACAGACAGACAGACAGACACACACCCACACACACACATGGACATTTTTCTAAAAATGTTTTTTTTTGGGATGCAGGGGTCTCAAAATGTGTATGTCTGGTGAAATCTCGGCATTGAATTTTTGGGTGCAACACAATACCTTCTCTATACACTATGTACATAGTACATTTAGAGAAAGTAATAATTCATGAGTTACATAGAAATTTGTATTCCATATGGAAGATGAAAAGCAATAAAGCCACTTGCCTGTAGTCACAGACTAAGGCAATATTGCAGATACTAAAATCATTATTTTCCTTTTATTAATTAAATGTCCAGTGCCTTCCTTATATAACCAGGGTGCAGATCAAGCACATGCATGCTCCCCATACTATTATGTTGCTTATACTGGGAGGTTTTCTATTCTAATACTATCTGATTATTTAAGAATGAGTGAAGTAACATACACTATTTTTGAGTTTGCAATGAGATATTCCACTATTGCTCATCGTCATGAGAATGTAGTGTTGCAATTTTAGCTCTATGATGAGAAATTACAAAACAAAATATATGCACTTTGCAGAGTATTTGAATGATGCATAAAGTTCATCAATTTCTCCTCTGTTAAAAAATTTATTTTCACTTTTTAGGTTTGGTGTTTAGCAATCCTATTGTACTAACTTTATTAACCATATCTTAACAGTTTCTTTACTTGGAGCCAGATTGCCAGGAAATTTCTCCTGCAATTGTCTACACATCTATCTACATAATTCAGTATTTATGTATTGTACATAAAAATTCTTTGTTCAAAAGTGAATTTTCTTTATTACAATGTACAATGCACGTATTCCACCCAAACATTTGACACTGAGATTACACCAGAAATACATGTTTTAGGGTCCTCTGAATCCAAGAAAAGCATTTTTAGAAAAAGGTGTGTGTGTGTGTGCGCGCATGCGCAAGTGTATGTGTGTGTATGTATGTGTGAGTGTGTGCGTGCATGTGTGCAAGTGTATTCTCAGTCCAGCCTTACTTCACCAGTAGTATAAACAAAAGCAACAGGTTGCAATGATTGGTTGCTGAATGTTTTACTGTTTTTGTCTATCACAAAATAGTTCCTCTTAAATTGCTAGAGAGTACAGGAATATCATATTACACTATGCAATGCTGTCTAAATAATATAGTATGAATGATTAAGAAACAAAATTTACTGATCATTTAATAATTATTTCTGTGTATAACAATGCTTATCTGTTGTGCTGTTAGACAGCTCTTCTAGTCAACAAGTAATGGCAGAAACATGTAATACCAGTGTGGTAAAACATAAGTAAGGAAAGAATTATTCCTAGTGTATGTAATATGTTTGGTGGAAAATGAGTTACCTTTTCATCAAATAATATTCTTAGCTTAAAGGTAGAATTTACAGCGTTTCCGAAAGCAGCATAAAGAGTACAAAACTTTTAAATTATCCTAGGTGCAAAATTTTGTGCAAACAGCTTTTGAACAAGTAATAGTCGAAAATGCAGTGAATGTGTTATTGCACATTGTTTGGGAAGAGTAAACAAAGTAAGATTTGGAGACAATTGTAGAAATTGTCATTGGACCACCAATTATCAATCTGTTGATAATTTAGATAGTTTGATTGCAACTCCAACAAATGATTCATAACTTGGAATTTAAGTTCAGTATCTTCCAAGGATGCAAAATGAAGATTTTCAAGAAAATCCCCCCACCCCAAACTACTGTTTATATGGAAAAATTTTCGAAAACTTTGATTTTCACAAAAATCATATCCTATATTAAAGATATTTACTTGACAAAATGTTTATCTTAAATTTTCTGGTAATAGCCTCTGAAGATATCTTTATTCTGGATGAATTTTGTGGAATTTTGCATAGCTTCTAAACCATGATAGATAGACCAAAACTTACTTAATAGAAAATGCAGAGCTCATTTTAACAAACAATTTATGTTTTATACATTTTTTTCGTGCAGCTGATCATTTTGAGATATTCCTTGTTATTGGTTTCAGCTAAAAAATACCTACACATTTCTCATATCGGAATTCCTGTCCATACAAATAAAGGAATTTCAATCACATAGCAATCAGCTTTTGACTATCATTTTAGCCTATAGTATTCCCTTATTTCCCTTCTACTTACATGGAAGCAAGTAATATGACAATTTCTGCTAATTTTTTCTTGATTAGCATGAAGCAAATAGAAGAATATGCTTTTTAACAATAATTTGCTGTAGAAATGTAGAGAAAGTCCAGTGAACGGAACACATCACATTTTTTAAGAATCATTTGTTTGTAGAACAGCTACAGAAAGTCATGTGAAAAGAACACATCCAATTTTTCAGTAGGCATTTCAGTGGACTGATAAGAATAAACTAATGTAATCCATGCACAACCAGATGTCTTGAATAACCTTTCACTTTTGAGATGCACAATGAACAAAGTCTAGTCTTTATAGATTGAACTGAAGGCAGCAACTGAAACAGCTGATAAATGTATTTCATAAGTAAGCCACTCACCACTATGGTGCTGCAGAAAAATACAGAAAGCAAACTATACATATATGCAATCTATGGTCCATGGTAAGTGGGAATGAAATGTATGGTAAGAAAAATCATTGAATCTTGGTAAACACACATCTTCTGATTAACTTATACTAAAGTACTGCACTTCAGACAAAAGCATACCTTATCATACATATTCCGACTGTTGCGTTCACCAGTAGCTTCATCCTCACTATCACTATCTGTAGACTGTGGGTTCTCCTCTTCCTTCAAATATAGCTCAAGGAGACGAGAGAAAGCTATTCCACTAAGTACACACACGACCGGCGTGAGTGTCAACATTAGCCTCACCATCACACCAGCAAAATACACTGCACTCAGTGCGTACAACACCACTGGTAAATAGAAAGTGTTATGGTTAATAAACATTAAGAGCTGTTAGAATGCACATTTACTTTCTTTGAGTCATTCATTGCGTCCTCATACATGTATAATCTGAAGTCACAAAACCAGCTTTGGCCATCATGACAAGAAAACTAATAGGTGATGTTGCTGTAAAAATTGGGCAATATAGCACTTGAGAGTACATTGCTTGTGATGAAAACAAATGCCACACTTTTTGCAAGTGAAGTTAGAAAATGTTTACTGGGTAAAGACGGCATAGTGGAAAACATAAATAGTATTGTCATTTTACCGGGAGAAGACAGCAATGATTCATTTTACTCTTCCTCCTCCAGTGAAAATGGTCTAATTCTGAAGAATTGGCCAAACTGCTTGTTCAAAATGGGTACATATTTTTATATACTAAACATAATGCATAAAATAAAAAAAATAAAAAAAAAAAAAAAAAAAAAAAAAAATGCCTGGGTAATGTGGTGGTAGCGTGTCTGCCTCACATTTGAAAGGTTGTGAGTTCGAATCTCACTTAGGGTGAGCTACCCGGATAAGGTTTTTTTCGGGGTTTTCCCTTATCCTGAGAAGACGAATGTCGAGTAACTTTAAGCTCCATGGACCCCGAGATCATTTGAGCATCATTTCAACCATTTCATTCATCGTCCGATATGATCAACCAGGTTAAGGACGTTAAACTTAAAAAAAAAAAAAAAAAAAAAAGACTTTTTAAGTTTGCAATTTGCAACTTCATTTTAATCTAGCAAGAATATATATTCCAAAGATGACGCTAATGCCTTAAGGGTATTAAGAGTAGGTCCATGTTACGTTTCACAGTAAAGATGGAATTATTACTCTTATTACTCAAGTTGCTGATAGATTTCATTTTTGTCAGTGACCATGAACTGGTAGGCAGATTGTTTTTATCACAATGCACATTTATCAAATAAATTTTCAGAGTATTTTATTTACATTATCCATATCTAAAACTATTTTGAATGGTTTAATGTTGTAAAGCAAACAATGAAGTAAAGGCAGCAGTTTTTTATACTCACCAAATACTCGTTCATCCGTAATGTTTTTGATGCAGTACCACAAACCCACAGGGAATGTTGTGACTAGAATATGGAGATCAAAGAAGAATGAAAACCATGTTGTTGGCTGATGTTCTGACACTGAAGCAATAATTGGAATGTGAATTTTGGCATAGCCTGTGTCCCACAGAGAATAAAACCTGCAAAATTATAACATAATTATGCTCTGAAGAACAGGGATTAAGAAGTAAACAAAGAAAACCTATAAATAATATATAGTTTACAGTTTTATATACTTACTTTTTCTAACACCTATCTAATTATAATAGGTAGAGAAATTATTGCATTCCACTCAAAAATATGAGAGAGAGAGAGAGAGAGAGAGAGAGAGAGAGAGAGAGAGAGAGAGAGAGAGAGAGAGAGCGAGCAGCAGGACCCAAAATGAAAAGTCTGATAAATTCAAACTTTTGTATTTAAGTTCAGCATATTCCAAGGTTCAATATTAATATTTTCAACAAAATCTTTTGTTATTTTTTATTTTCTCAAAAATTGCTGTTACATAGTAGAATAAAATAACAGATATTTGTTAGAATAAAATGTCTTGAATTTTCTGTTGAATATCCTGTGAACTCTCTTCATTTAAATGTATTTTATAACCAGTAAACTACATGAGATAGTTAAAAACTTACTGCACAAAATGTAAGCATTTTCTTAGCAGCTGAAGAGTCTATACCGGGTGCATCAGAACTGATTAAGAACATGTGAAGCCTGCCTATAAGCAAGTGGTGGACATAACGGAACACTTCCTCTAAACTTTTATTCCAAATTACATTCTGGTGGCAAGTTCAGATATTTTAAATTAATCCCAACATTTTTGCATACTTATAAATGCTACTGATTTTAAGGTTATGCCCATTTTTTGTTTCTAAAGCTACCAAGTAAATAATGGTGGTCCATAGCTGTAGAATTCACTAAACACAAAGAGCAATGTCAATTTTGTTTACCCACTTTTTAAAAATATTTTGAAATGTCACACATACCCAGGCACACAAATCTTATCAGGAACCTTAAGTTGCAAATTCCACCGAGTTTTTGTGTTCATAAGCTTATTGTTGAATTATACTTGAGTAATCGGAGAAAGTGCTTCTAAAAACTACTGTTTACAGATTCCTCATTTTTTTAGACCGGTAATTACATTACTTGCTTGTAAGAAACACATTAGAACAGGCATATTAGAAACTGAATAGGGGTGTACACTTCCCAGTTGGCTAAAACTATAAACAATTGCACATAAACTTTCTCTAACCACATTGCAGTGGAGTGTAATTCACATTATAAATTATGCTTTTCTAATGGTTTAGCAATTATTAGTGACACATTGTTAAATTCAACACAGAATTGAATAATGGTATTAATAGCATAAAAGTGCACATAAAGTGCATTAACCTTCGAAATTAATCTTATCAAATAAAAAAAAAAATCTGATGTGCTCCATTCACATGACTTTCTCTACATCTCTGTAACAAATTATTGTTAATAAGCTTATTCTTCTATCTACTTCATGCTAATCAAGATAAACATTAACAGAAATGGTCTTATTACTTAGTTCCTTATAAGTAGAAGGGAAATAAGGGAATATACTAGGCTAATCCAACAATCAAATGTTTTAAAATGTGATTGTTAGGGAATTGAAATCTGTTTCTTTGTGTGGCCAGTAGTTGACAACTTCCTGTATCAGAAAAAATTTAAGCATTTTAAAACTGAAACCAATAACAAGGAATATCTCGAAAAGGTCAACTTCACAAAAAAAAAATGTTTATGACATAAACTGTGTTTTTGTGTAATATGTTTTTGTCCATCTCTTTCCAGTTATGCAAAATTCAGAAAAATTCGTCCAGAATAAAATAGTCTTCAGAGGCTATACCCAGTAAATTCAAGATATACATTTTATTTCCCATGTAAATCTCTTAAATATAAGATATTTTAATTAAAATCGTTAAAGCCATTTTTGAGAAAATCAAACTTTTTGAAATTTTTTCATGTAAAGGGTAGTTGGGGGTGGGGGGATTTTCTTAAAAATCTTTGTGTCACATCCTTGGAAGTTATTGAACTTAAATATCAAATTTGGTATTTAGTTAGAATTTTTTTGAGACACCCACACCCCTACACACACAGAGACAAACACATATGGACATTTTTTCTAAAAATGCTTTCTTTTTGGATTTAGGGGTCCCAAAAATGTATTTGCGGTAAAATCTTAGCATCAAAATTTTGGGTACAATACAATTCCTTCTCTATACACTATGTACATAGTACATGTAGAGAAAGTAATTACACAGGAATGCAGAATTTGAGATAATGTTTACATACGGTGTGGTGAACTATAACAACTTTTTTTCCAGAATTTGCTGGTGTCTTGCATACCAGTGACAAACATCTGAATTCAATACATGAACAATGTTACTTAAATGGTTTTTAAAGAGCATTAGAATAATTGAAGGAGCCACCAGTAAAATACTTAATCAACCAGTTGTGCCAAGTTGACAAAGACTCCTACTTTTAAACGGTGCTGAATAGTGCTTAAAAATTATTTAGCAGAATTAAAATTTTGATAAACTGTAACAAAGTTACAAAATAGCCCTGATTTAATGGTTATAAAGTTTAACATAAACTTTTCTAATGCAGTTCTTTAAGCTCAACAAATAATTATAGCCACCTTCTTATCAAGAAAATAACAGAATAGCCCTGTGTGTTAGATAATCTTTGGGAGTTTGTAATAGTTAAAAGGTTTAAAAAATAAAATTGCAATTGATATTATAACAGCAATTATATCTCCAAGTTTATTGGGAATGGAACATAAAATAGCATAAGCAAATAAACAATATCATTCTGGTTGAATGTGTACTCTTTATTTTAAACTATTTCCATTGCACTTTCACTCCAAGTAACACCCTGTCAACATTTATTTAATAGTTATTATGGTCAATCAGTTTGCATCAAGTGTTTAAAAACACATACAACACCCAAGTATATATAAATTAAATGTTAAAATATTCTCCTGAACAGAATGGAGCTGTTCAAACACTAATAATAATATTACCTTCCGCTCCATGGAGCAATGATACCAGCATAAGTTAGGCCTACAACTGTAAGGAACACAATAACTGGAGCCATTAGTGCAGACACCATGAAGAAGTATTTGAACTCTGCTTTTGAAAGGATTGACTGCAGATACTTTAGGACACCCATTGCAATCAGCAGTGCAAATACACCTATAACAATAAATTTACTATTAGTTAAAACATCTTGGTAATTCAAAGAATATAATTTGCTTTCTTAAAATTTTAGTGAACTTCAAGATCCAATTTGATTCATAATCTTCTACAATATTTTTCTCTTTTGAAGGGTTCACATCACTCCAAATCAATAAACAATTTTATCAAAAAGAATAAACAAGGCTATTTCATCCACAGTACTTGTACATGGTCATATTTTAGTTATTGCTAAGAAGTGTTATAAAAAGAATGAATTACCATACATTCCAGCATGTACTTTACAATCACATAATTCACACATCCCAATATTTAAAGATGTTTTCTTTTATTTTTTATTTTTTGATATGCACTATAATTTTCTATATTTGTGTATTGGCCAGATAAAACATATGCTTATGGCATATATCATGTTATCAATTATTTTGTGAAAGAATGAAAACTGTTTATTAAATTCTTGGAACTGTCGCAAAATGATTGCTGACACAGAGATCAGCTCTTCCTCCAGCTGAACAGTAATAAATTTGTTATTGTGCAGTTAATTTGCTGTTAAGGTATAAAAAGACAAGTGACTGGCACATAAAACATAATTACACAACAGGTTTTTAAAATATGTGATTTTGTATTTTGATGAAAAAGGGAACCTTACTTCAGAAAACACTGAATGTTATTGGCAAATATAAAAGGACTTTATTTGAGTCAATTAATTAAACTAAACAACACTTAATTAGGATTTTTGCCGGAACTTGCATAAAAATAAAAGTGAAGTACTAGGCAAACAAGACTTTAAAAAGAAATGGAAAAAACCAACGAATACTGCAGAAACATAAATAAAAAACAATTGGCAAAATCAGCAGTTGCCACCCACTTTGGGACAAAACACCACAATATAAATTCAGAACCAAAACTTCTAAAACACATAACAGGAAAACATAGAAACAGGGTTTTCAATTTTGACATTCTACAGAAGGGTGTGTTTAACAAGTTCATTGAACCACCACCAGAGGAGACAACACTTACAACATCACCAGCTTCGCTGCAAGGAATTAATCAATGTCTGGTTGAAAATGAAGGAAACTAGTCTTCAAAACATGTTCCGGCAAAAATCCCAGGTGTAATCAATCGACTTGTCAAATAAATGAATATAACGTATTTACAAACTTCCATAAAAATAATAGGAAGATAAAGGACATGCTTACTGCTCCCAAAACCTCTTGTCATACTTTTCAAGCACTGAAGAACTGAAAGCTTCCAAATCTTGAAAAACTACTGACATGAAGAACAACTACCAAATAACAGCAATGTTGTAAACCATGATACATTACAGAATGGTTTGATAGATGAGGATTCCACAAAAAGCATTTTTAAAGCAAATATTGGAGGGTTTGGAACTTCAGAAGAAGACAAATTTGTCATGAGGAGAAGAACCATTCTTTGCCAGAGAGTTCCATGAGATTATATGGGAAAAGTGGCAGCACAGAATTATTAAAAAAAAAACAGTTATTAGCTATTTCAATAAGCAAACACTGACCAGATGCTAGTTTGGTTTGTAATGTCTGAGAACATGCAAAAAACATGATGCTAAAAACAAGTATTAGTTATATTAAATAGCAAATACTAATCAGACACTAATTTGATTTGTAATGTCTGAGAACATGCCTATAGAAAAAAATATGTTGTATCAAGCGTCCCGATAACTTTTAGAGCTGAAAAGCACCATTACTACACCATTAAAACTGAAAAATAATGCTGATCCAAAATTTGATTTATTTAGTTTTTTAATTTCTTAGATAATTTATACAATGCTATTTTCAAGCCTTTCATCTAATCCAAAAAGGTACAAAATATATGCATGAAAAATGTATGCCCAATTGCCAAACATATAATACGTGTAATTTTTGATACATTTTTGATAAATCAGCAGAAGTTTTAAACCTGGGGTCTAGATGATACATAATGGTCAAATGCAACAATTCAGGAAAGCTAAGCTGTTACAATACCATGGTTAAACTGTCATGAAACCTATGTAGCATTGTTAACCTTTGGTTTCTCTCTAATATTTTCTTTCAGGTCAATTCAAAGTAGTGTTCAGAAGTCAGTACTCAATTTTGACAATTGCTTGTTGTGCTAATGCATAGTGTGCATGTTTTAGGTTGTGAATGGTGTTAGTAGCCTATCTATTAATTATATTTCATCCTTTTGCAGAAAGTTTTGTCTCGAAATGCAATAAGAAATAAAGGCGATAAATCATCATATATTTAACTTCCACATAATATTCTACAAAAGTTATTTTTCTATTTACTTCATAATAAATCTTTACAGAAATACTTTCATCATAAATTTCATTCTAGGTACAAGAGGTATAGAGAAAACTGGATTGATAGTCAAATATTATGGAAGTGGCTATGTCATCCATCTGTTGAACATTTTTTATTCCTTTCATAACATTGTGTGAAACAACTGAAGAAAAAAAAAAAAAAAAAGTAATGAACTCAAACCAAGATATCTTGGAATTGATCAACATCACAACAAAGTTATTTGAAATAAACTGTGTATTTTTAAGTGTTCCACAGTGCCTACTATATTTTTGTGCATTCCTTAAAATTTACCACTTAAACAAAATTATACAAAATTCCTGCCAAATGAAGAGGAATTCACAAAAGGCTATTCCCAGATAATTCAAAGTATAGTTTTATTTAGCATGCAAAATCTTAAATACTGTATTTATCTGAATACAATGTTTTTTTTTTCCAAAATATTAATGTTCAGAACTTGGGGACCATCTTGCATTCACGATATACATATATATATATTCTGAATACCATTAAGGGAAAAAATAAATTTCAAATTTTGCAGGTATGGCAATGGTAGAAGCTTTCTAAGAGAATGGTATAGATTACCGCAAGCAAATTAGAATTGGGTAAAACATTTTACGATATATTATATTAAGTATATTGTCTTAATAGAAAATAGCATCCATAATCATCATTACAGCTTTGCATCCACCATCATTGCCATGTTCTAACATTGCATATGTTCATTCATCTCCATACTCCCCTCTCCATGAATTTATGTGCAAATTTGAATTGGGTAAAACATTTTACAACATATTAAGTATGTTGTCTTAATTGAAAATCATATCCATAGTCATTAACAGCTAAGCTGCAGCCATTACCACCGAACACAGACATTTCGGTTCTCCCTTCTTCGCCTCTCTCCTGCTTGCAATGTGAATTTCTGCGCAATTAAAATTAAGCAGAAAAATTTATTATGTGTTATACTATGTCGTCAAAATAGAAAATTATGTCAATCATAATCATTACAGTTACAATACCGCCACATTGTACCCATACTGTGCATTTCTGCACTCCTCTCTTCGTCGACCGTTCGCAATATGAATTTCTGCGCAAATTCAAATTAAGTAATAAAAAATGGGGGGGGGGGAAGACTTAATCAGCTTCAGTATCCATTAGTTTGATCAAAATATATGACAAACCTTTAAATTTCATTTAAACATTAAGTTATGTCTTCTTTTTATATAGATGATATGCTAAACTCCAAAATTAAGTTCTGAAAATGAGGGTTGTCTTGCATTCAAGATCATCTTGTATTTGGATAAATACAGTATATGTTATTTTAATCAGAATATTAGTTATTTTTGAAGAAAAAAAATGTTTAAAAAAGATTGCGTATAAAATTTTAATTGGAACTATTAATTATTTTTGAGAAAACAACAAATTTCAAAAAAGATTACATATAAAGGGTAGTTTGGGACGGATTTTCTTGAAAATCTTTGTTATATCTTTGTTCCCATTTTGTGAGAGGCAGTTTTATAGAACGAGATAATCAAGCAATGACATCATGTGTTTAAGTAACATGCCAGCATTGTCTAGAATCACTCACATCTATTACTTGAAATGTTCCAATTATATAAAATCGCAGAGCTGTAAGTAAATGATTTCTGTGCAATACTGGCTAGTGCCTTACTGTATGAACTGGAGTTGCTCACCAATTAAATCTGAAATTGCAGTTAGTATTTCTATTTCAAATTACAATATTCTAAATTAAATGTCATACAGTTCTTCAAACACAGTACTCCCCACAGTCTTCAATGAAGACAGTCTAATAGAAATGAAAATATGATATAACTATCATTTTTGGATTCAGCAGCTAACGGTAAACATTTTACCATGATAAACACCGCTAAAGTCAAAACCCAGCTTAGTACGAGAGCTGATCAACAAAGACTGAGACTGATTTCTTTTCACAGATGTTTATTACTCCAATTCAATGATTACATGATATTTTTCAAAGTAGTCACCTGCTACTTCAATGCACTTTATATAGTGTCTCTGCCAGTCTCTGAACACGTGCTGCAGACCATTCTTTGTCAGGTCCTTGAGAATCACCTCACTTTTCTTGAGCACTGCTTCAGAGTTATCAAATCGAATACCCCTAAGCTTTGCCTTTAGTGATGGGAATAAAAAAAAAGTCACAGGTTGCAAGATCGGGGCTATAAGGTGGATGTGGTACACAGGTAATGTTGAATCGAATCAGAAACTGCATGACTTGATTTGCGAAGTGAGGTCGTGCATTGTCATGATGAAGTCGCCACCCAGTCCGAGAAAGCTCTGGCCGTTTCTTTGCAATGTGCTTCCTCAGTGTAGCCAATACTGACGTGTAGCATGCTGCTGTAACAGTAGTGTGAGGGGGAACTGCATGCTGGTAAATCATTCCATTACAGTCAAAAAATGTGATCACCATCACTTTCCCTGCAGATGGAACAACTTTTGCCTTTTTTTGGTGTTGGAGAACCTGGCGATTTCCACATTGTGCTGGCTTGTTTTCCTTCAGGATCATAATGATGCAACCATGACTCATCACCGGTGATAATCAATTTAAAAAATGCATCCCCTCCATCAGCAAAGAGACACAGCACCTCACGGCTTGTCTCCATTCACACAGCCTTTTGTTCAGGAGTCAACAGACATGGCATCCAACAAGCACAAATTTGGGTCATATGGAGATGGTCGTGCATAATTGTAAACACACTGCCATATGAAATTCTCAACACTTCACTGAGGTTACATAATGTTATACGCCAATCCTCTCGGACAATCACAGCAGCTGTGTTGATGCTGACTTCAGTTACAGCAGAAGCCAAAACACCAGGCCCACCTTGTTTAACACTGACAAGTCAGCCTTATTTGAAGTCCTTGAACCACCTAAACACTGTTGCATGAAGTAGTGCATCTTCACTGTACGCTTTCTTCAGTTTTTCATAAGTTTCGGTGGCTGTATGGTTTAAACAAAAACAGAATTTGATTGCGCTGTACTGCTCCTCTCGCATCACCTCCATTGTCTGGTAAGCAAAATGCACATAGGGTTTACAAAATGAGCATTACTACCAACCTACCGATACGAGAGTGCTACTGCCTACCGACATTATACATAAAAACCCGCTCTTTTCAAATATTTATGTTACAGATACGAAACTATCACGGAAGCTACAGGAAAAAAATCAGTCTCAGTCTTTGTTGATCAGCCCTCGTACAATAGGAACATGACTTTATCTTGGTAAACTATGAACTTTATCTCAGAATGCTTTTAACCACAAATGGTGAGAAACAGTGCTTTAAAGTAGGAAGGGTATATGGTAAAAGAAAAGGGCAGGGAGAACTCATCAGACTGCTATCAGTTTGTGCATATTCATTACAATGCATCAGCATTGGTGGTGTATTATGTTATTGTGTTAAATTTACCATATTAATTTAGGGGAAATTGTACAGTTTAGCAGAGTACTATGATATGTATTGAGCATTGGTGAGAATGATTTATCATCCCAACATGGCAAAACACTCTACAAAGAAAGATAACTTGAAAGATGAGATAACATCCAGGTCACCATTTGTTTGATCAACTAGGCAGGTGCGTAAGGCTGGTCAGCCATCTGTGTTGGAAGAGAGATTGCTGGATGATTTTATTTTGTACATACAATTGAACACTCAAATGCACCACAGTCTTATCCATTTTATTTCTTGGGGTAGTGAACAATGTGTACCATATAGATGCATGGCAGCTTAGGATGTTATGGAGGGTGATCCATGCTGCAAAAAATATTACTAATTGGCTGTTATGCCATATAACATACTTTATGGCAGAAACAAGAACCTTATATCAAGAATACTAGGTACAACAAGATTACAAATCCAAAGGATAGCATATCATAGGCATAGTGGGCCAAGTAAATCCCTATGCTTTGCAGGAAAGAAATCTTATTTCTGAATATCTTAGAGTAGTTGTCAAGCTAGTTGGATGATAAATGCTTGGACAGCACTCATGGGTGATAGCATACTTTCTCCAAAAACAGTTGAATTGAAAAGTATTATGACCTGTTTCTTATGGAAACACTGGAAGAAATCCCTTTACAGTGCGGCTTTATATGTAGTTCCAGCATGGTGGTGCATTATCCCACTATACTTACAAGATCATACAGAGCTGTATAGAAAATATTCACAACAATGGATATGTTACATGTACCTTGGCCCATGGGGTCAGCAGATCTGATTCCCTTAAGCTATTATAATGGGGTTATCACCAGGAATTTGTATATAGAGAGGTCCTGGAGGACAAGAAAGAGGTCTTTAATACCTGAAACTCATAGCAATCCTTATAATGTGACATTTCTGTGCTACAATTTACAACAGATAGAAAAAATCATCAAGAACATATGCTGAACAATTCTTATGCATTTAATTTTTGCTCCTCAGAGTATGCTGTCTCACAGGAATGAAAAACTAGGAAAAGTGGATATGTATGAGTATTTAGGACGATGAAATACCAAATAGGAAAAGGAAAGCAAATAATATGTATTATCATTTTAATAAAACTATTCTAGCAAAGAAAGAAGTAGCCATGAAAACAACAATGCAACTACATCAATTCGTATTGATCTCTTCTATTACATATGGAGTGGAAGTATACCACTGCAAGACAAGCAAATAAGTAAAATTCAATCCAGTGAGATCAAATATTTAAGAAAAGTTGTAGATAAAACCAGAAGGGACAAAAAAAGGAATGAGAGTATTAGAGAAAAAGTAGGTCAGAGACCACAGGAAGAAATGAGTGAGCAAAGACAATTGAGGTGGTGGAGACACACATTCAGAATGGCACAGGAGATCAAAGTTAAACAGATTTTAGAAGTGAAAACAAGGAAACTGAAGGTCCCGGATAATGTTAGAAGATAGAATGGAAAGGATTAGAAGACAAAGGAATAAGACAATAGGAGATATGAGAAAGATGAGAGATAGAAAAGAATGGAGAAGTTGGATTGAGGGCACCATCCCTACTCTATAAGGTAAAAGGGAATGAGGAAGAAGAAGAGCAAGTTATCATATCGAAACAAAATCTGCTAAATTCATCTATCAAATTTTCCTCTCTCATGTTTTCTTTATTTAAATTAGGGCAATATCATGTTTTATCTGTTGTTCACAATACTCTAATACACTTATAATAAATGTATTGCAATCCATACCTGAGGCTGCCATATGCTCACTCGTACGGATTGGCTGGAAGCCTACGAAAGGTATCTGCATGCTCAACAGTAGACCAAGGATATAGAATGTAGTGTAGCTGGTGAAGAGACGGTTTGAGTATCGTCCCATCACAAGCAATGTGAACACATGCAGAGGAATCAGGTTGATTATGAAGACATAGCCACCCCATGCAGAAACCTGTAACAGATTCACGTGGCATCAATTAAGCTTCATGCAATTCAGGAGCAATGTTAAACTGGTAAGAGAGTTTGAATGTATCAACAATTCACACTCACAATCTAAGCATCGCTTAACACAAATTTTACAGAAAGGTTTCAAGGGTCATTGCCTTCATTCTCAGCTGTGTGTTGATTGCTGATACAGCTTTGAGTCCAGTTTGTATTCAATGGAATATCTTGTCCCTAAGGTGATCTCCAAATTAGTTAAAAAGTTGTTTGTCTTGCAGTTCATCAGGAATGACTAGAGTTATGTTAATTTGAATCTTTACCCAATACCCAGCTCAATGAGTTATCAGTGCTTTTAATAAATGTATTTTTGTTTAATTTTATGTTTATGGTCCAAGAACAAAAAGATAGTTATTTTAATATGCTAATAAATGTGTAGAGTTTGGATTTACAATGGTCATTTGAAAAGTTCTAATAATGAGCCATAGATTACAGCAGTAATTTTTTAAGTAGTTTCTGTTTTCAATAACCACCCATTTTTCATGGAAACATTGTGCAGTAACATAGAGGTTGTTTAAGAAACAATGTAGAGACAGCTGTTTGTTACTGTGCAGATATGTGCATAAGGCAAATATCAAGCAAATATAGTTATTAAGTATTTCATCAGGAAAGGTATGAAAGCAACAGAAATTCCATATTGCACTAATTCAATTATTTCCCAATGAACCTTAAAGTTTAAACATAGTTATGAAAGCTTGGAAGACGATGCCACAGAAGACTGAAATCTACCATAACAGAAATCATCTGTAAATTATACAACATGGTTCTGCAAGATCGTTGAATGAAGATGTTTAAAATTATAATGATGTGGGCATTTCAGCAGAATTTTGAAAACAAATTTGACAGAAAAAAGTCATCTGGAAGATGATTGCCACAACTGCTTACTGCAGATCAAAATTCAATGAGTGCCAATCTCTGAGCAAAATTTGACTTATTTTCTGAGGTCCTACCAGCTTCATGCATTGTTTTCTAATAAATGAGGAAGCATGGGTGTACTATTACACACATGAAACAAAACAGCAATTTAAGCAATGGATGCACCAAAGAAGTCAAAGCATGTGAAATTTGTCAGAAAGATCATAATGTTGTACTATTGGATGCCAAGGATGTGCTGCTATACTGTAATTGCTGTAAGAACCACAACTTTGTATTGCTCTGTTCCATTAAAGCAGTCAAAAACAAGACTAAGAAAAGACAATTGTTTTTCCATCCTCATGATGAGAGTTTGGTTAGGAACCAATTAGAACATTCACATTGCCATGTTCTTTGGCCAATTCCCTTCCTTTTTGTCTATGGGAAGAGTGTTTTTTTCCAGAGGGAATATAGTTGATTACCTTCCTCCTTGAAAATCTATCACTCGAACATACGCTAACCCTCTGCTGAAGACCAAAACATGTATAAAAAGGTGAGGTTTGGCAAAGGAAGTCATACTGTATCCAGATAATGCTTGCCCTCATACATACATCACAACAATGACAAAAACCATGCGAGGTAAGATTTGTTGTCATGCCTATCTTATTTCTCTGACTTACTCCAACAGAGTTTCATCTGTTCTCAAAGTTCCTTGGTGGAAAGAAAATTTAGTCTAATATAGAACTTAAATAGTTAATTGAGGCATGTTTTGCAAGTATGGAAGAATATGATCTCCATGATAAAGTAAAGGTATGGAGAATCATTGGACCAGGTACAATGATGATGATGGAGAATTGAAAAATAAGAATAACAAGTGGCATCATTTTGAAAGACCTTCCCTCATACATGAAAAATTTTTAACTATTTTTGATGATATCCTAGAAATTGATGACCCAACTTTTGAGTTCATCTCAAAATCAGCTGAGGGCCACCAAATACAAATTAAATAGGAACTGGACTCAACTTCAGTTAAAATACATAAAATGAAGGCAATGACCCCGAAAAATATTTGAAATTCATAAGAGAGACTTAGATAATGATATGAAAAGTTCCATTCAAACTTAATTAACTTTTACTCAAATGCCTTACTGTATTGATTCTTTGATAAGTAATATTTTGGTTTCATGTAGCAATATGCTCTACATAATCTCATAAAGCTCAATTTACTCAAGTTTACTCTGAACATATCTTGACAAGCATGCGAAGGCATGCTAAAGGTGTTATTTAAATTCCTACAGTTAAAGAAGCAATAAGTTAAGCAAAGCCAAGCTTAATTAAATAGAATGCAGTTAAATGAGTATGCTCTTTAAGACTGATTTTCAAATTATGCTTAGTTTTTCGAATGTAAACTTGTAGTTTTTGTTATTATTTAATGCAAATTAAACATGAATTGTATGATTTACTACATTACTATTTTCATTTGTTACTTACACATATTTGAACGTAACTCACCATATAGAAATAAGATAATGCTGTCATGCATGACCAGAAGATTGATCCAGTCTTCACAGATTTCACCTGTGGAAAAAATACAATATCAGTGTTTAACACCTAGTTTTTCACTAATTTTATGCACTTCTAGGACTAATCATTTTTTTATTCACTACTAGCTTTTACCCATTGCTTCCTTCAGGTTGTTATTTGTGCCTCCTGCAAGTTTTTTTTGGAGGGAGAGGGGGGGCACAAATTGTTACATACATATTTTCAAAGGCAAAGTTAATTACCAACATAATAAAGCAATTAGGTAAAATTTGTGGTTATACACCTGTCTTTACTAAACAAATGATAAATTCACGCTTGAATTTTAAAAGCAGGAAAAAAGTAAAACAATTTATTAGCAGTCAAAGGGATTACCTAAAATAACATGTATATTGTCTTAACATTAGACAGGAAATGTGCCGATGATAATAGGTAAACCCTGTTTGTGTCAATTAAATGATTCTTTTATATATCTTACTTACTCACAATATATTTTGACCTCAGAATGATTTCAAATTAAGCAGGAAGTGCTTAGTTACAGCACAGTGAAATACCATTTGACTGCTTTCTCATGGCAACAAGCTCTTGTGATGGAAAGAAAAGAAAAAGCAAACTCCCAAACTTTCAAGCATTTCCATTAAATGAAGCTTGGGAAGGCCAAACTTCCGACATAGATCTTTATATAGAGGAAGTTTTGATGGCAATGTTGTTAAAATAATTTAAATTCTAATGCAAAACAACATTTATTTTAAATTTCATGGAACATATTTCAGAGGCTACTTTCCTCATTGTTAACTGAAAGCTTTGGTGGTGAAACTGACAAATGTTCCATTCACATAACTTTCTCGAGCTGTTCCATGTACAAAAGGTTATTCATTTATTCACATCATGCTAATTGGTTTTATTACTTTCTTCCTTGTAAGCAGCAGGGAAAGAAAAGGGTAAATTACACTAGTGATAGTCAAATCTTTCAAAAGCTTGTCGCTATGCGAAACAAAGTTCGGCTAGCTTTGCATGGTCCCATTTGAGAAAAGTTAAGTAGTTTAAAATTTAAACCACTAACAAGGAATATCTTGAAAATGGTCAACTCCACAAGAAAAAACATATATGATATAAATTGTGTGCTTTAACGAGATCTACATTTTTTGCATCTAAATTTCTGTCTATCTCTTATGATTTAACCATTATTCAAAATTCTACAAAACTCATCCAAAAATAGAGGCTATTCCCTGAAGATTCTAATATATACATCTTATTTATAACGTAAACATTTTTAATATACAATATTTAAATCAAAATTGTTAGAGCCATTTTTGAAAAAACAAAATTTTCAAACATTTTTCCATGTAAAGAGTAGTTTGTGGTGGGGGGATTTTCTTGGAAATCTTTGTGTTTCATTCTTGGAAGATACTACACCTAAATACCTAGTTTGGTATTTAATAGTCTTTTCATTTTTGAAATATGTCCCCCCCAACATGCCCTCCAGCCTTTTCTAAAAATACTTTTTTCACATTCAGGGGACCTCAAAACACATATTTCTAATGAAATTTTGACACCTAATTTTTGGGTGGAATACAATACCTTCTCTAGCTACTATATACATTGTATGTACACATGTGTTGGAGAAAGTAACTAGTACAATGAGTCACTCAAGGAAAAATAAAAGCTGAAGTCTCAGTTATTTTTTCACAGGAAAACTTGTTTCCATGTGGTCTGTTTTTGTTTTGCTGTTGTGCTTTAGTTCAGATTTATGTCATGACCTTTAATCCCAAAAATGGATGGCATCTGGAGATTTTTCTACATGTTTGTATTCAATATCTAAAAGTGCTCCTTGATCCTTATTTGCAAATTCCTCTTTGTATTTCCTATATTCATTTGATTCTAATTATTGCATTCTATAGATAAATGTCAGATTTTTATTTAGAGGGATGAAGTCTTTAGTGATTGAGCAAAGTACATATTACAGTGTGTTTGTGTGTTTCTCTGAAACACAGCATCCACTAGTTGCTTAACCAATAAAGACATCCTGTCGAATAAAAAAAAAATTGGCATTTACCACAAAATGTCACAACTTCACATTTATACAGGCTGTTAGGAATATATGGGCAGATATTTGTATTAGTAATTAAGAACAGTGTAAGGAACTGCACTACATCAATATCTGCTTCATTTGCAGACTTATAATTTTACATATTATTAAGAGTATCATGTTTTCAGGTTGGTTAGTACCTCCAATTGGGCATGGCACACACAAACCATACAGGTTTATTTTCCCCAAGAGCATGAGGCCAAAGGTGTAATTTTGAGTGTACTTGCCTTGCTATAACAAATTTTATGAACAGAGTTTGAATGAATTTTGCAAGGCCAATAAACTCATATTACTAGGCCAGCAGATCATGTATTGAGGTGTGAAAACTGGAATCAAAATAGATAGTCTATACTGACAGGCACTGTTCATTTTGTGGTGCAAATAACACCAGGTAGTAAATTATATTATAGATTTATGGAAAAATTGTCAGACGAAGAGTGAAAAATACTAGTACTATTTATCAAAATATCTGAATCTATGTCCTTAACAGCCTGTACAGGAAAAACGAGGAACTTGCAAACAAGAACCAAGGAGAAATCATACAAAAAGAAAACAACAACTGATTATTGGAAAAAAATTAAGAGCTGACCACATGGGAATAAATTTTCATCTGGAAAAATAAGAACAAGTCTTCAATTTCAATGTTCCTCAGAGTAACTCATTGTGTAAGTTCCCAGAACTGCTGCCAGAGCAGACAATGCATGAACATTGTCAACTTCACCACTTCTGTTCAGTCAAGTTCATTAACAATAGAGGAAAGTAGCCTCTGAAACATACTCCAGATTTAAAGAAAATTAAGTGGAAACATAATCACTTACATTTTTTTCCTTGACCGTATCAAAGTTATTGGTTCTCTTCTTTAGAAGAGATCAACTGGTTCCTGGTGTTGGTGTTGATGGTTTGTGTTAACATTTAGTGGTAAAGTGATGTAATTCCACACAAATTTGGAACTGGGAATTCAAAATTCATTAAGTGGTGTTTGTGTTTCATAATTAAAATTGTTCCCAAGTAACCAACTCTGTCGCATATTTTGTAGAGTTTAGGAGTGTTTTGTTTGATTATGGTTGGTTGTCCATGTAGCTGCAGATTTATCAGTCTGGTTGTATTTGACAATCTCAAGTGTTCCTTTAGCCTGGTTGCCAGATTTTGTTTGATTTTGCCTCTATAATTTTGTCACAATCTGAGCATTTGATTTAATCAACTTCTGCTCTGGTGGTGACAGCAGTGGTGGCTTTTTCAGTGTGTTTGGCGCCTCTCAGTGAGAAACCAGATAAAAGATAAAATTTTTTGCACATCTTTAATTGGAGTGCTGCATGTAAGGAATAACTAATAAGTAGAAAAAAAGCATACGTTATCACAATATTAGTAGGAATAGATAACATTTTTCTTTGCATGCTTGCAGAATAGCTTCCTTTTATGCATTTCTTAAATGCATAAGTCTGCAAAAGGAATATCTGTGACCACAAAACACCTGTAAAATATATGCAGTGAGGGATAAGTACTTACCCAAAGGTAGTATGTAAACTGTAGAGCAAAGATGGCTATGCCTTCATTATCATAACTTCCTGCCACTGAACGACTGATGTACCCTGGTACGATGGCGATAAAACATGCTGCAAATAATCCAGCACCAGGCGACCACAACTCTTTTGTTAACAGGTAAGTAGAAATAGCCGTTAATCCACTGAAACAAATACTCAACTGTTATGTTGCTTGTATGAAAATCATCCTCAGTTTCCAGAGAAAAAGTGGATGTAATCATAATACTACTAATAAGTCTAGATAAAGTTGCCAAAGGGAGTAGCATTGGCAGAATTAGATAGAACAGGATGCATCGCAGTTGAGTGGTTAGACCACTTACCACTCACCATGGCTGCCTGGGTTCAAGGTGAGATTTGTGCCTGCAGTGATACTGGGCATTAAACAATATGGAGAAAAAAAAATATAGATAGAACAGGGAGAAAAACAATAGTGATGGAAAGACTTCTAACATATTGATACAGGAATCTGAAATTAGATGATAGAAATGTAATAAAAACTTGCATGAATTACCAAAATGCAGTTGGGCTTAATAATTGAGGCAAGAAGTTGAAAGAAACTGCTGAAAACATTGGTCTGGGGGAAGAAAACAATTCAAATGATTTTTGGAAGAAAGTAAGAGGAGATTAGAAGATATTGACAGACAAGAATTTTGGCCAAGCTTTAAGAATAAAATATATAGACAGATTGGGGAAAGGAAAGGTATATTGATAGTTGTGACAAACATGGATGAGCAGGATTTGCATGGATGCATTAGGAGTACTGTATCCCAAAGGTTTTAAGGAACAGTAACATGGAAGTATGAGAGTGAGAGAGCAGTGAGTGAGGGCAAGAAAAATCCCCTAATCAAAACTACCCTTTAAATGGAAAAATGTTGTTATTTTTTATTTTTGCAAAAATAAATCTAAAATGCTCATTAAAATCCAAGTATAAATATAGAGCTTTCACTTCAAAATGACCAGTCTAAATAACAGTTTATTTAAATTCAATATTAATTTTAAAAAAAAATGTGTCAGCTTAGATATTAAGGGGAAAGCTTAAAACTGATCTTGGGTTACACCCCCAGCCTCACTTTTAAATTTCAAATGGCATCCCTATATTTTCATACTTAAATATGAAAGAGTATCCAAAAAAGTATGCTTAAGACAATATGGACAGTTTGGGCTAACTGATTAAGGTAGACAGTACCCTAAAACTAAAGAAAAGAAGGTTCCTGGAGGGGTTGAGAAAAGGAAGATAAAGGCTAGACTATTGGCCCAGCTGATGGAAAAGTTGAGGAGAGCAGAATATAGAATTTTACACCCTAATGATGGAAGGGAATACATTCCCCATGAAATCTTCTAATGAAGGGCTGGATTTCAGTGAAAGGCCTTGCAAGGGAAAGCGAATATGTGGAATGGAAGGCCAAAATGACCTCTTTCATTCAGGCTAACATCCACACAGTGGGTTATGCTCTATATAACCTTGGCTTTGGAAGGCTGTATGATGGGACTTAACTTAAAGGTTTTTCTATCTTTAGCACTTTAGAAAATGAGAAACCCAGAGCATGTGTCTTGACAAGACATCAGAACACATGGGATCTGCCAGGCATTCTAATGAAAGACCTGGTGGCAGTCATGGTGAGATATGAGGTGAGTGGAGCATTGCAAGTGGTAGTCTGCTCAGTATTTCCTTATGATTCTGAGGAACCTCCACCTCCTTTCAGTAATCTTATGGATTATTGCAAGAGTAAAAACCTTTATCTATTGATTGGCTGTGACACCAATGTCCACCATAGCCTTTGGGATAGTATGGACATCAATAGGAGAGAATGCATTACTTGATTCCTGAGCTTTACAGATCTGGAGATTGTGATCATTGTTTCTTTTTACAAGTCACAGAAAATAAGTTGGGGTATTGGAGAGAGAAGTGGGAAAAGCGATACAGGTATAGCAGGAAATAGGGAGAGGTGAATGGCTAACAGACATGGACATGGAAAATTATTTTCTTATACATCAGAATCAGATATATCATGATGAGGGACCAGACAGAGCCAAAGGCAGGAAGGCGCAGATAGGAGAGATTAGAGGACAAAAGAGAGAAGACAGATAAACCATGGATTACAAAAGTGAAAACAAAAGTAAAGGGCAAGAAGGAAAGTTAAACAGAGAGTAAAGAGTGAAAAGTGAAGGAAAAAGAATGGAAAAAGCATTAAACAAACGACAATTAAATAGTGAAGACTAGAAAGATAAATGGGAAGGAAAAAAGGAAAAACTGGGAAATAAAACAGGCACATGTTGAAACCCTAAAGTGTTAGTAATTGGTACAAAATGTAGGGCTTTCCAAGGAGGGTCCCAAATACTAAGAGTAGCCCAAAAGTATGTATTTGATTAATACTGAATAAAAACTCACTCACTACATGCATTCAACTTCTTTTTTATTAATTTTAAATGGGTTTTCATTGGGAAACTCGCACACATTCATGTTTGTATTTCTAGACTCTATAGAGAGTAAAGAATGATCCTAATTTAAGAAAAATACCCACCACATCTGGGAGGTGTACCTGAGACCTCTAGGTTGAGAAGTCAGTAAAAAAAAAAAAAAAAAAAAACCAACAACAACAACAACAACCCTAAAATAATAACTTTCTCATATCTATAGTAAATACATTGGTTCTAACTAGTTTTATTTTATATTATCTTGTGTTTTCCCTAAAAGCAGTATGACCAGATAGAATACAAATGGTCTTCCAAGCACAGAAAAAAATATAAAGTTGAAAATGAACGATGAGAGCTTTAACAATTTTAAAGCAATACACTCATATTTATACACAACATAATACCATGATTTATAAAAAGACCTACCTGAAAACTGGAGCTAGAAATACACATATATCTCTGATATGAATTGGAATATTCAGAGAATGAAGTATATAGTGAATACTGCCAGAAGTGAGCATCAAGCCAGGGTACACGGTACCCCCAACAATACGGCCAAGAGGGTACCATGCTCGCTCATCAAACCAGTTTAAAAAGTTATATATACCATTTTTCACCATATACGCTGTTGCACGGTAGTTAAACCTGCAAAAAAAGAATTCAACATGTAAAATTTAAATCACTAAGTCACTATTAAATGATTTATAATCTTTTAACATCAAAAGGCACTATTCTTCCCAACATACATAAGATATGGGTTATTATGAGTATTTGAATATTTAATAGAAGTTGATATAAAATCAATATATTGTTATTATCTATTACTAGATTAATGGGAAGTATTATTACTTAGATTGATATGCTTATGGCAAGCAATTTCCAATCTCAATCCCTAGAAGACTGAAAAGAATATTGGGATATGAAAATGTTGAAAAACATACAAGAACTAACTTGCAGAGGTGACTGACTTTTCAACCAAAGTTACATAGATTAGAAAATATGCATTACTTCACAGCACATATATGTAAAAACAAAAAATTCAGGTGTAGATATTTCATGGTATTACCATTCATATATAATCGTGAATTAACCACAGAGAAAGCACGGAAGAAGAAAAAAGAAAAAAACAAACAACAACGATAATTTGTTACATTCTCGCAATGTTCCTTAACCATTCTTCAATGAACTATTCTTGCAAGAATTTATTCTTCCATTTACTTCATGTTAATCATTATTCAATTTTTTTTTTTTTTTTGGTAGCTTAATGTCCTTTAACCTGGTTGGTCATATTGGACGATGAATGAAATTGGTGAAATGATACTCAAATGATCTCGGGGTCCATGGAGCTTAAAGCTACTCAACATTTGTCTTCTCAGGATAAGGGAAAGCCCTGAAAAAACCTTATCCGGGTAACTCACCCTAAGCGAGATTTGAACTCAGGACCTGTTGAATATGAGGCAGACACGCTACTACCACAATACCCATGCAGATGATTAAAATTTGTAGAAATTGTGTTATTATATATTTCCTTGAAGATATAATGGAAATAGAGGGAATACATAGGGTTAAGTAATAGTCAAATCTTATAAATGATGGTTGTTATGTGTATGCTTTGAAATTCTGTTCACTTTGCTGCAAAAGTCATCTGCAATGAAAAGGTCTTCAGAGGCCATTTCCATAAAATTCAAGATATACATTTGTCATATAAGAATCTTGATATTCAGTATTTTAATCAAAATTGTTATAGTAAGGGTGATTTTCCTCAAAATCTTCTTGTCGCATCCTTGGAAGATACTTAAGTTTAGTATTTTACCAACGCTTCGTTTTTGAGTTATGTTCAGACTCACATATGTACCTTTTCCTAAAAATGCTTTTTTTGAATATATGGGATCCAAAAACATGTATTTCCAGTGAAATCTTGGTATCAAATTTTTTGGGTGGAGTATCTGTGTACTACGTACAGGAAGAAGAAGAAGAAGAAGAAGAAGAAGAAGAAGAAGAAGAAGAAGAAGAAGAAAGAGGACTTCAATGGTTAGTTCCGGTAATTTCAAGATAAGCATTTTATTTGCCATTTAATGTCTTAAATATGTAGTACTTTAATCAAAATCATGAAAGTTGGTTTTATAAATTCAACATTTTTGTAAAATGTTTCATTTAAAGGGAGTTTAGAGTGGGGAGGGGGATTTTCTTGAAATCTTCATGGGGTATCCTTAAACACCAAGTTTGGTATTGGTAATGTTATGTTAACATTTTATTATTACAGCCAGTTGAAAAATTCAATGCCAAAATCAGGATTTGAATACAGTTCTGTTTTCCATGCAGTTGCTCTAATCATTTAGCTACTGTGACATTCAATACTCAGTTCATTACCTAGCATGTCTCTAACTTCAGAGAACACCTTACTGGCAGCTAAAATATTATAAGTACTTAGTATGCGGATAATATTCACTTAGTTATGTTAACTATTGGGCATTTTAATATTATCAGTATATGTACGTAAAAACCACACAAAATAAAAACAAAATGTATATCTTGTTAAAGTACACAAGTTAATTTTTTTGAGTTAACCTTTTCTGGGATATTCCTTATTATTGGTTTATATTTTCCAATACTTGTACTTTTCTCAAATGAGTAGTAGTCATTCATTTTTTTTCTCCTGGCCACAAAGTGAAACAAATTTCAAAATCATCAAATAGCAACTAGCTGTTAAAAGATTTGACCACTGCTTTAGCCTAGAGTATTGCCTTATTCTCCTTGTACATACAAGTAAACTAGCAGTAAGGCCATTTCTGCTAAAGTTTATCTCCATTAGCATGAAATAGAGAAATAAGTTTTTGTACAATAGTGCGTTGAATAGGCAGAGTAACTCATGTGAATGCATCAGAGTTTATTTGTGTGACTTTATTGCAACATATACCTTGTTCTCAACCAAGCTTCAAAACTTAGCAAAAACTTCTTTGAGGATTGTGCAGCATTTGATACACAGCCCTGCAATACTAAAATATTCTTATTTTTCACCATGGTCAACTCCTTCAAAAAATGTCATGTTGTCTACCCACCAATGTTTAGTTTTATGTGCTTTCTAGAAAGTATTCTTCATGTAGACCAGTATTATAGACAAAAACTTAGCATACACAAAATGCAGTTCTCTTTCAAATTGTACATGGCATAACACACTTTAAAAATACTTGCTGCTATTGGTTTGAATTTTTCAATATTTTGAAGTGAAACATTTCAAGTTTGCACTTATGCTCATAAATCTTGGGTATATGTGTTGCAAAATTGTATATTTGAATACACATATGTACATAATTTACACAGGTATTTTAAGACCACCAGAAAACTTTAAAACACAATCTAATCTAATCAATTGCCTTAAGATAAAATCTTAATCCTAATCTAAAGAGATTACAAAGAATGCAAAGTACCTTAAAACATACATTATGGCATAGTTCCGCATGCAAAATAAAAGAGATCATTATTATCATTAGCCATAGCCATTCAAAAGTCGCCTAATTTCCTTAAAGTGTTATTAATGTTGTATGGATTAGTTTTGGAAATACCAACAGCGTGCCTTGTTAGCCAAAGGTTTTTTTCCCCTTAATCTTTGAATTCATTGCTTTACAGACATCAAAGCACATATTAACAGGTTATTTTTAGATAACTTAGTGTTATTTTTTTACTACACTGGCCTTTAACAATAAATTTGTAACTAATACATTAGTTTATTTCATTATTGGAACAAAAAACAAAATTCATGCAACTAATTAATATAACCCCATCATCATCCATGTGTGTGATAACAGTGAGCCATCCCCATCCATTACATAGGCACATTTGACTGCAGTTGTTGGAATTGGAACTCATGATGTTCGGCTTTGAATGAATGGTCAGTCCATTGCATTTTGCCTTAATAATCATGCCTTGAATCGCTTACAATAAAGTGCATAAAATTGGTTTGGGTATTAACGTAAGAGGAACATATGCAGCCAAATAGTTTTGTGCAACAAATGATTAAAATGTTAAGAATATGTTGGAATTCTCTATATTCCCCATAGATTATTTTGAGGAAACATTTGGTAACCCTTTCTTTAATGTTACACAGCTAGAGGCTGAGTTTTTAGTTTCATTTTATTCTGAAGTTTAGGAAGATGATATGTGCTTGCTAGCATGACTGTCAACTGTTTTCCAAAGCTGAGATTCACAAATGAATTAGACACTTCCTCTAATACCTTCTAAAGATTTGAAAAAAAAACTATATTACATTATAATAGATTTGGTCGAAATGTATCCATACATTTAATGTTGGAACCATAGCTTACTCTTAAAGCCTTTTGCATTATGAATTAAATTAGGTTTTTAACTAAAATTACAATTAAAGTGTATTTGAAAGAAAAATAAAAAAAACAAAATTTTAAATGTATAACTTAATGGCATTTTTATGTTTGTCATAAACAGCATATTATTAAATGTATAGTGGCTTAAGATTTGTGAGAAAGACTTTTTTTCTCTGATAAGCAGTTCTCATTGCATTCACAGGAAAACCATATTTTCAAATAGTCAGCACTTCTTGGCAGCAAGACTACAATTGCTGATGAGCAAAATGTAGTTAATAAGCATGTGCATCTGCTTAGGCCAAATATCTTTGCCTCCTGAATCAGTGGAAGTTTTTCTAATGTCATTGCCCTGTGTAAAAGTGAAAACAACTAAAAGTGCAATAAAACTTGAATAACCAAGATAATAAAGTATGGAAAATTGCAGTTATAGAGCATCTTATTCCAAATAACCAAAAAGAATATGTCACACTCACATGATTTTTTCTACCAACTGTCATTTGTTTTTCTCTCTTTTGCAAAATATTGCTTTTTCCGCTTATCTAAAGCAAGAGAGATCACTGGAAATGTGCATTATGATGTTCACTGGATTATATTTAAAACAAATCATTTTTAGAAAAGGAGAGAGAGAGGAGAGAGAGAAACTGTGTGTTGGAGGGAGGGAGCAGCATAATCGGTGGAATACAAAACTTGATGTTTAAGTTCAGCATCTTCCAAGGCTGTGGCATTAAGTTTTCAAGAAACTCCCTTTATTCCAAATTATTTCCTATATGGAAAATTGTTAATTATTTTTTATTTTCTCAAAGAGAGCTAACAAGTTTTATAACAATATCATAATATGCAGAATGGAGATAAATTTAGCAGAAATGGTTTTATTACTTATTTCCTTGTATGTCGCCATCCGAGAAGTAATAGTTACCATGCTAACTTCATATACTCAAGGTCGCAGGTTCAAACCCAACAGAGGACGATGGATTTTTTCGGGCGTAAAAATCCTTAGCATGGCTTCCTTCAGAAGGGAAGTAAAGCCGTTGGTCCAGTGTCATAAGATTTACGGCATGTAAAAGAACCTCAAGCCTGAAAAAGAGGCCTCTGAGCAAAATTTCATGCCCAGTATTGAATGTAATGCCGAGAACCACAGCAGTTAAAGAGCGTCCATAAATAAAACTCAATTTTATTTCCTTGTATGTACAAGGAGAATAAGGCAATAAACTAGGCTGAAGCAAGAGCTGGTCAGTTTGCAATGGGTTGAAATTTGTTTCTTTTTGCATGACCAGAAAAAAAGAAATGAATGACTTCTCATTTCAGAAAAGTATAAGTACTGGAAAATTTAAACCAATAACAAGAAACATCTCAGAAATGGCTAACTACAAAAAAATAAAATGAAAAGACAAATAATAATAAAAAGGCATAATTGTGTGCTTTAATATGATCTACATTATTAGTGTTGAAACAGTTTGTCTACATTTTACAGTAAATCAATTATACAAAAGTCATCCAGAAGGCATATGACTTCAGCAGCTATTTCCATAAAATTTTATATACATTTTGCATGTCATGCAACAGACATATGGTATTTTTAGCAAAATTGATTGAGCTGTTTTTTAAAAAATAAAAATATTCCAAAAATGTTCCATGTAAAGAGTAGTTTGGGGTTGGGGGATTTTTTCAAATATGTTCATCAAGTTTTGTATTTAAAGGACTTTTCATTTTTGCACATGCACAAGGGACCCCAAAAGATATATTTCAGTGAAATCTTGACATTGACTTTTTGGATGGAATGCAATAATTTTCCAACTTTCTATTATGCAGTTGAAAAAGAAAATCTGGCATGCTGCATTAACACAACTTTCTCTACCTACTTTTGTTTATATTTTTAAATATCTTTTCTACATATTAACCTTACAAAAGTTCACTTTTCATCTACTTCATGTTAGCCAAGATAAATATTCACAAAACAGATATACAACAGGCTGAAGTGATAGTCAAATCTTTAAATGTTTTTTGCTTTATGCTGCTTTGAAATTCTATTTTTTTTTTTTGCAAGACATAACAAATTCAAACTAATAAGAATAAATATCTAGGAAATGCTAAAGCTACAAAAAAAAAAAAAAAAAAAAAAAAAAAAAAAAGAGAGAGAGAGAGAGAAAGTATGTGTTTTAACAAAATTTGCAGGTTCCTCTTGGTTTAGAGCAATAAAAAGAACTGATGTGTTCCATTCACATGACTTTCTCTACATTGCTGTAACAAATTATTGTTAAAAAGCATATTCTTCTATCAACTTTATGATAATCGAGATAAATCTTAGCAGAAATTGTCTCAATTACTTGTTTCCTTGTAAGTAGAAGGAAAATAGTGAATACACTAGGCTAACACGATAGTTAAATCTTTTAAAAGCTGGTTGTCATATGGTTGCAATCTGTTTCTATGCAGGATCAGAGTTTACAACTTTTCACACGAGAAAATGTTAAGTATTTTAAATCTGAAATGAATAACAAGGAATATCTCAGAAAGGGTCAATTATACCAAAAAAAAAAAAAAAAAAATAAAATAAAAAAAAATATATATATATGAATAAATTGTGTGTTTTTAACCTAATCTACATTCTTTGTGTAGTAAGTTTTTATCTACCTCTTATGGTTTACCAATTATGCCAAATTCATTCACAATAAAGAGGTCTTTAGAAGACATTCCCACAAAATTCAAGATATACATTTTATTTTCCATATAAATATCTTTCATATATGATACTTCAATCAAAATTGTTAGCCATTTTTAGAAAATCAACATTTTCGAAATTTTCCATGTAAAGAATAGTTGGGGTGGGGGGATTTTTTTCAGATTCTTTGTGTCGCATCCCTGGTAGACACTTAACTTAAATACCAATACTTTTTGTTATTGAGTTATCGTGTTCACAGACACACGGACCTTTTGCTGAAAATGCTTTTTTTGGTTACATATATTTCCGGTGAAATCTCAATATTGAATTTTTGGGTGGAGTGCAATACCTTCTCTATACACTATGTACATAGTATGTGTAGAGAAAGTAAAAAGGCAAAGTCAATTTTGTCAGCTAACAAGGTTATGGTGAGTGTTTTCTGGGATGCACAGGGAATTATTTTTATTGGTTATTTGGAAAAGGGTAAAAGTATCACTGGTCACTACTACTATTACACAACTTACTGCAACATTTGAGTTGTGGGGTGAATGGATAAAGACCTCATTTGGCAAACAAAAAAAAATCTTGTTTCATCACAACAATGCTCTGGCCCATCGTTCAGTCATTTCAATGGGAAAAATGTGTGAATTAAAGTTTGAATTGCTTGAACATCAACCCTATTCACCAGATCTAGCAGCCAGTGACCATCACCTATTGCCAAACTTCAAAAAATTTCTTGGAGAACAAAGATTTTACAGCAATGAGGTGGTCATTGATGGGGTAAATAGCTATTTTGAGGACCTTGATAAATCGCACTACAGAGATGGTTTAATTAAATTAGACCAATATGACAAATGTATTAGCCTTTCTAGAGATTATGTTGAGAAATAAAGGGGGAAAAAAAAAATGTAATTGAGAGGCCCGGGACCTATCAGCCGACCCTCGTACATACTTTTTTAACAATATTAGTGGTGTGAATTTCCACAGAAAAGGAAGTTATGGTAATTCATTTCAATTCATCAGCAGTCTTAATTTTATTTCTTCCTACATTTAAATAAATATAGCTTAATGTTGTTGCTTAGAGCTTTGCTACATGCAAAACACAACGCAAAAGAAAGAAAATCAGCAAGGGTTGCATTATGGATTGACCTACACAGCAAAGGATGAAAGTTGTCTACTAAGACCAATTACATGTTTGTTCCCCATGTGCACACACTGCACTCTCGACTATGTTGCCAATTCTTTTGGAAGCAAAACATGTGTTGCCAATAGTTGTTCGCTTTAATCCAGATGAAGTTGAGTTTTGCACACTTGTGATTTACTGTGTTATAATTATTCTTATAGTTGCAGTTATTAAGTTTACAGCTTTCATTGTTTGCACAAACAGATAGCAATTATACACAATAATGACAAGAGCTGGTAACACTGCTTAGCTCAGTCATACAAATTGTCAGATCCGGGGGATACAGCAACAGCACTATAAAAGAACCTTATGGCTGCTAAAGAGGCCTCTGAGCAGAATTTTTTTTGGTAGTGCTTAATGCCCACTTTTACTACTCTGGCACCGCTGGTGATGACACTGATGATGGAGCCCCAGTGGAATGAGATGGTGGGGGAAACTGGAGAACCCGAAGAAAACCCACCACAAATCTTAAGTGCAGTTGCTTGGGATCGAACCCAGGCCATCTAGGTAAGAGGCGAATGGTCTGACCACTCAGCCACAGCGCGGCTGCTCTGAGCAGAATTAAATGGTCTTTCATACCCAATAAAGAAATAAAACTCAATTTACTTTAATAGCCAGCTCACATAATTGAGGGAGCCAGTCAGAAATTCATGGGGGACAAATAAGTAAATTGCTGAGTCACAAACCACTATACAGATTATTATGATTACCTATGAAGATAAAAAAATAATAAAACATCCACAGTATCTTATCATTGTTTTAATTTTTTATGATAAACTCAGAGCATAAAGATATGTGCGCACAAAGTATTAATGAACTGTTTCAAACTGTTCCTAAGATATTAACCTTTTTATTTGCAAATAATCACTTTTTATATGCTAATATGAAATTCTCCTTGGAGTCTACAGTTGTTTATCACATCTCTTCTAAAATATTTACATTCTAATTAGTATGCAAATCTAGAGAAAATATTGCATAGCATTGCTTAATTTTAATTAAGAGAAAAATATATGTATATACATCTTATTGAATTTTTCAACTCCTTTTCAGTAGGAGTTTTAGAAAATATTTAATTGAATTACTTAATAATTTTAACTAGTACACATTCATTTTAAAATCCTTAATCTCCAAAGCTCTCCTGAAAATTTCAAGCAAATAAGTTATAAGCTGTTGTCAAGGGCATTTTCTGTACAGTAAAGGTGTTGTATGTTGTCCAAATTGAAATGGTTAAAAATACTGACTATGATTATCCATAAAAAAGTTAATGCTCTTAAGTAAATGTGTTGATTATAAAATGCTGTAGCCCACTCCAACCTAAGAAATATTCACATATAGAATATTTGTCACAGAGTGTCAAAATGATACTCTGTGCTCAACTATACTACCAACACATATATATATATATATATATTTTTTTTTTTTTTTTTTTACATCCACAAGAATAGCATAATTTTTGCCTTCTCCATAGGATTTATAGCAAACCACAGAGACATTCTATACCCTCTAAACCAACTTAAAAGAAAACAAAAGTACATTCAAAGACACATTTTTCTCTTCTCTTCCAAATAGCATATATTCTTCGTTTGTGATTTGCTTATTTGATTGAGAAATGCAGATACACAAATGGTGTACTTTTAATGTAAGAAAATGGCATGCAGCTCAGGATGTGAAACAGAATGTACATCATATCCAGCCATAATCTGGGTGAGAAAATATACAGACTGGCTCTTATGGTGGTAAGTGGATCACAGCATCATAAATTAAATATATCCATGTGGAAATATGTGTATACCTATATTTTAAACAATGTATATTGCAAAAACAAATTACATTAATTTATTTACATACACACAAACCTACTAATCAACCACATATGAATGCATTATCTGCAAAGAGGAACTAAACAATTATGAAAGGATTTGGTCAAGTTTTGGAAATACAGTCAGGTAAAGAAAACACACACAGAGATGTGAAGATATCGGGTTAGTTCTGTTTTCATTATGCAATTGTACATTTCCACTACTGCTTTCCGCTCACTCCCATTGCATCTCAAGTCTTGATGATGTCATAACACATTATGGTGTCCTCCTCCGTTTTCGTATCATGTTCGAGTAGTAGCCTACCAGAGGGTATGTTCATTTCACTCGCAAGCTTTCGTAAATACATTGAAAATTACTAAAAACAAATTACATGAAAATCAATTTATTTACACACACACTACCTTGACCTAACAGAGTATATGCTCACTTTGCTCCAAGCAATGGTGAAAAAACTGGAAATCACTAAAAATAAATTACACGACAATTAGGTTACTTACACCACACTAACCTAGGCCTTGCGACAATTTCTTTGGCGTCAGAAACATTAGTGCTCGAACATTCACAATCACAAGTGTACAAATGGACAGGGCTGCATTCCTTTTACTTTCTCTACATAGGTAGAAATGAATGCTTTTTTTTTTGATTCAGGGAGACCTAAAACATTTCTGGTGAAATCTCGGTATCAAATTTTTGGGTGGAATACAATACTTTCCCTATACACTATGTACATAGTACATTCAGGGAAAGTAAAAAGGGTACTTATAGACTACAAAACATCCCATATTGTTCAATATGGCCTACCAGGTTAAAGGGTGTTAAACGACAATAAATAAATTAAAAAAAAAACTTAGTGTTTCACACCCTTGTGTGTGAATATGAATTTTTCATTCCTTATTATGAATAGCTGGGACTGAATGAAATTAACATTATAAGGGGTAGAGAGGAGGATTCACCATAAAAATCTTCTATATTATTATACAATCATTTCATGTAGTATGGGGGGGGGGGGAGAAAGTGAAATTAAATAAATTGTCATTCGGATTTAAAAAAATTTTCCAGTGCAATGCTGAAGAGCCAGCACAAGTTTACAACTTAGAAAAGAAAGTTGAGAGGAACTTGCTGCTTGATGGACTGCCTTCCTCACTCTTGCCTCTCCTGCTCTTCCTCGCTACCTCTGTCTTTTTGCATGCTGTCCACCTGCCAATTACTCATCACCAGTCATCGTCACTGTTAGGGAAACATGCTCACCAGGGGCGTAGCATCAATGAATGTGGCTAATTCACTATATTCCCTAGCAGTTTACCTTAATTTACAATTTTCTACTGTATTAATTCCATTGATGTAATCCTTGAGAAGTATGTTTTGAATTTGAACAATGTTCTTCCATGAAACGCTGTTCAGCAGATCACACCAGTCAAGGAAAAAGATCAGACAGATGCATTCCCTTCAAGGCGGCTGCCAATCTCATCAAAAAATGTCTGTACACAGTGGATGTAACATGGAAGCTGCATCTTGGTTGATAAGGTTAAGGTGGTTTAAAGTGAACTTACTCATTATTTTGCTTCACATGGAAGTTAATTTTGTACTTTTAATTTCTTGTAAACTTATTGGATTACAATATGCAGTATTTTGGACAATAATTGTGAGTGAACATGTAAGAAAAAATACATGAAGTAAATGAGAGCAAAGTATGTATATAGCTGAAGTAATGTCAGTGCGTCGCCACATGGAAAGCACATGTTATAGACATATCATTCCATTTCACATAAACCAAGTGCACTGAATATGTAAACCAACTGTCCTGCATCAACTGAAGGCAAGAGAGGTTTTAGTTTTGCTGTAAAAGAAAAGAAAATTCAAGTAGGAGCCGAAACATTCTCTAAATATAACATTAAAAAGTCTGAGACATATTAATTATACAGTATAGTGCATAAAAGTGAATTGTAACTCTGTGAGCGCAAGACCCAAAATATATTGTTTTCTAAGGAGAAGTTAGTTTGGACCAGGTCATAATGTCGAGTCTGAAAAACATATAAACCAGCAAAAGAACAAATATTCCTGAAATTGCATTCTTTGGGGAGAAGAAGAAGAAGAAGAAGAAGAAGAAGAAGAAGAAAAGAAAAAAAAGAAAGAAAAAAAAAAAAACCACAGCTAAAAATGTTCAGTGAAAATTTAGTTTTGTACATACACAATCAAAATAAACATTGAACAGCATTTCATGTACATAATGCAGAACAAAACTGAGCCACACTGACACATCTCGTACAATGTCTTTTCTTTGGAGGGGAGAGGAACAAGGGCTTGTATTTCATAGCCACATCGAGAGTGCTGAATTATCTAAAAGGGAATATCATTGAAGAACAAAATATGACATATATTTCTCAAAGGTCACCTGGAAAAGTCCACTTGTGCTTCCTTGCCTGATATACAGAAAGTCCTAATTTGCACATCAGCACAGTGACAACCAACAAAATTAGCAAAGAGTTTCTGAAATATATTTTGTTTTTCTGGCATTAAGGCAACTGTCAACTACCTTCTGCAGCATGACAACCTAGGGAACTAATGAAAGATTCATTGGTTTAATGGATGTAATGCAGTATTCAGATAGAAAAGTTAATTCACCTTTGCAACATGCTTTGAATACTTCAACTGTCTGAATTAAAGCACTTGCTCTGTTTCTTTTGGTCAAACTCTTTCTTCCTTACTTTTTTTAAACATTACATTTTGAAGTGCATAACCTAAACCACATATCATGTCATAACATTGGTGCTCACTGTTTATGCATGCGCACCTGGTGAAGAAAGAAAGAACGAATGGGGGAAATGTTCTCTATTTTCAGATGTGCCTGCAGAGAACACATTCTTTTCTCTTTTGTACACCTATAGTATCTAATGCCATGGTACATTAATTAAAATATATGCAAATTTGAGAAACTTAAAAAAAATATGTAAAGGATAGTTTGTGAAGGGGAGATGCATGGAAGACGCACACACTCCCCCTACTTTTCTTTTTCACTCCCAGTTTTAATTAAAGTTGATTCTATCTCAACAAAAAGTAGTTCCACACATACATACTCGCACACTTACAAACCTTTTTCTAAAAATACTTTTCCTTTTTACTTGGAGGAACTAAAAGGATATGTCTTTATGATCAAATCTCCATAAAACATATTTTGGGTGTAATGCAGAAAAAGATGGTGAGTGAATGTGCACACATGTGCATAAAAAAAATGTCATGTTATTTACGGACGCTCTTTAACTACTGTGGTTCTCAGCGTCCCATTCTAAACTGGGCGTGAAAGACCACTTAATTTTGCTCAGAGGCCTCTCTATCAGGCTTGAGGTTCTTTTACATGTTTCCCTTCCAAAGGAAGCCATGCTAAGGATTTTTACACCTGAAAAAATCCATCGTCTTCCGCCAGGTTTGAACCCGCCACTTTGGGTATATTAAGTTAGCACGGTAACCATTACACCACGAAGGGCGACACACATGGGTATGCATGCCCTTGAAAGGTATAACTGAAAACAAACTGTTAATAAGTGCCACTTTGGTACTTAAATGAAGCATGTTCCACAGATGTAATGTAAAGGTCTTCAAGAGAACCCTTCCAACCCACTGTTTACGAAAAAATGTTAACAATTCTCATTAAAATAAGATATTTACATGGGTTAACAATTGTGAAGTGTTCTTCAGTTTGAATCAAAATATAGCTGGTAAAACATAAGAGATAAATAAATTACTAAATGAAAAATGTGGATCTCATTTTTATTTTCTCTAGCCCCATATGTAATGTACATAGGGATAGAGAAGTATTTATTGTATTCCACCCAAAAAATTTGATGTCGAGATTTCACCGGACCCCCTGAATTCAAAAAAAGTATTTTCAGAAACAGGTCTCTGTGTGTGTGTGTGTGTGTGTGTGTGAGAGAGAGAGAGAGAGAGAGAGAGAGAGAGTGAGTGTCTGTGGACAGCATAGCTCAAAAACGAAAAGACTGTTAAATACCAAACTTGGTATTTAAGTTTGGTATCTTCCAAGGAGTGACACGAAGATTTTCAAGAAAATCCCCCCACCCCTAACTACCCATTACATGGAAAATGTTTTTAAAATTTAGTTTTTCTTAAAAATAGCTCAAACAATTTTAATTAAAATACCACATATTAAAGCCATTTCTATCACAAATAAAATGTATATCTTAAATTTTCTGGAAATAGCTTCTAAAGACCTATTTATTCTGGATGAATTTTGCTTAATTTTGCATAACTAGTAAACCCAAAGAGATAGACAAAAAACTACTATACAAAAAAAAAAATATAGATCTTGTTAAAATACACAGGTTATGTCATATACATTTTATTCATGGAGCTTATCATTTTCAAGATGTTCCTTGTTATTAGTTTCAATTGTGAAGTACTATTACTTTTCTCAGACGGAAGTGTCCATTTTTCTTCTGTTCTACTCCTGGCCAAGCAAAGAAGTGACTTGCAATGACAATCACATAACAACAGTTTTTAAAACATTTGACTATCACTTTAGCCTAGTGCATTCTCTTAGTTTCCTTCTACTTATAAGGAACTAAGTAATAAGAACATTCTGTTAACGCTTATCTCAATTAGCATGTTGTAGAAAGAAGAATTATCTTTTGTAAGAAGTTTGTTTGTAGAGTAGCTAGAGAAAGTAATGTGAGTGTAACACATCAGATTTTTGTTATTTGCATTAACCATTTCTGAGATATTTGTCATATCTAGTTTGTTTAAATTGTCCATTATATGCTCAGTCCACATTTATTTGGTTCTTTTGGTCATATACCTAAAGCTGAAATTTCAAAACTAGCGAATAATGGCTCAATTTTTATCAAACCCTTTTTTATACTTCCTGTATGCCCCTATGACTACAACCTGTAATGAAAGAAACTATTTCTGCAAATGTTTATCTTGAGTAACGTGAAATAGATGAAGAAAAAACTTTTGTAAAAATATTTATATCTAGAACAGATATAACAAGTAATAGTGGGTAGAGAAACTCATATGAATGCAACACATCGTATCTCTTATTTAAAAGGATTTATTCTATTTAGTGTTTTTGGCACAAGCAAGAACAAGGCAAATGTCACATTGTAGCTCCAGGTATGTATTTAACATATGCAATTTATAAAACCAGTTTTTGAAATGACAAATCTGACCTTAATGCAACTCGTGCAGAAATTTGTGCCTTTCTTGTCTTTTACCTAAACCTCATTCTCTGGTATTAATCCACTTTTCAATAAGTTATATACTTTATCTTTATTTCAAGTAGTAGGGCTTGAGACTGGCAATTGCTGCCATTTGTACCTGGTCTTAATTATAATCAAGTATATTTTTAAAACTATGATAAATTTGCAAGTAACATAATTACTATCTTCTTATTGTAGTAAAACAACTACATTCACCTTCAGACTGAAGTTTTATTGTTTGCAAACAAATCATCATCATTACCAATGGTAGAAATGAGAAAACTGTGTAATTTAATAGTCACTATTGTTACAATATAAAAAAAAAATGCACCACATTACTTTTGCAAGGAGCCTGATATTTTCCATAGTATGACTTTACCATAATATCTATGATATTTTTCTTTGTGATTGATCCATCTTATATGACCTACTTTGTGTGTGTGTGTGTGTGTGTGTGTGTGTGTGTGTGTGTGTGTAACAGTCACTATAAAGTCAACGTTAGAAACTGAGTTAAAGATATACAATGGTGATTTTTCATGACTATATTTATCAAATTTATTTAATCATTATCTACCAAACCTATGTAGGTAAGTAATTGTCCATAATGATCTGGAACAACCAGGAAGCATACAATACAGAGAGCAAATTATTAATCACAAATTTGGATAAATATTTCATTCAAAATTACTTTAATTTTAGATATGCTGCAGTTAACATGAAACAAGCAAGAAATTTATATAAACATTTGCACAATTACAGGTTATTTCATGTTGTTCGGAAAACCTTTTAAATTAAGATTTTTTAATTTAAATTAGGGTTAATTGTAAACTCACCTTTATGTTAAAACTAAAAAAAAAATATCAGGAACTTAGGGGGGTCCTATATCCTACACATATACCTTGAAAATAATCCTATTTGGAGTTTAGAAACGGGGTTTAAAGCTCTGCGTTTGCAACTTTGGTGAATATAAAGCAATTCCAACTAAATCCAGATTGTTTTACGATATCGTTCAGTTACCGGAAAGTTCTCGTTGTTGCTAATACAATGTTCACCAATTCTAACCATTTAAAACAAAAATAATTTAACAGCTTTACCAAAACTCTTATTAAATCCACATACCTCTAACGAGGCCGAATGTAACAACAAAGCCATAACGTATGGCATAATGATCATGCACACAGATGCCTAACCTCACTGTGATAAACCTCGTATCTCTGATAGTAGTGTTCATAAACGTTTATCGATGAAACTTATAATATAAACTGAAAATACAACTCTATTTTTCTTAAAATGAACTTTATTAAGGTTTCATTTGAGCATTTATTGATAAAAATATCACCCCTCAAGGCGGTACTAAATGGCACTTACCAAGGGTCAAATTCATGAATGATGCTTTCAAATCTTATCACTGCAAATAGACGAGAAGCGAACCCGGATATCCACGCCAATAACAGAACTGTGAACGTTATTAGACTTTTCCATCCCGAGTTATTTGATATTGACGTTTTCAAGTATCTGGCAGAAGACGATACCGCCATCTTTCTACCAACAACAATCAGACACGTATCAAACCGTCTTCCATGTTGCACGGAACAGCTGAGAAATGTAAGGCCTTTTTAGGTTGCGTTGGCACTACGGCATAGAATAATTAACGCTAAAAATGTAACGATGATAAAAAGGTGTCTAAAGCAAAATCATCGATCTCCGCTTTAGAAAAATTTGCAATAGATACAAAATCTGTTATTGAAGTTTATGAAACAAAAATTTGATCAATAACTATGTGATTTAGCGTATTGATATCCGAAAACGCACCTTTGCATAATACATGAACTTTAAAGTAATTGTGGGGAAAAGATAATGTAATTCTGGCTTTCAAGTTGAAGATTTATATTTCCACTTTTCAAACATCGATTTTGATGATTTTACAATTGAGATGTAGATTTTATTTTTTGCAGTGGGAAGAGATAATGAATGTAATTGTGGCTTTCATGTTTTCACTTCTCAAACATCGGTTTTGCTGATTTTTACATTTAAGATGCAGATTTAATTTGTAACAGAACAAAGAATTCGAAGGGTTGAAAATAAATATGAATTAAAAATATATACAATAAAGTATATGAAATATTATTACTCAAAATTCAAAACGTTTCTGTGCTTTCCCTTTATTTTCTCTTTCTTTCTTTAGTTTTATTAATATTACAATACAGCGATCGCAATACAAGTTACTTTTCTATAGCACAATTCTGGACACTCTTCCATTGTTGGTATAAAAATCATTATGTCTACCTCATTAGGCAAATTTAATTACTAGAGGTTTATAAATTGCATTTTGTACTGTGACGCCAGCTTTCACTAAAGTGAATTTAAGGTCGTTCGTATAATATTACCCAATTTCTTAGGATTCGCAAGATTCTGCAGTAATTGAATGTGTTCCTGCCAATTAGAAACGCCATTTTAGTTTGCCTACTAAGTACAGTAAAGTGGGATAGTATTGTATTCCACCCAAAAATTTGATATAAAGATTTCAGGGAAATATTCTTTTAGGTCTCTGAATAAAAATCAAACATTTTTAGAAAAAAGCTCCGCGCGCGCATGCGTGCGTGTACGTGTGTATGATCAAAAGAAATAAAAAACAAAAACCCAGTTAAATGTCAAACTTGACAATTAAGTGCAAAATCTTCTAAGGAAGCGACCCTACACTGCCCCTTACAATGTAAAGTTTTCGGAACTAGTTATATTCCCCAAAATGGCTCTGACGATTTTGATTAGAATGTGTAAGGCATTTTCATGAGAAACGGAAAGCATACTGTAACAAATGTTTATATTAACTCAAAAATTACTAACAAATATACTCTTTAAATCACTGCTGCAAACATATACTCTATAACACAGCAACTTCCACTTTTTTTTTTTTTTTTTTTTCGAGTGGAGTGGAAAAACCCAATCTACAGGCGACAGAGGGGATAGCTCTGCCAAGTGTGGGGGTCGCCCTAAACTGGCAATACCCACTAAAAAAACCACTCCACCGGAGAGAAATCGGGTGTAGGAATGCTGCAGTACCGCTTGTTGCACCTGTGGATTCAAGGAGGGGGTGTTATGGCTGGCCAGAGGCCATAGCCAGGAGAGAGTGAGGGCCAGGACGCAAACATGACCGGAGCCCTGATTACGCCCTTGGAAGATTTGTGGTGAGGAATAAGTACATATTGCATGTGTATATATCTGCAGCCCTGTAACAAAAGGACGTAGTCAGTATAACATTTTCTGCCCTTTCGCGTAAAGTCGTTGGTATATTTCGTATGTCTGCAGCCCTGTAACATAAGGACATAGTCATTTAGATATTTCATTTTGGTATATATTCTAAGCTAGTCATATTTTTACAACTACTGCTGCCCTGTATGGCGAAGTAATTAGTTGTGTTCAACCCTTTAACTAGAGAGGGCGTAGTCATTTAGCAGAGACATCATTGGTTTCTCATGGCCTTAGTGGTCACCCATTCAAGTGATGGCCATGCCCAATGCTGCTTTACCTGTAATAAAACACTTATTCTTATTACTTATAAGTTACATTCTATTATCTAAATACCAGAGAAGGTCCGTTAGTGGTCTGCCAGGTCGCTGTAAAGTGGGGGTCCCTCAAACCCCTGGATCCGCCTTGACTCAGAAAGTAAGGACTTCAAGGGCCACCAAACTAATGTCGTAGACACATTCATGGGTAATTTTATTATGGAGTTCTTACTAGCGATTCTAGATATTCTTGTATATTTAAATCGGGTTCCCCCAGGCCGAGGGTTCTGTCAAATAGTGAGAGCGGTCTCTTGTGTTTGTTATTTTCTGCTTCATAGGTGCCTAGTTCTTGTATTAGTTCATTGTTGTTTCTTGCTTTACGCTTATACAGGTTGTAACTTTTGCTTTTTATGAACTGCTCAATTGAATGCAGTTTCAGCTCCTCATGAAGGAGATAAGCCGGCGCTACTGGGGGTTGTTTGGCAATTATTCTAATTATTCTATTCTGGAGTGTTTGTAATTTATGTATGTGCGTTTTTGCAGCGTAGCCCCATACAGGGGATGCGTACGTAATGATCGTTCTTATTAGCGTTTAATATAGGGTAATTCCCATGTTTAATTTTAATTGGCTGTTGAGATTGATGATGAGATATAGTCTGTTTAGTTGACCATTAGCCTTGGCTCTGACCTTAGCTATATGCCTACTCCAGGTTAGGCCTTGCTCCATGACAAGACCTAAGTAGGTCACTTGGTCTTTCCACTCGATAATTTCGCCTTGGTAGTTAAGCGGTTGTAGCAAGTTTCTGCCTTTACGGTGCTGTATTCATTTAGTGAAGACTGTAGCCTGTGTCTTCCTCGCATTTACTTTAATTCTCCACATCTTGAACCATGGTTCATGTGAGTCTAAAGCATTTTGTAGGCGAAAGTGTAAAATTTGTGGCTGAGTGGATTGTGTGGTTATAGTAGAGTCATCTGCGTATATGTACTTGTTGGTTCTTACCAATTCTGGCATGTCGTTTATGTATAAATTGAACAATGTTGGTCCCACTATACTTCCTTGTGCAACTCCTGCTCGGATTTGTTTGGAGCTTGAGACTGCATCCTCTACTGAGGTGTGAAATCGTCGTTCATAGAGGTAGTCCCTAATTAGGGCTATATCAGTGTCAGGAAATTCGTAGACTTTCAGTTTTCTAAGTAGCCCTGCATGCCATACTTTATCGAAGGCACGTTCAATATCTAAATAGAGGGCACCTGTCGATTTGTTTGTGTTGAACCCTTTGGTGATTTGCTCCGTCATTCTTAACAGTTGTGGTGTAGTAGAATGGTGAGCTCGAAATCCGAACTGTTCGGGTATAAGTATATTTTGTTTGTGCAGGTGTGAATTTATTCGCTTCAGTATCACTTTTTCTAATACCTTGCTCATCGTATTTAATAGGCTGATCGGCCTGTAGTTGATCGGTAGTGCTAGATTTTTGTTTACTTTTGGGAAAAGTAGGATTTTTGCCTCTTTCCATGCAGGTAGAAACCTGCCGTGTTTGAACGTGTAGTTGAATATTTTGGCAAGCAATGTTACTGCCCTTTTGGGTAAATTCTTTAGTACCACATTTGGTATCTTGTCTGGGCCTGGTGCTTTTCTTGCTGGCAGGTGTTTTATAATCCAATTTTATTTCTCCTGCATTTGTTTTTCGCAATTTGTTGTGTGTTCTTCTCTGACCTAAGATTTGGGCTTCATCTTCGACTTCTTGAATGAAATCGTCTTGCCCGTTCGCGGGATTGGGAGAGAATACCTCCTCTAAAGTGACCGCAAACGCTTCGGCCCCCAGTCTCTGCTACGGTGTTATTAATTTGTAGTGGCGGTATATTTGTGCGTGTGCGCGTTAAGCATTTCGCAATTCGCCATACTGTGTTTTGTTGGGGGTTGAGATTTTCGAGTGTGTCGTTCCATTGATTTCTAATGTAGGTCCTGGTCTTGTTAATTGCTAGTTCGCGCGCATGATAATATTCTGTTCGATGTATTAGATTTCTAGTTCTCTGCCATTTACGCCTGGCTTTATTTTGAGCTTTTTGCATCTCTTTTACATCTTGGGGATATCTGGCATTAATCGTGAATTGCCTTTTTAAGGGTATGCATGTTTTAATGGTTGTGTTTATGGACAGTTCTAGTTTTTGGATCGCTTCGTCCTGTTCTTCGTTCGTGTTAATTTGGAGTTCTGGTAGACAGAGATCTACCGTAACCTTGAACTCTTCCCAGTCCACCTTATTGAAGTTGTATCTTAAGGGTTCTGGTTTTGGCCTGAAGGGAGCATTGACTGTCAAGATTACCGGTAGATGGTCTGATGTCAGCTCCTGCAATACGTTTACATCCAGGTCAAAGGGGATATTATTTAATAGTGCAATGTCCAGAATGTCTGGTGTTTGATTGGGCATATGTGGTACGAATGTTGGCTCGTCTGGGCCTGTGATTAGATAATTTGTGTTATTTATGTGGTTAAGTAATTTAGTTCCTTGTGCATTAGTATTTGCGCAGTTCCAAATTTGGTGTTTACAATTGTAATCTCCTGCTGCAATTACTCTATGCCCTAGTTGCATGATTTTGTCAATGTCACCTGTGTGTACCTCCCCGGGGGATTGTATACTGACACTATGACAATTTCAGTGTTGCGAATAAAAATTGTTATTGCTGTTGCTTCAGCGTGAGTCAATATTGGGGAATTAATCTGGTTGTGTTCTACGCTTGTGTGAATAGCTACCGCAGTCCCCCCTCCCCTACGGTCTCGATCATTTCTGTATACACGGTATCCGGGGATGGACAGACGGTCTTTGTGATTTATATGGGTTTCAGTTAATAATGCAATGTGAATTGAGTGTTTTGTAATAGATCCGTTAAATCTTTAACTTTTTTGCGTATGCCGTTGCAATTCCATGTGATTGTTCTCAATGTGTCTAAATTAGCCATGAACGTGTTTATCGAGCAAATCTACCAGGTGTAACAGGACGTGGGTAAGGTTGAGTGCTGTGATGCTATTCGCCATACCTCTAACCGCAGAGCTCTGCCTTACCAGTAGTGTTTGTGTTATATGCATTGATGTTTTATTTATTGGCACACCCAATGTGCTTATGAGTTGTGCCGATACCACGCTGAAGGCTTCTGCTTCCTCTACTGGGTTTACCGATTCGGCGAGCGACTTTGCTGCTGGGGGAGTCCCAGCAGCCTGTTTTAAGGGACCTGCTTTCTGTTTTTGTGGTTGTTTACGGGGGGTCGCTCTTCCCTGATTGGTTCCACCTCAGCGCGTGGCTGAGGTTGCCCAACCGCAGAGTGGTTCTCTATGGGGGCTGCGCGTTTTCGGCCTTTGCTATTCCTGGTGAACCACTCTGAGCTTGTATGTGAAGCAGCCTCGGGGGAAGCTGGCGTTCTTCCTACTCTTGGGAGTCTAGGAGGCTGCTCTCGCGTGGATTTTCCACATGCTGCGTTATATGTGGAGCAACCGCGCCAAGTTGCTCCATGGCCCTTAGCGCCACATAAAACGCATGTACGTTCCATAGGGGAACTGTGCATGTACCTGAGTACTGGGGTCCTGTACACTTAGCGCAGATCGGGGTTGGGGACCTACATTCTAGCTTCACGTGCCAGAGCTGCTGGCATCGTGAGCACTGCTTGGGCTCTGCGATCGACCTATAAGCTTCTAGAATTTTCCTATTCTCTAGTGTATCCTGCAATTCTATCAAGAACATGGGCAGGGGGGTCCTATCTCTGTTGCGCCTTCGCATCTGTACAGCCCTAATGGCCTTGAAACCGCACATAGCTAGGTCTTCTATTACCTCTTCTCCGGTGGGCTCGGCGTACAGCTCCTTAATCACAAAACGTGCGGTTCTTTCTTCGGGGTGTGCTATTAGATAATGCTGTACGCCGTTGTCTTTCAGATATTTCACCATCAATTGGTAATCACTGAGACAGAACGACTTTATGGCAAAGTCACCGGAGACACGCGTCTGTTCAGCAAGAAGTTTGTGAGTTAGAGGGAGTTTGTTAAGCTGTTTGATTAGTTGGTGGAATTTCGCGGCCTGGTTTCTGCTAATAAATATTGGCGCCAAGTTTGACCTCTCTACCTGCATAGCGGGGGGTGGTGTCGTGGGTGCTGAGGTTGAGGGGGGTGATGGGTTGGGTCCGGCTGGGGAGGGAGTCACAGGAGAGGTTTCATTAGGTTTGTCGTGGGGTGTTGGGCTAGAAGAAGTGATGGTGTCAGGTTCAGAGGTTGGAGGGGGTGCGTTAGGAGGTAAGGTTTTTGGGTTCGAAGCGGATTTTGGAGAAGAAGAAGAAGAAGAAGAAGAAGAAGAAGAAGAAGGAGTAGTGGTTTTAGGTTTAGAAGCCGGTGGAGAAGGACGGGAAGGAGCAGAGGATTTGGACTTGGTCCTAGTGGTCATGGTGGGAGATAGAGGTTTGGTGGTCGAAGTAGTCCTACCTGTCTTTGCCATAGCTAGAAGAAAATAGCAAATATTAATAGGCTTTAAGGTGATGAAGAGAGAAGTTGAAAGATTATAAAGAGGAAAATATATAGTAGAAGAGAAAGAACAGCTAGCGAGCGCTAAAAAGCACGGGGAAATAGAGGGTTGGACCTCGGAGAGGCGCTTAAGCTAGTCTTGCGACTGCTTGCTGTAACCTTATTCCCCTACCCGTCTAAACTGCGGTAGTGCAATGCTCTGAGAGCTTTAGGCTTTGGTTGCTAGAACCGCGGCAATGCCGAGCCGAAGGCTTTGGTTAAAAACCACGGCAATGCCGAGCCGTTCCAGCGGTGGCTACTTCTTTGTAGCGGACTTCTTCTTCAACTGGAGCTTCCCTGGTAGATGTCGCCTCGTTGAGATCTCGAAGCGAAGTCTTAATTGCCATTATTTTTTTAATTTTTGACGTTGAAATTGCATTAATTTTACCTGCAGTCCTTCCTCCTTTTTATACATTTTCTGGAACCTTGGTACCAGGTACGTGGCATCGAAGCTTGGAGAACAATCGGTAGAAGCGTTTCCGAAGGTTCCTGCTACACCCTCTTCCGTGTTGTTTACGCGTCCCAGTTTTGATAACTCACATTTCAACTCCCGCTGCATACCAGAGCAAACATAAGAGATCGCATTGTCACAATACGTTAAATTTTCTGGGGAAAGCATTTGTAGACTACTTCCATCTGAAGAAAATATACCCTGCTATTACTTCATATGTTCGGTAAACATTTACTTTGACTACACAGCGTATTTATTCATTGTCCACGGTTGGGACGTGCTTACTAATGTTGGAACTGTTTGGTTGGTAAGAATTTTATTTTCATATTTTTTACCGATTTCACGCACTTAGAACATTTTCATGCGTGATGGACCGAATGCGACTTTAGGTGTTCGATTATTTCTCGCATTGTTTGATTTCTGATAATGGTATAAAATGTTATGGCAAATAATATTCGAGACTAAAATCATGTGATATGCGTTCACATATTTTAAGTCTGTCAACATCTGCTAAATGAAACGCTACAACGAGTGGCATGGTGATATCTGGATTTTCGTTGTAAACTATTTTCATTATGTTGAGCTTTCGTGTATTTGGCGCAGCATAGTTTTCTGCAAAACATGATGGCCTTTAAACGGGAGCACTCTCCCTTCCACTGGGCAATAATCATTAGCAACAAAAGATGAGCCTGTACTAGGGGCGAGAGACAACGCCGTAAAACCTCCATTTCCTGGAGGCTCCTGTAGACCCTGATTCCAAGTCAAGAATCGCGCCTCAGTTAGGGGACTAGTAAGTGAAAGACTTGGAAACATTGAAGGCTGGTTTCCCCAGCCCCACACTTCCTTATCCCAAACTTTAAAGTCATACAGCCTTTGGAGGAGGATTGGGGCAGGGTTTTAATGCTCTGAAAAATACTGTACTTATTAAAGTGTAAGTTCAACCTATTAGAAAATGAGAGCACATTTTGGCATCAGCTAGGAGTTTGTATCGGTCAAATTATTTAAGATAAGATCGCCACATTATTCTTAATCTGACCACGAAGCAGAACGCTAAACCGCTAACCGTAGACAAATTTTGAGGGACCTAAGTCATAATACATGGCCAAGAGGTTTGTAAAGTTAAACCCGAATGATCCTTATGTGTGGAAGAATTACATATTTAGTTTCCGAAAAAGATTTCTATTGTTTAAACAGCAATACAAAAACTCCGAAATCCGTTCTGTGTCAAAGTAAACTTTTACCAATTTCCGAAACTTATATTTTTCTCAATTGAGAAGTCTAATTTAATTGAGCTTTATTTAAGGATGCTGGTTAATTGCTGCGGTTCTCAGCGTTCCATTCTGTATTGGGCATGAAAAACAGCTTATTTTTCTCTAAGGCCTCTTTATCAGGCCTGATGTTCTTTTACGTGCCGTAAATCTGCGATACGGGACCAACGGCTTTACTTCCCTCCAGAAGGAAGCCATGCTAAATTTTTTTACGCCCAAAAAATTAATCGAACCCGCACCCTTAAAATCAGAGGCTAGTATGTTACCGTTATACCACGGAGTGTATAAACAGCGATATTTCATTGTCCGCTTAAGTATCAATGGAGTATTTATTTTGAATGTCTTCATAGAGAATTCGTAAATTCACTATCAAATTAAATACCATAGTTTCAGTTCCACATAATTCCTACTGGAACACAGTCTTTAATTAATTTTAGTTCTACTACGTCTAATATTTCTTCGTCTTATATGGAATCACTATCAACGTCTATATTCTCATCAGTGCGTTCCATCTGTTTCTTCATCACTGATTACCATCCCATTTTCTTCAATTACAATTCCTTCAAATCTTACTCACATTACACCATAATTCTCCGAGCTTTTGTCAATTTTATTGTTCTAACTGGAACATTTCGGGTTTCTTCTCGAATTCCCATAAGATTAATCCTTTTTTACGTTTATGTTTTTCTTGGCAAATTCTATGACCTGCACTTGTAATTTCTGGAACCTTTTTAAAAGCCTCGGAAGGGTATCGAATCTTATGCTTGGCCTTTTGCTTCATGTAATGATAAATATTACCAATTGCCTCACAGTTTCACTATGCAGTGTTTTGAACTTTAGGTTTAAAAATAAAGGAGAGTAATAAAAAGACTCTTGTGTGTTCCATTAACATGCTGTGTCTAACCATTTTGCAACAAACAATTTGTACAATAACTTTTTTTTTTCCTATCTTCTTCGTGCTAATTGAGATAAACGTGAACGGAAATGTGATTTTTACTTATTTCCTTGTAGGTAGAACGAAAATAAGAAATACTATTGTATAAACTAATGGTTTATCATGTGTATATAATCGTATATGGCAATAAAATTTGAGTAAAAATCAACAACAAATATCTCGAAAATGATTAATTGAAAAAAACAACAACAAAAACAAACACTTGTGTGACTTGTGTGCTTCAACGTCCTGCATTTTTGTGTAATGATGATATCCTTTTCTTATTATAGTTAATCTGTCATACAGAAGTCCTCTAGAACGAACAGCATTTCAAATCGAATTGAAAATAATTTAATTTGACATGAAGGTGTATTAAATTTTAGCATTCTAATCAAAATCACTTGAACAAGTTTTGAGAAAATAAATACTTTCTAAATATGTTTCATGTAAAGGGTATTTTGGGGGACATTTTCTTGAAATCTTCGAGTGAATCCCCGGAATGGCTGGAGCAAAATATCAATTTGTATATCATTGATATTATAAACATCAATTAAATATTCGTTGTTATGCTATGGTGCTCATACACACACACACACACACACACACACACACACACCACAATCGGACTCTTTTTTTGTTATTTTTAATCGGAAGTTCTCAAAACATTTATTTCCAGATAAACTTATTTAATTTTTGGGTGGAATGCAATAGCTTCTCTGCCTACTACGTATATTGTGCGTGGTAAAGAAAGTAAACATTCACTCAACGCATACGAATATCCGTACGACAATACTTAACCTCAGCTGTACTCGTGGCGGACGATTCACACAACATTTTTATAGTATTTAACGCCTGGTTTTACTACTTGTGGCACCATAGGCGATGACACTGATGATGCAATGAAGATGGAGCACCGGTGGAACGTGAAGGCGGGAGAAACCGGAGAACCCGGAGAGAACCCCGCTCTGCGCCGCTTTATCCACTACAAATCTCACATGTGGTCATTCAAGTAACAGATTTGCTGTTACTTACGTTCGCAGAGAGAAGAGTAGATCCAGGCTCGCTGTTTTCTGAACCAAGGTCACTGTTCAAGATCCAATGCGTGACCTATAAAGGATTTTACTATCGCTTTATCTTAATGTATGCCCTAATTGCCCTAGTGATTACTAGAAAATATTTAATAAAATGTTTCTGCTAATGTTGGCCGAATTCATAGTCGTGACTTATACGAAAAGCAGATGCTTAAGCAATCATTACACCGTCTTAAGCTATAAGACGACATTTTGAAAAAGCATATGCTTATAGACATTTGCGCTTCATAAACCGGTCTTATACGGGCTTCAGGGAGGTGTTACTTATAAACGAGTACATATGGCAACATGCAGAGATCCATGACGTCACCATCTCTCTAACGTCCTATTGGTTACTGGGATGCCGGCAATGAGAGCGCACTTTGGTTAGTGTCTTTGTTGCATAAATCCATTATTCTTTTATGGTGGTTATTCACAAAGTATGGCTAATGCTCAATATTTCTGTTTTCTCCCTTTCCAGAGCAACTGCTGTCAAACAGTATAGGAGGAGGACAGGAAGAAGCTGAAGGAAGTGGAGGTGATTGTTATTATCAAATAATTAAGCATAAACATTTGAAAATATATTTTATTTTTTAACCACTGTTCTTATCTTTCTTTCAGAAGGTGCTGTGGTTGAGGACCAGGTCACAAAAGTTGACTCTACCCCACAAAATACTGCTGAGGGTATGTTAAATTACATAAATTATTAAACTATTACAACATGATTTTATTCACATTAAATGTACTTTTACTTTATTAAAAATGGTTTCTATCTTATTACATATTACAGGAGGTGCAATTACAGAAAGCCAGTCTTCAAAAATAGGCTGGAAAACCCCAAAAAATACTACAGAAGGTATGTTTTAAAATTGACCGAGTATTCATCAAAATGTTGCAGAATCTATTAAAAAAGATAAATTACTGCATCCATCACTGTGTATATTCTTTAGCTCTTACATTAACTTTATGATCTACAATGTTGATCCTTAGAAAAATGGTTAACATTCCAGCATATGTCCTGTTAATAACAACATAACTTTATGGCAGGAGCATAATTTTAAATTCACTACCCTGATATCCATGACTGCGCACACATGCACACACAAAGTGTAAAATCTGAAAGAGCGCTGTTTGTGTAAAGCTTTATAAAATGCACATTACATTCTCTATAATAAAGTATATATGAATGTGTGTGACTATGAGGTAGAATAATACAACTTTGAATGTAAATAGCAAAGCAAAATTCAAATTACAATAGTTTTTTCCTTGATTTACAGGTAGCATTCTATTTATGAACATACCAGTTTGTTAATTTGGACACCATAGCCTCATAGAGAGCTAAGATACCCCAAAAAAGTTAAATTTGGCTGCTTTATTATTTAATTACGGTAAAAGGTTGTAAAATATGCCATTAAAGTGCAGATTACATTCTATATAATAAAGTATATATGAATGTGTGTGACTATGAGGTAGAATAATACAACTTTGAATGCAAATAGCAAAGCAAAATTCAAATTACAATTGTTTTTTCCTTGATTTACATTTAACATTCCATTATGAACATATCAGTTTGTTAATTTGGATACCATAACCTCGTAGAAAGTTAAGATACCCAAATAAAGGTTAAATTTAGCTGCTTTATTATTTAATTAAAGTAAAAGGTAAAATATGTCAGTAAATGCAATCCAATCGTAACCAGTAAGAAACAAATATGTGGGAATTTTTATAAATATTTGATGATAAACAGGCCTTTTTCAGGTGAACAAAAAAAGAGTTGACTGTCACTGCCAATTATTATTTAAATCTAGATAAGTTTAAAACCAAAAAAATAAACAAAGAAATATTCTTTTTACTAAATTCTAAAAGAAATTCATAAATTAAATCTCTATCTATATCTTCCTTAGATAGTTCATAATAATGGAGAATTGTAAGTTTTATAATGTACAAACAAAGTAACACTGAACTAAAGTAACTCTTATGTAACAGCTATTAAAGAATTCTGCCCCTAGTTTAAATTATGTTTATTTTCAGGTTATTGCAAATACACAAAAGTTTCTGCCTTCAACAAGGAGGCAAACTTTAGAATAAAAAAGGCACAATACCTTTTAGATTTAGAAAAAGAAATTGGTGAAAAAAGGAAGACTGGGCTGGAATTAAACTGTGAAATTCTGAGGGTGAAACTCCAGAATGCTCGCAGGGACGCAGTGTTCCAAGAGCAGAAACAAATATTGGAGTTGGAATTGTTAAAAAAAAAAAAAAAAAAAAAATGAATAAAACTGCTGAAAATGCCTTTCAATAAATTCTTGTCTTATTGCTCTTCCCCTCACATTTTCTGCTGCAGGTGCCAAAGGTACATCAATAATTTCCCTACCCCCTTCCAGCTCTTCCATTTCCCAATCATCAGCAACTTCAATTCCAACATTATGCAAAACAGCACAAGCAGTTATAATTCTTGTGATATTGTGCAGCTTATTTTGTAGCTCATAGTACAGACATGGAAACCTTCTCTTCCATCTCTCGATTGTGCGTTCAACTGCACTTCTAGTTTTTTTATGGGCTGTATTATAATTGGTTTCAGCTTGGTTAGATGGTTGTGGTACAGGAGTGTAAATGTAGTGGCGTTGCGGATAACCACTATCACCAAGTAAGATGCCATTTAATTGGCCCTCACTAAGTCGTACTCTGACTCCAATGTTTTCAAAAATTCTGCTGTCATGAGCAGAGCCTGGCATCTTACAACAATGTCCAGAATTTTATCCCTGGGTCCTGCCACTATCTGGACGTTCAAGGAGAAGTATGTTTTTCTGTTTCGAAACACCTCTGCATTGTTACCTCCAGGACTTTTGATTGGTATATGGGTTCCATCAATGACACCGATGACTCCTGGAAACCCACCTTTTTGGAAAAACTGCAACTTCGTTTGGTTGAGATCTGCAGGAAAGTGTATGTACCATGAAATTTGAATTGCCAGAGTGTGCGACACCTCTGAAATGACTCTGCATACTGTTGACTGGCTGACTCTGTACAAATCTGCACAGACCAACTGCAAAGAATAAAATATTAGCTTAACATGTCATATTAATTATTTTATATGCTAGAATAAAACCTCAGAAATTAAGCTGCATTGCAATAAAAACAATTAACATGGTCTGTGCATTTCGAATATTGTATGTGGAAAAGATTCAGCGTACAATACTATTTTTTTTTTTCTTTTTATGAGCAATTATTAACAAGCTGCAAATGGCCATTTAAATAGTTATAAAACAATGTAAACCTCAGAGAATACCCCCAACTGTTTCTTTTTCACTATCGTGCTTTGAGATGTTCAGGTAAGTTATGATATTTAGGAGTTAAACTACTTTATTATATACAAATATTGGATGATTCATGCTCAATTTTATTAATCTTTTCCATAGCTACGTCACACTCAAAATTAAAATTTGCTCTCGTGTACTAATTTAAATTATGCATGTGAATACAATAATGAACAAAAACCTGCATTGTAATTATTGCTCTGTCATAATTTTAACTAATTTTTTTATCAAACAAAATGGTCAAGATTGAGAAAAGAAAGCTTTTGAAAATTTTGGTTGAATCCAACTAAATAAACATGCTTATCTTGCGCATTTCAATTATCTTTCTATTTTTATGTTGGAAATTCATTAAATTGATCTCCAAAATTAAAAAGAATTGATGTACTAATTATTAGTTTAGGAATGAAGTAAATAGGTCTGCCAAAACCAATTAACAAATCTTAACAAATTCCATCTGCTGTTTTATGGTTGAATGTGTGATATTATTTAAGTTAGACAATAGAAAGTTGCTATTTTTAGTTTTCCATAGAATTTCTAAGACAAATCAAAAGTGCATGCAAAATAGTACAAAAGGAACAGTTATAAATGTGAACCAATCAAGCTGGTATTAAATGCTATACTTGGTTAACTTTCACATTTGTCTGGGCCAGAGGCTGGCAAATTATTATGTAATGTATTTACTTTACTGCTAATGTGCAAGAAGTTTTTATTTTCTAATACATGTGGCTATTAAACGTGTGACAACAAGCCATATGAGAAATTGTATACATTGAAATAAAACTGTATTGATTCTGAATTTAATTTGGCATGGATTTGACTGTGTGTGACTTAAGATTATGCAAACAGTTTGGTACCAGTATTATGATTGCAATGTTTATTTAATTCTTAGATGCATTGCAATGTGATTATAAAGGATATGCTTAAGGTACATAATACAGAGTCGAGGATTTTTTATACAGAATTATGTTTAAGCTGTTTCAAATGTCTCTATGAGAAATTACTAGTATACCTACAAACTTTTTTCCTTAAATTAGGGCAAATATGAAAATTATAACGACGCTACTGTACAAGAGCTAAAAATGATTTCAGCAGGAAATGAAGATACCATATCCGCGTCACACTAAAATTGCGGTGCTTTTAATACATTTGATTAAGTAATAATGTGCATTCTAGACGTTCTCGGGCTTCAAGCCAGGTGATCATTACACCTGCCTTGAAGACCAAGAACGTCTAGAATGTGTTCGTCGCCAGGAAAACTTCAGATCCTATTTCAAGTAATATTTTGGGTTAAATGGAGAAATGCAATGTACAAAGCTACTATCAAATAAAAACACATCAATCGATTTGTTTCTTTTTAACGAAATCATAGCAGCATTGGTAGTAAATAGAAATAAAATAATAATTATTATTATTACAAGTATTATTATTGTTGTTGTTTGAGTATTATTATTATTATTATTATTATTATTATTATTATTATTATTATTATTATTATTTATTCGTTTTCCAGTCTCCCTATGGGTGCGCTGCCCTCGGGCATTTTTCGCATTCCTAATTTCACCCTAATTAAATTCATTACCTATTTCAGCGTTTACCCGCTACACTATGGAAGCACTGCCATTAACGTTATTATGCCAACAGCATCGTTGCTTTACCACACTGTTAATTGTGTATTTCATCTTTACCACACTACCCTATGGGTGCGCTGCCTTCCCTCCTTTTCGCAATACTAACTATATAAGCTCCATTACGCAGAACTTTGTGCGTTTCAAATTTAAACATTGGCAGCCCGACGTTACGCGGCCAACAGTACCTTAGTCGACAACATTTCCATTTCTTGGTCTAAAACTATTGTTAATGGACTTCGCGTCGTGCTGTCGACCGTGCTACGTGTTCTTGGTCTCGTGTGCTGCCAGCCGTTAGAGGGGAAGTTAGGAGAGTCCAGGATTGTATGTGGCGTGTGTCTTATACACACGTCTCGCTCGGGACTCCTTTTACTTCTTCATTTATACTTGTGTGTGATTCTATTGTGTTTTCTTATTTTTGTGTCCTCGTTGGAACTTAAGGTAAGATATCTCTAATATACTTCGAGTTTGGCCTTCTAGGAAGAGTTAGGCCCCCGCGATGGGTCGTTATGTAGGAGATGCAAGAACTATTAGTGATTAATTCTAATTCCCCCTCGTGTGAAGGTATGGAGACCGATGTCACTAGTGCCGATATTTCGATGTCGCCACCAGTTATTTCTAATTTGCAAGTTGTTAGCGTAGTGGCTCAACAGTCAAATAAGGCTGGGGTTGGGGAATGGGCCATGCCTATTGGCGTATCGACTCCGCCTCCTCTCAGGTATATTTCTTCGGATCTTGGTCCCTATTTTGCAATTGTCCGTAGCAATAGCAGGAATATCCGGGATTTCCATCCCCTAAAGATTGGTCACTAGGTTTTTCAACACGTGGAGGGAGTCACCCATGGTCATAAATATGGATATAATCAATTGGAGGTCCATTTCTATTCCCACATTTGTGCCAATCGATTCTTGGATTCGGATTTTGATGCTGTACATGATACGCGTTCGACCATTCCCTTTTATAACATTTTTGTTACAGGGGTAGTGCGCGGCATCGATGTTGATATAACTTTGGAGGAATTGTGTACCCATTTGCATGTTTCGGGGCAGTTGCATGTGTACCATGTGCACCGATTCAATCGCCTCACTCAGGAAAATGGGGCTTACGTTTAAGGCGCAATGACTGCCCTCACATATTTATCTCTACTTTCAGCGATTTCCAGTGGACACTTACACCGAACGGGAGCAGGCATGCACTAACTGTGGCAAGTTTCACAACAGGGCTAAATTCTATCGAAACATCAAACGCTGTTTAAAGTGTGGAGAAGATCATTTGGATACACAGCTGAGCTGTTTGTCAGGCTGGCTACGATGTATCAATTCTAAGTAGGCTCATGTGACAGATCAGTTAGACAAATATCCAGCATATAAGTTGTAATCCCAGATTGCTGCTAAAATAGCTGAACTACCAGTGTCCCGCTATGAAGCTTGAGAAATGGTATTGGGTCGTACGTCTTATGCGGGAGTGATGCGTATTTACACAAACCGCCAGGTTGCCAGTCGCGGGGAGGAAGATTTCCCTGGTGTTTTGGCTCCTTGGTCGGGACACAGGGGACTCTGCCCCCGACGCAAAGAGTTTCTTATACGACTCCCTCTGTGTTGACCAAACGCAAATATATGGAGGCTCAGTCGCCTGTACCAAATGATTGGGTTTTGGCCCGCTGTGCTCCACATGGCAGATGGCCTTCGGTCCCTAAGGCCGCTGGTAGTACCGTTACCCCAGTCATGTCTGTCTATGGGAAAGGACCGCCCTTCAAGGGTGCCCGTCACTGCCATTCCTCGACCTGCCGCGCGTGCGAGACTCTTGCCACTTCCACGGCCTCTCACAGGCCCTCTATGTCCCGGGATAAAGAGTTTCGGGATCTCCGCAACCTCTTCAATAAACTCTTTGCGGAAGCTGCATATCCGCTTTTACAAACTTTGATATCTCTAAAAACTCAATTCAACCTTTAAGTTAGTTCAGATTTTCCGTCATGCACGACCTTCGGCTCTTTTACTGGAAAGCACGTAGTCTTCACCGAAGATTTACTTTGCCTTCTACCACGGGTCAAGTCACATGTAATCATCCTTACCGAAACTTGGTTGAATTTGCATCATTCTCTACGCATTCCTGGGTACCAGTGGTACCGCAATGATCGCGCTACCCCGGCCAATAATCTCTCAGTTTACAGTTGGGTTACGGATATTCACTGTCCCCCACATTTGGAAGCTGTCCAGGTTGTCTTCGGCGGTCTTATATTTTTAGGTGTGAACACGACGAGTCGACACTTTACTTTGCCGGAATGGGAGGGTTATCTGACTCCTCAGTCCCATCAGTAGATTATATGCGGTGATTTCAACATTGCAAACTTCCATTTGTTCACGCCATTGCATGGCCACCGTCACCCCTTGCTACAGATCACGACGACCTCCCAGTCGACTCTTGAATCCCCATATGGCGACTCGTCATGGAGCTCCGAGACTGGCTGACACATCTCCCGACTAATTTTTTTCCCACCCCTGACATCTATGACCCGCCACACCGACACAATGGGGAGTGATCACGTTCCTTTATTCTACAGTACACGGCAACCCTGCGCCAGGGTCCAACCCTCTACCAACGCCGTCGGAGGTGGGCGGTGGATCCGGAACATTTTCAGCGCTCTATGTGGAACTTTACGGATTCTCTTTCTGAATCCGTTATTACTTACAACCAACTGGAGTCTACGTTGCACGAGTACCGCGATACTTTTCATCCCCTGGTTGAGACTCAATTGCCTAAAGTACTAAAGTTGCCTTGGTGGTCGGCGGAATGTTCCCGTCTGCTCGCAGAAAAACGTTTGGCATATACTTGATATCGACATCTTCGCACCGTGGAAGCATAATTTTTGGCTAAACGCACCAAGGCCCGCACTCGTCGACAACTCCGACGTATTAAACGAGCTGCCTGGGCGAGCTACTGCAATTCCCTTACATCATCCACCCCGTAACCTCAACTACAGCAGCAAACTCAAAGAAGGATCTTGTAGCAGCCCAATCGAATAGAGAATGTCCGGTCATTATTACAAGAATGTGTCAAAGAAATAGTCCACATCGCGTTCGGTACTGGTCAACACGTACTTGCACTCTCTGTTGACGTTTCCTCTGCGTAGACTATGTTTCTCTTCCTCTTTTACTGCAACTTTTACGGGCCATCGGACTTCCTTCCACGATTTGTCGCGTCATTACCGCGTTCCATGTTAACCACTGCTGCACGCTGTCTCCCCGCCTCCCACACAACCATGTACATTGTACATCTCATGGGTTCATTCAGCGTTCCGCCCTTATTTATACACTGTACATAGGCGATATTGTTTCGGATGTGCCGGTCTCTTTAAGGGTTCTCCAATATACTGATGATATCATCTTATACACGTGACCTCGCTGCGTTCTCGTACGATACTTCGGAAGTTAGAATCCGATTGTTAACGTGTCCTCGAATTCCTCGCTTTTTTGGGCCTATCCGTTAACCTGACGAAAACGCGAACGCTGAAACTTAAGAAACGTGTTTTCTTAAGCTTCAGCGTACGATGCGCCCTCCGAGAGTCTCACTCCGCCTAAATAATATCGACCTGCATGCGGTCACGACTACGAAATTTCTCGGTGTTTTTCTCCAACAAGACCTCCGTTTTACAGCTCATTACAAAGCTCTCCTCTCGACGTTGCAATCTTTGAAATCTTTGTTTAAGACGATGGCAGTACGCCATTAGGGCTCTTCCTCTTTGGACTTACTCCGCCTTTTTTCTCCGTTGATTTTCTGACGCCTGGAGTATGGAATTCTATTGGCACCTTTGTCCATGAAGGACCTCCAGGCGAAATTCTCGTCCTTCTTTTATCAGCTTTATAATATTATCTTTAACATACCGGGCCGTCCGCCTTAAATTTCACCCAACATTATTTTCCTACTTATGATGCTCCGTATCGTCAGTTTACTCTTGGTTGCCGCATGATTGCCGATTTACTTACTTATTTGCGTAACATTCTCTTACCTACACTGTCCCGGTTGTTGCGATTCTTCGTGATCTATCCGGTTAACTCGGATATCCTGCTACCGTTGGTCCGGTGACTTGCATCGTTTCTTTCCTTGATCACATTTACCGGACGCCGGTCCGCCCGGTTTATCTGCTGGATTGGCCGTGAAATTCCCTCCCCTCCACAGTGACCACTGACATTATATATTTTTAGGGCTCACTCATCGACTCTGACAGAGCATGGCAGGAGTTTATCTCACATCCTTGCATCCACCCCGCCCATTTCAGTTTCCGTTTCATAAACAATTGGGGTACCTCCATTATTTGGGGATCTATTTGGCGAGATATAAGACATTTCTGCAAATAAGAGGGATACGCAGGAATCAAAGAAGGAATAGCTCTTTCTCTTAGTCTGCTGGATTGCTCTGTTAAGTCCAAATCGTCGGATGTAAAGTGTTGTGAGCACGAACCAGAAGCCGGAGTAGGTTGGTAATCTTGTCTACGAATTGCCTTCATGCACGCTTCTCTAAACTCTTTCCGAAATCTACAATTCACAAACAATACAGAAACGTTCTGTTGATTATGTATAACATATTTCACACAGTATACCGCAAAAAAAAAAAAAAAAAAAAAAAAAAAAAAAAAAAAAAAAAACCGCTTAAAAAGTACACTAAACTGTGTATGGAAACTGGAAACATTTCCTTTTCCTGTTTGTTTTTCCACAACCAAACATCACACAGGTATTCACCATTATATTGGTTTAAAACATTCAGTCCAAATATACTGCTTAATTGACATCTGATACTACAAAATCTTATTTTTGGGTGCACATTTAACCTGCACATTTCAGAAGAATAGCATAAAAATATGGCGGCTTGACATTGCTTCAACAACCACAATGTATAAGGAGTAAGCATTTCCTATCTATTCTCTACATCTATGGGCGTACATGACCAACGCGACTGACGCATGTGCGTGAGAAAGAAAATGTTGGTACTGGTTCGAAATGCTGGAACTAACCTGTAGTCAATTTACATATATGGGCGATTTATTGTAAATATTCTAATGGGAATGAAGACAAGTGGGAAAAGGATAGTATTGTTGTATGAAGGCAATATGATCATTTGAAGACAATTGCGGCTTTTATCTGATCATGTTGGCGATATGACGTAATCTTATCAGTTTCTTATAATGAATCAACTCAGTGCTGAGTTAAGACATTCTTTTTGCTTCACTAGCATAATTTACTCAAAGTGGACACCATCAAGAGGTGTCAATCTGGGTACTGACTTTAACAATGAACAGGTTTAAGGTTATAACATTTGACATAACTGATACAATTCTTAAGTTTCGTGGGAATCCTGCAGAGAAATATGCCGAAATTGGGAGCCAACACGGACTTAGTGCTCACCCTGAAGAACTGGCAGTACATTTCAAAAATAATTATAGGTTTATGTCAGCAGCACATCCTAATTTCGGGCGTACGACAGGTATGGGATGGTTGAAGTGGTGGAACTGCCTTGTTATGAGGACATTCAGAGACACAGGAAAATTTGGTCACGTTCATGATTCAAAATTTGAAGATATAGGAACTGAATTAATAAACTTGTTTAAAACGGCAGAATGTTGGACTGTGGCAGAAGGTGCTGAAGATATTCTTTCTTATCTTAATAAAAACAATGTACCGGTAGGTGTCATATCAAACTTTGACGAACGTCTTTTTAGCATTTTAAAGGCAATGAATATAAATAACCATTTTAAATTTGTTTTGGCATCATATAGTGTAGGTTTTGAAAAGCCTGATGAACGTATTTTTCAACTTGCATTGAAGAGATTTGGAAACAGTGTTGCTGTGCCACATGAAGCATTACATGTGGGTAATTCTGTGGAGAAGGACTATTTTGGTGCTCAAAAGGCTGGCTGGAATGCAGCAGTATTACATGAAGAACCTCCCAAATTGAGGGAGAAATATAAAACTATTGCGCCAAATGACATATTTAAGGACCTTAAAGAACTTAAACTATTTCTAGAGAGCTAGAAGAAAGCTTTTCTTTTGAAGTTCAAACAGAGCAAGGTATTAAGTTTGCTTCTTTAATACATATTAGGAATATATGGTATAAATGAAAATAAGCTCTTCGAGCTTTGCCTTAAGTCACAATTTTTACCAAACATTTAGCTGTGAGAATACATTGTAGTTATTTATCTAATTAGGAATTTCTTTAGAGGAAAGACTGTACTTTTGTGCCATACCAGACATTCAAAAAGATGTAAATATAATTGATATACGTGATAATTGTATGATGAAAGTTAACACACATTTGAGAACTGTCTTATCATTAGGAATGGTTAGTTTTATTTATTTTTAAATTAATTTCTATTTAATTTGTCTGCTTTGTCCATACTAAGTATTATTTAAAGAGTCAGAATTAATTTAGTATATTTTATTTTTCCAGAATTTCCTCCTCGAAAAAAAAGTATAAGAAAGGTTTATAGTATTTTATTCTACATGCAGTTTATGATACTGCTTGCATTATATTTGTATATTTACTCCTATGTGAGACAGCAAATGCTTTATAGTATTCATATGTACAAAATTTATATTATATATTATTTGGAATAAATACAGTTGACAATAAATTAATGTAATCCCAAAATATCCTTTTCACGAGAGTTGATCCATCCAGTACTCAGAGCCAGATTTAACACTAATTGGCTTCAAGGACTGAAGGTGTCTTCACAAAAGAAAATTGTGAATTAATTCTTTGTTAAAAATTATACTAAAGAGTCCTTTAGCTTAAGAGGTAGGAATGCTAATATGCTACAGAAAGCTAATAAACAAACCAGAAACAGAATGTTATCAAACAGATGGAGTGTATGTGGCAGCATTTATGAATATGGGAAAGGCATTCAGACTATAGGGACTATGATATTCTGTAAGATTAATTTATTATTAGCCTTATTGCAATCTTTAAATGAAAGAGCTAATCATACACATGTGTCAATCCGGAAAGGAAGTAGAAATAGAAAGTTTGTCACAGGTATGCCTATGAACACTACTTTAAATTGAATCTACAGGGAGAATTCTTCCCAGGGCAGTAGAGATAGAAGAAGAAAGAAGAATAGAATGCACCAAACTTTTTACTTCCCTTACGAAAGAAGCCATGCTAATGATTTTTAACACCTGAAAAACTCCATTGCCCTCTGCAGGGTTTGAACCTGGAACCAGAGGTTAGCATGTTACCCACAGACATTTGATGGGTTACATAACTTTCTCTAACTTTTATTATTTATTATAGGGTATAAAAACTACTCTTACAAAAGATTATTCTCTCATTTCTTCCTCCATGGTCTGGAGTAGCATACTAGTCTCTGGTTTCCAAGGTTGCAGGTTCAAACCCATAAGAGGGTGCTGGATTATTTTGGGCATAAAAATTCTCAACATGTTTCCTTTGGAAAGGAAGTAAAGCCATTAGTCCTGTGTCAGAGATTTATGGAATGTAAAAGAACTTCAAGTCTGATAAAGAGTGTGAAAAAAGTGGTCTTTCATGCCCAATGTAGAATGGACACCAAGAATCATAGCAGTTAAAGAGCATTCATAAAAACATTCATTTTTTCATTTGAATCATAATAAATAGTAAGAAAGTGCACAAACATGTAAAGTTACAACAAAGTTTACTTACACTATATCCCCTAGTCACATTGAGATTCAGTCTTCAGCACTTAGTTCAGTCATCGATTTTTCAGTCTTCATGCATATAGTATTGCCCGCAGCTTATCCTCCAGAATGAGCAAATGCAAGTTTCTGATACTGGGTGGAAATATTTTGTGGTGGAAGCATGCACAGCCAATTTATTGGCAACATTCCACATTTGCTGGTGGATCTGGTCCAACTGCTGTCAATCATGGTACCGGAAGTGTCAGTCATTTATATCCATCCTCTTTTCTGGGAGGTCTTTGAGCAATTCTACATGTGTAACTGTGTTAGGTAGTGTCAACTGGTACTGCAGATTCTGAATCAGGAACGTCTGATTTATCAAGATGGTATGTACGTTGAGACTAATGCCTTTTTTAAGTATATGTGTTTTACTTTCTCCCACTTTGTCTTTCTTCTTCCCATATCTCTTGGAGTTCTTAGCTTATTATGGACACTATTTTGTCATGGAAGAGCCGCAAAGCTTGCTTGTGACTTCTAGATGTCATTAACAAGTCTAATGGTCACTCTAATTCTATTTTATGCATGATGGGTGAAAATCTTTGTGGTTTGAAGTGTTATTGATGAAAGAGTTAACAGTCTAGATCTTTCTTCCAAGCATTGTATGTATTCATGGGCCCTGATCTTTTCCCCTTTCCTGAATAGCCATGTGAACCACCTTTCTCTCATTTATTGATAGTTTGTTCTGATTGATTAATCATGATAAAATTTTGCAGAAATAGGTACATCGACATTGTTATAAATGCAATAGGAATAGCAATAGTCAAATGTTTAAGAACTGCATGCTATATCCTGGCCTTAAAATTTCATTAGAAACAACTGAATGTTGAAAGGACTAAAAAAACAATTCAAGCCATTACTAATGGACATCCCAGAAATGGTATGCTACAAAAAAATTATTTGAAATAAATTGTGTTTTTTTTTTTTGGAGAGATTCTAAATTTCTTGCATAGTGCATTTTCATCTACAGCTCAACTTAGGTATACCGGTTGTACAAGATTATGTAAAATGCTTTCCAAATGAAGAGGACTTCAGAGGCTTATTCCCAGAAAATTCAAGATAAAAATATGTCATGTAAGTATCTTTAATATATGGTATTTTTAAACAAAATGTTAAGAGCCAGTTTTCAGAGAGTCAAAAATGTTGAAATGTTTCTATTTTCAGTAGAGCCCTGATATTTCTAGGTTCCAAGTACTTCGAGCTGGATTTAAGAAATTAAAATTAGACATAAGACTAGAGTAAAATCCCATTTTTTATGTGCTGTCCACTTGCCTATTTTATACACTTCCGAATGTGTTACATTTTGAACTTTCTTTCAATTATTCATGTGCAATACACGTAAAACTGTTGCACTTAGGGTATTCGTTCATAATGCACAGAAATAACTGTGGCCTCAGACTGCTAAGGCATTTCTATTACAGAGTGACAGGTAACATTAGGTTTGGAGGAATGTACTTCCTCTTTCTTTGCAGATCCTTCACTAATTGGGACCTGATGTCAATCAATTGTACAGTGTGTACCATCCTTTGAGAAAAAATACTGTATTGGTACAGTAATTCCTACTCGGCAACAGTGGTCATTAAAGTATGCTTAGGTAGAAATATGTATGTATTTTAGAGCAGTAAAGAGACTGAATGTTGTTGTAGAGGTACCTGTACACGCTGTACTGCAGTGAGGCACCTTCATATTCATTTTAAAATGTTTTAACTTCCCTTTGTATGAATCTCTGACATGGGACAATTTCTTTAAAATGTAACTTATGTTCTTTTTGCTTGGAAATAATTGCTCATATATGTACATTAACACAGGTATGTACTATATTCTTTTTTATTTATTTTTTTTAACCATTATTGTGTTCATTACACATTTATTCACAATTTACCCGTTGTTTAGTGATCTTTCCGTACAAGCAGAGTATTTAACAATTTAAGGCAGCCTCAGCCCCAATGCACTCGAATTAACAGGGCTCTACTGTAAAGGGTAGTTGGGGTGAGGGGCAGGATTATCTTGGAATTCCTCATATCGCATAAGATACTCAACTTAAATACCAAATTTGGCATTTTGCTGTCATTCTGTTTTTGATTTAAGCTGTTCACAAACAGACACCTTTTTCTAAATATATTTTTGGTTTTAAAACCTGTATTTCTGATGAAACTTTGAGAAGAATACATTTCCCCTACTTGCTATTATAATATGTAATAACTAAATGTAAGTGTTAAAAAAATTAACCTAAATCCACCAGGTAGTTTCCCAATAAGCTAAATGCTAAAAGAAACAAAAGATTAAAGTTTAAAATGGGGAAAAAATTATATTTAAATCTTATTACACAATTTAATGTTTGGGAGTTTAATATTCTTAACTTTGTTAAAATAGATTCATAAGTAGGTTGAACCTTTATGGTCTCCCTCATATCAGGGCAGGTGTCCTTTATGAATTTTCTTTAATAGTAGTAGAGCAATAGCACGGAAAAAAAGAAAAAAAAAAAAAGATATTAGGTAAAATGTTAATGGGACTGAGGATGAAGATAGATGCAAAAATGTATGGTTATCAAAACAGCAGCAAAGAAGATCCACAACTTAACATACGTTATACAATGGTGATCAATAGACAGACTGATTTTTTCCACAGATGTTTATTATTCCATTTTAATGTGTATGAGATCTTTTCCAAAGTAGTCCCCTCCTATGTGAATACCTTTTTATATTGTTATAAACAGTTGCTAGTCTTTGAACACATGTTGTGTGCCATTCCTTAAAAATCACCTCACTGTTTTTTAGCACTGTTTCAGAATTTAAATCACATTCTCACACCTTTGCTTTAGAGATGGGAGGTCACAGGAAACAATATCATCACTGTAAAGCAAATTTGGTACCATTCAGAGAAATAAAACTAGACTTGGTAACCATTCATGATATCCAAAGAGGAATAATGGCAGAAGAAATTATAGCTGATACTATGGACATAGTGAAATTAGAAAGCAAAGCCCAGAGACCAAAATTGTAATCAGTGGAATACTGTGCACATGTGATGTGACAAAAAAAAAAAAGTGAGAAGAATTAATGCAGAACTAGACTGCCGTGCTTTACCCCGAAGTGTGTTCTGCTTGATGGTAACTGGTGTATACGGGATATGGACCAAGCCAGGGATGGAGTTCATCTTAATAGAAGAGGAGCAGACAAATTTGGGAGATTCTTGTGTGGGGGCTTCAGTAAAATATATCAACAGCAGGGAAACTAATAACTCATGTAGTGGATGCAGTACTCCTTGAAACCAAACACATTGCTACTTCTGAGCACTGTGGTAATAAACATACTCCTTCGATAGCAAGAAAAGGTGATACTAACCTTAACATAATGTACCATAGCATTAGTGCCTTAGTAATAACATTTCAGAAGTAGAAATACTAATGAATAATAATGTAAAATACAATATTCACTGAGCACTGGCTCAAAAATAACTGCACGAGTAAAGATTCAATAATTCTCTCAAATCTTGTAGTAGCAGACATATTGTAGGGAGAAGCATATTCATGGGGGCACTATGATTGCAATTAAAAGGAGCATCAAATATAAAATGCTTAGCATTACAGCTGATTTGAGTGTGGAGAAAGTGTTTGAACACACTGTAATAGAAATTGATGTAAAACTCTTTATTGCATGTATCAGTCACCCAATGAAGATTTTACGCATTTCTGGACAAATTAGAATATATGATTAATAACTTTAAAATACATGCAAAAAAATTGTTAATATGTGGCAATTTTAATACGCATTTTAAGCAAAATAGTGCAATTTTACAAAAAATAAAAACCTACTTGGTACATATAACCGTTATTGAAAGTCCCACTTTAGAAACAGAAAGCACAAGTACATTAATTGACGTCATTCTTCTTTAATAACAGTAACATCAATACAGGCTACTCTGACCACCACGCTATAATACTAAGCCTAAAAAATCCAACAAACAGCAGTGATAACCCCAAACGTACAATATAAAAATATTTTTACCAATCAAAACATGTCATACTTTAATGTGCTGAAAAGCAATAAACATGTGTATAAAGCACCCATGGTGGACATGAAATACCACAATTTTATGACATCATTTACTCACTGCTTTAATGTAGCTTTTTCATATAGGGCAATAAAAATAAACAAGTGGAATGTTAAGAAAACATGGATTATTAAAGGATTTATAGCCTCGAGCAAAACGAAATGCTATCTTTTAGAATAAAGCAAAACTAACAAAACAGAACAGTTTACTAAATACTCTAAAAAATCAGTGATACAGTTATAAAGGCTGCAAAAAAACTTAATATTGATGCATGCATCAGTAATTCGACAAACAAAAAATAAAACACTGTGGAGTACAATAAAAAAAATAAACTGCCATTAATAAAGTATCCCATAATAGTAAAAAAAAAAAAATCTAATTAAAGGTGTGATATTACTGAAAATCCAGTCAAAGTTACCAATTTTTCAATTATCATTTCATCAATATTGCTATGAAAGTAACAATTCCACACTCAAATAATAGTAATTCATGTACTAAATTAAAAAGAAATGAAAAATCTATTTTTTAAAGCCAGATGAAATAAGTAAAATAATTAATTCAAAGAAGAATAACTTTTCATCAGGATATGACGAGATGCCTGTGTGTGTAATTAAGTCATGTAAGGACAGTATATTAAATCCCATACAGGAAATATGTAATACCTCCCTGTTATCTGGGATATTTTCTGATAAGATAAAACTGGCAAAAATTGTTCCTATATATAAAAAAGACAAGTGTAAATATGATTGATAATTATAGGCCCATTGCCATTCAATCTGGTTTTTATAAAATTATGGAATCAGTTATGTACAATAGAATTGCACCCTTCTTGGAAAAGTATGCTTTTAGCGATAAACAAACTGGCTTTCAAAAAAAAACAATCTATATTAAATGCCTTTTATGCATTCACTAAGGGAACATTGGAGGGAATTGATGTAAATGATACAACAGTTGGTATATTTATGGACCTGAGTAAAGCCTTTGATTTAATTGACTATAACATATTAATGACAAAACTGGAAGCCTACAGAGTGTGTGGCTTAGCTTATGAGTGGTTTAAGTTTCATCTGACAGACAACAATTTACGGGTAACTACTGATACAATGACTTCAATATAAAGACAGTAAGATGTGCAGTTCCTCAAGGCTCAAATCTTAGCCCTTTACATTTTTTTAGTATACATCAATGATCTACCTACTCACACACCATATGTCGAGATGATGCTAATTTTATTCTCAGGGACAGTAATTCCACTGAATTACAAATTCAAGCAGATAGTACAATGTTAAGTATGGAGAAAACAAACCAGTACTAAAAGTCACAATGCATGCATATCAAGCACTCCAATAGAAGTAATAAAATAATAGGACTGAAAATTTTATGCAATTAAGAAACCATACAGTATGTTGCTGAAGCAAAATTTCTAGGAATATTAATTGATCAATGCTTAAATTGGAAAATACATTTAAGATTGTCATATCCAGAATAAATAGGTTCCATTATATATGTCTTAAAAAACATTAGTAATTTTTTTTTTGGTAGTGTTTAACTCCTGCTTTTACTACCAAGGCACTGCAGGCGATGACACTGGTGATTCATGGAATGAAGATGGAGCACCAGTAGAATGAGATGGCAGGGAAAACCTGTACATTTTAATCTGCTGCCCACATGCTATCCATGGCACTAAATAATGCCACTATATCTATGCTCTCTAAAATCAGGTGTTTAGGTCATGGTCCACAGTGCAATTTAATCAGTGGCATGCTAACCCTGAGTTGGTTAACTGGTGCTAATTTCTAAAGGGACCAGACATGTGATATGATGGATTCTAGCTAGTCTACAATATATAGCATTAATATCAACTTACTCATATGATAGTGCTGCCACCTAGACATTATATATGATATCCCACTCTTTTCAAAATGTATTCATCACACAGACAGGCAAACATCAGTCTTTATTAACCCTCATAGCTATGAAAATTTAGATGAATAAATGCAGTGGATTTTATTCTTATTTTTATTTTCCCTACTAGGTAGGAAAAAGTACTGCACTTCATCCAATAATTTGATACTGGAAATACAGATTTTGAGACTCCTGAGTTCAAAAGAAATTTTTTTAAAAAAAATGACATGTAGTGTGTGAATGCATAACTCAAAAATGACAGAAATTATTAAACACTAAACTGATATTTAATTTCAGTATCTTCCAAAGATGCATCACTAAGATGTTCAACAAAATTCTTCCCAAACCAAACTACCTTTTACATGGAATATTTTTGGAACTTTATTTTCTCAAAAATAGCTTAATGCGTTTAATTAAAATACCATATTTAAAGATATTTATACAAGAAATAAAATGTACATCTTGAATTTCTGGAAATACCTATGAAGTCCTCTTTATTCAGTAACAATTTTGTATAATCTGGTGTAACTGCAAATGTTAAGGGATAACAAAAACTTGTTACACAAAGTACATAATTTATTCCAAATAAGTTTTATTTTGCCATAATTCATTTTTGAGATATTTTAATGGTTTGAATTGTTCCATACCTTTCAACGACCTTTTCATATTCAGTTGTTTCTCGCCATTGCATGCTAACAGTATAAAATGTTAACAATGATGTATAGCATCCAGTTGTTGCACATTTGAGTGTTGCTATTTGCTTTGTATCTATAAGGAAATGTGTTAATGTAGCTATTTCTCAATTAATATGAAGCACATGGAACAATAAACTTTTGTAAGAATAATTTTCATACCCAGTAATGAAGACAAAATCATGTGTATGTAACACATCAGTTTTTCTTAGTTTTAAATAGCTATTCCTCTCTTCACACAAATTATTGAATACAAACTATATCACACTTATAAATTTGGACAATCAACTATATGCATAAAATAAAACAATATACTTGACTGCCTTTAAAATTTAACTTTAAATTTTGAATTTAAACGTTATTTGAATAATAACCCAATCATAAAACAACAAAGCATGAATCTGGAAAGGAATGATCTTGGCAAGAATTTGTTGGTATGGTAGCTCAATAGGTTAGGCCCTGGCCTGAGCTCTAGGTTACAGGTTTAAACCGGGCTAGTTTTTAAGTGTGCTTAAATGCAACAGTCCCATGTCAATAGATTTACTGCCATGTTAAAGAACTCCTGTGGGGCAAAATTCCGGCATAATGTCAATGCTGATATGATCCTAACAATTGACAGAGTGGTTATCAAACAAAATAATTTTTAAATAACTTACCAAGAATTTAAAGCTTCCAGTAGAAACTCCATTCCAGGGTTTCTAATACTGTTTACAATATCTTGTTGCTGAACACATGCCTTTAAAATCCATGGTGTGGAAGCACAATGTGAATGACAGCTTTGCAATATTCCAAGCATTTAGCAGAAATGGAAGAAACCATAAAATGAGCAGCTTGACTATAAAATGTGCTAATTGACATATTTTAGAATTTGGGTTTTTGTATGCAGTATTGAATACACAAGATATCACATAGATAGCAGTGAAATATCATCACTGTTTTCTGATATATGTAGTTCCTTTCAAGTAAAACATGCATGTACATCAAAAGGGTGTATTATATGCATAAAATGTATTTCTTCAAATAGGTCCAAGTGATCAGGACTTGGCTTCATAGAGAAATTCATGGTATCCTGAATGGATGCCTGTGTTCTCCCAATCACTGGATAAAATATCTCTAAAATCACAAAAGAATGCAAAGAGAAAATTTCAAACATTTTGCTCTTTGTGAGAGTCATTTCATCATAAAAAACTGCATAATTTGTTCCATTTACTATCAGTACTTCTATAAAATTAGTGTTAAATTGAATGATCACATGACCATCTGGATATACCTCATAGATTGATAAACCATCAAAGATATCTCTAAAGAAAAGAGGTTAATTCTTCTAAAGAAACATTTCCTACAAATAACTTACCTTGGAAATTTAAGATCCTGTTCCTATTGTTGCCATGAAGCTTAAAATGTCAAAATATCATGCTTGCAATGGATTCATCCTATTCATCACCATGTCTGGAGTCTTCTAGCAGCACAGATAATAAAATTCTAATGATAGTGAATAAAAATCAAGCATTAACTTTGTGATATTAAACTTATATTACCTCAGTGACAAAATCTGATTATTTTTGTATACCACTAAATGTGTTAATGACTTAATATGCTGTTATGTGAAAAAAAAGAAAATGTTGAATTTGTGCCAAAGATGTTAAGTGACAAGTTTATTACATCTTATCATGATAAAAGACAAAGATATTTAACAGAATATTAATATCTAAGGAACTCTATTCATTATTTTTGTAGCACTGGTATTGAGTCCCTTTTACTCTGTAATTATTCTGAATTCATAATATATTTTTGTAAACTTTGAATTGCTTATTTCTGCCTTATTTAGTTTTGTCACTTAACAGGTTTAATGCCCGAGCCCCTCAAATTCACTTTGGAAAAAGAAATCAATGGACAACTTCTGTTTATAGACTTGAAAATCATCAGGAGTGACACAAGGATACATTTTGGAATTTACAGAAACCCAACACAATCAGATAATTATATTAAAAATGACAGCTATGATTTGCTAAGACTGGCATACAAACATTCAATAATAAACAGCAGTACACATAGCTTTGTGAAAGTACCCATGAATTCAGTTGAATTCAACAAGGAATTTAAAATCATAAAAAAAAAGGAAAAGGAAAAGAAAGCCATAAAAGAAATGACCACCTTTACTACAGAAAATTATGCTAATTCATTTTCAGGAAGTTCACTTACTACCCTTGGGCATTTAGAGAATTCATAAAGATCTTCAAATATCACCTTGGCTCTCATAAACCAATTTTCTGTAATAAAATTTCTTAACTCTGAAACAAAAGATAAGATTCCAGCAGAAAACTGATCTAGAGTATATCAAATGAGTTTTTTTTTTTGGTAGCTTAACGTCCTTTAACCTGGTTGGTCATATCGGTCGATGAACGAAATTGGTGAAATGATGCTCAAATGATCTCAGGGTCCATGGAGCTTAAAGTTACTCAACATTTGTCTTCTCAGGATAAGGGAAAACCCTGAAAAAAACCTCATTCAGGCAACTCACGACCTTTTAAATGTGAAGCAGACACGCTACCACCACACTTCCCAGGCAGGGGCTCAAATGAGTTGTATAGTGAGTAAAGTTGTACATATGTCAAACCAAAAGAAGTTTAAAAACCAGATCCAAAGAGCAGTTCAGAAATCTTAATTCAAGCAAGAGGACAAATCAGCAGTAGCATTTCACTTTCTTCACATCTATTTTCTCAAATTGTTGAATTTTTCAGTCTTAACTACTCTACCTTTCCACTGCCTCATAAACTTTGAAATCCTGACAGAATGAAGAAGTTTGTTCCGCTGCCAGAGAGGAAACTGCATGCAACTGCAGTCAGCAATGGTAGTCAGCCTCCCAGATTGAAAATGGAAGCATTGGCTTCCGAAACTAGTCCCTCATAAAAACAAACTGTATGACTTGTAATTACAAAAGGATAAATTAGGAGAGCATGTAATAGATGGTTGCATGTGAAACAGTGTCAGAAGGCAATGTAATGACACAGATTTTGTAGAATAAAATACAACATAAAAGACAAACAAGTTGCCGATTGAAGTGATGGCGTGATGTATAAGAAAGATAGGTTGGGAATTTAAAATCTTAATTTCACACCAACTTCCTTTCCTTGAAGCAGTCTGTTAAATTATGCATATGAGCAAATATTAGCCACAATAATCACACTATCAGTCAAAGGAACCATCAAAATGGAACATAACTTGATTGCATATCTAACTGCCACTTCATTTAGAAAGCAAATATTTATATACATGAACTCATGGAGTTTTATTTAATATTTTACAAAAATACTTAAAAATAAATAAAAATATATTACATCAACAAATTTCTTCAATTGTAAACTCTGTGACCTTTTTCCTTCGAAACTTTTTGCCTTTTCTTTTCTCAATTTTTCTCTTCTTAACTTCTCGTTTCTTCAGATGTTTCTTAATTTTTCGTTTTGCAGCTTTTTCTGGTTCAGTCAATACCTGCAAAATATAACACACTTGGTATAGTTTTCTGAAAAACGTTGATATCACAAAAGTATATGAAGATCATTGAAACTATTTTTTTTCTTGCAGATATATGAGTATCTCACAAACTGCTGTTTGTTGTGTGGAAACTATAGTGTGTATTCACAAAATATGGCTGTGATTACTGGTGGTAGTAGTACAGAGAGTGCTTTGAAATCATGGTGTGGCGAGTGTTATGTCAGATGGAAATAACCCATGTTGAACAACAAGCATGCATCAATACAGCCATTCTCCAAGGGAGAAATGCGAGAGAATGTCACAAAATCCTTCCATACCCTTTTTTTTTTTTTTTTTTTTGGTAATGTTTAACACTCGCTTTAACTACTTGTGGCACTGGTGATACGTGAAGTGAAGATGAAGCACTGGTGGAATGCAATCGCAGGGTAACTTGGAGAAAACCCACCTGCTTTGTCCACCACAAATCTCACATGTGGTCGTTTGGGATGGTACACCAGCCTAACTAATTCTCATTCAATAAAATAGATTATATTATTTATAATAAAATATATACTGAAAACAAATCTTAATAAAGACATAAATATTAATAAAAAAAAGATAAATATAAAACAACCTAAGATAAGAGGCAAGTGGTCTAACCAATTGGCCACGGCCCTCCCATACCATACAGTAGCATGATGTATAGGAAAGTTTCAGCAAAGATGCATGGCAACCATGATCAGCAATGCTAGGGATGAACTGTCAGTATGCGGACTGATGTGGCATGTGCTGTCATTGAGCAGCTCCTAGATGAAGAATGATGATGGATTCTAATGGAGTTAGAGGGGGAACCATCTATAGGATATTGTGCACAGAGCTGCAGCTGTGCAAAATTGCATCACAGTGGGTTCTGCAGGAACAGATGAAAATTCAACAGTGGATGCGATAAGCAACATACTATGACTACCTAGCATGCTGGCAACAGGATAGTGACTGCTTCCTATTTGGATAATTGCTATGAATGAATTTTGGATTAGGACACAAACTCAAATGTCAGTCTGCAGAATGATGATATGTCAAAACACCAAGTTCCGTCAGATTCCTTACCCTGTGAAATTGATGGTGATTGTTGTGTATTACAGAAGGGGTTTCATTGTAAGCAACTTTGTCCCACATGGCAGAACAGTGAGCGCAGAATACTACAGATGCTTCCTGGTCTGACAGGTACAATATGGCATTTCAGAGAAACTTCCAAATCTTATGGACAATGCAATAATACTGCAAAACGAAAAACCACATAAAGCAGTGAGTATGGTGGCAACTGCAATGTTGGGCTGAGAAGAATTGGAGCATCTTCTGTACTCTTTTGATGTTTTGCCCCATGACTTTCATCTCAGACAAAAGGAAAAAGAACCACTATGCGGTAGACTGTTTGGGACTCAAGGGAAAGCTGCCAATGTTTTGAGACAACAAATAACCCGATTCACACATGGTGCAGCAAATGGTTCTTATGCCCTCCACATCTCTGGCAATGTGTGATGAACATTGAAGGGGACTGACTACTTTGAGGGTCCTTAGACCCAATTTTGTCATGTCAACTGTATGTGTGCTGTGCTATAATATTTTGAACAATGAAACCCATTTTTCCTGAACGAGGAATCTTGCATGTTTAAATAAAACATTTTTATTGTTATTTAGGTTTACAATATTATTATGTAGGGATGTAATTTTGAACGTAAATGCTATTTTAAGATGATTCTGACAGGAATGATAAATGGTGAATGCAAAGTAAGCATGTCAGAACTTTGTAAACACAATTGGTGAAGGAAATTCATCAAAAACAATTCTCCAACAATGGGAAAATCCAAGAAGTTGCTTTTACAACCCACATTCTAAAGGTGAAACAGTTTAGGAAGTGTTTCATAATAAAATACTGAGACAAGCAATTTACTCTAACAAAATAGAAAAGTAACCTTTCTCTAAGAAAGAGCTTATTAAGAAAATAAAAAAAATTGGTTGGGCTTTTTCCTACATAGTAAAAGAGGAATGTGAAAATGAAACTTCTGTAATTTCAAGTTCAATTGTGGAATAGTTGATAAGTGAAGCAGTTGAATAATGCAAAAAAGAAAACTTTTGTTAATTGTTACCGTGAAATTGAAAGACAGTGCATTTATGAAATACATAGATTTTATTCAGTTATTAGTTTGTCTAATTTGAAATTTAGGATACACCAGTAATTTCAAAAACTGTGTAACCTGAGAATGCAGCAATTTTATGCTGCCAATGTAAAAGTGACAGCAAGCCAAAAATTTGATATTGTATTTCAGACAAGGGAGCAGTCATCATGTCCGGAATGTTGCTTTTCATTCGTAGACAAAAAAAAGTTCTTATTTTAAAAAAAAGTTTGTTCCAAGACAGTTTTTTTATGTACAATTGCACACAAACACAGAACAATTATTGTTACTCTTGCTAGAACCACAATCACTAGCTTCAGCCATCTCAATGAAAACATTCGTTCTTTACTACTGCATACACTGCATGTAACTCCCAGAAGAAAATGCACCACTACCACAGTGCACCACTTGCAACTCGCATGGAACGTATAACCCAAGAATGTAACAATGCATACAATGGATGCAATGCAGCACATAAGATTTTGGTTCAATGGGCCAGTAATGAGAACAGGAATGCATATCGATGATCATTTTGATCACAAAGTGGAGAGTTGATTTTGTGCATTGGGATTTTATTTGCCTTTAACTGACCAATAATATTTTTTCACCTGCTTCCAATTCAGCCAACATAATGTGTGTTAGCCAATAAAACTCCAAAGAGTAAACAGTATATCTAAAAGTAGATGGATTACTATTTTAGATACCATAGATACCCCTTAGTTCAGGCGATAGGGCACATGCCTGCTGTGCAAGGTTTCCTGATTTCCAGCTAGGAGTTAGGAAATTTTCTCTAGCCAAGATTATTCCTTACCCTCTGTAAATTCTGGAAGTATAAATAAGAGCATAAATATGTGTCATCTACATTATGAAATCTAAAGAAAATGCAGAAATCCAGTGACAACTTAATATATATGGTTATCAGCATTGCCTAAAAGCAGTTGTTCCAAAGGTAAAAAGGTTACCAATATTACCTCTGCAGTTAATTAAAAAACAGCTGATGTGTTCTATTTACTTGGCTTTCTCTACCTGCTCTGCAAACTAATTGTTCTTACAAAAAATTATTCTATCTACTTTTTTGCTTATTGAGGTAAACATTAGTAAAAATAGTATTATTACTTAGTTCCTATAAGTAGAAGGGAAGTAAAGGAATACATTAGTCTAAAGCTACATTCAAAAAATCTTGTAAAAGCTTGCTATGCAATGAAGTTTTAATTCATTCCCTTTGCATGGTCAGGAATAAAACAAAAAAGATATGAAACAAATGGTGACCACCTGTTTGAGAAAAATATAAATATTTTAAAATTGAAACCAATTACAATGAATATCTCAGAAATCGTTAGCTCTACAAACAGATGTACAAGATGTATTGTGTGTTTTAGCATTTTTTGTGTAGTAAGTTCTTGTATCTTTTATAGTTTACTAGTCATGCAAAAGACATTCAAATAGAGAGGGCTTCAGAGGCCTCACGAAATACATTTTATTTGCCACATAAATAACTTTAATATAAAATGTTTTAATCAAAATCGTTAAGAGTTATTTTTGAGAAAATGGAACATTTCGAAAAATCTTCCAAGTAAAAGTCGTTTGGGGTTGCAGGATTTTCCTGAATATCTTTGTGGCTCATTCTTAGAAAATACTAAACTTAAATACCTAGTTTGACATTTAACAGACTTTTTGTTATTGGTAATTTGTAGAGAAAGTAATAAAGAAAATAAAAAACAGTAAGTTTTCATTCCCCTTTATTAATGGTGCACATTAAAGTTGTTTGTTGAGCTTTGTTGTAGTTACGATGCAACAGACAGTTTTGGGTTGCATGTAAACAAACTACAGATTACACTTTCACTAGAAAAAATAGGGTTCAATGCATCTAGCAGTTACAGGATCTGAGGTTAGGATGCGCATATGCTAGAATTTCTTGCAATATCATATTTTAGCTTGCATCTAACAGCCACCTAGAATAATCTTATCCTCAGTGAAGAGTCTAACATTCACAATATAGATCTAATATGCTATGCCTGGGAATGAAAATAGGAAAGTTATTGTTCTCGATTAATGTGAACCAGCTTTAGGCATAGGAAGTAGAGTATTAGATTACTTCATAATAACAATAAAACAAACATAATGCTATGAGAACAAGGACTTTTGTGGTGTGAATTAAATTTGAATGGCAAAATCTCTTATTTTATAATACTCACATTTCATAATATTTTCATATGTTGTAAGATTTTTAATTTTTAAAAATAGAATTTATTCAATATTTCTGAAAACTCTGATGATCTTAGTTTTTTCATTACAATATGGAAGAAATGCATTAGCATACATACCTCTTGAGCTCGTAATTTTTTGCGATCTGCTCGCCTTGATGCTAGGGTTGTCTGCAGACGAGAGAGATGACGCATGTAGACCTCAACGCCAACTTTCTTCTTCATCAGTTCTGATACTTGTTTAGCCACCTGAAGTAATTGCTTGCCTCCTTCAGATAGTTCCTCATTACTGGACAATTCTCTTGACAGTGGTGCCAATAGCTGATGTAAGAGAGGTGGTAGTCCTTCCTTTCCCAAATCCAGCACCATAGCACCAATCCATTTAAACACTGCTGCTCTCTGAAAAAAACAAGTTGCAGCTTCAAAGATGTTTCATTACTGTTTCCTAATGCCAGATGATTTTAAACTATATATACCCTTTCATTTCATGCTTCGTCTCCTGATAATTTCTGATGAATTATACCTAAATATGAAAAGCTCATGCCAAAAGGAAGCCTGGAGACAAAGTGAACGAGGATGGATGCGTAAGGGTAGCAGGAGATATTAGGATGGGTGCGGAATTGCAGATGTATCATTCAAGAATTGGTACATAAAAAAAAATCTGATGTGTTACACTCACATGACTTTCTCTACCTATTTTGCAACAAGCTATTCTTACAAAAGCTTAATTACCTATCTATTTCATGCAAATTGTGATAAACATTAACAGAAACCACTAACTTGTATTTACATTTTGGAGACTGTTATTTTCATTCATAAGAATATATCATATTTTAGCAGGAATTCTGACTACCATTCCTATAATACCAGGGGATCCAAAACTTGCACTTCAATCATCAAAGCAGTAAAACCTGTCAGCAGAGTACACTACATCAAGTGCTATCTCTTTATAACAAGCTACCGGGTAACTGGAAACTCTTAAATCAGAAACAACTCAAACATAAAGTTAAAAACCATCTCTTAACCCACATGTTCTACAATATAAATGATTTCATGACTACTGCATTTTCCTAAACTTGTATTAACCATTGTGTAAATTATTAATAACTCGTTTAAGTTTCTTTAAATTGTACATACTTCTAAGTTGCATTACAGAAATGTAAATTGTAATTTGTTACCTGACGAAGCCTTTGAATTCATGTAATTCTTTTGGTGAATAAATATCTTATCTTATCTTATTACATATTTCCTTGTAGGTAAAAGTAGAATAAGGAAACAAATTAGGCTAAAGTGATAGGAAAATCTTTCAATAACTGGACCCCATGTGATCATATTGAAATTAAGTTCTTTGCATGGCCAGGAATAACAAACATTGAAAAATGAATGATGACTTCCTGGTTGAGAAAGGTATATGTATTGCAAAATTTTAAATCAATAATGAGGAATATCTCGGAAATAGGTAATTCCACACAAAAAATATGTATATGACATAAATTGTGTGTTTTAATGATCTGGATTTTAATGTGATAAGTTTTTGTCTATCTATTATGGTTTAGCAGTTATATAAAAGTCATTCAGAATGATACTTCATCTACCATAATTACATGATAGAAGAGAGTCTATATACCATAGTTAGATGATAGGAGAAAGTCTATTTACCATAGTTAGATGACAGAGGATATATTGTATTCACCCAAAAATTCCATAGAGCATTCAGTATCGAAATTTCACTGGAAACACACATTTTGGGAACCTCAAGGGAAAAAATAAAATATATATATATATATATAGGAGTGGATGTTGGTGCATCTATGCAAACAGAATAACTCTAAAACAACAGGTTGGAAGTATAAACTTTGTTTTTAAATTCAGCACCCTTCGAAGATGTGGCACAAAGATTTTCAAGAAAATCCCCTGACCCTAAACTACCCTTTACATTAAACATTTTTATAATTTTTCTCAAAAATAACTACTGTAATCAAAATACCGCATGTCTAAGACATTTGCTGAAGTAAACATTATCTTGAATTTACTCTGTTTGAAGTGCTAAATTAACAGACATTTGTTTCTCCTGTCATGCAAAGGTAAGGAATTTCAAAGCACTCACTTTTTGAAGATTTGACTAAAGCTTCAGCTGTATTCTTTAGTTATGAAAGAAATTATTTCTGCACCATTTAACTCAATTCAAAGGAAAAACAAACTTTTGTAAGAATAGTTTATAGATAGTGGATAGAGAAAGTTCATGAATGTAACACATAAGGCCATTATTATCATGATCATTATTATAATTTTAATTACTATTATTATTATTTTACTTAATTTGAATTTGTGCAGAAATTCACATTGTAAGCAGGAAAGAAACAGAGAAAGGAGATCAGAAATGCACTGGTATGCCTGTGTTTGGTGGTGATAGTAGCAGCTTAGTTGTAATGGCGATTATGGATACAATTTTCAATTAAGACAATATGCTTAATTTATCATAAAACATTTTACCTAATTCAAATTGTGCATAAATTCATGTTTTGAGTGGGACAGACAGAGAGGGGAGTATGGTGATGTACAGAATGTGTGCAATGAAAGAATGTGATGGCAGTGGTGGTGATGGTAGTAGTGGTGGTATTGTAACTCGAAGATAATGAATGCTATTTTCTATTAAGACAACATATTTAATATAACATATTGTAAAACTTTCAACATAATTAGAATTTATGCGTAATAAATTCACATTGTCGGCGCTGCAGAGAGGCAGAAGGGAAACTGGAAATATACGAGTATAAGTCCTCTAATTTGATTTTAGTGTCAGAGAGTATTCCTTTTCTCAATGAGAATGCTCATAGAAGTGTTAACAGATACTTTTTGTCGCCTATATTCGCAACCATGGCAGTAATGTATATCATTTCCCCCAGGCTTCGACACTGCCATATCTTCGACACATTGTCTTGTATTTGGATAAATATGGTAAATATCTGAAAACTGTTTCTGCATTTTGTAACTAAGCTCATATTGTTAAATTTATTTGCCATATTTAGGCGACAAGAGAAAGTAAATAGAAGAAATGCAAAACTCCTTTTTCAGATGATATACATAGTTGGGAAATTGTAAACATACAAGGAATATTTCAGAAATAGTTAATACTCTGAAAGATAATACATATCTGATTCAAATTGTACAAGTTTATGAGCTCTTATACTTTTTGTAGTAGGTAGTAGATTTTGTCCTTCTCGTATAGGTTTTATTAGTTATATAGGAGGATTGGAACTTTAATAGGGCAACTATCTATTTACAACTGAAGCATGTTAGCAAGTTTTATTGTATTTTAAAGTAGTCACCAACATTGCATACAACCCATTGCCGTGATGTGAAGCCGTAGAATATCTTTAGCAGCATGTTGTGGTGATAGTTCTTATGGCGCAGTTTACTGACTGTCTAAACTCTGGAATAGTTCTGAAGTTAATGCCAAAAAGTGGTACTTTCATCTCTGGAATCAAGTCAAAGTCACAAGGGCTTTAGTCTGGGGAGTATGGTGGATGGTACAACATTTCAGAGACCTCAATTGAACAAATCAGTCACAACTTGCACTGTCTGCAGGCAAGCATGACTTGTGTGCTGAATACGTGCAAAATGATGGTTGGGTTCACAGAAAGAGTCACCACTTCTCAAAGCTGGTCTCAGGTTGCATCCCAAAAATAACAGAATACTGTGCATAATATGGGCCACCATTAAGATTGAAAGTTTGTCAGAACCCCAGCAATGTTAAAAGTTATGGTGCTTCTCATGTACGACTGTGATATTATCTGTATATATTATGTTACTCCACAGCAGAACTTTCTGCAGAACCCAGCCATCATTTTGCATGACATTGCTCAGACAAATACAGTACAAGAGGTGGCTGATTTGTTTGGTTGATCAGGCTGGGAATGCTGTACCATCCACTGTACTCCTCGGACTTATGCCCTTGTGACTTTGACTTGATTCAAAAAATGAAGAACTACCTTGTGGCATTTGCTTCAGAATAATTCCAGAGATTCGTCAGACAGTACATGGATCCAATCAAACTATCAATACAACAGTTGCTGCTAAGAATACCCTATGATTCCACATTGCTGTCAACGGGTTGTACACAGTGCTGGCGACTACTTTGAACTACAGTAAAACTTGGTAATATGTATCTCTTTTGTTTCAGTTGTAAATAAACAGCAGCCTCAATTAAAGTTCTAATCCTCGTAAAATTCAGTAAGAATCATAAGCTAACCTAAAATTCTATTTTATTACTTACGATTGTTAACACAAAACATACAACATTTTAATCAAAACTCTAAAATCATTTCTGAAAAGGTAAATACTGTTTTCTGAGGTGAGTAGTGGGGTGTACAATGGTGTACAACTTAAGTATGGAGTTTAGTATTTATTTGGCTTTCTTTATTTATGTGCTGTACTATTTAGTGGCAGGCAAATGGGAGGGTGCTCATGGATTTTTTCTTTAAAATGCTTCTTTGGGGGAGGAGGGAGTGCAAAGGACATTAAAATCTGAATTTCCATTATAATCTCAACATGTAGGTTTTGTAGGAATACAATATTTCTGTATACAAAATAAAAATGAGAGAACTATGGTAAGAATGGAAAAGTAGTTTTAAACCTACCATTGTAGTTGATTTTGGTGCTTTTATTATTTCTAAATTTGCTATCTTCCTCATGCGTCGAATCATCCATAGCAGAGATAATCTTTTTGTGTCACCATCCTCTTCTGATCCTTCATTTCCACCAGTAAGCGACACTCGCTTTAGAACTCGACCTAGGAATACAAGATCTTTCACCACCTGGAAAAGAAACACAAAGATGTAAAACAAAGACTTTCTCTACATTTTTGTAACAAATTATTGTTAAAAAGCTCATTCTTCTATCTACTTCATATTAATCAAGATAAACATTAGCAGAAATAGTCTTATTACTTGCTTCCTTGTAGTAGAAAGGAAATAAGGGAGTATCCTAGGCTAAAGCAAAAATCATTTTGTTATGTGAAATTTGTTTTTTTTACATGGCCTGAGTTGACAAATTCTGTACTAGAAAAGTTTTAAACTGAAACCAATAACAAGGAATATCTCAGAAATGGTCAACTCCACAAAAAATTGGGTGTTTTAGAGAGAACTGCATTTTTTATATATTAAGTTTCTATCTCTCATGGTTTACCAGTTATGCAAAACTCATCCAGCAGAAGCCTTCAGAGGCTATTCCCAGAAAATTCAAGATGTAGTTTTAATTTGTTATGTACATATCTTTAACATTTGCTAATTTAATCAAAATCGTTAAGTCATTTTTGAGAAAATCAAAATTTTCGAAATTCTTTTCATGTAAAGGGTAGTTTGGGGAGGAGGATTTTCCTCAACATCTCTGTGTCATATCCTTGGAAGATACTAAGCCTAAATACCAAGTTTGGTATTTTACAAGCACGCACCCACCTACACACACACATCCGCGTGTGCGCTTTTTTTTCTAAAAATGCTTTTCTGGTGTGTATTTCTGGTGAAATCAAATTTTTGGGTGGAGTGTAATACCTTCTCTACCTATGCACCATGTACTATACAGAAAAATTAAACTTTTTTTTGGATGCGGGACCCTAAAACATGTATTTCTGATAAAATATTGGTTACAGACTTTTGGGTGGAGTGCAATTCTCTCTTTAGCTATGTACTATGTGCTAAGTAGAGAAAGTAAACGGAAGTAGCAAAAAGTTAAATATTTTTGTAGAATGGAACTTCAAAGTAAGGCTATTGTATAGTTTGTTTATCCTTTTTTTTATCAATAATTACACATTTGGTACAATTTGTCAAGCATTATTTTACACTATATTATATACAAAGATATTCATTCTCTTATGCTATAAAACGTTTTTACATAAGAATTTTAGGTTTAGTTTTAAAATGTTTTAAATTTTTCTATAGCTTTATTATTGAATGCATTTAATAATCCACTGATATTTATGAACTAATATGATTTAAGAGCTGTTTATCTACATTGCACAAATGTGTTTTGATATTTAAAACATGTGCATGAGGAGTTACAACACCTTTACTTAGATACCTAACTACACAGTGACAAAAATAACACTGAGGTATGGAGTTTTGTCAAAATATTGTCATGACATTAATGCTGAAAAATTATCCAGCTGAATTTGCAATGTTACCTACAACAAATTATTCATAAAAATATGCTTGGTTTCTCTAAATAAATAAGGATAAAATAAAAGTGGTGAACTTATTTATTTTATTTTTACTGCAACTTTGCTTTTCCAATTTGTGGCTTTTTGCTGTGCAATCTTTATGAATTGCTTTATGACACTGGTAACAAGGGAATATTTTAATAAAGGACAGACTTCAATCAGCCTTATTCATTTGAGGTGTTTCCCCTTACCTGATGTTAGGTCAGGCACATTAATGTGATTATTTAGTGTATATGTAATAAACTCAATTACATCTAGAGGTTATAGAATTCAATACAAATTCATTACTCTCAAAAACACTAAAGGCAGAAAAGAACCTTCACTGTGGAGAAATGTGTACATTTGGTAAAACAATGACAAAAGCTTCAATTCTGAAATCCCATTCAGTAACAACCTAATGAAAAGTTTGTCCAGCAGCCACTAGAGGAACTGACAATGGGAGCAATTAGCTCCAAAAAATATTTCCCATAAATTACATGTAAAAGATTTTTTTATGTTTGTGTATAGGGGAGGGGGAGGCAAATCTCAAAACCACAACTGATTCTTTCATCACTGAAACGACTATTGTTCCCAATGGTCATAGGCTGAAAGACAGCTTCTAATTTCAATTCCTAAATGACTAAAAATGATTTACAAGGGTTAGATATTAGGATACAAACATGTTGGGATCATAAAAGCACTATTGCAAAGAACACTGACTTTTCATTGAGATTATTATGGGACAGAAAATAGACCTACATAAAATGTGTAAAAATAACACAAAAGGCACAGATTTTTTTCTAAGTTTAAACAGCCTTTAAACTGGTAGGTCAAATCAGACAACGAATGAATGAAATTGATGAGAGAATGCTCAAATGAATCCGGGATCCACAAAGCTTAGCAACTCAACATTTGTCTTCTCAAAATAAGGGAAAACCCCTAACCGAGATTCGAACTTGGGACCTCCTGTATGTGAGGCTGATACACCACAGAAGCAGGCTCCACAGATACTTAACCCAAGCAATATAGACATATCGCCAGGTTTAATAACCGAGAGAACAGAAGACACAGCAAGACAATGGATCAGCTTATAATAAGGGTACAGTATGCATGGGACCTTATGCCAAAATCTTTTAAGCCTCAAATTTGTATTTTCTATGTATGTATAATCAAGTTCATTACCACAAACGCTAAATACTTGTATAACGACAGAAAATTGTATACAGCACATCAGAAATTAGTCAACCAATATTTTGTAATTTACAGCATAGGATTACTTTTTTTTTCTCAGTAGTTAGAGATAATACACCATTTCTGAAATGTTCAACTTGGTGGCCTGGTAGTGGAGATTCTTCATAATGTGAAAACTGTGTAGCCTAATTATGTGATCAAAGATGACAGTTAGCCTTTCTTAACCTCAAAATTGAAAAAGAAATATACCAACATCAACAGTTACATAAAACAAAACAGTTACAACCCTGTTCCCCACTAATACTCAACAGTCTTATGCACAGATTGACTAATGTTACCATGTACAAAGCAGAATATGACCGTGAACTAAGCAACATTGTAGATATCTACAGGAAATGGATTTTGGGCAGAAACAGTAGACTAGAAAATAAATATAGCCAAAAATAGAAAGAGAGTAAAAGAGGTCAGCATATAAAAAAAAAACAAGAGTTTTAAGAAGTTCACATATCACCCAACACCTTTCTACAAATTTCAGAGGATCTTTAAACAACAGATTATCTGGGCACCAAAAAAAAAATTCTGCATAAAAAAAAATTATTAATTCCAAATTAAAAGATGAGCTCCCACAGGAAAACAACTAGGAACATATTGTCACGTATGTGATCGTCGAGTATTTTTAAATTAGCTTATTGTTTATTTTAAGTCACATTATTGTAAATGTTTTAGAGTTCCATTTAGTACATTCTTATAAATTTCTGTATTTCTTAACAACCGGATTCTTGGGTTGAATAAGAGGAAGCTTTATGGTTTTCTTTGTTACTATAACTGGAAGTGTCTTCCTCTGAATAATGGAACATTTTACCACATTTTGCAACTTATGAGCTTGCATGGGCTTTTAACCACTTCCCGGAACCTATGTGACATTTCGTAGGCTAGGACAGACTTTAATTCCAAGCACGTCATATAGGAAGCCCTGTCTTATCTTTTAAATACTGTATTTTGATTGGTGGATTTATTAAGAGCCTGGGCATAGATTCTGAAGACAATTGTCTAGTATAAAATTGCCTGGAATCTTGAATTCTGGGCGCTTTTGATTCTCAGTACTTGAGAGAGACAGACTCGCTGCCCTAGGGACGTCCGAGTTCCCACCCCGGGTCACTGGCTACCATACCGACAAACATCTTTCTTCTCGTCAAGCTAATCAACCTAAAAGGTAAGAACCTTTTGTTGTATATTAACTATTTTACTAATTCTTGCCTTTGGTATTTGGAATTAGTTCTCGCTCGACACGAAACGCCTGACACGCTTGCCTTATTTATTGTAATTTATCTTACTATTTTATTGTAAAGTATATTTGCCTTTTGCTATTTGTCAATATATTTATATTATCAGGATTCCCTTTGCATTGTTATCATTGCTCTACCATCTGTCTTCCTTTTACCACCTTCAAATAGCTATCCCCCCATGTCATAGAATTATGTTCGTGACAATATCAGTTCAGTTGCCATGACTGAAAAAAATTTACATTTGAAAAACTAAAAGAAACATAAAAACAAGAGCAAAAGAACACCTCAGAAACAGAAAACATATTAGCAGCTTGACATTTTTGGAAATTCCAGCACATCATAAATAGAAATCCAAAAGTAATAAAAAACATAGGAAAGAAGACAGAGCTAATAGTTTGGGAGAATATCTACATCTGGAAGAATAGGAACAGCATTTTCATTTTTGAAATCCATCAGGCGACCTACTGATGCAGAAAAGCACCACCAGGGACAAGGTCAAACACCATAATGGAATGGGAAATGGGAACTGATGACACCACATCTTCAGAAACATGTTTTCCATTTAAATAATAGTAAGTGATGTACGTCCTAAAATTTGACACTTTAATTAATCTCAATGATTAGAATACATCATTGTCACAAAGTCCACCACACTAAATTGTAATTTTAATTTAAATTGTACAATAATTTAACAAAGAATACTGGGGGAGGTAAATGAAATTAATTAAATTGCTTTTGAGGTTTACACAGCCACCTATGTTACATTGTGTATGTCATTTGTAATTCATAAAGAAGGAATAGGCCTTTACTGGTTGGGGAACCATTCCTTCTCACATGACAAAAAATGTTGTGGAAGTTACAATTAAGACCCTTGCCATGCAGTTATAAATGATACAGCTATTTGTAATCCTTCCAAAATACAAATAAAAAAAAAAAGGAATTTAATAGAAAACCTAGAAAATAAAACAATTAGCTAGAAAATAGTTTTGACCTTTTTGAAAATCTCTTGCATGTTGAAACCTTAAAATATTAAGCTGGATTTGCAATAACAAAAAATTATATGTTTTAAAAACATTTGTGCCACAGTAAAATTGTGTTGATCTATTTAAACAGTTATCAGTTCAAAACGCATACAATTTCTTTGTATCTTCAACATTAGCTACTATTTAAGTGAGCAACTGTTTTTATAGTTGCAAACAACTATCTGATTTTAATGAAATAATTGCAAATGTAAAAGAATGTAATTAAAAGTGCAATGTTGTTTGTATTATTTGTACTGTATACAAAAGAAAGCATGAGTATTCATCTAAGAATCAGTAGCACCCACTGCACTCTCGTCTGTTTCTTGTCTGGTTTGTTTCAAACTATGGTGTGGCCCGCCTGGGTAGTGTGTCTGCCTCACATTCAACAGATCGCGAGTTCAATCTCACTTAGCATGAGTTGCCTGAGTAAGGTTTCCCTTATCCTGAGAAGACGAATGTAAAGAAGTTGATTGATATAAGTGACATGGTGATAAAAATACTGATTCAACAAATTAATACCACATAGAATGTTGAGTAACTTAAAAGCTCCACTGACACAAAGATCATTTGAGCATCATTTCACTGGTTTCATTCATCATCCGATATGACCATTAAACTACTGAAAAAAAACAAACAACAACTATGGGTTGTAACATGTAAAGTGGTTCAAGGTAAAGTGGTTCAAGGTTCAAGTGTAACTTCTTGTATATAAAATTAAGTGTTTATGTTGGAATGGATGAGTTGGTATATTTAAATGAAAACCCTTTTTTTAAAATTGATTTACTGTTATGAGAAAACTGTGATTTTTTAATCTCTCAGAGTTTACAGTTTTATGCTGCCTTCTCTTAAATTTAGCCACACTTTTCAGCATCTGTATCCATCTATTAACTACTGTTAATGTAACTAACCTGCTCTACCATTTCTGGCCTTAGATCTGTAAACTGCAACTGGGCACACAGATCCAATACTAGAGACTTTAACCTGTGTTTAGTGTTCTGATGGAAGTAGCCACATTCTGATCTGGGGATGTTTTCACTTGACTCTCCAGAAGCCACCAGCACTGCTATCTTGTTCACATCCAATGTGCTGAACATGTGACCCAATAACTGTGCTGCTCCAAGACGCACCCACTCGTGAGGATATGACAGCAAAGAGTGTGCATTCTCTGTAACAAATATGGTCGTCAGTTTGATTGTGATGTGGTGCCTTAGGCTTGAACATTCAAACATATTTTCTACCTCTCTTGGAATCAATAATCATGAGGGCTGTTCAATAACGAATGATCATAATTTTTTTACAGTCATAATTTCTAACGCTAGAATTTAATCTTATGATATTCTGTTAGCTTCATGTCTAATAAATATCCATACTAGGTTCATTGTTGGTATTCCTGGTTTCTGCCTGTGAAAGACAGGCAAGCTGAGACATGTTCAGTATTCCTTAGTGCAATGAATGAATGAATGCTTATTGTCTATGTAATGAATGGTCTATGCAGCTTTGATATTCTGCTTTTGTTTTCACAAATCTTCAGTGAAGACTATGCAATGTTACAGGATGCCTATACATCTTTGATATTCTGCTTTTGTTTCAACAAATCTTCAGTAAAGACTATACAATATTACAGGATGCCTATGGAGAGTCTGCTCTTCCCTATATACAGTAAAATATATTTTAAATTGCTTAACGAGGGAAGACAATCAACTTCAAATGAAGGAGGGCCCACCACTCCAATTACTGCTCTTACAGAGAGAGAAAAAAAAGAAGAAGAAAGTCAACACCGCTATCATTACAAGACAGGACCAACGAATAACCTTATGTACACTTTTTGAAATACTGAAAGTTTCATTGGATGCCACCCACAGATTGATGACAAAATTTACACACAATGTTTGTGCACTATGGGTTACAAGACTGTTGATTCTCAAATAAAAGGACATTTGCATGCAGGTCTATATGCAGTTGAAGTTAGAGGAAGATCTGGAGTTTTTTTCAAAGTAATCACAGCTGATGAAACAAAGCAAAAGTATTTTGATCCTGAGGGCAAATGGTAAAGCTTGGTATGGAAATCCTCATCACCAACCACTAGAAAAGCAAAAGTAGTGGACCATAATTTTTTTATATTCATGGAATGGTTTATCAGCATGTTTTAACTGCACACTCAATAACTAGAAAAAATTATATAGAGGTCCTGAAAACTTTGCAAGTTCATATCAGGTGCAAAATATCACATCCATGAAACAGGCTGGATACTGCACACAATAATTTATGACTGCATACTGCAAATATTGTTACAAAAATCAATGTGAAATGCATTCCTCCCCTCCCTATAGTCGGATCTAGTCCCAAGTGACCTTATTCCATTTCCTAACCTGAAGAAACTCTTGTGGGTGGCTTTTCCATCATTAGGAGCAGTTGTGAAGGCTGCCAAAGCGATTCTGAAGGACCTTACAAAGAATAGTTTCCAGGATGACTTTGCAGACTGGCAGAAATGCTGGGACATGTGCATTGTAACAGAGACTAGTTGATAAGGGGCATAAAATTATGAGGATGAGGAAGATATGTTGTTAAAAAAAATTATGATAATTCTTTATTGCACAGCCCTCATATTTTCCCTCATGCGTAGACCTTAAAAAGTTGATGCCAAAGGGTTAGCCTGAACTCTGTCAAAGATGTAACATTTGAAAACAGCTGTCGGTTCCTTTGCTGTATATAGGGTAAGAAATTAACACAAGTAATGCTAAATGTACCCATAACATTTTATGTGGATTCACAAGATTTTGCTGAGCAGTTTAGGAAGTAATTATAGCTTTTTGGTACCCTACTAGCCTAAACTACTCTTAAATTTAATAGCTTTCAAGCAAATTACATGTTACATTTTGCTGCTGCTTTTTTTTTTTTTTAACTTCAATGGTCATATCAGGGGCTTTGACTTGTGAAACAACTCATACTACTGTATGTATAGAACATTAGCTTAATCATTTTTATATCACTAAGCACACACACATTCACTTTCATATTCATACTTCCAGACTCTGTGGGGGATAGGAAATAATTTGGTTAAAGAGAAATTCCCCATCCCAACCAGGAATCAAACCCACGACCTCTGTATGAGAAGTCAGCTAGCTGACCACTCAACCATGGAGCAGTCTTCACTTTTTTGCTCATCATTTAAAACATACTACCATGATTGATGTTACTCTTTACAGTTTGCACTTTGCAGGTCTACTTGCAATCTATCAGATATCTCAAGGTTTTATTTCTTCTAATGGTAGCTTTTGTATTGTTTTATTTTGTGAAGATATCTTAAGGCCTGTCAAGACAAACCTGGTAATTTCAGATGCATGCCAACTGAATAGATATGAGAAGTTGTCCCAATTGATGGCAATGTATTTAAAATAAAAAGCTTAAGAAGAAAACCATTTATTGACTAAGATCAAAAACTGGAGCTGCTGCCTTCATTTAATGAATTGCAAATAATAAAAATAATTTCACCAACTTATGACTTAAGAAGACAGATAAAAATATTAATATCCAGTATAAAATTGAAGCTAAGTCTCCCAAGTGACAAGTAAGAGCGCTAATAAATAAACTATGAAAATAATCACTGTAAAGCATTTCCATTATCCTTTAACCTGGTTTCAGTTACTCTACTGGATTGCAACATGGTATTGTTTCGACAATAAAAAATAAATAAGACTATATACTTATTTCTTCCTACCAACATTTTGTTTTTGAATATTGCTGCTCTCCCTCCCTGTCACTACCCTGTATCACATACAAGCATCCACAAATATGCCCACCTTTCTTAAAATACTTATTTGACTCAGTGGATTTTTGGATAGAACAAAATGCTTCCTCTGCGTACCATACATTTGCAACTTGTTAAAGGAACAGATTTTGGAAGACAAATATAATACCCCCTCAGATGGGGTAGTACAATAATCCTCTTAGGCTGACGTACGGGAGGTCAATAAGACTCCTTCAAACCCCCCTGTTATCTAATCTAATCTGACCATAGATATGTGATATAAAAAGAAACAAAAAGAAAATCCCACAGACCTAAATGTAATTTTTTGCTTCAGATGGCTTATTATTCATATTAACATCCATTATTTATTCATAATAAAACCTACCACAAAAGTTCTGTTTATGATTTTATTACATGCACTAATTTTTAGCTTACTAATTTATTAACCAGAGTGTAACAAACAAACCTGCACAAATTTCCATGTGGTCTGAATATATCGCATTCCGAAGAATATTTGGACAATGAACACACAATTTAAGCAAAAGTTGCAATACTATGAACAGAAGATAATCCTTTGCACGTTCCTTGTTTTCAAGCTTCATTGGATCATCATCTTCATCTTCACCTCCATCTTCATCTTTGTCACTCTCGCTATCTGATGGTGGGGCAAGCCTCACAAACCTGCCAGGTTCATTGCTCTTACTGAAGCAGGGATTAAACTGTGCGATGATGAGAGGAAGAAGTCCTTCAAGCCTGCTCTCAAAATTTGACTTCTCCACAACAACAAATATTCCACATAACTGTGCTGCCAATCTCCTGTGTGTAACCTGCAATGTTAAATCCTCTATTCAGTTCATTATTATCATTCTGCAAGAGTTTGCCAATGTTAACAAATATTACATTATTTGGCTGTTTGCAGTTCACAGTTTATAAATATTTGCCCAGGAATCTTTAACTGCATGAAATATTAAAGAACAGCATAGTAAAGCAATGAAAATGATATGTAAACTAAGCAAAATAATATTACAAGTCTAACAGATGAGTTGCATGCAATATCTATAGGGGGTAAAAATCTCTTCAATAATGAGAATCTTACTGTAACTAGTTAAAACTTAAAGATGCTGATGAATCAGGGGTGTATCCTGTGCTAGCTGCAAAGTCTGGCAAATTTGTGAAGAAAGAATTTCATTAAATTTAAAAAAAAAACAAAGAATGTATTTCCAACCTGTTGCCTATTGCCTTCTAGCTTATTGTTACAACATAAAATGGGCTCCTTGCATAAAACTTGCTTCTGTTCACAATTAATTTTAGCCTGTCTTCTCAGATGTGAGTAGCATGATTACTAACATGGTATAATGGACATTTTGGTGGGATGAGATGAGAAGGGAAGTCACTACAACAAACCTCTCAGGTCTCCTATCTTGCCTTGCAAAGCATAGCCAATGAGCCTCAAGGGCAGCTGAAGCTAATCAATTAGTATTTAGTGTAGCAAATCCAGTAATATCTATTACTAAACATAGGGATTCTTAATTTGCCTAATGGACACACAATTACGAAGTTATCCATTTCAAAAATAGATTGAGGTGTTTATTACTTTCTCCTTTGAGTACATAGTGCATAATAGGCAGATAAAGTATTATATTCCACCCAAAAATTGAATACCAAGATTCCACTAGAAACACATGTTTTGAGGACCCCTGAATCCAAAAATAAAAAGGTGTGCATGCGCTTGTGTGAGCATGCATGCATACCTGCATATGTGTGGTGGGGGGAGATGGGGACAGCATAGCTCAAAAAGGAAAAGTCTATAAATACCAAAAGTTAAGTATTTTCCAAGGATGCAACACTAAGATTTAAAAAGAAAAAAATACCCCCCAAGCTACCCTTTGCATGGAAGATTTTTTTTTGTGTTGAAATTATTGATTTTCTCAAAAATGGTTCTAATGCTTTTTATTAAAATATCATATATTAAAGATATTTACATGAAAAATAAAATATATATCCTAAATTTTTTGAGAGTAGCCTATTAAGTCCTCTTTGTTCTTGGTGACATTTGCATAACTGGTAAACTGTCAGAGATAGACAAAAAGTTACAACACAAAAAAAGTAGATTTCATTAAAGCACACAATTTATGGTATATATGTTTCCTTTTTGTAGGGTTAAGCATTTAACCATTTCCTAGAAATTGGTTTCTATTGGTTTCAATGTTGCAATACTTATACTTATTTCAGAAACGATGCCATTTGTTTCATTGGAGAAATGATGCCTAAACAACAGTATTATAATAATAATAATAATAATAAACAAACAAATTGGAATTCATATACATAAAAGAATTTAACAAGATAACAAGTGAGAAAACCCATGGATAATGAAACATTCAAATGGGTGCTATGCTTTTACATGCTCACACATAAAATATGGGATAAAAATGTGGCAAAATATCAAATATTAATAAAAAGAATTTTAGTATCGCCTCATAGTTTAATAAATGATTACAATTACTCCAGATCCATACTTAGAGGCACTAATGAACTATAGACCTAACATTCTAAAGGGATAGCCGCCAATTTTTCAAATTTAATTTTATTAGAACTATTGATGGTACATCCATAAGAGCATACATTCTAAATGGGCTCTGTTGTAGATCAACTGAAGTATGTTGACAGATGGTGCTTGAGGTATCTTCCCACACATCCTCTTTCTATTGGATCATGTGTTCACCAGATGCGTTCTCTGCTCCTTTGATGTGTGTAGGTTCATCTGCTTAATAATAAGTTTTGACATAATGGAAGGTAATAGTGATGGAAAAGTTATTAGTAAACATTCATCTACAAAGAAATCCCTGCTAAAATGCTGCCAAAGGTACGTGTTGTTAAATGCGTATACTATTTTGTTTATTGTAAGCATGTGCTGTTAATAAAAAATCTTATGTGTTCCATTCACATGACTTTCTCTACATCTCTGCAACAAATTATTTTTAAAAAGCTTATGCTTCTATTTACTTCATGCCCATTGAGAAAAAATTAGCAGAACTAGTCTTATTACTTTATTCCTTTAAGTAGAAGCGAAATAAGGGAGTACCATAGGTTAAAGTGATAGTTAAAAGCTGGTTGCTTTGTGACTGAAGTTCCTTTGTTTGTATGTATGCTCAGGAGTTAACTTTTCTCATACAGGATTATGTCAAGTTTTTCAAAGCTGAAACCAAAAGCAAGGAATATCTCAAAAACGATCAACTCCACAAAAAAATGTATACAACATAAATTGTGTGTTTTAATGGGCTCTACATTTTTTTGTGTGGCAAGTTTTTGTCCATCTCTTACGGTTTAGCAGTTGTGCAAAATTCATCCAGAATAAAGTAGTCTTCAGAGGCTATTCCCAGATGATTCAAAATATACATTTTATTTGGCAGATAAATATCTTTAATATACAATATTTTAATCAAAATCGTTAGAGCCATTTTTGAGAAAATCAAAATTGTTGAAACTTTTTTCCATGTAAAGGGTAGTTTGGGGTGGGGGGAATTTTCTCAAAATCTTTGTGTCACATCCCTGGAAGATACTAAACTAAAATACCAAGGTATTTTACAGACTTTTCGTTTTTGAGTTATCTCTCACACACACACACACACACACACACACACACACACACACACACACACACACACACACACACACACACACACACACACACACACACACACACACACACACACACACACACACACACACACACACACACACACACACACACACACACACACACACACACACACACACACACACACACACACACACACACACACACACACACACACACACACACACACACACACACACACACACACACACACACACACACACACACACACACACACACACACACACACACACACACACACACACACACACACACACACACACACACACACACACACACACACACACACACACACACACACACACACACACACACACACACACACACACACACACACACACACACACACACACACACACACACACACACACACACACACACACACACACACACACACACACACACACACACACACACACACACACACACACACACACACACACACACACACACACACACACACACACACACACACACACACACACACACACACACACACACACACACACACACACACACACACACACACACACACACACACACACACACACACACACACACACACACACACACACACACACACACACACACACACACACACACACACACACACACACACACACACACACACACACACACACACACACACACACACACACACACACACACACACACACACACACACACACACACACACACACACACACACACACACACACACACACACACACACACACACACACACACACACACACACACACACACACACACACACACACACACACACACACACACACACACACACACACACACACACACACACACACACACACACACACACACACACACACACACACACACACACACACACACACACACACACACACACACACACACACACACACACACACACACACACACACACACACACACACACACACACACACACACACACACACACACACACACACACACACACACACACACACACACACACACACACACACACACACACACACACACACACACACACACACACACACACACACACACACACACACACACACACACACACACACACACACACACACACACACACACACACACACACACACACACACACACACACACACACACACACACACACACACACACACACACACACACACACACACACACACACACACACACACACACACACACACACACACACACACACACACACACACACACACACACACACACACACACACACACACACACACACACACACACACACACACACACACACACACACACACACACACACACACACACACACACACACACACACACACACACACACACACACACACACACACACACACACACACACACACACACACACATGGACCTTTTGGTGAAAATGCTTTTTTTGGATATAAGGGACCCTAAAACATATATTTCCGATGAAATCTCGGTATCGAATTTTTGGGTGGAGTGCAATACCTTCTCTATACACTATGAACATAGTGTGTGTAGAGAAAGTAAAAATCTGTGAAATATGATCTGCTAAATGTTATTCATTATACCTAATTCTAATACAAATAAAAGTTACTTTTTTGCTTTACTGTTGTACAATCTCACTTCATTTTCTATATTTTCAGTCTGTCTGCAAATGCGATGGCAAATAACTGCAATGCTGTTCAATGTCAAATGAACATTTGGCCTGTTTAAAGACTTTTACACCTAAACTGTAAACACACATGGAATCTTTTTAATATGTTTAATGCACATACTACATTGCCAAGATATGCTATGGCAGAAATAAACAAACCAAAGATAAGCCTCATCATCACACGTGATGAAGATTACAAGGTATCCCCTGAAAAACTGAAGGATCTGAAAGCAATGATTCAATATGTCTCACATAAAAAATGCCATTTTTATGTTAATTTGTGTAATAGACAAATTAGAGATATGTTCCTACTGTGGATCAAGACCTTGGACTGAATCTGTTGTTATTATTCATGATTCAGAATAATTGAACTGAAGTTAATAATTCAATTTTGTCATATACTTAAACTGTGCAAGTATACAGGATGTAGTCCATTTAGAATGAACAATGAATCAAACAATCCTTTCTGCAATTTTTACTTTTAAACCATATTTTCTAAAACATGACACAAATATAACACCATATATGTATGTGGTTGGTTGCAAGTGTGATTTAATAATGGGTTTATCATGCAAAATAACCAAAATTATTTGGTTGAAGCATTTGATAAGAGTTTTTTATCATTATCTCTGAAAGCAATATTTGGTGCTTAGCTCCTTTAGAAAGTTAGGTCTACAATTGTTATGTAAAAAACCATAGAAAAATACTCTGTAATAAATTACCTGAATAAATAAAAGTGTTTAATAACACATAAATTGTTGTAAAGGCAATAAAGCATATTTAATAGTAAATCATCTCATAGCCCAGAAGAATTTAAGAGTGGAGAACTGTAATAATATATACATTTTGTCTACATGTATACATAAACTGAAATTGATGTACTTAAAAGAGTGACTACAGTACCTTATTTATCATACAATATTTAAAAAATATGCTGTGATACAATCACATTACTTTTTCTACCTATTACAAATCTGCATAAATATCTTCCACATCTTACTGACTCTCTTATATCACATTATTCATGACACACTCTTGCATAGAAATTATTTTAAATTAAGAAATACATACTTACAACATGCAGGATAAATTTGGAAGTTATATTCATATATACATAAATTAGCCTCCGTATCACAGTAACAATCTTTTGTACAAGAAAAGAGAAAATAAGAATTGGAAAAGTTTCAAGCGTCATGCAATATTTAAAAAATGGCTAATGCCATGAAGAAAATTAACAAGAAACTGTGTATCTTAACAAGTTCTGCACTTTTTTCTTAAGTAAATTTTTGCCCATTATTGAAACTTTCATTTGTGACACATTATTTCAACTTTAAGATAAACTGATCAAATCTTACCTCTTTATCTTCAAGCCAAACCAATGTTATTTTATAAAGTTCTTCACTTGAGTTTTTATCAAGTCGTTCCAACATTGTTTCAATGCAGCGAGCAGCCATCCTTTTACAAAGTGATGAGTCATCTTCCACAAGTCGAACTCCCAATGTTGTGTACAGCACACTACAATACTGTTTCAAAATATGCTGTGAAGGAAAAATGTTAAAATTATGGTACAGTATTTTAATGGTGCAAGTGTTTTTAGATTTAATATACAGGAATAGAGCTTTTAGGAATTAAATAAAATGATCCTAACAAGTTAGGTATGCAAATGTCCAAATGTATCTAGATATTTCATTAAAGCAGTCATTGATCATAAAATGGTGGCACACCAAAATTTAGCTGCCACTTTTATTTGCATGTTTCCGACACCACTTATCTCCCATTTATAACATTTGCAAGGTGATTCACAATGAAAATTAAGCACTAACATAAATATGTTGTCATTCACAAATAAAAAAATAAGCAGCAACCAATTGCAAGAGAACATGAAACAAGTGAGCTAATATGGAATCTTGTGAATTGACCATTGACAGTACATTGTGACAAAAATGTACATGCACCAAATTGAATAAGATTCAAGAACCTTAAACACACAAAATAAAAAGCAAAATCACAACTTGTTTTGCTGTGATGTTTATAATTCACAGTATTTGTGGACCATGATGTTACCAGAAATGCTTTTAGCATTTAATGGTTGGCTAGTGTCTTATAGAATATTTCTGAGTTAGTTTTGCCGAGTGGTTTTGAAGTCATGTGGGCTTCATTGTCGATGATTTCCAAATGAATTTCTACAGGAGGTTCTATATTGAGATATGACGGTCCCTGGTAGTTGAGTGAGAACCTCAACAATATATTTTGTGGTGGCAATTTAAAGTTGAATTCTTATGTTTTATGTAGACACAAACATGGGAGCTTGGAACTTGCAAAATGTTGTATGTTTTATGTCATCAGCCAATGTGAGAGCATACATTAAAATAATATGAAACAAGTTTCTATGCTTATGTCTCAAGTTTCATTGTGAATAGCCCCAAACTGTATAAACTGCATAGGAGACATGTGGTGGTGTGACAGTATTCATACAGCTGTGCTTCCTGTAGGGTTTACTTATCTACATTATGCATTCTACACAAAACAGATTTTATTTCAAATAATTATCATTGATAAATTGGAAAAATATGTGAAACCTCAATAACAATTTTGCTCAAGCTAATATAGATTATTTGTAAATAAAAATTGATCTCATTTCAACTTGTATAAAGTAATTCACAAATATTTGTACCCTCTAATGGATTTTTGAAAGTTTTACGTGAATCTAAAGAAAATTACCAGGCAGGTATTATATTTAAGGAAGATAGCAAACTTCCTAAGATATTAAATAACAATTCTGCAATACAAGCTCCTGATCAACCCAAAACACATGTTGCTTACCAGAGGGAATGAAGTTATCATGGATTGAACCATTTCCAGAGCTGATTCTCTGCCAGATTGCATCTCAAAATTGAATTGGGCAAGGTAAAACAATATGTGTTTCTCTAGCTTCTTCCCCAGAGGATAGTCCATTAGAAACTGATGGAATACCTGAAACAAATTATAAACCGTAGATTACTACAAATTCTGAATAAAACGATTTGATGTACAACAATCACACATTTATCTCTATTCATTATCACTTATTTCTACGTTATTCTACAAAACCTGATGATTACATTCACATATTTTCATTAGTACTTTCTGCTTCATTTCTGTAAAGCTTTATTCTTAGAAAGCTTATTTTTCTACTTCATGTTAAAATAAATATGGTATATGTCTTGAGAAGTTTTATGTTCAGTGGCTTCCTGGCCTAAACGAACCTACAGAATGCTTTCTAATCTAATCTAATCCAGAAATAGTTTCATTACACATTCTGTTGTACGCACAGAGAGATACAGGCATCTGAAGTGATAGTCAAATCTTTTAAAAGAGGGTTGCTATATGCTGGTATTAAAATTGTATACTCTTTCTGTGCACAACAAGATATAGCAATCTCCCAGAGTCTGGAAGTATGTATGTGAGAGTGAATATGTTTTGTGTTTTAACTAAAGAAAATATTAAAAACTCAACATTAAAGAACCTACAGTCAACGAGAAAGTCCCTGATATGACCCAAGATATTAAAGGGGGCTATATAAATGAAAAAAGAAGAAAAAGAAAGAAAGAAGCATCACTCAAAAATGAACTTTGTATTGAAAACTTCAAGCAAACAATCTTAGAAATGGCTGATTGCAACAAAAAGTTTTTTCTGCTTGAAATAAATTGTGGACTTTAAAGAGTTCTGCATCTTTCATGTCGTAAGTTGCCATTACCACTTATGGTTTAAGGATTATAAAAAAATTATACAAAATATATTTTGAATGAAGAATGCTTCATGGATGTTCTCAGAAAATTTAAAATATACGTTTTTTGTCCCGTAAATATCTCAAATTATTATTTAAAACAAAACTGTCAAGAGAAATTTGTAGGATGCAGTGTTCTTAAAAGCTTCTTGTTGCATATATCTCTCTCTCTCCCCCCTCGTTGTTTCTAAAACTGCTTTGTTTCAAATCGGTGGACCTTAGTTTCCATATAAAATTTTTGGATTGAATACAATTTCTTCTACCTATTATAAGAGGAGCTAGAGAAAGTAAAATGCTTATTATTTTCTCTGCTACATATAGTGAGCAGGGGAAGTACTACATTCCACACAAAATTTTGACGTTTAGATTTGACTGAAAATACATGTTTTAAGGTTCCCTGAATCCAAAAGAGAGAGGTGGCATACATGCATGTATTATGCATTACTCAAAAATGAAATGATATCAATCTTTATATTAAGTTCTGCATCTTTCAAGGATGCGACATAAAGATTTCCAAGAAAATCCCCCCTTCCAAGCTACGATTTCTATGGAAAATTTTGGTCTTTTCAAATATGACTGACAATTTTAAATAAAATATATATTTAAGATATTTTTATGCTAAATGAAATGTATATCTTAAACTTTCTAGGAACAGCCACTGAAAAAATGTTTATTCTGGTTGACTTTTGTATTGCTGGTAAACTATAAGTCATAGAGAAAATCTTACCACACAAAACATTTATATCTGTTTAAAGCACAATATTTATGTGTGGTGTTATTTTGAGATATTCCTTGTTATTGATTTCAATTTTAAAATTTCTCAAGATTTTCTCAAATGGAACTGAATTTATTTGGTACTAATCATATACATCTTGGGCTGCCCTATGAACTTGGGATCCTCCCCTTGTCATTGGACAGCCCTCTACATTTATTATATATAATTACTTTTTGTAAGTGAGCCTTCAGTGCCTTGGTGTTTGTTCTCTATTTTGATTATCATTCTTCCCTTTTTTGCAGTTTCTGTCTGCTGTTTAAGTTCATCTTTACTCTTGGAATGCCTAAATTTATCCTTGCTCTAACCTCTCCCTTCCCTCTTTTTTGAACTTATTCAGTTATCTCTTACCACTCACCTTTCTTTCACTTATATCTCACTTTTCCCACTCTCAATTTATTTGACTCAACTTTCACCTACCCTCTGTTCCCATCTATGATTTTCTACCATTTGTTTTTGTTTGTCACATAGCATGTGTCAAGCATATTTTCTTACTGCTCCTCTGTTGCTTGACATTACGAGTTATAACATCTTTTCCCCTATCTGAACACCATTATCCCAACATTTCAACCTTCCAAACTCGTATCTTACCTATCTACTCGCCTTTCTGTGTTTTCACCAAGCACACTGTGAATCACTTGAAAATGTCATTTACATTGTTTTTTGTTAGAAATGCTAGGTTCTTGTTCTGACATTTTGGTATTGGTTTGTTTAAAAATGTTTATTTAGCAAACACACATCTACACAAAGTATGGACACTGTCCAGGTCAACACCTACGCATTACTGGTATTTAAAAATGTTGAACACAAAACATTCCACAAAAAAGAACTCTAGGGCCGAATTATTATTAAGTACTGCTTCACATACAGGGCAGATTCAGACTGGCTCACTAAGTCATCTGACAAACATAATAGCAATAGTAATCACAGCTGAATTGCATTTATCAAATGATGAGAAGAAAATAATGATGTTTCTGTATTACAGGAGAAAGCCTATGATCTATAAGATTAGACAAAACTATTTCCAAATATTAGACAGAGACAACATTTATAAGCTTGCTTTTATAAAAGACTAGACATTTCATTGGTAGCTTAACAGTTGTAAAAATAAGCCAACAAGGGGAATGCGGTATATTGTAAATGCCATGCAACAGATTTAAATAACAGTTAAACCAAAAACACCAGGCTAAAGGAATGATATCTAGATAATCTCGAGTTATTACCTGTCGAGACTGCAGACGAATATGAGCAAACTCTGAAGTGATGCTGAGCTCGGCAACTTTCTTCATCACCTCCTGCATCTCTGGTACTACCAACTTGCGAGATAGGATTGCCTTTAGTAGTGAGAATGCTGTGGCATGTCTGTTGAGGTCATGCATGTCTTGTTCTGCATAAAACAAGAGCACCTTTAACTGGTCTGTGTCAACTGTATGGTACTTCACATCTCGCACCAGCACTGTTACAGTCTGTAATGCAAACATAAGTCAATTCCTTTTACTGTTGAAGGATAGTACAATTAGTTGTTGGGAAGCTTGCTGAAATACAAAGGCAAATATCTCCAAATAGAAATGGCTAAAAAGTAGAGCAGCAATTGCTTTATAATAATTACGTATTATCGTTATACAAAAATAAAAGGGATTAAAAGTAGTTAGTTATAAAAGTAACAGGTACTGATAATAGGATCAGTTAGTCAATAATGGTTACTAAAGTTAAGTAAAGTAGGAATGAAAGTGAGTCTAAAGCCCCATTTATAATGAAGATGTAACATGAAAAGAGCAGCAAGTAACTCCCAACTCAGGGGGGTGTAAACATGCCATACAATGCAGTATTGAGGGCAGGCTACCATCACATCTGAATCAAGTGTTGGAAATGAAGTGGGAGGAAGTATTATGGAATGACCTTGCCCATACCATTCCCTATGATTTTGTTTAACTATACATTTGTTATTCTATGGTTATAACAGTTTGTTGTTATGTGAGGTGATATTGGGCTTTATTTTAACAGTGTGATATATTCAAACACATTATAAGCTGATTTTCAAGATGTTTGAAGCATAACTTAATTTTACATTATTTTTAAATATTTTAATGGTTGGTTTTTTAAACAAAACTTCATACAATAAAATTATTTCTGACTGCACTGAAGGTTATTGACTTTTTTCTTGGCAACCACTTCCTATTATATAGTTTGTGTTTAGTGATATTATTATGTCCCTATTGTTTATGATGTAGTGACTTTATATGTATTTTTTTTGGATTTTCTCAGCATATTAAGCATTATTTCCTAAAACCTGACTTGAGGCTTTATGTTATATTTAAATTGAGTGCAATGGGGATGATTTTAATACAGCTCATCTTTTAACGTTACAAGATCAATACAAGAACATATTGCTTTGCAGTATTTCTAGTTTTCAGACATTCTGAGGTCAATAATAAACTTCTGCAATTATAAACTTCACACACATTTTTGTTTTTGTTTTTTTGTTTGTTTGTTTGTTTTTGTTTCATTTATATGGCCCCTTAACATCTAAGGTCATATCGGGGGCTTTGCACTTGAAACAACTCGTCTGTAGGTTCTTTTACGTTTAGTTTTAAATCATTTTATTTTCCTCACACATTCACTCTCACATACATACTTCCAGACTCTGTGGGGAATAGGGAATAATTCTGGCTAAAGACAAATTCCCTGCCCCAGCCGGGAATCGAACCCGGGACCTTCGGGTGAGAAGTCAGCTTGCTGACTGCTCGACCACGGATGCAGTCTTCACATATACTGATTTAGATTAAATTATAGTTTTAAAGATAAGCATTACAATCTGTGTTTAAAATTCAATTATTAAAATAATATTTGAGATTAGTTAGCGAGTTATTTGTAACACTACATCCCTTTGCACCCATCATCTACATGTTTTTCATTCATGCCTTTTGGAGAGAATATCACGACATAGAGAAGACCTCAATTTTATTAAAAAGCATGAGAAATGGTTGGAAGTTGGAAACCTGGGAGAATATCTACAACTGAAAGAACAAAAAACAATTGATGAATTTCGAAATCCACCTGGAGACATCCTTATCCAGAAGTTTCTAAACCTACCACCAGAGGCATCTTATTATAACACTGGGTAATCACAATACTGGCAGTCAAAAAGTTGATAATGGAAGCAACAGCATTTCCGAAACATGCCTTAATAATAGAACAATGTAAATGATGGAAATATATTATAATCGACTCAAATTAATATTTAACTTCATATTTTATTTAAATTTTAGTAATTTTGTGTTTCACTGTGTTTGATTCCAGATTGAAAAGTTTCTTTTAATAGGTTGACAAATATTTTGAATTAATAATACTCTGACGTTTTATGAGGAATGATCAGTAACTAAGGTTACAAGGCCCATATTCTTGGTGTATCTTCTTTCACAGCAAACTTAGTAGTGTACAGTAATTCTAATACATGCAGTTGGCAACTGTGCAGAGCTTCAGCTAACTGCCACCTACAGTACTGCTGCAAGGAAAACTGGTCTTGCAAAGAAATCTGCTCAGTTATTTGATTTCCATGGGGTGAAATATGTAACCATGGCTGAAATAGGTTTATGGAGAGACTGTAATGCCTCACTAGCATGTCACAGAATGGTGTTGAAAGTTTCTGGCAGGATGAGAAAATGCCACAGATGAGGATCACAGTGGCTGACCAGCACGGCATCCACAGATGGACACAACTTATGAGGAGGAGGTGACTCAGGACAACAGGAGGATCATATTATGACATGGCGGTAGAGCTGGGAATGTCTTTTGGAAGCATTCATCACACTGATCATGTGATGAATGCTTTCAGAAAATTTGTTCCCGATGGCTTCCATGAAATCTGTTCAACCAACACAAGAAGAAGTGCATGGGGGCAAGTCTGCAACTTTTGCAAGGGCTCTCCATGGAAGGGAACTGTTTTCTTCTCTGCATTGTCATGGGTGACAAAACATGGATTCACCACTATACACCCAGCAGTAAGCGGTCATCAATGGAGCGAAAATACCCCTCTACTTCAAAAATAAAGAAGTTTAAGGCGACGCCATCCATCTGCCAAGAAGTTTTTAGAGAAGAGGGCATATAATAACGATTGGCTGATACTGCGAGAACATGACATGGTAGCGTGAAGCAATCAGGAGAAAACGGACAGGACTCCTCAGAGAGGGGGTCATCTTCCTTCTCAACACATGACCTTAATTAGCCTAGAAGACCACCATGCTTTGAAGCAGTTTTGCTGGGATATCGTTGACCAACTTCCCTACAGCCCGGATCTCGCCTCAAGCGACTTTCACCTTTCTCCTCACTTGAAGGAACACCTAGGAGGCAGTCGCCCTCCGTGGTGTAATGGTCACCATGCTGACTTCATATACCCAAGGTCACGGGTTCAAACCCGGTGGAGGACGATGGATTTTTTTGGGCGTAAAAATCCTTAGCATGGCTTCCTTCGGAAGGTAAGTAAAGCTGTTGGTACCGTGTCGTAGATTTACGGCACGTAAAAGAACCTCAAGCCTGATTGAGAGGCCTCTGAGCAAAATTAAGTGGTCTTTCATGCCCAATTTAGAATGGGACGCTGAGAACGCAGTTAAAGAGCGTCCATAAATAACACGCCATTTATTTTTTATTTACCTAGGAGGCCGACGATTTGCTTCAGATGAGGAAGTGCAACACTTCAAAACAATATGGCTGAATACACACAGATGAGATTTTTTCACGGAGGGAATATTCACTCAACCCACAAATCGACGAATGACTCCACTGATGTGGAGACTATGAGGAAAAATAACCTAATGTATGTACTATTAGATGGCCATATTGGTTGTACAAAATAAAATATACTTGTTTCACTGCAGGCTTTGTAATCTTAGTTTCTGATCATCCCTCATAAACTGTGTAGTTTCCTAATATTTACAGTGCATTTACTTGTAACACTGATGAATTACCATATTTATTCAAATACAAGAATAATTAGAACTTAATTTTGGAATTTAGCATGTCATCTATAAAAGAAGAAACATAATAACTTAATTTTTTAAACAATATTTAAAGTGGGAGAAAGAAGAAGAGAGAACAAAACTGTAGCAGTTGTGCACTGGGAGAAGGTAATGATAATGGATAACATTTTTTGTGAGACAACATACATAATATAACAAATCATTATAGAAAGTTTTAGCCTAATTCAAATTTACACAGAAATTTCCAGATACGTGCTGTGGGAGAAGGTGATGGCAATGCAGCTGCAATGATGGTTATGGATAACATTTTCTATTTAGACAGCATACCTTATATAACACATAATTGTAAAAAGCTTTTACCTAATTCAAATTTGTGCAGAAATTCATGTTTTGGGCAGGGGAGAGAGGGAAGAGAACGGAAATGTGCAGCATGTGTGCAGGGGAGGTGACAGCAGCTGCAATGATGATGGATAATATTTTCAACATGACTTAATATAACATTTGTTGTGAAAGTCTTTTACCTAAAATAAGAGCTGAAGCTTTCCTGATTTTCATATTAACTCTTCAAGCTAGAAGCCTGAGAAAATTTAGAGTTAGTCTTTTACTCAATTTGAATTTATGCAGAAATTCACATTGCAGGTGGAAGAGAGTGGAAATTCACCAATATGTAGGATGGAGGGAAATGCACAGGCTAAACCTCTATCTTTCTAATTAAACAGAGCACAAATAGCAGCCATCAGTCGGACTTCAACTGAAGAAGAGGGCAATTGCCCTTGAAACATATGTTTTGAACAATTACATATAAGTGAGGTGAGTGTTACTATTCCGACTCATTTTCAACATCACTCTATCTTTCTGTTTGAACATTGGCTGTCAGTACAACATTAGGCACAGCTACCCATTGTGAAAGGAAATGGAATACTTATAATCCCTCTAGATCTATTAACATTAACAGCTAACTTTATAGTTCAAAATCTAACAATATCTCCTTACTATTTTCTTTTGTTTTGCCACTTTGGTACCCACAAACTTTGAAACTTACTTTTTTGCATGTTATTCAGAAAATATATATTCCAAATGCAAGACTATCTCCAGTTCTCAATATTTTGGAATAAACATAAGCCTTATATTTAGATAAATATTGTAAAACCATCAACATTTACATTTTACGTTTAACAAACACAGAATGACTGAACTAAAAATAAACCATTAACACATCTAAGAGTAAAGCTAAGCACATATTTTAACTTCAAACCTTGAAGCCTGCAACCACCATATCAAAGTTATCTCCTTTGCTGAGTGCAGCAGATGCATATTTGTGTAGCAGTTTAAATATAGAATCTGTGATTTTGGTGACATTCTCCTTGAGAGAGGGAAGCTCCACCTTCAGAACCCAGCTTAAGCAGTTTAGTGATACTGTAGTTAGCTGTAACAAAAATGATTATGCTATAGTACAGTAACAAGGGTGCAGCACAAATCAGCATGTGATCAAGTATAGCAATTCAAAAATATCTGTGACACATGCAATCTGAGTAGCTTCATAATATTATACATCTCAAAAAATGCATTTGACATAAAGTATATACTTTAACGAGCTCTACACTTTTGTTCAGTTAAGATTTTGGCTATTTCCTACAGCTTATCAGTTATACAAACATTCAGAATGAAGAGAATATCAGAGGCTACTCCCAGAAAGTTCAAGATATATTTCATTTGTCATAAGTGTCTTAAAAATGGTATTTTACTCAAAACTGTTTGGGGCCATATTTTGAGAAAATACATTTTTTTAAAATATTTTCTGAATAAAGGGTATATTGGAGGTGGTACAATTTTCTTGGAAATCTTCAGAAAATAAAACATAACTGTATGCATATTATAAATCAGTTTTTTTATTATTTAATGAATCCACGAGAAAAAATATGAATTGCATAAACTGCTTTATAAATGTTGCATGTCAGCACAGCTCAGAAAACTTAAAAGGTGCCGCATTAAATATTTCAAAAACTGATATGAAAAACAATAATTTGGATATTTCAACAATCTTTGCAGTTTAATATACGTTTTGTTTATCTTTTATAGTTTACTAGTTATACAAAATTCAAAACCAGAATGATGACTTTCAATGCTAGTTATAGAAAAATTAAAATAAGTATTTGTTTTATTTGTCTTGCAAATACTGCAAGTCATCTTTGTTAATGCATGTTTATCACAATTACTATTGACAATAGTGTAAAAATTGATTAACCATTAGTTTAATCCTCAAGCAACATTTATATATAAGATTTACCAACCTTGACATGCTGTGCTGTAAGACAGTCTCGAAGGATTGGTATCAAAGGATCAAGGTATGATCGGAAATCTCCTGAACGCAATCTTTCTCTCTTCAGTAGAATGTATAAAAGGCGCAGGCCAAATTCAACCAGCACATGAGCATTTGTACGAGCAGATGTTTTGGCTACTATTGTAGAACCAGTTTTGCTTCTGGGTGGTTTTGGTATGATGAATATATCCGGCCTCTCTCTTGCCAGCAGCTCCTTTTGAGCTGCAGTTATATCTGGCTTCTTTTCTTCACATCTGAGATCAGGAATACTCTCTGAAGCTGTTCCATATGAGAAGACCAACAGTGACTCCACAGTGACAAATGTGTTATCTGCCAGACCAAGAATAACCTTGCGAAGGCATTCTGAACACTTGTTTATGTCTTTGAAAGAATGGGACTGAATCAGCACCTGTAAAAAAAAAAAAAAAACTGATGTGTTACATTCACAAGACTTTCTCCGGCTATTCTGCAACAGATTATTCTTACAAAAGCTGATCCTTCTCTCTTCTTCATGCTAATCAAGATAAACAGAAGAGTGCAGAAATAGTCATATTAATTACTTCCTTAGAAGTAGAAGGGAAATAAGGAAATACACTAGGATAAAGAGATAGTCAACTTTTTTAAAAGCTGTTGTTCTGTGATTTGCTTCTTTGCATGGCCTAGAGTACAAATTCCTGTATGAGAAAAAATGTTTTTAAGTATTTTAAAACTGAAACCAATAACAAGGTATATCTCGGAAATGGTCATCTACACCTAAAAATGTAAATGACATAAATTGTGTGTTTTAACAAGATCTACATTTTTGTACAGTAAGTTTTTATCTATCTCTTATGGTTTACCAATTATGCAAAAGTCATCCAAAATGAAATGGTCTTCAGAGGCTATTCCCAAAAAGTTCAAAATTATCATTTTTTTTTGCCATGCATGCTAACTAAAATCATTAGAGCCATTTTTAAGTAATTCAAAATTTTAAAAACTTTTCTCAAGTAAGCGGTAATTAGGGGGGGGGGGGTTCCTAAAAAGATCTTCGTTTCACATCCTTAGAAAATACTACATTTAAATACCAAGTTTGGCAATTTCCAGATTTTTTGTCTATGAGTTATTGTATTCTCTCTCTCTCTCTCTCTCTCTCTCTCTCTCTCTCTCTCTCTCTCTCTCTCTCTCACACACATGCATGCATGTACACACACATACCATGGACCTTTTTCTAAAAATGCCTTTTTTAGGCACAGGGGACACTAAAATGTGTATTTCTGGTGAAATTTGGTACCAAATTTTTAGGTCAAATGCAGGATCTTCTCTATTTACTAACTATATTGTACATATGCATTAGAGAAAGTAATAATGTGACAGTAAGGATTAATAGCCAACCTTTGAACAAATAAGGTATATTTTAAGACTTGCTTACCTCTTTAATAGGCAGTATTAAATCTGTAAAGCATTTCTCTGAAATGAACTGTCCCAAAATTTGAAAAGTATCATAACTCTTAGTAGACCTGGCCTCATGAACCTTCCCTGTGATCTGTGAAACTTCTTTTTCCTCTGCCACTGCACCAAACAGATCCTTCTTGCACAACTGCAACATAAAACACACATTTACATGTACAGGATGAGCAGAAAGTTACTTCTTATAAAATGCTTATAAGTAAACTGATACAGGCTGGAAGAGAAGTGTATACTACCTTCAACAGTGTGTCCAAGATTTCATCTTAACTGGAGGATTCTTTATTCCTATTTAATAATTTGTTTGATTTCATTGGTGATGTAAGTGAAAACATTCTACTGTATATTTTACTTTGTTATAGCATTTTTTTTTTGTCTAAGTTTACTGTTGTGAAGCAAGTTCTCAACAGAAAAATGATTATATTGGCAATATTACTAGCATTTGTTATTATTTTGCCATTCACATTTGAAATCATCTTTTTCTTTACTTTTTTTAAAGTTCCCTTTTCTCAAGCTGCCATATGGTCTTCGATTTGCTCTCTGCTCAATCTACATAATTATCACTGTTTAATGCTTTTGCTGCCCAGATTTTTTAATTTTAAAGTGTTTTGAGACACTTTGTTTTAATATTTTGCTTAGGGATCTGTTCTCTTATCAGACATTCTTATTACTTTCTAATCTAACATTTTTACTATCTCTACATAGTAGATAGGTATAAAAGGTATTGCAACCCACCCAAAAATTTGATACCAGGACTTCATTGGAAATACACGTTTTATGGTTCTGTATTAAAAAAAAAAGGCTGCATGGGCGCGGGCGTGTGTGTGTCCATGTGTCTGTGAACACAATAACTCAAAAATGAAAAGTTATAAAATACAAACTCGGCATTTAAGTTAGTATCTTCCAAGGATGTGTCAATGATTTTGGGGAAAGTCCTCAGACACCAAATTATGCTTTATATGGTAAAAAGTTTTAAAATTTTGATTTACTCAAAAATTATTCTAACAATTTTGATTAAAATACCATAATAAAGATATTTACGTGACAAATGTATATCTTGAATTTTCTGGGTATAGCCTATGAAGGCCTCCTTATTTTGGATAAATTTTGCATAACTGGTAAACCGTAAGATAGACAAAAACTTACTTCACAAAAAATGTGACCTACTTGAAACACTTACGTCACACACTTTTTTCGTGGAGTTGATCATTTCTGAGATATTCCTTGTTATAGGTTTTAGTTTTAAAATATTTAAACTTTTCTCATACAGGGATTTGCACACTCCTGATCATGCAAAGAAATGGATTTCAACTACATGGCAACCAGCTTTTAAAAGATTTAACTATCACTTTAACTATGTATTCCCTTATTTCCCTTCTACTTACAAGCAAGTAATAAAGACAGTTTCTGCTATGTTTATTTTAATTATCATGAACAATTTGTTACAGAGATGTAAAGAAGTTATCTGAATGGAGCACATCAGTCAAATCCGTCTTGAGTTTTTCCCTAGGTGCTGAGATGTCTTGTTGACATGGTACTGTGATGTTTTAGTGATTAAAAGTACATGGTAATTTTGAAAAAAAGCATCATTCACCAAGCTGCAGTTTAAAAAATGTTTTCCCAAAATTCTTATTTTTAAACATTTAATTAATTTATAATCTCCAATTTTATTTTCCTCCAAATTTTGTGCCAGTTCTTATTTTAAATATTCCTTGTTTCTTAGTGTTTGGCAAATTAAGCATTTCCAAAATTTGTGACTGTGGTCAGGGATTCCAATATCAAAAAAACTAACTCTGAAATCCAAGTATTAGTAGCACATCATTCCCGGATAAACTTATCCATGGAGACTATTGCAACCTTTAATGTGTTGTTAAATATGTAATATGGCTTGTTCCTAACTCATATATTTCACCATGCTACAACAATGGAAGCATCTTCAGTGGAAATTACATACTGAGATTTTATTCTTAAAAAAAAAAATCTGATGTGTTCCATTCACATAACTTTCTCTAGTTATTCTATTCTTACAACTTTTCTTACAAAAGATTATTCTTTTATCTACATCATGCTAATCAAGATAAACATAAGCAGAATTGCTCTTATTACATGCCTTGTAAGTAGAGAGAAATAAGAGGATATATTAGACTAAAGCGATAGCCAAACCTTTTAAAAGCTAGTCGTTATGTCAAAAATTGAGGTTCAGTTTCTTTAGCAAGGTCCTGCTTGACAAAAGTTGGCAGTTTATGATTGAAACCAATAACAAAGAATGTCTTGAAAACGGTCAACTCTACAAGAAAAGCACAAATGACTTAAGTTATATGTTTAACAAGATCTACATTTTTTGTGCAATAAGTTTTTGTCTATCTCTCAGTTTAACCGTTATGCAAAATTCTGCAAAGCTCATAGAGAATAAAGAGGTCATGTTAGACTATTCCCAGGAAATTTAAATAAACAGTTTGTGATGTAAATATCTTCAATATATAGTATGTTAATCAAAATCGTTACAGCCATTTTAGAGAAAAACAGAATTTTCAGAATGTTTTTCATGTAAAGCTTAGTTTGTGGTGGGGGGATTTTTTTTTTGGAAGATGCTAAACATAAATACCAAGTTTGATATTTGACTGTCTTTTTGTTTTTGAGCTATGCTGTTCACAGACACATACATACAGACCTTTTTCTAAAAATGTTTTTTTACAGATTCAAGAGACCTCAAACATATATTTCCAGTGAAATCTGGACATCAAATTCTTGAGTGGAATACAATACCTTCTCTAGTTGAACTGCCAAATTTATTAATGGCTAATGCATTTAGTAGTACACATAAATATACATCTGTACTAATAATTTAGTATTAATACTCTGCTATTCTCTAATTTTCTGGTTAAGAAGATTATTTTTTTTTTTTCTTATGGCTAACAACTTTGGCAGTATTTGGATTCCATAACTGTGCTGGTTATGGCGATTGTTGCTCTCTTCCAAGTTGTTAAGCACCTCAACCAGCTAACTGCAAATTTGTACCCTCTGGATGTTGTTTAGTTTTTCCATCACTCTTGGCACAGCAGTATCAAACACAGAAGATTGTGATTACTGTGTTGCTGCTCTAAGCAGTTGAATATGGAATGAGACATGCTGTTAAAACCACTGCAGAACAGTATGAACTATAAGTTGAACACTGTAGGAAAAAACCTATTATGAAAATGGAAGACACATTCCAGGTAATGATTCAAAAGAACTGGATACTAGCATGGCTGTTTTATTTACTTAAATTGGAAGCTAGCATAATAAAATGAAACTGAAACAACAAGGAAGTGCTGCATAGGACATTGTTTTTAATTAAAATATATTTCTATAATGATAGACGTGAAAATTATTTGCCACATGGTATCCAACCTGTACACTGCAGAAGTAGCATGGCCACAATATTCATAAATTGCAAGGTAGGCTATTTTAGGATGCTCAACAAGAAGCAAGTGTTGCACACAGCATAAAGAACATATATTTCTATAACAATAACTACACATACTGAAATGAAGAGAGTTCTGGTGCATCCTGCATTTTTAACTTCTACCATGCAGCTCAAAGGAAATTAATTTGTGAATTTTGGTTGAATTTTCTAATTACTTTGGTGTTAGCTGTTGTAGAAAAAGTCTTTCTCCCCAAAGCAAAATTTTGAGGGTTGACTGGCAGCTTGAAATATCATGGAATGAAATGTAAACCCTGGTTACAGTATCTCTGGAGAATTATGCAAAATGGTAAATATTACTTCAGTATGAAAGGTTAGTTTAATGTGTAGCACAGGATGATGAAATAGGACACATTTTTATTAGTGCTATGTAAATGCTATATTTCTTTGTTACAAAAGTAAAATAGCTCCTCAGATATACACAAATAACAATTCATAAAATAGTTTACACTAAAGAAAAAAAACTAATTATTTTAAATTATTACATAAATATATAATTTCGAGTTAGGTTAGGAAACTCTTTACATATTTCTTGTACAAGCAATACTCTCCTAGCACATTATTTTCACACCTAACGGGTCTTTGGTTTCAGTTTATGGGTCTTTTATGATCAAAAACAGTTGAACCTTTTGCTATTTTTATCAGTTTTGATATTTAAGTACTTTGTTACAAACAATGCTTTCCTCGAATTAACAGTGTAACATTAAAAATTACTTGCATTTGATATTTTCTCAATAATCTCCACACAGTACTGAAATGAAGTACACAACCTAAATATGCGCTTTACATTTATATCTTCTAATATTTAACTTGCTGAAAAATCGCTTTGTGAGCTTGCCTGAATTTTTGTAACAGTTTACTTTGGCATCAATTTGATAGGAGAGTGAAAGTTATAGGTTATAAAATGTTGCGAATAGGTGTATCAGATGTGTATAGGTTTGAGAGTTGAATGGGAGAAAATTAAATGTTAAAAATTAATAACAGAAATAATTTTGGGGAAAATATGAATATCACAAGGCAAATATTTCTTCAGGAGGAAAGGGTAGTTCTGTGTAGCAGGGAGTAATATTGTGAATGATGCTGCTGTAATACAAAAGTAAACAAATATGAGGATTTTATTATTATTACCATATAATGCATTATATTTCTGTTTTGAAATAAAATAACTTGTCAGAAGTTAACATTAGAAAATAGTACATATTAATTTTTATCGAAGCCTACATTCCTAGCACATTATTTTCAGACATATATGAAATAACATTTTTTTTAGATTACCAACCTCCTGCCGTATTTTTCATTACTTTGGGATTTTGGATCAAGATAATCAGAGCCAAATTTGTTTTTTTAAGTAGTATTGGTAGCACCAACAACACAGTCTCAACTCTAGTACTGTTAACCACAATTTTCTTCATCTCAATATGATATGGTTATGACAAACAGAATACCAAATAGTGTGTAGCACTGGTTAATGGGTTTAACAAACTGTGTGAATGTCTACAGGTAATAAATGAACTGAATTAAATCTTATGATAATTATGAAAAGTGCAAAGATTATTCAATGGAGAATTCACGAATATATGATAAAACCCACCTCAAGGATGCTCTGAAGACAAACATCAATATCTCCAGGCTGGAACTTTGACTTAAGGCTCACAACAACTGCATGTATTGTAAAGATAAGAACATGGATCTGGTAGCCTCTGGTAAGCAGAGCAGACATCTCATTGACCAGCATTCTCAGATACTTGGGTCCCAGAGTAGCCATAATTTTCTGGAGTGTCTCTCGAGTCACTCGCCTTGTGCTCTCCAAACGGGACTTCAGAAATGTGCACAGTTTCATGAAAATGCTATAATAAAATAAAAGTTTAATAAAAATGAACAGTTCATCTATTCCAATATTTTAAAGAAAGTAAGTCTGCACTCATTTTTGTTATGAGGGCTGTTCAATAAATACTTATGTTTCAAGATAGATGGAGTTGCCATCAAATCATATTGGATACCGATTCAAAGGTTAGTTTGAATTTGGCTGGCATTTAAGAGTCATTCAGTGTTTACGTTAAAATTGAAAAGGCACAGTATTGTTCAGCGATTTTACTTTTGGATGGGAAAACTTGTGAGAAGATAACAGTAAAAAGCAAAATTTTATATGTTTATGGCATCTATGACAATAGTTAGATATTGATTTGACTTTACACATGGTTGAGCATCCTTTTTTGACGAGCACCCAGGATGCCCAGCAGATATGGTATCAAGGAAATCATAAAATTATTGCTATAATTTGCACTGATTAATTATCGAACAAAATATTAATATAAAAATAATAGTTGCAACAAATCTTCACTTATCTTTTGGAATCCTTGCTAAGTGAAGATTTGTTGCAACTATTATTTTTATATTAATATTTGTATTATTCTTCACTGTTACTAGCTTCTTTTTACATTTATATCGAACAAAAGTTCACAAACAGAAGCCACAGGTGTGTAACTGGGAACAGCAATTCAAATTTTGCATGATAAGAAGAAGATGAAAAAGTTGTCAGCCTGATGGGCCTGTGATTGCTCATAGTTGAAAGCAAGCAGATGTGGCTTTCAACTTTGAAACTTGTTTGGAGCTATTTAAGCTAAATCCAAAGGACTTTAATTGAACCGTCACCACAGATGAGTCCTATATTCATCATTACACTCTGAAAACCAAGTAACAATGAAAAGAATGTATTACTTCTGGTGAATCTGCTTCAAAGAAGGCAAAGATGGTCCCAACAGCTGGAAAAGTGATGAAATATAAAGGTGTCATACTCATTGGCTTCTTAGAAAAAGAAAAAATGATTACTGGACAATTCTACAGTGAGTTACTTGCCCACTTTGACAAGAAGTTGAAGAAGACACGTACACATTTGGTGAAAAAATAAGTGCTGTTTCATCATAACAACACACCAGCACATTCATCTGGAGTTATCCCTGCCAAATTGCCTGAATTGTATTATTAATTGCTGCTGTACCCCCTATATTTGCCTGGCATAGCTCCCTGTGATTTCTTGTTCCCAAACTAGAAATGGCTTGTGGAAACAATTTTTGATTAAATAAGGTCAAGAGCAGAGCTTGCCAATTCCTATTTTGGAGGAGTTCAAAAAATGGTAGGAACATAATGAAATCTCTAAGGAGACTATGTTGGGAAATAAATAATCTGTGTTTTAAAAAATATTGCATCTTCATTCCTAAAAATCACCTTATTCCTTATTCAATCACCTTTATAGAAGACTGAACCAAGGATAATTGTTCTCATGATCTTCTGGCGTTTATTCTTGTTTCCTATTTAAATTTGTACCTGTCATAAATGCTCTGTGTCATGATATGAAAATAAACAAACACTAAGTATAGGTCACCTTTTAATAGCACTTTTAGGAAATACTAGCAGAACAATAATATACCTTCTACCTTTAACTTGGAGAGTATTAAAGGGATAATTCTTATAGGGGGTCGTCAATCAATATCAATTGCAATCAATATCAAGACTTCTGAGCATTAAAACTCAAGAGGAGGGGGAGAAGATCTAGGGACAGTTTTCTTATTCCATTTCAAGTAAATTTCAACCCAATTTCACTGAATATGAATATAAGAGGATATTCTGGGATTTAATTGGATATTTTTAATGCCTTCCAGATTAAAGAAGTATATGTGGAAGCTTAAAATCTTAAATTCCATTTATTGGAGGGAATGGAGAAGCATATTGCCTTCATAGCTCCAGGCTCAATTTTTTTATGAAGAGAGTTTTTAGAACAATGTTGAAGAACTAAGTATATTTGGTTTTAAGGTTGTATTACAGAACAGAAACAGAAAACAGAATGGAAGGCAAAAACTACATACAATATTCTGTTTCAAAGTATGCAACTATGTTGATAGCAAAGGGGAAAGTTGATCTGATGTATTGGGATGTGAATTATTTATATAGGATCATTATCGTATTATATGATAGCCATTCACAGCCTTTCTCTCCTTCGCTACTCCAGCACTGTCTGCCAGGACTTTGGACTGTCAATTCCTGCTCGAAAATGCATTGTCCCCATTTCTGTGTTGCTGAGTCAGATACACAAGCAGTAAATCATTGTCAGTTAGGTGCTTCTGTTACTGCAATAAACATGGTGCATTATTTAATTGTGGAAGAACGAGAGTTTATTTGTAAAGTTTACTTTAAGCATAACCTGCTTGCCATGTGCACAGGAAGTTTGCTGAAAAGTTCAAAACTATAAAACTATACATGTGGTTGTCAACATTTTGATACTTCAGGTATACAACTACATAGATAAATATAAATAAACATACATAACACCAAGAAAACTATGAACAATAACCACAAATATAAAAATAACCAATAAAACAATTGTGCATACGTGATAGAGATCATAAACTGAAGATGCAGTTCTGCTTCCGCTTTGTGACCAACAACCTGAATGCTGTCTTGTGATTGGTTCAGGAAGCCTAACAGCTAAAACTCATCACATATTTCTTTGCAAGCGTATCAACTTAATTCCCAGGTGTCAAGGGCAAAGTTTCAAAGACAAGGCTTATAGCAGACTTTGGCTCTTGACATTAATATTGATGAAAGTTGGTTCATGTTAAGTAACTTACCCTGGTAAGTTCCTGTTCAACATGCGCTGAGGCAACTGTTGAAGTAACTTGACTGCAGCGAGAGCAATAGGAACTCTCAGTAACTCTTCCTCTTCTCGTTCTGCAGCAGTGTGTTTCTTTGACAGTTTGTGACCCAGTTCTGCCTGAGTGTGTTGGGCCATCACTCTGTGTACCTGGGGCAACAGGCCTGTTGCTACCATGTGTACAGCATGGGTGGCTACAGACTTGGTCAATACTGCTTTGCGCGATACAGCTGGGGGAAGTGCTGCTATCACAGCTGCACTTTCACTTTCATCCTGAAAGTACTTCACACTATTAATATGAGTTACAAAACTGTTTACTTGTAATCACACTTGCCAACTTCTTGAAATAGAAACCTGAAAAAGTTTCCTTCATACAGCAAAGCTTTATTTGCAATAACTTGAAACTTAGTATGTATAAAATGTTTAGTGCAGTAAATGTACAAATAATTACATGTAGAATTCAGGGAATTTTTTGTGTAATAATCCTTGAAGACCTGGTAGTACTGCTTCTTCCCATCATGCATGCTGAAATCATTCTTGGTACCACAATAAATATGTATAAAACAAAGAACACCACTTCCAAGGCTATACAGATTTCTATTCCATATTTTATGTTTCATAAAATCAACTATGTATAATCAAAAATGTTAAAAAAAATCTGATGTGTTCCATTTACATGACTTTCTCTACATTTCAATAACAAATTGTTAAAATGCTTATTTTTCCATCTACTTCATGCTAATCGAGATAAACATTAACAAAAAGTGTTATTATTTAGTTCCTTATAAGTAAGAGGGAAATATGGGAATACACTAGGTTAAACTGATGGCAAACGTTTTAAAATGTGGTTGTTATGGGATTGAAATCAGTTTCTTTGTGAGGCCAAGAGTGACAAGTTCCCATGTGAGATAATTATTTAAAACCAAAAATAATATCAAGGAATATCTCAAAAATGATCAACTCCACAAAAAAAATGTATATGATATAAATTGTGTTTTTTTATGGAGATCTACATTTTTTGTGCAGTAAGTTTTTGTCTATCTCTTGGGGTTTACCAGCTATGCAAAATTCAGAAAAATTCATCCTGAATAAAGAGGTCTTCAGAGGCTATACCCTGAAAATTCAATATATACATTTTATATGCCATAAAATATGTTAAATATAAGAGATTTTAATCAAAATTGTTAGCCATTTTTGAGAAAACTAAAATTTTTGAACATTTTTCCATGTAAACTGGGGGGTGGGGGGGGGGGATTTTCTTGAAAATTTTCCATGTCACAAGTATGATATTTAACAGACTTTTCATTTTTGAGCTATGCTGTCCACAGACACACACAACGTTTTTCTAAAAATGTTTTTCTTGGATTCAGCTGTTCCTAAACATGTATTTCCAAAGAAATCTTGGTATCCAATTTTTCGGTACAATACGATACCTTCTCTATACACTTTGTACATACCGTGCGACCCAAATACATCTGAACCGCTGCACAAGGAAGCATAACACACAGCTGTTGTACGAAATGTCATGGTGCTGACTTGTTTTTCTCTGCTCTGAAAGTCCAGTATTGAGTTGACGGCGATATTGTGTGGTCGAGTTATTACCATTGTGCTTTATTATTTTGTCCTGTACTTAGTCACAAAGAGTATTATGGCTAAGCATTTGTTTTCTACTGCACAGCATGTTTTATTTATGATTTGATATGTTAACACATTTTGTAGGTGGACTCTAAGTGTATACAATGGCAAAATTGACCCACATTAATATTTTTAACAGACAAGGCTTGGTTCTTACCTTCATGGGATGTGAAAGAAATCTAATATTGTTCATGAAATACCCCTTCATGACAAAAAAATTGGTACATGGTTCGCCATTAGCAGAGAAAGAGTTATAGGCCTAGTTTTTTTTGAGTCAACAGTTGAAGCCCATACAAATGTGAATACAATTTTGGTCCCTTTTTTAAGAGAATAACAGACCGAAAGGTGATTTTTCCTTTTGATGAGAACAATTGAAAGTGTGTTTCAGGACAAAATTATTAGTAGAGTATGTGGCCCCCTGTCCCCGGACCTAATCCCCTGTGATTTCTATCTCTTGGGTAACTTAAAGCATAAAATGTTCAAGACAAACCCACACCCCTGGAAGAATTAAAATAAAATATCCACCAGGAAATTGCCAACATTTCTCAATGTGAACTATGGCAAGTGATGGATAGTTTCCTAAAAAGGTGCCAAAAATGTATGGATAACAGCGGTGGCCTGTTTTAGCATCTCCTTTAATAACGTTGGCAAGTAAAGCCGTTACAAGTAGTTTTAAAAATGGTGCATTATTTCATCAGCGCCTTTCTTTGATAGCGGCAGACAGCAACAAGCTCTGAAGACAGGCAAAACACCACACAGCTGGTTCGGCAATTCTAAATAATTTGAGATCCTAACTTATGGTTTAACGGGAAAAACTTAAGTCAGTTGGAGAATTTAATGTTATGCTGGCATGTTGCCATAGTAGCTCAGTGGTCTGAACTGGGTGGAAACCAAAAGGTTTATGGTTCAAATCCCAACCATGGCACTGAATTTTTCAGTCCTACTCTATCTTTCCAACTCATGTCCTCCATTACGAAGTGTTTGTACCCATTTATTGCTTATTGGCAATTGATATTTTTCATTAGAGATTATTAGTGGTGCAATAAAATTTTACATCTACATACCAGCATTTTGTTGTGGTTCAATGAAGGGAGGCCAAGATCATGATAAAAGATAAGCTCTAGCCTATTATAGCACTGGTACGTGTAATATAATCTTGAGTTATAATATAATGCAATCAAACTAAATGCTTATGTCCATGGTGAAAATTGTTAACACTTCAAATCTGCCAATAAAGACAAAAATGCTACCTTTGCTGAAACATTGCACTCCACACATTTTACAGGCAAACCATAAAAGTTGGCACTACATGTATTAATATAATGAGAACTCAGAATATTTTTATTGTGAGATTTATCTAGGTCTCAAGTAGCACTGTTTTTGTTTCAGACAATTTTTTGTTGTTTTGAGGTATTTCCATGCCAATGGGATGTACAAATTCTAAAATAAGTTTATTTTGGAAGCATTTATTCTCACAATGGACTACATTCATTACAAACATTGTATCCATTAGAATCTGGGATCTTTATCACCAAATACACCATTTAATTATGAATGCCTACCCCACTGCCAACAATAGCCCTATAGTTGTCGCTATCTTTACACCTACTTTCAAATCAGTTCTACAAATACGTCAATTTTCAGCTGGAGATGAAAGAAAGAGTTCTTGAAACATGCCAAGTTTTTAATAAATGTAAGTGAAGTATTGCATCATGAATTAACTAAAATATTACTAAAACATGACAAATTATTAAAATATCTCAGAAATGATTATGGCATAAAGTTATTTGAAATTAGTTATGTGCTGTAAAGATATTTACATTCGCTCATAAAAGAATGGTAAGTTTTTCCCTATTTTTAATGATTTATCAATTATAGAAAAAGATTAGCCGGTTTCTGTAGTCTCCCTCCCATTTGAGAGGTCCTAAATTCTATTCTTGGTTAAGGTGAGTTACTTGGATAAGGCTTTTCCTTTATTCTAAGAAGGTAATTGTTGGGTAACTTACTTTAAGCTCTATGGACCACAGACTCATTTGGGCATTATTTCACCCACGTTCATTCATTATTTGATATGAACTATCTGGCTAAAGGATGCTAATCTACAACAATAAAAATTATTATAAAAAATTTATTCTGCATGAAATGGACTTTACTATTAATTATTAGTCATATAGATATCTTAACATGCAGTATTTTAATCAAAATCAGCCATTTATGAGAAAATAAAAAATAACAAAAATTTGATTTAAGAGCCATCAGAATCAATGATACTGAAATAAACTACAAATTATGGAACTGTATATTTAATTACCTTGCAGTTTTCTTCTTCTGGTTCAGGAAGTGTTTCTAGTTTAGCTTCCAGTTCTTCCAATTCTGTTGTTTCTTCAGCAGCATCTTGCACTGCAGTTTCAGCTTCATTGCTAGTTTCTTCAGCAGCATCTTTGTCGATGTCCATCTCAAGATTTTCCTCTACCACCTTGGCATTTTCGTTTGCCCGTGACAAATCAAAATGAAATGCATCAAGAATTGCTACCACAATACGCACCATCTGCTTTTGGTATTCTGAACTGCGTCGGAGTTTTGTCAAATAGAACCTTAATATTGTCTCATACTGGTGCCAAGGCAGCAGGCTACAGGATGTACCTATTGTCTGAAATACAATTATTGTTTTGTTTATAAGAAACAGTGTGCAGTTTGCAGCTTAGAAAATACATGTAAACAAAGATTTTTAAATTATAAATGTAAAAAGAAGCTAGTAACAGTGAAGTAACACAAATACTAATATAATTAATATTTAATTAAATTATTATTAAAATATTTATTGCGAAACTAGTCCTTGGATTCCAAAAGATAAGTGAAGATTTTTTACAATTATTAATTATATTAATACAGCTTTTTAAAATAAAAATGAGTGGGTAAGTGATAATAAAACTGTTTGCTACAAAAAATCTTTTAAATAAAGAAAAAAAATCTGTTATAATATATTCATACAGCTCTTTCTATGATGTTTCTATCCTCACTATTGCTTAACATATTTTTTACCTTGTTATTCATTCTTGTGAAAGAAAGAAAAATGTAAACTTTCAAGCATTTATTTTTAGATTACATGTGAAAACGTAAATATAAACATGATACTCCTTGTCAAACTTCTTGTACTCAAGAGGATGAGTTGGATCTTTTACAGCAAGAACCCACTTAAATGTTTTCAATAACTCCTTCGCAGCCAAAATGATTCACTACAGATTCAAGAATTCAAGAAATTATAACAAGTCACCAATGTTTGGATATACAAAAAGTTCACCTACCAACACAGAGCCTCTAAGAAGCTTAAAAAGATTTTCAAAATTATAACATCAGATTGACCTCGCAAAACACACAGTTTCATGAAATTTATAATACTTAAAAATTTTAGTTACACAATACTAAATTCCATGCAAAACTTACAAGGACAGATAAAAAAAACATTGTGCCAAATTCCATGAGCATAAAAGAGAAATATTAAATTTAAGCAGACAGAAAAGTCAGCCATTTATCATCAATTTTGGATCAGCAACTAAAATACTGTGGCAGATATCAAACTGCTTAAAACATTTACAACTTGAATCAAGCACTTTCGAAATTATTTGCATCTTTCTTCTAAAATTGACTGCATGCTAAACTTCTAAATCCTGCTAATTAGCAATCTAATAAAGTTATATAAAAAACCCATTAAGAGTCCAGAAGAATAACAACCCAGGCAGAAGAGAACCAGGCCCTGGATGAGCACTTCAGTAAACCCATATCTGATGGTGGTCAATGCCACTAAAAGCATTTCAATAAACTCAACTAATTGTACATTTAAAGATGATCATACAATAATGGTATATTGGCTATATCTGATTCATTAATTTTTACTTTCACTACCTGTACTATGTACATTGTGCATAGAGAATGTGTTGTATTGCACCCAAAAATTTGATACCGAGATTTCACTGGAAATATATGTTTTGAGACCCACTGAATCCATTTTTAGAAGAGAGAGAGAGAGAGTGTGTGTGTACAGTATAGCTCAAAAACTGAAAGATTGTTAAATCCTAATCTTGGTATCTAAGTTTATTATCTTCCAAGGGTGCGACATGATTTTTGATCAAATCCCCTCACCCCAAACTATCCTTTACATGGAAAATTTTTTGAAAATTATGTTTTTCTAAAAATGACTAAGGATTTTGATTAAAATACTGTATATTAAACTTATTCACAACACAAATAAAATGTATATTTTGAACTTTCTGCCAATAGCCTCTGAAGAGCACTTTATTCTGGTTGATTTTTGTAGAATTTTGTATAACAGTTAAACCATAAGAGATAGACAAAAAATTATTACACAAAAGAAGTAGATCTTGTTAAAATACACAATTTATTTCATATGCATTTTTGTTATAGAGTTGACTGTTTCCAAGATATTCCTTATTATTGGTTTCAATCTTAAAATACTTAGTTTTCTCATACAGGAAGTGTCAGTTTTTCTTTTGTTTTACTCCTGGCCAAGAAAAGAAGCCAATTTCCATGACAATCACATAACGATAGCTGTTAAAACATTTGACTATCGCTTTAGCATAGCACATTTCTTTAGTTCCCTTCTACTTATAAGGAACTAAGTAATAAGTACATTCTGCTAATGTTTATCCCAATTAGCATGGTGTAGAAAGAAGAGTAATTTTTTTGTAGAAGTCTGTTTGTAGAACAGTTAGAGAAAGTCATGTTAGTGTAACACATCAGATCTTTTAAGCAGTTATGTTTCAGCATCACCGTTTGAAATGCTTCTAATTTTATGTCATAATGAAGCTTTGCATTTACTCAATTTTTTGTTTTTGAGTTATGCTGTTTAAAACCAATGGCTGGATTGATATTTTTAAAAATTATTTTCTTGGGATCAGTGGCCCTCGGAATGCACTTCCAGTGGCACCTGAATATGAAATTTTGGGTGGAATACAGTACTTCTTTTAAATGCTATAGGTAAGTGGTAATGAAATGACATTTTATTTTTGGACACACTTTATCTGCTGTGGTTCCCAGCATACCATTCTATACAGGGAGTGAAAAAATCCTTAATTTCGCTCAAAGGCTTCTTTAAAATTATCAAATTAGCTTTTTTTTTTAAATGTAGGTGTGGTAGCTAGAAAAATATTAAGAAGGGGGTTATGTGGAGGGGATACAAATAATTTATATAATATACAGTCAAATAACAAGTAAAAATTGAGCATAAGTTAAAATATTTAATAAAAAAAAAAGGTTCCATTGACATGACTTTCTCTACCTGTTCTGCAACCAAACTATTCTTACAAAAGATTATTCTTTTTTCTACATCATGCTAATCAAGATAAGCATTAGCAGATATTGTTTTATTAATTACTTACTTCTAAGCAGAAGGGAAATAAGGGAATACACTATGCTAAAGTGATAGTCAAACCTTTTAAAAGCTGGTTGTTAAGTGATCAATTGAAATTCAGTTCCCTTTGCATTGGTAACAGTAAAACAAAAGAGAGATGAAATGAAAGTTGACCCCATTTGAGAAAAGTTGCATAATTTAAAGTTGTAACCAATAAAAAGGAATGTCTCGGAAATGGACCACTCTACAATAAAAATATACAACATAAGTTTTGTGTTTTAGCCAGATCTACATCATTGTGTAGTAGGTCATGTCTATTTCTTATGGTTTATCAGTTATGCAAAATTAAGCAAAAGTCATCCACAATGATCAGGTCTAAGGAAGGTATTCCCAGAAAATTCAAGATATACATTTTATTTGCAATGTAAATATCTTTAACATATGATATTTTAATCAAAGTTAAAGCTATTTTTGTGAAAAACAAAATTTTAAAGCATTTTCCTATGTAAAGGGTAGTTTAGGGTGGGGGTATTTTCTTGAAAATCTTCATGTTGCACCCTAGGAAGATACTAAACTTAAATACTAAATTGGTATTTAACAGACTTTTTGCTTTTGAAATGCACACATGCACCCACATCCTTTGTTCTTTTTATTCAGGAGGTCTCAAAACATGCATTTTTGGTATAAAATTTTTGGGTGGAATTCAATACCTTCTCTATCTATTATGCTCACTATACATACATCCTAGGGAAAGTAATTCATGTTATATTCATAGATTAGGTGCAGCATATGGAATTAGAATTAGATTTTGCATGATTTTTTACATTTTTTTTGGCAAGTATAGGTCAATCCCCAAAATCTCTCCCCAACTACTTCTCTGCTCTCTAGTTACAGATTAGAGAACAGTAGTAGAGAACAGAAACAAGAACAAGAATGCAGTATTTCAAGGTGAGCACTTACAATTAACAGGAAGCACATAAATGTAAAAACAGATTGGAGCAGAAAGAGATATGTGGGCTTTTATATAAAACAGGGAGAGAAAGATATGTTCATGCAAGAGCTGGTTTGTTAAAATTAAGGAGGCTCAGAAAGATGTATATGTCCAATGTGTGGGTAAAATCAGAAAACTCTGCATTGTCTATTTAAGTGCAAGATAACAGAAGTATGGAGAAGTGAATTGAGATTTGATAAATTGAATAGAGGAATTAGCAAGGATGTTTGACAATAATAGAAGAGAATTTATTATAGCTTGGGAAAATATTTAGAAAAGGTGTGTCAGAAATTATATAAAATTCTGAGGTAGTGCGAGGAGGAATTGAGTAGAGGAGAAAACTGAAATATTTAGTACTAGTTGAACAGAATTCTTATACACCAATAACCAGTGTGAAAGAAGGAAGATATATTTTTACATGAAATGTAATAAATGTTTGTATTGTGATTCATTACAGTAAATTTCCTTCATTTCATTAATAGTAAGCTCTATCAACTCCTGCAAATAGGAAAGACGGCTTCCTAGTGAAACTTGATCATTTGGGAACAACATATTATATTTATTTTGTCATATTAGAATCTTTAATGTAGAAATCACATTACTGAAATTATCTAAATCAGTTCTCTATGTTGGGAAAATCAAACTGACTAGAATTTTGGTAAATATGCATCCTGACTCATTCAGGGTCAGCAAACACTGGAGAACAAAATATAGTGATAAAAGAGTGAATACAATGCAGAGCAACAAATAACTTTAATATATGCTATTAATAAAGAAATTATGTCTGCTAAAATGCTTTTGATATAAGAATCAGAGACAGAAATTGCTCTGTATTTATAAAAAGTATACTCGAATGGATTTTAAGGCTGGCTAACCGGCATTATGTTGGCTGAATTGAAAAATATATTTGATCAGTTCCTAATAAATCACACTATAATTCACAAAATCAACTTTTTATTCATACTATTAATAGGCATTCTCATTCTCGTTTGTGACATAGTGTGAATCAAAATGTTGCTAGTTGTTTGCTTTCTATAATTTCCTTTCTCAATTTATTGTAAACCAGCAACAAGTATTTTGAAAAGGCTACTTATTGTAATAATTATTTCAAATATATTCATAAATTTATCTGAATATTGTTATAAACATACTTTTAATCATCTAGAAAGCAGAATTTTTAAAATTATTATTGTTTGAATGAAAAATAAAATCTTCAAGCTTAGTTATTATCAACAGAATAAAATGCCCATGTGTTACCATTATATTAATTATGACATTAACTTAAGAAGTACAAACACTTGATGAAAGCAATAGTATTTCTTTTACTACACACTCAAAATGAATATTATACATATTAAGATTAAATTTTGTGGTCTAGAATCGACTGAACACTCAAAATTTTCACTCACCTATGTTTTCACTGTGTTGGGTTCCATTTTCGTTGAATTTTAAAATTTGACCTTCAAGTCTTGGAACAAATGAAAAACTCTTGAGTGTACAGTCGACTCCACACCACAAATTTTATATTAAATTTGTTTTCACTGTGCTAAGTTCAATTTTCATTGAAGTTTATTATATATATTGTTAAGAAAATACAATGAAGTTTAATAATAGGTATTAAACTTCACTGTGTTTTCCCAACAAAGATGGAGCGATTAAAAATGAAATATGGGCATGCAATACATCGACTGTGTTTTCCCAAAAGGGCAGAATTGAAATAGTATTTCTGCTTATTAAGCTTGGCAAGAAAATTATATCCCCCAGTATAAAGCTGCAAATAATAATTATTAATTAAAAGAAAGCTTATCATCTTAAAAGGTCCAGTGCTGCAAGGGTTTACGCTTCTGACAATCATGGGACAGAAATTTTATATATATTCTGCAATTTTATTTAATTTCTACGACTTAACTAAAATTAATGAGATAGAAGCACTGAACTAAAAACCATGATCTTTTCATTTGTTTAGTTTATTCTAATAAAAAATGCTATCTTACCTCAATAGCTGCATCCACTATATTGTTCTTTTGTGCAAATTTATCAGAGCACAGAAACAATGATGCAAGAGGAAGAATGAAATATGTGAGAGTTCGTGGATTGGGAGCCTTGGTCAACTCTTTGGCAATTTGACAAAACCTGCAAATTCAAAACAATTTTGTTTGCTGTCATGAATACTATATTTGTTTATTATTTGTGTTCTTTTAGTTTATCATTAACATTTCAAGCTATGGATTTTACATGTCAATTTTTACAAAAACAACCACAAGGAGATCCTTGATATAAAAAAAACAACTTACATTGGTGTTACTATTTATTTTGTTGTGAACAAACAACTGAAATAACACTAGCAACAGCTAAATATGATGGGTGAAGAACAAACTTATTTCTTAAGAGCACTATTGTCATGGATGGCATAACATTCTCTTTGGGGATTTGCTGCTAATAATGATAAGTTTGAGAGTGTGTGTTTTGGTTTATCATATGTATTGCATAAATACAATAACAAAGTAGCACTTGCTGTTCACAAAAATGCCAAAGTCTTATGGAAGAAATACATGGTATTCAGGAATTGCCAGTTGTTGTAAGATCATATTTAATTACCCATTACCTTGATTTCCAGAGTTAATTATTACCATATTATCCAAATACAAGATAATTTTTTTTCCAAAATACTAATGTTGAGAACTGGAGGTTGCCTTGCATTCATAATACATGTTTTCAGAATAGGATGCAAGTTTCAAAGTCTGCAGGTGCAGCAGTAGCAAAGCCTAGGGGAAATAGTAAAGATTGCCTCAAAATGACTAATGCAGTTGGTTTTGTGCCTTTCATTTTGTACTGTAAATTTAGCTATTAATGGACCGAGGATTGTAAAAAGTCTCATTGGAAAAAACATTTCTCCCCGAGACAAAAATAAAAATTAAGAATTTCGTTTCACATCCGTGGTTGTGTCTTATGTTGCTTATGGAGTCAATGTTCAAACAAAAAGAGAAATTTAGTTGCACATTTCACAGCAGATATACCAAGTACATTTCTGTTCTCCCCTTACCCTTCCATCCATTACGTGAATTTTCGCACAAATTCAAACAACATAAAACTTTTTAAAATGATATGTTATATTAAGTATGTTATCTAAATAGAAAACCTTATCTATAATTGTCATATTAGTAGGCTGCTATTTCTACCATCACCTATCAGACACAAAGGAGTACATTTCACACACTTCCGCCCATTACATTGCTGCACAAATTCAAATTAGCTAAAACTTTTTAGATGATGTGTTATGTTAGGTATATTGTCTAAATAGAACATTTTATCCATCATCACTGTCATTGAAGCTTGCTGCCGTTGCCATCACACCCAATGTTTCATGCATTTCCATTCTCAATCTATCCTGCCTATTACATAAATTTCCACACAATTTTACATAATAATAATCATGATAACAATAGTAATAGTGATAACAAGAAAAGGAATATTAATAATAATAATAATAATAATAATAATAATAATAATAATAATAATAAATTTAATCAGCTTAAGTGTCCCTTAGTTTGATCAAAATATATGTTTAAAATGTGTGTTTAAAAATTGAGTTATCATGTCTTCTTTTTAAACAGATGTTATGCTAAATTCCAAAATTAAGTTCTGAAAAATGGGGGGTTGCCTTGCATTTGAGGTCAACTTGTATTCAGATAAATATGGTATGTGACAGAAAGAATGTCAGTTAGCAACTAGCAAGATAAACAACTTTTTTTTTTTAAATATGGTTTTCTTTTCTAATTAAACCCAATTATTTTAATTTCCGGAAAAAAACTCTTCTCAATCAGTATTCAGTGAAACATACTTACTTGAGTAATGCTCTTGATTTGCGATGACTCTGAAGATGTTGCAGATTTTCAAAAAAGTCTACCTCTGGATCTGCTTTATTTGCAAGTTTGGCAAGATCTTGCAGAATGGGGTGAAGATCTCCACATTCTCGTGCCTGAAGATATGAATTAAATTAAGGGTGTGTTTCAGCTTTAATTATGAAGTACTCTAAACTGCTTTCAATTGCATATAAATGAAACAGATAAAATAATTGTATTGCATACCATTTCTCCAAGTAGAGCTATAGACTCCTGTCTCACACTTTCATTTTTATCACGAACACCAGCACGAACAAGACATAATATTGTTGTGCTGACTAGGAATGTTCTATCTGATGCAGAGTCTCGGTAGTGTAAACACAGAGCAGGTGCAATTTTACGTAAGCAGTAGCCTGCACTGTCTTTCAAAGATAGATCCTTTTCCTGTAAGTATATTTAAAAATCATTAGCAGAACTAGAAATATCTTACATTCTTTTCTGCATGATCATATGCTTTTTTAAACATTGCAGTATAAGAATGTACCTCCAGAAAGTGATTATTTGTACTACAAAGAAAATCCAGGATTTTAAGTACATAATGATGCTGTAGTATCACTCATTGCTAGACCCTTTTCACTGTATGAAATTGTCCTCATGTACACAAAGCACAAAATGTACAACTCTGCTTTTTTACTCTGATTGGAGGGGTAATGGGATTACTTTCGTATCCTTGTGGCGCCAAGGGAGATAGCCTTGGAACTGCCATTGCTTTCCTTCTACTTGTTATCTTTTTGGGGTATAGTTTAGAAACACTACTGATTAGATACCAATTACATAGCGCAGTAAATGTAAACTATGAAATATAAAATTCCCTATACTAAAATAAACACAAAAACATACCAAATCTGAATCTGAAAGAATTTTATCCCATCCATCAGAGTTCTACTCCTCCCTTCATCTTCTTCTGCTTGCATGTTACTCTTAATTGTGTAGCCTTCATTTATCTATGTTTTGCCAAAAAAAATACCTTCCTGTCTATGCGTGGGAATTTAACAGTACATCCTCATGGTCAATGATATTTTACTGTTTTTTTTCCTGGAATTTGAAATCAATGTCAAGTACAGCTTATAAAAAAATGTTTGCTGGAACGCAGGAAGATCGGAGTCACTGTTTAAAAATGCAAATATTTCTGATTGTAAGCGACTCAATGTGGAAGAAATGATGAATCTTATGACACACTACTCCTAAGGAATTCATCACACTGAACTTCTACCATTGGCTTTTTAAGTTTTCTTGATTTTCCAAGCGTGGTTAACTTGCATCTTTTTAACCTTTCACTGCGCACAGAACCTATAATTAATGCACACATACACACACCTGTAAACTCTGTCACATTAACATCATCTTTGATGGTCAATGTGGGATATTTCTTACATAATTTGTGAAATAATTCAAAATTAAAATTTAATGGCTTACCTCTGCGATGGTTTACAAATGACATTTGTTTGTCATGATGGTTTAGGTTCTAACAGTCTTACCTTGCTGTTTCCAAAGTTCACCAGCTGAAAACAGTCTGTGCAAGATGTTTACTATTAAGTCCAATTTGATTGCTAACTAGATTCATTTTGCTCCAATTCTATGCAATAACATGTTAAACATACCAATTTTTAAACACCAAAAATAGATCTAAAATTATCAAAACATTCACTAAATGTATGGTTTTAGGCACTCAAAAATACAGTTTCATAAGCTAAGCATTTGATTATATGCATAGGTGTAAAGCTGCTTTTAAAAAACACACTAAAAATATTGCACAGAAAACTTGATAACATTACTAAAGTATTATGACTAGAAACATTTTTATAATGGTCATATCCTTAGTTGTTTCAATACACAGTAAGTGGAACTTGGTTATAAATGGCATCTAAAGGATCCAATAGGCCTTGCAAATAATGTTATTACCAACAAGTCAAGATTAACATTTTATATTATTTTAAAATATCACTTTGATATACAATCCAAATTGGATCCAATGAATTCTAAACTCTATAACATGGAAAGATATTATGAACAAATGCATAAATTTGGATTTCTGTTTTTAATCACTTATCAACAAAAACCAACATCCTAATTATGCTATAATAAATGATAAAATAAAATTATAAGTCAGCATTAGCTGAAATATTACAAATATAACTAAAATAGAGTAGAAACTTACAGATCTGATGAAGTGGAAACAGTTGTAAATAACAATAACACCCAACTCAAGGCTGACTCTGTTGTTCTCCAACATATAATGAAGATTCTTGAAGGCATCCAATCTTCGGTTAAAATCAGGCTGCTCTACCCACTTTGCATCATATGCATTGAGTTCAGCAACAATTTTTGCCATTTCTATACGGGTTTCTCTGCCAATCAAGCTGCTACGTTTAGCTATTGTTTCTAGCAATCCCAAAAGTTGTTTCCGAGGCCCAGTGGCACTCACCTCACCAAACAATGGTGCCAGTAACCTGTACATACAAGCATTATTTAATCGTAATTATTTATGGTGGACTTTTGAATTGTGATGTGGAATAATAATTTGGCTATTTGAATTGATTATTTCTGACAATGATTTTCATTAAGTAAAATGTTTCAGGAGATAACTCCATCATAAGTTCTAAGGTGAGTGCTGGTTTGCTCCTCATGCTCCCTAGCAGAATACATGGAAGAACAATTAACACTAACTGTCCTTATAGATGGTTAAACTATGAAGCCCAGGATTTAAAGTGCTTATGACAATGTAAGTCGCCATTGCTGTATGTCACCTCAAAATAATTCGAGATTATCTTATGGTTTACCAGGAAACATGCAAGTCAGTTGAAGAATTTAATGTTGTGTCAGCTAAGGACTGGGAGGATGTAGTTCAAATCCTGGCTATGGGATGAATGTTTCAGTGTGATGATGATATAAAAATAACAACCAACACCAGCTACGTTTGTTAATCTACATAAACTTTCACATTTACACATTTTGCTGTATGATACATATAAAAAGTGATAAATTTTTAAAAATAAATTATTTTTAAGTGATAAAGTGATAATTTAAGTGATAAATTGTTGCATGCTGGCTTTGAAATTTATTCTCTTAGTATAAGAGAAAAATGAATTACGACTTCGAATTTCAAAATTCAAACCAAAAACAAAGAATATCTTGTAAATTGCTCCAAAAAGTTTATATGGCATAGATTGCATGCTTTAGTAAGATCTACATTGGCAAGATCTCTTACGGTTTACAATTTTACAAAAGTCATCAGAAGAAGAGGCAATTCCCAATACATTCAAGACACATATTTCATATGTCATGCAAATAGCTTTCACATAAAGTATTTTAATTAAAATCGTTGAGCCATTTTTGAGAAAATCAAAATTTTGGAAATATTTTCCATGTAAAGGGTTGCCTGAGGTGGGGGAACTTTCTTGAACATCTTCATGCTGCATCCTTGGAAAATGTTGTACTAAAATACTAAATTTGTTATTTAACTTGCCTTTCAACTTTGAGTTGTTGAAACTTAAATTTTATTTATGGATGCTCTTTAATTGATGCGGTTTTTAGCATCCCATTCTATGTTGGGTGTGAAAGACTGTTTAATTTCGTTCAGAGGCCTCTTTATAAGGCTTGCGGTTCCTTTACATGCTGTAAATCTATAACATGGGACCAAGGCTTTACATTCCTTCCAAAGAAAGCCATGATAAGGATTTTTATGCCTGAAAAAAAAATCTATTGCACTCTGCAGGGTTTGAACCTGCAACCTTGGGAACCAGAGGCTAGCATGTTACCTCTAGACCATGGAGGACGACAATTTTGAATTGTGCTATTCAAAGACACTTTTACTGAACTTTTTCTAAAAATGTTCTTTTTTTTTTGTTATTATTATTATTATTATTATTCACAGTGTTTTAAAACAGTAATTCTGGTGAAATCAAAATGAGTGGAATACAATTATTCCTATACTTACTATAAGCAATCAGTAGAAAATGAGAGAGCATGGACACATAGATAAAGGGAATGTAGACCTCAAGTGAGTGTTTGACGATAGTCTTTGAATAGGCCTAAACTTAAACAAGCAAGAAGAAATAAGTAATTTATATTAAGAACTATAGGTGGTTAGTTACCTGATGTGTTTTTCTGGTTCTGTAACATTTTTCACCAGGTTGTCTAGTGTTGATATAAGATGTGTGACAACTTCTTCTCCTGCACCAGCCCTCTTTACAAGAAGAGGCAGCAATAATCGCAGGAGTGTGTCACTAGTGGAAGCATCCATTACCAGCTCTGTTGCTCGTGACAATACTGCTAAATCGCGCCCAGCTAGTGTTCTGTTCCTAGATGTGCCTAGTTTCTTCTCCAGATATGCCAGTATTGAGGGGATATGAGGCAGCAGCAAACAGCTTCCATAATTCAGACTTTCTTTCACTGAAACATTCATTAAATCAGCCGCAAGAAGACATTATTCTCTTTATGATATTCCATGCTTTAAAAGTTACAGCATTACAGATATGAACAAGAGGAAAAAAAATCTGATGTCTTTGCTTCACATGACTTTCTCTACAAACTACAGTTACAAAAGATTACTCTTTTTTCTACATTGTGCTAATTGAAATAAACACTAGCAGAAATTGTCTTATTACTTGCTTCCTTATATATAGGAGGGAATAAATGGAATACACTATGTTAAAGAGATAGCCAAACCTTTTAAAAGTTCATCACTATGAGAAACAAACAAAATTCAGCTCTCTTTTACATTACTAAGAGTAAAACTAAAGATATATGAAACGAAAGTTGATTTACTGCTTGAGAAAAGTTTAAGCAGTTTAAAATTAAAACCAATAACAAGGAACATCTTGGAAATGGTTAACTCTACAAAAAAAAATGTGTGACATAACTGTATGTTTTAATGAGGTCTACATTTTCTGTGCAGTAAGATTTTGTCTATCTCTTATGGCTTACGAGTTACACAAAAGTCATCCAGAATGAAGTGATTTTCAGAGGCTATTCCCAGAAAATTGAAGATATACATTTCATTTGTTATGAAAATATCTTAAACATAAGATATTTGTTTAAGATATTTTTAAGGATTTCAACATTTTCGAAAAATCTTCCATGTAACAGGTAGTTGGGGGTCACATCCTTGGAAGATAATGAACCTAAATACTAAGTTTGGTATTTACCTGACAGGCACAAGAAACAGTTAGGAATTGGAAACCTGGGAAAATATCCTCAGCTGGAAGAACAGAAAATAACTGGTGAATTTTGAAAAGCTGCCTGGAGACATCCTTTTCCAGGAGTTCCTAAATCCACCACCAGAGGTATCCCTATCTACTATAACACTGGATAATCATGGCACTGGCAGTCGAAAAGTTGATAATGGAAGCAGTGGTACTTCTGTAACATGTCCTTAATAATAAAACATAAGTGATGGAAATGTGTTGTAAGCCAACCACAGATTTAGTAATAGAATCTACTGCTGCCAATGATTTTATTAAACAAGTTACTAATTTATCTGAAGAACAATAATCATCAGATGACTGAAAAGCAAGCAATGGTCTCTTAACACATCAATACTTGAATGAATAACTAGCTAATTGTTGATGAATTTTTTTCGAAGTAATCATGATATCCATGCCCTCCGTATTTAAATGTTGGTATAGGTATGTAGACAATATTTTTGCCATTGCCACTAATAATTTTCTGCAAGATTCATTAAAACTTGAATCTATAGAACAAACCAACACAGTTCACAACAGAAATGGGAAAAAATGCCCACCTACCTTTCTTGGATCTAAAATAATTCGGAAAAACAGTACATATCATTTTGTATCTAAACAAATGTACTCGGAGAGACAATTACAATCCTATACCTTATAAACATGATGTATAAAATAGCTATCATATTGGTTAGAGTTCCTCTATATGATATTAATACCCAATATAAATACACAATTTACAATTTGTATTATTCAAAGTTGGATAGTTTCTTTAGTGTACTGCATATCAAAATTCCACTTTTGTAAAAACTGGAATCTACTTCCCTTGCTTCTATCATACTATAAAAAATTTCCTCAACTTTCTATAAGAAATTTTGATTTCCCTGACTTCTCTTGACCTTTCCAAGCCTGTGTGAATGATAATGTATTTAAGTTTAGCATTTTCTGTGGATGAGACATGAAATTTTCAACAAAATTCCTCTAAATCAAACTATGCTTTACATGGGAATGTACTGTTATTTCGGATTTTCTCAATAACAGTTTTAAGGATTTTGAATAAAATGCAATATGATATATACATAACTGATAAAATGAATATCTTAATTTTTTATGAATATTCTATGAAGTCCTCTTCATCATTTAGAAAGACTTGTATCATTTGTAAATTATGAGATCAGAGACAAAATTTAAACTGAATCTCCTTTCTTTGGTGTTAAAGACGAGGTGACTGTGGGGGTTTGAGATGCCTAGTGTTGGATCTATGAACTTCCGAAGGTTGCTGTATGGTGGTAAATCAAAATTCATAAGTTTTTCTTCACTATGTAGATTTTGTCCCTGATAACTAATTCTGTATGCTGATAAGCTGGTTTTAACAGTTTTACAATTGGTACTAATAATTTATTTAGTGCTAATTTCAATACAATGGTGGCAACGTCCTGTGGCCCATATATTTAGTGTAATTTCACGTCCTGATGACTAGAAGTGGTGGGTAACTGCTCATTTTTCTGTAGTTTAAATGATGCTTGCTTTGCTTTAATTTGGTTCCCAGGTTTCTTTTTGTCCTTCCTATGTATACTTGATTACAATCTCAGCATTTTATTTCATAAATTCCCAGTTTTTTTGTTTGCTGTAATAGGATCTTTTATTTTTTCCATAGTGATTTTTAGATGCTATAGTAGCTCTTTGGAACTGAGGTGATGTAGTTTGTGAAGAATATTGAATATTAATCAATTATTATTAGTAACATCACTATCAGCAGCTTCTTTGCAAGTTTCAAGTCACCATTTAGTTATTTCTTGTGGCACCAAGGGACAGTAAGAAATTTCAAGCCAGCACATAGTGACTCAATTTCTACAGAAATGACTATCCCTTCAGCCTCTGTAACCATCTTGCACCACAATAAAATGAGTAATGAAACTATTTCTGAAAAAATTATCTTGATTAATTGATGAAATAGACAGGGAAAATAAAAAAAGCTCTTGCAAGAATAGTTTGCTGAAACTACACAAAAATAAGCATTAATGGCCAGAAAAGTCATGCACATGTAATTTATTAGACATTTTTTGTAATATTCTTTTCTTCCTATGCAATAATACCTACATGAGAGTTTTGCTATAGTTTCCTCATCAACTGGAACAACTGTACCAGCTGGTATGGGAGGAGCTTCATCAGTATCTGTATCCATCTGATGATCCTGTAAAGTTAACATCCGTTCTGCCAGCTCCATTATTGTTGTACACACTGATGGATGTGTCTTGTTCCGAACCAAAAGATCCATTATGTATGGCAGGGGAGACATCTTTTCATTGCTCTCAACATGTTTAGCCAGGAGCACAAAATACCTGTAAAAGAAACACAGTGCCTGTATTTGTGATGATTTTATTTTCTGTATTGTATACAATTTTCAATATTTGTGGGCAGTGTCAATGTTTTTCTTTTTTGTGATTGTGTTTTTTCATGAACTGGGCATCCATTACATCATCTTTGGGAAGTCGCTTTTCCTGCATTTTTTATAGCAAAACTAATCAGAAGCATAGTCAGGGGATTTTGGAGGTTGGAACCCCCTGCCGAAAGAAAATGTAAAAAGAATAGCAAAATCAAATTTTAATTCCAAATACTGCACCTTAATCAATGAATATAAAATCAATTTGTTTTTTTAAATATTTCAATGCAGTAGTATTCATATTTATTTTGATTATTAGATCCCTGTACTGAGGGTTGCCCCACTTGAGCTCAGACTTTGGATCACCCTCCCTCTCCTGTCAATGGTTAAAACACTTGTTTAACGTGGAAATAGTTTAGTGCATATGCCTGCAGTCTGCTGGGTCAGTTTGAGGCAAGGTATACCCTGTAATAGCTACAAAAGTCGCTGACTTGTGAAAAGGGGTACATTGTTGGGCTTTCCAATGCCGGTTACAGTCCCAATGATAGTGGAAAGGTGCAAACCAAAAGGTCTTACCATAAGTAAGTCATATGTGGGTCATATAACACAGCTAATAAAAATGGATTTCTATTTGAGTCTCAATGTGCAAAAACACTAGCAAGAAAAATCAATGTGTTCCATTCACATGACTTTCTCTATATCTCTATAAGAAATTATTGTTAATATGCTCATTCTTTTATTTTTTTCATGCTAATCGAGAAAAATTAGCAGAAATAGACTTATTTCTTGCTTTATTGTAAGTAGAAGCGAAATAAGGGAGTAACATAGGTTAAAGTGAAAGCCAAAAGCTGGTTGCTATGTGACTGAAGTTTGTTTGTTTGTATTGACACGAGTTGGCAAATTCCTGTTGAAAAAAAGTACAAGTTTTTCAAAGCTGAAACCAAAAACAAGGAATATCTCAAAAACGATCGACTCGACGAAAAAAATGTATATAACATAAATTGTGTGATTTTACGTGCTCTACATTTTTTGTGTGTTAAGTTTTTGTCCATCTGTTATGATTTAGTAGTTATGCAAAATTCCGTAAAATTCATCCAGAATAAAGTAGTTTTTAGAGGCTATTCCCAAAAAATTCAAGATATACATTTTATTTGTCACGTAAATATATGCATATATGACATTTTAAACAAAATGTTAGAGCCATTTTTTAGTAAATCACAATTTTCGAAAAAAGTTCTATGTAAAGGGTAGTGGGAGTGGTGGGATTTTCTTGAAAACCTAAGCATCTTTGAACACCACCTGACAGGCAGAAACTATAATGGTGAATTCTTAAGACAAAGCATGGGTTTATTTAGATGACACAAACAAACCCAGGGTGACTCCTCCATGCTGACTTCTCACCCAGAGGTCTTGGGCTCAATCCCTTGCTTGGGCAGGGAATTTTTCTTTAACCAGAATTATACTTCCAAGGTCTGGAGGGAGGGAGGGAGGGAGAGAGAGAGAGAGAGAGAGAGAGAGAGAGAGAGAGAGAGAGAGAGAGAGAGAGAGAGAGGGAGAGACACACACATACACTCAGTGAATGAGTGAGCATGCTTGCATGTGTAATGATATAAAATGATTAACTTAATGGCAATAACCCTCAGTGAACATATGAGTTGCTCCACAAGTCAAAGCCCCCAATATGACCATAGAAGTTAAAGGTTCTATACAAATTCAAAAAAAAAACAGGGCAATTTATTTCCATCAAGTGCTCCAATTTCATTAGAGAAAACAAGGAAAAGTTTTCCAAGGGATTTATGGTGGTTGTTCTTGGGGGAAATTTCACATTCTGAGCCTACTAGGAAAGGAATGTTATGGACCCAAGTTTTAATAAAGAGATTTCGCAGTTGTGTCGTGAGGATGTCCCAAATGTTTGGATCCATGGGTAAAGCATCCAAACACACTTCTCAGATCTTCCTAGCATTACTACTACCAGAAAGCTGTGGAAACAATTGTCAAAGTGATACTATTTAAAAGGATCCCTATGAAGTCACCAGCTGATTCACAAATGGATTTTAGTGGATTTGGTCTGCTGATACAGTGCCTTGCTTTTCAGCATCCTTCCACAACTGAAGAATTTTGGAAATTCTGCCAGGAGGAATGTGATAATCACCCCCTTCCTGTTCTTAGATGAAGTCTTCCACAATGGAAGCCATAGTTAAAGCCCTTGGATATCACAATGAACACAATAAGCGGTGTCAAAAGGGTATCTGACCATGAAAAAACAAGTAAAAAAAGTGGGGCAACCCTCTGTACATAAACCCCTACCCTTAATGTTCTTTCTGACTTGCTACTGAAACTAACCCACTAGTTTTACTGTTTTGCAGACATAATATAGCCATAAGATGTTATAATTTTATAATTATAAACATGTAATATAGTCACAGTTTTACTTTCTTCACACATACTATGTATGTAGTATATAGAGAAGATATTGTATCCAGGAAGAAATTTTGATGTCGAGATTTTGATAGAAATATATGTTTTGAGGTAACCTGAGTAAAAAAAAAAAAACATTTTTAGAAAAAGGTCCATATGTGTGTATATGAGTTCACCTGTGAATAGCATAGCTCAAAAACAAAAAGACCATTTTCAAATTATTACTTTGAATTTGGATTATGAATTTTTTCACCTCTATCAAAAAGGCACAATTTATGACCTTTTTGGTACACTAACAAGGGGTCATGCCACATTGATGATGATGGTGATGATTCGGCTTTCTCTCCCATAAGATTTCTACCCAACAGAAAAAATAACCAAGTTTTAGGTTGTAACAGCTTTAGGACTGTCTTTTGTCCAATATCAGCTGACTTGTACTATGCGATGTGCTGAATTATAATGAACTTTTCAAGCTACCAGCATCTATGTGTAAGACTGCAAAAATTATAACTTAAAAACAAGATTTTATGTCACAAAAACAAAATTGGCCACAATCATGTTTCATTTTATTCTCAGTGATGGGTGAATATGAAAAACACTGAAGAGATAAAAATTGCATATTTTAATGAGTTATTTTGTTTAAAAATTATTAAACATAGATATATGTAAGGAATTAGATATTTTTATTGGATCATCCTAATTTGTAAATAATTTTTTTCTTGGGGCTATGGGGACAGAAAGTTCAAGGCACAGGTATTTTGATTTTTGGTATAGTTTCATAAAAAAAAACTCATCTTGATCTGTGACAGTGGCCCCTTGGGAATCATATCTGTTTTTGTCTTTCATTTTCATGGCTACAGCATTTGTTTTTTGATATCCTAGTTAAGCATAATCTTATAAATCTATCAACAGTGAACATTAAATGAACATAACATAAATTGGATAGGCAGATTCACTAAAAAATTCAATGCCATACTGGGATTTGAACCATGGCTATAGCATTGATGCTGTATTGACATGTTATCATGGTAGCTCAGTTATAGCAACCAGCTGGAAACTGGGAGATCCATGGTTCAAATTCCAGCTAAGGCAATAAATTTTTTAGTGATTTTCCTTATACAATTCCTGTCCTAACCCCCTACCCCCCAATATTGCATGACAGGGCATGCCTATTTACAAAATGTAACTGTTATAGAGGTTAATTTTGCATACATGCTACTCTTAAGAATATTCAAACCTTCAATAAAAATTCAATATTTTTCATTTATAAACCTTTTGGTATTCCTTCATGAAAACTGGAAAGAAATAAAAACCTGTAAAATTAAATAAGGTCTAATATCCTCCAATCATATTCAGCATTAGCAGTGTTGGTTGGCCAATGCAAAATTTCTGCATAAAACTCAACTTATTCTGGAACAACTTTTGATTTGTCTTAATTACAACCTTTTTTCAAATTTTCAATGTTGAAATTGCTTTAATTTTACCAGTAATGTTTTCTTCAATTATATCCTACATTTTCCTTCCATTGATAGGCACTTGACCCAATAGATACAGAGGTTTCATAGGAAGAGTATATCTGCTTTTCAGGTTATGCAAAAGATGAAAATACTCTTTTACTTAGGCCATCCATGAATTTAACAATTAGTTAACATCATATATTCCTCCTGTTTTGTGCCTACTTCTAAACATGCTAATCCAGTATAAAACTCATTTTCCTAAAAAAACCTAGCTCATGACTTTACTGCAAGCTTTCTTAGAACTTACAATTAGAATAATAAGTTTGTGGTTATTTCTATTACTTTTTCTTTTAAGCATTATTTTCAAATAGTACACTGTTATGATTTTCCACTGATATTAAACATCCCCCCCCCCCGAATCCTTTCTTAAGACCGATAACATAATTTCAAAGTTGATGATAAAACTTCTTTCCAACATTACTAAAATAGTGCCATTTACCTGGGATTCTTGCTCCACACAAGAAAGATCTTCAACAAGCCAGTTGGACTGTGGATTCCTTCCACTGGAAGTTTTTCAAGCCATGGCCAAACAAATACTCGAAATACTGTATCAATTTCAGGCCCTGTCCATATATAATTCTCGAAGTGATCAAAGAAGCGTGACATCATCTCATGACAGGTGTTGCGAAGTGTGAGTAGGGTCGGGACATAGCCAGGATGTATCTCGGACCTACGCAGTAGAACTCCCAGTACCATGGCAGCAATACACAGCAGCACTCGTAATAGATAAGGTAACAGTTTCTGTCCCATAAGTCTTCCAAATCTTGAAAGCACAACTGTTAGTAGGTTCAGTGAGCTCTGTAGACGCTTGGGAGGATAAACTTTCTCTAGATCTAATGAACTTAGGATGTTGTCCACCATTGCCACTGGATCATCTGAAAATGTTACCACAGGATAATGATGTATTGATGCTATATACCAAGTGAGTCAAAAACCTCCGAACCAGCTGCACCGTGTTTTTCCACTGAGTGGTGAACATATGACACAGTGCTGCTCTGCTCTGGAAGGACAGTATTGAGTTGACAGTGATATATAGTTCAGTTATTATGAGTGATTTATTACTTTGTCCTGTACTTAGCCACAAAGTATATTATGGCTTAGCATATGTTTTCTACTGCACAGCGAGTATTTATTATTGATTTGTATGTCTTAACTCAATCAGCTTGCCAACTTTTACTCTCGGTGTAAAGTTCCAGGTTATTGAACAATCAATGTATTTTACAATAAATTTCAGGTCATAGGAAGTATTCAGGCTAAGAAATTTAAAAGACAATTTAATGTTCCTTCTTACTGAAGAAACATTAGACAACACTAGACAACATCAGTCATCATTTAGAGAATTCCCCCAAAAAATAGCTTAGGCATCTTTCGCAAAAGGTAGACATTTCTTATAGCTCTGTGCAAAGAGGTACTAAATTGTACTTGCTGAATACAAAATAACTGTAGCACATGCTCTTCAACAAGATAATCCTGTAAATGGGCACACATTTTGTGAGTGAGCTCTTAATAGTGTATACAATGGCAAAATAGACCCACATTTAGTATTTTTCATAGACAAGGCTTGGCTCCATCTTCCTAGATATGTGTGTACTCAAAATAAGTGTTATTGCAGCTCTGAGAAACCTAATATTGTTCATGAAGAACCCCTTCTTGACGAAAAAATTGGTGTATGGTGTGCCATTAGCAGAGAAAGAGTTTTAGGGCCAATTTTATTCAAATCAACAATTGATACGCGTACATATTTTAATATAATTCTGCCCCCTTTTTTACAGAATTAATAGACAGGAAGCATGATTTCACTTTTTTTCAACAAGAGACTGCAACAGATCACACAGCCAATCTTTTGTTAAGAGCAATTGAAAATGTGTTTCAGTGCAGAATTATTAGTAGAGATTTGTGGTCCCCCTACTTAATCCCCTGTGATTTCTATCTCTGCGATAACTTAAAACATGCAATGTACAAAACAAACCCACACACCAGGGAGAATAAAACAAAATATCTGCCAGAAATTGCCAAATTTCTCAAGGTGAACTACAGTGAGTGATGGATAGTTTCCTAAAGAGGTGCCAAAAAGGTGTGGATGATGGTGGCCAGTTTCAGCATTTCCTTTCATAAAGTTGGTAGCTAAAGCCTTTAAAAGTAGTTTTAAAAATGTTGTATGGGTTTCATCCACGCCTTTCGATGATAGTGGTAGACAGCAACAAGTGCCAAGGATACAGACAGGCAAAACCAGCATAGCTTGGTTGTACTTTTTTGACTCACTTGTTACTACAAGGATTGCAAGAAACTGTAAGAGATACAGGTTTAGTATAAGCAATATTATAAAGCATGTATAAACTTTTTTTTAAAAATTACCATATATTTTCAAATATAAAATGGCTTCAAATAAGATGAGATAAAAATGTCAAAGTTCAATAGTTTTAGCATATATCTTTCCTTTAAGATCACCTCCAAACTATCACTGCCCTGCAAAATGAGTTTACTTGGATCAGTGATCATCATCTGAATAATAATACTGTATAGCAGATATCGAGTTATGTCTTATTCATAATTTTCAAAGGAACAAATTTTACTTTCTAGATCTTGCACAATTTTAAAAATGCTGAAAATGATTATTCTTTCAACCATTATTCAAACCTTAACAAAACAAGAATTCTAGTGATATCCCTTATACCAAAGAAGTAAATCTTACCTTCAATAAATTTTCCAAAAACTTTAAATGCCATCTGCACAAAAACAACCATTTCTTCCTCATGACAACCAGCCAGAAACCGCAACACTAAAGACCGCCGCACTTGTCCGCCCAACTTTCCGCTAGTTCTTGAGCCTGTTCTTGTCAGCATTTTGCTGTAGACAACCCTGCAAAATAAATGGAATTAAATGGTGTCGCTTATGTGTTTTAATGTTCCATCTTATTGTCTGCATACCAAAAATACATAAACAACTAGTTTAATGGTGTGATACAGTAATTTTGATCCAGAATTGGTTTACCTAGTTCTTTAAAACTTTCACATGGAAATGTGTTCCTAATAATTAAGCCTTAAGAAGGAAGAAATGAAAATTAAGCTAAGGGGAGCATATAATGTTTCTAGAGTTATTTACAAATGCCTGACTAACAAAAAATATAGGCTACCCTCCATAATCCTTTCAAGACAGAAAAAAGGAAGGTCATTTATGAGCCATTTTTCACAAAGTTTCATCAAAAGCAGAACTGGTATTGAAGGATCTATCATACATTATCATTTGATACCAGTTTTGCTGTGTAAGCAACAATTTTGATGAAGCCTTGTAAAAAAGTGAATCATAGTGCATTACTATTAACTGAACTTCATAATGTATCACTTCCAGTTCATTATTACTATTAAGGTCCTAAGTGTCTTACTTTAATGACAGTCACCAGTGGAAAACACATAGGTTGGTACTATAAATCAGGCACATAAAATGGTTCGAGCAATGGACTGGCTCTTTTATACTCTTAGTAAGACCCTTCTCATTTGTGTTGCTCTTTTTACTGAATTTGTGAAATGAATTTTTTGTTATTGCAATACATTACTGTTTTTGAAAATTGTAACACCATGAAAGAATTCTCCAAATGAATCCAAACTGGAAGAAGTGTAGAAGATGTGCAAGCAATTAGTGATTCGAATCACAGAGATATGGAGTACACATAGACAGAGCAGGGCCCTGTCATGTTTGACCAGTTCAGTGCTGCACCAAGTGTAGTCAGTGCAGAAGCTGCCAAGCAAGGTGGAAAAGTTAGTGAATACCAGTATACCCTGTTGACATCAAAGGGAATCATATAAGCATGTGAGCGAGTTTGAATAGAGCACAATGATTTGTCTCCAAGAAGCAGGTTTGTAAAACTCTGATATTTTGGCTCGCACAAGGCATGCTACTACAACAGTGATGCGCATGTGTAAGCAGTGGATAGAAGGTCATATAGCAGCGAAGAGCAGTTTACTGATCCATGGAAGATGATCACAACACGGGATGTATGACATCTTGTCCACATGAAAGTACCAGACCGCATTGCTTCATCTCCACTGTTGGCTCAATGCTGGAGCACTGCAACAGCTGTGAATTTGTCTGCATGATAGCTGTCTACAGATGGGATTGGTTGCACACATGCCATTATGCCGGCTTCCATTATCCAGAAACCATAAGTGCCTCTGACTATAATGAGCATGCGAACGCCATCACTGACACGCTGAGTCTCTCTCTCTCTCTGAGCGCAACAATGGGGATCTGGTCATATGATTAATTACAAGCTGCAACTGAGGCAACTGCTTTTGGTTCTTCCCTGGAATGGCTTTATTGCTGCAAATGATACACCTTCTATATATGAATTTCATCCAATTCTTTCACATTAAATGATCTCTTCTTAGATAGCGTAATTTTATGTGCTATTCTTTGTTCTGGATTTTATGTACAAGTGATGTGGCATCAGAGATAAATACTGTATCTCATCATTATATGTTTCTACACTTTTCTATATTTCTTTGTTCCTTAATACCTTTTTGTGCATGTACTTGTTACTGTGTGAAGACATTAATTCTCATTAACTGTACAAACTAACTTTAGAAGAAACAAAAACAGCCTAAACTCATTAGACTCTCTGAAATTCAGATTTTTATAATTCAAAATTATGTTGTAGATAATTTAGAGGACATAATTGAATTCTTCTGAGTTAAAAAAATGAAAGCCATCGAGAAAGCTGAAATTCAGCACATAAATTTACATTTAAAGTCTAAGTTAAACAATGTTGGTTAAGAAATGCACTTGTGACCTCGCAAAACTTTTATGCTATGGAATCTAAGTTTCCAATGCTCATGATTTACACTTGGAGCAGTTTTAAGTTGATCAGCCAGGGTATTTTTGAAGGTGAAACAAAGAAACTTTAAGATTTATTGGTCACCAAGAACCAACTTCAAACAGAAATTAACATTGATAGAACGAGCTGAACACTGCAGAGATTTGAACTCTGTATGTGATTGCTCTAAACACTGAACAACTGTGATAACATGCTGTTATATTAAATTGGATTTCTTTAATCTGTTTAACCAATCACATGTCTCTTTTCAGAGATAATACCTTAATGACTTACTGTCTTATGTACCTGGTAATGATAACATAGTTTATACCATCAGTCTGGATGGTTCAGTTGGTTAGACACTGGCTTTCTGATCCCAAGAACATGGACTGAACTTGGCCCAATCTGATGGAGTCTGTGTTCTTAACATGTAAGTAGATTTACTGACAAACTAATTCCTGCAGAACTAAATTTCATCACACCACCAGTGTTGATATGATTCTAGAATTGAATTTTCAGGAAAATCTCCCCACCAAAAACTACTCCTTTTATGGAAAATTTTTTGAAAATTTTGTTTTTCTCAAAACTGGCTCACATAATTTTGATTAAAACAAATTAAATTAAATATATTTATATCAGAAATAAAATGTATATTTTGATTTTTTTAGGGATAGCCTCTGAAGACCTCTTTATTCTGTGAGTTATGCAGAATTTTACATGCTCATATATGATTTTTCTTGTACAGTTGACCATTTTGAGATATTTCTTGTTATTGGTTCCATTTATAAGCCACCTAACTTTTTTTCACACAGGACCATGCAATGCAAAGCGAACATCAATTGTTTCACATAGCGACCAGCTTTTGAAAGATTTGTTTTTAGCCTAATGTATTTCCTTATTTTCTACTTACAAAGAAGCAAATAAAACAATTTCTGGTAATGTTTATCTTGATTAGCATGATATAGATAAAAGAATAATCTTTTGTAAGACTATTTTGTACCTGGAAAAGCTAGAGAAAGTTATGTGAATGGAACACATCAAACTTTTATTATATAGTATATATTGGGATATTATTAAAAGGTTTTTTGTTTTACAGTTGATACAAGTAGGGGTCAAAATAAACTCTCACAGTTTTGGAGTTCAGTTGTCTCAAAGCTTGTATTCAAAATGCTAAACAAACCCTTTAATTCTAAAAATATTTTGTCTACTGTGAATGAAGGAGTTGCAAAGACTATGTCATATGTTGCTTCTAGAATGCACTCAGTGCATCCAAAATTTTTAAAATCCACAAGCAGCTGTAAAATGCAGTCAGCTTGGAACTTTCAGTCAGAAAGATGACATTGTGAAATGTCTACAAGCAACAAAAGTAGATCACCTGAATGTTCTATAATGAGTACAGGTTCCTCGTTCTAACATTAACAGTGTATGACTATTTTAAAAACACAGTGTGATTCTATCTAACCTAAGACAAGAAAATCAAAGTAAACAAAATGTACAATCATGGTCATGTAATTCCAAATTTGGGGTGTAACTGAGTGATGCAGTTGTTAAACAGAAGTGCTTGTTTTCATGTCTTTGTATATATGAAGTGTTTGTATTTAAAATTAACTTCTAAATGAAATGATTTAAAATTCAACGTCAGATTTAAAATGATGCATTAAAAATGTCATAAAAATCAACTGAAAACCATAACGCTGAAAACCACAAAGAAACAATAACCCAAAATATGCAAAGATATAAAACAATTGTCCTGTCCTTAGGTATAAGAAACTGTTGATGAATGGGATTGAAATATGCTGTTTCACATATTATCTGTAAATTCTTGGTTCTAATCTGGTTTGTATTTTTAATGAATTTTAAGTCTAGGAACATTATAGCTGATTCATCACCATTTCATATCTATTGGTGATTGTAAGCTATCAAAAACTGCTTCAAGTTGTAATATGAAGGTATTTACAAGTTAATTAAATTTAGCTGGTGGCTGATGGGCTTACAAAGCAAGCAATGTTCAATTAAACTATGTCTTACCTCATTATTATTGGTATCAATTCACTCCGATGCTCTTCCTGTATTAGTTCACTTTCTTTGTCTATTCTAAACATAGTAATTTCAGTTTTGAAACTTTTATCTTCAATAAGTCCATAAAGATGCTCCCTAGAAGATAGAAGAAGCATAGTTGGTTCATAAAATGTGGGTTTAAGCAAATGATTTACATTTACATAACACTTTTCAGGTTCTTGCTTTTCTCATGCAATTTAGTTTAACTTCCTTCAACCAGATAAGTTGTTCCTGACAAGTACATGTATTCTTAAGGTACATAAAACACACACATCTATATATTCTTCACATTTTGATACTTACTTATATGGCAACATGTACTTGAACTTGTAGGCCATTAAGCAATCCAGAGCCATCTTTTGTATATCAGGATTTTTGTGCGTCAAGAAGTCTAAATAAACTTTCTTTAATTCTGGTTCTCGATACATGGATCGTGGATCTTTTACCTTTGCAAACACACCCATAAATGCCAGCAGTGTCCTATAAAACAAATACAAAAATACTTTATAAATTTCTAATTGTTTTGCTTCAAATGAAAATCAAATTCAAGCTAATTTCCAAGGTTTTGTTAAAATAAAAGTTTCTTTCGAGATAAATGTATGCAGAATATACAGATATCAAGTACTCACTTTGCTGTTGTCTTTGAATGGAAGCGTTGTGGTAGTGTTGCCTCCTGTTCCAGTTCTTTCTTCACTTCATCAATTTCTAATTCATCTGTGTCTTCATCTTTTGTTTCTTTATTTATGTCATTAATTTCTGTGCTAGGTTCCATAGGTTCTATTTCCATGGATTCTATTTTCATATCCTCTTTTTCCTCTGCTTCTTGATATTTCTTTTTGACATTCCACATATATGACATTTCTGAATTGGAGTTGAAGTACTCCTCCCTAAAAAATAATATAACATAAAACAATGAAATTGTATAAACAACTATCATAATACTATCACAATAATTGTATAAAGAGCCATCATAAAGAGGTGCTAAATCCAAAGCTGGTAATAATCCATTTCCCTAAAATTTTGTAGTCACAATAAATTCTTTCATTGCTACGCAAAATTTCTTGATAGAAATTAAATAAATCTTAAGTAAATAAAAGTATTTTGTAGCAAAAACAGCAATTAGCTGAATTTAAGCCAATAAAGCTATTACAGGTTCTAAATACTTTAATGAACTTGTAATCATCATTAATATAATTTATGATTAGGGCCGTGAAGTTGATATTTTTTTTTTCTTCTTCTGAAAAATCACAGAAAATGGCAGATATGATATAAATTTGTTTCTGCATTTTTTTTCTTCTATTTTTTTGTCTACCTATTATATTTTAGAGAATTTTCATTCTTTTTGCATAATTTCCTCTTCTGCAACAGAATATACTTTTTCAAATGCTGTAAATCTTTAACCACGAAGTGCTGCATAGTTCTTACAATATTCTTATATATAATTTTGATGCAATGAACTTAGCAATTGCCATTTTTGCCAGGTAAGATGCTCTATATGAGCAATTGTCAGAACTTATTGGTTGATTCTGATTTGAAAAGTCTGGCATGTAGCAGTAGTTACAACGTATCTACTGAACTGACAACACCAATAACATAATAAGCCAAGAGAATACACTCAGTTCTCAAAAAAGATACAAAGTATCAAATAGTATTTCAGTCACTGCACAAGAAAGATTGATCAAAATATTAGCAAGAAATTTAAAAATAAGAACACTTGGTTACCAAAGTCACAAAATTCTGCAAGATGAAAATTTCGACTTTGATATATTAGGGATGGCTTTCGCTTGGAGGACTGCCTATTTCTGCTATACACCTTTCACTCAAGTGGAAATAAGTTTTTCAGAAATGTCCTTCAGGACAAGAGACAATCCTTCAAGTTTGAGACACTATGAATACCTATGATGCTTTATGCAATGCTGAATGAAATGTAAAATGCAGTTTTATTTATAGACGCTCTTTAACTGCTGAGATTCTCAGAGTCCTATATTATACTGGGCATGAAAGGCCACTTAATTTTGCTCAGAGATCTCTTTCTAACAGGCTTGAGGTTCTTTTATGTGCTGTAAATCTATGACGCAGAACCAACGTCTTTACTTCCCTTCCAAGGGAAGCCATGCTAAGGATTTTTACGCCCGAAAAAATCCATTGTCCTCTGCCAGGTTTGAACCCCGCTACCTTGGTTATATGAATGCTGAATGAGGTATGACTACAACTTTCAATAGTTTATATAGTTTATGTCATTAATTTAATGTTGTTTTACAGATCATTTTCAGTAATTTTAGCCCATATTTGCAAAGGTCATTATGTAGTCATTTTTCAGTAATTTTAGGTCATCAACTTCTGAGCCCTACATATTGTAATATAGCTACAAAGTGATGCCCTATCTTACCTATCCTGATAAGTCAGATAGGGTACTGTTAGACCCAGTGTTGCAGCTTGACAGCAGCAAATTTGATATGCAAATTTACATTATTTTCTCTACCCACTATTATTTCTTTTTATATTCCATTTTAGAAATGTTTTTTACAAAAGTTTATTTTTTATCTACTTCATGTTATCCAAGATAAAAAGTTTGAGAAATGGTTTCATTATCCACTTCATTGTGGTACATCCACTTCATTGAGGTACATGAAGGATGCAGGCTGAAGCAATTGTCAAAATTTAAATAGTCGGTCCCTTTTGGCTGATTTAGAAATTCCACTCTCTGTATGACATTGTGGGAAACAAACAAATGGTAACTTTCAAAATTATAAAGTATTACAATTATAAAATACTGGAAAATTCAATTATATCAATATCTTAGACATGATTAATGCTATAAATTATGTTTCTACATTTTTATATAGTAAACTTCTTTCTTACTTTACCAATTATATAAAATTGTACAAAATTCATTCAGATGTGGCAATAAATATCCTAACCACAAAATCTGCTGACATTTTGTGAATTTCATGTCATTTTTGTAATATCTGATGTTCAAGTGTTTTTGTTCTGTTGCATTCCAAAGTTGAAATCGCTGGATGCAAATGTTTATTATTCCTTGTACTTTCATCGCCTATATGTGTTTTGATTTTCTCTATGCGATTTTGTTTTCCAACAATAAGTATCATAGTTACGTATTGATTTTCTTGCTAGTGAGCCAGTTATCAAAAAGAAAGAATCTGGAAAAGGCCACTTGGAGATTACACATACATTAATGTATTTGCCTAGAATTATATGCGTACAAATCTTTGCAGCATTCAACAAAGCACATAAATGCATCAAGCGATTGCAGTTTCACTTTAGAATTGTACGAAATGATTACAAAATAAACTATAATTCAACAAAGAAAATCCTAGTGATTTATTATTTAAGAAGTTGCCAGGTAGTCTGGGTCTGTGAAGCCCAACAAGCCTGTTAAAACGCCCTGAGAAGAGTCGATTGCTACTCCAAACCAAGCATAAGAGCGAGTAGACTGTTAGTTCAAATTTAGCGTGAATGCGAAGAGGATCTCATGCTTCACAGATGTAGAGGATTTTACAGACTATTCCAGAAATTCAATGTACACATTTTGTTAATAATGTACTAATCTTAAACCTATAAGTTTAATGAGCCATTAATAAAACTTTTAAAAATAATTAACAATTTTGCATGTAAAGGTTAATTTGTGATGGAAGATTATCTTAAAAACCATCATGTCACATCCTTAGAAGATGTAACTTGAATACCATGTTTAGAATTTATTGGACTTTTTATTTTTTAATATTTAGTTCTCCCCTCCCCCCTCTTATATTAAAAATAGTTTCTTTAGGTTCAAGGGACTAAAAACAAGTATCTCCAGTAACTTTATGGATGAATACAATAGTTACAGTATTGTATCTGAAACACAGCATTAATGTAAACTGTATTATTGGTATGAAACATATTTATAGAAGAACCTTTTTAATTTGAAAATGGAGAATAAAACCTGAATAGTAGCAAACCAAATATTCACACACTATTTACATCTTATGTAAAATCACTGGAAACTTACTCCAAAAATTCCAGAAAAAGAGGAGTTATATCTCTGTTTCTTGATTCACTAATTTCTGCAAATTCCAGCATGGCTTTCCACAACAATATACGATAGTTCACAAAGTCTGGACGATCATCCAGTTGATGTAATGAAGAATACACCTGTGTTAGTATTTCAGCTGAAAAATAGAAACAACCATTAGATTCTAATTCTTTTGTAAGAACTGAGGATGAGACTGATTTTAACTTCATGCTCTTAAGTCATCAGTAACCTCAAAACGAAGACAATTTTTAAAGCATGCATAACATCACATATCAGTTTTTTGTGGTTGGTTAGCAGTAGCAAATTGTAAGGGTATTTTGAAAAATAAACCTAAAAACTTTAAAATTTCAGTTATGCTTTTAAGAAATTAGTGTAACATTGCAGGAATAAAGACAAATTTTCAAAAAGTCATATGTAATTTGCAAATGGAAGAAAATGTACACTTTTACATGCATGTATGCATGCACTCATGCACCCACATCCTTTTTATAAATTTCTCTGCAGTATCAAGTTTTTTCATCATGAAGTTTATAGGTCCCTAGCCATAAATGTTCAGAAAAAATATAACCTTTAACCTGCATTTTGTTGGAACGTGTAGACCTACCAGCTTCTAATAACTAAATGATCTATTTAATATAAAAAGTAATTAACTATAATAAATGTAATAAAATGTAATTCATGTTTACAATGGCTTACATTCTGTTGTAAAGCAGGGAGCTGGATCTCCTGAACAGCCCTGTTTGGCCTGTTTAGATGCCAACTGCAGTTGTTCTTTAAACACGGCCCAAAAATCCATTATTGACATTCCTTTAGCATACGAAGCTATCAACTTGATAGTTGGTGTCCATAAAAGTTGAAAATTTATGTACAGAACTCCCAAGAGATAATACAACGGTACCTGCAACATTAGGAGAAGTAATGATTTTTCAAAAATCTGCAAACGAAATCAGAATATCATTATTATTATTATTATTATTATTATAGAACAAAATCATTACTTATAGGCATGTCTAGGGAAATTTAGCCTTGGGACCTTTTCTTTCAAGGCATAGTGTTCTTTTACATGCAATTAAATGATACAGCAGTAACAGTTTAACTTCCCTTCCAAAAGAAGCCATGATAAATATTTAAGTCTAAAAAACCCATCATCCTCTGCCAGATTTGAATCTGCAAACTTGGGTGTTAGCTAGAATGATAACCACTACACCACAGAGGACAACATGTCAGCTAATTATAAAAGTCGATACCATCTGAGGTATAAAGGGGCAAATCATTGTTTGGGAGAATGCATTTGCTTCAAGTGTCCTGGTTTGATAAAATGTTTTTGTAGCCAGTAGAAAATATAAATAAACACATACTCGATGCCATAGCTGGAATCTGAACTATGAATTTTCAGCCCTTTATACCAAAGCTCCAAATGCTTGGCCCACATTGTAAGATACCTGTACATGCATTAAATCTTAAAAGGTGTTATACCTCCTAATGCTTGATAATAAATTTGCAATCTTTATATTTAAGCAACCTTCTAAATTAGACTTTGCAAATTGCTAGTGCAAAAGATCAATTATCAAAGTAAAAATAAGTTTTACTGCTGTAAGCTTTTACCTTATTAAACTCTATATCCTTTGCAACACTGGCCTGTGTTGCAGTAAACTCTAAATTCTGCAGATGTTGAAGTTTCTCTCTGTACTCCTGTACAGTAGATGGAGTTAATTCTGCTGCCAGACACAAACCAAACAAGGACCAGCACAGAATGCTTTCTGAACCTTCTGGAAGTTCTAACTGCTCAAATAGAGCAAAGATGTGGGATGTCAAGAGTCTGATCTACAAAAATTAAACAAAAATATTATTAGCAACAGAAATAGAGGATTTATTTGTGAAAACAAATGGAAATAAATTTAAATACTATGATTTATTCCAGCAGGTAAAACTGATCTGTAATTATATAACTTAATATTCAAAATAAAAAATAAATAAACTTTAAAAAATTCTGGTAAACAAAGTTCACATGTCATTCTCTACCCACTCATCTACAAATTATTTTTATGAAACCATTTCTCTATCTACTTCATGTTAATTCAGATAAACATTTATGGATCAAGCTTCATTACATACGTACAAGAGGGATACACTGGACTGAAGTGATAGTGATATGTTTAAAAACCAGGTTTGCATAGCTTGACTTTGAAATTTCATACTTTTTACATTGTCATAAGAAAAAACAATCTAATGTGTTCCGTTCACATGACTTTCTTTCTCTATATCTCTGCAACAAATTATTGTTAAAAAGCTTATGCTTCTATTTACTTCATGCTAATCGAGAAAAAAAAAATTTAGAAATAGTCTTATTACTTGCTTCCTTTTAAGTAGAAGCGAAATAAGGGAGTACCATAGTTTAAAGTGATAATCAAAGGATGTGATGGAAGTTCCTTTGTTTGCATGGACAGGAGTTGACAAATTCCTGTATGAGAATAAGTTTTTGAAAGGTGAAATCAAAAACAATGAATAACTAAAAACGATCTAATCCACGAAAAAAAAATTGTGTAATATAAAGTGTGTGTTTTAATGTGCAATGCATTTTCTGTGTAGTAAGCTTTTGTCTATCTGTTACCGTTTAACAGTTAAGCAAAATTTGGCAAAACCTCCAAAAACTGCAAAACTTATTAACCCTAATATTCCATAGATTATTATTCATCTTTCTTCTCTTAATTTATATATAGGCACTAAGTTGAAACCCCCCCCCCCATAAAACATAATAAAATAAACGAAAAGATAGCAAACTGTTAACCCTGTAGAAAAAAAATACCAGAATAAAGAGGTCTTCAGAGGCTATTCCCAGAAAATTCAAGATATACATTTTATTTGGTATGTAAATATCAGTAATATACAGGATTTTAATCAAAATTGTTAGAGCCATTTTTTAGAAAATCAAAATTTTCGGAAAAAGTTCCATGTAAAGGGTAGTTTGGGGTGGGGGGATTTTCTTCAAAATCTTTGTGTCGCATCCTTGGAAGATACCAAACTTAAATACCAAGTTTGGTTTTTAATGGTCTTTTCATTTTTGAGCTATGCTGCCCACAGACACACACACACATAGACAGACAGACACACATATGGACATGTTTCTAAAAATGCTTTTTTGGATTCAGGGGTCTCAAAACATACATTTCCGGTGAAATCTCGGTATTGAATTTTTTGGTACAATGCAGTACCTTCTCTATACACTATGTATATAGTACATATACAGAAAGTAATAATTAAATAGTAACTTGACACTCAGAAATAGTCAATTCTACAAAAAAATACTTGGCATAAATTGGGTAGTTTAACAGGATCTAATATTTTATGTAGTAGCTTTTTGACCATATCTAATGGTTTACCAGTTTCACAAAATTATGCTAAATTGATTCAAACAAAGACAATTTCACAGCTTATTCACAGGAAATTTAAGCTATATCATTTATTTATCATATAAATATCTTAAACATATGGTATTTTAATCACAAGAGCATTATTGACAAAATTAAAAGTACAGAAACATCTTCAATGAAGGGTAGTAAGAAATGGAGAGAAATTCTGGAAAATCTTTTGGTCCCATCCTTGGAAAATGCAGAATTTAAAACTTTGATATATATCCAACCTTTTATTTTTGGGCTAAAAATGCTGTACCTGCAAAAGGTGCCTATTTCTAAAAATACTTCTTTGTTTTCAACTCCTGTCCTACGCACAGTTGTGTGAAAAAACAACTTAATAGCACTAATTGACCATCATAGTTGGTTAACTATGAAGACCAGAATTTAAAGTATTTACGACATTGTAAGTCATCATTGGGTTCTGTCATCTCAAAATAATTTGAGATCACCTTACGGTTTACTGGGAAACATGTAAGTCAGTTGAGGAATTTCACGCCGTGCTGGAATGTTGCTATGGTAGCTCAGTGGTTAGAGTGACCAACTAGAGATCAGGAGATCAGTGGTTTAAATCCCGGCTATGGCATTTTTCAGTCCAACTCTACCTACCCAATTTTTTTGTTTGTTTGCCAAACCTTAAAATGTATACATCTGGTGATGTTTCAATATCAAACTATTGGTTGAAATGCAATACTGCCTCTATTTATAATAGGTTAGTGGAGAAAGTAAAATCCAAACTTTCTGATATATTGTGTTCTATTTGCTTTTTGTCTCTTAATAACAACTGCATAACTTGTTCTCTTGGCTTAAGATGTTCATTTTGCTTCTTTAATTATAAATCATCTCACAGATATTATCATAATACTTCATCATATTGTCATACACATTGTAACAGCAGCCAGAAATTATATCTTTTTGCAATGCATTTGTCTACTGCTGCTAAAATTTGTTTCCTTTGAAAGTGACTACCAAATAGCAATTAAGTAAAGTAACATCAACCTTATTGGCTTTAGGGCACTGAAATGTTTCCTCAATAATAAGGCACTAACAAAATATATTGAGCATTTTTCTTTCATACAATCATTCTTTCCTTTTACTTTCTTTACCATGTACATAGTAGGTAGAGTAGATTAGAGTAGATGCAGAGATATTAACTCCTTTTTGACTGTATTTAATTTGTACAAACAGATGTATATTCTAGGTATATGCTTTTCGTTGCTTTTACATTGTATGCAGTTATGTGGGTATTTTCACTTCTACACATTATTTCTGTTATTGAATTGCAGCTGTTGTAACTAATTGTATTCTATTTTTACCCTCAAGAATAACATGTTTTCTCTATATATTGTATGACTGAAATACATTATATTACAATACCACAAGCCTTACTTCTTTTTAGTCTCTTTATTTGTTCATTTATTTCTATTAAGTTAATCTGTCTAAGTACTTCACACTTAACATATTTCTGATTGCCTCCCACCCTTGGTGAGATATCTCCTCTGCAATAGAGATTTTCAAAGTTAAAATTCCATTCCTCCAGCTCAATACAGTATCTTAACAGTCATCCATATTGGTTTACTGTCATTTATCCTTGTTGCCTCCTGATTTATTTATTTATTTTATAATCATCTCCCCCCATTCTCTCCATTTTCCTTCAGAAGGGATTTATATCCCTGCCTTTCTACCATGAAATTCACTTTTTCCATTGGTCCGCCTTTTTTCTTGATTCTTTTTCTACTCTCCTTTTACCAATTCTATATTCATTATCATACCAAGCATCTTATATCTTATTACTCCTTTCTTTCATCTTATTGCCTGCTTATTTAACCAACCTCTCTAATTTCTCAATAACTTCCCTTATTTTCATTTCCTTCATTACAGCTTCTACATTAACCTTAAATGTTCTAAAATTAGCTCCTAACTTTCTTAAACATATCAATTGCCCATTCATAATGTATATCTATTTTATGTATCTATGTGTTTAGTTCACCTCTTAAGCTCCTTTTGAAATTTCACTTTAGTGAGAAATGATACTGGATCACATAAAATCCATAACCTCAATCAAAGTTTGCTAGAAATTCACAAGCCCTAGTGAGAGTAACAAAAAATCTACAATGCTTTGGCCATTATTATTTGTGAAGGTAAACTCGTCCATATTATTTTTCCCTCTTGTACAATACAAATCAAGTTATATTCTTCACAAAAGTCCTGTAACTTACTTCCTTCCTTATATTATTTTAAATATTTTATTACCATGAAGTAAAAGAAGAATAACTTTCATAAGAATAGTTTGCTGCAAATAGATATTGAAAGTCATGCGAATGGAACATATTAGATTTTTTGTTTAATTTCTCTAGCAATTACCTAAAGTAGATGAAGTATTGTATTCTACCCTAAAATACAATATCACAAATTCACTGGAATCGTATGATTTGGTCTAATGAGTCCTCCAAAAAACTTTTTTATTCCTTTTTATATGGAATGGTGGTGGGCTAGTCTACCAAATTTTGTTGGTGAAATTCTTGGCTTTCTATGGGATTTCCCCCAATCTCAAAAGATAACACAAATTCATACAAGAAAAAATTCATTCACTATGACTTAAAATTATTAATGTAATTTATGTAATTCCTGCTCTTCGTAGATATAAATGTTTCAGATTCCTACATTCCAACATGGATAGGCTTGTGTCAAACGGGAAAAAAATCTCAATCTTCCCCTTCCCCCTGCACCAGTTGTCAAGTGCATACTTTTAAGTCATTTCTGGAATTTATGTTGAATAACTTCACTCTGAGTGCATATGAATGTTAAAATTGGTTTTCTGCAATTGCGCCTCAATTATTTTTCCTAGAACATCAATCAGCACTTTTAGTGAGAACATGGCAAAATGTTTCACTAGGACATCAAACACAGGGCAACTAGATGCCAAGGAAAGTAGAACATGATTATGATGGTGGCATATTACTGTTGGGTACACATATATATATAAAGGAAGATGACATAAGTGTACACATAAAAGTTAATAGATTTACTATTATGTTACAGCATGGTTTAATATGCTGTAAAAATAATTCATTCATTTCATTTAATTTGTTTTCTATAATTTGTGCAAATTCTAATGTGACGGGCAATTTGGAGGTCAGTTTCAAAGTCAACACAAGAATCTCATTACCTTTTAGATGAAAATTATCAAAATACAGCACAAACTTATGAATGTAATAATTATATAAAATATATGTATAAGTATTGCTTTACCTCATGATATGGAGAGGAAAGATTTTTAACTAATCTGGGATGAACTTTCTGCAGTAAGTCGAGACAAAATTCTTCTCCTCTTTTATCTAGCCTGTATGCAGTGAGGTAAATATCTAGAGCTCGCAGAGCACTTGGATGTTTTGGATCTGATGTATACAGAAGTATAGCATCCAACAACATATCCAAATCACACACTTCTTGCAATGACTTCCCATCTGGCAAATGTACTGTTGTTTCTATCAGTGTAGCCAACAGAAAAAGAAGATTCTCAATCCTCTTTTCATCACATTCATTTCTGATGCCAACAGCATCTGTTTCAGGTTTCTCAGTTTTTGCTTCTTGTATTAGAGTTTTACATATCAGGGCTACAGAATTCCTTAGGTGAAGTTTGGCCTGATCCAAATCTAACTGCTTTATATGTGGAAGGCAGATCACCCCACATGCAAACTGTTCCATGTTTGTTAGAAGATCTTCAGTGTTTGTAACATTCAGTAACTTCAATATAAGTTTAGGAACACTGCTTTTGTTTCCATTTTCATTGCTGCAACAAACAAAAACTTCAGAAATAAGAACTGAGCTCATAGAAATATGCTTTTGTAACATTGTGAAAGCATATAATTAATGTGGTGAGTAAAACCTATGAGTGTGAGGTTGATAAATTCGCAATTCCACTCATAAACTCACTGTGCAAATTTCATCAAAAGACATTTAAAGACTAAGGTCTGTTCATAATTCCCTCCAGAGCTTGAAGCCTTGATATGTCTACGGTAGACACAGTAAATGACCAATGTCACCAAAAAGAAAATCTTTATGGTTTATAGCAAAAATGCTATTAACTGTGAAGTTATTTTCATTTAATTTTAAAATATGAATGAGTCAATGTTCTCAGTTAAACTTCACTTACCTCAGCTAATAAAATCTTGAAATATTTTTGGAGTTAGTATTGTTATGCCTCATAACAACCACCAGTCAACAACAACAAAAAATACTTTTCTCTAATGTAACAGAAACATGACAGGGGACTTGCTTTTCTTGTGAGAAGTTTTGGGATTTCAATGGCTATAAGAAATAGTTCCCCTAAAGGTAGACTGGTACTCTCTACTAACACATTACACATTATTTATGGTAATTTTCAACATACTAACACAACCATGTAACAGCTACTACATCCTGTAATGATGGTCATTGATCATGGGGTTCTGATGACTCTCACATCCTTTTTATACGGCCACTAGCAGAGACTGAATGACTTTTTTCCCCATATAGTTTTCCCCCCAGCATCATTAGGCTCATCATGTGCCTATACAGCACTGGAAGGAACTACAAACAGGTTCGTGATTGGACATCTAGTCTGGTGCATAATAATTGAAATTTAGTTGAGTCGATTTTGTAACACTACATCACTTACTTTTTTTTTTTTTTTTTTTTTTTTTTTTTTTTTTCGGAAAACATGTTTCAGAAGCCATGTGCTTCCGTTGTCAATTCCTTTGGTCGACTGCCGGCATTGCTTGCTGTGGTGGTTGTCTCTGTCCCTGGTGGTGGTTTATTCAGAGGTTCATCAAACCACCAACAAGGACAGAGACAACCACCACAGCAAGCAATGCCGGCAGTCGACCAAAGGAATTGACAATGGAAGCACATGGCTTCTGAAACATGTTTTCCGGGAAAAAAAATAAAAAAATAAGTGATGTAGTGTTACAAAATCAACTCAACTAAATTTCAATTGTTAAAACACATCACTGTCACAAAGTCCTCCATATATCAGGATACTGGTGCATAATGTTTGAACCGAACTATCTAATGTGTATGAACTGCCATTAACAAACTCTACCATTAACAATGCTTATCCATTACCCCCCTTCTAACAAAAACATTTATACTAACTAACCCTATATGTCAAAGTATTAGTCATCCTTCCTCAACATGATAACAACAGATTGTTATCTCCTCCTCTTCTTTCCTCAGTCTGAGTATCCCACTGCTGCCATTTGGTGTGAACTTTATAATGTTGCTGATGGTAGGTTCTCCAACAATCTTTTGGAATTTTTTAAATGAAGCTCCTTTCCCAAGTGAGTGAGTCCTAGTATGGTTGTCAAAGGTTTTAATAATTTAATTTAATTTCCAAAATTGTCAACGTCTGTCTAAAAATAGTATTCTACTGCTGATTTGTCCATTTACTTAAATTTTGTGTTTCTTTTATTTCCTTTCAATTTGACATTCAAAGTTCCTCTTGGTCAATCCCATATAACATTTGTCACAACATTTTATTTCATAAATGCCAAAATTCAAATCATATGGCACAGTATTCTTCAGTGCTTTGTTTAATAATAACCTCAATGTGAAGCCAATCTGATATAGTCTGCCCTCCGTGGTGTAGTGGTTACCATGAATGCCTGTAATACCCAAGGTTGTGAATTCTAACCCAATGGAGCATGATGGATTGTTTCGGATGTAAAAACCCTTACCATGGCTTTCTTCTCAAGGGAAGTAAAGCCATTGGTCTCCTGTAATGTTTATTTGCACGTAAAAGAAACCACCTCATACCTTGAAAGAAGAAGTCTCTGGGCTAAATTTGCCAAGTAGTGATTTTGTCTTAAAGTGCCATCTATGAACAATGAATTGATCCCTCCATCACCAAAATTGAAATTGAGTTTTATTTATGGATACTCTTTACTTGCTGCGGTTTTTAGCATCCCATCTATATTGAGCATGAAAGACCACCTTAGTTTGCTCAGAGGCTTCTTTATCAGCCTTGAGGTTCTTTTATGTAATGTGAATCTATTACACAGGACCAACAGCTTTACTTCCCTTCCAAAGGCAGCCATGCTAAAGATTTTTAGGCCTGAAAACACCCATCCCCCTCCGCCAAGTTTAAATCCACGACCTTGGGAACCATGTTACCCCTAAACATGATCCTCAACATCATGTACACATAATGGCAAACTCAAACTAGAATTCCTTGATCAAGAAACCAAGTATCAATATAGCTGACATGGTGTGATGGAACTGGAATGAATGAATCTGATTATTTTAATGTTTGAAAGTGTTTTTAGATTTCTTAAAAGCTCAACTGTAGTGTATAATTTCTATTTTTCCACTTTTGTCATTTATTTTCTTTAAAGTAATAATTTGTGGCACTCTTCTGTTTCTTATCACATTTAATCATTCTGGATATAGAAATTTGCTATCTTGAATATGTGGTATACTTCTTTTATATAGTATTCTTCTAATGGAATACTATTAAGTTGATAAATTTAAATTGTTTAAATCCTGCTTCTATGCTTGCTATGCAAGGGGTCCTGGGCTCGATTCCTGTAGCCAAGATTATTCCTTATCCTACCCAGAGTCTGGAAATATAAATGTTTATGATCTAATGAATAAAATTCCAAATCAAGACAGAAACATAATAGCAAATAATGCATAAGTTAAAAATAGGCAATATGTTCCAAAGGGAAATGCCACCGATATGACCATCCAGTTAAAAGCGGGTTATAAATGGAATTAAGGAAAAAGGAAATTGTGTTACATGTGATTTAGGAGAACTGTAAGGAAGGATCATGGATGAATTAGCAAACACTGGATTACAGTTGATGACTGTTGCATTAACAAGATGTGTACTAAAATTAGAGAGATTATTAGATTTTAATATGAATAATCTTGTTTTCTAATAGTAAATGGCACTTCAAACCTTGGAGGGTCATATGAATAATCTTCTATATCAGATGAAAATTTGGTATATTATACATTTTGTTCAATACTGTGAGTTTGAGCTAAGTGAAAGATGTTTAATTAAAAGAGAAGTTGCTATTACTGAACAAAAAATTGTTTAAGAAAACTTCAAAACATGAGCTAGGTTTGAATGAATCTACACAATCATATGATAATTCTGTCACAACATTTTACCTTAGCTCATGAACGAGCAAAGCGCTTCTTGTGTTTGGCTGGTGGGGGGAGTGTTGAAGAGAACATTACAGCACAAACTCAATACATACATAGAGTAGGATGGAGCGACTGACATAAGAAAGCAGGGTTGCAGTCATTGTACTGCATAAGTGCAAGCATCCAGCTACCACAATATTTAAGCTGTGGAAACAGCTAGGAATAACCTTAAGATTCATATATTGTACCATAAATCGATATGAGGAACTTGGATGTGTGGAGAACAGAGAGCGGTCAGACTCATTCAGTTTGGACTCCAGCAGTAGTAAAAACAATTCAGGAAAGAAGTCACAGAAATCCCATTAGAAAATAGAAAATTATTGCATGTGAGATGAACATCCTTGCACTCCGAGCCTATCACTGCAGGTTTGGCCAATCGCTCACACCTCGACTAAAGACTATTAGGTAGGAGAGATCAAACAAACTCCTCTACTGGCATGCTCAAAACAGTCACAGAAACCTTCTCTTTACAGATGAGGAAATATGTGATATTGAAGAGAAATTGAACAAACAAAATGATAGAATGTGTGCATGCAGCAGTAAAAAAGTATGTGAAGTTGCTCCTCTTGTTCAACACCAATAATCTGTAATGGTATGGCTGGGAAATCTTACGATAGTACAACAGAGTTTCATTTTTGTGAGAAAAGAGTGAAGCAAAATGCTAATTATACAAAAATACCATCTTAGAGACAATTGTAAAGCCCCTCAATCAGAAACATGTTTAAGAATAAACATTGGGTTTTTCAATAAGACTCTGCACCTGCTCATAAGATTAAATATGCACAACAGTGGCTTAAGGACAATGTTCCAGAGTGCAACAAGATTGGCCATCAGGAAGCCCAGATTTAAATCCGCTGGATTACCAACTATGGGATATCATCAACATTAAAGGTGGCTAGATACAACACAGAAATCTGGAAGCCCTAAAACAAGATTTGAAGCGAACAATGCAGAATTTAGACACAAATGACATACATGCTGCTAATATGCCATGCCATTTGAGAGCCTGTGTGACTTACAAAGGAGGACATTTCAAGTGACTATCTGCTCTTTGTATTCACATTAGATTTTATAAATGGTATGAAATGCTTTTGGATAGTATCATTCTTTGTTGTGCTATCAATGCTTATAGTTATGACAGAACTTAAGATATAACTGTGTATATAACTACAGCACAAGCCTAAAATTTTATTTACAGTAGAAATTTGGGATGTGGAGTTTTGGAAAACAGTTGATATTACCAAACATTTCAGAAGCTACTAGCAACCAAGTATTCCAGCTGTTTGTCAAACATGACCAGCACTGGGTAGGCAAACTGATATATAGCTACATTTAGTACCATGCACCTCTTACAGAGGATGCTGAAAGTTTTTTTCAGCTTGTATGCACCATTGACCTCTGCAGATAAAATTTCCATTGCAGTTTGTATTCCGAAGTTAGTGAAATTTCATTGAAAATGTTTTGTATAAATTCTTTCTTGATGTACCTACGTAAAAGTCACAAGAAGTGAGGTTGGGGCAGTGGGTTGGCTATTTGCAAGAGCTCTAATGGCAAAAGCTTAAAATAAAATGGTCTTAAAGCTTTGGCAAGTCACACTACTACCTCACCAAACATCTATTAAGATACAAAATATTGTTGCATTCAATTTCTGCACTACTCACTCTTCTAGGGGATTTTGTTGAGGGATTATTTTGAAAATCTTAGTATCATATTCTTGGAAGGTGCTCGACTTAAATATCTATTAAGTTTTTTTCAGTTTTGAATTACATTTCAGACATTGGCCTTTTCTAAAAATATTTATTTTGAATTCAGAGGGAGTCTCAAAATGTTTAATTGTTTTGCAATCTCAGCATCAAATATTTGGGTGAGATGCAATACTTTCTCTACTACTATAGGTAAGTTTGCAAGTTCAGTTATGGCAGAGTGTGAAGAATCTTTTGCTCGAAAAACTCTAGTATGGCTTCTTTCAGATTGGAAGTAAAGTTGTTAGTCCCATGTAATGTTTATTTACAAAAAAAAAAAAAAACAAAAAAACACAATTTGAAAGAGAAGGTTCCTGGACAAATTTCCATTATCCACAAAGTCATGATTTCAACCTATGGGTGACAAACCGATCCTTCATCACATGTGCATAGTGGCAGAATTGAAAATTAGAAATTGTACCAAATCTAAGAAAATCAGTTGGTGTCCCAAAAAATACTGACAGGGCATGATGAAATTTGAAGCATAATTAATAGAGAAAATAAAAACTGAAGCAGAAGTGATAACTGTGACTTGTCAAAACTTTAATATTTTTGCTCCTCTGGAGATGTTCAAAAGACTAATTTATAGAGAAAGTCATATGAATGGAATATATCAGATTTTTTATTGTCACAAAAGATTTATCTTTTATCTATATCATGGCAATTTAGATAAACATTAGCAGAAATGGTTGTATTTGTTCCTTATATATAATAGAAGGAAAATAAGGTAATACACTAGACTAAAACAATAGTTAGATCTTTTAAAATCCAGTCTTTGTGCGAGACAATTGAAATTTGGTTTGCTTTGCATGCCAGGAATAAAACAAAAGAGGTAAAACAAAAGAAGACATCCTATTTTAGAAAAGCTAAACAGCTTAAAATTGAAAGAATAGCAAGGAATATCTTGGAAACGGTTAACTACACACAAAAAAGTATATGACCAACTGTATGTTTTAATGATTGTTTGAATGATCTACATTTTTTGTGTAGTAAGGTTTTGTCTACCTCTTATAGCTTACCAGTTATGCAAAATTCATTCAGAATGAGATCTTCAGAGGTTTTTCCCAGAAAATGGAGGATAAATATTTTGTTTGTAATGTAAAAATCTTTAATATAAAGTATTTTAATGAAAATCATTAGAGCTATTTTTGAGAACAACAGAATTTTTAAAAAAAATTCTTGCAAAGGGTAGGGAGGATTTTCTTGAAAATCTTCTGTGTCACATCCTTGGAAGATACTAATTTAAATGCATATTTGGTATTTCAAATTTTTTTTTTCATTTTTGAGTTATCTGCCCACCCACAACACAGACCTTTTTTGTAAAAATGCTTTTTTTGTTTGTTTGGGGGACTTCAAAACTTATATTATCAGTGAAATCTTGACATCAAATTTTTGGGTAGAATACAATATATATTACATGTGGAGAAAGTAAAACACCTCAATTCTAACAATTTGCACTTAGTGAATGGAAGTTTTATCTGTAGATATCAGGAGTTCATACAAGCCAAGAGACATCTCTTAACATTTTCGGTAAGAGATATGCAGCATACATCTGACAGCATGCATTCTTTCATGACAGCCCACAGCCAATTAGAATTGGCAAGCAACTCGACTACAGCAGATTCAGCAACCAGTTGGTATGTCCTGAAATGTTTGGTATACTGGTAAAATTTTACCTTTTCTACAGACTGCAAAAACAGTCCGAATATGAAACTCAACATTTAAAGGAATCCATAAACTTACCTTGTGTTTCTGTTTGAAAAATGTATAGGATACCTCATCCACCCCTTAATATAGTGTCCTGTTTTACAAGGTGGTGATTTGTGCAGCAAGAGGCGTGTGAGTGTGTGGAGACAACTCAGACCCATTCCTGTCAGATCCGGATCCTCTAGCAGAAGCCTTTGACACTGTTGCAGAAATTGAGGCAATATGAAAACCTCAAATCCTGGATAATGGAGCATTTTCTCCACAAAATTCAACAGCACATCTGGATATGCTAAAGCTAGAGTCTGAAAACAGAAGAAAACAACTTATATGATATATTCTCAAAATTTTCTCTACTAATTACAAAGCCATATATGAGGGCCACCAGATAAGTTATTAAGACATGAAATATTGGCCACCCTAGATGAAAGCATTATTGCTGTGTTGAAAAAGCTCATTTTCCCTCATTTTATGTTTGAAGTCACACATTCTTGCAAGTGCAATGGAGATTCAGGGGCAGCATTTTCGTGCAATGATATTATACAACTTCAAATGTAGCTTAAATGAAATACAATAATCTGAGTGTTTGAGGGGGACTTTTGTGGATTATTCTTCGTCACATCCGCTGTGTTCTGCTGAGTAGGTGGCAATTTCTTAAAGATGAAGAGCCAAGTGGCAAACCAACAGTAGTAGTGTCTAAGGAAAACATCACCATTGTGGAAACAATAATTAGGAAAGATCCAACACTAACCTACAAGGACATCTGTCGGTATTAGAGATTAGTTGCAGGTGTTTCAATCCTACTTCATGAACCCTTGGTGTAAAAAATGTCAACCATACTTCATGAACCCTTTGTGTTAAAAATATCAACCATACTTCATGTACCCTTCAAGTAAAAAAATTCAACCATACTTCATGAATCCTTCATGTAAAAAATGCCAAACCATATAACATGAACCCTTAATTACTGTCAACCATACTTCATGAACCATTCGTGTAAAAAATGTCTTCAAGATGGGTGCCCCATAATTATCTTAACCAATAGGGTGAAATGATACCAAGAAATACTGCAACAATTTAATCATGGAAAGTATCGCCATGAATCATTTAATGGTACAGGTGATGAAACATGGGGTTTACAAGTTTGACCCAGAAACAAAACATCATTCCTCCATATGGATGTTCAATAGAGCAGGGAGTGCTGGAAAGAAAATGGTTGCTTCTTTCTTCTCTACAAGAGGTCACTTGGCAACAGTTATGTTCGAAAATCAGAAACTTATTGCAAAATCATACTCAGATGCACTAAAATGCTAAAAAATTCCAAGAAATGGTCCAAAAGCATGACTAAGAGGCATTTTGTTGCATCATGACAATGCATCACCTCACACTGCTAATTTAACAATGTAGTTTCTGCAAGGAACTAAGGCTAAACTACTGACACATCCACTCCGGCACCATGCTATGAAGCTATTCCCAGAAAATTTAAGAATACATTTTGTTGTATAAATATCTTTAATATACAGTATTTTAATCAAAATCATTAGAGCCATTACTGAGAAGATCAAAATTTATTCCAAAGGGTAGTTTGGGATGTGCGATTTTTCTTGAAAATCTTTTTTGTGTCGCATCCTTGAAAGATGAACTTAATAATAAGTTTGATATTTAACCAGTTTTTAATGTTTTTAGTTATGTTGTTCACATAGACCTTTATCTAAAAATGTTTTTTTTTTTATATATAGTGAAATCTCAACATCAAACTTTTGGGTAAAATAAATTTGTTCTCTATTTGCTACATTGCAGAGAAAGTAAAAATGTATATAACATATCTGAATTGTATGCTTTAACGAGATCTAGATTTTTTTGTATAGTAATTTTTTGTCTATCTCTTACATTTTACCAGTTGTGCAAAGCCAGTCAAAATGAAAAGGACTTCAGAGGCTATTTCCAGAAAATTCAAGGCATATAAGTTTTATTTCTCCTGTAATTATCTTTAATATGCATTTTAATCAAAACCACTAGAGCCATTTTTAAGAAAATCAACATTTTCAAAAATGTTTCCCATGCAAAGTGTAGTTTGGGGTGAGGGGATTTTCCAGAAAATCTTTGTGTCGCATCCTTGGAAGATGCTTAAATATCAATTTTTGTATTTAACCAACTTTTTGTTTTCAAATTGTGTTAACAGACTTTTTTTTTATACAGGGACCCTAAAACTTGTATTTCCAGTGAAATCTTAGTATCAAATTTTTGAGTGGATGAAATACCATCTCTATCTATGTACTATGTATGAAGTAGAGAAATAAAAATAGGTGTCAGGGAACCCATCAAAATCACAAAAATAACCAAAACAAGTATGGATAACATATTCAGAAAAAAACTCCTTTATTAGAATGTTTATTATATAAGACAATTTTTTATATCTGACAAGCATATGAGAGGGAGAAAATTTTTTTATATTTTTATGAATTGCATATATTATTCCTGTGTAGTTTACTGTGTCTTGACCTACTTATCTTGTTAATCTTACCTTCATAGTGAGCCGACTGGCATGTTCCTGAGCTAATTTGATGTTGCGTGACATAAGCAAAGCTGCACTTATCTCTGAGGTCAACTGGAATACATTCTCTGGCAGTGATTCATATCTATACACCTCCAGAAGCTGCATTGTTAACGGTCCTGGATCTGTGATGAACATTCCTTCTTTATACTTTACAGTTTGTAATACAAGCCTCAGCATGTAACACATGGCTTGACTTTTGTACTCAGACTGTGTTTCCAGATAGGCATTCTTGAATGCACCAATGGTACTCTGTAAACAAAGCAATTCATATTACCACAAAATTGACCCCCTTTTGTTATAAAAATCAAACATTACCATTCTCACTCGTCTATTCTGAGTAGAGCACCACACCAACAATGATTTACCATATGTATTGAATACAATACAATGTTTTTTTCCCAAAATATTAATGTTAAGAACTGGGGGGTTGTCTTGCATTCCTAGTATGCAGGAAAAAGCAAGTTTCTAATTTTATAGGTGCAGCAATGGGTAAGTCTGGGGAACTGGTAAGGTTACTACCAAGATCCTGATATATGCAGCAGTTTGTGTGTATTTCATTTTGCATCAAAAAGTTCAATAAAAATTTTCAATTGAAAAAAAGGCTTTTCTGAAACTAAAATAAAAACAGAAGATTTCCTTTCACATCAGTGGTTATGCTTAATGTTGTATTGTGAGACAATGGTCAAGCAGAAACAGAGGATTAGCTGTGCATTGCCCTCCTCCTGCACACATACACTGGCACATTTCCATTTCCACTCTGCCGCCACAACATGAATTTATGTGCAAATTTGAATTAGGTAAAACTTGTTATTACTTATTATATTAAGTATGCTGTTTAAATAGAATATTGTATTCATCATCATATTTCAACTAAGCTGCTACGCCACTAATGAGTGTAAATATACCAGCACATTTCTGATTTCCATTCTCCGTCTCTCTCCTCCCACAATGATACCATATTTATCTGAATACAAGACCTCAAATGCAAGACAACCCCCATTTGTCAGAACTTAATTTTTGAATTTAGCATATCAGCTATATAAAATGTCATGACAACTTAATTATTCAATAAAATGTAAAGTTTTGCCTTATATTTTGAAGAGATAATTAAGCTGATTAAGTCTTCCCCCCCTTTTTTTTTATTTCATTTGAATTTGCACGGAAATTCATGTGGTATCCAGAATAGAAATGATGCACCAATATATGTGTCATCAAAGAAGGTGATATTGGCAATGGCAGCACAACTGAAAGAATGAACATTGATAAAATGTTCTATTTAGATAACCATCTAATAAAACACTGTTGTAAAAAGTTTTACCGAAATAGATAATTCGAATTGATGCAGAAATTCACATTTTGAGTGACAGAGAGGGGAGTACAGAAATGTACATTCGGTATGTGGTGGCAGCAGCAGGAGTGTATCTGTATGTTGACAAAATAGAAAATTATATCTGTAATTACAATTACAGATATAATTTTCTATTTTGTCAACATACTTAATATAATACATTGTAAAAACTTAATCCTGATTTGATTTTGCACAGAAATTTACATTGTCAGCATAAGAGACGGAGAAGGGAGAAGTTATATACCAGTATATCTGAGCTTGGGGGTGATGGCATGAGCTTAGCACAACGATGATTATAGATGCAATTTTCTATTAAGACAACATAATTAATATGTTGCAAAACGTTTTACCTATTTTGAATTTGCACATAAATTCACGTTTTGAGCAGGAGAGAGCTGGAGATGTACAGAATGTGCGCCAAGATAGAAGCATGACAGCAATAAAGATGATTATGGATGCAATTTTCCAATAAGAAATGTTATATAATACATTGTAAAGCATTTCAGCCAATTTTAATTTGCATGTCAATTCATATTTTGAGTAGAAGATGTCTGAGTACAGAGCTGTCCACATTTTGCTATATATACATGACGGCAGCGGTGGCGGCAGCATAGTTGTAATAACAATTATGGATACAATTTTCTTTTAAGACAACATAATATATCATAAAAAAGGGATACAATTAAGGAGTAAAAGAACACTAGAAACATTTAGATTTAGATCAGGCTCACAATAGGGAAGGGAGAATATAAGGAGGCTTGGATTCTGGAATTGTGAGGGAGTTAAAAACAAAATATATGCAGGGAGTTTAAATCAATTATTGACGAAACTTGATTATCTCGCGGTAGCTGAAACATGGTTAAAAGAAGACCAGGTTTATGTAAAGGATTTTGATTTTGTAGGGATAAAAGGAGATAAGGTAGCAAGAAAGGGGAGGGCATCTGGAGGCATAGGCTTTTTTGTAAAGAAGACGTTAAGTAAAGGAGTTAAAGAAACTTGGTCAAGGAGAAAAGAAATACTATGGATTGTATTAGAGGAGAAACAAATAGTTGAAAATGTTATATGTATAGGCATAGTATACAATCCTCCTCTTCCTTCGCGCTTTCATAATCCGGACCTCCTTAAACACCTAGAGATAGAAATAGAACATTTAAAGGAGAGATATGGTAATTCTGAGATTATATTAATGGGAGACTTTAACATTAGGATTGGCAAAAATGATGTTATTGGAGGGAATAGGTGGATGAGTAATGATACATTAGAGAAACCTGAGAAAATTAGATACAGCAAAGATAAGATAGTTGACAAAGGCTATATGAAATTTATAGAATTCTGTGAATTGAATGCCTTTGATATTTTGAATGGGAAATATGGAAAAGATGTGAATGGAGAATATACATATGTTAGTAATAATGGTCAAAGTGTGATTGATTATGTATTATGGCCAATTAATATGGGGTATATTTTAAGTAATTTTAAGGTACTAAATTTAAGTTCCAACAGTGGGCATTTTCCATTGATAGTAGACATAAAAACATGCACAGAGCAAATAGTCTATAATTTAAGGGAGGAAAAGTGTAACATAGAAGAATACAGTAGATACAAATGGAAGGAGGAGTATTGCAATAAATTTAGGCAGACACTAAACTCTAATTATGGCCAGATATGTCAGTGTGGAATAAGTTTTATGATAAAGGAACAAGAAATTGAAAGTGCTATGGATATCTTAAATATCATTATGCTAAGGGCTGGGGAGGAAATGAAAATGAGAAAGAAGGTTTACAAAAGAGATGAGAGCTGGTTTGATGAAGAATGTAGAGTAACTAAAAGACAAGTCAAACAGCTGCTCATAAAGTGGAGGGAATTAGGATACATAGAATTAAAGAAAGAGTATATGCAAGGGAGGGATTTATATAATTCATTACTGGAACAAAAGAAAACAAGCTGGATGAAAAAATATGAAAGTAATTTGATACGAATCCTAAATGAAAATAATGCAAATGAGATATGGAAGATAAAATAAGAACTGAAGCTTTCCTGGCGATGTATTAATTCAAAATCTTCTCGGGCTTCTAGCCAGGTAAAAACTTGGTTTGACACCAACGTTTCGAAGAAGTGCATCTTCCTCGTCTTCAGGGTGAACTGATGGTTTGAGTTTGCGGAGACTGGTATTTATAAGAGCTGGGATGAAGCTAACATCTGATTGGTTCGCGTGATATTATGGCCTGGTATTTAAGATGACTGAGACATGGGCACGGACTTCGTAGAAAACTATTTATAGCAGTTATTCGGCTAATAAAGCAGGTGCGTGCTCAAACACAAAATATTAGCTGCATAACTGCTATAAATAGTTTTCTACGAAGTCCGTGCCCATGTCTCAGTCATCTTAAATACCAGGCCATAATATCACGCGAACCAATCAGATGTCAGCTTCATCCCAGCTCTTATAAATACCAGTCTCCGCAAACTCAAACCATCAGTTCACCCTGAAGACGAGGAAGATGCACTTCTTCGAAACGTTGGTGTCAAACCAAGTTTTTAGCTGGCTAGAAGCCCGAGAAGATTTTGAAGAGATATGGAAGGTTATGAAATCAATGTATAATAAATATGTAACAAAACCAAGTATAAAACCAGGAGAATGGATGGAATATTTTAAAAATTTGTATGGGGAGAAAAAGAGTATAAATGAGATAGGAAATTGGGAAATAGGTAATAACTATGTAGATATACTCGATGATATAATAAGAAGTGAAGAAATAATTCAACAGGTGAAAATAATGAAGAGAAATAAAGCATAGATGGAATCCCAGCAGAGTTCCTTAAGGAATGGTGCACTGAAATAAACAGAGTTACGGTTTTAGTAGACTTATTTAACACAATTAAAGTGAAGGGTTATATACCAGATAAGTGGAGGAAAGCAATCATACATCCAATATACAAAGGAAAGGGTAGTGTTGACAAACCAAACAACTATAGAGGCATTGCATTATTATCAAATGTAGGAAAAATTTTTACTGGTATTATGGCAAGCAGGATACAAACATGGGTTGAAGAATATAATATCCTCTCGGAACTTCAGATGGGCTTTAGAAAAGGGAGGAGGACAGTTGATAACTTATTTATTATAAAAACACTGGTAGATAAATACTTGAAAGACAAAAGAGGAAAGTTATATATTGCTTTTGTGGATTTAGAGAAAGCATACGATAGGATAGAGCTTCAATTGCTGTGGCATAAGTTGTTGACTAAAGGAGTGAGTAAACAAATGGTGGACACCCTTAGAGCATTATATAAGGAAAATACTTTTTGTATAAGAGTGGAGGAAGGGGTTGTAACAAGAGAAATCCAACAAGAGAAAGGCCTTAGACAGGGATGTAAGTTAAGTCCAGTCCTATTCAATTTATATATAGATGATGTATTAACAGAAATTGGGAGAAATAATAACTCGATGCCAGTAATTAATAATATTCAGATTCCAGGATTACTGTTTGCAGATGATCTAGTTATAGGTGCAATTACAGTGAATGGCTTGAAACAATCCTTGCAAACATTAAATAATTACTGTAAAGAGTGGAGTTTAAAAGTGAACCAGGACAAGACGCAGATTGTAGTGTTCAAAAAAGGGGGAAAATTGAGCAAGTATGAAAAATGGAAGAATGAGAATGAAAAGGAGTACAGGGTAGTGAGAGAATGTATTTATCTAGGAGTTAAAATTGATAGTGGTGGCAATTGGGAAAAGCAAAAGAAATTTGCATTGGCAAAAGGAAAAGGAGCTTATCAGCTATTAGGAGTTGCAAATACAAAGCACCTAATATAAATATTAGATGGTTAGAAAAAGTGTACAATATGGTGGTTGAGGCAAAAATGCTATATGGGATAGAAGTATGGGGATTAGAAGGAGGATGGGAAGGCATAGATGAGGTACATAGGAAATTTTGCAAAGAAATACTGGGGTTACCAAATGCAACTGTTAGGCAGGTAGCACAAATAGAGCTGGGTAGAGTGGCAAGTAAGGGAAAGATTATGGAAAGGGCATTGAAATTTTGGCATAGAATATTGAAATTGGAAGAAAGGAATTTGTTAAAACAGTGTTTAGTGTATCAAGAGAAAAGTTTAAAGAACAAGGGATGGGTAGACTGTCTTCGAAATAACCTGGAAAGTAGTGGGTTAGGGGAAATGTGGAGAAGAAGAGAAAATAATGTGAATAACTTCTGGAAGTTGGCAAGGAAAAGATTTGAGGGTATAGAAATACAAAAAATATTTAGTGAAATAACTGAAAAGAGATCTTTAGTTTTCTATATACCAATGAAAGTCTCATGGGGAAGGGAAAAGTACATTGATGTGACAAATAAAGAGGAGCGAGAAGGTATTGCATGGCTGAAAGCAGGAGTATGGAGATTAAAAGGTTTAAGGAAAGGTATTCCACAAAATCAATGTCCTATATGTGGCGGAAATGAAGATATGGAACACATTTTATTTAAATGCAAAGGGACTGAAATTTGGATAAAAGAGTATATTAATAAGAAATGGTTTAAAATAGATAGAAATGTAGTAGTAGTTGAAATGTTTCAAAAAGATAGTAAGAAGATTGGACAATTCTTATGCAAAGTGAAAAATAAATGGATATGGACAGTAAATAGACAAAATGGTGTAATAAACTAGAATTAATAAACTATTGTAAAATATGAGTATGACCGGTAAAGAGCCAGGGCTGAACACCGGTCATATTCACCTGTATAAAGCTTAGCATAAATAAATAAAATAAATATCATAAAACATTTCTCTAATTTGAATTTGATTGTAAATTCAAGTTGAGGGTGACACAAAGAGGCAGAGGGGAATATGGAAATGTACCGGTATGCATATGTGTGGTGTGAGCAATGGAAATGCGCAGCTAATCTCTCCCTGCTTGACCTTGGCACCCAATACAACATAATATGCAGCCATCAATAAGCAAGGAAGTGCTCCATTTTATTTTTGTCTTTTAGGAGTATTTTTTCCATGGAGAATGCTCATATTTACACCTAATTTTGGGTGCGAAATGAAATGCACAAAATCTGCTGCATACATCATGACCTTGTAATCTTTACAATTTTCTCCAGGCTTTGTTAGTGCCATACCATACCATACCTTCTTTTTCCTGCACGATATTCGGAAAAAAATATATATTGCAAATGTAAGATGAGCCCCAATTTCGAAAATTAATATTTTGAAGAAACAAAAAGAAAAGAAAAAAAAAAACAGTGTCTTGTATTACAATAAATATGCTAACTTCAAACATATTCAAATTAGGTAAAACTTTTTATATATTAGGTATGTTGTTTTTATATTAGGTATGTTCTTAATCCTTAGTCAGTTCAGCAATGCTGTCACTACTGCCATCACATTCTCCCACCGTAATCATACTAGTACACATTCTCCCTTCTCCATCTTTCTCCTGGCCAAAACAAGAATTTTCATGAAAATTCAAATTATTAGTTTATATTAAATCTTTTTACAGCAGCGTGTTATATTAGCTATGCTGTCTAAACAGAAAATCTTATCCATTATCATTCTTCAGCTGCACTACCACTGCCATTGCTGCTATCACTTTCTCTGATCACACACATGGTACATTTACACTCTCCCATATCAAAAAACGGGAGGGAGAAAGAAAGAAAGGATTTAATCATTTTATGTGTTCCTTAGTTTGTTCAAAATAAATGTGCAAAACTTTAATTTTCATTTAAAAATTAGGTTATGATTTCTTCTTTTTATACAGATAATGTGCAGAAAGGCGGACATCATCTTGCATTTGTGATTGTCTTGTATTTGGATAAAAATGGTATTTTAACTATGGAATTTTATGGGTCAAAAAAAATTTGATACAACAGCATGTTATATATAATAACCTCCATACAATGAAGGCACTGCTTATTTCATTAATTAGTTTATTGTGAGACTGATCTATAATTTCACACTAGAGTCATCACGAATGAAGGTGGTAAATGAATCTAGCTGCATACGCAGTTGCTAGGAGGGGTAGAAGAATGATCACAAGCATGTGGTGATTTGGCATGAACTCAGTAACACATCATTTTGTTGTTATATTACATAATACTTATGCTTCATTATCATTCCCCTTCAGAGTAAGAATCCTGAAGACATCTGCACAATTTATATTTCACTGTTAAACAATAAACACTTCAACTTCTCACCTGGAGGTCCCGGATTCAATTGCTGGGTGGTGAGGAGAAATTTTTCTTTAGCCGGAATTATTACCTATCCTCCACAGAGTCTGGAAGTATGTATGTGAGAATGAATGTATGTATGTTTGAGGAAAATAAAATGATTCAAACCAAATATAAAAGAACCTACAGACGACTTGTTTCAAGTGCAAAGTCCCCGATATGACCTTAGATGTTAAAGGGGGCTATAAAAAAAAAAAAAGAAGAAGAAGAATAATAAAAATAATAAACACTTTAGAAATATCAAAAATAGGGAAACTGAAAAATCTGCAGTATCGGCTCATTTTTGGAACAACCAACATGAAATTAAACAAGACATCCATCTTTTAAAAAATGTACAACGGACAGTAGAACTCGACGCATGGGAGAAAATATACATGAAAAAACATGAAGCGCACCTCATGAATTTTGATCGTCCCTTTGAAGAGAACCCGCTAATGAAGTTCATCAATCCAACACCAGAGGGAAGACAGTCATACATCAAGGATCCTTGTGTTGTATCCGATAGTCGAAAGCAGTAGACAATGCATGTAACACGCATGCGAAACTAGTTCTGTGTAAAAGTAAGTTTTTGTGAAGCACATGTGTGTATATTCGACTACCAATTAAAAACTAATTGCTAGCTTCACAGTGTACCACTTCCAGTATTCAAAATTATAATAAACACTTCACTAAAAATAAATTCTTTGAAACAGATTACCATTGAATTTATGGATTAGAACATTCATTTTTACATCAATTTTATATTACAATGAAAATCACCACTGGAATCAATATTTTAAAATAAATCTGCACTTAAGTTTTAAAAAATTAAAACAATAAAATTGAACTGTACAACTCCTAATCATGATAACCAAAATCAAGCTCAAATCAAGTATAAGTCTGTAAATATTAATTTTTGGTTAGAATTCTTCGAAGCACAGCACATTTTTTTCCAAATTTTATTTTTTTTAATCTGTAAAAAGATTTGTTTGATGTGCTACATTTTTTTCTTAGTTTTTTTAACTACAAAAATACCATAGACTCCTCTTTGAAACTAGAATTTGGTTCCAAACATTAAGAATCCTTAGGTGACATCACTATCATTGGAATGTGCATATGTAATTGCAAAAATTATGAAATTATAATACTTAATGTACTTTCTCTCTGGTACTGGAGTTAGTTACATAAAAGCTACACATTTTTATCAAATACAGAAACCCCTAACATGTTTAAAATAAATAGGGAAAAAACATAAATACGCAGATTTCCCAAGGCCATCAAAGTGACTCCGCACAATACTGAAGAAGATCAAACAGCCTGACATATAGGTACTTTAATTCTTTTATTACAACAAGCCTATCTGTTACTGCCTTTTCTAATAACTTTTTGAGTTTATTTCACTTTAACCAGTGAATACATTAAAAATCAAGACTTCTCAAATGTTAAGCAGAACTACTATTCTCACACTATGGAGGTGGGTATTTTTTAAATACTACTATGTTAAAAAGTGTGTTAGTGATTTGCCATGCAGATGTGCATGTAATAGGTAAATGCGTCACTCATTAATTAATTATTTAGTTATTGTATTTATCTGATTACAAGACAAAATTTTTTTTCTCCAAAATATTATTTTTGAAAATTGGGATTAAAGATTATCGCCACAGTCTGACGTATGGAATAGATTTTATGCATTTCCTTTCATACCAAAAAGCTAGCTGTTAACAGGCCTATAAGCATTCTCATTACAAAAAATATTTCTCTCCGACACTAACATAGAAGACTTCTTTTTGAATTGGTGGTTGCACATAATGTTACATTCAAAGCCAACAAGCAGAAAGAGAAAAGTTTTAGCTGCGCGTTTCCCTCATTCTGCCACACATCCATAGTATATCTTGGTTCACCTCTCTGCAGTCCATAATGTGAATTTACGCACAAATATGAATTAGATAAAACTTTTATAGCAATATATTATATTAGGTATGTTGTCTTAATAGAAAATTGTATCCATCATCGTTATTACAGCTAAGCTGCTGCCGCCACACCCAGAACAAGCATACAAGTACATTTCTGTTCTCTGCCTCTCTCTCCCACTCACAAATTTGAAAATTTAACGATATGCTATATTTGGTATAAAAATTTTATTCATCATTGTTACAGCTACGCTGCTGCCATTGTCACATTCTTCCACAACATACATGTCGGTATATTTCCATATTTCCTCTCCTGCTCAGAATGTTTGTTTATTCGCGAATCTGAATTGAATAATTAACTAAGGTAAAACTTTTTACAATGATGTATCATCTCTGAACGCACACATACCACTGCATCATTTCTGTTCTACCCTCTCCTGCACTCCTACCCACCAAATGAATTTCTGCACAAATTCAAATTAAGAAAAGAAAGAATCAGCTTAAATGTACTTTAGTTTGTTCAAAACATTTAGCAAAACTTTATATTTAACTTAAAAATTATGTCTTCTGTTTATATACCCGGGACCTCCGGGTGAGAAGTCAGCTCGCTGACCACTCGACCACGGAGGCAGTCTTGAGGTAGTCTTGTTTTCGGATAAATACAGTATAATATGACACTAATTTTTATGAGCAATAGCAATTATAAAACCCAGAAGTGAGATGTCTTACAAAGGCAGAGGTCCAGAAGAGGCCACTCTTCTTGGGATTTATTGTGGATACCATTGCCTTGACAGCATGAGTCAACACTTGATACAGAAGACTCTGTGGGATGCTTTGATCACCTAGCATTTCAAACAGCAGTGGTATCATAACCTCTGCGCAACTGTGGAAACTTCCAGACACTCCTTTTGTTACTTCAAACAACAGCTGGCCACATCCTGCAATACCCTGAAAATGAAATGGACAATCAAAGCTTAGCAAAATTCAGGATTTTTATGCTACAAATATTCTTCTTATAAGGAGCTTTTGTTCTTTATAATGTTTAAGTTATAACCAATGTCTTTAAAATTAAAGTTATTAACAGAACTCTAAGCTCTCTTTACATTGTTGTGAACTGAAGGAATGAATTTATCTTCTACTTCCTTCAACAAATTATTACTTAATCTAAGCATTTGTTTCTCCATAGGTCTCCACAGAGCTGAACAACCTGATTATATTGTGTATGGTGGCCCTCTCCCTTCCTCCCTTGTATCTGTGGATGCTTCCCATTGTTTGTTTGGCCCATTTATCCTATCTCCCCTTCCTTTGTTTCTCTACTGTTTGTTTCCTCTTGCACTTCTTAACTTTTTCATTATATTTATTGACTGCACCTTGCCTCACCTCCTTAACCTCCCTCAACCTCACATTTTCCCCCCTTTTCTCTTGGATCTCCCTCTCGCTACTGCTTACCCAACCATGACCACAATCTGGTCACCCTCTGGGATTTAATCTTTTATTTTTCCCGTTCATTCTCGTCTCCCCTCCCCCTTCCATAATAAGTCAGAAAATAGCTGGGAGTGATGTTTCACGCATGTGCATCTGACACTTTATGAAGATAAACTGAGGAGAGACTAATGTAGTGAATCATGTATGAATTTGAATGCTCTTAATTTCAAATCACCATTAAAACTATTATGTCGTTTTAATGATTTCTTCATCATTTGACTGCCATTAAAAAAAACAAGTAAAGAGACTTAAACACTACTCTGAAAACTCTCTTTTCATCCCTGAAATAAATGTGACTAATATCTAGAAACAAAAGCAAAATATTTATCTTTTCCCAGGGCACTATGAACTTAATGACTTGCAAAGAAATTTGTTGCAAAGCTAGCAATAGAGTTACACTTTAAATTACGTGAATAGAGCGTAACCACCCAACTGAAAAATAGCCAAGATTGCTCCATTGCTATTCATGAATTTAAAGTGCCAACAGGTGGTGGTTTAATCCCTACCTACCGCGTGCATATTTTCTGAAATGGAAGATTCATAAGGATCTTTAATTCCTCGAGATTATCTATTGCCATCAGAAATGAAGAATCAGGATAAGGGCACACCTCTAGACAGCCAGTTAATGGGGACATCGCAACAATGACAGTGCTGGAAATAAACTAGATGCTGATAGGTATAAAAGTTGTTTCACGTTCAAACAGTTCACAACTGTATTGTGCTCTATTTAATATACTATTAATTAATTTATTCGCTGCTTTTTAGAATGCATTTTGTGACCATTAATACAAGTTTTATTCTATTAAATGTTTTCCTATGATATACAATACATTAAATTAATTTGCTTTCGATGCTTTGAGTCCTATTCTTACATACCATTAGATTTGTGTCGCATTGCTACATAATCAACTATAAAGGAATGTAATCATACAGAGTTCAATCAACATTCCTAAAGAAATTATTTTCATATTTGTGTTTGCAACATTTTAAATCCCTTCCCATTTAGCGAGACATTTCATCATAAAAGAGATATAAATGCTTCCTTATATTCATTGTAAGCTAACATAAGCATAAACAATGCATCTGAAATAAAGCCTTTAACCTGATAAGAGTAAAATAAGAACTGAAGCTTTCCTGGCGACTTATTAATTCAAAATCTTCTCAGGCTTCTAACCAGGTAAAAACTTGGTTTGACACCAACATTTCGAAGAAGTGCAAGAACTCCTGAGAATTAGGTGACCCATCGTGCGGTGGGTATTTACTGTGAAAGATAGTACATAGTATGTGTGATTCAAAATTTGATTGGTCAGGAATAAAAAAATTATATTCATAAGTGGACTCGAGCTTGTATTGGTAGTGTGAAATACAGTTTTGTAACTAGAAAAATTTCATGACATCTGGAAAGTTCTTGGCCACAAATAAAATGTTTTTTCATTAAGTGGTAAATCTGAAGTGTTTCCAAAAAAATTAAAGTATTTCTATATTGCTGCTTGTTGTATAGCGCTATCTGAAGCAATATTTGTTTGAATGAATGAAATAGAGTTATCATGCGGTTATTAAATTCTTCATAAAAAGAAGGTATGACATTGAATGAAATTCATACGAAGTTCATTTCAAATAATAGTGGAGCTTTGCACTACATTGCTCTGTAACTGCAAATTAGTTGCTAACCTCTTCAGACTACAACTTTCAAAATTAGAAGCAGAGAATCCAAGAGAAGCCAAGAATATTGATTTCTCATCTCTAGAGTTAAGTTTAAAACTTGCCATAAAATTAATCCTATACCATCAGTTTCCAAAGAGATAATTGTTTTTGAAAGAATAGTACCAATAACAAAAGTGATACTTACATCAGAATGTTTCTTTAGTGTCTTCAAGACCAGAAGTAGGAAGGCTCTCTTGTCTTTAACTTTTCGTGCCACAAAAGCAAAACTTTCAGCTGCAAAATTATTAATGTATTCTGGTTGTGTATCTGCAAGCAATGGCAGCAGGTCTGTGAACACAATTCTGACATCTTTAACCAGATATCTCCAGAGGAACTTAAACAAAGAGGCCAGACACGTGAATGTCCACTCCAACTGCTCTGGGTCTTTGGAGTTAAGTAGAGAGAAGAGGATTTCCAGGAACTCTGTGTAATATGGATAAAACTCCTGCCTGAGATCTTGAGCAAAGGCAACAACCAATCTGTAACAATCATTTCACATATTTTAATTTTCTATTAATAAACTCATTTTATATGCACTTTCTTAATGAAAAACATGTTTAAAATATATGGAAATGCTTATATATTATGCTCTGCATTAAGGATAGATATTCAGTACCTTTGAAGAAATTATAATAACTTTTAGAACAAACCATGGAAAATATTGCATGCTATATATAGACAATATGTAAATGCATAATCTAGAATTAGGATTGGGAAAAATGTATCAGAGAAATTCTTAGTTACAAAAGGTTTACATCAGGGTTGTAATTTATCACCAATCCTTTTTAACATATTCATAAAACAAGCTTTACAAAATTGGAAAACTGAATGCAGATATATGGGAATTCACAGAGATAATGCTACAATTTACAGCCTAAGTTACACAGATGGCCAAATAGTTATAGCTCAGAACTAAGAAGATTTAGAATATATGAGTAGAAAACTTATTGAAGAATGATAGATGGGAATTAAAAGTTAATTTAAAGAAAACAATGTATTTGTCTTTTGGAGATGAAGAAAAAGATCTAGTTTTAGAAGACAGCATGGGATGCATCAAAAGAAGTGAAGAAGAGGACATTAAATATAGGATTTAAAAAGGCAGAACAAACAGCAATATCCATGCCAAATTGAATGTTATGGGACAAGAATATAACTTTAGAAACCAAATTACAGATATATAAATCAATAATTAGAAGTATGTTAACTTATGGAGTAGAAACTTGAACAATGAATAAGAATTTAAAGGTATTATCTACCGAAATGGACTATTTCAGGAGATCTCTAGACACTAAATTAGAAAAAATCTCTAACAAAGTGATAAGACAAACCATGAAAGTTCAAAATTCAATTTTAGATTTTATAAGATATAAACACTTAGAATGGTTCAGGCATGTCCACAGAATGCCTGAGATAAAATTACCAAAACAAGTTTTAGAACGGAACCCACTTGAAAGAAGAATCGTGATCAACCTAGACTTAAACGGATGAAGAATACTAAAAGAGGAATGAGGGAATTAGGTCTAGAGGAATTTGATTGGGAGGATAGAGAAGAGTGGAGGAATAGGATAAAAGCCTGAACTTCGGGTACAAGATGTTTTTACATTGTAAATCTGTTTAAAGTTGGAAAGACTTACTTACTCCAGTCTCAAGTTATGAACACATGATGCTCGTCCCATTTGAGGTAATTTTGTATCTTAAGCATGCTGGACTGGGTAATCTGCCTGATGTATGTGATCACTTAAACAATTTATGAACATATCCGATATATGCACTCAAGACCGCAACAGGCAAGTATGGAGGGTAACAAAATTTACAAAACAAAAAAATCCAATGTGTTTTACTCATATGGCCTTTTCTACCCAATATCACTTATTCCACAAGGATGAGTCTTGTGGAGGTCCTGGTGGATGATAACAGAATGGTAGATAAGATTTTTAAATCTTTATCAAAAGTGACTTTTGTGATAAGGATTTAGTTTTAATAATTTGTATCACAAGTGACCTTTAGCAGTGAAGATTTAGTTTTATTTATATTTGTCCTTCCTTCGTTCCATTGTTCAAAATATTTTTTTAGATTCATCTATGGTTTTTGTCATGGACAGTTTCATTTACACTGGGTTTTATATCTAACTTTGGTTATTATTTTTATATTGATTTTTATCTCTGCCTTTTGCTATGATTTGTTTCATAAGGTGCTAACAATCTAACAGATGAGTGCTCTTAAAATATCAATCATCTTTCAAGGGTGCAATACAAAGATTATCAAAAAAATCCTCCCACCCCAAGCTACCCTTTACAGTAATATTTAGTCGCCCTCCATGGTGTATTGGTTACCATGCTAACTTAATATGCCCAAGGTCTGGGTTCAAACCCGGCAGAGGACGATGGATTTTTCAGGCATAAAAATCCTTAGCATGGCTTCCTTCGGAAGGGAAGTAAAGCCATTGATCCTGTGTCGTAGATTTACGGCACATAAAAGAACCTCAAGCCTGATGGAGAAGCCTCTGAGCAAAATTAAGCGGTCTTTCATGCCCAGTATAGAATGGGACACTGAGAACCACAGCAGTTAATAAAACGCCATTTCATTTTCAGTAATATTTTTCAAAAATTGTTATTTTCTCAGAAATTACTAATGATTTTGATCAAAATACCACATGTTTAAGATATTTTTTTGACAAATGAAAAAGTATATCTGGGAATAGCCTCCGAATTTCCTTCATTTTTGAGGGCTTTTGCATAACCGGTAAACTGTAAGAGATAGACAAAACCTTACTTCACACAAAATGCAGTTCTCCTTAAAAGACATAATGTATGTTCTGTATTTTACTTTTGTCCAATGAGAATTAGTTTCTTTTGTTCTACTCCAGGCTAAGCTGAGAGAAACCAAATTTCATTGTTATTGCACTGAATCAGTTTTTAAAAGATTTGACTATTGCTTTAGCCTAGTTTATATCCTTTATTTCCCTCTACTTACAAGGAAATAAGTAGTAAAACCTGTTTTGCTAATTTTTATCTTGATTAACATGAAGCAGATAGAAGAATAGGCTTTTGTAAGAATAATTTGCTGTGAATATGCAGAGAAAGTCATGTGAATGTAAAACATCAGAGACTACTACATTTCACGAAGACAATTCAATAAGTACTCATGTTATGAATGAAGACATCATTATTTTTCACAAAAACAAATTATTAATTCTCAACATAGTGCCCTTTTAGAGATATACACTTCTCCCAACATCTCTGCCAATTTTAACCCATTCAAAAAATTGGAATTTTCAAACTCTGCAAAATATGCCTCTGTCTCAAAAATGAAGACTTCATTTAATTTAAACTATGTTTCCATTAGTCATTTCTTCATATTTGGGAACAAGAACAAATCACAGAGAGCCAGGTTAGGCAAATAAGGTGGCAACAACTCATGATGAATGTGTTGGTCCAGTTATGATAAAACAGCACTTTCTTCTTCAGCAAATGGGACCATGTCTCCTTCAAATTTGATAATCAGGCCAATAGCTCACTGCAGTATTGCCCAGTAATTGTATTTCATTCTCTAAGAAGTCAAAAGTGTGTGACATTGTTGCATCACAGAAAATAGTCACTATCACTTTTCTGGTGACTGTCTTTGTCTCCTTTATAACAGACTCACCGGAAGAAGCTCAATGTTTTGGTTGTTGCTTCGTTTACAGAATATAATTATGAATCCAGGTCTTGGAAAGGGAGAGTCAGAGTGAAAAATGTAATGCCATATTTGGGACTTGAATCATGAATCTTCTGGTCTCCCTGCAGTTACTCTAACCACTGAGTTACCATAGCAGCATACTGATAAGCCATTAAATTCCCCAACTGTTGCATTTTGCCTGGTAAGCCACAAGCAGATCTCAAACTATTTTGACATGACATACCCAAATGGCAACTTACAATGTTGTAAGTACTCTTTTAAGTACCGGACTTCATAGTTTAACCAACTGTTCAATTGCTTTTTTCATACTAGTCATGAGGACTACAGAAGTTGGAAAGGTAGAATCAGACTGAAAAATTCACTGCCAGGATTTCATAGTTATCTCCTAGTCTCCATCCAGTTGCTCTAACTTCTGAATTACCTTGGCAACATGCTGACAGGGCATTAAATTCCCCAACTGACTAACTTTCCAAAACCTGTCCTACACATAGTTAGTGTAGAAAAAACAATTAATTCACAAGAATTCAGGTCTCATCAACAGTGACAATTCAACGAATAAGTACCTTGGATTTCACTCAAATAGCTACAAATACAGCTTCAAAGTTGAAAGCAGCAGCAGCACTGTGAGTATTTGCAGCAGCTATCAGGACTTATTTGCGAGTAGGAGCAATTTCTTATTATTACACAAGCACATGAATATGTTTATGTCCAAGGAGTTGGGAGTTTTGAATTTGTGGAATATTCAAGTTTCTAATTAAGATTACAATTTGTTTATTTGTGTTATAAAACTGTTATAAGTAATGACAGAAAAACTGTTAGGGATATGTTTAATGACATGGCATCAATTTAATGTCATTAAAATTTTGTTGAAAGTACCTTTTGATATTCTCTTTCCATAGAAACATGATATTGTGCAAATTGAAAGACGTGAGTTATCTATAAATATGAAACAAAAACAGCATAAGAATGCATCTCACTTCACATCATAGCATATAGTAAATTGAATTTTTTGTATGTAGTTCTAACCAATCTAAACTGTTTTGATGCCCATATTAATTCTTTAGTCATTAAAGTAATGTATGGTCAAAAGAACGATGTTCCAACATGAACTCTCTTTGCAAGGACATGTAAAGCATTATAAATTGAACGTTCATATTTAGCATGAACTTTGCAAACTTGGGAAAAACAAGAATGATTTACAACCTGACAAGCAACAATCTCTACATACTATTGGTCAATGTAATTCCCCAACAGAAAAATAAATAACTAAACATTCTACTTCATCGAATCAATGTGATACCATCCACATGAATTTTGTTTCTAAAGATTTTTGTCCCTATTATAATAAAAGCAGAATGTTCAACATAAAACTTACCAAATTTTCTATATTTTAATATACACAATAAAATGATTTATTCACTAAGTCATGGGCATTAAACATACAAATTCCACATAATGATACATAGATTCCATATATAAAGGTTCAAGTGAGGTATTGATAGGTTAGAAAAATATTTCCCAATTTAAAAATCCAGCTATGTAATATAGTATGCAGCTATAATATAAGCAATAACTGTGTTACAAATTTTAGAAAGTATCTAAAACATTAAGTAAGTAAATTCTTACTTTAAAATCGGCTGAAGAGAGAGTGGATTCCTCAGCTTCAAGTATTTTTTCAACAGCAAAACCACTTCGTCCCTCTGTTGCAGCAATTGTGGCAAAGTGTGGACCAGTGGCAATTCCTTTTGAAAAGCTTCAAAACTTTCTGTAAGATTTAAATCACGCCATTTGTCTAAGGTTTTTCTGAAGAATGTAAGTGCATCTTCGGATTCCTCCTCATTCCTATGACCAATGCGATGGAAAACATCAACATCGATATTCGCTATACGTTCAGAAAATGGCTGGAACTGAAAGATTAAATGCAGTTATCAGTAAACGCAGCTTTCTAACGAGATGGAATGACATCACAAACGCTCTATATATGTAATTATTTCCGATATGCCAACAAATACGATGACATTAGAACTAACCTTAAAAGTATTGCTCTCCTTATGCCTTGTGGGTTTGTTCTTCATTTTTACAGAAAAGTCTTCGGCCCGTTAGCATAAACCAGTAATATTTGTATCGCTTTCAAACAGAGAAAGCTAATGCTCTGGAATTACACACTTAAATGAGAAAAGAGTACAAATTCACCGTACATCGTGATACTGTGAGTGGAAAACACGTGTTAATTCTGTTGAAAGCTGAAACACCCGACAAGCGATAATCTGATTACCAGGGCTGCCAAAACAAAAATTGTACCATCTGTGTGCCCTTTAAAATTGCTCTTGGGGAAAAATAAAAATAATTTATATAATTTTATACCTGCAACATACACAAAGTTTATATGGACGTTTGAGTGGAGATATAGGCCTTTTCTAATGAAAATTATTAATATAAACGTTAAGTACCTAACCGACGATAATTTGTTTCTCGCTATGGCCAGAGAAGTTAAAGATCGTTATACAAATGAAATAACTATTACAGTTAAAATAAGAACTAAAGCTTTCCTGGCGACGTGTTAATTCAAAATCTTCTCGGGCTTCTAGCCAGGTAAAAACTTGTCAAGCCAAGTTTTTACCTGGCTAGAAGCCCGAGAAGATTTTGAATTAACTATTACAGTTGTTCTATGCTACTTATCAAAATCGAACATCGATGCACACTGTGCGAGATACATAATTAAAATTTGGCATTAAATAACTATGTTATAATTTTCTCTATAAGGCGCAATTGTACTTGATCCGAAAAATCTATATTGTAATTTTTTCGAAATATATTTTGAAGATCCCTGAACGCCTAAACAGCCAAAAATATTTGTAGAAAACGAAATGTTTTAGAAGAACTCATAAATTGTTCCCAGTCCTAAATTAGGGTTCTAGTTTCAATCGTTCCGTCCGTATGGAAGCATGTCCCAGACCTCATAGCACACACAATAAGAAAAACAAAATTATATGCAAAAGCACTTTTTACTTTCTCTAGCCGAGTATGTACAATGTACATAGTGGATAGAGAAAGAGTTGTATTCCACCCAAAAATTCGATACCGAGATTTCACCGGAAAAACATGTTTTAGGGCCCCCTGAATTCAAAAAAAGCATTTTCAGAACAAGGTCCGTGTGTCTGTCTATCTGCCTGTCTGTCTGTCTGAGGACAGCATGGCTTTAAAACGAAAAGTCCCCCCCCCCAAATATCCTTTGCCTGGAAAAAATTTCGAAAATGTTGACTGTCTCAAAAATGACTAACCACTTCGATTAACATACAGTACCTATATTAAAAATATTTATATGGTAAATAGAATGTATATCTTGAATGTTCTGGAAATAGCCTCTGAAGACCTCTTTATTCTGAATGAATTTTGCTGAATTTTGCGAAACTGGTAAACCATAAGAGATAGGCAAAACTTATTACACAAAAACTGCAGATCACGTTAAAATACACAAATTATGTCATATACTTTGTTATTTTTATTCGTGGAATTGGCCATTTCTGAGATATTTCTTGTTATTTGTTTCAGATTAAAAATACTTAAACTTTTCTCATACGGAAAGTTGTAAACTCCTGGCCCTGCATAGAAACGGATTTCAACGACATGGCAACCAGCTTTTAAAAGATTTGACTCTCGTTTTAGCCTAGTGCATTCCCTTATTTTCCTTCTACTTACAAGGAAGCAAGTGATTAAGACAATTTCTGCTAATGTTTGTCTCGATTATCATAAAGTAGATAGAAGAAAATGCTTTATAACAATAAATTGTTGCAAAATTTACATGGCTTGCACTAGCCGTGTAATTTTTTTTTTTTTTTTTTTTTTTAACGAGTTTGCAGCCATTACAGATTGTGTTTAGTGTTCACAATCTTGTCTGAGTTGATCCCATTTGAACCATTTAATCTGTCTCTTTCACTTTATGCGTATTAACATTTCTGGTGCTTTCGTGTTTATACATTTCGTGTAAATACATTTAGACTTCCAGTAAGCTTTAGCGATGGGATTTTGCATTCATTTTCTGGGTCTTGTAAGAATTCTGGGACAATTATTGTGTAAAATTATGATGCTTTTTTACTTACATTTCTAATTGTATATGTCATTCGTCCTCTGTACTTCATTTTTTGGATTTTGGGCAAGACTAGTCTGTTAATGATTTTTTTACCTATTTTTTTACTTTCTTTTCACGTACTATGTACATAGTGTATAGAGAAGGTATTGCATTCCACCCAAAATTTCAATAACGAGATTTCACCGGAAATACATGCTTTGGGTCCTCCTGAATCCAAAAGAGTATTTTTACAAAAAGGTCCGTGGTGCGTGTCAGTGTGTGCGCGCGCGCGCGCGTGTGTGTGTATGTGGGTCTGTCTGTGTGTCTGTGGGCAGCATAGCTAAAAACGAAAAGAGCATTGAAAACCAAACTTGGTATTTAAGTTTGGTATCTTCCAAGGATGCGACATGAAGATTTTCAAGAAAATTCCCCCATCCTAAACTACACTTTATATGGAAAAAAAAAAAAAAAAATATCGAAAATTTTGATTTTCTTAAAAATGGCTCTAACGATTTTGATTAAATTCTTTTAAAATATTTACTTGCCAAATAATATGTATATCTTGAATTTTCTGTGAATAGCCTCTGAAGACTTTATTCTGGACGAATTTTACGGAATTTTGTGTAACTGCTAAACCGTAAGAGATGGACAAAAACTTACCACACAAAACATGTAGAGCACATTAAAACACACAATTTATATTGTATACATTTTTTTCGTGGAGTTGATCGTTTTTTAGATATTCCTTGTTTTCGGTTTGAGCTTTGAAAACCATACTTTTCTCATACAGGAATTTGTCAACTCCTGCTCATACAAATAAAGGAACTTCAGTCACATAGAAACCAGCTTTTGACTATCACTTTAACCTATGGTACTTCCTTACTTCGCTTCTACTTAGAAGGAAGCAAGTAATAAGACTATTTCTGCTAGTTTTTTCTCGATTAGCATGAAGTAAAAGGAAGCATGAGATTTTTAACAATAATTTGTTGCAGATATGTAGAGAAAATCATGTGGATGGAACACATCAGATTTTTCTTGTAGCTAATTTATGCTACATTTTTGCATGTACATAACTCTGAACAAGTTATAAACGTTTTGCTATTCATGCAAACTGCTAGATTCCGGTGTGTATTCGCCATTACATTTCGATAAATTTTATATATTGCTGTTATCTCTTACCGAGGGTAAAATTCATTTTTTGCATAAAGCTGCAGTGTCAAATAATTACGATTTACACGAATTTCAGCATTCAGTCTAAACTCGCCGAGGGACAAATCGTCTCTAAGAGCACTGCGAAGATTCACTACGTAGCCGCCAAGGGTGGCAAAAGTGAGCTTTCTTTCTACTTGGGTAAAATTCGGGAGTTTCGGTGAGTCTAAATTATTATTATTTTGAAAACTCAGTTTGCTAGTCGGACAATCAGGCGTTTCTATGATTACACGATTTATGTATCAAATTGTGAACTCAAAACCTGTAACTTACATGTGTAACGAATGTAAAACTTATTCTAAGCAAAATACATTAACAGTAAAATCAGATACAATTTTAATGGTGTTTGTTAAAAGATTTAAAGTTAATAAATTATCAAACTCGCAAGGGTTTCTTTGTGGTTTCCTGGAATCTTTCTCCCTAAGCCTGTAAGGAAACTTTTTATTTTATTTTGTATTATTTAAGGATTCCCTCTGGGGTTTTTGTACTTTAGTTATTTGCCTAGGATAACGACAGTGGATAGGTTTATTAGACTTGTCCTAGCAGCGGCTAGACTGAGATGCTGTTTAACACACCAGCCCAGTGCTTCAAAAGTTTCAATTTTCAGAAGCAGTTTTCATTTAGTAATATTTGATAAATTATCTGCAAACTTACCATTTTTATGAATTAATCAGAAGTCAATGATGCAATGTTATTATTTAAAAAAAATCTTATATGTTCCATTCAGGTAGCTTTCTCTATCTGTTTCAAATAAAACTGTTCTTACAGAAGATTATTTTTTATCTACATTATGTTAATCGAGATAAACATGAACAGACTGGTCTTATTATTTGCTTCATTGTAAGTAGGAGGGAAATAAGGGATTACCTACATTAATCTGAAGCGATAGTTAAATCTTCTAATAGATGGTCGCTTTGTGAAACAATTACGGTTCGGTTTGGTTTGCATAGTCTCGTTTGAGAAAAGATGAGTAGTTTAAAATTGAAACCCATAACAAGCAATGTCTTAAAAACAAACAACAAAAAACGGTCAACTCTACAAGAAAGACTATGACATAAATTCTGTGTTTTAACGAGATCTACATTTTTGGATAATTCAGAGTTTGTCTATCTCTTACGGTTTAACCTTTATGCAAAATTCAGCAAAGCTCATCCAGAAAAAAAGAGGTCTTCAGAGGCTATTCCCAGAAAACTCAAAATATACATTTTATTATTTATGTAAATATTTTTAATATACGGTATTTTAATCAAAATTTTTAGAAGCATTTTTAAGAAAAACAAAATTTTCAAAACTTTTTCCATGTAAAGGATAGTTCGAGGTACGGAGATTTTCTTAAAAATCCTCCAAGTTTGGTATTTAATGGTCTTTTCGTTTTTGAGCTATGCAGTCTACTGACACACGCGTGTGCGAATCTTTTTCTAAAAATATGGTATTCCATTAACATAATCTTCTCTAGATACTCCAAATACATAATCTTCTCCAGCTGTTCCAAATAAAACTATTCTTACAATAGATTATTCTGTTATCAACATCATGATAATCGAGATAGACATTACCAGAATTAATTGGTCTTAATATTTGTTTCCTTGAAAGTAGAAGGAAATAAGGGATTACATTAATTTAAATCGATGGTCAAATGTTTTAAAGGCTGGTCGACATGTGAAACAATTGAGGTTGGGCTCGCTTTGGTGGTCCCGTTTGAGAAAAGTTAAGTAGTTTAAAATTGAAACCAATAACAAGGAACAGTCTAAAAAAAAAAAACAAAAACAAAAACAAACAATCAACTCTACAAGAAAGACTATGACATAAATTATATGTTTTAACGAGATCTACATTTTTGGTGTATTCAGCTTTTGTCTATCTCTTACGGTATATCAGTTATGCAAAATTCAGAAAAATGTATCCAGAATAAAGAAGTCCTCAGAGCCATTACCAGAAAATTCAAGACATACATATTATTTGTGATGTAAATATCTTTAATATATTTTAATAAAAAGCGTTATAGCCAATTTTGAGAAAAAAAATCGAAAAATTTTCCATGTAAAGAGTTGGGGTGCTCCTTGAAAATCTTCGTGTTGCATCCTTGGGAGATGCTAAATCAAATACCTAATTTGATATTTAATGCTTTTTGAGCTCTGCTGTCCACAGACACACGAACTGTTTTCTGAATATGCTTTTATCGGATTCTGGGGACCTCAAAACATATTTCCGTGAAATCTTGACATCGAATTTTTGGGTAGAATACAATACCTTCTCTAGCTACTATGTACATACATTGTATGTATACGTTCTAGAGAAAGTAAAGAAGATAAAGTATGTAAAAGCTCTACAGATAAACCTTCTAGGCGTTGGTCGAAATATTTAACATTTCCACTATTTCAATTTCAAATGTGTCATAGGAAAACAGTTAGACCTACTAAACCAAGGACTATATTTATTGGTGGTGTAACAACTAAGGATACATTTACACCTTTGAATTACACTACAACAGTTTCCTTTAAAAAATAAAATATTTTATTTCACTACGGAGATAAAACATACCATTATACTTTTGTTCTTGCTTTGTAGTATTGGTATGGTATTTTTTAAAATCCTGGATCCGCCCCTGCATATAATTCAAGTACACCGGTAATTCTTCAACCAATTTCAAATATTAAGACCATTTTATTTATATCAAAATAGATTTCAATGTTGCAATTGGTTTTCATTTTCAAGCCCTAAAAGTCATCTTTTGTTCACGATATTGCAAGTCGCATTTGAGGTTAGTTACATCTAATATTAAGCATTGAGATCGCCTTAAACGTTTATGAAATACTTTAGTGTAACGCGCATGAGTATCTCGTCATCGATAAGATGGAGAGCTAAAGATCCATGATTGAGTCCCATTGAATTTTTAAAGTATTATTCAACTTATCAGTTTAGGAATGTTCGGATGATTATTGCGAAAAAAAATTACCAATTATAACAGAACTTTACTATATTTAAACTATTTCAAGAGATGTTTTTCGAGATTTTTTTTAGTAAAATAGACATTTACAGAGTTTTTAAAATGGATTACTGCATACTAAAAGCGAATCCAAATCTAACTGCACATCTGCTTCTATTTAGTTACCTAGAAAAATGCCAGCGTTTACCTCCGATTCAAAGTCAATGGGCTATGAAGTTATGCTGCATTCCAGCAACTATATATATTTATTTATTGCATTTTTTTAATTAAAGTATAACAATAACGACCTTTGGACTTGCATTTCAAACACGTAGTGCAGCGTTTGTCGGAGTTAAGTTTTAAAATTGGTGAGATGAAAATATCAGTTACTTTAGTGTAGGTAGCAAGGCAGAGTGCACGCCAAACACGCGGAAAAATATTGGAGATGAGGGTGAATATAACAAAGAGATGTAAATCGGAATTTACACAGTGAAAACAACGCTCTTAGAAAATAATTCTGTAATTATTATAATGGATATTAAATTTCGGCATTTGTTGGAAAGCGAGAAAGTTTGCAATACAGTAGATTTGCTAAATAGATAAATTCTGCTGGTCGACAAATATGTGAGTAAAACAAAAGAATGGTATTACGACCTTTAATATTGAGACATATGTAGGTACACGTTTGTACAAGACATGTTCGTATTGACGCTACGACCAATTATGACCCCTAAAACAAGCGGCACAACCTTGAGAAGCCTCGCCCGACGACTGCCTCGGGTTAGTTTCGCTTTCTCTCGTTTCCCGGAACACAGCCGGAACAAGAAGAAAGTCGGGCCATTTCTTACATAACTCCAGTTTACAGATTCCCACCAAACAGCTCAATGGTTTTACTTTCCCTATTCATGTGCGCAAAAATCTCCGCATGACCAAGCAAATTTCAAACTTGCCCCGAGTGTTTTATTTAGCAAAATCCAGCCGTGCTAATTTTATGAATGCCTCTGCAAGTCTGTAAGCATTTAACGAAGAGAAAACTTAATAACAACTCTTAATTAAAACGAATCAAATTACGTGCATGAAATTAAAGCATAGTATACCAAATTGCAAAGCAATACCGGAACCTGTCGTATGTTGTCCACTTGAAACAGTGAACTAGCATAATTTCTGACAGTTTACTGTGATTGGTATATTATTGCTGATACTGGTAGGCCATGCAACCATAACAATATAAAAACTTTAATATCTGATTATTTTTGCGTATACATGGGTTTACTTTAAGAGTAAATTTGCTCTTACTTCTCTACTAGAAAGAAGAGGAAGTGCACTATTCTAACAAAAACTGTTACCGAGATTTGAGGTCCCCTCAATATAAGAAAAAAGCATTGTCAGAAAAGTTCTACGCGCACGGTGTGAAGGTACGTGTACGTGTGTGAGTGTGTGTGTGTATGTGGAAGGAGTGTGTAAACAGAGTAATTAAAATAGTAATTCAGATAAGTACATAACATTTAAGTTCAGTATCTTCCAGAAACCCAACACTAAAAGTAAACTAAAACATGTAATATTACTTTTTAATGGATCATGTTGTTATTCAATAAATAAATAAAAAAAAAAAAAAACGATAGGACACAAAGATTTTCAAGAAAATCCTCCCATCCCAAACTATCCTTAACATAAAAATTTGTGATTTATTTTCTCAAAAATGGCTTTAATTATTTTGATTAAAACGCCATAAGTTAAAAATGTCTGCATAAATAAAATGTTTATCCTGAATGACGTTAATAAAACTTTCTACATAAAAAAGATTTCTTCAACACACATATACACCCGTGCCAACGCACACTTTATAATATCAAATGCATTTTGTGGTACATTTTCGTTGTTAATTGGTACCTACTTGAATTTGTAAATGCTTCATATGTTTCTTAGTGCTAAATCGTCATTCTTTTGTTTCTCATGATCTCATGAGGCAGTACATAGCTACCTTTTTAAAGATTTGACTATCGCCTCATCCCCCCTATATCCCTCTTGCAGCTATAATGAAATACGTCATGAAAGAATTTCTGGAAACGCTTATCCAGATTAATCTGAAGCACTCGTAGAAAGGAAGCTTCATAGCCTTTGTAAGAATAATCTGTAGGAGAGTGGATAAAGAAATTCAGTAATCGCAAATCTGTTACCGGTTTCGAAAGAGAAGGTTTGAAGAACTATGTAGGGACAGAAAATCAGCAATAATATTACTTCCTTCCAGAAAGACATTGTGAACTATGAATTTACGAAGTTTTAACTTATTTTCAGGTGCCTAGAGATATACTCATAAATTTATTTTCCATAAATTGAACATCTATTCAGTATAATTCTTAAACGCTGAATTATATTGCTCTAAGATGTAATACCAATCTGGGATATAGTGTAATATTTTAAAGATTGCACAAACATTGTTAAACAAGTTAATATTTATGTTTATTAATGCGTAGTCCAGAAAGGGCTTAGCAAAAATCTTAAAGTTTGGGGGAAATACATTGGTGTCATGTGGCATCTACATGCTTACTTTGTTCTAGTAGTGCACAGTGTAAGACAAAAGACATCTTTCATTAGTTTCTGAACAATAAGACTGGAAGATTTTAAACGTATGCATTCGCATATAGCTATTATTACGACTTAAAATGTTGATTTTTCCCCCTTTCTTCAAAATCATGGTTCTTCCTCCGTGGTCTTCATAATATGCTACCATCAAAAAGAAAGCGCAAGCCAAAAAATCTGGTGTGCAACATTAGTTTAACTCTCTCTACCTATGCTGCAACAAAACATTCTTAAAAACGTGTTCTTCTGTGTCTCTATTTCACGCGCACCAAGATGAACATTAGTAGAATAGTTTTATTACGATTTCATTTCCTTGCACAAGGAATAACAATATCTAGGAAATTGTTAGCTTTACAACAAAAATGTATTTGACATAAATTATTTTAGACGAGGTCTATATTTACTTTCTCTAACACGTATGTGCATTGTATATACATAGTAGATAGAAAAGGCATTGCATTCCACCCAAAATTCGATTGGGAGATTCTACCGGGAAAAAAATAATTTTTAGTAAAAGGTCCGAGTGTGTGTGTGTGTGTGTGTGTGTGTGTGTGTGTGTGTGTGGACAATATAACTCAAAAACGAAAAATTTATCAATACTTAATAGTATTTAAGTTTGGTATCTTTCAATGATGGGACACGAAGATTTTCCGAGCTCCCCGCAAACTAATCTTTACAAGGAGCCTTTTTTTATTTTTTTTTTTTATTTTAAAAACATGAATCTAAGAATTTTGGTTAAAGTGCCGTATATTAAATATGTTTATATGTCAAATATAATGCATGTTCTGTTGCATAAATGGTAAACCGTAAGAAATAGACAAAATCTTACTATACAAAAAGTCTATCTTTAATTTCTAAAATTGCTTTTTGTGCAATCAGGGAGCCCCAAAACGTGTATTTCCGGTGAAATCTCGATATAAATTTCTTAGGTGGAACACAATACAATTTAAGTAGAAATCGAATGGCCTACAACATTAGAGTGAACTGCAACACAAATAATAAGGCAGTTTTGTTCATTGCGAGACATTTTCGCAGTTTCAATTGATAGGTATTTAAAATGGCAACCTTTTGATGAGGTAATACATCTATGAATTTGGAAAATCCACAAGATATCTTATTGAAATCTATACCGGTTTTTACACAATAATACTGACAATTTTGCCATGTAACAAAATTCTAGCTTAAATGGATATTTAGATAATCATTTTTACTGGCTGAATTCATTGTTCTAACAAAAATGAGCCAAGTGATGCATTTAGAAAACATTATCGTATCAAAAATTCAAGTTTTTCAATAAATGAGTTTACAAATTTATTTTTCATACTATATTTTATATAACCCTAATTATTTTATTAAGATAATTAATTTTTATATTCTCTTAAACTGTTGTTTTTTCAAAATTAAATAATGAATTTCTTAAAGTTTGAGTATTATTTAGAAATAATATATGACTTTTTTCTTTAATGTACTTTTGAGGAGCAGTATAAAATTTTAAAACAAATTAGTAAAAAATTGCATTGTGTGGAGCATTTTGCATATGGAAAAATGCTGGAAAAAGTTTGCGAGAAAATAAAGTTTAAATTGAGCATGCGCCCGTTCATCCATAGCTTCAATTAATTTGTAGTTAAAGATCACCAATTGGGAAAAAGAATTCACATTATTTTATCATGAAAAAAAGTTTAATGTTTCACATTTTTTGGACAAACTTCACAGATTTATCATCTTAGTATGGGGATAGAGTCATTTTAAAAGTCTCTGTTTTATGCTGTTTGTATTTCTTATTCTCTGAAAAATCACGGAATTTCAGAAGATGTGAGTCACATTTATCGATATATCAAGCAGAAAATGATTTCTGCTAGTGTGGTTAACACTCTTTCTTAGTTCATACAGGCTGTGGACACTGATGATACACGAAGTGAAATTACGAATTAGGAAAGGAAATTTTGGAAGGAAACTTTCCAGGCCTAAATCCACTGCATTTGGCAATAATGAGAACTGAGAAAATCTGGGAAAGTCTTTCACCAGGGAGGACGATGCTGGTGGGATTTGAGGATCACTGGGTATGAAATTTGGAACCTAAAAAAAATCAAAAATTGCTTTTTCTGTAGCAGATGGTTGTTGAAATCAATAGGCATCCATAGAGAACCAACATTTAGTAGCCCCCCTCCCCCACTGGTTTCAGCTCTAATGTATCTAAAGATCGAACAATACACCATTTCCTAGCATACTAATTTATAAAAAGCTGTTTTTTTTTCTTTTCAAAACTGTATTTTCAGATATTCAAAGTATTCCAGGCATCTCAGTTTTTGTTGAATTACAATTAAGATTTATTGTAATAACAATAGTGATTTTTCAAAAACATTTTATCAAAAAGTTATTAATTTTAGAGTTTAAAACGACTATCATTTTAAAAATTATATAATTCAGTAATCAACATTTTTGAATAATCGCCACGTAAAGTTGCTGTGTGTGGTTAAAAGCTCTAATTAAGAAACAGCCAATCAGTGTTCTCAAATGTTGTGGAACGTTTTCATAACTGCACAATAACATTTCTGAAATAAAGGTATCTTGCAAAGTATTTATCCAATTTGAATGAAATTTGGTGTTCATAATGACATAACAGCAATAAATCACAGTAAAGCCTTTAGAGAGATATAGAAGTCAGAAATGTTACTATCAGTGTCCCTTTGAACTGCAGGCTTCCAGTTCAGGATAACGTACCTTACCGACCCTGTCGGTACAGAAAATGAAGAACCTGTCAATAGGGAGTTGGTGATTATGTGAGTACTTGTGTTTTAGGCATTACAGAAAACGCTAAAGTCACGCGGGCATACAGGTGTAAAGAACGCCGAAGAAATCGAAGGAGATAGTGGTGGAAAAGGTAACTGTGCGGAAATGTACAGTTGGTGGACAGGGTAGGGGCCAAACTTATATGAGGAAGTAAGCTCATTCCCGACGGTAGTCAGTGAAAGTGGTGTTGCAGGTTATCGAACATCACACAAGCTGTAGCATCCACTACAGGAGCACCAACAGGTACGTACTTCTGGAACAACTCACAAACATTTCCATGTCTTTAAAAGAAGAAAAGAAAAAAAAAAGTTAAATATACTATAAATATTTTGTGATCTTTAAAAAACTTGTAGTCTCGTGTGTTGCACTCACATTATTTTCTCTAGTATTCTTACAAACTCTTATTTATATATCCTCTTCATGTTAACCGAGATAAACATTTTCATACTGCCTTATCGCACATTTTCTTATAAGTAAATGGCGGTTAGGAAAATACAGCAAGCCTAAGTGATAGTCAGATCTTTTAAGAGTGGGATACTATGTGATGGATTTGAAATTCCGTCCTCTTTCCATGATCAAAAGACATAAAGAAAAAATAATAACGACTTCCCATTTGATAAACGTATAAATATTTGAGTACGCAAACCAATTACAAGGAGTATCTCAGAAATTGTTACTAAAATATGTATATTTGACAAATTTTACTGCCTGCTTTAACGAGAGCTGTAATTTTTTTTTGTTGCAATCTCTTAATTGTTATCAAAATTCATTCAACAATTGACAAAAAACTTGAAAACGTAAACCAATAACAAGGAATGTCTTGGAAATGGTTAACTTAAAAATATATAAGTAGACATAAGTTGTATGCTTTAACGAGCATATATTTTTTTGTGTGGTGGGACTTTTATCTATCTCTTACGATTTTCCAGTTATGCAAACGTCATTCAGAATGAGTGGAATATCAGAAGCCATTCCTAGAAAATTCAAGATAAACTTTTCATTTTTTATGAAACTATTATAAACATATGAATTTTAATCGAAATCGTCAGACCCATTTTTAAGATTTTCAAAAAAAGTTTCATGAAAGAATAATTTGGGGTGTGGCATTTTCTTGATAATCTTCGTATCACATCCTTGGAAAATACTAAACTTAAATACGAAGTTTGGCATTTCACTGACTGTTTGATTTTGAGTTATGCTGTTCACTAACTTGCACTCACACATACGCGCGCGCAATTCACACACCTCCACACACCTCCACAACACAGACGTTATTTTGCAAAACTTTTTTTTTGAAGCCCAGCGGACTCAAAAATATTTCCGATAAACTCTGGACATTGAAATTTCGGGTAGAAAACAACAGATTGCTTCGCCTACTTAGCATACATAAAATTGTTGTCTTTAAGGGAAAAGCGATGTGGTATTTTAGATATTTTGGTCAAAAGAACTCTTTTTATTGCTTTCTCTACACGTGCTATGTACAGTGTATAGAAAAGTTATTGTATTCCACCCAAAAATTCGATACCGAGCTTTCACCGGAAATACATGTTTTGAAATCCCTGAAACAAATTATGGCCTTTTTAGAAAAATATCAATTTTGTGTGTGTGTGTATGTGTAAGTTTAATATCTCCAAAGGATGCTACTCGAAGATTTTCAGGAATATCCCCCATCACAAACTATCTTTACATGGAAAATTTTTAGAAAATTGTGATTTTCTCAAAAATAGCTGTAATGAATTTTATTAAATATTCCTGAAAATTTTCGAGTAGCATCCTTGGGAGATATTAAACTTAAATACCAATTGGACTTTTCGTTTTTGACCTATGCTGTCTACAGACACACACACGCACATACACACACATACACACATATTTTTCTAAAAAAATTATACAGAGATCCTAAAACTTGTATTTCCGATGAAATCTCGGGTGGAGTGCAATACCTTCTCTACCTCTGTATTATGTAGGTGCTAGGTAGAGAAAGTAAAAATTGTATGTGTTCCATTCACATGAATTTCTCTAGCTGTTTCAGAAACAAACTATTCTTACAAAAGATTGTTCTTTTATCTTCGTCATGCTAATTGAGATCAACATTAGCGGAATTGATCTTATTACTTGCTTCCGTGTAAGTAAAAGTGAAATAAGGGAATACACCAAGCTAAAGTGATAGTCAAATCCTTTAAGTGTTGGTCGTTATATGTAACACTTTAAATTCGGTTCTTTTTTCAAGGCCAGCAGCTAAACAAAAGAGAGATGAGACGAAAGATGGCTTCCCGTTTGGGAAAAGCTTAAGTATTTTCAAATTAAAACCAATGACAAATAATATATCGGAAACGGTTTAATCTAAAACATTAAAAAATTAATACATTTATTAACGGAATATACTTTTTATTAGTAATATTTTGTCTATCTCTTGCGGTTTAGCAGTTAGACAAAGGTCATCAAGAATAAGGAGGTCTTCAGAGGCTATTCCCAGAAAATTCAAGATATATAGCTTATCATGAAAATATATTAAACATATATTTTTATCATAAAACTCGTTAGAGTTTAGGAAAATCATTTTCGAAAAATGTTCCATGCAAAGGGTATTTGGGACGGGGGATTTTCCCGAATAGCTGTGTGTCGCATCCTTGGAAGATACCGATTTTTGATTTATGCTTTCCACAGACACACACTTACACCATCTGTTCAGCTCCACCATACGCCACGAAACCTAGAAGCACGCTGAATGAAAGGAAAATAATGGAAAGAAAATCGTGGTAGATGCGAAATCATCCCAATATTCGCCTACCAACCAGGGAAAAAACCACGAAAAGTCCAAATCAGAGCAAGTAGTCGACGGTAGTTGGAGCCGGAACCTCCTGAATGCAATAAGGGTACTATAATTTTTAGTCGTCTTTGCGGACAAACTAATGAATCAATATCAAAAAGAAAGAACCAAAAAGGAAAGTCAAATAATTAAACAGCTCTGAGCAAGCCATTTGCACCAAATGATAGAAAAACTTCTAAAGGTTAGGATGCCTATGTGTGCAACTGTTGTAACACGACAGACAATATTCGATTTCTCTTGGGTGATACAGACTTTCCCTGAAGTTCTCAAGAGGAATTGCCCTGTGACAATTATCTCTCTTGGCGACAGAATATGAATAGAGGACTTCTGCATTCATTTACTGTTGTCGATTTAAATTTTAAAAGTTATATGTCATTTGTTGTAGGTAAACCAAACACACTGACTTAATTTTTAATTGTTTAATTTGTAGAGTCCCTTTCAACATCTAAGGTCATATCAGGATTTTGACTTTTGATACAATTGATTGATTCGCGCGCGCACCAGTCATATTCAAAGTTCCAAACTCTGCGGAGGGTAGGAAATGATTCTATTTATGGAAAAATGTATCGTCTTAGTCGGGAATCGAGCCCAATACCTCTGAGCACAGAACACATGAACACTGAGGCAATACTTTCTATGCTTAATTAAGTGTATTTTGATGCTATTTGTTCCGCACATCCTTTATAAGAGTATAGGTACTTAACGAGCGTTTTACTATTGCCAATAATAATAACAATAGTAACAATAACTAATGATGTACGGATTAGGCCATTAGAGCTGTTCCATTTGGATTAAGTTGGTTCTCTGAAACGCTACTTCGATCTACCAATGTTTCTCCTTCCTCTTGGAGTGCAGTTTTGGAGTTTGTGGTGTTCGTCTAAGGGAATTCTGATCACATGGTTGTTCCAACTCTTCTGTATACATCTATAAATATTATAGGTGTGTTTTATATATTTGAGTTGTTGCATAAGTCCTCATTTCTTGTTGATCAAAGAATATGTATGATCAATAAATATATATATACTTTTACTTTCTCTCTACGTTCTATGTACATAGTGCACAGAGAAGGTATTGCATTGCAACCAAAAATTCGATGCCAAGGTTTCACTGGAAATACATGTTTTGAAACCAGTAGAATCCAAAAAAAGCATTTTTAGAAAACTGTCCGAGTGTATGTGTGTGTGTCTGTGGGCAGCAAAGCTCAAAAACAAAAGGACCGTTAAATATCAAACTTGGTATTTAAGTTCAGTATCTTGCAAGGATGCGACACAAATATTTTCAAGAAAAATTCCCCACTCCCAGCTACCCTTCACGTGGAAAATTTTTCGAAAATTTTGATTTTCTAAAAAATGGCTCTAACGATTTTGATTAAAATATCGTATATTAACATATATACCTGACAAATAATATGTATATCTTGAATTTTCTGGGAATAGCCTCCGAAGACTACTTTATTCTGAATGAATTTTACGGAATTTTGTGTAACTGGTAAACCGTAAGAGATAAACAAAAACTTACCAACCAAAAAATGTACAGCATATCAAAACACAATTTATGTTATATACATTTTTTCGTGGAGTTGATCGTTTTTTTAGATATTCCTTGTTTTTAGTTTCAGCCTTAAAAAACTTATACTTTTCTCATACAGAAATTTGTCAACTCCTGTCCATACAAAAAAGGAACTTCATCACATAGCAACCAGCTTTTGACCATCACTTTAACCTATGGTACTCTCTTTTTCCCCTTCTAATCTCAAGGAAGCAAGTAATAAGATTCTTTTTGCCAATTTTTCTCACTTAGCATGAAGTAGATAAAAGCATAAGCTTTTTAACAATAATTTGTTGCAGAGATGTAGAAAAGTCATGTGAATGGAACACATCAGATTTTTTTATAACCTGTTAATGCTCTTAGGAGTCGCATCTCTGCTGTTTCTAGTCTTCTGAATTGTTGCGGCGAGTGTCCATGCTTCACATCCACATAATAGTCTTGAATTTGTGTTTTGAAAAATTTTAGAACTGCCTCATTTCTAATTCTCTTCAACAATGATCTTTTAGAGGTGCTTATGAGTTGCTGATACTTAGTCATTTTACTACCCAAATTCCTAGGGGAAATATGAGAGAGGTTGTAACCTAAATATAGTCAAATGGGCTAACTTGTTTTAATATATAATTTGCTAGAACTATTTTTGATCTGATGGAATATAACCTAAAAATGCCAAAACCACATTTTTTAAATTTTATCTTATATATTTTGGAAAGTTTTCCTAATTGATATAAGTATTGCTATTTACAAATTATCTTCGAGTCGGCAGGTACAATTTGCTCCATTTCTTGTCCAAGGTGGTGTCGTTTTGCGAATAATGTGTGCTCAATTGTTCTTGCCATTCCTTAATTAACTCATAAATAATATTGGAGATAGTGGGTAACTTTGTTTTATGGTGTAATAATAATGTTATGTATATGAATAATATTATCAAAATGTGCATGATACTCTTTGCACATCAATGTTACCGAGAATTTGGACTTCAGCTCACGTAAAGAGACTTGCAACTTGGCAAATACACATAGTAACGGAAGTTGCGTAACTGGAATCGACTCGATTGCATATCCGCACACTTAGCATAAGCTTCCACACCACTTTCACTTTTTTTGTTACTTCTCTCCACTTTCGACGAGCACCAGTAGTAACCGGAAGTGTTAAGAGTTCGATTGAATGCATGTACAAATATAAATTCCTTTTAAGCATATTTGTACTTATATTCAAGTATTCGTTATGCATTATTCAATTTCTTGTATGCTTATGAGGTGCTTTTGCATTACTTGCAATCATTTATGTAACAAAAAGACTGCGATTCCTTCCATTATGTTGAATCACTTTTTACTTTCTCTACCACGTACATAGTAAGTAGAAAATTTGTTGTACTCCAATAAAAAAAATCTGATGTGTTCCATTCACACAACCTTCTCTACATCTCTATAACAAATTATTGTTAATAAATTTATACTTCTATCTACTTCATGATACTCGAGATAAACATTAACAGAAACTGTCATATTACTTAGCTTCTTATAAGTAGAAGGGAAATAAGGGAATACACTAGGCTAAACCGACAGTCAAATATTTTAAAATTTGGTTGCTATGGGATTGAAATCCGTTTCTTTGCGTGGCAAAAGTTGAAGTATTTTGAAACTGAAACCAATAACAAGGAATATCTAAAAAATGGTCAACTTCACGCAAAAAAAAATATATAGCATAAATTGTGTTTTAAAGAGATTTACATTTTTACTTTCTCTAGCCCCGTACATGGTGTACAATGTACATAGTGGATAGAGAAGGTATTGTATTGCACCAAAAAATTCGATACCGAGATTTCAGCGGAAATACATGTTTTAGGATCCCCTAATCCAAAAAAAAAAACATTTTCAGAAAAAGGTCTGTGTGTTTGTCTGTCTGTGTGTCTGTGGATAGTATAGCTCAAAAACGAAAAGACGGTTAAAAACCAAACTTAGTATTTAGGTTTAGTATCTTCCAAGGATGAGACACGAAGATTTTCAAGAACTTCCCCACCCCTAACTACCCTTTATATGGAAAAAGTTTCGAAAATTTTGTTTTTCCTAAAAATGGCTCTAAAAATTTGATTAAAGCACCATATATTAAAGCTATTTCCATCAACAATAAAATGTATATCTTGACTTTTCTGGGATTAGCTTCTGAAGACCTGTTTATTCTGGATGAATTTTGCATAACCAGTAAGCCCTAAAAGATAGTCAAAAACTTACTACACAAAAAATGTGCATCTCTTTAAAATACACAATTTATGTCATATACATTTTTTTCATGGAGATTGCCGTTTTCAATATATTCCTTGTTTTTAGTTTCAATTGTGAAGTACTTACACTTTTCTCAGACAGAAGATACCGATTTTCCTTTGTTCTACTCCTGGTCAAGCAAAGAAGCGATTTGCAATGACAGTCGCATAGCGAGAGCTTTTAAAACATATGACTATCACTTTAGTGCATTCCTTTAGTTTCCTTCTTCTTATAAGGAACTAAGTAATAAGAACATTTTGTTAATGTTTATCTCGATTAGAAGTGTATAGGAAGAAGTATAATCTTTTGTAAGAAGAATGTTTGTAGAGAAGCTAGAGAAAGCCATGTGAGTGTAACACATCAGATGTTTGTATAGTAAGTTGCTGTCTATCTCTTATGATTTAAAAGTTATGCAAAATTCAGAAAAATGAATCCATAATAAACAAATCTTCAGAGGCTATTCCCAGAAAATTCAAGATATATATTTTATTTGTCATGTAAATACCTTAAACATAAGAGATTTTAATCAAAATCGTTAGAGCCATTTTTAAGAAAGTCAACATTTTTTAATTTCTTTCTATATAAAAGGTAGTTAGGGGTGGGGGAATTTTCTTGAAAAACTTCGTGTCTCATCCTTGGAAGATATTGAGCTTAAATATCAAGTCTGGAATTTTTCGTTTTTGAGCTATGTTGCCCACAGGCACACATACACATATACACATACATGCGGACATATTTTGTCTAATTTTTTTTTTTTTTTGAGGGGAGGGGGATTCAGGTGATCCCAAAACATGTATTTCCGGTGAAATCTTGGTATCGAATTTTTGGGCGCAATATAATACCTTCTCTATATACTTTGTATATAGAACGTGTAAAGAAAGTAGTAATACCGAGATTTTACCGGAAATGACATATTTTCAGGCCCTCGAACCCAAATAAAACATTTTAGGAAACGGACCGCGCGCGCGCGTGTGAATAATGAAGCATTCCTTTTAACAACATAACAAGGGAGATAGTGGCTGTTGGGTTAAGTAAGGGGGTATAGATGATGTATATTGACTTTGCGTAGACACTGGTGCAGCAACAATGTCGCAGTTGAATGGCAGTCCTTAACGATACGATGAGTACATGATGTCAATAAACTCTGTTCGCACACAAATAAACGGTAGGGGACTATACCCCGCCGCTGAATCCTTGCACTTGACAGTTGGGAGTTAAGTTGGTACACCCACAGAAAACAGATGAAAAGCGTTACCCGTTTCTGAACCAATCACAAAGCAGCATTCTGTTCGGTCGGTCGGACAACGGAAACGAATCTAGATGGCGCACCGTTGCAACCACGTGCTCAGTTTGCGAACTCCTAACATGTGCATAGTTGTTCTGTACGAGCTACGCATTATTCGTTGTTATTTATATTTATTGCTATTTTTGATAGTGTTGTTGGTGTTTGTTCGTGAGGGAACATAACACTTTCACAATTATAGAGGTGAATAGACTTTTGCAAAAGGTGTGGCGACTTCATGGAAGAAGAAAATAATCGTGTGCACAAAATAATACGAAAAGCACTCGAATTAGACGGAATCATCTGTTAATATGAACCACTAATGATATGTCTTAGTGACGGCGCCGGCGACGACGATGTTGATGATGACAATGACGATGATACTTCCGAGAATGATGACGACAGAAACTTGGATGGAATTGAGCAATAAATTTCTAAACCGGTGAAAATCACTTTGTTATACCTTTCTCTCATTGTAACAATCTATTTTGCATTTTTGTTCAATATTATGGTAAACACGAATGTATGCTACATGTATTATACTATCACTGTTATTTTAAATTAACATCAATAATAATGCATTAGTTTCATTATTCATCGGCATTCATTTAATATGTTCACTGTTTATATTCGTCTTTACACACGATAGAGACATTTGTAATCACCTGTTGTTGTTTACTAGATACTCTGACAACGCCGCAAAGGCAGCATAGCCAACGTTAAGCGAAACCAACCGAACTGTCACGTGCAAGGATTCAGCGGCGGGGGTATAGTGTAAGGCTTCTCTGGGTGCATGCGGCGGTGCATTGCACAAGTGCAAAAGACGAGCTCATCAGATTGACCAGAGTGAAGGGGTGGTCCCGATTTCGAAGGTTGGAAAAAGTGTCCCGGCCGGATTGCTGGAACCCCCAAATTTACAGGATTTTACGACGTTATGCCATTTCCATGATTTCCACTATGAAATGCATTGGAAATTTCCGTCTCAACCGCTATTGTTACTATTTGATTGGAAACGACTACAATCGCTTTGGTATACATTTATCGATAAGTGTTGGCAAGCTGTCGAAGCGTTGTTCACACACTCTTAGTCAGTGATTGACGTTTGTTGACTGCATGCTGGTCGGCTCTGAAGACTGCCGATGAAGACTGGGTGAAAGAGTAAATATGCATATTATATTTCATAGTAACCATAAAGGTACCAATTGGTCAGATAAGAATGTTTAGGTAAAATCTTCTGATAAGAATGTTTAAGTAAAAGAAACAAATTTCACAGCCAAAAAGGGTGTAAAATTCTTAATAAGCTGTCGAAAATCACACCATACAAGTATTCAAACGGGGTAATTTTTTTCGGTCTTCAATGATTTTCTTTTTTAATGAAAATTGAACATATGAACAAATCTGATATGTTCCATTCAAATGACTTTCATTTTTCTGTTGCACAAACTATTCTTACACAAGATTATTATTTTAGCGTAAAAAACGTTAGCAGAATTGTTCTCATTACTTGCTTTCTTGTAAGTAGAAAGGTAATAAGGGAATGCGCTAGGCTAAAACGATAGTCAAAGTCTTTAAAAACTGGTTTCCATGTAAAACAATTGAGTTGTATGGCCACGAGTAAAACAAAAGTAATGTTAAGCAAAATATGATTTCCCGTTTGAGAAACGGTTTAAAATTGAAAGCAACAACAAAGAATATCTCGGAAACGCTTAACTCTACCAAAACTAATATGAATTAAATTGTGTGTTTTAACGAGATCAACATTTTCTGTGTAGTACGTTTTTGTCTGTCTCTTACAGTTTATCAGTTATGCAAATGCCATCCAGAAGAAAAAGGCCTTCAGAGAATATTCCCAGAAAATTCAAAATATACATTTCGTTTGTCATAAACATATGGCATTTTAATAAAAATCAATACCTAGAGCCAGTTTTGAGAAAAATAAAAAAATTCGAAAAATGTTCCATACTTAGGGTAGTTGAGGGTTGGGAGGGGGTGTCCTGAAAAATCTTCGTGTCGTATCCTTGGAAGATACTGAGCTTAAATACCCAGTTTCGTTTTTGAGTTATGCTGTTCACAGACACGCCCACACATATAGACGGGCATTTTTAATGCGCTTTTTATACTCAAGGGATCTTTAAACACAACATTGAATCTCAACATTGATTTTTGGGTGAAGTACAATAACTTCTCTACCTAAGTAAAAATATGAATTGACATCAAGTTCTCAACTTCTCAGGCAGTCTCTTAAAATACTGACGTAAGCTTCTACCTTCCTCCCGGTTTTATGGCAAGTGAATATGAATCTAAAAACGCACTCCTGGATTTTGAGCGACGCTGCCTCCTCCCTATGTTTGTCTCACGCTCCACCTGTCTCCCCCCCCTTCCTCACCTTCTCCACTGTCTGTCTCAACCTCATTGCGAAATGTCTTGAGGCGAAGCGAAGTGATCACGACGCGCAGTACTTCTACAGCTCGGTTTACACGCGTGAGATTTTACGTGTTTGAGAAGCCTTGCTAGTAATTAGCTAAACTCCAAAAACGAAATATCAGATACGTACCAAATTTGGCATTTAGCTTCAGCATCTTTAAAAGATGCGACACGAAGATTTCCAAGAATATCTCTCATTCAAGCTCTGACCAGCCACCGGATCACCTATGAAGATGCCAAGCGCAGCCCTTGGCGAAACGTAGGCAACTTCAAGACCCAATGGACCACGGCCTACAAACCCTGAAAATAGTTTCATTATTCTCAAAGGGAAGATTTTAAAAATCTGAACCTTAATAAATATGCTCTAACGATGTTTATTAAAATGATTATCTACCTTATGTGTATGGGATTTACACCTCAAATAAAATGTATGTCTTGTCTTTTCTGAAAATAGCAGGTGAAGTTCTTTTCAAATGAACAATAACAGCAAGAATACAACTCACGTTTAAATTAGTGAAGGAGGTAGTGGATCAGTTTATGAGGGGAATGGTTAAGAAAAAAGAAATAAAGACCTATCCTCCAATTTCCCAACTTGTATTTAAAGTATCCTTTAAAATGCTGGCTTACTTAGAGAATACATTCTATAACTAAATGATTCCACGATTCCCTTTACATTTAAATTTTGTATAATTTTTACATAATTGATAAAAGAGATAAACAACATTGCTCCACATAAGTCTCTAAAACACTCCAAATAACTAGAATTTTTTCATCATTCACCGATCGACTGGTAGGATAAATCTATTCTTCTTTGCTTGAAGGTATGCCTCAAACAGGATACCACTTCATCAATGTAGTACATTTTGTTACACTCGGGGGGATCCTCAGGGTGACTAAAATATAATTTTAATACCAGCAAAATAAATTTTCATGGCTAATGGCAGATTCATAACTGTGTTTGCAGGTAACTTGTTTTAGAACACACACACACACACACACATTACTTAAATAAGTAATTTGAGATAGGAGACTTATGGCCTGTTTATTGACATTTCGAAGTAACGGCTGTAAGTTTCTGAAGTGCCAGTACGCCACGTATCGCGGCACTTTGGAATGAAAAAAAAAAATAATAAAAACAGTTACTCTATGACAGGAATCGTACTCATAACCTTTGGGATAACAGCTTCCCGCATTAAGCATTAAGCTACCAGAGCAATTGAAAAAACACCTCCAGAGTAGGCTACGTAACTCAAGAACGTAGTCAATGAATGTTCAGTGTCGCACTGCCAAGTGATTTGTTCGAGATTTTATAGATTTTTGCGACATTAAATCTTGAGAACGCTAGTAACGAGCTGCTAAAAATGGATGTTTAAAGACATTCTAAGCCATTTTTTCAACCTGCTTTGCTTTAACACCGACTTATCAGCACCTGATACCCACACGTTTAACACTATGTAGTGGCGTTATGTTTATCCGGGGACCATGCATCGCCGATCTCAAATTACTTATATCAGTCACGTGCACAATCTCGCAAATTATTTCGGTGTAGTTCATTAACAGCCGGTATATTAAGTGAATTAATACACTTAAACAGAATAATTTTACTTGCAGGATGTGGCTGGCTGTGTTGCTGTTTTTTATCATCTTGGGTCTTCTTGTTTTTTATGACATGCGGAAACCCAAAAACTTTCCACCAGGTAAGTTGCTATTATTAATTATCGATAAATCTTGGCTGCCACGTAAGTATACCAGACAAAGATTTTTAAAATAAAATTTTCGCTGAAAATCGCCCTTTACATGAAAACTTTTCGTTAGATTTCACATTCTCAAAAATGTTGCCCACAAGTTCAATTAAAATATGGCATGTTTGTGACAACTTTACACATTAAATGTAGTAGGGTTATTACTTTCTCTGCTAAGTACTATGTACGTACACAGTAGGTATTGTATCTATCCAAAAATTCTATACCGAGATTTCACTGGAAACACGTGTTTGAGGACCTCTAAATAAAAATAAAATAAAAGCATTATGCTGTGTGGACAGCATAACTCAAAAACAAAAATTCACTTAAATACAAAACTTGGTATATAAGTTTTGCATGTAAGGTTTTTTTCAAAATATTTGATTTTCTCAAAAATGACGCTAACGATTTCGATAAACATACCGTGTTTTAAATACATTTACATGACAAATAAATTGCATATCCGGTATTTCTTGGAAATAGCCTCTGAAGTCTTCTTCATTCTTAATGACTTTTGCATAACTGGTAAACCGTAAGAAACAGACAAAAACTTACTACTTACTGTAGATGTATAGTATAAAATATATTACACAAGGTATGTAATATACTTTTTTGTGGAGCTAACCATTTAGGAGATATTCAAGTGTTACAATTTCCAATGTATAAATTATCTCAAATAGGAGGTTGTTATTCGTTTTTTTCATCCTGGACATGCAAAGACAAGGACATTTCAATTGCATCACATAGTGACAGCTTTTAAAGGATTTGACTATCGCTTTAGCCTAGTGAATTTCCCTAATTTTTTTCTACTTACAAGAAACTAAATAATACAACCATTTCTGCTAAAGGATGTCTCTATTAGCATGAAGTAGAGAAAAGAGAAAATCTTTGCAGAAAAACATTCTTGCAGAGTAGGTAAAGAAAATGATGTGAGTGTTACATTAAGATGTTTGAAATAATAAATTCCGTTTTGCAATAAAGTATGAACTTATAAATATTTTTCAATAGTTTATGTTCAGCAAATTCTTCAAATCTTAAACTATTTTTGTAGCAGTTTCGTATCAATGTTTTTCGAACACCATAGCATAAGTTTTAGAATTTAGAGCCTCGTAAGACTTCCGCCTCGAGTCCATTTAGGAAAAATGTAGCTGTTCTCGGAGTTAAAATTTCTGTATTGGAAATAAACTTGAATAATCTCTTAGGGAATATCCGCGCATATGAATGAAGCTACTTTCACCAATAATGAGTCGCCTGTTTTGGCGAACTTCTCATTAGAATCATTTTCTTTTGAAGTAATTGGAGCGGACTTCCGCACCACCAGTTTCAAACCCCCTGAAACAAATGATACAATAACGTAATTTATTCTGTCATGACATCTTAAATACAGAAAAATGTGATGTTTTCCATTCACTTGACTTTCTCTGTCTATTCAGTAACAAACTATTCTTACAAAAGCTTGTCTACTCAGTGCTACTCGAGATAAACGTTAGCAAAAATGGTCTTACTACTTAGTTCCTTGAAAGTGGAAGGGAAATAAGGGAGTACACTAAGCTAAAGCCATAGTTATGGTCTTCAAAACCTGGTCACTATGTAATGCTCTACAATTGAAGTTCGGTTGTCTTTGCATGGCCAGGAGTAAAACAATGAAACGAATGGCAATTTCCCGTTTGAGAAACAATTAAAATTGAGAAAAATAATAAGGGATAACTTAGGTCCTCAAAAACTGTGCATAAATTGGGTGTTTTAACAAGATCTATGTTTTTGTATAGTAAGTTTTTGTCTGTCTCTTATGGTTTATCAGTTCGCACAAGTAATTCCAGAATAAAGAGATCTTCAGAGGCTATTTCCAAAAAAATCAAGGAACACTTTTTATCTGTCATGTAAATATTTTAAATGTACGATATTTTAATGAACAACCATTTTTGAAAAAAAATAACAATTTTCAAAATGTTCTATATAAAGGGTAGTTTGAAGTGACGATCTTGAAAATCTTCGTGTCACATCCTCGGAAGATACTAAACTTAAATAGTAAGTTTGGTTTTAATCGAACTTTTCGTTTTTAGGTATGCTGCCCCCCCACACACGGGCCTTTTTCTAAAACTGTAATTTTTTTTATTCAGGGGATCTTGAAACAAAACTTGTATTTATGGTGAAATTTCAGCTATCGAAGTTTTGGTTGGAATACAATTATCTTCTCTGCCCACTACGTGACACATTGTACATATTACTCGGTAGAGAAAATAAAAACGCAGGAAGGTTTTATGGGCTGGCGGCAAACTTCTGTGAAAAGGATCCACTAAAATGCATTCTTCACTGTACTGAGACTTTAAATAATAGTGAAAACTGTGCAGAATAGGCGTTTCCAACTCTCTTGATTTTGTGATTTGTTCCGCGCACAGTAATAAGTATCCGTGGCGTCACTTACAGACGGACTTCTGAAAGCAATAACAAGAGGTGAAGCCGGGGGGGGGGGTTAAAACCACCCCTTCTAAAAGAAAATTAAAAAAAAGTGCAAAATCTAATTGCTTCACATCAAGGTATGAAACACTATTTCAACTCTGGATTAGTTCATATTTATAATTTGATTTTATACAAATTGTTTAAAAGTGGATCTCTATAGATACTAGGTGAGTCAACTACCCCATATTTGATGCGTGCAAATATTCTTTCGTGCATTAAAAGAGTTGCAGAACTCAACGGGGCTATTTCAAGTTAAACGGTCTGGCGTGAGCGACCTTCATTTTACCCTTCTCAATGAGCATGACCCGCTTACCGACTTCGCTGATAAGCAAGGGCTAAAACTACTGTTGCTCACGCCAATACCCTATTGATCAGTTTTAACTTAAAATAGCCCTGTTGAGTTCTGCAACCTTTTTAACGTGAGAAGGGATATCTGCATACGTCAACTACGGGGCAGTTGAGTCACCTGGTATAACCTATAATAGCTATCGTATACGTAGTGGATAGAGAAAGTAAAACTACTTGTTCTCATAATGATAACCGACTGACTGCGCTGAAAGCAAGTATATCCTATCCCTATTGTTTTAGTTAAAAACTTCTGTAGGTACTTTTATTTAGAGACAGTAGTATGCTAACCATCCCAAGCGCCCGCATGTGGGATTCGTGGTGGGCGGGTTTTCTCTGGGTCCTCCGGTTTCCCCTGCCACTCATTCACCATTTGCTCCATCATCACCATTCCAATCATCAATTTTGCTTACATTTCATATCATCCACTTCCTCGTGTTCATGCCTGGCTAGGGGCCGACCCCTCGAAACAGGTACTCCATTATGTGGTTTCGTGCCGTTGGCTCCCCGATAGGCATTGGCTTGTAAGTTCTAGGGGGCTGTCAGTCCTACAAATATGGGAAGTGTAAGCCTATTACGAAACGAAACGAAGTTTGTTAATCACATTTTATTTAGGAAGATTATCCTTTGAGAACAATTGCCGTATTATCATGTCTCTCATATTAGTATTTATATTTGTTATATTTTAATATGAACATATATACGTATTTTCATAGTTTTGGTGTTAATTGATAAAGGTAGCATAAATTTGCCACAAAATAAAATATAATTATTTTCGTATTAGCATAGTAAAAACAAGTTCTTTAAGAACCTGATCACCATTGCAATCACATTGTAACGCTATCGGCATGCAAATTAATTTGTAACGAAAAACTTTCACATTTATAACAGTGAATATGAGCACGATCTTGGTAATTAATTGGTATCTAACACAATTCGAAACAAAACTTTCTCTCCTTGGTAACTGTCATACCTGCATGGGTTGCGCAGTGATGCTGCAAACGGAACGTTCTGAGTGCAGAACTTTGTTGCAAATTAAACCATAAACAAGAAAGATTCCTCCAAAGTAGGCAGGAATGATGATCGATTGCCTGCGAGTTGGGTTGCTTTCTATTCCCGACACACAACACCTGTGTAAGGAATGAGAGACCATCCGCTCTATCACGAGTTTACCCACACCAGTGCACAGAGAAAAGCTGCTTGCTACAACACAAAATCAAGAGATTCTATGATGCCTAGCCTACATTATTCGAAGTAGAGAAAGTAAAAATACTTAGTCCTATGATAGCAAAAATATTATAGAATATGCCTGTATCAACTTATAATAAGACTTTTTCTCACCTGTTTCGGAAGCAAAACATCAATATAACCACAACTGGGATTGTCAAAATGTTTGATATTATTTCTTTGTTGTATTATTTTTGCAGGTCCAGGATGGCTCCCTATTCTCGGCAGTGCCCTCGCAGTAGGGCGCGTGCGCAAAGAGACGCGCTACCTATATCGTGCTACAGCCGAACTTGCACGTCGCTATGGGCCTGTGATAGGCCTCAAGATAGGAAAAGATCGGCAAGTGGTGCTCCATAGCCATGAATCTATCAAGGAAATGATGACCAGGGAAGAATTTGATGGCCGACCTCAAGGTCCGTTTTACGAGACCAGGACTTGGGGCATTCGTCGAGGTGAGTCTAATGGCACTTTTGACATTAACTACCTCTGTTTCTTGATAATAAAACCTAATATAATTGCTGTCGGACTTTCAATTGGAGAATCATCATGGCGATTTCCAGACTAATGGAACGAAACTACATATACTGAATTGTTCTTCCAAAGAAAAACGTATTTCTATTTTTGTCCACAAATGTAGCAGAGAGGATAAACAACCAGATTATGCGACTATCATGAGGAGGAAAAATTACAGCATGTGAGGGCAATCATGTCCATCACCGAACCAGTTTTTTGATATTTCCACTTGACAGATATTTAGAGGAGGGAAAGGAGTAAATCGATCTTTGCACTGTCAAGTAGCATTTGTTTCTACTATGCCTTCAAAAGACCAAAGAAATGTAAGACAAGTTGTATAAACAACGATAATTTTCAACAAACAGTAAATAAATCATCAAGTAAATTCTAGCACCAGAAGGGGGAACACTGTGACAGAAATAAAATGTCATACACATTTTAATCACATTTCTGTACTAAACATTTCCTGTAAGTGTGCTGTATCACTGGAAACCACCATAGCTGGCAAAGTCGCCACAATGTCTGTTATAGAGATGAAAATCTGATATTCTATTTTTAATTATACGTTTTATTTGCGTTTGATCGCTAAATTCCTAAAGATAAGACATTCTCTTGACACATAATTTTAACAACTGTGCCATCTTACAGAGTCACCAATTCCATCTGCAGCTGCTATGGTGCTGTTTTTAGTTTCTTCGCCAAGGGGTTGGCAGAACAAAGTTAACATGTAATGATTCCCCATCTGCCAGACAAAACAATTCCTCCATCCACTCCTCTTTGAACTCACTTTTGTAAGACTTGAAGGGTTTAAACAGCGACATCATAATCCACCATTATTTGTTAAGAGAATGATATTTACGGCAAGTAAAGGGATATGTCGATAGGTACAAAGTCCTCGTGACGCGCAGGGACGGTGTGCCAAGCTCGGTTCGAGAGCCCGCGTTTGGACATAGCTGGTGTTGACTGTAAAAGGCGTGTCAGAACTTTAAGGATATATATTTTTTCATATAAACATGTCAGGAATATATTTATTGTTTTATTTAACTGCATGGTCTATTGGCGGCATTTCTCTGTGGACCATTTTGCCTATGTTTTTAACTCTGTATTGGAGTCTTAGATTTCTATTCTTCTTTAATTTTAATCATTAGATTACACACATTCATATTTTCAGACTCTGAGGAGAATAGGGAATGATCTTGGCTAGAGAGAAGTTCCCATCTCCCAGCCGGTTAATTCAACCAAGGACCTCTTGCGCAGCAGGCAGGTGCTCCACCGACTGAGTTACGGGGCAGTCAGAGGAGATTTGTTCACTTATTACAACTCATTTTTGTTCATAATGTGTATTATGAAATAAAAATACATCATAGAAATCGTCTAAAAGGAAATACTCAAAATGGCTTTCTATAGCAGATATATGCATCATCGTATTATACAGAGCGAGGTAACACTGCGTTAACGTGTACAGCTCATATCTGGGAGGTCCCGGGATCGATTCCCGGGGCCGCCCACTCTTACCCTTCGGTTTTTCGGGGTTTCCCCGGGTCGCAAAACGAATGCTTTCTTTCATACCCAGAATTTCCATCCGTCTTATCAAATATATATCCTTCGCCCCGTTGGTCTGTTTCAGGATTGAAAGTGTCAGAAAAGGTGCTTTAGTGCGGCATGGAGAGAAAAAAGATGATCTCTAGAACTCTTACCGTTCTCCGATCTTCAGCTGGTTGCTAGGGGAATCTCAGTCTGATAACTGAAGGGGTCCTATCATTGCTGTGCCGTCACTCCTGGTTCCGACCGTTCGGTGTCTTATCCTTCCGGGGGCGCCCCCTCATAGGCATAGATATAATAACCTCACCAGTTAAGGCCCAAGATGCCTCTGTCCTACCTATGTGCCTACCATAACCTCATAGTTCTGATGAATTCTGACACTATAAGTTGTTACATCATTCCAATAACCATTTTAATTACATTTGAATTCATGGCCCTCAAACTGAGCTGTATTTCCTGAAGGCAAATTCAATGTAGCACTCCAGTGACTCTTAAATCTTAATGCAAAACAATGAGAAAGAAAGATAATAGCTAAAGCACATTATTTCTTCACAGTTTGATTTGCTAAGTGACTTGCACCCAGCATTTATATGAGGCATTGCGAAGGTAACAGTGCTTGCAACACTAGACAATTTTTTCCTTTCACTTTTGTGAGTTATTTCATGAAAATCTAAAAAGACTGTAAACTATCCTTGTCCTGACTTCTGTAAAACTGAAGGATACACGTGAGTTGTTTTCTTACATCCATTTACCATACAACAGCCATTTGTTGACATTATCAGCAATTAAACAAATCACATGAGGAAGAAAAAGGGAATAACAACCATGACAATATCTTGTCCATGAATAAACCAGAAACTTTTATTTTTTATTTAAATATTTTTTTGTTAGGGAACAAAAGTGATGAATCTTCACAGTAATTTTAAGAGAGTCATTCTGTGCTAAGAAATATTAGCTAGACAACATAGAATACAAAACTTATAACATGACTGAATACTTTATATGTTTTATAAATAATATTTCTATCTAAAAGATACATTATTTGTGTAAGTCATTTTTTGTTGAGTTCACCTTAATGATATAATGATATAATTTAAATATCTATCAACAAATGTTCATGGTCAGTGTGTTGCAAATTACCCACAAATATAGCTGCGTGCCCAGCTGCATTACTGGAAGTAACACAGGTAGCTTGGGAGCTCACAATTGCATGTTTTCACATTGATTTTGTAAAGATACTGTCACCCCACTACAGCACTTATGCCTTTTGTTGTTTATTCTTCCAATACATTTCATGCAACAGAAAATGAATGAAAGGAAATTACTGAGAAAATATGCTGGAATTCATATGCTGCTAATACCAAATTTTAGAGGCAAGGATAAGATCAGAATACTATCAAAGGAGGATAGATAAACTCCTTTTGCTGTGAGGCAAGAAGTTTATTTTACTGCCTATAATTCATAATATTAAATTAAATATTTGCATATTTAACAGCACGTTCTTGTTGATTACAATAAGGTGTTGAAAGTTTAATATTAGGATAATTACAAAATGATTAAGATAATAAGTATAAGCTACTCATGATTAGGGCAAAATATATTTGTTTCGCATTCAAGAGCACCTTGAATCTGAATATAAATGTCTTTTGAGTAACTTCCCTTTGCCCCATTACCTGAAAGCAAGGAGAGATTTGTTGATGCAAAGGCGAAACCTGTTTGTTTTAATGACACAAGCTTGGTAAGGACTCACCCTGAAGTGTAAGTATGTGGTCATCACATACAAGTGCTTTGGGCACTGCCTATATTCAAAATGATGTAATTTTCAACATTAGATAAAGAGTTTTGAAGCTCTGACATCAAGTTTTAGACTGTTTCAAGTTTAAGCTACAAGACTGTTATATTCATTGTATGTTTCTGTTGCACTTTGTATTTAATCAACTTTCATATTTCTTATCCTTTCATTTGCTTTACAGGAGTGCTGCTAACAGATGAAGAATTCTGGCAGGAACAAAGACGTTTTGTTCTAAGGCATCTAAAGGAATTTGGTTTTGGTCGTAGTGTAATGTTGGATCTTGTTGAGCAAGAGGCTGCACAGCTTGTAAAACTTTTTCGACAGCGGCTTGACAAAGCTCAGGTAATACATACTCCTCTATAAACAGTAGGATGATATTTGTAATTTGACCTGAGCTTGATTAATACTCAAGACTTCATTCACACTTTAAAAGAATGATTTTCCCACGTGTCTGTGGCTTCTTCATCTGGTTTGAAGGCATCTCCTTCTTTTGATATACTGCACTGCTCTCTGATGGTAGGATTGATGAACTTGAAGATCAGCTAGTCATCGATTTTCATGTCAAAGTTCATTAATTACTGTTTGAATCTGTGTATAGAAATATTTTCCCACGTTGTCAATTCTGCAGCGCACCTAGCTGATTTTATTTAGGATATGTGCCAGTTAATTTCATGATTTGTATCCCAAAAATATGATGACACTGCCAATTTGTCTAAATATTTATTTTGTTAATGGTTTCTGTGTTCTTTCATGCATGTGTGAGTATTTCTTTTGGTTTGACCTATGTATATTTTTTTACATTGTGAGCATTCAATTTTGTATGTCCTGGATTTTTTATTATGTGGAATTTGATCAATATATTTCAATATTAACTGATTCTTAATGTTAAAGATGTTTTTAGGAGCTAGTGCAATGTTAAATTTTCCAAAAATTTTCAAACTTTTTGCAGTCCAATATATGGTTTTATCTTTTGCTGAAAGTAAGGTGGTAATTTGTTTCATTTTCTTTTTTTGATTGTTTTTTTAATCTTTTTAATCCACTAAATCTTTATCAAAACCATTTTTATTTGCTAACTGTATTATGTGATTATATTATTGTTTATATTTCTCACCCTCCAAGGGAATATGTGTCAGTCTGTATGTTAGGCTATTAATTGCTGAGTGCTTATGTGAAGTTGGATTATACAACTACATAAAAGTGGATAGACATATTCTTAGTAAAATCAGCTAGGACTGCATCAGAACTGACAATGTGGAAAATATTTTATATGCAGATTCATAGAAGAATTAATGAACTTCAGAAATGACAATATGGGAAAATATTTTTATACACAGATTCAAACAAGAATTAATGAACTTAACACAAAAATTGACAACCAGCTGATCTTCAAGTTTGTCAGTCCTATCATCAGAGGGAAACATAGTAGATTGAAAGAAGGAGATGCCTTCAAGCCAGATGATTCAGTTGTGCAAAAGAACTGAAGAAGTCATAGACACATGGCAAAATCATTCTTTTAAAGTATAAGTGAAATCTTGTGTATTAATCTAGCTCAGCTCAAATTACAAATAAGAAGGAACTTTGCTGTTTTATTCCTGTATTTAAGTAGGATGATAGTTCACTGGCTATATTACCTGGATATCCATGTCACATTAAATTAACACCTCTGTTTACCTCTTTAGGGCAGGATGATCATTCCAATGCATGATGCATTTGGAGTGTCTGTACTGAACACACTTTGGTCTATTCTTGCTGGCATTCGATACAATCATGAAGATAAGGAGCTGAAACAATTGCAGAGTTTATTGACAGAACTTTTTGCCAACATTGACATGGTAGGCTGTCTCTTCAGTCAGTTTCCTGTTCTTCGTTTTGTTGCACCAGAGTTTTCTGGCTACAAGCGGTTTATGTACATTCACCAGCAGCTCTGGAAGTTTCTCAAGGTGGGTATTTATCTCATGTCCTACAATGATCCTTCAATCAAAAATATGCTATAGACATTTGAAATGTTCAAGATGTGTTGTCTCAGTTGTCAATCTGCAAATGAAATGTGCTTATATATTTGTTTTTTTTTGTTGTTATCACTGTATTGATACTGCCCATCTTGTTACTTTTAGGCTGAGCTTGAAAAACATAAACTCACTTTCAATCCTGATGAACCAAGAGATTTTATGGATGCCTACTTGAAGATGCTGATGTCAGATCAGAAAAAATCAAGCTTTTCAGGTAAACAGCAATGATGATGAAGACGATGATGATTGTGAAACAATGTAAAAATTATCTAAATTCAGGAGCATCATTTAAAGGGGAAAGGGCATCAATTTCTTCCCCAAGTTATGAGAAATAATTAGACTCAGGTTATTAATAGTTTTATCAAAAGAAAAATTATGACAACTGTGTTTTTAATAAAAATATTTCACATTTAAGAAATGAAATATGACTTACTTTTACGTTAAATGTGTTATTAAACTTTACATGAAAATACAGGAAACTGCTTCAGACAATCTTGCCTTCCCCCTAACCAGAAACTGAAATGCTCTGGTCTAAATCCAATTTAAAAGGGTCTTAAAAGGTTTTAAATGATATAGAAAACCCTGAATCACTGACTTGAGTTGTTATTATTATTATTATTTTAGTGACAAGCTCTATAATCTAGATTAATATTAGAAAGAAAGAGGAGAGAGAAGCAAGTGAGTGAGCATGTGGGTGTGTTTTTTTTGGTGTGTTCTTTCTGATGGATAGCCTATACAATAACTAATTTCAATTCATAAATTACTTAAAAACTAAAAGAATTTACAAATATTAGAACACATTGAAGATATAAAAGAGTATACTCATGAAGAAGGCTTTCAGACTTTTCATTGAGATTTGTCATGAAGTAATGTTGGATAGATAACTTAGTTATACAGTTGCCATCCTAACAATTTATTTTAACTATTTATTTTATTCAGTGAATAAATTTTGGATCATGGTCTAAATATGCAATCTGAATCATATATGGCAACAAAGAAAAAACCTGGGCAATTTGGCCAGGACTTAGAGATTGACCTCCAAGACTCCATGTTGACTATCTCAGTTATTAATACTAATACTCATTCACATTTTACTGTAAACATACATTTACTTATTTGTTTCTAACGAAACAAAAAAAGTAAACAAAGAAATTATAATAAAAATTTGAATGGGAAACCTCCCCTGAATGACGTTGCAAATGTTATTTATAATATGCTATGAATTTTAGAACACAGATATATTCTAATCTTTCCAAAATATGCAATAAAGAAATAAAAAATAATGTTAACATTAGATTAATTATTAATGACATTAAATCCTGCAATATGGTGCAAGGAATTGGATCATGTTATGGTTATGTAGTTCAAATACTGAGCAAGACTATAGCACCTGCCTCTTGTAGTGTGGGAATAGCATGCGTATCTCACATTCAAGAGGTTACAAGTTTGAATCCCACTTAGGGAGCATTACCTGGATAAGGTTATTTTTGGATGGGGTTTTTCTTTTATCCTGCTAAGACAATTGTTGAGTTACTTTAAGCTCCATGGACCCCAAAATCATTTGAGCATCATTACATGGAATTCATTCATCATCCAATATAAACAACCAGGTAAAGGATGTTAAACTAAAAAGGATATATACACTATAAAGGTATATGAATTTACAACATTAGTCCATCAAATTTGTATTTCATAAAAGATGATGCTCAAAACACCATTCAAAGACAATCTTCCATTTTCTACTAATGAAAATATGACAATTCCAGTGTATAGTTTATAGCATAAAATGGAAATTGAAAATAAATGGAAATCATTAATTGATTTCAGAAGTCTAATGAAAATTTTCTCTAAAAAAAGCAACTCTTTTCATTTCTTTAATTCAGACCTATTAATGTGCCTCACATATTTCCAGCCTCATAGAAAATAAATGTTTCAGAGTTGCAGCTGCTAGCCATATGCTTGGATATGTTCATGGCAGGCTCAGAAACAACCACAAAATCACTTGGCTTTGCTTTCTTGTACTTGGTGCTGCATCCAGAAGTTCAAAAGCGTGCACAGGCTGAGGTAGATGCTGTTGTTGGCAGGGATAGACTACCTACACTGAATGACAGAGCAAAGTAAGTTGCAACTTACAAAAACTAATGATCTTCCTCTTTTTGAATATGCCTTGAAGTCTTGAATGCATGTATTTAAACTTAACATTTATACTTCAGAGAAATTAGCTAATATCATTTAAAGGTGATAGTCAAGATCTGCAATTGAAATATGTGAATTAAAAGAAGGAAGTGGTGCACTTGGTGGTAAAATTAATATTTATAAATAATGCCTGCTGCTATTAATTAGATAGATAATTTTTTTCATCTATTATGTTCCTATAGCGAGTAATCTTTTCAAACCAAACAGAGCTGATATGTACTGTAATGAACTAGTAAATAGGTAAATAATATACCAGTAAATATAGTATAATTTGCATTATTTTAAAAAAATTAAGACAATCACATTCATAACACATTTGGTACATAATCAATTTATCTACATCATCATAAACTTGTTAAAATGATTAACAGTATTTCTCACAAAGGAGTACAAGATACCCAGTTCTTTCAAGGTGTTAAAGGCAAAAGATTCAAGAGGAAAGTAAAAGAACTGTTGAAATATCGGACTCAAATTATGTATAAGATAATTCATAAAGATTATGCACCATCTTGTAAATAGTATGCAAAATTATTGATGAAGCCATTTACACACATGTATATTATTCAATGAATAAATTCTATTCTATTAAGGTTTTGAGACAATTTTAGAATTTATGTTGACTGAACTTTTGTTCCTGTTTTGAAACATTGAACCCTTTTATTTTATTATCTGTACATGCAGTGTTTAAAAGGTATAAATAGAAGATATAGACTAAGAAGCTGTGGAGTTATGGAAGTTTCCTGTCTAGATTTTTGGTAGACATCTTCAGCATCATGTCACCGAGCAAGCTGGTGCTGCAGTCACATGTGTAACCTGCATTCTGGAGGTCATGGGTTTGATTCCTATAGCTAACCCTTGTATTTTTTTTTGGAGGGAGGGGAGGGGGAAGGTTTGCCCAGGTTGCCAGGCAAATGCTGGGAGAAAAGCTCCCTGAATTTCCTGTCTATCATTTCCTGCTTCCATCACTTCACTGTGTCATCTGTTTTGGGGTTGAAGGGCCAACAAGAGTGTTCGGAAGGTTGTGGCTGGGGTGGTGGTTTGCACACCATAATCCTTTGTCATCTTGGAACCACTCTATTGGGACCCACCTTTGAGTCCTTTTTGATTGGGGCACCTTTGAGGAACCCATGGGTGCACAAAGTTTGGGTATGGACAGCTTTGGAACCCTTAGGGACCCCTAACATGTTTGTGCCCATCGTCATCTGGATCAGCTCACTCTTCAGGTCTCTCCTCTCATTTCTCCCTCCCAGTGTTCATTAAGTTGCAAAGATCCCCAAAGGCCTATATGCAGTGCTCTATCCCAGTGATTGGAGACCCCCCTCTATGAGTTAGTTCTAGTCAGCAACACATCAAAGTCTCCTCAGTGAAGATTCTGTCATTAGTTACCTATCTGTTGAAAGTGTTGTGGCATTTATATGTACATTTGTAGCATGTGCTTGGTTTGAGGCTGGGTATAATAGAGAATACGGTGGCAGAGGCTTTCTGTTCCAGTGCCTCTGGTGTCACTAACTGGATCATACGATTGTTTAGTCAAGTTTTTAAAATTTAATTTACTTCCTGTTGAAGTTGTTGGAGAGACACTGTAGAGACTTCACTTTAACTGTACCACAAAGATGTCATGACAAAACACCTGGATGGAAAACTTCCAGCAGATCACAGCTCCTCAGTCCGGAATTGATTCCTATCTTTAATTTTGACTTAAGGTAAAATATATGATTACATATTTTTAAGCTTGAGCTAATCCTTTTTCCAGAATGCCCTATGTGGAAGCAGTTGTATTAGAAACAATCCGAATGTTCATGGGTCAAACTTTTGGCCTTCCCCATCGAGCCCTTAAGGATACAGATCTTCAAGGATACCACATTCCTAAGGTAAAGCCAGATTGTGGGGACATATGCAATCAAAAGTGTCTAGCAAGTATTCAGAGTGGTTGATTGATGTTTGGAGGAATTTAATAACAGTGACGGTCAAATTATATATGTTACTAACTTGTTGAGTTGGTTTTTTAACACTATCTCACCTACATTTTTATCATGAGGGACTAGTTTCAAAAGCCTATGCTTTCATTTTCAACCGCACAGGTCCAACTATTGAGGTTGAAAATGAAAACATAGGCTTTCAAAACTAGTCTCTCATAATAAAAATGTAAGTGACGTAGTGTTAAAAAACCAACTCAACAAATTAATAACACATATAATTTCGATCGTCACTAATACTAAATTCCTCCAAACATCAGTTGGACCCGTGAGGTTGAAAATGAAAACATAGGCTTTCGAAAATAGTCCCTCATAATAAAAATGTAAGTGACGTAGTGTTAAAAAACCAACTCAACAAATTAATAACACAAGTATTCAGAGGTTTATAAAAACAAAAGAAGTTTGTTGATTTTGGGACACCATTTTAAAAATGGTAACAAGGAGTTAAATAAAATTAAATGTAATGATTCCTTTCATAATATTATAAAGTTATAAGGAGTACTAAAACAATAAGGAATAGTATCCTCCAACACAAATATTCATGAGGGACTATAAATACAAATACTTTCACATTAGTTACTGTAAAGTGACTTTGAAACTAAGTTTATGCTGTGAATGACTGAATTACAAAAGCACTATTCACATGTCTGCATAATGTAATCTGCTCCTCTTCTAGTCCTTATTATCATAAAAAGTGGGAGAAGAATGGCAAGGAGGGATATAATAAATCAAAACATAAAATTACTTAAAGTTTTTTTTTGAGGACTTCACACTCTTAAACACTCAAATGCTTAAAATGTTTCATTTGATTCATGCATCCTAGTCAACCTCCAAGGCAATCTCAGTTACCTCAAAATAACATATATTAAAGGCAATTTACAATGTTTCAAGTGCTTTTAAATGTCAGGGTTTTAAATGCATGCACTGTTAAGAATTACTGTTAATTTTCACATTGTTGAGAAATTGAAATCAGATTGAAAACTTAAATACAATTGTCAGATCTCAAATCGTAGATTATCTTTCTATGAAGATAATTTTCTACTATGTACTCATTTATCACAAAGAAAATGTTTTGTGGTAACTTGCCACCTCAGCAGCTGAGCTTGCTAGTGGCAGTATGAATAGTGTCTTCTCAGGCTATCACCCATCTTTTTACCCATCTATAGTAATATCGACATAACATTAATCTTGGGTATCAACATCAGGTACTACTACTGATTCTTCAAAACATAGTTATTGATTTAAACTAATTGTTGTCCATGTAGACTTTTGTATTACTTTTATGCTAAAATCCCTAATGACTAACTAGTTTTTAAGACTTTAAATGTTTTTATTTTTAATCACAACATACCCAAAATATGTTTAATTGTTTTTTTTCCAACTTGTCCATTTAAGACCTCTGCCAATATCATATAATACATTTTGTGTATGTGTTTCTGAAGATCTCTTATAAAATGTTTGCTTTCTTCTTTAGATGCATATTAACCTATTATTGTCAATTACTCTCTCAGAATTCTTATCCTTATATTTATAATTCTATCTGTAATAAAAGTATTACTACATATTCTCCTAAATGCATTATGCATCATTAGTATTATTTCAGAAGAAACCTCTTGTCTTGAGAATTTCTCCCAGTTTCTTCTTGATTTCAGATGAAACAGCAAAATCTCTTTGATTTTCATGTTTCTTCCCACTTTTATTTTTGTTTTTTACTCTGCTTATATTCCATATAACTGCATTTAAAGTTATACCTTTGCATTTGATCTTATTTATTGTCTGGGTCGTCATCTGGTTCAGCAGTCCTTTTTTATGTCTTTGAGGGATATGTGATTAAAAAATGTCTCTTAGAGATTTTCTAAACATTATAATACAATTACGCACCTAAATTTAAGTGGTTTACATCATTCCAGGTATTGAAAATATTTTCATTTATATACATCCAAAGTACTGTATATGTTCTGCATTATTTAAATCATGATTCTGCTTTTATATGAGATGAAGCATTATTACCAAATTGATCTAATTAATAGATTACTCTCTGTTATTGTATTGGTAATACTCCTATATTTACGCTACCATGGGTGTGTATATATAATTTATTTTTTATATTAGAACCACTTGAAAAATTCACTGCTATGGCTGGAATCTGAACACAGTTCTCGCGCTCTTCATGCAATACTCATGCCTGTGGCATTTAATTTTTCGGCTGGTTCTAAAAAATATATATATAAAGTGCATAAGTCAAAAAAGTACGAACTGGATATGCAGTGCCTGTCTACACCCTCGGTGCTTGCTGCCATCTGCTGCTATTATACAAAGGCATGATGAAACTATACAACATTTTTAAAACTACTTTTAAAGGCTTTACTTACCAACTTTATGAAAGGAGATGCCAAAACTGGACACTGTTATTGTCCATACATTTTTGGCACTTTTTTTAGGAAACTATCCACCACTCGCCATAGTTCACCTTGAGAAATGTAGGCAATTTCTTGGCAGATATTTTGTTTTAATTCTTGTGGGTTTGTCTTGTACACTTTATGTTTTAAGTTAACCCAGAGATAGAAATTGCAGGGGGGTTAGGTCAGGGGACTGGGGGTCACAAATCTCTACTAATAATTCTGTCCTGAAGCACACTTTCAATGGTTTGTTTAACACCCGCTTTTACTTCTTGTGGCACCATAGGCAATGATGCTGGTGATGCATGGAATGAAGATGGAGCACCGGTGGAATGTAATGGCGGGGGAAACTGGAGAACTCAGAGAAAACCAACACACCACAAATCTCACATGCAGTTGCTTGGGTTCAAGCCTAAGGTGTTCAATGGTTCTCATTTAAAGATTGCCTGTATGAGCTGTTGCAGAGTCTTGTTGGAAAAAGGCAATATCATGCTCCCTGTTTTTAGTTCTCTAAAAAAAGAGAGGCAAACTTGTATTCACATATTTAGGGGCATCAACTGTTGACCCCCCTCCCAAATATTGGTCCATTTTGCTACCATACACACTATTGAGAGTCCACTCACAAAATGTGCACCTAATTACAGCATCACTTGGTTGAAGAGCATGTGCCACAGGTATTTTATTTTGGTTTTAACTTCAGCAATTTAGAACCTTCATGCACAGAGCCATAAAAAATCCCTACCTGACAGATGCCTAAGCAATTCTTGGGGGAAATTTTCCAAACGTTGATCGATGTCATCTAATTTTTTTTTTTTTTGGTAAGAACCATATACTGTCTTTTTAGATATCTTAGCCTGAACACTTCCTGTGGCCTGAAATTTATTGTAAAGTTCATGGATTGTTGTGTGGCCTAGAACTTTTACATCTGGAAATCTTTCTGCAAATATACTTTTCACTTGGCAAGCTGACTGAGTTAACGCATATAAATCATAAATAAATACACTTTGTGCAGTAGAAAACACATGCTGAACCATAATACACATTGTGACTAAGTATATGACAAAATAATAAATCACTCACAATTACTGAACTACACCATATAATTGTAAACTCAATACTGCACTTCCAGAGCAGAAGAAAACTGTGTCAAAAGCATGACTTTGTTTACAGCAGCAATGCGGAATCATGTGTCCACACACCCAGTGGGAAAGTACTGCACAGCCAGTCCATAGGTTTTTGACTCACCTGGTGTGTATATATATATATATATGTGATTACTCTTTGTTTATAAAACATGTGTTATATTTGCAGGACACAATGGTGATCTGCAATTTCAATGGACCACTTAGGGACAAAAAAACATGGGGTGATCCTTATGTATACCGTCCAGAACGTTTCTTGGATGAGCAAGGCAAAATAGTGATTCCTGAACAATATGCACCATTTGGATTTGGTATGTGTGTTTAGCTTTCTTAACTTTATCACTCTGCAGTATCTAGGTTATGATTAGTATCTGCATAAGCCCTTTGTAATTAGATAATTACCAAAGCAGGTTCTGAAACATAAGAACTTGTTCAGTGGTTATATCCACCCAGTTTGGCCAAAAAATATGTTTCTACAAAATGTGTGCTACTTGGTATATGACTTTGTACGCTCACTATTTGGTGTTTCCAGCACACTTAGTACTTCAATTTGCAATTCAGCCTTGTCTCTCTTCAGTCATAGGTTAACATGTCAAACTTAGGATTCTCCTGCTCTTCTTACTTAGGCAACTGTTACTTGCTTACTTACTGTAGGAACTTGCTGAAGAAACAGCAGAACAGAACTGAAACAAAGACAGAGCTATTGGCCAATCTTCTTATATACTCACAAGGCCTATTTTAAAAGTATGATATAATGCCAGAGGAGGTTTCTATCCATGTTACTCCAGAGAGTTAGAATTTAATGAGCTAAGAACACCTCTGCAATACACAATCACAGTCAGTGCTGAAGCTATGGCCTGCTCCATAGGTGTCCATCGCAATATTGTCTCTCACAAACACTTTACATGCAAATCAAGTTCTATGTCAATTTTAGCAATAATTCTAAACCCATTTTAACATTAAAATGTTTGGACACCGATGATACTAAAGTTATGAATATTTGGATTTTCTAGTAGCATAACAAAAGCAGGAAAGACATTGATTTATTGTTTTCTATGCTTGGGAGTTGGGACAGAACTTGGGTTAGTTCCTGGTCATTCAACTGTAATGAGATTAGTATAAATAAGTATATTTATTAATTAATTAGCAAAAGATAGCACTTTTTAATTAAGTCCCAAAAAGATTATTTTCTCTAATATTCTAGTTTTCTGCTACTTAATCTTTCTTTCTTCACAGGCAAACGAAGATGCATGGGAGAAACCTTGGCTAAATCCAATGTGTTCTTATTCACTGCATCTATGCTACAGAATTTCAACTTCACTGTGCCACCAGGCTCCAAACCACCAACTACAGATGCCATAGATGGAGCTACCCCTTCACCTACACCATACAAGGCCCTTGTTACTGCAAGAACTTAATTATCTTTTAGGATGAGAGTATCAGTTTAAATCCGAGATTAGACATAAGGGCATCATTTATGAAAGGACTGGCAGTTAAATTTAAAGTGGCATTTTATGAAATGAAATGTTGTCAAGGCCATTTTAAGAACTATAAGACTGTTACAAGACTATGATGAATTAGTGCAATAAGGATTGATTAAAGTTGTTGGGTTATAATGAAAATTAATTAAAAAGGTAAACTGCAGATTTAATATTATACAACCCTTACAAATATGAAATCTACTGTTTATATTTTAAACAAAATAGATTATTTGGAAACACATCTACACAAAGAACAGGTTGTATCTGTCAGCAAAGTACAGCAGTTTCTATAATTTTATAAAATATATACAAGTGTTATAGTAAATGTTATACTTTAGAAACATGCAAAAATCGTGGTAATCCAAGATTGTGAGTGTTACAAAATCATTTGAGATTAGAATCTCTTAGGATTATAAAGGAATATAACACCATGAATAAAGATCTAACATATTCCTTGCAAGAATGATTGTCATCTGCAACAAAAGAAGTGCATTAATGTTTGGTTATGTAGTTAATTTGTTTTATTATAAGAAATAAAGGATTTTTTCCAGAATAAATATTGTTTTATTTAGTGTATCTGGTGAAAAATATGCTGGAAGAGGTAGTGCTCCAGGACTTTTGTCAAAATGTTCTCTCTCCTGTCGTGTCATTAGCAGACAGCAAGGTTTTAGTAAGCTTTCCATCAAGTTAGCCGTGCACCGACAACGGGAAACGGTAACACCAGTGAATTTGCGCTGCTCTTTGTAAACAAGGACAGTGGAAGGCAGTGCAGAGTATTCTCTGCTTCAAAAGTAGTGAGATCAGGATTAGGTGGCATTACAAGGCAACAACTAATGTATGTTTGTCCATTTGTAGCGTGCAAAAAACTTAATTTCTATTAAGGGTTTAATTCACAGAAATCTTAGCTACAGACAGTGTCGTGAGCACAGTTATGTACAGTAATGTATTTCCTAAATGCATGGAACGTAAATCGCATCTGACTTGAACGCAGACAGTTTTTGTGCTTTGAAAAGCTATGTTCAACTTGACATGATGTAGCAGGAGCATACAAAAAGCGCGAAATATCATGGCGGCTCAAGATTTTCTAGCCGAGTAATGCATCCCTCATTTTACACATTTCTGCGAATCCAATATTCTTATCTAGAACATTTTTAAGTTTGTCACCTTTCTCTAACAGTTCTTACTGATGCTTGACTCAGTGTCTCTGAAACCTCTTCTATTACCTTAATAGCTTTGGCATTTTGAAAGCAGATGACTGTAAATGTGTTATTACAGTTACTATAATACTGAAATTGTTCTGAATGTATGAAAGATTTTCAAACAAGGCTAGTTCAAATATTTGCTTCACTGCACGTATTGCAACATTTTTCTGCTCTATCAATTCGTTTATTATGTTTACAATTCTGTCATAATATTTAACATAGTATACTGTAGCCTGTATCCATGTCCACCCACCGAGTTACATTTGGTTGTGGAGGGAATTCCAGGTGCCATCTCTTTAAATATCTTGATTCTAGAGGGTGCCTTGAGAAACATCTTTTTCATGTTGGCTATGAAACGCATCAACATCCAGAAATGAGGATCTAATATCTTCCGCAACTCGGTGGAGACCATTTGCCAGACAAGTTAAATGAATTAGTTTTGGAAATGCTGTTGTATTATTGTGGCAGCTTTCTTCATATAGGTAGCCCCATCTGTAACAATAACAAAACATTTTCTTTCTTAATACTGGTAGGTCACAACATAGACAATGAATCATTAAACAGCTTGGTCATTGTAGAATGGCTATTTTCCTCCACTTCTTCAGATGTTAAGAAAAATCTCTTATCCAGGCCGTCAGACGTGAGGGTTCCTACAACAACATTAGCAACTGACTTATTAGTAGCATCTTTAGTTTTGTCCATAGATACAAAAATATTTTTATCTGCTACTTTATTTCTGATATTATTTAGACGTTTTTCATGAACTATTGGTAAATATGTTTTGTATAATTGTGTCTCTGAAGGTATTTTTCTGTTAGTATTCTTGTTTATGAAGGCTATGAAATAAGGGTGCTGCATTTTTTTAAATGAAGATCAGCTTTTATTAGCATATGGCACAGATCTTCAAAAAATTTGGTTCTGTAGTTTGGAGCTAAAGAGCATGATGGTAAATCTTTTGCACGTGTCTTTCCAAAAGAACAGAATTTTTTTGTGTTTCATTGTATTGCAGTGCTGTTTAATATGGTGTTTTAAATGTCCTCTAAGCTCTATGTGACATACCTTTCCACGTGACGGTTTTGCCATTTGTGCTGAAATATTCAACATACAATTGCAATTGTGATGATGATTTAGATGTCTGAACCTTAGATGCATATTGTCGTGGCTCTCTTGCTCTGCTTGTCTATATGCAGTGAATGCATAAATACGAGATGCAAGAAATAGATTGTAGTGTAGGGGGTATGTCCTTTCCCCAACCCACAACTACCTGCCTGCTCTATACCACATGCTGTTAATACCATTCCTCTGTTTACTTACTAAAACCCTGCTGCATGGTCATTAGTTATAATTATCTTATGAGCATTTTCAAACATGCATAACCATTTATATAATCCCAGACATGGCATTTATAGTGGAATACACTTCTTCCCTCAGAATTATATGCAAGGTGCTACAAATTTGCACATTTACTCTTCTATCCTATGAACAAACTGGAGACAGTTCGAAGTTATAGTTTAAAAATGTTAAAGCTAGAATTTCATGACATCATTTAGCACTACACATTTGTCAGTCTGTGTGCGACACAAAATATGTCAATTTACAGCTCCCCAAATAATTGCCTCCATTGCAGAAGAGGACAATAGGAAAAGAGGAAGAAAGTGTTCAGATTAACCAGCATAGACAAGATGAAACAAACCACAGACCAAGCAATTTCGTTATATTTGAAGATAAACTGCAATGAGACAATGTACCTGTATCTTTTTTCTAAGATGTCAACAGTGCTGGTACAGGACTTAAACAGTTTACAACATACATATTAACTCACCTGCTCAGACTGATCACCCTCAGCAAGCACCTGGGCTATGTCATATTTTGAGGTCATTTATCCTCAGCTATTATTGGCTGGGCATTATTCATTTACTCCCAATAGAGATTTCTTCACAGGTTTATGTATTTGGTGCAAGAATTGGGCATATAAATGTGGTAAACTAAAGGAACAAAATGAAAGCTACACCATTTGAACATTACATAGAATTTTTTTATAATAAACTTCATTTGAAGAAAATGAGCATCTAACTGCTCACAGAATTTTCAAACAAAAATTTTAGAATAATGTTAAAACCAACTTTATAGGTAAATGGGCATTTAAAGCTCCCTTGCAAAATAGCTCTTATTTTGAATTTAAATTTTCATAACAATTCCCTTGATAGTTCAAAGAGAGGCTACAGACAGGAAATATATGTATGCGGAAAAATTACACCAAGAGATGCTCAAATAAAAATGTTTCAATTGCCTGAGAAATTATGATAAATCTTATAAACGAATAGAATAAACATGGTAAGTAATTGCAGTTAATAAATATAGTACAAACACAATATAGAACAATTCAAACACTGAGTTTCAATAAACAAGGGAAGAAAAAGGTTAATTTGATGAAAATTTGGACAAATGTTTAAATATAAAAGATGCTTCTGAAGAATCCAACGTCTAGAGCGATTTCACTAGAATGAAACAATGATGCAGTATATGTTATTAATAGGATGGAAGTACCAAGTTTTGCTGCACATGTACAACAGTCCTCCTCATAAGATAAGCATTGAAATATACGAGGGCCGTTCAGAAAGTAGCCTCCGGTTGATTGCTAGAAATTCACCAAGTTAAATAAAAATATTTTAATATATACATCTTACAACTACATCTTTGCACTATTTTTCTACATAGTTTCCATAACGATTGAGGCACTTATCGTATCTGTTCACAAGCTTTGAAATTCCTTCTGCATAAAAATCACCCGCTTGTGCCTGGAGCCAGCCTGTGACCGCATCTTTGAGCTCTTCGTCGTCATCAAACCGCTGGGACCCGAGCCATTTCTTCATATGCATGAAGAGGTGATAATCGCTTGGTGCCAGATCTGGGCTGTAAGGTGGATGGTTGACAACGTCCCACTTGAAGGACTCAAGAAGGGCTGTTGTTCTGCGAGCAGAGTGAGGACGGGCGTTATCGTGCAAAAAAACGATACCGGAAGTCAGCATACCATGGCGTTTGTTCTGTATAGCCCGTCGTAATTGTTTTAGTGTTTCACAGTACACGTCTTGATTAATGGTCGTCCCACGTTCCATGAATTCAACCAACAACACCCCTTTCGCATCCCAAAACACCGTTGCCATCAATTTTCGGGCGGAAAAATCTTGCCGGGCTTTTATTGGTTTGGTAGGCGAATTTGAATGTGCCCACATCTTTGATTGTTCTTTTGCCTCAGGGTTCACGTACTTAATCCAGGTTTCGTCCCCGGTCACGATTCTGTTTAACAATGGTTCATCTTCGGCCTCATAACGTGACAGAAAGTCTAATGCAGAGGCCATTCTTTGAGTTTTGTGGTGGTCGATAAGAATTTTGGGCACCCATCGTGCACAGAACTTACGGTAACCCAATCTTGCTGTCACTATCTCGTACAAGAGAGTCTTAGAAATCTGTGGAAAATCAGTAGACAACTCCGACATTGTGAAACGTCGGTTTTCACGAACTTTTGCATCAACTGTCTGAACGAGTTCGTCCGTGACCAATGATGGTCTACCACTCCTCTCTTCATCATGAACGTTTTCTCGTCCACTTTTAAATAAACGTACCCATTCAAGGACCACTCCTTCACTCATAACTCTTGGTCCGTACACAGCACAAAGCTCACGATGAATAGCTGCTGCAGAATATCCTTTGGCTGTAAAAAACCTTATAACAGCACGCACTTCACATTTGGCGGGGTTTTCTATTGCAGTACACATTTCAAACGGTCACAAACACTAAACTAGCGCAGGTACGACTTTCACTCGACCACGGCTTGATGCCGACTGACCTGCTGAGTGCGTGAATGCACAGATGGCGTCGCTACTCCCCCCACTACCCGCACTGTGACCGATCGGAGGCTACTTTCTGAACGGCCCTCGTACATGAATGACACTATTAAATGAAAACTTAAACATCTAAAAAGAGAGAGAAATTGGATTCAAAACTGATGACAAATAAACACTATAAAATTAAGGCCCTGTATTATGGTCAGAAAACTGCAATGAAAATGCATACTATGACTCAGTAATACTAGGTCTGCTGTAGGCCTAAGGCAGGGGTCATCAATCGGTGTCGTAAAGCAAAGAGAGCAAATTTGCTCAATGTTCCTGCAAATCACCTACACAACTATGCAACCAAATGTGTGGAAAGCAAGACGAGATAAGTCATTCCTTCAGTGGATGGCAGTAAGCAACATTTTGCATTTTAAATATGTATCCCACCTTTCATAGGTTAACACATCTACTGTAGGTTTATTATTGGAAGAACAATTGTTTTAAATGTCTCTTGCATTAGTATTTATTCTACTTACTCACTCTCTCTCTCACTCAATGACATACATTTTTTTTTTTCATAGGTTTAGCAGTGTTTAGTTTTATTTAATTGGTAATTATAACATTAATAATTACAAAAAAAATAATGGCAATTATTAAAATATTAACATAATGAAACAACAAGTTCCTTAACTTGGTAAATACCATTGTAATCGCATTGTATCGCCAACACTATGAGAATTCATTTATAACGCAAAAGTTTCACATTTATAGCAGTGAGTATATACATGCATCTTGGTAATTCATTGATATTGAATTCAATTAAAAGAAACAGTCTTCTCCTTGGTAACTGTCATACCCAATTGTATGGGTTGTGTAATGACCAGAGCTAGGAAGTGTGTACCAATTTCCTTATGCAGAGTAAGAGCATTCAGGTTTGGCAATACCATGTGGCACTACTTGTGCAAGCAAAAGTCAACGTAGAGTATCACCCATTACTGCAAAACAGCTATTACTGCAAAACACAGAACCACATCGGTAGGTGTTCAAGTAACATCTTTGTTCTGCTCAAATGTGAACAAAATTAATTTGTTTTACAGCCATAGTACGTTTTCTAGCAATGTACTTATTTAGAAACCTATGGCACTGGCAAACATCTAGTAACAGAACAGCTTCACAGAAGTACATTATTAATTGCAAATTATTCAAAGAGTTAACCTACAACTATCACACTGTTACAAACCAGAGGTATGGAGCTGAACCGAATCTGTGCGGCATGTAGAAGAAATGTCAAGGTGGATCTACCTATCCATGACCCTCCTACCTGAAATAAAGATGAAAATGAAAAGCATAATTGAAAAGAATACAAGGTTCAGTGTGATGTATCACATACAAGCTGCACTTTTAGATTCCAACAAATGCCATTTGCTTGGTGATACTGAATGGAACTGATAAAATATTTCAAATATGTCCCCATTACATCATGCAAAATGGAATCAAATTTTTCGCATTATAAATCTTGTTTGTCGGAATGTATAATGGGGTTTTATTTGAAAGGCTTCAGAAGTACATACAGTTTTCAGTAACACAGCAGCAGAGGAATAAAGATTTACTTTAATTCCTGCTTTCGTTAAGAATCAGAAGATACTTAGGAAATTAATTTTATTATTTGGATATTATTTAACATTCGATCAATAAATATTTCAATCCGTGTTATAATTGCTTGGATGATTTCATAATGCACATATGTAGAAATTAGTTAGTCACCCTTATATATGTAATAATTTGTATGTTGTACATAGTTAATTATCTAAATAGGTGTGCTTTTACGAATGACTCATAAGTCATTTTTGTTCTCTAGAAAAAGTTTTCTTGACAACAGGTTTGTTTGCCTCTCCTCCCTGTGTTCTTATCAATGACTTATTTTGATGCAGCAAGACAGTCAGTCGCAACCTGTATAAGGAACAGTGAATGATACAAACTCTGGCAATGACATTGCAAATTGAATTTTTTTGAGTGCAGAACTTGCAAGCTAAACACTTATTCCACCAGTTTCTATAAATAAGATTCCTACTAGTTAGGCATAAATGAAGCAGTCAATGACTTGCATTGCTTTCTGTTCCTGACTTCATAAACTGACACATGACATACTATACAAGAAAGAGGGGCAATTCCTGCTGTCACATGTTTACCCACTGCATGCATGGAGCAAGTTTATTTGTGACACACAAAATAAATCAAGTTGGTGATGCCTGATCTAGAGTGATGATGGCCATCTCTTACAGAATTAACTGCTGCAACAACTTGAGTTCTTGGAACTCCCAATAAAATATCTTTGGTAATTACATCCATTTGAGTTGCCTGAACAAATTTGCCTTAATAAACTAAGAAGTTTGAAAACTCAATTAAGTAAGTTTATGTAATGAAAGTTAGATGAAACTGGAGAAAAGCAATTTAAATTAACTTGGATAACAATATCAGGTCTTCACATTAATGCAAGCGTCTACAAGCAACACAAATAAGACTTGCGGACTAAGAATGACAACAAGGAAAGCAATAATAAAGCATATTAGTCCACTACTTATTCAGTTTTAATATCTGAAGTTCTTCTATTGCAAATTGATATTATGTCTGCTTCGGTAACCCTTTTTACTGAATTTTCTATTCTTCCTTTATTATGAAGCTAGACTGTCCGATTTTACCAATATCTGTAACTTCTCAAAATAAATCAGTCCTAAGAATCATAAAATCCCAAGGCACCACAGTCTGCATGTGGCCTACCAACTCAACTGCTGGCCCCATAGAAACCAATACAGGGAGTTGATGTGGCCCCAGCTGGAAAGTTAGCTTTCTTGGATGGGACTATTGCCTATTGCAGCACCTCACTTTCCTCATTATGCTGAGCAGCCAGTAGTACCTACTAAACACATGGCTTAAAATTCACACTCCCATGGGTGGGGACAAATCTGTGCACATTCAGCAAGTTGGAACCAGAGCATCATGTCCTAGCCCAGTGTATCATGGTGCAAGTCAAGTAAGGAATCATAGCTTCAAAAACATGTCTTCCATTTAAAAGATTGTGTGTGTGTGTGTGTGTGTGTGTGTGTGTGTGAGATTAATGCACAGGAATTGACAATGAAGTCTTTCTCCTTCTAGCTTCCCAGTATTTTGCGACAATATTAGGATACATCTTCAAAGCTTGGCATCATTCTAGGTATTCCATATTCATAATTTCTTCTTTGGTATATGATGAGCAGTTTGGTGAGGTTGAAAGGCCAATCCTATAGAGGTGATTATTCAGACAATCATGTCCAGTTATCAGACGAAAGTTGGCAACAGCTGATTTTCTTGGTAATTTTGGAATTAAATTAGGATTTTGTACAATTTGAAACCAGTTTTAATTTTTATTTTGTGTCACTTTATTTATATAATTTGTATCTATTTTTCTTTTTACGATGCATGTTGATAAGGGAATTTTATCATAGTTTTTTGTTTAATTTGGGTTCCTTTCTGTGCCAAAAAATCTGCTTTTTCATTACTATCCACTCCACAATGAGATGAAATCCATTGTAATACAACTTTTTCCCCCAGTTTATTAATTTGATGAATCATCTTTTGGATTTCTTTAATTTTTTCCATTTTAGGGAGTCTTACTATTGTTGTATAGCAGCCTGTGACTCTGAACAAATAACTATATTTTTGCATTGATGTAGCCAGGGAAATAAATTTTGCAGTGCTATATAAACAGCTTCTATTTCTCCATTAAAATTTGTGGAACTTTATCCAACATTTCTATAAAAGGAAAAGAACTGGTACATACCACCTGCTCCAGCTCCATCATTGGTATCAGAGAGGGAACCATCTGTGTATACATGTGTCCATTTGTGAGTTGGATAATTTAGATTTAAGGTTTCTAGTGTAAGGGTTTTAGCTATAACAGGACTAACATTTTTTTTGTTGAGTTCATATTAGATTTAATTGGTGATCAATTGTAATAGTCTCAGTAGGGTTGATGCAAATGATGAGATTTTTTTCTTTGAGTTGGTATTTCTAATTTTTTATTTTAATTTACTGACTTCTTGTATGAATCCAGATTGTGTTTTTAAACTATATACAGTTGAATTATTATTCTATTAATTGAAATTTGGAGATCTTCATCATTTTTTCATATTATAAAATAGCTTGAGCTTCAAGTTCTAAATTCAGTGGTTTGATAGCAGTAGCAGTCTGCAGTGCTTCTATTGGGGTTGTTTTAATTGCCCCCAGTTATTAATCTAAGTGCTTGATTTTGTGTGCATTCTAGTTTTCCTTTATTATTTGATGATGTTATTAGTACTTCTCTGAAGTATTTTATTACTGGTTTGATATAAGTATTGTTAAGTTGTATTTAATGTTTCCTAGGAACTGTCCCATTTACAGCCTGCTAATCTTTTCAGCAGTTTAAATCTTTTTATAGCCTTGTCACATACATAATCTACATGGTTTTTCCAGGTAAATTATATATGTGATAAGGCTACAAAAAGATTTAAACTACTGAAAATGGCTGCAAAAAGGTAATTGTTATATAACAGGGGGGACAGCCTTTGATTTTTTCATAAAGAAAACTTAAACTAAGTCCCATTCCAATCCTTCTCGTGGTGCAGCTGTTAGTAATCATGTAATTTTATGGGAAACATAAAGGAGCATGTATTTACATGATGAACTGGTCAGCTTGATGAATAAATGACTGTATATGGTATCCTTCTTATTCCTTACTAGATTCTCTCTTTAAAGTTTCCTATCCAGTCTCCCTTGACTGAATCTTATTTTCGATGGTATTAAGAGTACTCGAGGTCTAAGGAATCATTACCTATCTTTTCTATATCTTCTTTTCTTATAAAATTAATATAATGCTGATTCGTCACAGCACTCTAACGTCTCACAATTGGTAACTGTGAAGAAAGCCAGTGGATAAATATTTTCCTAGCTAGGTTTGATGACAACTGCGATTCTCCGTTCATATTGGAGGTTGTGAATGGATGATGCAATTGCCAAAATGTAAAAATCTGCTGTCTATAATAAAACGATTACAATCTGCACAATGTTCCCCAATTGGGTCTCTGGGTGGGGACTGCCTTGAGATCAAAACAAAACATGAAGATCCTACAATGGAATGCAGCAGGTTTTTCTCAAGATAAAAAACTGAATTTAAAGGATAGTAAGTGTTATAAAAATCAACTAAGTAATTAAATTCAATGATTAGAACACATCACTGTTACAAAATCCAATACATAAAGACATTTTAATGGATCATACCTTTCAATAATGTTTATAATCTTAATTCTTCTTAGCATAATTAAGATTCATTGCTTACCTATGTAAGGGATCAGAAATGGAGAGAAATCTGCAGAATCTGGTTACATGGAATTAAAAGACAAAAGTCAGGTAAAACATATAATTCAATAATCAGCATGTTGAAAGCTCTAGCCAATTATCTTACCAAACTTACAGTAATTTTTATGTCAGCTAATCTGTTGCTGTTATTACTATTGCATTTGTTTAATAAACCATAAGAAAGTAGTCTCAGAATTATAATTGTTTATTTAGATATTTCATATAAATACTTTACATTGAGAAAAATGTTCACTGAGGTCCACACGTCTTTTAAGAGCAATTCTTTGGTTCAAATTAGCAATTTTGTTTTCTCAAAATGCTTGCACTAAGGTTTTTTGGAACAATTAATAATTGAACATCTGATTATACAGAGTAATGGAGACTGTAAAAGTTGTGGAAATAACCATCATGTACTTGGATTAATTCTATAAGCACTGAAAACCAGCGTTGTCTCAAAATAAATCCTCCTTTTGGTCTCCAGAGTGTCACAAAAAGTAATCACTGTAATGAGCTGTTTTAGGTGATCTAGTGAAAATTTTGTCTGCAAATTTCATAATGAAGACTCTTATTAGAACACAGATTGTCCCAGTATCAAGATCTGAAATAGGCTGAATTTTTTTTCTGAAAATTAGCAAAAGTTTGGAGCATCTTTCAATTTGCTGAAATTTGATTTGTGGCTGATGTTACTAACATAGATATTTCTTGAGAGGACTCTCATTTGTTTTATATTCTATGTATTATTCTTGTTATTGACTTGTAAAAAGCACTAAATAGAAATTAAAAATTGAATATAGTATTTTAAATTAACATGCATAATACCTACTCTGGTGATCACCAGTGTGATTACTCCATGAACATGAATGAAAAAAATGAAACCAAGCACCCTAATAAGGAAGCTGAACTCTCATGAGTTGTGGTGAAAATTTCATCTCTCTGGAGGAAGAACATAAAGGTATGGTTCCTTTGAATCAAAACACAATTTGCCACTATAGGAATTAAGAATTTAATCATATTATGGTATCTTTGGAGATGATGTCGCTGCACTTCTGCTGTATCAACAATCTTGAGAATCAGTTGCATCACTCAGGGGTACATATTATACTGTGTGAGCTGCATATGGAATTCTGGCTTCTTACTAGTGCATTAACAAGATGCTGCACTTGTGCCTTCCATACAAAATAGAGTGTTGCCCATACAATAGAGTAAAACCTTCAAAGCCCTTCAGAGTTACTGACATTCACTTTCCTGGACTTTTATACATGAAGGTGGAGAATAATTGCATTGTTAGCCTCTACATCAGCCTCTTCACATGCACAATGACATGTTCTCTTCACTTGGAACTAGATGTGAATATGACAATAGACAAGTTATCAATGGTGCTTCAGAGATTTGTGGTACTTGAGGAAGGTCCTCAAATATTTACAGGTTATACGGAAGTGTTAAATACTGTTCTGACAAACACTGAAGCTGCCCTTAATTCATGACCTATATTAGATTGGGACAGTGTTCAGGCCTTTAGCTCTATCCCATTTTCTCAACAGCAAAAGGCTAACGAAATGGAATCGAGTTTTATTCATAGACACTTTAACTACTATGGTCCTCAGCATCCCATTCTATATTGGAAGTGAAAGACTACTTAATTTTGCTTTATGACATGGGATCAATGGCTTTACTTCCCTTCCAAAGCTAAGGTTTTTACACCGGAAATAATTTATTGCCCTCTGCCGGTTTTGAACCAGCAACCTTGAGTGCAAGAGGCTAGAAGGTAATCATTGCACCAAGGAAGGCGACCAAAAGGCTAACAACTACTATATCTTATGGGTCTGAGCCTAATACTAAAAGAATTTGACCAAGTTGTTCAGACTCAGACAAAACACAGCGGAAGACTTTATGGACTTGGAGAAGCGAGTACTTACTATAGCTATACAGCACAAAGTACAACAGCCTATTAATAAGCTATGTGATTTTTTTCTGCTGTAGGAAGACATATGCCTGTGACATATGTGACAATAAAGCCTTAGCGAAGGAATTGTGTGAAAGATGTGATGGAGAAACACGAATCTACGTCCTTCATCTGCTGGATAGAAGCCAAATGCTCTTCCCATGTAACTAGTCATTTCATTGGAGATAGACCAGGATGGGGAGGATCAGAAGATACAGCCTACACCATAAATGGGCTGACAGTAAAGATAGCCCCCTGGGGAGGGGTAGATGGCAGATGTGTGGGTATGAGAATGAATATAACACAGTGACACGATACACGTTAATAGCTTTAGTAATAAACAGTCTTAAAGCTTTATTGAATATTAAAAACTGAAAGTTCAAAAAAGTAAATGTATATACCAGCTCTCTGAAATACCTGTATTATCAATTAAAAAAACTGAATGCATGTTGTCTAGTAAGACGTTACAAACTACATTTAGTCCATTACAAAAGTCGTGAATATTGAACAAGCATTTTTTTTACCTGATAGTAAACAAGTCTGTTTTTACAGCTCAAATGAAAATTTGAATATATTAATGTAATCCTTTTTGAATTTTAAATGTTTTGCTTCTGAAAATGTTCTTTCCTGTGACATGATGTGTGTGTTGAAATGTTGTTCCTCGAATTTATTATTTCCTGCATGCTAATTTGAAATGATAATAGCTGTTAGCTAGCATGCATTCCTTTAAGAATGGGTGGTGTGGGAGATATGATGATGAATGTTAAACCAAGTGGATGATTGAATTTATGATATACTGTATGTTTGCATAAAGTTAAATCAATCAATATTTATACATTATTTTGACTTTTTATTTTTTCTATTTCCTGTACATATTTAAATGCTAGTGCTGTAATTAACACACTTTCTAAAAGTAGATAATACCTACAATGATGATTTCTTGGACTTTCAACAGAAATCATTACTTTAAGAAATGCAAATAGAAATAGATATATCATGGTTAGAGGTAGTTTTACAAGTACAACACACATCAGTCCAGCTTAGTCCAGATTTAGTGAGAGAATGATGTCTGTATACCCTCCATTCCTGCAGGTAGATTTTGCTAATGGAGCAGAAAATATTTTTTGTGTATTTATAATTAATTTTGATTTGACTAAGCACCTATACATCAATATTTATATAATTTCTATAACAATTTGTATATGAAAGTTATAATTCTGTATGAAATGGTCAACACATGTTCTAGGTGTAAAACATAGGTCTAAAAATGAAAACATAGATACAGAAGCCTTAAGTCTTCAGCCATCAGAGGCATCAAGTAGTAGCAGTTTTATGACAATGGATATTTTCATCAATGTTAAAATTCTGTGTAAGTAATTCTTTTGCATGGAAATACGGCATGCAATGTATTTTATATGCAAATACATTTGAGAGAAGGATTATAGTTTGACATGATAATAATGTAGTGCTATTTATATATTATTACCTCTCTGTACCCTTAAAATACTGTATAATGTTCTGCTTTTTATTACCAAAGAATTGCCCTTTTCACATACATACTAGAACATACAGACTTGCCATGTGAATGTAATTAATTTTAGATGAGCGTTTGTAACTTGTTACTCTAAAAACACAATATAGCTTAAAGCTTAATTTGTTCTGTAAAGGCAAAACATATTACAAATTCACTTTTTGTTATTACAAGATTTTAATACAAAAAAGAATGATGAATGAATGATGTAGGTCCTTTGGAAAAGAACACCAATAAGCAAAGTTTCTGAAGCATAGTGAGAGTAAATCTCACATTAAATATACAATAATTAAGTGTAATACATTATTAATCTAATGACGAGACGATAAAACTTTCACATTTCATTCTTTAGCATGTACGCCATGTTTTTATGGACTTCTAATAAAGGTTTACTTGCAAGAAAGAACAGTAGCAAAATTACTCTTGTTTCAGATTTATGTTGGAAGGACAATTAATTCATTAGTTGTTATACATGTATTACATCTTCCTCAAACAGAAGCATTACTTCTATCAAAATGAAAGATCTATGTAAGGAGATCAAAGCCCCAAATATGGGAAATGGAATATATAAGGTGGTCCATTTAAAGTGGTACAGGCCTCTCTTAAATGAACAGAAAAAACTAAATGCCAAGAATTCCAAATCTTATAGGAGCCTTCCAAATTGGGATATGGAAAATATTTTTATGGGTATCCTTATAGGTCCCATAGGTACTAAACTCAGAATTTAAAATGAAACCATGATAATTTTTTGTACATTTTGGCTCCCTACAATAAACTAAGCACATTTTAATAAAATATTTTTTTCCTATAATGAATAGTTGAGCTGTTATAGAATGTTTTCTTTGAAAACATCCCCTCATGAGCTCGGGGTGAAAATAAAGTATGAAATTCAAGAACATGGGTGTTGTGATTTCAAAGCCTTCTGAACTCCTAAATTACAACACCTTAGGTAGTTAGCCATGTTATTTATCGTGGCTCTTAAAAATGATAAAAAATGGCAGATTTTGATGTAGAGGTAGATATATTTTTAGAACTAGTGAATGCAGGACAAATTATTGAATAGTGTTCAATGAGAAATACAGGATGCAAATTTTGCACATGAAATTCAAATGACTGGAAACATGACTAAGTATTGAAGTGTAAAGAACAATAATGCTTGAAGACAAAATCAAAAGTGAATAGTGAAAATAGGATTAATATTCTTGGTGCTGTAGAAATAAATCCACAGATAAGTCGATGTGAATTATTCAAAGACAGTGGGGACTATCTGCACTTCTGCACAGCAGATACTAAAGCAGCAGAAATACCATCCTTATCATATGTGTTTGCATCAAGAGCTCACACAAAGAGATATTCAGCATCGAGTTGTTTTTTGCAAGTGATTATCCAGTGACACTGTAGAGAATGGTTCATTCTTGGCAAACATATTATTTACTAATGAAGCAACATTCTCAAATACTGGACAAGTTAATAGACATAATGTGCATTATTGAGCATTGAAAACCCCTAATGGATGAGAACTGTGCCATTTCAGCATTGTTGTTTGCTGTGGAATTCTTGATAACCTTGTCATCAGCTCTTACTTCTTTGAAGGCAGAATTACTACTAAATCATATTCCCATTTTCTTAATCATGAATTACCTCCCTTATTGGAAAATGTGTCCTTCAGTGAGAGAAGAGAAATATGGTATCACATGTACCTTACACATCAACTTCTAAATGAGAAATTTGGTGATAGGTGGAATGGACGTACTGGACCTATAGTCTGGCCTCCCCATTCACCCGACTTAACACCCTTGGGCTTCTTTTTATGAGGATGCCAGACAGAAAGTCATGTTTAAAGCACCTACAACCAAAGAGAATATGAAATTTTAAATATGCAAAATTTGTCACACTATTAGCCTTGCATGTTGTTAACAGTTAGAAAAAATATTTCCAAAAGAATTGCCAAATATTTAGATGTTAATGGAGGCAACTGTGAGCATTTAATAAAGTAATTTAAAGTAATTAGACTTATTTATTTAGTACTATTTTCTACTAATTTATAAGTAATTCAAAGAAAACATCCAATAACACCCCAACAATTCATTTTAGAAAAAAAGTGTTTTAATAAAAGTTGCTTTGTTTATTGTAGGAAACCAAAATATACAAACAAATTACTATGGTTTCATTTAAAATTCTGAGGTTGGGGCCTGTGGGCCCCATGAAAATATTTTCCATATCACAATTTGGAAGGCTCCTTACTCCTATAAGTTTTAGAATTTTAGCATTTGCTTTTTTCTGTTTCTTTAAGAGATATTCACCTGTAACACTTTATATGAACCATCCTGTATAATCAGCAAGTGTCTCGTGGAGCTACAATAACAACAAAAGCTGCAGCAATATTATCTTTCCTATGTCCAACATGAAAAAAATCTGATGTGTTACAGCCAAACATCTTTCTTCACCCTCTATCAGCTCTCAGGGTTTCTACAAATGAAATATTTTTATAATCTACTTCAAGATAATCACTGTAAATATCAGAAATGAGCATGTGTGCTCATCCTTGAAATAGGAATAGAGAATCTAGATGACAATACTATCACTCACAATTCAGTGAACTTCCAGCCACCAGAAACTAGTTGTACTATTTATCATACTGTAATTATGCATTATCCAAATTTCTAAATGTGATAGCCCTTATTCTGGGTGAATTACAAAATTATAAGAAACTTATTTGCAAATCAGTAAAACAACTACACCTAATACTTTCAATGTTTAGTTAGAACCTACTTTTTAATGCCATATATGTAAAATGCAAAATAGGGATTCTCAAAATCCTTTGTTACAGTGTTCTGTTGAAGGTCACTAGCAAGCATTTTACTTATGTTAAACCTAAATAATCAAAAAACCTAATACAAATTACTGTCTCCTAAATTACTAATACAATAAAAAGAATTTACAGTGTCTGGATATTGCTGAGTTAAAATGGCTTTTACTTTTCATTATTGTTATTTTTGTTGTTACTCCAATAGATGTAAGGCAAACAAAAGTCAAATATATTTTATTCCAAGCAATCTTAGATAAAATTCATAGCACTTTCGGTTTAGTAGTTTAATATATCATTGTTTCTATCATTGTCAACTTGAAACAAAGATTTATTTCTTTTGTTCTCTATAGAATTTACACTACACCAAATCAGTTTATTTCCACAAACCTAAACAGAGTGTATGCTTGCTTTGATTGCATGCTTTGATGAAATGACTAGAAATTTTTGTAGAGCGCCTGTTTCATTCTTAATGAATTTTATATAGACAGGAAACCATAAGAGGTGAACAAAGCTTACTTCACAATTACAGTTGATTGTATCATATAATTTATTTCAAATATTTTTTCTTAGCAATAGCAGTTTCAAAATATTCATGCAGTGTGATTTTTTTTTTTTTCAAAAGCAGTAAAATCTTGTGTACACAAACTTACTTAAGACAAATACTCATTTAAGATGAACAAAAATGTAGTCCTGGGGATGTGTTACTTAAATTTGATCTGTTAGTGTGAATTTCGGTTACCACCAACTACGAACATTTTCTTGTAACTGAATTATTAAATCTCACTTAATGTGAACCTCCAAAGCTTTTCATATTGTTCTTTCCTATTTATTATCTGCTATGCAAACCTTTATATGATTAAATTCCAATTATATTAGTACATGGATTAGGAGTAATTGCATTAAGAGTAATGCAGCTGGTGCAATCAATTGATGATTGTGAGCATTGTGCCACCAATAATTGGGTTGTAGCATGTCTTATTCAAGCATAACCATCATGATTTCACTATTTGTATGCAAGCAGTAAGACACTAGTCATTAACCACACATCTGCTAGAACTTTTGCCAGCATAGATACTCTGGAATGCTTTGCTGCAGTATCCAAATTGACTGCTGGGTTTACTGAAGCTATGAATTCAGTTGGCAATGAAGTTTCCTGGCACTTTCATTCCGTCAACAGTAGTGCAATTTATTTGAAGTTTTGGTAATTTGCATCCAGGGCTGCATAACATCAGGCAGGCAACTTATGAAAACCAAATGTAGCAGAATTTTAAGCTTTCATCATTTATGAGGTATAGAGTTTGTAATAGATTTTGTAATGGGTGAATAAGTCAGGAAATCAACAATTTAAATATTTATGGTTGGCTATGTGTATTGCATTACAGAATAAATGAAAGTTCTCCTTTGTATAGTGATGAAACATGATTATTAATTTTTTTTGTTTTTATTTAGCTTAATCTCCTTTAAACTGGTTGGTCCTATCAGATGATGAATGAAATTATGCTCAAATGATTTAGTGGCCCATGGAGCTTAAAGTTAGTTGACATTTGTCTTCTCAGGATAAGGGAAAACCCCCAAAAGTAACTCACCAAATGAGATTCGAACTCGTAACCTGTTGGATGTGAGGCAGACACATTAGCACACATACTATTCAGATGGGCTATGAATTATTAATTTGTCATATAACCTGAAATAACGATTTTATATCATAACCTCATACAATTATGCAATATGAAATTAATCTTAAAATCTACATACATTTGGTAATATATGTTTAGTTAAAGTTCTGCTAGAGTTGCAGGTGGTAGTTACAAACATAACCCAAAATAATAAAGCATAACCTCATACAATACTACAATATTAAACTAACCTTAAAATCCGGAAGTTTTCTGGCACATTTAATATATACAGACTTCTGTTACAGGTGGCAGTGTGCTACATAACCCAAAATAATTATTAAAACATAACTGCATGCGATTCTGCAACATTAAATTAACCTTAAAATCTAGATGTTTTGTGAAATAGTTAACAAACAAAATGATCTGTTACATGTGGCAGTGTAACACATAACCCAAAAGATTTATTAACTCTCAATCTCATACAATTCTGTAATATTAAATTAATCTGAAAAATATGAGTGTTTCATAATAGGTATGTTTATTTAACAAATAATACAAAGTCCTCTCACAAAGTGTGTTAGACAAAATGTATAGTTTCAAAATCCGATGTTACTGAAATTAAATTTCAACAACTAGTGGGGATTAGAATGTGATTTTAAATGCAGCTGAATAGTAATTAACATCTAAAAACAAATGAGTAAAATTGAATTATTTGATCCATCACTGTTTATAACTGGTCGATTAACTTCCATTTGAGTTTTACACTTTCTGATGTAGGTACATCACTTCTGTCCCCTTTCATCATGTTCCAATCTAATCGTGATCATAGCAATATTACGTGGTGCCTGGATGTAAATGATGCAACATTACTAACTTTTACATTACAGAATGATCTGTAAAGGTATGTAATTAATTACATAAGTTACAATATATGTTTTTCTGACGTAGTTTTTATGGTAGCATAATGTGTATATGGCTGTGCTGTGGTTAGACCACCTGCCTCTTACTAAGGTAGCCTGGATTTGATCCAAGGTGACCACATGAAGGATTTGTTGTGGACAAAGTGGTGCAGAGGCAGGTTTTTTCCAGGTTCTTCAGTTTCCCCCACTTTTGCAGTGCTCTATCTTAATTCCATGTTTCATTAGTATCATCACCTGCTGTACCATAGTAGTAAAAGCGGTGTTAAACACTATATAAAAATAATGCATAAATACATAAATATATAGTTAAGTTAAACATGTTATTGTAGTGTCCTGTTAGCACAATTGTTTTAACAATAACACTTCAGTTTTTGATCCCTTGGAATTCGTGCTAAGGAGATATCTGATCATTTGATGGAAGTCACTTGAAGGTTTCCTTCTCCTCTTCTTTCTTTTCTTTTGCAAGAGCTTGTTATTATGACCATGAAGGAGTAATTTATTTCTAAGCTGATTACAGCTTTTGAAATTATTCCTCAAGTGTCAATTAATATTAACGTTTTATTTCTAAAAACTCTATGTAACTGAGCATTTATACTAATTTGAAACTTTTCTAAATAATGTAACATGAATCACTGTTTAATGAATGTTACAATATATAAGTACACAAGCTTGTAATGGGTAGACAAAGTTGCATGGCCATTGTACATCATCAGATTTTATCTATTTGCATTATAAAACAGATACCTTCATTATACCAATTCCGAATGCCAGTTCAGGAACATGCTATTAATAAAGCTTGATAAGGATGCAACTAACAACATAAAACTTGCTGCTGTTCTTTCTTCAAACACTACATTTTCTTTGAGCATTTCCTCACTTTTGAATAGTGTCGGTGTAGCCAAAACTGCAAGTATATCTTTTGCCTTGAAAAGAGTGTCAAGGCAGTTGAGAGGCACTTGTTCCAGTAATACAAGTTATAAAAAAATTTATTTTTGTTTGCATTAGTTACTGATTGTATCAAATGCACCTACAGTGATAACATGAATTTTACAATAGGCAAATGATAAGCAAGATGTACGTACGACTGATAAAGAACAAATAATATGATTATTCTTTACATTATGACCCAAAAGCTTAAGAAACTGACAAGCAGCAGGAAGTAACTATTACAGTTTATGTGTTGTATTATGTGATATAAAATATTTACACCTTTGCCTATATAAATGCAAAAATACAGGGTATCTCTAAATAACATGGTCCGTCACATGATGACTTTCATAGGCATACATCCAATCACCATAGAGTGCTCTAATAACAATGTTACACTGTTATGTCTGTCTGTCCACCAGCTCACAATTCCTGAAAGGAATCAGACACTCTAAGCCTAATCTTGGAGATAAAAATAATGCACATGGTCTTGGTAAAAATACATGTATTCATCTTAATACAAGGGTCACCTCAAAAGTTTTGAGAATGGACAACATGAGTTATGGTAAGACAAAACAGCACTTCCTAAATTCAGATTGAAGTTCTGAAACAGCTCGTGCAAGTCTGGGTGCGCTCCAATATTGTTCGTTGCCAACACCATGTGTATGTATAGCAGAATTCAGTTTGGCAGAGAGAAAATGTCTTGAAAGGCTACAATGTGCATTTGGAGATCTTTGCACTTCGAAATCCACCATTTATCAGTGGTATACTACAAATTTAGAAGAAGAAGAAGAAGAAGAAGAAGAAGAAGAAGAAGAAGAAGAAGAAGAAGAAGAAGAAGAAGAAGAAGAAGAAGAAGAAGGAATTCCCTAAGATGAAGACCAAGTCATCTATTGATTGGCTCCAATAGCAATGGGTGAAAATGTGGTGAAAGCAGCGCATAAATTGCAGGAAGATCATTGTTGTACACATGGTCAGATTCAAGAAGCCCAAAATATTGGATCAGCAGCAGTGAAAGTAATTCTGTAAGAAAAATTGGAGTCAGGAAGCTCTGCAATCCTTCACCACCTCACAAATTTGCAGAAGTTGTCAGGAAATTATTGAAAAATTTAATGTAGGAAGATCCAAAAATATATTTAACATTATAACAAATGACAAAAGCTGGATTTATCAGTATAATTCAAAAACTAAATGATGGTCATCAGACTGGGTGATCTCTTCCTTCTTCTCAGAAAGTGACCATATTGTAACGATTCTGCTTGAGGGACAAAAAACTGTTACCGACAGATGGTACACCACAAAATGTCTGCCACAAGTGTTCAATGAACTGGGAAAAAGTGTCCTAAGACTGGTCTGTGTGGACTTTAGTTGCAGTATGACAATGCCTCTGCCCACATGCACAAGAAACAACCCAATTTCTGGAGGAATCATTTTTGTCCCATTTCCCTACAATCCAGATCTGGCCACATTAAACTTCTTTCTACTCCTCAAAATAAAAGAAAAAAATTTGAGATCAATAACTTTAACCATCTGAAGCCACACTAGCTGCTTATGAAGTATGTATTTGTACACTCTTCTATGAAGAATGGCATTCATCCATTTTCCAAACATTTGGAGTGACCCTTATAGAACCTGCTACACAGCTATGAGCATGGCAAATAACCACAAGGGACCAGAAAGCACAAGAACGTAAAAATACACTTCTGTACTTTCCAAGACAGTACATTCCATCTGAAAAGTTTCTGCAGCCCAGAGTGAAGGTTTCATCACAGTGTATTTTAGGTTCCATTAAGTTCATTCAGAGAGCTATGAATTTATAAATATTTTTAGGAGTAAGACATTTAGAGAGAAGTTCTTTAATTGTAGATAAGTTATACAAAGATATTGGGAAAATATTGAATGAGTCCAAGGGATTTTGAAACTGGGTCATTACTCTGGCATTCTTTTCTAAATAGAGTAATTCAATAGAGCAATAGAGTAATAGAGTAAACATTATTTCACCCATTGCAAAATTTAACTGTAACCTGACTTTAAACTATATGTTAGATTGTACTACAATTAGGAAATAAAGCATTGTGTATTTTAATTTATGTTTTCTATACACAACTACTGCTTCTGTAGAATAATTCAATAAAATCCAATTTTCCCCATTGTGTAGTCAACATTAGTTATATTCAATATAAAACATTTGGAATCAAATACAGTAAAGCAATAATAATTAATTAACAAATTACTGAGGAGTGAATTACAAACTCATTCTTGCTTTACTTACCAAATTTAGTCATATTTATCCGAATGCAAAATTGTTTACTTTTTCCCCCAAAATATTAATGTTGAGAACTGGGGGTCATCTTCCACTCACAATATACACTTTCTGAATAGCATGTGGGAAAAGGTAAGTTACAAACTAGTGATGAACCATGGGGGAAATGGTAAGCATTACTGGCAAGGTCACAATGTAAGCAGCAGATTTTATGCAATTCATTTCGCACCTTAAAAGTTAGTCGCGGACCAAAGGATTATAAGCATTCTCATTGGAAAAACAACATCTCTCCAAGACTTAAATAAAAATAAAGTATTCCCTTCACATTGATGATTGTGCTAAATGTTTTATTGGGAGTAAATAGTCAAACGCTGCATGTTGCCCTCTCCCCACCACATTCATACCAATATATCTCCATTCTCCCCTTATCCTGTCTCTGCCACTATAATGTGAATCCCATGCATGTTATCTATGTAGAACATTTTATTCATTATCATCTTGCAGCTGTATTGCCACTGCTGTTCCACAATCATCTTTTCTCACGGCACACATACCAATAAAATCCGGTTTTCCGGATTAAGTTCTGAAAAAAGGAGATCATCTTGCATTTGAGATCATCTTGTATTTGGAAAAATACAATAAATTAGCACATGTTTCCAGGACCAGTTGTCCACTTTATCAAAAGTAGCCGAGAATAATCTAATAGACTGCAATGCATATAATAAAAAAATGTTTACAACATTTCAACTGAATAGTATTAATTTCTAAAGAATTTAAGACCTACAGATTTATGGATGATTTGAACAAGCCTTGCTCTAAAATACCCCTGACAAAATAGTCACAGAGAAATATATAGATCTAGGAGCTTCACAATGCATCCATTTTCAAAATGAGCCAATGCAAGCTATCATGGAAATTCAGGAGTTTATGCTGTGGCATGTCTTGCTGGAGCCATTTTGCTGCTGTCTTGTAAATCTTAAAAGCAACAGTAACAAATTGATTCTATTACATTTGAAATGTTAAAAAAATTAATTGTCCTCTGGTTAGAATAATTGATCATTAAATATAGTGTTTTTATTTGTCCTTAAGCATTGATTCTTGCATATCACATATGAGGTCTTTCAAATACAAACTCCAACAACTTCAAATATTGAAAGTCCCAAACCATATAGGATACCTGACAACCTTACTCCAATAACAGACTTTTTTTCTTCTTTCCTGTACCTCATTTACAGAAATCTGAGCTGGTAGACAAAACTGTAATCCCTTACTTCTGCTTAAAATATCCACTAACTTTCTGCATTTGGTATGTTTAATGGGCATATTTTTCATAATTCAACTCTTTACATGTTTTATCATTAAACATGATGGACAAACTCATGTGTATAATGTATTCACTGTATATCACACCTGTCATTTTACAACATAGAATACCTTGTTGGCTGTGTAAGAGACCTTGTTACATTAGGAACCTTCCAGTGCTGAGAAACTGCAACTCATACGGCCCTCATTCAACTGGAAACCCCAGTATAAAATATTTACAGCATTAGTAATTTAAATGCAAAAATATCTTTGTTAGCATACACATTTAAGTGAAGTCAGTTAATACAATTTAGTTTTACAGTTGCTGCAGATTCTAATAAATCTAAATGATGTATCTTATAAGCTATAGCTAATTATACTAATATAAGCAACCATACTTATGGTGGTATGCTTATCCAGCACACTATGCATGCCACTATCCTGCACAATGGGCCATAATGAAAGAATCTCTGACATGTTCTTTCAAGGTCACAGCTTATTCACATCCTTATACTGTTTGTTCTGGTACATGTATGTGTACCATAATGCACCGATGGTAACGTATATGGAGGCTGCAACAGCTATCCTCACTTCAAGTTATGAGCTTTTATACAAGTACATTAGGCTTTAAACAATAATAAAGACTTTGAAAACTGCAATTGAAAATATGGCACAAAAACTAGGGTTGTGGAGTGCCAGACAGGCAGTAGCTGTATTTATTTAGAAAAGGGTAAGTGTTTATATCACAGCTTGAATCACACTTCATGTTGTCACCATTCAACTTCTTCAGTCATGCTTGTGTGCTCTTTAGAGGACCTTCGCCCTTGGCAGATGTCAGCTGCTTTTTTGTTCTTCTATCTGAATCTATGGAAGTAAACAATATCAGTCATATGTTACAGTTTCATATAGATAAAGCTTCTACAGAAGCTAGGAACAGTAATTTATAAGGGCAGTTTAATAAGTACCTATATTTCAAAATAGATGGTGCTACTAAGATAAGTTAAGGTTACCTTCATGAACTGTCATTTGCTACACATCATCAAAACAATTTGTACTGATTCATAGGTCAGTTTGGATTTGGCAGGAATTTCAGTTAGTTGTTCAGTGTGCATTTGTTTTCACTAAAATAGAAAAAGTGCAATGATTTGCTTTTACTTTTGCATGTGAAAGCTTGCAAGGACATAAAAACAAAATTCTATGCTATTTATGGGGACCATTCACCATCTATGGCAACAAATATTGGTACAATGACTTTAAACATGGTTGAACATCAAATTTTGATGAGGAGCAACACTTGGACGCCCAGCAAATGTGCTTACCAAGGAAATATTTGAAAAAGTCCACAACATGATTCTCCTTGATCATCAAAAGAAAGATTGAAAAGTAGCAGAGGCCATAGGTGTGTTGACAGGGAAGGCAATTTATATTTTTTATAAGTTGGAGATGAAAAAATTGTCAGCCTGATAGGGGTCACAATTGCTTACAGTCGACAACATCTTTAAAGCTGTGTTTGGAGCTATTATGTAAAATCAAGGGCTTTTTGTGTCCAATTGTCACTATCAATGAGACTCGGATTCATCATTATACTCCGGAAACCAAGCAACAATAAAAAAAAAGAGTTGGTTCTGGAATATGCTCCTGTTTACTAAACACAGAGTTTCTTTAAATTTGTTAAGAGATCTAACCTGCCCCTGAAAACTGTTTGGCAAAGATGATTCCATCAGCCAGAAAATTGATGGTGATTTTATGGAAAGGGCGTCATACTGATTGACTTCCTTGAAAAAGGAAAATTGATATTGGACAGTACTAGAGTGAGTTATTGGCTCAATTCAATAAGAAGTTGAAGGAGAAATGGCACCAATTGGTAAAGAAGAAAGCACTGTTTCATCACAACAACACATATTCATCCAGAGTTTGTTGCTGCCAAACTGCATGAATTGCATTATGAATTGCTGTCGCAAACCCCCCCCCCCCCCCATATTCACCCAACTTGGCTCCCTACAATTTCTTTTTGTTCTCAAACATGAAGAAATGGCTAAGTGGAATACAATTTAGATTGAATGAGGAGTTCATCATTGATACAGAGGTGTATTTTGCAGAGCCTGATTTTTTTGGAGAGGGTTAAAAATTGGCAGGAATTTGGGAGAAGTAATATCCCTTAAAGGGAACTATGTTGAAAAATAAATAATTTGTGTTTGAAAAATATGGAGTCTTCATTCCTAATTCAGCAGTACATACTCATTGAACTGCCCCTGTATGGTTTAACTACCTTAAATTATTACATGCAACACATTTAGATTTGGTAAAAGCAAACATGTAGCAAATTTAATTCTTTGCATTATATTATGCGATGCATTATAGTAATAGCTTGCTGATTTTGTTTTCATGCATGAGAGTCCCTACATAATTTTCTGGATTGCAAGGAACTACAAAGAATACAAATTTACTGAAGAGCACATTGTTTTATTGTAATTTTTTTATATAAAATTACTCTTTAAAATATGTCTTTTGAAAAATTGTGCAAATATTTTCAAACCTTTACTTCTATAAGTATCAAACCATAACTATCAAACTATTAACATTCAGAAGCTTTCTTACCTCACTTAAAATTGCCCAATTATCACTCTCACTATGAACGCTCAGCCTTAATATCCTTATTGGACCCAGTTTTGAGTCAACTGAACCTTCTGCTATTCCCATACTGTCAAATTTCCCTATAGATAATGCAAAGCAAATTAGAAGGATATTTATACACTGATAGGTACAATATACAAGCATGTAAAAATCATAACACCATTTTTTAAATTAGACAATATTAAACAATTAGTTTTTCTTTGACTAAAATGTAGAGCAACATTTAATTAATACATTACTAAGAATGCTATCCTGTTCATTATGCCAGGTTCCTGGATGCTTCACATATAGTTAGTCCTATATAATTATTTCCCCCATCTAAATTTTTTGTGTAGCACTTTTTTCATGTTAGCAATGAATCAACATTCTACATAAATTGTGAAATTGTAACTTTTTAAATGCATAGGGAATAAATATGTTTCTTTGAATGATAAGTAGGAGATAAATTTTTACTGATGCTGCTTTCCCATCTCAGCTCGTTTGATTGTTTTACTTTAGTTACTTACAGGAATTTGTACTAACATTTCTTTGCATGAAAGAAACATTCAGAAACCTCCCACCTTTTATTTTTTCAATATTTTTAATATAATCTTTTTAATATTTATATCCAAAAGAGAATGAAAGAAATGAGTAATATGTTGTTAGATGATTTTGGGGTCCACAGAGCTTAGAGCTACCTGATCTCTTCAAAGGATAAAGGAAAACCCCAGAAAACCCTAATCCAGATGACTCTCCCTAACCAAAATTTGAATCTGGATCTCCAATCGTATGAGGCATACATGCTAACCCTCCACCAAAGTGATAATCTAGATTTTCTGGTCTTTCTTTAAAGTTCTGTGCCATGTACAGTAACTTGTAATGATGCAAAATAGTGACATGAAATTACTTTCTTACACTGAACATTATAAATTCATCAGTATAGAATTAAATAACCTCATGTTTGCATTGTAGTTACATGTACAATCAAATATAATTCCTTTGAAATGGTGTCAACATTTTATTGTCCTCTGCATCTCATAAATCACTTACTATGCACAGTGCATCCTACTTATTCTGATTAAGTAAATGATTAAAGGAATTATATTACAATAAAATGAAATAGAAGTATTCTTATGGAAAAGCTACAATGCTCTCAGAATATCATATATTTCAAAACCACCTACCAACAACCACATAACCATCTACAGTTGAGTTCCAGTCTAGTTTACTCCAACCACTTTGACTAGATTCTGGTAGAACTTCTACCGAGGTATTATAAAACCGATCAGAAGGATGCTCTGCATTTCCACTCCGGAACAAATAGCTGTAAGTAGGAAAACAATTATTTAGTTGATGGATCAGCAAGAAAGATATTAAAAAAGTTGCTGAGTCTGCATACATTTAATGTTCAATATCAATTTCAGTTCAAAAATGATTAGATCAATAAATATGGATTTTATATTTGACTATAGTTTCTATCAGGAATGATGGTAGTAAATAAAGTTACTATGCAGCCAGTTATAAGGTGGGTGAAAAGGAGTGATCACCGGTATGAACTACATAACCCATTATTTTGTTGTTAAATGTTAATCCACTGTATAATTACATATCTTAGCTTATTCTTTATTGCTGTATCAAACTTCAGAGTTAGAATACCAAAAGTGTCTCCACAAATAAAGTATGAAAAATGCTACTACTAAACTAGTAAGAAGCATGCAACTATTGCATGATTAAAACTTGGCATATACCTATTTTGTTTCTTTGTTTAACCCTAGGTTCTCTGTGTATGTGTGTTTGGAGGGGGGGAGGGAGGAGGAGAGTATGTGTGTGTGTATCTGTGAAAAACAGGAAAAGCCCATTGAATTTCAAACTTATATTTAAGTTTGCATCTTCTAAGGAAGCAACATGATTTACAAGAAAATCCCTTATACCAAATTACCCTTTTTTATGGAGCATTTTTTGAAAATTTTGAAAATGGTTCTAACGATTTTGATGAAAATACCATATGCTTATGATATTTTCATCACAAACAAGTGTATATCTTAAATTTTCTGGGAATAACATCTGAAGCCCTCTTCATTCTAGATGACATTTACATAAATAGTTTAAGAGATAGACAAAAGCTTATGTTAAAGCCAGAACTTAGTTGAATACATTTTTTTGTATGTGTGTTAGGAGTTAACTATTTCCAAGATATTTCTTATTATTGGTTAAATTTTTAATTACTTATAGTTTTCTCAAATCAGAAGTTGTCTATTTTACTTCTCCTGGTGATGCCTAGAGAAAAATTGAATTTTAAAGCTTCTCACTCTTATAAGATTTGACTATCACTTTAATCTATTGTATTCCATTATTCCCCTTGAATCTACAAGAAATATGTATAAAGTCATTTCTTCAAATGTTTATCTTCATTGACATAAAGTAGATAGAAGAATAAACTTTTGTAAAAGTAGTATGTTGAAGAGTAGGTAGAAAAAGTCAGATAAATTTAACACATCAGAATTCCTTTTGAAGCAAGAACTTTTATAAAGCTTTTCACATGCTACACTTTCATTATTTTTGTCTTTGGCAGTTTTACACATGTTAACTTAAGTACTGGTATTAACCAATAACATTGCATGAGCATTACAATTACTAACCACTCCTGACATTTTCTAACCCACATGCACTAACTCGCAACCAATTAAACCCAAACTAGATACATTGCTCTTTTGCATGTCCTACAACCATGACCATTTACACACACCTCATACTGAACCTGCATGATCATCCAGCATGAATGAACAGCAGCCATAACAGCATAAAAACACCTTATTCACCTGTACACTCCCCTATTTGCTACTCAGGAACCACACATACAACATACATGATTCATGGCTGCATGACAAACCCAACACCAATTGTTAGAGCGTTTACTGTGGGATCTGACAAACTAACCTATGAATCTTCCTCACCTAACCTCACATCCTTTGCATGTTTGTATTAACAGCATTAATTTAAGGCAGGCAATGCAGAGTACATGCCGCAGAATGCATACCACAGAATGTTGGGCGAGGGGCCTACTCTTTGGCCTCTTAAGGAAGAATTAAAAATAAAAATCATTAACACAAGGTCTAATAACATTGGCCACCATGGTGTAGTGGATATCATGCTAGCCTCTACCACCTAGGGTTGCGGGTTCAAACCCAGCAGAGGGTTGTGGATTTTTTCGGACATAAAAGTCCTTAGCATGGCTTCCTTTAGAAGGGAAGTAAAGCTGCTGGGCCTGTGCAATGTTTATTTGCATGTGAAAGAATCCATTCTTGAAAGAAAAGGTCCCTGGGCTAAATTCAACAGGTTTCACATATGCAAATTGTAATTTAATCTTATAATGCTATCTATGGATGATGAGTTGACCCCTCATTACCATGTGACATATTGGTAAACTCACACATTAAAAATCCCCTGAACAAGAAAACATTTAAAAGTAGCCCAATATATGCTGACATGGTGTGATGGAACATTAACGTAACTAATAACCTTAATGTTTGAGGTTTTTATGTAACTTTTGCTTTAATGTTAACTCATAGTTTATATTCTTATGCTTTATTTTGTTTGGAAAATATTAGTTCTGAAGTGCTAGATGATGAAGATCATAAATTAATAAAGGTATATTAAATTTGGTACCAAATATAGTGAGTGACTTTATTGCTATCTGTTTCCCACATTGGTGAAAAGATTACTTATTTCATTGCAAAATGAAATATTGCTTGTTTAACGACAACAATAATAATATAATAATAATGTAATTATTATTGGCAATAATAATAATCAATCATTATTAGAAACCAAATTGAGTGCATAAAATATATTTAACACAAACATTTTTAAAAACTGAAAATAGAATAGTCTTAAAAAATCTTGTGTGTTCCATTAACATCACTTTCTCTACCTGTTCCACAACAAACTAGCCTTATAAAAGATTATTCTCTATCTACTTTATGCTAATCAGATAGTTCCAGAAATTCTCTTATTACTTGCTTCTTTGTAAATAGGATAAAGCAATGATCAATCCAAAAGCTAGTTGCTATGTGAAACAATTTAAATTAAATTCTCTTTGTGTGGCCAGGCATAAAACAAAAGAGAGATGAACAAAAGATAACTTGAACCTGTTTGAGAAAAGCTTAAGTAATTTAAAAATTCAAACCATTGACAAGGAATATCTCGGAAATAGTTAACTCTGCAACAAAAACTGTACATAACATAAATTGTGTGTTTTAATGAGATCTATATTTTTGTATAGTAACTTTCTTGTGATTTACCAGTTATGCAAAAGTCATTTATAATGAAGAGCACTTCCGAAGAAATTCAGGATACATATACATTTTATTTGCCACGAAAACACCTTTAATATTCGCCATTTTAATTAAAATCGTTAGAGTCATTTTTACAAAATTGAACATTTCATTGAAATGTTCCATGCAAAGGGATTTTGGGGAGGGGGGAGTTTTCTGAAAATCTTTATGTCGCATCTTTGAAAAATACTGAACTTTAAATACTAAGTTTGGTATTTAATCAACTTTTCATTTTTGAACTATGCTGTTCACAGACACACACATTGACCTTTTTCTAAAAATGCTTTTATTTGTAGCCAGGGGTCCTCAAAACAAGTATTTCCTGTGAAATCTCAGAATCAAATTTTTGGGTGGATTACAATACCTTCTCTCCCTACTATGTGCATTATAGTATGTGCTGGAGAAAGTAATACATAGCAACTAGAGAAAATTAATTTAAAGAAGCAATGTTTACAGTTTACACTTTATTAAGAGAATTGTGGAATTTAGTAAATTTAATATATAGTGTATGGAATTGGTATATTGGTATTTCTATGTTGATCTGTCATGTAAAACATATTTTTAAGTGGGAAATAATGTCTATGTCAATGCTTATCATTAATGTATATGCCTATTTTGAATTTATTGTAGTATCTGTTTGCCTGTCCATTTCATATTATTTGTGCCTATTGTGCCGAGCTCTAGACATAATAATGATACTGCCGAATTTTTGCTGCTGTGCAAGCATCTTTATTCTTGATGGAGACTCGTAATGTCACTGAACAGCTGTATAGTATGGACACCTAACATAACCTATGATAATTGATTTATCAAATATTAAAGAAATAAGGTACAGTATATGCTGAAATATAATCCAAACATCCTTTTTATAATTAACATCTATTTTATAATGTCTTACTGTTTAATTAATATTGGAGTTGCAAATTTGAAGACTAAGTGATCCCCTGGTTGAGGCAGGAGACCCCAGAAAAATGTTTCTCCCAAATAGGCCTTATTTAAGCTGTACTGCTTGTAATGCTTGATTGCAGACTCGACTGTAGCTTCTGGATTTTTATGTGGGAAAAATAGTGTCACCTTTCCAAACTGTTTATCCTGAAACAAAAATGATTCACATTAATTTATCATCATTTAATGAAACAATGATGTATGAGATATGAAAAGAATGTATAAATTATTTGCTGTGGGGTTAAGATATTTGAACATATTTTCAAAGCTCCAACATGAGCACATTTATACTTTATGACAAACTTTTCCATATGCATACATTAGGTTTAGAGGTATTATTTTGATTGTTAACAACACTATCAATTGCCAGGATCATATCAGTGCTGCTGGGTACCAGAAGTTTGTCCCGTAGGTGTTTTGTAACATGCCAGTAAATCTTCTATCATGGAGCTGTCCCTTTTAAGCACACTTAAAACCATTGACTGAGTTAGATTTGAACCCACAACCTTGAGTTTAGGAGGCCAACACCTACCAATTGAGCTACCTACTGACTGATTTAGAGGTAGGTATATACTTCAGATTGAAGTTCTGCGTTGCTTCTTAATCTTTGATCATTTATATTTGATCATTATATGCCTATATAATAATAATTTATTTGAGTCCTCAGTTCAATATAATGGCGGTAACCTCTTGTGGCCAAGGCCATTATCTGGGTACAACACCAACATCCATTTGACATATGCAGTGGAACCCCCTAATCTAAATTAATTGAGGATATAGAAGGAAGCAGTAAACAAGAAGACCAACCAGAGCAGGATCAGAGGGAGCCCTCGACAAACATCGGGAAGCAGCCAACAAGAACTCACGGAAAAAAGAGGAAAGTGAAAATCCTTGCAGACAGCCATGGAAGAGGTCTAAGCGCTTTTCTAACTGAAAGACGACCAGATCTAAGTGTTGAAAGTGTAGTGCGGTCAGGTGCACCAATTAAAGAAGTGCTAAAAATGTATGAAAGTGAATATGCTAACCTAACCTCAAATGACTATGTGGTAATTCTCGGAGGTACAACGACGTCTCAAGAAATGAGAGTAATAAGTGGTAAATTATTTAGTGAAACTTAATCGTACCAATGTGATTGTGACTAACATACCAAATAGGTATGATCTAGACAATAATTCAGTAAGGAAGTGAAAAAGTGCAATATAAGCATTAAAAAAACTGTAAGTGTTTTCAAAGATGTAAATTTACTGGACAAGTGAGATGGGTAGAGAATCTCATACCAAACATAGTCTACATCTAAAAAGAAGAGGCAAATACAAACTAGTAGAGAAATTAATAAACGTAATATGTAATAGGACCCCTAAACAGGCAATTCCTCTTGGCTTTGGGACTCTGAAAGAAGTAGGTGTGAACACTAACTCAATAACACTCCGTAAGGCTCCTGTAGAGATCGCTATAGATGTGAAAACAGCTCCGGTTTTTTTAGGTTAAATGATATAGATGTAATGTATTGTAACAAAGAAAATATCAAGCCTGTTTCTCACAAACCATGCAATAACACGGATATTAAAATAGGGTACATTAATGTTCAAGGCATGCAGAATAAGCTTTTACTAATAAATGAATTTGCAGTTGAAAATTCTTTAGATTTTCTCTGCCTAAGTGAGCATTGGTGCAATAATAATAAGCTAGATGATTATAAGTTAGTAGGTAGTTATAACAGACAACATCAGAGGGATTGCAATATATACCACTAAATCTCTCAGTCCATATTGTAGCATACCTACTTCAATTTGAGTCATTGTGCAATGAGCTAGTTTTTGAAGCAACAGGAATTCTGGTCCAAGAGTTGAAGTTAATTATGATAGTATTATACAGATCTCCCAAGGGAAATCCTAACATTTTCCTTGAAAAACTTGCAGACCTCTTTAATTCTCTCTTAATCCCAAAATGGAAACATTTCGATGTTGTTATTGGAGGTGATCTAAACACAGATTTTGATGTAATGGTAGACAAAAAGTGTAAAAGATTTTAAAAGTCTCCTTAGACAAGTGGATTTCAAATATACTAACACCAAACCTACTAGAGCATAGCCACTTTCCCACATTCAGACCATGACGCAGTCGGGCTCACAATAAAAGATTTCTTACAATCAACCAACAGGTATTGGAGACGAAAACAAAAATCATCATCACAAGGCCAATAACAGATAGCAATATTTCAAACTTTAGAATGTTGTTATGTAGTACACAATGGGACAACTTACTATATGAATCACAACTTGCAAACATAATGTCAGCTGATGAAATCTTTGAAAGATTTTTCACTACCTTGAAGAACACATTTGAAAAGTGTATACCCGAGAGAAGGTGTACTGTTAAACTTAACCTAACCCACAGAGAAAAGCAGAAATAAATCATCAAACACTTGGTATACTCCCCAACTAGCCGACCTTAAAAGGAAAACATTGCTATATTTAGATTTATTTAGGAAAGGGACGATGGACAGGGCCAAGCAAATGCTATGTTACAGCAAGAAATGTATATAAAGCTGCCATAGATGAAGCGAAAAGGCTTCATAACTTTAAAAGTATAGAATTCATCAAGTAACAAATGTAGGAAAGCATGGAATCTCATCAATTCTTTGGCTAAAAATCACAAAGACGACACTATAGAAATCACCCCTGATGACTTTAATAAATTTTTCATTGGATCAGTTGAAGAAATTAGAGCCAAAATCATGCATCCGCATAACATAGCAATAGAGTTAATAAAAGAAAATAAGGAAAGTCATGACTCGGAGTTTGCATTCTTGCTGGTAACCCCAGAAACGGTAATAAGAACAGCAATCAGACTTAAACCATCAGATAGCACTGATATCTATGGTTTCTCTAATAATTTACTAAAAAAAATTATAGACTGTATTAAAGAACCTCTTACTTTCTGTTTAAACAAATGCCTGGTTGAGGGAGAATTGTCTCGAGTTATTCCAATCTATAAAAAGGGAGACACACATCAAACACCCAATTACCGTCCAATATCTCTTGTACCCATTTTTTCAAAGGTGCTTGAATCTATAATGTATATCCAACTATATAATTATTTTGAAACAAATAACATTATCACCAAATCACAATTTGGATTCCAGAAACGGAAATCAACCTGCGACGCAATAGTTTCATTAACTAAAGAAGTACTTGCTGCATTTGAACAAAAAAATTGTGCACAGGCCACTTTCTGCGACTTAAGTAAGGCATTTGACTGCGTAGACCGCAACTACCTACTTAATAAACTAATTTTCTATGGATTAAAAAGTCCTGCAATTGAACTACTTAGATCATACCTAGTTAAGCGGAAACAGATGGTTTGTATAGGGAATGAGAAATCTAAAATTGCAGAAACTAAATATGGCGTCCCACAGGGTTCAATTCTCGGACCTCTGTTGTTTTTATTAATGATCAATGATTTACCATCGTATGCAGACTCACAAAACATCCTGTATGCTGACGACACAACTTTTTTTAACATGAATAAAGGTCTACAGATGCTTAAATCGACAGCAGAAATCACATTGAAAAAGCTGATAAATGGTTCAAAGCCAATGGCTTCTTACTTAATGAATAAAAGACGCAACACATGCTTTTTAATTGTAGAGAATGTTATATTACTAATGACTCGGTTAATGTAAAATTCTTAGGGGTTATAATAGACAATAAACTATCCTGGACACCTCATATAGATTATATAGCATCCAAACTATCAAGAGTTATCCATTTGATTAGAAAACTGAAAATGCATATACCAGAGGTATATATTAGATCTGCATACTTTGCGTTTTTCCACAGTATTGTAACATATGGCATTTTACTTTGGGGTAACAGTACTCGTGTTAATGAAATTCTTACAATGTCTGATGAATCAAAACTAGCTCATTGTAAGCCATTATTTGTGAAATTAGGAATTTTGACTGTAATTAATCTATACATCTATACAGTGTTATTGTTTATTAAAGGACAAGTATCCGAATTACAAAACAGACAAGACATTCACGCCTATAATACCAGAATATGTGAACAAATTGATGTTCCATATTGTAGATTGACAAAAACTCAGAAGAGTTATGAAGTTATATAAGTTATCAACAGAGTTATGACAAAGTTCCATACTTAGCTTTAAGAATAAGTTGTATGACTGGCTTGTCACCAATCCTATTTATTCACTACAAGAATTTTTTGATAAACAAGTAGGTACATCTTGGTACCAATAATAATGTGATTGTAATTTTGTAAATAATCTGTATTATAATATCTGACATCTATTGCTGTAAAGTTTAATGACAGTAAAATTATTCTATTCTATTCTTCAGATTATCTGAGAAAAAAAAAAAAGGATACAAATACAGCTATAGGATTAGCAGCTACATGGTAAGTGTAGCAATGTAAGGAAAAGATAACATTGCAATTACTTTGCACAACATAACGACAATGTATTCTTCTGACCTGTTAACACTGCCGATCAGATACGATAGTGGCAGCACCTAGTTCAGTTTGTTTTGCTATTGTTAGCAGTTATTCTACATAAATTAATCTATGTTTTTCATTCATAAATTTACACAAAAACAGGTGCTTGTTTGTGCTATACAATGCAGACAATCAATCATATGAAAACATAGTTCCTGTACATTTAAAGAAAAACTGGAAGTGTTTAAGAACCTTGACAATGGGAAAAGTGCTACAAGATTGGCTATTGAATTTGGTATTGAACTCCAGTGACTAGAAAACAAATCGGTGGAAATTGAGAGCTTCTGAAGCACAACTACAAGTGAAAAAAAACAAAACAACAACATTGGAACAATGCCACAACTCCATTGTGTTGTCGTTGTGTAATAAAATCGGAACATTATATTTTATCTTTGGTGCATGAGCAGTAATATTAGGAACATCTTTAAGAATTTTAATTTGAACCGAATTAGGACAACCTCATTGGAATAAATTGTAATTTTTGTAAGTAATTTTTTTAGTTAGGTAGGCTTAGATAAAGTAACTTTGTGTTTTATTTAGATTAGCAGCCCATTGATTCGAGAAAAGGCATTACAACTGAGCAAGCTTTCAACATTTATTGTCAGGATGGGATGGTTGGTTAGACCAGTGGAAAAATAGACACAGGATAGGCAATTAACAATATGTGGAGAAAAATTATCAGCCGGTTACCACCACAGTTCTTAAGTGAGCTTGAGACTTGATTTCATTGTGGAATTACTCAACACAACTAATTTATAATGCAGACAAAACTGGACTGAATTTCAAAGCACTTCCTACTAAAAGCCTTGCTTCAAAAGAAGAGTGAAATGAAAAGAAAAAGCTTGGATGTAGATCTGTTCTTACAACTCTTTTGTTGGCCCTATCATTATGGAGCAAAGTATATCCATTCATTACAGTATGCGTTGATGGATGGGCAGAATTTAGCCTTGTTTCAGATATATAAGTTCAATGCTTGCTTTGGCATGTATACTTATATATTAGAGAGAGTATTATTTGTGATAAAGAATGGATTTACATCCCAAATAATGAAAATGTACATACACATTATACCAGAAATACAAAGGACATTCCTTAACCTCTATCAAAACTAAAAGCTGTAAAAATGGAGTACTACACTCCTGTATAGTGATATATAATCCCTTCCTAATGTCATAAAACATACAGAAAACTATATTGCCTTTAAAAGCAGAACAAAAGTCTGTCTTGCAGGAGCACACTGTTATACTGTAAAGAAATATTTAGAACTTAATAAATGTCCATCACTGTATTAACTTAGCTATATTGTATTATATCCTTCTTTCTTATATTTATTCATTATATATGGTAAATATATTGATCTCTAACTCTGTTTTACTATAATATATACATTTAATTATTGACGTATTCTACATCAAAATACCATGTGCGGAATTGATTTTAAAGGATTAATAAAGTCTTGTCTTATCTATTTTACATTTCCCTTTCTTTTATTTACAGTTATTCAAACAGTTACTTTATAAAAATTGCTTTCTTACTGTCATTATCATGACATCTGTTTCATGTAACATAAATTATGTGCTTTAGAAACACATAATATCTTATATGAAATAACTTTTCAAAAAGTTAGTACCTAACAAAAATAAACATTTTTATTTAATAATAAATGAAGGATACGACAGGCCTGTAAATTTAATGGCTTTAATCTCACCTACTAGATACAGTGAACACTAAAACAGACCGTTAGCAATAACATTACCTTCAATTTCTGAACTTTTCCTTTTAAAGATGAATGAGTGCCAATATGCTGGAATAATGAAGGCTTGTAATGGATCCACAGTTGGGACTTTGCCTTCTTGCAGTGCTTCTGTAAATCAGAGAAGCTAGTTTTAGTACCATTGTACAATTATAACATGCACCAATACTGAAAGAATTCCCCGATGCATTGTAGTACACTTGTCTAATAAAAACAAATGGTTTTCAATATTTTTATAATTTGTCTTCATTCTCACACATAAACTCTTCTAAACTTTTGCACACTGAAACAGAGAGTATATTTTTAGTTTCCTGATCACTTGTACTTTGTTGATTAGACCAAGAAACCAGTTTCTTGCACAAAGTCTTAACAAATAATGCTGTAAGATGAAGTTGTTAAAACTGAACAAACTTCATAATGCTTTAAACTCATGCATTGTTGGGATATTGCACAAAGTAAAATGAAAAATAACAATTAGATTAAAGTTTATCTCAAATTATAAATTTTTAAAAGTACTATTCAAAAGGCTAATGAAGGCATACAGTACAGAAAATTTACACTCGTAGTCTTGTTCTACAGGCCATGAAAGCAGAATGTCCAACTCAATTTGTCTATAAGGGAAGGCTGAAAGTCATGGTGGGCAAAGTTTACCTGTGTTGACATCTATTACTTATCTGCAAATGATTTACAAATGGTTGTTGCCTGGACTCTATAGTTTAAGCATACACAGTACTGCCATAAGTTCTGTCAGTATTTTCAATGCATATACTACTAAATAAAACTATGCAAAATAAGAACTGAAGCTTTCCTGGCAACGTGTTAATTCAAAATCTTCTCGGGCTTCTAGCCAGGTAAAAACTTGGCTTGACACCAACGTTTCGAAGAAGTGCATCTTCCTCGTCTTCAGGGTGAACTGATGGTTTATAAATACCAGTCTCCGCAAGCTCAAACCATCAGTTCACCCTGAAGACGAGGAAGATGCACTTCTTTGAAACGTTGGTGTCAAGCCAAGTTTTTACCTGGCTAGAAGCCCGAGAAGATTTTGAATTAAAACTATGCAAATCCATTAATATACAAATATTCTGAAAGAACACAAAAAATGCTACAAGATGAGCATACTCTCATTCAAAATGATCGTCATGTGTGGCAACGCAGAGGCGAAGACATTTAAGCCACTCATCAATAGCTCCATGAATCATGTCCAGTGGAATTTTCTTGACAGCTGAAGTGATTGATCTTTATAGCACCTCAATATTGCAGTGCCTCTTTTGACATGTTATGGCCTCGAACTCCTGCCACATAGAAGAATCCAATGGATTTAGGTCTAGACTTCCACTAGACCAGTCAGCATCAGTGATGAACAATAGGACATTGGTTGCTAACCAATAGTTTTGGCTTTGTGTTTTTGTTCACTCCATATGTCATTAACAAAGTCTGGGATTGAACCTGGCACATCTCCTTTAATTTTTCAGTTAGCAAATGCCTTGTGTATCTTTTATATGCACTAACACGTAAATCATCTTTCAAAATTCATGACAATGTTCATGAAGAGATGTTCATTTCATGAGACAAATTTGTTTGTTTATGCTAAGAAAGGATTGGCAATTTCTTTTGTTCATACACACCTTGGATGGCCAGATCTGATGTAATCAACAGTTGCACCCATTTTTTTAAACCCTGCTATTGTTCGAAACACAAATTGTTCATTGATGCCAAGAGGTTTCAGTGTTGAAAAAATTTCCTTAGGTCACTTTTCACATCAAAATAATGCCAATGCAGTGATACAATTTTCGTACACTTCCCACTGCATCTTTCTCTCTTTCTTTTAGTGGCAACCTGCAAACCAGTGGCTAGGGGAGTAGTAAAGATGTTGCATTGCCATGCTTCTTTATTCACAATTTCCATACTACAGTGTGTTTAAATTTTGCTGACAGAACTTATGGTGGTGCTATATATATGACACTATGGCTTCAACATGATAGCATACAAGCTTATGTTTCCATCTGTGTGCAACTGTGGCTTAATAAATGTTTCCTAATTAAGTAAATTGGTTGGGGATTCAGAAATATTTCTTTACCTTTGTCATGGTCACCATGAAGCACAGATAGTTGCCATGCTAGACAATTCTATTTGGAGTATCATAAAGCAGGATATTCACAAAAGGCATTACATACCAAAAATTAAAGAAAAATGCTGTTTGCGATGTCTTCTTGGCTGTGATGGCTCAAATATTATACAACAGTGGCGGTTTGTGGGTGAAAAACCAGGTGAAGAGGCAATATGAAATATGTATCTCAGCTATTGGGATATATGAAAATTCCTATATATTTTTCATTGGGGGTTAAAAATTCTTGAAGTAGAAACTGATCAAATATTGATTTTACATATTACTGCAATACAAAAAATATCACCTGAAATCCATGCAATTGTACATGTTATTGAATGCTGTTGCCATTGTACATACATTTTGCATACTGGGCAACTTTTGAAAGGAAGGAAATTTGAAATAAGTTAATAAATTCAAGATCTTCTCGGGCTTCTAGCCAGGTAAAAACTTGGCTTGACACCAACGTTTCGAAGAAGTGCATCTTCCTCGTCTTCAGGGTGAACTGATGGTTTGAGCTTGCGGAGACTGGTATTTATAAGAGCTGGGATGAAGCTAACATCTGATTGGTTCGCGAGATCAATAGTTCTTATTTATCTCGCGAACCAATCAGATGTTAGCTTCATCCCAGCTCTTATAAATACCAGTCTCCGCAAGCTCAAACCATCAGTTCACCCTGAAGACGAGGAAGATGCACTTCTTCGAAACGTTGGTGTCAAGCCAAGTTTTTACCTGGCTAGAAGCCCGAGAAGATCTTGAATTAACACGTCGCCAGGAAAGCTATAGTTCTTATTTTAAGTTAATAAATATTCAGATTTTATTGACATTGAATTATTGACAAAAAGAACAAATTTTTCTTATCCCACTTTTTGATATGTATAATCAAACAACTTTATCAATAAATACATTAACAGGAATTTTTAATTACATCGAGGTATTGTCCCCTACTCATACTAGAAACATTAAATAAAATATAATAGAATTATTTAAATTGAACCAAGAAAAATTACACATATTAATGTTCTTTTAAATAAAATTCTAAAATATTCACTCAAAAAAATAAGAGTACCATACTAAACCTTAAACCCAGAAACTAATTCAGCAAAATCAAAAGAATTCCAATTAGTTTCAGGAAGACATGATATACCTTCATAATTCTACCTTTTGAACAGCATTTAAGATTAAGAAAAAACATACTTCAGATCAACATAGACATACTATGCACAGCAATATATTTTAGATTTTAAGGTTAGACAGTTATTAAAAATAAAATATATATTGAGTAAATATGCTTGTTTATATAGTAATTAGATTTGCAAGACTCACCTGGTTTTTTGTTTTTTTTGTTTTTTTATTTACTGCAGAACCCTTTGCATTGTGGCCCCTCTATGCCAATTCTTGTTTGCTTAAAAATGAAGCAGTTTCAATTACAAGTTCAAAAAACAACCAATTTAAATGAAACTTTTCATTGTACTGAATAAACAGTAGCCTTGGATTTTCCTCTAGGGCATCAGCAATTGCAATGCTATTCTTTAAAATTCGTTGAACAGCAATTAGCATTTCAAATATTGTGCAGAATCTATGTTTATTCAGAGCACACATTATATTCTTAAAATCTGAGAATTTCTCTCTGTTCCAGATAGCAAGCAGCACCAGAAAAATAGTTTCTCTAAAAGGTACTTACTGTTGCACAGCCATTAAAATTTTGAAAACAGATACTTTTGAAAGTATCACAATAAGATCTCCCATTTGTTTACTTTCTCAGTTAATGTTAAATGGCATGCAAATGGTAGGTCACCCAGTCATCAAAATCTCTTTGGTCTCCATTGAGAAAGTGGTGTCTCCAATATTACAGATGGTGTCATTAATTGGATTCATTTCACTCACATTTCACACTAGAACTGCATGCATTTTTTCTTACAGCAGTATACAGCAACACTGAGGCTTGCCAACAATGGATTTCAGTAGCCTTTTGTGTGAGCAACCAGAGGGCGCTGGGAAATCCATAGTTCAAATCCTGGCTATGGCACTGAATTTTGAAGTCTGACTCTACCTTTCCAAACCTTGTCCTTCCTGTGGCTTGCGTGGAAAAAGCAATTACTTATAAACTTGTTCAATTCTTGTTTTGTTTTTAATATAACTATATTTGAAGCCTTTTAAAACATATGGTTGCATCATTTACACTATTTTAACTTTTTTCAAGTAGTCTGTATAATGATGGAGAAAATATGATGAGGAATAGTAGTATTTGCATATCTTATTCACAATAAACTATATTTGTAGTTGCAGATTGCCAACAAAAAGTTTTGACTACTTCAGAGCACATGGATTTTAGTGCTATATAATTAACAAAAGATTCACAAGTTACTAGGTCATTTAAGAGCTTTTTGGATTGTTTAAAATTAAAGGTATATGGCTAATCTTATTTAAAAACTCTCCCAATAGTTTCAGGCAAAAGATGTGTAGCAAGCTGTTCAGCAGAATATCACTTAACTAACACAGTTTGAAAAACATTAATGCCCTCTAGCTTGATAACAAGATATTTACAGTTACACACTCCCTAAAAGGAATACTCAAATAGAACCCCTTAATAATGCCTTAAAATTATTCTGTGTTATTCTGATTCACCTATATAACTGGTAATGATATAAAACAAAAAACAGCATGTGCAAATCTCATATAATGACCATTTTCAATTTTACAAATTTACAACTCAGTCAAAGTTTATATCTTAAGTATCATTAGAAGATAAGTTTCATATGAATTTTTAAGCATATTCTGTAAATATTCAGTGAGCGTGATACAAATTTGTTCAAAATTGTATGGAAATGAAGAAAGTCTGTAACAGAGAGCCCAAAAATATTTCAAGGTTACTTCTAACAGGTCATTTCTGTTAGACAAGGTCCTTCACTTTTCTAATAATGTATATTCTAGCGTTTCAAGTTGCAGAGGTATACAGAGTGTTAATGAACTACACCAAAATATTTTTAGAGAATAAGGAGGTGTCTTAAACAAGTAATTTGAGATAGGAGATCCCTGTTGTCTGTTCAAATTTGGAAGCTATGGATATTTCTAAAATACCAGTCTGCCCCTGGCTGATGACGATACAATTCAAGAAAATAAGAACAAAAATGAAGGGCATTGGAGAGTGTGTGTATTTTTCAGGTGTAATGCCTATGACATTAATGTTGAACAATAGGTATTTCTTTTCGAGCTGAAATCTCTCCCCAACCTTTTATTTTTTTTCTTCTTTATTTTTTGAGTAGACTATAATGCAGTATTACAAGTAGCTTAAGTTTGAATTTATGCATTTAAATTTCAGCTTATCTATTAATGCAATGATCTGCAATCCATACCAACAGAAAGTTGAATCATGCTTAATACTTTGATGCTGTGCTTCAAAATGGGAAGTGATTTAATAAGTGAAAGAAAGAAAGAAAGAAAGAAAGAAAGAAAGAAAAAAAAAAACCAAAGTCTTTATGCCAGTTTTATAGGAACTGCCTAAAATGGCGGCATGCATTCTCAATGCAAATTGGCAGTGGCAAAGAAACAATTGTGGCATTCTGTCCAAAATTTCTAAAGTGTGTCGAATAACCCCTATTTCCTGATTCACTGTAAATAAGCTGCATATCTACAAGTTCAGGGAAGGTGTACATGTTTTCCATATTGTCTCATAGACATTCTTCAGCATACAAATGAACCTCAGTGAGCAGAATCAAGGAAATGATGCTAGTATTATCACACAGACCACCAAAATTGCATCCTGAGTATACAAATTATAACATTTCTTCATATGGACTTAAAAGAAAAACAGTTAAATCCATGGCAGGAAACAAAACCCATGATCTTTGGTGTCATCAGCTTTTAGCATTGCACATCAAGCCACAGGAGCAATTAAATAAATACCTCTAGAGTAGGCTACACAACAGAAGAAGGAAGTTAATCCATGGACCACCTCTGTTTGACATATGAGAGAACTTTATGGCAGTAAATCTTGAAAGCACGAATAACGAATTGTTGAAAATTGACATTTCTAAACTTGCATATCAGTTTTAAAGTCATTCCAAGCCAGGTTTCCACCTGACTTTAATTTAACATTGATTTATCTGCATTTGAAACCAATTTGTTTAACACCTTATAACTATGTTATGTCCTATTTGAAATTACTTATGTCCGATATGTCTATAATCTCTTAAATTATTTCAGTGTAGTTCATTAACACCCAGTATATTACTATGTTTGAGAAATGCTTGGAAATTTCAAACAACTTTGATAGAACACATCCAGTATCTCAGCCTTGTCCCAAGCACCATTAACAGCCTTCTTTCGTGTAAAATTCAACTTTGGAAAAAATTAGGGTTGTTCTGAGCTGCTATTCAATTGTTGCTGCTACATGGTTTTGTTTTTATAGCAAATGCACAGCTTTGTATCATTTCATTACAGTTTTTCAGTTCGGTGAATGAATTTGGCTGTTGGATAAACTTTTATACATAGATTCACAACAGAGAAAACACAAAATATGCGCAGACAGTGCAGAGAGGTTGTTAACATACAAATTTACATCTCCTTGATTTATGTTGATATTAAAGTTATTACTAGGCATAAGAATTTCTAAGCGTTAAAACCAAGATGGAAAGAAATAAAGCTGAAAGGTAACTAGACTATAGGAAGGGACGTTGGCATCCTGCATTCCTCATATAGCCTTTTGGCATTTGCAAATAGAACTCCCAACAGTTTTTATCTGCCTATCAGTGATCCTTGGCCTCTGTTATTTGCATTTTTTGTGATGCTAATAGTTTGAGTGTTAACTTAAAGCCAACTGCTTAAGAATTCCTATGCCTGATTATTATTATATACAGGAAAGATGGAAGAAGTATTAGTTGTTTTTAAGTACTTATGTGTCTATAAATTAGATATTCATAAGGTGATACCAACACCATAAGCATAATTACATCTATACATCAAGTAATGCAAGACACATTTGTGAAAGAGAACTTCTAAATACATAAAAAGCTTTTCCAACACAGATTTAAGCATCCTAGTACTCCATAGGCTGTGTGTGCAGAAAGCTTGACAGTGAAACAAGTACATGGTTAAACCATGATGTGAACATAGAATGCAGTGAGGAGCACTGGAGAAGGTGACACTTAAGATGGGGCCGGTAAAGACTTACAAGATCCTTCTCCATGTTGCAGACCTTTGTGTGGATGAGGTGGTCCAACAGCCAGTCCACAGGTTTATCGTTGTAGTACATGATGAAGAACTGGACTAGCCATGGAAGTTCTACACACTTGAACATTTTCCCTAAACAGAGATATAGTTACCATCAACTTACACTATCTTTGTCGAGGCTGCATATCTTGTTCTGTATCAGGTGGTCCAATAGCCAATCCACTGGTTTATCATTGTAGAACATGAGGAAGAACTGGATAAGCCAAGGTAGCTCTACGCACTTGAACATTTTCCCTACACAAAAACAATGTCAAGATCTACAAACCATCTACTGGATTATTTCCTTTTATTAAAACTATGCAGATAAAGAGATTCTTACTTTCTTGTGAGATGCACTGTAAAAACTTAACCTGTATTTAAGCTGCAATTTTCTGATATATTATAAAAAGGCATAATTAGTCCAATATTTAAAAAAGGAGATTGGTAATTATAGACCTATAGCTTTAACATCCAAAATAGCCAAATTGTTCGAAAGGATTCTGCTGCTAAGATTAGATAACTATCTAAGTAAATACAATATATTACAGAACTTTCAACATGGGTTTAGAAAGGGGAGTTCTACTATTTCAGCTAATAATCAATCTATACATGACATAATTGGGAATCTAGAAAATAATGAGAAGGTCAGTGCATTATTCTTCAACTTGTCCAAGGCCTTCGACTGTGTCACCCATAATATTCTATTTAGTAAATTGGAAAACTACGGCATAAGAGGATTTTCCTTGAATTTAATTCATAGTTATCTGGTAGGAAGAAAGCAATTTACTGAAATATTCTACATAAAAGGAAGACACATACAAAAAATAAAATCAAATTTGGAAATTGAAGTATGGCTTACTGCAGGAGCAGTGTTGGTACCATTATTGTTTATTATTTATATCAATGATAGTCTGATTAGCAACTTGACTTGATGAGGGAAGGGTGCACACATATGAGTTACCTGCAGTGTTAAAATGTACAACAGTGAGATGTTTATATCAAATATTTGTTCTGCAGTAGACACAGAGGGAGAAGTCTAAAATTATTTCAATCTGAGTTGTTAGAATTTGATATATTATCAATTTCAATAATTATTTTGATCCATAAGTATTGGATATAACAACCTTATTACTATTACAAGGGCCATTTTTTTCTTCAACCTTCGATAGGCTATAAATAACAGATAAGTTCATAGAAAACAATTATTTTATTGCTAAAAGTTTTGTACACTAATGGTTGCTTTTCAACATAATCACCGAAAAGATTTAGACATTTATCGTACCTATGACCAAACTTTCCAGTACCCGCTTCAAAAAAATATTGCCGCCAATGATTTCAAATGAGCATTGGCATTGCACATCTCGTTAAAATAAGATTAGGTAATCTTATTACATGGAAAAAAGCCTGAGCACATTTTTACTTTCTCCATACGCACTATGTACATAGTGTATAGAGAAAGTATTGCACTCCACCAAAAATTCGATACCGAGATTTCACCGGAAATATATGTTTTAGGGTCCCCAATATCCAAAAAAAGCATTATCACAAAAAGGTCCGTGTGTGTGTGTATGTGTGTGTGTGTGTGTGTGTGTGCGCGTGTCCGTGTGTCTGTGAACACGATAACTCAAAAACGAAAAGTCGGTAAAATACCAAACTTGGTATTTAAGTTTAGTATCTTCCAGGGATGCGACACGAAGATTTTGAGAAAAATCCCCCCACCCCCAAATACCCTTTACATGGAAATTTTTTCGAAAATTTTGATTTTCTCAAAAATGGCTCTAACGATTTTGATTAAAATTTCGGATATTAAACATATTTACCTGACAAATGAACTGTATATCTTGAATTTTCTGGGAATAGCCTCTGAAGAGTAGTTTATTCTGGATGAATTTTACTAAATTTTGAATAACTGCTAAACCGTAAGAGATGGACAAAAACTTACTACACAAGAAATGTAGAGCACATTAAAACACACAATTTATGTTATGTACATTTTTTTCGTGGAGTTCGTCGTTTTTGTGACATTCCTTATTTTTGGTTTCTGCTATGAAAAACGTATACTTTTCTCATACTGGAACTTGTCAACTCCTATCCATATAAACAAAGGAACTTCATTGACATAGCAACCAGCTTTTGACTATCACTTTAACCTACGGTTGTCCCTTATTTCGCTTCTACTTACAAGGAAGCGAGTAATTAGACTATTTCTGCTATTTTTGTCTGATTAGCATAAAGTAAATAGAAGTATAAGCTTTTTAAGAATTACTTGTTGCAGGGATATGGAGAAAGTCATGTGAATGGTACACATCAGATTTTTTCTGTTAAAACCCTGCATCTAATAAACCAATTTGTATGTAATAACCCAGGGGAGCAGATTATATTATGCTAAAATATCTTATATGCCATATGCTTTTTGGCACCCTCTGTGGTCTATGGGTAACTTAAGAGTCTTTTGGTTCCCAAAGTCTCAAGTTCAAACCCACTGGAGGGGATGGATTTTGTCAGATGTAAAAATCCTTAGCACTGGCTACCATTAGAAGGGAAGTAAAATAGCTGGTCCCATGCGTTAATTTGCGGCATGTAAAAGACCTCAAACCTAATAAAGAGACCTTTGATTAAAATTAAGTGGTTTTTCATACTCAATATAGGATGGAATGCTGAAAACCCAGCAGTTAAAGAGTATCCAAATATAAAGCTCAGTTTCATTTTATGCTCTATGCTCTAAGTGTTAGTCAGCTTATCAGAGGCAGACTTGAGCTATTTAGCATATTTTTCTCATACAATTATTAAAAATGACAGAAAGAATGAAACAGCATACAAAAGGCAAGAGCTTTATTAAATATAATTCAATTTGTATTAAATACTATTGCGAAGGTACTAAATATATTTACTTTATTAATGAAACATGGATGTGAATTCAATGGCCAAGACTTGTTTTAAATTCTATTTCGATATAGCACTCTAAAGGATTAGAATGGTCTACGAATACTTTCTCTTCTTTTCATTCTTTTTAGGTGTAACGTTCCTTCATATCATGCAACAATATCAAAAATTTGCATTATCACCATTATTTCTGTGCTATCGAATTACCCCTCATCTAAAATAGTAATGGTGAAAGGTTAAACTGGTCATCTCCTTAGTGCAGTGGTAGCGTTGCTGCTTACCAAGCGGGAGACCTGGGTTCGATCCCCAGTACCGGCATGGGGATTTTTCCCCCGCTGGGAGACCTGGCCCGGGGTGCACTCAGCCTCGTAATGTCCCTGGGGGGCCAATTGAGGAGCTACTTGATGGAGAAGTAGCGGCTCCAGGTCATGAGGACCGCATTAACCGGCCGGGGGGGACTCGAGGCGCTGACCATGTCTCACCCTCCAATACTGCACCCCATCCATGACGTCTATAGTGGACCGAGATGGGGGACGCAGCGGCCGGGTGGTAGGCCAAGGTTCCCCGTGAGCTGTCGTGCCATGGAGTTAAAGGTTAAACTGGTTCAAATCTGTGTGTTATGCAGTGTCTAAAACTGAATATGATTTAAATGCTGTTTAGTATTGAACACCATTTTTTCAATGAGTTTAAACATCTAAAATATATCTTTCAAGGTCCCCTGAATGAATAGAAAACCCTTAGCAGAAAGTCTGTGTCTGTATGTGCATAGCGTGTGGAAAAAAAAAACAAACTAAAAATTATTCACTTTTTTCACCAAATTTCACCATGCCTGCCTTGGTAGTGTGAGGGTCTTGCATTCAAGAAGTCATGAGTTCAAATCTAACGTAGGACCAGTTACTGGATAAGGTCTTTTTCCCTTGTCCATGGACCCCGAGATCATTTCAGCATCATTTCACCAGTTACATTCACTGTCCGATATGACCAATCGAGTTAAAGGACGTTAAGCTTAAAAAAACTCATCTATGCCTTGTCTCAGAATGTTACTTTTCACTATGTGAAATTATTAATACTGAATGAAGTGACACTGTTCTTAGATTTATGTAAATCTTCCACACACTTTGCTACAATAGCACACACAGGATATAAATAACTGAAGAAGCATTGGATTACAAATATGTCAATTAATCTTACATAACAAAGCACTGTCAACAAAAACCTAACATTATTACCAGTAGAGATTAGAAACCAACTTACCAATAAAACCTAGCTGACAGAACTCCAGCACAAACCAAGGAGATTTCTCAGAGATCTTTTGAAGTGCATAGTTCTTCATTGTGGTAATGAAGTTCTTCTTTGCCAATATATCATCCTCAAGCTGCACATAAAATGTAGCTTTTGGTTGACAATACATCATGAGGAAGGCAAAGTCAAGATTTTGTTTAGATCTCCATCGGACACGTTCTAGTGGATCCCCCAAGGTCTCTCTGAGGCTCTCCATATCTGGGTAATATGATGCAGGTGGTGATATTACTTCTATCAGGCCGGATTCTACTTGATCTGGGAACCTGCAAAGATAAACCTTGATATCAGTTATGGTTTTAGTCATATTCAAATGAGAGTAAGATGAGTTAATTCATCACAAAAATTGACAAAAAATTTTCCATTTCATTAAAATAATTATTAATACTTCAGAAAAAAGAAATTGTATTTACAATGGAAATTAAGAGGAGAATCAAATGTTTAGAAACTATATTAATATGCTACATATGATATTATACATTTTTTGAAACAGTATTCTAAGAATACTAGAAGAATTTTTATGAACAAAAGTAAATAATATTGGAAATTTTACAATATATACATATTGCCTGTAGCAACATTCAGTATACCTACTAACATTTTGCATTATATAAACATTAAGTGAAAATCATAAACACTTCACAGGGTGTTTATAAACTATTCAATATATATGTTTTACTTCCCTTGCCATTGTCTCAAATGCATTAAAAAATTATCAAGAGCAATTTTGTAGGAAAAATAAATTAATAAAAATCCTTCCATATAAAGGATTGTTTGAATTGAAGGGACTTTCCCTGAAAAAGTCTTAAATGTATGAAATTTAGTATCCACCTGACTTTTATTTTTTATGCTGTCATGGACAGACAGGTATACAGTTAATTAGTGTTTTATATTTTTACTAGGAAGTTTTAAAAAAAGTATTTCTTATCATATCTTGAACATAATTTTGGGGTCACATGTACTACTTTCTCTACTTTAGGTAAGCAATATTTTCTACTCTATGAAATAATGTATGTTATATCCAAAGCAATATCATAATCAGGATTTAAGAAATAAAGAATTGAAATACTGGATTCTGTTTACAGTAATATTCTGCACATGTGATATTCATCATCATCGTCAAGGATTAGGCCTTGAAAGGCTTGTTCTGGTGTTATGAATGAAATTGTTGCTGTGTAAATCTTTTCTTTAGTCTACCAATGTTTCTCTTGCCTATGGGTTTATAATTTAGCAGCAATTTTGGAATGTAGAAATGCAATTTTTATTTTTTCAATTAAAGTTTACAGTTAACTCATGGCAATCTGCAAGCTAATGTATATATTTATTGAAATTTTTTTAAGTATGATTATGATTATAATAATTATGGTTATGATGTTAATAATAATAATAATAATAATAATAATAGTAATACTCATAATAATACTAATAATAATAACAACAACAAAACAGGGTGTATAGAGAAGCTTCACACACGGACATCTTTTAATAAGTTTTTTTTTTTTCTTCACAGAGTTATTAAGCCCATATTTTTAAATTTGTAGCTTAGGTAGAGTTTCTTTACAACTACCAATTTTTTTCTTATTTTGTTGAATAATAACTGGGTGCCCTTTCTCCTTATCCTGCAAATTATGGCCTTTAGAATTCATAAAATTCATAAAGATATGTCCAGAAATTATTCTACCACTAAGAAAACTAGTCAATATCTAAAATAGTGTAGGGTTGGTGGAGATTAAGGAGATAAAAAATACAATAAAGAGTTTCTGTGTTTTCTGTAATTCTAAGTCTTTCATCTTGCTATCCAATGCTCCAAATTCAATGATATATTTTACCACAAGAGAGATTTTGCTCTCATTACTAAGAATGATCAACCTCAAAGATCAAAAGGAGGACTTATTTCCTCCACATTTGAAGCCATTGAAAATTACCTTCTAAAGGATATGGTTGGACCATATTAATAGAAGAAGAATAATCCAACAATGAAGCTTGAAGAACTCTAAGCTGAAATGAAATAATTTAAGTTACTAGGACTCTTGACTGTATTTCCATTTTGAAAACATTGAGCTACATAAATCTTATGCTTTTTGGGTTGTGATTTCCCAAAATTTGACTGGGCCCTATACCTGACATAAAAATTAATTCATGGGCTTGACCAACCTGGTAGCAGTACAGTGTTGCACATTCTAATGGCAGCACATGAATGCAAGAAGAGCTAATCTTTTTCTTTTGAAGTCCAATGTTTCATTCACGTTTTTTATTTTGAAGTCATGCATTAATACTTTCCATTTCATATCATTTTATAATCATTTTCTATTTAATATGATACCACAGGACATTCTCTTACATGACTTAAGTTTTATAATTGCCTATTTCAAACTTTAAAAAATTAACTTTTCGCAGTTTCAAAAGTTTTTCTTAGCACTTCACCGATTTCTTGTGTCATGAGCCACTCCTGGCTAAATCAATTATAATTTTAAGTTAATTCATTGGTTTGGTATTACTGTATAATTAAATATGGGTTTAGTGTTTACAGTAACTCAATAGGGCATATAAAAAAAATCTCCAATATTTCCACACTACCCTTCTGTTTGTGACATGCAGCTTAGCAAGTTAAAATATTCAGCAATTAGAGAGGAGAACTTCAGTTTTATATATACAGCCCCCCCTTTAACATCTAAGGTCATATCAGGTGCTTTGCACTAGAAACAACTCGTCTGTAGGTTCTTTATGTTGGTCTTAAATTGTTTTATTTTCCTAAAAAAAAAAACACGCACACACACATTCACACTTCCAGACTCTGTGATGAGAGGGAATAATTCTGGTTAAAGAGAAATTCTCCGCCCCAGCCAGGAATCGAATCCGGGATCTCCAGGTGAGAAGTCAGACTTGACCACAGAGGCAGTCTTTCAGATTTTTCTACAGTACATAGACTATATATCTAAAGAGCACAAACTTGTGAGGTAAATGAAATTAAAGCAAATGTCTATGAAATTTAAAAAGAAGAAATAGAAGAAGAAGAAGAAGAAGAAGAAGAAGAAGAAGAAGAAGAAGAAGAAGAAGAAATTGAGCTGGATATCTCAGGCAGTGGTTTCAGGTGGTCCCAGGTTCTATTTCTGTTGAACCAGTCGTCTTGACTTTTATATGTTTATGTCTTCCCAGGTTGATATGTGAATAATGGGTTGGATTATGTTCTAAACAAATTTTCAGTGGCTGTTCATTTTCTTTCAGTTTTCCAGGCTGCAGAGCAGCGGTGTGCAGTATATACATTGCATGTGCTTTGAGGAGAGAATTGTTTCTTTCCTTTTATCTAAACACATCCATGAGGATAAGGAGGACATCAAAAAGGTATCCAGGAATGTTCAACCTAGCATTAGGGGTGTCACCATTAGATCCGACTTGCCTCCTGGAGGTTTAGTTGACACAATAGCCCTAGCCTTGGCTACTGTGATGAAATATTTATTTATTTTTATCCCCATTAATAGTGAATGTTACTTACTGGCTCTCTATTTGCTTTGCCACTTGAAGTACATACTCTTGGTCAGTCTGAAAACAAAAGAAAACTACAGTTGAGAATCACATAAAAAAAACACCACCTCCACCACCAACAACAACAAACAAACAACAGATTAACACATATCACTGTACAAACACAAGGAAGAATGAAATGTATATGAAAACAAAAAAGCTAAATAGGGGCACACAAATCTAAAGTTTCATTGACTGAAGTGAGTTTCTAAAAACTGCATTAATTCACAAAAAGCAGATTAGCTTAACAAGTTGCACTTCCTCTAATAATTCACCATGATTGTGTGTTCTAAATGCTAGGAATAAAAGAATATAATATTTTTCTTAACATATATTGAAAAATACATTTTTTATGCCAATTAATATTTAAGGTAAAGTTAAATTGTTATATTATTTGACCCCTATTAAATTATTTCTTGAGGTAAAGCTGATGAGACATCTTTTCCTTTCTTCACATATTTGGATCAAAGATTTTCAACATGGTGAATAAAATTAAGCAACATAGACTAGGGTTCTCATATCTAAAACTCTGTTATCAAAGTATAGAAACGTATCCCCACCATATAATCAGGCACTAGCCTAAATGATAAGAATGAGACAGAGATTTTTGATTTAAAGGCAACCATTCTCTTTCAACACAAAGATGGATTTTTCGATAATCAATTGGATTAAGTACAAATGAAATAGGATGGCTTTATGCCTAAGTTGTCAACATCTAATCTAGCAAATAACAGTAATCGAAAACAAGAAAGCTCTTTATATTTGAGAAATCAAAATGAAGCATTACATATTTATGCTAAACAAGATGGAATGAATTTACATTTCAAAGCAAGCCAACCATTAATTGTGAATCAGTATTTCTGTGTAAAGTTCAAAATTAAACAAAATATATTCCCTCTTGTATCAGTGGTCAAAAATGATAAAACATCTGAAGTATCATTTTTTGCCTAAAAATTATGCTTGTACTTTGTATTTTCAGTATCTACCACATTTATGGTGCAGTGCTATTTAAAAGGTTATTACATTATTATTTATGCACCTTTTGAGGCTGGGTGTGACTCTTGAAATGCTGTTAAGATGAAATATGTTTGAAAGTGTTTTGCATTCTGATGTCACATTAACATTCTCATGAATACCCAATAAAGGAGGTGAGGCATTAAAAGGCATCCTCTAGGAATTACAAAAATAAATAAATAAAACAAAATTATGCACCAACCTCTGATCTACCACTCACGTACCAGATTTTAGATCGCATGACCATTTGTACACATTACATTTGTAGCATTATCTCACCTCATGAACTGCATAATTTTGTGAGTGTGAGTATTTAACACAAAAAAAGTAAAATGCATATATCTGCATTCAATCAAAACCCATCAGTATTCAAGTATGCCATCACATCGTTCACTTCAGTTGAGCCTTCCCATCCTTTATCATAGTTTCTCTTGAATGCAAAATATACGTTACAAAAACTGCAGCAAAAAACACAAACCATATTTTCATTGGAAAAACTATCTTGGAAAGAAAAGGGAATTTTAGTAGATCTACTAGAATCCTTACAGCACAAATATTTAAAAAGTTTCAAATCTTTTGTGATCAAAAATATATAAACTTGGAATTCTGTTAGACTACACAGGAGCTTATGTCTAGTTACCTACCTCTGCAATAAACACAACAAGAAGAGAATCTGCAGCCTCTTCTACACTCATGCTCTCAATCAAATTTTGCAGCGTAGCCAACAGGTAACTCTGTACTTCTCGCTTTACTGTTGGTATACCCAAAACCATTGACACTGTAAGACAAAAAAATATTTCATTCTATTGTGTATGTAAACTTTGATTCTTATAGAATTTTAAGATTCTTCTCTAATTTGTAATATCTTGGAATATAATCATATGTTTTAAAACATTGATACACTGTCCCACAATCAGAATGAATACACAATACACAATACAATAAAATATTGGCCACTTCTCTAGCCATTATAATTAATATCTTTCTCTTTTGTACTTGTTATTCTTATGTGTAAAAAATCTTATTGCTCTATCTATCTCATATTAAATGAGATGAATGTTTCAGAAATGCTTTCATTACCAGTTCATTGTAACTACAAGAAAGATGGAGCAGGTTGAATGGAAGTCAAATCTTTGAAAAGAGGTTCACTGTGAGTTGGCTTTTAAATTTATTTTCTGCATGATCACAAGAGACAAAATAATGCTGACTAAGCACATTCAAAAGGTAACTACGTTTGAAAATGTAAACAAATTAACAAATATCTCAGAAATGATTAATGTTAAAATCAATTTTGACATAAATTGTGTGTTTTAATCAGGTATACATTTGTACTTTCTCCTCACACATGTACTTAGTGTGTAGAGAAGATATTGTATTCCACACAAACATTTGATGTCGAAATTTCACCGGAAATACATGGTTTGAGGGCCCCTGAATCTCCCCCCCCAATTAGAAAAAGGTCCGTGTGTGCGACTGTGGACAGCAGAGCACAAAAACGAAAAGATGTAAATACCAAATCTAAGTTTGGTATCTTCCAAGGATGCGATTCAAGAAAATCTCCCCACTCCAAGTACCCTTTACATGAAACAAATTTCGAAAATTTTGAATTTCTCAAAAATGACTAAATTTTGATTCAAATCTCTTATATTTAAGATATTTATATAACAAATAAAATTTATATCTTGAATTTTCTGGGAATAGCCTCTAAAGACCTCTTTATTCTGAATGATTTTTATTGAATTTTGCAAAGCTGGTAAACCATAAGAGATAGACAAAAACTTACTGCACAAAAAATATAGATCACGATAAAACACACAATTGATGTCATATACATTTTTTTCGTGAAGTTGGCTGTTTCCGAGGCATTCCTTGTTATTGATTTCAGTTTTAAAATACTTCGAATTTTCTCATACAGGAACTTGTCAACGCTTGGCCACGCAAAGAAACAGATTTCAACCCCATAGCAACCACATTTTAAAACATTTAAATATTGGTTTAGTCTAGTATATTCCTTTATTTCCCTTCTTCTTATAAAGGAACTAAGTAATAAGACCATTTATGCTAATGCTTTACCATTAAAATAGAAGAATAAGCTTATTAACAATAATTTATTACAGAGATGTAGAGAGAGGCATGTGAATGGAGAACATCAGAATTTTGTTTGGATTCAGGTGCAATCTCGGTATCGACTTTTTAGGTGCGATACAATACTTTCTCTATACACCATGTACATAGTACGTGTAAGGAAAGTAAAAATTGCTTCAGAGCAATGTCAGTATGCAAAATATTTGAAATACATAATCCATCTTTCATAGGTTAACACACTTGTCAGTTCATGGTAGAGAATTGCTGTATATGTCTTCCACATTACTACTTTTGATTATGAAAATAATGACTTGGTTAATAAGAGTGTAATCGCATTGTAACGCTAGCAGCATAGGAATCAATTTGTTATGAGAAACTTTCACATTTATAGCCGTGAACATGGATAGGCATTTATTGCTATCGAGCAAAATTCGAAAGAAACGTTCTTCTCTCTGATAACTGTCATACCCACTTGAATGAGTTGCGTAATGGTTCTGCAAATTGAATTTTCTGAGTGTAGAAATTTGCCGCACATTTAACATTTTTTTTTTTTTTATTTTTTTTTTATTTATTCTTTATTTTAGGTCGCAGAACTACAAGGTCTTATAGTGACCACATTAAAAATCTTGTTTACAGTTTTACATCCCTAAAACAATGAAAATTTTGAACATAAGTAAATCATTATATACTCAGGGATTAAAATATACCTCTAATGCTTATGACATATGAAAACAATAATTTAGTATAAAAAATATAACAATATTAAAATTATATTACAACAAACCGTGACAATTAAATTAGGTATAACATGTTAGTTATTATAATTCTGAGAGTTATATACAGTTATATAGATTGATTTCTTTAAGATATATTAATACATTGACTAAACTTTTTGTGTCTGTAAGTGTTAATGCAAAGTTTTTTGAAACTGAGTGCTGTTTTCTGACATGACTGTATTTTGGACACTGAAATATAATATGCTTAACTGTAAGAGGGCTTATACACAAATCACAATGTGGTGGTGCTTCTTTTGACAGTAAATAGGAATGTGTTAGTTTTGTATGGCGTATTCTTAATCTCAATTTGATCTTTTCTGTGAAATTTGTTATAGAGAACACTCTGGTTGTTTATTGACCTTATTTCATGTAGTTTGCTGGAGGATGTGTCACACCAATCCATGCTGCTTTGAATTTGGTGACTATGACTGATGAAAGGTCTCGATGAGGAGTAGGGATGTGAAACTAGATCCTTTGCTATTGTTTTGGCTTCTTTGTCAGCTTCCTCATTGCCAGCTATACCTCTGTGAGAGGGTATCCATATAAAAATAATTTCCTTACTCTGGATTTTCAATTTATGGTGTGGAATTTGTATGTCTTGAATCAATTTATCTGTAGTCCATGGGTTATATATTGCCTTTAGAGAACTCATGGAATCAGAAAGGATGATAAAATGGTTTTTATCTGAATTATGTATCTGTATCAGGGCATGTTTAATTGCAGAGAGTTTACAGGAAAATACTGAGAAGTCTTTTGGAAGCTTAAAGGATGAAACTTTATCAGCAGATACTATTGCACAGCCACACCCATCTGTAGTTTTTGAGCCATCAGTATATATTGCACAGTGCTTTGAGTATTTACTTATCAACTCATGAAATAAGCATTTAAACTAAATTGAGTTGGTGTCACTTATAATGTGTGGTTGGCCATTTCCAATACTATCTGTGGATTAAACAGAGTCCAGGGTGCAGAGCTGTGAATTCCCTTAGATACAGTTAATGGTATATTAAGATTTATTTCTTCACAATATTTGGTGACTCCCAGTTGAGGTGGTAGCTGATTTATCTTGGATGCTGTGTATTCATCTTTATATTTCTTTGAAAAGAGATATTTCAATGAAGGTGAACTGGTTGCTGCTACTCTGAGAGCATATTGTACTGTTAACTGCTTTCTTTTTATGTAAAGAGGCATTTCATTTGTTTCTATTTGTATGCTGGTTATTGGGCTAGTATGGAAGGCTCCACACACAATTTTTAATGCAGAATGTTGCACTATATCTTTATTTTCAGAGCAGATGGAGATGCTGAATTATATACCAGACAACCGTAGTCCAGTTTGGAACGTATGTTTTGATAAGCACTGACTGATCTGATCCCCAGTTGTTCGAAGAAAGAGATCTTAATAGATTTATTCTTTGCATGCAGTTGTTTTTTAAATCTTTTAAATGAGGAACCCAGGATAGCCTGTTATCGAAACTGAGTCCCAAAATCTTAATTGTTTTAACTGTTTCTCGCATCTCTTTTTCAATATATAATTCTGGCTGGCTTTCGTTGCATTTATATCTGTTGAAGGATATGCATTTGGATTTGGATTTTGAAACTTTAAAACCTTTAAATTGGAGCCATTTTGTTGTGTCATCCAGAGCTTTTTGTATTAGATGGTTGTCTATGTTTTGATCTTTTCCTCTACAAATCAGTGTTAGATCATCAGCAAATAAGTTAGCTTTCACTGGGGGAGGGATCACTCACATTATCCCATTTATAGCAATAAAAAATAAGGTTACACTTATGACAGCACCTTGTGGAAGTCCATTTTGGATAGGTAATATCTTTGACAGGGTATTATTGATACGTACTTGTATTACTCTTTGTTGTAGGAAGTTATATATGAAACTTAATATATTTCCTTTTATATTGTTATCGGAGTGCTAAGCCAGCAGTGATAGAGGAAGGTTGTGTTTTGAGAGGTGCTCCTGCGGTGAAAGCAGGAGTATGGAGATTAAAAGGTCTAAGGAAAGGTATTCCACAAAATCAATGTCCTATATGTGGCGGAAATGAAGATATAGAACACATTTTATTTAAATGTAAAGGAACTGAAATTTGGAGAAAAAAGTATATTAATAAGAAATGGTTTAAAATAGATAGAAATGTAGTAGTAGTTGAAATGTTTCAAAAAGATAGTAAGAAGATTGGACAATTCTTATGCAAAGTGAAAAATAAATGGATATGGACAGTAAATAGACAAAATGATGCAATAAACTAGAATTAATAAACTATTGTAAAATATGAGTATGACCGGTAAAGAGCCAGGGCTGAACACCGATCATATTCACCTGTATAATGCTTAGCATAAATAAATAAAAAAAAAAAAAAAAAAAAAAAAAATATTGTTATCTAAAAGTATCTGAATAATATTTTCTCTCCATACCATTTCGTAAGCTTTCTCTATATCTAAGCTTATAACAGTTGAGTGTTGCCCATTTACAAGTGCATCCCTTATTTCAGATTCTAGTGTACGTAACATTTATTGCGGCACTTTATATAAATAATAAAAATCCCTACCAGGCAGGCATAAATGTAGCAGTCGATGGCCTGAATGTTGGATTGCTTTCTGTTCCCGACACAAGACACACTGTACCAGGAAAAGAGGCCATCCCTACTGTCATGTGTTTGCTCATGGCAGTGTACACAGCGAACCTTCTTGCTGTGGCACAAAATCAAGGGAGTTAGCGATGCCTGTTTAATACTTTTAGTCATCTGAAGGTCTTTGCAGTCTACATATGAGACATTCAGGCCAGAGGCTTTTTGCATTGCCAGTATTTCAAACATGGATATTTCAAAAATAATTATTAGTGATTATTTGAGAAAATAGGTAAGTTAAAACAACATATTTCCACATAAAGAGTTCATTGGGGTAATGCAAAATTCTGGAAAATAATGGGTTTCTATCAAATGGCGAAACAGGTAGTCCGCAAACCCCATGGCACTCGTGTACGAATCCATTCCTTCATTAGGAGTAGGCCAGACCAATGTTTCTTCCCTAGAAGATTACTTTTTAATAGACTGATGTGTTACATTCACCTAACTTTCACCAACTAATTTGTAACAAGCTATTTTTACTAAAGCATATTTTTCTAACTACATCATGTTAATCGAGATAAACACGAGTAAAAATGTTGATGATTGGTGGTGGTTAAGGGTGCTCAACTGCTAGGGTCATTAGTGCCCTTATAAAGCAAAATGGAATCAAACACAAAGGGTAAAATAACAATATAAAAGAAAATAAAAGAAGAAAGTCAATTAAAAACACTGAAATACATTGATAGGTACTAAAGCCACAAGTAAATCTAAAATATACCCAAAAGGAGCGAAAAGGACAAAATATACTAAAAATTCTGTCAAATGGGTAAAAGGAACAGGTGATAAAATCAGTTAAAATCTTGAAAACCCATGAGCAAAAATGTTTTTAATACACATTTTCTTGTAGTTGAATAAGAAAAGTTCAGGAACACACTAGATTGAGGCGATGGTCATTATCTTTAAAGAGCTGGTCGTTATGTGAAGAATGAAAAAGGAGAAGATCAGAATGAAGAATCGCTGCAAACAAATCAAAGAGTTGATTCAAAACTAAAAAAAGAATTGAACATCTGTCACGCGACTGCTGTACTCTTGTTTGGATGCTAGTTCAGGACGACTTACCGCCGGTGCGTCCTCTAGAGATGCAGAAGGCTGGGCGGAGGCTGGACGGACTCTCGAGAAGATGGGGCAGGAAGTGATACACGGAGGGAAGCCTGAGAAGCTGGTCGCCGCCTCCCCCAGGTTTCAGCCCCGTCAGATTCCTCAACAGCAGTTTAACCTCGGGGCTGAGAGGCAGATACAGCGGTAACTGGCTGCTGTTGCCATCTCCCGCCGCTAGGAGTTGCCCTAGGTGTTGTGAGAGCACGTGCACCTCCTCTTGGCGAGCTCTATGCATCGAGTCCAGGTGTTGGAGCTTCGCCTGAAGTTCTGCCAAGCGTTGTACCAGCGCCTGCTCCTGGCTCAGGTCTGAAACATTAACCACCATCATTAATCTTGGACCTGAGGAAATACTGCAACAAGGAAGAATTTTTTTAGTATTTACGGTATTTAACCAACCGCCACAATAACAATAATAGTATGAATGAATATTTATTTTCACAAATTTTACAAATTATTATGTTTCCTTACATTTTTATCTCTCCACTGAGTTGCTGTTTAACCTGGGGCCCAATAGGCTCAGACCCTGTGGTTGCCGAGCTATTGCGTCTTGCTATATCTCAAATATAAAACATACTACCTATTGGTGTTTAACTTTCTTCTTCTTCGTCCTATTTAGTCATTTTTCTTATCCATTTGGCTCTTTCTCTACCACAAAAGTTACCAATTTCAATCAAGTTTCTCCTAGCTTTTACATTCACTAACTTTCTCACTTGGATTTCTTCTAGTAATGTTGTCTATTCCTTTTTCCCTATCCTCTCCTTAAGCAACCTTGTTTCTTCACACTATTCTTTATCCTTCAGGTGACACAGTGGGCATTTCTCTAAATCACTCACTCTCTCTCTTTCTCTCTCTCTTCTCAAGCCTTTCAATTTCACCACCCCTGTTCTAGCCCAAGCAAAGCCTTCTCTTGCTACCTTACCACAAATATCAATGTAATTCTCCCTGTTCCAAACCACTTTTATCTCTCTACACCATGCCAATAAGCTTTTTGTATTGAAACTTAATAAGAACAGTAATAATCATAATAATAAATTCACTGCTACTAATGTTATAAAGAGAGAACATTTGTGTTTATCAGGGTAATTTAAGAAACCACTCCCCCAGGTTTCATTTGATCGTTCTTCCACCGATGATAAACACTGTTATTCCAGTCTGACATAGGCCGCTGTTTAAAAAAGTTCAATTGTGCTTGTGTTTTGGGGCGGTTTTCTTATTCATGCCATCCAATTCAATTCCACTCCACTGAATATTCATATCAAGGATAGCTCTTTATTGAAAACATAGCGAACTGTTTATTACTTAGAGGCAAAATGAGTAAACGAGGAAGGCTTAAAACCTTTAAAATACAAAAATAATTTTTCGGAGAAATTCGGGGTCTTCGACGAAATCTCAATACACATTTTTTTTTTATTATTTTTATTATTATTATTTTTTTCGCGCTTAATACAATATAAAGTGTATCTATCATACCAGCAAATTCTTACAAATAGTTGTTTAACATTTCAATAACTTTATTGGCGCCAAGGTTTTGATAACTAGCTGAGTGATAATTAAAAATTGTCCATAATCAAGACTAGACTTTTCTTGGTTTGATTCTTGAGTATATAATACACGTGTAAAATGCCACTTTTGGACTTTTCTCAGGCATTGGCGAATTGAAAATAAGGATCCTGAGTTTGGAACATTTAATATTAGTGATACGGAGCTTTTAATTTCTCCTCAAGTTTTAAAGGATGTATTAATCGAAAACCAACAATCCTACCTTAGGTTCCACATTCATTTTCTGCAATGAAGCACTCTTCATTTACGATTATTTTACTTTATAGCAACATGTAACGTTCACGAAATGAATGTTTATGATCTAAACTACAGGCAAAGCTTCCCATTAACACATATTTACGTATGACTGCTGTGTTCACTGTGTTGCACTTTGCCCCCACATAGGAAAAAAAACTGCATATTCCAATGTTGCATTGATAAAACGTTCCCTCATATAAAGTTCCGCTCAACGCACATTTTCATGTTCAATTTACTGTGAGTGTTGTGAAGTGTTTTTTTTTTTTTTTTTTTTTTTTTTTTTTTTTTTTAAGAACACAGCCAAAGTAATAAACCGAAGTGGTTTCTGAATTTTTTAAAAACACTATTACAAAATCAATGGTTTTCAATTTGGAAGATGGAACATTCCGTGTTAAGGTTGTATTAAGCTAAAAGAAGAATCAGAATCATATAGCGCGGTAACCTATGTACATGGTGTATAGAGAAGGTATTGTAATGCACCCAAAATTCGATACCGAGATTTCACCGGAAATACGTGTTTTGAGAACCCTGAATCCAAAAAAAATAGAAACATGTCCATGTGTGTGAGTGTGTGTGTGTGTGTATGTGGGCAGCATAGCTGAAAAATGAAAAGTAGGCTAGGTAAATACCAAACTTGGCATTTAAGTTGAATATATTCCAAGGGTTCGACACGAAGATTTTCAAGAAAATTTTGACTTTCTCAAAATTGGCTTTAACGATTTTGATTCAAATATCTTATGTTTAAGATATTTTTATGACAAATGAAATGCATTTCTTGAATTTTCTGGAATTAGCCTCTGAAGACCTCTTCATTATGGATGACTTTTTATAACTGGCAAACTGTAAGAGATAAACAAAAACTTACTATACAAAAAATGTAGATCTCATTAAAATACACACTTAATGTTATATACATTTTTTTTTTTTTTTTTTTGGCAGAGATATTCCGGATTATTGGTATCAATTTTAAGGTATTTAAACTTTTCCCGAACGGTAAAACAAACGTTTCTCGTTTCTTGTTTGTTTACTCCTGGCAAGCAAAGAGAATGGAATTCCAATTGTTTCACATAGCCACCAGCTTTTAACGGACTTGACTATCGCTTTAGTCTGTGCATTCCCTTATTTCTCATTCTACCTACAAGGAAACAAATAATAAAAATATTCTGCTAGTTTTTTTTTTTAAATTATGTTTATGTTTATCTTGATTACCATGATGTAGCTAAAATATTAATCTTTTGAATACAACGTTTGATTGCGAAACGCTAGAGAAAGCATGTGAATGGAACACATCAGATTTTTATCTTTACATACTAATACTTCATAAGCTTGCTAGAGTCGGGTTATACAACGAAGAGGGATGTATCGCCAAGTAGACCGATATAAATCCATTATGGCTGGCAATAAGGGATATGAAATGAGGACCGCAGGCAGACGCGCGGAACTCCCTAACAATTTCAGGCTCGAAGACCCTTCCCGCTGCTGGAACTGCCTGCAGTCCAGGCAACCCTCTAGCATTCAAGGGGAGTCTACTTTCTTCAAGTAAACACCCGCGCCATCTGTCCGATACCACCATATGCTACGAAATCTATCAAAGCGCAGCTGAAAGATGAGAAGGAAACGGAGTGAAGGGAAAATTATGGAAAGAAAAATTATGGATGACATCCCATCCCAGTATTCGCCTACCAACCCCGTGAAAATCAAGAAGAACCCTTGGGTAGTCGAAACGGGACCTCTCGAATACGAAGAAAAAAAACTTGCTTAGACTCAATTACAAATGTCTGGTATATGAAGAAAGCGGAATATTATTTTACCTATATGGAAATGTATATAGATTCGTTAATAAATTATAACATGTTGGGAAAGCGGTGTAACAGTAATGCATCATTTAAACTAATTTAAATTACTCGTTTATTTTGCTATATATGGTAAAGAGTAATGGGGACCAGAATGAGAACCGAAAACAAAATTCACAAGTTTGCTTCGCAATAAACTAGGAGGGAAACAAGAATGCTCATCGATAGCAGCTGGAAAGTCGATTAAGTAGGTACATTGATATGTGATGCCATGTAAAATGGATCTTATACCTTCTTTAGTGAGCTCCTCTGAATTGTAACATGCGGCTATAAATGTAAAAGGCAATCGCTCTCTATCTGTTTAGTGAGTTACTCTGTATGGTAACATGCGGCTGTAAATGTAAAAGGTCACGTAATCGCTCTCTATCTGTTTAGTGAGTTACTCTGTATTTTAACACGCGGTTGTAAATGTAAAAGGTCACGTAATCGCTCTCTATCTGTTCAGTGAGTTACTCTGTATTTTAACATGCGGTTATAAATGTAAAAGGTCACGTAATCGCTCTCTATCTGTTTAGTGAGTTACTCTGTATGGTAACACGCGGCTGTAAATGTAAAAGGTCACGTAATCACTCTCTATCTGTTCAGTGAGTTACTCTGTATGGTAGCATGCGGCTGTAAATGTAAAAGGTCACGGAATCGCTCTCTATCTGTTCAGTGAGTTACTCTGTATTTTAACACGCGGTTGTAAATGTAAAAGGTCACGTAATCGCTCTCTATCTGTTTAGTGAGTTACTCTGTATGGTATCATGCGGCTGTAAATGTAAAAGGTCACGTAATCGCTCTCTATCTGTTCAGTGAGTTACTCTGTATTTTAACACGCGGTTGTAAATGTAAAAGGTCACGTAATCGCTCTCTATCTGTTTAGTGAGTTACTCTGTATTTTAACACGCGGTTGTAAATGTAAAAGGTCACGTAATCGCTCTCTATCTGTTTAGTGAGTTTCTCTGTATGGTAACATGCGGCTGTAAATGTAAAAGGTCACGAAATCGCTCTCTATCTGTTTGGTGAGTTACTCTGTATGGTAAATGTGGATGTAAATGTAAAAGGTCACGTAATCGCTCTCTATCTGTTTAGTGAGTTACTCTGTATGGTAACATGCGGCTGTAAATGTAAAAGGTCACGGAATCGCTCTCTATCTGTTTAGTGAGTTACTCTGTATGGTAACATGCGGCTGTAAATGTAAAAGGTCACGTAATCGCTCTCTATCTGTTTAGTGAGTTACTCTGTATTTTAACACGCGGTTGTAAATGTAAAAGGTCACGTAATCGCTCTCTATCTGTTCAGTGAGTTACTCTGTATTTTAACATGCGGTTATAAATGTAAAAGGTCACGTAATCGCTCTCTATCTGTTTAGTGAGTTACTCTGCATGGTAAATGTGGATGTAAATGTAAAAGGTAACGGAATCGCTCTCTATCTGTTTAATGAGTTACTCTGTATGGTATCATGCGGCTGTAAATGTAAAAGGTCACGTAATCGCTCTCTATCTGTTCAGTGAGTTACTCTGTATTTTAACACGCGGTTGTAAATGTAAAAGGTCACGTAATCGCTCTCTATCTGTTTAGTGAGTTACTCTGTATTTTAACACGCGGTTGTAAATGTAAAAGGTCACGTAATCGCTCTCTATCTGTTCAGTGAGTTACTCTGTATTTTAACATGCGGTTGTAAATGTAAATGGTCACGTAATCGCTCTCTATCTGTTCAGTGAGTTACTCTGTATTTTAACACGCGGTTGTAAATGTAAAAGGTCACGTAATCGCTCTCTATCTGTTTAGTGAGTTACTCTGCATGGTAAATGTGGATGTAAATGTAAAAGGTCACGGAATCGCTCTCTATCTGTTTAATGAGTTACTCTGTATGGTATCATGCGGCTGTAAATGTAAAAGGTCACGTAATCGCTCTCTATCTGTTCAGTGAGTTACTCTGTATTTTAACACGCGGTTGTAAATGTAAAAGGTCACGTAATCGCTCTCTATCTGTTTAGTGAGTTACTCTGTATTTTAACACGCGGTTGTAAATGTAAAAGGTCACGTAATCGCTCTATATCTGTTCAGTGAGCTACTCTGCATTTTAACATGCGGTTGTAAATGTAAATGGTCACGTAATCGCTCTCTATCTGTTCAGTGAGTTTCTCTGTATGGTAACATGCGGCTGTAAATGTAAAAGGTCACGAAATCGCTCTCTATCTGTTTGGTGAGTTACTCTGTATGGTAACACGCGGCTGTAAATGTAAAAGGTCACGTATTCGTTCTCTATCTGTTTAGTGATTTACTCTGTATGGTAACATGCGGCTGTAAATGTAAATGGTCACGTAATCGCTATCTGTTCAGTGAGTTTCTCTGTATGGTAAATGTGGATGTAAATGGTCACGTAATCGCTCTCTATCTGTTCAGTGAGTTACTCTGTATGGTAACATGCGGCTGTAAATGTAAAAGGTAATCGCTCTCTATCTGTTCAGTGAGTTACTCTGTATGGTAAATGTGGATGTAAATGTAAAAGGTCACGTAATCGCTCTCTATCTGTTTAGTGAGTTACTCTGTATGGTAACATGCGGCTGTAAATGTAAAAGGTCACGTAATCGCTCTCTATCTGTTTAATGAGTTACTCTGTATGGTAACATTCGGCTGTAAACGTAAAAGGTCACGGAATCGCTCTCTATCTGTTTAATGAGTTACTCTGTATGGTAACATGCGGCTGTAAATGTAAAAGGTCACGTAATCGCTCTCTATCTGTTTAGTGAGTTACTCTGTATGGTAACATGCGGCTGTAAATGTAAAAGGTCGCGGAATCGCTCTATATCTGTTTAGTGAGTTACTCTGTATGGTAAATGCGGCTGTAAATGTAAAAAGTCACGTATTCGTTATCTGTTTAGTGAGGTACTGTGTATTTTAACTCACGGCTGTAACTCTGTATTGTAACATAAATCTGAAAGAAATAAAATAAAGTTTTTGTCCTGAAGTCATTCCTTCTTCCATCTTTATCTGAATAGAGTTTGTTTCTCCCTTAACAATACCATTGTGTTTTGCATCACCCTTGGCAAAGAGGCTGTTAACTGCAACTTTTGGCTGCAAGATTAAACTTTTTGAAAGATGAGTCTCGGAATATTAAAAAGGCCGATATGAAGGGAGGAGAGCACAAACTTTTACCCTATCTCTCCATTAGTTTGTTGCGTATCTTGGGGAAGTTTTGTTTTCGCCCTAATGGCGCAATGGCTTCCTGCAATAACCACTTTAAATCCACATCTAGCTCCGGAAAAAGAACATCAGCGTAATCTGCAGTCGTAAAGTTTCATTTCTGCGGCGGGATAGCCCGGTCCACGGCATTCCTGCTCGCTGCTTTAATTACATTGCAATATTCACACAGATGTGGCATGTGGATGGGGTAATTCCGATAATATTAAGCGTTTTATTTTTAATAATGAAAGCTTATGATGGTGCTGTGAACTCTATATGCTAATATAATAAGGAGGAAAGAGTGGAGAGAAGCTTGGTACAGAAGAGACACAGCCGTTTCAGGTTATGAACTTGTGTCATAAACTCCGGTCTGCCTTGGCAAGTTCAGTGCAATTTTGGAAGTGTTTCTAAAATAAAATAATAAGAAAATATGTGGGATGTACAACACTGATTAAGCTGTAGCTCAAACTTTCACACCATATAAACCTAATTAGGATGAAAGAAAGAAATACGACGATGTTATATTAAACTTATTTTCTCACGCCATCACCCCACCAACTCTTCTTAAAAAATCTGGTGTGTTACATTTACACGACTTTCTCTGCCTAGCCTGAAAAAACTAGTCCTACAAAAGTTTACTCTTCTATCTACAACATGCCAAACGAGATAAACATTAACACAATTACTAAGTAGTTCCTTATAAGCAGAAGGGAAATAAGGGAATATACCAGGTTAAAGCGATAATCAAATCTTTTAAAAGGCGATCGATCGATATTTGAACAACTGAAGTTCCGTTCGCTTTGCATTTCCAGAAAAAACAAGAGAGAGATAAAACGAAAGGTAACCCCGTTTGAGAAGATGTGTAGTTTAAAACTGAAACCAACAACAAGAAGGAATATCACAAAAACGGTCAACTCTGTAACAAAAATGAACGTACCTTATTTTACGGACAACGGATAAACGTTAGCCTAAATGGTTTTATACTCTTGTTAAATTTACACAACTGGGTATTGAACTTTCTTACGAAAGAGTATTTTTCCTTATGCTTAACTAAGAAAACCCTTTGCAAAAGGGAAATAAGAGTAAAGCGATAGTAACATATTTTAAAAGGTTCGCAATTTATTTCCGCAACGAATAACATGTTTATTGGCATTGACTAATACAGTTTTGGGCAGCTACTTTTTCCTATTTTTCGATATAATCGCCGTACAGATCAATGCATTTTTGCTTGCGGTGCACCATCTTTTATTTGCCTGCATTGTAGTACTCTCCCGCCACGCTTAAAACACTTGCTTGCAGCTCCTTCCGGTTCTGAAATACTTCCCACCCGTTGTTTCTTCAAGTCAGGGAAGAGATGGTAGTCACTTGAGGCTAGGTCTGGGCTGTAGGGAGGGTGTGTGAAAGTATCCCATCCAAATTTGTTAACGAGATTGGTTGTTATGTTTATGAAAAACAACGCTAGTAATGAGTCCTGAAATTATGACAGTGAAAATAATTATCAAGTTATTATAACACATAAACATAAACAAAAGTATCAAAATTACTAAACAAAAACGTCCTTCTTGCTCAGTATAATTTCAAAAGAGAAATAATTAAGCATAGAGACGCTGCCTCCAAATAGGAACGAATTAAAAACTAATTACTAATTATCATAATATTACTAATTAATTGGTCTGGTTATATATATCAACAAGTGTCTGGCCTTTGACATATTTTGTAAATAAGTGTTTACTCAATTTTGAATGAACTACATAGTTTGGAACGTCAATAAATCAAGTAAGGCCTTTCACTTCAGTCAACAAATATCGCATAGAACTTTACACATTCCACTCATACGTTTCGATAGTTACATATACAGCAAGATCGTTCTCGTCTGGTTTCCCGCCTCAAGTAGAACATTGCACCACATTGAAAAAAAGGGAATAGCGATAGTCAAATGTTTAAAAACTGAACTTAATTTTCCATTCTATTTCCATGCAATCACGAGAAATAATTGTATGCCCAATGGCTAAGCATTGAACAATTTGAACCATTAATAAAGGGTATCTCTGAAATTGCTTTAAGAACAAAAAGTCTTATTTGGAATATGTTGTATTAAAGAGATTCACTTTTTTTTTTTTTTTTTTTTTTTTTTTTTTGTAGAGCACGTTTTCAGTTACCGCTTAACATTTACCAGTTTACACGATTATACAAAATTCCTTCACAACCTATTCCCAAAAAATTCAAATATAAATTTTATTTGTCATGTACAATATATTTAATATAGAATTTTAACCAAATTATCTTGAGACATTTTTAGAAAATGGAAAACTTGAAACAATCTTCCATGCAAAGACTACTCTGAATTCGAAATTCCATCCCATTTCACAAGATTAATAATTTCATTTGATGTAATGCCTACAAAAGCTCGCAAGACCATTTCTCTCGGTGATTGTCGTTAATAGCTGGTACATTGCCAATGTATGAAAACTAATTACCTACTTAGGCTTTCATGACATCAAAAAAATAACAAAGTAACAGCGAGTTTACATGTTACTCCTATTCGTTAATCTAAATATGTCATGGAGTAATAAAACAGCCAAATAATTACACCTATTATGCTTAAACAAAAGCAAAGACGATACAAAAAGCCATGCCGTGGCCGAGACTCGCCTCTCCCCAAGGCTGGGTTCGATCGCAGGCGACCGCATGTGGGATTTGTGGCGGACAAAGTGGTGCAGAGGCGGGTTTTCTCCGGGTTCTTCGGTTTCCCCCGCCATCACATTCCACCGGTGCTACATCACCAGTGTCACGCCAGTGTCTATAGTAGTAAAAGCGTGCGCTGGTTATATTAAACTGTAATAGCAGCAAAAAACATCAAACCAGACAAATTACTTTTTCTTTATCATTATCACCTTATTTATTTTCATAAGATTATTTATTGTATATTGATACACATTAACGCAAACATATTCAGTATAATCGCTCACACATTACTAATATAGAGTAATAGGTTAAGTAAATTAATATCCACAAATTCTGTGAGCATATTCCTGTTTGGACGTATAATTATTATAATCTTTAGTTTCTCAATTTATGTAACCAATTTTTGGTTTCTTCTCTGTGGGAAGTTTGTGATGTTTTATAAGCAGGAAAAAAAAAAAAAAAAAAACTTGATGACATACATATACGATAAAGTGGCGTGGATAACAGCAATAGCATCAAATGAGACGGAGAGTGTATTAAAATGAATTATATATTTTTGTTTTTCTGGAATTTAAGCGATTTAATTTAGTGATAGTAAGTTAAATAATTATCCTTATTTAGTTAAAATTAAGTAAGAAGTAATTCAATTGTAATCTTCCTCTTATCTTTTATATGTTCGTTTTGTTGTTTTTTCTTGTGTTGGTTACCAAGAATAAACAAGGACATATTTATTTGTTGAATATACAAGTAATAAAACTCTATTTCACCCGAAAGTATATTATGGCTATAGTTATTATACAAATGAATGTACAATAATATTAAGTAATTATCCATAGCTATATACAAGCCATACTAGTGAAAGAAAACCAGATAAATAATATATAACAAGAATACTTCAACGTTTCATAAATGGACATAAACAACTTTTGGAGTTCCGTAAGACAGCATTTTTTCTAAATATTTTATAAAGTGGTTTGTAAAATCTAATATTACAATAATTTAAATGTGTATCGAAGATTTTTCTTTTATGCTGTAGGACTGGGCAGTGAAATTAAAGATGTTCAACTGCTGTTCGGTACATATACATTGATATCCGTTCTGTCTTTGTATCTTAAATCTTTTAAAATAAAAAGCAAATTTACCATGTCCTGACACAAATTGAATTAATATGAAGTCTGGCGTGACATTTATATAGTGTAGACGACATTCAACTGTTGGAAAAAAGATATCTCAGGAATATATTGACGTTACTTAAGCTTTACTCTGTGAATAGCGACGAGTCACCCCGAATGTAACAAGCGTAAGTCATAGCTGTATTCACAAAAAAACTATCATTACAAACTGTGATATTTGTGGTAGTTCAACCGCGCTAATGCATATTGTTTTCTCAGTTACTTTTCTTCCTTTGTAGTTTCCTGAGCTTTAAATTAGTATTTGTTTCAGGTGTTGTTTAATAATTACGTCAGAAGAAACGCACGGCTATTGGACAAGCGACCTAAGGCTAAAAGAGGAAAAGGTAGACCGCCAAAACACGGGCAACACCGGGTATTTCAGCTAGTATAACGAGAATGCTGTAAACTCCCATGAAAACAGAACTACACAAACATAACAATGTACACGGAGGGTTATGATGGTTAGGATCTAACATAACGGAATGGGGAGGCATTACAAAAACATCTCCTAGCAGCACTAACGTAATATCTTTAAGCCGGGATTACGATGAACTTTAAGGACACTTCGTAGAGACAGAGTAGCAATTTCCATGCTGAGCTTCATTAAACATATATTAAGGTTTCTTGAAAACTATACAAGATATATAATAAACATTTTACTATTTTTAAACAACTTATAATTCAGAAACCACAGTCAAATCATAACTTAGGTTAATCACTTGCTAACTTGTTGATAATTCAATAAACAAGATCATTTCCAAATTTTCATATAAGTTCATCTTTAGGTGCATTTTTATCCAAAACAATTAATATGAGACGCTTCGGATTTTGTAGTTGTTATTTGACATAGCTGGTGAAAGATTAAGACATCGGAATCAAAGTAGCAATTTAAATATATATATATATATATTTCATTATTTTAGGTATTTATAATTTTTTTTTTAGGGATTTCATACAGGTAGAAGCTTTCACCGGCTCTTTAGAGCAATACAGGTTGCATATGCACAAGAAATCACAGCCCTATCTATTATACTTTTTTATAAAAGTGCACCTAAAGACAAACAATATTCTTGTATATTGAAGAAATAACAAGTTATCAAACACTAAACTAAATTTTGATTTGACTATAGGTTCTGAATAAGAAGAAGCTATTTTATAAGTGGTAACATTTTCATTATGCTAGGTGTATATTCAAGAATACTTAATATATATTTAATTGAAATTGCTACTCTTGTCTCTACCAACGTGATGGGACGTAATACACGCTGCAAAACTGAATACCTATTACGATGCACTTTAACTTAATGTTACAGGAATTACTCTTGTTGGCTGTTTTTATTACTTAACGCTACTGCTTCACGTCGATTGGTTCTAATTATCATGTGACATCACTTAACATAACGGGAAGAAACGTTTATTGGAAAATTTCACAATAATACAATAATAGTGGTACTTTTATATCAAAATTATAGCTTGAGTGAATATTTAAATAATAGTTTTTACTGTCTAACTTCCTTGTTCTAACAAAAATGAGCAACGTGATGCATTTTTAAAAAAATCACATAACAGAGTCCAGCTTTGCAGAAAATGAGTTTAAAAGTAGATGTCAAATGTGTGTGTGTATATATACACATTATTCCTAATTATTTAGAAAAGTAATTACTTTCCGTGTTCAGAGTCCTTGATTTTTCAAAATATGTACAACATTTCGAAAAAGCAATATGACCATTTTGTTGCCTTTTGAGAGACATACAATCTTTTAAATATATTGTTTATCCCACTTAGAACATTTCAACTACCAACTACTTCAACTTTAAGATATATATATCTTAAAGTTCAGAATTCATACCATTTTATTATGAAAATAACCACTTTTTAATTTTTCACAATTTTTGGTCAAATTTCAAAGATACATCTCTTACGTAACGTTACGTTAAGTCAACCCAAGTAACTCCATCTAATACAAAGTGTCAAACTTTCACGCTACGCCGTACTAAGTTAAATAATAAAACAATTTAACAAACAGGAAGCTACCACCCATGTGAGCATCACAAGCTCTACTAATCTCAAAATGCTATAATTTTCAATGTTAAATCAAACATATCTAACAGAGCTTTGAAGCTGTAAAATCAAATTTCGGACAAATTAAGTATAAGCTATAAGACCTACTACCCATATTCGTTCGGCATTGTTTCGATAGAGTTTGTACATATTTAGTACACTTTTTTTTGTCGAGTTATTAAAACACATCACAAAGATTTACTTAGACTGCCTCCGTGGTCGAGCTATCAGCGAGCCGACTTCTCACCCGGAGGTCCCGGGTTCGATTCCCGGCTGAGGCGGGACATTTTTATTTAACCAGAATTATCCCCTATCCCTCTTAGTCTGAAATTATGCATGCAAGAGTGAATGTGTGTGTTTGAGGAAAGTAAAACGATTTAAACCCAACGTAAAGAATCTACAGATAATAGTTGTTTCTCTGATATGACTTTACATGTTAAAGGGGGGCTGCATAAGTGAAACAATACAATAAATAAATATAAGATTTACAGGTCGTGAAAATGTAAATACAAGAGTAGAAGCCTTTATGAGCATTTCACGCTCTATGGGTGAAAATTCACTATCCCTAATTATTCTGCACTGTGTTTAGCAGATTAAGAATTTAATACCAAGTTTAACAATTTCATATTCAATTTTGAGAATTTACTACATTTAAAAGTCACTCTTTTCATCGAAAAAACGACGCTTTGTAGAAATTTTAAGCTTCCATTGCCTAAAAAAAAATAATGCGGGTGACTTAAAAATCAATCTGCAAGCGTTATGTTTATAATAATGTATATTGTAATGTCCATACAACGTTGCTCTTTCAAAAACCTATAAGCGGATTTTCAGTGATTATTAATTAAAATATAAGTTAAAAGCCACATGAGGTTTATTATCATTGTTCATTGTCGTTTAATGACGAGATAGAGGGTATCAACAGAGATCGCTGCGCTTTTGTTTTTCCTTTTTTTTTTTTTTTATGAGATGAATATGCTAATGAGCTCCATAACCGAAAGCGCTAAAGTTAGCTTATATGCATATAGATTAATGATAGATTTTTAAAATTTTTATGTGTTACACTCACACGACTTTTCTCTCCCCATTATAATCCACATGTTGCGTACTTCCTATCAAGAAAGGATGTGCCTAGAAAAATACAAAAAGCATATATGCACTATTTATTTCAATTGGAAGAAGAAATTCAAAATTCTTGGCAACATACTCTTATAAAGGGAAACAAAAAGACGAATAGAAAAGTCTCCAGCGAACCGAAAGATGATGCGCACAGCAGGGAAATTGTACACATGTAACATGGAGAATTTCGAAAGCTCCTATCTCATAGGGCGGTGGTGGGGGGGGGGGGGACGTTTGATACAGCATGTCAGCTTATGCGTTTTAATGAGTTCTAAATCTTGGCAGTATAAGAGTTTGCCAGAATGAAGAGGACTTCATGGCAATATATAAAACATTTCAAGATGTCCAGTTTATTTATATGAATATCATTAGAGTTGTTTTAGACAGTAAAATAACAAAAACTTCGTCTCACATTTCTCTACACGTACTATGCACATAGTGTATAGAGAAGGTATTGTAATGCGCCCAAATTCGATACAGAGATATCATGTGAAAATGCATGTTTTAGGACCCCTTGAATCAAAAAAAAAAAGCTTTTTTAGAAAAATATTCGTGTGTATGTCTGTGTGTGTGAGTGTGTTTAAGCGTGTGTGTGTGTGTGGGCAGCAGAGCTCAACATTGAAAAGTCCGTTAAATACAAAACTTGGCATTTAAATTATTCAGTGTCTTCCAAGGATGCCACATGAAGATTTTAAAAAAAAAATCCCCCCACCCCAACTATCCTTTATATGGACATATTTTCGAAATTTTTGATTTTCTCAAAATTAGCTCAAACGATTTTGACTAAAATATTGTATATTAAACATGTTTATATGACAAATAAAATATATATCTTCAATTTTCTGGGAATAGCCTCTGAAGACATGTTTATTCTGAATGAATTTTGCTGAATTTTGTATAACTAGTAAAACGTAAGAGATAGACGAAAACTTAACCACACAAAAAATGTAGAGCACGTTAAAACACAGAATTTATGTTATATACTTTTTTCGTGAAGTTGATCGTTTTGAGATATTCCTTGTTTCTGGTTTCAGCTTTAAAAAAATCTACTTTTCTCATACAGGAATTTGTCAACTCCTGTGTCCATACAAACATAGGAACTTCAATCACACAGCAACCAGCGTTTGACTGTCATTTTAACCTATGGTATTCCCTTATTTTACATAAGGAACAAAGTAATAAGACAATTTCTGTTAAATTTTGTACCTATAGATTAGCATGAAGTAAATAGAAGCATAAGCTTTTTAACAATAATTTGTTGCAGAGATGTAGAGAAAGTCATGTGAATGTAACACACATTTTTTTAAATATGCTGTCCCCTCCACACACACACACACACACACACACACATATATATATATATATATATATATATATATATACATAAGAACCTTTTCCTAAAAATACCTTTTTTGGATTCGGGGTTCCTCAAAACATATATTTCCGGTAAAATCTCAGCGTCGAATTTTGGGTGTAATGTAATACCTTCTGTACCTCTAGGTGCATTGTACATGCGATAAACTATTTTAAGGGATGCAGGTGTAATGGGTTGCCTCTAAACGATACAGATAGCACAATAAGCCCCAGGCTGAAGTGTGCCCGGAGAAATAAATGACATCATTAATGAAGAAGAAGAACTATTTTCAGAATGAAATAAATGCTTACCGACTATTGATTGCTTCTCGTAGCAGTTATTCTATACGGAGGTAACACTGTTATGTGACGAAAGAGCGAAGTATGCGGAAGATGCTTAGAAAACAACTAAACTTGCAACATGAAATTCTTCCAAAACGGCTAAAACTAGAAAAAATGTTAAATATTTGATATTAATCATGTATGTCAACAAGATCTGCATTTTGCCTGTAGTAAGTTTTTCTCTATCTGCTGAGATTTCCTTGTTATACAAAATTATACAAATATTAATTAAATAAAGGAGAATTCTCAGGATATTCACAGAAAACTCAATATATCAGGAGGTCTTAAAGTCACTCGACAAATGGCAACTTTACGGAATGCTACCAAACACCCAAACTACCATACTTTACCCCAAATCATGACCGTTTAACACAAATAAACACATTTTACTACATTTTCATTCAATTTAATAAACTAGAGAAACTGTAATTTAAAAAACAATAGTAACTAACACTATTCAAAGAGCTGATTATTAACTTGAGACAATGTCTCACCCGATCCTGCAATTCATCAGTCACATTTGAAATTGTAGCCGGCGAAATACGATGAATGACGATAAATAACATTCTTGCAAATCTTCCAAAGATACTGGTTGAGTCTAAAACCCATGTTGCTTCATAAAGGTACCCCAGAAAAAGAAGTATAGGTGAGCGGGCAGAAAAAGTTTATGGACCGCCCAGTGACCAAACATGCCGTCCAGTCTTTGTTGAACCATCATTGTATAGCGAGCGGGAGCTCTGTCTTTTTGAAACTACAATCTCTGCCGCATGCCCACTGACATATCACATAGGAAACCCAATAGATCGAGTTTGGTAATTCCTTGTATGAATACTTGTATATGTTACCTTCAAAGAAATGTAGGCCCACTGCTACATCATCTAAAAGACCACATCACACACAATAATTCTAGGATTAACTGGGTCATTAATCGTACGCTTCCAAATTGGATTTTGGACAGAGTTCATTTTGATCATGACCACTGCCTTCGGGCAGAATAAACATTCCTCACTTAAAAGAATGCATATTAGAAAATCATGCAAATCATCCTACAGACCATGATCCATTTGCAAAATTGTTGTATAGAGGATCATTCTCTCGCATTTTGTGGACATGTTGCAATTTGTATTGATGAAAGTGTGCAACTTTTAAAATGCGCCGAAACAGATTCTTTGCTCACTCCGTTCTGCTTCATTTTGCCACAGGGCGAATTAATCCTTAGGGTTCCCTGTGGTCTTTGCAATCACATTAATGGTAGTTTTTTCTTTAGTTGCTGGCTAACCTCTGCACACCACAAAGTTTTGCATCCAGCACAAATTTTCCTTCAATTTATTTGAAATGTTATTTACTGCTTGAACATCTAATTTCAGGATGTCGTCTATGAAACTCCCTGTAACCTGTTTCACAGTTTGTGGTTGCCACTACAAAGCAACATTAAGTTCAACTGTTGCTCAGTGATAATTATGATTAATATGAAATAGTTTAACTGAAATACGTTTCTTTTTTATTATTCTATGTACACCACGCTGCAGGCGGAATTGAACCCAAGACGCTTCATACGTTTCTTGTGCAAAACAATACTAATAACTGTCCTCTGCATTTGTTTTATCATCTTCATTTGTTTTTTAGCATTGCTGACACACTTGATAATTGTGTGCATTGCTATCATGTTTCAAACTGATGCAGCCAATAGTCACTGCAACTCACTTGAGTTTCAAGAACTTAGAGGGCCTGTTGGTTCCAGAGGCTCCAAGAGACAACTTAACATCAGAACATCGGAAAGGAAGGTTTCACTTCACGCGAAAAATAAACGGAAGGCATGCTTATTGATGTAAATTTTGCTGCTCATTATCCAGAAATTCAGTCATTCACCCAGAAAGGAATGGTGGAAACTCGTTGAGAGGGACAAAGCATTTCACTGGAAGTTATGGGGGGGGGGGGAGAAGTTTCTTTTTTTGTATTCTGTATAAAAAACACCCAATAACTACTACCATGTCACGTGGTTTTTGGGCCACATAGTGTACATTTTATTTCTAATGTCACTAAATAAAACAATTAACTTTAAAATCAAATTGTTAGCGCTGTTTTTGAGTTAGTAAAAATAAAACTTTTCTACGTAAAGAGTGCTATGGGGTGGGGGAGATTTTGTTGAAAATGTTCGTGTTGCATCCTTGGATGATGCTGAACTTAAATACCGATTGTTTCGTATTTTTACTGCGCGCGCAGGCAAAAGCTTTGTTCTAAGCATAATTTTTATTTGGGACATCAAAATGTGTATTTCTGGGGAAATCACGACACTTCCTCTTCCTATTATAAGCGTGTGCTACAGAAAGTAAAAAGAGAGAACTTCTTTTCTGAAGATTTTGTCAAGAGTTCGGTGAAGCATTAAGAATTTCAGACGAATATCAGAGGTAGGGTGAAAACTTAATCCCATCTCCTTGTGAAGCAAGTCAAGGAAGTACATCGAGATGTTACAACTTGTGACATCGTCGCTTGTTAGCATCGTTATGCAAAGTTTCCAACCCAAACACACACTAACGACTCTCATGGTTTAGTAACTATATCAGTTTTTAAAGGAGTTAAAATATTTAGAAAACGTTTCTGAAAGTCGCTAATGAGTTGGTGAAAGTCTTCAATGCGAAATGAACAACGCGAGCACAGTCAGCCGTCCCCACTGCTAATGAGAACGTTATTTTTTAATGACACATTCATTATGAAAAAAAAGTAATAAATGCAGAGAGTTCTCCTCTCTAGATATCATTTATTTTATCCAATTTTTTTGTTTTTAATACGCGAGGCTGTTTATGAGAGCTTTTAATTACATTACCAAAATTGCTGCCCTTGTATGCTACACACGTAATGTTACAACGGGCAGCCAAGTCAAATGTTTAATTTTATGGGTAGCTACACATATACAACCCGCTACACATTAACTTTGGATTCAACGGGCCCGCCTAAAAACCGTACGCCGACATGCTTGTAGATTTTGTAACTGTATATCATTGCAATTTGTGGAGATTTCTAGGTCTATTGACTCAACAACCTCTAATCCCAATTACGACGAATTTAGTATTTAGAACAGGCGTGGCCATTTGGTAGTCCTTTGAGTAAAGCAGAGAGAGCAAATTTGCTCGAAGCTCCTGCGAAATGCCTACTGTATACCAACTGCGTAGAAAGCAACAACATACCTATACAAATACCTTAACTGCTGTGGCAGTGCGCAACATTTTGCGTTTAAAATATGTAATCCAGCTTTCATGGGTAATAAACCTATTGTAGGTTCACGATTGGTAGATGAGGCGTTTTTTCTTGATTTCTCCGTTCAACCACTGCAATAACGATACATAATATTCTCCACTTATCGTCCTTTCTTTCAGGAAGTAATCAATGTAGATGATACCGCGTGCATCTAAAAAAATCGAGGCCATCACCTTGTGCAGATTTCACCACCTTTGCCTCATTCGGAGCCGGTTTGCCTTTAAAAATCCACTGTTTCGACTGTAATTTTGTCTTTGGAGTGTATTAGTATATCCATGTTTCATTCATAGATATGTATCGACACAGAAACTTGTCAGGATTGACGGGAAAGTGCCAAGCTGGCTTCCGAATCGATCACACGATTGCGTTTATACATCATTGAGCGCATATACATCTTGCCGAGACATTATCAGACCTAATTTTTGGTACAACATTGAGAACACTGTACCTTGTTATATGCTTGTGGTCTCCATTACTTTGATTCGTCGATCAGTCAAAGCCATATTCTGGATTTTGTAAATAATTTCGGAGGAAGTCACTTCCACTGGACGTCCGGAACGATATCCATCATTTGTGGCTTTACGGTCACGTTTAAATTAAGCTATCCAATTGTAAACCGTTGCAAGAGCAGATGTGCCACGAACTTCATCCAACTCGGTTTTTATCTCTTTCAGAATATAAATAAATAGAAATGTTTAATCACCGCACGAAACCAGCTTTTTTCAATCTTTCTAAATAAGCACAAGATTGTTGATTCAATCGCCTATGGCAACGAAACCACGCGATGGATACAGATGAAATGTTTACTGCAATCTAGACGACGGATACTAGATGCTATCTTTTTTCGATGCTACGAGTGTAATTTCTTGGATTTTCTAAGGACTAATTGAACACCCCTGCTATTAAAGATATTTACATCACAAATAAAATATATCTCTTGAATTTTGAGGGAATAAACAATCGCTGAATCTCTATTCATTCTGGATTACTTTTGCGAGACCACTGAAGATTTTGTCGTTAAGAAGCTTCATTGTATACTCTGTGGAATTAGGATAAAAATGTACTGAGTTTTTTTATCTTATATCAAATACACACCTGGAGTATTGTAGTAAAAGTTTAATTAAGTAAATAGGTACGATCACATAAAATAGCGTATAATATAAGCAAGAGCCAACTGCATTTTGTTTTGCTGCGGGTTTTCTACGCAGTTTTTACTTTATTTCTGTCTATAGTATATGTAGAGGGAGTATTGTATTCCACCCAAAAATAGGATATCGAGATGACAGAAACACATGTTATGAGACTCCCTGAAGAAAAACACAATATGTTTAGAAAAAATTACTGTGCCTGCATTCGTTTGTCCGTGTCTGCCTTTGACAGGCAATTAAAAATGACAAGTAATTTGAATAACACACTTGGGTGTTTTAGAACCTTCCACGTATGCAACATGATAGTTTTCAAGAAATTTCCCGATTCTAAACAATCCTTACTCGTCCTCCCCCCCCCCGCGATTTTGATTAGAATATGACATGGCAATCATTCGTGATTCAAGTTGCATGTTCCAGTCTGACTCTAAAATTAGTTGTTAAAATATCATATGTTTAAGATATTTTAATAACAGCTTAAGTGTATATTTGAATTTTCTGTGAAAATTTGTGAAGTCCTCATCATTTTGGGTAACTTTGCTAATTGATAAACCCAAGAGATGATAAAAATTCACATAAAAATGCCGCTTTCTTTAAAGCAGACCATTTAAGGCATTTAAAGAACTTTACTATTGATATTCTTTGTTACTACATTGAATTTTCATTTGTTTTTCTTCTCGTGATCCACTCTTTAAAATCTGACTGAAGTTACTGTATTCTTCTTACACGTAGCTGCAGAGAAAGTCACGCGACTGCAATGTATCAGATTTATTTCTGTTTGTCTACCTCGATTTGTAACTCTGTAAGCGTGCTCTTAACGTGGTTCATGACTTGATAATACTAGTGTGTATTCCAAACCATCTGGAGATTTATAGAAATATCTTCATGTGGTGTTTAAGGCATCCGCGAAGGGAACATCAATGAAATTAAAAGACTACGGTGGATATGAAGAACAGAGGGGGCCGAGGCAGGGTATTGAACGGAGGTGCCGCGCAGGTCTGCTCTCCCAACTGTCACAATTATTTAGCAAGCCTCAAACTGTGCAAAGCACCTGTCCATCCCCTCTGCGATAGGGGCGTTTCGGGTTATCATAGAGCAAAGACTTCTTCACACACTATGCCTTCTACAAGGCGTCGAATAGTGTCATTATTACATCATTAATGTGGCAATGATATTACCAGTGTTTCACGCGGTTGCGTTTTTTGTCTCTTCCTCTACATCGCTCTCTATTCCCCACTTCGTTTCCAGTCTCTCACGCTCTTCTCTGTGCAACTTATATAGCACATGGTGCTTTGAAAACTGCAAACAAAACGTATCGAGATATTAAAGGTAGTACGAAAATTTTATCGCAGTTTTGCTCAAATATAATAGTAACGTAATTGTCTTGGTGCTCTATAACCTCGTAAACATACAATTTCAAAACAATGAAAATCCAGGCATACGTAAAATATCCCAAGTGATGCAAATTTGAACACTTTAAGGTTCTAAATGCACCATATGATTTCAGAAATATAGTTCTTTCTTTACAATAACAAATAAATAATTTTATTGTATTTAATTATAAATTCTTCATTAATTTGTTTTTTTACTTTTTCTACTTCCTACATAATACATTCGACACCGAGATTTCGCTGGGAATGGATGTTTTAGGGCTCCTCTGTAAAACATTAGTAAAAGGTCCGCCTGTGTATGTATATGTGTAAGAGCGAGTGAATAACTCGAAAACGAAAAGTCGTTAAATACCAAACTTGATATTTAAGTTCAGCATGTTCCAAAGATGCGATACAAAGATTTTCAAGAAAGCCATCCAACTCCAAACTATCCTTTACATTAAAACGTTTCCGAATATTTTTATTTTCTCAAAAGCGGCTATAACGATGTTGATTAAATTACCTTATACAAATAAAATGTGTATCTTGAACTTTCTGAAAATAGCCCGTGAAGTTCTGTTCAATCTGAATGACGGTTGTTTATGTAGTAAACCGTAAGAAATAGATATAAAAAACTTTACTATACAAAAAATATAACTTAAAGTTACTCGGCATTCGTCTTCACAGGATCAAGAAAGAACCCGAAAAAAACCTTATCCGGGTAAATCGCGACCTGTTGAATGTGAGCAGACACGCTACCAACACACTACCCAGGCGGGCTAATGTAGATATTGTTAAAAATACCCAATTTATGCTGTATACTTCTTTTAAAAAGAATTAACGGTTTCAGAGATATTCCTAGCTATTAGTTTTAATTTTAAAATACGTATACTTTTCTCAAACAGGGAGTCGTCATACGTTTTTCCTTTGTTATACTTCTGGTCTTACAAAGAAAACCGAATTTAAAAATCAATCGCATAGAAACAGCTTTTAAAACATTTAACCGTCGCTTTAGTCTATTCCCTTATTTCCCTTCTACTTACAAGAAACTAAGTAATAAGACTGTTTCTGCTAATGTTTATAACTCGATTAGCTTGAAGTGTATAGAAGATAAATGCTTTGTAGGAATAGTTTACAGAACAGGAAGAGAAAATCATGTGAATAGAACACATCAGATTATCAAATGATAATTTGGCTTTTGTTTTTAACTTATTTGTAATATTTCTAATACAAATATTAAACACATAACTAAAATGCTTAAATTAAATACTTTAATTCGAGAAAAAATATTAAACCTTTGTTTAACACTAAAAGATTTCCTGAAAAAATACAGCTGTGTTAAGATTTATATGCTCTTGCAAAAATTGCAGAGTCCACTTTAGCAGGCTAGAGGTTATTTTTCGTGCCGTAAATCTACGACACTGACAACCGGCTTTACCTTTCGAAAGAGCCATACTAAGGATTTTTACATCGAAAATATCCATCACCCTCCGCGGGGTTTGAACTCATGACCTTGGGATCCAGAGGTTAGCATGTAAACCCAAAACCTATTCAGTCTTAAGTTGATCCTCGCTAAATAAAACCCAGGCGGCCAGTGCACCGTTATAATGTAGCCTTCCGCCTTACGCGCTAGAAATGCTGTCATACTTTCACAACCACGTGGCGCGTACACACGGCATATTGAAATGTAAAACGAACAGAGACCGTACTCGCAACAAATTAAACGGTGATCAAACTATTTAACTATTCTGTAAGGTGAAATGGTGATAATATTGATAGTGCCCGCCTGGAAGTGTGGTGGTAGCGTGTCTACCTCATATTCAACAGGTCGTGAGTTCCAATCTAGCTTAGGGTCAGTTACCCGGATAAGGTTTTTTTCGGGGTTTTCCCTTATCCCGAGAAGACGAATGTTGAGTAACTTTAAGCTCCATGGACCCCAAGATCATTTGAGCATCATTTCACCAATTTCATTCATCGTCCGATGACGTTAAGTAAAAACAATTGATAGCCATAACAAAATACAAATAAATAACACTAATTCGTTCTCTGGAAGCGGCTCCATTCCCTCCAAATCAGAATCGTTGTCTGAGCTGTTTGTGCTGCTGCTTTCCTCTTAAACTATCCATCTTCCAAAACAACGCTTCTTCTTTCCTTATATATACAGTCATGGAAAAAAGTATTCATACACCAGTGTTTACGTAGAAAAACTTAATTTATTATAACTAAAGTTAACATCCAGAGAGGTTATATGGTAAACTAACAGTATGATATTTCTTTCTGAATCTACACATATAAACGCATGACCTAAATTACTCCTCTTCAAAAAGTAAATAAAACATTTGTACCAGCTGGCTTCTCACAACAAGGAAAAAAGTATTCATACACTCAAAGAAAATGACAGTTTAAATACAATACAGGAACAAAATTAATACTTTGTAGACATTCCTCTTCTGCGAATTACTTCTGTTAACCTCTTTGGCATGGAATGAACCAGGTTTTTTGTAGTCTCTGAGGTAATATTTTGCCATTCTTGCTGAAGACTTGTTTCAGAGCTGCCTTGCTTCGTATGTCATGCTTTCGGACCATTCTTTCAAGGGTATCCCAAAGATGTTCAATTGGATTAAGGTCAGCACTCTAAACTGGAAACTTGAGAACGCGGGGAGTATGGTACAACAACCACAAACGAACAATTTCCGCCGTGTGCTTAGGATCATTGTCTTGTTGAAAGTAGCAATCTGTGCCTAAACTCAATTTATCAACACTCTTTTGCAGATTATTCTTTAGGCTATTTAAATATTGAAATATATCCATGTTACCTTCAACAAAAACAAGTTCCCCAACATCAGATGTAGCCATACATCCCCATACCATAATTCCTTCTCCACCATGCTTCACTGTGGCTTGAAGGTGCTTGGGTTCAAGCTCAGTATTTGATCTTCTCCACACCAAAATTCTGCCATCATTTACAAATACATTAAATTTACTTTCATCTATGAACAGTACCCTGTCCCAGAATCTCGTGTTCTTGCTTAGATGCTCTGGAGCAAATTTAAGTCTGACTTTCTTGTCTTCTTGCTGATGTATGGTTTCTTTCTAGGTACCCTAGCTCCATAGTAGTAGTGCTAGCACTACTTAGAACATAGCGAACAGCCCTTGGTGCTATTTTCTTTCCGAACTGATCGTTAACATAGACAGACAATGCAGAGGCTGTCAATTTAGGATCACTTTTTATCATTCTTATTAACATATTCTTTTTCCTTTGCGTTAGCTTCTGTGGTCGTCCTCTTCTTTCGCTGTTAATAATAGAATTTCTCTCTCTCTCTCTATATCGTGTTATTATGAACTGCACAGTTGCCCGGCTTCTTCCAATAACATCAGCACTGTTTGAAAATGATTTTTCCTTTTGATATTGAGAGATAACTATCTGTCTTTCCTCTACAGTTCTTTCTTTACCTTTGCAGCCCATATTTCTGTCGCAAGGCATTCACTACTCAACAGAACCAACAAGCAGGAGGTGTAGCTTGCCACTGAAGGCCTTGCTTGCTGCAAGAGGTTCGTTGGTGGTTGCTGTGTTTACATTTCTAGTGGTGTATGAATACTTTCTTCACTGTCAAATACAGCCAGCATTGGGGTATCGTTTATTTCCTTGAGATACGTTTGTTTAATACTAAGATCTTTGCTATCATGACACTGTTTATTTAATGGGATGGCTTGCTACTCAGAATCGTAGCGCTGTCATTTAATTTAATATAGAAATATAGTGGTCAATTTCAATTACAGTACTGTATGAATACTTCTTTCTATGACTGTATATATATATCACTTATTAACTGTTGGCGGCTCATTCAAAAAAAAAAAAAAAAAAAAGTAATTGTCCACTACTACACGAATTGCATTCTTCACAAATCGTAACATTCTTGCATCGTATATTTCACATGGTTTCTCTTTTTTCCAGGTGTAATAACTTTATCCGTTTAAGATTTTTCTTTGTAAGCACTGTTTATATTTGTAGCCGAATCACATCAGATATTAATTTCACCACTTCTTCTCGGGAAGTGTTGGATATTTCTCACAAAACCTACAATAAATATCCAACACTGTAGTTTTTCACCAATAGTCAACGGTTTACCAGCCGTATGATAATATAACTCGGCGAAGATGTAAGAGGAAACTCACGGCAACCGTCCTCCATGGTTCTAAACAGCAACAACCAGCAACCGTCAGTGTGTAAACAATATTGCGAAAATCAGCTGACTCATAAGAATAGCATGTTGAGACTTGTAGCTCTGTTTAACGATACAAATCGGCGTCAATTTAACTCTTAGGTATTTGTATACACTTTAAGAACAAATTCATTCTGTAATTTAGATTGTTAGCATAGGATTATATTCTTGTGTTGTACCGCGGTGCACTGACCACGTGGATACGTTTTGGCGCGGATCAACCTAAGAGTGAATAGAAAATAGACCAAGGACGACTGTGATTTTGAGCGACAATACAGAGTCGCGCGTCGCCAATGTCGCTTCATTGTGAATTAAGCGGAAAGCATTCTTCTCGGCCAAGTCCAATATCAGAAAGGATGTTGCGACTCATGTTGTACAAACCGTTCGTGAGAATGAGCAAGTGGTTGTGTTGACGAGAGTACCTTGAAAAAACAGTAACAGTGTTTTAAATTGAATGTACCTTTCTGGGGGAATGGGCCGATGGCTTAAAACTTCAAACCCGCTGCTCGTAAAGTAAATATTACGCTCAGTATTTGTACTCTCGTTAAAAACATCGCGAAATACGGCAGCAACGGCAGTCACCCTTGGGAAAAGATGTTACATTAGTTGAAGCCTTAATGCGTGTACGCGTAAACGTGCATTATACATACATAATCCCGAGTTTGGCAAGTTCTGATGCTGCAGTAAAGAGAGATGACATTTTGCATACTTTGATCCTCCAACACCCCTGGTTCAGCTTTTAAAGGGCTTCAAGACTGAGCTTTTTAGTAAAATTGTGTAAAATAAATGCGTTTCTTGGCAGATAACATTTACTTTTACTTTCTCTAGCATTACTTATAGTAAGTAAAGGAGGTTCTTACATTATTTTCTCTGCTTAGTACATATAGATAATGTATTGACTTCCATCCAAAAATTCGATTCCAGAATTTCATTGTAAATACAAGTTTTAGTGTCCCCTGTATCCAAAAAAAAAACATTTGCGTGTGGTGGTGGTGGTGGTGGTGGTGTGTTTGTGTGTGTGTGTAAATTGCATAGCCCAAAAACGAAAAGTCGGCTAAATACTAGACTTGATAATTAAGTTCAGCGTCTTCCAAAGATGCGGCATAAATATTTCCCATCCCAAATGACCCTTTACAAGGAAAAATTTTCGAAAAATTTTATTTTCTCAAAACTGCTTTAAACGGTCTTGATTAAAATACTGTATATTAAAGATGCTGATTTGAAAAATAAAATGTGTATATTGAATTCTCTGGGAATAGCATCTGAAGATCTCTCCACTCTGGATGATTTTAGAAAAACTGGTTAACCGGAAGAGATAGACAAAAACTTACAACAAAACATTTAGAGCTCCTTAAAACACAATTTATGTCATATACATTTTTTGGTGGAGTTAAACATTTCCAATGACTTTCTTGTTATTCGTTTTAATTCCAAAATACTTATATGTATTTTTCTCATACGGGATGTTGTCATTCCTGTTTCTTTTTTTACTCCTGGTTATGCAAAAAGAACCGAATTTCAGTTACACAGCAATCAGCTTTTAAAAATTTTCACTAGTGTTTTAGTCTAACGTATCCCCTTATTCCCCTTCTCCTTATATAAGGAACTAATGTTTATCTCGATAAACATGAAAAAGATAGAAGAATAAGCTTTTATAATAATATTTGTAATAAAATTCATATAGAAAATCAGTGAATAGAACACATCACATTTTGTATTTTTATTTTATTTTTCCATTTACATCCCTCCTTAACTGTAGTGGTCAAATCGGCAATCTTTGACCTACCTTTGGAACATATCGGCAGAGGTGTTAGATCGCCTACAGCTGTCATTGCGTTTTATACATTATATTACACATACATTCTCACTTCCAGACTATGAAGAGGATACGAATAAACTTGTAACAGAAAAATTCGCATTCTCCACCCGAGACCCCTCGCATAGCATGCTAGCACTCTACCGAATGAGCTACAGGACTTCTCTAAAGTACTTATTATTTTCCATACACAGATTTGATATCTGCAGTTACCGAAAATACATATTTTGAAGTCCTCTGAATAGAAAAAGCATTTTAAGAGGAAAAATCTGATGTGTACCATTCACATGACTTTCTCCATATCCCTGCAACAAATAATTCTTAAAAAGCTTATACTTCTATTTACTTTATGCAAATCAGAAAAAAATAGCAGAAATAGTCTAATTACTCGCTTCCTTGTAAGTAGAAGCGAAATAAGGGACAACCGTAGGTTAAAGTGATAGTCAAAAGCTGGTTGCTATGTCAATGAAGTTCCTTTGTTTATAAGGACAGGAGTTGACAAGTTCCTGTATGAGAAAAGTATACGTTTTTCATAGCAGAAACCAAAAATAAGGAATGTCACAAAAACGACGAACTCCACGAAAAAAATGTATATAACATAAATTGTGTGTTTTAATGTGCTCTACATTTTTTGTGTAGTAAGTTTTTGTCCATCTCTTACAGTTTGGCAGTTATTCAAAATTTAGTAAAATTCATCCAAATAAACTACTCTTCAGAGGCTATTCCCAGAAAATGCAAGATATACATTTTATTTGTCAGGTAAATATGTTTAATATACGAAATTTTAATCAAAATCGTTAGAGCCATTTTTGAGAAAAGCAAAATTTTCGAAAAAAGTTTCATGTAAAGGGTAGTTGGGGGTGGGGGGATTTTTCTCAAAATCTTCGTGTCGCATCCCTGGAAGATACTAAACTTAAATACCAAGTTTGGTATTTTACGACTTTTCGTTTTTGAGTTATCGTGTTCACACACACACATACACACACACACACACACACACACACACACGGACCTTTTTGTGAAAATGCTTTTTTTTGGATATTTTGGACCCTAAAACATATATTTCCGGTGAAATCTCGGTATCGAATTTTTTGGTGGAGTGCAATACTTTCTCTATACACTATGTACATAGTGCGTATGGAGAAAGTAAAAAGTGCATGTGCGCGTGTCTGAACAGCATTTGGGATAAATGTCAAACTGAAAAACGTGTCATCATATTTTGTGTTTACCTATTCAAAAAACGACCCATTAGATGTTAATTTAAATGTCCTAGGTTTATGATGTTTGACTATTACATTTGAATTTTCACTGAAGAGTCGGGGAAACCTCGCCTTCATTTTGAAGCAATTTTGTGTACGTTTCTACAACGTTACAAGAAAGCTTACTACATGGAAGTGTATATTTCTTTCAAATACGCAATTCATTTAAAAACTTTTATGACAGACTTTTTCCGAAATATCCATTGTTCTTGCTTCCTCGAATTTTAGAAGTATTTATATTTTTGAGCTCTCAATTATTTTTACTTTATCTATAGGCACTATGTACATAGTGTATAGAGAATGTATTGCACTCCACCAATAAATTCGATACCGAGATTTCACTGGAAATATATGTTTTAGGGTCCCCTTTATCTATAAAAAAAACATTTTCGGAAAAAGGTCCGTGTGTGTGTCCGTGTGTCTGTGAACACGATAACTCAAAAACGAAAAGTAGGTAAAATACCAAACTTAGTATTTAAGTTTAGTATCTTCCAGGGATGCAACACGAAGATTTTGAGAAAAATCCCCCCACCCCCAGCTACCCTTTACATGGAACTTTTTTCGAAAATTTTGATTTTCTCAAAAATGGCTCTAACGATTTTGATTAAAATTTCGTATATTAAAGATATTTACCTGACAAATAAAATGTATATCCTGAATTTTCTGGGAATAGCCTCTGAAGAGTAGTTTATTCTGGATGAATTTTACTAAATTTTAAATAATTGCTAAACCGCAAGAGATGAACAAAAACTTACTACACAAAATATGTAGAGCACGTTAAAACACACAATTTATGTTATATACATTTTTTTTGGTGGAGTTCGTCGTTTTTGTGACATTCCTTATTTTTGGTTTCTGCTATGAAAAACTTATACATTTCTCATACAGGAATTTGTCAACTGCTGTTCACACAAACAAAGGAACTTCAGTGACATAGCAACCAGCTTTTGATTATCACTTTAACATATGGTAGTCCCTTATTTCACCTCTACTTACAAGGAAGCAAGTAATACGGCTATTTCTGCTAATGTTTTACTGATTAGCATGGAGTTAATAGAAGTATAAGCTTTTTAAAAATAATTTGTTGCAGGGAAATAGAGAAAGTCATGTGAATGTTACACATCATATTTTTTTTATTTTCTATTCTGTGTATTTCATCCAAAAGGGGAAATATTTCGCCCAAAAATTCGATGTCAAGATTTAACCAAAAGTATATGCTTTTATGTAACCTGAATTAAAACAAAAAATAGGAATTCTAGAAAAAGGTAATTGTGTGTGTGTATGTGTGAGGATGCCCGCAATAATTATAATTAAAATACTATATATTTAGAACAGTTTTATGACAAATCTTGAATTTTCTGGGAATAGCCTATCAAGTACTCTTTATTCTGAAGGACTCTTTTTGTTACTTGTAAAGTGTAAGGTACACAAAATCTTACTACACAAAAAATGAAGATCTCGTGAAAGTACAATTTATATCGGATACTTCCGAGATATTCCTTGTTATTGGTTTACATGTTTTAAATACTTATACTTGTCTCAGATGAGAAATCGTTACTTTTTCTATCCTGGACATGCAAGGAGAATAGTATTTCATTACATAGCAACCCGCTTTATAAGATATAACCATTAATGCTGCTAGTGTACAGTTATTCCCATTGTACCTATGTGGATATAGAAACAAAATATTTTCTGTTGATATTTTCTCTACTAGCAAGAATACACATATAGAAGAATAAGCTTTAGTAAAACTATTTTTTTTTTTGGGATACATAAAGTCATGTAAATGTAACATATTAAATGTTTAAACCAAATTTTTCATATTAAGATATAAACTTTACAGAGATAGTTTAATTTCACATTTCTTCGAGTATACCAGGGTGATACAGGAGTCTGGAGCGATACATTCAAACTAATAGAAACGGATATATTGGAACGATTTATGCCCCTAACTCTTATGACATAGGTAGAGTCAGATTGAAAAATTCACTGCCATAGCCTGGATTTAAACCACGGATTCTCCCGATCTCTAGCCGATTGTGCTAACCACTGAGCTACCATGGCAATATGCCGGCACACCATTAAATTTTTCAACTGACTTTCATGTCTCGGTAAACCACAAGGTGATCTCAAATTATTTAGAGCTAATATACCCCAATGGCGACTTACAATGTCGAAAGTTATAGTCCCAGGATTCATGGTATAACCAACTATTATGGTCAATTAGTGCTAATTTATTGTTTTTTTTTTCCACAGAAGCCGTGTGTAGGACAGGGGTGTGTAGGTAGAGTCAGATTGAGAAATTGAATACCATTGTGCATACGTGCTAGAGAAGGTAAAAAAGCTTCAATTTCATGATTTTACTTCATATAAAATGTTGAGTGGGAAAATATTAGGGACAGGACAAATGCCTCAATTACCCCCTCCCCGAAGTTATGCGTATGCATGTGTCCAAAAATATCTGAACCCTGTTGACCATTAATTTGATTATCTTAATTTGACGCGCAACGGCGATATTTTTATCACTTGCCGCTGTGGGGGGTCGACCCTCGCAGTATTCGTCACCGATGTAACTGTGGCCAAACTTTAACTGTCCAAACCAATAACAGAGCACGTTCACAACTTTTTCAAGTCAGTGAATACATATTTAGAACTAAGGATGGATGGATGGATCTCAAAGGATGGATTTTTAATTTCAACTTCGTGACTAAATATGAAATTTCCAAAAAATTTCGAAGAATAACAATATTTTTAAATATCTTATAAGTTGACAAGTTATTGATAGATTCGGGAATGCTAGGAAGAGCGAATTTAACTGGTAAAATTCTTAACTTTGAATGGGATTGATTAAGACTATGAACAAAATGCAACAGAAGATGTAAACGTTAAATTGCCTTCTTATTTATATTTCTGTTTTCTCTAACCAATACTCGTATGTACAACGTATCTACATAGTAGATACAATGTAGGTATTGTATTCCACCCAAACATTCGATACCCAGATTTCCGAAATAAGTTTTGAGATCCCTTAAATTAAAAAAAAATAGAAAAATGTAAGTGTATGTGTGGGGGGGGGGGCAGTAAAACTCAAGAACGAAAAGTCCGTTGGTATTTAAGTTCTGTATCTCCTAAGGATGCGGCAAGAAGATTTTCAATAAAATTCCCCCATTCCAATCTACTCTTTACATGGAAAAATTTTCGAGATTTTTTATTTTCTCGAAAAAGCTCTCAAAATTGTTATTAAATACCGTACATTAAATATATTTATTTACATGACAAATAAAATGTACACTTCAAATTTCCTGAGAATAGCTTCAGAAGTCTTCTTCATTCTGAAGGTTTTTGCATAAATGGTAAACCGTATGAGATAGAAAACACAAAGTCTGATGTGTTACATTCACAAGACTTGATCTAGCTATTTCGAAAACAAATATTCTTGCAAAAGATTGTTATTTTATCTACGCCATGCTAATCAAAATAAACATTGTCGGAATTGATCTTGTTTTGCTTTTTTGTAAGTAGAAGGGAACTAAGAGAATACACTAGGCTAAAGCGTTAGCCAGTTTTATTATATAATTCCTCTTACGTAGAAGGGAAACAAGAGGATACAGTAGGCTCTAAGCGATAGTCTCTTTTAAAAGCAGATCACCATGCACTGGTTTTGGAATTCCTGCTTAGCCACAGGGGGAGCGAGAAATAAACAAAAACAAAAAAAAAAACAAAAAAAAACAGCTATATTCGTCTTGAGAAAAGTGTAATTATTTGGAAATCAAACCAATAAAGAGTAATATCTCTGAAGTGGTAAACGCTACAACGTTTATATGGCATAAAGTGCATGCTTTAACGATATCTATATTCAGAGCCTATTCCCAGAAAATTGAAGATGCATATTTTCTTAAAAATATCTTAAGCTGTACCGTATACAAACTATTCTTATAAACTATTGTACACCATGCTAACCGAGATAAACATTAGCAGAATCAATCTTATTACTTGCTTTCTTGTAGGTAGAAGGGAAATAAGGTTATACACGACGCTAAAGCGACAGTCAAGATTTTTAAATACTGGTCGCTATGTGAAATAATTGAGGTTAGGATCGTTTTACATAACCAGCAGTAAAACGAGAGAAATGGAACCAAAGGTGATTTTCCATTTGAGAAAAATTACGCAGTTTAAAATTGAAACCAATAACAAGGAATATCTCGGAAACGGAAATATATGACAAATTATGCGCTATATTGTGTAGTACGGTTTTTCTTATGGTTTAACAGTTATCAAAATTCAGCAAAATTCATTCAGAATAGAGAAGTTTTCAGAGACTTTTCCTAAAAAATTCAAGATATAATTTTATTTCAGATGTAAAAATCTTTAACACGTGGTATTTTAATCAAAATCATTGGAACTATTTTTGAGAAAAGCAAAATTTCCAACATTTTTCCATGTAAAGGGTACTTTGAAGTGGGGGGATTTTCTTGGAAATCTTCGTGTCGTATCCTTGGAAGATAACTTTGGTATTTAACTGTCTTTTCGTGTTTGAGCCATACTCTCCACACACGGGCCTTTTTCAAAAATTTATTTTATTGCACTCTGGGGATTTCAAAACATGTAGGTACTTCCGGTGAAATCTCGACATCGAAATTTTGGGTAGAATACAATAGCTCCAGTCATTATGTAGTAATGTACAAACGCTCCAGAGAAAGTAAAAAAAATCCGATGTAATCTATTCACATGACTTTCTCTATATCTCTGCAACAAATTGTTGTTAAAAAGTTTATGCTTCTATTTACTCCATGCTAAGTTAGAAAAAATTAGCAGAAATAATCTTATTACTTGCTTCCCTGTAAGTAGAAGCGAAATAAAGGAGTAACATATGTTAAAGTGATAACAAAAGATGGTTGCTATGTGACTGAATTTCCTTTGTTTGTATGGACAGGGGTTGACAAATTCCTGTATGGGAACAGTATAACTTTTTTAAGGCTGAAACAAAAAACAAGGAATATCTAAGAAACGATCAACTCCACGAAAAAAATGTATATAACATAAATTGTGTGTTTTAATGTGCTCTACATTTTTTGTGTGGTAAGTTTTTGTGTATCTCTTACGGTTTACCAGTTACACAAGATTTGTAAAATTCATCCAGAATAGTCTTCAGAGGCTATTCCCAGAAAATTCAAGATATACATATTATTTGTCAAGTATATATCTTTAATGTATGATACTTTTGTCAAAATCGTTAGAGCCATTTTCTAGAAAATCAAACATTTCGAAAAATGTTCCATGTGAAGGGTAGTTGGGGGTGGGGGGATTTTCTTGAAAATTTTCGTGTCGCATCCTTGGAAGAAACTGAACTTAAATACCAAGTTTGGTATTTAAAGGTATTTTCATTTTTTAGCTATGCTGCACACAGACACACACACACACACACACATATACACACACACAGACAGACACACACGCGGACATTTTTCTAAAAATGCTTTTTTTAGATTCAGGTGAACTCAAAACATGTATTTCCGGTGAAATCTCAGTATCGAATTTTTGGGTACAATGCAATACCCTCTCTATACACTATGTACATAATACGTATAGAGAAAGTAATATTGGAGTTAGACTTTCTTTGGCCTCCTGTATGTATCTACAGTAAAATGTATACTGAAGCCGCTTTAGAAAACATCATGTGAATGTAACGCATCGGAATTTAGTGCTAATTATTATTATTATTACTATTATTATTATGTTGTTTTCTTTTTTGCTTTCTCTACAAGTACTATGTACATACTGCATACAGAAGGTATTGTAATTATCCAAAAATTCGATACCTGATTTCACCGGAACTACATGTTTTGGGTCCCCCTGAATAAAAAAAAAACACTTTCAGAAAAAGGTCTTTGTGTGTCTGTGTCTCTGTGGACAGCATAGCTCAAAAACGAAAAGACCGTTAAATACACAACTTGGTATTTAAGTTTAGTATCTTCCAAGGATGCGACATGAAGATTTTTCTAGAAAATATCCCACCCCCCCAACTACCCTTTACATGGAAATGTTTCGAAAATTTTGATTTTCTTAAAAATGGCTCTAACGATTTTAATTAAAATACCGATCATTAAAGATATTTACATGACAGATAAAATGTATATCTTGAATTTTCAGGGAATCGCATGTGAATATCTCTTTATTCTGGATACATTTTACTGGATTTTGCGTAATTAGTAAACCGTATGAGATAGACAACAACTTATTACCCAAAATATGTAGATTTCGTTGAAACACACAATTTATGTCATACACATCTTTGTCGAGGTGTTGACCATTTTGAAGATATTCCTTGGTTTTGATTTCAGTTTTAAAATACTTTTTACATACAGGTATTTGCCAACTCCTGGTAGTGCAAAGAAACGTTTCATTCATTCAAATGGCAACCAGCTTTTCAAATATTTGACTGTCGTTTTGGCCTAGTGTATTCCATTATTACACGTCTACTTACAAGAAAGCATTTCTGCTAATTTTATCTCAGTTAGCATACAATAGAAGAATCAGCTTTATAATTTGTTACGGATGTAGAGAAAACCATGTGAACGGATCACATCAGATTATTATTATTATTATTATTATTATTATATTAGGTATTATAATTATGTTGTTTTCTCTTTTCAGTAGAGTACATCGCATTCATATTATATTTAAAGGAAACTCCCACCGCAAGCTTATTCGAATCCAGGATCTGTTAACTGAAGAGACCAGAGCGCTGACCACACGCAAAGCGATAACGCTTGGAGGCTGCGAGGTCCTGCAGAGTTCTATCGTGATTGACAAGAGTGGATAGAAAAATGAGCCTTTTACGAGTAAAATCCCAATGAAATGGTGATGACTGTTACACACCAGATTTTTAAGGGCACTTTTATCTCCCAAAGGAAGGGAATCTGACCTGTCACCAGGACGCTAATAGCAGAGGGTTCCATTATACTTTAATTGGGAAGGGTATAAATACAAACCGGATCTAGAATTGTTATTACAGTCTGCGAGGACAATAATAACCATGTCACGGGAATTCCCCGCGGGACAGTCGGCATGTTAACATCCGTTCTTTCGCTGTTTTTATGCTCTTGTCGCTCAATATCCCCGCGCCCGAAGCGCCTGGCGAACGGCTTTTGTTTCAAAAAAAGTTTTTAAATATACAAACTGCGTTACTATGGGATTCGGCACCGTCCGCTGGAAACAATCACCGCACCTTCTTTTTTTTTATGAAAATAAATTACATATGTTTGTTACAAGTGATTATACTTATTAATGTAAATGTTTGCCATTTCCTTTACTGTTTTCGAGTTCCAAACACGGATGCTGTTGCTCATCAAGGATAAGAGGAAACAATGGTGTTTATATATATATATATATTACTTTTTCTACACGACTATGTACATAGTGTAGGAAGTATTGTATTCCACCCAAAAATTCGATATCGAGATTTCACCGGAAATATATGTTTTAGGACATCCTGAAGCTAAAAAACGCATTTTCAGAAAAAGGTGTGCGTGTGTGTGTGTGTCTGTGGATAACATTGCTCAAAAACGAAAAGACCGTTGAATACCAAATTTGGTATTTAGTTTGGTATCTTCCAAGGAAGCGACACGAAGATTTTCAAGAAGCTAAAAGCTAAAATTATTCTAATATATAAATACAAATTTATAAAATCATTTATATATAATAACGAAAAAAACTAAATATTTTAATTTTATATATATATATATAATAATAATAACAATGCCAAACCTCCACCCCCCAACTACCCTTTACATGGAAAACTTTTTCCAAAATTTTGACTATAACGATTCTGATTAAAATCTCGTATATTAAAGATATTTACATACCAAATAAAACGTATATCTTGAATTTTGCTTAACTGCTAAACCGTAAAAGTTAGACAAAAACTTACTACACAGAAAATGTAGATCTCGTCAAAACACACAATTTATGTCCTTTACATTTTTGCTGTGGTGGCAACCGTTTCCGAGATATTCCTTGTTATTGGTTTTTTAGTACTTCAGTTGTGAAGTACTTTTTTTTTTCTCTCTCAGATAGTAAGAGTCCGTTTTTCTTTTGCTCCACTCCTGGCCAAGCAAATAAGAGATTTGCAATGACAATCGCATAATGACAGCTTTTAAAACATCGACTATCGGGTTAGCCTAGTGTATTCGCTTATTTTCTTCCTGCTTATAAGAAACTAAGTAATAAGAACATTCTGCTACTGATTATCTCGATTAGCAAGGCGCAGAAAGAAGAATAATCTTATGTAAGAAGTTTGTAGAACAGCTAGAGATGTCATGTGAATGTAACATTTTTTTTTTAATTGTTTCATCACATTTAAGGTCATATTGAGGGCTTTGCATTAGAACAACTCGTTAATTGCAGGTTATGTTGGGTTTTAATCATTTTATTTTCTTCAAACACACATATTCATACTTCCAGACTCTCTGGGGACATGGAATAATTCAGGTTAAAGAAACATTCCGCGCCCCAGCCGGGAATCGAAGCCGGGTGAGAAGTCAGCTCGCTGACCACTCGACCTCGGAGACAGTCTGCCAATATTTGTTTTCCTATCCCACTGGCCATCAGTTCATTGCTCCGTACCACAAAAGGAACTCTCTGAATCTGTCCCATTTGCGAGAAGGAAGAGTGGAGGGAAAAACATTTACCGCGATTCTTTACCACCGTGAATGTAGAGCTAGAAGCATGTTGGACGGTACTGGCAGACCCGGAAGACGTGGACAGGCTAGATAAATTAAAACTTAAGGCAAGACAGCTGAGATCTGAGAAGGCTACCAATAGAGGAGAAGGGGGGGGGGAGATGGATAAGAACTAAACAAAAGTGACTACAATGTTTTACATACATATATTATATGTCATTCTTAGGTCATTGTAGTGTTATGATTTTATATATTGTGTATATATTATGTGTATATATTTCTTTTAAGTGCATTTATCTATTATAATAAGGTGCAGTTATGCTCCTGAATAAGGTGTACTCTGTGCTGTAAATTTAAATTGTTGTATTGGAATATCTTTGTCTTTTTATTTTTGTGTTTGTTGTTATTTTAATATTGCTTTTGATTTTATGTATTACAAAAGCACGTACGGTCTGTGGAAGTTGAAGTTCAATGTATGATATTGTTATGTCAATAAATACACTTATTCATTTATGCTCAGGACTGAGCGTGAAACCGACATGGGAAAGGAAGCACTTTAGTTTGACAATTGAATTGCTCGTAGAACTAAGTTTTTATTACTTCAATTAGGTGCTAGAGGAAGTTAAGATTGTGTTCCACCCAAAATTCGATATCGAGGTTTCACGGAAGTGGTTTGAAGTCCCTATAAAACAAATCTGTGTATTTTTTTTTTTGGTAGTGTTTAACGCCTGCTTTGACTACTTATGGCACCGCAGGCGGTGACACTGATAATATATGAATGATGATGGAGCACCGATGGAATGAGATGGCGGGGAGTACCCGGAGAAAACTCGCCCCAGCGCCGCTTTGTCCACCACAATTCTCACATGCGGTCGCTTGGGATCGAACCCAGGCCGTCTAGGCGAGAGGCGAGTGGGGCGGCCATCTGTCTTTGTGTGAACACCATTAAGTTAATCTTCCAAGAATGTGAAACGATCCCAGAATGCATATTATGCATATGTTCTTACTCCATAAAGTAAAAAACATGCTAATTATTTTCTTCCATCACAACATTTTTTACCACCTGGTTCAAAAATAGACCCTAGGTATTTTAAAAAAATTACTTTTAAACGCATCATTTTTAATTTTTATTTTTCCATTCTCTCTTTCAATAGTTAAGTTTTCAAGTGTCTTAATATTTATATTTGATCCTCATGTTTTGTGCTCCTCCACAATCCGAGCTATATATGCTGCATCTTCAATATCTTAGGTATTGAATATTTAATCGTCTGGAAACAATACTTGGCGTAATATATGCCTACTCTTGATTACTGCATCAGATTCTTGCATCTCTCTGATTTACTGCATGCGTAATAAAATGCTCTACAACCTTTATGAAGTATATAGAAATGTAAGCTTTTATAGGAGTAGTTTGTAAGCGGTACATACCTTCAAACAGACAATAATACTAGAGAGAGACCTAAGAATGTTTTATCCTCACCCGTAGCGTTAGCCATTTTCGAAAGATCCCATTTAGCGTGTTTGCAGTTTTCCCAAATGTGGGTGCGTCACCTGTGATGCTTGAAAGTTTACAGTTGTTATTAGTTCCCTACCAAAAAGGTTTTGTATTCCATCCAAAAATTTCATTTAAATTAAACCTCTAAATCACAAAAATAACCAAAAACAAAATCCTTGTGTATGTGTAAAATAGCGTAATTCAAAAACGAATATTTGAAAAAATACAAAACTTGCGAAGATGCGACAATACAAGTTCAAGAAAATTCCCCACCCCAACTACTATTTACACGACTATTTTTCGAAATTATGGTTTTATCATAGATAATCTAACGATTTGTTAAGAAATATTTATATATATATATACAGATAAAACCTAAATGTTCAATATCTTCTATTAAATGTGCTGTCCAATGCTAAAGCTATTATTTTCAAGGCAGATCAATTCTCATTTGTTTCTTGCGATTGCATGGAAAGACTCTGGGATGTTAACCCTTTATTGCATAAATTATTCTGCTACATATGCCGTTCTTCCTCTAATTCGCACACCGATATTTATATCCCTTTCACCAACACCACAGCTGAAGCGACTTGAATAGCCGTGATCATTAGTGCGATACGAAGTGGACTGGCCATTCGTTCAGAGCCGAACGTCGCGAGTTCGAGTTCCTGTAGTTAAATGTGACTGTGGTAAAATGACCGGTGTATGGCACGCTTTGATGCGATACTGGGTTCGTGCCCGGGCGCGGGTTTGATTAGCAGGAATGGTGTAGGTTTGAGTTGGCTTTGCTCAGGGTTTTTATTAGCATGGAGGCTCTTTCAGGTTGTGGTGAGACACAAGTGTTTTATTAATTGAGTCCGGCCTTTTCCCGCCGTAGAACACACGCGTATACTTAATTTTTTACTGTGACGTTACACTTTACTCGCCCGCTAATGTGATTGTTTATTCATTTGAGGCCGTGATTTATTACGTACTGTGATCGGTCTTAAAATCACTTACTTCCGTCGCAACTAAGGATTACACCACGCGCTCAAATACCACATCTTGGTCGTGCGGGGGTTCTTCGTCAAGTGCCTTACAATGGCTCCATCACGAATTCTAAATTTCACATCTTGGTTCTTCGGAGGTCCTTCACCAAGTGCCTCACAAAGTGTCCCCCTTGACCAGCGGAGATCATTGCCTTGCTGTGTCCCGTTAGTTACCCTTGGGCAGGGTATTCTCGCCCCTTTCCCTCGGGTCAACGCACGGCATGTAACAGGATCTTGTACCCCGAGCTCGTGCCTTATACGTGTTAAAAGTTTTTCTACCTTTGCCATTTTCACTCTACATTTATATTTTATCTTCGTGATATAATTTATATTCTTGGCTATGATTTATATTTCCTCTTCTTAATAATTCTTTCCCCGGGGACAAGACATGTACTGTCTCAGCTTGGATGCTGACGGAGTTAGATTTGATTGCAGTTGCATGGATTTTGCTCTCTTTTATTAAAAACCAAACACGACAATTTTATTGCAACAATATTAATACATTTAAATATAAAATAGCTACAACTAGCCTAATTTTGCTGTTGAAGGTTAGTATAATACGAAATTAGAAAAAAAAAAAACAACTAAAAATACTAGAGCATTAAAGGGTAAGGCCAGCATACAGCGTCCAGTTCTTAAACATCTGACTATCGCTATTCCCTTTGAATGTAAACAAAATGTTTAACTATTTCTGCGAACATTTATCTCCTTTAAAATGCTGTAGCTGATGGACAAATAAGCTTTCATAAGAATACTTTATCAGTTATTACTAATAAACAATAGTGAATATAACAGATTATTTTTCCTTTTTTCCATTTGAATGCTGCTAATGCGTATGAAACTAAACATGTACCTATTTTGAATAACCTAACATGGATAGATGTATTACTTTTTTATGAATACTACAATATATGACATATGTTTTTGCCATTGGTAAGAAGGTGGTGTTAATATATCGCATCAGCATTCGTACATAGTACAGAAGTACAGAAGGTATTTCACTCCGCTCAAAAATTGGTACCTTTGAAATACACGTTTTGGGGTCCCCTACATAAAATACTTTTTAGATAAAGGTGTGAGTGTGTGTGTGTGTTTGTCTATGAACACGATAACTCATAAACGAAAAATCGGTTAAGCACGAAACTTGATATTTCAAATTCGGCATCTTTCAAGGATGCGACACAAAGATTTTCATGAATTCCCGCACCCAAAACTGCCTTAGTGTGGACAAATTTCGAAAATGTTGACTCTCTCAAACAGGCTTTTTATTAAAATACCGCATATTAAAGAACTTTTACATGACAAATAAAATGTATATCTTAAATTTTCTGGGAATAGCTCTGAAGTCTTCTTCATTTTTGATAACTTTTGTAAAACTGATAAACCGTAAGACATAGACGAAAATTTATTACCCAAAAAATGGAAATGGCGTGTTATTTATGGACGCTCTTTAACTACTGCGGTTCTCAGCATCCCATTCTAAATTGGGCGTGAAAGACCGCTTAATTTTGCTCAGAAGCCTCTCCTATCAGGCTTGAGGTTCTTTTACGTGCCGTAAATCTACGACACGGCTTTATTTCCCTTCCGAAGGAAGCCATGCTCAGGATTTTTACACACGAAAAAATCCATTGTCCTCAGCCGGGTTTTAACCCGCGACCTTGGGTATATGAAGTTAGCATGGTAACCATTACACCACGGAGGGCGACTTATTACCCAAAGATGTAGATCTCGCCAAAACTCACAATTTATGCCCTATACATGTTTGCTGCAGTGCTAACCATCTCCGAGATATTCCTTGTTTACATTTGAAACACTTATACTTTTTCTCTAACAGGACGTTAGATGTGGTTTTACTCTTGATATGCTAAAAGTCAATTCCATAGCTACAGCTTTTAAAAGATATTTCTATCGGTTTAGCCTAGTAAATTCTTTGAATTTCCTTCTACTTACAGGGAAGCAAGTAGTAGTAAGGAGCCCGCCTGGGTAGCGTGGTGGTAGCGTGTCTGCCTCATGTTCAACAGGTCGTGAGTTCGAATCTCGCTTAGGGCGAGTTACTCGGATAAGTTTTTTTCGGGGTTTTCCCTTATCCTGAGAAGACGAATGTCGAGTAACTTTAAGCTCTAAGGACCCCTAGATCACTTGAGCATCATTTCATTTATCGTCCTATATGACCAACCAGGTTAAAGGACGTTAAACTATCCCCCCCCAAAAAAAAAAGTAGTAGGCCATTTCTGCTAATGCTTATCTCGACTAGTAGTATGAAGTAGATAGAGGAATAGTTTGCTTGTAGAATAGGTAGAGAAAGTAATTTTAATGGAACAATCACATTTGTTAAAAGTAGTTTAACAATCTTTAACCAGATAAATTATATTGACGTTTGAGTTGATTGAGTGGTTTTAGATGTAAAGAGTTGCAACTGTCGTATTTCAATACTTCACAAATGAACTGCTTCATTTGAACGACACGATCCGTGTGGTTAAATTATTCACAACAGAGTCAGTGTGAGTGAAGTAATAATTGGGTCGACTCTTCACAAATTAATTTAAATATTTAACACAAAGTTTAAAATTTAAAGCAATTAATATTCTCCTATAGTATATGCCGTCAACAGCTTCCCAAATAAATTCAACAGAATGAAGGCGATTTTGAGCTACTGTAAACATACGTTCTCACCAGGTTAATTTAAGCTACGTGGAATACTAAAAGATATGTCTGGCAAGAATATTAGGCTGAATGGCACATACCTACCCTGTAACTGCAGGAACACGCGTTAACAAAGCACGTGTTTGCAGAGCAGAGCCGGCGAGAAGACAATAGCAACTCCCCGGAATTAATTTATTTATACATCCACATTTGTACCGCTGCAGCTTTTGTATAGCATGGACCACTGAATATTATTATTAACACAGAGATGCCCACAAGTGCAGAACAGTTATTTTCGATATGGTTGCCATGGTAACTGCATTATATTATGCTAATGTGAAGCCAGCATTACATGTTCCCATGGTAACCCAGATGAGCCTACTTACCGCTTGTTCAATAATTAATAATGACGGCGTAAGATTTGTTATGCATGACCAACATGGTGTAATGAACTTTTGTATTCATCATGCCAGATAACCAAGTAAATAAGCACTGTAATTACTTTCCGTGTGAAGGTAAATACGTTAATAAGCACACAAACCCTGCAGGAATACTTGAACCATACTGTGCCTAATTACAGAGAATTTACACCATCTTCTGCGTCAATCATACGTCACTATATGCGCAGAATGATACAAATTAGGGACGAGAGTGTCTATTTTGATCTAATTGATAAAAAAACTCCGCTTTTTTCCATTCGTAAAAAGGTAAAATTGGCTTTTGTGCAAGAAACTTCACTATTCTATGCCGACCGAAAGAAATAATATATATTGAAAATAAACACCTGTGTTTTAGTCATATTAAATTAAACCGAGCTTTATTTATAGACGCTCTTTAACTGCTATAGCTCTCAGCGTCCCATTCTATATTGGGCGAGAAAGTCCGCTGAGAGGCCTCCTTTATCAGGCTTGAGGAGTTTTACGTTCCGCAAATTTACAGCATGGAACCATCGACTTTATTTCCCTTCCGTAGGAAACATGCTAAGGATTTTTACGCCCGAAAAAAACTCATCACTCTCCACCGGATTTGAACCCGCGACTTTGTTAACCAGAGGCTAGCATGTTACCCGTAGACCACGGAGGATGACAGCATGTTTAAGTAGTTAGTATACTTACCTCAATAAGAAATGTCGCTTTCGACTCCAGCAGACACTATAAAAAGTATTTGACTCCATTGAAAATATCCCAGTAGTCAAGTTAATGAACACAGAACTATTACTATCCCGGCTCTGCACTGTGGGGCTAGCGTGTCTGCCTCACATTCAAGAGGTCCCGAGTTCGAATCTTGGTTTCCCGGATAAGATTTCTTTTTCCTGTCTCTGAGAGGCCAATGTTGAATAACTTAAACTTTGAGTATTATTTCACCGATTTCATTCATCGTCCGATACGACCTGCCAGGTACACAGGTAAAAGAAAGAAGAAGATCTATTTCTATCTGCAGAAAGAACAAAATATATTAGATGTTACACGTTCTAGTATTTTCCAGAGTTTTCATTTTGCTAGTTTTATTTTACTGCAGATGTGAAATATACTGCAGAGAGTCTGTGAAGTTATGATTATTCTGATTCAATTTCAGCATTATGCAACTCTGAAGTTGAGATTGACTGCAGAAAATAAGTATTCGTAGCATGCAATATTTGTTAAATAGCTTTTTAGTAGCTTATTTGGAATTATGTAGTGTTTACGAAATTATTTCACATGCATTTAGTAGAATGACGTTAGAGAATCATACCTGAAATGGCGATACAAATGGGTTTTGATTTCCGCAAGGGAGAAATTCAAAGTCAGAAATCACTCGCTTTTTAGTGAGATTTTCCATTAAATCTTCAATTGTTACGGCTTAACGAATTTATTTCGCAATCAGTTTAAATCATATATCGGTGGTATGTAGATATTGAAGTTCCCCGGAAATACGTCTTGTAAGGACCCCTGAATCCATATAAAAACATTTTTAGGAAAACATCCTGGTAGACCATCGCTGTCGTTGAATTTACATGAAATTGGTGTCATTAGAAGAAAAAAAAACACTTTATTTATATATAAAACATATAATTATATTTATTTGTATTTTACAGTTTTAAATATATTTTTATATTATATGAATCTTGGTTTTCATTTTTGAGTTATGTTTCTCCCTCCCTCCCCCCTCTCTCCCAGATCACAAAATTTCTCATGAAATCTGGATACTGAAATTCTGTCTGAAATGCAATACTTCCTCTCCCACTACCGTGATGTGTGAATCAGTATGGCTATCTATATTCAACAGGTTCCGAGGTTGAATCTCGGTTGGGGTAAATTAGCTCAAGAAGGATTTCCTGAGGTTAATTTTATTGTAAGGAATACACCATGTCCCCGTTCCACTGACCAAGAGCACAACCTCCAATTGAATAGCTTAGGAGGAGGCAAAAAATATTACTTCCTATATATTAATGCAAATACGTTGCGTAATCAAAACGTTCTAAGTGCCTAAAATTTGAAATAATTAGTTGGTATTTTTTAAATTTGAGTTTTGTACCACACATTAAATCTTTACGTATTGAATTTTCAAACTCTAAAATTAATATTTTTTTCATACAAATATTTTGTTGAAAAATTACTATGGATTGATATTTCAATTAATTTGATTAATTAATTTTGATAATTTTATTAAAAGGTTAGAACTTTTAAACTCTAAAATTAATCATCTTTTCATAAAAATATTTTGTTGAAAATTATTATTGGCGTAAGGATACTTTTGTCAGCTGTAACATTACAATAGATACTTCTGCAAATTCTGAGAAATTTTAGTTGTATTTAAATATAAAATTAGACGTGTTGAACATTTTAAAAGAAAAAAAAAATCACTTTTATAAAATAGTCTGCTAAGAAAAGATGTATTGCACAGTCTTTAAATGATGTATAGTCCAAATCGGGGGGAGGGGGGATAGGTGTTGATTTTCTATTAGTGCCCAAAGATTTCAACGCCCATTTTGATACATTAAAGCCATTTTTACTTTCTCTACACGTCCTATGTACACAGTGTATAGAGAAGGTATTGTACTCCACCCAAAAATTCGATACCGAGATTTCACCGGAAATACACGTTTTGGGTCCCCCTGAAACCAAAAAAATCATTTTTGGAAAAAGGTCCGTGTGTGTGTACGCGTGTGTGTCTGTGGACAGCATAGCTCAAAAACGAAAAGACCGTTAAATACCAAACTTGGTATTTAAGTTTGGTATCTTCCAAGGATGCGACACGAAGATTTGCAAGAAAATCCCCCCACCCCCAACTACCCTTTACATGGAACTTTTTTCGAAAATTTTTATTTTCTCAAAAATGGCTCTAACGATTTTGATTAAAATATCGTATATTAAAGATATTTACCTGACAAATAATATGTATTTCTTGAATTTTCTGGGAATAGCCTCTAAAGACTACTTTATTCTGGAGGAATTTTGTATAACTGCTAAACCGTAAGAAATGGACAAAAACTTACCACACAAAAAATGTAGAGCACATTAAAACACACAATTTATGTTATATGCTTTTTTTCGAGGAGTTGATCGTTTTTGAGATATTCCTTGTTTTTGGTTTCAGCTTTGAAAAACGTATACTTTTGTCATACAGGAATTTGTCATTTCGTGTCCATACAAACAAAGGAACTTCAGTCACCTAGTAACTGGCTTTTGACTTCACTTTAACCTATGATACTCCTATTTTTCGCTTCTACTTACACAAGTAATAAGACAATTTCCGCTAATTTTTTCTCGATTAGCTTGAAATAAATAGAAGAATAAGCTTGTTAACAATAATTTGTTACACAGAAGTAGAAAAAGTCATGTGAATGGAACACATCAGAATTTTTTTTTAGATTGTAGTTGGAATTTCACTCCCAGCGTCCGTTAACAGATTTACCATAAGCAGAAGCGAGCTTTTCATTACCCTTTAAGATGATGCAACGTGTCATTTTATACATGCACTTCCATTCATTTGTTTGTCATAGTAATGCAAAAGAAAGCGGATAGAATAAAATATAATGTAGTGATTAAATACTTTTATTAAATGACTTAACGCCAAACGAAATCAAAAAGACCTTGGTGCTTCGGCATCGTTTTCTACGGTGAATAAATGGGCTGCGGAAATAACGTAACCAATCCTCCATGCTTATTAATGTTCAGGATGTCCAGTTTCCGCTGCGACTGAAGTAAACATCGCGAAAACCACAATGCCATGCTAAACGATACGCGAGTGGAATTACGGAAGCTTATTGTCATTAACATTATCTCATCTGGACACGGGAGAGCTCTTAGAACGATGGGAGCCTCGTCCCCGATCAGTAATGCATCCCAGGGAACAACTTACATTGTAAGACATTGACCGGCTTTTTGCGACGTTACATCACTGTTGATGAAATTGGATTGACCACCAAATGCCAGGGATAGCCGCTTCGAGTGATTAGACCACCCACTTCACATGTGGGATTTGGTGGACAAAGTGGTGCAGGAGCGGGTTTTCTTCGGGTTCTCCGATTTCCCACGCCATCGCATTCCACCGGTGCCTCATCTTAATTCTAGGTATCAATAGTGTCATCGCCTGCAATACCGTAGCAAAAGCGGTCGTTAAACACTCAAAAATAAAAAGTCAGGGACAAAGCAGCAGTTCAAACAGTGGGAGCGAGAGGATGAATGCGCTCCAAAGAAGGCCAAGTGTGTTTGTGTGTGGGTATGTGTATGTGTGTGTGTGTGTGAGTGTGAGCATATTCTTCCTTCCTTCCTTCGTTTCCTTATTTTCTCCCTTATTTAGCCTCCTATATGTAGGACTTACAAACCAGCACCTAGGGTCAGATGCCTACTGAGAAGCAGAGGATCTGGATCAGAGAGAAAACAGGATAGGTAATCAGCCCGGTGTTTGATATGTTCGTAAGAAAATGGATGATATGAAAGGATGAAGCCAGGAAAGATGATTATGGAGAAAATGGTGGGGAAACTGTAGAAAAACCACCCAGTTGCCGCCTCATCCACATTAAATCCCACATGTGGTCCCCCAGTACCGCCTAGGCACCGCCTCCTTGAGGATATCTACGAAATGTCAAACATACGCAATTCATTTGAAATTTTAATAAAGTAATCAGTCTTTATATATAATACGTAGATTAAATTGTATGCGCGTTTATTTAGTTTCAGAGATATTACTTTTGTATTACTTTTTTACTTTCTCAACTCGTACTATGTACATAGTGCGTATAGAAGATATTGTATTGTATTCAAAAATCTGATAACAAGATTTCAGCGGAAATATGTGTTTTGAGACCCTCGAATCCAAAAAAAAAGGTGCTTTAGAAAAATGTCCGCGCGCGCGTGTGTGTGTGTTTTCTGTGGACAGCATAGCTCAAAAAAGAAAATACCGTTAAAAACCAAACTTGGTATTAAGAAAAAAAAAAGTCTAACATTTTGATTTTCTTAAAAAAGCTTTAACAATTTTGATTAAAATTCTTATATTTAAAATATTTACTTGCCAAATAAAATGCATATCTTGAATTTTCTGGAAGAAGCCTCAAAATACTTCTTTATTCTAAATGATTTTTATTGAATTTTACATAACTACTCTACCGTAAGAGATGGATAAAAACATACTGTACAATGTAGATCACAATAAAACACACAATTTATGTCATACACATTTTTTTCATGGGGTTGATCGGTTATGAGATATTCCTTGTTATTGGTTTCAGCTTTAAAAAAACTTATACTTTTCTCCAACAGGAATTTGTCAAATCCTGTGCATACAAAGGAACTTCAGCAACCTGCTTTTGACTAATCACTTTAAACTATGGTGCTTCCTTGTTTCGCTTCTACTCAAAAGGGACTATTTCTGCTAATTTTTCTCGATTACCATGAAGTAAATAGAAGCATAAGCTTTTCAACAATAATTTGTTGCAGAGAAAGTCATGTGAATGGAACACATAAGATTTTTTCCCAATTTAGCCTCCTTATATGTAGGACTCACAGTCTCAGGTCTTAGAAGCGAGCACCTGGGGTCAGACGCCTATTGAGGAGCAGAGGATCTGGATTAGAGAGGTAATCAGCCAGATGTCTAATGTGAACGTGAAAAAATGGATAATATGAAAGGACAATGACAGAAAAGATGATTATGGAGAAAATGGTGGGGAAACTGTAGAAAAACCAACCAGTTGCCGCCTCATCCACATTAAATCCCACATGTGGTCCCCAGGGATCCGACCCGTACCGCCTAGGTAAGAGTCTAATCACTCGGCCTTGAGGATATCTGCAAAATTTCAAACATACGTAATTTCTGGTAGACTCATTTGAAAGTTTAATATAGTAATCAGGCTTTATGTATAATACGTAGATTAAATTGCATGCGCGTTTTATTTAGTTTCAGAGTTATTAATTTTGAATTACTTTTTTTACTATTTGCTCCATTCAATGCAATTAGTTTTGGAAAATATGTTTTACGATTAAACTCGATAATGCTTATTAATAAACCGTAGATATTAACTTTTAATTACATATTCTAGTAATCTGGACGAAAATACGTTGTAAATATGAGACTTCAATGTTACTGAACATTTGCATAATATAAATATTATTTTAATAAACCATAACTAAGGCTATTCAGCATCTCAATTTTTATCCTGTTAATTTATAGCAAGAATAGAACAGAATTCCATTAACTTATACTGAAAATGTATCACATACACATGACTTTCTCTTCCTATTTTGCAACAAACTATTCTTATTTAGACTACTCATCTATGGACTTCTGCTAATCAAGAAAAACATTAGCAGATATGGTCTTATTACTTATTTTCTAGTAGGTAGAAGGAAATAAGGGAGCATTCTAGGATTAATCGGCCAAACCTTTTAATGACTGATTTCTATGTCATGGTGTTGAAATTCCGTTTTATTTGCATAAGTACGAAAAAAAACCAAAACAAGACAAAACCTGAGTTTTTCCATTCACATAACTATCTCTACTATTCCACAACAAACTATTCTTACAAAAGCTTGTTCTTTTATCTACTTCATGTTAAATATGTTAACATAGTAGAAATTGTCGAATTACTTATTCCCTTGCAGATATAAGAGAAATAAGGAAATACATTGGTTTAAGGGATGGTAAAATCTTTTAAAAATTATTTGCTATGGAAAACAATTGAAATTTGGCTCTTTCTTCATGTCTTGGAGCAACACGCAGGAAAACCGAATGAAACTTCTCGTTTCAGAAAAGTTTAATTGAGCATCTCGAAAATGATTAACTCAAAACGATATCCACATTTTTTTGTTTAGTAAGATTTAATCTATCTCTTACCAGTTATTCAAGTCGAGGATTTCCGAAAATTAACACGTACATGCAATTTATTTGTCATGTAAATATAGTTATTGTACCTATAACATTTTCATCAAAATTATTACAGCTAATTTTGAGAAAAAATGTCCATGCAAAGGATAATTTGGAGAAGGGAGATCTTCTTTGTGTTATTGTGTTCACAGACACACTGTTTTTTTTTTGTTTTTTTTTCCAGGGGATACTAAAAAATTGTATGTCCAATGAAATCTCGGTAGCGAATTTTGGGTGAAATGCAATATATTTTGTACTTATGTACCATGTACGAAATGGAAGTAAAAAAAAAAAAGAAAAAAAAAAAAGCAGCGCGTGGTATATTCATAACAACTTTAAGTGACGAGGATGTATGATAGAATGTGAAGACGTAAATTTAGCAGCGATTTGGTTTCCATAGCTACTGGATAAATGCCACATTGGCAATGTTTATTTCCCTACAAACGGCATCGATACTTCATCAACCCAGTTGTTTTGCTCGATTGATTATTTTAGAAAAAGATATATCTGAGCGCTGAGCATAACTCTACAATTTTGACAGGACTAATTCGACTGTATGGAATGACAATGAACCCTGTTATTGCCGAGAGTGGCAACACTGCTGAACGTCAATCATCAGCTGATTGAGCACTTGTGTAGAAATGCAGTGCGATGCCAAAGTGGGACACCGTTTCACTCAATTCCAGGGGTGGTCAAATATTCTCAGAGTGTGGATCGCATAGGAGTCAGGCATAGAAATACACTTCAGGGAAAGAAAGATAAGAGACTTCATTCCCTGCGTATGCGCAGACCTGTAAGGGACTAAGGTGAGTCAGATAAATCAGCCTTCGCTCACAATTACTAATTATGGGGCTTACTCGATGATGAAATAGCTGGAAATTGTTACCTATTTAGTTGACATTTTTGTTCAACATAGACAATTAATAACTAAGTAAAATACTCTACGTTTTAAAAGTTCATTTATTATTTTCACACACCCGAGAAAATCCATTGAAATGTTAAGTAAAAACCAGCTGTAATTTATTTGCCTTTGTAATTCATTATCATAATTTGTAATTAATAATTATTATAATGTGTGTTTTGGTAGTCGGTTTAGTCATTTAAATTTGTATATGGACAAAATCGCAAATTGGGTAATGCTGAAGGATGATTTCTATGACAAAATAAGTTAATTTTGCAGATTTCTTGAGACTGAAGTTTAGAGGAACATGTTCCATAATTTTATATCGTCGCGTTTTCGTTTACACAAAAGTCAAGAGGTGCTTTTGAACTCGGACGCAGGCATGGGCAGAAGTAACGACAATGATACCAGCAGTATCGTTTTAAGCAGTTTTAATTCGGTAGCTAAACGCCATTAGTGTTATTTCAGAGCTCTTTAAGATAGTTTAAGTTAAAAAAAAACTATTATCCTTCAAAGTTATAAATAAAGAAGATTCATCTTTAAGTCTTAGTACAATTATTTTTTATTTAATTATTAGAATGTAAAATATTTCTAATTTTAAAGGGGAATATCTTTTTAAAAAATAAAATTATAATAATATTTATTGTACACCATCTTATATCACAGAAATAAAAACTTGGTACCTTGTAGCACCTAATTCGACGATTCTTAGGTACTGTAACTTCCGCCTGCCTAACGATTAGTTTGGCCATTAACTCTAAAATGTGCAAACAGATGCAAATTGATTGTATATATTATTATTATTATTTTTATTACACAGAATTATGTAAAATATTATTTATTAGGTAAGAAAATTAGTTCATTATTCAAATCATTAGTCACTATACGTCATTTAATATTCAAGAAAGCATACTGGATGGATAATGTAAAACATCATTAGTGTAATTGTGAGGGTATACTATTTGTGCACAATTTATTCTGTCATTATGATCCAGCAAACACAATGAAGACTATTATACACAATAGATACTTTATATTAGTAGTTTTTGCTAATGGTAACGTGTCAATTGTTCACTTCCGATCGTGGGTATCCACGGTTTACTTTTCAATTGTTTACGGAATCCAGTAAATAGTATATCCCACGTAATCCCGAATGAATAAAGAAGAACATATTTTTCTTCACAATCCTTCGGCTAGCCATGTCGTCGCTCTTAAGACCTGCTAATATTGGCCATAGCAGAAGTAATTTTCCATGATGGCTCAGGTGTGGTATAAGTGAATGTGCGTTATGTATGAGGAACATAAGTGACAACAGTGAAAAGTTTGTTAAAAATGCATTAAAATATGCAATATACAGATGATTGCGTGTTATTATACTCCTACCGAAATAAGAAACACGATTTGTTGACGATTTTTGGATCGGTTTGTGGGAGGTGAATATAGTCCTATCCTCCCAATATAGTAACATTTATTCCAAAATTCGATTTAAAGATTTTTTTTAAAAACGCTGATTTGCTATAATACGTTTAGTATTTTCTACAACTACATAAATTTAATTTACTTATTGGTAATCAATCACAGGCGAGAGGCAGCTCCAAGCACATGGTCGCAGTGAATGCCCTCGCTGGCCTCTGGCCATAATACACAACCTAAGAATAGAAATAAATCTCATCTTTTCTTAGTGAGATTACTTTTAAAATGCGCTAATGAATACGTGTAATGTTTAATTGCAAAGCACTACATTTCACTGCTATTTGGAAATAAAAACCAATGGGTTTGCTGAAACAGCAGCTATCACAAGCTGTGCAAATTTTGCGCGGAGTAATACAAATGGGTGTTTCTTAGAGAGGCTGCAGTAAGTGTGTATTCTTCACATTTTGACAATAAATTATCATTATTGATGTATTTGTGTTATGCATATAGTGATTCCGAGTAGTACCTTATATAGGGAGTTTATCCAAATTGGGTAGCTTAAAATATGTAGAAAAGTAATAAAAGCATAATTCCCCTTAAGGGTGTACATACGTGAAAAAGAGCAATGTCCTTTAAATCCTTCATTTTACTTTCTCTACTGCGTGTAGTAAGAAGGGGAAATATCACATTTCACCCAGCATTTTGATACCGAGATTGCATCGGAAATACATGTTTTAAGTACTCCCGAATAAAAAATAAGATTTTTTTTTTAGCAAAACTCCGTATGTATTCTGTGTATATCTGTCCAACAGTCTGAGTGTCTGTGAACATTAACTAAAAACAAAAGTCGAATAATTACCAATATTGATATTTAAGTTCATATCTTACACAGATATTTCCGAAAAATCGACATCCTAACTAGCCTTTACACGAAATATTTTTCGATTTTTTTTTTTCATTTTCTTAAAAACGGCGCTAAGGATTTTAATTAAATACCATATATTAAACACATTTTCATGACGAATAAAATGTATATTCTGAACTTTTGGGGAACATTATGAGAAGTCCTCTTAATTCACAGGAAATTTTGTATAATCTTGTATACTGGTAAGCGTTAAACGATAAAAGATTAAATGCAGAGCTGTTTAAAAGACCCAATTTATTCCAAATAACTTTTTTGAGGCATGAGATACCGCTATTAGTGATTCGAATTTATCAATTCTTTGTCATTGTTTTTAAAATCCTGCCGATTTTCAGTTGTTTGTCGCCATTGCATGGAAAGAGTATGGAACTTTAAGGCCAGATATGGCACACAATTCTTAAACATGTAACTATAGTTATTCTGTTTGTATCTATAAGGAAATTTTAAATGTAGATGTATCTGCAACGAGCCATCTATTAAAATGGATAGTAGAAAAATAAACTTTCGTAAGAATAGTTCGTATCACAACTAACAAACCATAGAGGATAGAGTAAGTATTATGGATGTAACACATTTGATTTTTTTTTTTGTTGTTGTTACAGATCTATTATTAAGGATAAATCGTCTAGTTTCACAATTTGTATTTGCAGTATATTATTGCTTATTAGAAATAAGTCTACGCAATTTTAGAGTGCCTGTGTAGAAGACCAGATAGCCTTTTATAATTTCAAAGGCTGTTTTAATCACCTCCTGCTTTTTCTACACTTTTAAATGTTCAATATGTTCCACAAGATCACAATTTGTAAATACCTAAGTAAAACAGGTGGAGGTGATTTTACTATTGTTGGAGAATATTAATTAGAATACCTAATTAACATTAAAATCAGTGAAAATTATTCTCATAAGCTTATCATCACACCCCCCCCCAACTGCAGTATCAATGACAAAAGGACTCCACCATTTTCATAAATATTCATTAAGATCAAAATAGATATTTATATTATTAATATTTTAATTTTTGCAAGGGATGGGTTTTTTTGTTTACCATTAAATTAATTGAAAATTAATAAATTTAAAGCTTTGGGAAATATTGCAATGAAAAGGTTGTATAGATACTAGAGATTTTGTGTTACTCGGGGTTTAACTATAAAAACATATGTTAATAAATGTAGAATTAATAAATTTAATGTACTATGTTTTAGAGCTTGAACATTAGCTCAAAAACGAAATGTCGAATAAATACCAACTTGGAAAGTTCAGCATCCTGAATGATAATTATACTGTTATATTGCTAGCAAATTTTACCAGTCAAACAAAACATACTGTATAAAAAGATGTAACCCTAGTTAAAAAAAAAAAAAAGAAACAACACAATTTATATAAATCTATAATTCTTAACACAGCTGCCATTTCCAAGATATTTATTGACATTATTTTGAAATTATAACCTTTTAAAGTGCCAAGTCGTCATTCGCTTTTCTCGTGACACAATACAGAGTTAAATTTCAAAGACAGCATATAACAACCCGCATTTTAAACATACATACTTTAGCCTCCTGTTTCCCTTCCTTATCCACAGCAAGTATGTCGTGAGACTATTTTTATAATCGTTTACTTGAATAAACACGCAGTAGAAGAAAAACACCTTTTGTAAGAATAAATTTTGGAAGGCATTAAAAATAAACGATAGTAAGTAGAGAAGATAACATATTCACAAGTGTAATAGGCATTAATGTTAATTCCGTATGTTCTTATTTAAAAGCATTTCGATTATGCACAATGCATTTTTTTTGTGCGAGGGCCATCTAGAAAGTAGGGGACGATTTGGCATAATTAAATAATAACGAAAGATATCAACACAAAGCTTTGTAAATAAAGTTACAGTACCTTTGGATAGGTAGAGTCAGATTGAAAAATCCAATGCCATAATCGGGATTTGAACCACGGATCTCCCGATCTCTAGCCGGTTGCTCTGCCACTGAGCTACCATGGCAACATACCGGCATAGCATTGCATTTCTCAACTGACTCGCATGTTTCCCGGTAAACCACAAGGTGAACTCAATTTATTTTGAGATGACAACCCCGATGGCGACCATAATAGCCAACTATTTACACGGCTTGTGTAAAAAAACAATTAATCCAATACCAATTGACCATAATAATACTATGGTCACCTTGAGATCACCTTGTGGTTTACCGGGAAACATGCGAGTCAGTTGAGAAATTCAATGTTATGCCGGCATGTTGCCATGGTAGCTCAGTGGCAGAGCAACCGACTAGAGATCGGGACATCCGTGGTTCAAATCCCGGCTATGGATTGACTTTTTCAGTCTGACTTTACCTACCCAACTTCTGTCCTACACACGGCTTGTGTGAAAAAACAATCCATTACAGTACCTTTATTTCTCAACGTAATCTCCATTCTGTCAAGACATGTATTGTTACGTGGTGCCAGTTTTTAATGCCTGTGTTATACTTTTCTACCGGAAAACTGCTTATTAGGTTTTTGTTTTCTTTTGAATGCATAGAATGTTCAGCCAATCGAATTATATAGGCAAATAACGCACATGTATAGTGATAATGTAATAAAGTCTTCAGTGAGGAAATGGCGTATTATTTACGAGTAATCAAAGAAGAACCAGTGTGCAACAACAAAGACCGGGGTGGAAGTTCATCAATCGTTATGGAAGAGTTCAAAGCAAATTTTAATAGAATAGTTTTAACAAATCGGTGTTTCCCTTTGGGCATCGTAATGACTATTTGTGTGGAAAAGATTTCCCAACCGATAGAGACCTCAAAATGGCAGTGACAACTTGGTTCAGATGGAATAGTATAAAATCAGCATTCAAAAACCAGGGCTTTAGAGTAAGGTACTGAAACTTTGTAAATAAAGTTTTGGGTTAATGTCTATCTTTCGCTATTATTTAGTCATGCTAAATGGGTGGATACTTTCTGGATGGCCCTCGTATTTTTACTTTCTCTACACGTACTGTGTACATAGTGTATAGTGAAGGTATTGCATTCCACCCAAAAATTCGATACCGAGATTTCACCGAAAATAGACGTTTTAGGGTCTCCTGTATAAAAAAAAAAGTATTTTCAGAAAGAGGTCCGTGTGTGTCTGTGCGTCTGTGAACACAACTGAAAAACGAAAAGTCGGTATAATACCAAAATTGGCATTTAAGTTTAGTATCTTCCAGGAATGCGACACGAAATTTTGAGAAAAATCCCCTCACCCCAAACTACCCTTCACAAAGAAAAAAATTCAAAAATGGCTTTAACGATTTTGATTAAAATACCGTATATTAAATATCTTTATATTGCAAATAAAACGTATTTATTGAATTTTCTGGGAATAGCCTCTAAAGACCTCTTTATTCTGAATGAATTTTGCTGAAGTTTGCTTAAGTGGCAAATCTTAAGAGATAGACAAAAACTTACTTAAAAAAAAATGTAGATCACAATAAAACACAAAAATGTTATATACATTTTTTTCGTGGAATTTGTAGTTAGATTGTTTTTATTGATTTTAGTTTTAAAATACTTAAACTTTTCTTGTCTACGCTTGGCCACGAAAAGAAACTGATTTCAAACCCATAGCAACCACATTTTAAAACATTTGTCTGTTAGTTTAGCCTAGTGTATTCCTTTATTTCCCTTCTATTTATAAAAGAACTAAGTAATAAGACCATTCTGCTGATGTTTCAGCATTAAATAGATAGATGAATAAGCTTATTAACAATGATTTATTACTGAGATGCAGAGAAAGTCGTGTGAATGGAGCACATCGGATTTTTTTTTATTCAGGATACCTGAAAACATGTATTTCCAGTGCAATCTGGTATAGAATTTTTGGGTATCTTCTCTAACTAATGTACATTGTATATACATAGTAGAGAAAGCAAACATGAATGTAAGAGAAAACAACTATTAGTTTATTAGTTTTTGAGCACCATGCAATAAAATTAACGATTAAGTTCGATTCACATTGGTGAAGAAGTACATTGGCTGAAAGGCGCTCACGAGTAATTATCGTTTTAGTGAAAAGCTCAAATATTGGTGGGAAATGTCCCATCCATGGTGTAATCTATGTTAGTTAAGGTATTCTGTATGCAATCTGCAACTGTCAAATATTACTCAAGTTGCAACATCAGAAACGGAATACTGAAACAGAGGACCATGAACAATCCCAGGATTATATTTCTCCTCATCCATATGTCACGATTACACTACCATACATTTGCATATCATAGCGGCCTTGACCTTAGTAATGACCAGATAGTTGCAGGGAGTTAGTTATCACACGATCCCTACGCAATCTCAACAGGAATCTGATTCTATTTGTGTTCAGAATGGATGCTTTGCGCATCAAAATCAACATATTTATTTAATTTCTTGAAGTAACAGTAGTAGTTGTAGTAGTGGTGATGGTGGTGGTGGTGGTGGTGGTGGTGGCTTAGTAATCTATAGCGTCATATCGTCGTATGGGTTTGAAGACCGTACCTGCTCACTGGAAAAATACTGTATTGATAATATTACCCACCCCTATTTTATATTCACAACACTACACACCACGCTACAACAATTCAAACAAAAACTAACACCAACACCCATGTATTCACATACATACAGATTTTCATATACTAAATATATCTATACATATTTACACCAACACCTTATCACTTAGCATACGCACTTCATGTTCCAGCATGCAGTCCTCCGTCTGTTTGAAGCTAAAAATACTTCAGGTAGTTTTTTCCTAGCATCCTCCGTCTGCATGCAAACTGCCAAACTATACGTTCCTGTTTCCCGCGTAATTGGAAAATCCTATCATTGTCTACAACCGTACGGGTTCTCCACCCTTCCAACCTAAGCCACTATATTACCGTCCTCTGCTTCACACTCAATTCTAAAAGATATATTTCTTTACTCCCGCCCAATTTTTGTTTCATTTTGTAGCACTATTGGCGATTTTTTAAACATTCAGATTCTTTTTCTGCCTTTTTATATCACATGGTCGTATTATCTTGAAGCGGATTAAAAGGAGGCGGCATACAAATCATTACAACATTAAGGGAATATTAAAAGTGCAAAATTGCTTTTCAAACGTCTGAAGTGTATTCTGATAGAGTGTAAGTGGTGCGGATGTGGATGTACGGAAGTTCGGGTGTCACCTCAGGTGAAGAACTGGATGGGTTACGATCCTTCTCTTTCAAATTACGGTGAGCACGGATCTCTTTCTTGGGGTAAGAGATTCACAGCCAGATAAATTACTTTTTTTAATTTTTAATTTCGTTACACTAATTGCATTTTACAGTTGGGCTACAATAATATATTGTATTTTTTTCAATTTGCATTACGCCATATCGGCGTTTTTCAGGCCAGCGATATATTCTTGATCGAGTAGAATTTCTAGTTCGCGATTCCACCACTATGCGCGAATGGTGACGAAGGATCAGATCGGTAAAACTCTTACACGGGATCACGGGCTTTACTTCCCTTCCGAAGGAAGTCATGCTAAGGATTTCATGTCCGAAAAATATATCATCGCCTGCCAGGATTGAACCCGTGAGTGGCGTCCAATAAGTCAAACAAATTATACTCCTAGTATTTACGTCTCTTACTAGATGACAGCTTCAGCTACATCTATCAGTGGTTTCGTTGCCATAGGCGATTGAATCAACAATCTTGTGCTTCTTTAGAAGGGGGAAAAACGAGTTTCGTGCTGTAATTAAACACTTCTACTTAAAGAAAGAAATAAAAGCCGAGTTGAATGAAGCTCATGGCACATCTGTTCTTGCGTTTGCAACAATTTACAGTTGGATAAATTAATTTAAACGTGGCCGTACATCCACAAATGATGAACATCGCTCCGGACGTCTAGTAGAAGTGACTTCCTCCGAAATGATTGACAAAATCCAGGATATGGTTTTAACTGATTGACGAATCAAAGTTCGCGAAATAGTAGAGGCCACAAGCATATCACAAGGTACAGTGTCCTCAATTTTACACCAAAAATTAGGCCTGACAAAGATCTTGGCAAGATGGTTGCCGCATTTGCTCTCAATGGAGAATAATCGTAATTGTGTGATCGAAAGCTGGTTTACCAATTTTCAGCCGCAATTCTGACGAATTTCTGAGTCGATACACAACTGTGGATAAAACATGGATACACTACCCATACTACACTCCAGAGATAAAAATAAAGTCGAAGTAGTGGATTTTAAAAGGCGAACCGGCTCCGAAGAAGGCAAAAATAGTGAAATGTGCAGATAAGGTGATGGCCTAGGGGTTTTGGGGGGGGGATACACGCTGAATCATTTACCTTCATTACTTGCAGAAAGGAAGAACGATAAATGGAGGGTATTATGCATCGTTATTGCACCGGCTGAACGGAGAAACCAAGAAAAACGCCCTCATCTGTCAAAGAAAATTATTCTCTTCCCTCAAGACAATGCAAAGGTGCCTGTGCAGTTTCGGTGGCGAAAATTGTAGAATTAAGGTTCGAATTACTACAGCATCCACCGTATTCACCAGTTTTGGCTGATCTTTTTGAATTTCTAAACTTAAACAAGAGGCTCGGCGGAAAACGATTCACGTTTAACGAAGGAGGTCATCTCCCAAACATATGCCTCTTTTGAGGACCTTAAGAAATCCTACTTTTTGGAAGGCTTAAAACAGTTGGAGAAATCCTGAGAAAAGCGTATCGAGCTAAAAGGAAATCGCGTTGAAAAAGAAACAAGGAAAATCTGCCAAAATAATTTGTTTTTCTATTTCTAACAACTTAGAATGGTAACCTACACTTCACTAGGGTGACAATATATTTTATGCTTTGTGTATAACAGAGGGCATATGTTGAAGTTACAATTTATTAATTATTCCTCCTTTATTTTATTCTCTATCTTCAACAATATACATATGATACTACCTCCGTGGTCGAGTGGCCAGCGAGCTGACTTCTCATCCGGAGGTTCTAGGTTCGATTCACGACTTGGGCGGGGAATTTTTCTTTAACCAGAATAAAATTATTTTCTATTCCCCACAATCTGGAAGTATGTATGTGAGAGTGAATGTGTATGTGTTTGTGTGTGTTTGAGGAAAATAAAACCATTTAAAAGCAACGTAAAGAACCTGCAGAAAACGAGTTGTTTCTAATGCAAAGGGGCTATATAAATGAAAAAAAAAAAAAAATCTGATGTGTTCCATTCACATCATTTTCTCTACATCTCTGCAACAAATTATTGTTAAAAAGCTTACGCTTCTATTTACTTCATGCTAATCGAGGAAAAATTAGCAGAAATAGTCTTATTACTTGCTACCTTGTAAGTAGAAGCGAAGTAAGGGAGTACCATGGAATAAAACGGTAGTCAAAAGCTGGTTACTAAGTGATTGAAGTTCCTTTGTTTCTATGGACAGGAGTTGACAAATTGATCAACTCCACGAAAAAAATGTAATAACATAAATTGTGTGTTTTAACGTGCTCTACCATTTTTGTCTTGTAAGTTTTTGTCCATTTCTTACGGTTTAGCAGTTGCAAAATTCCGTAAAATTCACCCAGAATAACGTAGTCTTCAGAGGCTATTCCCAGAAAATTCATGATATACATTTTATTTGTGATAGAAATGGCTTAAATGTGTGGTATTTTAGTCAAAATCGTTAGAGGCATTTTTAGGAAAAACAACATTTTCTAAAAATTTTCCATGTAAAAGTTAGTTTGGGGTGGGGGGATTTTCTTGAAAATCTTCGTGTCGCATCCTTGGAAGATACCAAACTTAAATACCACGTTTGGTATTTAACGGTATTTTCGTTTCTGAGCTATGCTGCCCACAGACACACACACACATACACACACAGACAGACACTCACGGACGTTTTTCTAAAAATGCTTTTTTTTTTCTTTTTTTTTTTGGCATTCATGGGTCTCAAAACATATATTTCCGGTGAAATCTCGGTATTGAATTTTTGGGTGCATTGCAATATCTTCTGTGTGCATAGTACGTGTAAAGAAAGTGATAAATATCCATACGGCGCTTTGTTTTCAGTCTTGAATACTGTCGCTGTGGTGGCAGATGCAGTCGAATCAGGGTAGGAGACTGCTAGTATGACTGGGGAAGTATCTATACAGGAGCGCCATTTGATGTGGCAGAATAGGTGTGTTAAAAAAAATGTAAATGACGTGTTATTTATGGACGCTCTTTAACTGCTGTGATTCTCAGCGTCTCATTCCAAATTGGGCGTGAAGGACCGGCTAATTTTGCTCAGAGGCCTCTCTATCAGGCTTGAGGAACAGTGTGAAGGGAGCAGCACGAAGCATCCGCTATTAGATATTCCTTGGACTTGTTTTGTAATCTTTGGATTTTCTTGTCTATTTGAAGCTGAGATCCACACTGAGCATACGTATATCGATACTTGTCTTATTAATAAGAAATTTTACGTGTTGTATTCACATGACTTTCTGTATGCATTCAACTATTTATTCCTACAAAAGTTGCTCTCTGATTCACATTAACCAAGATAAACATTTACAGAAATAATTTAACAATGGGAATACGGGGCTACAGTACGCTTAAACGATATATCTTTTAAAAGCTAGTCGCTTTGTGAAGACTTTGAAATTCCATTATTTTCGCATGAAGGAGAAAAGAGGGATAAAACGCCTTTCCATTTCAGAATTTTATTATTTGAAAATTCATGCCAATAACAAGGAATATATCGGACATGGTTAACTTCACAAAAATGTATTAAAATGTATTTAATATAAATTGTGTGCTTTAGTGAGATCTACATTTTAGTGTAGTAAGATTTGGTCTCTCTTAAGCACACCAATTTTGAAATGTCATTCAGAAATGTCTATTCCGCAAAATATACATTTCATTTGTAATGAAAATATCTTATCTGGTATTTTAATAAAACTTGTTTTGAGCCATTTTTTAAAATTCTGTGACGTTTTTGATTAGGAAATATGGGCGCTCCAGATCAGCTTGGTATCTAGTGATAAATGTATCGTTAAGCATAGATAAATCTGCATACTATTCCCTTTCACACTGATGCTTTTATTACTTTCTCTAGCGCGCATGCCCATGCAATGTACATAGTAGCTAGAAAATGTATTGTATTCCACCCAAAAATTCGATACCGAAATTACACCGGAAATAAAGGTTTTAGAAAAAGCTACATGTGTGTGTGTGTGTGTGTGTGTGTGCGCGCGCACGCGTGTGTGTGTGTGTGTGAACTTCAATACCAAACTTGTTATTCACGATTTTGAATAAAATACTATGCTTAATATATATTTTCATGACAAATAAAATGTATATCTTGAATTTTCTGGGAACAGTCTTTGAAGACCTGTTCATCCTAGATGACTTTTGTCTAACCGGTAAACCGTAAGAGATAGACAAACTCTTAGTAGGCAACAAATGTACATCTCGTGAAAACACACAATTTATGTTATATACATTTTTTGTAGGGTTAACCGGTTTAGAGATATTATTTGTTATTTTTTTATCTCTTGTGTTTTATCCCGGGAATACAAATTAGAACCGAATTTCAATTGTTTCACAGAGCGATGAGCTTTTAAGAGATTTGACTATCGCTTTAGCCTAGTGTATTCCCTTATTTTCCTTAGAAGGAATTAAGTAATAAGACAATTTCTGTTAATATTTATCTTGATGTAGATGTAGATAAAATAATAATATTTTGTAAGGAAAGTTTGTTTGTGGAACAGCTAGAGAAAGTCATGTGAATGGAACACATCAGATGTTTATAACACCTTGCTCTGCCAGAGCCTCACACACAACACCATCACGTCTAGCCCGTATCCTCTCGCGAGCTGCAGATGTTTGACCTCGTCCTTATTCCATTCGTTAGTTTTAAACGCGAATGTCATCATAGTATTCTATTTGCCTTTATCGGCTTAAACCACCCTTCTGCAAACATTTATGAAGCTTTTCTCACAACATATGACGCAAATGCATACGCAATGACAGTTACAGATGAATCTCTTTTTAAATTGATCAACATCTCGTTACTATTTATTTCTTCCCACAAACTTTGCTTATATAAATATTGTCGCCCTCATGCTGTAGCAGTTACCTCCATGATACAAACTATTGGGTCTATTTTTCACCATACTAGCAGCTAAAACAGATTGCAGGTTCAAACCTGGCGGAGGGTGATAGATTTTTTTGGAAGCAAAAATAGCATGGCTTCCTTCCGGTGTTCCGTTTAATGTTTATTTGTACGTAAAAGAACTCCATACCTTGAAAGAAGGAGGTTTCTGGGCAAAATTCCGCCATTTCGCGTCCGCAAGTCGTGATTTCGGCCTATATGCCATCTGAGCTGATCCCTCGTCACCATGGCGCATAGTTAAATTATCTATCTACATCATCAATGATGATATCATTGGCAGAAATGGTTTTATTACACATGTCGTTGTAGATACTTGAGAAACACATGAAATTGATGCGTGAAAGTTTATATTGGGCTGCCTTCGTGGTCGGCGAGCTGACTTCTCACCTGAAGGTCCCTGGTTGGATTCCCGGCTGGGGTGGGGAATTTTTCTTTAAACAGAATTATTCCCTATCCCCCACATGTGAGAGAGAATGTGCGTGTGTTTAGTAATATAAAACGACCAATCTAATGGCAATGACCTACTGTGATCAGATGAGTTGTTTCACAAGTCAAAGCTCCCAATATGACCATAGAAGTTAAAGGGAGCTATACAAATAAAACAATACAAAAAGTTTATAAAGGGAATGGAGGTAGGCCGTGCACTTGGGCCATGTTTTACGAGTTATTTACGCTCCATAAGTACTCAATAGAGCTAAAAGTGCAAAATTAAGTTTAAAGGAGGTTTATAACCTCCCAGAGGTTACACTGGATCACCTCTGTATGGATAGTTGCAAGAACTCTACAAGTTCTAGAATTCAACTAACAAAAAACAGCACTGCAGCTTCGACAGCTCCAGCTAAAATGAACCCAGAACCTAAAGGTAATTATGCTCAAAGTTATGCTTCAGTAACACAAATGACGCCATCCAAAGATCAGGCCTTTGTTATAGTTTCCATAATTAAAAGATTTAGTTTTAGTCATTGGTAAACTTATCTATCCAAGTTGCATTAGATTTGTTTCGCGCATTTCAAATACAAGAATATGCATGTACCTAGCTAATAAAACAATGGTGTAAGACTTAATACGTGATCATGCTAAAGTAAATATAAAGAATGTGTCACTAAGTATCAGAGCCCTTGTCACGAAAACGTAAAGGGTAATTCTTTTGGTTGTCCAACAATTCCTAATTAGCTAATAAAGGGTATCCAGGAAGTAGGGACAAATGTATTGAAAATGTAATGTTTTATTATAAACACATTAAGTAATATCTCCCATTTATGTACCCACAAACATCTGCCGTTGATAACCCTTTGAATTTCATCCTTTAATTGGTGTATTGTTGGTGGTTTGTTCATGCACACATTTTATTTCATAAATCCCCTCCCCCCTAAAAAAGTCAAGGCATAAGAATGCATGACTTTAACTCTTGTACAAGTTGAATGTTGTACGCATGCATTTTCAGATCTTTTGAAAGGATTGCATGCAGTGAACTTGGTGATAAATTCAATTGTTGGGATCGTCGGCGAACCGATTTTTTGAGGCTTACGGTCACATTGTCGCGCACGAAAGCAATGTTTTCTTGTGTTCGGACAGAACACAGTTTTCTTAACATTTGCAACAGAACATCAAACAGCAATGCTCACCACACAAAAGCTATCAGAATGGTAATGGGAAGGATAGCAGATGACAAACATGAAACAACCAACACCTGCCAACCGAAATATGACAAAATGGTGCCAAATTCAAATTCGTCCCTACTTCTCGGACACTATAGAACAGCTCACTCCATCAATAGCTCAAATTCGCGCAGGAATAAACGAACCAGGTTTTACACACATCCTAAGTTTTAGGAGCCAGAATAGTGTATGTCAATCTGCATACTTTCAGGGAGCTTTTCTAGGACTAAGTACAATGGTACAAACTATTGGGTCTATTTTTCATCAGTCTAATTTTTATTTTCTCTAGCCCCATGTGTAGAATGTACATAGGGATAGAGAAGGTATTGTAATGCACCCAAAAATTCGATACCGAGATTTTACCGGAAATATATGTTCTGGGGTCCCCTGAGTCCGAAAAAAGTATTTAAAAAAAAAGGTCCGTGTGTGTGTCTGTGGAAACGAAAAGACCGTTACATACCAAACTTGGTATTTAGGTTTAATATCTTCCAAGGATGCGACACGAAGATTTTCAAAAAAATCCCCCCCCCACCACAAACTACCCTTTACATGGAAAATGTTTCGAAAATTTTGTTTTTCTTAAAAATGGCTCTAACGATTTTGATTAAAATTCTGTATATTAAAGCTATTTATGTCCGAAATAAAATGTATATCTTGAATTTTTTGGAATAGCCTCTGAAGACCTCTTTATTCTGGATGAATTTTGCCGAATTTTGCTTGACTGCTAAACCGAAAGAGATAGAAAAAAAAAACTCACTACACAAAAAATGTACATAACTTTTCTCAGACAGGAAGTGCCCGTTTTTCTCTTTTCTACTCCTGGCCAAGCAAAGAAGTGATTTGCAATTACAATCGCATAACGATAGCTTTTCAAAACATTTGACAATCACTTTGGCATAGCGCATTCCCTTATTCCCTTCTACTTATAAGAAGTGTACAAAGAAGAATAATCTTTTGTAGGAGGTTTGTAGAGCAGCTAGAGAAAGTCATGTGAGTGTAACACATCAGATTTTTTACATGTAAACAGGAAGGGCACCTTGCAAGGCAGTGCCAGGCTGATGAAGCTTCAGCCATTGCTGCAGTTCAGGATAACAATTTAAGCGCGGCAATAATTGCTGTTAACCTTCCTGGTCTGAACAAAAAACGAAATCACACAGACAGCTAGCTGACTCAGATGCCAACACAAATACGGTAACCAAGCAAAATTTAGCCGCGAAATCCTCCAATCTTGCTAAAAAGCCGCATGTTACGGATTCCTTTACAACTGAATCGTTTTACAAGAATACATCAAACGTGTACACTCCATAAGTAGCACATCTGTAACACAAATAGGAGAACAAGAGTCTTCTTCCTCTGAATCTTCTCAGAAAGGCACACCTGATAACTGTTAAACAAATATACCAGAGTCATCAAACACACAAAGAAAAAACAAACAAACAAACATAATAAGAAAACAAGAATTAGCGAGGCAGTGTCATCGATGAGGAAATTAATCGTGGCAAACCCAAACGATTATGCTAGTTTTCTTGAAAGCTCTGTTGGAATTTCAGATGTATTATCTTTGGCCCTCAGCTATACCAGTGAACTTGAGAGGCTTGTAAACACAATACAAAAGCTCTCTCACAGTTTAACAGGTCGTGGCACTAAATGAAATGGCTGCTATTTATGCGCACTCTTTAACTGCTGTGGTTCTCTAAGTCCCATTCTATACTGGGCGTGAAAGACCGCTTAATTTTGCTCAGAGTTCTCTCTATCAGGCTTGAGGTTCTTTTACGTGCCGTAAATCTACGACACGGGACCCACGGCTTTACTTCCCTTCCGAAGGAAGCCATACTAAGGATTTTTACGCCCGAAAAAATCCATCACCCTCCGCCGGGTTTGAACTCACGACCTTGGGTATATGTAGCACTAAAAGCAGGTGCACTAGACTAATAAAGAAACTTAAACAAAATATCAATGACATGGATTCCAATCAGGCCTGAATTTCACTTAAACCAATCGGCTTAAAAATGACACTAATATATTACAATGGAACTTTAATTGTTTCTGGCGACAATATGAATAACTTCAACTTAAGTTAAACAAAAATAATTCCAACATTATCTGCCTTCAAGAAACCAATTTTAAGCAAAATTGCGTAGCTCACATGAAAACATACTTCTCATATTATAAGAATCGGATAGGCACTATACTAGTGGTAGCCTTGCCACCTTTATCAAGGACAATATTCCGCACAGAGAAGTAGATATAAGCACTTCTCTAGAAGCTATAGCAGTTACAGTAAATCTACAACAATTTGTAATATTTATCTTTTTCCAAACAGTAATGACCGACACCGACATTACATAATTTACTGAAGCAACTACCTAAATCATACATGTCGTGGGGGACTTTAACAGTCACACACGCACCAGAATGATTGAAAAACTATTAGATATAGCAAATTTAGAGTTACGCAACAATGGACATCCCACGCACTATGATTTAGCCAATAATTCGTACACTAGCATTGATTTAAATTTTGTACACCTGATAAATGCCATTTTTCAGCTGGGAAGTAATCAAATCTATTGAAGATAATGACTCTTCCCATTATCACCCATAATATATTTAATAAAGTTTCTCAGTTATTTGCTACAATAAAATGGCACCTTATTAAAAAAAATGCAGATTGGTTAAAATTTAGAAAACTATTTGTAAAAATATCCAAAACAATTAATCTCTCCAATTGCCTTTCAGAAGAATAACATTGATGCAATTCTAAAAGAATTCAATGATTATATTAATAGATCTGCAAAATTAAGTATTCCACAAACATTTATTACACCTGGAAAACGTCCTGTTCCTTGGTTGAATGAAAAGGGTAAGGAAACTATAGCAAACAAAAACCGTGCTTCAGACGGCTCCCTAATTCAAGTAAAAAGCAATCATTCTTAAAATAGAAACATGGCTGTCCTTTCTCTCTACATTAACTGCCAAGACACCTCAGTCAATTTTATGGAACAAATTAAAGAGATTAAAAGGATCCCTCCTCCTTTTATGGTGCCCAGAAAACGGCTATTCGTAATCCTGACGATTGCAATATCAAAACTAATTCCGAAGAAATGGCTAACACCTTTGCGAATTTGTTTGCAAAAGTGTCAAACCCTCACCGGAATAATACACCATAGGAATTGATAATAAAATATCAGCTACGCTTACAATGATTTAGTCAGTATCGAAGAAGTACAAGATGCCTTTTGAATTTCTATAGCAACTACCTCAAGTTGGTGTAGAATGTCTCACTAAAATATTCAACCATACATGGGCCAATAATGTATTTCCTTCATCATGGCAACGCTCAATGGTAATATCTATTCTTAAACCATATAGGGATATACTACATCCAGAAAATTATAAGACCATGTGCAAAGTCATGGAAAAAGCTATAGATAAACGTTTACGATGAATGCTGTATAAGAACCACTTTTTCAGCTAATTTCAAAGTGGTTTTCGCCAGTTTCAATCTGCGACTGATAATTATTTACTAGTTCGTGAAACTGAAATCAAAGAGGCATTTATTAAATCCCAGCACCTTATATGTCTCACTTTAGATATAGAAAAGGCCTATGGCACACTAAACAAAAACTACATCTTAAAAGAATTACACGTTATAAACATAAATACTTAATTTTTAATTTCCTTAAAAACCGACAGATCCGAGTCAGAGTGAATGGCAGTCTATCTCAGAGCTTATTAATAAAAAATGGCGTTCCCTAAGGCTCAATTTTGAGTGTGACACTGTTCATTGTTGCAGTGAACCAAGTAACGTGTTTCATCACCAGCTTGTTTTTATTTTTTGCACAGGTAGAAACTCATCCACAACTCAAGAAAGTTTATAGAAATCATTGCACTCAATTCAGGATTGGCCCAGTGAAATAGAGTTCAGTATAAAACTAAATGTATTCATTTTTCAAGAGCAAGACGCGATGGAAATAAACCCAAGTTACTTATAAACGTAAAAGGGTTCTGTGAGGATACTAGGCTTAACATTTGACGAAGATTAACCTGGTCTTCACATATAAAATTACTGTTAACATATTGCAAAAAATATCAAATATATTAAGAATTCCCTGTGCTAGTAACTGGGGATCTGATATAATGTCATTTACACTACATATAATTCAGCCAACCTCTCGTTACTTAAAGATCTTGACCGTGTACAATCCGCAGACATAAGGATTGTTCTGGGAGCCTACCATACTAGTCCAATCAATAGTTCATATATGGAATTATATGAACCTCCCCTTGAAGTACGCCGAGAATACTAAGGTTTAAAGTATGCTTCAAAATAGCTGGATTATTCTACCCAAATATTTATAATGATTACTTCCCAAAGCATCTCAAGTAGATAAACTTCAGGGTCCATTCATATCATTAACTATTCTATTATCGAATTAATTACTACTTAAAGAAACAACAAACCAACCTTCCGAAGATAACATCTGGAATCACGATGTTCCTCCCTGGAGGCTTAAAAAACGAAAACTTAACCAGGAAATGGAACCCTACAGAAAAGGACAAACATCTACAAGTATTTATCAACAACTTTTTAAAGAAGTGCTAGTTCACGCTCTGATTTATGAAAAGATATTTATAAGTGGCTCATAATCAGCTCATGGGGTAGGGTGTGGAACAATCCTACCAAATCAAGTTCAGACGGTAAAACTTCCTGACTGTTTTTCTACTTTTCTACATTTTCCTATGAACTATATGCTATAAAAGAAGCCTTCTCGTATACAATAGAGTCTAAGAATCAGCCATTCGTAATTTTTTCAGGTTCTAAATCAGCCTTAATGGCAACTCACAAATTTACACAGACAACCAAGTTGCCCAAAATGTTCAAATTTCGTGTTTCCTTAGAACAAAGAAACAAGCGCTCCTTTGTTGAATTCCTTCTTACCAACATATTCCCGGCAATGAGAAAGATGACGAGGCAGCCGAAACTGCTCTTCTGAAACCTGCTTGTTACACTGAATTTCAGTATGCCATTCAAACTTCTCCGTTTACATCCATACTAAAATCAACAATACCTGGAAAACTCAATGGTCTTAATATCAAGAAACCAAACTGACTCAGAGGATCTACCGCTGCTGTTTCTGTTTTAAAAAACTAAATAGGAAACATCATCACTCGTCTGAGAATTGGCCACACAACAATGACTCATGCCTACCTGTTCACCAGAGATGCCCAACCTCAGTGTACAACTTGCAATACCTACTCCACTAACAGTGTCTCACATACTGTCAGAGTGCCGCCGTTGTGATCTCCAGAGGAAAAAGCGCACAAAATCACTTGTGATATAAAAATACTAAATAACGAAAGCATGTATAAAAATGTTGTTATGTTCTTTAAACTACCAATATCTACAGTTTAATCTAACACCGTTTTATTTGCTTCCACTCACAGAAATGTAACAAATACATTATGGATTGCAAACATTTAATATATCTGTACAATTTATTATTATTATTATTATTATTATTATTATTATTATTATTATTATTATTTTACATTAATTCCATTAGATAATGTCACTGATCTTTGCATTTTTTATTGTTACCTTTTCGCCAACATAATGCTAATTAACACAATTTAGTACATTCTAATGTATCCTTATAACCACTCTGTAATAATTATTATCATAATAGAGTTATGTTACAGTTGCGACAAGACTCTTTGGAGTCAAAAGGACAAAAAATCTCATGTGTTCCATTCACATGACTTTCTCTACATCTCTGCAACAAATTATTATTACAAATCTTAGGCTTCTATTTACTTTATGTTAATTGAGAAATCAGCAGAAATAGTCTTATTACTTGTTTCCTTGTAAGTAGAAGCGAAATAAGCGAGTACAATAGGTTAAAATAATAGTTAAAAGCTGGTTGCTATGTGACTGAAGTTCCTTTGTTTGTATGAACAGGAGTTGACAAATTCCTGTATGAGAAAAATATAAGTTTTTCAAAGCTGAAACTACAAAAAGGAAATACCTTAAAAACGATCAACTCCACGAAAAAATGTAGTAACATAAATTGTGTGTTTTAATGTGCTCTACATTTTCTGTATGGTACATTTTTGTCCATGTCTTACGGTTTAGCAGTAATGCAAAAAATCGTAAAATTCATCCAGAATAAGGTAGTCCTCAGAGGCTATTCCCAGAAAATTCAAGATATACATTTTATTTGTCAAGTAAATATCTTAAATATAGGAGATTTTCATAAAAATCGTTGGAGTCATTTTTAAGAAAATCAAAATTTTCAAAATTTTTCCATGTAAAGGGCAATTTGGGGTGGGAGGATTTTCTTGAAAATCTTCGTGTCGCATCCTTGGAAGATACCAAACTTAAATACCAAGTTTGATATTCAACGGTCTTTTCGTTTTTGAGCTATGCTGCCCACAGACAGAAACAGACAGACACACATTGTACAGACAGTATTGCACTCCACCAAAAATTCGATACCGAGATTTCACCGGAAATATATGTTTTAGGGTGAAAAAAGCATTTTCACAAAAAGGTCCGTGTGTGTGTGTGTCCGTGTGTCCGTGTGTCTGTGAACACGATAACTCAAAAATAAAAAGTCGGTAAAATACCAAACTTGGTATTTAAGTTTAGTATCTTCCAGGGATGCGACACGAAGATTTTGAGAAAAATCCCCCCACCCCCAACTACCCTTTACATGGAACTTTTTTCGAAAATTTTGATTTTCTCAAAATGGCTCTAACGATTTTGATTAAAATTTCGGATATTAAACATATTTAACTGACAAATGAAATGTATATCTTGAATTTTCTGGGAATAGCCTCTGAAGAGTAGTTTATTCTGGATGAAGTTTACAAAATTTTGAATGACTGCTAAACCGTAAGAGATGGACAAAAACTTACTACACAAAAATGTAGAGCACTTTAAAACACACAATTTATGTAATATACATTTTTTTCGTGGAGTTCGTCGTTTTTGTGACATCACTTATTTTTGATTTCTGCTATGAAAAACGTATACTTTTCTCATACAGGAACTTGTCAACTCCTATCCATATAAACAAAGGAGCTTCATTGACATAGCAAGCAGCTTTTGGCTATCGCTTTAACCTACGGTTGTCCCTTATTTCGCTTCTACTTACAAGGAAGCGAGTAATAAGACTATTTCTGCTAATTTTTTCTGATTAGCATATAGTAAATAGAAGTATAAGCTTTTTAAGAATTATTTGTTGCAGGGATACAGAGAAAGTCATGTGAATGGTACACATCAGATTTGTTTTGTAGCTTAACATCCTTTAACCTAGTTGGTTATATCAGACGATGAATGAGATAAGTGAAATGATGCTCAAATGATCTCGAAGTCCATAGAGCTTAAAGATACTCGACATTCGTATTCTCAGGATAAGGGAAAACTACGAGTTAAAAAAAAAAAATCCTTATACGTGTAACTCATCCTAAGAGAGATTCAAACACGTGATTTGTTGAATGTGAGGCGAACACACTACCACCACACTAACCAGGCGGGCTCTTTGACACTATTTATTGTGTATTGTTCCGTATCTTGTTGCTGTATTCAACCATTTATGTATGCTCTTGTTAATTTTATATTTGTTAAGTTTGTCCATAAGGCAAACTTGCATTAGAGAAAGCTTTAAAATATACAAGAGTTAAAAAAGTCAGCCGATAGCAACTGATATCACGGAAATGTCTGATGCCACAAACAAAAATAAAACCATTGTTTTGAATCAAACTTCATTCCTAAAGAATAGGTATTCACGAGATATTTCCTAAAAATTCAAGATATACATATTACTCAACATTTAAATATCAAATATATGGTATTTTAGTCAAAATCCTTACACCCGTTTTTTATAATATAAAATAACAGAAACACGTGCCAAGTAAATGGTAAGGAGGAGAGATTTCTCAAACTCTTATTAAAATATTGAACTGCTGTGCTTAAATACCCAGTTTTTACTTTCTCTATACGCACTATGTACATAGTGAATAGAGAAAGTATTGCACTCCACCAAAAAATTCGATACCAAGATTTCACCGGAAATATGTTTTAGGGTCCCCTTTATCTAAAAAAAAAGCATTTTCACAAAAAGGTCCGTGTGTGTGTGTGTGTGTGTGTGTGTGTGTGTGTGTGTGTCCGTGTGTCCGTGTGTCTGTGAACACGATAACTCAAAAACGAAAAGTCGTTAAAATACCAAACTTGGTATTTAAGTTAAGTATCTTCCAGGGATGCGACACGAAGATTTTGAGAAAAATCCCCCCACCCCAAACTACCCTTTACATGGAACTTTTTTCCAAAATTTTGATTTTCTAAAAAATGGCTCTTAACGATTTTGATTAAAATATCATATATTAAAGATATTTACCTGACAAATAAAATGTATATTTTGAATTTTCTGGGAATAGCCTCTGAATACTTCTTTACTCTTGATGCATTTTGCGTAACTACTAAGCCGTAAGAGATGGACAAAAACTTAACACACAAAAAATGTAGAGCACGTTAAAACACACAATTTATGATATATACATTTTTTTCGTGGAGTTGATCGTTTTTGAGATATCGCTTTTTCTTGGTTTCAGCTTTGATTTCATACAGGAATTTGTCAACTCCTGTCCACACAAAGGAACTTCAGTCATATAGCAACCAGCTTTTGGCTTTCACTTTAACCTATGGTACTCCCTTATTTCGCTTGTATTCACAATAAAGCAAGGAATAAGATTATTTCTGCTAATTTTCCTCGATTAACATGAAATAAATAAAAGATAAGCTTATTAACAATAATTTGTTACTGAGAGATAGAGAAAGTCATGTGAATGGAACACATCAGATTTTTTAATTATTGTTCCATTTATACCCCACCATCAACTGCATGGTCGTATCGCCGGCATTTCCTTATTACCTATCATCAAGATGTTAATTCATGTACTGTTTATTGTCGGGTTTATATTTTCTTTAATGTTTATTTATTAGATCACACATACACATTCACACTCATGCTTCCAGACTCTGGAAATGATGGGGAATAATCTGTGCTAGAGAAAAATTCCGCAACATAAAATCAAATTCGGGGCCCCTCATACAGCAGTCAGGCAGGCAAGCAGACAGGCTCTACAGACTGAGTTACGGGACCAACTAAGTTTGGCATTGTTCGGATTTGTTTTAGAGTTTCACTGTTCTCATACTTCTTTCGTTTATTCTAAAAATTATTTTTCTACTCCGTGATCTCAAAACGTATGTATTTCCGCTGAATTTCTGACATCGAATTTTTAAGTGAAATGCTAGTACGTTCTGCGGCATTCTGGTTCAGACATTATGTCGGGTGACAACATTTACAATTCTGGACGTTTCCAAAGTGGAGTAACGTTATGTGAAGCTAGTTATTGTGGTGTAGATATAATACAGAACTCAGATGTTTATTGTGTTGCAGTTTTCTAAAAAACAGATCCCGTATGTACTGCGAATTTGAATTTAAACAGAACTTACCTGTAACGTTCCTAACAATCAACAATTTATATGCTGTTAGATAAAAATAAGAATATTCGCTAATGAAACTGCTGATTTCTACAAATTTCAAGCACTTTAGATAATCTTTCTATTACACACTTGCTCAACATAATTACAGCAGAAAATGAATTTACATTTTTATTAAATTACAAAAGATTTCTCTCTTCATCCAACTTTCGAGAAAGTATACTGTAAGAAACCGAACAAAAAATTCACTATGGTGAGTATATTAAGCTGATAAAACATGACTAAACAATATTTCTAGAAAATTAAAAATAAACGTTAACATATTTGGTCACACTACTCACGTCAATTTAACGTTTAAATGACCAGAAGAATGAACCGTAATTGCATTCTGATACGATAATTGTTGAGTTTTTTTTTTTTTTTTTTTTTTCCATGAGGATGTTAAAAATGTTGTGGAGATTCAGAATGAAGTAGCCTGATAGACTGGTTCTTGATGCGCGTAAACAAAGAAAAGATAGCTCTACAACAGTTCTAACCGAGAAAGAATTAGACGTGGAAAGAAAATCAGTATCGTATTAAACGTGTTTGTTGGGAATTATTACTGACTCGCTCTCCAGATGAAATCCATGTAGCTTTTATTTGTGAGGTCAAGGTCAAGTTGTGCAAAAGTACCAATTCAACAACTGATATTAAACTAAACATTTAATGAAAACTCGAGAAGTTGCCTATTTTAGAGGGTGCTACAGTGTTGAGATAAACATTATCAGAAATGCTCTTACTACTTCCTTTCTTCTAAGCAGAAGTAAAATAAGGAAATGCACTTAGCTATAGAAATTCAATTACTTTGCACGATCAGCGGTAAAACAAGTGAGATGAAACGAAAGGTGACTTCCCGTTTGAGAAAAATTACATAGTTTAAAATTGAAACCAATAACAAGGAATATCTCGTAAACGGTCAACTTTCAAAAAAAGTGTATACGATATAAATTGTGTATTTTATCGAGACCTACAGTTTTTGTGCAGTAGGTTATTGTCTATCTATTACGGTTTACCAGTTATGCAAAATTCATCCAGAATGAAGAGGTTTTCGGAGACTATTCCCAGAAAATTCCAGACATACATTTTGTGACGTAAATTCTTTAATACACAGTATTTTAACCAAAATCGTTAGAGCCATTTTTGAGGAAAATAACACTTTCAAAAAAGTTTTACATGTAAAGCGCGGACCGTTTTCTAAAAGTGATTTGTTTGGACTCAAGGGACCTCAAATTTATGTTGAAATCTCGGTATCGAATTTTTGGTTAGAATACAATAAATTCTCTGTGCCCTATGTGCATAGTACCTGTACAAATATAGCGATACAACAGCCAAGTAATAATTATGCATTTGCTTCAAAACACTTGCTAATTCCTTCAAAAACTTTTCACTAATGCTTGTTTCTTATAAAGTTGCCCCTGGTATGTAACCTTCCATGGACTATTCCCTGCTCCTTTCCCCTGGATAAGTACACTTGCAGTGTGAAAATAATCAAACCCTAAGTGAGCAAGGAGAGACGATAAAACATATATAGGTAAATACTCCATGATTAAAGATGTATGTTTGTTCGTCATTGGAGAGGCAAGTTAAAAACGAAGGATCCTTCTTTAGCTAACGCGATGGTCATATCCTTTAAAAGCTATCGCTACGCGAAATAATTAAAATTAGGTTCTCTTTGCGAAGCTAGGATTAAAACAAAAGGGGTATGAAGCGAAGGATGACTTCCCGTTTAAGTAAAGTTTAAACAGTTTAAAACTGAACCCAATAACAAGGTATTTCTTGGAAATGGTTAACTCTACAAAACATGTATATGACTGAAATGTGTTTTAACGAGATCTATAATCTGTGTATAGTAAGTTTTTGTCACTCTGTTACGATTTACCAGTTACACGAAAGTCATCCGGAATGAAGAGGTCCTCAGAAGCTGTTACCATAAAATTCAAGATATAATATTGGTTAGAGAAACAGCCCGGAATATGTTATACCGACTGAGCTACTGGGGCAGCCAAATGAGAAGTTTAAATTTCTATACTGTTTTCGAAACTTGTAATGATAGAGAGCTCTAGCAGTATTAGTGCATGGCCTGCACGGAAAATGTCTACAATGGTGATAGTTACAGTACGAATCCAGGGAGCGGAAACTTAAAAGATAAAATGTTTGGGACTTTCCTGTCTTCATTCTCGGGCTCGAACAAGCTCCCTAATAATTGATTATGCACATTGTAATTCAGGACTATTATAAAAGAAAATACACTTTAAATTGTTTATAAATCTCTTACTGAATCGTTTGCACAGTCTTGTAGAGAATGTCTAAGTTTATTTTGTGTGTTCACACGACACACATCAAGACGTTAATCAAGTTCATTCCAAACCCGATGTAACATATCTACATCGACACTTGCCACGGCTCTTCTGATACGTTCCTTCATTTCATCTAACTCGTGTGGAAGTGGAGGAACGACATCTCTATCTTTGACAAATCCCCAAAGGAAAAAAAAGTCACACGGTATGAGATCTGGACTCTAGTGACCAACGTAGCAGCACGATGAAACCAACGCTGTGGTAGAATTTCATCCAAACAGAGTCGTGAAATGCCGTTGGACAACAGTTGCCGAAATTTATATTAACAAGTTCTAGCACACAATATGCTTTTTCCATAGGATTCGCAATAACAGTCACATTCATGATTACCAACTGCATTACTACCAATCTAAACTTTCAAAGTTTCTGCATTGAATGCATCAAATTTTGTTTCATGAGACTTCAACATTTCTACTTCATTTGTAATAGGCCTGTGTACGTTTCCTAACCCTTCTGTTCCCGCTCTGCTTCCCGTTCCCGGTTTTGTGATCCAGTCTAAACCTAATTTGGGAAGGAAGCGTTATAAGCTTCAGTGCTATCTCCCTGGTGCTTGCTTCTAATGAGGACTTAGGAAATATAGGAAAAGATTTGGTCAAGGAGAACAGTCTTTTTTGGGATTTAGACCGAATTCCCATTCACGAATCCGTGCCTCCTCGGTCAATTGTGTCAGTGTAGAAAATACGTTTTAATGGTAATTAAATGCGTGTTGTATCTGGTATATTATATTTTTACTTTCTCTACTCTTAGCTGTGTTGTGGAGGAAAGCTTGGTATTCCACGTAACAATTGCATGTCGAAATTTCAATGACATTACACGTTCACTAAATAAAAAATCTGATGTGTTCCATTCACATGAATTTCTCTATACCTCTGCAATAAATTATTTTTAAAAAGCTTATGCTTCTACTTACTTCTTGCTAATCGAGAAAAAAATAGCAGAAATAGTCTTATTTCTTGCTTCCTTGTAAGTAGAAGCAAAAAAGGGAGTACCATAGGTTAAAGTGATAGTCAAAAGCTGGTTGCTATGTGACTTAAGTTCCTTGGTTTGTATGGACACGAGTTCACAAAGTCCTGTATGAGAAAAATATAAGTTTTTATAGCTTAAACCAAAAACAAGGAATAGAGGCTATTCCCAGAAAATTCAAAATATACATTTTATTTGTCAGGTAAATATCTTTAATATACGATATTTTAATCAAAATCGTTAGAGCTATTTTTTAGAAAATCAAAATTTTCCTAAAACGTTCCATGTAAAGGGTAGTTTGGGGTGGGGAGATTTTTCTCAAAATCTTCGTGTCGCATCCCTAGAAGATACTTAACTTAAATACCAAGTTTGGTATTTTACCGACTTTTCGTTTTTGAGTTATCGTGTTCACAGACACACCGACACACGGACACACACACGGACCTTTTTCTGAAAATAGTACTTTTTTTGGATACAGGGGACCCTAAAACATATATTTCCGGTGAAATCTCGGTATGGAATTTTTTGATGGAGTGCAATACCTTCTCTATACACTATGTACATAGTGCGTATAGAGAAAGTAAAAATGAGTTTTGTAGAATCGTGTTTGTGTGTGTGTGTGTGAGAGAAAGAGAGAGAGAGAGAGAGAGAGAGAGAGAGAGAGAGAGAGAGAGAGAGAGAGAGAGAGAGAGAGAGAGAGAGAGAGAGAGAGAGAGAGAGAGGGCGGTCAGGTTAGCTCAGAAACGGATGGTATTTAATTCAGCGTTTTTTCAAACATGTTACGTGAAGATTTTCAAGAAAACTTCTGCACCGCTATGCTGTACTTAAACAATTTACCTAAATTTTTATTCTTAAAAAAAAAAAAAATGGCTCCCTCTAATTTTATTAGGCGTTACGGTCGCGAAGTCTTACCATAAGGTTACAATATTAAGATTCGCCCGCCACTCTAGTGTGATGGTAGCGTGTCTGCCTCACTTCAATAGGTACCAAGTTCGAATCTTGGTCAGAGTGGGTTGACAGGATAAGGGTTTTTTCCCACGAGTTTCTCCTGAGAAGACGAATGTCCAGTAACTATCTTCAGTTATGGTTTTGAAGCAACTCTAATAGCAACTTTTATTTATATATACAATGCTCATTATTTCCATAAAACTTGAATGGTGTCAGTAAATACATTGAGAATGTAATAATGTAAATGCATGTAGCATTCAATTTGGAAAAAATCTTTTATGTCATACTTCTTTAGATTAACACTAATATATTATGATATAGGAGATGTCAAAGTTTTAGTTTCCTAGGTTTAGCTTCTTAACTCACACATTTATCAAGATAATGGTACCTAACACTAAAATTGAAAAATGAATTTTAATAGCTTTGTGATTTATATAAATTGCGTGGTGCAGTCTGCAATATAAAAATTATATATGAACAACTACATGTTGTTTGCTTTTTATGAAACATTATTTTAAACAACGAAATATATAAAAAATAATAATAAAATTAAAAATTTTCATTTTTGAAATCTGTTCGCGACTCTCTCTCCTTAAAACATCGTATGTCTGTTGATCTTTTTGCGAATAGCCTATGAACTCCTTGTTATTTTTAAATGATTGTGTATAGTTTTTGTAACGCAATCGACAAAAGCTTACTTCACAAAAACATTTAGGTATCCTGAAAACACAGGGTATCTTTTGGGATTAACCATTTCCGAGATTTCATTATTTTGATAAGTTACTTAGTGCTAAGTCACCACTCGTTTGTTTCTCACGATGTTATGAAAACAGTAGAATTTCAGAGAGAACATATTTTAGTGACCATCTTTGTAAAGATTTGATTATCGCTTAGATCTTCTATGTACGCCTTGCACCTACAACGAAATGCGTGATGAAACCATTTCTTAAAACTTTTGTCTCGGTTTCACGAGTAGAAGGGAAAATAAGCGTTTAAAGAATATTTTGCAAATGATTGATGAAAATAAACATCATTGTGCCATGTGAATTAACATTGTAAGAAAAGAAGAAAGAAAGAAAACAATTTATATGTTACATTCACATGACATTCTCTAACAACAAACCGTATTATAAAATCTTACTAACTTTCTACTTTATGTTAATCGAGTTAAGCATCAGCAGAAATAGTATTAATACTTATTTCCTTGTAGGTACGGAAATAAGGGAAAACACTAGGCTAAAGTGATAATAAACCATTTTAAGAATTGGTCGCTATGTCATGATTTTGAAATTCCGTTATCTTTGCATGTTCAGGAGTTAAAACAAATTTGAAAAAATCTGATGTGTACCATTCACATGACTTTCTCCATATCCCTGCAACAAATTATTCTTAAAAAGCTTATACTTCTATTTACTTTATGCTAATCAGAAAAAATTAGCAGAAATAGTCTTATTACTCGCTTCCTTGTAAGTAGAAGCGAAATAAGGGACAACCGTAGGTTAAAGTGATAGTCAAAAGATGGTTGCTATGTCAATGAAGTTCCTTTGTTTATATGGATAGGAGTTGACAAGTTCCTGTATGAGAAAAGTATACTTTTTTCATAGCAGAAACCAAAAATAAGTAATGTCACAAAAATGACGAACTCCACGAAAAAAATGTATATAACATAAATTGTGTGTTTTAAAGTGCTCTACATTTTTTGTGTACTAAGTTTTTGTCCATCTCTTACGGTTTAGCAGTCATTCAAAATTTAGTAAAATTCATCCAGAATAAACTACTTTTCAGAGGCTATGCCCAGAAAATTCAAGATATACATTTCATTTGTCAGGTAAATGTGTTTAATATCCGAAATTTTAATCAAAATCGTTAGAGCCATTTTTGAGAAAATCAAAATTTTCGAAAAAAGTTCCATGTAAAGGGTAGTTGGGGGTGGGGGATTTTTCTCAAAATCTTCGTGTCGCATCCCTGGAAGATACTAAACTTAAATACCAAGTTTGGTATTTTACGGACTTTTCGTTTTTGAGTTATCGTGTTCACAGACACACGGACACACACACACACACACACACACACACACACACACACACACACGGACCTTTTTATGAAAATGCTTTTTTTGGATATTGGGGGCCCTAAAACATATATTTCCGGTGAAATCTCGGTATCGAATTTTTGGTGAAGTGCAATACTTCCTCTATACACTATGTAAATAGTGCGTTTGGAGAAAGTAAAAAGCATTACAAATTTTAACCAATAACAAAGAATATCTCGGAAATGGTTAATTCTATAAAACGAAAGAAACAAATAAGGAAAGAAAGCCTATTTCGGCTTAGAAGGGATCTTCCAGCGCCTGGCACCAACTGGTTTATATTGCAACACCTGTTTTGCCAGTCTTTCTACTGGAATTCGGGAGTTATGGTCGTTCCATTTCATGTTACATTCCGAGGGTTTATCATTTAGATGTGATATTCTTAATTTTTCCCATATTGTTTCTCTCTGAATGTTATCTTTAAAATTATAGCCAGCTACGTACCTAAAAATGTTCATTTCAACCGTTATCAATATCCCTGCCTCAAGTCTCGGCGACGTAGGATAATGGGAACCACCATAGTTATACATAATTTTATATCATTGTTTTATTTTTCAATGTTTGTTTTACAGTGAAATGTATGTACGTTTTAGATCATTTCATATTCTAATAAAATAATTCGTGCGGGATAAAATTTCGTCACACCGGCGGCGCTAATAATGATCTTGGTAATTGACAGCGTCGTTAATAAAAAAAAATCCCCACAAAAATGTATTTGGCTTAAATTGTGTGTTTTAAAGGATCTACATTTTTGTATACTAAGAGTTTTGACTCTTTCGGTTTACAGTTATGCAGAATGAAAAGGCTGTCAAGCCTGTTTCCAGAAAAGTCAATAGGTGTATGATTTCATTTGTCATGAAACTGTTTTAAACATGTGGTAATTTAACCAAAAATTTTAGAGGCATGTTTAGAAAATAAAAATATTCGAAATATGATTCACGTCAACCGTAATTTGATGTGGGGAAATTTTCTTGAAAATATTTATGTTGCATTCTCGGAAGATGCTGAAACTTAAATTTCAGGTCAGGTATTTACCGGAATTTTCGTTTTTGAATTACGCAGTTCACATACAAATCTTTTCCCATTTTTTTAACACAATACCCCAGAACTTGCATTTTCATTAAAATTTCAGTATTGACTTTTTGGGTGGAATGCAGTACCTTTTCTCTGCTTACTATGTGCAGTGCAGAGAAAGTAAAAATGGATTTTGTAGTTGTGCTAAAATCAAATATTGTAATATATTGTAATATTTAAAATAGAGTTTCAGTGAGGAAGTTTGTATTTGCGATGAGAGAAGGGAGTAAAGCTTAACAAGTATCCATGAGTGCTGCATCTAGCGCTTTTAGAGAGTGTGTATTTTTGAATAACGTGTTATATCGCTAGATGAAATCTATTGTTCTTCTCTGCCTGCTTCCGTTGTTAGGAAGGTGAAAAACCTTGCAGTTACATCGTTACTGTTACTCTCTGCTTGCGCCCCTAGGCTATAAGGGGGGGGGGGGGAGAACGCATATACTCGTCTGGAATCGAAACCAAGTACAGCACCTCAGCCTCGCTTCAGTAACTCAGGTAACATGATTTATGTATTCGCTGTATAACATGAAAGGGGCACTTGCCTTGTTGTCCTGGCTAATGAAATATTAAAAAGAACAGTATCGTTCTTCCCTACAGAGACGTCTTTCACGGAAGCTGATGTGCATTTCTCAAACTGAAAAGTTGATGCAAGAGAAGCGGGAAGCGAAAGAAAGAACAACGGAGACCTGCGTCAGGAAAGAAATGTTTTAGCGAGCGGAAGAAGCCTGCCGTATTTAAGGAGTCTTCACACGGAGCGCATTTTGAAAACTCACATACATGGAAGAGTTAATGGCATGTTCCATCAAGGTTATTTAAATATACGTGAATATAAATATAATCAGTACCTCTCTAAACTCCTGTGCTTCAGTAAGACATTCTTTCTTTGACTATGGAGTGTTTTACTTTCTCTAGCCCCGTATGTACAATGTACATAAGGATAGAGAAGTATTGTATTGCACCCAAAAATTCGATACCGAGATTTCACCGGAAATATATGTTTTAGGGTCCCCTGTATTCAAAAAAAGCATTTTCATAAAAAGGTCCGTATGTGTGTCCGTGTGTCTGTGAACACGATAACTCAAAAACGAAAAGTCGGTAAAGCACCAAACTTATTATTTAAGTTTAGTATCTTCCAGGGATGCGACACGAAGATTTTGAGAAAAATCCCCCCACCCCAAACTACCCTTTACATGGAACTTTTTTCTAAAATTTTGATTTTCTTAAAAATGTCTTTAACGATTTTGATTAAAATATCAAATATTAAAGATATTTAGCTAACAAATAATATGTATATCTTGAATTTTCTGGGAATAGCTTCTAAAGACCTGTTTATTCTGGATGAGTTTTGCTTAATTTGGCATAACTAGTAAACCGTAAGAGATAGACAAAAACTTACTCTACAAAAAATGTAGGTCTTGTTAAAATACACAAGTTATGTCATATACATTTTTCTCGTGGAGCTTACAGTTTTCGAGGTATTCAGTGTTATTAGTTTCAGTTGTGAAGTACTTATACTTTTCTCAGACGGGAGTGTGCGGTTTTCTTTTGTCCTACTCCTGACCAAGAAAAGAAAGGATTTGTAATGACAATCGCATAACGATAGCTTTTAAAACATTTGACTATGGCTTTAGTCTAGTGTATTCCCTTATTTTTTTCCTACTTATAAGGAACTAAGTAATAATAACATTGTGCTAATGAGTACCTCAATTAGCAAGATGCAGAAAGAAGAATAATCTTATGTAAGAAGTTTGTAGAACAGCTAGAGAAAGTCATGTGAGTGTAACACATCAGATTTTTTGTTGAAGCATCTTTAATGACAGCCAAATGTTTCTAAACAGCATGGTCATTGATCATCCTTGTCTACAGAAATTGAATCGCACAAGAATACAAGGAAATAATTTCTTGATAGCTGAAAAAATAGTTTTAGCTACAATATATAAAAAAACATACTTATGGAATGTGAAAATCTTAAAAGTTGATTGATGGATATGTTGGATTTATCTTGTATAACCGACTGGCGCCTGTCGTGTCTGGTTCGTAGTCAGTATCGGCTTGAAAGACCTTCCTTTGCTTAGCTACTTCACGTGTATTTGCAATTCGTTTGACGTTGTTTTACATGGTGAAATAAGTCATAGACGCAGTTAGTTATCATGCTGTAAGTTGCAGAACAGCGTGTGTTAATTGCCTTAAGTTTTACTTCAACGGAGCCTCGAATGAACTGTGAATTAGAACTTTTTTTGTCCGCATCCTCTTCCTTAAACGCCCTGTTTCGCCACAATTTGTAATATAAATGCTTTCTATAACCTTAATTTATGCCGGAGTTCAAGACGTCGCAATAGCGGCCTGAAAATATATTTGGTATCTCTCATATCGCGTTCGAGTCTTCAGTATGAGCCTCTACTTACCTCTACTTGCAGATTCTAGTTCAGTTTTAGACTACGACTCTTTCCTGAGCCTTTCCTATTGGTCACGGAGACAGCCTGGCTACATGACAAGTGAACGACAGGTTTCGAGATTTCGTCGAGGTTAACTGAACTAGAATATGTAATGTCGCTTGCGTATCAGCATTGTTACTAAACTGGTTGGTTTTGTTGAGGTGCGTACACTATTGCGAAGCCCCTATAGCATAGCTTTATTCTCTGTCTGCATGAAACAATTCGCCTCACACTGCAAATACGAATTACATTTTGTGCGCAAGAGTTTGCACAAAACTGTTGACACATTTACAATTTGTTTGAAAGAATCACAACATTAAAGGTAGATGAGCGTTTGAATCGAGATTGCAAATGAATATTTCTGAACCGAGGCTAAAACCTTTGAAATTTTGCTAGCTAACATAAATACGAGGTGAAATATTTTCGTAATTGTAAACCGGTTTATGTTTGTTACCATCAGAAGTAGAATTAAACTGTAGGTAAGGAAATCCAGCACAGTGATCGAAACATTGTAAACATGTTTATAGATTCATATTGTTCTATGGTAGTTGCATTGATTTATGCTCTTATTTGCCACACAGGAGCTCGATTCGATTTCACATCAGCCATTAAAGTTTAATCCTCAATATTATATAAGCTTTAAATAGGTTAAAAGTATTTTAACTCACGTTTTGTAGGTATTTTGGGACTCGGATACCACTATTAAAAACTACTATCAATGTGGTAATGCAGTAGATACTTACGTCCAGCAGTATTTTGGGAATCAAATACCAATAACAAAATTTAATATCAGTTTGGTAATGCAGTAACATAACCTTACCTTGTAGCGGTTCAATACCAATTTCATAATGCGGTAACATATTCACGCCCAGCTTCGGAAAATCGCTCTTGCACTGACCTGTATGAAACCTAAACCTGTGTAGCAGTTCCCGTGCTAGTTTTGGCGTTATAATACGATGCATGTTGTCTTTCCTGTTTGGGCAGAGACCAGTTGTCGTTTGGACTATTCTTTTCTTTAGTATTTTCATTTACGGTGGAGTCATTATTATTTCTGCTTCGGTCACGTGAATTGCTAGTTCTTCTATATCTTTGCCTCACAACGATGAAGTGGAGTTTTAAAAACCCTTGAGGTGGTTGTCTGTCTTTTGGCTTCAGTTTATCAATAATCCGGCTTTGTCTTTTCGTGCAAGGAAGTACACGAGTGTAAGTACACCACTAACATGAACTTACATCATGGTCATGGTAGGGTTAACATTGTAGATTAATAATTCCATCTAGGTAATGGTTTTGTGGGAGCCAATTGAAGAGTTAGCGGCTCGCATAAACCGGCCGGGAGGGACTCACTACGTACCAACTTCCATGACTGCATCCCACTCAGGACGCCTGTGATGGACAGAGGTGGCGGTAGGCTTTGGCTGTTTCGCTTGGAGTTTAGTTTTAGTTTTAATGGTTTTAAGGGAAAATTTCCTAAGCCATTTTATGAGATTGGTTATAATAATAATAGTGCGTTTCTTCTCACTTGCACAACAAAGATTTATGTGTATTTCAGTGTAATCCATTAAATTTTGGGAATGTGAGATCACTTCGGTGCGTTGAGTGCTCTGTTCCTAGTTCATTTCGAAATTTTAACGCGTGCTTAAAGTGGAACTAACACATGCATGTGTTTATTTGTCAATGGCTTTGAGTTTTTCCATTCGAGATTTCATGTATGAAATTGTATTGTTTTGCGTTTACCTTCTGCGCATGTTACCTGCGGTGGTATGAAGATTGCCGGTCACGTCCGATCCTGTTCTACGACATTTAATTTAGTATAATTGTAAGATGTTCGTGTTATAAATTATTTATTTTGGAAACTGAACGCAGTTGTGACCTACTATTTCTATGCAATTCCTTTGGGTTCGCATTACCTTTGTGTGGGAGGTGTTGCTTGGGAGAATCCACGTGGCTAGAGCAGTTTTAAATATTTATTTTCCAAAGCCAGGCTTCCCAGTTGAATACTCACATCTATATAGGAAAGATCACTACAGGCAAATGTATCTGACATTTTTAGACAACATGGCCTGAAAGTAGAGCTTTTAATATAATGTACACGAACTAAATGAGTTTAGACTATCACACTAGTGCGATAAAAATGTTATACCACTCCAATGTGACCAATTTTTGCTTTAAGTTCCAATCACATGGCCACTACGCTTTGTATTTTGCATACGTTTAACAGTTCGACTTGGTTTGATTAGGTTTTTCTTTTCATTACATTTTTACTTATTTAATTTCTCATGGCGCTCGTATTATCTGTTCACAATACAAATTGTCATACTTCAGCTTATCGTAATTCGTTGTATAGATATTATATACTATAGTTTATATTAGACCCCTTCTGCTTTCTTTTGGCCTAAAACGCTATTCTTCTATATAGTATAACTCGCATAAAGACTAAATGGCGGCAAATATGGATTTAGAGAGAGAGAGAGAGAGAGAGAGAGAGAGAGAGAGAGAGAGGGAGAGAGAAAGTGAAATTACACAAGCCGCAAGAAAGAATAACACTAGAAATACTATTAAAAAATCTTAAACGCAATTTGAAATAGCACAATCTATGCTATATACTTTAAGCGTGGCTTTACTTTGCTCTTAGGATTGCAAACTTGGCCTATGACCTTAATTTCGAAAACATTTTACTCGCAAACTAAAATTTTTACTTTCTCTACACGCACCATGTGCATAGTGTATAGAGAAGGTATTGCACTCCACCCAAAAAGTCGATACCGAGATTTCACCGGAAATATATGTTTTAGAGTCCCTTATATCCAAAAAAAAGCATTTTCACAAAAGGTCCGTGTGTGTGTGTCCGTGTGTCTGTGAACACGATAACTCAAAAACGAAAAGTCGGTAACATACCAAACTTGGTATTTAAGTTTAGTATCTTCCAGGGATGCGACACGAAGGTTTTGAGAAAAATCCCTTCACCCCAAACTACCCTTTACATGGAACTTTTTTCGAACATTTTGATTTTCGCAATAATGGCTCTAACGATTTTGATTAAAATATCAAATATTAAAGATATTTACTTGACAAACAAAATGATATCCTGAATTTTCTGGGAATAGCCTCTGAAGACTACTTTATTCTAGACAAATTTTACGGAATTTTGCATAACTGCTAAACCGCAAGACTTAGATAAAAACTTACTACACAAGAAATGTAGAGCACGTTAAAACACACAATTTATGTTATATACATTTTTTTCGTGGAGTTCATCATTTTTTTTTTTTTTTTCAGCTATGAAAAGCATACCTTTTATCATATAGGAATTTGTCAACTCCTGTCCATATAAACAAAGGAACTTGTCACATAGCAACCAGCTTTTGACTATCATTTTAACCTATGGTACTCCCTTATTTCGCTTCTACTTACAAGGAAACAAGTAATGAGACTATTTCTGCTAATTTGTTCTCGAGTAGCATGAGGTAAATAGAGGCATAAGCTTTTTAACAATAATTTGTTACAGAGATGTAGAGAAAGTCATGTGAATGGTACACATCAGATTTTTAACTGTTAAATCATAATGTAAATATTATTTTACAGATCTATACAATATAGAAGAACATATTTATAGTATTATATATATTGTTTGTTTCTATGCATTGAAAATAAGAATCTGTAACTAAGCGATTTAAATTAAATCATTCATTTCCCCTCAATAAATACATAAAATTGAGAGATTGACACTGTATGGAATGGACGAGACAAGGCGCCATTAAAAAAAGGATTGGAATACCAAGGTCTGCTTCATATAAATTAACTTTACGCCTATCTCACGTGCACTAGTTATCTTTCATTGACAGCTGTCGTAAAATAATTTGTTATAAGATAGAAACTGGTTCCTTATTTAATGTGATAATTTATTTCAATATATTCGAAGAGAATGTTCAGATGTTCATTTTCATAACCGATGAATCAAGTATATGACGTATTGTTGTAAATGCTTATCAACAACTCACTCAGGACGCCTAATGGGCGCGCAGCTATCATAAAGAGTAATTCTATCGTTCTTACCGCCAGAACTTGCATCGTATAGTGTTTTTTCACATGGAATGATGCTCAACGTTAAGCAGGAGAGGAGGGTGGATTTCCTCCCTCATGGCAGGCACAAACAAACCTCTCTAACGTGTGATTATCGTGACACATATTATTGCAATCAGCCGTGGGAGTAAGTGAAGCGGAAATGCTTCGAAACACAAAACAAAGGAGGTGGGTTGACAGTATTACGTCATTGTCTCATTAGCTTCACTGGTTATATACATCGTCATTCAAAGGTATACATTAGCAAACAGGAGAAAGGGAAGGAAAGGGAGTGCGAAAAAATACATGCCAGCGGGGCAATATTATAAGAAATAGGGGCCTCATTGCCTTACTCGATAGACTAAATTACCAACTCTAACACAAAACACAGATTCTTTTGGGGGCTATATTGCACGCTCCAAAACTCCACTGCGTGTAACAGCGCCTTAAAGACCCAGAAGTTGAATAAAAGCGAAGGAGAAAAAGGCAGCTGGGTGTGGCCCGATAAAAGTTTCAACCCAAGACACGCCCTTCCCCTGTCCACGCCGTCCGTATACAAACCTGGAGTAAGTGGATGGATGACGTCGCGGGAGCTGTAAGCGCATCGCGGGTTCCCTCAGGATTTATAAGTCAATTTGTTGTCCTTGGAGCGCGATTGAAACTGCAAGCCAACATGCACAGAGAAAGTTGTGAAGCAAGGCATCCTAAACCTTCAGCCTTGTGCGAGGTTTCATTATGCAATGCATCCATCGTCCGCGCTAATTCGGACACAGTGAATGGTCTGTTTGACATTTCACGAGCGACGGTCTTCATAAAACTGACTGCCCCAGAACAAGCGGCGCCAGACTAGCAGGCGTTCTTTACCTGTTGCTCTCAATTAAAATGTCCTTTAAGCTTTGGGTGAAGACGTATCCTGATATCATACCTTTATTTACTTTCTCTACACGTGCTATGTACATAGTGTATAGAGAAAATGTTGTATTACACCCAAAAATTCGATACCGAGAATTCACCGGAAATATATATTTTGAGGCGCCTAAATAAATAAATAAAAAAAAAGTTTTTAGATAAAAATGTCCGTGCGTGTCTCTGTGGATGTGTGCGTGCGTATCTGTGGGAAGCATAACTCAAAAAATCTGATGTATTCTATTCACATGACTTTCTCTACATTTCTGCAACAAATTATTGTTAAAAAGCTTACTTCATGCTAATCCAGAAAAATTTAGCAATCTTATTACTTGCTTCCTTGTAAGTAGAAGCGAAATAAGGGAATACCATAGGTTAAAGTGATAGTCAAAAGCTGGTTACTATGTGACTGAAGTTCCTTTGTATGGACACGAGTTGACAAATTCCTGTATGAGAAAAGTTAAGTTTTTCAAAGCTGAAACTAAAAACAAGGAATATCTCACAAACGATCAGCTCCACTAAAAAATGTATACCACATAAATTGTGTTTTAATGTGCTCTACATTTTCGGTGTAGTAAGTTTTTGTCCATTTCTTACGGTTTAGCGGTTATGCAAAATTCCGCAAAATTCACTCAGAATAAAGTAGTATTCGGAGGCTATTCCCAGAATATTCAAAAGATACATTTTATTTGGCAGATAAATATCTTTAATATACTATATTTTAATCAAAATTGTTAGTTCAATTTTTTAGAAAATCAACATTTTCGCAAAAATGTCCATATCAAGGGTAGTTTGGGATGGGGGGATTTTTCTCAAAATCTTCGTGTCGCATCCCTGGAAGATACTAAACTTAAATACCAAGTTTGGTATTTTAGCGACTTTTCGTTTTCGAGTCATCGTGTTCACGGACACACACACGCGGATCTTTTTCTGAAAATACCTTTTTTGGATACAGGGGGCCATAAAACATATATTTCCCTTGAAATCTCGGTATCGGATTTTTGGTGGAGTGCAATACCTTCTCTACACACTATTACATAGTATGTGTAGAGAAAGTAATAAACGAAAAGTCCGTTAAATACCAAACTTGATACTTAAGTTCGGTATCTTCCAAGAATACGACACGAAGATTTTCGAGAAAATCCTCCAACCAAACTACCCTTTATATGGGAAAATTTCAAAAGTTTTGATTTTCTCAAAAATAGCGCTTAACCGATCCTGATGAGAGGTTTAGTGCTGATTAAGGTCCAATAAAAGGTTTCACCGAAGTGATGGCTCAGGCGGTTTTGTTCTGTGGCCCGCGTTCGGAAGGTCGCAAGTTCGATCCCCATGATATAATTTATTTTATTGAATGGGAATTAATTAGATTAAGATCTTCTTCTATTGTTATAACCTTACTGTTGGATTGAATATATTAAACTTCATAAAATTAAAGATAAAAATAAAGAAAAAATAGGACAAATATAATATAATAAATAATTAGATAGATTTAGCTTTTTTTTCATTTATTAACTCATGCTTTATTTAAAGCTTTATTGTTTATATCCGGCCTTCCTAACCCAGGTGTTCGGTTTTGGGTGTTTCCAAGGGTCGCCAAGTGAATGCTGGGTAGGTTCATTATAAGCCTCCGAATTTTCCAGACCACCATTTCCTAATCATCTGTTTCAGGGTTGAAGGACCAGGCGACGGCGTTCTGTGGGTTGTAGTTAGATGGATTGCGGGTTTGGCGATCCGCTGGGAGACTCGGGTATCTGAGGCGTTCCAACGCCATACTTGCGCCTGTTATAATCCGAGTCTAGTCACACTTCGGTTTCTCCTCTCATCCCTCCCTGGGGTCATGCAAAAGGCAAATGGCCGTACTCAGCTCCAGAGCCAAATCCTAATTTTTAGCATCTTTAGATGCTCTTTGATTTTACAGAATCTCTAGGTACCCAGTTATCCACTTCAGCCGAATTGAGAATGGTTAGCCGAGAGGGACTCACAATATCTACGACAACTTGGCAGCCCAGTAGTTGTAGGATACAGTTCATGTTACAAACAATTTCATTTGATATATATATATATATACACACACACACACACTAGCTGACCCGGCGAACTTTCTTCCGTCTTAGAAGCAATAAATGAGCTTAAGTTAGGATAATACATTTAAATACAAAAAAAAAAAAAAAAAGTATTTTAATGATTATTGATTGACCGTGTATTTTGGTGTATGGTTTGCACTCTTCAGTGAAGCATCTTGTGATAGACGACAGCGCAAGAACAAATAACGCAGATGGTCTTCCGACTCGTGAACATGCCACATATAATTGACCATGGGAAGAACATGGATTTTCAAGATTCAGACCACAAATTTTCAAGGATTGGCCTTGTGATTTGCTAATGGTCATGGCGAATGCAAGACGGATTGAAGATTGAAGTCGTTTAAACTCAAACGGCAAATCGGTTGGGATCATCGGGATCCTCGGAATGAGAACTTTCTCACCTTCGAATTTTCCTTTTGAGTATCGTCGCGTAAATCACATTGTTCATCAATTTACTTACCACCAAACGTCTTCCGTTGCACAGTTTTGGTTGGTTTGTTTCGAAGCATGATTACTACGGAGCCAACCTTTAGTCGTAAATTGTGCGGTGGTAAGCCAGGTACATCCAAGGAGTTTAAAATTTTAATTGGATAGTTGCTCTTCAAGTGCAATTTCATTCGCAATGTTTCGAATCCTAGTTGCATTACGGCTTTGTCGGGAAAGATTCGATTTTCTTGGTCGCAGCATTGTTAATGATAATATCGGCACAATAACTAATAGAAACTCGAAACAAACACCATAGACAACAATGCGTTTTTTCTGTCAGTCACGTTTTGTTATATCACGTTTTATGTCACGTCCCAAGGAAACGGGATAAAAGTATCCTATGTCCATCTCCTGGTTCTAAGCTACCTCCCCACTGATTTTCAGCCTAATCGGTTCAGCCGTTCTTGAGTTAAAAACAGTGTAACTAACACGATTTTCTTTTATACGAATATATCAACGGAATGGCTTAACATCCTTTAACCTCGTTGGTCATATCGGACGATGAATTTAATCGCTGAAAGATGCTCAAATATTCTAAGGTATTATATATTAAGCTTAAAGTTACTCGACATTTGTCTTCTCAGGATAAGAGAACTTCACCATTTATTTCTAAAAAATTTAAGATAAAATTTTAGTTATGTAATTGTATTAAACATACGTTACGTAGTCGGCTTACCCTCCCGCAGGACTGAGACTTACAAGCGGGTCTTAGGAGCCAGAAGCCTGTCTGGGAGCCCATGACACGTAACACCAGAACGAGGGTCGGCCTGTAGCCAGGCATGAGCGCGAAGAAGTCGATGACATGAAATTAAAGCAACATGGATGATAGGAAAGATGATGATGGAGCAATTGGTGGAATGCGTAGTGGGGGATACAGGAGGACCCGCCGGCGGAGAAAACCCGCAGAGACGCTGTTTCGTCCACTACAAATCCCACATTGCGGGTGCTTGGGACCGAACCCCGGCCACCTAGGTGGGAGGGAGCGGTCTGGCCACTCTGCCACGGTGCCGCCTTATATTAAATATATGTTATTTAAATCAAAATGGTTAAAGCTATTATTGAAACAAATTAAACTAAGAAAAAAAGTTCATGTAAAGTAGTTGGGGTTGCCGAATTTCTTGAGGATCTCAACTTAAATACTAGTTTTATTTTTAAGGTGATGCATCAATGAAATTTGACCAACAATTTTGACAAATTATTAAATTTTTGTTAGACAATAAAATGATATGAGTTATAAACTTTAAGAAAATATATAGTTCTTCCCCCACTTGGTAAACTTTAGCTACCAATTAACTGAAGCTACAGAAAGATAGGCGCATGCTTATTAATAGACAGTACTCCGTATTTTAAACCTTATTTTATAGTAAACTTACTTCAACACGTTTCCGTACTCAAAATATTTCACATGATGTACTTTTTCAGCAAGTTGCTTTAAAATGTTTAAACTGCCTCTCAAAAGCAAATTAAGAAAATGGTCAAATTGATTTTTCAAAATAATGCTCCTATTTTGATAAATACATTATTTCATTTTGAAAAAGCAAGAGTTTTGGAGAGTACGAAAAGTAATAACTTTTGTTTGCACTCTAATCAGGGTAAATATAAAATGATAGACCTATTGTGAATTCAGCTGGAGTTTTTATGTGAATATTTTTAAAAACTCATTACGTGGCTTATTTTTACTAGATTAACGAATTTAGACAGCAAATTATTATTATTATTATTACTATTACTATTATCATTATTATTTAAATATCAATCCAAGTATCAATATATTGATACATGGCAGAAAAATCACAATTTTTGTGTAAATAACTGGTATTAATTTCAATAAAATATCTTACATACTGGAGAATTTCCAAAATTTACAGATGCATCACCTCAATGACTTTCCATACTTTAATTATTCTGTTTACACTAAAGCAGATTTTTTTTTAATTAGGAACGTTTATTTCCATTACATTTCCAGGTAAATAGTAGAGAAAATTAAAAAAAGACAACAAATTAATTGCTGTTGGTCACGATAAAAGTTTTTCGAAATGCCTTCGATGCACTATTAAAAGTGGGTTATTTATGGATAATGACTGTACACGGGAGGGAGAGAAGAAAGGGAGTACAGTGGAACAATCTCTTGGAACGGAAAGAATAATCACTAATAGTAACAGTGGACCTAGAGTTTTACAACTACGACGATGTGTAAATAGCACCTAGTCGCTATTGAGCTTGGCTGTTATTTGTAAACCAGTAGTTTTTGCTATTACCTACAGTAAGCTGAAAATGTAATACCGATAACCCGTTTTGAGGTCCCCTAAACGCAAAAAAGTCTGATAAATACCAAAGCTGGTATTTAAATTTAGCATCTTCCAAGAATGAGACAAAATATCGCTCCAAACTACTCTTTATTTATATAATCTTTAAATAACCACTATTTATTTATTATTTTCTCAACAATTACTGTAATTAAAATAACACATTGAATGATTAATGAAATACATATCCTGAATTTTCTGCAATTCTATAATATTAGTATACGGGGAGACAAAAGTTTACCCCGTATGGAATAACTGTTTTTGTTGTTTTTTTTATACACATAGCTATGTGAAGGACAGGAGTTGGACAGGTAGAGTCAGACTGAAAAATGCAATGCCACAGCCGGGATTTGAACCACGGATCCCCCGATCTCTAGCCGTTTGCTCTGCCAATGAGTTACCATGGCAACATGCCAGCATAGCATTGAATTGCTCAACTGACTCGCATGATCACAAGGTGATCTCAGATTATTTTCAGATGACATCCCCAATGGCGACTTACAATGCTGTAAGTACTTTAGACCCAGGATTCATAGTATAGCCAACTATTATGGTCAATTTGTATGGAATAACTGTTTTTACTTTCTCCATACGCACTATGTACATAGTGTATAGAGAAAGTATTGCACTCCACCAAAAAATTCGAGATTTCACCGGAAATATATGTTTTAGGGTCCCCAATATCCAAAAAAAAAAAAAGTATTTTCACAAAAAGGTCCGTGTGTGTGTGTATGTGTGTGTGTCCGTGTGTCTGTGAACACGATAACTCAAAAACAAAAACTCGGTAATATACCAAACTTGGTATTTAAGTTTAGTATCTTCCAGGGATGCGACACAAAGATTTTGAGAAAAATCCCCCCACCCCCAACTACCCTTTACTTTTTTCGAAAATTTTGATTTTCTCAAAAATGGCTCTAACGATTTTGATTAAAATTTCGTATATTAAACATATTTACCTGACAAATAAAATGTATATCTTGAATTTTCTGGGAATAGCTTCTGAAGAATAGTTTATTCTGGATGAATTTTACTAAATTTTGAATAACTGCTAAACCGTAAGAGATGGACAAAAACTTACTCCACAAAAACTGTAGAGCACATTAAAACACACAATTTATGTTATATACATTTTTTTCGTGGAGTTCTTCCGTTTTTGAGACATTCCTTATTTTTGGTTTCTGCTATGAAAAACGTATACTTTTCTCATACAGGAAATTGTCAACTCCTATCCATATAAACAAAGGAACTTCATTGACATAGCAACCAGCTTTTGACTATCACTTTAACCTGCGGTTGTCCTTTATTTCGCTTCTGCTTACAAGGAAGCGAGTAATTAGACTATTTCTGCTAATTTTTTCTGATTAGCATAAAGTAAATAGAAGTATAAGCTTTTTAAGAATTATTTGTTGTAGGGATATGGAGAAAGTCATGTGAATGGTATACATAAGATTTTTGTTTTGTTTTGTTTACACATAACCGTGTGAAGGACAGGAGTTGGATAGGTAGAGTCAGACTGAAAAATGCAATGCCATAGCCGGGATTTGAACCACGGATCTCCCGATCTCTAGTCGGTTGGTATGCCACTGAGCTACCATGGCAACATGCCGGCATAGCATTTAATTTCTCAACTGACTAGCATATTAAACCGGAAAATTCTTTTGTGACTCAATTTCGAAATATTCGTTGATATTGTTTCAATGTTACGCCATCATTACATCTACGCATCCAATGAATAACATTTCTACCATGGTAATAAGGGGAACAAGTTTACATCCCTTGTATATGAATTAGAAGAGCAAAAACCTTTTAGTAGGATTATCTACGGTTATTTGATAAATAATTGGTTTTTGATATTAATGAATTTTAAATAGTAATACAGTTTTACCTTTTTAAGTTTTTATATAATCATAAACTTTTAACTTGCAGCAGTCTTAATTACTATGTACATAGCTGTTTTATTGACTATATATATTACATTAATAACTGTTCTACGACTGTATAGCACTACCTATTAAACTATTAAATTACGTATATTTTCTTAAAATGTTATACGATGGCATTAATTTATTTTTCGTGAAGTTATAACTATTAGAGTATTTGATTGCAAATAAAATACTTATCTGAAATATAGATTGAATTATTATTTTAATATTTTAATACATTTAATTATATCTACATATACAATGTAGGCAAAATTTGTCAGCACCCATGAATATAGCTTCACATCTTATTATTATCAACCTCCATTCTTCTGTTTATCCACATATCTCATGTCATCATTGTTTCACAACTTCCTTGGAACCATGTGCAAGGAGGTCCGACTCTTCTTTCTTCCTAGGAAGGCCCAATATATATATATATATATATATACATACATACATACATATACTCTTTCACGCAATCCTTCATCCGCCATTTTGTTAGTATGCCTGTACCTTGTTATTTATTTTTGTTAAATTAAACCTAAAATTGAATTCTTTTCTTCATTTCTTTTCTTGTAAACGAGTTTAAAATTTTCTCACTCCTAGATTTTCTAGCAGAATGCCTGCAAATAATATTTTATGGGATAAACAGATATCTAAAGAAATAAAAACTTAAATATCTAGAAGAATAAAATAAGTATTATGACTTATGACTAAAATATTTGAACTCTGAACCTGAACAATTAATTATTTCATAATATTTCAATATTGATAAATCAATGTGATTAATAGCTATTAATTTGAAATGTATGGCATTTCTAAACCAGCACATAGGAACCCCTTCGGTCTAGGCGCTCCCATTTCTTCGGTGCTCAGCTCCCTGGATTTTACTCGTGGGTTTCGCGCAATTTCGGAAACAGAGCAACAACACTGAGATAGGAAGTACGCTGAAATATAGTGGGGTCAAGGTTTCATTCGGTTTTTAGATGCCAGAGCGCAGGCACGTGCAAGTGCGTTATGTTTCGTGTAATTAGATAAACATATTCATCATAAGGCAGAGGGTCTCAAAAAAAGAAAATTTCTTTGGTTGACAACACTGCGGAAAGACATGCGAGCAAGCCCTCGCTTCCTTATAAAACTAGCACCCAAGAAAAGTTGCACATATAGTATATTTCTTGTACAAACAACGAAACGTGCAATGGAAGCACTTCAGCAAAAATCTAACTCGATTAACATTAAATAGAATAATACGACTTTATAAAATTAGATTAGACAAGAGTGGACAGAAAAAGCCAAGCGAATGTCTCACAGCATATGTATTCCCTTCCTGTAGAGGTGTGGTATACGCATAACGTTTACAGGCACATGACATTTATACTAAAATATGATTCTTAGTGAGGTTTTTCAAGACAAATTTGGTATCGAGAAAAACAACTTCAGGCACGGTAGATGCTGGTTTTTCTTTCTTTCTTCCTGAAATGCCACATTCTCTCTGCGATACTAAGCAGGAGCACGAGTAATAAACTCTATCGAATGTCCTTCACATCTTCACATAAAACACACAAGTAAGTTTATCTGTTTTCTTCCCAACGTTTACGAGATGAAATAAAAATAGCCACAGTGTGGTATTATTCTGCGACTTGGGCATTTCTGTGTTTAAGAGATACCTTAGGAATACAAATGCATGTATAACCAGCTCTAAACAAGAAATTAATGTGATAATTATATACATTTAGCATAGTTTAAATCTCAAGTTTAGAACGTAAGCACGTACTTGTACAGATGCCTTCGACTAATATTTCATTCGGTAAAGTATGAAACGAGTTACTGCAGTAGAGATGTCTATCATCGGGTTTTACCAGCTGGTTTGATCTAAGGAATGTCTCTGTTCAGTTCTGGCAGTATATATAAATACACGTGCTGTGTTATGCTGCCAGGACTCCAGCACAGAGCTTTGGATCCCGTCCATCAAAAGAATTAACCAGCGTAGAACATCAGCACTTGGAAAAGCAATGCTTAACTTTTGGGTTGTAATGCTGTCATGATTGGATTTGGCGTGAATATCTGAGAACTGGTTTATATTTATGATATGTTGTGCTTTATTTGTCAGCTTATACTTCTATTTACTTCAGTAAAACATTAGCAGAAATAGCCATATTACTTGCTTCCTTGTAAGTAGAGGTGAAATAAGGGAGTACCATAGGTTAAAGGATAATCAAATGCTGGTTGCTATGTCCCTCAAGTAACTTTGTTTGTATGGACAGCAGTTGACAAATTCCTGTATGAGAAATTTATAAGTTTTTCATAGCAGAAACCAAAAATAAGGAATGTCACAAAAACGACGAACTCCACGAAAAAATGTATATAACATAAATTGTGTGTTTTATCGTGCTCTACATTTTTGTGTAGTAAGTTTTTGTCCATCTCGTACGGTTTAGCAGTTATTTAAAATTTAGTAAAATTCATCCAGAATAAACTACTCTTCAGAGGCTATTCCCAGAAAATTAAAGATATACACTTTATTTGTCTGGTAAATATATTTAATATACGATATTTTAATCAAAATCGTTAGAGCCATTTTTGAGAAAATCAAAATTTTCGAAAAAAGTTCCATGTAAAGGGTAGTTGGGGTGGGGGGACTTTTCTCAAAATCTTCGTGTCGCATCCCTGGAAGATACTAAACTTAAATACCAGGTTTAGTATTTTAGCTACTATTCGTTTTTGAGTTATCGTCTTCACACACGGACACACACACACATACACACATGGACCTTTTCCTGAAAATGCTTTTTATGGATACAGGGGGTCCTAAAACATGTATTTCCGGTGAAATCTCGACATCGACTTTTTGGGTGGAATGCAATACTTCTCTATCCCTATGTACATTGAACATGCGGGGCTAGAGAAAGTAAAAATATGAACTATTGCATTCCAATGAATTTTTCTACAGACAAAAGGTTATTATTCTATTTATTGTTATCCACTTTAATTTTCAATTCACATTTACCAATTCGCTGTAGGATACAGAAGTAAAGTGCTAGTCAAGATTTTGAAACTCATGTCAAAGTGATGGCTTTGAATTTCCATTTCCTTTACATGATCACGCGAAAGAAAGCCAAAAGCGCTTACCAGTTGAGAAACAGATAAATATAAATCCATAAAAGGAATACCTAACTTCACAATTTTGTTTGTCGCCCTCCGTGGTGTAATGGTTACCGTGCTAACTTAATATACCCAAGGTCGATGGGGTTTTTGGGTGTAAAAATCCTTAGCATGGCTTCCTTCGGAAGGGAAGTAAAGCCATTGGTCCTGTGTCGTAGATTTACGGCACGTAAAACAACCTCAAGCCTGATAGAAAGGCCTCTGAGCAAAATTAAGCGGTCTTTGACGCTCAGTATAGAATGGGACGCTGAGAACCGCAGCAGTTAAAGAGAGTCCAAAAATAACACGCCGTTTCCATTTACATTATGCTGCGTTTATCAGTTACGCAGAAGTTACCAACAATAAAGGCGTCTTCAGATACACACACACACACACACACACACACACACACATATATATATAATTTTAATCAAAACTGTCCGCCTGGGTGGCCCAGTTGGTTATATGCTGGCCTTCTGATCCTAAGGTCGCAGGTTTAAACACGGCACAGACGTGCTTCTCTGTGAAGACCTTGAATTTACATTTTCTTTGCATTACCAAGCGTAAAAAAGTCAATAGCGACTTACTAATTCATAAAAAGATAAATGCAACTCCATAACAGGGAATATCTTAAAAATAATTAACTCCACAAAATATGTTATATAAATTGAAGTTGCTTTTGCTAATTATAATTCACTCAGGAACTTGGTTTTTAAGTGTGCTTATACGCACAACCCCAAGTCGGTAGATTTACTGGCATGTAAAAGAACTAAATCGGGACGAAATTCCGGCACACCGGCGGTGCTGATATCGTCTTGGCTATTGACAACATCGTTAACAAATTAGTAACTAAATTAATCAAAATTGTAAGCCATATTTGAGAAAATAAAACAAAAATTGAGAAATGTTCTATGTAAAGGTAGTTTGGGAAGGGGATTTTCTCAAAATCTTGTCTGATATATAGGTATTCTTATTTATTATAAATCAAGGAAGAGGCAAATTTATTGTAATAATCCTTGAAAGATGGTAAACTGAATTTTTATTTTGGCATTTAACCGACTTTTCGTTTTTGAGTTGTGCTGTTCACACACACACACACACACACACACACACACACACACACACACACACACACACACACACACACACAGAGGCGCGCGTACGAGTGGACTCTTTTAAAAAAAAATGCTTTACTTAGATTTATATGTTTCCGGTGAAATCTCAATATAATGTTTGTGTGTGGAATACATCATCAAATTTTCCTTCTTAATGTACACAGTAGAGAAATAAAAAGCAAACAAAAATAAAACAAAAAAATCTTTTGTGTTCCATTCACATGACTTTCTCTACATCTCTGTAATAAATTATTGTTAATAAGCTTATTCTTCTATCTACTTCCCGCTAATCGAGTTAAACATTAGCATAAACGATCTTATTACTTAGTTCCTTACAAGTAAAAGGGAAATAAGGGAATACATTGGCCTAAACCGAGTTAAAAATTTTAAAATCTGGTTGCAATGGGATTGAAATCCGATAATTTGCGTGGACTAGAGTTGACAAATTCCCATATGAGAAAAATATATTTTAAAACTGAAACCAATAACAGGGAGTATCTAAAAAACGGTAAATATATATATATATATATATATATATATATATATATATATATATATATTATATCTGCCTCTTACGGTTTGCTAGTTATGCAAAATTCATCCAGAATAAACAGATCTTCAGAAGCTATTCCCATAAAATTCAAGATATACATTTTATTTGTTATGTAAATAGCTTTAATATACGACATTTTAATCCAAATCGTTGCTGCCATTTTTGAGAAAATTAAAATTTTCGAAAATGTTTCCATGTAAACGAAAGTTGGAGGTGGGGGGATTTTCTTGAAAATTTTCGTGTCGCACCCTTGGAAGATACTGAATTTAAATACCAAGTTTGGTATTCAACGAGCTATGCTGCCCCCTCACACACATTCACAGAGTCTCACACGGTCCTTTTTATAAAAATTCTTTTTTTGGATTCAAAGAGTCTTAAAACATGCATTTCAGGTGAAATCTCGGTTTCGAATTTTTGAGTGCAATACAATACTTCCTTTATGCACTATGTACGAAGTACGTGCAGAGAAAGTAATAGTCTTTAAAGCACAAGCAGAAGGTAGAAACTAACGAGCAGAGCTGATAAATAGCCTTGAGCGGGTTATTCATCAACGATGCACAGCGGAAAAATACATGTAGCAACGAACTGTGGTCCTACCATAAAGCAAATGCGTGGTATATGAAGGCATCAAAGTTTAGCTCTGCTATTTTCATTCATTCATTTTCTCTCTCTGTCTCTCCCTCCCTCTATACACATATCTATGATACGTAGTTACCCCATCCTAAAATTCGATATTCCGACTTCGTCGTAATAAGACTTTTGAGATGCTCTGACTGAAAAAAAGACAAAGGTCTATGCTTGTGAACGATATAACTTACAAAGAACTGTGGGATAAATGAATGCTTTAGCTTGCAAGTTAATTTCAGCAACTTCCAAGGATCAGAAAAGATTTCAAGATTATCTCCTCACCCCAAACTATCCGTTATGTTGGTATTTTTAGAAATATGAGGTGTGGGTGTAAGTGTGTGTGAGCGCACAGCATGGTTCAAAAGATAAAAAGACCGTTAAAAACCAATCTCAGCATTTAAGTTTAGTATCTTCCAAGGATGGCGGCGCCATGGTTGAGTGGTTAGACTGCTCGCCACCCATTTAGGGGGCCCGGGTTCGGTCCCAGAATTTTGACTGCTACATCATCACCTTTCCAATCTTCAATTTCGCCTACATTTCATATCATCCACTTCATATTCATGCCTGGCTACGGGCCGACCCCTTGTAACAGGTTCTCCATTCTGTGGTTTCGTTTCGTTGGCTCCCCGAAGACTTCTGACCCCTAGGCATTGGCTTGCAAGTCCTACGAGGGTGTCAGCCCTACAAATGCGGGGAGGGTAAGCCGATTACGAAACGAAACGAATCTTCCAAGGATGCGACACTAAGATTGTTTTTCTCAAAAATGGTTCCAATGGTTCCAAGATTATGATTAAAATACCATATCATAAAGCTATTTACATCGCAAATAATCTTGAATTTTCTGAGATTAGCTTCTGAAGAATTGTATTCAGGATGAATTTTGCTGTATTTTGTCTAACTGGCAAACCAGAAAAAGGCAAAAACTTACTACACAAAAAAAAAATGTAGATCTCAATAAAATAAACAAATTATGTCATATACATTTTTGTTGTAGAATTGGCCGTTTCTGAGGTATTCCTTATTATTGGTTTCAATTTTAAGCTACATATGCAACTTTTTTCAAACGGGTCATATTTAGTTTCATCTATCTTTAATTTTACAGGCAATTCAAAGTGAACCGAACTTCAATTGTTCACATATCGACTAGCTTTTAGATTTGACTATCACTTATCCCTAGTATATTCCCGTATTTACCTTCGCTTAGAAGAAAACAAGTATCGCCTGCGGTGCCACAAGTAGTAAAAGCGGGCGTTAAACACTGCCAAAAATAGAAAGAAAGCAAGTAATAAGACAATTTCTGCTAACGCTTATATCGATTAGCATGATGTAGATAAAAGGATAATCTTTTGTAAGAATACTTTGCAGAACAGGTAGAGAAAGTCATGCGAATGGAACGCATTAGAATTATTATCTATTATAGTTCGTGAAAAAAGCTCTAATTTGATTAGCACTATGTTTTAAATATATCTGCATGCTAAATAAATGTCTATCTTGACTTTTTTACGAATATTCTATGGAGACTACTTTAGAAGTGCATTCTGTATCATTTTGCATAACTGCTAAAATGTAACAGAGAGAACAAAGGCTAACTAAACAAAAATGCACATATTTTTAAAAGGCACAAAATATGTTGAGTAAGCTTTTTATGTCACCAGCCATTTGCAAATATTTCTGGTATCATTATTAATATTATTATACAGTGTACGCTAAATGAATAAAAAAAATATATATATGAAAAAATCATATCAAAAAGCATAACACAGAGCACGTAGTATTTCACTGAATTATTATCATTAATATTATTACACTGTATACGCTTTTCAGAGTACAACAAACATGAATATATTGTAACAAAAGCCACACAAGAGCACGTAATATTTCACTTTATTATTATTATTATTAAAATTACTAAGCAGTATTCACTTATCAAAATAAAACAAAGCATGAAATCACAATAATGAAAAGCATCAAAACACGAAAGCACGAGGTATTTTTCTGTATTATTAACATTAATATCATTAAGTATACGCTTAGCAGAATAAGTCAAGACATTAACACGCCGTAAAGAAAAACACACAAACATGAAAGAACATAAAGCTTCACTATACAGGGTTACTACAAAAGAAATAGACAACTTCAACTGCCTGTAAAACAAAAACTATTAGAGATAGCAACCTAATTATTTTGGAGGTATGTTGAGAAACTCTCAAAGTTTCGCTTGTTACTATTGGTAACGCTGTAGTGTTTTGTTTGTTGTTGCAGAAGCTGATATGGCGGAAAATCCTGTGGAAAAGGCATATTGCGTGTTGGAATTTGCTAGAATGAAATCAGAGCTGTTGTCCAACGACATTTTAGAACACGTTACCACAAAACGCCACCGACTAGACAGTCAATCTACGACTGGTATTGACAATTCGAGACAACGGGATGTTTGTGCAAAGGGAAGAGCTCGGGAAGACCAAGAGTTTCGGAAGAAAATGTTGAACGTGTTCGTTCTGCCTACATAAGAAGCCCACAGAAATCGACATCTAGGGCAAGCCTGCAATTACAAATTCCACAGCAAACTGTATGGAAAATCTTGCGGAAGCGACTGCACATGATGCCTTACAGATTACAGATGTTGCAGTTTCTGAGTGAAGAAGATAAGGTCATACGGCGTGACTTTTGCATCGACATGTTGCGATATGATGAAGACGATGCTGGTTTTTGTGAGCGCATCATTTCATTTTTGTGGTAACGTGTTCTAAAATGTCGTTGGACAACAGTTGCTGATTGTGTTCTAGCAAATTCCAACACGCAATATGCCTTTTCCACAGGATTTTCCGCCATTTCAGCTTCTGCAACAACAAACAAAACACTACAGCATTACCAGTAGTAACAAACGAAACTTTGAGAGTTTCTCAACATACCTCCAAAATAATTAGGTTGCTATCTCTAATGGTTTTTGTTTTACAGGTAGTTGAAGTTGTCTATTTCTTTTGTAGTAACCCTGTATTTTTATCATTAATGTTATTACGCAATGTAAGCTTAACAGAATAAAGCAAAACATAGAACATCGTAACGGAAAAACGCAATAACAGGAAAGCATGCAGTGTTTCACTGTATTATCATCATTAATAGTATTATGCAGAATACGTTTAGCAGTATAAATCAAAACATGAAAACATCATAACAAAAACATACTAACGCGAGAGCACGTAGTACATGAAATTTTATCTGCTTTCATTTTTGTATGTTTTTCGCTAAAACGCTTTAAATATTTTATTTACTCTGCTAATGCACACTAGATATTAATACTGATAGTAAAAATAATAATAATAGTAATAATAATCAAATACTATGTGCTGTTTTCCAGTTTTTTCGTTATGACGCTTTCATGTTTTGTATTTTTTCTGATACGTAAGTAATGGTGCAGTATAACACTACGTGCTTTCGTGATTGCATATTATCGTTTTTATGTTCTAACTTATTCTGCTATCGTATATTGGGTCATAATAATAATAATAATAATAATAATAATAATAATAATAATATTCTGATTCTTATTATTATTATTATTATTATTATTATTATTATTATTATTATTATTATTATACAGTGAAACAATGCGAACTCTCATAGTTTTTGTTACGGTGTCTTAATGTTTTACTTACCTTGCAGAGGATCTAGTCACTAATATTAAATAGCAAAGCGTATACACAATTACAAAACTCGCGATTGATGGGTACTGGAAGGTGAATTTATTCTCTAAAAATAGAGGCTCTGTAACTGAAGTATGAAACAATTATCATTTTTGGTCTCTTGTATATCATCACGGACTCTGGTGTATCTCTTTCGATGAGCGCGATTCCCTCACTGTTTTCGCTGATATGCAAGAGTGTGCTCGCTCCATTTGCTCACCCGCCACTTTCCATTTGCTTCCAATTGCTCCGTTGAATGTTGCAACTCTTTAATCGCACGAAAGGTTATCTGGAAACCTAAAACAGGCGTTGTTGGGCCACCTTATACTATGTATATAGCAGGTAGAGAAGGTATTGCATTCCTTCAAAAATTCGATACAGAGATTTTACAGGAAATATATGCTTTGGGGTCCCCTGAAACAAACAAAAAATATATTTTTGGAAAACAGTCCGTTTGTCTGTGAAAAGCATATCTTAAAAACAAAAAGTCCGTTAAACACCAAACTTGGAATTTTAAGTTCAGCAACTTTCAAGGATATGACACTAACATCTTCAAGAAAATTCCTACTTTACATGGAAACGTCTAGAAAAAATTTGATTTTCTGGAAAATGGTTCTAACGATTTTGATTAAATACCGTATATTTAAGATAGCTTCATCACAAATAAAATGTTTATCTTGAAGTTTCTGGGCATAGCCTCTGAGGACCTCTTCATTCTGAAGGACTTTTGTATAAGCGGTAAACCTTAAGAGATAAGACAAAATCTTATTACTACACACGTACAGTTTTATTAAAATACTCAATTTATGTCAGATATAGTTTTTGTGAAGTTAACCATTTCCGAGGTATTCCTTAGTCATTTCAATATTAAAATACTTATACTTTTCTAAGACGGGAAGTGTTCGTCGTTTTATATCTCTTTTACTTTATTCATGGCTATGCAAAGAAAACCGAAATTAAATTGTTTTGCGTGCGACAGCTTTCAAAGGGTTTTACTAAAGCTTTAGCTTAGTGTATTACCTTATTTCCCCTCTAGTTGCACAAGGAAGCAATTAATAAGCCCATTTCTGCTAATGATTATCCCGATTAGCATGATGTAGAAGAGTAATCTTTAGTAAGACTAGTTTATTTGGAGAATATATAGAGACAGTCATGTGAATGTAGCAAATAGATTTTTGAAGTGTCACCATTCATATTTTTCTCGTGAGATTATGAAAAGAAATGACCAGCTTTTGAACACTTTACTACTTCTTTTTTTTTTGTTTCACATTTATATAGCCCCCTTTAACTTCAATGAATGTGGCTTTTGACTTGTAAAACAACTCGTACTACTATAGGTTTTACAACATTAGGTTAATCATTTTATATCAGTAAACATACGCATATTCACTCTCACATTCTTACTTCCAGACTCTGTGGGGGATAGGATATAATTCTGGTTAAAGAAAAATTCTCTACCCTAGCTGAGAATCGAACCCGGGACCTACGGATGAGAAGTCAGCTAACTAACCACTCGACCACGGAGGCAGTCCATTTGACTATTCTTTCGCATACATGTTTCTCATTATAGCTACAAGAAATGTGTAATGGAGCTATTTATGCAGACGTTTATCTCAATTAACATTAAGTAAATAGTATAATAAGCTTTTATAAAAACAGTTTTAGAATTACAACAACAAAAATCGGTATAGTCATGTGAATGAAATACTTAACGTTGCAACATATTGGCATGCCATTTTGCAGTCGGTTTTCTAAGTGAAAGGATGGGTTCTTAAATGTGCTAACAGCAATGCCAAAGTTGTGGTGTGTATATTTTATGTGAAGTTTGAGAGATGAGCTAGTTAATACCTTCCTCGTGAGTTGCACGAACCTGTTCTCAGCGATACTTCCCGCAACACAAGTTGCAGTGAAGAGTGCTTGGCGGGTGTAGTGTGCAAAGGGGTACGCACAACAGCTTGCACCTTGACAGGCGTCATCAGCTATTTAAACCGCGTCATCCTAACCCATCTGGCAGAATACAAGCCAAGAAACTTTCTGCAAAATGCTATACTACAGTTGATCTTATTGTCACAGCTTCTACATTTAGCAAAATGATCAGAGCTTACGCGTAACATTTATCTTCAACAAAACATTTTAACTTTCAAACGGCCATACATATTATAGTTGCGTCAACCAGCAGAGTTCTTACAAAAATTCAATTCTTATAACCATTTCCCTGACTTTCCCTGATTTAGCTGAAGTTTCTATGAGCAATCATGCACACTATTGTGATCATATTTTTACTTTCTCTAGCGCATATGTACAACGTACATATATATATAGAGAAGGTATTGTATTCTATCTAAAAATTAGAAACCGAGATTTCATCGGAAATATACGTTTTGAGATCCCTTGAATAAGAAAAACAACTTTTAGAATAAGGTCAGTGTCTCTCTCTCTGTGTGAGTGTGTGTGTGTGTGTGTGTGTGTGTGTGGACAGCATAACTCTAAAAAAAAAAAAAAAAAAAAAAAAAAAATACAAAACAGTATTTCAATGCAGTACCTTCCAAGGATACGACAAGAAGATTTTCAAAAAAGTCCCCAGTTCAACTGGGCAATGTGGTGGAAGCATGTGTGCCTCACATTCAACAGATCGCGAGTTCGAATCTCGCTAAGGGCAAGTTCCCCAGATAGGGTATTTTCGGGGGTTTTCCCTTATCCTGAGGAGACGAATGTCGGATAACTTTAAGCTCTATGGACCCAAGGGTCATTTGGGCTCCACTTCAGCAATTTCATTCATCGTCCGATTTGACTAACGAGGCCCAGCTTAAAAAAAATCTCCACCCCCTAAACCACCCATATAACATGGACAATTTTTCGGATTTTCTTTATTAAAATACCGTATATTAAAGATATTTACCTATATATAATGATAAAATATATATTTTTAATTTTCTATGGATAGCCTCCGAAGTCCTCTTCATTCCGAATGAATTTTGCATAACTGGCAAGCCCAAAGAAATAGACAAAAGCTTACTACACAAAAACGAAGATATCGTCAAAACGCTTAATATCCTTTACATTTTTGCTGTGGAGCTAACCATTTTCAGGATTTTCCTTATTATTGATTTAAATTTTAAAATAACTGAAGACTTTTCTCAGACGGGAAATCGCCGTATTTCTTTTGTGTTACTTCTGAACAAATAAAAAACGACAATCGTATACCGACAATTTTTAAAACATTTGACTATCGTTATAGCATGGTGTATTCCTTTAGTTCCCTTCTACTTTTAAGGAACTAAGTAATAAGAGCATTCTGCTAATGATTATTGATTAGCACGATGTAGAAAAAAGAACAATCCTTTATAAAAAGTTTATTTGTAGAACAGCTAGAGAGCGTTATGTGAGTTTAACACATCAGATTTTTTTCCAAATAATTCTGCGTGTTCCATATGCGATTCCAGTTCCAGAATTCGTATGTATTACACTCACATGACTGTCTCTACACATTTTAACAAGCTGTATTTACAAATCTATACTTGTTCTTCTAACTACTTCATGCCATTTAAAATAAATATTAACAGAAATCTTATTATTTAGTTCCTTATAAATATAAAGCAAATAAGAAAATACACTGGGCTAAAGCAATAGTCAAGTCTTTTAAAAGCTGGTTGCTCTGTGATTGAAATTTGGTTCTCTTTACTTACCCAGAAGTAAAAAAAAAGAAAACAGGAATGACAAATTCCCGTTTGAGAAAAGTTTATTATCTATAAATTGAAACCAATATAAAGCATATCTTGCATATCGTTAACTCTGCAAAAAGTGCATGTATGACAAATTGTGTGTTTTAACGAGATATTCATTTTTGTAAAGTACTTCTTGTCTATTTCTTACGGCTTACTAGTTGTGCAAAAAGCATACAGAATAACGAGATCCTTACAGGCTATTCCCAAAGATCTTTACTATACTACATTTTAATCAAAATAGTATTGAGTCATTTATGAGAATTTTTTTTTAATTTGTTCCTTTAAGGGAAGCTTGGAATCTTCGATCGCATCCTTGGAATATGCTAGGATCTTTTTCTAAAAATTATTTATATACAGAGAGTTCTAAATTGTGTGGAATGTAATACATTCGCTACCTATGTACGTGCTATGTATTACGCAGAGGAAGTAAAACAAATGTATAAGCCATAAAACTTTAACAGTGGTATATATAACCATGATTAAAATAATATCCGTGGTGACCGCACTCGTACTCCTCCAATCTCCACAAGTGCCACAAATATCCAAGCCGTACTGCAAGAAATGGAACTAATCGCCAACAAAGGTGAGTGAAATGAAACCTACATTATTGTTTTTTCAACTACTACAAACTTAACCGCTGTTTGTGGAAGGGCTTCAGTTAACGTACTACGCGCACGTTTTCTAATAGGCTCGGTTCACTCATCTAGGTTTCGCGCAATTTCGGAAACAGAGCGGAACAACATTGAGGCATAAAGTACGCTATACACTCTGATATCTAATGACTTCGATAGAAATGTTTCATTCAGTCTGTAGATTCCAGAGCTGCGCACCTGCACGTTGCTTGCGTTTCGTTTAATTATTCAGGTGGATAACCTATATATGGCTGAGGGCCTGAAGGAAAGAAACATTCTTTGGTTGACTGCGGAAAGAAAGTCAGGCGGGCTAACTCTCTTCTTCCCCTGGTCCTCGTTAACCCGCAAAACTAGCGGCCAAGAAAATATGCGCGCATAGTTGATGGCACATTTAAAAGCTGTCGCAAGTTTTATTGTTTACTATTCATTCACTAGTAAAGGATCTTCCGCTGTAAATAAGGCAACTAAATCTATGTAAGAATGTTCCGTTATATTGTAAACCTTTGTGCGAAACTTGGCTTAACATGTTCACCAAAAGAGACTTTTAGAGACTAGGAAACAGCTAATCACAGCTGCAACACTTGTTTTGCCTTAAATTGTGATAAAACGGTTTCGTTTCCAAAATTGATGGCGCAAAATATAAGCCCTTGACCTATCCAAGGAATGCAAATCGAACTCAGAAAGAGATACATTTTTACATTTCTATTGACTTCCCTTTGGCGTAGAAGACTTTTATCGAAAATCTGATGGCTGTAGAAGGAGGAGACAGAAAAATAAGATATGTTCCATCCACTTGATTTTCTCTACAAACAAACTATTTTTAGAGATAATTATTACTTTATGTACATCATGCTAATCAAGATAAGCCTTAGCAGAAATGGTATTTTTCTTTCTTGTAAGTTACAAGGGAAATTAGGAAGTACGCTAAGCTAAAACGATGGCCAATTTTCTAAAAGCTGTCGCTATGCGATTTTCATTGAAATTCGGTTCTCTTTCCTTGGTCAGAAGAGGTATGAAACAGAACTTCCTGTGTGAGAAACGTTTAAAAGTTTTAAAATGAAACAAATAACATGGAGTATCTCGGAAATCGTTAACTCTACAAAAAATATATGACATAAATTATGTGTTTTATGGAGATCTACATTTTTTGTGTAGTGAATTTTAATCTGTTTCTTACAGCTTATGAGTTATGCAAAAGCCAGTCAAAATGAAGAAGACTTTAGAGGCTTTTCCCAGTAAATTCAGGATATACATTTTATGTGTCACATAATTCTCTTTAATTAGCATATCTTAATCAAAATCGTGAGAACAAGTTTTGAGGAAATAAAATGTTCTAAATGTTTCCATGTAAAGAGTAATTTAGGAAGGGGGGATTTTCTTAAGAATGTTCGTCGTATCTTTGAAAGATACTGAACTTAATTATCAAGTTTGGTGTTATTTAGCCGACTTTTCGTTCTTGAGTTATGTTGTTCACACTCACACACACACACACACACACACACACAGAGGATCTTTTTCTACACATGCTTTTTTAGGACGCAGGAGACATCAAAACATGTACTGTCAGTGAAATCTCGAATTTTTGGGTGGAATACCATAGGTAGTACCTATGTACATAGTATGTATAGAGAAGTTAAATTATAGGAGTTCTGGGACTACGTCCTGGAGACACATTGCAGCAGATCCAAAGGTTTCCCCTGTTACTTGGGCTGATTTGACAGCAACCAGGAATCAAATAGCTGAGTGTCTTTCCATGCCAAATTGAACGGCTTGTTTTACTCTTCGCACCCAAACATTTACAATTCCGTTGATGTTTTGACCAACATTCAGTCTGATGTGTATGTTCATTTACGAGTTACAGTAAAAAAAGATAAACAAAATAATGGAAAAAGAAACATTTTTAGTGAACAGAAGACAAAGTTGAGTATCCAGGACATATCAATTTCTGAATTTCTGATAAATCTTTTTCTCTCCCTTCCAATTTTAATCTGCGGCGGCTCGTGGCCAACTGGCTATATCAGTCGGCTTTGATCTAGGCATCCTGGTTTGATCCCAGGACTTTGCATTTGAGATTTGTAGCGGCTGAAGTGGCATTTGGGCGGATTTTCTTCGGGTTTTCCCGACATTCATTCCACCAACCGTTCTTTCCTGTGTCATTTCAAATCATCCATTTCCTCACTTTCACACCAGGCATCGGGCTTATCTCTGATCCAGAGCCTCAGCTCCTCAACAGGAAGCTGATCCCAGGCGCTGGCTTTTAAGTACTGAAGGAATGTAAGCACACACACGAGGAAGGTAAACAGAATGAAAGAACTACTGTAAGTTGCTTTCTGTAAAAACTTTGGGGGACTATGCACCTTATCAAAACAACATTTTAACCACTTCAACCAGCTAAATGGTCACGCAGTCCCAAGTCTGCACAAAGTGAGAATGGAAAGTTTGTCACCGAAAATTACGAATCGCGAAACGAAAATTCATGCGTGATCCAATCGTCTAAGAAATATTCAAATGGGATTCAATTTACCAAATACGTTTGGATGAGGCTTTACCCGTTGACTAACAGGTTCTACGCCAAGTCACTCCACGTAGGATATCTACGTCCATTATGCGAGGGCTCGCTGGTGTGTTGGAGCGCTCTGTTGGATTTTTGTGTGGCAACATATCTATATAGCAAATGCATCGCACCTACGCCAAAGTGATGGCAGCTACCCAATTGACTTCATATACCCAAAGTCGCGAGTTCAAACCCGGCGGAGGACGATGGATTTTTTCGGGTGTAAATATTCTTAGCATGGCTTCCTTCGGAAGGGAAGTAAAACCGTTGGTCCCGTGTCGTAGATTTACGGCACGTAAAAGAACCTCAAGCCTGATAGTGAGGCCTCTGAGCAAAATTAATCGGTTTTCACGCCCAATTTAGAATGGGACGCTGAGAACCACAGCAGTTAAAGAGCGTCCATAAATAACACGCCATTTTTAGCTACCCAATTCATAATAACAATGTGGAGTGAAAGCACTCCATTCAGACATTTAGAGAGATATTTAATGGTCGTTTTTAGCCACCCCTCTTGAACACTGGGAGTGTAATTTTGACTACAATCAGTCAAAAAATCGCTTTGTTATAGTAATTGGTTGTTGGAACTTTAAGTTCATTTATAGATCATCAACATTTAGCTGTCATCCCCTAACTTTGAGCTCTGCAGTCATTTAAAGATACTTTTTTCCTAGCATTATAGTTTATAAAACAGAATTTTTCTTAAAACTATATTTTCACACTTTCAAGCTGTTCCAGGCGTCTCAATTCTTGTTTAAATACAGCTAAAATTTTCCAGAATGCACAGAAGTATCTATTGTAATATTACAGGTGACAGAATTATCCTAATGTCAATAGTAATTTTTCAAAAAAAAGTATTTTATGAAAAAGATCATTAATTTTAGAGGTTATTTCTATTTTTTAAAAAAATTATATAATTCGATAATAAAAATTTCTGAAATATCACCGCATGAAGCCTCTGGTTCAAAGCACCAATTCAAAAAATTATAATACATTTTCTCAAGTTTTGAGCATGTGGAATATTTTGATTATACAATATATTTACACAAAATTTATGAAATAATTTCTATATAAAAAGTAATTAACCACTTTGAGTGGAATGTTGTATTTATATTAGCACAGCAGCAAATCAATCACAATAAAATTTTCAGAAAAAAATCTATATCTACAAAAATAGAGAAATTAGAAATTTCACTTCAAATGTCCCTTAATTTTAACTGAAGGTGAAAATTATTGTTGAAGCTTTTGTGTGTGAATGTGTGTGTGTGCGCGCGCGCGCGCACGTACATGTTCTGTAGTTTAACATCCTTCAACCTGGTAGGTCATATCGGATGATGAATAAAAGGGTGAAATGATGTTCAGATGAGCCTGCGATCCATGCAGCTTAAAGTTACTCAACATTTATCTTCTCAGGATAAAGTAAAACCCAGAAGGGGGAAAAATCGAATAATTCACCTTAACCGCGATTCAGAGATTCGAATTCGGAACCATTTGAATGTGAGGCAGATACGCTAAGACACGCAAGTATTTTTGTACTAATATGGGGGGGGGGATTTGGAGTCCAAATGTATGGCAGTTTGCGACTTCCTACTTGCTTACAGAAAGCGGTGTCAGTGACAATAGACACTTTGTCGTAGCCAATGTACCTAAAATGTTAAACCCCTCCAGTGTTTAATCCTGCATACGCCTCTATTTTAGCAAAATAGTAACTTTGGAGTCGTCCCTCGTGATTGCAACCGACTATCAGCATCTCACACCGCGATGGAGCCATATCTCTTGGTATAGATGACCGGCTGAAAACATCTTCAAGGAGCTTTAGAACCAGGAATGTATTTTAATGAATAAGACGACCTAGAGGCTCTCACCTTTACAACTTACTTCCTCAGCATTTGCTAAATTGTGCGTATTTTCCGCAGCCGTTACAGTACATCTTTTTGTCGAGTGGCAAGGACTTTTCCCTCAACGGCTTCTCCAACGGAACGGTGCAGGGTTTTTCTTCTTTTTCCATGAAACTCTCCAACAAGCCTTGGCAAGGAAAGTAAATAACATGCACAGAGCCTTCCTTCTCGACAACACTTCCAAACTAACGAGGTTTTGCTGTTGAGATGTTTGAATAAAGCCTTAAATGGAATGGTGCGCCCTTCGAATGTAATTTGAGAGTGGATAAACTACTCTCAGCTTTACCTAAAATACTGTTTACCTGGCGCTTGGGACACTTCAAGTGGAATTCTTAAAGACCTCTGGGAGAAGAAGAAACAGAAGAGAACGAGAACAATGAATACGGCAGACGAGGTATTCAGGGAATAAAATGTGCATTGCTAATGTGAATGGATTGTTTGCAATGCATAGACCACACAAATCAAAGAAATTGGAAACTTCAATACGGAAAAATATCTGGTTATATTCACATGAATGTTTCTGTATAAACTCTCCTTACAAATGCTTACTCTTCTATCTACTCCACATTAATCGCGATAAACAGTAACAGCCACTTTCATTACTTATTTCTTTGCAGATACAAGAGAGATAAGGGCATACACTAGGCTAAAACCATACTCAAATCTTTAAAGAGCATCATTAAATGATGGCATTGAAATTCCGATCTCTTTGCATGGTCATTAGGAGTAAAAAGAGAGAGAAACGAATGATCGCTTCCCATTTGGGAAAAATATAACTGAAAAATTTAAACAAAAACAAGAAATATATATGACATAAACTGTGTGTTTTAAAGAGAACTGCATTTATTCTGTAATAAGATTTTTCAGTCTCCTGCGGTTTACCAGTTATATGAACGACAACCAGAAAGAAGAGGACTTCAGAGGCAATATATGCATTTTATTTGTGACGTGGAGTGGAGTTCTATTCGGGCATGCCTGCGCTAAATATACTCCTTCCTCCGTTGTTCAGCAATAGAAATTGAAAAATATAACTTCAAAAGGTATATTCGTGGAGTGTCTAATCAATATTGAAATAAAATTGATGGAAGCGTTAGCTGTAATCAATATTATTGCGCCAATTTTAGCTGTCCATAACGGCAATTATACATGCTGGTGAGTCTTATAGTGGTGTAATAATGAATAGGACAAGAAACACAGGTATAACATAATGAGTAGGACAAAGCAATTAATGATTTTGCATAGGCTGAAAACACTGCTTGCATATATGAAAATGAGTGGCATTGAATAACGGATTAAATAAATACAATTTGTTAGGTTTTGTTTTTTGTATTTTTTGTATTTTTGGCTAGTTTTAGGTAATTTTTCGTTTATAGTTGACTTTGTCTAGTTGCTCACAATGTAATATAAGTTAGTTTCCAGGGTTGTGTGCTTCTAGAACCCCAACATAACGGCCTACAGAATCTGTTATCTCGACGATGGATACAATCTATTTTTTGCTTCAATCCTTTGTCTTATTTGCTGCAAAGGTTTATCATAACACCGACCCACGTAGGTTCTTCTCAATGTTCTAAGATCTGGGATTAATTTTCCGGTCTCCTCTTCTAAGAAAGCGCGCGGCTTAGGATGATTTAACTTGTGAAGTAGAATATCGGCAGATAAAAAAGCTTGACATAGTTTCTCAGACAATGGCGAAAATGTTGAAAGTCTCCCCCAGAAACATCTTCTGCAACTTTACGCAGGATTTATTTTCAAGTTGCTATAGACAACGTGGTCGAGATTTTTATTATGATTCAGTACTGTCCCTTGTCATGGATTAAGTAGATGTTATGCTTCCTCCTACTCCTAACAGTTTCGAAGGTTAAGGGAGGAGTAGTTTCAATGGCAACGATGGTAACCACACTTCTTCTAGGTCCCACCACACAACTCCAACTAATTACGCGATAAGGAGTAAATGGTTTGGAGTCAAGTGGTGGACCTAGAACTGACGTTATATAAACTACTCCCTGCCATAGCTATAGATAAGTGCAACTGTCAGGATCCTAGACTAATTCAAATCCCACAGTGACTTGAGGGCCGCGCGCTGCTTAAAGTAGGGATAGAAAATATAATTAAGTTTCATAAAGAAACCACTTGTAAAATAATATTCATAACCGCAATCAAAGTAACATCTGATCGTACATATAGTACATATAATAGTATTCAAACAGAGTCAATTGTTCACCGTAGCCAGCCTCTGACTCCTGAGGTTGCGGGTTCAAACCTGACGGAGGGCGATAGATTTTTTTCGGCGTAAAAATCCTCCTATGGCCTCCTTAGGAAGGGAAATAAAGTCGGTGCTTCCGTGTCATAGATGTACGGCACGTAAAATAATCTCAAACTGATAGAGACATCTGAGCAAAATTAAGCGGTCTTCCACGTCCCAATATAGAATGGGACGAACCACAGTTAAAGAGCTTCCATAAATATAAAATTAAAAACACCTCAGCATCCAGGCATGGTGGTGTTGTCATTTCCCTTCCGCGGGTATTTCTAGCGGGGCAGAAAATTCCTATGTCAGTACCGGGAATCGAACCCGGGTCCCCCGCGCCATAGTAGGTGTATCACTGCGACAACGGGGCTGGGATACACATACACACTGTGACAATGCTGCCCACGTTTGTCACCTCGCATGCTCGCTCTGTTATGCGGCGGTGGAGCTGCAATGTGAGACACCGTAATTAGATGCGTAAACATAGAAGAGCGGCGCGATGTAACAGGAACCTTCGGGAACGCGACTTTCGATTCTTCTCCAAGCTTTGACTTACAATACCTTCGACAAGTTTCCAGAAAGTTTGTGACGTCATTTTATAACTAAAAAAGAAGGAAGGGTTGCTGTGCAGTGTTGTGTGAGGTGAATTATATTGAGTCATGAGTGACTGGAGTTTTAGCTCGGCAGTAGTACGCGAGATATGGATGGCGTCGAAACGTCGAGTGAATTATTTTTAGCAATGAATCAAAGACTGTAGTTGTAAACAATTTTGAGCAAATAAATACATTAGTTACAATACATACATTCTATTACATACACAATTATATATATATATATATATATATATATATAATTATATATATATATATATTGGAAGAAAAAAAAAGAAGAAAGAAAGAAAAAAATAGTTGAGAAATGCACCAGTTTTGAATACTGAACTGTCCAGTGTGAATGAACATTTCCTGAGAAGATGTCAGAAGCATATCGATAGAGAAGGGCAGCATTTCCAACATCTCTTAAGATTAGATATGTGCTTACTACAATTAAAATTGTAATTGTAAATATAATTCCGGATATATACTAAAGGTTTCGGTGGGAGTCCGAGCTGCGGCGCACGAGCCGCCGTGAATGCCATTTTGGAACAGTTTATCACTTGCATCACGGATACTGATATAAGGCAGCTAATACGGCAGCCTGGTGGTGTTTATGATGATGGACTTGAATTCCTTTAATGGGAGTTAAGTGAACGATAGATAATTATACTAAGTAGTTAGGCGTAACACGGTATGAGTCTGTTTAACAGTAAGTTGCGAGTGAATGAGTGAACGTAAGACGGGAGGGGAAGAGGAGAGGACGGGGGACACCATTCTTTTAAGGTGTTAGCAACCACGACCTCATGCGAAAGTAGTATAACAGCAACAATAAACCAAGAGTGTTTTGGTTACGGTTATGCGTCAACAGTAACATATCAACATTGTGGATGTACTTAATAGTCTTTCTACAACCAATCTTTTGCAAATTAGTTTTTTGTTGGAGATGAGCTATCTAGAAAGGTCGAACGGGTACTGAATAATAGCCATTTGGAACGTAAAATAGTATTGGCGATTTGCGAGGGTCATCTGCGGTTATCTTCATGAGATCCTCGCTTGGATAGGTATTAGCCACTGGCTAAAATAATCACAAGCCCCAAATGGTTCATTCTCCTTGAACATCAATCACTGTTTATCACCTTACCTGAATTGGAGGACAAATCCCTACCCAGTAAACTACTACAAACAAGGTTTAACTCGGATACGCGTGATAGGATTGCAAAATCCGATTGCAATGTTAGAAAGTCCAACAGTGGCGGAGAGAGAAACTAGTGTTTCTTTGGTGATAAGTACAGATAGCGCTACTGGTGTTTTCACTGCCGGCATTTTAAATGTTTGCGGCGATTACCGTCTTGGATAGTTTTGCCTATGTTGACTTTTCTTATAAATTCTTTGAAATACGTTAGTTGCACCTTAAGACGGAGTCATGAATGACGTATCTTATTTTGTGTAAGGTAAATTCCATTTTATTCATCATTTGAATGAACTGCTAAAAGCCGACGCCTTTTACGCTTTAATGTAGCTATAGAAAATCGTGATTGATTGTGTAATTTTCTCAGCAAATATATAGGCTTATGCTTGACTGTGCCAAAGCTGCACCTTTATGGACCTCATTAAATTGCACTTTCATTAAAGATCAGAATATCTGCATGTAACAGTAACAATCAACATATTCGTGTTTGCACACATCTAGCAACACTACCAGGCAGCAACTGTTGAAAGCACAACTATCGATTATTCGTATGTTCAATCGAAAAACAACTGCTGCGACTTCAGGAAAATGTCGGATACGAGTGGCAGAGAGGTTCAACTAACACCGCTGGACATTTCTGTAAAGGTACACGATGTAACTAACAGCTTACTGCCACAAAAATAAAAAAACATGTACGAACAGTTCTATGCACAATTCATGGATCAGAGAAAATCAAAATACATAAGATAATATAATTCGTATACTTCGAATGCACTTTTTGTCTCAGTTAAGCGTGGAATATTAAAAATAATATACCTATACATATTTTAAACAGACAAATATCGAGCATAAATCGGCATATGAAACTAGTCTATTTATAACAGTCAAGATGCTCATGTGAAAATTATAAAATTCTTTCTGCTCGTTTCGTGAGCATTTCACATCGTAATTACTATAATTATACTCTAGGTGCATAATATACTATTCTATTATATGCGGAAGTAAAATTTGAAGTCATAATGACTAAAAACATATTTGCTAGTAACAATCTAATTATATATAAACAAATTTCTTTTACCATCTGCCATCTAACTATCGGACTAGGTACCATTTTTACTACTTACTTGCAGTGAGTGGAGGAAGTATTTATTGTATTCCAGCCAAAAATTCGGTATCTAGTTTTTACCCCAAAAATGTTTTCGGATCCCCTGCAAACATAGCATTCATAGAAAACAAGTGTGTGCTTGCGCGCACGAGCGTGAAGAGCATAGCTCATAATCGAAATGTCGGATGCATAGATACATACTAACATTCAGCATCTCCCAGAGATACGATACCGACATGCTCAAGAAAATGTTTTAATTGTTTATTTACTCAAAATAATTCATTAAACCACCACATATTTAAGACCTTGCAGGACTAATAACGCTTATATATCTTGAATCTTCTGCGAAGCCTGTAGATCTAGTGGGCGGTTAGCGTCTGTAGCCCAAATTCAACGTGTCCCGTGTTCTAATCTCGCTGGTATTGGACCCTATATGTTTATTCATTTACTCTGTCCGTAAATGAATGCTGGGGTGGACAATACACTACTACAAATTTTCATTTCCTCTCATCATATTTCTCTCCTCATCTTTCAGGATTGCAGGTTTAGGCGGAATGGAATGTCATATGCGATAGATATTCTATGGGAGAACTTATTCTTTCCTACCTTGTAACTTTATGCCTTAATCTCTATGTAGAGATAGGGACATGTTCATTCTGGAAACGTTAAGAACCCCGCTGCGTTTGTATGTTGCTATAACATCTGCATAATAATATTCTCTCACCTTGTCCCTTCCTTCCGAAGGTTTAATAGACGGCATAATCATAGTGTCGGAATCACGGTTTGTAATCTCTATTCCCTCTATAGAGAAGTGATTTGCGAAAAGTCAGCATTTTAATATAGCATTAAGGCGTATATCTAATTCCAATTTAGGAGACTTTAAAGTTAAATTAGTCTTAACGGACTCTTTCTTAACAGCAATTGTATTTAGGCAACGCAGAAAAGTCTTTCAGAGCAAGCGAAACACGAACACGTTCGAATAACAATGCCTGCAAAAAGCCTTATCTTCTTCATATTCAACACGCGCGTTTTCCATTTTTTTTTCCCTGTGGTGTCGTGTCAGTTATTACCGCTATCTATAACCCAATAAATCGCAATGGTACGTGATTTTCTTTGTTTACTAATGAATTTATGGCAGGGATTTCCCATATAAAACCACCTGGGTTTAGCTTCTCCGCACCTTCATAGCAACGCTGGGAGTGTTTCCCACCTGCAATATTCTGTGCATTGGCAAAGCTGGCTATCCACTCATTTGAACAAAGCAAAGCTGTCAAACTAGCATAAGAATCTGATAGGCAATAGTTGATACGAAATTTTAGTTTCTCTATCACTCATGTACACTGTACATAGTAAGTAGAGAAGGTATTGAATTCCATCAAAATTAGATGCAAGATTTCACTGGAAATACATGTTTAGAGTACCTCTGAATAAAAAAACACAAACAAACAAACAAAAACATTCAGAAAAGTCGCTTAAATAACAAACTTTGTAGGTATTTAAGTTCAGTATCTTCCAAGAATGCGACACGAAGATTTCCAGGAAAATTCTCCCACCGCCAACTATGCTTTACATGAAACATTTTTTGAAAATTTTGATTGCCTCAAAAATGGTTTTAACGATTTTAATTAAGCCATCATATGTTTAAGATATTCTTATAACAAACAAACTGTATATCTTTAATTTTCTGGGAATAGGCTCTGTAGATGTCTTTATTCTGCATGACTTCTGCATAACTGTTAAACCGTAAGCGATAGACTAAATCTTACAGCACAAAAAATATATGTCTTGTCAAAACACACAATCTATGTCATATATTAGCTATCCGTTTCCGATATATTCCTTGTTATTGGTTACAAGTTTAAACTTAAACGGGAAATTTTCTTTCGTTTCTTATCCCTTTTATTTTATTCCTGGTTTTGCAAAGAGAACCATATTTCAATGAAAAACGTATAGCGACAGATTTTAAACAATTTGGTTAATGCATTTCCTTATTTCCGTTATACTTATATGGAACTAAATAATAAGACCATGTACTGTTTATCTTAATTAGAATAATGTAGAAAAAAAAATCGTTTACTAAAATAGTTTGTTTGTAGAAAAGATACAGAAGGCTATGTGAATGGAACACATCAGATTTTTCTATCGTCATCCTCTTTAACCGTGTTGCGTTTGCCCAGAAATATATTTGCGTAAGACAATAAGAATTTAGTTTTAGGCAAGATTAATAAACAATGCTCAACTACTTATCCTGGTAAAAGCTTCTGAAGAAAAACCTGATGTATTCCATTCACATGACTTTCTCTATATCTCTGTAAAAAAAGTATTGTTAATAAACTTATCTTTTATTTATTTGATGCTAATCGAGAAAATTAGCAGAAATAGTCTTAATTCTTGCTTTATTGTAAGTAGAAGCGAAATAAGGGAGTGCCATAGGTTAAAGTGAAAGCTAAAAGCTGGTTGCTATGTGACTGATGTTCCTTTGTTTGTATGGACAGGAGTTGACAAATTCCTGTATGAGAAAAGTTAGTTTTTCAAAGCTGAAATCAAGAAAAAGGAGTATCTCAAAAACGATCAACTCCAGGAAAAAATGTATATAACATAAATTGTGTGTTTTAACGTGCTCTACATTTTTTGTGTGTTAAGTTTTTGTCCATCTCTTACGGTTTAGTAGTTATGCAAAATTCATCCATAATAAAGTAGTCTTCAGAGGCTATTCCCAGAAAATTCAAAATATACATTTTATTTATTTAGAAAATCAAAATTTTCGAAAAAAGTTCCATGTAAAGGGTAGTTTGGGGTGGGAGGATTTTTCTCAAAATCTTGGTGTCGCATCCCTGGAAGATACTAAACTTAAATACCAAGTTTGGTATTTTAGCTACTTTTCGTTTTTGAGTTATCGTGTTCACAGACACACGGACACACTGACACACGGACACACACAAGGACTTTTTTCTGAAAATACTTTTTTTGGATACAGGGGACCCTGAAACATATATTTCCGGTGAAATCTCGGTATCGGTTTTTTTGGTGGAGTGCAATATCTTCTCTATACACTATGTATATACTACGTATAGAGAAAGTAAAAAAGAAGAGGCTTAGATTTTTACTTACTCTGCCGACTGCTGTTGTAGACAGGGGAAGTTATTGCATTTCACCAACAAATTTGAGAACATTGGATACCGGTTGCCACGCACGCAGGCAGGGAGGGACAGTATAACTCAGAAATGAAAAGTCGGATAAACATGGTATTTAACTATATGGTCAATCCATTGTATATCACTTTAACGATCAAGGCGGTTGGAACATCTTACTTTAAGGTGTCTGTTATATGGATTACTGAACAATCAGAAGAAAAGTAGTATTTGCAGCAAAATAACTCGTGCAGTAGAGCAGAGGCGTCCAAAACAGGATTCGTGGTTATATCGTGCATCGCGGTTACGGCCGTGCGTGGCCGAGTGGTTAGACCAGTCGCCTCTCACCCAGGTTTGCTCCCAGGCGACCGCATGTGGGATTTTAAGCGGATAAGCGGTGCAGGGGCGGGTTTTCCCAAGGTTCTCCGGTTTCCCCGCCATCGCATTCCACCGGTGCTTCACCTTCATTCCATACATCGCCAGGATGCCATAGTAGTAAAAGCGGGCGTTAAACACTATCTATCGCGGTTACCTCCCCGTAATCGCTGATAATCACCAGTGACTTTCTTCCCTGTGCGCGCGACCAAGCGGCTTACGCCCACACAAACTCAGCAACCCTAAAAATCTAAAAATGGAATATACAGAGACTCGATTTGCAGATCTGAGACTTCAGAAAACCATATCTCTGTGTACACCGATCCAAGAAAAGCAAGACTAAGTATTAACTCATTGAATTTCAAGCGGATATATCAACCATATACAAACTGTAACTTATCTGAATTATACACAGGATTGTTAAGTACAAAATATACTAGAGTAAGAAATTATGTGTACTTCATGGAAGCTATTTTTAGAACAACCAATGGATGTAAGCATCTGCTCTCACAAATGGAAATTGTAAAATCTAAATGTGGAAGCCGTCTGTTAGACATTTATATGACCTGCTGCGATTGGCCGTATGTGACGCATGCGATATAGCCCCGGACTTCAATGCAATAATAATGCAAACAATACATGAGGAATAGGAGGAACCTTAAAACATGCACAATGGTAAGTTAAATACTAGGTAGTTGTATTTGCCGAGGTACAGTGTATAATACTGCACATACATTAGCAGATGCAATGACATTTGTGATGCATAACGTTGTATTACATGCAAGTGTTTCTTTGTATAACACTGCAAATATTTCAGTTTTGGTCGCCCTTGCAGTAGAGGGTTAAGTTCACATCTTCCAACGGTCCAACAAGAGACTTATTTCCCACCCTAAACTACATTTACTTGAAAATTTTCGTTATCTTCTCGAAAATTTGTCCAATAATTGTTATTAAAATATTGGAGGTAAAGAAACATATAGCTTGGATTTTCTGTACTTAGCCTGTGTTGTCCTCATGTGAGACTGAATTTTGTATAACGGAGATATCATAGAAGAGGGACAAAAACTTAGTTCAGGACAAAAGTAAAGCTCATTAAAACACACACTTAATTCGCAAGTTTTGGGAATAATGTTATTTTGGATATTTACATAGCCCGAATGATGAATATGCTTGAAAATGGAGAATTCTTCATTTCTCTCTCCCAACTTCAACTCATATATGCTTTTTTAGAGGACCCAGAATTTATGGTGCAGCGATAATAAAACACCTTAAATGTAGTTAGCCAAGAACATATACAGAGGCAGATAGAAGTATTCAAACCTATGATATACAGCTTGTAACATTGAAACGTTCATAGGGAATTCGAAATTATTTACCGTTTTGTGATTCCACTTAAGTATTATTCTGTAAGTAAAACAACCACACTTTTCACTAATGAAAAGCATACGTGTGCATTATTCCACATGCGATTTCTTCTTAAAACTTAACGTTATGTCTGATGTCACACAGTACACAAGCAACTTCGGCTACAAATGTCCACATGTCGAAATAAGGCAGAAAGCAAATGAGACAGCTCTAGAGGACAGAAAACTCATCTTGCACATGCATGAAGAAAATAAGATATGTAATGAAATTGGAGAAACCATTCAGATCAGTCCACTGTGCGTTGCGTCTTTCAACGCTATAAAACGAGGAATACCTACCGTTGCCGATCAGCTCAGCTGATCGATTAGCTTACTTTTAGAGATAAAAGACGAGTACTGAGAATGATGAAGCAAACTTCCAGAATAATACATACATAAAATAGGGTCATTTTGAGGAACATCTTGATAAGGTGGTCCTTGAAACAACAGTTCGCAGGGTTTTGAATCGCACCGGGTACAATTCCAGAACATCAAGAAAAAAGCTGTCTTAAATAAGCAAGAAAAATGTTAGTATTTGGCATCAGGTTTGGGGTCATATGTCATGGTCAGATAAAAGCAACTTCAACGTATACCGAAGTGATGGCCGATTAAAAATGTGGAGACAAACAACAGCGAATGGGATCCTAAAAATATGGTTGGTGTGGGCAAGCACAACTGTGGGTGAGCTTGCTTTTGTTGATGGCAACATGGCCAACTCTAAGAACATACACCTTCAGAGAAATGTTCAAAAAGTAAATCTTGGAAATAGTTGTAATTCCCAAGACAATGATCATAGGCGCACCTAGAAGTTGCTACGTTACGGAACACACTCCTATACACCGACTTGAACTCGATCGAGAACAACCTGCAAGAACTGGAAGATAGGATCAAGACACGCCACATCACAAGTAAATCAGGAATGAAAGAGATTACTCTGCAAGCATGACATAAAATTGAATCGGACTAAATAGCAAGTACATACGTTCATTGCGAAAATGTTTGGCAGGAGTAATCCACAGGAAAGGTATGATGACCAAATAGTAGAAAGCTGTGTTCTGTTTATTTGAATACTTATGTCAAACAGATTGAAGAATATTATTTCAGTTCTTATTACGAAAATGAATTTATGTTCAATTAAAGTTAATAGTGTCAAAACTTGGAAGATTTTTTCATTTTATTGTGTATGTTTGGTAGTTTAAAGTCCTCTAGCAACATAATGTTGGAATTTGAATATTTCTGTCCACTTGTGTGTGTTAAATAAACTGACAGGCGCAAATGTAATTTATCGTCATGAGAACATAGTGAAGAGAGTGGCGTGGTTTACTAATCTAGAATAAAACCGTGTTATCCATTTAAGAAACTGAGGTAGGTACTGGAAATCAGTGGTTGCTCTAACGACACAAACATCCTCCATTACACCTCGTCCCCGTGTGGCGCTGTCCAACAAGCACCCCTAGGTTACCAATTACTGCAATACACTTGAGCTGGCAGGGTGCCACCATCTATGTATTAGTGATGGCTCTCTCTGCAGAAAATCGAAACTACAGTCCTCTGCGGTTTTCCCCTGTGGTGTGCAAACAATTTGTCTCGCTGATAATTCGGGAGGTATTTCTGCATTATAGGGTGCGCTGCATTCAATAAACACGTTTTAAAACAACTTTCCCACAAATAACTCTGAAACAGATTCCTAAGGTAATTCCAAAAATACTCTTTTCCATTTTAAAAATGTGATGTGTTGAATTCACATTAATTTCTCTACTCCACCTTCAATAGACTGCGCTTATAAAACGTTATTCTTTTATAATATTCTTAGATACTCAGCAGATTTAAACATAGATATAAGACAAATACAGTAAGAAGGCTAAAGCGAATCAGATTTTGGTTTGGAAATTCCATACTCCTTCCATGATCACGAGTAAAGTCGAATAGCGACTACTACCTAAAATATGTTTCTTTGAAATTCCTCTCCTTCGATGACACAAGAAAAGTCGAATAGCGACTGCTAGCTGAAATATGTGTCCATGTTCCTTGCATGATACGAGAAAAATCGAATCCTGATGTTTCTTTGAAATTCCATGCTCCTTGGATGACCACGAGAAAAGTCGAACATCGGCTGTTTCTGCAATGTTTCTTTGAAAGTTGATACTTCTTGCATGACTAATAAAAAGTCGAATAGCGACCGCTCTTAAAATTTTTCTTTGAATGTCCATGCTCCTTGCATGACCACGGGAAAGATCACCACGAAAATAGAATAGTGGCTGCTCCTGATTTTCTTTCTTTTTTTTTTTTTTTTTTTTTTAATTCCATGATCTTTGAATGTCTACGAGAAAAGTGGAATAACGACTACAATCTAAAACATGTTTCTTTGACATTCCATGCTTCTTGCATAGCCACGAAAAAAATCGAATAGCGATTACTATCTCAAATATGTTTCTTTGAAATCCCATGCTCTTTGCTTGGCCACGAGAAAAGTCAAATAGCAACTTTCTACTTAAAATGGTTAAATATTATAAAATTCAAACCAATAACAAAGATTATCTCGGAAATGAAAACTTTTATTTAACATAAATCGTGTGTTTAAAGATGTATATTTCTATACACTTCTTTGATAGTAAGATTCGTCTATCTCTTACGATCTACCAATTATACAAAACTCATTTAGAACGAAGAGGTACTAACAGGATATCCCCGAACATTCAAGATATGTATTTTGTCATAATATTACCTTAAACTTATGGTATTTTACTTATGATAATTTTTATAAAATCAAAAATAACAAAACATGATCCATGGAGGCTAGAGGGACTTTCTTGAGAACCTCCGTGTTGCATTCTTGGAACTTGTTGAACTTAAATACCAAGTTCAATATTTAACCAACTTTTTGTTTTCGTATCATGCTGTACACACACACACACACACACACACACACACACAGAGGAAAACATGGAGTGAAAGAAATTATGCAATAAGAGTATAATTGGTTACATACTGTCTAATACAAAAACCCCAATGCAAGAGTTTACGAGACAGAGATGCCCAGACTGATCATTATTTAGCGGTTGCAAAATTAATTATCCTAGCCCCCTGGAGGGAAATGGAAACATTAAATAATGTTAAGAAACAAACATACAAGACCCTACTTATTAAACAAGACAGTATAAAATACCTTCAACATAACAGATTAAATAGTTTAAGGCAATAGATACATATAACAGTTATTTAGAATGGAAAATAACACGGGAAATAATATTTCAAGCAGCTAATAAAGCTCTGGAAAGAAAAATACAAGATACAAGAAAAGAGGTTTCAGAGTAAGGCCTCCAGAGATAGCATAAATTATTGAAAATACGAAGAAAGCTATTTTTGATATTTACAAGATAATGCTACCAAGCGGTAATGTCTGTGACCCACATTCGGGGGGTTCTGGGTTCAAATGCCATGGGACGATCAATCTAGGTGGATAATCTGCGGACCTCAAACTGTGTTTTTTCTGTGAAATCTTGATACAAGTTTCGGAAGGAATGCACCTTGCATCATTTGTTGAGAAATTAAAATAACTATTTAATGATACTGTTCAATCAGATTAGAATGTTATTCACATCTACCTGGCTAGAAACAAAGAACGCCCGGAATTTACACGCCGCGACGTCTGTACGCTTCAGTTCTTTGTTCAGCGAAATACGAATCACTTCAGTCATTTGTATAAAACCATTTTCCTCTCACCTCTGTGTAGACATTGTCCTCGGCTTGGCTTCTTTCCATAGCTTTCTAAGTTATGCTGCCATCGCGTTTCGTCTTTTCATTATTCTTATTGGAATACACTCACATGTTAACTTTAGTAATACTTCCCTCACTCTCATCGCATGTTCACACACATTAGTTATCCTGTTCTATCTTCCACAGTGTTACTCTTTTTACTTCTATCCTCTGTCCATTTCATTTCTTACACTTTCTCTTCACCAAAACTTACCGAGTATCTTCAATTTTCAATGTCCATTCCCAAATTTATTTTTGGGAGTATTTTCCATTTGTTGAATTTCTGGTCAACAGTAATTATAGTTAATTTTCTTCTGTTTACCCTCTTAGTTTGTAGAACTTACAAGCCAGCTCCTGGAGCCAGATGCCTCTTGAGGAGCAGACGGACTTTGGATCAGAGACGCCGGGAGGGATGATCAGTCCGACTCCCGGAATGAGAGTGAGGAAAAGCATAATATGAAGTGACAGTGACATGGAGGAAAGTAACAGTGATTATGGAACAGGTGGTGGAATGAATGGAACAGGAAACCGAAGAACCACGCCCAGACCCGTTTTGTCCACCACAAATCCACATGCGGTCCCCTGGGATCGAACCACTTTAGTGAGCGACGTACGGTCTAACCACTCAGGCATCATTTTTAAATTCGTCTGTGTATTTAACTACCGTTTAGTTTTGGGTTATCAAATGTATTCTTCTATAACCATATAGAAGAATATTCTTTAATGGCTTTCGTTCTGCTCTAGTTAAATTCATCTACAGGTTTTCAAAATGTTCTCTTTCTGACGAAGTAACATACGTCAGTTATCAAATAACTAATCAAAATCCTACCCGAGCTAATATATCGATAGTATAAACGCTATTTCTCTGAAAGTTTGAAAATGATAAGTTATCCAATGCAGAAAATAGGTGAAAGTCGCACGTTGGATACGTGACTCTCTGCCTAATTCTTTGAGAGCTTTGTCCTAGTAACACACTTCCCTGGCCGATTCCATATGTCACAATACCTAGGAGGGGAAGGAACGTAGATACTTTTACTCTCTCTACGTGTATTATGCAATAGAAGATAGAGAAGGTGTCGTATTCTACCAAAAAAATTCAATGCCGAGATTTAACCGTAAATGCGTGTATTGAGGTTCCCTGAATTGAAAAAAGTTTTACAAAATTGTCTGTGTATGTGGACAGCAGAGCTCAACAACGAAAACACCGTTATATATCAAACTTAGTATTTAAGTTTAGTATATTCCAAAGATGCGACTCGAAGGTTTATAAGAGAATCCTCCCATCCTAAACTACCTTTTACATTGAATTATTTTTGAAAATTGTGTTTTTCTGAAAAACGACCAACGATTTTCATAAACTAACGTAATATATATATTACAACACAAATAAAATGTACATCTTGAGTTTTCTTGGAATATCCTTTGAAGACCTCTTCATTCTGGATGAATTTTGCCTAACTGATAAACCATGAGGGATAGACTTAGGTATCTCACTACATAAAAATGTAGATCTCGTTAAAACACAGAATTTATGTCACATTATTTTTTGTGGAGTTAACCGTATTAGATATATTTCTTATGGTTTTAATTTTAAACTACTTCAAACTTTTCTCAAACTTTCGTTTTACTCCTGACCATGCAAAGAGAACCGAACATCATTAGTTCACACAGGGGTTAACTTTTAAAAGATTTTAATATCGTTTTAGCCTAGTGTATCCCCTTATTTCTCCAATGCTTAGAAAGAAGCAATTAATAAGATAAATTCTGCAAATGTTTATCTCGATTTGCATTATGTAGATAAAAATAATCGTATGCAAAAGCAGTTTGTGTGTAGAACAGGTTAAAGTGATGTGAATAGAACATATCAGATGTTTAATGACTTCGTCGCTCATCTTGAATCGGTGGTGTCACTTGCTTCTCTTAAATGCTTAGTTTACTTCTGTTCCAGACTATGCCCTCAGAAACCTTCACAGCGGTTTTCTGGGTAATGATGGACAGGTGGTATATTCTGTACCCCTCTGTGGTGAGTTGGACTAACTTCCTGACCAAAATGTCAGAAATCTTAACTCCTGGATAAGCAGAATAGATAATTTCCTACCTTCTCTGTGGGGTTTTACAGCATTGGCATTAATTATGGATATTGTTTGGGTTAAGCTATCAAATTTGAACACTACATTCAATTCCTATTCAGTGCCATTTTTGCTGACATATTATAGCCAGAAAGTGTTACCATAGTACAATATTGAATCTTTAACCATAAACTGCAGTTATTTGGCTCTTAATCGATTACTTTAGCTCAACATTGGAAGAAATATCACTTTATAAACACATTATATATGATCTATTTTATACTGCATCCAATGTAAAATTGGAATTATTACTATCATATTACAATAGAGGAACTCAAAAATTTGGAGATAATTCATTATACAGGATGGCGCTAAAGTCAGTTTCTCCTTCATCAATTCGGCTTTTTATAGGTAAATCTTGAGGATATGCGGGAATAAAATTAATTATAGGGTATCGTTGACAATACTGTATACACATTCATTTGTTTGCGAGTCTTCTGTTTTTTTTTTTTTTTTCTTGTTGTGTTGAACATTATTTGCAATGGAAAATAAATTTAGTAACGAACAACACATTTAATGCTTCAATTAATGTGTAAGAACGACAAAGCGACGACCATAGTTCATGATGAATTTGAACAAGGTTTCCTAATGTACCATTACCAACTTGGCAACATTTGCGGAAACTCAACATAAAATTTAAAAAGAACAGGCATTTGTAGCATGTCCTACAAGTCAACTAGGAAGGCGCCTATGCAATTGGGCATATCTCGAAGGAACCTGCAGAGAATCCTAAAAGACATAAAATTCGAGCCTTATCGACCAAAATTACTTCACGCATTACGTGACAATGACTACGACAGAATGCTTCAGTTCTGTGAGTTGCTTTTAGCACGCGACGAAGCAGATTCTAATTTTTGGCGGTCAATTTTATGGTCAGATGAGGCAAGTTTCAAACTAAATGGATATGTGAATCTCTATAACCATTAGGTAATAGAGAAAAATATCAATGTTCCAGGTGTTATTGTCTGGGGAGGAACTTCAAGTATCGAATTCATATGACCTTAATTTTTGAAGGTACAGTTACTTTTGCAGCTTATTTAAAAATCCTGTAGAACTTGGTTGTGCCCAAGATGTAAAAACAACCACATTCGGAATTTTATTTGGCAACAAGATGAAGCTCCACCCCATTTTGGACTGAACGTTCATTTTTTTTTTTTAAACAACACATTCAGAAAATGGATCGGACGCCGTGGGGCGTGATTGGCCACCATGTTCTTGTGATTTGACGCCATGCGATTTTAGTCTGTGGGAGATTCTGAAGAATATCACCAAGAAATTTAGAATGTCTGAATGTAGAATTTAAAACTGAGAAATCCAAAATGCATTTCATACCATCAATGAAGATAAATCTTAATTATCCCCTTTTTGTAAATCAGTTGCAAGGCTTTGCCTGGTATGCATTGTGCAAGGAGGCGGACAATTTGACCAAAAGTGAATGTATTTATGTGTTGCCAACAATTTCAAATTGTCTCTTTGTTATATGTTCAAGTAAAAAACAAATGTTTCCTTATTATGCCTTAATTTATGGGGAAACTGACTTTATCGCCGCCCTATATTTTATATTGAATGCAGTATAAAATAAAAAGTGGAATTTTCAAATATACCTTTTTATTTTATTCTCCGTCCAATGTGAAATATAATGAAAGGGGGTGTTCAAATGGGGATGGGGGGGTGATAACTTTAAAATTAAGGTCTTCATGGAGTTGCAATGACATGATTATAAAATTAACAGATTTCTCCAACTTTTGGCCTCGTCTGTTATAATACAAGCAATAGTTCTAATTTTCTAATGGGACATAATATAAAATTAACAAAATATATTTATAAAATACGACTTTCCAAAATTTGGACAAAGTAACGTATTAATGACAAAATTAGCTTCAATTTAAGGTAAAAGATTCAACGTTAGATTATGGTAACACTTCCTGGCTGTAATGTATCAGTTAAGAGTTATGTTAATTAAGAATTAAATGGAATATTCAAAATTAAAAGTTAATTTAACAAAACAGTGTCCAGATTAATGACACTACTGCGTGTCAAATAAGGAAACAATTAAGTCATACATTTTCAACGCTTCTCTAGAAAAATGAAAAGAAATGGAAGTCACTAGGCTTCAAAATGGCCTGTAAATTGTAAACGGAACACCGGACCATACACGAGCAGGGGATTGAAATACTAAGATATTTATTTTTATTTTTTGAAAGAAATATTTCTCAAGAGAATACCGAAGTTCAACTTTCTGGCTTATCAGAATACTTCAATACTAGTATTTAATATACTTTTCGTTTTTGAGTTATATCTCAGGAATACAAACCTTTTCTTTTTTCCTTCAAAAATGCTTACTTTTGAATTCAGGGAAACGTGTATTTCCGCGAAATCTCGGGGCGGATTTTTTGCAGTATAATGCAATACTGCTATAGGTATATGTACAAAGCAGAAAGTAATTATGGAGTAGTTTGGGGTGAAGCAATTTTGTAGAAAATCTTTCCTTGGTGTATTTAAAGCATTTTCTGACTAAGTATAAAAGGTTTTTCGTTTGAATTATAGGGATCTCAAAACACGCATTTACGAAAAAATCTTCTGATCCAATAAGCAAATGGTGGTGGTCTCCGTTGCCTGGTGTAACTATTTCACTAGCTTTCGTTACTTTCTGTACTTAGTATATAGCATAAAGGCAAAGAAGAGATTGCATTTCACCTAAAAATTCGATACCGATGTTTCACTGGATATGCCCTTTTTAGGATTCACTGAAGCTAAGACAAATTAGAAAAAGATCCACGCCTGTGTGAACACGATAATTAAAAGTCGGTTACAAATCACTCTGCCCTTTACATGAAAAAGAATCGCAATTTTTTATTTAATAAAATGACTTTAACGATTTTGATTAAAATGCCGTATATGGAAGCTATTTACATAACAAATACAATGTATATGTTGAATTTTCTGGGACTAACTTGTGATTAGATACATCTTCATTCTGAATGACATTTGCTTAACTAGTAAGCCTTAATGAGATGAACAAAAAGTAGCTGAAAAAAAATGCAGATTTCCTTAAAACACACAATTTATGTACTTTTTTCTGTTAGTGGTTTCAATTTTAAAGTACTTTAACTTTTCTCATACGGGATTGTGTCATTCCTGTTTCTTTTATTTTACTCCTGGGTATTACAAAAAGAACTGAATTTAAATCGCATAACGACAGCTTTTTAAAATATTTGACTATCGCTTTAGGCTAATATATTCCGTTAGCTCCCTTCTACCTATATATGGAACTAAATAATAAAACCATTTAAGTTAATGTAGATAGAAAAATACGTTTTTGTAAGATCAGTTTGCTGCTGAATAGGCAAAGTAAGTCATGTGAATGAAAAATATTAGATTTTTGCTTTAATTTTAAATTTACGTGAATCACCGCCTGAAACAGAATGATCTTTCACAAGCTCCTGCTAAACCTTGCCTGTGAGGAAGATTCCAGAGACGTATGAAGTAACTAATGACTGTGCATGGTTAACGCCATTGATTATGTCAAGAACAGAGTTACCCGTTCACACAATATAGATAATGGATAATTATCCACTTGATTCTACCTACTGAGCTCCTACATTTATCTTACTTTTCCAGCTCATTTTAATTCTCGCTTGTAAACGTTGGGCCAGGTAATCTGTTAAGGGCAGCAATTCGAACCCGAAACAAAGCACACACAGGGGACTACATATACCCATACCATCGTCCCTTGCAGGGATGGATGATCGGAGGCGCTACGGATGAAAGAAAGATAAATGCACAGCTTAAGAGGAACGCTGCACCTTTAGGAAAAAACAGTTATCTCCAAATTGTTGATCAAAATAACCTCTGAAGTCCTTTTCATTCACAGCGACTTTTGCACAGCTGGTAAACCGTAAGAGACAGACAAAAATCTTACTACACAGAACATATAGCACTAGTTAAGGCACACAAATTATATCAAATACTGTTTTAAAGCGGTTAACACTTTCCGAGAAATTCCTTGTTGTCAATTTAAAAGCTCCAATACTGATACTTTTCTGTAATGGGAGATTATCTTTTGTTTTTCTTATTTTTACTTTCTCTTGCCCCGTATGTACAATGTACATAGGGATAGAGAAGTATTGCATTCCACCCAAAAATTCGATGTCTAGATTTCACCGGAAATATATGTTTTAGGACCCCCTGTACCCTGTGTGTGTCCGTGAACACGATAACTGAAAAACGAAAAGTAGCTAAAATACCAAACTTGGTATTTAAGTTCAATATCTTCCAGGGATGCGGCACGAAGATTTTGAGAAAAATCTCCCCACCCAAAACTACCCTTTACATGTAACTTTTTTCGAAAATTTTTATTTTCTTAAAAATGGCTCCAACGATTTTGATTTAAATATCGTATATTAAAGATATTAACCTGACAAATAAAATGCATATCTTGAATTTTCTGGGAATAGCTTCTAAAGACCTGTTTATTCTGGGTGAATTTTGCTTAATTTGGCATAACTAATAAATTGTAAGAGATAGACAAATATTTACTATACAAAACATGTAGGCCTGTTAGAATTCACAATTTCCGTCATATACATTTTTTTCGTGGAGCTTACCGTTTTTGAGGTATTCATTGTTATTAGTTTCAGTTGTGAAGTACTTATACTTTTCTCAGACGGGAGTGTCCGTTTTTCTTTTGTTCTACTCCTGGCCAAGAAAAGAAGCGATTTGTAATGACAATCGCATAATGACAGATTTTAAACCATTTATCTATCGATATAGCCTAGTGTATTCCCTTATTTTCTTCCTACTTATAAGGAACTAAGTAATAAGAACATTGTGCTGAATACTTCGATTAACAAGGTGCAGAAAAAAGAATACTCTTATGTAAGCAGTTTGTAGAACGGCATACGATTTTTTTCCCTCTTGGTCATGCAAAGGTAAAGTCATCACATACCGGACCAGCTATTAAAAGATTTGACTTTCCCTCATTTCCCTTGTATGTACCTAAAACGAAATAAGCAATAAGATAATTTCTGCTAACATTTATTTCGATTAGCATGAAGCAGCTAAAATAGCAAGCTTTTGAAGAATAGTTTCGTTTCGTTTGTAATCGGATTACCCTCCCGTATTTGAAGGACTGACCCCCTCTAGGACTTGCAAGCCAATGCTATGGTTCAGAAGCCTGTCTGGGAGCCAACGAACCGAAACCACAGAATGGAGAACCTGTTACGAGGGGTTGGCCTGTAGTCCGGCACGAACACGTGGAAGTGAATGATATGAAGTGTAAGCGAAATTGATGATTGGAAAGGTGATGATGGTGCAACTGGTGGAATGAGTGGTGGGAGAAATCGAAGGACCCGGTGAAAATCCGCCCAAACGCCGCTTCCCATCGCAAATACGCGCGCTTGGGATCGAACCCGGACCGCCTAGATGAGAGACAAGCGGTCTAACCACTCAACCACTCACCCATGGCACCGCCTGTAAGAATAGTTTGTTGCAGAAATGGGGGAGAAGGTAATGTGAATGGTACATCAAATTTTAAAAGTAATTGTATGTCTTATGTCCATGGCAATAATGTATCATGTTTAACGTATGGACATTCTATGTATTTAAGTGTTTTATTTTAAGCAGGACTGTATAAGGTTATAACCACACTGTATTTATTTTAAGAGAACAACATTTGCTAAAATTTGGCTATTTAAATTCCAGTTGTAAGATGTGTAGATCACTAAGATACATTATGCATGGGGTTGTACGTTCTTGTGAAGATATTCCGCCCCCGTGTGAAGGAGGGTAGTGCTATCCAGCCAAATTAAATCAGACTTTTGCGCACCCACAGGCTTTTAACCTGACAGCCAACCATTTGGGTTCAGAAAGGTGACAATCTGAAAGCTTCCGGACTGCATTACATTTTCATATTCCCCCATCAGCCCAGTATTCGATTACGGCCTTAGGGCGCGCTCTCGCCTTCCCTTCTAAATTGCTCAGTACTGCCAACCCTGCCTCTTTCAGTTACTGTCAACTACCACCATTCTGTTCGCACTTTGCTCTCTCTTATAGTTAGTATATATTATATATTTATACATGGTACTATTAGTTAATTAATAATATTAATATAATTTTATATGTTCCATGATGAAATCATTAAATATCACAACTTATTTATTCTCGGTTCCTTATCGGGGGTTCGACGTTAAATCACAAGTGATGGTTTTAATAAATCTCCCTCCCCGTAGAACTTGTTAAGGGATTATTGAACAATGAATCAGAAGAATTATAGTGTGAATAAGCTTAACTTTACAACTTAGAGTTGTAATGACGTGCAGCCCTTTGAAAAGCTCCAGATATTCACGGATATGGTTATACAATCTCGGCGGATGTTGTATTTCTGATTTCCTTAACCTCACCTAGAGAGTCTTCCAAGTCATGAAAACTATGTACAACCTATAACTATTTTCAATTAATTGTTTCTTCGACGCTAGCCGTATGTAAGACAAGAGTTGTAAAGATAGAGCCACATTGAAAAATGCAATGTCATAACCGAGATTTGAACACCTGGCTTCCGTCCAGTTGCTCTAATCACTACCTGTCCTACACACGGGTAAAGTAGAAGAAATAACTGACAACGTTTGAGCTTAGTAGGTTAAACTATGAAGCCCAGAACTTAAGTGCTTACGGCATTCTACGTCATCGTTGGGAAATTTAATACCTTATTGACATATTACCACGGTATCTCAGTAGTTAGAGCAACTGAACGAAAACCAGGATATTCATGATTCTAAATGCCGCTATGGCTTTGAATTTTTCAGTCTAGCTCTACCTTTCAAACTGATAAGTTAATTTCAGCAATGAAGCAATTACTAGAATACCGAGCAAAGTCCTCATAGTGTGGTGGTCGCGAGTTCGAATCTCTCTGAGGGTGAGTTACCCGAATAAAGGGGTTTTCGGGGTTTTCCCTTATTCTGAGAGGACGAATGTCTATTACCTCAAGCTTCATGGATCCTGAGATAGTTTGATCATCATTTCACCAATTTCATTCATCGTCCGATATGATCAACCAGGTTAATGGACGTTAAATTTGCAAAAAGAAAGAAAGAAGGGGGGAAAACAAGGTGCCTCAGGTGGTAACACATGTGGCCAATATTCCGGAGGCTCGGGTTCCATTACAAATGGAAATGTATTTAGTTAAAAAAATATAATATTTATCTTAAAAGACTTAACTAAAGGTAAATGGAACACATATCTTATGTATTTATTATGATTCTTTTGGATAAAATGTAATAATTTGATACATGCATATTATTCTTTTTCATTTTAACAGTTGAACTTTATCATGAAATCAAGGATTTTGTGGCATTGATCCCATTCCATATTTGGGACGAATACAAATTTTAAGTCGCACAATCGCATGGGTCGGGTGACAGTACATGTCTAAAAGTACTTGGATTAAAAACATTACCTACATATCTATTTTACATACTTTCACAACGCTGGAAACACACACACACACCACACGCGCGCGCGCGCGCGGGTGTTTATACAATATTTACACAAATATCTTATCGGTGCACGCATTTCCATTAAGTATGTGCCCAGGCAAGGCCAGTTTTGGCTGTTTAGAATCAAGTCCCAACAATATGTCCTACGACATTTGAAGCTAAAATATTTCCGGCAATAATTTTTCCTAACATCCTCCATCTGTACGTAATCTGCCAAAATATGCGTCCAGTCTTCCTGGTTCCCGCATAATGGGCAAATCCTCCTACCAGCTTCATCACCTATCTTACGAGTTTTCCACCCTCCCAACCTGAGCCACGATATTCCCGTCCTGTGTTTTATACCCAATTCTAAAATGTATATTTCTTTACTCCACCCAATTTTTATTTAATTTTGTAGCTTCAATGACGATTTTTTTCTACATTCAGATTCTATTTCCTGTCTGTTTATATCGCATAGTCGTATTTTTACTTTTTTCACGAATTTATATCTGTTTTCATTACCCCTTTGCCAATTTTTGATAGTCCCCGTTGTGGCCCCGCTGCTCACCATTCTGGGTGTTCTATGTTATTCATCTGATGCCGATAACATTTCTCTTAGTTGTTTGGTCACCTTTAATTATTCGCAGTATCTAACTACACTTAATTTAGCATCTTCCCAGCATCCTACCTCTCGAAGACACCTCTCCAATCCCAGAATACGTTTCCAAAAACTACTTTACATTTTATTTAGATTATCTACCCTATCCCATTCCCACACCTCACTTCCATATAGTAATGAACACATAACCATTGTCTCATACATGCTTTGTAATGTTTTTACTGGCATATCTGGTATCTGAGTCAATAGTTTCAATATTTCAGAAAGTTGTCCAATCCCTTTGTTTTTTTACAAACTCTGTGTTTTTGTGCCATTTTCCTGCCATATCAAACCTACTCCTAGATAATCGAAGTGTTTAACGTTTTTAATTTCTTTCTCACTGTATGACCACTTTTCCTGCTGACCGTTTTTAAATGCGAGCGCTTTAGTTTTAAGAATATCATTTTCATACCCCATTGTCTACAAAGTCGTTGCAGTGCATTTAAACCAGATTGCAAACCATTTATTGTTTTAGAGAGAATAACACTGTCATCAGCGTACAAAAGAATTGGTATTTTTTCGCCTTCAACTGTCGGCACATCTATGTCTTCCTCCAAAATCATATTAATAATGCCATCAATAAAAAAATTAAAAAGTAACGGAGATAATTAAAACAATAGTAAAACTAAAAGCATACGGCAATAGCAAATTACGCTATCCACAGATAGTTAAAGCAGCTAGACTGAATGCCACTCCAACTAAACTGACTCCATCTGCTTGTTGCGAAGTAAAGTAATATGGTATGATGGGACGTGAATTAGAACAACGATATGACAAGTGCATTAGGCTTTCTGGAGATTATCTTGACAAATAAAGCTATATTTTGTTTTAAGTACTGTTTTCATTGAGAGGTCTAGGCCTTATCAGCCGACCCTAGTATTTTACTTTGCTGACTTCTACTTTCTCAGTTGATAATGTGACCATCTATTCATATTGCTCAGAATCATACATACGCGGCTTATGCCCTATTTTCGCACGCATTTTTTGCGAAGTTACTAACGTTTATGTTTTATCCCATGATATTCTTAATGAAAAGATAAATATTTCTTCTCAAGCATGTTATTTGAGATTTTCATATTGCCTACTGAATCTTTTTAGTCCTTTAGTCATTTCTGAATTGAAATTAGCTGTTTTATAACCTGCATCCATCGATAAGAACTGTGCTTTTCCATGGTGAAAGATTTATCAAATTTAGCTGAGCGGTTTCAAAGATTACTTCCTTCCCTTACACATATATGCACACACATATTTTTTACTTTTTTACTTTCTCTATACCAACTATGTACATAGTGTATAGAGAAGGTATTGCACTCCACCCAAAAATTCGATACCGAGGTTTCACAGCAAATTAATGTTTTAGGGTCCCCTGTATCACAATAAAAAAAAAAAACATTTTCAGAAAAAGATCCGTGTTTGTTTGTGTGTGTGTGTGTGTGTGTGTGTGTGTGTGTGTGTGTGTGAGTCCGTGTCCGTGTGCCTGTGAACACGAAAGCTCAAAAACAAGTCGGTAAAATACCAAACTTGGTATTTAAGTTGAGTATCTTCCAGGGATGCGACACGAAGATTTTGAGAAAAATCCCTTAACCCCAAACTACCCTTTACATGGGACTTTTTTTCGAAAATTTCTATTTTCTCAAAAATGGCTCTAACGATTTTGATTAAAATATCGCATATTAAAGATATTTACTTGACAAATAAAATGTATATCTTCAATTTTATGGGAATAGCCTCTGAAGCTTACTTTATGCTGGATGAAATTTACGGAATTTTGCATAACTGCTAAACCGTAAGAGATAGACAAAAACTTACTGCACAAAAAATATAGAACATGTTAAAACACGCAACGTTATAAACATTTTTTCATGGAGTGGATTTTTTTTTTTTTTTTTTTTTTTTAAGATATTCCTTGTTTTTAGTTTCAGCTTTAAAAAACTAACTTTTCTCATAGAGGAATTTGTCAACTCCTGTCCATACAAACAAAGAAACTTCAGTCACATAGCAACCAGCTTTTGACTATCACTTTAATCTATGATACTGCCTTATTTCACTTCTACTTATAAGGAATCAATTAATAAGACTGTTTCTGCTAATTTTTTCTCGATTAGCATGAAGTAAATAGAAGCATAAGCCTTCTAACAATAATTTATTGCGGAGATATAGAGAAAGTCATGTGAATGGAACACTCAAATTTTCTCCTTATATAACGAGTGTATTTTTACCTGCAATTTTTATACACTACCTTGCACCACTAACTATTTTATTATTCAGGACACAACAAACTGTGGAGTTTCTGTGAAAAATCAATTCGAAACTTTTCTTTTCCTGTTGTAAGCCACACAAATCGAATGATTATTATGCATCAGGATTACTCCGTATTCCTCCTAGGAAAGCTACAGGAGGTTTGTATGTTTCTTACAAGAAGGTAGAACGTTGAAACATTCATATATGTCCTCCTTTTATGTAACGTATACGTATAGACAACTTATTACTTGCATTATAATTTCCCAGCAAGTGCCGCAGATTGTTTTGCTCTAAAACCCTAAATTTCACAAATGCGAAACATGAATTTAATCAAAGCTGAAACTGTATAAATGAACCCAAAACCTGGACATATTGCCCGCAGAGAGAGCACGTTCTTTTTCTGGTGTGAATATAACAATTTCCACTACAAAAAATATCGCTCTGTTTCCCTTGATGTTGATTCGTTTGTTGTTTTTGCAGTTTTCTCTCTCGGACCAGCGTTACGGTGAAAAACAAGATAAATAACAGCGTGGATTCCATTTGAAGCAGTTCTGTCTGAAACGTTTCACTCAAAACACACTATAGCTTTGGGAAACTCTCCACCACTAATATTAATTATCTACAAGAGCATTTATTTTTTCCGTTTGTAATTTTATTCTTTTTAGCCTACTTTCCACATAAAATCACAGCCTAAAAAAACTAAATGTTACCTATAGTTTTATCGGCTCTAAGTCTTTAAATGGAAGATATATGGCATGTATGTGCAGGTGTGTGTGCATATGAGTGTGTGTGTGTGTGTATGTGTGTGTGTGTGTGTATGTGTGTGTGTGTGTGCGCGTGCGTCTCTAGTATGTAATGTCTAAAATTAATCAAGTTATTATTTTTTTTTTTACTTTCACTACTGCTTATAGTAAGCAGGGGAAGTATTGTGTTACACCCGAAAACTCGATGGCGAGATTTCACCACAAATATGGGTTTTGAAACGCAATAAATAAAATAAATAAATGAACATAAAAAACATTTTTAGAAAATAGAACCGCATGTGTCTGTATGTCTGTCAACAGCATAACTAAAAACTGAAAGTTTAAATACCAAACTAAATACTTAAGTTCAGTGTTTTCCAAAGATACGACAGAAAGACTTTCAATAACTCTAAAATGTTCGATTCAAATCTCTTATATTTAAAATATATGCATTAACAAGTAAAATGTATATCTTGAATTTTCTGTGAATAGCCTCTAAAGAACTCTTTATTCTGGATGATTATTATTGAATTTTGCATAACCGTAAGAGATACACAAAAACTTACTGCACAAAAAATGTAGATCACGATAAAACACACAATTTATGTCATATACAGTTTTTCGGGGAGTTGATGTTTTTTAGATATTCCTTGTTATTGGTTACAGTTTTGAAAAACATATTTTTCTCATACACGAATTTGTCAGTTCCTGTCCATACGAACAAACTTCAGACACATAACAACCAGCTTTTGACTATCACTTTAACCTATGGTTCTCCCTTAATTCGCTTCTACTTACAAGGAAGCAAGTAATAAGACTATTTCTACTAATTTTTCTGAAATAGCATGAAGTAAATAGAAGCTTTTTAACAATAATTTGTTGCAAAGATGTAGAGAAAGACATGTGAAGGGAACACATCAGTTTTTTTTAATAAATTTTTTGTGCCGTATGTCATTTCCGAGACATTCGTTGTTAATTGATCGAATTCAATACCTGATCATTCCTTCAAAGCCATCTTGATGTTCAGTTGTTTCTCTCGACAGCATGAAAAGAGTATGGCATGTTAAGGCCATATAAATAACGTCTAGCTGTATACATTTGACTATCTCTATTCTCTGTTATCGATACTAACGAAATGTGTACTGTACGTATTTCTGCAAAGGTTTATCTCAAAGTGAAGTACATGGCACTATAAACTATGAACTTTTTTTAAGAACTTGAGGGTAAGATATGTTACCTACAACTTATTAGTGGGTAACGACAGTTACCCACTAATAAACAATAGAGGGGTTGAGGAAGCCATGTGAATATAACACATACTTTTTTTTTTTACTTCTTTTATTATTAAAAAGCGCTGCCTTTATTTTCTCTAACGATCCCTACAATACAAGCGGAAGTGTTATAGTTCACTCAAAATTTGCTATCAGGATTTCTCCGGGAATATTCATTTTGAGATCCTCTGAATTCAAAAAGAGTATCTGAAGAATGTGCGTCTGTGTGTGTGGACAGCAAAACTCAAAAACTGAAGGTGTATAAATACAGGCATTGTATTTAAGCTCAAATTCTTTCAAAGCTACGAAACCATCATTTTCGAGAAAATCCCTTCACACCAAATTATACTTTGATCTTAGGTTTTCACTACTTTTAATTTTCGGAAAACAACCCAAAGTTTAAACCAAATAAAATGTATATCTTAAATTTCCTGTGAACATGTTGAAGTACTCTTCATTCTGAATGTATTTTGTGTAATTTTATACGATTGATAGACCACATGAGATACAAAAAACGTTGCAATCTCAAAATGCAGATCTCGATAAAATATAAATTATGTGAAATACATATATTTTGTACAATTAACACGTTGTTATTGTTTAAATTACGAAGTGCTAAGTAGACATTCATATGTTTCTAGTAGTCATACAAAGAGGGGAATTTTAAAGCGAGCATGTAGCTGTGTACTTTTTATACTTTTTAGGTAGAGAAGGCATGGCTTTCACGTTAACATTCGTAATGGAGATTTCTCTGGAAATAACACATTTTGAGATTCCCTGAACAAAACATTAGGTAAAAAACACAACAGTCGCACCTGCATCAGTGAATAGCAACTTAAAAAAACCAAAAATTGGTTAATGGCAAACATGGTGTTAAGCTCAGGATACGAAACACAACTTTTCAAAAAAAAAAACTCACCCACTCTATACTTTATATGGAAAAAGTTTCATTATTTATTATTTTCTCAAAAGTGACAAAACGATTCTGATTACAATATGATAAGCCCATAACTACAAATTCCAGAGTTATATTATTGCAATTTTATGTTCTACATATCCAGTCATAAAATTAAACACATTAAAAAAAAATGACAAGCAGCGCAAGATTTGAACCTAGAAACTTATCAGTGGAACCAAGGCCTTTTTAACCCTTCGGCCACCGTAACGTTGTTCCGAGAGCTGTTGTCAGTATTCAGTGCCCTGCCACTGGCCACTGTAGTTCTTTCGTGTGCATTGTGAATTCGGCTTTTACGAAGATACCCGAAACTCTTCGATCAGCATAATGAATTTGAGGATGACTCATAATTTTTTTTTTCGATGGCTGTACATAGTGTATAGTGAAGGTATTGTGTTCCACTCAAAAATTCGACACCGAGCTTTTATCGGAAATACATGTTTCGAGACCGCCGGAAAAAGCATTTTAGAAAACGGCCAGTGCGTGCGTGCGTGCGTGTGTGTGTCTCGGTAGTCAGCATAGCTCTAAAACGAAAAGTCCGTTAAATACCAAACTTGGTATTTAAGTTTAGGAATGCAACACAAAGATTTTCAAGAAAACCTCCCATCTCAAACTACCCTTTATTGGGAAACATTTTCTAAAATTTTGATTTTCTCAAAAATGACTAATGATTTTGATCAAAATACCGTATATTGAAGATATTAGTTATTTGCATGAAAAATAAAATGTATATCTTGGATTTACTGGGAACAAACTCAGAAGACCTCTTTATTCTGGATGAATTTTATTGAATTTTGCATAATTGATAAATCGTAAAAGAGAGATAAAAACTTTATACAAAAAAGTGTAGATCTCATTACTCATTACACTCATAATTTAAGGTCCTACGCGTTTTTTTTTTTTTTTTTTTTTTTTTTTTTTTTGTAGCTAACAAGTTTCTAAGATATTCCTTGTTATTTGGTTTCAGCTTTAAAATACCGATATGGGAATTGTTCAACTCCTGGCCATACAAAGGAATTTCAAACACATAGCAACCAGCTTTTAAAAGATTTGACTATCTCTTTAGCCTAGAGTATTCCCTTATTTCCCTTCTACTTAGAAGAAAGCAAGCAATAAGACCATTTCTGCTAATGTTTATCTTGATTAGCATGAGGTAGATAGGAGAATAAGTTTCTAACAATAATTTGTTACAGAAATGTAGAGAAAGTCATGTGAGTGGAACATATCAGATTTTTAAAGATGCGACTATCACTTCTGCCTCCGTATCCCGCACTACCTACAACGAAATGTGTAATGAAATTATTTCTGCAAAACTTTATCTAATTAACACAAAGTGGAGAGAAGAATAGTTTACGAGCCAGCACTCCGATTACATTAAATTTATCCTTACGAACAAAACTTTGTTACCTTAGCGTTGAGCTCGATAAGGGCAATTAAATATTTCGTGACTTCTAAACGTCAAAGTTGAGAGATTTGGAACACCTGAGCAGCAGAAAACTTATGCGGGCTTGATCTTTCCAGACGCGTAACTCCGTTTTAAACCGCGAGCTCTTGTACGAGTAAAAGCGAGCGCCCTCTCGGACGTAAAAACCAGAAAGAAAAAGGCGTGGGAAAGTTAATGAGCTGTCCATGTTCGAAAGAAAAGTTCTTTTAAAATAAACGAGACACTTGATAAAACAGCTGCAGTTGTCGGCTTGGTGAAGAGACTATAGGAGCATTTTAATTGAATTCAATTGCATTTCTTATTTCATATTATTCTGCAGAATACTACGTGAAGTTTTACTTGAAGTTTACTTACGTAACCTGTCCTGTTGCTGATTAGAAAGAAAAATCATTTGTTTATTGAATTTCCAAAATGTTAGTCCTATTTTACAATTGTATAACACGACTATAGTTTTAACTTGATAAGATGCATAGTCCTTACATGTCTATAAACAGTTACAAAGAAATTTTTAAAGTTTGATGTGTTCCATACAAATGGTTTTCTCTACATCTCTGTAACAAACTATTGTTGAAACTCTTATCTTATTTACTTCAAGCTAATCCAGATAAACATTATTCCTTGTAAGTAGAAGGGAAACAAAGGAATTCATCAGGCTAAAGCGATAGTCAAATCTTTTAAAATTTGATTGTCATGTGGATGAAATCCGTTTCTTTGCATTGCAATAAATTATGTGAAAAGTAAGTATTTTAAAGCTGAAACCAAAAATAAAGCATGCCTATCTGAAAAATGATTAACTGAACGAAAAATATGTAATGGCATAAATTGTGTATAGTACGTTTTTGTCCAACTCTTACAGTTTATCACTTATACAAAATTCATCTAGAATAGCAGGTCTTCAGATAATAAATAAGACTATTCCCAGAAAATTCAAGATAATACATTTTATTTGTCACGTAAATATCTTTATATAGGGAATTTTAATTAAAACCGTTACACAGTTTTTATGAAATCAAAATTTTGGCGATGTTTTCCATATAAGGGGTAGTTTGGGGTGGGAGATTTTTCTCAAAACTTTTGTGTCCCATCCTTGGAAGATACTAAACTTAAATACCAAGTTTGGTACTTTACCGACTTTTCGTTTTTGAGTTCTCGTGTTCAAGATACACGCACTCACACGCGCACGCACACACACCCACCTTTTACTAAAAATACGTTTGTTGGATACAGGGGATCCTAAAACGTGTATTTCCGGCGAAATCTCGGTATAGACTTTTTTGCGTGGAGTGTAATACCTTCTCTACCTATATACCATGTACGATACAGAGAAAGTAATTAAAATTTCTCGGCTGCAGAGACTCATGACCATACAATTTACGATAGAATTTCAGTTTGAATTTTTATGTGGAATAAAATACTTCCCCTACCACTGTATGTGAATAGGGTAATATGCAGAAGATGTACACAAAAGAATATAATAGTAGGGAAAGTCATGTTAACATATCACAGTAGATGTTTTTCTCCAGCGCTTAGTAGACAGAATATCCACCACAAAATTCGATATGTAGATTTCATTGGAAATACACATTTGCAGGATCAAAAATAACAAAAATATAAGCTAAACATTTTCATAATTTTTACTCATGACAAATCCACATATTCCACTATATATTATAGTATTCATATTAAATGTGATTCTTTATCAATGTTTACTTTATACACCACAAGGAATGATATAAACAAAGCAAGAAATTGGATAGGTAGAGTCGGACTGAAAAATTCATTGCCCAGGCCGGGATTTGAACAACGGATCTCCTGGTCTCTAGCCGGTTGCTCTACCTCTGAGTTAACATGGCAATATGCCAGTACAGCAATAAATTCCCCGACTGAACCGCATGCTTCGCGTTAAACCACATGTGAGTCAATTGGGGAATTTAATGCTGGCATGCGGTTTACCGGGAAACATACGAATCAGTTAGGGAATTAATGCTGGCATGTGGCTTACCGGAAAACATGCGAATCAGTTTGGGAATTTAATGCTGGCATGTGGCTTACCGGAAAACATGCGAATCAGTTGGGGAATTAATGCTGGCATGTGGCTTACCGGAAAACATGCGAATCAGTTTGGGAATTTAATGCTGGCATGTGGTTTACCGGAAAACATGCGAATCAGTTGGGGAATTAATGCTGGCATGTGGCTTACCGGAAAACATGCGAATCAGTTTGGGAATTTAATGCTGGCATGTGGTTTACCGGAAAACATGCGAATCAGTTGGGGAATTAATGCTGGCATGTGGCTTACCGGAAAACATGCGAATCAGTTTGGGAATTTAATGCTGGCATATGGTTTACCGGGAAACATGCGAATCAGTTGGGGAATTAATGCTGGCATGTGGCTTACCAAGAAACATGAGAGTTAACAGAGGAATTTAATGCTGTGCTGGCATGTTGTCATGGTAGCTTAATGATTAGAGCAACCGACTAGAGACCGGGAGATCCGCAGTTCAAATCCCTACTACGTTATTGAACTTCTCAGTCTGACTCTACCTATCCAATTTGTGTCCTACACATGGCTACTGTGAAGAAACATAAATTAATTAACAAAGCAAAAAGTGATTGTTTATATAAAACGTGGGGAAACTGCCGACTTCACATCGCATCAATGTCGTGCCTGGGAATGCATATTAGAGTATGCGAGAGGGGAGGAGGAAGCTTTACAATTACTTCTTAAAAAGCTCTGCAGTTTTCGTGTAAAGTTTAATATTCTTAAGAGAAAAGCCGTCCCCCCAAATACTCCAGAAAAAGTATGTATGTCTATATGAACAGGACATATGAAAAACAGCACTACTGTCGTAATGCCAAACGCCGCCGGTTTCCGAACACCAGTGTGTACTCTATTTTGGAGCAATCCAGACCTTATCTTCTAAGTGCGACATTCTCATCCATTTGCAAGGGAAAGAAAGCGAAAACATATTGTTTTTCAAAGCGACCTATAATATAGAAAGATTTCATGTTCTCATCCAGCTCTCTCACTGTCTCTCTCTCACTCGTGTTTATTTGTATTATATAAAACATTGTATGCAAACGCACTTCTTGACACTGCTAAAAATCAGAGCTCTCACTTTCGCTTCTGCAATACACTGATGTTATAATAATTGTGATCAAGACTAAGGTGGAGCATCTATGTCTCGCATTCGGAAGATCGAGGGTTCAAATCCACTCTACCAGCCAATCTGACGAACCTTTTCGTAGTTTACCCTAAAAAATCGTAATATTCATAACTTAAATATCATTGATGTCCAATAGTTTTTAGTGTTAATGTAGGTTTAGAGCTTTCATCGATTAAATAAACAATTCGAATGGATCAGCAGGAAATTACAGATTGAATATTCAAAACCTGACGCAAAGTTACACATACAGAATAAATAAAAACACAAATTAAAAAAAATCTGAGGTGATACATTTACATTCTCTATCTATTCTGTAACAAACTATTCTCATAAATGCTTATTATTTTGCCTACTTCATGTTAATCAAGATAAACATCAGTAGAAATTGATATACTAGTTAGTTTCTTAGAAGTGAGAGGAATAACGGAATACACTAGGCTAAAGCTATAGACAAAATTTTTAAACGCTGTCGCTTTGTAAAGCAATTGTAATTCTGTTCGCTTTTCAAAGGTCAGACGTAAAACAAAAGAGAACTGAAAGCAAAAATAATTTTCCGTTTTAAAACAAATTTAAGTAATTTAAAATTGAAACAAGGATATTCGGAAAGGGTTAACGCTACAAAAATGCATATTGTATAAATTGTTTGTTTTAACGAGATGTACATTTTCTGTGTACTAAGTTTTCGCCAATCTCTTACGGTTTACCACTTATACAAAATCGCCCGGGATGAAGTGGCCTTTAAAAGACTGTTCATAGAAAATTCAAGTTGTACATTTTATTTGCAATATAATATATTTAATTTATGTTATTTTAATCAAACTCGTTAAGACCATTTTTGAGAAATGAAGAATTTCGAAAACATTTCCATGTAAAGGGCAGTTGGGGTTGGGGGATTTTTCTGAGAATCTTTGTGTCGTATCTTTCTAGCATACTTAATTACCAAGTGTGGTATTCAACGACTTTTTGAGTTATGCTATCCACACACACACACACACACACACACACACACATACACACACACTACTTTTTTCGAAAAATTATTTTCTTGGATTCAGGAATCCTCAAAAATGTATTTCTGGTGAAATCTCCTATCGAATTTGTGTTGGAATACAATACCTTCTTTATCTACTACATGCATTGTACATACACGCTAGATAACGTAATAGATCGTACAGGTAAGATGACTCTAAAACTAAGATCTTTAATGTACAAAGAATAAGCAACAATTCCACGAATTTATAGCTCGATAGCAACAAAAATTGGGGTGAATGGTGAATCAGTTTGCGGAGTGGATGTTTAAGTAAAATAAAACAAATACGACCCTCCAAAATGTAACTAAATGTATCCCCAATAATGTAAAGAAACTTAAAACATTGGTAATGTTGCTGAATGAGGGTCTGTTTACTGTAGGGCAGGCAACCTTTGCATCAGAAAATTGCTGAAACGCGCGGTCATCTGCCTTATAGAACTATAAAGTTGGTATTGGGAAAAGGAGGGAAGGCAGCCATAGGATAGTAGGGAAACGCTGAAATATGCAATGAACAATGTGGGAAAGGAAGGATGCTGTATTTATTTGATAATAGCTTTGTGTATTCAATTTCTCGATTTAACCCAAGTTATCGGTTGACCAAATATATTAAGTGCGCCACAACTGAAGTGTGACGGTGACGGCGGTATCTTCAAGTTCTGATGAAATCACCTTTAGCTAGTTCATGTACCACATAACCTCAAATAACCAACATCTGCAGTAGGTGGATCAACCTAAAACGGTATACTATTCTGGTCTTGCCTCTTCTCCGCCATTTTCAGCTTCCAAAAATGAATATTGCTTGTGCTTGTTAATTTTAAACAATTGGGATAGCAAAGCTATATTTTATACGTGAAATAAGTACGCTTTTATTTATTTTAAAAGATACGAGCAAGTAAATGATATTACCTAAAAATATACACTTAAATTTCACTGTTATTTTGCGTTATTGATTCCATAACCTGGCACATTCCCTTAACATTGAATGGAGAAAAAACACTACTACGGTCATCTAGCGGCAAGTAATAACTTTGTTTTGAACCATATGAGCATGAAAACGATAGTTAATACATATTTGAATTTCACTGCTATCTTGCGTCATTGACTCCATAACCTGGTGAGTTCCCTTAGAATTAGAGGAACACTACTGCCATTTAGTGACACATAATTAATAGTGCTACCACTGTCATCTAGCGGCTATTAACCTGCTGCATTCCTCCTCATTTCTCCAGGATTTTTTCAGTCTCTAAAGTTGATATGGATTAGCGACGTTGCGCAGTAAACACACCCTCATTCAACATTACTCATTGTTTTTCTTTTCAGTTATCATTATTATAACTTCATGGATGCCTTTAGTACAGGGGCGACTAGGCAACTATCTTCAACAAGTTCCTCAAGCAGATGATTCAGAAAGAAACAAATGCTTCTACAGTAACCGTCTCGATATGTCCATGGAGTAAAAGTGATATTAATTATCAATAAAAAAAGTGTGTTTTCTCCACCATATTTACACTAATGTAATAAACATTTGCGATCCACCGTGTATTTTCTCAAAACAAGACTTTGAAATCTGGGTTCTTTTGCAGTATTCCCCCTCAATTAGGTCCTTTGCTGTGATGCTCTTTCAGAAAGGGGTTCGTTATGACGAAGGCGATGTATTTTTTAAGAACTGCGAGAGACTCCTGTTGAATTTAAAAGAAGTGGAATTCTACACCAATCTGCAGAACACGCTGAGAGAAACTCGAGTGGGGTTTTGCGTCTCCAAGACAACGCCCCTGTCTGTAGCTGTTTTGTGGCTTCAAGAAGATCGCTCAGCCATCCCCTTCACTATTACCTGCTATTCATCCTGAAGACAGATCATCCGGTGACAGTTAAACAACGCGGAATGCAGCACATCGTTCCAGAGGTTTACATTTAAACTCCATATATGTAAATATTTTTTAATATTAGAATCAAAGTAAAGAAACATCTTCAGACAGGAACCAACTTATTATTTTCTCTAGCACGTATGTACAATGTACATAGTAGATAGAGAAGGTATTGTATTCCCACAAATTATTCGATATCAAGATTTCACCGGAAATATATGTTTTGAGGACTCCTAAATTAAAAAAGTGTTAAAGAGCATGTGCTTCTTTTTACTTCATGTTAATTGAGAAAAAAATCAGCCGAAATAGTTTTATTACTTGCTTCCATGCAAGTAGAAGGGAAATAAGGGAGTAACATAGGCTAAAGTATTAGTCAAAAGCTGATTACTATGTGGCTGAAGTCCCTTTATTTCTATGGACAGGAGTTGACAAATTCCCGTATGAGAAAAGTATAAGTTTTTTAAAGCTGAAACCAATAACAAGAAATATCTAAAAAACGATCCTCTCCACAAAAAAATGTACACAACATAAATTTGCGTTTAAACGAGCTCTACACTCTCTGTTATGTAAGTTTTTTCTCTATCGCTTACGGTTTGACAGTTATATTTACAAAATTTCGTAAAATTCGTTCAGAATAAAGTAGTCTTCAGAGGTTATTTCCAGAAAATTCAAGATATACATTTTATTTGTCAGTTAAATATCTTAAATATACGACATTGTAGCCGTTAAAGCCAATTTTGAGAAAACAAAATTTTCGAAAATTCTTCTATGTAAAGGGTATTTTGGTGTGGGGGGATTGTCTTGAAAATCTTCGTGTTACGTCCTTGGAAGATACTGAATTTAAATGACAATTTTGGTATTTAATAAGACTTTTCGTTTTTGAGCTATGCTGTCCACAGTCATGCACACATGCACGGACCTTTTTCCATAAAAAGCTACTTTTATGGATTCAGGAGAACCCAAAATATGTATTTTCGGTGAAGTCTCGGTATCGAATTTTTGGGTGCATTAAAATACCTTCTCTATACACTATGTACATAGTACGTGTAGAGAAAGTAAAACGTATTTTTAGAAAAAAAATATCAGTGTGTCAGTGCGTGTGTATATCTGTGGACAGTGTAATACAAAATATGATGTGTTCCATTCACATTACTTTCTCTACATCTCTGCAACAAATTATTGTTAAAAAGTTTATTCTTCTATTTACTTCATGGTAATCGAGAAAAATTAACAGAAATAGTCTTATTACTTGCTTCCTTGTAAGCAGAAGCGAAATAAGGGAGTACCATAAGTTAAAGTGGTAGTCAAAAGTTGGTTGCATTGTGACTGACGTTCCTTTAATTCCATGGACAGGAGTTGACAAATTCCTGTGTGAGAAAAGTATAAGTTTTTTAAATCTAAAATCAATAACAAGGAATATTTCAAAAACGATCAACTCCACGAAAAAATGTTTATATAACATAAATTCAGTGTTTTAAAGTGCTCTACATTTTTTGTGTGGTAAGATTTTGTCCATCACTTTCGGTTTAGAAGATATGCAAAATTCCATAAAACTCACCCAGAATAAAGTAGTCTTCAGAAGCTATTCCCAGAAAATTCAAGAAATACATTTTATATGTGAGGTAAATACCTATAATATACCATGTTTTAATCGAAAACGTTAGTCATTTTTTAGAAAATCAAAATTTTCGAAAAAAAGTTCTGTGTAAGGGGTAGTTAGGGGTGGGGAGATGATCTTGAAAATCTTCATGTCCCATCTTTGGAAGATACTTTGGTATTTAACAGTCCTTTTCATTTTTGAGCTATGCTGTCCACAGACACACACACGCGGACCTTTTTCTGAAAATGCTTTTTTTGGATTCGGGGACCCTAAAACATGTGTTTCCGGTGAAGTCTCGGTATCGAATTTTTGGGTGGAATATAATACTTCCTCTATACACTATGTACACAGTACGTATAAAGAAAGTAAAAACGAGAAGTCCGTTAAAAACCATACTTAGTGTTTAGGTTTAGTATCTTCCAAGGATGCGATACGAAGATTTTCAGGATATTCCACCATCCCAAACTACCTTTTAAATGGAAAATTTTCGAAAATATTGAATTTCTCATAATTGGCTCTAACGATTTTGATTAAATATATTAAAGATATTTACGTGGTATATCTTGAATTTTATGGAAATATCCTCTTCATTCTGGATAAATTTTGCATAACAGATAAACCGAAAGAGGTAGACAAAAAGATATTACTCATACACATTACATCCTATACATTTTTGTTGTGGAGCTAACCGTTTCCAGATTTTCCTTATTATTGCTCTCAACTTTAAAATGCGTATGTTCTTCTCAAATATGAATCAACCGTGCTTCTGCTGTTTTATTCCTGTCCAAATAAAGGGAACGGAATTCAATGAAAATCGCATAGCGACAGCTTTTATAGCATTAGGCTATCGTTTTATCCTAGTGCATTCTTTTATTTTCCTTCCTTTTACATGGAAGCAAGTAATAAAACCAGTCTGTTAATGCTTATGTCGATTAGATGAAGTAGATAGAAGAATAACCTGTTGGAAGAAGTTTGCAGAATATGTCAAGAAAGTTATGTGAATGGAACACAGACTTCTTTAATAATAATATCATTACTATTATTACTGAACTTATTAATGGTGTTCCTAATTTCAAACTCATGGCTGCATTTCACCATGAATTATCGTTTTAGATTTATTCCTTCGCTAGATTTTGTAAAACTTCCAGAAAATGAACGAGCTGCAATTGAAAAATTCAAAATTTTGAGTAGCTGTTTGTAATAAATTAACATCCATCATTCATAATTACCATTGTTTCATCTGTTAATTTTGATTTCATCTGTTTATTTCTGTCTTCTCGTAAGTTTGAGGCATGCTCTTATATCCTCCGTTTAGATTTGTAGCATCCATCTTCCATTTAATAGCATTTAAATTTATAATAGAACCAATTTGCGTTTAAGAGAGAATAAATAGAATGTTACGCCACGGCTGGTAGCAGTCTAGGATTTACGATAGGAACCATCTCTCTCTCTCTCCCTAACCCTTTTATTAAGTATCTGTTTATTTTTGAGTCATGCAGTTCAGTCACACGACTATATGAAGTCCATCCTTAGAATATGGCGGGGAAACTGGATGGTACACGAACATTTTCAGGAAAACCTCCCCACGCGCAAGTAGCTTTTACATGAACATATTTAGAACATTTTGATTTTCTCAAAATGGAGATGTTGAAAAGCATTCATACAAACATTTTAGAAAATATAGCGGATGACCCGCAGAAAACCCACCTAAGTTTGGTATTTAATCACATGACAAAATATTCTTATTTTCTATTTTTTTTTAAACTGCTACTTAATAAAATACGACGTTGGTATTCCTACAATTAAAGTGTGTAGGTTTAGATCGAATACAATGAATCAACTTAGCGACAATATGCTTGTATTACCTATAGCCGTCCTTGATACGAGTATTTCGAGTTGGATGTATGTTTCTGTCTCCTAACTTTAAAACGTTGACGAGGTTGTGAATATTGTGTTGAGTAGCATTAAATTTGTTGTTAAAATGTAAATGAAGCGATTCACATGCATTGGTTTTATAAAGAGTTCAGCTGCTGTAGGCAACGAACGAATCCATTTGGGTACAAATATATTTCCATTTACCTACGTATGGTGAACAAAACTGAGGAAAAACTAAATGTAATATACACTTACTCAACATTTAAGTGCCCTGGTAAAATGCATTAACATGCATGTTTTGGGAAATGAATCCAATAAAAAATGTTAACAATTTCTCGACTTGAACCACCTTATATTTTACTTTGATCTCAACTAAATTTGAAGTCTATGCCGAATTTTCTTCGACTCCCATTTCTACAGAACGATCAGCAATTCAAATACTAATTTCCAGTTTTAATAGAAGTGGTAAAGATGAAGTTTATGTTAAATGATGTTCTCCATTCACCTGAGTTTCTCTATATCTCTGTAACAAATTATTGTTAACAATATTGTTCTTTTATCTATTTAATGCCAAAACATTAGCAGAAACGGTCTTATTACTTAGTTCCATTGTAAGTAGAAAGGAAATAAGGGAATACACTAGGCTAAACTGAGTCAAATTTTTTAAAATGTGGTTGCTATGGGATTGAAATCCGTTTCTTTGCGTGGCCAAGCGTTGACACATTCCTGTATGAGTATTTAAAAACTGAAACAATAACAAGGAATATCTCGAAAACGGCCAACTCCACGAAAAAAATGTATATGACATAAATTGTGTTTTATTGTGATCTACATTTTTTGTGTTTTTAAGTTTTCTGTCTATCTCTTACGATTTACCAGTTATGCAACATTCAATAAAAGTCATCCAGAATAATGAGGTCTTTATAGGCTATTCCCAGTGAATTCAAGGTATACATTTTATTCGGCATATACATGTCTTAAATATAAGAGATTTTTATCAAAATCGTTAAGAGCCATTTTTGGAAAAATCAAAATGTTCCAAATTTTTTCCATGTAAAGGGCAGTTTGGGCTGGGGGAATTTTCTTGAAAATCTTCGTGTCGCATCCTTGGAACGGTATTTTCGTTTTTTAGCTATGCTATCCAGACACACACACACACACACACCCACACACACACACACACTCTCACACGCGCAAATACAGACCTTTTTCTAAAAATGCCTTTTATTTTATTCAGGAGTACCTAAAACATGTATCTGCGGTGAAATCTCGGTATCGAATTCTTGGGTGCAATACTATACCTTCTCTATACACTATGTACGAATAGCGAAGGTAGAAATTAAACTAAAACAGAAGTTTAAGTAATAAGTTAGAAATTAGTTCATATCAACAGCCAACGAGTTTTTTCTAAGGACAGTTTCTGCAGAATTAAAAATCTCAAAGAGTTCCATTCACATGCCTTTCTCTTTCTGTACTGCAAATAAACTATTCTTACAAAATATTATTTTACCTGCATCATGCTAATCGAGATAAACGTTAGTAGAAATGATCTTATTACTTGCTTCCTTGTAAATACTCGTAGAAAGGAAATGGAGGGATACAACAAGCTAAAGCGACAGTCAAACTTTTAAAAGCTGTCGTTGGCGATTGACATTGAAATTCGGTTCTCGTTCCATGACCTGGAGAAAAACAAAATGAGATATGAAACGGACGAGGACTTCCAGTTTGAGTAAAGTTTAAGGATATTAAAACTGAACCCAATAACAGATATCTATGAAATTATTAGCTCTATAAAAATGAATATGATATAAATTACGTGTTTAAACGAGATCTACATTTTGTGTAGTGCATTTTTGTCTATTTTTTGAGTTATATAATTCATTCTTGAATGAAGAAGACTTCAGGAGCTTATTCCCACGAAAATCAGGGCATACATTTTATTTGCTATGTAAATATCTCTAAATAATGCATTTTAATCAAAATCGTTACAATAATTTTTGGAGAAAGTCGAAAATTTCTAAAAAAAAAAAGTTCCACGTATAGGTGGGGGGATTTTTTTAAATGTTCGTGTTGCAATCTTGGAGGATACTAAGTCTAACCGTCTTTTCATAGGCACATGCGGACATTTTTATAAAAATGTTTTTTCTGGAATACCAGTCCTCAAAGACGTATTTCCGTTGAAATCTCCGTAGCCAATTTTTGGGTGGAGTACAATACTTCTATATTTACTATATACTTGGTACATACGTGCTAGAGAAAGTAAAAGTTATGCTAGATAACAGGAGCATTGTAGTAGCTCTAAAATGGCGTAGAACTCGATGCAAGGGGGAACAGCTAAATGTCAATTCCCTATGAATGTCCAAAGGTTCTAATAACCATCAGAAATTTTGACTTTTTAAAGTCAAAATTTCACTTCCAGTGTCCCTCAACAGCTTATACTGAAGTTTGATGACTCAGCTTCGCAACTCTTTTCGGTATCTTTAAGGTAAGATTAAAAATAACACCATTTTTTGATTAGATAGCGCAGAAAGAACTAATGTGTGATGCCCATGTTAATCCTCCTACTGTGAAGAAAAAAGCTCATGTTGATGTAGGTCTAAAAATAATTAACATCTTTATTTATACAAAGTATAATAACCTACTAGAAATAGAAAAGGGTCAGAATAATAAATACATGCATATTCGCGCCTCAGAGTTTGTTCTTGGCAAGAACGTGTAACGATACCAAAGCGTTTCTCCTTGTTTATCATCAGCAAAACTGTCCTAGCTTTCAGGCAAAGGGGCTTAGTGCAGTTGTCTACACAAAAGACTGCTTATGATTGGAACAGTTTACAGGTTGCTCTTGAATGTGGGACATACGCATTTTGCTTTAACCACAGGTATATTGTACTTACTAACCTAATAATTTTCTAATTATCTTAGCAGTCAACTCACAACAAATGACTGTAATATCAACAAGAACTTGGTGTGAAATGCACATTTTGTTCAATAAGTATTGCGAGCTAAAGACAAAAATAAATAAATAAATTAAAAAAATAATAAATCATTTCCCCACCCCCTAGTTTAACGTTCTTTAACCTGGTTGGTCATATCGGACAATGAATGAAATTGGTGAAATGATGCTCAAATGATCTCGGGGTCCATGGAGCTTAAAGTTACTCGACATTCGCCTTCTCAGGATAAGGGAAAACCTCCCCCAAAAAACACCTTGTCCGGGCAACTCACCCTAAGCGAGATTCGAACTCACGACCTTTTGAATGTGAGACACACACCTTACCACCACACTACCCAGGCGGGCAAATCAATTTTTTGGCTCATTGCAGAAAGGTTTTAATTTGGTTTAATTATTCTTGCCACTACTGTCTGTCAGCTCCTTGCCTTCATCCTCAAAAACATTAACGTTAACTTGCCTCTAAAGGTAGTATTAATGGGCATGTATCCCAGCTTATTTTCCCAATCACTTCCTGCCTTTGCCCTTAATGATGAAATTTCATGTTGGAAGATGAACAGCAATAAACAATTAAGTAAAGATAAGGGTAATGGATTTTTTTTCGGGCGTAAAGATTCTTATTTGACTTCCTTCAGAAGGGAAGTAAAGTTCTTGGTGCCATGTAATGTTTATTTGCATATAAAAGAACCCCATATTTTGAAAAAAGGTCCCTGGACTAAATTCTCCATGTTTTAAGCCGGCAAGGCATGATCTCGTCCTATAGTGGCATCTATGGGCGATAAGTTGATCTCTCGTCAAACGAACTCGAGAACTAGAAATTCTCTGATCAAGAAACCACTGTAAAGGTGGCCCTATATATGCTGACATGGTGTGATAGAACTTGAATGACATTTACAGCTGATACTTTCATTTGGTGATTTCAAATGAATAGTTTTAACAATATATAAAGCTCTACGAGTTCATTTAAAATCTCCTGAGTACAGTACTGTAATGTACTTTTGACTTTAATTCTTTTTATCATATTTTTATTGCATAAAATATTTTACGCGCTATAATCTTTAACCAATTAATAATTTATAATTTACAAATACCTTTAGGAAGAATATTGAAACTTACATTTAAGTTCTGCACTATGAAAACATTTCCACCACGCCAAACGATCCTACACATGGAAAATATTTTGTTATTTTTTGCTTTATATGTTTAAGAATTTAATGGCAAATAAAATAGAGCTATATGTTGAACTTTCTGTGAATAAGCTGTGTAGTACTCTTCATTCTGAATGAATTGTTCATATTATGTATAACTCGTAAACAACGAGAATTAGTTGTTGCTAGAACTGAAGTTTTGAAAAATGCCTCTTTTTGAAGTGCTCACAATTCACTGGTTATTGAGATGCAATAGAAATAGTATGGCATTTTAAATCCAGCATATAGCGATCCTATCCACTGTTTAATGATCTGACTTTCGCTGCATCTCTTGTACGCACCACGAAATGTGTAATTAAGAATTTCTGTAAACGTTCATCTTGATTAACATGCAATATGTGTAGACTGAAAAAAAGGCTGATGTGTTCCATTCACATGACTTTCTCTACATGTTTTGCAAAGAACATTTCCTTAACAAAAGATTCTTCTTAAAATTACATAATGTTAATCGAAGTAAACCTTAGAGAAATGGTATTATTACTTGCTTCCTTGTGAGTAGAAGGGAAATAAGGAAATACAATAACTTTTAAAAGCTGTCACAATGCGATTGTCATTAAAATTCGGTTCTCTTTCATAGCCAGGAGTAAAACAGAAGTAAAATGAAACGAAGATGACTTCCCGTATGAGAAAAGTACAAGTAGTTTAAAACTGAAACAAATAACGGTAAACGGTTAGCTACAAAAAAGTATATATAAGCCAATCTGTATGATTTAACGGGATCTTCATTTTTTGTGCAGTAATTTTCTCTCTATCGCTTACTGTTAAACAGTTTTACAAGGTCTTCACAGTTATTCCCAGAAAATTCAAGATATGCATTTCGTTTATAATGAGAATATTTTAAACGCTTGGTCATTTTAATCTAAATCGTTATAGCAATTTCGAAAAATGTCAAAAAAAAGGGGTGTGTTATTTATGGACGCTCTTTAACTGCTGTGTTTCTCAGCGTCGCATTCTAAATTGGGTGTGAAAGACCGCTTAATTTTGCTCAGAGGCCCCTCTATCAGGCTTGAGGTTCTTTTACGTGCCGTAAATCTACGACACGGGACCAACGGCTTTACTTCCCTTCCGAAGGAAGCCATGCTAAGGATTTTTACACCCGAAAAGATCCATCGTCCTCCGCCGGGTTTGAACCCGCGACCGTGGTTATATGAAGTTAGCATGGTAGCCATTACACCACGGATGGCGACTGAGAAGTGTTCCATGTAATGTGTAGTTTGACATGGGAGGATTGTGCTGAAAATCTTCGTGTCGCATTGAATGTTTCAGTCTGACTGTACCTTTCAAAATGTTTATCTCGATTTGCATGAAGTAGATAGGATAATAAACTTTAGTTAGAATAGTTTGTTGCAAAATGGGCAGAAAAAATCATGTCAATGTAGCATATGAGATTTTTACTATTTGTTGTACTGAATTACCCTTAGAAGTTTGGAATAACAATATCCCCCTCCCATTGAACTACGTGCATTTGTATTTTAAAAATAAAATATAATGTACTAATGTCTTTATTATTTGTTAAGAATAATTATTGTTGTAACATAAACAGGTAAATTAACCCTTAGTTGCCTACACTAGTATACTACATATGCCGTTTAAAACTGGAGTTCTAGTAAAAATATTTGGGAATAAACCTATAAAATTATTAATATAAAACAGTAGAGAAAATAGAAATGAAAATAGATGCAGATCCTTTATTAATATTTTTCTTCGCAATTAAAAGTTTAAATTCTCCTAAACCAGTTTTCAAAATGCTGCCATTGCTCAACTTGCCATGAATGTTAGGTGATAGGTAATGGCCAAATGTTGCAAGTTCAAATCCCAGTGATTGTGGTAAATGACGAGGAGAGCCCAAGTAAAATAATCGGTGTGAGGCTTGGAAGTTAATGGAGTTACATTTGGCTGTAGTTATGTCGGTTTTGTCTTTTGTTGATTTAAAAAAATCACTGCAATTTTGGGGCAAAAAAATGTATATACTTTTATAATATAAAACAGTCTTGATTATTTGTTTATGGTTGAAGTTTAGTATAACATGAAATTAGTCCTAGAGTACAACCTCATTTGTATAGTTATGCTTATATCAAGGGGAACTTAATAGGTAACGACAGGCAACAAAGGGTTAATACCAAATTCTAAAATCATAAAATACTTTCATTTAAGCCTTATTATATTGCGGAAAGCTAAATCCTTTTAAAATTAGGAATTGCTTCATATGTACTTTCATTTAAGCCCTGTTATATTCCCGAAAGCATATTAGGAATTGTTACATGTATAGCAATGGACAAATGGACGTTAAACAGGTGCTCCAGAGTGGTTTATACAGGTATTCCGGAGTGATATATAGACAAAGTAGCCCTATAGCACTGCAAAGGTCCACACTGCCAGCTGCCACATCGATGTGAATCTAGAACAGTTAGAAACATATGTGACAGAAAACCGAAACGTCTCTGACAGCAAACCAGAGGTGCAGATGATCATTTTGGGTCTCGTTAGCTCACATGAGGTGGAGCATGTGCGATTACAAGCATCAGTTAGCTGTGAGAGTCTCCCTATCACGCTATGCGGGGCAGATAACGTATTGTTCTCCAGGGCCATTACCTGGAATTGATTTCCGTTCTGGAGTGCTGGAGAGAGGGGAGCGGACACTCCGCAAAGAGGGAAATTATTTTTTACGGCACATGCATCCGCGGGGAAATCAATATACGACCTGCTGCTTACTCGTGCGAAGTAAGATGTTGAGCCCTTGATACGTGTAAAGTCTTAACTTGCAACAACAGCTGCTGTTTCAGAGAATCATCCCAGAGCCAAACCATACCATACTTTGTTTCCTGTTTCATGTTTCTTAGACAGAATTTTGATAAATGAAACGAAAATTGCCTTGTTTATATTTACCCGATTGTCAGCACGATATAGATAAAAAGTAATTGATACAAATTGGTTATACAGAAGCTATTTTTTCGCCGATAAAGTGTTCTGGTCATTATGTCATGAGAAAAGTTGAACTTACCGCTTTCAACGCAGGAAACCTAACCTAACTCCATCTTCTGCCTAATTTACTCCTCTACGAGAGTCATTTGATCGAGACAATAAATAATGAATACTGATAGAAACATCTTGTTTATCCCAGTTTCTGAAAGTATTCTTCCTGGCAGCGTTCCATCCTCTGGAACCAATTTCGGAAACATCAATGACAGCCATTTCTGGCGTTGCAGATAACTCCTCTTCGTATGCTCAAAAGCTTCTTCAAGGCTAAAACAAGTGGTGACCTAGGAGCGTGGGGAACAGAAGCAAATCACATCGCGACTATAGGGTCAACAGTTTTGCCTCAGCTCCTGGTTCATTGTTATATTAGTGGTGTGAACTGCTGCATAGTCATTATGCAGCAACATGCCCCTTAGTGTCCTTAGGACGCTTTTCTAGGACTTTTCAAAACACTTTCGGAGGACAAACTTCTATGTAGCATTTTGCAGAAACAATTTTCTGATTTTCGAGCACTTGCCGAATGACTACTTGCGATGGAGAAAGAAGTAACTATATTCTTCCCGGCACTTCTTGCTCTCTTGGTCATCTGGAACACCCAAGTGGAGGAATGACGTTTTGTTTCTGGGTCCATGTCTCGTCACCCATAACAATATCTGAAATATGGCGAGACTTCCCACAGTTAAATCTTTGAAGTATTTCTTGACACGATTCCACCCTATTTTTTTGTGTGTCGTTTTTGGTACACGAAGGTGTTTATGAAGGATTGTTGAAATAATCGGCGAATTAATCGCTAATGCCAGCTCTGACTTTTCGTTTGCGAGTAATTTCATACACATGCGCAAGAATTACTTTCTAAAATTGATTTTTGCTTCCTCTAGTACGTACGAACAATCTATATTGTAGTATATAGTAGATAGACAAAAATTTCGACACCGAGATTTCATCGGAAATATGAGTTTTGAGGACCCTGAATAAAAAATAGAAAAAGATACGTGCGAATCTCCCTTCCTCCCCCTGTGTGTGTGTGTAGACATCTCGAAAACCAAAATTCGTTTAACTACCAAACTTGATATTTAAGTTTTATATCTTCCAAGGGTGCAGAAAATCCCCCCACCCAAATCTACGCTGTACATGAAACATTTTTCGAAATTTTCCATTTTATAAACAGTGGCTAATGATTTTGATTAAAATATAGCATACTTAAGATGTTTAAATTGCAAATAAAATGTATATCCTGAATTTCTTGAGAACTGCTTTTGAATATTGATAAGCCGAAACAGATTGACAAAAACTTGCCCCACAAAAAATTAGATTTTCTTAAAACACACTGTCATGTAGTTTTTTTTTTTTTTTTTTTTTGCTTTTTTTTTTCAGAGATACTCATTATTGCTTTCAAATTTAAAATACTTCAGACCTTTCTCAAACAGAAAATCATAATCGCTTCATATTTATTTTGTTTTACTCCTGACCATGGAAATAGAAGCGAATTTCAATAACAATCGCATAGCGACAGTTTTTAAAATATTCGAACATTGCTTTAGCCTAGTGCATTCCCTTTTTTTTTTTTCCTTCTACTTATAAGAAGCTAAGTAAAACTATTTCTGGTAATGTTTATTTTTATTAGTTTTATATATAAAAGCATGATCTGTTGTAAGAATAATCGTTTGAGAATAGAGAAAGTCACGTGATTGGAGCTCACTATCTTTTCATTTAGGGGATCTCAAAACGCATATTGTAGGTGTAATGCAACATTTTCTCTACCTATTACGAGGCTTGTCCAGAAAGTAAGTACAATTTCGTTATACCGTCATCACAACGCCAATGTTGTAGTTCTGCGCATGCACTCTCTCTGGTTCATTGCCTTTCCATTGACGACATTACGGTCGAATTGTGTTGGGTTTACAATTGTTAGTGGTCGTTCAAAATATACAATTTCTGATCCCGCTGACTGTGAAGTGGGTTTTTGAACGCAAGGGATGTTAAGCCACCTCAGATGCATCAACTTGTATGGATTTTCGGTAAAAATGTAATGACAGATGGAATAGTGATAAAATGGGTTAGGCAATTCAATGATAGACAATCCAATGTTCATGCCGAAACACGAAGTAGACGGCCTTCTGTTATCAACTGATGGTTTGGTTGAACAAGTGAATGATGCAATTCGCGAAAAAGACGGTTCACAATAAGAATGCTTTGTGATGTGTTTCCACAAATATAAAAAATCCGGTGTGTCATTCATATGCATTTCTTTAGCTGTTTCTCATGCAAATATTCTTACAAAAGATTGTTATTTTATTTACATCATGCTAATCGACATAAACATTAGCAGAATTGCTTCCTTGTAAGTAAAAGGGAAATAAGGGAACACCCTAAACTAAAGCGATAGTCAAATGTTTAAAAGCTGTCGCTTTGCGATTAACATTGAAATTCGCTTCTTAGCATGGCCAGGAATAAAAAATAAACATCGACAACTTCTTTTCTGAGCAAAGTACAAGTATTTTATAATTGAAACCAATAACAAGGAATATTTCGGAAACGGTTAGCTCTACAACAAAGATATAAAGGACATAAATTGTGTGTATTGACAACATCTACTTTTTTGTGTAGGAATTTTTGCCTATCCTTTCCGGTTTACCAGTACAACAAAAGTCATCCAGAATGAAGACATTTTCAGAAGCTATCCCAGGAAATTTAAGATATACATTAAATTTGTTTTATGTATGTCTTTAATATATAGCATTTCAATCAAAATCGTTGGTGCTGTTTTTGATAAAATCAAACATTTAGTAAATGTTTCCATATAAAGGGTAGTTTGGAGTGGAGGATTTTTTTTAAAAATTCGTGTCGCATTTGGGAGATACTAAATTATATACTTATATACCGTTTTTGACTTATGTTTCCACAGACGCATATGCCTTTTTCTAAAAATGTGTTGTTGTTTTTTTGTTTGGATTCAGAGGGTGCCAAAACTTATATTTCCGGTATCGAATTTTTTGGTAGAATACAATACCTTCTCTATCTACTATGTACATTGTACGTATGCGTTAGAGAAAGTAATGGCAATAAGCAGTGGCTGTCTTAACTGGTGACAGCTTTCTTTGAAGAAGGCATATAAAAGTTGATTCCCCGCTACGACTGAACAATAATGGCAACCATGTCGAAAATAGATTTAAGCAATACTGTTTGATATACAAATTAAAGTTGTTTGGAAAGCAACTATTTTGTGCCTTTTTTCTCCGAACTATGCCTTTTTACTTTCTGGATATGCCTCGTGTGTTTTAGTTCGTGGATGAATGGTAGAGAAAACCACGCGAATGTAACACATTAATTTTTTTCAGCACTGTATACATTCACTGCTTCGTCTCCGAAACCTTTTGTAGTCCTGTGAATTGTGTGGCTGAAACGGTGATTTAAATTCATAAAAATGATCAATATGAAATTCTAGTCCGTTTAAATGCATTCTTTTGAAGCTTTGTTCGCTCTGAAAAGCAGAAAAGTTGATATCTACATTGAGCTCCCAACAAAAGACAATCGATATATTGCTAAATCTTGGAGTGTAACTTTTGTGTACAAAGACTGCAGTTGCCAGCCTTTAGCGAGCCAGATGATAATACCGCTAAGCTTACAGAAACATCAAAGAATCGAGATTAATATCCGGAATTGCGGTGGGGAGTTTAAGCACCTCTCTCCGGAAAAAAGGACACTGAGACCCTACAAGTGTTCCGCAATTACTGACGTAACATGAAAAGGTTGAAACACAGCGCCACCTAATGAGTTAGGGGGAGAAAGTCTCCCAAGACAATCTAACTCACTGTGCGTCGCCTCGAAACCTTTTCAGAGTTGAAGAGCTTTAAATTCAGAGTCCACCCTATGGCATGGTGCACGAGAGTTCTCTATGAGTTTAAAGGAAATAAAACGCCTAATGTTTGTACGAAAACGCCTTAAAATTTTCCTTGAGGCTGATTTCTTACATCTCTACAACAAAAAATCTTATGCTCCTTTCACATGATTTTCTCTATCTGTTCTGCAAACGAACTATTCTTACAAAAGATTATTCTTCTATTTACTTCATGCTATTCGAGAATGCTCTTATTACTTGTTCCTTCTAAACATGAAAACATCTATTTGTGAAAAGTATAAGTATTTTAAAATTTAAACAAATGTCAAGAAATATCTCGCAAATGTTAGCTGCACAACAAAAATCTATAGCACATAAATGTGTGTTTTGATGAGATGTGCATTTTTTTGTAGTAAGTTTTTATATACAATGGTGTGCAAAACTTTAGAACTAGGTGGTTAAACTAATATAACGTGTGAACTACTAGATGGAATGAATGAAATTTGGGGAGCAAATTACTACCGGTATCTCACAGGTACACAGAAAGCTGCACGTGACATGACGCGCGACTATAAATCCCGCAACACGGGGCTGTTGAAGAGACAAGACAAGACGCGTGTCAATGAAAGGGCCGTTACAACATGGACCTCAGGCAACATTTGCATGACTTCACGCAGGGAAGAATCATCAGGAAACTGGAAGGACGAAGTGTGACAGTGTTGCCCCCAGGAGTTTGGTAATGCTTACAGCATTGTTTCACGTGCATGGCGAACCATCCTAACCACAGCAAGGAGGAGATTTGTAGGCCACGGTCAACTACAGCAGCAGATGACCGCTACATTGTGCAACACGCCGGTACCGAGAATCGAACCTGGGTCTCCTGCTTGGTAAAATACCGCTATTATTATATACATGTGTCTGTGACAGCAACTAGTGGAAACGTAAGTTAAGCCATTTAAGATAGGATAAAATGCAATGTAGCTATGATAAGTCAATTATAACAGAATAAAAACAAAAAAGAAGAAGAAAAAGTTTGAAAATAGAGTAACAAATAGTGTAAACTATTTGGGGGATTTGATAATACTAAATAGTAAATATTTAATTGTATTTGGATACATTCGGTTTTTCATTAAAGTAGTGCATATGTGAAAGTTGAAAATGTCACAGTATGTAATATATAAATTATTGAAATATATGTTGTTATGTGTAATAATAGTGATCTTTTTGCTATTCAAAATTCTAAGTTGGATAGTTATTTAATTAATAACTTTTGTTGTCTAATTTCATTGCTCTAATAAAATGAGTCACGTGATGCATTTTTAAAATATTCAGATTAAAAGTTCAAGTTTTACAGTAAATAATTTACAAATAAATCAAACACTCGCGTTTTATACTAACGCTAATTATTATAGAAAAGTTATTACACACTCTACTCTTCAGAACTATCAATTCTTTAAAATTTAAAAGTTTATTTCTGAAAACTGGAGCTTCATTTCAAAAAAAGCAGTTTAACCATTTCCTTTGATTTACTTTTGAGAGGAAGTATTCAGCATTTGAAACAAATCAGTAAACAATTGCATCGCGTGGAGCATTTTAAGCATGGAAAAGAGTTGGCAAAGTTTAAAGTTGAGTGTGCCTATTAATACCTACATAAGCATGCACCTGCTCTTTTATAGCTTCACTTAATTGATAGTTAAAGTGCGCATAATGGAATAAGACATGTTTTATATAGCTTAGAATTCTTATTATTTTATTACGATAAATATATATTTTATTAATTTGTCACAATTTTTATGAAATTTCACTGATGCATCACCTTACCAGGTAGTTGAAACATCAGAGAACCACCACCAATCTTAAAAAATACTGCAAATGCTTCCCTGTTCCATAACCAAGTTGCATTTGAAACATGCGGTATACGTCCTTTTGTGAGTAAAATTGGATGGAGAGAGTGAAAAGGTGTGTGGGACTGAAAGCAGATGTAGTAGATGCGCTGGATAGCGAACAATGGAAGAACAAATTTAAATAAAAAATGGAACTACATTATGCATTATAAATCATATTTTATGCATTATGTTTGGTTGCGGCAAATTAAACCATCATAGAAAGTCTTTATAAAAACTGTCATGAACATTCATACAACTTTCTCTACCCAAACATTTCTTTGCGAAACAAACATTACAAAACATTACAGCACTCTTAAAAAGTGATTCTTAATGTATGGAGAAGATTAACTTGAAAAGTTATTCTTCACGGCAAGAATAACTTGAAAAGTTAAAGTTGGAAAGAGAAGAAAATTCGGATAATTTTCTGCATATTCTAGACTCGTGTTTTAGAAAATTTAAATATATAACATGGAATACTTTGAAAATAACAAATGCTAAAAAACTTATTTCAATGAGCTTACAAAAAACTGTTACTCCTAGAGTGATCTACAAAATGCCTGCCGGAAGCGTTAAATGAGCGAGTGAGTGAGAGGGAGAGGGAGAGAGAGAGAGAGAGAGAGAGAGAGAGAGAGAGAGAGAGAGAGAGAGAGAGAGACTGGTCTGCGTGAAATTTTGTTGCACGTAACAATGTCTGTCCAGATTGTACAAGAAACAACCCAATTTCTGCAGGAGTCATATTTATCTCATCCTCCCTAAATCCAGACCTGCATCTTTTTCCGATTCTCCAAAAGGAAGAAAAAAAAATTGAAATCAACAAATTGAGTAACCAAAAACCGCAGTAACATGGCGTTTAACATTTGAAGAATGATTTGAAACGATGAGACGGTGTAGGTATAGAAAATACGATACGCCAATTAACATTAGCAATGTCATTGTAACAAGGTTAATTAATTTCAAATCATTAAACACTTTAAATTAGATTTTTTCAAGAAGTCCTATGTCTCTTAGGTACTTCTTGAATATCTTTTAGAGCTCTGTGGAGTTCCTTGACGATGTTGTAGTGAGTGTAGTGCTCGCAGGGACATGTGTTCAACTGTTAATGTGGCGTTGCAGCAGGAACACTCAGGGGGTTGGTCCTTTGTCAAGAGATGTTTCAAGTCTTGTACGGCAGATACGGAGATTTTCTATGAGAACTTGAGCTTTTCTGTTAAGGAAATATTTTATATTCTCAAAAATTTTGGAGTGACTCTAGAATAATTGGGTGAGGCTGTTGGGTATGTCGCAATTAATTTTTGACTTCATACTCCTCTTCGGAGACGTTAAAATAACTAAATGGAAAGAAAAGTGTGTTAAAGGTCGCTTCTAGAGTTTGTTTCCTCCTGATTGTTGTTTATGTTTGCGCGTCACCTGCACCCTTCCTGGCACGAACGGCAGCAATCACGAACTCATCAGGAAGGAAGCTACAAATCACGCAACTCTTGTTATTTCCCACAAGATGCTGCACGATACGGCAAGTGCGCCTTTCGCAACCAAGCGGTTCTTTTCTTTCCTTGCTCATGAACATCCTCGCCCTTTACAGAGAAAGTCTGGCATACTTGCGATTACCTTGATCACAAAGGTACATTATGGTCTATTCTACAAGAATTACACGGCAGGTTGTGGAAAAGCTGACGTCGCACAGGATGGATATGGATATGAACCTACATAAACAACGCCCACCAACTGATACGGTGCCAAAGATAATGTTGTGTTTCCACCAGCTGACAAAACACGGATTTGGTTCGTCAGATTTGAACTGTGTGGGTCATGCAGATAGCAGGTGAATCAGAAAGCCAGAATACAAAGCTTATAAACTACACCAGGTACATATTTATTAGCTGATGCATGCAAAAGCTTGCTATATATATTGCTCCCCAACTTCCAAATCTAAGGCCCCGGGATCGATTGTCGGGCTCGGGGATGGAAATTTCGCTACACATAGGTTGTTTCCTATCCTTCTTAGTGTGGATTATGGATGAGAATGTGAATGAGAGGGTAATTTCATTTTTATCAAAAAACTAAAAAGTAAAGCTGTCGATTAATGAAAAATCTGACGTGTTCCATTACTTTTTCTACCTATTCGGCAACAAATTATTCGTAAAAAGTATTTTCTATCTATTTCATGTTAATCGAGGCATTAGTAGAAATGGTCTTAGTAGGTATAAAAAGAATAAGGAAATACACTAGAGTAAAGCGGTAGTCAAGTCTTTTAAAAAGCTGGTCGCTAGGCGAAGAAATTCTATTCTCTTTGCATAGCCTGGAGTTAAAAAAAGTAACTATTTCCCATTTAAGAAAACAAATATAGGATAATTGAAACTAATAACTAAGAATATCTCGGACTTGGTTAAGTTCACCAAAAAACGTATGACAGACAGCTCATGTGCTTAAACGAGATCTAAATTTTCTTGTGTAGCATGATTTTGTCTTCCTCTTAAGATTTGGCAATTTTGCATGTCATCGCATTCAGAAACTATTCCCAGAACATTCAAGATATGCGTGTGTCACGAAAATATCATAAACTTGCAGAATTTTTATCAAAATCGTTAAGCGCTATTTTTGAGAAAATCATGTTTTTTAAACATTTTACATGTGTAGGATAGTTTGGGTAGTTTTTTTGTTTTTTGTTTTGTTGTTTTTGTTTTTGTTTTTTTGTTTTTGTGCAAAATGTTTGTGTCGTATCCTTGGAAGATGCTGAACTTAAATATCAAGTTTGGTATTTAACGGACTGTGTGTAAACAGAAACACAAACACACATCGTGTCTTTTTACTTTCTCTATACGCACTATGGGCATAGTGTATAGAGAAGGTATTGTACTCCACTCAAAAATTCGATATCGAGATTTCACCGGAAATATACGTTTTGGAGTCCCCAATATCCAAAAAAAGCATTTTCACAAAAAGGTCCGTGTGTGTGTCAGTGTGTCCGTGTGCCTGTGAACACCATAACTCAAAAACGAAAAGTCGGTTAAATACCAAACTTGGTATTTAAGTTTAGTATCTTCCAGGGATGCGACACGAAGATTTTGAGAAAAATCCCCCCACCCCCAACTACTCTTTAAATGGAACTTTTTTCGAAAATTTTGATTTTCTCAAAAATGGCTCTAAAGATTTTTATTAAAATTTCTATATTAAACATATTTACCTGACAAATAAAATGTATATCTTGAATTTTCTAGGAATAGCCTCTAAAGAGTAGTTTATTCTGGATGAATTTTACGGAATGTTGAATAACTGCCAAACCGTAAGAGATGGACAAAAACTTACTACACAAAAAATGTAGAGCACGTTAAAACACATAATTTATGTCATATAAATTTGTTTCGTGGAGTTCGTCGTTTTTGAGACGATGCTTATTTTTGGTTTCTGCTATGAAAAACTTATATTTTTCTCATACAGGAACTTGCAACTCCGATCCATATAAACAAAGGAGCTTCATAGACATAGCCACCAGCTTTTGACTATCACTTTAACCTATGGTAGTCCCTTATTTCGCTTCTACTAACAAGGAAGCAAGTAATAATACTATTTCTGCTATTTTTTTTTTTTGATTAACATAAAATAAATAGAAGTATAAGATTTTTAGAATAATTTGTTACAGGGATATAGAGAAAGTCATGTGAATGGTACACATCAGATTTTTTTATTTTTTATTTATTTTATTTTATTTTATTTATTTATTTATTTTTTTATTTTTTTTTTTGTATTCAAGGGGCTCCGAAGCGCGTGCGCACACACACGCATCACGGTGAAATCTCAATATCGAATTTCTGGGTGGAATAAAATACCTTCGCTATTTTCTATGGAAAATATGCTATGTGCACAGTTAGGGTTTTCTTAATCATTGCATGGTAACAAGCCCAGTGTGCCCTTCTTCCTACGCTGCAGCTGATGGTGAAGTAAAAAGTGAGGAAAGAAACAGCAAGTTTGGTTAGAGCCCGATATTTTCTCGCTCCAATACTTCTCGCTGCGTCAAATTGCTCTAAGTAAAGAGTGAGGAAAGAAACATAAAGTTTGGTTAGAGCCCGATATTTTCTCGCTCCAATACTTCTCGCTGCGTCAAATTGCTCTCAAGATAGTGGGTACAATGAAGAACTGTTAGGTATGAATTCATAGATGATGTTCATCGATTGCACGTTATAAAGTGTCGCTTTTTGCCTACTTATAACAAATTATTATCAGTATTCTTGAACCTATTATCACTTGCAATCCACAAATTGTAAAACACTACCGCTGTAACTAATGTGTTCACGATTAGTACTTAACAGATAATAATGGAGAAATCATTCCTTTAAAAGAGAGTAGACTGCAATTTAAATATATGTAGGACACATTGCATACACTCTCGGCTAAGCCAGGCCTCGGGGTATATAATCCATCATAACGCATGCAGTATACCGTCCGACAAACGCACCATGTATACAATGCTCCATTAAAGTAATTAACTTTTAAAACGTGCGTTTTTAATTCTATTCCTTTCTCATTAGAGCCTTCCTGAAATATTACGTTCCAAAGGTTGTTTTACCTCACTAGGAAAGTGTCCAGGTGAGCACTCGAAGATTATAATGGTTTGCAGCGCGTTACTGAGAGTACTAATGCATTTTTAACATGACAATAAGAATCCTTGTATTTTTAAAGAAGAAAAATTACAAGCTTCCATTCTGTGAGATTACTGCACTGCCCACTTACATACCAAAAACAAGGTTTTATTTATGCCTGCCAGGAGATGTTTAAATAACATGAAAGAGAATTTGGAGTTAAATGTTTATTGTTTTTCGGTGTGTGTTGTCTCTGAGAGAACCTATTATATACACTTTGCTCGTCTATCCATAAGCATGAAGCCATTCCCCAACTATGATTAATGGAAGCATTATACATATATAGGGGTTTATAAATATGGTCGAAGCATTTCAAATTTGGTTAAAATCCGTAAAAACGTAAAGATAGTTTACACGAAGGGGCTCATTTGAAATGTTTTAAGCAATAATGAGCGAACGATACAAAATAAAGCTAAATTATATGGAAAACTTGTTCTTCTATCTACTTCATGCTAATGAGATAAACATTAACATAAATAGTGCCAATACTTATTTCCCTGTAAGTAGAGCGGAAATAAGGTAATACTCCAGCTAAATCGATACTAAAATCTTTTAATATGCGATTTCCTTGAAATCCCGTTCTATTGATATGACCAGGGTGTGGGGGGGGGGGGGAGAATGACTAGGTCTCATTTGACAAAAGTAAAAGTATTGAAACATTTAAATCAATAATAAGGAATATAGCGGAAACGGTTAACTCCACATAAAAATGCATTTGCAATAATTTGCTTGCTTTAACGATATCTACATTTGTCGTACAGTACGATTTTGCCAATTTCTTACGGTTTACCAGTTATGCAAAATTCTTCCAAGAAGAAAAGGTCTTCACAGGCTATTCTCCGAAAATTCAAAATTTCATTTGTCGTGAACATATTTAAATATAGGATAATTTAACCAAAATCATTAAATAGAGCATGTTTAAAAATTTGAATTTTCAAACAATATAAAGGACAGTTTTCGGAGGGGAATTTTATTACAGATCTTTGTGTCACATCCTTAAATATCAAGTTGAACTGAAATAAAAAGTTTGACTTTACATTTTTGAATTACACACGGACTCACACATGGACTTTCTTCTAATTTTTTTCTTAATTCAAGAGACAACATAGCGTGTATTTCCAGTGAAATCTCGTTATCTAAACTTTGTGTGGAATGCAATATCTTCTCTATCTGATACATATATTGTTCAGAGGAGAAAGTAGAATTTACAAGTTTTAGAATTGTTTTCCAAAATGCCTGCTAAACAGAAATCAAAACTCAAAATATTTCAATAAAAATAGTGCATTTGTGTTGTAGTGATTAGCTGCCAGCCTCTAATACCCAAGTTCAAACTCGGCGAAGGGTGATGGATTTTTTTGAACCAAAATAATCCTTAGAATGGTTGGTCCTGTGCAATGTTTATTTACAAACAAAAGAATCCCATGCCTTGAAGGAAAAGGTCCCTGGGTTAAATTCACGTCCACAAGTTGTGATGTCGATATATGGTGTCATCTATGGGGGATATGTTGATATGCATAGTGGCGAACTCGTAAACTATAAATCCCATTGGTTAAGAATCCGTTAGCATAGGCCATGGTGTAAAATTGAGCTGTAGTGCCATAATAGTGGGATAACTGAGCACACAGATATCGTCTTATTTTAGGTACTTACATTAGCTCCCACGCAGCATTTACTGCATCGCTTTGCCTGCGCATAAAATAACGCAGTAAGTTTGGAATTGATGTTTTATGAGTAGCAGTTTGAAGAAAATGTGTGCCCACATTTTATATTATTCTAATTTAAAATAGAATAAACATTAAGAGTACTCTACATAAAGAGCCTCCAAAACCTGTTATAGTTTATAAATTACTAAGCCGTACTTAGGTTGCAGGCCAAGTTTTCCGACCAAAAGCTCAAGGCCGGCTTTGCTGGGGCAAGATTCTGATTGAAACTCGTAGGGGGGAGGGTAAAATATGCTCTTTTATTCAATTTTGTCGTTAGAAGCGAAACGACCTTAATCTAATAATGCAGCAGGCGAAACGAAATCAAAAACATTTAAGAATTAACTTCTGGCCATTTTTTGTGTGTCTTGCCAAAGATGGAGTTTTGATTTCTCGCCGGGGTTATGTATTTTACTTTATATTATTTTACGCCTGAAATGAGTTTACCGCATTTTTAATAATCTGCAACTTAGCTAAAGGAAGTAACTCCGCTTATTATTTTAAATTATTTTGATTTAAATATTTAAAAAAAAAAATACTTCAGATTCAACGGCCAAGTTTTGCTGGATAGCCCTTAAATAAAATAATACTAAATAGCCATTAAAGGTAAATAAATTCTGAAGGAATAAATAGATTTACAAAGCACCCTATCGCTCAAGTGAAGCTGCAGATCTGAAAATGTAATATCTGCATGGACGCATGAAAGGAAAATACATATTAACTATATTGATCCTTTAATTGACAAGAAACCAAGTGAGCAAGTTATAAAAAAGATTACCAAATGCTAAACTCTAATTCGGGAAGTGCTGGGATCGAATCAGTGAACCTACCTCGGGATTTCCCCCGCCCCTTTGTGGTTTTGCCAGGTCGGTAAGCGAATTTTGATATACATTGAATATTACTACGAATTTTTCTAGCCCTGATTTTCTCTCATTTCGTTTCTTTCAATCTGAGTGACGTCAGGAGCGGTGGACGGTGGTGTGGAGCGCTTGCGGTGGAGGTTATTTTTGAGGATCGAATTGTTTTTTCTCTGGAATGAAACTTCTGGCCAAACTGTGCGTGTGGATGGGGGACATCTTAGAGATGGTAGGATAATCAATATGGAAATATTTCGGATCCTACTCTGCTGCGACTCCCAACCTTAGCCCAAGAAAATCCAAAACGCAATACACTCAAATAAAATTGGACATAATTAAATATATGGTGTATATTAGAATCTGTTTCAATGCAATACCATTAAACTGTAGCTTGAATAGCGAAATAATATTTTTGAGTCTTTTTTCGTATTAGTTTTTAAACTAAAATTTAGATTAACTTGTTTAACCTTCTTTTGAACTGCTCCTGTGTCACACATTGACCTTATTTAAATGTTTTGGTTCAGACCTCGGACGAGTCAAAAGAAATACAACTAAAACAAAGGTTTAACATTACATTTGCTACTTTAAAAGTCTAAAAAAGTCAGCTCATACATACAAGAGATTTCTCAGCCGTGTTGCAAGTATAAAAAAGCACAAAATAAATATTGTTATAAGACTTGAAAAACTGACACTAAACAATTCAGTTTACTTCATATTCAAATAAGGGCTACCAAGGTAACAAGGCAAGGCTCTACTACTTGACGTTATCAACTGTGATATCAGTTCTTATCGCTCCAATTTCAAGATACCTGCGGATTTCCTACGCTCTAATTCCAGATATACTCGCCAGGCAGTTTACAGATTCAGTGGCGCGCTGCAGTCAAGAGAAAACAGCCTTTTGATAAGCTTGTATGTAACCTTCCGCGCACAATTCCCTTCTTCTTTCCTCTGATTAGCTAAATACAGCGATATACCAGGTGTGATAAAAAAATCTGATGTGTTCCATTCACATGACTTTCTCTACATCCCTGCAACAAATTATTCTTAAAAAGCTTATACTTCTATTTACTTTATGCTAATCAGAAATATTAGCAGAAATAGTCTTATTACTTGCTTCCTTGTAAGTAGAAGCGAAATAAGGTTAAAGTGATAGTCAAAAGCTGGTTGCTATGTCAAAGTTCCTTTGTTTATATGGATAGGGGTTGACAAGTTCCTGTATGACAAAAGTATACGTTTTTTATAGCAGAAACCAAAAATAAGGAATGTCTCAAAAACGACAAACTCCATGAAAAAAACGTATATAACATAAATTGTATGTTTTAATGTGCTCTACATTTTTTGTGTAAAAAGCTATATAAATACTCGCCATGTCTGTCATCCTGAGAGGCAGGTTTACAACGAAGCAACCTCCTATATATATTTGACATCAGATTAACTCCTATTACATAATATATTTGATTCAATCGTTATGAAAATCCAAATATGATCATTCTTTTCGAATATATTAATGTAAATAGTATTGTTAAATAAGGGACTAATTTGCCCCGCACAACAACCTACTCCAAACAGCAGCCAATGAGGTGACTAATCACGCAACAGTTAAGAGATATCTTAAGTAACACACTTAAGATAAAGTCGAGCTGGCTTGATAAAGTTTAACTTGCAATTTGTACCTCTTACTTATTTCTGTAAAACCTGGCAGGTTGACTCAGGTAAGGCTAGGTGTCCTCAGAACCTACGTCACAAATGCTTCTATTATCTTTGGCATACGACTTAATTCATGGTTTCAGTCCACCAGGAAGCAGTGTTGTCCATTGTGGTGGAAGCATAGTGAAACTAAGCCATATCATACGAGCAAACGCTATTATTGAAGTAATTGATACTTTATCTTCGTAGGTTCGTATGGGACATATCAAGGACAATATTGCAATCGATTATAAACAAAGCAACTCAAGTTTAATATGAATACATTTTCAAGTTTCTATTACATGCATCTGCAATATTTTCGTACAACCTAACCTAAAACTTAACCTCAATAAGACAATATCTTAAAGAATGTTACTACATTTATGGATATGAATAACAAAGACACCAGCAAAAACAGTAATTAATGTTTGACATAACTTTCATTTTGTGCTTCTAAATGTTGGCTTCCCAATGCATTTAATTTTTTCCTCACATCATTTTCCGTATATCCCTCATGTACTTCACTAATATCTTTTGCTATAATTAGATATAATCCTTTGTCATACCGTTAGGCAGCTGTTTACTCCAGAGAACAGCAAGAAACGTCATCCCTGACGTCACCTTCTTTTATATTATCATCACTGTTTCTAAAATTCTAAACAAAATGAGCCTTGCATGAATGCGAATCACTTCAAAAAGACGTTTGCCACTGTTTTCGATAGAAGTGCTAGTTTTACTGAGGTTTTCGTGTGGACTAAAAATGTATATTTAGCAAACACACCCAAACAAAGTACGGACACACCATTTACCGGTGTATCGCGAAACGTTCAACACAAAACATTCCACAAGATAGCTACTGCAAGACTAAATAATTGTTAGGCAAACACTGCTTCACATTCAGCTAATACTGCTAAATACTGTTTTACATTCATAACCCAAGTTTAAAACGTTGAACAGTGTTAAAAACATGGGGTGTTCGCCAGTTTGCGCAGAAATCAGTGATCTCTGTTTACAAAAGTTTTTTCCCCAAATCTATTAAACATTTCCCGCACGCATGTAATATGTTAATTACATCCCTAAAAGTAATAATACAGGGAACGCAGAGGAATCTAAGTGCCGTGAGCATTTATAGATTTACGGTGAGGAATAAGCCAGTCCTCGTGAACTAAGTCGTCTGACAAAACAATCTTCTCTTAATGGCTATAGGGCGCACAAAAGTGTATTTCAATATAAATGAGCTCTGCTCTTAAAATAATAATGTTCTCATACACAGGCAAAATGTTTATAATTCAATTTTTTTAACTTTTCGAAACCGGTTAAAGAGTTTTACTTTCTCTACACGTACTATGTACATAGTGTATAGAAAAGGTATTGCACTCCACCCAAAAATTCGATACCGAGATTTCACCAGAAATCTATGTTTTAGGGTCCCCTGAATCCAAAGAAAGCATTTTCAGAAAAAGGTCCGTGTGTGTGTCCGTGAACACGATAACTCAAAAACAAAAAGTCGGTAAAATACCAAACTTGGTATTTAAGTTTAGTATCTTCCAGGGATGCGACAAGAAGCTTTTCAAGAAAATCCCCCCACAACAAACTACTCTTTCGAAAATTTTTATTTTCTCAAAAATGGCTCTAACGATTTTGATTAAAATATCACATTATAAAGATATTTACCGGACAAATAAAATGTACATTTTGAATTTTCTGGGAATAGCCTCTGAAGACTGCTAATCCGTAAGAGATAGAAGAAAACTTACCAGACAAAAAAATGTAGAGCACGTTAAAACACACAATTTATGTTATATACACTTTTTTCGTGGATATGGCTGTTTTTGAGATATTTCTTGTTTTGCGTTTCAGCTTTAAAAACTTATACTTTTCTCATAGAGGAATTTGTCAACTCCTGTCCATTCAAACAAAGGAACTTCAGTCGCATAGCAATCAGCTTTTGACTATCGCTTTAACCTATGGTACTCCCTTATTTCGCTTCTACTTACAAGGAATCAAGTAATAAGACTATTTCTGCTATTTTTTTCTCGATTAAGCAGAAGCATAAACAGCATTTATTGCAGAGATGTAGAGAAAGTCATGTGAATGGAACACATCAGATTTGTTTCATAGTGTTCGACGTTCTCTTTTACTACATATATGGTACCACAGGCGATGACACTGATGCTACAAGGAATCGAAGGCGGGGGAAACCGGAGTACAAGGAGAAAACCCGCCCCTGCACCGCTTTGTCCACCACAAATCCCACATTCGGTCACCTGGGTGAGAGGCAAGTGGTCAAATCACTCGATCACGGCGCGGCCTGCTAACATTTTCATTAAAATATCATATGCCAGGATGGGACACTCAAATACAATTTGTATCGTGAATGTTTTTGAAGAGCGTTGAAGTCATCCGCATTATGATTGAATTTCAAAAAAATTTATACAACCAATAAACTATAAGCAAAAAATATATTGGAGACAAAGGTAAACTCTCTAAAATGTGATGTTTAATATACTTTTTCCACTAGTAGTTTATGAGATATTTCCTGCCGTTTGTTTGAATTTCCAATATTTTTAGCGACTATTGTAAAATAATATGCCCTGCTCCTTCATTTGTCATAACTCAACAAAATGTGTATTGAAACCCTTTCGAGCAACATTTGTTATATGTTACTTATGAAAACAATAGCACACTTGTTCATGAATAATTTGTATTATGAAAATAATGTTAAGGAATCATTTAGTTAATAAATACAGAAACTCGTGCATTTTACGCAGCTATTTCCCTACTTGTAAAGTGAGTAGGGAAAGTAATTTAGTCCCCCAAAATTTCAATTTTGAGATTTCTCCGGAAATATGTTTTGAGGCTCCCTGAATAAAAACAGCATTTACAGAAAAAGTTATGTGTGTATTTGTGAACAGCATAACTTAAAGACGAAAAGTTTTGAAAAATTCTCAAAAATGGCTTCATTTGTTGAGCTTTTGATTAAAATATCTTATTTTTAAAATATTTTCAGCAGTAACGAAATATATATATCATTTTCTGGGAATAGCCTCTGAAGTACTCTTTATTCTGGATGACTTGTATATACATGGTAAACCCTAGGAGATACACAAACTGTTACTATTGAAAATACAGATTTCGTTTAAGTACATAATTAATGTCAAATATGTGTTTTGGTGATTTTTTGCAATACTTAAAACTTTTCTCAAATGGGAAGTGGTCATTAGTGGCTCTCTCTCTCTCTCTCTCTCTCTCTCTCTCTCATGACCTGCGAACAGAAGCAAACGTTAAGACATGTTTTCGTTAAACCGACTATAATGATTGCTGGTTCTCTTATCCAAAATAATGATAATTTTGGTGATAAAACACGCTTTTATAAACATATGTTACAGAATAAGTAGAGAAAGTTACGTGAATGAAGTACATCAATTTTTTCCTATCTACTTTACATTAATCGAGGTATTAGAAGAAATCTTTTTATTACGCCTTTTGCTGCAACTAGAAAAGGAATACAGCAGGCTGAGGACGTAGCAAATTTTAAAAAAAACTGTATGCTAGCTTTGAAATTTCAAGCTCCTTTCATAACATCAGAAATAAATGAACACTAGTGGTTATCTGGCATATCACATCAGATAATGTAAGATAAAAAGCATTAGGAAATTCAAATCAACAAAAACTAATGCCTTGAAAATTACTAATGCTTCAGAATTGTGCCAATGAGAACTAAATTTTTGATTTATGAAGTTTTTCTTACTTTATATGGTTAACTAATACTATAAACATTCTACAAAATTCCTTCAGAAAGAAGCAGACTTCAATGGCTATTTGCAGGAAACACATTAGACATTTTATTAGTCACATAAACACATGCCATTTTATTAAATCGTCAAAACCAATGTTGAGAAAACAAACAAAAAAAATGTTTACAGTAAAAGGTAGTTTGAAGTCTTTTTCGAAATTCTTCGCATCGTATACTTGGAAGATGCTGACTTAAATGCATTTTTGTGACCTTTGTTACTTTTTGTTTTGCTCTCTCTCGTACACTTTTTCTAAAATACTTTTTTTCGTTCGCGACCTCAAAGCATGTATCTTTTAAGGCATTTTTATATTTATTTGCTACTGCTGATAATATTCCGACATTTTATATTATTCTTTTCGTTTATTTTATTGTTTTATGAAGAGTTTAATTCAATTACAGTCACAGCAGGAGTCCATTTATTAATTCGCTATTTCCCCAATTGACTGTTGAGTTCTTCATTAGCGATTTCTGTTTTAACAATAATGTAGAAGGTATTTCATACACTTACTATAAATGAAAGAGAAAGTACAATTTGGGTTCTTTTATGAGTAACGTATACGGGTAGCGGATGGAGGAATTGGGAAGCGACAGTTGCCCGTTAATCTCCACCCCTCAACTAGAAGGCCTTCCACAAAGACCAGCCCTCTGTGATCTCTATACGTTCCTTGTTACGGTGGACTTAGGACGATAAAAGTGAAACATTTTGGCGTTTTGTTGAGCGGTGAACTCGGCAGCTTACAAACAAATATCCCAGAACACTCTGGCTGGCTCTGTGAAAGAAAATGTCGGTACGTACTCGCAAAGATTAAACCAAACGAGGAAAAGCTCCGGATCGGTTACTAGGGAGAAGAGAACGCTACCCCTTGAATAAAATATGATGCACTGAGGATGAAAGGAAATTATTATTGGCTGCATCGCGAACAAAAGACGGAAAGGGAAAATTTAATTGCGTATCATCGGAAAAGAAGAGAGGAAGCGTTTCCTGAGAGAGGATAAAACGATTCTGGACATCCGGGGATGAACTAACATCAAAATACATTAACTGTCCACGGCTGCAGGACAGAAGCGTTTCCTTCCGGGAGATGAAATATGGACTTTTGCGCTTGCGTACTATATCGCTATGTTTCATTTCAAGGAAGGAGAATTATACAAGTTCTCTTGTATTCCCTTCGTGGGCCTTAAATTTTCTACTTGAGGTAGGGAAATAACAACATAACCGTTATTTTGGAATAAGTCCAAATACGAATTTCCAAAATAACAGTACTCCAACTTTGCATTCGTTAATAAAACCGGAAATTAAATACAAAAGAAAAAAAATCGATCGTTTGAATGCGTTATGGCTGAGTCACGATAGAACACGTTTACTTATCAACAGCAACGTGCTTACAAATCAAGTTCAGCAACTTTGAAAGTCAACGCAATTATTTTTACCTTCTCGATCACATATTATCGTAGGCAGACGACATACTACCTAAAAATTCGAACAAAATTTCACTGGAAATATATATTTTGAACCCCCAGATCTAAATAAGTAGCATTTTTAGAAGAAAAAAAAAGAATCTGCGTACGCCCGTGTGTGTGCGTGGTGTGTGTGTGTGTGTGTGTGTGTGTGTGTAAGAGAGAGAGAGAGAGAGAGAGAGAGAGAGAGAGAGAGAGAGAGCGGAGATCAAAGACCAAAAGTCTATTAAATAAGAAACTTGATATTTAAGTTGAAAATCTTTTTTCAAGTATGCGACAAGAAGATTTTCAATATAATGCTCCATCCCAAACTATGCTTTATATGAATATTTTTTTCGAAAAATTTTATTTTCTCATAAATTGCTCTTAACATACCGTAATTTTAAAATATTTTCATGGAAAATGAAATGTATATTATGAATTTTCTGGAAATGGCCTCTAAAGACCTGTTCATTCTGGATGACGTTTTACTCGTATACCTGACAAACCGTTAAACAGAAAAAACTTACTATACAAAAGTGTAGGTCTCTTTAAAACACATAATTCACATCATATGCATTTATTGCAGAAATATTCACCGATACTCATTTGCATTTAAAACGTTTCTCAAACGGGAAGTCGTAATTCGTTTCACATCTCTAGTTTTACTTCTGGCCATGTAAAGAGAACCGTCTTTCAATGTATCACTTAGCGAACAACATTTAAAAAATTGTACTATCGCTTTACCCTAGTATTTCCTAAGGAAGCAAATAATAAGACAATTTCTGCTAATGCTTATCTCGATCACTATGATGTAGATAAAGTAAGACTTTTCCTTTCTCTACACGTACATTCGATACCAAGATTTCACCGGAAATACGTGTTTCTGCTCCCCCTGAATCCGAAAAAAAACATTTTTGGAAAAAGGTCCATGTCTGTGTGTGTATAATGTATTTATGTGTGTCTGTGGACAGGAAAGCTCAAAAACGAAAATACTGTTGAATATCAAACTTGGTATTTAGGTTTGGTATCTTCCAAGGATGCGACACGAAGATTTTCAAGAAAATCCGCCCTCCCCCAACCACAAACTACCCTTTACATGGAAAAACTTTCGAAAATTTTGAATTTCTAAAAAATAGCTAACGATTTTGATTAAATTCCCGCATGTTGAAGATATTTACATAAAAAAATGTAGATCTTGAATTTTCTGGTAATAGCCTCTCAAGACCTCTTTATTTTGGATGAGTTTGGCTGAATTGTGCTAATTGCTAAACCATAGGAGATAGACAAACACTTACTTCACAATAAATGTACATCTCGTCAAAACACAGAATTTATGTCCTTTACGTTTTTGTTACGGAGATAACCGTTTCCGAGATATTCCTTGTTATTGGTTTCAATTGTGAAGGATTTATACTTTTCTCAGGAAGTGTCCGATTTTCTTTTCTTCTACTCCTGGCTATGCAACGAAGCGTTTTGCAATGTCAATCGCATGAGAGCTTTTAAGACATTTGACTATCACTTTAGCCTAGTGCATTCCCTTAGTTCCCTTCTACTTATAAGAACTAAGTAATAAGAGCATTCTGTTAGTGTTCATTTCGATTAGCATTGTGTAGAAAGAATAATAATCTTTTGTAGAATGTTTGTAGAGCAGCTAGAGAAAGTCACGTGAGTGTAACACATCAAATTCTTTGTATGTTAGGGTGTTCCCCTTTTGTTTAGTAGGTTTTAGCTTAAAGAGACCTCTATTGACGCTTTTAGTCCACGGATCTCCTTTAAAAATTTCTATCCTGAACACAGCTGCTCAAACTATTAATTCAATATACCGTTTTATGGAAAGCTTTAACTTTTAAAAAGTTTCTGTTTCCGCTCTCGTGAGCTTCACGTTATTATGAACGTACATGTCTTACAGAGTTGTTAATCTATAAGGTAACCCCTCTCGAGTCCTTTGCCTTTATGCTCTTCCCTCGTCATCTACCGAGACTTCAGCCAAATCCCGCGCTAAGGTGCATTGACACCATATCTCACTGTTATTGCAGGTTAGGTGTCTCTGGCGTGACACCCAACATGCACCACTTATGTGTATAAGATAGTGTGTTTATTTGCAAAAGTTTACTTTAGTCACAAATCTGTACACGGGGAACCTTTCTGGAAAAACTGAAGGCTGAACGAAGGACATTATACTTGGTAAGCGAATTTTATGATGATATAGATTCCAGCAGATGCATACACAATTTGAGTGCATTATCTAAAACCAGCATTGGTTTAAATTACCTTAAAAGCAGTAGCCTAATGTACAGTTTTTATTTTCAGCATTTAGATCTATTGAAAGATTTTCAAATTAAAATTTTCAAATGATTCATATGTTTTCCGGTAAAACACAAGGTGATCAAACTATTTAAAATGACATCCAATGGCGACCAGGAATGCTGGTATGTTGCAATAGTAGTTAAGTGGTTAGAGCAACCGACTAGAGACGAGAGATCCATGGCTCAAATCCCAGCTCTGGCATTGAATGTTTCCTACTGACTCTACCTATCCGATTTCTGACCTACACACGGCAAAAAGTGCAAATTGTCACGAGTTTCAAATCTTATTATTACTAACCCATATGATCAATTATCATAATCAAATATATAACTTAAACTTCAACAACGAACTATCATAATTGACTTAAAATATCAACGACACAAAACATGATGCAGTTTGTATTGTAGAGCATTACTAAACCTGTCACCATGTATGTTCACGTAGCGCAGTAGCAAAACGTAGGTTCCTCCTTTGGTGAGAGGCGAAGGTGCGCTTCTAGCATGTATCCGACATTAATTTTGTCTCTCTTAATAATATTGAATCAACATATAGCGACTATTTATTTCATAATTATTTCATACACTATACTCGGTTCAGCAAAATAATATGATTTTCGAGTTATTCTACCGAACAGCAATATGCTACACACGAACGCATGTGGTGGGTAGAATGGTGCGCAAGCGCATCAGAACGAACAGTTCGCTCTCAATGAAAAATGGAATATGTAAAGTATGATTAAATACTAAAAGTATTGTTATGAAAACCAATGTTTTGAAATATTTTTAGGAATCCAATTTTGGGAAAATTTCATTTTTTTTTTGTAGGTAAGAACCTGTTTGATTGTTTGTTTCTCAATACACGCTTCATAAACCGATCCAACAAACACATCACAAACAGACCCAACAGGAAAATGTCAACCGCAACTGGAATAGCTTATATTCTCAGACGAGGTGGCATTTTCTTCCACAGGTAAGGCTAAGGTGATTGTCTATTGTCCCAAGGGTTCCTAAACGATGCAACATACGTGGGTTCACAATTTCATAATGGTCGCGTATCTGTATCGTGTTGGGACTGGATGTAAACGGACGGTCTAGGCGTGCTATGGTAGCTTGACGACACACAACGGAGTGCAGTACACTGTAATACTCGATATTATTTTGATTTCCTCTGTGAGGATGAGATACCCTGATGGAGTTGTTGAATTTGTACAGGATAATCATCCTGTCCACACAACTCAAAAGGTTTCAAATTGGGTTTTAGAGGCAGGGTATCAGAGTGGTAGGAATGTGTGGGCTGAAGTAGAAAGGGAGCTTCGCTCCAATTTACCTGTAGATGGGCGAAGAACAAAATATAGCTTCTGGGCACAAATTCAAGATGCCTGAGCTCCTGTAGCTTCTCGTCTACATTACTGCAGGCATTTAATTTTGCCTATACCAGGAAGATTGAGGGTAGTTATACGGGCTGGTGGTTCATACAGTCGATAATAACTATATTTATTCTTGTGTTTTAGTTTAAGAACATAATAGTTTATTTACACATATTTTTTATTTATTTAACACGAGCGTTAGTAGAATTATGTTTTTGTGTGTATAACTTCAAATGCTAAAGTTAAATTAATGCAATATTATGTTCCTCATATCCACTCCTAATAACAAACATAAAAAAGTGCAATGCAGTGCTAGATTTTAACCTAGGAACTTATGAGTTGAAGCATGGCCTTCTTAACTTCTCAGCCACCGTTACTTGTTCTGTGATCTGTTTTTAGTACTCCTAAGTTAGCATTGCGCTGTCAGTCAAAGACCATTGTACAATTCTTTCGCGTGTAATGTGAACACAGCTTTTACAAAGATACACAAAGGTTTCGATCGACACATGGAATCTGCGGATGACTTATTTTTTTGTATCCACGGCTGTACATAGTGATAGAGAAAGTATTGCATTCCACCTAAAAATTCGACATCGAAACTTCAACGGAAATGCATGTTTTGAGACCCCCTGAATTTAAAAAAATTAAGACGTATGTGTGTGTATCTGAGGAAAGCATAGTTCAAAAACTAACAGTCTGTTAAATGATAAACCAGGTATTTAAGTTTTGTATCTTTCAAAGATGCAGCATGAAGATTTTCAAGAGAATCCCCCCCCCAAACCATCCTTTACTTGGATAGTTTTTTGAAATTTTTGTTTTTCTCAAAACGACTAACAATGCTGATTAAAATATCGTATACTAAAAATATTTATGTCACAAATAAAATGCATATCTTGAATTTTCTGGGAATATTACTGAGGACCTGTTCATTCTGAGTGAGTTAACTACGTAACTTTCCTCACATGGGTAACCTTTCTTTTCATCTCTCTTTTGTTTTTACCACTGGCAATACAGAACAACAAGATTTTTAAAACATTTGATATCGTCTTAGCTTAGCATATTTCCCCATTTACCTTCTACTTACAAAGAAGCATGTAGTAAGAATATTTCTGCCAATGTTTATCTCGATTAGCATGAAGCAGATAAAAGAATACACTTTTGTAATAATATTTTGTTTGCAGAACAGGCAAAGAAAGTCATGTGAATGGAACACTTAAAATTAAAAAAAAAAAAAAAAAAAAAAAAAAGGCTCAGTTGCAAAGTCGATGATCGAATCAGAGACTATACACTTTCTCACTAAAGGATTTTCTTTCTTTTTGCTTTTTTTTTACCTTGTTTCACCCATTAACCAACGCAACAGGCAAAAGATAAAATGTGTGCAAAGATGATGACGTCGCCGCGGGGAATCAGAAGAAATACTCAAAGGCACACTAACGTCCTCCTTACCTCCCTCGCCCGGCGCCGCAACAGGAACGTAACGGAGATTAAAATCGCTAATTTGAGTTAGCCGACTTGTGGGCAAAGTGCTTCAAATTAGAAATCCGCTCTCTAAATAATAGCCACCGCAATTTGGTACCACATATTCCTGGCTTTTTTCTTCAGCCCGTTTAGCAGTTCCCTCCTGTTCCTAAAGCCTTGGCCAGTTCACAATACTGCCTGTAGGTTGCTGGTTCAATTTAATCATTATATATCAGACAAACATCCTTAGATGCGTAATCGCCTTCCTGCAGCATCTACGAAGCCTGTCCGAAAAGTAGAAACCGGTTTGACAAAAAAGGCTTAAAATATTTTTACATAAAATTTATTTGTACAGGAAAATACCTTAACATACTTTTTGATATTATAGTTGTCACCATTGTTCAGGCATTTGATACAGCGGAACATCAATTTGCATGCCCTCTTCAAAGAAAGCTGCCGCCAGTGAAGACGGCCATTGCTGAACATCGTGTTTTGTGGAAACATATCACAAAGCAGTCTTATAGGGAATCATCTGTTTTCACAAATTGCCTCATTCACTTATTTAATCAAACTAACGGTGACAACAGAAGGCCACCGACGCCGTGCTTTGTCATGAACATTGAATCGTCCATCATTGAATTGTCTAACCCACTTTCTAATCATTCCATCTGTCATTACATTTTCACCGTAAATCTCTACTAGTTGCCAATGAATTTGAGCTGGCTTAAATTTCCTTGCGTTAAAAATCCGTATAACGGAACGTACTTCACCGTCGGCGGGATCAGGAAATTGTCTTAAACACTTTAAACGATAACAACTGTAAACACGATCCAGCTGTAATGGCGCCAGTGGATAGACAATGAACTAGGGAGACGAATGCAAACCTGTAACGGCAACGTCTTCTTACTTCTCCTCGTATTTTCTTATATATTGTTTCATTTACACTCCAGTATTAACTACAATGGTCATATAGACAGTATTTTATTTTTTGGAACAAAATTATTGCCTATGAAATGGGATTACTCGTGTACAGATGTCATTGGATTTTGATTCTTTGGTGTTTTGTATGCTAGATGGCATTCCCATTCTTACATTCATTCTGGGTAAGATAGGGAATAATCTTGGCTAGAGAACAAAAAATCTCACTCTCGGTCGGAAATCATACCCGGGACCCCTCTCATGCAGTAAGATGCTGTATAAGTGTGTACCGGCTGAGCTACTCTTATTATTCTGGTTTTGGGTTCGTGTAACTGCTGGTTCTTCTTTGACATTTCGAAATGTCTCTTCTGGGCCTTTCGCCGTACTTGCGTAGTTGCCTTCTTTGCCATTTTTTACTTTCTTTAATTAGTACAAAGTACATAGGTAGAGAAGGATTGCATTCCACTCAAAAACTCGTAATGAGATTTCACCCGAAATGCACGCTTTAGCTCCACTGAATAAAAAAAAAGAAAAAAAAAAACCGCGCGGGCGTTCGTGTGTGCGTGTGAGTGTGTGTGTACATGATAACTAGAAAACAAAAAGGAGGCAAAATACCAAACTTTGTATTCAAGTTCAGAGTATTGTGAAGCGACACGAAGATTATCAGGATTATTCTCCCACACCCAACTATCCTTTATATGGAATTTTTTTCAAAAATAGTTCTTAATGATTTTTATTAAAATACCCGGGTTTCAGATATGTGTATCACAAATGAAATGTATAACATGAATTTTCTGGGACCAGCCTCTGAAGAACTCTTCATTCTGAATGAATTTTGTGTAACTGATAAACCGTCAGAGATAAAAACTTTCTACACAAAAAACATAAATCTCGTTAAAACACACAATTGATGCCATGTGGATATAGTTTTACTTTCTCTAGCACGTATTTACCATGTACATGGCAGGTAGAGATGGTGCTGTATTCCCCCCAAAATTCGATACAGATTTTCCACTACAAATACACATTTTGAGGACCCCTGAATTCAGAATAGCATTTTTAAAGAAGGCCAGTCTCTCTCTCTCTCTCTCTCTCTCTCTCTCTCTCTGTGTATTGTGTGTATGTATGGATAGCATAGCCCAGAAAAGAAAAGTCGATTAAATAACAAACTTAGTATTTTCGGAAGATATTCAGAAAAATCCCTCACCCCCACCTCCGCTTTACAAGGAACAATCTTTCGGAAATGTTTGAATGTCTGAACATTGACTAACGATTTATATTATACATTTTGTTTACATTGCAAACAAAATTATATATCCTGAATTTTTTGGCCAAAATTCTCTGAAGTCCTCTTCATTCTGAATGATTTTTGCATAACTGGAAAACAATAAGAAATATACAAAAATCTACTACAAAATAAATGTAAAACTCATTAAAACACAATTTATGTCATATATATTGTCTGTAAAGCTAACCATTTCAGAGATATCCCCGTTATTGGTTTCAATTTGATAATATTTCAACTTTTCTCAATCGAGAAGCCCTCATCCGTTGTATGCCTCTTTTGTTTTACTCTTGGCCATGAAAGAGACCCGCATTTCAATGACAATCGCATAGTGAAGCTTTAAAAAGATTAGATTGCCCATTTTGCCTAGTGTATTCCCTTATTTTTCTTCTACTTATAAGGAACTGTTTCTGCTAATTTTTATCTTCATTTACTACTACACAGAATAAAGAATACTTTTTAGTAAGAATAGTATGTTTGAAGAACAAATAAAGAAGGTCATGTCAGTGGAAGACACCATTGTTTTAAAAGAGTTAACCATTTCCAAGATATTCCTTGTTATTGGTTTAAAAGACAAAAGAGGAAGTCGATAATCATTTCATATCTCTCTTGTTTTACTGGCTTATGAAACGGAATCGAATTTTAATCTATTTCATAGTGACCAATGACTCTCTTTGGCCTAGAGTATTCCCTTATTTCCCTTCTACTTACAGGTATCATTTCTGCTAAAGTTTATCTCGACTAGCATGATGTGGATAAAAGAATAATATTTTGAAAGATTAGTTTGTTTGCAGAACAGGTAGATAGTCAATGGAATAAAATACATCAGATTTTGAGATGACATACACCAAGGGTGACTTGAAATGTCGCAAGTACTTATAAGTCCCGGGATTTAAAGTCTACCTTACTGATAATGGTAAACCATCAATGATAAGCCATGATAAGAGTAACCAAAGAGGAGCGGAAAATTTATGGCTTATATCCTGGCTATGGCACTGAATTTTTCAATCTGCTCTTACCTTTCCAATCACATAACCCAATTTGATACACCGGTACCCACGGGATTTGAAGCGACGATGTCCCGGATGTGACTACAAACGCTACCACTACGCATCTTCCTTGAACGAAGTCTTTTCATTACATTCAAATTGCAAAATCTGCGGCTTCCGCTTTCAAACAGTTACACAAATAGAAGAAGGATGGGACAACTTGAGCAGTATTTTGTTTGGTTTCCTTGAGCACGTGATAATCAATTTTCCTAAGGTCAATGGCCAGCAACAGGCGACATTTTTAACAGCCGCGCCTTTTTCGTTGCGTATTCCTACGGAGACAATTTATGCTCCTATAGCATGGATAGTCATTATGACGATTATACGACTATCCATTCAAAGCAATCTGGGCTTCATTCGCTTTCTCTTCTTTACACCTGCTCTAGAAACGATTATTTAAAAAGCTTATTACCTGCTCTACACGTACTATGTACATAATGTATAGAGAAAATATTGTATTGCATCCAAAATTTGAAACCGAAATTTCATCGGAAATACATGATTTGGGACCTCTGCATAAAAAAAAAAAATTTTAGAAAAAGGTCCGTGTGTGCCTGTGGACATAGCTCAAAAACAAAAAGGCCGTTAAATACCAAACTTGGTATTTAAGTTTTGTATCTTTCAAGGATGTGACACGAAGATTTTCAAGAAAATCCCAGCACCTCGAACTAGCTTTTACATGGTTCATTTTTTTAAATTTTTGATTTTATCCAAAATGGCTCTAACGATTTTAATTAAAATACTTTATCAGATATTTTCATGACAAACAAAATGAATATCTTGAATTTTCTGGGAATAGCCTCTTCTTTCTGGATGACTTTTGCATAACTGGTAAAACGTTCCTTATCCCGAGAAGACGAATGTAGGGTAACTTCAATAAATCCCGGACTTATTTGAGTACAATTTAACAAATTCTAATTAGCGTCTGATATGACCTAGCAGGTTATTTGACACATAACTTTCATCTTGGACTGCTGCTTTGAATACATTAAAACGTATGGGCGATAGAGAGCCTGCGCGCGTCGCCGAGTAAGATCATGGTGAAACGGTGAAGTATTATGAAAGGCCATAACAAGTCATTACGTCCGCCGGGGTAGCTCAATGGTTTAGTTCTTGCTGATTTTAAATCAGCCCTTTACAAGCCTTCACCTCTGGCTACCTCATGTAGGGTATCCGCAAGATCCAACATGGTTCGGAATCCACGGTACTCTACCATCATTATCAGCATCACCGTTCCATCGGATGCTGGGTGCCTCCACCTCAGAAGTGTGTCTGTCATTGGTGATGGAATGAGGTCACTTCAGGCTAGTGACTATATGAGGAGCGTTGGAAATCAACAGTTTAATGGCGTAATAAGTAATCAGCGTATTACAGTGCAGTGGATCTGAAAAGAATATGCTGAACGAATTCTCTTGGATGTAATTTGTTCTCAATGGACAAGCATTTAAGGGCATTTTATATGGGGAATCTAATACAAATTCCTAAACTGTAGGTACCAACACTACATACCAAAATGCAAGACACAAGATGTTGCGAACACATCTGAAATGTCCATGTGCACATTTACGAACTCGTTCAAATTAAAATGTATTAAAAGCCTGAACTGACCCTTTAAAAACAGTTTCATTGAATTTCACATTTTCCTACAACTTTCATCACTGAACATTGAACTTGGAGCAGGCGAGCTCAGGATACAGCAATATGGCACCTACCTGGACCTGAAACGAGGACCAGTACGCTGCAGGGCACGAAGACGATGATGACGAGGCCTAGGAGTCCATTCCGTCGGCGAAGTGGGGCCAAGGGTAGGCTTAGTGCCATGACCTCTCCACCTCCTGCAAAAAGCACATTCATCACAAATTAAACTGTGATAAAATATTGTTTTAGAAATTAATGACCTATTAGCACGCAAACTAAAGATAAGTAAACAAACAGCTGTTACCTGTCACTAATAAACATAACTCGATGTAAACAACAACGTTGTCTGGCTGATCAATGATATTATCACATTAAATATCGTTATTGCATTTGTGTGGATAGCCACCTCAGGAAAATATTGTTCCCAAAAGTTAAAATAAACGCTATGTTCCATTCACATGACCTTCTCTACCTGTTCCGCAAATAAGCTATTCTTACAAAAGATCATTCTTCTATCTTCTTCAAGCTAATCAATATAAACATTAGCAGAAGTGGTCTTATTACTATGCTAAAGCGAGAGACATGTCCTTTAAAAGCTGGTCGTTAAGAGAAGCAATTGAAATTCAGTTCTTTTTGCGTGGCCAGGAGTAAAACAAAAGAGATGTAGAATGAAAGTGACTTGCACTTTGAGAAAAGTTCAAGTAGTTTAAAATTGAAACCAACACTAGGAATGTTTCGGAAACGGTTAATAAATAAACAAACAAAACAAATATATAAATTGCGTGTTTTAACAAGATCTACATTGGTTTAACTGTTTATTTCACACAAGCCGTGAGTAGGACAGGTAGAGTCAGACAGTACTACACACGACTTGTGTGAATAAAAAACAAAAAACAATTAAACCAATACCAATTGACCATAATAGTTTGCTACACTATGAATCCTGGGACTTGGAGTACTTAGTAAGTCGCTATTGGGGTTGCCATCTCAAAATAATTTGAGATCACCTTGTGATTTACCGGGAAACATGCGAGTCAGTTGAGAAATTCAATGCTATGCCGGCATGTTGCCATGGTAGCTCAGTAGTAGGGCAACCGGAAAACCCGTGGTTCATATCCCGGCTATGGCATTGAATTTTTCAGTCTACCTATCCAAGATATTCATTTTCGTGCGTAAGGTTTTGCCTATCTCTTACGTTTTATCAGTTACGAAAAGTAACTCAGAATGAAGAGGACTTCAGGGTTTATTCCCAAGAAATTCAGGATATACATTTTATTTTTCATGTAAACATCTTTCTTTCATATCTATAACATTGTAATCAAGATTGCTAGAACATTTTTTAGAAATCGAAAATTTGAAAAATGTCCCATGTAAACGGAAGTTTGGGATGGGAGAATTTTTCTGAAAATCTTCGTGTCGCATCCTTAGAAGATACTAAGCTCAAAAACCATCTTTGGTTATTTAACAGGTTTTTTGTTTTTGAGCTATGCTGTCTACACACACACACGCGCGCGCGCGCGCGCAAGATCTGACCTTTTCCTAAAAATGCTTTTTTTACTCAGGGGTCTTCAAAACATGTGTTTCCAGTGAAATTTTGGTACTGAATTTTTGGGCGGAAAAGAGGAAGATTATATTTTATTTGCCATATAAATATCTTAAATATATGGCATTTTAATCAAAATCATTAAAGCTAATTTTGAGAAAATCTTCCATATAAAGGGTAGCTTGCTTTTTCTTGAAAATCTTCGTGTCGCATCTTTAGAAGAGGATGAACTTAAATACCAAGTTTGGTACTTAACCGAGTTTTCGTTTTTGAGTTATACTGTTAATACATACACACGCACAGAGAGAGAGGGAGAAAGAGAGGGAGGGAGAAAGAGAGGGAGGGAGACAGACACAGATATATTACTTTCTCTACACGTACTATGTACATAGTGTATAGAGAAGGTATTGTATTGTACCCAAAAAATTCGATACCGATATTTCACCGGAAATATATGTTTTGAGACTACCTGAATGCAAAAAAAAAAAAAAAAAAGCATTTTTTAAAAAAATGTCCGTGTATGTGTGTCTGTGTGTATGTGTGTGTGTCTGTGTGACTGTGGGTAGCATAGTTCAAAAACGAAAAAACAGTTAAATACCAAACTTGGTATTTAAGTTCCATATTTTCCAAGGATGCGACACGAAGATTTTCAAGAAAATCCCCCCATCCCCCAACTACCCTTCACAAGGAATTCTTTCGAAAATTTTGATTTTCCAAAAAATGGCTCTAACGATTTTGATTAAAATATCGTATATTACAGATATTTACCTGACAAATAAAATGTATATCTTGAATTTTCTGGGAATAGCCTCTGAAGACTACTTTATTCTGGATGAATTTTACGGATTTTTGCATAACTGTTAAACCGTAAAAGATGGGCAAAAACTCACCTTAAAGAAAGTGTAGAGCACATTAAAACACACAATTTATATTATATATCTACATTTTTTTTTCGTGGAGTTGATCATTTTTAAGAAATTCCTTGATTTTAGTTTCAGCTTTAAAAAACTTGAACATTTCTCATACAGGAATTTGTCAACGGCTTTACAAACAAAGGAACTTCAGTCACATAGCAACCAGCTTTTGACTATCAGTTTAACCTATGCTACTCCCTTACTTCGCTTCTACTTACGAGGAAGCAAGTAATAAGACTATTTCTGTTAATGCTTTATCAATTAGCATGAAGTAAATAGAAGCCTAAACTTTTTAACAATACTTTATTGCAGAGGTGTAGAGAAAGTGAAGTGAATGGAAAACATCAGATTTTTGACTCAGGGCCCTCAAGAACATATACTTCCAGTGAAATCTTGGTATCGAATTTTTCGGTGGATTGCAATACCGTATATGTATAGCTCTAAGTCCATTGCCCTGGTAGAGATTTGTAATTTAAGCTGAGTACTGTCTCCATATTCTACATACGAGTACAACCTCGTTTTAACTGAAACCATTTCTACGGAGACATATTTTCCTGATTAAACTGAGCTGAATGAACAAATTAGTATATCAATAGCGAAAATGTGAGAACCTTTTAATTATATAATGGTAGAGAAAGTCATATGGCTGTTACAGACTGGACTTTTTTTTTTACTTTCTCTACACATACTATGTACATAGTGCATAGAGAAGGTATGGTAATGCACCCAAAAATGCAATACCTGGATCTCACCGGAAATACATGTTTTGGAACCCCCTTCATCCGAAAAAATATCTTGTGTGTGCGCGCGCATGTTTGTGTGTATGTGTGTGTGTGTGTGGACAGCATATCTTAAAGACGAAAAGATCGTTAAATACCAAACTTCGTATTTATATTAAATTATTTACATCTTATGTTCATTTTGAATTTTGAATTGCCTCTGAAGACATCTCTATTCTGGATGAATTTTGCGGAATTTTGCATAACTGCTAAACCGCAAAGGATAGACAAAAAATTACTGCACAAAAAATGTAGCTCTCGTTAAAACACAAGTTTATGCTATATACAGTTTTTTCCTGGAGTTCACCGAGATGTTCCTTGTTATTGGTTTCAGTTTTAAAGTACTTATACTTTTCTCATACGGGAATTTGTCAACTCATGGTCATACAAACTAAGGAACTTCAATCACATGTAGCAACCGGCTTTTAAAACATTTGACTCACTTTAGCCTGTGGTACTCCCTTTTTTGCTTTCTACTTACAAGGAAGCAAGTAATAAGACCATTTCTGCTATTTTTTTCTCGATTAGCATGAATTAAATAGAAGAATAAGCTTTTTATGAATAATTTGTTGCAGAGATGTAGAGAACGTCATGTGAATGTTATTTTTTATGGCAAGAAACAGGATATGTTACACAAGGCGAGGCATTCATACAGCCATCTGCAAACAATTTTCCTCCCTGCTGCTCCCGATAAAGGCACCGCCAGTGCACAGTTTGCCTCACAAACAAGCTTTTTGCATAAACTGATCCTGGAATTCAGAAAATGAGGTGCCAATCATCCTTTGAGGGCAGGTACAAATACCCTGCCTACGCTGATAATACACAATCTGCTAACCTTTAACGTGTCTTTATTAAAAAATCTATTACCACCTGACAAACAAGGTCGTCAAGAATCAATACATCGAATAACTTATAGTTGCAGTGTAAGAAATAATGGCAACGTATTTACCTGAATGTTAAGGGTAGTAAAATCATTAATATACGCTTAAATAGATGCAGCATTATTCCCTTGTGTGTTTTTATGAAATCACGAGCTTTATTCCACTTAAACGGCTGTTAAAGGTGTGGATATTTCATAATACCTTTGCATACATATTTACGCCATAATTACATAATATAGTGCTAATATTATGCTGATTTGAACTTCCATATTCTTTGCATAAGAACATTTCCTTCCTTCTTCAACATGATTTCTGTTTTCAGCGACGGATATCAACGGAAGAAGGTGCTTTCACCTTCATCAAAGCAAAAGCCGTGGATGTTACGATTATCGATTCTCTTAATGGATGAAGATATCTACGTCACCTGTTCCTTGTGCAAACATCAAAGGAGTGCATACATTCCGCGGATCGATTATCGCTACAGGCTGTTGGCTTATTAGCTCTTTTCAATTTTTGATTAGACCTGAAGCGTGCGCCGAGATTCTGCAATTGGCCTCCGGGGGAAGAAAGTTCATAATACCACGTTTATATGGGAATTAAAGAACCGTTTCCGTCGTTTGTTATTCCCTTTATCATCCTGTTTTGAGCCCACGAAAGTTCAACACAAGTCTCTCAGAGTTTGATATTTTGTGTCCATTGCAGTTTACTTCAAGAATCTTTAAGATAAAGTCCGTAATGTAATTTAAAACCGTTTTGCTACAGTAATTAAGGATTTCAAAAACTCTATTAGTGTATATTATTATTAATGTATATATCAGTAATGTATAGTATAAATGCTGAGGCTTCATAATAACTGTTTATTAACTAGCTGGTAATTGACATAAGCATTGAATAATAAGTAGTTATGCATTAAAAAAACAAGTATATGTAATATGTTAGTTGTATAACTATTCTTAGATAACTTAAGATTATTATTGTAATTGCATTTTGTACATTTAACTCTACCACCGGGCAGTACCCAATTGCAGAGAATAAATACATGCATATGGATTGCTCTAACCTTGTTTTTAAGTTTCTACACTCATTTCTAAATATTATTACTTTCCCTACCTCATATAGTAAGTATGGGACGTTTAATATTTCACCCAAAATTCGATGTCAAGATTTGTTGGAAGTATTGAGTCCTCAAATCATTTTAGAAAAAGATGCTCTCGTGTATGTGTGGTGTATGAACATGTGCTTTGTAAGTCGGTTAAAGCAACCTAGGTATTTAAGTTCAGGTACTTCCATGTATGCAGCACCCCAAACTATGTATGTAAAATTGTCATATTTTTAAAAAAAGTTGGATTTTCTGAAAAATGACTAAATATTTGTATTACAATACCATATGTTTTAGACATTTTCATGAAAATTAAATGTATATTTGAATATTCTTGAAATAGCCTCTGAAGTTCTCGTCTTCTTTCTGAATAGCTTTTACATAATCAGTAAACCATTAAAGATAGATAAAGCCTTACTACATGAAAAATATAGATTTCGTTAAAGCATACATTTTATTTTATATATATTTCCAAGATATTCCTTGTTATTCGCTTCAGTTTTCAAATACCTACTTGTACTTTTCTCAGATGGAACGTCATTACTTCTCCCCTCTTGGCTATGAAAAGTGACGGAACAAATCTGTTACATAACAACTCGTTCATAAACTACAGGGTTACTACAAATGAAATAGACAACTTCAACTGCCTGTAAAACAAAAACTATTAGAGATAGCAACCTAATTATTTTGGAGGTATGTTGAGAAACTCTCAAAGTTTCGTTTGTTACTATTGGTAACGCTGTAGTGTATTGTTTGTTGTTGCAGAAGCTGAAATGGCGGAAAATTCTGTGGAAAAGGCATATTGCGTGTTGGAATTTGCTAGAACGCAATCAGCAACTGTTGTCCAACGACATTTTAGAACACGTTACCACAAAACGCCACCGACTAGACAGTCAATCTACGACTGGTATAGAAAATTCGAGACAACGGGATGTTTGTGCAAAGGGAAGAGCTCGGGAAGACCAAGAGTTTCGGAAGAAAACGTTGAACGTGTTCGTTCTACCTACATAAGGAGCCCACAGAAATCGACATCTAGGGCAAGCATGCAATTACAAATTCCGTAGCAAACTGTATGGAAAATCTTGCGGAAGCGACTGCACATGATGCCTTACAGATTACAGATGTTGCAGTTTCTGAGTGAAGAAGATAAGGTCATACGGCGTGACTTTTGCATCGACATGTTGAAGACGATCCTGGTTTTTGTGAGCGCATCATTTCATTTTTGTGGTAACGTGTTCTAAAATGTCGGACAACAGTTGCTGATTGCGTTCTAGCAAATTCCAACACGCAATATGCCTTTTCCACAGGATTTTCCGCCATTTCAACTTCTGCAACAACAAACAAAACACTACAGCGTTACCAATAGTAACAAACGAAACCTTGAGAGTTTCTCAACATACCTCCAAAATAATTAGGTTGCTATCTCTAATAGTTTTTGTTTTACAGGCAGTTGAAGTTGTCTATTTCTTTTGTAGTAACCCTGTATTTCACTATCGTTTAAAGTCTACTTAAAGCCTCCTGAATTACCGTTGTGCCTACAAGGAAATTTGCAATAAGACAATATCTGTAAATGGTTATCTCGATTAACACGAAGTAGGTAGTAGAATAAGCTTTAGTAAGAATATTTTGTACATGAGTAAAGAAAACCATGCGAGTACAACATTTACATACATAAATATATACGTAACACACATGCTAAACGAGATAAACGTTTCCAGAAATAGTTTCATTATAAACTTCGTTGCAGGTAAAAGGAGAATACTGGAACCTGAAGCGATCTTCAAATCTTTATAATTCGGGCCGCTATATGCAAGCATATTTAAGAAACAGAAGAATGGTGATCAAAAAGCGCGTGACTCCCTGGTCGAGTGGGCAGCATTTCAAAGAGTTATCCACATCATCATCTGTTTTTATAATTTTTTACTTTCACTATACGCATTATGTACATAGTGTATAGAGAAGGTATTGCACTCCACCCAAATATCGATACCGAAATTTCACCGGAAATATATGTTTTAAGGTACCCTTTATCTAAAAAAAAGCATTTTCGGAAAAAGGTCCGTGTGTGTATGTGTATCCGTGTGTGTATGTGTGTCCGTGTGTCTGTGAACACGATAATTCAAAAACGAAAAGTAGGTAAAATACCAAACTTGGTATTTAAGTTTAGTATTTTCCAGGGATACGACACGAAGATTTTGAGAAAAATCCCCCCACCCCCAACTACCCTTTACATGGAATTTTTTTCGAAAATTTTGATTTTCTCAAAATGGCTCTAACAATTTTGATTAAAATTTAGCCCTTTCATTATGATTTCAAGACAAAGCTTATTCATTAAGTTTATAACTAAATATAACTTTTTTATTTTTATGTTTAGGTTTAAACATTTTCTTTTAAAGATTTAGTTAAGTATCCATATCCCTGCAACAAACAACTCTTAAAAAGCTTACACTTCTATTTACTTTATGCTAATCAGAAAAAAATAGCAGAAATAGTCTTATTACTCGCATCCTTGTAAGTAGAAGCGAAATAACGGACAACTGTAGGTTAAAGTGATAGTCAAAAGCTGGTTGCTATGTCAATGAAGTTCCTTTGTTTATATGGATAGGAGTTGACAAGTTCCAGCATGAGAATAGTATACGTTTTTTCATAGCAGAAACCAAAAATAAAGAATGTCACAAAAACGACGAACTCCACGAAAAAAATGTATATAAATAAATTGTGAGTTTTAATGTGCTCTACATTTTTTTGTGTAGTAAGTTTTTGTCCATCTCTTACGGTTTAGCAGTCATTCAAAATTTAGTAAAATTCATCCAGAATAAACTACTCTTCAGAGGCTATTCCCAGAAAATTCAAGATATACATTTCATTTGTCAGGTAAATATGTTTAATATCCGAAATTTTAAACAAAATCGTTAGAGCCATTTTTGAGAAAATCAAAATTTTCGAAAAAAGTTCCATGTAAAGGGTAGTTGGGGGTGGGGGATTTTTCTCAAAATCTTCGTGTCGCATCCCTGGAAGATACTAAACTTAAATAAGAAGTTTGGTATTTTACCGACTTTTCGTTTTTGAGTTACACACACACACACACACACACACACACACACACACACACACACGGACCTTTTTGTGAAAATGCTTTTTTTGGATATTGGGGACCCTAAAACATATATTTCCGGTGAAATCTCGGTATCGAATTTTTGGTGGAGTGCAATACTTTCTCTATACAGTATGTACATAGTGCATATGGAGAAAGTAAAAAGTATGAAGGAAAGTAAAAATCTAGGCTACTCGCTGAAAATTTAAGACACCTATACAGCTTATTAATCTTGCAGAAATAAAAAGCTTTACAAATGTATGATAATGAAAGGGTGGAAATCTGCATCAGTAATAAGCTCAGAAACGCAGCTTGAATTCTTCAATAACATGCAGCAATGAAAGATGGCATTCCTTCTTTTCTAAAGAAAACGTTGTTTCTAACAACTGGAAATAATTGTAATTGCTAATGCAATTGCTGAGAACCAAATGGAAGGCTCTGTATTTCAAAGCGGTACAAATATGCACCACTGATGGGGAAATAGCAAAAACAGTAAAATAAAATAAAAATAGCTTGAAGAGAGATTTCAGAAGAACGTACAAAAGCTGTTGCAGGTCATCACAGATGCACAACCCAAAAGAAAGATGCAAAGAGTTCATAAACTGAAGAAAGAGGAGTTTAAGAAGGAAGGGAATAGCTATATTTTGATGTATTTTGATGAATTTTGATTTTATTATTAAGTGAATTCGTGAATTAATAATGAACTTCACAACATTTTAGCTTTAAAATATGCAATAGTATTATTTTTAGATTATTTCAAAGAGTATATTTTAAAAACCATCCTACAATTTTTAAATATATTAAATAATCATGTGCAGAAATGACAACCCTGAAAAAATGTATTAAGTCTTATGGAATATTTCAAATTTTGCATGAAGTGCAATCTATGAAAATAAACATTTTCAGTGGCTTAAATATCATTCATATAATTTTTATTAAATTTGCATAGAATGTTACTAGAACTAACTTTACTAACCATAGGCCTTAGCTATCCATAAATACGATGCAGCAATCCTTTATATTATCTATGCAATTTTTCAAGCATCCATTAATGATCAACGCATTATAATGACATCCAGGTATTGCAGTAAACCTCCATTCAAGAAATAATCCCAATTTCCTATCAATGGTTTTTTTTTTTCAATAAATTAAAATATTCTTACTTCTTTAAATACACCTCGCTATTTCCTAAATTTTATAAGAACATTTATCAAAAGATATGATTTTGGTTGTTCCTTTAATGCTCAAACTTGACTCGATCTGGACTGGTGATATGTCGTTTTTGATTTGATGAAGAGCATTCATTAGTAATTTCATTTTGGTTATTTCTACATGACCATTAGTACAGACCGGTAAGGTTTCCGTTAAGGGGCTGGCCTCATTTGCCTTCTTAAAAATGCTCTGAAAGTTGTGATACATTGAGGATATCTGCGCCATTTCGACTCTTCATGACTTTCCGAACTACTTTGTATAGCATAATTGTTGAGGGACTTCATAATCATGTTGTTTTCTGTTGTTCTCTCCAACGCTTGGATCGCCTCTGAGGGTTATTGTTATCGCGTGTGAATTATACGTGACTTGTTTGTTTATTACTTTCTCTGCCAAATGCAATGCACACACGTACTAGGTAGAAAAAAGATTGTACTCGACCCAAACATTCGATCCGAGATTTAGCTGTAAATACTCCTGTGTCCAAAAAGCAAAGCACCGTGGTTGTGCGTACGTGCGTGTGTGTGTGTGTGTGTGTGTGTGTGTGTGTGTGTGTGAATGAGTGAGTGAGTGTGTGTGTGTGTGTGTGTGTGTGTTAGGGTTGCCAGATCTACTATATCTCACGTATTTCAGCCTCATTTTATTGAGTATCCTGTCTCCCGTATTTTGGACTATTTCTCCCGTATTTCATACACTGCCATGAATTCTGGGCTTTAGAAGAACATTTAGAATATGCGATATATCGAAGTGGTAGTTCTTTTTTCCTAGTGTTACAGCAGTATTTCAATTAGCTGTTGGTAGCAATAGTAGCACATGTCTCGTTCACTTGTGTCTCTGAATTGAAGAGAGGAACACGTGTTTTGTTTGTTTGTGGTTCTATAAAGCAAATAAAATCATGGAAGGCGATGGCCGCAATTAACTGAACAAAACTCCACCCAAGAAGAAACCTAAGTACTTGTGTGTTTATCTTTCTATTTGGGAAGTTATTTATTTTTGGGCAGGACCTGTGAAAGGTAATAAGCTTTATGCACATTGCTCAATAGTTTCACATCCTATACCTATATTTATATCTATTATTGTTTTAAATTATATTAGTGTACCAAATATGTTTTAGTTCTATACACATTTATGCTGAAACCAACAAAATGAAAGGTCGATAGGCCGTATCAAGGTGTCGGGAAAACCATTCCCGAAATCTCCCTTATTTTCAGTTAGAAAACCTGGCAATTCTAGTGTGTGTGTGTGTGTGTGTGTACGTGCGCGTGTGCCTGTGGGCAGCATAACTAAAAAATGAAAGGTCGGCTAACCAGTAAACGTGATAATTAAGTTCAGAACAAACATTTTTAAGAAAATCCCCCTCCACCAAACTACCCTTTATATGGAACAATTTTCGAAAATTTTGCTTTAAGGATTTTTTAACAAAATTCGATATTTTCATGACAAGTAAAATTTAAGTTTATTTTGGATTTTCTGAGAATAACCTCTCAAGTCGTCTTCATTCTGAATGACTTCTCCATAACTGATAAACCATAAGGGACAAAATCTTAGTAGACATAAAATGCAGATCCCATTAAAGCACACCATTCAGGGCAGATGCATTTTTTTTTGTTTTTTTTTTTTTTTGTTTTTTGTTTTTTGTTTTTTTTGTTTTTGTTGAGTTAACCATTTCTGAGACATTCGTTGTTATTGGTTTAAATTTCCCAAAGTTTTTTTTTTCTTTCTTCTTTCTTTACTCCTGGTCATGCATACGAAGCGGGATTTCTATATCAACACAGAGGACCCGCTTTAGCCTAATGTACTTCCTTATTCCGTTGAGTACATAATTAAGTAAAACGGCCCATTTCACGTTTATCTCGATTAGTAGATAGAAGATTGACGTAGATACAAGAATATTAAGTGTTTTGCAGAATAGGTAGAGAACGTTTTGTGAACGTGTGAAGCACATACGCAGCTGCTGGTGTCCGAAGCGTGGTGCGCGAACCACCTGTTGTCCGCCGTTGACTCTGGTCGAAGAGACTAACGGCAGTTGGAACGTGAAAATATGCTCAATGAAAATATATGGGAGTTACAATTTAATTAAACTTAAACTCGTGAACTATAGAATTACAGAAGCGTGAATTACCTCAAGTGTATATATATATATAATGTCCATTCTCATGACTTTCTCTAGCTATTTCACATACAAACTATTCTTACAAAATGTTCATTATCTACATCATGCTTATCGAGAAAAACATAAGCAGAAACGGTCTTATTACTTGTTTCTTTGTAAGTAGAAGGAAGTTGGGTTCGCTTTGCTTAGCAAGCAGTACAACAGAGGAGACAAAACGAAAGATGATTTCCCGTTATGAAAAAATGTACGTGGTTTAAAATTGAAGCCATTAACAATAAATAACTTGAAAACAGTCAACTCTACAAGGAAAACGTATATGATATAAATTGTGTGTTTTAACGAGATCTATAACTTTTGTGTTGTAAGCTTTTGTCTATCTCTTACGGCTTACCAGCTATGCAAAATTCATCCAGAATAAAGAGGTCTTCAGCGGCTATTTCCAGATAATTCAAGATACGCATTTTATTTGTATCTTTGATATTCGGCATTTTTATCAAAATCGTTTGAACCATTTTTGAGAAAAAAAAATTCAAAAAATTTTCCATGTAAAGGTTAGTTTGGGGTGGGGGCTTTTCTTGAAAATTCTCATGTCTTATCTTTACAGGATATTAAACATAAATGCCAATTTGGTATTTAACGGTATTTTCTTTTTGAGGTATGTTTTCCACGGACACACATGCATTTACACAGTCACCTTTTTTTTTCTTCTTTTAAAAAAATTTTTTTAGACTCAGGGGACCTCAAAACATATTACGGGTAAAATCTCGACATCGAAATTTTGAGTGGAACACAATACCTTCTCTAGCTACTATGTACACTGTATATTCATACAGTGAAAATAAAAATTGGAAGATATATCAGTCCTTTCTGTTTTGTGCGTGATTTGACTTGGTCTGTGTTTCTGTGTACGTTTACATATTATATACTACTCCTATTCGATATTAATACAGGGTTATTCAAAAAGAAAGAACACATTTCAAACTTTTATTGCTTCCAAACTACAAAAGATAGAAGCATGATTCCAACGTTCATGGAGAGGGAAAAGTTTACAATTGAAATAGCGCGGGGGGGGGGGGGTAGAAGTTCCAATTACGGCCGCATTGGCGCTGTTGTTTGTTGTATGTCTGTAGTGAAATGGCGGCGATACTTCAAGAGAAATAATTTTGTGTGCTGCAATTAGCAAAGCTAGAGTCCATTGCTGCAGTTCAACGAAAGGATCTCAAAGAAATCCACATCACGAGCAAGCAACCAACGGTAAGGCGAGTTCTAAAACATCGTCTGCACCTGAAGACATACAAACTGCTATTATTGCAAGCATTGAATCCACAACAAACGGTACGAATTGTACATAGGCATATTAGAAGATGTGGAGGAAGACAATTTTACTCAACGATTAATGTTTTCCAATGATTTTTTTCATGCAAGATGGAGCCCCGCCTCATTTCTCTTACCACATCCGACATTACTTGGATAACACGTTTGCAGGACGTTGGATTGCGAGAGGAGGAACAGATTAACTATCGCCGGTGGCCTCGCAGGTCTCCAGATCTCACTCCATGTGCTTTATATCTATGGGGTTACGTATGCCTGGCACTCTTGGAGATCTACGACATCGAATTGTTGAATCTGTAAATTCGATAACTGGAGACCAGCTGATTTGTGTGTGTCAAGAAACGTGCCACCGTTTTGACATATGTTGTGTAACACACGGTGCTCATATTGAATGCATATTATAAAAATGTACACTTTTCTATCTCCATGAACGTTTGAATCATGCTTCTATCTTTTGTAGTTTGGAAGCAATAAATATTTGAAATCTGTTCTTTCTTTTTGAATAACCTTGTATGTTCCTCCGTATTGGGGTATATGAAATCAAGTTGTTAGAAAATGTTCTGCACATGAATGCACCAGTATTAAGTGTCAAAAGTTCCAGTTTGATTCCTAACTGCACACAAAATATTTATATATTTTCATTTCATCCGCAGTTTATGCTCGTGGTTTAGTTTTCCACTGATAAAAATATGATCCATTCACATACCTTTCTCTACCTATTTTGTAAAAAGCTATTCTTACAGAAGCTAATTCTTCTATTTGCTTCATGCTCATCATGAAGTATGTTTAGTGTGACAATTGTGCCTTTGTCTCACATTCAAGAGATTTTAAGTTCGAATTTCGGTTAGGGTGTTACCTGGATGCCTTTTCCGGGCTTTTCCTTATCCTGAGAAGACGAATGTCAAGTAACTTTAAGCTCCATAGACCCCGAGGTCATTTGAGCATCATTCCATTCATCGTCCGATATTGCCTACAGGCAAAGGGCTTTAAAACTAAAAACTAAATTGAAAAATCTAATGAGGTACACCCTCATGACTTTCTCTAGCTGCTCTACTACGTCTTACAAAAGATTATTCTTATTTCTACACAATACAAATCGAGATAAACATTAGCAGAATGTTCTTATTACTTATTTCCTTATAAGTAGTCGTAAACTAAAGGAATGCTCCATGTTAAACTGATAGTCAAATGTTTTAAAATATATCGTTATGCGAATGCTTCTTTGCTTGACCAAGAGTAGAACATAAGAAAAACGGACACTTCCTGTCTGAGGCAAGTATAAGAAGTTGACATTTAAAATCAATAACAAGGAATATCTCGGAAACGGTTACCTCCACAACAAAAACCTGAATGACATAAATTGTGTATTTTCACGAGATCTGCATTTTTTGTGCAGTAAGCTTTTGTCTATCTCTTATGGTTTAGCAGTTAAGCAAAATTCGGAAAACTTCATCCAGAATAAACAGGTCTTTAGAGACTATTCCCCGAAAATTCAAGATACACATTTTATCTGGGATGTAAATAGCTTTAATATACGGGATTTTAATCAAAATAGTTGGAGCAATTTTTAAGAAAATCAAAATTTTCAAAAAGTTTTTCATGTAAAGGACAGTTTGTGGTATGGGGATTTTCTTGAAAATCTTCGTGTCACATCCTTGGGAGATACTAAACCCAAATAATAAGTTTGGTATTTAATGGTCTTTTCGTTTTTGAACTGTGCTGTCCAGACACACACACACACACACACACACACACACACACACACACACAATTGACCTTTTTTTTAAAAAAATGCTTTTTTGGAATCAGGGGTCTCAAAACATATATTTCCGGTGAAATCTCGGTATCGAATTTTTGGATGGAATGCAATACACTATACTCTGTGTACATAGTACGTAGAGAAAGTAAAAACGTTAGCAGAAATGGTGTTTTAATTCTTTATAAAGAAGAAGGGAAAGAAGGGAATACACTGTACTTAACTAATAGCTAGGTATTTTAAAAGCTAGCTGCTACACGATTGAAATTCGGTTCTCTTTGCATGGCAGGAGTACAACAAAAGAAACGGGAATTTCAAATCTCCAATTGAGAAAAGTTTAGATGCCTTAAAATTTAAACCAACAAGGAATATCTCAGAAATGGTTAGCTATACACAACAAAATGTAGGTATATGATAAAAAGTGTGTGTTTTAACGAGCTCTACATTGTTTGTATGATACGCTTTTCGGCTTACCAGTTATGCAAAACTCATCCAGAATGAATAAGTCTTCAGAGGCAATTCCCAGAAAAGTCAAGTAATACGTTTTATCATGTAAACATCTTTAATATACGGTATTTTAATAAAAATCTTTAGAGCCAGTTTTGAGAAATTCATACAAAAATTTGGACAAATCTTCCATGTAAAAAGTAGTTTATATTGGTGAATTTCCTGAAAATTTTCGTGTCGCATTTTGGAAAACACTGAACTTAAATGTCGAATTTGGTATTCAACCGACTTTTCTTTTTTGAGTTCCACACGAGCTTTTTTTATAAAAAATATTTCATCTATTTCTTCAATGGTCCGCAAAACTTGTATTTCCGGTAAAATTTCGGTATCGAATTTTTGGCTTGATTACAATACCTAGTCTACCTACTATGTGTGTTCACAATACGCGGTAGAGCAAGTAAAAGGTTAAAACATTGTGTACATGTGTATAATTACAAATTGTACAAAAATATCTCTGAAGTTACTACACGTGCATTTATTTACTCATTCTATTAAAACTATCTAAGTGAAGTTTACTCTTTTATATACTCAAAGTTAATGGAGATAAACTTTAGTAGATATAGTTTCATTATACAGCTCGTTGTAATTTTACGTGTGATACAGGAGTCCGGAGAGAAACCGTCAAATGTTTAAAAAAGCAGGCAGCTATGGCGGCTTTGAAATGCCATAATCTTTGTATGGCATTAAACATCGTTGTATCACTTATCGTTATTTACTCTTTTAATTCTTTGTTGTTGTTGTTTTAATATTGCTTGTAATGTGTATTACAAAAGCACGTACGGTCTGTGTACCCGTGCGACTGTTGAAATTCTATGTATGATATTGCTATGTCAATACACTTATTCATTCATTCATTCATTCACTTATCGTTATATCAACATATTTGAAAATTACACTAAAAACAAAGAATATCTAGGCAATGTTCAATGCCATAAAAATGCATGACAAATTCTGTCTTTTTAAAAAAATACCTTTTCGTATAGAAAGTTTACCCCTTATGACTTACCAGTTTTACACTATACAAAATTCATTCCAATTGAAATGGATTTTATAGACTATTTGCAGAAAATTAAAGAAAAGTGTACCTACTTTTAATTAGCCACATAATAGTGTTGATCATATTTAATCAAAATTGTTACAATCTAGAGCTAGAGAGAGAGAGAGAGAGAGCGAGAGAGCGAGAGAGCGAGAGAGCGAGAGAGCGAGAGAGAGCGCGAGAGAGAGAAAAGGAAAACGTTGAATATCAAGCATAGTTTGGAATAGGAGATTTTTCCTGAAATTCTTCGCGTTGCATCCTTGAAATATGCTGAACTTAGACACAAAATGTTGTATTTAGGAGACTTAGTTCTTTAAATATCACACACACACACACACACAAACACACACACATATTTACGCGCGGACCATTTTCTATTTTTGATTCTGATGACTTTAAAACACATATTTCCGGTGAAATCTCGAAATTAAATTTTGATTTTTTGGGCTGGAGCACATTACTTCCTCTAGACAAAATATCTTTATATAAATATGCAATGAATAACAAAAGAATAGCCGGCAGCGAAAGTTGTGTGATTGTTACAGATTACAATTTTGTATTACGAGTGTGCAACAAATAATGTGAAAATTTAAATTATGTATTTGATTAAATTAATTAATCAATCAAATTATTCGCCAGAAACACAAGAGTACGAGAGAGAGAGAGAGAGAGAGAGAGAGAGAGAGAGAGAGAGAGAGAGAGACTGAAAGAACAGTAGGTTCAACATTTTCATCTATTTTATCCCTTTGTGATGTTTATCCAAGACTTTGAATGGTTTTAGTGCCATTTTGTCCCGTTGTATTGGCAAACCCTTATCAATCAAACCAAACCATTGCAGCAATTCGTAACAATCGAGGCCTATAAATTAGAGAATTAAGCCTTCCAAATGTTTCACAGCGGCGTAGCTAACCTCGCTCCGAAACGTTTATTAGCCTACACCTATAAAATGTTGAAGAGAGTTCTGGAACTTCAACAGTATTAAAGTCTCATCGCACCCTTTGCTTCATGATTAAATCGTATCTCGATCATTACCTGTAGTCTGATATAGGTAATTCCAAACGTGCTAAATTAATGTCCTTAGTTGTGTAGTCGCTGGCTCATTTTTACTTTCTCTATGCGTACTATGCACATAATATATAGAGGAAGTACTGAATTCCACCCAAAAATTCGATATCGAGATTTCACCGGTAATAATTTTTTAGGATCCCCTGAATCCAAGAAAAGTATTTTTAGAAAAAAAGTCCATGTGTCTGCCTGCCTGTGTGCGTGCGCGTGCGTGCGTGTATGTGTGGACAGCATAGCTCAAAAACGAAAAACCTGGTATTTAATTTTGGTATCTTTCATTGGAAAGAACACGAAGTTTTACGAGAAAATCCCCCCACCCCAAACTACCCTTTACGTGGAAATTTTTTCGAAAATTTTATTTTAATCCCGTATATTACTGAAATTTACATATCAAATAAAATGCATAACTTGAATTTTCTGCCTCTGAAGACCTCTTTATTCTGGATGAATTTTGCTTAACTGCTAAACGGTAAGAGATAAACAAAAGCTTACTGCACGTTAAAACACACAATGTTATACAATTTTTTTTCGTAGAGTGGATCGTTTTTGTAGTTATTCATTGTTTTTGGTTTCAGCTTTCAAAAACTTATATTTTCTCACACAGGAATTTGTCAACTCCTGTCCATGCAAACAAAGGAACTTCCGTAACATAGCAACCAGCCTTTGACTATCACTTTAACCTATGGTATTCCCTTATTTCGCTTCTACTTAAAAGGAAGCAAGTAATATGACTATTTCTGACATTTTTTTTTCTCGATTAGCATGAAGTAAATAGAAGCATAAGTTTTTTTTTTTTAACAATAATTTGTTGCAGAGATATAGAGAAAGTCATGTGAATGGAGCACATCAGATTCTTTTTCTGTTTTCTTTTAAATAAAACTTAAAACTTGTGCCTCTTCTTTATGCTTGCAATGTGATCAGAATTACTCTATTTCTTGTGGTACGTAGCAATAATATTTGTATAATTGAACCAGTTGTATTATGATGAGAAATAATTATGCACACTGTTTTTAAAGAGTGTTTGTCTTTATCACTTGAAATAAATTCCGTACTCAATTTTATATTTTATATTTAATAATTTTAACATTGATAACACATGACATAGCATATGGGGAAAATCTGAGGTGTTCGTCTGGGCAGCTCAGTTGTTTAGGCGCTGACCTCATCTCAAGGTCACGGGTTCAAATCCGACCCGGTTTTTAAGTGTGCTTACAAGTGACAGCCCCATGTTAATAGATTTACTGGCATGCTAAAGACTCGTGCAGCACGAAATTCCGACACACTGGCTACGTTAATACGATGCTGGCAATTGATAGCGTCGCTAACGAACAAATCATGTTTTAAATAATTTTAATCTAATGTGTTCCATGACTTTCTGTATCCATTCTGCAACAAACTCTCTTACAAAAGCTTATTCTGCTATATACTGCATGCTAATTGAGATAAAAATTAATATAAATGTTCGTATTACTTAGTTCCTAGTAATTACTAGGGAATTAAGTGGATAGGCTAACTAAAGTGATAATCAATTCTTTTACACCAGGTCGCTATGTGATACAATTGAAATTCTGTTCCTTTGCATAACTAGCATGGGGAAAAAAGTAGATTAACGAATTCCCATTTGAGAAAATCTAAGTATTGGAAAATTTTAAAGCCAATGACTATCGGAAAAGTTTACTTCCACTAAAAAGGTATAGTCATAAATTGTGTGTTTTAACGAGATACACAATTATGCTGTCGCAAGATACTGTCTGTCTCTTGCAGTTTGCCAGTTACCAAAACAAAATTCAAACAGAATGAAGAAAGCTTCAGAGACCATTCCCACAAAATTCAACTTATACTTATTATTTGTTAATATCTTTAATATGCTATTTTAATCAAAATTGAGAAAATACAAAATTTCGAAAAATCTTTCATGAAAAGCATAGTTTGGGGTGGGGGAATTTTCTGAAAATTTTCGTGTCACATCCTTGGAAGACAGAGTTAATGGATTTAGGGCCTAACCGACTTATCGTTTTTGATTGTGCTGTTTACAGACAGCAGATAACAAAACAGACGAAGTGACACAGTCAAATATCTCGACCTTTTAAGAAAGATATGGATTCAGGGGTTCTCAAAACATATACTTAATGTGAAACCACTATATCGAATTGCAATACCTCTCTATGTACTATTTACATTGTACGTGGTAGAGAGTATAAATTCTTTCAATCACAACTCTGATAATGATCTATTAATCAATACATGAACAATCATGCATTTTTGCGAATTTTCTATTAGAAAAAAAAAGTCTAAGTGTCCCATTCACATGACTTTCTCTACCTGTTCTGGAAACAAACGATTCTTACAAAAGGTTATTCTTTTATCTATCATGTTAATCGAGATGAACATTACAACAAATAGTCTTATTACATGCTTCCTTGTAAGTAGAAGGAAAACAGAGGACTACACTAGATAAAGCGATAGACAAATCTTTTAAAAAGCTTGTCTCTATGGACATAATACGTTTTTACTTTCTCTAGCACGTATGTACATACAATATACATAGTGCCTAGAGAAGGTATTTTAGTTCACCCAAAAATTCGATGTGAAGATTTCACCGAAAATTGAGTTTTGCGGTCCCCCCGAGTCCAAAAAAGAATCATTTTTAGAAAAACGTCCGTGAGTGTCTGTGTCTATGGACAGCATAGCTCAAAAACGAAAAGACAGTTAAAAGCCAAATTTGGTATTTAAGTTTAATATCTTTCAAGGATACGACACGAAATGTTCAAAAAACTCCGCCCTCCCACCACTAGCTACCCTTTACATGGGATTTTTTTTTGAAATGTTTGTTTTTCTCAAAAAATAGCTCTAAAGATTCTTATTAGAATACCACATATTGTACTTTTTTAATTTTCTGAACATAACCTCTGAAGGTCTCTTCATGCAGAATGAGTTTTACAGAATTTTTCGTAATAGTTAAACCGTAAGAGATAGACAAAAACTTAATGCATAAAACATGTCATATTCGTTTTTCTTGTAGAATTTAATTTTTTTTTTTTTTTTTTCTTTTTGCCATATCGCTTTTTATTGGTTTCAGTTTCTAACCTAACTTTTCCGAAACGGGGTATGTAAAGGGAATCTCATTTGTTGCACAGAGCGACCAGATTTTAAGAGATTATTGCTATAGCATTCCCTTATGTTCCTTCACTTTAAATAAAGGAAGTAATACGGTCATTTCTACTATGTTTTTCTCAATTAGCATGATGCGGACAAAAGAATATTCTTTAGTAAGAATATTTTGTATTTGGAACAGCTAGAGAAGGTTATGTCAAAGCAAAACATCAGATTTTTTAAAGTTGAAACCAATAACTAGGAACATTTCGAATACGGGTTTCCGTAATGAGATAACGTGTGTGTTTTAACGAGATTGCTAGCGCAATAAGTTTGTATCTTTTACGGTTTACCGCATATACAAAAATTATCCAGAAGAGGTCTTCAGGAGCTACTCTCCAAAAATTCAAGAACACATTTCATTTGTCGTGAAAATCTCTTAAATGGGTGGTATTTTAATCAAATTTGCGAGTTCCGTTTTTGAGAAAATTAGCTTTTTTGAAAAATGTCTCGTGTAAAGGGTAGTTTGTTGAAGGGGCAGATTTTTCTGAAAATCTTCGTTGTACCGTTGGAAGAAGCTGAATTTAAATACACACTTTAGTATTTAACGGAATTTTCATTTTTGAGTTATGCTGTTCACAGAAGCAGACGCAGATACAGACACACGCGCGTGTACACACACGCACACAGGACCTTTTCTAAAAATGTGCTTTGCTTCAGGGAACCTCAGATATATTTCAGTCAAATCTTGACATCAAATTTTTTAGTGGAATGCAATATCACTATCTACTATATGTATAGTACGTTGTAGAGAAAGCAAAAAACCGGATGTGTTCCATCACATGATTTTGTCTACCTATTCTGTAACAAATTATTCTTACAAAGTCTTATTCTATAATCTACTTCAAGCTGATCGAGATGAACATTAGCAGAAATTGTTGTAAGTAGAAAGGAAATTGGGCAATACAATAGGCTAAAAGAGATAGTCAAATTTTTAAAAACTGGTTGTCGTGTAATTGAACTTCGGCTATCTTTGCGTGTCCATAGGTAAAATAAAGAAAACAGAAATGTCAAATTTCTGTTTGAGAAAACCTTAAGTACTTTAAAATTTAAACTAATGGTAAGGAATAACTCGGAAATGATTAATTAAAAAAAAAAAAAAAAATGATATGACATAAATTGTGCGTTTTAACGAGATCTGCTTTTTTGTGTAGTTAAACACACATACACACATGAGATTTTCTTTAATTTTTTTTTTGGTCTTAGCGAACCTCAAAGCACATATTTCCAGTGAAATTTCGACATGATTTTTTGGGTAGAACATGATACATACGTGTCTTCTCTGCCTACTATGTACATAGTACGTGTAGAGAGAAAAATTTTTGTTTTTTTGTTTTTGTTTGTTGCTTTCAATTCCTTTGTATCCAGAGAAGGACCTGAGACGTTAATTAATGCTATTATTAATATTTTAATGCATAAAGCTAAATGTAGATTTATTTTATATTTGTAAGACACAAAGAAAAGCAAGATTTTCTGGGCTACAAAGATGCGTATTTTCTGATGAAAGTGGGAAAGTCCAAGTAAACAAGGGCTGGAGTTTATGGGTTAGTCATTGTATTGGATTGCGTGCAACAAAGTCACTGTAAGGTCGGACATTCCTTAAACTTAAGTAGATAGGGTATTTTTAGTAATTACCATGTCACGTTTGTGATGGCAACCAATAATGCATGGATGGTATGACGATATGTTGGCTCGTAAAACTAACCTGTTCTAAATAATTTTTACTTTCTCTACTTCGTGCATAATACGGAGAATAAAGTCAATTCATCCAAAAATCGGATACCGAGATTTCACTGGCAATACACGTATCTGGATTAGAAAAAAATAAGCAATTCCAGATAAAAAAGTCGGTGTTTGCGTGTGTATATGAAAACAGCATAATTTAAAAAAAAACAACAAAAAACAAAAAAACAAAAAAAGGACCGGAAAGTCAGCTAAATACCATTGCAACAAGAAGGTTTTGAATAAACCTCCTCAGCCAACCCCAAACTACTTTTTCCTTGTAAACACTTTCAAAAATGTTTGGTTTAACCAAAATATTCTAATGATTTGATTAAAATATCGCATGTTAAAGATATTTACATGACATATGAAATATGTCCCATATGAAATGGGAAGAAATTAATATTTTTCACCCTGGTCAAGCGAACAGAATGGACTTTTAATATAATCTCATAAAGACTGGCTTTTAAAGGATTTGACTATTGCTTTGGTTGATTGAATTTCCTTATTTCTCCTAGGTTAATAATAATAATAATAATAATAATAATAATAATAATAATAATAATAATTATAATATGATACAATAATAATATGCTAATGTTAATCTTGTTTAGTGTGAAGCAAATACAAGAATAAGCTTTTGTGGAAATACCTTGCTGCAATACATATAAAGTTATGTGAATGTAGCACATCAGATTTTTTTCTTATGTTACTTTCTCTAGTACGTATGTACACTTATGTATGTACAATGTACATAGTAGTTAGAAAAGGTATTGCATTCCTCCCATAAACTCAAGCCGAGATTTCAGCGCAAATACATGTTTTATTCATTTTATTTATCATGCACATATATGTTTTATTTGTCATGTAAATATTTTTATTTTAATCAAAGTCGTATGGTCATTTTTGAGAGAATCAAAATTCTCGATTTTTTTCTATGTAAAGGGTAGTTTGGGATGGGTGCTTTTCCTCGAAATCTTGTGTCGTATCCTTGGAAGACACGAAATGTTTTTTTTTTTTTTTTTTTAATTCAGGGAGTCTCAAAACATAAATTTCCTCTGAAATATCAATATCGAATTTTTGGGTGGAATACAATACCTTCTCTATACGCTATGTACACTGCACAGAAAATAAAAATTGTTTCGAAGGATATCAAAAAGATATTTCATTTGGAAACATTTACAGAGCTTAGAAAAAACATTTTCCTTATTTTCTAAAATACTGTCTCTGTTACATTTACCTGTTCGTAGACGAAGTTTACTGGGTACAGAATATCAACACAGACCTCGTTCCTACTGTCGCTGGCAACAGTATGTTTATCTGGTGCTTTAAACGCATTCCTTATCGTTGTGTCACGCCCCTCCCCATGCTTATCTCTAACTACTGGGATGCTCTCTGTCGGGGCTAATTCAAAGCTGATAACGTACCGGATTAGACCTAGAGGGCACTTAATGCTCTCCAGATGCTAACATGGTAAGCAATGCAATTCTTCCCTTTACGCCCCTCTTTTTTTTTTTTTTTTTTTTTTTTTTTAAATACAGTTCCGGAGTCTGATCGGGACTTTTTATTTACCTAATTTGTTTACTGTGATTACTGAATTTCTGTTTTACTTTTTACACACACATACACAAACACATAATACCCATGCCCAAGGCGGACTCGAACCCACGATCCCCTGCGCCGCGAAACACCAAAGCGAGACGCTTTGGCGAGCGCGGCCATGGGGACCGGCACTAAATATTAAGCCACCAGAGTAATTATCTCAAACCTTCTTTATTATAACCTTGACCCGCTAAGCATAATTTCTTCCCCATCCACTGATTGGCTGATGGTACATTTTTGGACAGCACTAAACAAATACACAGTCCAAGGTCAGGCGATGAAAGCGCATAAACACACATGATTGCAGACTGCATGGGGTACGTAAAGCCTGAGGTTCACTGCACACTTATAAACGCAAGAAGCACCTGCTGTAGTTAAATATTGGATGAGAATCGTTCACGGAAACCAATCTCTAATTAGGGCAGTCTGCTACCATGAACAGTTGTGAATGGAAGGTAATTTGACGTGGGCATCAAAATTAAAGAAAGGGTTGGAAACCATTGGGATGGGAGACAATTGGATGGCGGGGCAGGAAAACAGGCGAAGTATTTGGAGAAAAATTAAGAAACGTCTCTTGATATTGACAGACAGCAAATGATTGCGCAATGCACAGATAAGGTGTCATTAGAAGTACAGTCTGGGCTGAAATCGGAGTGGGGTATGGAGCAATACATAAAAAAAGGTACCAAACTCATTAGAGAGGGGCTCGCGTGGATTAGACTAGGAGCATGGAGGAGCACGAACATTTCTGACGAGAATGGTACGAGAATCTGTCCCATTTGCGAGGAAGAAGAGTCGTGGACTCACATCTTGGCAAGATGTAGGGGTACGGAGGAATGGCGGGAAAAATATTTGCCGCGATTTTTTACCACTGCGAATGTAGGGATAGAAGCATGTTGGACGCTACTGGCAGGCACGGAAAACACGGGCTAGGTAAATTTATACTTAAGGCAAGACAGCTGAGATCTGAAGAGGCTGCCAATAGAGAAGGGGGGGGGATAAGATCAACTAAACAAAAGTGACTACAATGTTCTACATACATATATATATTATGTCATACTTAGGTCACTGTTGTGCTAGGGTTGTATATATTATGTGTATATATGTCTTTTAAGTGTAATTATCTATTATAAGAGGGTGCATTTATGAAGGTGTACTCTGTGCTGTAAATTTAAATTGCTATATTTCAATATCTTTGTGTCTTTATTTTCGGATTCCCTCTTAATTTTATTGTTGTTTAATATTGCTTTTGACTGTGAATTTCCTTTGTCTTTTTATTTTCGTGTTTACTCTTCTAATTCTTTGTTGTGATTGTTGTTTTATTATTGCTTGTAATGTGTATTACAAAAGCACGTACGGTCTGTGGACCCGTGCGACTGTTGAAATTCTATGTATGATATTGCTATATTAATAAATACACTTATTCATTCATTCATTCATGAAGCGATTTTTGAGCAGAGAAGACAAAACCAAGGCAGGCGAGATGAGTACAGTAGCTGTAGAATGAAACGTTTCGATTGCATTTATATTACAGTAAACACTTACAGTCGCGCCGTGGCAGAGTGGTTAGACCATTCGCCTCTCACCAAGGCGACTCATGCGATTGCAAGTGGGATTTCAAGTGGACAAAGCGGCGCATGGACGGGTTCTCCGGTTTCCCCCGCCATCGCATTACTCCAGTGTTCATCTTCATTACATCCATCAGTGTCATCGCCTGCGGCGCCAAATGTAATAAAAGCGGACATTAAACACTATCAAAAAGTAAACACTTGCGCATAAACATGGAAATGCTGTTTATATTTCAATCTATAACTCCTGTACCTATCGTGCCACATATGCATATTTACAATGTTTGTGAGCCAGTTTGTCATTTATAGATATAATCCTAAATTAAAAAACTCTGCGGAATCGTATTTTTCTCTTTAATGTACAAGAAAGTAAGGGATATTTTATTTGGTGTTGGTTATGTCTATGACGACACTTCATTCCAATTTCCATGCTAATAATGATTTTATCTTTACTTGGCAACTAGTTTTTGTTGTATATGTATGTTCATTTATCGCATTTGATAATGTCGGCCACGGAACAAGCTCGAACATTTATTGTTGTGTGTTTTGTAAACCAAATCTCCCTCAGAGACATTGAGAATGGGGTAAGAAGCTTATGGTGAAGCAGAGGCGAAGAAAACTAGAGTGCATGAATTGCATAAACGTTTCTGTCAAGATTTTAGAACGCTAAATAACTTACTGTACATGCGACAAGAGACTACGACAGGTATCTGAAAATGGTTTCCAGAAGCGTTTCTAGTCTCTTTACACGCGGTGGCAAAAGTGCGTCACTGCGGAAGGGAATTATTAGGAAGGGAACTTTCAGTAAATTGCCTTATGGTAATGTTATTTATTCATTGCGGAAACTTTTTGAATGTAGTATGAAGAGTTAATCTACATTGTAGTGCTTTAGGTTCTTTCATCATGGTCGCAATAAATATAATGTACAATAATACACATTTTAAGGAATTTTGGGGTTAAGTGCCTACGATTTTTCATTTATATAGCCCCCTTTAATATCTAAGGTCATATCGGGGGCTTTGCATTAGAAACAACTCGCTGTCTGTACGTTTTTTACGTTGGGTTTAAATCGTTTTATTTTCGTCAAACAAACACACACATTCACTCTCGTATACATACTTCCACACTCTGTGGGGGATAGGGAATAATTCTGGTTAAAAAAAAAACTCCCCGCCCCAGCCGGGACCTCCGAGTAAGAAGTCAGCTCGCTGACCACTCGACCATGGAGGCAACCAATACGATATTTTGTTGAACATGTTTATACTAAGAAAAAAACTCTCCACATCACCAACAAAAGATAGACACTTCCAATAAAATTTACAAATGACTGCATTTGCAAATACCATTACTTTAGATGCTTTCAACAAAATACTTTACTAGTAGTCTAGCACGTAGGAAAATGAAAAAGGTTTCTGGAAGTCAGTGAGAAATAGCATAGAAGACAGATAAACACGAAATTTGGGATGAGCTGGAAAATAAAAAGTAGCTTTGTTTGTCACGAGAGGGATATATACTTACTTATAATTAGTAAACAAGAGAGGAAAGGATAAGCTTGGATGAGGTCAGCAGCATTGATTTTGAAAAGGATGAGGTGCAATGAATTAGAACGGTCTAACTTCCTTTAAAAAACGTATTTTATGTGTGGCATGAAAGACAGCATTGTTCACTATTTAACAGCATGTAAAGAGGTAAGAAATTGCAGGAAAGAAACTTGGAAACACAAATGGCAGGAGAGATGGTAACAACGAATGTGTTGAATGCCCAGGGAAAGAGAAGAACTACAGAAATTGAACAATATTTATTTGAGAAAGATAAAAGAAAAGTGGATAAGAAGAGAGAGAGAGAGAGAGAGCGCGAGATTGGAATGGAATACGTACCACACACCAAAGGGCTCTATTCGCTAACATCCAGAGACCTATGCAGATACAATGCCTAAACGGTACTCAAACTCAGTACATTAGGATAAGTGAACTAATTTAAGTAAAATGTTATGATGTAAATATTTATAATGTAACCTACGTATAATAAATGTTAAAGTTAAAGCGTTGTTAATTTAAAATATAACAGCCAGTGACGGTAGTAAGCAGTTTTAGAACATTTCCTTAGCTGGTTTGCAATTATGTCGCGGAACCAGGAAAGTCCTTTTTTGTGCTATGTATAAGGAAACACAGTGATTCGGACACTAAGTCTTTACTTGGAAACAAAGCACTGACAAACTCCTATATATACATTTCTGTCATTCTCTTTTGCACACATGCCGACAATAATGAAGAGAATTCACTGAATAAATTCTAGGACTAGACGCTGTAATTGGTATTTTAATGTGAGGGCGTGATTTATTACTTTCTCTACTTCGTACGCAGCACATAGATAGAGAAGGTATTGCATTCATTCCAAAAGGTCGATACCAAGATTTCATTCGAAATATTCTTTTAGGATCCCCTGTAATAAAAATAAATAAAAGAAAAGGTTTAGTAAACGATCTGTGAGTGCTTTCGTGTGTCTGTAAACGCGATAACTCGAAAAGTGGGTTATACCGAACTTGCTATTTAAACTCAGCATTTTCATAGGATTTGACACGAAGATTTTCAAGAAAATATCCCACTCCAAACATGAAAAAATTTCGAACATTTTTATTTTCTCAAAAATGGCTCTAACGATTTTTATTAAAATACTGATATTAAAGATACATAACCAAAAAAATGTATATCGGTTGACAGGGATATATCTCTTACCCAGATTACTCCCTTCCTCTCCAGAGTCTGAAAGTATAAACATGAGTGTGAATGTGTGAGAGCCTAATGTTAAAAATAAAATATGAATGAATAAGTGTATTTATTGAAATAACAATACCATACATTGATCTTCATCATTCGCACGGGTCCACAGACTCTACGTGCTTTTGCAATGTACAAAACAGTAAGCAATATTTAAAAAAAAATAAAAATAAAAGGGTACACACGAAAATAAAAGGACAAAGATATTCGAATACAGCAGCTTAACTTTACAACCTATTCACATGCAGTAATGCACCCTATTATTATAGACGAATACACTTAAGAGAAATACATATATATTTCTATTAAATGTATTTGTGTGTGTATATACTCACACACACAATATTAACCCTACAAATCAATAACCGAAAAGTGTGACAAAATATAGTATGTTAATATTATAAACATTTTTGTTGAACTCTTCTTATCGCCCCCCCCCTCCCTCTTCCCTATTATCAGCCTCCTAAGATCTCAATTGTCTTGCCTTAAGTAGAAATTGACCTAGCCCGTCATCTGCATTCGCGGTAGTAAAGGATGGCGGTAAATATCTTTCCCTCCATTCTCCGTACTCCGACATCTTACCAAGATATGGGTCCACGACTCTTCCTCCTCGCAAATGAGCAGTGTCATACCATTCTCGTCAGTGATTTCTATCATCCGCCATGCTCCTAGTCTAATCCACGCGAACTAATGAGTTTGGTACCTGTTTTGAAGTATTGCTCCATACCCCACTCCGATCTTAGCTCAGACTGTACTTCCAATGAAACCTTCTCCGTGCATTGTCCAATCAATTGCTGTCTGTCAATATCACACAGGCGGTTCTTAATTTTTAGAAACTCAACGACAGCAGGACACAAGATAAGAACGTTGCTGATGGACCCTGTAGATAAAGGCGAGGTAAAAATGAATCAATAAACAAACAAATGTATGTATAGGTAGAATCAGACTGAAACATTCAATGCCATAGCTGGGATTTGAACCACGGATCTCTCGGTCTCTAGTCGATTACACTAACCACTGAACTACCATTAAATTCTTCACTGACACATGTTTCCCGGTAAACCATAAGATGATCATAAATTATTTTGAGATGACAATGGCGACTTATAATGTCGTAAGTACTTTTAAGTCCTGGGTTTCATAGTTTAGCCAACTGGTCAACTGGTTCAACTGATATCACCTTGTGGTTTACCGGGAAATATGGCGGGTCAGTGAATATTTTAAATCCGTGCGGCATGTCACCATGGTAGCTCAGTGGTAAGAGCAACCGGCTAGAGACCGCTAGATCTATAGTTCAAATCCTCGCTATGGCATTGAAATTTTCAGCCTGACTCTACCTACTGATCTCCTACACACGGATTGTGTGAAAAAAAAATCTGATGTGTTCCATTCACATGACTTTCTCTATATCTCTGTAAATTATTATTGTTAATAAGCTTATCTTTTATTTATTTCATGCTAATCGAGAAAAATTAGCAGAAATAGTCTTATTTCTTGCTTTATTGTAAGTAGTAGCGAAATAAGGGAGTACCATAGGTTAAAGAGATAGCCAAAAGCTGGTTGCTATGTGACTGATGTTCCTTTGTTTGTATGGACAGGAGTTGACAAATTCCTGTATGAGAAAAGTATAAGTTTTTCAAAGCTGAACCAAAGAAAAAGGAATATCTCAAAAACGATAAACTCCAGGAAAAAAATGTATATAACATAAATTGTGTGTTTTAACGTGCTCTACATTTTCTGTGGGTTAAGTTTTTGTCCATCTCTTACGGTTTAGTAGTTATGAAAAATTCACCCAGAATAAGGTAGTCTTCAGAGGCTATTCCCAGAAAATTCAAAATATACATTTTATTTGTCAAGTAAATAACTTTAATATACGATATTTTAATCAAAATCGTTAGAGCCATTTTTTAGAAAATCAAAATTTTCGAAAAAAGTTCCACGTAAAGGGTAGTTTGGGGTGGGGGGATTTTTCTCAAAATCTTCGTGTCGCATCCCTGGAAGATACTAAACTTAAATATCAAGTTTGGTATTTTACCGACTTTTCGTTTTTGAGTTATCGTGTTCACAGACACACGGACACACACACGGACCTTTTTCTGAAAATACTTTTTTTTGAATCAGGGGACCCTAAAACATATATTTCCGGTGAAATCTCGGTATCGAATTTTTTGGTGGAATGCAATACATTCTCTATACACTATGTACATAGTACGTGTACAGAAAATAAAAACGTAGATGTCGTTAAAAAACAAAATCCATGTCATGAACGTTTTTCTCTTGGAAAAGACATTTCTGAGATATTTCAAGTTATTTATTTCAGATATAAAGTACTTAGAACTTTTATCATACGGAAACGGATTTCAGCCACATGACAGACTAGCTATCGTTGACTATCGTTTTAGCCTAATGCTGCCTTATTTACCTCCTACTTACAAGGAAGCAAGTAATTAAGAAAATATCTATACTGTTTATCTCGATTATCATACAGTAGATAGAAGAATATGTTTTTAACAGTGTGTTACAGTGATGTAGAGAAAGTGAATGGAACAAATCAGCTTTTTATATAGATGTGAATTGCAATAGGCAGAGGGGCTGCACGAGAGGTTTTTGACTGCGTTTTGTAAAAGCGGCATGAAGACAGTTTCTCACAGATATATTATCGCTTTGGGTGACCCTAACTGTTCCAATATGCTTCACGAAGTGCCCCTCTTAAGAGATCGACAGACGAGCACTGCACGCCTACATCGTAACTCGTGAACCGCGCAACATTAATCACACAGGCTTCTCCACACTCTCGGCGCCCAAAGCAAAAAACTGCTATGTAAAAAAGAACGGGGAGCCAAACAATGGCCTAACGGGAACAAAAGATTCTAGCCATGTTGTTCAGCACCGCCTTTATGCAGTAGAAATTCGTTAAAAAAAACAACAGAATTCTGCCCAGTAATAGCGCCATTTCTAACCAATTTGAAATTATTTTTGACGACAGCGAACAGAAAAAGAATCAAAGCCAACAAATATGGCTCTGTTTTAATATCTGTAGGGTGCAAACACATTAAGAAACGTTTGAAATTCTGACACCACTAAATATTTATTCAAACATGGTAGCAAGTGTAACAATTTGTCTTTAGGATAGGTACTCAGACTGAAAAAAGCTGATGTGTTCCATTCACATGACTTTCTCTACAATTCTGTAATAAATTATTGTTAAAAATCTTATGCTTCTATTTACTTTATGCTAATTCAGAAAAAATTAGCACAAATAGTCTTATTACTTGCTTCCTTGTAAGTAGAAGCGAAATAAGGGAGTACCATAGGTTAAAGTGATGGTCAAAAGCTGGTTGCTATGTGACTGAAGTTCCTTTGTTTGTATGGACACGAGTTCACAAAGTCCTGTATGAGAAAAGTATGTTTTTTATAGCTTAAACAAAAAACAAGGAATATCTAAAAAACAATCAACTCCACGAAAAAAATGTAGATAACCTAAATTGTGTGTTTTGTTGTGAGGTAAGTTTCTGTCCATCTCTTATGGTTTAGCAGTTATGCAAAATTCCGCAAAATTGACCCAGAATAAAGTAGTCTTCAGAGGCTATTCCCAGAAAATTCAAAATATACATTTTATTTGTCGGTAAATATCTTTAATATACGATATTTTAATCTAGATCGTTAGAGCCATTTTTTGGAAAATCAAAATTTTCGAAAAAAGTTCCATATAAAGGGTAGTTTGGGGTGGGGGAATTTTTTTCAAAATCTTCGTGTCGCATCCCTGGAAGATACTAAATTTAAATACCAAGTTTGGTATTTTACCGACTTTTCGTTTTTGAGTTATCGTGTTCATGGACACACACACGGACCTTTTTCTGGAAATACTTTTTTTGATACAGGGGACCCTAAAACATATATTTCCGGTGAAATCTCGGTATCGAATTTTTGGTGGAGTGCAATACCTTCTCTATACACTATGTACATAGAGCATATAGAGAAAGTAAAAATCAATGCCACAACCGGAATTTGCTCCTCGGATCTCGCGGTCTCTAGCCGGTTGTTCTACCACTGAGCTGTCATGGCAACATGCCAGTACAGCATTAAATTTCTCAATTGACTCGCATATTTCCCGGTAAACCACAAGGTGATCTCAAATCATTTTGAGATAACAAACCCCAATGGCGACTTACAATGTCGTAAGTACTTCAAGATCCAGGATTCATAGTTTTAGCCAACTATTATGGACAATTGTGATAATTTAATTGTTTTCTCAGAGAAACCATGGTAACCTATTACAATTGTCCATAATAGTTGGCTATACTATGAATGCAAGGTCTTGAAGTGCTTACGACACTGTAAGTCGCCAATAGGGTTTCTCATCTCAAAATGATATGAGATCAACATGCGAGTCAGTTGAAAAATGTAATGCTGTTACATTGATATATTGACGGTAGCTCAGTGGTAGAGACCGGAAGATCCGTATTTCAAATCCCGGCTATGGCAATGAATTTTTCAGTCTGACTCTACCTATCCAACTCCTGTCATACACACGGCTTGTGTGAGAAAATAATTAAATTATCACAATTTGTCTTTAGTTGTAATATTTAACAGACCACAAAATCAGCAGTCTCCTCATAAAAACTAATCTTAAATTATAACGATTTCAAATAAAATTCTTCCAGGGTGAGGACCCCAGAATAATAAATAAAGAATTAGAAAAAGTCCGACAGCTTAAAAAGCAAGGTTGGTTAAATACAACACTTGACATGTATTTAATTTCCGCATCCTTCTAGATGCGTCACGAAAGTTTGAAATTAATAGGAAACTCCCAACCCAAACTACCCTTCAGATAGAAAATGTTTCGAAATTTTGATTTTCTCAATGATTGTTGATTAAAATGCTGTATAAATGCTGTATATCCTGAATTACTTGGGAATAGCCCCAGAGGTCATATTCATTTTGAATTACTTTTGCACGACTTACTGGTTAACCATAAGAGATAACTACACAACAAATCTCATTGTTCCATTCACATAACTTTCCATATACAATCTAGGCTAAAGTGATAGTTAAATCCTTTAAAAGGTGTTCGGTATGTGAAACAATTGAGGTTCGGTTCACTTTGCATGGTCCCGTTTGAGAAACGTTATGTGGTTTAAAACTGAAACAAATAACAAGGAATATCTAGAAAATAGCCAATTCTACAAGAAAAACTCATATGAAATATATTAAATGTTTTAACGAAATCTACATTTTACTGTAGTAAGTTTTTATGTATCTCTTATGGTTTAACTTTATTCAAAATTCTGCAAAACTCATCCACAATAAAGACCTGTTATGGGGCTATTCTCAGAAAATTCAAAATAAACATTTTATTTTTTATGTAAATATGTTTAATGTATGGCAGTTTATCAAAATCTTTAGAGCGATTTTTGAGGAAAACAAAATCTTCAAAAAAAATTGCATGTAAAGAGTAGTTTGTGATGGGAGGAGTTTCTTGATAATTTTAGTGTTGCATCCTTGGGAGAAACTAAATTTAAAAACCAAGTTTGGTATTTAAGTGTATTTTTGTTTTGAGCTATGGTGTCCACAAACACACACGGACCTTTTTCTAAACATGCTTTTTGCGTACTCAGGGAACCTCAAAGCATATATTTCGGGTGAAATCTCGGAGGAATACAATGTCTTCTATATATACTATGCACAATGTATGTGCGTGCTAGAGAAAGTAAAAATGTAGATATCGTTAGAACGCGTAATTTATGTCATATGCAGTTGTTATTACTTTCTCTATACGTACTATGTACACAGTGTTTAGAGAGGGTATTGTATTGCACCCAAAAATTCGATACCGAGATTTCACCCGAAATATATGGGATAGCATAGCTTAATAACGAAAATCCCGTTAAATATCAAACCGGTATTTAAGCTCAGTATCTTCCAAGGATGCGACACGAAGATTTTCAAGAAAATCCCCCCACCTCCAACTATCCTTTACATGGAAAAAATTTCGAAAATGTTGATTTTCTCAAAAATGACTCTAAGGATTTTGATTAAAATACCCTACATTAAAGATATTTACATGACAAAATGCATTTCTTGAGTTTTCGGTAAGGGCATCTGAAGACATCTTTATTCGGGATACTTTTGCGGGAGTTGCATAAATGGTAAACCCAAGAGATAGACAAAAACTTACTTAATAAAAAATGTAGAGCTCGTTAAAACACACAATTTATGTTACAAAACAATTTTTTATTGGAGTTGTATGTTTTTGAGATATTCCTTTTTATTGTTTTCAGTTTTAAAATACTTATATTTTTCTCATACGGGGATTTGTCAACTCTTGATTATACAAAGAAAGGAACTTCAACCAGCTTTTAAAGGATTTAACTATTGTTTAAGCCAATGGTGCTGCCTTGTTACCCTTCTATTTACAACTAAGTAATAAGACCATTTCTGCTAACTTTTTTTCACAATAAAAAAAATACTAGTTATTGGTTTCCATTTTAAAATACTAAAACTTTTCTCAAACAGGAAGTGCTCATCCGTGGAAATACAACTAAATTTCAATATCATTCATAGAGCGACAGTTTTTGAAAGATGTGACTATCGTTTTAGCCTAGTGTATTTCCTTATACTTATAAGACTCAATTAGAATTATGTATATAAAAGAATGATCTCTTGTAAGATAGTTTGTTTGCAGAAACAGATAAAGTAATGTGAATTGAACACATCAGATGTTTTATTTTGCAAACGCGGTGGCGCCGCGGTAATGAGTAAAATGTAAATGGCGTGTTATTTATGGACGCTCTTTAACTGCTCTGGTTCTCAGCGTCCCATTCTAAGCTGGGCGTGAAAGACCGCTTAATTTTGCTCAGAGGTCTCTCTATCAGGCTTGAGGTTCTTTTACGTGCCGTAAATCTACGACACGGGACCAACGGCTTTACTTCCCTTCCGAATGAAGGCGAACAAATCCATCGACCTCCGCCGGGTTTGAACCCGCGGCCTTGGGTATATGAAGTCAGCATGGTAACCATTACACCACGGAGGGCGATGCGGTAATGATTGCTAGTTGTATTCGGGAAGTCCCGCGTTCGATTTCCGGCGACCGTCCACTTTGACCATGGGTTTTCCTAGGACTCGGGTCGTCAGACGAATGCTGGTGTGGTTTCTCTCATCCTATGAATTTCCTGCCCCCCCCCCAAATGTCTCCCTTAATCATTTCATTGATCCTTCAGGCCGTTTGGTGTATTCCATGACGTTTCAGTGCAAAGTGGTATGACCAAGGAATGCTCTGTGGAATTTTCTCCATCCAACGCGCTTAGGCTGGTTTCCAGGTAAACGCACCACCCTCTGGGAGGGCCTTGCACCCTCTAGGTGGGGCGGGAATCCTTTATCTGCCAGTCCGCCGGGCTGCCTAATTCTGGACGCGATAGGTACTTCGTTATTGCTGTGCCGTAACTCCTAGTTCTGGCTACTCAGTGTCTTCTCCCCTCTCACCTCATCTCTCCTTCCCAGAGCTGTCCTTTTATTGAACTAAGTACAATATCTTCACTGGATTGGTGTAGAGTTGCTTCCGAAAATGCCCTAATATTATTTATTTCTATTCTCCTTTATATTATTACCCATTTAACCACATAGCTCATTCATTCATCCATCTGTGAGCAGTTTGTGTTTTGCAGGCGTACCAGATGAGAGGTTTTGCTATTGCGTTGTATGACAGGGTGTTTGATAAATCTATGAATATCCCTTAAACTTGATTCACGTTTAATGGTAAATTTTATATTGCTTTAATTTGTGAACAAACCTTAAGAAATGCCAAGGTGCATTCTGATGGACTGAAGTGTTTTAAAAAGTTAATTGACGGCAATAAATAAAAAATAAAATCTTAGTTATGTTCTTCAGTCGAATTTCAGCTAATTAATCATGTTATTACACAGCAGCTATGGTCAAATTTCAGAATGGGTGAATGAGTCAGCGAGTTACTTATTTGGAGAGTAATGAGTGAGTTGGCGAGTGATTTCTGGTACAGCTTAAAGTGCGTTCTCCGAGTGAGTTGTGAAGATAATGCGACATACACGAGTGTTGCCACTGCGATGGATTAAGAGAGGTTTTCCGTTCGACTTCCTACCGAGGGAAGAAGAGGCTACGTTTATGGTATTTCATCATCGGGGATCGCTAAGAAAGTGAAGTGTCAGGGGAAAATTGAACCAGTTCTTGTAAAATAAACTGACGGTATAAACTAAGTGAAGTCTTATGAAATGTGAATTTGATCAATATGTTAAATCTATTACAGGCTTATTAAATTAGTTTACACTTTTAATATCCGGTGTAGAGTCTAATCACAGCCACCCTCATGTCAACCGAGGGCTGAAAACTTTAAAGCACGGAGCTATTTGAAACAGGAAACTATCTCGTTAACATGTTTCGACCACTACTTGGATTTCACTATGGTTGTATCCTAATTTACAATCGCTATGACTATAAAAATTAAAAACAGCGTCGGTTTGTAGTCAAGTGCGTATACAATTATTTCATTATACTACTTCTTTTAACTAGCAAAATTTCAAAGCTGTTTATCTTGCATCAGAAATGTTTAGCTACCAATTTGATTAGGAGACTCTTATTTTAAGTGTCCTTAATTTTATGCCAATTTCAACCTAATTTGTAATCTGTCGACGAATTATACATTAAATCCTAATTATAAAATATGAAGGACGCACTTGCAGCACTTGGCTAGTTAGTTCAAGTGTACAAATGGACACATTTGAAGTTTGAAGTGTATCCATAGATTTGTAAGGTATAGCCAATATACTTTGACTCTGTTTACAGCCTCTGAATCAAATGACATTCCTTCTTTCTTGTCCTTAGGTTTGGTATGTCTGGGACACACAGCCTAATTTAACCAGTGTTTGTTTCAATGCTGAATCACACGATATCGGCTTCTTCTAGTCCCTTATCTTATACATCATGTTATAAGCAGCAATTAGCAATCATTCCTCGAATATGCTTTATCTTTGATATACCTGAGCTTGCGGTTAAGATGTGTTACGGACATGCTGTTGCAAATGGCAGTAAAGCTCTCCTTATCTACCAAGAGCGGTTTCCTGGCAGAGGTCACACACACCATACAATGTTTGTTCGAATGTATCAACACCCTCGAGCAATAGGTTCTGTTCGTCCAGGGCACGTTGGTGGAGGACAGTGCGTTTGAAGAAGAGGTGCTTGAGTATGGACCTGTTGCATGGCCAACTCGATCACCTGACTTTAAACCCACTAGATTTTTTTCTGTTGAGGCATCTCAAGAGTGTGTCATGTGCAACACCCCAGTTGAAAACATGAGGGTCATTGCTACGACAATACAATTTACGAAATCGTGTTCAGAATAGACACTTTGAACATCTTCCATCCTGAACTATCCTCTGTTGTTGCGTAACCTGTTAAATGATGCATCTGTGGGCAAATGTTGTCCAAAAAAAAAAAAAAAAAAATCATAACTCCAAACCAGCGCGTGGGGGGACGGTGATTGCTTGACAAAAATATTCAATTGTGTAAGATCTGTGTTTCTCAGACTTTATCGCAAAGGTCTTGAGATACCCTGTATAGGATATACGTTTATACGTACAACCGCTCTTCCGTAACTGTTTCCATAATGTATATCCAACCCACTTAAGCGCGAGTTAAGGAAAACGTAGTCGTTGGCAACTGGCAAGAGGGTTGTTTGATCAAGTGATTATTTGATATCGGAGGGTGATGAAATGTCAATTTTTTCTAAGACATCGCAGAAAAGGTCGAATAAGAGATAAATTCGTTTCGCCTCTAGATGAACAAAATGACTTGATTTTATTTTGTATTTTTCACTGTATTATTGTCATCTTTAGGAATTTTAATATTATTATTATTATTATTATTATTATTATTATTATTATTATGTTATTTTGTTGTATTTTTTTCCTTTTTCGCGGCTAGAATATATAATATCAACAGAGTAGACAAAACAATCTGCAATGCCTTAACTATGAGATGTGATTACTCATATTATCTTCTCTCTGACTGCATCATTCTGTTATATTATTCTGGCAATTTTAATGTACTCAAATCAGCAATTGCCTTTTCGACCGCGAAAGTGCTGCTACAATAGGAATTTGCAGAACTTGCTGGTTGATTTGAAAAATATGGTATAAATATTTCTGACAACACCGATAACGTGGCTAGAAAAAATAGACGAGAGATGTACTCAATTCTCGAGAAGATACTAATATTCAAACAGCATTTGTGGACTTGGTGCAGGAAACATTGTCCAAGATAGATTAAGAAAGAAAATTAAAAATAGGCTGCAAAAGAACATTGGTTACCAAATTGTAAAATCGATGGAGTTCTGAAAGGTGAAAATGTCTACTTTGATTTACTTGTGGAACACACTTCCTAGGAGACATTGTCAGTTTTAGCTTGCACCCGGGACATCAGTTGAAGTGGAAAGAAGTTCCTCAATGTACAGAATATTTTAGAACAAGGAGCGATTCTTCAAATTCGACAGTCCATGAATGTGTAAGATTCTTTTCTGCAATGCTGAATGAGGGTTGTCTACAGTTTTCAAGAAGCCAATTTTTTTCATATTTTTTGTCATATTTTCATAAATGTAATTTGTATGGAAACAGAGCTCTTCTGCAACAGTAATCTGCCACATTTACAAGACATACCCTTTTTCATTGATTTTACATCATTAACTGCAAATAGAATGTAATAAGTCACCAGTAAAAAGTTTGCCACCAAAGTACTGTAGACTTATAATTTTAATTATAAGTAGCTGACACAAATAAAATGAACATTATGGAAAAAAGTATAGACAAACCATAGTTGTCATCAATTTTGTAACAATATCTTTAATATTCTATTGTGTAAAGATTGACGCACATGACAAAAGATTTCATGTTTTTTAGCATTTAGGTAAAATATGAATATTTTATGAAAATATTCACATTTCTTCATGGCTTACGACTTTTCGCTTTTAGAAGTATTTTCGTTACCAAATAAGTGAGACTATTCCGATATTCTATTCGGGAAGTTTTTGTAAAACAGTTTTATAAAAACCAAGCCACTGTTTCCAGAAAAGTCCCTAGAAAGCCCCTACCACCCTTTCCAACAAGCCAGAAGTATTTGGAAAATGCACTTCCTCCATGATTAACAAGATAGCCACGATTCCTCTATGTGTCGTCACAGGCTAAACTGTACATACTCTATTCTTGAAGAATTTTTATTTTTGTGAATCATAATAGTAATAATATCATTATTATTATTTAGCAAAGACAAAGTGACATTGGTTTATTATCTAACTTTAACGGTCACAATTGTTAAATCTACGAACTTAAAAAAAAAAGAAAACTAATTCTTTTGTATCTGTTACCCGTGTTATGGATAGAAGATTTAATAGAAGGTAAAGAATCTTTATTTGTTGCGAGTTTTTGAAACCACATCACGTGTTCATGTCGCAGAGAATTTCAAGAATGCTCTGGGTTATTTATGAGACAATTTAAGACAGATTCTATAAATTAAATCCACGGAAATACTACAAGAAGTAGATACAATTTCGGAAGCCGAGCGGCAGCGTCTGAACAAAATGTGTTAGGAGGCTACAGCGCTTGACTCGCGGCAAATGTACACTCTCAGCATCCTTCTCAAAACTGAAAAAAAAAGCTCTTTTTGTACTTCACCGCTAGCACTCCGTGCGGGAGGCACTGGATTGCCGCTTCCGCTCTGCGACCATGAGCGGCGTAAGATAAAAGGTTTTGCACGTCCCGCGGTCTCCTGTTTATGAAACAAGTCGCATTGTTTTAGTTATAAGCTCATAGGGCAGAACTTTGCGACCTTTGTTACAGACATGCGCCGTCAGCATTGATATAACAACAAATTTTAGTTTAAAAACTCGAACATCATGGTAGGTAATAACATTACTCTCGGTACCACCTACTTAGAAAATATAGACTCTTGTCTTATCTGATGTGTGGTCAACAGTATATACGTGAACTTGGTATTTATGTTCAGTTAAATTAAGCTTTTTCATATGTGTTAAAGATTTTGGTTAAAATTCTCCAAGTTTAAGATATATGCATTACTGAAATACAGCAGCTGAGAAATAATGAAGGATAAACGACAATTTATATAAAGAATCATAAAATGTTCGTAATCGGTTTACCCTCCCCGTATCTGTAGAACTAACATCCCCCTAGGACTTACAAGCCAAGGCCTAGAGGTCAGAAACCTGTCGGGGTGCCAACGGCATGAAACCATAGAATGAAGAACCTGCTACGAGGGGTCAGCCCGTAGCCAAGCATGAACACGAGGAAATGTAAGCGAAATTGATGATTGGAAAGGTGATGATGGAGCAATTGGTGGGATGAGTGGCGGGGGAAGCCGGAGGACCCAGAGAAAACCCACTCAGACGCCGCTTCATCCACCACAAATCCACATGCGGGCGCTCGGGATCGAAACCGGATCACCTAGATGGGAGGTGAGCGGTCTAACCAGTCAACCATGGCGCCGCCCATCATGAAATGCACCAGTCTATTATTAATCGTAGTTTGAATTGGAATTGATAATATCTATTATTGCTAACCGAAAATGAGCTTTGTCTGTTTTAAATAACATCACTACTGCATTTTAAGTTAAGAGAATTGAAAAAAAAAAAAAAAAAAAAAAACTGTATAGTACATTATGCTTACTTTCATTGGTTGACGGTTTTTGAGATAATAGTCTGCGAAAATTCAGTAAATACCAAAATGTCTTACACTTGAGGGGGTGGCTCAGTAGGTTACGCTGGCCTTGCTACCACAAGGTTGCGGGTCCAAATCTGATACAGAGGGATGGTTTTAAGTATCCTTAAAAACGACAGCCCCATGCAAGAATGGCAAGTAAAGAAACTCCTGCGGGGCAAAAGTTTGGCACACTCTAGGTGCTGATATGATACTTGTAATTGAAACAAATATTTATTTCTTATTGAAAACTACTACTCAAAACCTTTGAATTTTTACCATTAGCATGCAAGTTTATTTTAGTTATTCTGTTATTTGTAGTAGACAACACAGAAGCGTTTACAAAATATCTGATGTGTTCCATTCGTATGATTTTCTCTATTTGTTCTGCAAACAAACCATTCTTAAAAAAATCTTATGTCTTCCATTCGCATGACTTTATCTACTTCTCTGCAACAATTGTTGTTAAAAAGCTTATGTTTCTATTTACTTCATGTTAATCGAGAAAAAATTAGCAGAAATAGTATTATTACTTGCTTCCTTTTAAGTAGAAGCGAAATAAGGGAGTACCATAGGTTAAAGTGACAGTAAAAAGGTGGTAGCTATGTGACTGAAGTTTCTTTGTTTGTATGGACAGGAGTTGACAAATTCCTGTGTGAGAAAAGCATAGGTGTTTTAAAGCTGAAAAACAAAACAATAACAAGGAATATCTAAAAAACGACGAACTCCTCGAAAAAAATGCATATAACATATATTGTGTGTTTTACAGTGCTCTACATATTTTGTGAGGTAAGGTTTTCTCCATCTTTTATGGTTTAGCAGCTATGTAAAATTGCGTAAAAATTCATCCAGAATAAAGTAGCTTTCAGAGGCTATTTCCAGGAAATTATTTGTTAGGTAAATATCTTTAATATATGATATTTTAATCAGCATCGAAAGAACTATTTTTGAGAAAATCAAAATTTTGGAAAAAATTCCATGTAAAGGGTAGTTCGGGAAGGGAGGATTCTTCTCGAAATCTTCAAGCCGCATCCCTGGAAGATACTAAACTTAAATACCAAGTTTGGTATTTTACCGACTTTTCGTTTCTGAGTTATCGTGTTCACAGACACACGGACACACACAAACACACACACACACACGCACACACACACACACATATATATATATATACACGGACCTTTTTCTGAAAATGATTTTACTGGCTACAGGGGACCCTAAAACATATATTTCCGGTGAAATCTTGGTATCGAATTTTTGGGTGGAGTGCAATATCTTCTCTATACACTATATACATAGTACGTGTAGAGAAAGTAAAAAGATCATTATTCATTCTACACAATGCTAACCAATGTAGCCATTAACCGAAATGGTATTATTACTTAATTCCTTATAAGTAGAAGGGGAATAACGAATACACTAGGCTCAAGTCACAATTAAATCTTTAAAAAGCTGCCGCTATGAGATTGTTATTGAAATCCGTTCTCTTTCGAATACCGGGAGTAAAACAAAAGAGAAAAAGTCTCTCGCTTGAGAAAAGTTATAAGTATTTTAACATGCAAACTAACAACAGGGAATATCTCTGAAATGGCTTAGCGCTTAAAAAAGTATAAGTTATTTATAAACTGTGTGTTTTAACCAGATATACATTTTTTGTGTGGTAAGTTTTTATGTAACTCTTACTGTTATGCAAATGACATTCACAATTTCCAAGAAATTCAGAATATACATTTCATTTGCCATGTTATATATCCTTATTATACGGCATTTTAATCAAAACCGTAAAGAGCCTTTTTCTCAGTTCTGAAAATAGAAAAATTCAAAAAATGATCCATGTAAAGGTAGTTGGGGTGGGGGATGTTTCTGAAAATCTTCGTGTCGCATCCTTTTAGTTCAGAGTTATGCTGTCCACACAAAACATACGCAATGAAGTTTTTCTAAAACTTTTTTTTTTCATTCAAAGGATCCTAAAAATGTTATTCCGATGAAATCTCGGTTTCGAACTTTGGGTGAAATACCTTGTATTTGCTATGCACACTGTACAGCTAGAGAAAATAAAATTTGATATATTCATTCCAAACAGATTCGCTCTCTGTGGTGTATTTGGTTATCGTGTTAGCCTCTAATACTCAAAGTTGCTGCTCAAATCCGAAGATTTTTTTACGGACGTAACAATTCTTAGCATGGCTTCCTTCAGAAGGTAAATAAAGTCGGTGGTCCCGCGTAGTGCAATATACCTTGTCAGTTTTACGTCCGCAAGCCGTGATTCCGTCCTATGGTGCCATCTGTGAACGATGATTGATTCCTCATCACCATGCGCGCATAGTGGCGAACAGGCGAACTAGAAACCCCATTGATTAAGAAACTTTTAGCGAAGGCTACGGCTCGAAATAGGGCTGAGGTAATTTGCATTAGGCTTAATATAATGGAATAGCCTCATTTATTGTGCTTCATCATCTATAAAAATAAGTCCTGGGTATTAAAAGAATGCTTTAATTCTTAATATTCACACCTTCTATACAGCGAAGAATTTCATTCATTAAAAACAATTTCTGATGTGTTACATTTAACTTTCTCTACCAAAAGCATTTATTTTTATACACCTTTTGGAAAATATTCCTATGAAAGCTTATTTTCCTGCTACTTCATTTTAATCGATATGCCTCATTGTACAAATAGTTTTATTACACATAGGAACACGGAGGATACGAAAATTGAATGCTATGTTGAAAAACCGGTCGCTATTAACCTGCTTTGAAATTCTACAGTTGCATTATATCGTGAGAAACAAAGAACACCTACAGCACTTTAAAATATTTGGGTAAGTATTGAGAAACTTAACAAATCACCGGTACCTGAGGAAATGGATGTAAATAAAAAGCTGCATTCTGCTTATGTATTGTATACTCAGAGTCAAGACAAGGAAAGTACAATCTTGATGATAAAGAGAGCTAGTTGTCCTAAAGCTTGGTGTGCCGTATTGTATGTCACAGCCCTGGGAGAAAAGATGAATGAGAGTAATTTCAAAGGGTGGCAGACATCCAAGTCGGAGGAAAGCCATCATGGAGGGACCCAAACAATTCACAAACAGTTCTCCAACTCGACGCGGGTAGCAGAAGCTTGTGGCTCAGTCCCAGATAGACCACCTTAGTCCGTAGACAACTACTAGCGCTATCCCGCCGCCGAGAACTATATTTCCAGAGCAGTCACCTCCTCAGTCCTCATCGATACTTACAACACTGAAAGAGACCGGCTGGGATGAAATGGAGATGAAAGGAAGGGGCAGCAACTTCCTGGTGAATGAAGAATCCTCTGCAGCATTCGCCTAATACCCGGGAAAACCCAAGAAAAACCCATGGGTCCGCGCGGAACCGATCCTGCGACCTCTCAAATGCCAGCCCCAGACCAAACGCCTGAGCCACGTGGCTCGATCCCTAAAACTTGGTGCCAAAATATTACTGAAACGTGAAACAGCTACTTGTAAGGATTATCTAAAATTGTTTAGTGAAACATTACATTTAAGACTTATGCTCCTTTCCCCGCAACCGGCGAAATACTAACTGACTGATACCTCAAAAAAGTGTATTTAAAACAAATTGTGTAGTAAGTTTAGTCTCTTATGACTTAATAGTTTTGCAAGATTCACAAAGTTCCTTTTGGACATGTGGATTCACAGTCTGTTTACAGAAAATTCAAGATATGCATTTTGTCATGTAAATTTGTGATATGTCATGTATGTGTGTATGCGTGTGAAATAGATAGAGAGAGATCGAAATCATGCATTTTCATTTATAAGAAAATCACATCAAAGATACTTGCACGTAAAGAATAGTTTGGGATGGGGATATTTTCCTTTTAAATCTTTGGAACCTTCTGAACTTAAAATTATATCATGGTGTATATAGAAATTATCATTTTTGTGCAATGTCGTTTAAAAATACACAGGCCCGCACACGAACAACAACATACAGAACTTCTTCTTCTTCTTCTTCTTCTTCTTCTTCTTCTTCTTCTTATTATTATTATTATTATTATTATTATTATTATGATCATTATCATTATCATTATCATTATTATTATTATTATTATTATTATTATTATTATTATTATTATTATTATATTATTATTATTGTGGAATGCAATATTTCCTTAGTTACTTTAGGTGGCTACAAGATACAATAAAATTCATAATATTTCTGCAATCAATTAATTCAGGTTTGTAAATATACGTAATGCAAATACTTGAAGTTAATATATTTTATATGTCATTGTATTTCAAGACAATTTAATTTAACTGTGCTATGTAATTCATTTCTATTTATCCAAGCTGGCGTATTAATACAAACTAAGTCAAAATTACCATATGTGACCAACCCTACCCCACATATTTTACAAATGCGAAATGTATAACTATTTCATCAAATGCATATATGTATGTAATTTCAGACTAATTTACATCCAACAATTGGAGTAATTCTTTTGGAGTTGGTCAGATTCTGTATAGGTTTCACGATTTAAATTGCATGTTATGTTAATGTTTATATGACATTTTCCGAAATATTCGCCGTTGTTGGCAAATCCATCTTAATAATTTAAGCAATGCAAATTGAAATGTATTTCTGTGTATATGTGTTAAATGGACTGAAGTTATAAATAAATGAAACCATTTCTTGCAAATATTAGCTGGGTTTGCTTACAAGCTTTGCATTCTACGCATTCACTAAAAGACAATTAATTCATTCAGGTTAAGTTATTTCGGATTTTTGTTTTTGTTTGTTTAGAAACTGTTACAAATTAACAATTAGTAATTATGTATACAATATGTGAAAGCAACATGAAATTTTAATCGGAATGAGAAAGTAATTTGAAAGCATGCGAAGAGAAAGGTTTAAAAAAGAATCAAGATATTTAAAAAATTCTTCCTTAGACGAAGGATCTGTTACTTTTCCACTCAATCTTTTACAAATTATTATTACAAAGCTTATCTTTTTCTATTTAAGTTAGTTGGGAACAACATTTACAGAAATTGTTTGATTACACCTATCGTTGCAGGCACAAGGGAGACAAAGGAGGCTGAAGCTTGCTATTTAAGTTCAATATCTTCCAAGGATACGACATGAAGATTTCCAAAAAAAAAAATCCATCACAATTACCCTTTACATGGAAAAAAAAATCGAAAATTTTGACTTTCTCAAAAATGACTAACGATTTTAATTAAAATATTGTATATTAAAGATATTAACATGACAAATAAAATGTGCATCTTGAATTTTCTGGGAATAGCTTCGAGGACATCTTCATTTGTCAACTCCTTTCCATACAAACAAATGAACTTCAATCACAGCAAGCAGCCTGTGACTATCACTTTAGCTTATGATACTCTCTTATTTTCCTTTTACTTACATGGAAGCAAGTAATAAGACCATTTCTGCTAATAATTTGTTGTAGAGATGTAGGGAAAGGCATTTGAATGGAACACATCAGAATTTGTTTTTCATAATAAGTCATGGATATGATAATAAAAATTTAGTTTCTTAATGCACCATTATTTAATCAGGTAAGATAAAAAATAGACCATGAACATAAAATAGTAGTCAAATTTCTAATACAAACTGAAAAGGGAAGATAGTATAATAAAAAATGCGGTGCGAAAATGGAACCGTGACAAATTCCGAAGTCTACGTTAATAGTACGCATACCATTTCTGAAACAAATTGACTTGTTGAACAATGCGTTGCTTTCAAAGTAAGTAACAATTTGCTTACGTAAAAGTATTTCTAATATCTTGTGTAGGAATTTATTACTGTGTCCACAGTTTCTTTAGGTTTTTAAGGTTTTACTGTTAATGTATTCCAATTTTGTAATGCATTAAAACGATTTCAACTGAATCAACTTAAAAAAACAAAAAAACAAGTTGTCACCTTTCTTAAGTTGGCACATTTGAAAGCACCGGGAAAATAACCATCATTAACACAACAGTTAAAAACATTTGTTAATGGTTCACACACACACATACACACACACACACACGCACATTATATTAATCTATACAATGGAAAGCTAGTTTAAGGATCTTGAATTAACTCCGTAAACATCACACATACACAGTTTTTTTAGAATGACAACATGAGTAGCAATATACAAATATCTTCACACAGAATACTGAAAATTGAGAGATTTACTGGGGCTTGGATAGCTAACTTAAAAAGGACGTCGATACATTATTAATAGCATGCTGCTTATAATTCGAAGAACTTTATGAAAAAAAATAATTCTTCACAATTCAGATTTGTTGAGGTTTAGTTAACTTAAAGATAGTATTATATTTCCTTTTCAAGTCAATGTATTTCTTCTTGTACTCATAGGGGTTGGAATATTTTCTTTAAAAGTCTGTACAATTCAACAATTTTTGAAAAGGTTAGAACTCGTAAAGTCCAAGACCGATAGTTTTGATGCTTATTAAAATTATAATTTTATCAGTTAATTTCGTTATTAGAATTTTTACTTTCTCTACCAAGTAATATGTAAATGCACAGTAGATAGAGACGATATTGTATTCCTCCCAAAAAATCCACACTGAGATTTAATACAAGTTCTGAGACCCTGAAGACAAAAATGCATTTTTAGAAAAAGGTCCATGTGTTAATGTATCTGTGTGTAAGTGTGTGTGTGTGTGTGTGTGTGTGTGTAGAAGCTTAACTCAAAAACGAAAAATCTGTTACATTCCAAACTTGGTATTTAAGCTACGGATCTTCCAAGAATGCGACAAGAAGTTTTTCAGAAATATCTCACTATTTCAAACTACTTTTTACATAGAAGGTTTTTTAGAAAATTTTTATTTTCTCAAAGATTATTCTAATGATTTTGATTAAAATACCGTGCACTGAAGCTATTTACTTGACAAATATAATGTATTTTTTAATTTCCTTGAAATAGCCCCTGAAGTCCTATTCATTTTGAATGACTTTTGCATAACGGGTAAACTTGAAGAGATAACTACTACACAAACAATGTAGATCTCATCAACACACACAATACATGTCCCTAACATTTTTTTGTTGTTGTTGTAGAACTAACTGTTTCCGAGATATTCCTTGTCATTGGTTTAAATTTTAAAATACTTATGCTTTGCTCAAACAGAAAGTTGTCCTGCTTCTTTTGTTTTGCTACGGACCATTCAAAGAAGCTAGTTTTAATGACAATCGCAGAGCGACAGCTTTTAAAACATTTGACAATCGCTTTAACATAGTGTATTCCCTTAGTTCCCTTCCACTTATAAGGAACTAAGTAATACAACCATTCTGCTAATACTTATTTCCATTAGATGGAGCAGGCAAAAGAATAATGTTTTGTAGGAAGTTTGTTTGTACAACAGCAGAAAGTCGTGTGAATGGACTTATCAGATTTTGTTTATTTGTAGAGCTAACCACTTCCGATATGTAAAATTTCAAATGCTTTATGGGAAATTCTGCTCATACAAAGTGAAGGCGCATTTTCAATGGCATCACAAAGTAATTGTCTTTTACAACGTTTCACTATCGCTTTAGCATTGTGTTTCCCTTATACTTAGAAGGCAATAAGTAATAGAACAATTTCTGCTATGTTTATCTCGATTGGCACAAAGTAGAGAAGAATAAGCGTTTATTAGAATAATGTTTTGGAGAATAGGTAGAGAAAGTCATGTAAATAGAACACATCTAAACATTTTTAGGTGGAGACGAACGGTGATATCTGGATGAATTTTCTTTTGCATGGTACTTAGAGAAAGTATGAATAATGTATTAGTGTATTTACTTAAAAGACATGCTAATCACGTTAACTGAACAATATATGTCAAATTTTTGCAGTTCATTTTAGCATTTAAGCCCTACCGTGAGTTTTAATGAAGGATTTCGTATTAATATACCTTTTAGTTTCTCTACACTTTCTATGTACATAGTGTACAGAGAAGGTATTATATTGCACCCAAAAATTCGATACTGAGATTTCACTGGAAATACATGTTTTGGGTCCCCCTGAATCAAAATAAAACATTTTTAGAAACAAAGGTGTGTGTGTGTGTGTGTGTGTGTGTGGACAGCATAGCTCAAAAACGAAAAGGCCGTTAAATACCAATCTTCCAAGGATGCGACACAAATATTTTCAAGTAAATCCCCCATACCAAAGTACACTTTACATGGAACATTTTTCGAAAAATTTGGTTTTCTCAAAAATGGCTAACGATTTTGATTAAAACACCTTACGTTTAAGATATTTTTATTACAAACGAAATGTACTTACAAGGAAGCAAGTAATAAGGCTAATTCTACTTATGTTTATCTTCATTAGCATGATATAATAACAGATTAATGTTTTGAATAAAAAGGTTGTTTACCGAACAGTTTGAGGACAACATGTGAATGGAACTTTTCTTGCCCTTCTACTTACAAAGAACCAAGTAATAATGACAATTTCTACTAATGGTTATCTCGATTATCATGAAGTAGATAGAAGAATAAGCTTTTTAACAGTAATTTGTAACAGATTTTTTTTTTTTTTTTAATTTTGTAGTGTATTAATAACAAAACTATCACCCGGAGGTCCCGGTTGGGGCGGTAATTTTTCTTTGATCAGAATTATTCCCTATCCACTACATATTCCGGAAGTATGTGTGTGAGAATGAATGCGTGTGTTTGAGTAAAATAAAACTATTAAAAAAACGTAAACAACCTAGAGACGAGTTGTTTCTAATGCAAAGCCCCCGATATATCTTAGATGTTAAAGGGGGAGATATAAATGATACAACAAAAACAATAACAATAATGACTGACCTCTTTCGTTTTTTCGTTACCAAGTCGGGTGAATTTCGGGATTCCCAGCAACAGAAATGCAGTTCACCAGAGAGCTATAGCGCCACACACAACAAATGTAATTACAGAGATATGATAGTACATTATCGACACGAAACACGACGTGAAGCGCTCTGAAATCACAAGGATTCCAACCGACCTATCTGGAGCGACGCAACCAACTCCTGATACAGGCGGGTTCACGGGCACACAGCGTCCTCCGTCCCGGCGTCGGCGCATTCCTCACCAGACTACTTGTTGCTGAATTACACCGTAAACACTCCCCTCTCCCCTCCAAGGTCGCAACTTTATAGTTTTAACGTAGCGGTTTTATTTTCTGATCCTGATAAAAGACGTAGCTACGCCAGCAAATGTCTCAACAAACTGCAGCACTTTTACTGAGCTCGACATCATATCATAGATTTGTTCAACTATAATTATTATATCTGTAATATTATCATGATCCATAAACCTAACTTCCCAAGAGTGTTCTATTCACATGACTTTCTCTACTTCTCTGTAACAAATTATTGTTAATAAACTTATTCTTCTATTCACTTCATGCTAATCGAGAAAAAATTAGCAGAAATAGTCTTATTACTTTCTTCCTTGTAAGTAGAAGTAAAATATCATAGGTTAAAGTGATAGACAAAAGCTGGTTACTAGGTGACTGAAGTTCCTTTGTTTGTATGGACAGGAGTTGACAAATTCCTGTTTGAGAAAAGTACAAGTTTTTCAAAACTGAAACCAAAAATAAGGAATATCTCAAAAACGATCAACTCCTCGAAAAAATGTATGTAACATAAATTGTGTGTTTTAATGTGCTCTACATTTTTTGTGTGGTAAGTTTTAGTCCATTTCTTACGGTTCAGCAGTTATGCAAACTTTCGTAAAATTCATTTAGAATAAAGTAGTCTTCAGAGGCTATTCCCAGAAAATTCAAGATATACTTTTATTTGTGAGGTAAATGTCTTTAACATATGATATTTTAATCAGAATCGTAAGAGCCATTTTTGAGAAAATCAAAACTTTGGAAAAATTCCATTTTAAGAGTAGTTCGGGGAGGAGGGATTTTTCTCAAAATCTTCGAGCCGCATCCCTGGAAGACACTAAACTTAAATGCCAAGTTTGGTATTTTACCGACTTTTCGTTTCTGAGTTATCGTGTTCACAGACACATGGACACACACACACATATACACACACGGACCTTTTTCTGAAAATGATTTTTTTGGATACAGGGGACTCTAAAACATACATTTCCGGTGAAATCTTGGTATCGAATTTTTGGGTGGAGTGCAATATCTTCTCTATACACTATGTACATAGTACGTATAGAGAAAGTAAAACGACTCATTTATTCATTCTACATAATGCTAATCAATGTAGCCATTAACCGAAATGGTATTACTACTTAATTCCTTATAAGTAGAAGGGGAATAACGAATACACTAGGCTGAAGTCACAATTAAATCTTTAAAAAGCTGCCGCTATGAGATTGTTATTGAAACCCGTTCTCTTTCGAATGCCGGGAGTAAAACAAAAGAGAAAAGTCTGTCGCTTGAGAAAAGTTATAAGTATTTTAACATGCAAACTAAGAACAGGGAATATCTCTGAAATGGCTTAGCGCTTAAAAAAGTATAAGTTATAAACTGTCTGTTTTAAATAGATATACATTTTTTGAGTGGTAAGTTTTTATGTAACTCTTACTGTTATGCAAATACCATTCACAATTTCCAAGAAATTCAGAATATACATTTCATTTGCCATGTTATATATCCTTATTATACGGCATTTTAATCAAAATCGTTAAGAGCCTTTTTCTCAGTTCTGAAAATAAAAATTGTTTGGTATTTAACGGTTTTTTCGTTTTTGAACTATGCTGTCCAGACACATACACACACACACACACACTCGTACACACATGGACCTTTTTCCAAAAATGCTTTTTTTGAATTCAGGGGCACCCAAAACAAGTATTTCCGGTGAAATCGCGGTATAGAATTTTTGGGAGCAATACAATACCTTATCTATACACTATGTACATAGTACGTGTAGAGAAAGTAAAAATACCCGCCTCGGTATTGTCGGGGTAGCGCGTCTGTCTCACATTCAAGAGGTCGCGAGTTCAAATCTCGCTTAGGGTGAGTTACCTGGAAAACTTGCTTTTTTTTTGTTTTTCCAGAGTTTTTTCCATATCCTGAGAAGAAGAATGCTCGGTAGCTTTAAGTTTATGGACCCTGAGATAATTTGAGCATGATTTCATCAATTTCGTATCTTCCGATATGTACAATTAGATTAAAGGAAGATAAGATTATTAAAAAATAAATAACTAGACATCGAGTCCATAGCAAACTCTGCACTTTATTTCAAGAATACAGTTATATACAATCAATGAATACATTCTCTCTAAGATTGAACCTTTTAGGAAAAGAAATAATGACGACTATTAAGGTTCTAAAACCCATGCATTATTTAGCTCTTAAAACTCTATTCTATTAACAAAAGCTACTTAATTTCCAAAGATGAGCAGAGTGCAGCACATTTAGAAAGAAACAAAATATCAGAAATTACCTCGGCTCTGAACACTCCAAACTTCTTTCAGAATGTTTTCTGATATTTTAAACACACACACACACACACACACACACACACACACACACACACACACACACATATATATATTGGATAGGTAGAGTTAAGACTGAAAAATGCAATGCCATAGCCGGGATTTGAATCACGGATCTCCCGGTCTCTGGCTGGGTCTCTGCCACTGAGTTACCATGGCAACATGCCGGCATAGCATTGAATTTCTCAACTGACTCGCATGTTTTCCGGTAAACCACAAGGTGGTCACAAATTATTAGGACAGGAGTTGGATAGGTAGAGTCAGACTGAAAAATTCAATGCTATAACCGGGATTTGAACCACGGATCTCCCGATCTCTAGCCGGTTGCTCTGCCACTGAGCTACCATGGCACCATGCCGGCATAGCATTGAATTTCTCAACTGTCATCTCAAAATAATTTGAAAATACACAAAAATAAATAATAGTGGCTGGAGAATGTAAAGTGAATGTTATAGCACACATTTTGTTGTTCAGGTAGGTAGTTGTTTATTGCAAAGTTCAGTCGAGTGCTGTTTTAAATAGTTCAAAATGTTTAATGATATCATTCCAAATGTTTCGTTATTTATATTTTTCAACCCCTTAATATCTTAACATACTGCTTTCTCCTTCTAAAAATATTATCTTATATGCATGAAGTTCTTCCAAATTGTTGTATCCATTGTGATATGTGTTTGGTCAGTTGAAGAGGACGTTATCACTACCGGAGGAAGTGATATCACAGAGTTTGGGAGTGTACAAAACGAGGCGCATTACTTTCCACTATTTCCCCCCAAAACTTTAGCCAGTATCTAAAATGAGGGTTTCAGTTAGCTAATTCTGTGTTTATGTACACGTCCTTGTACCTTAACAAATAGTCGTTTAAAATACTGTTGATTTATCGAAGCCACAAGCTCGTGTCAAACAAAATATAATGTTGGATGTCCTTCAGTTGTGTGAAAACATGTGATCGATACCAGTGGATTTATTTAACATTGTAGATATAATTGTAGTGAATAAATAAATACATGTTTTTGATGATGAAAATAAAAGCTACAACTCCAGTCATTTTCAATTACTATCAGAATTATGACAGGACGAACCGCTAGAAAACAAGTGGCGGAGCGGCAAAAACAATCGTTCACCATGCAATGCACTCCAAGGGTGATCAGCCGCAGTAATTTGGGCGGGGTAAACCCTCCAATTCAGTTTAAATTAAGTGACACCTGCAGCGTTTGAAAGCCAAAATATCACTTCAATTGAGCTGCAGGAGATTGACCAACCTTTCATGGAGCACACAAAAAATCTGTCACAATCGCACGACCTTCTCTATCCATACACTTTTTCATAATCCCTAGATACAGGCTGTTCAAAAACTCACACAATCCAAAAGACACATTTTTACTTTCTCTACAGTACTATTTACATAGTGTATAGAGAAGGTATTGCACTCCACCCAAAAATTCGATACCGAGATTTCACCGGAAATATATGTTTTAGGGTCCCCTGTATCCAAAAAAAGCATTTTCAGAAAAAGGTCCGTGTGTGTGTCTGTGTGTCAGTGTGTCTGTGAACACGATAAATCATAAACGAAAAGTCGGTAAAATACCAAAGTTGCTATTTAAGTTTAGTATCTTCCAGGGATGCGACACGGAGATTTTGAGAAAAATTTCTCTCCCCCCCAGACTACATGGAACTTTTTTCGAAAATTTTGATATTCTCAAAAACTTCCCGTATTTGTAAGATTTGTTCATGTCTCACCTCACGACCTCCACTTGGTTGCAGAATACTCCTCTGACTGACACGTAGTTGACCAAAGATGTTTACAGACGTGAAGGTTACATATATACCGAGTCCCGATAAAAATAGTGGCACATCAACCCGAAGTCCGGCTAAGGCTTACCACCCGACCGCTGCGTACCCCATCTCTGCCCATTACAGACATCATGCAGGATGGACATGGTTAGCTCCCCGAGTCACTCCTGGCCGGATAATGCGGCCTACGCAACCTGGAGCCGCTACTTTTTCTCAAGAAGCCCTCAATTGGTCCCACAGTGACCTCATGAGGCTGAGTGTACCCCGGGCCAGGCCTCCCAGCGGGAGAAAAACTCCACGCCGGTACCGGGAATCGAGCATGGACCTACCGCTTGGTAAGCAGCCGCGCTACCACTGCGCTAAGGAGACGACCAAATCCTTTCAAGAGCGCACGTGCCCTTCATTGGTAGTGCCCATTGTGCACTGTATTAAGGTCTCAAATTGTGAAGTCTTGTGTTGTTCAGTATCGGCAGTGCAGAGACCTGAAATCTCGGTAAGCTTACTGCCGCTGTATTACCAATTGAGGAGGAATTGGTTTTAGGTGAATGCGGTATGGTTCCACCAAGACGGATAAATAAATGACCAAATTAATTTGTTAATTTAGTAACATATTAAGTATATAAAATGTATTGAAGGAATTATTTGTGAAATAAAGTGTAAAGAAAGTCACGAATATGTAACACATTCGACTTTTCTTCATAGTATAGCCTTGGAACGGAAAGTTTACCTCGTCTGACTATCAATTACCCTGTATGTACAGATGCTATTTGTTAAGTGGAGAGTTTCATGTTGAACAGTTGATGGTTTGAAGATGTTGATAATCAATGCTAACTCCGCTACCAACTTTTCCACAACAAGTTGGAACTGCATGCTGCTACAATTAGATAGATGGGAAACTAACTTCACACAACTGTGAAGGGACGGCACAACGACTCCCTTAATGATCGTCTTCAGAAACACAGGGGGCCTTGAAACTTACATGAAAACGTTGATCCATACTTATGCATTTATCATGCAAACACTGCACGTGGCTGTGGACTGTCGAGGTTAAAACAATAGTTAGTCTCTCGGAAATTGGAAAGACATGGATCGATTAATATTTCGGTGTCACTGCTTTTATGAGTTGAGTACGTATCTAATGAAAGTTCTTAGTATCAATTCGGAAATTGAAACATAAACACTCCATGTGAAAAAATCTGATGTGTTCCATTCACATGACTTTCTCTATGTCTCTGCAATAAATTATTTTTAAAAAGCTTATGCATCTATTTACTTCCTGCTAATCGAGAAAAAATTAGCAGAAATAGTCTTATTTCTTGCTCCTTGTTAGTAGAAGCGAAATAAAGGAGTACCATACGTTAAAGTGATAGTCAAAAGCTTGTTGCTATGTGACTGAAGTTCCTTTGTTTGTATGAACACGAGTTCACAAAGCCCTGTATGAGAAAAATATAAGTTTTTATAGCTTAAACCAAAACCAAGGAATATCTAAAAAAACAATCAACTCCACGAAAAAAATGTATACTACATAAATTGTGTGTTTTAATGTGCTCTACATTTTTTGTGCAGTATGTTTTTGTCCATCTCTTACGGTTTAGCAGTCATTCAAAATTTAGTAAAATTCATCCAGAATAAACTACTCTTCAGAGGCTATTCCCAGAAAGTTCAAGATATACATTTCACTTGCCAGGTAAATATGTTTAATATCCTAAATTTTAGTCAAAATCGTTAGCCATTTTTGAGAAAATCAAAATTTTCGAAAAAACATCCATGTAAAGGGTAGTTGGGGGTGGGGGATTTTTCTCAAAATCTTCGTGTCGCATCCCTGGAAAATATTAAACTGAAATACCAAGTTTGGTATTTTACCGACTTTTCGTTTTTGAGTTATCGTGTTCAGAGACACACGGACACACACGGACCTTTTTGTGAAAATGCTTTTTTTGGATATTGGGGACCCTAAAACATATATTTCCGGTGAAATCTCGGTATCGAATTTTTGGTGGAGTGCAATACTTTCTCTATACACTATGTACATAGTGCGTATGGAGAAAGTAAAAATCTGATGTGTACCATTCACATGACTTGCTCCATATCCCTGCAACAAATAATTCTTAAAAAGCTTATACTTCTATTTACTTTATGCTAATCAGAAAAAAAAATTAGCAGAAATAGTCTTATTACCCGCTTCCTTGTAAGTAGAAGCGAAATAAGGGACAACCGTAGGTTAAAGTGATAGTCAAAAGTTGGTTGCTAGGTCAATGAAGTTCCTTTGTTTATATGGATAGGAGTTGACAAGTTCCTGTATGAGAAAAGTATACGTTTTTCATAGTAGAAACCAAAAATAAGGAATGTCACAAAAACGACGAACTCCACAAAAAAATGTATATAACATAAATTGTGTGTTTTAAAGTGCTCTACATTTTTTGTGCAGTAAGTTTTTGTCCATCTCTTACGGTTTAGCAGTCATTCAAAATTTAGTAAAATCCATCCAGAATAAACTACTCTTCAGAGGCTATTCCCAGAAAGTTCAAGATATACATTTCACTTGCCAGGTAAATATGTTTAATATCCTAAATTTTAATCAAAATCGTTAGCCATTTTTGAGAAAATCAAAATTTTCGAAAAAACTTCCATGTAAAGGGTAGTTGGGAGTGGGGGGATTTTTCTCAAAATCTTCGTGTCGCATTCCTGGAAGATATTAAACTGAAATACCAAGTTTGGTATTTTACCGACTTTTCGTTTTTGAGTTATCGTGTTCACAGACACACGGACACACACGGACCTTTTTGTGAAAATGCGTTTTTTGGATATTGGGGACCCTAAAACATATATTTCCGGTGAAATCTCGGAATCGAATTTTTGGTGGAGTGCAAGAAAGTAAAAAACTTAAATTTTAGAAGACTCCATTTATAGCAAACTATAGCGTAGCATGTTAATATCAATGTGTTATTAAGAATACTATTATTAGCATTATTACTTAAAATATATCATATTAATAATTATTCCTGAAGGTTATGAGACACAGCACAATCATTAGTAATTTCCATAGTTTCTTTATTAAACAAATAATTTAGAAAAAAAAATATGTTGTCTTACTTTATATAGTTTTCTCTACCTACTCGCATATTTTATGTGTGTTAATTGTGGTGTAGTGATTACCATGTTTGATTGCGGACGCAAAAATCCTTAGTATGGCTTCTTTTAAAATGTAAGTAAAACCGGTGGTCCCGTGTAATGTTTATGTGCACATAAAAGAACCCCATAGCTTGGAAGAAGATGGTTCCGCGGCAAAACTCCGCCATTCCAAGTCTGCTAGTCGTGATTTCATCGTGGTGCCTAGCGGCGAACTCATGAACTAGAAATTCAAATCCGATCACGGAAACATCATAACGATGTCCTATGCTCCACTTGGGAGTTATAGAAAATAATTAACTTTACAAATTAGTTTTTAAAGCTTATAAAAGCTTACTTTTATACCCACCTCACGTTTAACAGAGATAAATGTATGCAGAAATAGTTTGATTCCGCTTTTCATTGAAGTTACAAGTAAAATATACCAGATCAGACTATAGTAGTGACTATACCGTAATTCTGGCGAAATACAAGGGTATAGGCAGCTGAAAAATGTTTTTCTCCATCTCTTATGGTTTATCCATTATACAAAAGTCATCCATAATGAAGAGCTCTCCAGAGACTATTCCTAGAAAATTCAAGATATACATAAAAATATCTTAAGCATACGGTATTTTAATCAAAATAATTAGAGTCATTATTGAGAAAATGAAAATGTTTGAAAAATGTTGCATATAAAGAGAAGTTGTGGATGGGAGGATTTTCCTGATAATCTTCGTGTCCATCCTGGTAAGATGCTAAACTTATATAAACTTATATACCAAGTTTGGCATATTACCAACTTTTCATTTTTGAGTTATGCTGTCCACACACATCTACTGCGCTCGGTTCAGAGGTCCTTAAAACATGTATTTCTGGTGAAATCGCCGTATCGATTTTAGGTGGAATATAAAACCTTCTTTATCTACTATATGCACTGTACATCCGTACTAGAGAAAATAAAATTGGAACTGATTCAGAAAGTATATGTACGAATAAGAAAACCAAGACATACAATATTGTAAGTCGTCATTGGGATGTCATTGAGATCTCCTTGGGGTTTACGGGGATTAACATGTTGCCATGGTAGTTCAATGGTTAGAGCAACCAGATGGAGACCGGGAGATCCGTGGATCAAATCCCGGCTATGGCACTGAATTTTTCGGTCCGATTGTACCTTTCCGATTCGTGTTCTACTTTAGACCTGGCGGAAAACTATTAATTAGCAATAATTGTACTGTTTCCTTAATAATATTCACTACTGCACCCTCAAGCAATCCTTACCCATTCTCTATTTCCTGCAGACTAAGACTGTTTGCAAGTCGAGATTCGCGCCTCAGTTAGGGACCAGTAAGTGGAAGATCGGCAATTGCGCAAACTACCCAAAACTTAAACTTCACGCCGAGGATTATCACGTATATAAACATCGCACTTGCATGCGACATTGCAGATTCTATTTCAATTTTAGATTTGACTCGATTAACCAACATGGTTGCCCATGCGCAAGCAGACAGAGCGAACGGAAGACTGCATTTTGCATTGGAAGGAACCTATTTTCAAAAAGTCCATGTTTACCCCTTATTTCGATCCAGTTCATCTACGTACACCTAACCTATCGTAACCTAACCTCAACGAAATCTTGAAACCTGTGTTCACCTGTCACGTAGCCATATTGTCTCCATAACCAATAAGAAAGGCTCAGGAAAGAGCCTTAATCTAAAACTGAACAAGAATCTGCAATCTAACCCCTTGTATCGAAATTCCCTGCATGTCAATAATGAATGATTTTGGTATGAGACTGTCGCATTCGAGTGTTCTAGGCCGTGATCGAACCCGCGAACACAGCTCAGAAAGCCAGAGTTTACACAATTTCTCCACCAACCAGTAGAGAGGGAAGGAGAGAGACACAATAACATGATATGTGCTGAGCACTAACGAGGTTTTGTCCATCCTTCCTGGGAAGCCACGTGTTATGAACCACGTCGCAGTCCCTCTCTAACGTGATGGCTGGCACAGGATCGACTTTCTTGTGTAATTAAAGAATTCCCGCTAAACAGGGAGGGTTGTCCCTTCCGATGGGTATCGCGTGACGGAATTTTTCACTTAGCCAAGTGTTGGGACTCTCCTACCTGGATTTGAGGCAATTGGCTTTTGTCATGGAGTTAATTCAGGCCGCTAAATCATTCATTCTTCTGAAATTTATTTAAGGGACACTGAGTGAACTTTCGACTGTAATCGGTTTAAAAAAATAGAAAATATAATTTTTATTAAAAACCATTGTTTAAACCCTTTCTTCGGGCTCTATAGCTGTTTAAAGATCGTACAATATACCTGTTTCCTAGCATATTATTTTATAAAACACGTTTTTCACAAAACCACATTTTCACACTTGTATAACTAGTAAACCATAAGAGATAGACAAAAACTTACTACACAAAATATGTAGATCACGCAACACGAAATTTATGTCATATTCATATTTTTCGTGGAGTTGACCATTTTTTTGGATATTCCTTGTTATTGGTTTCAGTTTCAAAATATTTAAAACTTTTCACACACTGGAATTTGTCAACTTCTGGCATACAAAGAAACGAATTTCATCCACTGGTAACCAGCTTTTAAAAGATTTGACTAGCGTTTTAGTGTATTCCCTTATTTCCCTTCTACATACTAGAAGGCAACTTCTGCTAATGTTTATCTCGATTAGCATGAAGTAAATAGAAGAATAAACTTTTAACAATATTTTTTTACAGAGATGTAGAGAAAGACATGTGAATGGAACATGTCAGATTTTTAATTTCAAAACGATAAGCCCTTCAGGACAAATTACTTTCAAAAGACTGAATGAAATCTACAATTAATATTGTTCAATATTAAATGCAGCAAATTTGTCAAAGAACCTGCAAGATTAATGTATTAAAACAATAAGTTTTGTTGGAAACATTTATGTAATCGGTGCTTTGAAACGTGGACACTAAACTATAATTTTAAGGGGCTCTGCTATTGCTAGAATTCGAACAGTGGTACTTTTCTTTTCTTTCTTTCGCTCTAACCACTTGCTCACTGAAGTCACGTGCGGTTGTGCTTCTGAAAATTGTATCTAATGCCCACACGTGACTACTGCGAGTACCATCAATTCCTAAGCATTGTGCTCATATTTTAGAGATATACACATTATATGTAACAACATTAAATATTATTTAATGAGATGCGAACCAGAGATCACGCATGCTAAGATAATCTACGCTACGAACTTTTGAACTCATATGCCCTTTGGTGTCATGTGGTACCATTGCGCTTTGCTGTAGGTAGTAAAATTATCAACACGAACGATTGAGGGCCGGTTTAACTGTTTTATTTATACAGTTGTTCTGATTCATAGCGAACGTCGCTGAGTACGCTAAGAAGCATTTGATTTATGGGGAAGCAAGATGGATCTGTAGTTGAAAATGAGTAATGCAGCAAAATATGAACCGCTCATACAAAATGCAAACAAATGATATAAATAAAACAAAGATACATACGGAGGCTTGAACCTCCAACTCCCTCAACAGCTTAATCCGATGTCCACAAGCTAACCATAATGCTAAATATTGACTCCATATCCACGCTGTCCTAAATTCGGGTGTTTAGGTCACCGTCCACTGCAGTTTGATTAGTGGCGTGCTAACCCTTAATACATGTTATGCTGTAGCAAAGACATTAGTACCCATAGCCTATAAGTTCCCTATCTCAAACTGATTACCTTGGATCGCTCTACAAACCTGCCATTTTTACTTTCTCTACACTTACTATGTATATAGTGTATAGAGAAGGTATTGCACTCCACCCAAAATTCGATACCGAGAGTTCACCGGAAATATATGTTTTAGGGTCCCCTATATCCAAAAAAAGCATTTTCACAAAACGGTCCGCGCGCGCGCGCGCGTGTGTGTGTGTGTGTGTGTGTGTGTGTGTGTGTGAACACGATAACTCAAAAACGAAAAGTCGGTAAAAGACCAAACTTGGTATTTTAGTTTAGTATTTTCCAGGGATGCGACACGAAGATTTTGAGAAAAATACCCCGACCCACACTACCCTTTACATGGAACTTTTTTCGAAAATTTTGATTTTCTCAAAAATGGCTCTAACGATTTTTATTTAAATTTCGTATATCAAAGATATTTACCTGACAAATAAAATGTATATCTTGAATTTTCTGGGAATAGCCTCTGAAGACTACTTTATTCTGGATGAATTTTGCATAACTACTAAACCGTAACTTAACACACAAAAAATGTAGAGCACGTTAAAACACACAATTTATGTTATATGCATTTTTTTCGTGGAGTTGATCGTTTTTGAGGTATTCCTTTTTCTTGGTTTCAGCTTTGAAGAACTTATACTTTTCTCATACAGGAATTTGTCAACTCCTGTCCATACAAACAAAGGAACATCAGTCACATAGTAACCAGCTTTCGGCTTTCATTTTAACTTATGGTACTCCCTTATTTCGCTTCTACTTACAATAAAGCAAGAAATAAGACTATTTATACTAATTTTATCGATTAGCATGAAATAAATAAAAGATAAGCTTATTAACAATAATTTGTTAAGAGATATAGAGAAAGTCATGTGAATGGAACACATCAGATTTTTTTAATCATAACTTTATTGTTCATTTAATACATTACAGTTATGCTCTTTGCATGAAACATGGTAAGGACCCTATCCAATGATAGGCTTTATAATTAATTTACATTGTCAGGTCTAAATGATGCTTTCTTGAGGAATCGTGTTCAGTAATGGATTGGCGAAGCTGTTGTGGAGCTTCGTATAGCAGTTTTGCAGGACAGTAGTTACTTGTGGAATCTGAAGATCCTGCCAATTGGTGCCGTTGAGTTCTGGAACATTCTGTATATTATGCATAACACACATTTTGTTTTAACTTGATCTACAATTTTTGCGCAGTAAGTTTTTGTTTACGGATTTCTTACGGTTTACCAATTATACAAAAGCCATAAATATTTAAGAGGTCTTCAGAGATTATTCCCAGAAAATTCAAGATTTACATGTTTATATTTCAGGAATCGTTAATATAGGTACTGTATTTTAATCAAAATCGTTAATCGCTATTTTTGGCAGAATCAACAAATTTAAAAAAAAAAAAAAAAAAAAGTTCAATGTAAAGAATAGTTTGGAACGGGGAGATTTTTCTGAAAAACTTGGAAGATACCAAGGTATTTAAAGGACTTTTCATTTTTGAGCTGTGTTGCTCACTCTCTCTCTCTCAAGCTTATCAGAGGACCTCAAAACAAATATTTCCGGTGAAATGTCGGTATAGAGTTTTTGGTTGGAATACCATACCATCTCTACCTACTATGTACTGGTAGAAAAAGTAAAAATGGGATGGCTTGGTGGAATAAGTTCTAGGCTCACACCTCTTCGGTTTATAACATTTTAATAGTTTTCTAATTATTACATTTGGTGAGTGCAGCTTTTCATCACAATATTAAATCGTGCTCTGGAGCTTTCAAAATGTTAGGTGTATTGTATGAAAAGATTAAAAATCTGACATTTTCAAGTACTTTTTACTAAAAACTATAAAAAATAATTAATTACAAAAAAAAAAAAACATTATTCCATAGTCAGAAATCATAGTACCTTAGTAATACCGTTGCGCGCAGAGGTGTTTTTGTGTTTCAATGCATGTACAATACAGCATACTTTAGTGACTTTGAAGCGTCATCTTTTTTTTTTTTTTTTTTTTTTTGCGTTTAACGCCCGATTTTACTATAAATGGCACCGCAGGCGATGACATTGATACATGGAATGTAGATGGAGCACCGGTAGAATGCGATAGTGACGGAGTAAACCCGCCCTGCGCCGCTTTGTCCACCGCAGATCCCATATGCGGTTGCTTGTGATCGAATACGGTCTAGGTGAGAAGCGAGTGATCTAACCATCCGGCCAAGGCGCAGCCCCTCTGAAGCGTAATTACACATATATGCACTTTGTATAGATCAGCGATGGACATTCTTTCAATTGAAATGATAAATCTCCTTACACAGTATCGACAAATCGTAATAATCAACGCAGTTAAACCAATGAGGTTGTTTCGTCTCCATTAATGGTAGACAACTGTTTTACTTTCTCTACTATTACCCATAATAAGAAATAGTATTGTATTCTACACAAAAATTTGATATTGAGCTTTTGTGAGTAAGATGCCGTGGATATAAAAAAAATACAGTTTTACATGTGTATGTGGAAGGTGTTTCTAACTAGTATTTATAAATGAAAAACGTTTCCTTATTCATTTCCGTTAAATACATTTTTGTATCATTATTAATTTCCAAGATATTCGTTTTTATCGACTTGAAGGTGTTTGTTTCTCGTGCTCATGTAAACAGTGAAATTTAAAATCCACCATATAGCTTTTTAAAGATTGTACTTTCGCTTAAGCTTTCTGAATTCCTCAACTACCTACAACGAAATGTTTACGAAACCTTTTCTACCAAGTTAACTTCGAATAATAAGAAGTGAATAGAAACATGTTTCTGTTGCTTTCGTATCCATTCTGCAACAAACTACTTAAAAGTTTATTCTTTCATGGTAATCCAATTAAATATTACCAGAAACTTATTATTTAGTTGCTTATTGCAGGCACTAGTGAAATATGGAAATAAACTACTCTAAAGCAAAAGTGACCTTTTAAGAGCAGCTTAACATGTGTTAATAAAGTATAGGATAATTGAAACCAATAAATAACAAGGAATACCTAGGAAACGGTTAACTCCACAACAAAATGTGTGTGAGTATATGTGTGTGCGTGTGTGTGTGTATGTGATTTTATGTGCTCTACATTAGTATTATCTCAGTAAGTTTTTATCTACCTATTACCTTCGCAGTTAAGAGAAATTCATTCAGACAGAAGAGGATTTCGGAAGGTTTTCACGTACATTTAATTTGTCATGAAAGTATCTTAAACACATTATATTTTAATCAAAACTGTTACAGCCATTTTTTGAGAAAATAACAGTTTTCGAAAATTGCTCCATGCAAAGGGTATTTGGGGGTGGGAGATTTTCTTCAAAATGTGTCACATATTTGGAATATGAAGTTAAATATAAAGTTTGGTATTTAACGGACTATTTTTGGGTCATGCTGTCCAAACACACACACACACACACAGACACACACACACACACACACACACACACACAACCGCCCTTCAAAAAAAACGCACACCCACTCGCGCACATCCTCTAAAAATCCTTTTTTGGATTCAGGGTACGTCAAAAAGTTATAATTCTGGTGATACATCGACATCGAATTTTTGGGTGAAATACAATACACATAGTAGAGAAAGTAATGTGCTTTAGGAAGAAAGTTTGTGGAAGAGTAGGCAGAGAAAGTTATAAGAATGTTACACACATTTTAAAAATATCCGACGCTTTCTAAAGATTAACGTAAATCCCTTAATATCATGTTCTGATGGAATATTCTCAAAGCCTGGGACAGGTTCTCGGATACCTAATTGAACATGTCCATCATCTTAGTTAATAAGGCATTCCTTATGGGAAACAGCTTATTGGAAATATATTTTATAGATCTAGTTATTGATAATTGTTTATTTTCTTCACTACTTTTGTTTGCTAAGAACAGAAAGTATTGTATTTTACCCAAATTTTCGATACACAGATTTAGCCGGAAATACACGTTGGGATTTCCTGAATCCAAAAAATTATTATTTTCAGAAAAAGGAACATGGACATTTTTTATTTTTTCATAAATGGCTCTAACTTTGAATAAAATATCATATGTTTAAGATATCTTCATCACAAATAAGATGTATTACTATCCGAGTTTTCTGGGTATATAAATTTGAAGTTCTCTTCATTCTGGACGGCTTTGAACAATCGGTAAATCGTGAGAGATAGTCCAAATATTTCTACACAGATGTAGATTTCGTTAAGGCGTCGACTTTGCCTCTTTTAGTGAGGTTAACCGTTTCTGAGATATTCCTTGTTGTTGGTTTGTCGTTTTTTCCAAATGATTTTATCAAATGCGAAGTTGTTATTAATTTATTTCTAATGGTATGTAAGGAGCACGGAATTTCAAAGCATCATAGAGGTACCCTCTTGGCCACTGTATCGTATAATAAACTCTGTGTGTGTGTATGTGTGTGTAAACGTGAGCTGAACGTTTATTTGGATTAACAAAGCAGATAGAGTGTGTGTTTTTAAGAATTGTCTGAAAAATATTGAGTAGAGAAAGTCATGTGAAATGTATCACACAAGATTTTGTTTTTATTTTCCCCCCTACATAGATGGGTGACCACCTTAATTCCAGTGAGTACCGCAGTTCGTTTGTGGCTCACAGCTATAACCTTCGAGCTAAAAACATAAGAATTTGTACTTCTTTTTTTAGTGCTAGTAAAATAGACTCCACGGCAGAATAAGTGTATCTCTTACCATTCCATTCACCAGTGGACCCATAGAATATTCAGACTACATCATTCTCGCAATATTGCGATTTCAAATAACATAATGACATGGAGCTGGATTTAACGACACATTTGGGTACTAAACGTTCACCGGTTTTTATCCAGGTGAGTGATTAATACCAGTCGCAGTATCCCTATGCAACTGCTCCAGAATGTTTTTATATAACAACAAAGAATCATTGTTTCACTCCAGACGGTGGAGGAGGGGGGTGCGCTTGGTAAACGCTTGCTCCTATCATTGCTGGTGTCTAAGCGAACTTTAACATGAATATCCTTCCCTCCTGGCAGATTTGTAGCAGTATAAACATATTGGTTTGTGGACAACATGTTTTTGGTCATCTCACTAGATACACAGCTAATTTTACCATTATGCTGGGATTGTCAAGCAAAAATTATGATGTCCAAGCAAAACAACTTTGAAGATAATTTTGCCGTCAAAAACGATGAATATATCTTATACCTCGCATTTCACTATTGTAGGTGCCGGGACAATTGGGCATAAAGAGCTATTTAAATTGGCCAAAAAGATGCAATTACAACTCTGTGGGAACAGAACCCTTTATTCGAGTTTCCCTCAGGTGATACAAGATGGACACATCAGCCACATCTGAAGCTATTGATTAATCTTACAGGAGGTAAGTATAACATAAAATAAATCAGCCCTTGATATAATGCAGCTTTGTTTTCCTTAGTCATCAACCTGTTGGATTTCTTAATGTCCAAACCACTCTTCGTAAACATCTGCACATTATATGAGTACTAGATAAATGTTGAGACAGCAAATAATGAACACTTATAGAAACATTTTGTTATCCCAGTTTCTCAAAGTATTCTCCCCGACACTAAAGCAGCGCTCCATCCTCTAGAACCACTTTTAGAGGCATCCGTGCTCAGTTTTCGGCAATGCTCCAACAAGTTCTTCAGGACTAGAGAATCGGAAACCTCGAAGCCGGTTCTTCACCGTATATAACGCAAAGAAACTACATGGTGCCGGATCAGGACTGTAGGGTGGATGAGTTAATAATTTTACCTCAATTCGTTACACAAACGCCAGTCTTACATTTGCTGCTGCACTGTCGTGATATAACAATGCTCCTTTGTCCTTCCATTGGATGATTTTCTAGGTTTTTTTTAAACTCTTTCGTAAGATAATCTCCTATGCATCATTTTGCAATAACAGTTTTCTGATTTTCGAGTACAACTGTTGCCAAGTGACCAGTTGTGGAGAAGAAAGAAACAATTACTTTCTTTCCGGCACTCCTTGCTTTCAGACCTTGAGGGTGTTTGGTCATCTGGGAACAGCCAAAAGGAAGACTAACGTTTCGTTTTTAGATCAAATTGATATCTATCTTTCGTCGCCCGTAACAATATCTCAAACACGGCGAAACTTTCAACAGTTAGTTCTTTGAAATATTTCTTGACGCCATTCCACCTATGGAGTTTCTGTGCTTCAGATAAATTATGGGCATCAAGGCTTTTTTTTTTTTCTTCTTTCTTTCTTGAGCGCGCGCGTTTCATGAAGGGTGGTTGCTCTCCACTCAGCGAAGTAATCGCTAATGCCAGCTCAATGTCCTTGTAGACTGATCTTATCTTGGACCTTCCCTAAATCATTGTTTCCATAGTCGTGATGTTTTTCTCAGTCACTGCTGCTGTTGGTCTGCCACCTTTCTCTTCATCTTTAAGGGATTGCCGCCCCGTTTTGAATTCTCCAAGCTAACGGAACACTCTGACCTGTGACGAGAAGAGTCTCCAAAAGTCTCTCTCAAACGCTCAAGTGACTGTGTTACATTTAAACCACACTTGAAGTCGTACAATATCAGTGCACGAAAATGCTCTCTCCGAAGCTTCATTACACTTGCAAGAAAGTTCAGTTCCCAGACTTCTAACATAAAATTATCGGAAATGATTGACGCAACAATGCTGCGCCTGTTACCATTGCACTACCAATCAGTTAGCTACCTCGACACAACAGCAATGCTTTTCTCAAGGGTGGCCAATGTGTATCTAGTGGCCCTCATAAGGGCCTCCCAATACACAATTTACATATGCACATCTATTACTCCGGGAACTTTGTGTTTGGAGACAGGAGATATTAAGAAGTATATCAGGGATATAATACTTCTTAGAAACTGTTCTGGATTAAGCTAGGAGTGTGTTACACAATTAAGGCTAATGAAGAAATGTAGGTCTTGGTCTAGTCGAATTGGGATTCTTCACTCCACTCGACAAGCGCCACTTAGTCCAGCACCATACACACTTCGCCTGGGTGAGATTTAAGTAAACAGACAATATCTCAAAGCCGGAAACACAACATCGATTGTTGTTTAAGCTGCGCTTATAAAAGTTGCAGTCCAGTAAAGTGTGCTAGTACAGAAACATTGCCATCCTTTATTTTATTAGAGTCTGTTCCATGTAAATTTGTCCCGTATCTTTTAACTATCACGTGACTATTCACCTCCCATTGGCTGCTGTGGTGGAATAGTCGAAGATCCTTCTTTTTAAGCCTGCCTCTTGGATAACGAAAGCACACATTTATCATGACGTAATGTTTATATCGTTTTTATTGCTTGACCCTGCTCTGCATACAGTTTGTATATCGCATTCAAAGATGTTCCTAGCCAATCAGGGGAAAGGGGAAGGGAATTGTGAGCGGCATATTATATATGAGCGGGGCAGGTTATATGAAATGAGAATTATCATGTTTTTCAAGAGTTCTACTCTGCAGCAAATGAGATGCGTTATCGTGCCAGATCGCTTCATATTTCCCTCTCACTTGCACGTTGAGCATGCTAATCTGCCCGACGACATAATGTTTATTCATGTGTATTATGAGCTAAAAATCTGTAGTTATTACGGTTCTATACGAACATTAGTCCCTATCTTCCTCGTGAATTATTTTTTTGCAGAATTTGAATATTTTGTCTTAGCGCAAGTAGTAATAATGAGAGGCGGAATGACTTAGCGGGTTACTCCCCAGTTACGCGGGATATGTCAACACAGCAGCACTCCGATTGGCTGCCGGCGTGGTGGCCTCAAGGACAAATATCATCCCATTTGAAAGTCACTTGTAGTTCACGTGACCTTTAAGCAATACTGGACTGCGTGAAACAGGCCTTAGGTAAACAGCCCCACTATATCACAGTGTTTGCCGACGCATTTTTTGGACGCCTCACCATAAGTTCCACGACAAATGAATGTGTTGGACAATAAGTCGGAAAAGCAGGCCAGTGAAATGCTGGGGGGAAGCTCCAAGTGATGACTTATCCATAGGGGGGGGGGGATTCAAGGCCGATTAAGTGAGAGACCACGGGAAATCCATATGAGCTCGCACGTCACGTCTCAAGACAACCGCCATGGAATTTACTGTAAACCGGACACGCACGTCCTTCCGGCAGGTAAAGCTTGTATATATCGAGTGTACGTGATGCTAACACCCAGTCACCTCCTTTTTGGCAAGCATCCTTCCTCCCATTGTCCCATTGTCATACCACAGGAATGCCTTCCGCCAACTTAAGAACCATAAAGTAAATATTATATGTCTATCATCTCCTTCAAATAGCTTCTTAAACGCTGTCTCGTCTCACTCGGAGGAGCTCACTGAAGAACAGCAATCGCTCACAAATATAATGGATATCTACTTCCTCCTAGCACTACTAGCATCTATCCACAGTAGAGAAAGCATTGCAATCATCACAAAAATGCTTACGGAATTCACCGCAAATGCACATTAAGAGTTCTACTGAATACAAAATAGCCACGCATAAACCTGGATAGCAAAATTACGCTTTAGCGCACAAGTTCAGTATTTCCGGACGAGGCATAACTCGAATGCAGAATACAGGATGAGTCTGCTAAAGCTCATGCATATGTTGTTCAATAGTTTTGGTAAAATCCTCTCTAAATTACTTGATCAATTTTATATGTTACATATTTTTATTGTAGAGAAGTTATTACATTCCACCCAAAATTCGATACCGGGATTTCACTGGGAATACACGTATTAGGGTCCTCTGTATAAAAACGCATTTTTAGAAAAATGCGCGTGTGTGTATGGGTGTGTGTGTGTGTATGGAAATAGAACTTTCTTTATAGACGCCCTTTAACTGCTGTTACGCCCTAAAAAATCCATCGCTCTCTGCCGGGTTTGTGCGTGCCTATGAATGTGTGTGTGTGTGTGTGGGTGGGGGGGGTGTCCGTCCGTGTATGCTAATAACATAGCTCTAAAACGAAAAGTCTGCTGAATACCACTTGATACGTAAGCTCCACATTTGCTACCCTTTATATGGAAAATTTCTCGATAACTTTGACTTTCTCTAAAAACGGCTGTAAAGATTTTGATTAAAATACCGCACCTACATGAAACGTATTTACAAAATGTATATTTTGAATTCTCTGATAATACTCTCTGAACACTACTTCACTCTGGATGACTTTTGTATAACCGGTATACCAAAGAGATCCACAAAAACTTAATACGTAAACATTTACATCTCGTGAAATCGCACAATTTATGTATATACTTTTTGTGTGGTGTCAACTATTTCCAGATGTTTCTTGCTATTGGTTTTAATGTTAAAAGACTTTTCTTTCTCACACGAAATTTGCCTCTTCTTTTTTTTTTTCTTCTTTTGTTTTACTCTTGACCATGCAAAGAGAGTCGAGTTTAAATCGCATAGGAACCAGCTTTTAAAAGGTCTGACAACCGCTTTAGCCTAGTGACTTCCTGTATTTCCCTTCTATTTATTAGGAACTAAGTAGTAAAACCATTTCAGCTAATGTTTATCCTGATTAGCATAAATAATAAGCTTTAAAAATAGCAACCAAACTATAGTTTGTTACTAAATAGGCAGAAAAAGTCATGTGAATAGAACGCATTAGAGTTTTACTTTCTCTATACTTACTATGTACATAGTGAATAGAGAATGTGTTGCACTCCACCAAAAAATTCGATACCGAGATTTTACCCGAAATATATGTTTTAGGGTCCCCTGTATCCAAAAAAAAGTATTTTCAGAAAAAGGTCCGTGTGTGTGTCTGTGAACACGATAACTCAAAAACGAAAAGTCGGTAAAATACCAAACTTGGTATTTAAGTTTAGTATCTTCCAGGGATGCGACACGAAGATTTTGAGAAAAATCCCCCCACACCAAAATACCCTTTACATGGAACTTTTTTCGAAAATTTCGATTTTTTCAAAAATGGCTCTAACGATTTTGATTAAAATATCGTATATTAAAGTTATTTACCTGACAAATAGAATGTATATTTTGAATTTTCTGGGAATAGCCTCTGAAGACTACTTTATTCTGGATGGACTTTTCATAACTACTAAACCATAGAGATGGACAAAAACTTAACACACAAAAAATTTAGAGCACATTAAAACACAATTAATGTTATATACATTTTTTTTCGTGGAGTTGATCGTTTTTGAGATATTCCTTTTTCTTGGTTTCAGCTTTGAAAAACTTATACCTTTCTCATACAGGAATTTTGTCAACTCCTGTCCATACAAACAAAGAAACATCAGTCACACAGCAACCAGCTTTTGGCTTTCACTTTAACGTATAGACTATTTCTGCTAATTTTTCTCAATTAGCATGAAATAAATAAAAGACAAGCTTATTAACAATAATAATTTACAGAGATATAGAGAAAGTCATGTGAATGGAACACATCTGATTTTTAGAATATACAAAAACTATCAGCAGAACGAACGTCGTGGCAGGCGTTCAACTAAAACCTTCCGGACGAGATCAACTGGGGGACCACGGAAATGATAGGAAATGAGAGGATGGAACAGGTTTCGATTTAAACCATTGCTGGAAGAAGGAGATACTGTAAATATGTAGAAACTTTAAAACGGTTATCGGTTTAAAACCAATAGTTCAAAATATTTTTATTCGTACTTACCCGTATAGTAACTACCAAAAGAAAAGTAAATAAACGGAGTTGCCCAAGAGTAGCTTCTTTCACCCACCCCTTTTAATATTTACACAGATGAAATGATAAGAAATGTGTTGGATAATATTAAACAATTTAAAATTGACAATATTAGCTTTACAACTTTTATTTTCAGAAAACCAATCAATAAGCTGCACTGAAAAATATAGGCAGTTAGCGTTTACAAATTAAATGAGATAGCAAAACATTTTAATCTAGGCGTTATCAGACGAAAGGACAAAAACTATGACATTTATAGGCTCTCAGTCTATGAGAAGAAAATTGCAGTAACGTCAAAATAATACAACTGAAAAATATATTCAATATCTGGGCAAAAACGTAAGTTTTGTGACAAAGTTTTAGATAGAGAATAGAGTCAACTCCTTTTAACAATTTCTGTGGAGCCATAGGCGAGTATTAGGTAAAAATCTGGGTGTTCCATTTACATGACTTTCTCCACCTGTTACAGGCAAACTATTCGTACAAAAAATTATTCTTTTTATCTAAATTTATCGAGGTAAGCCTTATCAGGCAGCAACTGTCTTACTATTTAGTTCCTCACATATAGAAGGGAGCTAAAGCAATACTCTAGGCTATAATGAGTCTTTTTTTAAAGCAGCCGCTGTGCAATTGAAATTTAAATTAGGTTCTTCTTTGTTAGCAAGGAGTAAAACAAAAGAGAATGAAGCGGATGAGGACTTTCTGTACGAGAAAATTTAAATATTTTAAAATTGAAACCAATAACACGGAATATCTTAGAAATCACTAACTCTATAATGAATCAAAGAATAAACATGACATAAATTGTGTGTTTTAACAGATCTAAATGTTCTGTGAAGTAACTTTTTGTCTATTTCTTACAGCTTATTAGTCATAATAAAGTCTCTCAGAATGAAAAAGACTTTCGATGCTGTTCTCATAAAATTCAAGAAGAAATGTAATTTACCATACAATTAATTATCTGTAATTAACGGTATTTTAATCAAATTCGTTTGAGCCATTTGTGAGAAAATCAAAATGTTCCCCAAACATTTTCCATATAAAGAGTACTTTGGGATAGGGGAATTTTCTTGGAAATCTTCGTATCGCATCCTTAGAAGATGTGAACTTAAATATCAAGTTTGGTATTTAAACAACTTTTCGTTTTTGAGTTCATGTTCAAACGCAGATACACACGGATCTTTTCCTAAAAATGTTTTAGTGAACATATATTTACCTTGAAATCTCGACATCGAATTTTTGGGTTCAATACAATACCTTCTCTACCTACTATGTACATTGTACATACGTGCTACAGAAAATAAAAATGTAAGGAAAGAAACAGTTCTAAAATTGTATACCTAAGTCTTACTGACACGTTTATATGGAAACATGAAAGGAGAATTGAAGTCGTGGAAATGGTTTTTAACATTCGATACTTTTACATTAAAAACATCTGAATTGTTCCATTCACATTACTTTCTCTACATCCCTGTAACAAGTTATTTTTAATAAGCTTATTCTTCCATCTAGTTAATGCTAAACATTAATTCTTATTACTTAATTCCGTTATAAGTAGAAGCGAAATAAGGGAATACACTAGCCTAAACCGACAGTAAAATGTTTTAGAATGTGGTGGCTATGGGATTGAAAGCCGTTTCTTTTGTGTGGCCTAGCGTTCATAAGTTCCCGTATGAGAAAAGTATTTAAAAACTGAACTCAATAACAAGGAATATCTCGAAAACGGCCTACTCCACAATAAAATTGTGTTTGACATGCATTGGGTGTTTTATCGTGATCTACATTGTTGGTGTAATAAGTTTTTGTCAATCTCTTATGGTTTACCAGTTATGCAAAATACAATAAAAGAGCATCCAGAATAAAGAGGTCTTTAGAGGCTATTCTCGGAAAATTCAAGATATACATCTTTATTTGGCATGTAAATATTTTTAATATACGATATTTTAATCAAAATGTGTTACATTCTTAGAAGATGCGGAACTTAAATGCCAAGTTTGGTATTTAACGGACTTGTCGTTTTTAAGCTCTGCTGCCCTCAGACACACACATACACACACGAAATTTTGTAGTGCAACACAATACCTTCTCTATACACTGTGTACATAGTACGTGTACAGAAAGTAATACAAAATATTGTGGTCGATTGTTGGAGCATATAAAACGGATATTAAATGTAACAATAAAGAAAGCAGCATATACTTATCTATCCACGAGGAAAGAGGTCGCAAGGAAACGAAGGCGTGATCAATTTTTACTTTCTTTACATCTACTACATATGTACGAGTATATTGTGTATAGAGAAGGCCAAAAATTGGATACCGAGATTTCGCCGGAAGTATTACATTTTGAGACCACCTGAGTCCACAAAAATCATTTTAGAAAAATTTCCGTGTGTGTGTATGTGTTTGTGTGTGTGTGTGTGTGTGTGTGTCTGTGGACAGCATGCTCAAAAACTAAAATGCCGTTACATACCAAGCTTAGTACTTAAGTTTAGTATCTTGCAAGATGGCTCTAACGATTTTCATTAAAATAACGTATATTACAGATATTTTCATAATAAATAAAATGCATATTTTGAATTTTCTGGGAATACCTCTGAAGACATCGTTATTCTAGATGAGTTTTGCCTAATTTTGCATAACCTTTAAACCGTAAGAGATACACAAAAACTTACCACACTGAAAATGTAGATTGTTTTCAAGATATTCCTTGTTATTGGTTTCAATTTTAAACTACCTAACTCTTTCTCAAACCGGACAATGCAGAGCGAACCGAATCTCAATTGCTTCACATAGCGACCAGCTTTTAAAAGATTTGAATATCGCTGAAGCATAATGTATTCCCTTGTTTTCTTTCTTTTATCTCGATTAGCATAGAAGAATAAGATTTTTAACAATCATTTTTGGAGATATGTAGAGAAAGCTCTATGCACACATAATTTACGGAACACATAAGATTGAAGAGAGAACAGATCAATAGGCCTAAGCCATAAAGGAAGAGGAAATGGTGATGGTGATGATAATGAACTTAAAACTTCGACTGTCTCTATGGCCAAGTGGAGAGCGTTCTGGCTTCTCTAACCTGAGATCCCGGGTTCGATTCCGGGCAGGGAATGTTTCTTCCAACCAGAGGACTCCCTATAAATAAAATAGTTTACCACTGTGATGTGATAGTTAGCCTCTAAATCCAGGGATCTCGGTTTGAGGGTGGAAATTTATTTGACCAGGATTACTCCCTATTCTCTCTAGAGTTTGAAATATGGAAGAGAGTGTGAACTTATATACTCCAGTGATTAACGCAAACTGTAAACGAGTTTAACACAATCACCATGAGCAATTGTTCCAAAGGCAAAAACGCCGATATGACCCAGGTGTTACAGGCAGAATATCAATAGAAAAGAAAAAACAAAAAACAAACAACTAAAGACAGTGTTGTTTACATTTACCTAATGGTAATTATTTTCATGCTTATAGGCTATGTGCGAATACCCATTTGGTTTGTAAGCACGATGCACTTTATCAAAGGCTTAATCTCTTTATATGAAAACATGAGGGATAATAGCAAAAAAATGTATTCCGAACCAGAAGTACTGAATCGGAATGGCGCTGCGTTGATTTGGTTTAAAACATCGCTAGAGTTCTAATGACGACTTTGGTGGTCTAGGCTGGTAAATCTATTCTTCGGCTTGTTAATAATCCGACAAGCAACTGTTTAGAAAACATTTACTTTATAACTTTTAAAAATCTGATGTGTTCAATTCACATGACTTTCTCTCCACCTCTGCAACAAATTATTGTTAAAAAGCTTATGCTTCTATTTACTTCATGCTAATCGAGAAAAAATTAGCAGAAATAATCTTTTTACTTGCTTCCTTGTAAGTAGAAGCGTAATAAGGGAATAACGTAGGTTAAAGTGATAGTCAAAAGCTGGTTGCTATGTGAATGAAGTTCCTTTGTTTGTATGGACAGGAGTTGACAAATTTCTGTATGAGAAAGTTTTTCAAAGCTGAAACCAAAAACAAGGAATATCTAAAAAAACGATCAGCTCCACGAAAAAAATGTATACGTCCCAAATTGTGTGTTTTAATGTGCTCTACATTTTTTGTGTGTTAAGTTTTTGTCCGTTTCTTACGGTTTAGCAGTTATGCAAAATTTCGTAAAATTCACTCAGAATAAAGTAGTCTTCAGACGCTATTCCCAGAAAATTCAATATATACATTTTATTTGTCAGGTAAATAGCTTTAATATACGATATTTTAATCAAAATCGTTAGAGCTATTTTTAGAACATCAAAATTTTCGAAAAAAGTACCGTGAAAAGGGTAGTTTGGTGTGGGGGGATTTTTCTCACAATCTTCGTGTCGCATTCCTGGAAGATGCTAAACTTAAATACCAAGTTTGGTATTTTACCGACTTTTCGTTTTTGAGTTATCGTGTTCACAGACACACGGACAAACACACACACACGGACCTTTTTTCTGAAAATACTTTTTTTGAATACAGGGGACCCTAAAACATATATTTCCGGTGAAATCTCGGTATCGAATTTTTTGGTGGAGTGCAATACCTTCTCTATACACTATGTACATAGTACGTGTATAGAAAGTAAAAATTGTATGTTCAAAAAAGTAAGGACGCGCGTGTAAACACCATAACTCAAACTAATAGTCTTTGTATTTAGGTGTAGAATCTTCCAAGTGTGCGACTCAAAGATGTTTAAGAAATGTTATCCTTCCCGTACTCTTTCAATTAAAAGCTATTCGTTAATTTGTGCTTTCATAAAACTGTTATAATGGTTTTGTTCTCAAAACATGTAATAGGCTTCACCTACTGATGTACGAAATAAAAGACTATCTGGAATATCCAGCTATCGCCTTTTGAAATCCCAGTCATTCGGACAAATTTTGTATAATTTTTAATAAACCGTAGAATATACACGGTGTATATATTTAAAATAACACAACTTATGTAATATTTTTTACGGCATTAACCGTTTCCGATATATTCGTTGCTATGTTTGAACTTTGCAATACTACTTACACAAGTGCTGCCACCATTTAGTAGTTTTTCACGTCATGAAAACATTCGATCATTGTTTCAGCCATCTGTATCCCTCTTGTACCCACTATGGTCAGTATAAACTATTACTGAAAACATTTATGTTAACATGAAGAAGAAGAATGTTTCTCTAAGAATAATTTGGGAACATACAATGAACGATAGTAGTAGTCATGTTACATTCTCTTAATAGTTATGTTTAGAGCCGGATTTTTATATATCAAACTGAGAAATATGTAAACAGATGTGTAGTAAAATATGGTGGTAATGGAATTTGTACATTATATCAAGTATATATAGGAATATGCAGTGCTCGAAATGGGCCGGTACTTTTCTGCATCAACGAACCTCATACCGCCACTTTTTATTTGAGAAAATTCATACCGGTATGTTATTTGCGTAAGTTATATAAAATGCAAAGTATTAAGAGTAGTACACCAAATTATACTCATTTTATGCTATTCGAATCAAAATTCACACAATTTTTGATTAGACGATACTTGCGCCTGCAGACGCATGGAGTAGCTAGCTGTAACATCAAAGCTGTAATATCAACAAACCATCTTAATCGTTTTGTAGTTTGTAAATACCAAAGTTGTGAGGCCCTGCCAAGCGACATTCAACCTTAACGAATAGAAAGTTATCCCAGATGGATCCGTTACGAGCTAAAGTTTATAATATGAGCGCCAGTTTGTAAAGAAACACAACAAAGATAGTTTAAAACTCAACTCATAAGACAGATGAATACATTAGACAAATTTATAATCAAAAAGAGAAAAACTAATGGTGATATACGTATACTGATATTGCAGTGGTTAGTGATAGTGCGGATAGTGCTTCTAGTACTAAAGTTTGTGTTTCTGAAACAAGTGCTTTAAATTTAAAAGTTTTTCCTACATATTGGAACCGAGTCTTCAGAAACTGAAAGAAAATGATTGGTTTATGAGAAACTAGGTTGCATGGTGTGTCGTGATGTGTGTTCTGCCGGTGGTATGCCCTGATTGCATGTTTAGATGATGGATGCGGCCACGAATTTTGCGATTTTCTGAAGACTATAAACAACATAACGCAAAAAGTATAACTAATTTTATCGTAAGAAAGTATACCGGCACTTATATATTTCCATTTCGAACTCTGGGTATATAAATAACAAATACTTTAAAAATTTAGAAGTCCGGACTGTAAATAAAAATGAATTTACCTATTTCACTTATTGTTTATTCTGTGGGTCACATTTATTGTTTTTATTGCCATACTTTTCCACACTTGCCATACTATTAATATTTTAAGCTGACATTCACAAAGTTCACTTTCACGTTTTCAAAGTATTTTGTGAGCGCTTCAAATGTTGTGCGTTAAGGTGATGCATCTATGAAATTTGACAAGAAATTGTGAAAAATTAAAAGCATATTTTTCATAATACACATAATATGAATTCAAAACTTTAAGGAAACATGTTGTTTTCTTCACTTGGTGCACTACCAATTACCTGACATATAAAGAGACAGGGACATCTTTATTAACAGGCACTCACAATTTTAAATCTTATATCCTCGCAAACTTTTTTTCCAACACTTTTCCTGCTAAAGTACTCCACGCAATGCAATTTTTCACTAATTTGTTCCATAATTTTTATACTACCTCTCAAAAGCACATTAAAGAAAATGGTCATACATTTTTTCGGAATAATACTCCAGTTTTGAGAAATAAATTATTACATTCAAGCGTTTTGGAGAGTACGATAAGTAACATTTTATACCATAATTAGGGCTGATATAAGATAATATAATCTGACAGAACTATTTTTATACTCATTGGCTGTACAGCTGAATTTTTTACGTGAATATTGTTAAAATACCTACATAGTGTAGCTAATTTTTTTATCAGAACAATGAATATAGACAAGAAAAAGTATTAAATAACCACGCAAGTTAGAAATTTGACACATGGCAAAAATAGCAATTTATTGTGTTTTAAAACTGGTATAAATTTCAGCAAGATATCGCAATTACTTTGGATTTTCAAAATTTCACATTTCATCTTGAACACGCAGGAGCAAAACAACATAAAAGTCTGATGTGTTACATTCACGTGGCGTTCTCTAGTTGCTCCACAAGCAAATTCTCCTTACAAAAGATTATTCTTTTATCTACGCCATGCTAATCGAGATAAACATTAACAAAGATGGCCTTATTACTTGCTTCCTTGTAAATAGAAACAAAAAATGAATACACTAGGCTAAAGCGATTATCAATTTTTTTAAATAAACAATCGCTATATGAAATCGGTTCTCTTTTGCACTCTCGGGAGTAAAACAAAGCAGATGAAACAAAAGTTGACTTCCCGCTTGAGAAGTTTTTAAGTAGTTTAAAATTGAAACCAACAACAAGGAATAACTCGGAAACGGTTAACTGTACAAAAAAAATAGGTATATGATAAATTGTGTTTTGATATCAACATTTTTGTGAATTACGTTTTCTCTATCTCTTACGTTTACGGGTTATTTAAGCTCTACATCTGGTTTGTCATGAAAATATCTTAACCATACGGTATTTTAATTAAAACCGTTAGAGCTACCTTTGAGAAAATAAAAAGTTTCGAAAAATGTTCCATGTAAAGGTAGTTGGGAATGGCGGAATTTTCTTGGAAATCTTCGTGACGTATGTTTGAAATATATACCAAATTTGATATATAACCGACTACCTTTTTTAGGTGTGTTGCCCCCCCCCCCACACACACACTCACGAGGTGGACATTCTTTCTAAAAATCTTTTATTCAGGGAGTCTCAAACATGTATTTCTGGTACAATCTAAGTATTGAATTTTTGGATGGAGTACAATACCTTCTCTGTATAGTATGTACATTGCACATACCTGCTAGAGAAAGTAAAAACCAGAGGCTTCATAAACATAATTGAAGGAATTAAGAATATGTAGAAACAAAGATTATTGTGTATTTCCTAACACAGTGCACATAAGATACTTCTGCACATTTTCTGGTGTGAAGAAAATGCTTCTTTGACATCGCAAGATGTCAGATGCCTGTACTTGAACAAGAGCATCTTTCCTGGAGCGTTGCTCTACAGAGGCTACACCTCACTATATATTTCATTTTTAAGGGAAAAAATATAGGGAAGCATAAAATGATAGAAATTATAAATATAATACACAATTAAGCAAAGAACTAATATTTACTGCATGTAAAATTATGTAAAATATGCACTATATGCTGAAATAGTATAAATATGTACATGTATAACGATGTACGTACATGCTTCAATGTTAGATATTTTATTTGCGAGTGAACACATATAAAGGAATTGAATATGTATATAAGAATCCGGGTTCAAGTCATGTGAATGTAATAAATATATTTTAGATGTAACAAGTTATTGTACGAGAAGCACTTAGCATGAAGCTTCACTTTCTCTGTCCTTCCTCTCAAGTATTTTCGCTCCTTCTAACCTGCAGGCCTTACCCGGGTAAAAATCAGATGAGGAGTGGTTTTTTTAAAGTTATGCCTAAAATTTTCATTCGTGCCTAAAGTGCCAAAGTATCCATAGTTTCTACAGACTGCAAATTTGAAAAGTTCTTGAAAATTGTAGGCTGTCTAATTTTTGCTGTGTCGTATAGAAAACTGTAGAAAGCCCAACAAGTGTATTATTTATATATTAAACATTTAACATAAGGGTAGCAGATATTGCTCAAACGTATACACATTTTCCAGATTCTAAAATTAATTTTCAAACTTATCAAAAGAAAAGTTCGGTTTAGGCATACAATATGCAGCTCTGCTCCTGCATTCTATTTCTTAATTTGAAATAGTTTACCCCTTTGGCTAAAAACCATAAACAAACTGACATGTTTGCAAAAAATAAGATTCCAAACATTATCCTCTAAACATTTATATTTAAACAAGAGTGACTTGAAGTTTAACCTCTCTTAAACCCCCTCGCCGTTTTAAACAATTTAGAAATATTCTAAGACCTATGTGCACCGAAGGACAGAGCTTTTCATATGAAATAATTATGAAAGTTGGCTGAGCGATTTTCGAAATTATCCACCACACCCCTACACCCACAGAAGACGCCCAGAGCATTGTTTTCTCTTCGTATTATTGTAGATAATACGGAAGCCTTCCAATATATAAGTATGGATGCAAAGAGTGATATCAAACTTTGGAATGATGCATCATCAACAGACTAAAATATTGAGAAAAAAATGAATTAAACAAGTGTATCCTGTGTTTACAAATAAATCAATCAAGAGGCAAATTTTATTCCTTATATTTGATGACAACTTAGTACCAAATTTTTGAATGAAATGCAGTATTTTTCTTTTCACATTATAGATAGAGAAGATACAAAAAAGAGCCAATTAATATATGATTTCTTAAATTTTTTCCCATACTATTGACGGATTTCACTGCATTCCATACTATATTCACATATATACGAGTACTTACAAATATAACTTATATTATATATATATATATATAATATTACCTAATATATATTTCATCTGACGGAACATATGTGAACGTTTTAACTTCTTCTTTCTCTAGTCCGTGTACCTATCAATGTACGAATGGATAGTGTATTCTACCCAAGAATCGTAAATATATGTTTTGAGACCCCAAATATCCAGTAAAGCATTTTTAGAAATATAACCGTGCGTGTGTGTGTGCGCGCGCGTGCGCATCATAGCTCAAAAAACGAAAAGGCTGCTAAACACCGAACTTCGCATTTAAGTTCAGTATCATCCAAGAATTCGCCATGAAGATTTTCAAGAAAATCACCAAACCACCAACTACCCTTTATATGGAACATTTTTTTATAGATTTTCTCAAAAATGACTAACGATTTTTATTAAAATTGTATATGTTTAAGATATTTTCATGACAAACGAAATGTGTACCTTGAATTTTCTGGGTGTGGTCTCTGAAGACCTCTTCATTTGGAGAACTTTTGCGTAACTTTAGTATAAATGGTAAACTGTAACAGAGAGATAAAACCTTACTACTAAAAAAAATGTAGGTCTTATTAAAACACTTAACTTATGTTACATACATTTTTTGTAGAGTTAACGTTTTCGAGATATTCCGAATTATTGTTTGAAGGTATTTGAACTTTGCTCAAACGGAAGACATCTTTCTTTTCGCCTCTCTTTTGTTTACACCTAGGAAGCAAAGAGAACAGAATTTCCATTGCCGGCCGGCTTTTAAAAAAGATCTGACTATCGCTTTATCCTTGTGTATTCCCTTATTTCCCTTCAACGTACAAGAAAGCAAGTAATAAGGCCAGTTCAGGCAACGTTTATCTTGATTAGCATGATGTAGATAAAAGAATAATCTTTTGTAAGAAAAGTTCTTTGTGGATCAGCTACAGAAAGTCATGAATGCAGCACGTCAGGTATTTTCTTTTGCTTTTCCTTGTAAAGGTTATTGCCAGGAATTTTTAATTTATTCCTTCCTGCTTCTGTTTAAATATATGATTGCTTCACCAAGTTTGTAACATCAACTAAAGATTAATTGCTTAATTTCAAATGACATCTGGACAAAAATATTGTAAATAAAGTAACATGAATAGACGAATATACATTCAATCTCTAATATGTAAAGCATAAAGGAAAAGTATAAAGGCAGAGAACACATGTGGTTTGATTCTGATAAATGTACTAGATACAAATTGAAGATACTATTATGATATTCAATTTTATGCACAGGCTGGCCATGCCTGAGGGAACGGACAGAAGGATCTACTAGAGGGCAAGAGAGCTCAGCGCCGCTGCTAAGGCGAAATCTCAGAGGAATAGAAACCCTAAATATGATATATTGTAGGCCAAGATGGAGAAAACTTATCTAACGAGTTACTGTGCTGGAAAGGTAGCCTTTATCGTCAATAAATTTCAAAACATATATTGCCCGGGATCCTAATTTATCTTCAGCATTCACAAAACCAATTATCTAAAAACTCCTCGGCATTGGATTTTGATGACAGTTTTACCGGCCACCAAATATTTGTCTGGATTTTAGATGAAACTTTCAGCTATCATCAACCTGTAGCTTTAAGGGTATTCACAGAGAATTTAAAATATATTTTATTAGGTACATAATACCTTAAACATGTGCTATTTGTATTAATTAAGGGTAGTTTGGGGAGGAGAGATTTTCTTAAAAATCTCCGTGTCGCATCCTTGAAAAATACTGAAATTAAATATCAAGTTTGATATTTATGCGACTTTTTTTTCTTTTTCTTTTTTTTTTAGTTTAGCCGTTTTACCTCTCTCCCTCTCGTACACACACACAAACAAATAGATTTTTTTCGTAAAAACACGTTTTACTTTCTCTAGCATGTATATACAATGTGCATAGTAGATATATCTACTCCCTTATTTCCCTTATACTTATAAGGAAGCAAGTAATAAGAGCAGTTCTGCTAATGTTTATCTCAATTAGTATGAAATAGAGAAGAGAAGATAAGCTTTCTAACAATAATTTGTATTTAAGAGAACACAAAACGTGTAATATGCAGTGACATTTTATATAGATCTTTTGGTTATAATGCAATATATATCGTACCTCTACTTACTATACGCAAGTGACAGAGTGTAGGTAATTATTATAAAAATCTGATGTGCTCCATTCACATGGCTTTCTCTGCAACAAATATTGTTAAAACGCTTATTCTTCTATCTACTTCAAATAATCGAGAAAAACATTAGTAGAAATTGCCTTGTTACTTGTTTCCTTGTAACTAGAAGGGAAATAGCGAAGTACCAAACGCTAAAGCGATTGTGAAATATTTTAAAAGTGGTTGCCATGTGGTTGCAAGCCATTTCTTTTCATTGCCAGGAGTTATGAGAAAAGTATAAGAATTTTAAAACTGAAACCAATATCCAGGAATATCTCAAAAAACAGACAACTTCACGAAAAAATTTATATAACATAAATTGTGTATTTTAACGAGCTCTACATTTTTGTTACGTAACGTTTTGTCTACCTTTTACGGTTTACCATTATTGCAAAATTCCGCAAAATTCATCCAGAATAAAAATGCAGGCATAAAAATTGATAAATTTCCTATAAAACGAACATCCTGAACATTTTTTACATTATGAATAACCCCCACAAATAATAGCCTTAAATTGATTTTTATTATTTTCATTCTTTTCTATTATATTAATTGTGTTTCATAAGAAAATTTAATAAATCCAATTATTGCAATTATGCTACTTGTTGCTGCTACTTAAGAGGCTATTCCCAGAAAATTCAAGATATACATTTAACTTGTCATGTAAACAGCTTAACTGTTCGATATTTTAATCAAAATCGTTAGATCGTTAGTCGCACCCTTGGAAGATAATGAACTTAAATACCAAAACATATATTTCCTATGAAATCACGGACTCGACTTTTTGGGTGGAATACAATACCTTCTCTATACACTGTGTACATATTATGTGTAGATAAAGTAAAAATTGTTGTATTATTAACATTTAGTTCAGTGGGATGAAATGAAATACAATGATTTACACCTAACTCTGCTTTCTGAGAATAAGGAACCCAAAACTGTATATAATTTTTTTCCCAAACTGTCTTGGAAATTAATATGCTTTCGATACAATCGTCCGTATGAACTCGAAATTTCCTTAAAGACCGATTTAATATACGTAATATGAACATTACAATCGGATACACCAAAGAAAGAAATCTGACGTGTTGCATTCACATTTTTCCTCTATCTGCTCTGCCAACAAACTATTCTTTTATCCCCATCATGCCAATCGAATTAAACATTCGCAGAAATTGCCTTATTACTTGCCTCTTTCGTAAGTAAAGGGAAATAAGGCAGTACACTGTGCTAAAGCGATAAGTCGAATCTTTTGTCGTATTGCGATTGACTTTCGTGTTCGTTTCTCTCTCCATGGCCAGGAGTAAAACAAAACAAAAATACCAAAACGAACGTGGACTTCCCGTTAAGTATTTGCACACTGAAACAATAAAAAGAATATTCCGGAAATCGCTGGCTCGTAAAAGAAACTATATATGTCAAAACTGTGCGTTTTAACCGTATCTACATTTTTTGCGTATTAAAATTTTATCATTTACGATTTACTAGGTATGCAGAAGTCATTCAGAATAAAGAGGACTTCAGGATATAAATTGTATTTGCCATGTAAGTATTCTTAATGTAGGCACTTTATTTAAAAGTCGTCAGAACCATTTTTGAGAAAATTAAAATTTCAAAAAATGTTCCATGTAATGGGATGGGGTGATGTTCCTGAAAATCTTTATGTCACAGTCTTGGAAGATGCTGAACTTAAATAACAGTTTGGTGTTGAAAACCGATTTTTCTATTTTGAGTTATACCGTGAGCGCGCGCGCACACACACATGGATCTTTTTCTACAGATCAAAGCATATGTTTTCGGTGAATTCACGGTATTAAGTTTGGTGTTTAACGGGTTTTTCATTTCTGAATTCTGCTTTTCACATTAACATTTCACACAGAGGACTCTTTTAAAAAATTGTTTTCTTGGATGCAAAAGATCCAAAACATGCATTTCCAGTGAAATCACGGTATCGAATTTTTGGGTGGATTGCAATACTTTCTGTAGCTGCTATCTGCGTGCTAGAAAAAGTAATAAAAGTAAAAAAAATAAATAAATAAAATGCAGCGAATCCAAGGTCTATTTGCACCTAACCATGCAGGTGCATTTAAACAACATGTTTGGGCAATATATTGAAAAAGTTAATTACAACGTGGTTCAACAATGAAGTTGTTTTTTTTTTTTTTTTTTTTCATTAATTTTGTTTTACGATACTTAGGGCCGGTTTCACCAACAACGATAAATTTTCCTGTTATCATGTTTATATAATCGCTGATATTAGTGTCTATCGGGGGAACTAGAGAATCATGTTTCACCAAGCGGTTGTAAACCTCGTTTATATAATTGCCGACTTGTGTACATCTACCAGCAATTTCTCATGAATAACAAGCGAGAACCACTATTTCCGGGTTTTCCTTCTTTCGGCTTCTTTTGAAGATAAAGCGTGGATGCACAGGATTAAAGTGTGAATTATATAATTTTTGGGTTGATTAACTTAGCAGGGAAGAGAAATGTCCACAGGAGAAGAAAAAAAGAAAAAAGAAAGGGGGAAAACAAACCAAACATGGCTGGTGCGGAAAAGTTTACTCCTTTAGAATTGGTAAAGCAGCATTTTCACGCGTGGAGGGAAAAAAAATGTTCACTCTGAGAAAAAAAAAAAAACAAAAAAAACTGCGGAATGGGCTAATAAGCACTCTTTCTTGTCTTTAATGCAACCGTAGCTTGCAAAAGATTTCACTGCAACCCATATAAAGTGTACTGACGCAAGAGAAAAAAAGAGATTCCGCTTTGTACACATTTTTAATTAATAGTAGAAATTCTAGTATTTAACTGGTTATTTTTAGATACGAATTTCAATTCTTGCTCCTTGTTCTAAACTACAATACAGCAATTTCTTGTTTCATAGCTTTTAGTCATATCAGGTACGTACTCAAAAACAATTGATTGTGCTTATTATTTTAACGATGGCTTTCAATGATTTGAAACGCTTCCACGTGTATGCTTGGGAACTCTACTGGGAAAGAAAAAACGCCAATTAACTGCCGCATCCAGTATGCGAACATGGAACTTCTAGGCGAGAACCATTCGGCTACGGAAGCAGTTACGCTAATGGTGTGTAAAATGGGACATAACAAGGTTTACATCATAATGTAATATACATTGAAGTATTAATATCTTTATTTACTCATTGTATTCTATTTCTTTCGTACCACACTACTTCTAATCACTACTTTTGTGCATTATCATCGTTGTCCATAACTATATCTATTTATTCGTTGCGGCGTCATTTTTTTTTTTTTTTTTCGGGTTTGCAGGTCTTGCAATCATTGCTTTGGTTGGTGAAAAAGCTATTTACGCGGATTTAACATCTTTAATCCGAGTTAAGTAACATTGTTAGTGAAATCGGCTCTTAGTTGATAATTCTGTAAATTCAACTCTTATGTCTATTGACATAGATTTTTAGCGATGAAGATAACATGGGCAATAAAAATAAAAACATATAAATATATTTAAATTTCTAATTTCACTTATTGAAATAAAACTTATTTAAAATTATTTAGAATATCATGATTTTGCTACTAAAGCATTTTATGTTCTTAATTTTAAAAGGGATTAGCTTTTAATGGCTAATATAACTATAATAGGGGTTTTAAAGGGTTTTATGCATTAAAACGCATAAATCCCCTGTTTTGAGCAACGTTCATTGTTATAGGCTTTAAAATAATAATTGCAGCTGGATCTCAAACTCTATGCTGATGCTTAATTGGTAGCTACATTATTACTGGAGGACATTCAGGGATGGAGCTAATGTACCACAAAGGAAACAGTACAGCATTATTTTGACTACAATAGCGGCCCCCTCTATTCTTTCCTCTGTTTATTTACTTTGGCTAACTTGTACTAATTTCATCCCTGTTGCATAGCACTCAAGCGTGTTTAAGGAACCACAAGCTTAGACTTTTAACATTTGCAGTTACTATGTTTTTGATTCATTCATTTGTTTCACTGTAACAAAAAGTAACAGTATAAACAATTGGTAGTGCAATTTGAACTACTTAGATATTACATAAAAATCAAGGTTATGAATTGCACACTGTGTGGGGTAGCGTGCCTGTTTCACATTCAAGATGTTCCGATCTCGGTTAGGGTAACATAACTGGATAAGTTTCTCCGGGTTTTTCCATTATCCTGAAACTCTTAAGTTCTCAGGATCTCGGATTAGTTTGACCTTCATTTCGCCCATTTCATTCATTCATCTTACGATGTGACTTACCCGGTTAAAATAGCGTTAAATTACATGCAGTAGTAATCAAACTAATTATGAAATACGTATATGTTCGTTTCGTTTCGTAATCGACTTAACCTCTCCGTAATTGTAGGTCTGACACTCCCCTAGGACTTACAAGCCAATACCTATGGGTCAGAAGCCTGTCGGAGAGCCTGCGGCACGAAACCATAGAATGAAGAACCTGTTACGAGGGATCCGCCTGTAGCCAGGCGTAAATATGAGAAAGTGGATATGAAATACAAACGAAATTGACGATTGGAAAGGTGATGATGGAGCAATTGGCGGGGGAAACCGGAGGACCCGGAGAGAACCCGCCCAAACGCCGCTTTGTCCATCACGAATCCCACATGAGGGCGTTTGGGATCGAATCCGGGCCGCCTAGATGAGAGACTGCGGTCTAACCACTCACCCACGGCGCCGCCCTTGTAATATATAATTAACACAAATGTGTTACTAAACAGTGTTTATGTATCCAATACTCCAGATCACAGTTTTTAAGTTGCAAAGTTCTATAACAGAAAAGAATGGAGGATTTTTGGATTAATAGGAACTATCAAAATAGACGCTCTTGGAAAGAAATGAACCTAAAAATGGAAGATATTGGAGGACAAGAAATATTTGGTAGATGAGTAAAGGACTTGCGAGGCTTTGTATGGAAATAAAAACACTGTAGATCAGAAAATACTATATTGGATAGAAAAATTGTAACCGAGAAAAAGTTCGAAAATAAAAGACTAAATCGAGGTTGGTATATTACATACACCACATCATCCACAGATGGACTGTAGGACGAAATCAAGACTTGCGGACGCGAAATGACGGAAAATGTTTCCCAGGAACTTTTTTCTTTCAAGATATAGGGTTCTTTTATGTGCAAATAAACCTTGCACGGGATCGCCGGCTTTACTTTCCCTCCTAAGGAAGCCATGTTAAAGGATTTTTGCGTCCGAATAAATCTATCACTCTCTGCCAGGTTTGAACCTGCAATCTTGGCTAGAATGGTAACTACTACACCACGGAGGGCGACATACTTCAGATTTAAATATACATCTATTTTCATAGGTTTGGCAGTCATAACATAAATAACTACAACAAGAATAATGACAAGTATTCAAATATTAGTATATTAAAACAAAAAGCTTCTTAACTTTGTTAATGCTATTGTAATCATATTGTATCGCCAACTGTATGAGAATTAATTTGTAACATTTATAGCAGTAAATATTAAATTATAGCGAACACAATTTAAAAGAAACGTTCTTCTCCTTGGTAACTGATTGAAATCACTTGCATGATAACGCTGGATGTTTAGTTTTAAACACTAATACCGCCACTTTCTATAAATAAAGATTTCTCCATGACCGTAGGAGTCGATGGCATGCGTGTTGGATTGCTTTTTGTTCCCAACATAATTAGACATACGACGTACTATACAAGGAAGAGAGAGAGATAGAGTCCCTGTTGTAACGTGTTCGCCCACTGCATATACGAAGCAATCCTGTTGGTGATGTCTGTACTAGGTTAAAGGACGTTAAACTTAAATAAAGAGATAAATAAAAAGCTTTGTGAACATGACGCATCACTCCTTGGATTTGTGTACAGATTACAAGCATTAAATGCCATATAAACGAGACTTTAACAGAGGTCATTAACTTAAGTAAGGTTGTTAATTGTGTTTACTTACGGCGTAAAAATCCTCGTAAAGAAGACAAAAAATATATTAGCACGAGCGTATCTCTTCCACGGAGCAGACCAATATGGTTATGATACCGTCTTGAAAACAATGCAGTGTGCGAGGGAGCCAGGTATAATCGAGATTAGTAGCCTGGCGACCGTTTCATAAATCACTATTAAAAGCAAAACAAAATAGGGGAAAAAGCCTCGCGCTGCTCTAATGACACTAAGCGACAGGTGTGTGAGTGTGCCCCGGCTCATACAAATTAAACCCGTGATAAGGTTACTCACCCTCAAACATCGTTAACCTACTTTCCCCTTCACAACGATTTACTGTGAAGCTGTGGTAGATAGCCTTATCTACTGGATTGCCACTTCGAGTCCCGCTATGTTCAGCATGAGGGAGATGACGGTTAACATTGTTACCTGCGTAACGTTGTTACATAAAGATCTGATAGCTTTCTCTATCCCTTTGAACATTCTGTGCCTCTAATCTATTTAGGTAGAGAAGTATTCAACTTCAACCAAAATTTCGATATCGAGATTTCACTGGAAATAGACGTTTTAGGTCCTCATATTTAGGAGGTGTTAATTTCATATGACTTTGTTGTAGCTAGATGCACGTTAACCAAGTTGGCCATATCGGACGATGCAAAAAATCGGTAAAACTATACTGAAATGATCTCGGGGTCCATGGAGATTCAACTTACTCGACATTCATCTTCTCAGGATAAGGGAAACCCTGGGGAAAAAACTAACCCAGGTAATTCACCCTAAGCGAGATTCGAACTCGAGATATATTGAGGGTGAGGCAAACGCACTACTACCACATTACTCTGGCAGGCTCACATAACTTTCTTTACCTTTGTGCACAATTATTAGAAAAAGATTATTTCTCTATCTACTTCCTGCTAATAAGGATAAACATTAGCAGAAATGGTCTTATTGAACTTATTTTTATAGGTTTAAGAACAAAAGTGAATACACTAGTTTGGAGTGACGCTCAAATCTTTTTTAGAGTTGGGTGCTATGTGATGGCCTTGAAACACCGTTCTTTTTGCATGACCAGGATGAAAAAAGAGGCAAAATGATTGACATCTCATTTGAAGAAAGTTTAAGTATTTGGAAATTCAAATCATAAACAAGGAATATCTCAGAAATGCCTAACTCCAAATAATAAATAAAATGAAAATTATATAAATTGCGCGTTTTAACGAGAGCTACAACTTTTCAGTAGTAAGATTTTGTCCATCTAATACAGTTTATCAGCTATGCAAAAGTCATCCAGAATGAAGATGACTCAAATGCTATTTCCATAAAACTCAAGATATACAGTTTGTCATGAAAAATGTCTTTGATATACATTTTAATCAAAATTCATTAGTGTTCCAAATATGTTACATGTATTTTAATAAACAGTTTTATATATGGTTTTGAGTTATCTGTTCACAAATCAGCACGCACGGATGTTTTTTTTTTTTATTTTTTTTATTCGGGGGCATAAGACGTACGTGTGTGGACACACACACACACACACACATATGCACACGTAGTTCTATATAATCGGATTTGTAATGGAAGATAATATTTTCCACATAAAAGGTGCATAGTGCAGACATTTAAAAAAAAATCTAATGTGTTCCATTCACATGACTTTCTCTACATCTCTGCAACAAATTATTGTTAGAAAGCTTATGCTTATATTTACTTCATTTTAATCGAGAAATAGTCTTATTACTTGCTACCTTGTAAGTAGAAGGGAAATAAGGGAGTACCATAGGTTAAAGTCATAATGAAAAGCTGGTTGCTATGTGACTGAAGTTCCTTTGTTTGTATGGACAGGAGTTGACAAATTCCTGTATGAGAAAAGTATAAGTTTTCATTTGAAACCAAAAAACAAGGAATATGTCAAAAAACTATCAACTCCACGAAAAAATGTATGACATAAATTGTGTGTTTTAATGTGCTCTAAATTTTTTGTGTGTTAAGTTTTTGCCCATTTCTTACGGTTTAGCAGTTATGCAAATTCCGTAAAATTCATCCAGAATAAAATAGTCTTCAGAGGCTATTCCCAGAAAATTCAAGATATACATTTTATTTGTCAGGTAAATATATTTCATGTTTGACATTTTAATCAAAATCGTTAGAGCCATTTTTGAGAAAATCAAAATTTGCTAAAAAAGTTCCATGTAAAGGGTAGTTGGGGTGTTTTATTCTTGAAAATCTTCGTGTCGCATCCTTGAAAGATACCAAACTTAAATACCAAGTTTAGTATTTAACGGTCTTTCCGTTTTTGAGCTATGCTGTCCACAGACACACACACACACACACACACACACCCGGACCTCTTTGTAAAACTGCTTTTTTTATTCAGGGGGACCCAAAGTAAAAACATCATCGAAATATTTGAAAATGTGTAATATGTGTCAAAAATGATTTTCCTATCAGATTTTCCACGGTATTTTCTACCTTGCCGTTGACAATCTATCTGTTTTCTGTCGTTTCACAGTCCTGATATCACCACTAATGCCCCAGGATTGCGCCACAGGAAAGAAACAAGAGCTGCTGCGGGCGTGCATCCACCAACAATTTTGCTCTGACTTTCTCTTTCAAGATAAAATTATATATTAGGTTCAAATAAACATTACCGACATCAGCCGCTATCTTTCCCTTCCAAACTAAAACGTTTACGCGCGAAATCAAAAGTCCGGACTCCATCGGGCTTGAACTCCCGGCCTCTGGAATTACACACTAGCGTGGTAACCACAAGAACATGAAGGACGATTTTCCACGTTACATTTTCCCATGTACTTAATGTGGACATTCTGAAGTTGTTTTCTTTGTATTTTCGTCACTGCTTGCCTTTAATGTGTATTGTACCTATTGTATTCAGCCCCAAAAGAGTAATTTTCGAGATTTCACTGTAATTTCCAATGTCTCTGAAAAAGTAGCATTTTAAGAGACATACACAGGTCGTTTCAAAACGGCACCAAACGAAGATAGCAGTCGATTAGCTTACAGTTTGACTTGTCCGAAATTTGATGTCGAAACTTTGAAATTCTTCTATTTAAAGTTTTATGTGTGTTTAAAAATCGCACGCATGAAGGAACAACGGTTGTCATACATCACACCCACATGCTACGTTTTCCATTACTAAGGTGACCTGTTCCGTGCCGGCGTGTCTATCAAACCACGCCTACACCACGCAACTGGGACCTTCGCTACCAACCGGCATCTCTCTTGGAGTGGGCCAGGCACGTGCCATCTGGATATGTACGACTGCCTAATCCATTGTGATTTTATGGCAGTTTTTGTACGTGGCGAATTTAGAGCTGAAAATTATAATCTCGAATCACGTGTGGTATGACCAACATGGTCCACATCTTCGTTTGGTGTCGTTTTGAAACATCCTGTATTTGTCCGTGTGTCTGTCTCAAAAAAGTTTATTAGATACCCAAATTGATACTTTGTTTACGTGTCTTCCAAGAATATGAGACGAACATATTCAGGAATTGCCCACGACCACCCCAACTACCATACCATGATGACGCAAAGTTTTAGATAATCAAACAAGGATTAGTTTTAACGAATTAAATTGTTTTATTGTAATTCAAAATACCCCCTTTAACATCCATACATTTTTGTATTAGGCGATACCACCACTCTTTTCTCCGCGAGACTCTTTAGATACCAGGTTTTTATAATGTTCATCATATGTTCATTAGATTTTTGGAAACAAAAATAATCGTGCTAGGATATGGTTTTATGGTGGAGGGTCCATAGTGCTAACCTTTAGAGTCTTAGCTTTGCTGTATGCAACGATGCGTTACCATTATGTAAAATATTTTCCCTTTTAGGCGTTTTTCACCATTTTTTTTCAAAAATTAGTGGTAAACAGATATTTGTGCACCAATTGGCAGTAAGGATATATTCTATCCTCTAATGCTATTGCAGCACATGACCCATTTAAGGAGAAAAATAAAGCAACCATCTTACCAGCACTGCAAATTTGGTGGACGTTTGCAGGCATAGGTTCTAAAGACCTCTTGATTTGTCTTTTCAGGATCTTAACAATAAATCCAAGAAGCCCGCCTGGGTAGTGTGGTGGTAGCGTGTTTGCTCCACATTCAAAAGGACTTCGAATCTCGCATAGGTTGAGTTGCCCGGATAAGGTTTTTTTCGGGGTTTTCCCTTATCCTGAGAAGACGAATGTCGAGTAATTTTAAGCTCCATGGACCCCGAGATCATTTGAGCATCATTTCACCAATTTCATTCATCGTCCGATATGACCAACCAGGTTAAAGGACGTTAAGCTACAAAAAAGTAATAAATAAATAAAATAAATCCGAGATGCATTACCAGTAATAATATTCCAAACCAAATTTGAAAAGCTGCCTTAAAATTTTTTGACGGTATTTCTGCACCAACCATTGTCTCCCCATCGGGAGCCAGTTTACATAGAAAATATCGACAACAAAGTTTCACTGTTGGTGTTGGTGATTTGGATTTGACTCATATCAATATCTAATCTCACTTAATAAATCTATATGGTGTCCAGCGATCTTCTTCAAGCATTGCTCGAACAGCGCCAATATTTTTATTAGTAATAGCAGTTCTTGAGCTTCCTTCACGAAATACATCAATAAGAAAATCTGATGTGTTGCATTCATAATACTTTCTCTGCATTTCGGTAACAAATTATTGTTAAAAAGCCTGTTCTTTTACTTCATGTTAATTGAATGAAATGGTCCTACTACTTGCTTTCTTGTAAATAGAAGGAAAATAAGGAATACATTACGTTAAAGCGATGGTCAAATATTTTAAAAGCTGGTTGCCATGAGGTTGACATCAGTTTCTTTGTATTGCAAGGTGTTCATAAATTCTGGTATGAGAAAAGTATTTTAAAACTGAAGTCGATAGCAAGCAATATCTAAAAAATTGTCCACTCCACGAAAAATGCAAATGGCATAAATTGTGTGTTTTAACGAGATGTACATTTTTACTTTCTCCATACGCACTATGTACATAGTGTATAGAGAAAGTATTGCACTCCACCCAAAAATTGGATACCGAGATTTCACCGGAAATATATGTTTTAGGGTCCCCAATATCCAAAAAAAGCATTTTCACAAAAGGGTCCATGTGTGTGTGTGTGTGTGTGTGTGTGTGTGTGTGTGTGTGTGTGTCCGTGAACACGATAACTCAAAAACGAAAAATCAGTAAAATACCAAACTTGGTATTTAAGTTTAGTGTCTTCCAGGGATGCGACACGAAGATTTTGAGAAAAATCCCCCCACCCCCAACTACCCTTTACATGGAACATTTTTCGAAATTTTTGATTTTCTCAAAAATTGCTCTAAAGATTTTGATTAAAATTTCGTATATTAAACATATTTACCTGACAAATAAAATGTATATCTTGAATTTTCTGGAAATAGCCTCTGAAGAGTAGTTTATTCTGGATGAATTTTACTAAATTTTGAATAACTGCTAAACCGTAAGAGATGGACAAAAACTTACTACACAAAAAATGTAGAACACATTAAAGCACACGATTTATGTTATATACATTTTTTTCGTGGAGTTCGTCGTTTTTGTGACATTCCTTATTTTTGGTTTCTGCTATGAAAAACGTATACTTTTTTCATACTGGAACTTGTCAACTCCTATCCATATAAACAAAGGAACTTGATTGACATAGCAACCAGCTTTTGACTATCACTTTATCCTACGGTTGTCCCTTATTTCGCTTCTACTTACAAGGAAGCGAGTAATTAGACTATTTCTGCTATTTTTTCTGATTAGCATAAAGTAAATAGAAGTATAAGCTTTTTAAGAATTATTTGTTGCAGGGATATGGAGAAAGTCATGTGAATGGTACACATCAGATATTTATGTAGTAAGTTTTTGTCTATCTCTTACGGTTTACCAGTTATAAAAACTCAACAAACTTCATTCGGAATTAAGATGTCTTCAGAAGTTATTCACAGGAAATTTAACACATACGTTTTATTTTCCATGCAAATATCTTTAATATAGGGCATTTTAATCAAAATAGTAAAATCATTTTTGAGAAAATAAAATCATTCGAAATTTATTGCATGTAGACGGTAGTTTGGGGTGCAGAGATTTATCATCATCCTTGGAAGATAAACTTAAATACCAAGTTTGGTATTTTACCGACCTTTCGTTTTTGAGTTATCGTGTTCACACATATGGACCGTTTTCTAAAAATGATGTTTTTATACAGGGGACTCTAAAGCGTGTACTTCCACTGAAGTCTCGGTGCCGAATTTTCGAGTGGAGTGTAATACCTTCTCTACCTAGTACCATGTACTATGTGGAGAAAGTAAAAAACATCTTTTGAATTCACTGTATCAATTACGTATAAATAATCTCAATGGAGCGTCTTCACATAATGCATTTTTAAGCCGACCATCATATTGTTTAGGTGTTAAAAATCTTAAAATGTCACATCCTGGTAATGTTAGTCAAATATATTTTTGGGTGGTCACAAAATCTTTAAACGATTATAAGCTTGGTAACTAACACACTATGAGAATATAAAAATCTGATGTGTTTCATTCAAATGACTTGCTCTACATCCCTTTGTAAATTATTGTTAAAACGTCTATTGAGATAAAATTAGCAGAAATGGTCTTATTAATAACTACCTCCTTGTCAGTAAAAGGGAAATAAGAGAGCAATATCTATATATTTTGTGTGGTAAGGTTTTGTCTATCTCTTACAATTTAACGGTTATGCAAAATTCAGCAAAATCCATCCAGAATAAGAGATCTTTAGAGGCTATTCCCAGAAAATTCAAGATATACCTTTTATTTGTAATGCAAATATCTTTAATATACGTTATTTTAATCAAAATTGTTAGAATCATTTTTGAGAAAGTAACATTTTTAAAAACAATTTCCTTTAACGGACTTTTCGTTTTTGAGCTATACTGTCCACACACACACACACATACACAGATATTTTCTAAAAATGCTTATGTCTATTCAGGGGGTCTCAAAAACATATATTTGCGGTGAAATCTCGGTATCGAATTTTTGGCTGCAATACAATAACTCTCTATATACTATACAGTAGGTGTAGAGAAAGTAAAATGTATTTGTTTATAGAAAGGTGGCATGCTAAACATGTTCAGTGTCGCCCAGTGTCGTGTACATGGAGATATTTTGCTATTTTTACTTTTTCTAGAATTACTATGCATATTGTAGGAATTGCATTCAACACAAAAATTCGAAGTCTAAATTTCACCGGAAATACATATTTTCAGGTTCAATGAGTTCAAAAAACAAATTTTTTAAAAAAAGATCCGTGTGTGTATGTGTGAACAACATAATTTAAAACATAAATATCAAACTGAGTATTAAGTTCAACATCTTTCAAGGATGCAACACGAAGATCTTCAAGAAAAACCCTCACCCCAAACTACACTTTACATGCGATATATTAAAGAAATTTACATGACAAAAGATATATCTTAAATTTTTTGAGAACGACTTCTGAAGCTTTCTTCATTGTGGATGATTTTTTTCTAACTGGTAAACCGTGAGAGAAAGACAAATACTTATTACACAAAAAATGTAGATTTCCTCAAAACACACAATTTATGTCCTATACTTTTTTGTTGTGGAGCTAACCATTTCCGAGATATTCCTTGTCATTGGTTTGAATTTTAAAAACTTATACTTTTTTTCAAATAGGAAGCCGTCATAATTTTGCCTTTGTTTTACACCTGGTTAGGCAAAGAGAACCGAATTTCAATGTCAAGCGCATAGCGACTTGATTTAAAAGATTTGAGTATCACTTTAGCCTAGTGTATCCCCCTTATTTCTCTTGTACTTATACGGTATTAAGAAATAAGACTGTATATGCTGAAGTTTGATTAGCATGAAATAGAAGAATAATAATCTTGGTTTATGTTGAATTTTCTCTGAGAGGTCTGTGAATCCTCTTCATTCATTATGCATCTTGTATAACCAAGAAACCATTAGATAGACAAAAATGTACTCCACGAAAAGCGTAAAACTCATTAAAGCATTGTGTGAAATAATACTTTACGTAGCATCTCCGGTTTTCGAGAGTTTCATATTGCTTGTTTCAAATTTAATTACGTCCTGTAATGGAAGACGCTGGTTTCTTCTTTTTTCTCTTCTCAAGAAGCAGTTACTATGACTACCTTATTTATTCCTCCGTGGCTCCAATCGTTGCTGTTTAGTTTTATATTATTTTTAGATAAAATATCACAAAATATGTAAACGTGGATAGAAAACTCACCTTTTTATTAATACTATAATAGTATATAAAGTATGCCAGCGCATCTGAAATATGAACAAGAGCAAATGTTTTCCATAACCTTTGCCCTGAGGCCGCTAGCAATAGAATGCATATTTTTTGTGCACGATTTAACCAATGCCACATTTTCACATGTTTCAAAACAATTTCTATAAAAATATTTAAGTAAATAGCTTAATGAGGGGATTAAGATATATGTGAACCTGCAAAAGGAAAAGAAAGATGTCTATAAATTTTATAAGCGGTGTATCAGGAGTATAAGTTCAATTCTAAAAACAGATTGGCTAAATCTCCGAATTGGTTTAAATCAATGGTCACTCGCTAAATGTACGAGTTGGTTTAATTTAATGTTTACTGGCTGAATCTCCGGTTTGGTTTAAATTAATTCTTAGAGACTAAATCTCCGTATTGGTTTAAATTAATGGTTACTGTCTAAATCTCCGAATTGGTATAAACTAGTTCCTTTAAATCAATGATAACTATCCAAATCTCCGAGTTAGTTTAAACTAATGATTAGTGGCCAAATCTCCGAGTTAGTTTAACTTGTTAGATTAAACTAATGATTACTGGACGAATCTCCGAGTTAGTTTAAACTAATGATTAGTGGCCAAATCTCCGAGTTAGTTTAAGTTGTTAGATTAAACTAATGATTACTGGACGAATCTCCGAGTTGGTTTAAATCAATGATTTCTAGCTACATCTCCGAATTGGTTTAAATTATTACTTGCCAAACCTCCGAATTGGTTTAAATCAGTGATTACTAGTTTAATCTCCCAGTTGATTCAAAATCTCCGAGATTGTTTAAATCAATAATCACTAGCTAAATCTCAGAGTTGGCGTAAATGGATTATTACTGGTCATATCTCCGAATTAATTTAAATCAATGATTACTAGCTTAATCTCCCCGTTGATTCAAAATCTTACAGTTGGTTTAAATTAATGATTTCTGGCTAAATTTTCCAGTTGGTTTAAATTAGTGATTAGTGGTTAAATCTTCCAGTTGGTTTAAATTAATGATTAGTGGTTAAATCTTCCAGTTGGTTTAAATTAATGATTAGTGGCTAAATCTTCCAGTTGGTTTAAATTAATGATTAGTGGCTAAATCTTCCAGTTGGTTTAAATTAATGATTTCTGGCTAAATCTTCCAGTTGGTTTAAATTAATGATTTCTGGCTAAATCTTCCAGTTGGTTTAAATTAATGATTTCTGGCTAAATCTTCCAGTTGGTTTAAATTAGTGATTAGTGGCTAAATCTTCCAGTTGGTTTAAATTAATGATTTCTGGCTAAATCTTCCAGTTGGTTTAAATTAGTGATTAGTGGCTAAATCTTCCAGTTGGTTTAAATTAATGATTACTGGCTAAATCTTCCAAATGGTTTAAACTAATGGTTACTGGCTAAATCTCCAAGTTGATTTAAATTAATAATTACTAGCTAATTTTCCAGCTAGTTTAAATTAATCTAAATTAAACTAATGATTAATTGATTACTATCTAAATCTAACAGCAGGTTTAAATTAAAGATTAACAGCTAATCTCCAATTGGATTACATTTATGACTACTAGCTATATCTTCCAGTTGGTTTAAAGTGATGATTATTGGTTAAATCTTTCAGTTGATTTAAGTTAATGATTGCTGGTTAAATCTTTCAGTTGGTTTAAAATAATGGCCCTTTCTATTTACACCTCCCACCATTTCCTAAAATAGCTTCTACATAATGCTGCGCGGCTTAGCTGTGTATTCTGTGATACATATAATTGCTTGGTGGCGAACATTTTACCTTAATAGTCGCTTTTCTTGGCAATCTAAGTATGTGTGATTACAGTTTCATGGGTATAGTATGGCCATTTTTTGTGCAGCATGTTTTCTATGTATTTACGAATGGAACTTTTGACTCGTGGTGTATCCAATCCGATATCATATGGCGACGGAGGACAACTACGAAAAGCTTCCAATTATATTGACTTGTAAAAGGGGTTTGAACATCCATCTTGACCAAACAGAACCACAGACACTGCCGCCTACCCAACCACTTCGATATCCCTTTCTTTGTTTCACCGCCAAGAAATATTTATCGTAGGTAACGGAAGTCACATCCAAGAAGTACACCTGCTGTTAAACATCTCTATAAACAAAGCTTGAAGTAGAAAAAAAAATAGCAGTTTGTAACGGTTAAAGTATTATGATGGAACCATTCTAAAAATCAACATAATCGCGCTATACAGTACCAAAATATATTAGTTTTCCAATTTTGCTCTGACACAATCGTTCCGATGTTATCATAACCAGTTCCGAAGTGATGCTCTGAAGTAACGAGTATGTTACGTTGCGATACAATATTTAAAAGCCCGCCTGGGTAGTATGTTGGTAGCGTGTCTGCCTTACATTTCAAAGGTCATGAGTTCGAATCTCGCTTAGGGTGAGTTACTCGGTTTTTTTCGGGGTTTTCCCTTATCCTGAGAAGACGAATGTCGAGTAACTATAAGCTCCATGGACCTCGAGATCATTAGAGCATCATTTCACTAATTTCTTTCATCGTCCGATATGACCAACCAGGTTAAAGGAGGTTAAACTATATTTAAAAAAAAATTAAAAGTAAATACCATATGAAGTGAAAACAAAACCGTTCCTAGTTCCATGAAACAATAGTATGTAAATGGAAATCTGCCTGCTCTTGCGATACACCTGCGAAAAACAATGATCCGAGGTGCCATTTTGGAACATAAAATTAGCGTCATAGAGCCATGGGAATAACTCAGAATCCAGCTTTTCGAGCAGGTTGCAAAATAATTGAAACGCACTGAAAATAGTTTAAAAGTAGTTTGTCACTTTCCAGTTAAAACTTGAATTACTTAAACGTGTATTATTAAATAATAATGATAAAGCAACAACAATACATTAAATATGTTTAATTCACTTATGAAACAATTTCCTCAGTTTGTTCAGTTTGTGCCATTAATAAAAAATCTGGCGTGTTACAATCACATGCCTTTCTCTACGTATCTGTAACAAATTATTGCTAAACATTTTATTTTTCTATTTACATCACATTAATCGAGATAAACATTAACAGAAATGTCATTACTTGGTCTCTTGTAAGTAAAACGGGAAAAAAAAAAAAAAAAAAAACTAATGTGTTCCATTCGCATGATGACCTAAAGATGTTCGGTAAACTAACCTTTTATTCAAAAGGTTAATCTGTTATCTACATCATGCTGATCATGTTAAACATAAGCAAAAATAGTCTTATTATTAGCTCCTTGTAAGAAGAAGAGAAATAATAATTTTTCTTTAACCAGAATTATTCCCTATCCCCCAAAGAGTCTGGAAATATGTGTGAGAGTTTGAGGAAATAAAATGGTTTAAACCCAACGTAAACCTACAGACGAGTTGTTTCTAATTCGAAGCCCATGATATGACCTTAGATGTTAAAGGGGGCTATATAAATTAAAAAAAAAATTAAAACAATTAGATGTTCCACTTAAACAATAAAAACAATTAGATGTAACTAGAATAGTCATATTTTTATTAATGCTAATGAAAATAAAAAGAAATAAGCGCCAGTATCTGGCCTGCAATTCTACTTATCTCCACAACATTACTGATAAAAATGTAATGTACAAAAATGCTGAAATATATTACTACATGATGATCTTAATGCCACTTAAAAATTACTACTAGGGAATATTAATACGTGGTAAGTTTGAGATTATTGGATGATTGCGAATAAAATTCTCCTGCTTATTCTTCTATCTACTTCATGCTAATCGAGATAAACATTAGCACAAATATTTTCTTGTAAGTTGAAGGGAAATAATGGATTAGTCAAACCTTTCAAACGGTTGCCATGTGGATGAAATCCTTTCTTTGCATTGCCAGGAGTTGACAAGTCCTCGTATGAGAAAAGTTTCAAGTATTTTACAGAAACCAGAAACAAGGAATATCTCGAAAATGCTCAACTCTACGAAAAAATGCATACAACATAAATAGCGTGATCCAACAAGATCTACATATTTTTCGAGTAATTTTTGTCTATCTGTTGCGATTTACTAGTTATACCAAATCCAGCAAAATTCATCCAGAATAAGGTTTTCAGGGGCCATTCTCAGAAAATTCAAGATATATGTCATATTTGTCAGCTTTAGTATACGGTATTTTAATCAAAAACGTTAGAGTTTTTGAGAAAATACCAATTTACGAAAAAAAAATTCAGGTAAGGGTATTTTGGGGTGGGGGTGGGGGAATTTTCATCAAAATCTTCTTGTCGCATCCGTGGAAGATACTAAATTTAAAAAATCCAAGTTTAGTATTTTACCAACTTCTGTTTTTGAGTTATCGTGTTCACAGACACACACACAAGAATCTTTTTCTAAAAATGTTTTTTTTTTTATATAGGGGATCTAAAACGTCTATTTCCGGTGAAACTTCGGTATCGAATTTTTGGGTGGAATACAATATCTGCTCTATACACTATACATAGTACGTGTAGAGAAAGTAAAAAGACCCGTCACATACTGCAAACAAGGTATCTTATTGAACAATTCAGTCGCGTTATGACCAAGTTGTTAAATCAACGTAAATAATCCTCACCACAAACTATTCTTTAATAGGAACAGCTTTTGAAAATGCTCTTTTTCTCAAAAATGGCTTAACGAGTTTTGATTACAATACCGCATAATAAAGATATTTACATCACAAATAAAATGTATATTTTGAATTTTCTGGGAATAGACGCTGAAGACCTCATCATTCTGGATGAGTTTTGCAGAATTTTGTATAACGATTAAACCGTAAGAGATAGAACAAGAACTTAGTCACAAAATGTAGATCTCGTTAAAACACGTAATTTATGTTACATTTGATTTCTTGTAGAGTTGACCGTTTTTTAAATACTCCTTGTAATTGGTTTCAGTTTTAAACTACTTATCTTTTCTCAAACGGGATCAATGCAAAGCAAACTGAACCTCAATTGGTTTACATAGTGACCAGCCTTTAAAATAGTTGACTATCGCTTAAGCTTACTGTATTCCCTTATTTCCCTTTTACTTACAGGGAAGCAAGTACCTAATAAGATCAATTATGGTATGTTTATCTCGATTAGCATGATGAAGATAAAAATAATCTTTTGTAAGAATAGTTTGTATATGAAACAGCTAGAGAAAGTTATCTGAATGGAAAACATTGGGTTTTTTTAAGAATAATTTTCATCAAAGTGCTAGGGAAACCGTATTTTAAATTAAACAAAATACCTTAGAAAACTCGTGCTTACCGTAGCTAGCTAACCTTTCTCGTTTTCTGGAAAACTTGTTCTTTTTTTGGGAGTTATTATGTCCACTCTCTTACCTGAAAAGAAAATGTGCTCAGCATTACTACAATATATAAAATCAACTTAATAGAAAGTATAATAATGTTTTCTTTAATGGGAAATCAAGTTAAGATATTTGTATGTTATCAAAAAGCAGCAAAATATCAATAAACTACTGAAAAGAAAGCCATAAGCTTACTGCACATAAAACAAAAAGAAAATCTAGTGTTACATTCACATAACTTTCTCTACCGGATCCTTCAACAAGTATTCTTAATAACAGTTACTCTTGTAACGACTTCATGCTAGCCGAGATAGAATATTTGGAGAAATTGTGTTATTACATATTTTTTCGTAGTTACAATAAGAATAGAGGAATTAAACTTAATCGATATTAAAATATTTTAAGTGATGGTCATTATGATGATTTCAAAATTCCGGTCTCTTTACATACCAGTAGAATCAAAAATTACGACCTATTGAGAAAGTATAAGTATTGGAAAATTAACTCAATACCACGGTATATCTCTGAATGAGGGAATACGCTAGACTAAACCGGCAATAATTGTTTAACGCTGCACGCTGTTGTGGTTGTGTTATACGAAGCAACTTGGCATCTTTATTACCTCTCTCAGCCGTTGCAGAGAGGGAGGGAAGGAAAGCAACTTCCCCTATGCGCAGAATTTGCTCATGTCTCGTTCACGACCTGCAATTCACATGAAAATAAGGTTTGACGGATATCCACAGGTAAAGCGAAATCACGCTATTATAGAGATACTTTTTATACACATATAACATGTCATTAACAATATTTAGATCGTGAGCCGGAGTGTTTTGCTTGAAGGAATGACGATATGTTTATTTTTGGTCGCGATCCAGCTTATCACATCTCTTTGTATTGCTACATTATATTATTGTGGCGTAAAATAAACACAGATCTCTTTGTATTGCTACATTCTATTATTTTGGCTTAGTAAAGCATGACTGCAATTAATATGTCTATTGGAACTTCCGCCATTATGTACGGGAATATCATGCACATGATATTCAGAGAAAAAACAAATGCAACGTGGGTGCGATAAATTTAGAAAAACAATTGCACGTGGGTGTGATAAAAAGCGACATTCCAAATTACCAAACTGTTGATTGACAGTTTATATAACCCAATTTTCTCTATAAACAGAAATACCACAATATACTGTAATCCAAATTATCAACTGGTTAATTAACAGTTTATGTAGTATATTTTTCAATCACAGCTTCTTTGCGTATTCACTGATACCTTGTAATATTATCAATTTCCTTTACACTCACACCTTTACCAATTTAAAAAACAATTCTATAACATTTTGTATTATCCTTTTCAATATCCTCTATAAACATATACCGTAAATTCACCATGGTCCACATTACCAACTTGTTAATTAAAAGTTTATATATGTTTCAATCACAATTTTTTTAATTATCACTACTGCCTTATAATACTGTCAATTTCTTTTTCACTTACATCACATAGTGTCGAACACATCACAAACAGGCCTCCGGATCCAGGAACCGCGTTGAGGCATTAGTCTTTTGTAAGATACCATTCCAGTCATTTCATTTACTGCATCTTCTTCTTATGCCTTATTCATAGCGTGCTTCTTTCTAAGACATTCATTAGGACTTCATGGAATTAGGATTGTAATACAAGGTATGGAAAAATTTAATACTCTTCCTCCGGCTTCAGCGATCTTATGCCTGAGCTTCTGCTTTAATTCTTCCACAGTATCAGCTCCCTCATCTTTGTCTTCATTTATTTTTTTTTGTTCACCTATATGTCACCTTCTCCTTCCAGCCTCTATCCTCCCAGTTGTCCAAAAGAATACCCTATGTAGCAAAATTGCATCTTCTATATCTACTCCTATATTTAGTTGTTCAATTTCATGATTATCCACGTTACTGAATTCTTCCATTATATTCCTTTCCTCCCTTAGTGTCTGTCGAGTATATTTTTATCCCCGTTGTTGCCCTTCTGTTTCCTTTGTTCTCCAACATTTATTTTCCTGTTTTTCAGGATATTAAATTTGTTAAGCTATTTAACACATTAATCACTACGATCCCTCGACCACTTATAATGTCGTCAATACTTTAAGTCCCGGGCTTCGTAGTTATCAACCAACTAATAGGTCAATTAAGTGAAGTAATTATTTATTTCACACTGGCCAATGTATAGGACAGTAGTTGTAAAGGGAGAGCCAGACTGAAGAATTCAACTATGGATCTCTCCAGCTACTCTAACCACTGAGCTACCATAGCAATTTTCAGACTGACTGTACCTTTCCATGGACCAAGATTATTTAGTCTTACTGTTATGCGTAAATAACAAATGACGAGCTCGCCTGTTATTTTGCAACGGAAGTTTGTAACACAATACCTTTTTGGAACTGGTACTTTAAGAACTTTTACTGGAAAAAAATTATGGTGCCTTATGTAATATGACTTTCTCTGCCCCGCTACCCACATTCAAGAAGTCCCATGTTCGAATATCGGTTCAGGAGAGGATAAGGTTTTCTTTTTTCCAGGGAGTTTCCTTTATCCTAAGAAAATTACTGTCGAATATTTCTACACTCAATGGAGTTTAATGCTGTTAAAATTTAATTCTTGTTTTTTTTTTAATTTTTATATTGAAATGTTAAATATAATTTCAGAACATTCATTAAAGCATCACTTCAGCCATTTTTATACATCGTTTGATATGACCTATCAGGTTAAAGGACGTTACACTAAAAAAAAATTCTAATGTTTTACATCATATAACTTACTCTACCTGTTTCACATGCAAACTGTTCTTCCTAAAGACAATTATTATATGTACATCATGCTAATCAAGATAAACATTAGCAAAATTAGTCTTATTACCCGCTTCCTTGTAAGTAGAAGGAAATAAGCGAATGAATACATAAGGCTAATTTTTTTAAAAGCTGGTCGCCATGTGAAACAGTTGAGGTTCTGTTCGCTTTGAATGGTCCCTTTTGAGAAAAGGCAGGTAGTTTAAAATTGAAACAGGTAACAAGGAATACATCCAAAACGTAAACTCTCAAGAAAAACGTATCACATAAATTATGTACTTTCTGCAGTAAATTTGTGACTATCTCTTACAGTTTATCCAGAATGAGGTCCTCAGAGAATTCAAAATATAGATTTTAGTTGTGATATAGATATCTTTAATATATGGTATTTTAATCAAAATCGTTACAGCCATTTTTCAGAGAAGCAAAATTTTGAAAACATTTTCTATGTAAAGGGCAGTTTATTGTGGGGAGGGAGGGGATCTTCGTGTCGCATTCTTTGGAAGACACTAAATATCAATACCATGTTTGGTATTTAATGGTCTTTTCGTTTTTGAACTATGCTGTCCACACACCCACACACACGCACACGGAGCTTTTTCTTCTTTTTTTTTTCAGACTCGCGGATCTCGACGTATATTTCCGGTGAAATATCGACAGCGAATTTTTGGGTGGAATGCAATATCTTCTCTAGCTATTATATACTTTATATGTACACACGTGCTATGGAAGGTAAACCTACCTCTCCTACTTACATTAAGTAGTAGAGAAAGTGATAACTATTTCCACCTTAACTAAAGTTTCAGCCAGGCACAAGCTTATATATATATATATATATATATATATATATATATATATATATATATATATATATATACCGCTTAATTTTGCTCAGAGGCTTTTCTATCAGGCTTGAGGTTATTTTACGTGCCGTTAATCTACGACACGGGACCCACGGCTTTACTTCCCTTCCGAGGGAAGCCATGCTAAAAAATCCATCGTCCTCCGCCGGGTTTGAACCCGCGACCTTGGGTATACGAAGGATCGTGGGTTCGAGTCCCGCCTTGGGCATGGGTGTTACATGTTTGTGCAATGTGTATATGTTTGTAAAAGAAACAGTAAAACCAGTAAACCAGTAAAACCTACGGGGGGAAATGTAAATAGGGATACAGTACCGGAGTCCTGATCAGACTCCGTTACTGTTTTTATAAAAATAAAAAAAAAAAAAAAAAAAAGTTAGCATGGTAACCACGGAGGGCGACAGGCACAGGCTTGTGGCTTAGTGACAAAGAAAATGTAATTTTCATTTGATTGGTCATTGCAACTTTATAAGCAACAAAGCTCATATGCTTTTATCATCAAACTTTTTACGATCTCAGTTGAGAAACAACACTGAGAATGACGTCACATTGCACCGTTCTTCAGGGCCTGCAACTTTCTTGTGATACAAAAGTGTATCTACTCACACGCTCTTAAATAAAACACACGCCCGCCTCAACACAGTTTTACAAAGAACTACCAGAGAAGATTAATAAAGAGTGGATGGTTTTATTTAAAAATACATGGGCTGCTAGTATTGTTATCTCAACAAACTGCCGCGAGGTTCGCGTCCCCGAGGCGCAATGGCGTTAATATTATATAGCAGCGCTTGCCTAAGACGTTAGCTCCTGTTTCATAACGAATTTGTACAACGTTCATCCCGAGGGCATCCGGATGAATGACGAAACCACGACAATGGCACTAACGTCACAAGGTCTCAAATTAGGGCCCGCGGGCAAAGGAATACTAGATCACTACATCTTTCAGTAACATAGTGTAGTTCGCTCTTAACCTAAAGGATTTCTTAGCTTGTTATCAACACAGCTTGGATTTTTACTTTCTTAACCCTCATGTACATACGATGTACATAGCTTTTAGAGAAAGTAAAGCTATTGTAGACCACAAAAAAATTCGATGTCGATATTCCACCATAAACTATGTTTTGAGGTCTCTCGAGTCCGAAAAAAGTACTTTTAGAAAAATGTCCGTGTATGTGTGGTATCTGTGGACAGCATGGCTTAAAGACCATTAAATACCAAACTTAGTATTTGTATTTAGTATCTTTAAAGGAAACAACACAGTATTTTTAAGAAAATACCCCATCACAATCTACTCTTTACATGGAACACTTTTGGAAAATTTTGTTTTTCTCAAAAATGGTTGTAACGATTTTGACTAAAGATATATTAAAGATATTTACATCACAAATACAGTTTATATTTTCTGGGAAGAGCCTCTGCAGACCTGTTTATTCTACATGAGTTTTGTAGAATTTTGCATAACGGTTAAACCGTAAGAGATAGACAAAAACTTTTACACAAAAATTTAGATCTCGTTAAAACACATGATTTATGTCATACGTTTTTCTTGAAGAGTTGATCCTTTCGCGATATTTCTTGTTATGATTTCAATTTTAAAATATCTAACATTTTTCAAACCGGACCATGCTAAGCGAAGTTTTTAAAACTAACTCTTTAGTCCAATGTATTCCTTTATTTCGTTTCTACTCAAAGGGAGCGTGTAATAAGACCAATTCTGCTAATGTTTATCTAGATTAGCATGGTGTAAATAAAACAATGTGTTGTAATAGTAGTTTGTATATGGAACAGCTAGAGAAAGTTATTTAAATGGAACATATCAGATTTCTTATTTTCGTAATACATGCACAGGTATGCACCTTGAATTCACAGACAATTTGGGCAGTATTCGATAATTCATACAAATGCATATTTAAGGGAAAATTAATAATTTAATGTTATAATGCAAATGCGTGTTTTGTCCTTGAATCAGGTAGTCATTATAAATTATAATTTTGTCTTTATTTTTTCAATTCAATTGAAGTCATGTTGGCGTATATTAGGTCACGTTTACAGTGCTATCTTGATTAGGGAATTTCTTGTTCGCGAGTTCGCACAATTGCACATATTGACGAGAGATCAAATCGTCGCCTATAGATGGCACTGTAAGACGAAATCATTACTTGCGGACGTGAAAATCGCGAATTTAGCCCAGCTACCTTTTCTTTTGAGGTATGAGGTTCTTTTACATGAAAGAAAACACTATATGGGACCGACGGCTTTACTTCTCTCCCGAAGGATGATTTTTACGCGCCTGTATCCTGAATTTCTGCAGGTCCGCGGGTAGCCGAAGGTGTAAACTGAACACGTGCGCGAGCGAACGCTTTGTATCAGACCCTGCATTGTCACGCCTGCATAAAATGAACACAATAATGAACAACGACACAAGAGAAACAAAGTTGTGTGCGCCTTTCGGCAGCTCTCAAAGTTGCTTGATGTGTAATCGGGAGTTATAAAAAGAGAGCAGCCGGCCTCGGCAGGACAATTTCGACAGCGACTTCTAAGAGTGCAGTTGGATTAGAGAGAGTCGAGCAGTCGATAACTGAGTGTACGAGCGACAAAGAGATGAGTAATTAAATGTTGTTAACATCAGCATTTAAATAAAGAATCTATTACAGTATCTATATATGAATGTTTATATGTTTGTATGCATGTTTGAATTACAATGGTAAAATGGAAGAAGCAATTCACATTGATTGACCCAATAGTTGGTTAAACTATAAAGTACTTACGAAACGTGTAAGTCGCTATTGAAGTCTGTCATCTTAAAATAATCTGAGATCCCCTTGTAATTTATACGAGACAGTTGGAGAATTTAGTGCCGTGCCGGCATGTTTTCATGTTAGCTCAGTGGTTAGAGCAACTGGACGGAGACCAGGAGAGCCGTGGTTCAAATCCTGCCCAAGGGATTGACTCTACCTCTCTCAAGCATTTATTGATTAATTTGTTCAGTCCTACGTAAAAATAATGTAAATAAAAAGTATATAGCATTATTATTTTTTTATGATAGTATAATTAAAACAGATGTGTAAAGTTTGTCACTAATTTTCTAGTCACAGCATACCTTAGTAAGAATTATTTTCTTAAAGGATCAATGAGAATAGCTGAAGTCACGAAATTCTATTGAACGTGCTTGGCCAGGATAAAAAAAATGGCATTTGATGTGTTTCATTCACATGACACTCTAATTATCCTGAAATAAATTATTCTTCCAAAAGCTTATTCTTCTATCTACGTCATGTTAATCAAAGTAGATATTAACAGAAAAATCCTTAATAATTTCCTTGTAGGGATACACTATATACACTGTGAAATACACTAGCCTAAAGCGATAGTCAAATATTTTGAAAGCCGTTCACTATGTGATAAGATTCAAATTTGGTTCTCTTTGCATGATCAGGATTAAAACAATAGACAACAAAATAACAATTTTTCATTTGAGTATAACTAATTGGAAAATTTACAGCAATAAACAGGAATAGCTCGAAAATGTTTGAACACCACAAAAACAAGACAAAAAATATATATGACAAATTGTGTGTTTTAACGAGATCAGCACTTTTTGTGTAGTAAGATTTTGTCTATCTCTTACGAATTATAGAAAAGTTATCAAGAATGAAGAAGGCTTCAAAGACTATTCCCAGATATGTGAATTTAATTTATGATGAAAATATTTTAACCTCGTGATATTTTAATCTAAATCATTAGTCATTTTTGAGGATCTCAAAATTTTCAAAAATGTTTCATTCACAAGGTAGTTTAGGATGAAGGGATTTTTATGAAAATCTTCAATTCGCATTGTTAGCACATTCTGAACTCAAATCCCAAGTTTGGTATTTTTACTTTCTCTAGCACATGTGTACGACGTACCAGCATGATAGGGAAGGTATTGTCATTCACCCAAAAATTCGATACGACATTTTACCGGTAATAAAATATTTTGAGGGCCTTAATTCCAAAACAGCATTTTTATATAATGATCCGTGTGTGAGCGGGAGGAAGCAGCATAACTCAAAAACGTAAAGACGGTTAAATATCGATATTTGTGTTTACGTTCAGTGTCTTCGAAGGATGCAACACGACGATTTTTAGGAAAAATCCTTCCACCCCGAACTACCCTTACATAAAGTTTTCGCTTTAGCCTAGTGTATTCCCTTGTTCCTTCGTATTTACAAGGAAGTATGCAATAAAAGCATTTATGGAAACTCCTACCTGGATTAGCGTGAAGTAGACGAATACACCTTAGTTTGTTGCAGAATAGGTAGAGAAAGTTATATGACTGTAACACACAATACTTTTTGAGTTATTCTGTTCACGGACACATATACCGATAATATGAACCTTTCTAAAAACTTTTTTGTTTTTGTTTCAGGGTTTCTCAAAACCTATATTTCGGATGAAATTTCGTGTCTAATTCTTGGGTGAAATGCAATACCTTTTCTATCTACTATTGTATTGATAGAGAAAGGAAAAGTGATTTTCGATTTTTGACCGATTTTAGTCGAAATTTCACTGCTAGTGTCCCTTAAAGCACATAATGCTTGGTTTGGTACAGGTAGCGTGTACGTTTACTTGGATATATCTGATCTAGGCTAAAGCGATAATTTAATCATTTAAGAGCCGGTCGTTATGTGAGGGCTTTGAAACTCCTTTCACTTTACATGACCATGAGGGGCGGGGGACAAATAAGGACCTTCCACTTGAGAAAAGTATTGCGTATTGGAAAATTTAACAATAACATATTGCGTCAATGGTTAACCCAATAACAATGTATTTGACATAAATTGCTTGCTTTAAAGAGTTCCACACGTTTTGTGCAGTAAGACGTCATTTCTTATGCTTTATCAGTTATCCAAAAATCATTCAGATAAGGGGTTCAGATAGTATTTCCAGAAAATTCAAGACATATGTATTATTTATCGCACTCAAACGAAATGTTATCAAAATCGTTATAGGATATTTTAAGGGTAGTTTGGGATGGCTAGATTTTCTTGAAAACATTAGTGTCGCATTTTTGGAAGATGCTTGAGCTTAAAAAGTTTTGGTATTTACTGCATTTTCGTTTCAGAGTTTTGCTGTTCACAGACACACATATGCGCGCGCGCGCTAAAATGTTTTAAATCAGGCGGCCGCAAACATACAGTTCTAATGAAATATCGAATTCGAATTTGGGTGGAATACAATACTTCCCCTACTTATTATATGTAGTACAAAAACTAATGATTAATAAATTCAGTTTTTTAGTCTAGTTTGGCTGTGTACTCGCATTGGGAGGTGGCAGTTTCGATCTCCGTCGACTGCACATTGACTCGGGTTTTTTCTCGTCGTCCTCTTGTCACTTAGGCGAATGCTGGGGTGCTTATTTTCCACGATACTTTCTTGTCATCTTTGAGGTATGTTTCTCTCTGGCCTCGTGGAAATGGAATCTATGAGTATAAAACTATACTACAAAGTATACAATAAGTGTTTAAAATATATACTTATTAGAATTAATAAAGAATACTGGAATACACATCTTATGTATTTATTATTCTGACCCTTTTCTGCAGTGCTGGTAGGTGGCGCGCGGATTTTTGCGTCTTGTAAGTGTTGTTCTCGGTGTTAGGGCGGCGTTTTGGTCGCTGTTCTTACAGGGGCGGGGTCGATTGCTTGGCGACACCCGCAACCCGTGGTGTTTGTGGCTGCGTGGCGCTCCTGGCGTCGAATGCAGAAAAGCAGTCAACAGTTAGGGACTTCCGCGTGACTCTGGCTTGTCTGCACCCGGCCTATGGCTACCTGTGGCTCCCTAATCTGCATCCCTTCCTCCAGTAGGTGTTAACATACAATAGAGCTATGTAGGTCTTAGCGCGAATTTTCTCCGCCGTTATTTAGCTTTTATCTTTATAGCTGTGAAAATGAATCTAAAGTAAGTCATAAGACTTTTAATACGTCGAATTGCTTTATTAAGGCTGCTAGTTGTTAGAAATTATCAAACAATTCAACTAGATAATCGAAATAAATATATATTGTTTGTTGCATTACGATTATTATAATGAATTATTTCCTAGTTATTTATTACCTAGTTATTTTATTCCGATTAAAATGATGTGAAAGGTGAGAAAATAGTTTTAAAGTTATTTTGTACTGAGTTTCATTGCGTAGCTTACACTTAATTTATCCCTCAGAGCTGGGTCCAAGTTACCTTCATATCTATGCATATGCATGTTTCTTTCTGCAACCACTCTCGAAAAAGGATTGTTTCATTATACCATTACCGGTTATGTACACGCATTCTGAGTGCCTTTCATTACTGTATTTACGCCATTTCACAGGTTCGAATGCAGCGCCATTATATTACACGTCAAAGCTAGAGTGCCGGAAACGCAGGCAATTCGCTTCCCCTCGCTTTACCGTGTGAAAGGGTTTCAATTTACGGCGATTCCGATCACACCGGTAAATACAGAACTGAGTGTATATTTGTTGCTGAATTTATGATTCAATTGATGTGAAGTGGACCATCAGGTGGCAAAATGGTAGATACAAGCGTCAAGGGAATAGTACATCATTCATCCAGCACAGGACTGACAATATAAAGTTTAGGAAATACTGATTTTTATCTGACTCAGGTTATCTACACAGCGTTAAATAATACATGTATGAAATAGAATAATACACCCGATAAGAACATGTAATGTTCAGATTTCTTGGAGTTATGATTTGCTAGAGCTTTGTGGCTGGGTATTCGGTTATACCAAGTGATGAAATTTATGATCATTTTACCTGGCTAGAAGCCCGAGAAGATTTTGAATTAACACGTCGCCAGGAAAGCTTCAGTTCTTATTTTATTCGGCTTTTATTCGTGAAATATTTGCAAGCCTCACGATTCTACTCGGAAATGACTAATAAGTAATAACATAAAAGAGCTATTTGAAATAAATTGTACAGTTTAAAGAGTCTGTAGTTTTTGGTAGTACGTTTTCATCAAAGTATATCTCTCCGTAGTATTGTCAGGCAAAGAGAGTTTCTTTCTTGAGGCCTCAGCCATTTTGATGAATAGTTTATCTAATTATCGCGAATTAGCTGTACTACTAAAGGAAATACAACTCTCGTGCTTTTGCGTGAACTCTGGGATTTACAGACAGAATGAAACCTCAGCGTTAAGTCACTTTCATGTCAGGGTGTATAACGTAATTCATGTCTCAATGTGGTCGCCTTCTCTACTTCTGAAATTGTGGAAAACTTACGAATGAAGACCTTCTAAATGAAGATGACGTCATAGAAACTTTAAGATGCACATTTAATTTGTCACCTAAATATGTTTAATATGTGGTATTTTAATACAAATATTAAGAACAATTTTTGAGAAATTATTCAAATTTTTCTAAAAATGTTCCATGTAGAGGATGATAGTTTGCGAATAGTGGATTTTCTTGAAAAGCGTTCATATGGAAGATACTGAACCTAAAAATTAGGTTTGGTATTTATTCGACTATTCGTTTTTTACTTTCTCTATACGCACTTTGTACATAGTGTATAGAGAAGGTATTGTATTCCACCCAAAAATTCAATACCGAGATCTCACCGGAAATATATGTTTTGGGTCCTCCTGAATCCAAAAAAAGCATATCTGGGAAAAGGTCCATGTGTTTGTGTTTGTGTGTGAGTGTGTGTGTGTGTGTGTGTACAGCATAGCTCAAAAACGAAACACTGTTAAATACAAAACTTGGTATTTAAGTTGAGTATCTTCCAAGGATGCGACAAAGAATTTCAAGAAAATCCACCACCCCAAACTACCCTTTACACAGAATATTTTTCGAAAATTTGATTTTCTCAAAAATCGCTCTAACGATTTTGATTAAAATACCTTACATATATATGTATATATATATATATATATAAGATATTTTATGGCAAAAAAATGCATATCTTGAATTTTCTGGAAATAGTCTCTGAAGACCTCTTCATTCTGGACAACTTTTGTACAACTGGCAAACCGTAAGATATATACAAAAACTTACTACACAAAAATGTAGATCTCATTAAAAACACAATTTATTTCATATACTTCTTTTTGTTTCATTGTGTTTTTATTTTTGTTTGTTTGTTTTGTAGAATTAATCGTTTTCGAGATACTCCGAGTTATTGGTTTAAATTTTAAGCGTCTTAAACTTTTCTCAAACGGAAACACATCTTTCTTCTCGTTTCTCTTTTGTTTACCCCTGGCAAGCAAAAGGATTGGAACTTCAATTTTTACTTTCTCTACACGTACTATGCACATAATGAGAAGGTATTGTAATGCACCCAAAAAATCGATACCGAGATTTCAATGGAAATACCTGTTTCGATACCTCCTGAATCCAAAAAAAAGTATTTCTGGAAAAAGGTGCGCGCGCGTGTGTGTGTGTGTGTGTGCGCGTGCACGTGTGCATGTGTGTGTGTATGTGTGAGTGGACAGCATAGCTAAAAAACGAAAAGTCCGTTAAATACCAAACTTGGTATTTAAGTTTGGCATCTTGCAAGGATGCGACACGAAAATTTTCAAGAAAATCCCCCACCTCTAAATACCCTTTACATGGAACGTTTTTCGAAAATTTTGATTTTCTCAAAAATGGCTCTAACAATTTTGATTAAAATATCGTATATTAAAGATATTTACTTGACAATATGTATAACTTGAATTTTCTGGGAATAACCTCTGGACTACCTTATTCTGGATGAATTTTACGGAATTTTACTTAACTACTAAACCGTAAGAGATAGACAAAAACGTACTACACAAAAATGTTGAGCACATTAAAACACATAGTTTATGTCATATACACTTTTTTCGTGGAGTTGATTGTTTTTAAGATACCCCTTGTTTTTGGTTTCAGCTCCTAAACATATCTTAAAATATAACAGCATATTTTTTTTAGGAGTTCTTATCGAAAAGAAAGATTGTGAACTCGATGTATGATTAGAACCGAAATTTCATATATAAGGATTTTATAGTTTGCTATTGTAGGTAGATATATTAATTTATTTTCTTCGTGAACTTCATTGTGGTCTTCGTGGCTCTCAAATCTGACGGTAAGATCCATCATATATCCTGCTTTTACCCATGTTTGAAGACTTTCATGTGTATCCTTCTATTACTGCCAACAATTGAAGTTCCATACACTTCTTAGTGCTCTATAAAATATTTTGTCTCGTGGGGCATTGGCAACAGTGGTTCTTATTTTGTGTTGCCTCTAAATGGACAGGAACCGAAGACATGCTGCTCACAGAGGCGCACATGGCCTTTTTCTATAAATGATGTCTTTTTTGTTTCAGGGAGGCTTCTAACCACGTATTTCCGGTGAATTCAAGATATAGAAGTTTTGGATGGAATGTAATGTCTTTTCTGCATAATATATGCGTGGTAAAGAAAGTAAAAGCTGCAAGTCAAGACTTGCAAATAATTAAGGCAGTTGTATTGCATAACCACCACAGCAACGATAACCGCTATCGCATTTAGACACAGCACATACTACATCCTGGTTCACAGTTGACTGCGTCGCTCTGTAGAGTAACTCGAAAAGTGTTCAGTAATCAGTTTTATAGTGAATTAGTTCAGAGCGACGTTTACTCACCTTCACTATATATATTAATCTCTCTCCCCCTTCCGCTATTGTATCAGAACTGGTACTGAAATGTAGACATCAGACAAACTAGATATAAGTCTATCTACTGAACACTTAATTTTCCCATATTTACCTTCTGGATCCCATATGATAAAAGAAATAGGTTCCATATTCCATATGGAGAGTTAACCGAGCAGACACGTTTTGGGATGTCCTTAATACGAAAGCGGTAGCCAAAGTAAAACCAACTACTGGTAGTAAATACAGTATTTTGTAATCAATGCAAAGAATGAATGCAAGTCTCATGTTAAATGCTAGATCGTTGCTTCTTCATTTGAGGCTATTAATTGTCGATAAGAACTAAGCACAGGATGTTAGGAATTTGTACAAACATACATAGACATACAGGATATTGGGAATGTATACATACTTAGAGACATACAGGATGTAAGGAATATACACAAACATACTTAGAGACAAAGAGGATGTAAGAAATATATAGAAACAGAGACATATAGGGTGTTAGGAATATATACAAACATACATAGACATACAAGATGTAAGGAATATATACAAACATACATAGACATACAAGATGTAAGGAATATACACAAACATACTTAGAGACAAAGAGGATGTAAGAAATATATAGAAACAGAGACATATAGGATGTAAGGAATATATACAAACATACATAGAGACATACACGATGTTAGGAATATATATAAACATACATAGAGACACATAGGATGTAAGGAATATATACAAACATGTACATAGAGACATACAAGATGTTAGGATATATACAAACATACATAGACATATAGGATGTAAGGAATATATACAAACATGTACATAGCGACATACAGGATATAAGGAATATATACAAACATGTATATAGCGACATACAGGATGTTAGGATATATACAAACATACATAGAGACATATAGGATGTAAGGAATATATACAAACATGTACATAGAGATACACAGGATGTTAGGATATATACAAACATACATAGAGACATATAGGATGTAAGGAATATATACAAACATGTATATAGAGACATACGAGATGTTAGGATATATACAAACATACGTAGAGACATATGGGATGTAAGGAATATATAAAAACATGTACATAGAGATACACAGGATGTTAGGATATATACAAACATACATAGAGACATATAGGATGTAAGGAATATATACAAACATGTACATAGAGACATACAGGATGTTAGGAATATATACAAACATGTACATAGAGACATACAGGATGATAGGATACATACAAACATACATACATAGAGACATACTGGATATTAGGAATGTGTTCAAACATAGAGACATACATCTAGATATTTGATAAATGGTACCTTTATATGCATCCAGTTCGGTGATTTAGTTATGCTTCTGTCTTCGTCTCACAGTTTTGCCCAATCACATAAGTTACTACTTTTTACTTTCTCTATACGTACTATGAACATAGAGAACAGAGAAGGTAATTGCACTGCACCCAAAAATTCGATACCGAGATTTCACTGGAAATACATGTTTTGGGACCTCCTGAATCCAAAAAACGCATTTTTAGAAAAATGTCCGTGTGTGTGTGCGCGCGCGCGCGTGTGTGTGTGTGTGTGTGTGTGTGTGTGTGGGGGGGAGGGTAGCATACTTGAAAAACCAAAAGTCCATTAAATACCAAACTTGATATTTAAGTTCAGTATCTTTCAAGGATGCAACTTGAAGAATTCTAAGTAAATCCCCCACCCCTAACTACCATTTGCATGGAAAAAATTGCCAACATTTTGACTGTCTCAACAATGGGATTCATGATTTTGATTAAAATCTCTTATATTTAAGATATTTGTATGAAAATTAAGTGTATATCTTGAATTTTCTATGAATAGCTCCTGATGACACGTTTATTCTGGATGAATATAGCAGAATTTTGCATAACTGGTAAACCGTAAGAGATGGACAAAAACTTATATACATTTTTTTCGTGGAATCTTTTCGATATTAAGTTCTTTTCAGTCTATACAGTATATTCGATATTCCTTTTATTAGTTTCAGCTTTAAAATAACATATTTTTCTCATACGGGAATTTGTCAACTCTCCCGCCTATAAAAACAAAGATACTTCAGTCACATAGCAGCTGACTTTTAAAAGATATGACTATCGATTTAGTCTATGTTACTCCCTTATTTCCCTTCTATTTACAAGGAGGCAGGTAAAAAGACCCTTTCTGCCAAAGTTTTCTCGATTAGGATGAAGTAAATAGAGAAATAAGTTTTTTAACTATAATGTATTGCAGAGCTGTAAAGAAAGTCATGTGAATGGAACACATCAGATTTGTTTTTACTTTCTTTTCTTGCACGGTCGAGTAAATGAAAGCCTGTCTATGGTTTGCTTCCATGGGTTTACACCACAATGTCTGACTGCTGGTCTACACCTTGTTTTTATAAGCTTAACTGGCATGTAAGCACACCTAAATGTATCCATCCGCGTTCCCTTTTCTCGTTGGTTGGCTGAGGTTGCTCCCGCCATAAATATGGCTTATGGATACATGTGCAGTGAACAGGTGACATAACTTAAATGGAAACCTAAAAAATATACATATCTTATGCAAACTCATTTTGTTTTCTCTTTGACCACGTAAATAAGTGCTCCTTTCATATCCATATTGTTATCCTGCGATATTGCTGCACTTCGCAGCGCCCTAACCTCTAGCAGTTTGAATGCACATTACCACGAAGCAGTTTTCACAAACTGGTCACGTTATTCAATCAACTTATTTTTCAATAATTAACTTTCTGATTAGGTACGGGTTTTGCCGTCCTTTCCTCTTTTTGCCATTACACATGCTTTTCTCATATAATAACAAAATAAAAAAAAAGCAAAAAAGAACAAAAATAACACACTTTTCATCTTTTGTGAATAACGACTGTTAATAAACTGAAGCTTCAACTCGGCTTGGTCAGTGAAGATTGCTTGAAAGAAAAGTAATTTGATTGAAATAGTCTGAATGCAGAGAATAAATTATTACCTTAGGGAACTAGCTTCTATGGCTGTATGCAAGTATAAGTCCAGTAACCAATAAGAGAGGATTAAAGTACGACATACACGATTAAGGTAAGGAAAAGCAGGTTTTAGGTAATGTGGGGCCATTGGCCTTGTAGAAAGTATTCGAACTGAGCTCCGATACCGCATTCGTTATCACTAGGCCTGGCCACTCTTGTGCTACGTCTTTTCGCCCTGCGCTCGTGACTTGAGTAAGCCACGTCTGCTTGGAAGTATAACCAACTGGAAAACACTACTCTTAGTAAGTATAATTTTAATGGCAAATGAAGCAGAATATTGATTCAATGTTCCTCAATTACCATTACAAATATCTGAACTCAAACCCCTAGCAGTGTGTATACATTCCATTAGAGTGACAGGGAGATAGCACTCGCTCGGCTGCTGCACATTTTATGGCCCCTTGGGATAGGAAATCATTAGCCAGGCAACTTCTTAGGCAGCAGGTACAAGACTTCCTCGCTCTGAAATATTCAAGCTAAGTATCGCCAACTTGCTATTGCCACGGATTAGTATTCATCCGGCCCTTAGGAATAAGAAACAATACCCGTCTGCTTCCCTTCCCCCACCCTGGCCTTTACAACTCTGATTCCTGGAACTGTTTTGTTTCCACGGATACGCAACAGCAATATTTCAACACCTTTTTTATGACGAAGTAAAAGAAAAGAGAAAAATAGAAGTAAAAAACGTGGAAGCTAAGCCAACGTTTTTGGTTATCTTAAATCGGTAGCGAAGTAAAGATCGGTGCTTCCAGCCGAATTAAAATCGATGTTAACATTTCTTAATAAAAGTTGTTCAAAATTATCAGCTTCAATACCACAAATGCAAGTAATTTTGGGACTATTTCCAATTCAGCGAGTGTAGAGATGTAACAGATTGATTACGCAGCGATCTAACGAAACAAAAGAGTAAATATGCGTATACTTTGGGTTAAATTTCAGCTGCGTCCTTGTGTTCTGCTTTTTAGTAGACATTCGATATTCGATATTTTTATTAGCATTTCCATAAAAATTATACACTCCTAAATGATCTACCTATTTGAAACAAATTGCAGCCACGAATATTCGCATAGTATTGATAACGCTCTCTTAAGTCCACTTGTTTTCTCGTCATTTAAATATATCGTTTCGTCATATACGAAGTTTGGAACTTCAATTTTGGTAACTATTTATTTACAATTTAAAAACGAGAGATCATGTCCGCAAGATTTACTGACCTTCAAAGTAGTCACCACCATTGTGTGCAACCCATTGCTAGCGACGTGGAAGTCATAAGATACCCTTAGCGCCGACTGTTGTGTTAATAGTTCGAGTGAGCAGTAGTCTTGCCTGACGAATTTCTGTAACAGTGCTGAAGCAAATGTTGAGAAGTTCCTTCAACTTCGGAATCGACTCAAGTCACAAGGTTTAGGTCTGGAGAGTATGGTGGATGGTACATACTTTCAAGCTCCATCAACCGAATAAATCAGCCATGCTTACTGTGCATGCGGCCGAGCATTGTCGTCCAAAAAAAGGATGGGTTCTGTAGAAACTGTTGCCGCTTCTCTTTCCAGGTTGGTCGAAGATCGTGTCCAAAAATGAACAGTCATATTGGGCATGTTAGGGGTCATCACGATTATTGAAAATTTGCTTCTCGTGCACAAAAACTAACGCATTACATTCATTCATAACAGACTTACTGTCCATTTTTGGAACACAATTTTGCGACCAGCTTTAAGAAATAAGTGCAGAACCCACCCATCATTTTGCTCGACAGTGTTCGCCCACATACACCGCAAGCTGTGGCTAATTTGTTCGGTCAATGGAGCTGGCAAGTGATGTACATAGAGCACCACAGAAAATCTCACTGCACCTCGCCGTGTGTGGCCTAGGAAATTTTGGTTGGCTGCTTCAGGCCCGCTGCGAGGTGCGCCACTCCTGAACAGTCACACCAATAACAACAAAGGTTACAAATGGCGTAAAAACGAAATATATGTTCACTCTTTAATCGATCATATTGACTAAAAGAGAAAGAGGTGGAGTGAGTGCATTCGGTTTGCCATACAGACCTCTTATCATTATAGGTAGCTATATCTTATCGGCTAGTGCAGGAAACACCCTAAAAAGGTCCCAGAAAACAATATAAAGATTTTCATTGGCGCCGAATATACCAACAACCATGCTTCCCGGAATTAAGTCCTTGAGATCGTCTTGACAATTGATGCCGAGGATAAAGGAACCCTTCGTTGAATTCACTTCAGAATTTAGTGCCGGGCTAGCATGTAGGTCAGTTGTCAGCAATGGTAGCTCAGTGGTCAGAGCAACTGGACGGAAACCAGGAAATTTGTGGTTCAAATTCCGGTTATGGCACTGAATTGTTCAGTCTAACTCTTCCTCTCCAACTTCTGTCCTACACACGGCTGGTGTGGAAGAAACAATTCAATCACATGGGGAGGAATACTTTATGGAGTTAGGCACACATTCTAATATTGTAATAATATTTCTAATATTCAACAGTGGCAGTGTAGCGTTAATGCCCGAAGACAAGCCAGCTGGCTTACAGTTACGGCGGAATATTGTGACATACACTTAAGTTTTCGGAAGGTGGAAATCATCTTGTCGTGGCTGAATCAAGACAACACGGCTATCGTGATCCACACGAATACCTATGCTTAGTATACCTTAGTTTTTCAAGGACAAGTAGGTATATCTCGCACACATCAGATTGTTGTTCGTTTAAGGACATTTAATTCCACATTGTTCTCACTTAACTGTTGCATATAATTAGCACTACTTTAATAATACATTATAATATTATTATTACTATTATGGGTTGATGCCTCTTACTGCATCCAAACTTATCACCATATTTCTCTGACTTCCATAAGTCTTCTTATCCTTATCCTATTTGATGCCTACCTTTTCTATCTACTATGCACACGTGCTAAAGAAAGTAAAAATGTGCCCTCATTATGTTCTGGTTTTAACTTATTTTGAGATTGACTATTTTTACGCTCGCGGCACTGGTTAATGTTTCTTAACACATTGGTGGTTCATGCAGAGAAATGCCACCTTTCGTGGGACTGATTACCTACGAGAATAAGTTAATTTCTTTCTCGAGTTAATGAAAACTGGTAGGGAGTGTCGTGTAAACGTAAGACATCGGAAGGTTAGCTTTCACAACTACGCATAGTAAGAAGGCGAAGTATTGTAGCCCACCCAAAAATTCCATCAGAAATGTTAGAGGTCCCCAGAATAAAAGCATTTTTAGAAAAAGGTCTGCATGTGCAAGCGCGCGCGTCCGTGTGTGTCTGTGTGAAGAGCAGAAAGTCGGTTAATCATAGAACTTGGCATTTACGTTCGATATCCTCCAAGGGTGCGAAACGACGATTTTCATGAAAATCACTCCACACCAAACTATCCTTTACATGGAAGATTTTTCGAAATGTTTTATTTTTTTCAAAATTCTTAATAACACTTTTGATTAAGATATCGTATGTTTAAGATATTTTCATAAATAATGAAACCTATAGATAACTTGAATTTTTGGGGAAGAGCCTCTTCATTCTGGATAAGATTTGTATAAGTGAAACATTGTAGATGACAAACTCTTACTAAACGAAACATATGTGTTCCATTGACATGGCTTTCTCTGTGACAACTTTATATTAGAAAGTTTATTTCTTTATCCGCTTCATGCTAATCGAGAAGCAGAAGTAGCCTTATTATTTAGTTTCTTATAAGTGGAAGGAAAATAAAGGAGTACACTAAGCTAGAGCGATGGTCAAATCTTTTAAAAGCTGGTTACTATGTGTTTGCAATTCGTAGAGAGAAGTTAAATATGCAGAACTCGTTTATGTACTAAATTTATGTCAAATAAGTTCAAATACATATAGTGTGTATGGAGTTAACTATTTCTAATATATTTCTTGTCATTGATTTATATTTTCCAAAACATATACTTTTCTAAATCATCACATAGTGACGAGCTCCTAATAGATTTCATTATTGCTTGTGTATTCCCCTATTCCCATTGTATTTACAAGGAAATATGAAATAAAAGAGTTTTACATGTGTTTATCTGGATTAATGCCAGTAAATAGAAGAACAAGGGTTTTATTAAGAATAGTACGTTTAAATGTGGGCAGAGAAAGTCATGTGAATGTTACACATCGTATTTTTATTTTGTAATATGTAATACTTCCATTATTTATTTAATAGGACAGCACCAGAAACCTTTTTAAGTCAATAAATAAATATTGTGGAATTCGGCTTTTGCAACTTTCTTTCAATACATATACTAAACTCGAAAACTTACTTTGTATTTATTTTGTATACTTAAATTATACTTTATTTAAAGCTTTATTATTTATATGTGCAGGAATGGTTATTCATAATGTAAAAAAATTTCAGGGTATTCGTTTTATAGGAAATTTATCAATGTTTATACCTTTAACTTCTGCTTGTTTTATAGTTCGGAATAACGATTGATTTATAATAATCATAATACAATTTCTACAGCAAACGTAATTGTTGTTCTTTGAAGATAGCATTTAGTTTACACACTGTATTGTTATATAAAAGCTTTATGAAATCTTAAAATTCCCTTTAAACTGAGCATTACCTTTGTGTTACCTACCGCAATGCTCCAGAGAGTTTAAATGTCATAATCGTTAGATACGCCCATCAATGTCTTCAAAGCTGACACGGTCCAGAAATTTCTCGGTTGTCTTTTTCAGCGCCGGGTGGTAAATGGAATCTACGGCGAGTTACGTCACCGAAAGACATTAATGATCCTGCGAGAAGATAAAAGAGTACGTGCGAGATGGAAGAAACAAATGCATGCACAGCGAAAGGAAATCTGGAAAGTATAGCAAAGAAGCCGCACTGTAATCCCCTAGAAGCTTACGGGGAAAGGAATATATGCACAAGAACGCGTAAAGCTTGCAAGAAAAAAAATATGGAAGCACATATCAAGTAGGAAAGAACATAAAAAGACCGGAATCCTATCCGGGAAAAAGCAGGCGAAGTATAAAAAGCGTGTAGGGAAGCAAAGTGTGCACTTTTAGAAGTTATAACGCTATGGCAGATAAATTATGCAAAACTTTATTTTCAAATGCTCAGGAAATGCAATCTGGAAGTATTTTAAGAAGTTATCTTTATACACAAAAGTGTGTGTGTGTGTGCGCGCCTTTAGAAGCATACTTTGTGTGAGTAATTCTGAGAACAGCTCCACACACGTGGCCGCTGTGAATGCTCTCATTGGTTTGAGAACGAAACACTCAACTACAGGAGAGAGAAAAATAGACCCATCTTTACTTAATATTATTGCTTGTAAAATCGATACTCCATAAGTTTAACCGTAGCATTACAATGGACTGTTTGGATATACAACTATATATATATATCTTTTCACAAGAAAAAAGTGGTTACATTGGCGGAGAAAATCAAACAAAATGTCAGTGAGGAATATGGCGGCAAGCTTGCGAGTGGTGTGAATCCGGTAGTGCTAAAAATGAGTGAGTACGGATATAAAAAGCACTCCAAGGGTAAACTGTTCAAGAGTGGCGAGAAGCAGATTGTTTTAAATGTGTTTCACAAGTTAAAGGAATACAACCCAGGTATTTTAGTGCATGAACTGTTGAAAATATTGGCAGAGTACACCGGCGTGTCGAAGCGAGTGTTGTTCGCGTTCGCCAAGAATTTAAACACCTTGTAAAATGAGGAAGAAAGCTAAAGCAATTTTAGGAAAAATGGACGCTTTGTCAAGCGTGCTATTCGTTTACATTTTTTGCGAGGGAGGGGACAAGATGCCACTACAATAAACAAAGTGTTAAGTGCTGTCAACGGTGACCCTGATTTGCCAGATTTTAAACGAAATGTGGTTTTCGCTTGTGAAACGAAACAATGTCAACGTAATTGTAAAGAAGGTGGTGATATTGCGCTTTGGAAACAATAAATCTTTCAAACTGTAAGAGGTACATCAGATTTAAGACGAAGCATTGGCTCAGGTGACGGCGAAAATGTGGCAGACTGACTCACACATGTAAACGAGGAAGAAGAAAAGCTGTGGCAACTTATACCGTCGTCCATAGTTTAGTGATAAACTTAGGTGATGACAGTTCAAGATTATCGTCAAATTTCGACCTGGGAAATGCAGCATTACCTGCTAGCGATGACGGCTCTAAATTTAACTAATATAAGTACAAAAGTGCTTTAAAATCACGCCTTCGTTTGCATGTATTCACTTTGATATTATGCTCTTCATCGTGTTTCCCACCATTATTTAACAACAAAATTTTATTTATTGATGCAAAACCTACTAGTACGCAATTTTTGTTAATACAACTTGTTTTGAATGTAATATGGCATCCTCTACCGTCTGCTTAGGTAACTCCTTATTAGCGTAGACACCTTACTGTACAAACTAATTAGTTATAACTGAATTTTGGCGGAATGTGGACTTTGAAATAATGAACTGCTGGTTGTTCTTTCACGAAATCATTGTTATGATTGTCAGATGATCTTAGTTGCGTGTCACCTTCCTGTACCATTATTTCTATTTATTCGCTGTTGAATTTGTAGGCGGTGCCATGGCCAAGTGGTTAGACCGCTCGCCTTCATCAAAGTGACCCGTATTCAATCTCAGGAGAAATTTGTGGTGTACAAAGCGCCGTCTGGGCTGGCTTTCTCCGAGTTCTTTGGTTTTCCCCTGTCATTCATTCCAATAGCTCAACAATCACCTTTCCAACATCGGTTTGCCTTCATTTCATGTTATCTACTTCCCTCATTCTCATGCTTACCTACGAGTCGATCCCTCGTTCCGGGCTCTTCATTCTATGATTAAATGTTGGATGCAGGACTTGTGCAACCTCTTATAGCTCTTGCGGAGGACAGGGAGAACCTCCGAAGACCCTAAGTCAACATAGAAGGTTGTTTGCGAGCCTACCAGGATACTCCAGTAACCAGACGCAAATATCTGCTTAGATTCTTTAAATTAGGTTGATTTGTGAAAGCAAGGCATATCTTTAGATAGAGTAACTGTACTACAATATGGGTCGAATGAGGGGTGTGTAAACAAGGCGCTTGGGTCCAGAGATAGTGGAGATTGAACAAATACTGGTTTTCTTACTTGACGGATCCTTTGGTAGAGTTTCTGTACTAAGCTGGTAGAATGAAGGTTCCAAGTGAGCTTGCTGACATTTGGTACGTTCTGCTCTGGTATCTGTACCCCTTCCATAAAAACAAGAATGGTGAATGATTTTTCATTTGTATGTGAACTTAAAATTATAGGTTTGGGACCATACATCAGGAGGTGACAATTTTTATACCAAAAGAACATTGTCACGGAAAATTTGCATGTGAGCAACCGTAGAAGCACAGCAGCGACATCATCAACAAAGTGGGCAGTAGCGAGACGAGGATCAGAGAGAAAATCAGAAGTGTACATGACATAGAGAAAATATCCTAGTACGGTGTCTTATGGGACATCAAGGTAAATAGCTTTGGACTGTAATTTGACCGAAAAAATGTTTTTGCTGAGGTAAAATTGAGGTATATTAATTGGAAACATTTAGTTTGGAGCAGATCTTCAGGTTATATTGTGTCAAAAGCTATTTGGATATCAAGAAATAGTGGAAGGTGTTTCTTCGAAGGTGTTCAGTATTTTATCAACAATTTGATGTAACTGTTGCGGGAAAACTGGTGAGATCGGAAACCAAACTGTGTAGCCAGTATAACTCCTTGAATATGTGTAAGTAAAGAAGGTGGTGTTAGGAGTCGGTTAAAAAATTCAGAAAACAAAGGTAGAAGATGTTGGGACGATAGCTATGAGAATAATTCGTGCTTTTTAAGGTTTAGGTATTGAAACATCTGTTGCATTCTTCCACTACTGAGGGAAGTGTGTGATTCTAAGGATGGCGTTGAATATCCGCGTTAGAAAGACTACAGTCATTATTGGGAAGGCATTCAAAGGCATTCAGTAAATGCTGAACGAACAAATCGTGACATGAGGGTTTCTTTTATGTTCGTTGCATAACATTTTTCACTTGAACAGGGTTGAAGAATACTGTTGGGAACGGAATAATTTCTAAGTTTGTGAGGTATTACTCTGCACTCCATTAAAAACTTGTCACTTATAGGATTAGGTTGTAACTTAGCAACAACATGTATTTCAGAAGATTGTGTACTTTTCTTCTGGAGTTGAAAGCCATTTATTTCCAAATTTTAGGGGAAGTATCCTGTCAAACTGTTTGGTTACATATTGGAATTTCTCCCCCAAGGAGCCGTGTTGTGTTAACGCGCTGTTAACTGGTTATTAAGAACAGCAGATCGCTCGATCTTCAAAGCTTTCGCTATCCTCTAATAGCTTGGTTGTAATTAGTTTTGTAAGGTTTTCTTTTCTCAGAAAAAAATATTCCACTGACTCGACGTAACCCGACATTCCCTTTTGAGGCGATTGATCACTTGATTGATAAATTGCATTTAAACACCTTATTTGGTAATTTGTATGCAAACTTGTGTAAGCAATATTGGTAAAGTATGGAGATTGAAAGGTTTAAGGAAAGATATTTCACAAAACCAATGTCCTATATGTGGCGGAAATGAAGATATGGAACACATTTTATTTAAATGTAAAGGGACTGAAATTTGGAGAAAAGAGTATATTAATAAGAAATTGTTTAAAATAGATAGAAATGAAGGATACTTGGCTATTTCCCATAATTTTCTGCATTGGAGTTTTGCAATATGTGGAGAGGTAAAATTTCTCTGTTGTAGATGGTAGGACTTGTGAACTTCCTATGCCTACAACACATCTGATTTCCTCGTAAGATCAGCTATAGTTCTATCGATATCATGTGGCGATTTAATAGGTGTTTGCATATTAGTGAATCCAGTTTAAAGGATATTTAATGAGAGTGGGGTACGTCAAGGGTAACTAAAGCAGGGAGGTGGTCGGAGCTTAATTCATACGAAACTGTTGCATTTCAGCACTTCCTATAAAGAAGTCTATGATGCTCAGTGTGATTCCATCTTCTACATAATTAGTTGCCTTAACTGGGCACAGCGGTTCTGGTCTGAGTTAAACAATAATGTCAGAAAAGTGGTTCTCATGTTCTGTAGCTGGAACTTTGGGTTGTGGTATTGAATAATCAATTCGTATTTATCGTAGGTACGGATTTATCTGGCCACCGATGTAAACGACGAATAAAAAAACCAGTCGCTTAACCGGTACACAGAATTTGAATTCACGACCTTCTGAATATTATCGCTCGGTTGAAAGGAAATTGTGCAGCATACGGTTCCATTTTCTGTACTATTTGGAAACAAGTAAATTTCCAGTTTGTATTCTGCAGAGCTGTTGGCCCATCATCCTAAAGACGCAAGAAATCCAGTGTTTTTATGACTGTTGTTTCCCCAAACACTGTATTTATTTATGACATCAGTGCCATATATTATTCTGCAGTGCAGACTACGCAACCCCACCACCACCACCAGCGCGGACAAAAATTTGTTTCGAATCTCCCACCTGAGCCAGTAATTACTGTATGGAATATAGGCTGTATGTTATGTAATGGCATGGTAGGGCACAAAAAATTGCTGCTATGTTTCCACTAATGATAATGCTGTGGGAATTAAAAACACTGGGGTAAATAAGAGAAAATGCAACCCATCAGAAAGTGCACCTTTCGTTTTCGGCTCAGTTAGTGGAGTGGATCGATAAAATACATTAAAACTTCATGTTAAACCGCTTCATTTCAATCCGTTCTTCAGAACGCAAAAACATCAAACACACGACGAGTGCCGCACAATATTCATGAGGATTCTGTGGGAACGTTCACCGAAACTCTTTTAGTTTATTCTTTTTTATAGCTTCTAAAATTACTCAGGCGCTTTCCCGATGTGCATCAACGCCCGGCTTTAGTGAGTACCGATAAAGGCGATGAAATAAACTTAAAGCGATAGATACGAATAAAATTACAGAACTTCTCAGTCATCGGGTAGGAAGACATCTGTTCTGTAACGTTCATATGACTATCCCTACCCACTCTTCTACAAACTATTCTTAGAACAGCTTATTTTCCCAACAGTGCATTTATAAACTCCCGCATATTTTCTTCTACACTAAATTACAAATATAGGATGTGCTACATTCACATGACTTCCCCTACATTTTTTAAACAGACTTTTCTCTAAACATCTTATTCTTCTTACTTCACGTTAATCGAGATGAACATTTGTAGAAATGTTTTTATTACATGTCTCCTTGTAGATACAATTGGTATTAAAGAATACAGTAAGCTAAACCGATAATCAAATCTTTTAAGAGCTGGTCGCTATGTGAAGCAGTGGAATTCTAACTTGACTAAGAGACGGAAACCGAATAACGTTTGAGAGAAGTATAAGTATGGGAAAGTTTAAACTAATAAAAGCATGTTTCGAAAATGGTTAACTCCATAATAAAGGTTTATCTGGCAAAAACATCGACAACTACGTTTTGGGGGTTACTAATATTTTGCCTATATCTCACGGTTTACCAGTTATGCAATAATCATCCAGAATAGAGAGGATTTGAAAGGCTATTCCTTGAAAATTCATGAAAACATGATGTGTTTTTTTAAGTCAAAATCGTTGAAGTCGTCGAAAAAATGTGTAGGGTACTTTGGAGTGGGGGGATTTTCTTGAAAATCTTGCAGGTTTTATATATATATATACACACACACACACACATACATACACAATCTCATTCATTTTCAAACCGAAAAAGATTATAATTGCGGTTTAGGGGGTAAAATCATGCAGTATTAAAATAGAACGTCTAGGTACTTCACAAACAGAGCGTAATGAATGCGATAGCGTGTGTGTGTGTTTGTGTGTGTGTTTGTGTGTGTGCGTGCGTGCGTGAGTGTGCACTTGCCCGACTTAATTATATGTAGTAGAGAAAATAAAAACCCTCGCACATGTCAAACGCTTTATCTTAATAGTCACTTTCTCGCAAATCATTAATACTATTGCTATGCCAGTTGTGACGTCATCGGAAATTCTCTTTTAATGACTTTACAGTTTTGTAAATTATTGCAAATATTTTATTATATACGATTTTACAAGCTAGCAATTGTTTTATACAACAATGGTAACCAATTAATTGTTCAACGAGAACCAGTATTATGTATTTCAGCGAATAACTTCGCTAACACTTAATTCTACAAATACACTGCATCCATAACACCAGGAAAATAAACTATTTATTTCGTTACTATAGCAACATTTCTGATATATAACACTTGCTAGCTTAGGTATATAATCATACACAATAAGCTTTTGAGAGGGTACAAAAAAATAATGAGTTATTTAAAAATGTTTACGAAGACGTCACAACTTGCAACACAATGACATTAAGAATGGTATGTTTCTATAAAAAATTGTCTTTTAAAATAACTTTGTCACGTGACGTGTCCAAGCTGGAATACAAAATATGTGACACTTTTGAAACACACTGTATATTTCAAGTTAATGTAAATAAACGCATGTTGTTACCAGGGATACATGATACTGAAGCGATAGTCAAATGGCTTTCCATTCGAATAACAAACGAATGACGACTTAACACTTCAAAAAAGGAAAAAAAGTTATTGAAAATCAAAATCTGTAATTGGAAATGGTTAATGCTACAAACATTTTGGTACATGTATTTTTGTTGTATAGCAACCTTTTTATATTTATTGGGTGTTATAAATCAAGTATTAGTTTATATCTCACTAATTCCAAATAATTTATGTTTTGTATTAATAAAAATACTACTCTTGACCGCTGAGGAAAATATTCTCGGGTTTAGTTTCTCCATTTTTTGCTTTAGATACTTTTTCTGTTAATGTTATTTTCTGGTACAAAAGGTTCGTTTCTCATAACCCATCGAAGACGGCTAAATGAAATATTATTAAAATGACAAAAAACTTCTAAGTGATGTTTTGGATCTACTTTGATTTTAATAACATGGTTGGACATTTTTACCTTCTCTACTCTATAGTAAGTAGGGGAACTATTGAATTCCACCCAAAAATTTCGAGAAAAAAAGTTCCCTGAAAAAAAAAAAAAAAAAAAAAAAAAAAACTAAGAGGTCTGTGTGGTGTGTATGTCCGTGTGTACAGCATAACTCACAAAATTATGTCGGTTAAATGCCAAACTTATATTTATTAGCACCTGCGAATTAGCACGGAAAAGTTTAAGTTTCAGGTATGATTATAAAAAATCTGATGTGTTACACACACATGACTTTCTCTAGCCGTTCTACAAACTTCTTACATAATATTATTCTTCTCTCCGCACCTTGTTAATCGATGTATTCAGCACAATGTTCTTATTACTTAGTTCCTTATAAGTAGGAAGAAAATAAGGGAATGCACTAGGCTAAATCGATAGTCAAATGTTTTAAAAGCTGTCGTTATGCAATTGTCATTACAAATCGCTTCTTTTCTTGGCCAGGAGTAGATCAAAAGAGAAACGGACGCTCCCGCATGAGAAAAGTATAAGTACTTCACAACTGAAACTAATAACAATGAATACCTCGAAAACGGTAAGCTCCACGAAAAAAATGTATATGACGTAAATTGTGTATTTTAACAAGGCCTACATTTTTCGTATAGTAGGTTTTTATCTATCTCTTACGGTTTATTAGTTATGCCAAATTAAGCAAAATTCATCCAGAATAAACAGGTCTTTAGAAGCTATTCCCAGAAAACTCAAGATATACATTTTATTTGTCGGGTAAATATCTTTAATATACGATATTTTAATCAAAATCGTTAGAGCCATTTTTAGGAAAATCAAAATTTTCGAAAAAAGTTCCATGTAAAGGGTAGTTGGGGATAGGGGGATTTTTCTCAAAATCTTCGTGTGGCATCCCTGGAAGATACTGAACTTAAAATACCAAGTTTGGTATTTTAGCTACTTTTCGTTTTTGAGTTATCGTGTTCACAGACACACGGACGCACACACACATATATACACACACGGACCTTTTTCTGGAAATGCTTTTTTTGGATTCAGGGGGTCCTAAAACATGTATTTCCGGTGAAATCTCGACATCGAATTTTTGGGTGGAATGCAATACTTCTCTATCCCTATGTACATAGTACATACGGGGCTAGAGAAAGTAAAAAATGAACTATACTAAGAGTGATAAGGCTACAGTTTAAATGAAGATCGCCTTCTACCAATACTGTGCTTACTATTAAGCCTAACATAAATTTCTGTGGAGAGAAAGGTGTCAATGTTCTACTATACGCCCGAAAAGGTTGGTAGAGATTCATTTAAGACTATAAAATATATTTAGGAACTCAGTCAGTCGCCTCCACCGCTGCTGTAGTTTACATGCCTATCCCTCTTTCCTCTCCCTGGTGGAATTCATTCTAAAATCTGTCCAGGTAATCTTTCCGACCTTCTACGTATTTGATTATGCCATTCTGGTTGCTTCTATATCACAACATCTAGTAATGTATTGCGAACTCTTCGAAATCTTTCCAATTTAGAATGCCTAGTCGACACAAATCATACGCTCCATAAAATTAAAAGCAAAATTCCAGTATTAACAAACAAATATTTTTAAAATCGAATTTTAGGCAAATTTGGTTATTTTGACTAAAGCAATCTATTTCTTAAAAAGTAGCTTTAATCTCAGATATCTTTTTAATAGCCATATTTTCGCCCCATATATTGTGCTTCTTACTATAAATTTACAGATCTGTAGTTTTGTTTCCAGTATTATTATATTATCCATTTAGCATAGTTATCCACCTTTCTGGATTCTGTATTTAATGTCACCTTGGTTGGACCTTCAAATATTCGCATACGTCCACTTGCAAGCTGTGAAATATTAACCAATGTAACTTACCGTCAAGTGTGTGTGTGTGTGTGTGTGTGTGTGTGTGTGTGTGTGTGTGTGTGTGTGTGTGTGTGTGTTTTAGTCTTTTTAGTGAGTGACTTTGCGTGTTTCTACTTTACTTACAACAATATTGATGTTCCACTATAGGAAGGTATATATTTGTGAGAGAATAAGACTTAGTTGTGAAGGACTGACTTTGCAGATAAAAATGAGTAATGTATGAAAGCGTGACCGGGGCGTTACCTGCAATTACCGCATGGGGCTGCAAGACTCTAGGAGTCAGACGGGTGGGGGAACAAAACAAAAAAACAAAATGGTCAACTAATTCCACCAAAATGCTCAAAATCGATTTTGCATGTTACCCATATTCCTACGTGCTTTCCCATTTACAACCTCGTTTCACTGTACATTATTAAAAACAAAAATGGCTCAAGTATTTTGCTTTTTCTTGTAGTTCCAGCTTCCATTAACGTGTAACCTTACTAACATATGCATTCCAATTATCAAATTGAAGTTCTACTATTGCTTCTCGATTGATTGATTGATTACTCAGCACTTCAAAAAAAGATTGATAAAATGTTGGAAAGTTCAAACCAATAGCAACTAATATCTCGGAGAACTTTAATGTCAGAAATAAACTGTTTTAACGAAATCTACAGTTTTCCTGTACATATTTTGCCTATCTTTTACGCTTAATAGCTGTATAAAATTATGAAAAAAATCTCAGAGTAAAGACTTCTAACGCATATTAAAATTCTAAGGCCGTTTTGGAGAAAACAAAATAAAAAGAAATTTACCATATAATGGGTAATTTGGAGTGAGTGGGATTTTTTTTTTCATTTAAGTGGAGTGCATTAAACCCGAGGTTCGATATCAAGATTTCACCGAAAATAATCCTGAACAAATAAATAATAAGAGTGCACCCTTGATATTTAAATTCAGTATCTTCCAAAGATGAGATACGAAAATGTTCAACAAAATCCCCTTATTTCAAACTACCATTTCGTTAAAAATTGTTGATCGTATATTTTATTTTCTCAAAATCGGTTATAATCATTTTGATTAAAAGGTCAGGCATAAAATGTGAAGTGTTCTTCATTCGATGTTTGTATTTTGATAATTGTGTGCAACTGTTCAAAGAGATAACAAAACCTTATTACACGTAAAATATGAATCTTGTTAAAAACCATACTTTCCATGAATCAACTTTTTTGTCCCAGTAACCATTTCATGGGTATTCATTGCGTATTATTGCTTTGAATTTTCAGTTTAAGAATTTTTTGAAGCTAGTCAGTAGTTTAACGTAATCATGGAATGAGTATTGAATTTCAAAGTCAGCATATAGAAATCAGTTTTTTTTAACATTTGACTTTCGCTTCAGCCTCCTGTATGTCTTTAAGAAAATAAATATTGTAATTGCTACCATAGCAGAGGAAATAAAGGAGAAATAAAATGGTCATAGAAAGGAGAGGTTATGTATTGATGCGACCTTTAGAATAAAACAAACTTAGAGAAAAGGAGTGAGTAAAATGAGTGAGTAATTTGTGTAATATACAAAATTTTATATTGTTTTTGGACTCTAATATAATAGAGTAGATCGCACGAAATCATGGCAAATATTAGACGAATATAATAAACCCTTATGTTTGATACATTCAATTAAGTTATTATATAGGAATACATAAATTAAAAATCTGATGTGTACCATTCACATGACTTTCTCCATATCCCTGCAGCAAATAATTCTTAAAAAGCCTACACTTATGCTAATCAGAAAAAATTAGTAGAAATAGTCTTATTACTCGCTTCCTTGTAAGTAGAAGCGAAATAAGGGACAACCGTAGGTTAAAGTGATAGTCAAAAGCTGGTTGCCATGTCAATGAAGTTCCTTTGTTTATATGGATAGGAGTTGACAAGTTCCTGTATGAGAAAAGTATACGTTTTTCATAGCAGAAACAAAAAATAAGGAATGTCACAAAAACGACGAACTCCACGAAAAAAATGTATATAACATAAATTGTGGGTTTTAAAGTGCTCTACATTTTTTGTGTAGTAAGTTTTTGTCCATCTCTTACAGTTTAGCAGTTATTCAAAATTTAGTAAAATTCATCCATAATAAACTGCTCTTCAGAGGCTATTCCCAGAAAATTCGAGATATACATTTCATTTGCCAGGTAAATATGTTTAATATCCGAAATTTTAATCAACATCGTTAGAGCCATTTTTGAGAAAATCAAAATTTTCGAAAAAAGTTCCATGTAAAGGGTAGTTGGGGTGGGGGGATTTTTCTCAAAATCTTCGTGTCGCATCCCTGGAAGATACTAAACTTAAATACCAAGTTTGGTGTTTTACCGACCTTTCGTTTTTGAGTTATCGTGTTCACAGACACACGGACACACACACACACACACACACACACACACACACACACACACACACACACACGGACCTTTTTGTGAAAATGCTTTTTTTGGATATTGGGAACCCTAAAACATATATTTCCGATGAAATCTCGGTATCGAATTTTTGGTGGAGTGCAATACTTTCTCTATACACTATGTACATAGTGCGTATGGAGAAAGTAAAAATGGACAAAGGAAAATATTAGAAGTTACTGCAAGACTGAGGCAGATTGTGGATTGTCACCCATACTATTTAATTTATATCTAAACAAAGTAACCCACGAATGGAAAAGTACCAGCAAACCTAAGGAACTTATAATAAACGAAATTAAAATAAATATAAACTTATTCGCAGATGATCAGATTTTCTTAGAGGAAAATAACGTGGAGCTGAAAAAATCAATATTAAAATCGAATGAAATAGCAGAATGATATGATACACAAATATCAAGTGAAAAGCCCAAAGTTATGGCCATATGGGTAAAAGGACAAATCAGAGTGAAGAGGGAAGTCAATCGAACAAATGGCAGCGATTAAATATTTGGGATCCAAACTATCAAGAATTGAAAAAAAAGTTTAAGTTAAATGAAGCACTTAGAAATACATATATTTTACAATACATATCTTGTCCTGTCCACTAGAATTTGGTCCAGGTCACGAAAGAAAAGTGGATGTTGAAGAAAACGTTGATAAAAATAATAAACTTAATTGATGTATAAAAAGGAATTTTGGCGAGAACTTAAGGCAAGAAATTAAACCAAGAGTCCATAGAATTGGTACCGATATATGGCTGTGAAACTTAGGCAATGCTGGAGACAGCACAGATGAGTATTAGGTGTAATAAGAGCAGATTAGTTAAGGAATGTGGACATAAGAGAACGATTGGGAGAACATCATTGATAAACGAAATACAGCAATATCAGCGACAGTGGAAGAATCATGTACAAACCATGCGTCCTTCGAGTTTCCTAGGCAAGTACCATATAAACCCTACAGTCGGAGAGATACCAGGTGGCCCAACAGCGCCGTATTTCACCTGTGCAGACAACCCTTCGTGCACTGCTCAAGGGGCAAATCCAAGTAAGCACTGATCAGTGGCGTGTTTGCGCGAGCGACCTGCGTTCTACTCCTCTTGCGTATCAGCAGAAACAGTAAGAGAATATTGTTAATTGAGAGGAGTTCCCAGATTTCTATTAGAGTCCGTGGTCAGGAACAGTGCAAACATGTCGAGAAGGTAAGCATGTTTTCCATTTAAGTTACAGAAATTTTATTTTTGAGAGAATAAAGCCACCTTTTAGATTAAGGATTCATTAAAAAGTCTTTATTTTACCTGTCAATATCCACCAATAGCTAGTTATACGCTGTTCTTATTTAGCATTAGAGACTAGACCCACTATAGAACTAAATAAAAATGTTAAGGCGCCATAACCAAAACATGCAAGAGAGTAGGTAAAGTTTCGCTGATGTGCCAGAGAAGTAGCACGCAGGTCACTTGTGTAGACACTTGGATTTTTCCCCCGTTGAGCTCTGCAATTCTTTAGAAGGGTTATCTGTACAAAAGAAATACGGCGTTGTTGGACCACCTGGCATATGACGACCATGAAGATGCTGAAGAGAACAGTTCTCATTAGCCTCGCAATAAGTTCCAGTGTCTAATACTTGTAAAGGAAGAAGATATATTGTTTGTTAACGACACTATCAATTGGCAGGACCACATTAGCGCCTCCGGTATGCCAGAGTTTCTCCTGTAGAAGTTCTTTTACATACCAGTAAATTCACTAGTATGCTGTAGCTTTCAAGCACAGATAAAAACCGACTTGGGCTGGTCAGAAATTGTGATCTTGGGATAAGAATGACTGCGCCTAACCGCGTAAAATCTCCTGTAGCTACAGAAAAATGTGTAATGAAACAATTTCTGCAAAGCTTATCCCGATTCAGAAAAAGAATGAGCTTTATTAACAGTGGTTAGAAACAGTCTCATCAATATGAAAATCGAAATTTGTCTTCTAATCTGCAAACATCTGTACCTAGATTATAAGATGGAAACCGTCATCAACTGTGCTGCTCATTTTTCTGCTATAATACCGACTGTTGGTGAGGGCTGAATGGCCGCGCGGTTGGTTAGCAACCAACAGCCCTGAAGTTGACTGTTCCCTCAGCAAACGTTTATAAAGTTAATGCACCGCTAATGTGTTTCGTTGTACAGAGCATACTGTGACCCGGAAATATTAAACTAGAGTGCTACACCAATTACAGTTAGATCTTAGCAGGCCTACTTTCACTACTCAAAATGCCGAGCTTCAAGTTAAGGGAGAGACTAAAAGTCCTACCTCGCAAATGCTAAGTTTGCGAACTTCATGACCCTTATACCAGAAACTATTTAAGATTTCATGTTGAAATGTTTTTAACATAAATTTACTGAACTAGACTCATTCTACTCTTTTTTTAAATTAAAGGATATATATTAGGTACATATATTTTTGCTGGTGACATTCTTTTTTGGAAATTGATCAGTATTTTTTGTTAAATTAACCATCTAATAATCTTATTACCGAGCCAGGTGGCTCAGGCGCTTCGTCTGAGACTGGTATTCGGGAGGTCCTGGGATCGCTCTTTGACCCATGGATTTTTTCGGGCGTTTTCCCAGGTCACTAGGCAAATGTTATGGAGATTGCTTCATTCCCCGAACTTCCTATCCCTTCATTTCAGTTCCATTTCATCCAAACGGCCTCTTTCAGGGTTATACGTGTCGGCAAGGACTGCGGTAGTGGCAGCCTTCCGGGTTGGTGACAGCGCTCTGGAAATACGCGCTCCCCGCGTCGGGATGAAAAACACCGTATAATACGTTAGGGACCCTCCACGGTAGCTATTCCTCCGTCATCCGGTTTCGGCCGTCCTGGGTCTGACGTACAATAAGCAGCACGAAATCCCCTCAGACATCACACACACACACACACACACACACACACACACACACACACAAACCACTTTATTAATACCAATGTAATTCTCTAAATAAACTAAGGCGTTGTTTTTACCATCCAACTACTTCACTGAGCCATCCACAATAGTTCCTGAGAAAACCGGCAATTTATATTAAAAAATGTTAATTTCAAAAAATTTCTGATAAAATAAACCCTTAGAAACAAATTTGCATATCCATGGGAGAAGAAACCTCATGACTTGAGAAAGCGGAAGCTGCTAAATTCAGCATGTATACCAATTTTTAGAGCAAAGTTTGCTCTTAAAGATGAGCTAAAGTTACTTCTTTACTGCAGGGGATAGAGGATTTATGTGTTTTTCTTTAAAGTGGTGTAGAAATGCAGAGTACAAAATGGCAGATGTAGACCCATTTTTATTTTCTCTACTTAGTACCTAGATGGGTAGTGGAAGAATTGTATTCCTCCCAAAAATTTGAAACCGTGATTTCATAGGAAATATACGTTTTAAGGTTTCCGGAAAAAAAAAAAACAGCATTTCTTAGAAGAAGGTTGGTTTATGCGCGTTCGCGTATATGTATGACTCAAAAACGAGAAGTTGGATAAACACCAAACTTGATTATTAAGTCCAGCATCTTCCAAGGATACGAAACGAAGATGTTCAAGAAAACTATACCACACTAAACTACCCTTTACATGGAAAATTTTTCAAAAATGGCTCTAACGATTTTAATTAAAATACCGTATATTACAGATAGTTACACGACAAGTGAAATGTCTATCTTGAATTTTCTGGAAATATCCTCTGAAGACCTTTTCTATAACACAAGTTTGTGCCAAATAAACAACATTTTTTGTGGAGGTAACCAATTCCAGATATTCCTTGTTATTGATTTATATCTCTCTTTTATTTTGTTTGATTCCTCATGACATATCATAGCAACCAGCTTCTAATAAATTTGATTATCGTATTAGACTTGTGCATTTCCCTATTCCCCTTGTACTTACGAGGAAGTTAATGTTATCTCGATTGAAATGAAGTACAAGAATAAGTTAATCCAAGAATAGTATGTTGCAAAATAGTTGAAGAAAACCATGTGTTCTGATAACATTTTTAGAAAACTTTCTCGTCAATGCCCCAGTTTTTATTTCGCAATTTGGGGGGGGCGTTCAGTTTAAATTATAGCAAGGCATCATATTAAAACATAAGACTAAATTATTAAACTCCCTGTGTATCAGCTGGACCAGGGTAATTGAAAACACAATCAAGCGATTTTGAAAATTCTGTTCTTATCGGGCGGTGCCGTGGCTGAGTGGTTAGACGCTCGTCTCTTACCTAGGCGGCCCGGGCTCAATCCCAAAAGCCCGTATTGGGATTTGCGGTGAAAGAAGCGGCGTCTGTGCGTCCTCCGGTTTCCCCACCACTCATTCCACCGCTTTCTCCATCATCACTTTTCCTATAATTCATTTCAGCCGCATTTCAAGTGATCCACTTCCTCACGCTCATGCCTGGCTACGGACCGACCATCGTTCCAGGTTCTCCATTCTGTGATTTCGTGCAATTGGCTCCCCGACAGGCTTCTGACCCCTACGAGTGTTATTCCTACGATACGGGGAGGGTAGGCCGACTGCGAAACTATTCTTACCGACGAACATAGTCTATCAGAAAGCTTCTATTCCGTTCCTAAAGGACTAAATAATTGAAAACAAGATTTACAATACCTCGATACTAGAATACATGAATAATGGAGTCATAAAAACAATAACCGATTATATTTTAATCCAAACAATTATATAGATGGCACGATGGATCCTCTTATAACAACGCGATGTGTTTGTATGCGATATTTATTTCCCTAATTGGCATTATATCTAATACTGCAATTGTGTGTAGCGACGCAGTATCATTATAAATTTATGCTAAAAGGTTCGTTTCAACAGATAGCTTCCGATTTGTCTCTGATGATTTCATTAATGGGCCCCGTTTTCAGCTAATGAGCATGCGTTGGTTTGGCACCTGTTGCAGGTAAGAATCGCTACACGGCGACCCTAAAAGTCTGAACTAGATAAGAGGTTTACGGAATGCCTGAGGCCGCTATTACACTGTAAAATATCTATTACATTATATTAATGTCATTAGACCGCATAAAACGTTTGGTCATAGCTGAACAACAGCTTATGGAATATATAACATATATGCAAAAGAAACTAAATGCCAATTTCCACATTAAATTATGAGAAATCGGTTAACTTGTCAAGCACTCTTGAAAACTAATTACTATAACGTTCTGAGAAAGCTACTATTAAATATTGAATCAGAAGTGCATCAGAATCACAGAGTTTTATATTAAGTCTGCAACAAACGAAACACACTTTATTTCATTATAATCACTGAAGAAAGATGCGATAGAGCTAAGATTATAACCATGCACCGACTCATTTGTTCCGACAAATACTGACTGCAATCCGTTCAGATTCTTGATATCTAATGCTGTGCAGCCCTCCTGGACAACGCTATTGCTTCTGAATTTTTTTTTTTTTTTTTACTTTGTCTATACGCACTATGTACATAGTGTATAGAGAAGAAATTGCACTCCACCAAAAAATTCGATACCGAGATTTCACCGGAAATATATGTTTTAGGGTCCCCTTTATCTAAAAACAAGCATTTTCATAAAAAGGTCCGTGTGTGTGTGTGTGTGTGTCCGTGTGTCTGTGAACACGATAATTCAAAAACGAAAAGTCGGTAAAATACCAAACTTGGTATTTAAGTTTAGTATCTTCCAAGGATGCGACACGAAGATTTTGAGAAAAATCCCTCCACCCCAAACTACCCTTTACATGGAACTCTTTTCGAACATTTTGAATTTCTCAAAAATAGCTCTAATGATTTGGATTAAAATATCATATATTAAAAGCATTTACCTGACAACTAAAATGTATATCTTGAATTTTCTGGGAATAGCCTCTGAAGACTACTTTATTCTGGACTTTTACGGACTTTTAAATAACTGCTAAACCATAAGAGATGGACAAAAACTTACTACACAAAAAAATGTAGAGCACATTAAAACACACAACTTATGTTATATACGTTTTTTTTCGTGGAGTTAATCGTTTTTGAGACATTCCTTGTTTTTGGTTTCTGCTATGAAAAACATACTTTTCTCATACAGGAATTTGCCAACTGCTGTCCATACAAACAAAGGGACTTCAGTGACATAGCAACCACCGTTTGACTATCATTTCACCCTATGGTCTTATTTCGCTTCTACTTACAAGGGAGCAAGTAATAAGACTATTTCTTTTAATTTTTTCTGATTACCATGAAGTAAACAGAAGTATAAGCTTTTTAAGAATAATTTATTGCAGGGATGTAGAGAAAGTCATGTGAATGGTACACATCAGATTTTTTTTTACTTGTGTCTCTTTTCTTTGACTGTTGTTTTTGTAATTCACATGCATTGTGTTACACAAAAATTCATTACCTTCAAACTTGGACATTAGCAATTTTGTTTTATTAATAATTCAGCACATTTATTTTCCGCTATATTACTTCATTAGTCAATAATGTTGTATTGAAAAACAACCATACATTTAAACATACAAGTATCGCAGAGTTTTCATAAAAGAACGACCTTTAGACTGTAAAATATTTTAAAAGATCGTTGACATATGTTTTGCAGTGTAATGATCATTCTGTATGGATGTTGTACACTTTTACCCAACTAGTACCTACCTTAAATGATAGACAAAGCTTTACTACAAACCAATGCAGTTCTTGTACAAATAACTATTATTTGAATTTGGTTTTCTTGGACTGCTCTCATCATCCAATTATTTTTCAGAGTAGTGAATTTGCAAGAAAACATACCTACAGTTAGCACTAAAGTTTTTTACTGGAGTTGACCCTTAACCTGAGCAGAGAAATGTCGAGTAACTTTAAGCTCCATGTACAACAAGCTCATTTGAGCATCATTTCATCGACTTCATTCATCGCCTGATATGACCTACCGGTTAAAGAACGTTAAACAACAAGTTTTTTGTGCATTAAATACTAAATTTTTAAAGCAGATTTTCAAGTTCTTACAGCATACATGTATGCATATGTTCATTTAGTTTTAGTGCATAGAAATTCACCCTCTAGTCATTGTTGCTAAACTTGTCATTCGAAACTTAAAAAGTCGATCGGCCATGCAGAGTAGACCAACTAGTCAGTAACACGGCTAACATCGCCATGAAAATTTGTTTTATGTACCGAGGGAATCAGATGAAATGGCAATTCTATGGGCGACTGGCCTGCAGAACATTTTACTGGAGCTGTTTCGTGTTGAGGCCTCCGCAGAAGTGTGCTGTTTAACCGCACTGGAGCAAGCATTGCCGTTAGAACTCAGGCCGAAACCATGAAGAGCCTTCTTGTTTATCTTTGTTACGATGTATGTAAATTTGCTGTGGACACTTTACAGTTGAATGCACCGCAATTACTGGCTCGAAAACCAAGAGTGGCAGAACTGCTCATTTGACTGGATTTGTAGTACCCTACTTCCTTGTAGAACGCGTTAACATGTAGCTCTGCTCTGATTTGCGCGTGCGCAAAAGATAACAGTCTCTAAATGGATAATTGCAATACCTAATTCAACTGGATTTAGGGGCGTTCGCGTCTTTTTGTCTCATTACGCATAACACGAATTTTAAGAGCTTCTCCATATTGAAAACAAAATTTCATATAGGTTTCCGACTGCGCTGTGCTTAGCCTAGCTTATCCCCCTACGGAGGGTTAAGTCATTTGTAATTTAGAGTAACGCTGTTCAGATGATGAAGTAAAGTTATGTGAAACTGTGTGTAAACAAGTATTGTGTTTTGCTTAAACGAAAACACGTGTGATTTGTTAACAAATCTCCAATTTAGAGATAGGTTGAAGAAGCTCATTTTTACGCATTTTAGAATGAAAATAAGCGTAAAATATTAATGTTGCTTCCCATTGCTAGCATTATCTAGGTAAGAAGCGCCTATTACTATTGTACAGAGCATATAGCGTAAATTTAAATCGCAAACTCACTGATATCCTTTAGTGAAGGAAGGAAGGAAGCGATTGTGATAGCATGTTTAAAAAGGAGAGAGAGAAAAAAACGAATACTAATGGCTAATCAATAACCAGCGAAAATCAAAAACAGTTACGAGCACAGAGAGAATGTGAAAAGAAACGGTGAGCAGATTCCAGTCTGTACCAATTTCACTACACCATTAACCATCCAACACATCATTGTGGACTGCCCATTGTAGACAACAAACCATCTCCAGTACCGAGAACAAACCAGATAACATAATAAAAGCTCTAAATAGTTTCTTTCGTAATCGGCTTACCCTCCCCCTAGGACCTACAAGGGGTCAGAAGTCTGACGATGAACCAACGGCAAGCAACCATAGAATGAAGAACCTGGAACGAATGGTTGGCCAGTACCAAGGAATGAGCGTGAGGAGGTGGATGATAGGAAAGGTGATGATGAAGCAATTAGTTGAATGAGTGGCGAGGAAAACCGGAGGACCCGGAGAACACTCGCCCAGACGCCGCTTCGTCCACCACAATTCCCACATGTGGGCGCTTGGGATCGAACCTGGGCCATCTAGTGGGAGGTGAGCGGTCTAAACACTCGGCCACGGCGTTTCTTAAGGACATGAATCTGCTTAGTAAAGTGTAAGAATGTATCCTGTTTTAGTGTTGAAATAATTATTGAATAGCGTTGGAAATAAAGTATGTTGTAACACTATGTAAGGTCACAACAAGACCAACAATTAAAACAACCAAAAATAAACATTACAAAAAAAAATAAGAAAAGACATGTCATGCGAGATACTTGACGCTTTAATTATAGTGATGAATTTCATTATCTGTCCCAGACTATACGCTTGTTTCTGTCCCATAATATATTCAACAGAATAAAAAATGGAATGCTACACTTCATCCTATTTTTACGTTGCATGTTAACCATAAAAAAGGAAATATTCAGTATTGCAATGGTTTAGATAACAGATCAATACTTCACAACACAAAAAACCTCTGATATATTACAAACACATGGTTTTACCAACCAATGTAAATAACTCAGGCATGTCCGTTATAATAACTTTTATATAATATTTCATATTTATAGTACGTTATATTTTTTTGCGGTAACAAGCTCTTGCGATTGGGGAAAAAGAGAGACAAAAGCTTGTTTTTAAATTCATACACTTTCCATGATATCGCGAATGGATCACACTTAAAAATGTAAAACTATCGGAAAATTCAAATAACAACGAATATGTTGGAAACTAAGCCAAAAAAACATATTTGATCTACATTTTGTGTGTAGTTGATTTTAGTCTCTCTCTCTCTCTCTCTCTCTCTCTCTCTCTCTCATATGCTAAGAATGAGTGGACTTCACAGGCTGTTTCTAGAAAATCAAAACATGACTTTTATTGCTCATCTTAATATCTTAAACCTATAGTATTTTAATTAAAATCATTAGATATTTTTGCGGAAATAAAAATAAAGTACCCATGCAAAGGTTAATATGGGTTTGGGAGATTTTCTGGAACATTTTTATGCATGCTTACATGATTTGAAATTTAAATACCACGCTTGGCTTCTCCTTCTTTACTTCTCTCTCTCTCTTTCTCTCTCACACACACACAAACACAACACCTTTTTTAAAGGGTGATGTATTAGGTTTAAGATTATCAAACAATTGGGCCCCCAGACACTGGGGCGAAGCATCGCACATGGGCCATTGGTAGCTAACGTGATCTCTGAGAGGGAAGCATCAAGAGGAAGACCCGAAGGGCGACCAGCTGAAATTAAGACAGCGCAACCATAAACGGGATCCCTAACTTTTCCAAACAGAACGTATCCGATAACGCTCGGTGCACTCCCGCAAGCTCCTGAACACCCTGTAGTACTACGGAGGCAGTACTACAGACTGGTTCTGACCGGGAGGTTCCACCAACGATGTCAGTTCTGCCTTTACAAAGTGAACAGCCCCCGCTCAGTCTCAATCCGCTGAACTCTGATCCTTCAACCTTGAAACAGATGTAAAGGACGTGATGGCTACAGGAAATGATGAAAACAAAATCTGTCGACCGGGAAAACCACGAAAAATCTTTAAGTCAAGAGTTGCCGGTTCGCTTGAATAAAATAAAAAATAACAAAAAAAACTCTACCATGTAAATAGAGAAGGTATTGCATTCATTCGAAAGAATGATGTCAAAATTTCAAGGGAAATATATGTTTTGAGGCCCCCTTAATAAAACAATATTTAGGATAAAGGTCAGTGTATATGTGCGTGTGTGTCTGTGAACACGATAACACAAAAACGTACAGTCGGTTAAATACCAAACTTCTTTGGATACGACACGAGGTTCTTCAAGAAAACCCCCCACTGCAAACTATCCTTTACATAGAAAATTTTGAGTTTCTCAAAAATAGCCTTGTTGATAGCACCATATGTTGAGGATATTTTTGTGACAAATAAAATGTGTATCTTGAATTTCCTGGGAATAGCCTCGTATGTCCTCCTCATTCTCAATGAGTTTTGCACAACTGGTAAATCTTAAGACATACACAAAATCTTACTACAAAAAAGAGCTTGAGGCCATTAACATTTAGAAATTGTATGCAATAAACTTTCTCGTAGAGTTAGCCTTTTTAAGATATTCTGTGTTGAAAGTTTTATGCTTTCTACGTAAGTGTCATCTAATGGACTCTTGAACGTTTGCAATTTTTATTTATTTATTTTCCAACTTTCAAAGCGCCAATTTTACTTAATACTATGTGAACGCGATTTTTATTTGTTTTCAACCAGAAGGTTATGACCAGTATACTGGCATTTTGCTTTTAAACAAACCCTTCTATTAAGATATATTGTGAATAATATCACACAGCAATTAGAAAAATGCTGCTTTTTATTGGTATAGTACTATATAGGACCCTATGAAAAGTGTATGCATATATCAGCTTTGATAGATTTTTAGGAAATTATACTCTTATTCAAGAGCCAACATACATAAGAGCTCTTTAAATGTGTAACCTTGGTTATGTCACAGAAATTGATTTAAGCTCTGTGATTTTATGAACAAACGCAAGCATTTATCGTAACGATATTAAACGATATATTTTGTAACTTTCTTCCCAGTGGCTTCATATGAGTGCTGACTGGACATATTTCGTAAGACTATTTCATTTAAAGTTTAATTCATGTTTTAATATTTATTACAGTGGAAACTGTTTTCAGCTGTATCCTTTTATCTTTCGTTCTTTATATTGCAATTTACATAATCCTAATAAGAAACGAACTAGCCTTAAGTTTCATGTAAAGTATGTTTCTGCTAAACCAATTATAGTGATTGCTAGTTCACTTGGCCAAAATATTGATAATTTTGGTGACATTTAAAACACTTTTGCAGGAACAGCTTGCTACAGAACAGGTAGAGAAAGTCAGGTGAATGGAACACATCAGTTTCTCTCTCTCTCTCTCTCTCTCTCTCTCTCTCTCTCTCTCTCTCTCTCTCTCTCTAGTGCATATGTGCAGCACACATCGTAGATAGACACCATTGCATTTCACCCAAAAATTCGATATTTCACTGGAAATATATGTTTTGATCCTCACTGAATAAAAAAACATTTTTAGAAAAAGGTCAGTGTGTGTATGTGGACAGCATAGCTAAAAGAAGATAAGTCCGTTAAATACCAAACTTCGTATTTAAGTTCAGTATCTCCCAAGGATGTGACACGAAGATTCTCAAGCAATTCTTCTACCCCAAACTACTATTTTCGAAAATTTTAATTTTATCAAACACGCTCTAATAATTTTGATTAAAACACCGTATATTAAAGTTATCTCAAACTTCCTAAGAATAGCTTCTGAAGTCGTCTTCATTCTGAATGGCTTTTGCATAACTGGTAAACTGTAAGAGATAGACAAAACTTATACAAAAAAGTTCTTATATCTCTTCAAAACACACAATGCATGTCGTTTACCTTTATGCTGTGGAGGTAACTTTGGTTATTCCTTATTACTGGTTTCCATTTTAAGACATTTATACACGTGTTTCTTTTGTTTTTACTTCTGACCAAGCAAAGACGCGAATTTCAATGACTATCGCATAGCGACAGCTTTTAAAACATTTGACTATCACTTTAGCATAGTACATTCCTTTAGTTCCTTCTACTTATAAGGAACCAAGTAATAAGAACATTAGCTAATGCTTATCTCAATAAGCATGTGTAGAGAGAAGAAAATCTTTTGTAAACATTTTGTTTGTAAAACAGCTAGAGAAAATCATGTGAGTGTAACACATCAGATTTTTTAAAATAGCTTACAACTATTTCGTACGTTTTTCTGTCTTGTCTCTGTTTATCTCAAAGTAGTTTCTCCCATGCTTTCTCTCTCATAGTTTCAAATATGTCGTTTTAAGTACAAAGACGATAAAGCAACCGGAGCGATAAATCAGGATTTACGCGACTTTCTCTAGCTATTTTAGAATTATTCCTACAGAAGTGTATCCTTCTATATACCCCATGCTAATCAAGATAAACATTAACAGAAATAACTTTGTTGCTTATTTTCTTGTAGGTATAATAGAAATAAGGAAATACAATACCTAAACCGATAATCAAATCTGTAAAGGCCGGTCGCTAAGTAGACATTGAAATTACGTTTCTTTTGCATGCTAAGGATAGAAAAAATGAAATGACGACTTTCCATTTCAGAGCAGTATAAGTATTGGAAACTTTAAATCAACAACAAGGAATATCTCGAAAATGAGTAAGTCCAAAAAAATATTGTTAATAAATTGTGAATTTTAACGAGATCTACATTTCTCGTCAAAGCGCACGATTTATATCCTTTAAATTTTTGCTGTGTAGGTAACCCTTTCCGAGATGCTCCTTGTTATTGGTCTCAGCGTAAAGTACTTATAAAGTAAGTGTCCGTTTTACTTTTATTCTACTCCTGGCCAAGCAAAGAAGCGGTTTGCAATGGCAATTGCATAACAATAGCTTTTAAAACATTTGACTGTCGCTTTAACCTAGTGCATTCCCTTAGTTCTCTTCTACTTATAAGAAACTTAGTTTAAGAACATTCTGTTATGTTTATCTCTATTAGCATGGTATAGGAAGAAGAATAATCAAGAAGTTTGTTTGTAGAACAGCTGGAGAAAGTCATGTGATGTAACACTTCAAATTTTTATATTAGCCCTAACTAGTGAAGAAAAATTACTTTTTTTAATTGTTTCATTTATATAGCCGCCTTTAACATCTAATATCGTATCGGGTACTTTGCGTTAGAAACAAAATCGTCTGTAGGATCTTTACGTTGGGTTTAAATCGTTTTATTTTCCACAAACATACACACATTCACTTTCACTTACATACTTCCAGACTCTGTGGGGGAGAGGGAGTAATTCTGGTTAAAAAAAAAAACTCCGGTCCAGCTGGGAATCGAACCCGGGACCTCCGGTTGAGAAGTATTATACTTTTTGTACATTCCAAAACTCTTTATTTTTTCAAACTTTAATAATTTACTTATAAAATTTGGAGCGTTATTTAAAAAAAAATAATATAACAATTTTCTTTAATGCGCTCTTTAGAGGCAGCATTAATATTTTAAAAGAAATAAATTATATATTTCATTAATTTGTTTAAAAAGTTATACTGCTATTTTTCTCAAAATTAACCTCCAATTTTGAGAAGTAAATTATAAATTTTGAAAAATCTAGGGTTCAGTAAAACATGGAAAGCAATAAGCTTTCTACTCTAATAGGACTAATATAAAATTATAATATGACAGGATTTGATTGTTTGTAAATTCATTTGCTCTAAAACTGGTTTTTGTTATGTGAATATGTTTAAAAATGCATTACATGGCTCACTTTTATTAGAACAATGAATTTAAACAATAAAAATTATTATTTAAATAACCATGCAAATTAGAATTTTGACACATAACAAAAATATCATCATTATTGTATATAATCATTGATATAAATGTCAACAGTATAAACCGGCATAGGCCGATGTTTTATAAGTTTAATGAAAAGCGACAACCCCATTTCAGTATATTTACTAGCATGTTCAAGAACTCCTGCGGGACAAAATTCCAGCACACCGACGGCGCTGATGTGATCCTGGCAATTGACAACGCCTTTAACAAACAAAATAATTATTTTCTCTACACGACCATGTACATAATATATAGAGAAGGTATTATATTGCATCCAAAAATTCGATACCAAGATTTCACCGGAAATACATTTTTGGAGACTGCCTGAATAAAAAAAAAAAATAGAAAAATGTCCGCGCGCGCGCGCGCGCGTTTGTGTGGGCAGCACAGTTCAAAAATGAAAAGTGTGTTAAACACCAAGCTTGGTATTTAAGTTCAGTATCTTCCAACGATGCGACACTAAGATTTTCAAGAATTCTCCTACCCAAACTACCCTTGAGATGGAAAAAACTTAAAATGTTTTGGTTTCTCAAAAATGGCTCTAAGAATTTTGATTAAAATCTCTTATATTTAAGATATTTACATGGCAAATGAAATGTATTTTTGAATTTTCTGGGAATAACCTCAGAAGACCTCTTTATTCAGGATGAACTTGTCTGAATTTTGCATAAGAGATAGACAAAACTTACTACAAAAAAAAAATATATAGATCTTCTTGAAACAGACAACTTATGTCATTGAACTAGTTATTTTTTTAACACAAGCCGTGTGTAGGACAGGAGTTGGATAGGTAGAGTCAGACTGAAAAATTCAATGCCATAGCCGAGAGATCCGTGGTTCAAATCCCGGCTATGGCATTAAATTTTTCAGTCTGACTCTACCTATCCAACTTATGTCATACTTTTTTTTTCGTGGAGTTGACCGCTTCCGAGATATTCCTTCCTAGGTTTCAGTTTTAAAATACTTAAACTCTGTCCACGCAAAGAAACGGATTTGAATCCCATAGCAACCACATTTTAAAACATTTGACTGTCGGTTTCGCCTGGTGTGTTCCCTTATTTCCTTTTACATATATGAAGCTAAGTAATAAGACCGTTTCTGCTACTGTTTATCTCGATTAGCATTAAGTAGGTATAAGAATCAGCTACTTAAAATTTGCTACAAAAATGTAGAGAAGTCATGTGAATGGAACACATAAGATTTTTTTCCAAATACGAGCCACTTTGGTTCGTTTTACTAGGACGCAGTGCAAGAGTCGTATTTGGATGAACTATGAACATATTCCACGATGTTGCCATAGAAACATTCTGCGCATAATTCTTTTCATATGAAAAACAAATGACTGTGCTAAATATTTCCATGGAAAACCACGCTGACAGTTCGAGAGCACATTCCCTCATTATGAACACAATTGGGTTATTTTGAAAATCTGTCAAGAGTATCATATTTTCGCTGTATGGGACAATGGGGCCTGAAACGAATCGAAATCTATTCACTGCGGTACAAGTTCGCCAACTGCTGTGGGGACATTGGACGTCCACTGTTTCTAACAATGACGTCTCCAGTGGGAGTTGAACGCTTGCCATACAATTGAAAACTGACATGGGAATGCGACAAGTCCATACTCTCAGTAAAGGGTACACAAAAAGGATCTATTACATATATGAGACTTTTTCTAGCCGCTGTGGTGTATTTCTATATAGCCTCTGCAAACATTTCTCCAAATTTTATTTTCTCTGCGACGTACAGTACATAAATACTACATTCCACCTAAAAATTCAATGTTGAGATTTCTTCGGAAATATGTTTTTGGAGGTCACTAAACACCCCCTAAAACATTTTAGAAATGGGAACAAAAATCCTGAAGTCTTAATACCAAACTAGGCGGCACCGAGTGATTAGAACGTTCGCTTCTCACCAAGGCGGCCCAAATTCAAACACAGGAGACCGCATGTGGGATTTATGGTGGACAAAGTGGAGTCTCAACAGGGTTTATCCGGGTTTTCCGGTTTCCCCGCCAGTTGTTTCATAATCTTTTCCATCACCCATTTCGCCCTCATTTCATATCATCTACTTTGCTCACTCACATGTCTGGCTGAGGGCGAACCGGGTTCTTCATTACATGAATAAATGTTCATCGGTTTTTCTGACCCTAAGCACCCACGAGAAAGTTCTCTATAGGGATGGGGTAAGCCGTATATTCCGAGAATGCGGCAGCAAGATTCTCAAGAAAATCCCCCACCTAGGTACCTTTTACATAGGAATATTTGATTTTCTTATAAATTTCTCTAACGATCTTGATTAAAGTACCATAGGTTTAAATTATTTTCATAACAAACGAAATCTATATCTAGAATTTTATGAGAATCATTTCTGAAATCCTTTTCATTCTGAATGACTTTTGCATAACTCACAACATGCCATTTAGAGGGGAATGACACACTCTTCTCACCCCCCAACTTTGTGCCATACGTGAGGTCAGACTATACAACAGTGCTAAACAGTATATATAGTCCATGTATGATAGGCAAATTGGATACCACAATAAGAGTGGCTTAAACCCTGTTTCCTTTCCTGCTGCAGTATCCCTGGCATAACTAGTAAACCGTAAGAAATAAGACAACACCTTGCTACACAATCATAGCAGAATTCATGTCAAACATATACAGGATCGGAGGCGAATAAGTGCTATATATATTGCTCTTTTCCTAAGTTATGTTCACGAGGAAATTTTCACGATTTTAGGATGGTTATTATATCCTACTCAAACGTTCGGTTGTTTACGTTACAAGTCACACAGTTGACCCTCATCTGCTCTTTGCCCTGCCCGACTATAGTTGGCGTGATGTAAGAGATGAATATCGATCGCACCGTAACTTCAACCTACGCAACCATACGTTTTTCTTTTCATACATTATCTGATTAGGATTCACAATGCATTCATGGTTCATGTTAATAGTGCGGAACATAATAGCATTATGCTTTATTTAAATTTGTTATTGAACAAATACATAACTTAAACCAACATGTAAATATTTGCATTTTCGTTCTTTAAACTACACAATCACCCTCATTGCACTTACAAAGGTAAGAAATTAAAAATAAACTACAAAACTTAAATAAAAAAAATCAAATCAATAATTAGAGAATCTGTAATACAGACTTTTTGATGCACTATTGTGAGCGTTCTTCTTTGGGAACAAGTGTCCTTCGCAGCATTGGTAGATTCCCCACTTGCGGCTTAAATTACATTAATACCTCCCAATTCAACATATGTAAAGCCATTAGTATTTTAAAGGAAAATTTGCGACTGAATCGGTCCCGTTTCTTCACTGTGAGTCATGTGAATGCAGGTCGGCGGTGTGCGATTTGTACTGAACACAGGAGCTGACAGTTATGTGATACATGTAATGCCAGCAGGGACATACCGCAAGGCCGCTCAAAACACATAAGACCCCAAAATTTGTGCTTAATTTATGACAATGCTATTTGTAAGCGGACAAAATAAAATACGTATGTGCTATACGCATTGTTTTCTGCTAAATATCACTTATTTGCACTTATTCGCCTCCCACTCTGTGTATATAGGTATATATGTATATATAAATAAACAATCATTTTCGAAACACTACTTTCTATTCGTCTAAATTGTCCAATATATATACCTTCCACAACTGGGAAGTCGTTATCCGTTTCCCGCCTACCCCTTTTGGCCGTGCAAAGTATAAGGATTTTCAAAGGAATCGCACAGCAACCCTCTCTAGATTTGACTATCGCGTATGCCTATTATATTCCCCTTATATCTACACTAAAATATGCAATAAGAAAATGTCTACAAAAATATTTATCTCGATCAACATTACGCAATTACCTAATAAATGTGTACTTAATTTATGCTGTTCACGGGCACAAAGATCCTCAAAACAAGTATTTGGAGAGAAATATCGAATTCAAATTTCAGAGTGAAGTGCAATACTTCTCCATTATGTATATGTGAGGTAGAAAAAATAAAACGAACAACAAAAATACACTTTCTAATGAAAATTTAATGACATAAAAATGTTTGCTCTCCTCAAAAAGCATGTGCTGTAATATTATTTTGTCGAAAGGGCAGGGGACCTCAAACTTGTACTTAGAGCAGAATCTCGTTACTGAGATGTTGGATAGAATGCATTACTAAAACATACCAGTAGTAATGGTAGAGAAACTAAAACTGTGTTCTTCAGATATTATTTGCATTATCGATGGAAACTAATGAAACAAACTCATACTGCATAATTTTATGCCAATATCTTGATACTGCTTCTTAATGTCATCAGATTTCATTACTAATGCGGATCATAAAAATGTATCTTTTGAGAGAAGTAAGATGTTTTAGAAAAAAAAAAAAAAAAAATCAGATCACTCCGTTTTGTTATCAGAGTTTTATATTTTAAGCATATTTTCGAATGATTGTAAGCGTTCCAGGTGCGTAAATCTACTCCACTGAAGCATACTTTAGTTTAGGACATCGCAATCCTAAAAGTGTATCAACTATTCGTTTTTGATGCTCTAGGCAAACGTACGTTTGATATTTTTTCACCCTGTAGAGACATAATTTCCTGAACGAAGTTAGGAAATAACCTCGTTAGCACTCTTCCTGGCTGTAGTTTCATCAGCATATAGATGAATTTCATTCAGTCTGTGGATACCGGACATATCGATCAGCAGCTACCCCTAACGAAACATTTCAAAACTTGGAGAATTCTATAACACACAGACAGAATTTTTAGCTCCTCCTTTAGTGATGTTCAATGTCCATTCTTACTTAATATGAACCTGTAAGGCATTAAAAGGAATAATTCTTATAGGAGGTCAAAGTGATCCAATATCAATAGCAGGAGCAAGTCGTCTGTGATAGAATGTTCAAAAAAATGAAGCGAAGAAAAATACTTCTGAGACAATAAAAAGGATTATTCCTCATCGTAATCCTGTTATTACTCATAGGCAATAGACACTGATAAATGAAACGATAACTAAAAAGAGCAAATTAGCAGGGGGAAAAAAAAAACCATTTAGATACCCCTAAGGCATTTGGCAATCATAAGGACCAACCAAAACCTGAAAAGAAAGACTTTCTCTATTTGTTCTGTATTAACTATTCTTCCAAAAGATTATTCTTTTATCTACAGTATGCTAATCAAGATAAACATTAACAGAAATTGTGTTACATGCTTCCTTATAAGTAGAAGAGAAATAAAGGAATACACAGGATAAAGCGGTAGTCAAATCTTTTAAAAACTGTAGCTGTGCGACCGACATTGAAAGTTAGTGCTCTTTCCATGGTCAGGAATAAAACAAAAGAGAAATGAAACGGATTTTGGGATTTAAGTACTTTAAAATTGAAACCTCGGCTACGCAGTGGGTCATTGGTTGGACCACGCCTCCCATTTAGGCGGCCCGGGTTGGACCCCAAACGATCACATGTGGGATTTGTGGACGAAGCGGCGTCTGGGCGGGTTTTCTCTGGGTCCTCCGGTTTGCCCCGCCACTCATTCCACCAATTGCTCCATCACCACCTTTCCAATCATCAATTTCGCTTACATTTCATATCATCCACCTCCTCGTGTTCATACCTGGCTACGGGCCGCCTCAATTTTGTAGGCTACCCGACAGGTTTCTGATCCCTGGGCGTTGGCTTGAAAGTCCTAGCGGGGTGTCAGTTCTACACATACGGGGATGGTAAACCGATTACGAAACGAAACGAAAATTGAAACCAATAACAGGGAACATCTTAAGATATGGCTAGTTCTTCAAAAAAACTTAATATGGCATAAATTATTTACATTTTGAGTAACTTTTTGCGCATTGCAGTTTACAAATTTTACTAAAGTCATTCCAAATGAGAAAGACTTCAGAGACAATACCAAAGAAATTCCAGAAATGCATTTTATTTGCTTTGTAAATATCTTTAATATGCGGTATTTTAATAAAAAATTTTAGTCTTTTTTATAAAATAGAACATTTCAAAAATATTCCTTGTAAAGGGTATTAGAGTTGGGGGGGGGCGGTGGATTTTCTTAAAATCTTCGTGTCGCATCCTTAGAAGATACTGAACTTAACTACTTAGTTTGGTATTTAAGCGAATTTTTGTTTTTGAATTATACTGTCCGCACGCACACACACACACACACACACACACACACACACACACACAAACAAACGAACCTTTTCTAATTCTTTTATTCATTCATTTCCTTATTTATTCAGGGGTGCGTAAAATATTTTAAACAACTTTGGTTACAGCCTGGTTAATTTTTACAAGATTTTTATATAATTAAGCGTTAACGTACGGATATTAGGATGGCTTTTTGTACATTATAAAAGTTCTTACAATAGGGACGTAGGTTTCGATCTCCTGCCGTTTATTGTTCTGTGTTGAACAACAACACAGTTCATTTATTCAACAGTTTATTGACCTGACACAATATTGACGAAATTCTTTGAACGTATGTGGTAGTCGTTGTATTAAATTTAAAACTATTCAAAACGAAAACTAATTACTTCTCGTTTTGTATTAGCATGAGATTCGTCTAATATCTCGGGTGTCGAGATTTTCTGAAAAACCAATTGCAAGAGATGAGCACAAGAATGATAATTTACGTCGTTTATTATACTATTAACTCAGCGAACAAACTGCGAGTATATTTTGTGGTTTTTCTTGTTACATGAATATAATAATTTCTCCAATAATAATTACGTAATCCTTTGATATTCGGTGATTAATTTAGATGTGTAGATTCAGAACAACACACAATGGCTTATATACGCGACGTAATTACCGAGAGCCCAGTTTGGAACAGTGAAGTTAAATTACCTCCTGTGAACAGGATCGAGGCGAATTATGAACTAATATATCTCTATTTATTTACTGTGGTAACAAACTGTAATAATACTTATTTAAAGCCAATAATGTCCTTTCATATGACAATTTTGTTATATCTTAGCGTTGCTAAAACAAGCCATATTCGAAAAATAAAATAAATTATACGTTTTAAATTATTCCTACGATGTTTCCGAGTTAAAATATTTTGTCTTTTAATATGACATAATTATTTATCGGCATTTAAAGAGTAAAATATTTGGATATATGGAGGATAACGTGAACAAAATATATAGAGTGTACAGGTTTAGCTTATTCGTAAAATGTCTTTAACGAAAATTTAACATCGGATAAGCAGCACAGATACCATTAGTGTCAACAAATACGTAACATAATATCCGTTACAGTGCTCAAAACATTTCCGGTAAATCTCGATATAGAATTTTTGTTGGAGTAGAACACTTCTGTACCCACTAAATACATTATACGTACGTGCTAGAGAAAGTAAAAATAAGTCAATCAAGAAGAATGGTCCTGAAATGAACCTCAGGCTATCCGTTCACGAGTCTGTGCCTCAACGTGCTCCATTGAGAATATAGTGTGATTACAAATAAATAACTAAATCCATAACTTAATCGGGCATTATTTAAGTACTCAAAGCGAAGATTTTCCTCCAAGGATTCTTTTTTTCCACCTCAATCCTGGATATATCCTTCGAAATTTCACAAATTAAAAAAAAAACAGGCATTTTTAAGTCTCCTTAAATCAATAAAAACGGAGCACAACTCCAAAACGAATTGTCGATATCAGATAAATACTAGCAGCTTAGTGGGTTTCCCGGGATTTAACGTCCTTTAACGTGGTTGGTCATATCGGACGATGAATGATCTCGGGGTCCATGGAGCTTAAAGTTACTCGACATTCGTCTTCTCAGGATAAGGGAAAACCCCGAAAAAAACCTTATCCGGGTAACTCACCCTAAGCGAGATTCAAACTCACGACCTTTTGAATGTGAGGCAGACACGCTACCACCACACTACCCACGCGGGCGGGAATAACTTGAGTCACTCGGGAAATTTAACGCCATACCGGGATGTATTCATGTTTTCGGTTTTTGGCCATGGTATTCAATTTTCAGCTGATTCTACCATAAAAGCGTATACAGTTCGGCAACGCCTCTTCCACCTTAACCGATATTTAACCGCTGCTATTTACTATGGGTGCTGGACAGTTGCGCTGAATGACTTTTGCGTATAGTGTCATCCGCTTAAATCCGTATCTTTCTTAATTACCTCAGGTTACAGCCAGTCTTCAACTGATTATGTGTTCCTGTCCCCGACCTTCGGCCCATTTCGTAGAGACGAGGTACTTATGAAATAGTGAATTTTTGAGAAGACTCAAGATTCAAGCGCAAACTTTTGGACTTCTCTTGCGCTATCTACCAGGAGCAGTGTACACAGTAGGTAGGAAAGGTATTCATCCAAAAATTGTACACCCAGATTTCGCTGGAAATGGGGGGACTCCGGCGCTGTATTCCTCTCTTTTTCCCTAAATTTCCTTTTTTGATTTACCGTTTTTTTTTCCTGTTTTTGACAAATACACATTCAAAAACACAAACACCCATGCCCAAGGCGGGACACGAACCCACGATCCTCTGCACAACGAAGCACTAACGAGGCGCTTTAGTGAGCGTGGTCAGGGGGACCGGCACCTTGAGCGCCCTTAAGCTTATTCTTCCATTTACCGGAAATACATATTTTGAAGACTCCTGAATAGAAAAAAACTTTTAAAAAGGTCCGTGTGTGTGTGTGGTGTATGTGTGAACAATAATAATTCAAAGCCGAAATGTCATTAAGTGTTGTTTTTTGTTCAAATTCTTGCTGCTGGATTGAGTTTCCTTATTTATGTAATTCTTTCGATATGTATGACCATTACAAACCAATAATGCCTTACCCTTGGTAGTTTCTGTATCTCCATAATCTTCTGAAGAACTTGAGCCAACAAGAGATGATGTGCTGATGGTCAAAACTCATTAGACAGATAGTGAATCACCTCACTACAGTAAGTTGAGCGGAGAGGGGATTTTGAGAGGTAGTGACCAAGGAAGATATTGCCGTAAGTTTCCTGGAACCTTTGCAGAAATGTTGTTACTATATGCTGCTTTGGCGCAAATGTCTCTAGCGCACCTGCCATAACTGTTTAATACGATACTGATCACCTAAAAGATATAATAAACATGTCGCAAATGACTTTGGATAAAATAAATCTCACAAAATTAAGAAAAACGAAAAATTACTTGTTACTATAGTAACTGATCCGTGAAGCAAGACATAAAAATAATCTTTTTTAATGTGAATTAATTGTTTCTTGCAGTGAGTCGTGTTTAGGACAGAAGTTGGAGAGGTAGAGTGGCATAACCGGGATTTGAACTACGCTGGCTTCCATCCAGTTACTCTGACCACTGGGCTACCATTGCAACATGTCGGTATGCTATTAAATTCTCCAACTGACTCGAATTTTCCCGGTAAATCACAAGGAGGTCTCAAATTATTTTTAGATGTCATACCTCAATGGGGCCTTCAAACTATGTTAGTACCTACCTTAGTTCCAGGCTTTTATAGTTCACAAACTATTAAATCAATCAATGTGAATTAAGTGTTTCTTTCGCAACAATCGTACGTAGGACTGAAGTTGGAGAGAAAGCGCCAAACTGAAAAATCCAATCCTTGGCCGGGCTAATGGCCAGAGCAACTGGAAACCAGATCCGTGGTCAAGTCCCCGGTAAATTTTTCAGTCTGACTCTACCTCTCCATCTCATTTAAACATACAAGAAACATATAATGAAGGTTTATGCAACCAAAAACTGGGCGCTAGTTATGATGATTGTATCTGTAAGCGTTGAACCTCTCTCCGTACTGCGCCGTCAAGGAATCGGGACAATATCTGGACACGCCTAAAGCTGGAACATCGTGTCTATGATCATCACCAACAGAAAGTAGGCTAGCAGCGAATTATGCTCAAGTGATATGCAAGATGGAAATGTCCTTGACACTGAATGGCGCATTATTACAGCCGAGATTGAAATCGGCCTCCTTTCATAGCGAGAGAGGCAAGCTCTCTTAAGAAAGAACTGCCTAAAGTCGTGCAAATATTGCTGTGATTCGTAGACTTCACGGAAATGCTTTACAGCGACACGTGATACCTCGCGTTCAGAGCGATTATTTGAAGACGTCGCCTCCAGCTCCGCGATCTCTGTGGCAGAGAACTTTTAAGTTCGAAGTTCAATGCCATGCTGATTCTCGGTATCAAGAAGAAGTAACATTTTTTGAGAAAAGTATCCGCGGCCGGATGTTTTCCATACATTCTAGAGGGGAAAAAAAAAAAAAGATTAAAACTCCGCATCTCTTACATCCCATGATTTTGTCTACTACCTACATGTAGAGGAAGTTTTATGATCCACCAACAAATTGTATGTCGTGATTTCATCGAAAATAGATGTTTTGAGACTCCCTGAACAAAAAATAAAAAGCGAAGCATTTCTAGAAAAAAATCCGCGCATGTGGGTTAATGTGTGTGTGTGTGTGTGTGTGGAAAATGAAAATCCCATACATATTTAAGTTCAGCATCTTCCAAAGATGAATATTTTAAAGAAAATCCTTTCCCAGCCAAAAAGAATCCTTATAGAAAAAACTCTTCAAAAATGGTTCTTTTCTTTAAAAAGGCTCTGATAATATTGGTTAAAATACCTTAATATACATCTTAACTTTTCTGGTAATACCCGCTGAAATCCTCTTCATTTTGTACAATTTATTCATAACTGGTAAACCGTAAGCGAGACAAATGTCTTGGTTCACAAAAATGATACCTCTTAAAGCACACAATTTATGTTAAATAAAAATGCCTATAGAGTTAACCATTTTCGAGATATTTTTGTTATTGTTTTCTCAAATGCAATTTTTTTTTGTGATCGTGCACAGAGAACGGAATTTCAAACCCATATCACAGCGACAATCCTTAAAAGATCTGACTATCATTGCTGTGTTCTTTCAATTCCATTGCAAAGAAATATCTCATACTGATTGCAGCTCTACAAAGTTTTATTTTAACATGATGTAAATAGAAGAATAAGCTTTGTAAGAATAGTTTGTTGAAGAATGGGTAGAGAAACCAAGTGAATGTAAAATTGTATACATATTTTAAGAACTAAGCCATTATAGTTAACTAAACTATAATAGTTCATGTTTTCATTTTGTCTTCCGATTAAAAAATGATGTTAATCGAGAAAAACACATTTCACACTTCGTTACAAGAAAAGGAGGACACAAGATACTGAACGATAGAGATACGGATTAGAAATGGAGGATCATTTCAACATAGACATTGAACTGAAACGTTTCTGGCAACTCAACATTTTGGATGAAAATATTGATATTAAACTGTATGACCGGCTAAGCTGGAACCAAACATACGTTTACAATCTAACTTGCATGCGGAAACATGAATTTTCGTATTTCAGTTAGACCACCTTAACATTGAAAGCTTTTAGTTTGTAAGCTAAAACTATTTTAACTAAAATATTATTAATCAAAATTCAATAAAAGTTATTAAAAATTAACTGATGAGTTTGTAAGTTTTCGTTTTATTCCTCTATTCATATACTTTATTTAATTGATAAAAATTACAAATTACCAAATATTGGAAGTTCTATGGACAGCTGCAATCCAGCTCTAAATCTAAATATAGAGAGCAGAGCATTATTTTAATAATGGTCTATAAGTCATGAATTATGGTAAAGCACACTGGTTTATAAACAGTATTGAAAAACCAAGTTAACTACCATTTTCTGCATTCATTGAAATCACACGTAAAATTAAAATGGATATAGGAATCCTCCTTTTGCCTTTTCGTAGAATGAATTAGTTTATAATACATTATTATTATTATTATTATTATTATTATTATTATTATTATTATACGTGTGTGTTTGTGTGTGTGCGAGTGAGAGAAAAAGAGCAGCATAACTAAAAATCAAATTTCAATTTTAAGTTCAACATCTTCCAAGATGTGACACGAGAATTTTCAAGAAAATTCCACAACCCCAAACTCACGTTAAACGGATAGTTCTTGAAAGTTTTTATTTTCCAAAAATTGACTCTAACGATTCTGAATAAAACACCACATTATTAAAATACATTTGTTGTGGAGTTTATATTATTCTCAAATGGGATATCCTTATTTCTTTTTCTTGCTCCCGGTCAAGCAAAGAGAAATAAACTATCACGCGATCCGCTCTAAAGATTTGACTGTCACTTAAGTCTGTTGTATACCTCTATTCCCGTTACATCTACAAGGAAATATGCAATAAAAGTATTTCTACTTCTGCTAATCACGATTAACGTGAATTAGAAGAAAAATGTTTTTCCAAAGGATAGTTTATTGACGAATGGATTGATAAAGTCATATGAATGTAACAAACCATACTTATAGTACCTATTTAAATAATACAAAGATATAAATGTTACTTTGGAGAGATGAGAAAGTGGTACAACTATTTCCTTCAGCACTTCCCTTATTTGAAGTATTTTTGTATGACTTATAGAATTGTTCCGTCAGAGAGTATAGAAGGTTGGAATCCGACATTGCAGTATTTGAAAATAAGCTTTTCTTTGTTTTTACTTTTTTTATTACAATTATGAAAATCAAATTTAAAATGTTCACGTTTCTGCGTTATTTACACTTGATTCTCATTTTGGCGTTATCTGCTAAACGAATAATTTGTATTAATTTTGAGCACATGAAATAATATAAGAATTCAGCGTGATTTGGATAAAAGGTATGAAAGTAAAGACAAATAGCATATTCCAAGTTACATAACGATGTTTACCCATCCGAAGAAACAAAATCGCTTCATTTCAAACTGATGTGGTCGGTGCTTGCTAAGGGAATGTTATTCTCCAATGCATTTCCACTTTCTTTCCAATTTTCCTTGAAAATAGATTTTGAATCCGAGTTTCCCTGCTAAATTAATCAGCTGATTTACTCCAGATGCGCTAAGGGCTGTATGATCATTGAGAACTTGTATAGCTGCTTTTCATTCGTACGTCTGTTTCGGGCAACGTGTTTTTTTGTAACTGGTGAGGTTGCCACAGACCAGTGAAAAGAAACAGGTTATGTGACAAGTAAAAATTCGGACTTGCGGTTTATTTCTTTTACTTTCAAGTAACAGATTACGAAATTATATTCTGCTTCAGTATGAAGTGAGGAGTTGTGAGCGAGGTGTTTCCAGAAACCAATATTTAACCAACAAATTAAGCAGGTTCGAAATGTATCCGTCATATGCCTTCCTGTCTTCATTTGATGTCCTATTAATCGAAGTTACCCAAAGTGCTTCTTTGATAACCTATTTCTAGGTGGGTTCACTACTGCGAATACTGTTTATAAAGTTTCGATGCACCTTTACTTCTTAATAGTAGGTAAAGGAAGCCCTTCATACATTCCAACTAAAAATTTGATAGTGGAGAGTTCACCGGAAATACAAATTTGAGATTTTTGGTAAAATGTCCGCGCGCACCTGTGTGGTGTCTGTTACAGCACAAGTTAAAAACATATGTTAGATGTCTAAAACTTGATATTAAAATTCAGCGTTCTTCCAAGGACACGACATGAAGATATTTAAGAACACTCTCCTCTGCAAATTACTTGTTGAAAGGATAAAATATGTATGTTCTAAATATAATACTTTTTAATTAAAATCACATATATTTAAGATGTTTGCATTACAAATGAAACAAATGTGTAATGTAACCATTTCTGCAAACATTCTTCTCGATTAACAAGAAATAGATGGAAAAATAACATTTTATAAGAATAGATTGTAGAAGATGGGTAGAGGAAGTTGTGTGAAGGTTACATAAGATTTTTGAGAAAAGGTTCAATGCAATATTCTAAATAATAGTATTCCTGTTATAACTTAAATTCATCACAGTTTTCTGTCAGCCACATTATAAAGCACCACACATGAATCTCAAGTTGCATGAAACATCAAATAATATCTAACAAGGTTTCACTGTCACTTATTAAGTCTTTGATAGCTTATTTTTTCAGCAATTTACATATATTGTCACCGATTCTAATCAAAACTAATATATTGAATATGAATAATTTATATGCTATAAATATAGGATGTTTAAAAGAAGATGAGCTTTTTTTTTTGTACGCCCGGTGACATTGATGCGGTGACATTGATGATGCATGAATGAAGATACAGTACCGGTGGAATGCGATGCGGGGGAAACCGAAGAAACCCAGAGAAAACCCGCCCCAGCGCCGCTTTGTCCAGCACAAATCTCACATGCGGTCGCTTGGGATCGAACCCGGGCCCGTCTAGAAAAGAAGATGATGGAAAATTGAATAATTATTAATGGCTGCATATAATTACACCTGTAAGTGTTTTGCTACCCTTTCTGTTTAAGGTCAGTGAGGTAGCAGAACACGATGGTAATAACCAAGCCAGAAAACGTATACTGCACCATGAAATATGTACGAAAGGGGCTGTTGTGACTGCATACACACTTTCAGAGTAATCTTAAAGGCTGCACCACGTAGAAACTACATTATGCGAAGGATGCAGCAATAAAATTGCAAATGAAATGAGCTTGCCATTAACCACTTATAGACTAATGAAGAAGAAAATATACTACGGAAACGGTGCGCAAGTTAATGCGCTATAAAAGCACAAACCTTACGGCGGACAGCACAGTGATTCCCCTGTCGATTTTAATTCGATTTTATTAATACGGATAGTCATAAAATATTGTATTGATGAAGTTGTCATATGCTCTTTATGCTAACACTTCTGGAATCCTGGATGAAGTAGTATACACAGAAAATAATCCAGAGTCGGGAACTACATACCAGCAGGCAACTGTTTTATTTATGTTTTCTTAAGAAAACAGCTGATCGCCTACCTGGAAAGAAAGAAAAACACTATTAATGTCGAACTACATACACATACAAATATTGAGAAAGTTTGTGTCAAATGGGATGACTTTCTCTACTTTAAATCTATTACTAATGTATATAAAAATATTGTTACGAAACTTTTTTCTTATTATTGAGATAAACTTTTGTAGAAATAGCTACAGTACACCTTTTACAACATACTACTTACAAATACAAAGACAACAGCGATAGTCAAATGTTTTATGCACCTGTGAAATTTAGAAAAATCCATAGTGTGTACGATATTGAACATTTCCACAGTTATTACATAAAATAGCAATGTAATTTTGACATGCTTCAAAAGCCTAGCTTGTACGGTTATTTAAACGATAATCATAACATAAAATGCATTGTTATAATGAAATACTTAACACGATGAATTTATTAAAATATCCAATCAAAACTTCCAAGTTTTATAGCAGCTACACGAGTTTACTATAAATATTATCATATCATTTGTAAATTAACTCTTAATTATTGTAGAAAAATGAATACTTTTCACGCTCCCCAAAACTCTTGAGTTGTCAAAAATTAATAACTGAAGCATTCCTTTGAAAAAATATATGGTCAATTTCTTTAATGTACATTTGAGAGCTAGTACAAATACTTTGAATACAAACCAGTAAAAATTTCTTCGTGTGGAGTATTTCTAAGTATAAAAAATGTGCAAAAAAGTTTGCCTATTGTCTATTAATAAGCATGTCACTCACTCTCCATTTATAGCTTCAGTTAATGGGAAAGGAAACCGAGAAATTCTCTTAAACTCTAGAATTCATGTTATTTAATTGTGAGAGAAAAAAACAATTTTTCAAAATTCCAGGACAAAGTTCAGAGATATTAAGTGCTGGACTATACGCTGCCATTAAAATTCCATTAAAAATTCATGCAGTCGCGAGAAAACATCTGAACATAGACCGGACTTAAATAAAATGTTTATATTTCATGTTATTTATCACATAAATGGTTGTTATCTGTTATCTAAACTGCTAGTGATTTTGCTGGGTTTTTTTCTTTATGCATTTTCCTGATATATAATGCTATTAATATTGTTTTTTTTTTTATTTTGTTGTAAACTGAAGTAATTGTTTGTTTATGGGAAAATTTTGCATTCAAATAAAAAAAAAATCAATGTAAGTGTAATCATGAAATTCCTGCAAGTGGGCAATGCGTCCCATCATTCCGAATGAATTCCGTAAAATTTTGTACTATGGTATTTAGGTTCTATGAGAAATAGTAAAAATTAGTAAATTGTATTTTTTTTTTTTTTAATATGTACTTTGCAACTTTTTGATATTAGTGCTTCGCGGGATGTCATGGAAAGAGCATGAAACTTCAAAAGCAGCAGAGCAACCAATTTTATACTTTCTCTGCACAGTACAAAGGCAGAGAAGGTATTGCACCGCACTCAAAAATACCATAGGGTCCCCTGTTTAAAAAGTCATCTTTAGAAAAAGGTCGTACGCGCGCGCGGATATGTGTGTGTGTGCGCGCGCGCGTGTGAACACAATAACTCAGAACCGAAGACGGTAACATATCAAACTAGGTATTTAAGTTCAGTATCTTTCAAGGATGCGACACGATGCTTACTTGGAAAACATTTTGAAAATTTAGATTTTTTTCAAAAATGGGTGTAACGATTTTGATTAAAATGTCATATATTAAATATATTACATGACAAATAATATATATATATAAAATGTAGATCTACTTAAAACACGTTATTTATGTCATACATTTTTTTCAATGGAGTTGAAGATTTCCGACATATTCTTGTTACTGGTTCCAGTTTTAAAATACTTAAAGTTTTCTCAAATAGGAATTTGTCTACTCCTGGCCATGCAAAGAAACTAATTTCAATCACATAGCAACCGATTTTAAAAGATTTGACTATCGCTTTACCCTAGTGTATCCCATTTAATTCCCTTCCATTAATAAGAAAGCAAGTAACAAGATAATTTCTGCTAATGTTTATCTCGATTAGCATAAAGTAAATGAAATAATACGCTTTCCAACAATAATTGTCACAGAGATGCAGAGAAAGTTAAGTGGGTGGATAATTTCAGATTTTTAAATTAATTATTATTTCAGTCTCCCCTTATTCCCTTTGTATCAACAAATAAATGTATTTATCTTAATTTAATTGAAGTTGGTATAAGAATAAGTTTCTGTAGACTAGTTTGAGAAAGAATGAATAAAGCAAGTGATGCGAATGTGGTTTCAGTTGCCTATTATATAACAATGCCCAGAACCAAAGGCAGCTAACGGAAAGGAATAACAATAACTTTTTGTACGCTATTCTAAAACAACGTGGATTCGCGGTTTGTTTCTTTTGTTTTCACGCTCGGCTTCCGTAATCGATTACGCAAATTGAGTCAATGTAGGCGTGACGAATGATGCTCTATTTAGCAGTCTAGTTATTATTGCGTCATCGTTATGGAAGATCCCGTGTATCAGCTGATCATGAGGGTAGTTCCAGCCATTACAAGGCATCTCAGGCACTCTGCCAACTGGAGTACATGTTGTTAACATCTGATTTATTCACAGCTTGATGTGCCCGAGGAGCAACTCAAACATTTGGTGCAAGTTCAGTTAACAAGCTTTCGGCTCCTTTCTTTGCCATTCGTCGAAATTTAAATTGACTAGGCTTCAGAAACGTTTTAAGTTCTTTATAAGTATCATTAACATGTACTACTTTCTCTACACGTACTATGCACATAGTATTTTAAAGCTGATAGAGTATAAATAAGGTATTGTATTGCACCTAAAAATTCAATAACCGGAAATATATGTTTTGGAACCACCTGAATAAAAAAAAATCTGATGTGTTCCATTCACATGGCTTTTTCCATATCTTTGTAACAAATTATTGTTAATAAGCTTATCTTTTATTTATTTCATGCTAATCGAGAAAAACCAGCAGAAATAAACTAATTTCTTGCTTTATTGTAAGTAGAAGCGAAATAAGGGAGTACCATAGGTTAAAGTGAAAGCCAAAAGCTCGTTGCTATGTGACTAATGTTCCTTTGTTTGTATGGACAGGAGTTGACAAATTCCTGTATGAGAAAAGTATGTTTTTCAAAGCTGAAACCAAGAAAAAGGAATATCTCAAAAACGTTCAACTCTACGAAAAAAATGTATATAACATAAATTGTGTGTTTTAACGTCCTCTACATTTTTTGTGGGTTAAGTTTTTGTCCATCTCTTTCGGTTTAGTAGTTATGAAAAAGTCATCCAGAATAAAGTAGTCTTCAGAGGCTATTCCTAGAAAATTAAAAATATACATTTTATTTGTCAGGTAAATAACTTTAATATACGATATTTTAATCAAAATCGTTAGACCCATTTTTTAGAAAATCAAAATTTTCGAAAAAAGTTCCATGTAAAGAGTAGTTTGGGGTGGGAGGATTTTTCTCAAAATCTTCGTGTCGCATCCCTGGAAGATACTAAACTTAAATACCAAGTTTGGTATTTTACCGACTTTTCGTTTTTGAGTTATCGTGTTCACAGACACACGGACACACTGACACACGGACCTTTTTCTGAAAATACCTTTTCTGGATACAGGGGATCCTAAAACATATATTTCCAGTGAAATCTCGGTATCGAATTTTTTGGTGGAGTTCAATACCTTCTCTATACACTATGTACGTAGTACGTATAGAGAAAGTAAAAAAGTAAACAAATAGAAAAAGGTCAGTGTCTCACTCTCAATGTATGTGTGTGTGTGTGTGTGTGTGTGTGCGCGCGCGCTTGTGGTAAGCATAGCTCAAAAACGAAACGAAAAGACCGTTAAATACCAAACTTGATAATATGTGTACATATTTAACATATTGTTTAGTTAGTGCTGGATACCAGCACATTTTGCTGAATAGCAGTAGTGTGGTAAAGGAAGCAACTGGATATCACTTATGAAGTTGCTCGCTTTTCAGTAACATTTTGTTTAGAATAATTTAGTTTATTTTAATTCAATTACAACTTAACTTGTTATATTCTAAATCTTTATTAATTATAATTTTAGTTTGTAGTTTAGTTCACTATCTAAAGAAAGTTGATGTGCTTCTGCAATAAATTATTGTTTAAAAGCTTATTCTCATGTTTACTTAATGCCAATCGAGAAAAAATTGGCAGAAAGGCTCTTATTACTTGCTTCCTTGTAAGTAGAAGGAAAATAAGGGAGTGCAATATGCTAAATCGATAGTGAAACCTTCTAAAAGCTGGTTGCTATATGATTGAAGTAGGTACCTTTGTTTGTATGGACAGGAGTTGACAAATTCCCATATGAGAAATGTATAAGTATTTTAAAACAAACTATAACAAGGAATATCTCAAAAACGGTCAACTCCACGAAAAAATTGCATGTAACATAAACTGTGTGTTTTAACCAGTTCTACATTTTTTGTGTGGTAAGTTTTTGTCTATCTCTTATGGTTTACCAGTTATGCAAAATCCCGCGAAATTCATTCTGAATAAACATCTTCAAAGACCATTCCCAGAAAATTGCAGATATACATTTTATTTTTTCACATAAATACCTTAAATATAAGAAGTTTTAATCAAAATCGTTAGCAATTTTTGATAATATCAATATTTTCGAATTTTTTTTCATGTAAAGGGTAGTTGGGGGTGGGGCAATTTTCTTGAAAATCTTCATGTGACATCCTTGGAAGATACCAAACTTAAATGCCAAGTTTGGTATTTAACAGTCGTTTTGATTTTTAACGATGCTGCCCACAGACACACACGGACATTTTTCTGGATTCAGGGCGTCTCAAAATATATATTTCCGGTGAAATCTCGGTATCGAATTTTTGGGGACAATACAATATCTTCTCTATACACTATGCACATAGTACGTGTAGAGAAAGTAAAAATTAAATAATAGATCATTTTTAATATTTGCTCTTGGAAATGAATTTAAAGTATGAATATAGGTAGGTATGCCCTCGATTGTTACCCAGGTGCCGGTGTTGCAAATTTCTACAAACAATCCGAATATAGTTATTTGAACTAACAAACCTTCAGAAAGTAAAGCAAAATATGTTTGCTACAGATAAAATGTAAAATTCTTTAAAACACATTTCCGCTATATCCTTTGTTAACGGTTTGAAATTTTCAATACTTAGTAATTCTTTTAAAGTGATGGTATTCTTTTGTTTTTCGCAATTTCATGGAAAGAACAGGGAGTTTCCAAGACTAGTATAGAGGGCCGCTTTTAAATATTTTAATATAGATTCGATTTTTCGTTTATGTTTATCTCGTACGGTTTAACCGTGTGCAAAATTTTGCAATACTCATCCAGAATAAAATTCCTCAGAGGCTATTTCCAAAAAAATAAAAATATAATTTTATATATATTTAATATATGGTATTTTAGTCAAAATTGCTAGTCATTTTTGAGAAAAACAAAATTTTCAAATATTTTCCAAGTAAAGGGTAGTTTTCAGTAGGGGGGGGGGATTTTCTTGAAAATCTTCATGTTGCATCCTTGGAAGATACTAAACATAAACACCGATTTTGGTATTTAACGATATTTTCGTTTTTTAACTGTCCACACACACACATACACACACACACACACACACACACTCTCTCTCTCTCTCTCTCTCTCTCTCTCTCTCTCTCTCAAACGCGCCCGCGCGCGTGGATCTTTTTCTTAAAATGCCTTTTTTCGGACTCAGAAGTCCATAAAACATATATTTCCGATGAAACCTCGAGATCGAATTTTTGGGGGAATACAAAACCTTCTATAGCTACTATGTACGCTACATGTACATACGTGCTAGAGAAAGTAAAAAAGTTACTTGTCTGTTAACAACGGTATCAATTATTAGGGTTGTATCATCGCCGCCGATGTTCCAGGATTTCGTCCTACAGTAGTTTTACATGTCAATAAATCTGTTTTTAAACAAACTTAAGAACCATTGGTCTGAGCCGGATTAGAACCCGCAACAATGGGATGAGAAGATCAACGCCTACCATCTGAGCCATACAGACCGACACAGAATATGTTCATGGTACATCTAAATGCAAATATTAATCGTAAGATATTTCAATAATTATTACAGCTATTTTTGAGAAAATAAACCTATACTGATTTTATTGGGGAAACAGAAATTTTTTGCACATTTCTTCCTTTACTTGTTCTATTTTAGGGTAGAGAAAGTAAAATGTATAGTAATTGAGGTATGCTTATTCCTCAAGAAACAATTTGCAATGGCAAAATACAGAAGGAACACACACGTTGTTTGAAATATACAGGAAATGGCTGCAGAGTTGTTATCCAGAAATACGATTCCAAGAATTTTAGGAAGTTTCAGATGAGAGAATTACGTATACCTATCTAAATCGACGGTGATCGTGTTCAACATGGCGTAAATGTAACAAGTCTCCTAAAATAAACTTCCCAGAATCCCATCTTGAATTTTCCCTGGAACCTCGGCGCCGTACAGAGATCCAAAATTAACTTTTAAAGCCACAAAAACAAGACGTGCAATTTCTAACTCTTGCGGAAGTCTCTTTCTTGGGGCTCATTAGCAATGAATGTATTATAATTAAACTTATTTATAAACACTGACTACGGCATTTTTAGTAGGAATTGCACACAAGTTCGGAATGAAAGATTCAAACTGTATTATGATCCTTAATGTGTACAAAATCTGCATATCGAGTCTCTCGGGTCCACTTTTACCTTCTCTAACACGTAATTGTAAGTAGGGGAAGTATTGCTTTCCACTCAAAAATTGGAGACATAGATTTCACTAGAAATACAGGTTATGAGACCACATGAATTAAAAAAAAAAATAGAAAATGCTCTGTGCATATGTGGTAACCGCATGTATGGATAAAATCATAAGGTGTTTAATATGAAAATTGTTATTTAAGTTCAGCATCCTGCAAAGATACGACACGAAGATATTCAAGGAAATCCCCCACCCTAAACTACTCATTTCTTGGAACATTTCTGAGAACATAACATTTTCGAAAAGTTTGATTTTTTCAAAAATTGCGCCGAACAGCTTTCATTAAAATGACTCATATTTAACACAATTACAAGACAAATAAACAAGTAAATTTTGTATCTTGAATTTTCCGAGAGTAGCATCTGAAGTCCTCTATCGTAAGAGATAGACAAAAAACTTACTGCACTAAAAATTAGAATCTCGTTAAAATACACACTTTATGTCAAATAAATTTTACTTTCTCTACACGTATTATGCACATAGTGTATAGGGCAGGTATTGCATTCCACCCAAAAATTCGATACCGAGATTTTACCGGAAATACATGTTTTGGGTCCCTCTGAAGAAAAAAAAAATTTTTTGGAAAAAGGTCCATGTATGTGTATGTGTGTGTGTCAGTGGACAACATAGCTCAAAAACGAAAATTCTATTAAATACCAAACTTTGTGTCTTTCAAGAATGCGATACGAAGATTTTCAAAAAAAAATCCCCCCACCCCAACTATTATTTACATGGAAAATGTTTCGAAAACTTTGATTTTCTCAAAAGTGGCTCTAACGATTTTGATTAAAATATTGTATATCAAAAGTATTTGTCTGACAAATAAAATGTATATCTTATTTTTTCTGGGAATAGCCTCTGAAGACTACTTTTTTGAGTTATCCCTCTCAGATATATTCCTTGCTATTATTATTTTTAACCTTCTTTTGCTTTCGACAAATGAGATGTCCTTATTCGTTTTCCGTGCTAATGGTCAAACAAAGACAACAGAACTTCAATTTCATCATATACGACTAGCTGTTTTAAATGCTTAACTGGTGCATTCGTTTAATCCTTTATATGTTTGAGGAAATATGTAATAGAAGGATTTATACAAATGTTTATGTCAATATATCTCGAAATATATAGAAGAATAAGCCTTTTAAAGAATAGGTTGTTAAACAATGGGTAGAGAAATCCATTTGAATGTATACCCTTATACCTACAAGGAAATATGTGATGAAATTATTTCTGCAAAGGTTTATATGATTTGCATGAAGTAGAAAAATAAACTTTCATAAGAATAGTTTGTAGAAGCTATAGAAAAAATATCTGATGTGTTCCATTGACATGACTTTCTCTAGCTGCTTCACATACAAACCATTCTTACAAAAGAGCATTCTTCTATCAACGTCATTGGCAGAAATGGTCTTAATGCTTACTTCCTTGTAAGAAGAAGGGAAATAAGAGAATACATTAGGCTAAACCGACAGTCAAATCTTTTTAAAGCCCATCGCTTCGGAAACAATCGAGGTTCGGTTCGCATTGAATGGTCCAGTTTGAGAAAAGTTGGCTCTTTTAAAACTGAAACCTATAACAAGAAATATCTCTAAAACTCTACCAGACAAAGTATATGTCATAAATTGTGTGTTTTAGCGATGTTTTCGTGTACTAAATTTTTGCCTATCTCTTACGGTTTAACTGTTATGCAAACTTTTTCAGACCGCCTGGGGAGTGCGGGGGTAGCGTGTCTGACTCACATTCAGCAGATCGCGAGTTCTAATCTCTCTCAGGGCGAGTTACCCGGGTGAGGGTTTTTCTAGGGTTATCCTGCATGGAACTCCGAGGTCATTTCATCAATTTCATTCACCGTCCGATATGACCAACCAGGTTAAAGGATGTTAAGCTACTAAAAAAAAAAAAAAAAAACTTTTGCAAACTCATCCAGAATAAAGAGGTCTTCAGAGGCTATTCCCAGAAAATTCAAGATATACATTTTATTTCTCGTGTAAATATCCTTAATATACGATGTTTTAATTAAAATCATTAGAACAATTTTTTAGGAAATCAAAAATTTTAAATTTTTTTCCATGTAACGGATGATTTGGAGTTGGGTGATTTTCTCGAAAATTTCTGTGTCGCATCCTTGGAAGATACTAAATATAAATACCAAGTTTAGTATTTAACGGACTTCTCATTTTTGATATATGTCGTTTACAGGCAGTCACATATACACGGATATTTTTCTAAAAAGGCTTTATTTGGGCTCAGGGGTCCTCAAAATGCATTTCCAGTGAAATCTCGACATCGAATTTTTGGTTGGAATACAATTAAATTCTCTACCCACAATGTACATACGGACGGGCTAGAGAAAATAATTAAGAGGAAGTCACGTGAATGTGACACCAGATTTTTATAGGTAGCAAAACGAACCATGTGTTAAAATTGCTTGATGTATCCTAAGGCAATAATTAATTATGTTATAATTTTCTAATATTAATTTAGTGTTGAAAATCGCCAGTTTTCCGTGTTATCATTTTATATCTTCCCACAATAATACAGCACCGAGTGTGGTGTCTAGTATGTGGTAGTTTGGCCATGTTGTATTTATAGTATAAACATTTTTATGATTTAGGCACCTTTAGTGGACAATAGCTAAGAGGCAATGGCGCCAGCATGGTAATTTTGCATTATGGACATGTTGCAACACTGGAGAAATTACTCGTTATTGCTTCTTTAGCCTAATATATTCCCTATTCCCGTGAACGTAAAATTAAGAAAATGAGTAATAAGTAAATTTCTGCTAATGTTTATTTCGATAAGTATGAAGTAGATAAAAGAATAAGTTTTTAAGAATAGCTTATTGCAGAGAGGTAGAGAAAGTCATGTATCTATGTTTTTAGACTGAATGTTTCCTTCTTATGGCTGGAAATATGTCTCATTTTGGGAGCATGTGCTGCAGAAACAGGTTTATCTCTACCATACAGCATATGTCTTTCACCTATGTCCTGTACAGCTATGACTGTTACATTGCATATGATATAATGTATAACAAGGACATTATTGAAGCATTATGTTGAGTTGCTTTTCCTCTCCCAACAGAATATCACATTATCCATCCACTTAAATGTATAACCCCAATTCAAGGGATTTAAGTGTGAAAGACCTTACTCCAGAAAAGTCTGAATTATACAAGCACTCTCGTGAATTCTCTCATTCTATTCTTCACAGGACACAGATCGCATCCGATGACCTGACAGGTCACAGCGTTCGTTCTCTTGAAACTGATAATGATCACAACGAACTCACATGGAGCTCCATCCTGCTGGAAATAACCTGCCGTCAAATAGATATAATCACCGTTCCACGAATTTCTCATGATTATTATGGCACCCGCTGCGCGGCAGCACAAGCCTTTTTTATAACCTTGTGACGTCTGATAATATCGGGACTTCTGGTAGAGCGTTGCCAAGCATATGATCTGGAAAGTACAAATAATTTCATATCGTGCACTATCTACAACACAAACTTCAAAATAAAATTAATGTGCACATTTTCATTAATGATTAGCTTCAAAAGCTGAAGGTCTCTCAGTAATAAATTGCTTCATTATCCTGTCAATTCAAAAAATGATTCCCAAATTCTAAGATCTGTATATTGTTTGCTTTTGTAAGTAGCGTTCTCACATTTCTTATAAGCGAAAGGTAAATCATTCAGGCATTTATTTCGTTTAGTTTTACCAATTTATTTAGGAAATGTATAATAGGCCTGACCGAGAGGGATGGCTCAGGCGATTTCGTATGTGGCCTGCATCCCGGTGGTCGTGGGTACAAATTTTCCGGTCCATCATTCCATTTCCCATCCTTTCCTTGGCTCTATTTCAGGGATTAAGTACCAGACTACCGTAATAGGTTCGTTGCGGTTGGATGGTGGCTTGAGCACTGTAAAGGATGTATACTGGATGCGACGTCATCGTTCTGCTTAATCAGGACCCGCCTTCAGGGCTTCTGGATCGAGTGATCGGGGTTGTGAGCAGGTACGAGGTGGCGTAGGAGGTGTTCCATCTGTAACCGTTAGGGACACCTTTACACTTGCGCCCATTGTCATCCGGATCTGGTTGCCCTTTGGGTTTCTGCCCTTCTCTCCTTCCTTTGGATAATGCAAGAGGCAAAGGTCTCTCAGGGTCTACATGAATTGGAACGGAATCCACAGGATAAGGAAAGATTGGAAGACCGAGGATCACTTGTAGAAGAACAGTTGAGGCGAATTGAGAGATCGTGGCTGGAGATACAAGCCTTGTCAAGGAATAGAGATCGATGGCGAAGATTTGTTGCGGCCCTATGTTCCACCTAGGAATTAAAGAAAAGAATCATCATTCTAATTCAGAGCATTCATTTGAACGCGAGGCCGGCCCAGCAGTAATTTTCTTGGTACCAGAAAGCACTGTTTGCCAGCGGAGTCGGATATTCATAATATATCACATAGATATATCATACACACATATTTTCATAGAGGGTGCATATAATCCTTGTGTCACATGTCTCACTCTTTAAAAAATGCTTTAACAATAATTTATTCTTCATAGCCAGGTAAATAAAAGCATGTAAAACATTTGATGTTCCATTCACATGACTTCCTCTGCCTATGCGGCAACAAATTATTCCTACAAAAGCTTATTTTTCTATCCGCTTCATTCTAATCTAGATAAGCATTAACAGATATTGTTTTATAAATAAATGTCCTTGTAAGTAGAAGGAAAATAAAGGAATACATACGCCAAAGCGATAGTAAAATCTTATAAAATCTATCGCCATACGATGGCATTTAAATTTGGTTCTCTTTGCATGACCAAAACAAAAGAGATATAAAAAGAGTGATGGCATCCCGTTTGAGAAAGGTATAAGTATTTTAAAATTGAAACCTATAACCAGGAATTCGCCATATTTCACGTTCGCAAGTCGTGATTTCGCTATATAATGTAATTTATGGGTGATTAATTGATCCCTCGTCACCATATACAAATAGTGGCGAACTAGAAATTTCAGTAATGGTGGCCCAATATAAGTCGACATGTGATGGAAATTTAAATGAAAATATCATAACAGTGAAACATACAAACTCTGAACTCTCACCAATCATTGCACGGATACATTAGATGAGACAGACATGGGCATTTACTGGGAAATAAACCAGAAGTGGTTCTTGACCTTCCCGCATTCGACAGAAGATAACGTTACGGAAGTTCGATGTACGTATGACGTAGCCTATTAGCAATGGCAAAAGAGTTCTAAATTGAAAAGTCGCTCTGACAGATTCTAAGGCTGTATACAAAGTTTTTACCTTTATTGTTGGCAGCTACTTTCTCCAATTCGGATTTTCGTTTTGTTGAAAGGGAGTAAATAATTGAATTAATAAACATCTAAATGAGCTTAACCAACAAGGAAAATATCCAACTAGAGTAAGCATATACGATGCAAATAAAATCTTTGCGTGCCTTATAACTGTAGAAGGGACAGTTACGAGAGCATTTTTCCGCATGTGCAATACAATACCGCTAAATACAAATGAGAACAAGGACTTTAATAAACAAATCTCTGTACCAGAAAATCTCAGAAACGACTTGCCGGGAAATGATTTCTGTAAATATGTATGTCGAACCTGCTGGATTTGATGCTGCAATTAATATAGTAGTTTTTGAAGTATTTGTGCTACGGTAAACTTTGTGATCATTTATTTAAACAGTTGTCAGTTGAAAAATACACGCTAAATTTCTTTGCAGCTAAAATTTTGACTAATTTTGGTTCTATACCAGGTGAGTCAGCTGCCCCCGTTATTCGTATCTATGCAACCCACAGTTTATAGCCTAATGTGAAAACATTGACTCTTTTAACAAACTGTACTTGTAGTTCTGCTCTTCTATTCCGTTCTATAGCAACCATCGTTAGCGATTAAACACCTGAATGAGAACAAAAGAGCTGCGTAAGGCTTAAAAAAGAAGGCTTTTCATTGATATAATGCTGGTAAGATGGTAGAGGAATGTTTTCTCGAAGCGAGTGGGTTCTGGCCGAGCGGGTTAGCTGCCGGAATGTGGTAAGCCAAAGACTAGGTTCGGAGGTTCGAGATTAATACCTACATCAATTTTTACTTTCTCTACAAGTATCATGTACGTAGTATATAGAGAAGGTATTGTATTGCACCCAGAAATTCGATACAGGGATTTCACCGGAAATACATGTTTTGGCTCCCCCCGAATCCAAAAAAAGCATTTTCGAAAAAAGGTCCGTATGTATGTATGTGTGTGTGGACAGCATAGCTCAAAAACGAAAACATCGTTAAATACCAAGTTTGGTGTCTTCCAAGGATGCGACACGAAGATTTTCAAGAAAATCCCGCCATCCCCAGTACTTGTTACATGGAAAAATTGTCGAACGTTTTGACTGTCTCAAAAATGGCTCTAACAATCAAAATATTGTATATTAAATATATTTACACGAAAAATCAAATGTATATCTTGAATTATCTGGGAATAGCCTCTGAAGACTTCTTTATTCGGGTTGATTTTTATTGAATTTTGCATAAATGATAAACCGTAAGAGATAGAAGAAATTTACTTAATAGAAAATGTAGAGCTCGTTAAAACACGCAATTTATGTTACGTACGTACATTTTTTCGTGGAGTTGATCTTTTTTTTTTTTTTTTTTTTTTTAATAGATATTCCTTGTTATTGGTTTCAGCTTTAAAAACTTATCCTCGTCTCATTCGGGAATATGTCAACTCCTATCCATACAAACGAACTTCAATCACACAGAAACTAGCTTTTGCCTATCACTTTAGCTTATGGTACTCCTTATTTCCCTTCTACTTACTTGGAAGCAAGTAATAAGAACTATTTATTCTAGTTTTTTCTCGATTAGCATGAAGAAAATAGAAGAATAGGCTTTTTATTAATAATTTGTTGTAGAGAAGTAGAGGAATTCATGTGAATGGAACACATAATTTTTTCTACCCTTTCTCTTTGTGTTTATTTTCCGTATGTTAGTATACCAATTTATTTAATGTTGTTTCTGGCTCTTCTGTGAGCCAAAACACAAGAATTACAATCAGATAATTGTGTATCATTTTTACCCTTATAAGTTGTGCCGAATCTAATGTTTGTAAACGGTGTTACGTAGTTAGCTTTCATTCCTTTGGGCGCATGTCGACGCTATTAAATCTAACAGTGTTTGTTTCATGTTTAAACTTTGTTTCATCCTTCTATTAACAAAGGGGTTGTAAATGTGCTAGGTTCACGTTTAAACAGAATGATAAATTGTCAAAGAGCGTGGATTTCATCAAGGAAGTAAATGTTCAAAATGACGGCCCCTTTCATTAATGCACATTTGGGTACGTAGCCGGAGAGACCTTCTTGCATGCTGTAACATGCGTGGTGTAATCTGTCTGTAGTCTTCACTAATGAGTGCCTATAGATGATTTGGGCTTTGTGATTCTTGAGCGTACCCGTTCCTTTAAATGACCACACAGAATGAAATCGAGTGGGGTGAAATCAGGTGATCTAGGGGGCCATACGATGTGCCCCCCCCCCTCGGCCAATCCATTTTTGCGGATATGTTATATGTAAATGATTCCTTACAATCAGTGACCGGTGTGATCTAGCTCATCCTGCTGGAACCACATTCCGGTCCTTTTCACTAATAGCACTTTTTGCAGAAATGTAAGGTACCATGGTCCTGTAAGGTTGCCTTCAAAAAAGTGCGATCCATTTAGCTGGTCGCCTAATATACCGCTCCAGACATTGATGCTCCACTGTACCTGGAACGCAGCTTCTCTCTTCCAGTGAGGATTACCTATATTCCAGTAGCGCATATTATGGGGGTTAACAGTTCCGTTACTGTCGAATGTGGTTTCATCACTGAAGAGAACACTTCCCAAAAACTGCATTCATTTGCGCTAGATGCTGTAGCCACTTGAACGTCGCGCCTGAGGAATGCCTGGTGTAATTGTAGATGGTACGGATGATATTTATTGCGGTGCTATATGCGCATCACTGAGGACTGACTTGTGCTATAGCCCTTGAACTAGTATATGGCTTCTTCATTGCCTCCAGATATTACTGGAGAATTGTGAGCAGGTGATGCTCTGCCAATTTATCGTGTTTCACTAAGGCGTCTTTCAACCCTTCGTAAAGTGGCTGCAGTAGTTGCCCTCCTTCCTGGAAACCGTTCTTCATATAAGTGCTTTGCTGCAAATGCATTTCACCTCGTTTCTCCATAGATTAACAGCATGTCAACATACTCGTCGTTTGTATACATTATGACAGCAGCCGTGTCTCATAGAAATGTCTCAAATACTCAGTAGACAATGCAGAGTTTACTCACGCCAAGTATTGACGCATGCAAATACCTAAAGACACTTTGCATAAGTGAAGTGGTTTAAACTTGGTTGAATGGGTCAAGCACACCTACACAATAAAATACCTACTAAGAAGTACCTATAAATTATCCACCTGCCATTGGAAAACATGGAAATTATTCTATTTTGAACACACGTATAATATTATCAAAATGTTATTTGTATCATAATATTAAATTATATCCCAAAGAATAAACAAGTAATAAGAATTTTTGAACTTAACATGAAGGATTTGAACTCGAAATGAAGTGGGTTGCACAGTGATAAAGCCACCATGATACCATTCGGCCAATGCTACCTTGGGAACCGAGAGTTCTATACGAATAAATAATCGCAGAACTCAGACCCCACCTCGAATCTTTACACGTTTTTACAGCTTTATTGCAGCGTTTAGTGCTGCTTTTGGTAGTTTTAATTTAAATAAACTGCATCAACCATTACAGCTACTGTATGAGCCATAGTCTGTGACATGAGTGAAATTATCCACCTAATACTTAACATTTTTTCAAGGCTGTAAACGAACACTTACTGGTTGAGGGTATAAATCCATTGGTCGCACTGCTAGGTCTGCCATTTTGTTTTCAAATGGTTTTGTCAACCAATTCATGTTATAGATTTTCCTTCAGGGCGTTTTCAAAGGTGTGTGTGAACGTATGCTACAGAAGAAAAGTTTGTAAAAATCGGCTAAATGTGCTACTACAGCTACCAATGTCAAGGTACGATGTTTTTGGCATCGACATCGTATATAGCGATTGCATTCTGTTCCGTAAAACGCTTATGCACTGAGTTATCTATCCCTCCGCTATAAAGCGTCATGCAAATCAGTCATTAGAAGGCACTCAAGAAAGGCATAAGTCACATATTTCGCTTAGCAGTTGCATAAATTCCAAAATAAATAGTGACTAACCTGCTATATTTGTGTGAGCAACTATTTTAAGAAGTGAATTATGCCAAGTCGAAACACAAATCTCGCTTGACTGACGAATAACTGTTGGCGCAGCTGAAAATAGCTCGGTCGGAGGTAACTTACAGTTTAACTGAAAATGTAAAATATATACCTAATTAAGAGTATACAATGTAATTTGTTTTATTTTACTCTATTTTAAACTATAATCCTGCGCCGTGGGCTAGTGCATGGTGCTCTGGTTTCCGTGCACAGAAAGCGCCTGGGTTCGATCGCACTCATAGGGGTGCGGGTATTAAGTTCCAGGTGCCCAGCCAGCATCATGAGGAAAGCGAGGAGCTGCTATAGGCAGCAATCCCGGTCATAATTGCCAACTTTCCGGTTGGAGAATGCGTGATACTGGCCACTGTACAACTACCATCCTCTTGTATCGCGCATCCAGGCTGCCCTCCACATTTTGTACGTTTCTGGCGTTATTGTGAATGCGCACGTTGGTTCGCAGGGGAATGAACTTGTGGTTTGGCGGCAAAGACGGCAGCCACGAAACCCAGCCCTGCAATTCATTGCCACATCCGCAGACTTAAGACTTGTTCTGATAAGAGTAGTGCTTTCGGGCTGGCTCGACGAATGGTAACTCTTCGCGGAAACAAGTGAAGGACTGGATAACTTCCTACCGTTTATCCCGTCGAGAGGAGGCGATATTGGCTCGCGTGCGGATCGACCACTGTTATTTTACGCATTGTTATCTTTACAAGTGGATGCTGTTCCTATCTTCCCGCTAGGGTACAGCATTGTCGGTACGGCTGCTCAGCTCTTCGTTCATCTTTCTAATTGCCAGCCTCCCTCGTGGTGGTCCTTGCCGATGACCACAGAGCGGTCGATACAGTTTTTACTTTATCGAATTTGACATGTCCATTAAGGGTTTAGTTTTTAGTTTCTTTTTTAGCGACGGTTTTTAATGGAGTGGAAGTTCATAGGTTTTAAAGATTTTAACAATTTTTATCACGTTACTTTTAATTCGACGACCGAGTTTTAGTCTTTTTGGCTTCTCTTTGAAATTTTTAGATTCACCTGTGGCTTTAGCCACCATTCGTTTTATTTCCTTGATTTTAATTGATTTTCTTCTTTAAACTTTAATTTCTCTTTTATATTGTTATTTTATCTTTAGTGTTTGATTCAATTTTGTTTTATAAGGGCGCTAATGACTTTAGCAGTTGAGCGCTTTTAAACACCAACCAACCTAAAACACACTGGCAACATCACCTCCCCGCATCGGTTGGATGCTCGTCCACCTCTGCCGTGTATAGCTGTTGGAAGTTGCAGGCTCATAAGGGCTGTAGGGGCACGGGACTCTTACATATTATATTATTATTAGTGGTAGTAGTATTAATGGTAGTATAGTAGCATTAGTAGTGGTAGCGGTAGTAATAGTAGCAGCAGTCTAAAGTGTATACAGAAGGAATCAATACTACTTATCAATCACCATTCACTCATTAGGCTTGTTTTTCCAGCTACCGGTTCGTTTCGAACTATAATGTATTAGTTGATTTTGTGGGTTGCGCATTACGTGTTTCGGGGTTTGCCCATACCTGATGTAAGGGGGTTGAAAATAAGGATCTGGGCAGTTGTGGAAAGCCGAAAGCTCTGAGACCGAAAGTTTTATGGTTTTTGTCCAGATTGATCAAATGGTATAAATTATAAGAGCTTGTTTGGATAGCATGGGTAGCCTGTAATTCTTCCTCAGTGCTGTAGCATTAAGTGCACAAATTTGTGTCGCTGCCGTCCAGTCGGTGCAGTTTTATATATACGCCCAAGGGTTGCTTTAAAGAAATTCAAGGTTTTTTTATCATTGAAAATAAGCACTGGGTAGCTGTAGGAAATTATAACATATCTTTTGGTTTTTTGTCACGTTTAGATATAGTATCTAAAACCATAGATCGTTAAACGGTAGAGAATCCGTGTAATTTTGGTATTGTAAGGTAGCATGCGTCCAACAGGTTAAGGACACAAAGTTTTATCAATATATATTATATCAATATAATTCTATCTTTCTATAAAAAAAAAAAAGGAACTTTTTTTGCTTGGCATCACTGCGGAAAGACTGGCGAGCCAGCTCTCTTTTCTTCCCCCTGGCCAACACTAAGATGCGCACATAGCGTAAGTTTTGGGTGGAAAACAATATATTTACGGTATACCATTCGTAAAGGAGAGAAATGTAAAAACGTACTATTCAATTGCAGCTTAAGAAGATTGGTACGGGAATATAAGATGGTCTCAGATGGTGCAGGTTTTTATGCTGGTTGGTACTTTTGTAGCCTCGGATTGGCTGGGATGCTGGGCGTCTCTGGTGCTCCGCCCCTCCTCATTCTGGACCCTCGGTGAAGTACCTGTGCCGTAAGCGTGTTTGGCAGATTTGAATTTACCGCCAAGTTTATGTTGGCCTCTTTCAGTTGACGGAACTGGAGTTATGATTAAACGCCAAACGATTGTTGCGGCAGTTTTAACTGTTATTCCCTGTTCTTTAGTTCGTTATTGTTATAGCCCGTGAAGTTCTTATTTACTCCAAGGAAATGCCAGCTGCATCGTCGGTAAGTAAAGGACTCTCAACCACCATACTTTAGCAATGACTTTTTTTTTTTTAAATAATCGGCTTATTCTTCGCTTATGTAGGACTGATACCCCTAGAACTTACAAGCGGGTGCCTAGGGGTCAGAGGCTTGTCGGGGAGCTAACGACACCTAACCTAACCGCAGAATGGAGAACTTGAAAAAAGTGATCGGCCCGTATCACGCATCAGCGTGAGAAAGTGTATGATATGAAATGCAAGCGAAATGTATGATAGGAAAGAAGTGATGATGGAGCAATTGGTGAAATGAGTAGCGGAGGAAACCGGAGAGTCCGGAGGAAAACCCTCAGATGCCGTTTCGTCCACCACAAATGAGGGCACTTGGGATCGAACCAGTGCTGTCGGTGGGAGGCCACGGAGCCGCCTTCAATGTTAAAACGTTTATTCTTGGAAAATATTTTAACCTCATAGCGTACAAAGACACCTAATTTTAACTTCTCTTCTTTACGCACTTTATGATTAGTATTTGCTTTAGGTATCATACATACTTGTATGAATTATTGATGGAATTATCCCAATAAAGTGATCTTATATAGAATTATCACATTAACCTTGATATTCAAGATTAGCTCTTAGCATATCTTTGCTATGTTTTCTCTTCACTGACTAAATACCGGAACTCTACAACATTTTCTCTCCTCTCATAAGGATGAAGATCATTATTTTTAACCATTGGATTCTGCACGTCACCATTTTTAATAACAAAAATTCTCAATGGAAGTGTACAGTCTCAACTTAAATGGTACAACTTAAATTTCTAACGCGAATATTAAATTTTTGGAGATGAAACTACATTTTTATTTGGATTGTGTAATAAATGATTATGGATCATATATAATTTCATTTATAGTTCTTTTGGCAGGATAACAAAACGTGCTCAAATTTCGTTTATTTAATAATCCGGTTTAGTAGAACTTTTCCTAATTGGTTACTCATTTTTACTTTCTCTACACGTATTATGTACATAGTGTATAGAGAAGGTATTATATTCCACCCAAAAATTCGATACAGAGATTTCAAAGTAAATATATGTTTTGTGTCCCCTGAGTAAAAACCATTTTTAGAAAAAGGTCCGTGTGAGTGTCTGTGGAGATAGCTCAAAAACTAAAAGACCGTTAAATACCAAACTTGTTATTTAAGTTTATTATTTTCCTAGGATGCGACATGAAAATCCCTCCATTACCAAACTACCCTTTACAAGGACAAGTCTTTGAAATTTTTTTCACAAAAATAGATCTAACGTTTTTGATGAAAACTGTAGATCTCGTTCAAACACACAATTTATGTCATATACAGTTTTGTTGTAGATCTGACCGCTTCCAACATATTTCTTTGTTAGTGGTTTCAAGTTTTAACTACGTATCTTTTCTCAAACGGGATTAGCTTTCCTTATATCTCACTTTTGTCTACTGCTGGTCTTGCAAAGCGAACCGAACTTCAATTGTTCACATAGCGACCAGCTGTTAAAAGATATGACTATCGCCTTAGCCATATTTCCCTTTTTCTTACAAGGAATTAAGTTGTAGGGCCATTTCTGCAAATATTTTTCTCGATTAACATGATGTAGATGAAAGGATCTCTTTTGTAAGATTAGTTTGTTTGCATAATGAGTAGAGAAATGCATTTGAAAGGAATATATCAGCATTTTATTTTTTTTTTAGTTATTTCATGAATTAACCCACTGTACGTTTTTTCTTTAATTTGTTTTATTCTCGTATACATTCCATTCAACATTTTGATATCGAGGTTTACCGAAGTCCCTTGAAGAAACAAAAATAATAATAATAAAAATAATAATCTGTGTATGTTCCAACAAAGTATCACATAAAAACAATTGTAATGCTTTACAATTGTATTTTCCCGAATATAGCCCTAATGATTTTGATTAAACTACTGTGCTTTTGGGGGAGGGGTAGTGTTTAACCCCCGCTGTTACTACTTGTGGCACCGCAGGTATGACACTGGTGATACAGGGAATGAAGATGGAGCACCGGTGGAATGCGATGGCGGGGGAAACCGGAGATCCCGGAGAAAACCTGACCCTGAGCCGCTTTGTCCACCACAAATCTCACATGCGGTCGCTTGGGATGGAACCTGGGCCGTCTAGGTGAGAGGCGAGTGGTCTAACCACTCGGCCACGGCGCAGCCCCAAAATACTGTATGGTTAAGATATCTGCATGACCAACAATATATGTTAGATTTTTCTGCGAATTATAGGGGAGGTCCTATTTTTTTGGAATGAATTTTGCATATGTAAGAATGTATTTAATTCACTGCAAGTGGGTGTTACTCGGTAGCAGAGTTTAATATATGTAGAAAATAATATTACAAACAATAATGCAATGAACAATAAGTATATGAACAAAACAGCCCAGCATTACGTTAATAAACAGTTAATAGAATAATATGAACAAGCGTTTTGAAACCTTACAGCTATCAGTTTATAGCTCTCTACCATTAGATACAGGGCGGCGCCGTGGTTGGGTGATTAGACCGCTCGTCTCCCATCTAGGCGGCCCGCATGTGGGATTCGTGGTGGACGAAACGGCGTCTGGGCGGGATTTCTCCGGGTCCTCCGGTTTGCCAAGCCAGTCATTCCACCAATTACTCCACCATCACCTTTCTAATCATCAATTTCGCTTGCATTTCATATCATCCACATCCACTATGGGTCGACCTCTCGTAACAGGTTCTCCATTCCGTGATTTCGTGCCGTAGTCTTCCCGACAGACTTCTGACCCCTAGGCATTGGCTTGTAAATCCTAGGGGGTGTCAGTCCTACAATTACAGGGAGGGTAAGCCGATTACGAAACGAAACCATTAAATACAATACACACAATTTTGAAGTTATTATTATTATTTTACTATTTCTGTTCATTAATTATCTGCAATAAGTTTACTATATAAATATATCAGAAATATACACTTAAACATAATTTACAATATATCATCCAACATTTATTGTATTGATAATTTTCATAAATTTCTTCAAGGGCAGAGGATAGCCCTGAAAAGCTGCTACAGGCATTAATTCCATTCTTTAATGGTTTTATTAACAAAAGGGAAATTTTCTACGTCAGTTCTGTGCCTTCTACCATTAATTTTGAACAAATTATCCTTTCGTGCGAAATATGATGGGTTTTCTAATGAGACAAAACGTTACTACCTGAAAAGTAGAAGAGTTCATTAAAACAATAATTTATCAAAGTATTTTGTGACATTAACCATTTACAAATTTAAGTTATTGTTTTGAGTTTTCAAACGCTTTATAGTTTTACGTGATACATCATATTCGGCAACGTAATAATGACCATCCAAAGAGTATGGAATTCCAAAGATAGTATATAGAGACCAGGTTTTTAAATAGTTGACCATCAGTAGCACTCTTGCACCTAGAACTGAAAGTGTAATGACATTCTTATTGAAATGTGTTCCTTAGTCTAAAAGTAGGCTACTCGATAAGCAACAGTGTGGCGGGAATTAAGGTCGCCAAAGACAACAGTTGTGTGATAATCATGACGGTACTTAACTTGTAAGTGAATTTGTCTAGTTAAACGTCAATTACATCGTGACATATTCCAATAATTGCCTATTACGAGGGGGATTAATGTGGCAGACGTTGCCATGACGACGCGCTTCTGGTTGGACGCTTCGCTGGCTAATGGGAAAGTTCCACACCCGCGCGCACTCCGATAGTTATTAAACTTGTGACGGGTTCTAAAAAATTCTATCGAAGCAAGGGAGTGATTGATGCTGGAATAGAAGTTTTTAAACTATATCTGAGTGCACTCGTTAACTCAAATTGTGCTTACCCACCTACCATATCTCTGGTTAAATTGAACATTATTTAAAACCTCTTTTTGAGTACATAAACCTGTATTCGTTATCTTTAACAGCATTCTGAGGTTTCTAATCTTGTTATTATACAATGTAAATACCTACTTTGGAGCCACTCGGAGAATAGAACAGGTACCTATGGGGTTTCTCCCAGTATTCCCACGGTCTGATGTATGGTTTATTTTCGTGTTATAACAACCATCCTAGAGTAGGCGGTTCCAACTCTACTCGCCTGAGTACTCGTTGCGTATACTTAAACACTAACCTCAGAGTCCGGCTAAAGGAGAAGGTGACAACGATACGTCACTGGGCGAAGGCCATAGCATAATGCTTGCTCTTGCATTCCAATGTTGGAAAGATAAAAATAAAGGATCCTACTTTTTATTTACATTTTATTTTTTCTTTTAAAGAAATGTTCAATGTATTGATGATTTAAACTTTACTGAGATAGACTGTTTAAATTGGGTACAGTAGGTACAACTTCAGCTCGGAATAGACTTGATTCAGCCGTGTCATTAATAATGGGGACATATTGCATACAGGCACACCACTTCGTTGGTCTTCGGTGCGCAGCCAAGCTGGAACAGCCTGCGTAGATAATAATAAGATGCGATGACTTAAGTTACGCTTACCTTGCTTTATAAATAGTTATAAATCTGTTGAACATTTAATCGACACATATGCAGCTGAAATATTGTAGATATAACGCACGCGCGATACTGCGTTCTAATTCGTCGAGCGTATGCGAATTTACAATATACAGTTTATCTTTAAAACATTCAAGTTTCATCACGCTATGCCAGCGCATTGGGACACCTTCCCAACAGATAGTTAATTACCTAGATTTGGATCTGGAGAGCCAGCCAATTATTTTGTCATCAAAAACTGATTGAAATGCGAGGCAGTGATTTTCTTGGACTTCATTTCACCGCAGACACTGACGCCTAATTCCCCATACTTGAAACAGTTGGCTCTTTCCATGTTTTTGTGGGAGTGAAGCAAACACGGAATCAGTCTGATTAAAATGACCTATACATTGTCAATATATTAGGGACGTTGACACTAGGGGATTTCTGCATAAATTAAAACTGAGTCCGCATGTGACTCCATCGAGCAAAAATGAACACAATAAATACACGTTCTCGACACTGCACAAGATAACTGCACTCGACTTCACACAATGTTATTTCCCAAAACAGTATTTTACTAAACTGCAAATGTCGTTATTTTCCGTGTGAACTTAGCTACTGCATAATGACAAACACGTTACATAGCTTCTTTTCTATCGTCAATATGGCCGCTAGTCGCGTTATTCAAAATAAATCTGATAAGTAATACGATACAAGATCTTAGAACCTTTGGTCTCTTAAGCTCCAACAAAGGGCTCTTATACCGCATTTAATTGCATGCCACTTACTTCTTACCACAAGCAGGACTCATGCATTTTTCTCTTTATCTAAAAGTAAGTATGGAACCTAAATAATTCGTTGTTTCTTTTTCTATCACGCACTATCCACAAAGTAGACAGAAAAGCTTTTGTATTCCATGCAGAAATTCGAGGTTATTTATTTACTTCATCGAAAATAAATTTGAAATCCCCTGAATAAAAAAAAATTAGAAAAAGCAAAATTCAAAAACGAAAAATCCGTTAAATAGCAAACTTGGTATTAAAGTTCGGCATCTATAAAGAATGCAACACGAAGATTTTCAAGAAAATCCCCCAACTCAAGACTACCCTTTACATGGAAACATTTTCGAAAATGTCGATTTGGATTAAAATAGCATATGTTGAAGGTATTTTCATCACAAATAAAATGAGCGTCTTGAATTTTCTGAGGAAGCACTATTCATTTTGGATGATTTTTGCAAAACTGGTAAACCGTAAGAGATAGACAAAAACTTACTTGACAAATGTAGGTCTTGTTAAAACACTCAATTTATGCTATATGCATTTTTTTTTTAGTTAACTATTTCTGATATATCCCTTTTTATCCGTTTTAAAATGTTTCTCAAATGAGAAGCTGTTATTCTCTTTTTTCATCCTGGTCATACAAACATAAGGGAATTTCAATTGCATCACGTAGCCACTAGCTTTAAAAACATTTGACTATCCCTTTAACCTAGCGTAACCCTTTATTTCCCTTCTACTTATAAGGAACTAGCATGAATAATAAACTTTTGTAAGAATAGTTTTTAACAGAATGGGTAGAGAAAGTAATGTTAGCGGAACATATTTATTTGTTTTCTCTACATGTGCTATGTATGTACATAGTGTATAGAAAAGCTATTGTATTGCATCCAAAAATTCGATATCAAGATTTCACCTGAAATATATGTTTTGGGACCTCCTGAACCCAAAAAAGCGTTTTTAGAAAAACGGTCCGTGTGTGTGTGTGTGTTGGTGGGTGGGTGGCTGGCAGCATAGCTCAAAAACGAAAAGTACCAAACTTGACATTTAAGTTCAGTATCTCTCAAGGATACGACACGAAGATTTTCAAGAAAATCCCCCATCCCCAACTACACTTCACATAGATAAAAATTCTAAAATTTTGATTTTCTTAAAATTAGCTCTACTTAATATGTCCTTATATTTAAGATATTTACATGACAAAATGTATATCTTGAATTTTCTGGGAATAGCCGCTAAAGACCTCTTTATTCAGGATTTAGCATAACTATTAAACCGTAAGATCTAGACAAAAACTTACTACACAAAAAATATACAGCTCTTAAAACACACAATTTGTGTCACATACAACTTTTTTGTGGGGTTGATCGCTTTGAGATATTCCTTGATATTGGTTTCAGTTTTTAAATACTTACAAGATTTCGCATATAAGAATTTATCAACTCCTGGCAATGCAAAGAAACGGATTTCAACCACATGGCAACCAGCTTTTAAAAGATTTGACTATCCTTTTAGCCTAATGTATTCCCTTATTTCCGTTCTTACGAGAAAGCAACTATTAAGCGCATTTCCACCAATGTTTATCTCGATTAGCATGAAGCAGATAGAAGCATAAACTTTTTAACAATAATTTATTATTTCTGCATGTATAGGTAAAACTATAAATATGTTTAAATTTTCTGAAAGAGTGCAACAAGAAATAACTTCCAATACTATTGGAACGGCACGAAGAATTATGATTTGATGCAAAAAGAACCCAGAATCACGCAAGAAACAGTAGATCAAAAATGTGATGTGTTCCATTCACACGGCTTTTTCTACATATCTTCAACAAATTATTCTTAAAAAGCTTATTCTTCCATCTATATCATGCTAATCGAGATAAACATTAGTAAAAAATTTTCCTTATTACTTGGTCCCTTGTAAGTAGAAGGAATGTGTTCCATTCATATGATGTCCTCAATCTGTTTGGCAAACAAACCTTTTATTCAAAAGATTAATCTGTTATTTATCTCTTGCTAATCAAGATAAACATAAGCAGAAAAAGTCTTATTAATAGCTGCTTGTAAGTAGAAGGGAAATGAGAAAATGCACATGCATAGAAACGTCCTTTAAAAGCCAGTCGCAACAATTGAAATTCGAATATATTTGCTTTCCCGGAGTAAACAAACGAGAAACAATAGAAAATATATCTTCCCGTTTGAGAAAAGTTTGTGGCTAAAATTGAAACTAATAATCCAGAATATCGAAAACGGTTAACTCTACAAAAAAAAAAAAAAAAAGAAGATGTATATAGCATAAACTGTGTGTTTTAATTATATACATTTTTTGTGCAGTAAGTTTTTGTATATTTCTTACGGTTTGCCAATTATACAGAAGTCATCCAGAATGAAGAGGTCTTCAGAGGCTATTCCCAGAAAATTCAAGCTATACATTTCGTTTGTCATAAAAATATCTTAAAACGTACGGTATTGTAATCAAAATCGTTAGTCATTTTTGAGAAAATCAAAAATTTAAAACAATGTTCCACGCAAAGGATAGTTGGAGTGGGGGATTTTCTTGAAAATCTTCGTGTCGCAATCTGAAAGATATCAAAGTTTAGTATTTAACCGTCTTTTCGTTTTTGAGGTATGCTGTCCAAAGACACACAGACATACACACAGACATTTTTCTAAACATTCTTTTTTATTCAGAGGGTCTCAAAACATGTATTCCCGGTGAAATATCGATATGAAATTCTTGGGTGCAATACAATACCTTCTCTATACACCAGTACATAGTACGTGTAGAAAAAGAAACATGCTTGTTTTATTCAGGGGTTCTCAAATTATGTATTTCCGGTAAAATTCAGTATCTAATTATTGGGTTAAATTTAATACCTTTTCTGCATTCTATGTGCGTTGTAATACGTGCTAGAGAAAGCAGAAAAGAAAAAAAAATTGAAATGTTGCGTAATACGAGAGCGAAACTAGAGGGGCGTGGGGGCAGTGACAGGGCAAGGCTAATATGCTCATTTAAACACCACTTTATGCTTTGTATTAAGTCGCTGAATAAACCATAATATTGCATTTTATATTTGAATTAAAACAGTAGCTTTAAGACAAAATATATGTCCATTATGACGTTTTTTTTTTTTTTCACAATTGCCCTATAATGACAATGCGATCAGGATGCAATGCTAGTGTATGTGGCTTTATTTCCTTAGCGGAAAGCTGGGGGTGACGTAAACGTCACTATTGTTCTGTCATGCAGTAATATATTTTAACAGTTGAGTCTCAATGCCGTAATGGAGGTAAGTAGGCCTGCAGACCAACTTAAGCCTTCACTTCCTTTGTTTCCCATTAGATTATGTAACATCACTGCTAAAAATAATTGCATCAACTTGCTCTTACAGTGTCTCAGATTAGGGGTTATGGTTAAGAACTGAGGGATTTTATGGCACCGCGTCCAATGCCAGACCTTTCGGGAGGAAGGGATAAGCCAAGAGAGCAGGAAGAACGGTGAGGTCAAATCACGGGGTTTCCAGATTAATCAAACCCCAGAAGACCCTTGGATACGCCCCTACAGGGCTAACGGACATACACATTCGGGCAGAAAATTCTGCACCTAGGAAGAAATAATTCTCTCTTTAATACACATCCACCATAGGCGTCACACCACCGACGATCGCACCGCATTCCTGAAAGATGAAAGAAAAGGAAATAAGGGACAGGAAAAACATAGTAGTACTCGTATATAATTAACTCTAGAATTCGCTTACTGGTCAGAGAAAATATACTATTATATTAGCTATATGAAACACTTTCTTGTGAATATTTAGAGTTCTGCATAGCGAGAGATAAAAATAATGTTTCTAATGAATACTTATAGGCCATGAAGATAAATTTAAGAATAAAATGTTTAATGGTGTTAACCGACAGAGATGAAATATATCAGTTTTATACTCGAGCTAAACATATATTGGTGTGTTGTTAATTATATTACTATTATTATTTATATTCATTTTTGATGATTCGTTTTTTTTTCTCTGACGTGAACTTTAAACGTATTTTATGCGTTTCAATATGTTGCACTTATTTTGCCCCTTTCCCAAAATTGGGTCCTTATGTTACGCTCATGAAGTGGCGTCATAAGAAGAGTTTTCCTTACACTCTATTTCAATTGTTACGTACATACAATCAAGAAAATCTCCCCACCCCCAACTACCTTATACATGAACAATTTTTCGAAAATGTTGACTTTCTCAAAAATGGCTCTAACGATTTTGATTAAAATATATATTAAAGATATTTATCTGACAAATAAAGTGTAGGTATATCTTAAATTTTCTGAGAATAGCCTCTTAAGACTACTTTATTTAGATGAATTTTACGAACTTATGCCTACTGCTAAACCGTAAGAGATGGACATAAACTTACCACACAAAAATGTAGAGCAAGTTAAAACACACAATTTATATTATATACATTATTTCTTGGAGTTGATCGTTTTTGAGATGTTCCTTGTTTTTGGTTTCAGCTTTAAAAAACTTATACTTTTCTCATACAGGAATTTGTCAACTCGTGTTCATACAAAGAAAGGCACTTCAGTCAAATAGCAACCAGCTTTTGACTATCACTTTAACCTATGGTACTCCCTTATTACGCGTCTACTTACAAGGAAGCAAATAATAAGACTATTTCTGTAATTTTTTCTTGGTTAGCATGAAATAAATAGAAGCATAAGTTTTTTAACAATAATTTGTTGCAGAGATGTAGAGAAAGTCACGTGAATGGAACACATCAGATTGTTTGCTTGTAAATCCTATTCAAATGTGATTTTATAAATAATATTATAAAATAATCAGCCAATGAGAGTTCTGCACAATTGTATATTGCAAGTGTAGGTATAATGCCACAGAATACCAAATCAAAATGGTGATTTTCTAATTTCGAAATGCTAAAACTCATCTCCCGTGACTGTAATTTAATTCTGGCTATTAGAATGTTGCGACTTGTAATAATTACCCACTGTTTGGGTCTAGGTATTCCTCCACCCCGCGGTTGGCTGGGTGGATGCATGCATGTAGGGGGAAGATGTTTCCCGGTTTAATCAAGTATAGTGGTGGTGTCACGCGGGATCGTGCTGATGTAAAATGCAAATCACCTGCCCCCAACAAAGTTCTTGTCACATTACCTCTGGGCTCACCAAGCCACTTGGCAGGGGAGTCAACTTACGAGAGAGAAAAGTAATTCTCTTGATTAGCTACTATTTCCATCAGCACCTGCATCGCTCACCACTTACATGCCCATTTGTAAATAAAGCTTTTCACAAGATGGCCGGCCTTAAAGCTAAATACTTTCTACAAGTCCAGCACTACCTCTGACGTTTCAGAGTTTTAAACACTTTGTTACGAAATCAAGGTGTTAAATGTACAGTTACATGCATAAAATCCCGCTTATCCCACAGATTATAATAGTAGATTTTCTCGAAAAGTTGTCACATTTTCCAGACATTCAAACCTGCCTAGCCTTTGTGCTTCTGTATCTGACTAATTTAAAAATACAAGTTGACCAAGGAACAAATGCTCTTGAGAGGAAAATCTGAAAATCTCAACCAGCACATTTAAAATCTATATAAATCTATACCAATGCAAATCAAATGTTTTTTAATATTCTTAATAATTGCATTTGAATTTCGACTGGAATACAATTCTTCGATCTTACAAAATGTATTTGCCAAACGATGAACAAATAAACGATTTCTTTAAACGTTAATACAGACCTTAACAAAACCCTACTATACAGACTACTGCATAGTTTTACTTTCTTTGCCACTTATCTGTAATAGAGGAAGTATTGTATGTCATTAAAAAATTTCAAATCAAGATTTCACCGGAAATAAACGTTCTATCTCACATGAATAATTTTTTTTTAAAGAAAGAAAGAACACCTTGATATATAAGTTCAGCATCTTCCAAGGATGGGACACGAAACGTTTAAAAACATTTCTTCACTTTAAACTAACCTTTAGTGTTATTTTTTTAACAAAATGATTCTAAAGCATTATATACTATAGGTACATCTAAGATCTTTGCACTAAAATTAAAATGCATCTCTTAATTTTTTTGGAATAGCCTGAGAAGACCCGTTTATTTTTGTTAAATTTTGGACTATTGAAAGAATATAAGAAACAAGCCAAAACGTTATTACGGAAAAAATTGTAATACATAATTTATGCCACGTTTTCCAAATGTTGGCAATTTGTAAAATTTCTAGGAGGTAAATTCACGCTTTTTTCTAGGTATCAATGCGTCAACTAACATACGGATGAAAGTTTTCGGTCCCCTCTGCTTTTTTTCACTCTGTTTTCTTTCAATCGCATATATCAATGCATTTTCCACGTTGAAACCTTGTTTAATTTGAAGAAAAAAAATCCTAGTTAAAAATACATGATGGCAGATGACTTTAATATGATAAGTATATGAGAAATATTTTTAAAGTACTATCCGCTATGCAATAAAATATGAACTACTAAATATTTTGGTCAATTTATTTCATTCAGCAAGCCATAAATATTTTTCAATGCGGCTTACACAAGTAATTCTCATTAGTGTAGAACTTCAGTGGTTCCTTCTCATAGAAATTCCCCGCCAGTGCATATAACCCTCGTGTACTGTCTCCGGCATGCATTTTTCTGTATTAAGAGGTTAAGGCAGAAGAAAATATATTACTGATATTGATGGTTTTAGGAAGAATAAAATGCTGTTACAGAAGTAAGCATTGAACCAATTCAGAAAATATTGTTAATGTTATGTTCGTCAAAACAGGCGGATATGTCTGTGTCCTTCAAGAACCTTTCGAACACATGCGCAAATATCTCCTAAGAGATTACCAGAGCTAATCTACAAACAGAAAGATTGAACTCCGAAAACAGCTGCCTAAATGCCTTGACGGCGGAAATCTGTGATGGGATTCTAAAAGACATATGATGTGCTAAGACAAATGCTCAAAAAAAGATATTTGGTAGAAACGTAGTATGAAATTTCAAACCTTCTCCGTCATGTTTCGATTGTGGGAGATTAGAACAAACTATCACTTTTAGTTAGTCAAGCACGCATTTAGTTACTTCATCCACAGGGTTTTTAGTCTTTTAGCTTTTTCTTTTTCTTTCTTCCTTTCCTTTTGTCTAAATCAACAATTGGTACCATCGGTGCTTTACTTCGCGATATACTGCTTTGCTACTATAAGCCAGAAATTACGCGTGCGTGTGTGTGTGTATGTGAACAGCACAACTCAAAAACGAAAAGTCGTTAAATACCAACTTTGATAATTAAATTCATCTCCCAAGGATACGACACGAAGATTTTTAAAAATATTTCCCCACCCCAAATTACCATTTACATGGCAATACTTTTTAAAATATTAATTTTTCTCAAAATGGCTCTTAATATTTTTTTTTAATACCGAATATAAAAAATATTTACATGACAAAATGCATATGTTGAATTTTCTGGGAATATCCTGCGAAGACCTTTTTATTCTGGATGACCTTTGCATAACTGGTACACCGTATGAGATAAACAGAAACTTACTACACAAAAAAAGTACAGTTCGTTAAATCACACAATGTTTGTCATTTATTTTTTAGAGGTAACCTTTTTCGAGATATTCCTTGTTACAGGTTTCAATTTTAAAATACATATGCGAAATGTTCATTTGTTTCATATCTCTATTGTCTTACTCCTGGCCAACGAATTTCAATTTCATCTCATAACATCCAGCTTTTAAAAGGTCTATTGCGTTAGCTTCGTATTCCATTATTTTCCTTTTACTTAAAAGGAAACCAGTAATAAGACAGTTTCTGCTAACATTTATCTCGATTAGCATGATGTAGATAAAAGAATAATCTTATGTAAGAATGGTTTGTTTACAGCACACGTACTAAAATTCATGTGAATGGAATACATCAGATGTTTTAAAATGATAAATATATAACGTGAAATTATAGCCATTAATATCGTTCCAGGTTTTGAGTTTAACCATTAAATTATCTCGAGCGGTATTATTCGACGATCTCAAAAACTGTTTTGGTATTAGCTATGATAATTTGATTGATCCTTAATGAGCATAATTATGTTTATCAGTAATTTTCCGCGCAACTGGACAACAATGCGAATGTCCTCATAAATACCGTCCATGCAGCATTCAGAAGTTCCATCCTATTATAAATGTTAACCACTCTTGACATTTGCAGAGGGATATTAATTTACTTGTCGTTGCCTTATTTACACCGTTACCGTTATGAATATCATGTTTGACTCCAGCATTTGGATGCAACATAGTAAATCTTTAATGTCTCGGTCATAATGATCCAATATCAATAAGAGGAGCAAGTCTTCTATGATAAAATGTTCAGAAGAATGAAACAAAGAAAAATACTTCTGAAAAAATAAAAGGATTATTCCTCATCGTAATCCTGTTATTACTTCTCTAGTATGTCATCCTTGATATGTTCTTTCTCGAACTACATCTCATCTCCTAAATAAAAAGTATTATTAGTCTGCGTCCATGAGGGAGAGGGAAAAGACAGACAGCAAGCACAGCTAGAAAGAAGAACAACAACATGGTTCAAATATAAAGTCAGTGCAGATACTTCAGTGTCCCCTATTACTAATACAAATATCTGCACTTATACTCCTAACAGCATTTTCTATGAATCGTCTGAAAAGTCTTCGTTCTTCATGAATGTTATATTCCTTTGAAACCACCAGTGATGGCCAAAACTTACGGAGGAGGATGCAGAGCTTATTAAAATATGCAGTTTCAGTACAGCGCCCTCCTGAGTCATTGGCGATTACCGAAATAGTATTTGTTGGAGAGTGTATTTTGCCCAAGATTTAGTTTGCTATCTAGTCGAAAATACTTCTTGGAAGTTGAATCTGACTTGAAAAGTTCAATGTCACAGAAGGGACTTGAAACACGGGTCTTCCGCTATATACGACAGTCCTCCAACTTCTTCCGCTATACTGTACACGCAAATAACTCATCTTATCTGATTCATGTATCTCGACAAACCTTCAAGGGTATCTCGAATATCAGCATCCTCTCATATCTCAAAGGCGATTTACAATTTTACAAAAGCTTTTCATTTCTGGGCGGTATTGATAACCACTATTAGGTTTTGATAATTTTTCTTTCACATTAGCCACCTCAAGTAACACAGAAGTTAACAGAGCTCGGTTCACAACTACAATATAATCAGTAAAATTTTGATGTGTTCCATTCACATGATTTTGTCTACATCTCTGCAACAAATTATTGTTAAAAAGCCTATTCTTCTATTTACTTCATGCTAGTCGAGAAAAAATTAGCAAAAATGCACCTTATTACTAGCTTTCTTGTAAGCAGAAACGAAATAAGGGAGTACCATAGGCTAAAGCAACAGTAAAATCTTTTAAAGCTGGTTTGTATGTGATTGAAGTTCCTTTCTTCGTATGGCCAGGAGTTGACAAGTTCCCGTATGAGAAAAATATGTCTTTTAAAATGAAACCAATAAAAATGAATAACTCGAAAACGGCCAACTCCACGAAAAAAATATATGTAACATAAATTTCGTGTTTTAATGAGATTTACATTTTTTGTGTAGTAAGTTTTTGTCTATCTCTTACGGTTTACCAGTTATGAAAAATACTGCAAAATTCATCCAGAATAAAGATGTCTTCAGATGCTATTCCCAGAAAATTCAATATATACATTTTATTTATCATGTAAAGATCTTTAAACGAAATCGAAAACGTTAGTCATTTTTGAGAAGAAAAAACTTTTCGAAACTTTTTCCATGTAAAGGGTACTTGGGGTGGGGGATTTTCTTGAAAATCTTCGTGTCGCATCCTTGGAAGATACTGAACTTCAATACCAAGTTTGGTATTTAACAGGCTTTTCGTTTTAGAGCTATGCTGCCTTCCCGCCCCCCACACACACACGAACATTTTTCTAAAAATTCATTTTTTTGATCCTGGGGGTCTCAAAACATATCCGGTGACATTTCGGTATCGAATTTTTGGGAGAAATACAATACCTTCTCTATACACTATGTACATAGGCACAGAGAAAGTAAAACTTACATATAACTCCAGCTAAGATATAATTATATTACGTTATTATAATATAAAATGTCCTCCGTAGTGCACTGGTTACCATGCTAGCCTCCAATACCCAAGGTTGCGGGTTCAAACCCGGCAGAGGGTATGGATTTTTTCGGACTTAAAAAAATTCTTAGCATGCCTACTTCGAAAGAGAAGTAAAGCCGTTGGCCTTGTGTAATGTTTATTTGCACGTAAACGAACCCCATACCTTGAAAGAAAAGGTCCCTGGGCCAAATTACCAATGTTTCACGTCCTAAGTCGTGATTTCGTCCTGTCATCTATGGGCATTGATTTGATCCTTCGTCACCATGTGCACATAGTGATGAACTCGAAACTAGAAATTCCTTATCAGAAAACCACTGTAAATGTGATCCAATAACTATACACCGACATGGCATGATGGATCTTGAATTTAGTTATATTATATAACCAACAGGGAGCTGATTCAAATTATTATAATTAATGGTTGTTATACATATTCCATATGTGTGGAGCTGATCTAGATTTAACGGCACAATACAATGGCACGTTACTGAATGCCTTTGTAAATGAAACATTATTTTGAACTGCTGTAATGCAAATAATCTTAAATTGAATCACAGTAAAACGTGATTTACAAATTAGTGTTTAATAGGATAATTTGGACAATGCTGTTTTAAGTTTTAGGAATATATTCTGGTCTTGGTTCGTCAGTAAAATGGCACATCACTATTTATGATCAGACTATCGGAAAAAGTACCTCAATAGTCTTTATTAAATTTATAGTTATCTTGTATATTGATTTGTGGAACTAAAGCACTAATCCGCTGTCAAATTATGTCTATTTTAACATCATTCTACATTTGATACCATTCTGCACACCTTTCACTACAATTCTAAAACAGTTTTTAATACTATTCCTTTACATTTTTGAAATTTGTCTGTGACACAATTCAAGAAAACAATTCGAAGTACATTGTTGGCCAATCCTCTGCATAGTGTAATTGAATTTTGTAATATAAACTAGTCTTGTAATTTTATTATTATTCAAGCAATTTACATTTCCATGACCATTTGGTTTTAAGGAACAAATAAAATATAAACAATATTCAAAATCAAACACTGGTTCTTCACAAAATTGGACAGATATATTCAAACATAAACGCAAACCTTGCGATTTAAACCTTTGGTTATATGACTTTAAAAACCGAGTAGAATATCTCACTCCCAGCATTCTAGTTTTGAAGTTGTATGTGCTGCCTCAAACGCACGAAATAGTTCAAATTCAGCCATTCATAAGTATATTTACTTTCTCTAACACGTATAATGCACTTAAAAGTAGAGAATCTATTGCAAGCTACCCACAAATTCCATATTGAGGTTTCACTGGAAATACACCTTTTGGGTGTCCACTGAAAAAAAAAAAATGTAAAAAAAAAAAAAAATCCATGTGTGTCGGTGTATAGCACACCTCAAAAACTAAAAGTCGGTTAAACACCAAATTTCATATTTAAATGAAGCATCTTTCATGGATACGACACGAACATTTTAAAAAAAATGATTTACGAAAGATTTTTTTTAAAATTGATTTTATCGAAGATGACTAACGTTTGAGAGATTTTCATAACAAAATGCATATCTTGAATTGTCTAGGAATAGCCTCTGAAGTCGTACTCACTCTGGTAGACTTTTGCGTAACTGGTATATTGTTAGAGATAAACAAAAAGTTGCTACACAAAACATCTCGTCTAAACACACATTTTATGACAAATGCATATTATATTTTTAATCCTTTTTGAGTTAACCATTTCCAGATATTCTTTTCTTATTGGTTTAAATTCCCCAATGCTAAAATGGAAGGTCGTCATTCGTGTTTTCTTCTTTACTCCTGACCACGCAAAGAGAACGTTAAATTTCAAAGTCATTACATAGCGAACAGCCTGTAAAATATCGACTATCGCTTTAGCCTGGTGTAGGTATTCCCTTATGTCTCTTGTACCTACAAGGCAATAAAATATTTTCTGTTATCTCAGATTAGCATGGAGGATAGAAGAATAATCTTTTGTGGGAATAATTCATTGAAGAGTTTTGAAACCCTTGATAATACAGGCTTAGCCTAAATTATTTTTATTGTGTTATGGGGTATCAGTAGAATAAATCATGTAGATGGTAGTTGAATAATATTTACATGGCGATATCATGAGAAAAACTAAGCGGTCAAAGTTATTTTATGATAACTGATACTTTGTCCATCGCATTAATTTTCATTTCAATACACGTAAATTTCAAAGATGTCAAAAGTTAAACTTTAACAAATAAACTCTGATTACAAAATCGATTATGTTAATACACCTTTATAAAATCAAAGAGACTAAGAAAGTTTGCTTTAACTAAATGTATATTTAGCTATTTAGACAATGTCTACTTTTGTTGGGGGAAACAGCACAATTACTCACACACAATTTTAGCAAGTTTTCTGAACCGTCTGTTAGCTTCAGAAACCTTCCAATTTGAAATATTAAGGATAAAATGAGTGCATATATTTGGAAAGGAACAGATTTTAATGTGTGTGTGTGTGTGTGTGTGTGTGTGTGCGCGCGTGCGTGATCGAAATAACCACGACTTACGGTAGTCTTGTATATTAGGATTATACTCATTCTGTTAGTTATGATACCGAGATATTTATCTACTGGTCTCGGAAAGTAAAAACGTCTTATCTAACTTAAATGCACAGGTATGAAGTCAAAGTTTATATGCAAGAGAGACACACACACACACACACACACACACACACACACACATACATCTTATTAAACTTGGACAGAGGAACAAAGAGTCTAATATTTTGTGTAGTCCATTATTTTCCCATCACTAACCTGAATCTTTGGGACATGGACGCATTAAGTTCCTAAAATAATTGAAATTCCCAAGTATTTTCAATGACATACTAGAGGTGTGCAGCATTAGTTATCCACAGAAAGCCTTTTTCGCCCAAATTTGTTTTATGGGTGACTTCGGAGACTATGGTATCTGATCAAAAATATCCATTTGCTACGGAAACCAGTTTTGCACTCTGGCCGACTAATGGACCGAATGGCTATCCTGTTGGAAAATAATTCAGGTTAATGCCGTGGAGCAGACGGGAGAAGTTATTGGTGTAATGCTATAGTAGAATGTACGTTTCACCGTCCGGTTTTCATGAACGTATTCCAGCACATCTGCTCCATTCCACGATATCCACGCTTATACAATAACAATCTTCCAGGGTGACCACACAGCATCTGTTGTAGCGAATCTCATAGAGTCTTTGAACAAAACAAAATCAGCAGAAGCTACTAGCAAACTTCGAGAAAATTATTGCTCTCCAGTGGGAATACTCACACAGTTCTGTATATATGCCAATCCGTTAATCTTGCTTAATTATATTTTCGACCACATAGGTATGCACAATGTACATTGTAGGTAGAGAGGAGATCGTATTCCAAAAATTCATTACCGTAATTTCACCAGAAATACACGTGTTAGGGTCGCATTAATACCAAAAAGCATTTTAAGAAAAAAGTCCTCGCGCTAATGAGTGTGTACGGGGAGGGGGAGGCATAATTCAAGAACGAAAAGTCCGTTCAAGATCAAACTTTGTATTTAAATACAGTATCTCTCAACAACGTGAAATGAAGATCTTCAAGAAAATCCCCCAACTCAAACTACCCTTTACATGGAAAATTGTTTGAAAATGTTAATTTTCTTAAAAATGGCTCTTAACATTTTTTATTAAAATACTGGATATTAAATATATTTATATGACAAACAAAATGTATATTAATTGAAGTTCCCAGGAATAGTCTCGGAACTTCTCTTAAGTCTGAGAGACTTAAATAACTGATAGAACGTAAGAGGTAGACAGAAGCTTACTACACAAAAATGTAGATCCCGTCAAAACACACAATTTATGTTATTTACTTTTTTTCTTCTCTCTTTTTTTTTTTTTTTTTTTTTTTTTTTTTGTGGCGCTAAGCGTTTCCAGGATAATCCACATTCTTGGGTTCAATTTTAAAATATTTTATCTTTTCTCAACAGGAAGTCGCCCGTGTTTATTAATTTATTTATTTTTTTTTTTTTTTTTTGCTCCTGGTCATACAAAAAAGCTATTTTCAATGACAATCGCATAGCGACAGCTTTTAAAACAATTGGCTATCGCTTTAATATAGTGTAGTCCCTTAGTTCCCTTCTACTTATAAGGAACTAAGTCCTTTCTGCTAATGCTTGTCTCGACTAGCGTAGATTAGGTAGGAAGAAGATTCTTTTGAAGAACTTTGTAGAGCAGGTAGAGAAAGTCGTGTGAATGGTACATCTGATTTTTTTTTTAGTTTCTCTAGTACACATGTACAATATACATAGTAGATAGCAAAGAAATTAATTCCACCCAAAAACTCGACATTAGGGCCTCTGAATTAAAAGAAATAAAGAAAAACAAAGAAGCATTTTATAAAAAGGTCAGAGAGAGAGAGAGAGTGAGTGAGTGAGTGAGTGAGTGAGTGAGTGTGTGTGTGTGTGTGCTCGCATGGGGGGGGGCGTGAATATATGTGTGTGTCTGAACAGCATAACTAAAAAACAAAAATTCGGGTAAATACCATACTTGGTTTTTAGGTCCAGTATCTTGCAAGGTTGCGACACGAAGATTTTCAAGAAAATCCCCCCACATCCAACTACTCTTTACATGGAATGTTTTCGCACATTTTGATTTTCCCAAAAATAGTTAACGATTATGATTAAAATACCATACATTTAAGAAATTTTCATGACAAAAGAAACGCTCATCTTGGATTTTCCGGAAATAGCCTCATATTCATTCTGGATTATGTTTGTGTAACTCATAAGCCGTAAAATACAAAAACTTACGACACAAAATATGTGTATCTCATTAAAAGTCATAATTTATGCCATATAATTGTTTGAGTTAACCGTTTGCGAGATATTACTTTTATTGTTTTCAACTTAACTACTTAAACTTATCCCAAGCGGAAAGCCAACTTTCGTTTCATATTCTTTTACTTTATTCCTGGGAATGCAAAAAGTAATCGAATTTTAATTGTTTCACATATCGACGAGCTTTTAAAATATTTGACTATCGTTTTAGCCTATTCCCTTATAACCCTTACTTATAAGGAAGTAATTAGTAGGGCCATTTCTGCTAATATTTATCTCGATCACCATGAAATAGAAGAATAAACTTCTGTAAGAACAGTTTTGTTACAAAATAATTGGGGATAGTCATGTGAATTTAACACGCAAGATTTTTTTTTATTAGCCTGTTTCATCCCTTAAGGGCTAAGGCCTCACAATGTTTGCAGGGTTGCTCAAAAAGACTCATCCAAAGGAATGCATTTCACTCTTGTCCTACACAGTACCAGTTTAAACTTTTGAAAATTCTTCCGTATTACTCTGTCTCTGTCCCTTCTACTGCGTGCATATTTCACATTAACATTTTAAGACGTCTTTCCACACTTCTCTGTCTCTTTTCTGAATTCCGGCATCCTTGTACCGGTCGCTAACAACTTGTGTGGTACTAATGAACAAAAACAGTCCTATATTTAGGAATCCCTTTTCACCTCCGCGGAGATCTCCAAATTCATCACAGACAACTTGTGCTCTTTCTTGCTGTATTTTTAAGAACAGGATAACTCTTTGCCAAAGGCTTGGGTCTAGGTGGTTAGAGGTTGGAAACCAACCCTCGCAGTTGCCAAGTATTCCACTTACTGGTCCCTTAATTGAGACGCGAATCTCGACTTGCAAGCAGAGTTTTGGAGTTTCCAAGAAACAGACATTTTACTAGTTGCTTCTCACCCCTAGAACAGGCTCGTCTTTTGTTTGCTAATGGTTATTGGCCAGTGGCAGGGGGAAGCGGACCCGTTTGAAGGCCATCATGTTTTGGAGAAAGCTATGCAATTCACTTTCTCGATAAAGGTTAGTCCGCCTTCTTCCAGTGAACTATTGCTACAGTAATGATTATCGTAACAAACTAATGACCATTTTATAAAGAAATACCGCGGAAATAAAGAAATAAGTAATTTCTTGTATTAATATAAAAAAATAACGTAAAACTAGTAAGTTCCATTCACATGACTTTCTCCACTCGTTCTGCAAACATACTATTCCTACAAAAGATCATTCTTCTATCTGCTTCATGCTAATCAAGAAAAACATTAGCAAAAATAATCTTATTACTTGCTTCCTTGTAAGTAGAAGGGAAAAAGCGATAGTCTTCTTCAATGCTAAGGGAATGCACCCGGTTATGGAGACAATGACGCAAGATAACGGTGACAATCAAATATATTTCTTATGTATTAACCATGGTTCCCTTGGTCACATCGTTTAAATAAAGAAATAAGTATATTTCTGTTGTAATTCTTTAAAATGGACAGGTTATAAACTATGCACATAACCATTAACCCTTCTTGGAATCTGAAAATGGCGGAGAAATGTCGGGACCCGTTTATTTGACGTTATGTGGTACATGAGCTAGCTAATGAACATGAAGATATCCGCGTTACCATCACATTGCAATTGTGGTGCTCTTAACACATTTGATCAAATAATATTTTGGGTTGAATGGAGAAATTACACAAATCTGTCTAATAAAAGCTTATCAATTGCCCTACCAGATCTACTTGCTCTTTAGTTAAGTCATCGTTAGCCTTAAAAATGGCTGTTTTGACATAGGAGAAAATAAAGAAAGAGGTGGAAAATATTAGTAGTAAAGGAAAGAAAGAGATTCGGAAGAAGCATGAATGGTATTGTGACTGTCTCCTTAATGTAATGCATTACCTATGCCAGCGTTTACCCGCCACACTATGAAAGGGCTGTCATTACTGTTATGCCAATGACATCCTTATTTACCCACGCGTTAACTGCATGCCATCCTTTCCATAATACCTAATGGGTGAGCTGATTTCGTCCTGTTCGCAATACCATCTATATATGCTACATTGCGCAGATTATTGCGCTTTTCAGATTCAAAGGCATTATTAAACATTTACAAAGGTAAATTTCTGCTGACACTTCTACTGGCCTCATTTCGTTTCCATCACATTTTTGTTATTTCACAACGTCAAAGGAAGAATTAATATGGAAAGTGTTTCCAAATATGTGTGCAAATTACAAAAACTATGCTTGGTTGAGTGAACGAGCCATTTTAGCAGCAACTAATAAGAATGTAGATTATTTGAGTATAAAAATTCAGGTTAAGATTGATGGACAAGTGCATTCATTTAAGTCGATCGATTCCATTACCAATCCAAATGAAGTTGTCAATTATTTTACTGAATTCCTAAATTCATTGGATTTGCCAAGAATACCACCACACAATTATGCAGCCAAAATTATGCAGCGGAACAAAACTCACTGTTAAAAAACTATGAAAAATTTGATGTCATCTACCATAACATAGGAAAGCTCAAAGGCGAGGATGTACTTATTCCAAGAATACCACTGTCAACCGACTTTCCTTTTGAATTTAAGCATGTTGTTTCCGGCGCGCCTTGCATTCACAGTGACAATAAATCCCAAGGTTAATCGTTAGAAGTGTGTGGAATGTACCTTGAATTGCCGTGTTTTTCGCATGGGTAGTTGTACGTTGCGTGCTCGAGAGTCGGCAAACCATCGACGCTATTTGTTTTCTCTCCGGAAGGAAAATTGTACATTACAAGGCATTACAATAAAGCATTGTCAAATTATTTAATTGTAATTTTACTTCATTGTATGGTCGTACTGTAAACGGAAGATTTTGACTGAGTTTTTTTTTTTTTTTTTTTTCCATTAGATACACCACCCGTGCGAAGCCGGGGCGGGCAGCTAATATATGTGTAATTTAACATTAGAAATCAGTGAACTGTTCTTTCATAATGACCCAGGCTGCGTCAAGGTACTCACTGCGTATAGCACGGTTACACATTCCAGTCTATTAGAGATGGTGGACCGCAAAGTATTGTTTCGTAGTTGGGAAGCCGATTGTCTATGCCTATGCCTACAAGTTTTCCTGAAAAATTCCTGTTTATATAAGCAACGATGTTCCACGAGGAAGGTTTCCTAAACTTCACAATATCGCTGTAAGAATTTCAAACATTTTTGGAACCACCTGTATAATATGCGAGATACTGTTTTCTTTAATAAAGCTTTTAAAATCACATAATAAAAGTCAATTAAATTACCGACCTTGAAAGCATGTTTTCGATTGGGTGATGCACAAACAAATCTCCCACATATTGAAAAGCTGGTTGAATGTAGAAATCTACACAACTTGCAGCAAACTCCCGATATATAAGTAAATCTACTTTCATTAGCGAGTTGTATTTCTATGTTAGATATCTGTGTAGTGGTGCACAAGCTATTTCTCACATTATTGTGCAAGTAATAGCGAAAGTGTAACTGTAGAAAAACTTTCAGTTCAGTTATCCCCATATCGCAAATGTAAGCTTACCTTCAAATGCAGTGGTTCCACCACTATAACAGTTAATTCCCTTCCCCGGGGTCGAACACCAGGCTTCAGGGAATTTACTTACGCATCAGAGGGTTTTGGTTCCCAATGATCGCAGACTTTCTTTTTTTTTCCCCCTAATCGGAGACCTTGCAGTATTTTATTTCATTGCATATGTTAAGGGTTTCAGCATTATGTTAAAATATATTTATTTTAGATAACTAAGGAGCCAAAAGGAAGGTATAAAAGTTTAACATTTATTCTGCTGCATGTAGTCCTCCGTGGTCTGAGGGCAACATGCTAGCCTCTGGTTCCAAAGGACGATGGATTTTTTTCGGTCATAGCATGGTTTCCTTCAGTGGGGAACTGAAGCCGTTAGTCCCATATCTAGATATACGGCACTAAAAAGACCTCAAGCCTGATAAAGATGCATCTAAACAAAATTATACGGTATTTCAGGCTCAATATAGAATGGAACACTAAGAACCACAGCAGTTAAACAGTGTCCATAAATAAAACAATTTAATTTAATCTGCTACAATTATCGAAAATTTTATTCTACCATTCGACCGAGCATTTCCCAAACTTTATCATATTTTCTCATTAGTTTGTGGCTAACTATATCCATTGACTTTTTAGTGTTTTGTCATTTTTACTTTCTCTATACGCACTATGTACATAGTGTATAGAGAAAATATTGTAATACACCCAAAAATTCGATACCGAGATTTTACCGGAAATACATGTTCTGAGACCTCCTAAATCCAAAAAAAAATATTTTTAGAAAAAGTCCGTGTGTGTGTGTGTGTGTGTGTGTGTGTGTGTGTGTGTGTGTGTGTGTGTGTGTGTGTGTGTGTGTGTGGGCAGCATAGCTCAAAAACGAAAAGTCCGTTAAAAACCAAACCTGGTATTTAGGTTTGGTATCTTCCAAGGATGCGACACGAAGATTTTCAAGAAAATTCCTCCACTCCCAAATACCCTTTACATGGAACTTTTTTCGAAAATTTTGATTTTCTAAAAAATTGCTCTATTTTGATTAAAATATCGTATATTAAAAATATTTACCTGACAAATAAAGTGTATATCTTGAATTTTCTGGGAATAGCCTCTGAAGATACTTTATTCTGGATGAATTTTGCATAACTACTAAACCGTAAGAGATGGACAAAAACTTAGCACACAAAAATGTAGAGCACGTTAAAACACACAATTTATGTTATATCATTTTTTTCGTGGAGTTGATCATTTTTGAGATATTCCTTGTTTTTGGCTTCAGCTTTGAAAAACATACTTTTCTCATACAGGAATTTGACAACTCGTGTCCACACAAATAAAGGAACATCAGTCTCATAGCAACCAGCTTTTGGCTTTCACTTTAACCTATGGTACTCCCTTATTTCGCTTCTACTTACAATAAAGCAAGAAATAAGGCTATTTCTGCTAATTTTTCTCGATTAGCATGAAATAAAAGAATAAGCTTATTAACAATAATCTGTTACAGAGATATAGAGAAAGGCAAGTGAATGGAACACATCCGATTTTATATTTCATATCACTTTAACTTGTAGGACTTCACAATTTAAATTGATCACTAGTTTCAACATTAGATGCAATTACAACTGAAGCGAATAAGCCCAGGAGACATCCTGTGAAAATTATGTCGGTGTATGTCGACAGTCACTGGGAGGAAGCTTCTGTGTCCATAAGAGGAAGACGAATTTTAGATCGACTTTAAAAAAAATGCTTGGAATCGCTTCCAATCAAGGCAGACAATTTAATGATATATTTACTATCTATATTTAAACAGATGCCTTAAATGCATCATTACTGGCACAAAATTCTCAAATAATGTGTAACTTTGCATTTAATGAAAGTGAAGTGGTTAAAAAGTATTTTGTGCGGCGGTAACATCTTCCTTTTAAACTTAAGATTTAAAAAAGTACTTAAAATTTCAGATGCGTTACATTCATATAACCTTTTCTATCAATTCGTGAACAAACTATTCTTACAAAGCCCTATTCTTTTGTCTACTTTATTTAATCGAGATAAAAGATTTATACAGATGTTTTTATGACATGTATAGTTAAAGCAATATTCAAATCTTCCAAAAGATTAAGCACGAGTTTTACATAAATTGCGTACTATATGAGATCTGTAAATTTTGTATAGTAAGATGTCTATTTCTTGTGGTTTACCAGCAATGTGTCATTCAGAATAAAGAGGATTCAAAGGTTCTTCCGAGTAAATTGAGATATATATTTCATTTGTCATGAAAATATCTGAAACATAATTTTAATCAACATAGTTGGAGCCCACTTTTGAAAAAATCAACAAAGAATAGTAGGTAAAGAATAGTTTGGAATGGGGGAATGTCTTAAAAACCTTCGTATCTGATCCTTAAAAGATGCTGAACCTAAATAACAAGTATAATATTAAGCCAATTTTTCGTTTTTATTTTCTCTAGCACGTACTATCTACATAGCAGGTAGAGAAGCTTTGTATTGCACCCAAAATTTGATTTCAAGATTTCACCAGAAATATATGCGTTATTAAAAATTATTTTTAGAAAAAGGTCCGTGATTATAATAAATAGCAACTTTCTAGAAAATTATTTTCATTTCATGTAACAATTTGAATACAGGGTTTTATTATTTAACACAACTAACAAACGCATATCCGTTACATATAATTACATTCATATAAAATGACTTCTACCTGTTACTTATGATACATCCTACCTTGAAATTATTGTTTCAACTTAAGCAATTATTTGCAATTTGCGGTTACGCCATTTAACTTTTGTTTGGTGATAAGCTCCTGTGATGAAAGAAGAAACGCAATGTTTCAAGATGCCCGCTAGATATTACTCCTAAAACTGCAAACTTGTATTAAGTTGTATATTTGCAAAACAATTAAAGCCATATAAAAATAAATAAATACATTTCTAAAAAAGGATGCACGCCTGTTTCCAAATTTCCCCACTTCCCGTAGTAATTTTTCCGAATATATTATGGTTTCCTATTTGTACAAAACTGTACAAAATTAAATTAAACAAATAGACTTTAAATACCATTAGCAAGAGTGCTGCCAATAAAGATTTTATTCAAGTCTAACACAAGAGAATTTAAACAAACTTGTTAAAGGCATTTTTGAGAAAATAAAGCAGATAATATATTTGCATGCAAAGGCTTCTTTGGGTTTTCTTAAATTTGTAGTATCCTCGGAAGATGCAAAAAACCAAATACGGAGTCCCACTTTTCGTTTTTAAAACATGCACGCCCGGACATTCTTCTAAAATGACTTTTGGGTTTATTGAACCTCAAAACGTGTTCCAGTGATACAACAATTTTAAAGGATTGCATCTACCTACTAAAAGTAACTGGTAAATAAGGTAAACTGCGGTCGATAAGACACAGGCTCCTTAAGGAAGTCCGAGGTTCAAATCCCACCAGATCCTTCCTTCCTGACTGAGGTAATTTTATGGGTTTTTTTTTTTCCCCCAGTCCTCCTAACAGACAAAGACCTGGAATGTTTCCTTCCCACATTTCATTTCACGTAACATCAGTCCAACACATCCGAACATCTCTAATGGGTAGGGCTCAGATAAACGACTCAGAAGTGGGCTTAGCTTCAGAATGGGTTGAACTCGGCAGGGTAGTCGTTTTCGAAACCCATGGGGGATTGGGTACGCCTGGGTGGTGATGATGGACCGGGTTGTTAGACGCCTTAATATTCTCAGGTTCCTAACCTCGAGAACTTAATAGAGAGGAGATAGTACTGTCGCTCCCACTGAGCTTTCCGCGCCTAAATGGCGAATGCACTTCCGATCTTGCATAAGCAAGGGGGTCGATATACAGGATGTTTCAAAAATACGGGACATAATTTCAGGTATGTATTTCCCACATGAAGACAATCAAAATAGTTCATTATAACATGTGTCCGGGAATGCTTCATTTCCGAGTTATGGCCTTTACAACATTGAAAGTCCCACCTGTAGTCAATCAAAATAGTTCATGTCCGAAAATGCGTCATTTCCGAGGTATGGCCTTCACAACATTGGAATTCACTGGAACGTTTTTCTTTCCGCAGGTCTTTGCCGTCAAAGGAGACATTAGGAGGGCGCTCTGATAGTTCATTCTGAGGAAGGTTACATTCAGTGTTCTTTAGGCGTTAAGACTGTGCGACATGTATTCAAATCAAGAGCTTCATGTACGGTAAGGCGGATGGCAATGCTGCGCTGATACGGCGTTTGTACCAGGAGAGGTACCCACAGCGACAATGTCCAGATCGGAAGACATTTGTACGTCTCCATTCCCGTCTATGCGAGTATGGAACATTCACCTCTCCTGGTTTGGGAAGGGGACGACCAAGATCTACAACTCCAGAAGTGCAGGAGGAGATTCTGGAGGCTGTGGACAGGACTCCTATCAGCACACGACGGTTAGCGTTGCAAGTCAATGTTCCTCATACGACTGTCTGGAGACTGTTGAACGAGTTTCAATTGCATCGTTATCATTTGCAACGTGTACTGGCCCTGTCACCAGCAGATTACCCTGCACGAGTTAGGTTCTGTCAGTGGTTCTTGCAGCAGTGTGGTGTAAATCCGAACTTTTCTGCCGTCGTATTATTTACAGATGAAGCACAGTTCACAAGAGATGGCATAACAAATTTCCACAATCAGCATGTATGGTCGCATGAAAACCCACGTGCAACTGTTGTATCTCATCACCAGGTGCGGTTCTCCCTCAACATGTGGGCCGGTATCAAGATCGATTAGTTGGACTCCATGTACTTGTAAACAGACTTACGGGGCAGGCGTACACAAACTTCCTGGAAAACACCATACCTGACGTTTTCGAAGACACTTCACTGATCAATCATCAACACATTCACTTCTTGCATGATGGCGCTCCTGCGCACTTCAGTCTTACGGCTCGAAGGTTTCCTGATGGATGGATAGGTAGAGGTGGCCCAATTGCTTGGCCTCCACGCTCATCTGATCTGAACCCTCTCGATTTCTACTTGTGGGGCCATTTAAAATCATTGGTTTATTCGTCTCCGGTGCCGGATTTGGAATCCCTTCGGAATCGAATTGTGGCAAGTTGTGAGGACATACGCAATACTTCTGGAGTTTGGGATCGTGTTCGCAGGTCAATGAGACATCGATGTGAGGTCTGTATTCAAGCAGGAGGTGGACATTTTGAACATCTTCTGTATGACAACAACCTGGGGAAAGAAAAACGTTCCAGTGAATTTCAATGTTGTTAAGGCCATAACTCGGAAATGAAGCATTTCCGGACACATGTTATAATGAACTAATTTGATTGTCTACATGTGGGAAATACATGCCTGAAATTATGCCCCGTATTTTTGAAACACCTGTATACCATACGCACTGTTCTAATGGAAAACCACACAAGACTTACTCCGCGAGTGTCATGACGTACATATGGGTAGCCAAGTATACTTTTTGCTTATGTCTACCACATGTGTATATCATAAGAACGTGTATTAAAACACTATTGGCATGTAAATAAAATTAAAGAAAGGAACAAAATATTAAACGATATTGCAGAATTTCGTCACTTTTGAAATTTTAACACCGATTACAAAAGCGTTCTTGCTTGAATAGAAGGAGTAAGCTATTCGCACACCGAAAAAGGGAATGAACAAACATACCCGCAGCTGATATAGGTACACATTATTTACCTTAAGAAATACAAGGGCAAACAAATAAACAAGCCACTAGTTAAGGAACAAATGCTGTTTTTCTTCTTCTTCTCCTCATTTCTACGAGTCAGCTTCTTCTCTTTTATCTTGCCTTGCCTTCTCTCATTAGTACTCCCTCTTCGCCTTATTTCCCCGCAGTTATATTCTAATATAATATCTCAAGGCATAATTATCCGCATTAATTAATGAAGAACTTTTCAAAGGATTCTGAAGCATGTATATATTTACGTAGAGTTAAGGACCTTCTACTTAAACTACCCTTTTAATTAAGCATCTCTCATCTTTCATCGCAAATGTTTTGTTATTTAGTAAAATCAGAGATTGCCATGAAATTTACGACCTGCTTTCTTTCCTTTAGAATTCCAGCAAAAACTTTTGAGTAGTACAAATGGTATAGAGATGAGGAAAACACGCAAAGCAGGGGTATACTCCTCCCTTTAAATAATCAGTGCGATACAGTAAACACTCAGAAATACTTGAAAAGCGACTTAGAACGTTAGTGTCTATGGATCACTTTCGGGAGTTTATGGGTCCATATGCAATGTATCGGACAGCCTGATTGCTTTTACTTTCTCTATCTATAACCTGCAATAAGTAAAAGAACTACAATCCACCAAAAAGTACGATATCGACATTTGAAGTCCCTAGGCATAAAGAAAATGCCTTTTAGAAAAAGGCCCGTTTGTGTTGTGTATCTGTGAACAGTATAACTAAAACCGAAATATCGGATAAATGCCATACTTGATATCTTAATTTCAGCATCTTCCAAGAATGCCACAGGTATATATATTTTCAACAAATCCCCCTCATCCAAAATATCCCTTTAGAAGGAAAATGTTACTTTATTTTTCATCCCCACCCCAAAAGAGTAACGATTTTTATTCAAATGCCATACGTTTATATTTTGCATGGTTAAGCAAATGGATATCCAGATTTTTAATAATCTGTGAAGTCTTTTCATTTCTGAATGAATTTTGTATAACCAGTAAACCATAATACACAGAAAAAGTCTTAATATCTACACAAAAATATAGATGTGTTTAAAGTGTGCAAGTTATGTCAAATAATGCTTTTGTGACATTAATAATTTCAAAATTATTTATTATTATTATTATTGGTTTGAATTTCTTAGGTATTTTGTTAAGTGCTGAGTCATCTTCTTTTAATTCTCGTGGTCATATGGCATTTAAAAGCATATGGTGAAACAATTTTTACAGGGCTCATTATCAGTCGAGCCTCCAGTATGAGCAACAGTTTGTTGTTTGCCGTCATACCAGCATTCAAAAATCTGCCTATATCCGTCAAAGAAAAAAAATATCTGATGTGTTCCATTCACATGGCTTTCTCTCCATCTCTGTAACACATTATTTTTAAAAAGTTTATTCTTCCATCTACTTCATGCTAATCGAGATAAACATTAACAGAAATTGTTTTATTACTTGCTTTCTTGTCAGTAGAAGGGATAGAAAAGAATACACTAGGCTAAAGTGATAGATAAATCTTTTAAAAGCAGGTTACCATGCAGTTGAAATGCGTTTCTTTGCATTGCCAGCAGTTAAATTCCTGTTTGCAAAGTTTAAATATTTTAAAACTGAAACCAATAACAAGGGATATCTAAAAAATGGTCAACTCCCCGAAAAAAAATGTATGTGGCATAAACTGTGTATTTTAACGAGATCTACATTTCTGTAAGTTTTTCTATATCTCTTACAGTTCACCTGTTATGCAAAATTCATCCAAATGAAAAGGTCTTCAGAGGCTATTCTCAGAAAGTTCAAGATTTACATTTTATTTGCCATGTAAATATCTATAATACACGGTATTTTAACTAAATTCGTTAGAACGTTTTTGAGAAAATCATAATTTTCGAAAATGTTTCCATTTGAAGGGTAGTTTGAGGTGGGGAAATTTTATTCAAAATCTTCGTGTCGCATCCTTGGAAGATATACTAAACGTTGATATTTGACCAAAGTTTCGTTTTTGAGCTATCGTATTTACAATCACAATCACACGGATTTTTTTTCTAAAAATGATTTTTGGATACGGAACGTGTATTTCCGGTAGAATTGCAGTATAGTATTACTGGGTGAAATTAAGTAGAGGGACTTGGAGAGCATTGAAGGGACTAATTCTTATATAGGAGGTCATAATGATACAATATCAATAGCAGGAGCAAGACTTCTGGATAAAATGTTCAGAAGAATGAAACAAAGAAGAATACTTCTCTATACACTATGTACACAGTACAAGTAGAGAAAGTATGTACTTTTACTTTCTCTTCGTGTACTATGTACATAGTGTATAGAGAAGTAATTGCATTCCACCCAAAAATTCGATACAGAGATTTCACCGGAAAAAGACGTTTTAGGGTCCCCTGTATTCAAAAAAAGGTTCGCGCGCGCGCGTGTGTGTGTGAGAACTCGATAACTCAAAAACGAAAAGTCAGTAAAAACCAAACTTGGTATTTAAGTTTAGTATCTTCCAGGGATGCGACACGAAAATTTTGAGAAAAAACTCCAAACTACTCTTTACATCGAAAAAAAATCGAACATTTTGATTTTCTCACAAATGGCTCTAACCATTTTGATTAAAATACAGTATATTAAATATATTTATGTAGCAAATAAAATGTATATCTTGAATGTTATGGGAATAACCTCTAAATACCTCTTTATTCTGAATTAATTTTGCTGAAGTTTTCGTAACTGGTAAACCGTAAGTGATAGACAAAAACTTACTACAAACAAAATGTAGATGTTAAAACACACCATTTATGTCACATACGCTTTCTTCGTGGAGTTGACCATTTATGAGATACATATTCCCTGTTATTTGCTTCAGATTTAAATACTTAAAATTTTCTCTCACGGAAAGTTGGTCATACATAGAAACGGATTTCAACCACATGGCAACCAACTTTTAACAGATTTGACTATCGTTTTAGCCTAGTGTTTTGCCTTATTTACCTTCTACTTGCAAGGAAGCAAGTAATTGAGACAATTTCTGATAATGTTTATGCCGATTTGATAAAGTAGAAAGAAGAATAAGCTTTTTAACAATAATTTGTTACAGAGATGTAGAGAAAGTCATGTGAATAGAGCACATCAGATTTTTAGGTAACGATTCTGATTAAAGAGCTCAGTCGTGATTCGAAACAGGGATCTCTTTCGGCTTAACAAAGGCTATTTTTAGCAAACAGGAGGCATTTTAATAGTTGATTTGATATTCGCTGCTAGTATGGCTGCTGATTAGAAGCGCCTTGGTGTATATAAATGCAATCTAAAAGAGCCGGAAATGCATAATCATCCGCATGTTGCAAGATGATACAATTCGCATGAGTTCAGGCTCGCTGTTATGCGGAAGGGATTCCAGCAGTTCACCTCCGTGACCTTACCCAGCCGAAATTCCCAGTGAACTTTCTACTACAGCAACCGGCGACCTATTGATGCCCACTCCTCCACCACTTAAAGAGAAAGCAGATTCTATCATTTAAAATCTAATGTAATTTCCGGGGAGAGACGATTTCATGGTGGTATATGCAACCGATCATCTGACCGCAATTAAATAAACACGTAAGATACTGATAATTAAATAAATTAAGCGGGAATAATATAAGAATAAAACATATGTATATGAGGAAAAATTAAATATGGGGAGCTTTTATTTTTCCTGTAACTTGGGACGACAACTCCTTGCATGAAACGCAGTTCCAAAGAAATAGCGAAATAGACGAAAGGATTGCAGGAAAAAACACGCACGACAAATAGATCTCTTCAGCTTAAGCAAAACAAACGGTAAACAGTATAATAAATATTAAATTGTCAGAGAACACAGAAAAACGAAATCTTTCAAGGAAGATTGTCAAGATCTTACAGAAGTAGGGGGTTTAAACTGAAGTGAAGGAAAAGGAAATATTCTAAAATGATAGAAATGATAAATCGAACGAAAGATCACTCTTCCTTAGAAGTCCATAGGCCTCATCACTTTCCCTACGAAACCCGTTTGATTAGGCGAACACGCCAATAACTCCAGTTGAGGCACAACGAACACTGCACTAGAACAGAAGAGATAGTCAAGAATGAATAACAAATTTGTGGGGAACATTAAAGGTGTTAAATAAATAGAATGTCACCAAAACCGTTGTTGAATCTGGTTGAATCCTTGAACCTGCACAGATATACATATACGTCCTGACAAACTTTACAAATCATGCTTGCTAATAATTTCCACTGATGAGACGCGGTTATCAACAGTGTGGATCTATCATCTCGAGGACAACTAATATTCTACTTCTATTCTACTGCAGGTATATACACCTACCTTGTTTAGAAAAGTGCAAGAAGAATACAGGAATTGGGGCCTAAAACAACACTTAAGATCGAGTATGGTTATGTGTAAGAAGCAATATAGTGTTGGAAGATGGATCAACCATCAAGTGCTGTAAACTAAGAAAGTAATACCTAGAATTAGACATAGATGCAAGAAAAAGTCTCCATAAGATAATTACATCCATAATTTGGAACGAAATGAGGAGGAGGTTCTATAAAAGAATAGTGGACAGTATTTTGCGCAGTTATGGGAGGTCTCGAAAGGGAATGAAAATAAATTAAGATTATGGAAATGGACTATTGGAGAAGGAGCGGTTTGTCTCTAGACTCCATTAAAGAAAAAATCTATAGTGTTTTTCATTCATATGACCTCTCTAGCTATTCTGTAACAAACTATCCCTACAAAAAGCTTATTCTTTTATCTACTTCATGCCAACCGAGATTAACTTTTGCAAAAATTGTCTTATTACTTAGTTCCTTATATAAGAGGGAGAATAAAGTCGATAGTCAATTCTTTTTATAAGTTGGTTACTATGTGATTGAAATTCGATTCTCTTTGCATGGCCAGGAGTAAAACAAAACAATCAGGAATGATAAATTCCTGTCTGAGAAACGTTTAAATATTTTAGGATTGAAACCAACAACTATGAATATCTCGGAAATGGTTAACCTTACAGAAAATGTATATGACATAAATGGTATGTTTTAACAAGATCTTGTATCGTAAGCTTTTGTCTATTTCTTACGGTTTTCCAATTATTCAAAATTCATCATGAATGAAGAGAGTTTCAGAAAACTTAAGATAAACATCTTGTTTGTCATGTAAATATATTTAATATATGGTATTTTAATCAAAATCCTTTGAGCCAGATTTGACAAAAACCAAAACTTTTGAACATTTTTGCATATAAAGGGAAGCTTGAGATGAGAACATTTTCTTTAAAATGTTCAGGTCACGTCCTTGAAAGATGCTGGGCCTATCAATTTTGGTATGTAACCGATTTTTCGTTTTTGAGTTATATTGTTCCTGACAGTCGTACCGATATACTGACCCACAACGACCTTTTTCTAAAAATTGTTTTTGGGATACAGAGAACGTCTATTTCCAGTGAAAATCCAGTATTGAATTCTTAAGTGGAATACAATACCTTCTCTACCTACGTAATTTGTATTAAGTCAAGGAAGGAAAAATGAAAGTCTACGAGAGCAGATGCAAGTGGCAGAAGTTAACATATCTAATTGACTCTATAGAAGGAAGAACGTTAAGATAGTATGGACAACTAGAAGAATGTTATCAGAGAGATGACCATTTAAACCATACAAATGACAGCCTCCTCGGCGTGACGAGAGGAAAACCACGACTATAGTGGATGGTTGGTGTGGGACATTCTACGGAAGATATGAAAGTGACAGATAAAATAATTGAAGTGACAGGAAAAGATGTAAATGTGGATGTGAGCGATGCCTACAAACTAGCGTATGTAAATAAGCTTACGTAAACAACCAGCTTATGTAAATGAAAGAAAGACAGAACGTATACCTCACCCACAGTTATGTTGTACAACGATAACTAATTGTTGGATAGGTAGAGTCAGACTGAAAAATACAATGCCATAGCCGGGATTTAAACCATGGATCTCCCGGCCTCTAGCCGGTTGCTTTACCACTGAGCACCGTATTTTAATTCCTGGTTTTAAAATTGAATTTTTCAGTCTAGTTCTACTATCCAACTGCTGTTCTACACACGGTTTCTGTGAGAAAACAATTAAAATTATCACAATTGTCTATAATAGTTGGCTATACTACGAATTCTGGGACTTAAAAGTACTTACAATATTGATGATATTTGAGATCACCTTGTGGTTTACCGGGAAACATGCGAGTCAGTTGAGAAATGCAATTATATGCCAGCATATTACCATGGTAGTTCAGTGGTAGAGCAACCGGCTAGAGACCGGGAGATCCATGGTTCAAATGCCGGCTATAGCATTGAATTTTTCAGTGTGGCTCTACCTATCGAACTCTTGTCCCACAGAGGATTTTTGTGAGAAAACAATTAAAATTATGATAACCATTGTTTTTCCAGACAAGCCATGTATAGGACAAGAGAGGAAAGATAGAGTCACTCTGAAAAATGCAATGTTAAAAACCAGGAATTGAAATACATAGTCTTAAATACTGTCGGCCTCTGTCCGGTTGCTCATACACAGCTACCATGGCAGCATGTTCAGATGACATAAATGGCCTAGCTGACTCACTTAGCATTGAATTATGTAGTCCAAGATTAACCTCCTTTGTGAGCACCCGTAGGAAAATTTTGTCAAAAAACTTATTTTTACTTTCACTATGTACATAGTGTATAGAGAATGTATTGCACTCCACCCAAAAATTCGATACCGAGATTTCACCGGAAATATATGTTTTAGGATCCCCTGTACCCAAAAAAAGTATTTTCAAAAAAGGTCCGTGTGTGTGTCCGTGTGTCTATGAACACGACAACTCAAAAACGAAAAGTCGGTAAAATACCAAACTTGGTATTTAAGTTTAGTATCTTCCGGGGATGCCACACGAAGATTTTGAGAAAAATTCCCCCACCCCCAACTACCCTTTACATGGAACTTTTTTCAAAAATTTTGATTTTCACAAAAATGGCTCTAACGATTTTGATTAAAATGTCGTATATTAAAGTCATTTACCTGACAAATAAAATGCATATTTTGAATGTTCTGGGAATAGCCTCTGAAGAATACTTTATTCTGGGTGAATTTTTCATAACTACTACACCGTAAGAGATGGACAAAAACTTAACCCACAAAAAAATGTAGAGCACGTTAAAACACACAATTTATGTTATATACATTTTTTTCGTGGAGTTGATCGTTTTTGAGATATTCCTTTTTCTTCGTTTCATCTTTGAAAAACTTATACTTTTCGCATACAGGAATTTGTCAACTTTTGTCCATACAAACAAAGGAACATCAGCACATAGCAACCAGCTTTTGACTCACTTTAACCTATGGTACTCCCTTATTTCGCTTCTACTTACAATAAAGCAAGAAATAATACTATTTCTGCTAATTTTTCTCGATTAGCATGAAATAAATAAAAGAATAAGCTTATTAACAAAAATTTGTTACAGAGATATAGAGAAAGTCATGTGAATGGAACACATCAGATTTTTTTCTAACGTTTCTATTTGATAGATTATATTTTGAGAAAATGTTCCCTGGAAATTCCGTTTGTTTTCAACTTTAAATTCCTTAAAAACATACCTACATAAATAAATACATTGACAGTGCAACTGTGTTGCATCTCTCTTCATGATTGTGCACGCTAATGAATTTAAGAGATGGTTTTCAAACTAAAATTGCTATTTTTTTATTTAAAAAAGTAGTATAATAGTTCATTTTTTTTCTGCGCATCCCTACATAACCCTTTATTGGCGGTGTTATTTTGTTACATATACCGCTCTTCCTAATACCTAAATCGGCTTTCTTATCCCTACAAAAAGGACCAAGAAAGCGACAGGTAATAAATGACCATTCATTCAAAGCCAAACGTCGCGAGTTTGAATCCCAGCAGCTGTAATCAACTAAGTCTGTGGTAAAGGACGGGGAGGGCCCAATTAAACTAAACGATGTAAGGAGACGTTTGTGTGCTGGTGGGCTTACATTTGGCTGCAGTTACAGGGATTTTGTTTTTTTTTTTAAGATAAAAATAATACTATTGAATTTAAAAAAATACTAGTTTTACACTATAAAACAGACACATTTGTATTTTATAGTTGATGATTCAGAATAGTAAAATTTTAAAAACATTGCAATGTAACACCTCAAGAAAACCATATCGGTCAAATACGTTACAAAGACAAAGAAAGTTAGTCATAAACTTTTGTTACAACTGACTAGTTGAACTCTCAGAAAAAGTAAATATAAGGAATTGAGTTGATTTATTTGTTGCAGTTATGGTCTTAACATGACAGGAAACGTTTTAAATTTTCAGAATTAGTGAACAATTGTATTTTAAATGCTGATGTCACATTTGATTAAATTATCTCAACAATTTTGCAAGTGCTCCTATGCATTGTCAGCTAGCCCCCCTTTAACTGGGAGGTAAATTAAAGTGAAAAAAATCTGATGTGTACCATTCACATGACTTTCTCTATATCCCTGCAACAAATTATTCTTAAAAATCTTATACTTCTATTAATTTCATGCTAATCAGTAAAACATTAGCAGAAATAACCATATTACTTGCTTCCTTGTAAGTAGAGGTGAAATAAGGGAGTACCATAGGTTAAAGTGATAATCAAAAGCGGGTTGCTATGTCACTGAAGTTCCTTTGTTTGTATGGACAGCAGTTGACAAATTCCTGTATGAGAAATGTATAAGTTTTTCATAGCAGAAACCAAAAATAAGGAATGTCACAAAAACGACGAACTCCACGAAAAAAATGTATATAACATAAATTGTGTATTTTAACGTGCTCTATATTTTTTGTGAAGTAAGTTTTTGTCCATCTCTTACGGTTTAGCAGTTATTCAAAATTCAGTAAAATTCATCCAGAGTAAACTACTCTTCAGAGACTATTCCCAGAAAATTCAAGATATACATTTTATTTGTCAGGTAAATATCTTTAATATACAAAATTTCAAACAAAATCGCTAGAGAAAATCATTTTTGAGAAAATCAAAATTTTCGAAAAAAGTTCCATGTAAAGGGTAGTTTGGGGTAGGGGGATTTTTCTCAAAATCTTCGTGTCGCATGCCTGGAAAATACTAAACTTAAATACCAAGTTTGGTATTTTACCTACTTTTCGTTTTTGAGTTATCGTGTTCACAGACACACGGACACACACACACGGACCTTTTTCCGAAAATGCTTTTTTTAGATAAAGGGGACCCTAAAACATATATTTCCGGTGAAATCTCGGTATCGAATTTGTTGGTGGAGTGTAATACATTCTCTATACACTATGTACATAGTGCCTATATAGAAAGTAAAAATGCTCGCAGATCTAAAGTGCCTATGCTTTCTAAGTGACTGAGGAAAAATCTCAGCCAAGTATCTAGCTCAAGCCGAATATGAAGCAAAGCGACAACCATGGTTTTTTAACCTTTCAGAGTAAAAAACCACATATTGGAAAAGTGGATTTTACAATTCTATAGAAAATGTGACGTAACGATGGAGTGCCTCATTATTTGTCATGGGTAAAATTTCGGTCTCATTTGCATGAAAATGTCAAATACCACTGAATATTTCAATTTAAGGTAGGGTTGACACTGGAAGGGTTTAAGGACACGTGTGACTGAAAGTTTGAAATTCCAAACCAATAATGTTAACTTTTTGAAATGTATACCACAGACGTAATATACTGCAATAAGATACCCTACAAATTTCATCAATTTTCCTCTAAACGTTTGGAGGTTATGGTCATTTTTTTTTTATTTTTTTTTTTTTTTATTTTATGTTTTTGTCATGTAACTTAAAAATTCCCTAGCGACAAAAGAATTAAAATGTTGGTATAATATTTTAACCTTAGGCTCCTAATAGTTCTACTTTTTGAAATTAACCTAGGCTTCTCTGCGTCTCTTTAGGCTTAGGCTCCAAAATGTTTTAAATGTATGAATGTGTTTTTTTTTTCTCATAGAATTACATTAGACAATAAAACCTAAGACAATTCTTATTCATTGTACCTCTGTGAACATTCACAGCAAATTTTATTTGTGTAACAGAAAAACTGCTCCGCAAGGAGTATTTTACAGAAAGAAAAATGCTGAAAATGTCAATAGTGAAAAAACAAGGAAAGATTTAAATGCATGGCTCACATTAAAATCCAGCAGACTGATAGGTTGGACCCTCAGTTTTCCTTTTCCTCTCCTCTACTGCTGACTTTTCTGTCCTTTTCTTCTTGTCTTGTTATTTTTCTTCTACACAACTTCATTTTTTTACTTTGTATGATACGAATAAGATCTCATCGAATTGAAATTTTTCTTGCCGAGTCCAGTACAGTTTCATCTCTAATGTTTTGCTCCAGTTAAGGCATTTAAAAATTAAACCTGGTGGCCAATTATACCGTTTTTATATTCAGCAATGTTTAAATTATTTTATGGAATTAAAAATAAAAAGTTATTTTCGTGTGATTTTTCGTGAAATTTCAGTCATACTTAAACACAACCCTGTATTTTGTTCTTCGGCTCCCTTACCTTTCAAAGAGCTTCTATTAGCAGTGTCGCTGTAAAATCCGACCACCCCAACACAGGAAGTTGGAGATAGAACTGAGGATGATGCAGAGTGTCGTAAAATGAAATGTCTGTTTTGAGACTAGCCTGTGAATATTGACTAAAATTCTAAAAAATATAGATTACTGCTTGAAGTCTTTAAGAAAGGTGGATATAATGAAAGACAGGCTAAAATAATTGAAGTACCAGTATATATAAGGTTGCAGTTTTGAAATATAAAGTCACCTTTATCCTAAAAAATTGATTTCTTTTCTAAGTTATTTTGCAGTATATCACCTAGATTGCTCCTTACAGCATAAACCTTAGTCAGTTATTATTAGAAGTCTTAAGATAACAGATATTGCCAGAAATCTTCAGCAAATAACAAGTGACGAAGTACTGGGCTTTAAAAAGCATTTTTATCATTAAAAGTTATAAAAGAATATACTATTGAATTTGTTTTCTGTGAAATAATTCACGTTTTATTTTCAAACAAAGAAAGAGCTTTATAAGACATATATTTGAAACACAACATTTAAATTTGGTTGCAAAACTCTGAAACTGGAAAAAAGGTTTTTGAAGTAAATTAAATAACGATAAAAGCTATTATTTTCTTTTTCTCAGGAACCTCTAAAGGAATCGAGTTACAGTTTTATAGAACATATCACAAATACTCGATAAAAAATTAAATTACTAAAGAATAATATAATTTACAAATTTTACAGGTGACGAAGTACTGGGCTTTAAAAAGCATTAAAAGTTATAAAAGTATATACTATTGAATTTGTTTTCTGTGAAGTAATTCACGTTTTATTTTCAAACAAAGAGAGAGGTATATAAGGCATATATTTGAAACACATTTAAATTTGGTTCCAAAATCCTGAAACTGGCAAAACAATTTTCCAATTAAATAACGATCAAAGCTATTATTTTCTTTTTCTCAGGAACCTCTCAAGGATTCGATTTACTTTTTATAGAATATATCAGAAATACTTGATAAAAAATTAAATTACTTAAGAATAATATAATTTACAAATTTTACTAGTTGGTTCCCTTAATCGAGTACATTACGAAAATCTATTGTTTCCGTTTGTCAACTGTTCCCACCAAGTTCGATTACCTGGCTCAATTCTTAAAACATGACTACTATTATTCAAAGCCTTGCCGGTCCCCATGGCCGCGCTCGGCAAATTATATTATTCTTAAGTAATTTACTTTTTTATCGAGTATTTATGATATGTTCTATAGAAGTGTAACTCGATTCCTTTAGAGATTCCTGAGAAAAAAATATAATAGCTTTTATCGTTATTTAATTTACTGGAAAATCGTTTTGCCAGTTTCAGAGTTTTGGAACCAAATTTAAATGTTGTGTTTCAAATATATGCCTTATAAACCTCTTTCTTTGTTTGAAAATAAAACGTGAATTACTTCACAGAAACAAATTCAATAGTATATACTTTTATAACTGTTAATGATAGCTTTGGTGCTTCGTAGAGCTGGGGATCGTGGGTTCGAGTCCCGCCTTGGGCATGGGTGTTATATGTTTGTGTATATGTGTGTGTGTTGTAAAAGTAAGAAAACAGTAATAAACAGTAATAATACGGCAAAACAAGAATAAGGTAAGTAAAAGTAGTGTATTTTAAAAATAAATAAAAAAAGGCCAGTATATAGCAACCCGCTTTTTATAAATGATTCACTTTAGTCTTCTGTCTTTTGCACCTACAACGAAATATGTAAGATAAGATATAATACATATATTTCAACATGTCTTTTGCACCTACAACGAAATGTGTAAGATAAGATATAATACCTACATTTATCTCGACATACATATTATATACCAATTAATATTCAGTTCATTACACACATCATGAATAATGCATATTTATTTCACACTTTCACTGTGTACACGAATATTTACTTGCACTTGAAGTAGTCCGAAGTTTAATGTTCCAGCTATGAAACTCGTTCAGGTTTATTTTTATGTAACATTGAAAATTATATAATCCTTAGTTTAGGCAACACACACAAAGAATTAGTGTGCGATTCCTACATATATTTCTTGAGAAACACGTGCCATGTTATTAAAAATGTTCGATTTCAGCAAGCCTGTCCTAGATTTCAAGTAAGGAGGTATAGGACAGTTATCTGATTCAAAGGCTACTTATGACCTGGAAAGTTTCGAGGTTGGATTTGAATGCAAAACTTATTTTTCCCTACCAGGAGTATCTCGTACTTATTATCACCATATTGCAATTGTTTTAGTAGTAAAATCTCAATAACTTTCTGTAAATATCACCAAGAACTTGCTGTTAAATGTAAGTTAATGTTTCATTTAGTATTACGAGTTAATTACAGTAAAACAAACTTCTCGTCTCATTGCAAAAGGGATTAATTTTTGTTTTAACTTTGGTACAACTTTTATATTGTGATAGTATTCTTGCCTATGTTATCTTTATTAGTTCCTTGCCTCCGTGTTCAAGGTCATTTACCTACCTTAAATTGGTTCTAAATTATAGTATTAGCGGTGTATGTATACCAGCGTATTTTTTTTTTTTTTTTTATTACTTCCTTCCATTTATTATATGTTATGATGAAAGTATATGTTAGCAGAATAAACAAATAACTTAAGATATAAGTTCCGTAACGGGATTTTCTAAGACAATGAATCCCTTAATGTTAGCTAACCACTGTGTAACATGTTGGCATCTTTATGAAAACACTGCTAAACCACGCGACTCGGACTTCTCAAGATACCTGCGATATCTCCGATAGAGTGGGCCGGGCACGCGCCTTTGTTCCTGGGTAGCTGCCTAATTCATGTTCATTATGAGGCGTTTTGCTGAGGTACCTGAATTGAAAACTATATTTTTGTATCATAGGATTTGAGCAACAACGTCCACATCTTGTTCTGCGTTGTTTTGTCACACACGGAAACATATCGATACAGACATATACTAACAAAAACTCTATTTTTTACTTCAACAAAGAGCTCTTTATTTCTTCCTCAAAATGATTACAACCAGCATGTGCTCATAATTAACTTTCTTCAATGCAGTTTTAACAATTCTATGGTTAAGTTTCTTTTCGAGTTCACGGCGAGATGGTGGCGGTTACGTGCTACAGATTTCACATCGAAACTCATTCAACCTGTTTCACGTGATGTATTCCCAGTGAAAACTGAATCCTTGGAAGGAAAACTAACTCAGGTGTAACAATGCGGGCTCGACGTCAAAGAACGTTCCGGCGGAACACGTGTCCACTTGCAAGCTGTAACAATCACAGTTGCTATGACAAAAGAGGTGACCACTAACACTAGTTCAACAATGTGTGTGTCAACAGTCAGCAATGACTCACGAAGCAAGCGTACATACACACACACATATATATATATAACAGAAATAGTCTTATTACTTGCTTCCTTGTAAGTAGAAGAATACCATAGGTTAAAGTGATTGTCACAAGATGGTTGCTATGTGACTGAAGCTCCTTTGTATGAACAGGAGTTGACACATTCCTGTATGAGAAAAGTATGTTTTTTAAAGTTGAAACCAATAAAAAGGATATCTAAAAAACGATCAACTCCTTGAAAAAAATGTATACAAGATAAATTGTGTGTTTTACTGTGCTCTACATTGTTGTACAGTAAGTTTTTGTATATCTCTTACGGTTTACCAGTTATGCAAAATTAAATAAAAATCATTCAGAATAAAGAGGTCTTTAGAAGCTATTCACAGAAAATTCAAAATATACATTTTATTTGGCATGTAAATATCTTAAATATAAGAGATTTTAATCAAAATCGTAGAGCTATTTTTGAGAAAATCAAAATTTTCTAATTTTTTTCCATGTAAAGGATAGTTTGGAGTGGGGGGATTTTCTTGAAAATCTTTGTTTCGCATCCTTGGAAGATACCAAACTTAAATACTAAGTTTGGTATTTAACGGTATTTTCGTTTTTGAGCTATGCTGTGCACACACACGGACCTTTTTCCAAAAATGCTTTTTTGGGATTCAGGGGGACCCAAAACGTTTCTGGTGAAATCTCGATATCGAATTTTTGGGTGGAATACAAACCTTCTCTATATACTATACATAGTACGTGTAGAGAAAGTAAAAGTACTTTTTCTGGATTCAGGGGGACCCAAAACATGTGCTTCCGGCGAGATCTCGGTATCGAATTTTTGGGTAAAATGCTATACCTTCTCTATACACTATGTACATAGTAAGTGTGAGAAAGTGAAAATAGAAAAGATACGGAAAAGAGCAGCATCATTCACACAGAAAATGTGAGGAAGGTTGCACTAAAATTCGACTTGGGAACATGTTAGCTCACTATTATTAGCCCCCAGTTATCGCCTCATCACGTGCCCGTTCCTCATTAACACAGCATTTTAACACCAACACGCCATTAGAAATATTTCTCAATTACCCGACCATAACGCTCCGTGTTCCGCAAATTAGGCATGTTGTTCGCGAGGATATATACCCCACAGAAATATGAGCAGCCATTTTAAAGAGTTAGACAGGACATGATGTGCGTATCACTAATGTAATTGTGACCCAGAATATCGGCGTAATCAACATGCGTGACCCTGGACCTCAATTTCCCCACATTCGTGTTCTATTACAGTCCTGGTGCAGCCAGGATTTGGCCTCTGCGAAGTTTAACATAATACTTTCTCTAACTAGAGTACACAAGCGATGTATATGTTGCATTCTGCCCTAAAATCACGTCCATATTTCATCTGAAATATACATTTTGAGTTCCTAAACCCCCAAAAAGTAGTTTTAGAAACCTTATATTTATGTGCAGCTTCTTCCAAGGAAAGTGGGCTGTGTCTGAGTACTTAGACCGCTCGTCTCTCACGGGTTCGAGTCCAGTGACCGCATGTGGTATTTGCGGGTGTGCTCCGAGTTTCCAAGCCTTAATAAATCTATACAAATAATTGAAGCAGTAAAATAAATGCATAATAAAATGTTAAGGAATAAACCTTTGAACAGCTTCATTCCATCAATTTCTCTATCAGCATTCCTTTCATATCAACCGCTTCCTAAGTCCCAAACCTCGTGGGCAGGGGATCGTGGGTTCGAGTCCCGCCTTGGGCATGGGTGTTATATGTTTGTGCAATGTGTATATGTTTGTAAAAGAAACAATAAAACCAGTAAACCAGTAATCAGTAAAACCTACGGGGGGAAATGTAAATAGAGATACAGTACCGGAGTCCCAATCAGACTCCGTTATTGATTTAAAAAAAAAAAAAAAACACCTAGTTATGGAGCGCTCGTCCTAGATTCTTCACTCTATGATTCAATGTTTGCTTGCTTTTCGACAGGCCTATGATCCTAGGCATTAACATATAATCCTTCTGAAGAGGAGAGTAAATTGAGTAATTATCTTCCAAAGATGCGACACAAACATTTTCTTAAAGCTCTCCTCATCCCAAAAAACACTTTACATTTTCGAGGTTTGATTTTATAAACAATGTTTAACGATTTTGATTAGAACACTGCATATTTAAGACATTTAACTTGACAAACAAAAAGTACATAACTACCTGGATTTTCTGTTTAATGCCCTCTTTATTCCGAAATAATTTCTACAACGCTGTAAACGACAAGAGACAAAAAAAGCCTACCACATAGAAAGTGTAGAATTCTTTTAAACTCGCAAAAGTTATTTAAAATACCTTACTTTATAACATTAGTTATTTCTAAGACATGCGTTACTTACGATTTGTTTCTTGAGAAAATAAATACAGAGTCCCTCTCCCCCCCCCCCCCACACACACACAAGAAAAGTTTGGTGTACGTGCATTTTCTAGGAAATACTCATCGCCTTTTTGGAAGGTGCTTAACTTGTAAACCAATTGTTCGTTTTCCGGTTATATTTTTCTCCAGATCCTCTCTCTCACATGCTCATCTATTGAGGGGTTCAGGGACCTCAAAATATGTATTTCCGCTATGATTATTTGGGTGTAAATCATTACTTTCTTTATCCACTATAATTGGGGGGGGGGGTAGAGACGGTAAAAATAACTTCTAAATATACATAAAATAATGGGTTTTTTTTTTTTTAATACCACACAACAGATGACAAATCGATATAGCTTAAATATAGTATATAACATCTATACAACGGAAAATCTTGAAACAGCCAGAACATCATTTTTCTTCATCGATTTGGTTGATACAATCATTTAAAATGGAGACGAATGCTCGTTAGTCACCATTATGTAAATAGCAAAATAGGAATAGCCCCGGACATATATTCATTTAATAGACAGAGAAAACAGATCCGCATTTAATTGGTTTCAAATGTTTCTTTAGAAAAATTCTAATATGTTGTATTCACATGGCTTTCTCTATTCAATGTTATACAAAACGACTCATTCAAGCGGATCTTCTTCTATTTCTTGTTAATCGAGAGAAATTTACACTACACATATTCACATTTCGTTGCAGGTACGAGGTAGGTCCGTGTGTAAACACACACACACAGGAATAAGTACATATTGTTTTAACTGTTTTATGTTACGTCGCGTTAACTTTTAGGAAATATCGCGAAGGATCTGTTCCGTAGGATATCTCGTTGAGGATATATGATGGACAGCAGCCCTTCAGGACTATCCTCGTACCATATCACTTTCGCTTTGTGCCAAGCAGATGGCGATAGAGTGCCACAGTGTAGCTGCTTTCGCCATCCGTACTCAGATGGCAAAGTTCGCCAGTCCATCCCTACGTACTTTGCTCCGCAACAAGCAGATGGAAGGCGATGGCTTTTTTCGAGCATAAAAATCCTTAGATGACTGCCTTCGGAAGAGAGATAATGCCGTTGGTCCCATGTTGTAGATTTATGCATTTACATCAAACCTGATAAAGAAGCCTCTGAGCAAAATTAAGAGTTCTTTCACGCCCAATATATGTGACGCTAAGAACCGCAGCAGTTATAGTGCCCTTTTTTATTGTTTCATTTATATAGTCCCCTTTAACATCTAAGGTCATATCTTCAGAGGCTATTCCCAGAAAATTCAAGATATACATTTTATTTTCAGGTAAATATCTTTAATATTTGGCATTTTAATCAAAATCTTTAGAGCCATTTTTGAGAAAATCAAAATTTTCGAAAAAAGTTCCATGTAAAGGATAGGTGGGGGGATTTTCTTGAAAATCTTCGTGACGCATCCTTGGAAGATCCAAACTTAATTACCATGTTTGGTATTTAACGGTCTTTTCGTTTTTGAGCTATGCTATCCACAGACACACACACACATGGACCTTTTTGTAAAAATGCTTTTTTTGGATTTAGGGGGACCCAAAACATGTATTTCCGGTGAAATCTCGGTATCGAATTTTTGGTTGGAATGCAATACCTTCTCTATACACTATGTACATAGTACGTGTAGAGAAAGTAATTAGCACCGCAAAACTGCAAATGCACCGTCCTCAAACACCGACACAAATATTTGCACTTATTCACCTCGCATCCTGTGAATTACATTCGTTCGGCGCCGTTTCGAAACAGCCTGTATATTCAAATAGAGGAGATAAGACGGTAGTTTTGTTGTCAGAAAAGGAGAACATCGAGGTGAGAGTGCTCTCCCAAAAGCAATACATGGGTTGCTACACCAACGTGACTTGTAATTCCACTTTCATATTCCTGACTGCCACGCCGCCGCGCCGCTGGGAAACGTTGGCTTATGAAGCAATAAAATGTACGTGTCTGCATGTACCGTTGCGGGAACAATACTGAATTTCCGTAACTCCAAGTTGCACGTTGTGGCATTAGCTTTCTGAGCATTTTCCATGCTTGTGTGTAGGAAATCTGTCCTGTTCTCCACAGCTCATTGATGGTTAATCTCTGTTGAGGCGTATTCAATCGTACGTACAATTGTTTCTTTGTTTTAAGTCATTATAACCACAACCTAAAATCCAATTTTGTAATTACTTTTGTACTACGGAGATCAACTTTTGAGGATGAAGATATGGGAGATTGGATCACGACAAATTTCAGCTGAATTTTGGGACACAAATCCTAAATTAATTGGACATTTGGTTTATTCATTTAAACATATTTATTTACATTATAGCACAAAATTATGTGGTTTAAATTTGAAATATTCATATTACTTTCTCTACACGTATTGTGTACATAGTGCATACAGAAGGTATTGTATTGCACCCAAAAATTCGATTCCGAAATTTCACTGGAAATACATGTTTTGGGGCCTCCTAAATCCAAGAAAAGCATTTCTAGAAAAACGTCCGTGTAGTAAAGATAAATGGAAATAGACCTATAAATGATTATATAAAATAATAGAGAAGATAGAAATGAAAATGAATGTGGATCTTTTATTACTTGTTTTTTTGTTTTCAATTAAAAATTTAAATGTGGGTGTCTGTGTGTGTACGTGAGTGTAGACAGCATAGCTCAAAAACGAAAAGTTGGTATTTAAGCTCAGTATCTTCCAAGAATGCGACACGAAGCTTTCCAAGAAAATCCCTCCATCCCCAACAACTTCATACATGGAAAGATTTTCGAAAATATGGCTCTAACGATTTTGATTAAAATATCCTATATTAAAGATACTTGCATGACAAATAAAATATATATCTTGAATTTTCTGGGAATAGCCTCTGAAGACATCTTTATTCTGAATGAATTTTGCGGAATTTTGCATAACTGGTAAACCGTAAGAGATAGACAAAAACTTACTACGCAAAACATGTAGAGCTCGTTAAAATACACGATTCATGGTATATTTGCATTTTTTCCTGGAGTTGACCGTGTTTAAAGTATTCCTTGTTATTGATTTCAGTTTTGAAATAATACTTTTCTCATACGGGAACTTCTTAACTCCTGACCACGCAAAGAATCGGATTTCTATACCATAGCAACCACATTAGAGCATTTGACTGTCAGTTTAGCCTAGTGTATACCCTTATTTCCCTTCTACATATAAGGAATTAAGTAATATCATTTCTGTCAATGTTTGTCTCAACTACCATAATGCAGGTAGAAGAATAAGCTTATTAACAATAAATTGTTACATAGACGTAGACAAAGTCATGTGAATAGAGCAGATTAGATTTTTGTTGATGTATGACTTACTGACTACGATTACAATTAGAACGCTATTTATTAAACTTACTTGATTTAAAGTACAGTGGGACTGAAACTTCAAATTTCTATACTTCTATAAAGATTTTTCTGAAAAGTTTACTGTGAATAAATTGCTGTTATATTTAATATAAATACCAAATTTAATTCAAATTCAATAACACTTCATAAACTATAAATACTAAAGGTGTTTATATTGCATAATGAAAATATTCCATATGTCCCAAAATTTGAAAAAATTGGTTGGCATTATTTGAATTGGGAGCTTTGAACCACACACAAAAGCGCTACGCGGTAATACTTAGATTACTAAACAATTATGACTAAAAAGTCTGATGTGTTCCATTCACATGAGTTTCTCTACTTCTGTGTAACAAATTATTGTTAGTAAGCTTATCTTCTATTTACTTCAAGCTAATTGAGAAAAAATTAGCAAAAATAGTCTTATTACTTGCTTCCTTGTAAGTAGAAGCGAAATATGGGGGTATCATAGGTTAAAGTGAAGTCAAAAGCTGGTTACTATGTGACTGAAGTTCCTTTGTTTATTTGGACACGAGTTGACAAAGCTAAAACCAAAAACAAGGAATATCTCAAAAACGATCAACTCCTCGAAAAACATTTATATAACATAAATTGTGTGTTTTAATGTGCTCTACATTTTTTGTGTGGTAAGTTTTTGTCCATTTCTAAGGGTCCAGTAGTTATGCAAAATTCCGTAAAAATCATCCAGAATAAAGTATTCTTCAGAAGCTATTCCCAGAAAATTCAAGATATACATATTATTTGTCAGGTAAATATCTTTAATATACAATATTTTAAACAAAACCGTTAAAGCCATTTTTGAGAAAATCAAAATTTTCGAAAAAAGTTCCATGTAAAGGGTAGTTGGGGTGGGGAGGTTTTCTTGAAAATCTTCGTGTCGCATCCTTGGAAGATACCAAACTTAAATACCAAGTTTGGTATTTAACGGTCTTTTCGTTTTTAAGCTATGCTGTCCAGACACACACACGGATCTTTTTCCAAAAATGCTTTTTTTGGATTCAAGGGGACCCAAAGCATGTATTTCCAGTGAAATCTCTGTATCGAATTTTGGGTGCAATACAATACCTTCTCTATACACTATATACATAGTACGTGTACAGAAAGTAAAACTCCGATGTGTTACTCGAATACTTTCTCTAACTGTTCTACAAAGAGACTTCTAACATAAGATTAGTCTTGTTTCTACACAATGCTAATCGAGATAAGCATTAGGAAAAATTACTTATTACTTAGTTCCTTATAACTAGAAGGGAACTAAAGGAATGCGTTATGCTACAGCGAGAATCAAATCTAAAAGCGATTGTCATTGAAATTGGCTTCTTTGCTTAGCCAGGAGTAGAACAAAAGAAAATCGGACACTTTCTTTCTGAGAAAAGAGCAGTATATAACATTGAAACCAATAACAAGGAATACCTAACCTATCTTGGAGACGGTCAATTGGGGCGGGGAATTTTATTGAAAATCTTCGTGTCGCATTCTTGGAAGATAATAAACTTAAATGCAAAGTTTGGTATTTAACGGTGTTTTAGTTTTTGAGCTATGCTGTCCACAAATATTTTCAAAAAATCTTATGTGTTCCATTCACATGACTTTCCCTACATCTCTATAACAAATTATTGTTAAAAAGTGTATTCTTCTATCTACTTCATGATAATGGAGATAAACATTAGCAGAATTTTTCCTTATTAATTGGTTCCTTGTAAGTAGAAGGGTAAAAACCTAATGTGTTCCATTCACATGATGTTCTCTAATCAAAATAAACATAAGCAGAATCAGTCTTATTACTTGCTTTCTTGTAAATAGAAGGTAAGTAAGAAATGCACAGGCTAAAGCGATAGTTTCGACCTTAAAAGCATGTGAAACAATTGAATTCCAATATCTTTGTTTGCCAGAGTAAACAAACGAGAAGAAAGAAGTCTTCCCGTTTGAGAAAAGTTTAAGTAGCTTAAAATTGAAACTAATAATCCGGAATATCTGGAAAACAGTTATCTACTCTTAAAATAAAAAAAAAAAAAGTATATGACATAAATTGCGTTTTTAATGATATCTACATTTTTTGTATATCTTATACGGTTTGCCAGTTATATAAAAGTTATCAAAGTTTTCAAGATACTTTCGTTTATCATAAAAATCAAGTTTGGTATTTAACGATCTTTTCGTTTTTTGAGCTACGCTGTCCTCAGACACACGGACCTTTTTCTACAAGTCCTTTTTAGGGGGAGGATTCAGGAGGTCCCAAAAAATATATACCGGTGAAACCTCGATATCAAAATTTTGGGTGCAATACAATATCTTTTCTATGCACTATGTACATAGTTCGAATAGAAAAAGTAAAAAGTTAGATACTTTCACCTTTAAAATTAGTAATTTTTTCACAAAAATATTGGTATTTTAGAAAAAGTATCATTGGTGTTAGAATAATGTTGTCCGCCACATTATAATGCATGCTTCTGCACAGCCTGGGGAAATTCGAGTTGCATTTAAACAAAAACTGAGATGCGTGGGACATTTTGAAGGCGTGAAAATGTATTTCCAGGAAAAAGAAGAAGAAAAAACGTTTCTAAGACAGTATGCTAGGAAACATGTGTATTGTACGATTTTAAATGACTGTAGAGTCCGAAGTCTTTAGGCTATTCAGTCGTATGTAGTGACACAATTGTGCTCTTTAGGCATCTACTGATAGATACCTAAAGGCTCCAATAAACATTTGCTATACCTATATATATAAAAGCTTAACAAAAGATGCTGCAGCACCAGTCGCCCTCCGTGGTGTAATGGTTACCATGCTAACTTCATATACCCAAGGTCGCGGGTTCAAACCCGGCGGAGGACGGTGGATTTTTTTCGGGCGTACTTCGGAAGGGAAGTAAAGCTGTGGGTCCCGTGTCCTAGATTTACGGCACGTAAAAGAACCTCAAGCCTGATAAGAAAGGCCTTTGAGCAAAAATTAAGCGGTCTTTCACGCCCAATATAGAATGGGACGCTGATAACCAAAGCAGTTAAAGAGCGTCCATAAATAACAGACCATTTCATTTTTTTGCTGCAGCAGCTTTGATTTTCCTTCTTGCTGTGCAAATTACAATTCTTAACCATCATTTACCATTACCATTATTTCTCATTTAATTAATTCTAAGGTACTTTCTTTGATCTGTCCATTTTTTTTTTCATTACGAGAATTTTCTCTCTCTCTCTCTCTCACTCACTCTCACACTCTCCCCCTCCCTCCCCCTTCTCTCTCTCTCTCTCTCTCTCTCGAAGTGTATGTCACAAACAAGGTTGCCAGGTGGAGGCATTTTCCCTCAAAATGGGGGGAATTTATGCTCTGTGGGGGAAGTTTTGGGGAAAGAGTAGTAGTGGAATAAATGCTGAGAAAATCCAGTGAAACTAGGCGTGTTTGAGGGCAATATTTGTTTCGCAAAAATAAATTAATAAACATTGTGACAAAATAATTGTATGTTAATCAAGAATTTCTACTTTTATCACCGGTGTGGTGATAAAGTGAATCGCTATCTCTGCTCAGAATGAAGCTATCAACAAACAACTATGTTACAAGGTGACACGCACATGTCTGCTACACGATTTAAATTGTTTTTTATGTAAACTCTACAAGAATGTGGCCATTGCTGCTTAGTAGAATATGTTACAACGTATACCTATTTAATAGAGAGGCGTCTTGGCTGGTAATATGAGTGTGCTCTGCTTGGTGGTGAGTAAAATGAAATATGGGAAGGCACAGGTCCTAAAGTTTCAGTAAATAAAACAAAACGATTTTATCTGTTGCAAACTTAAGGATTCACAAATAAAAATATATATATAAGTATCTTTAAAACAAGATGAAGATCCAGCATTTTATAGCTAAATTTATCTGTACCCATTTCAGCGTGTAATAATATACTGTAGTAGCAGCAGCACTACTTGGGAGATTTGGTGAAAAATATGGACAATTTGGGGATTTTTGTACTCGTTGGGGGAAATGCATATTTTTGACCTGGCAACCCTGCGCGGTGACCGTTTTTATGTCAACTGAACAAGAATGTGGCCATTGGTGCTTAGCAGAATATATTGCAACGTGTAAGCAGAGAGGCGTCTTGGCTGGTAATATCAGTGGGTACTACTTGGTGCTAAGTAAAATGCCAAAAACACATGAAAGGAAATATAGAAAAGCATGGGAAACATTCTAAACTTTCAGGTAGCTATATAAAACTGAACGATTCTATCTGTTGCTAACTTAGGAATTTACAATTAAACATATACTTAAGTAGGTACCTATCTTTAAAAACAAGTGAAAGTCCAGCATTTTAGCTATCTTTCGGTACCTATTTTAGCGTATAATAATATAGCTGACTCATTTTAGTATCAAGTAGTAGTAGCAGCAGCAGCAACAGCAGTTCAATTAGTACATCTGATTTGAAGGGCTCAACAGATCTTTTAAGGAATCATGTTTATAGCCCTCATTAAAGACATTCTTATTCAATGAGTATCCTAGTTTCTTCCACTACTTCACTTGTAAATTTATAACTTGAACTATGATACTGGATATTTTTTATTGCGCTATTTCTTATTGATATATTCAACCGTTTATATGTATTCTTGTTAAAGTTTGTATTTGTTAAGTATTGTCTATGATGCACCCTTACAATAAAGGAAGCTATGAAAATTGGTAGTGTATCGGTAACAGCACGAACAGTACAGGGGGGCATTGGTGAAAAAATTGGAAAATTTGGGGGGATTTTGTCCTCCATTTGTGACCTGGCAACATTGGTCACAAATTATTGTTTCAACGGTTTTAATACTATCGATTGTCGAATACATCAAAGAATACGGTTTCGGATTAAATATTAGAAGTTCAACAAAACAATATAATTATATTCGTAGAAATAAATTAAAGAAAAGCGCACAATGTGATAAGTTTTTTTTTTTTTTTTTTTTTTTTTTCCTCCAATTTAGTTAGTTACAGAATAGAACTTTACCGGTGAGTCGCGTCTTTGTATGCAGAAATCATTTGGTATGTCACATAATTCGCCACATTTGTATTCACATTCTGGTCCTGGCATTTAGGCAGTTAAAGAACACATCCGCTAAACTGCGCGCTTTAGCGGATTTCATAGTCCTTTCGAGAACACTTGCACATGTGTTTTAGTATGCTGATAGGAATGTGAAAGACGCTTTAAAGGAATTTTGATATGCTTTTAGGGTTATTTTAATCGATTGAAGCAATTAAAGGGACGCAGCAACAGACATTTCGAAATTTTTTTCATGTCATGTCAGACATTTTTGTGTCATGTTTTATCGATTTTTAGCACCTTTACCAGCCGTTTTGAGGGATTTTAGAGCTTTTCTCGGTATTTTGGCACGTTTTGGCGATTATAGCCCTTTTCTATCAATTTTTTTTAGGGTTTTAAGAACATTCTGGGTGAGTTTTGCACATGGTAAACCACAAGAAAATCTTACTACAGCAAAAATGTACACCTCGTTGAAGCACACAATTTAGGTCAGATCTAATTTCTTCGGTTAAACATTTACATAACATTTGCGAGGTATTCCTGGTTGTTGGTGTAATACTTAATATTTTCTCAAAAGGAAAGACATAGCAAAGGGCAGATTTGGCACACAGCTAAATTGGGCACCTGAGCGGAATCCCCTCCCCTCGGTTTTTTTACTGGGGTTTCACAGATTTTTACACATTTACATGGATTTTAGAATGGTGGTAGCGATATGAAATAAGCTTAGAAGATAATTTAGTCGTTTGAAGCAATTCTGGGGACATAAGAGCAAGCATATGAGAATGTTGACACATTTTTTTCAGTATTTGAGGACTTTTCCACTACTTTGGCACGTTTTAGCACCTTTCCATTAACTTTTGGGGACTTTCAGAGCATTCTGGATCATTTGTGCATAATTCTACAAAATATTACCACAAAAAATGTAGACCCCAATAAAATATAATTTATATTAGATACATGTTTGTACATTTTAAACACATCTGAATATTCTAGGTTGTTGGTGCACATCTTCCAATACCTAATTTTTTTTTTGAAACGGGAAGTTGCCATTTGTTTTTATTTTATTTTACTCCTGGCCATGCAAAGAGAACAGAATTTCCATGTCAATCACATAGCGACCAGCTTTTAAATATTTGAATAGCTTTAGCCTAACCTTCTCGCTTATTCCCTTGTACCTACAAGAAAATATGTGACAATACTATTTTGTTAATGCTTATCTCGATTAGCATGAAGCAGAAAAGATAATTTATTGCAGAATAAGCAGAGAAAGTAATGTGAATGGAACATATCAGATTTTTATTTATATTTGGTTCAGGAGGACATAAAAACATATACTTATAGCAAAACCACTACATCGAATTTTTGGATGAAATACATTTCACTAACTATACGCAGTAGAAAAATTTAAATATATGTAATTTGTCTGCTAAAATGAGGTAGCACGGGCATACTTGCATGATAGATTTCAGTACTTTTGTAATCGCAGAAGTGCCCAGAATTGCATTTTTATCTGACTTATTAATACAGGAAACTTGGGATATGCTTTTAAGAAATGCATTTATTCGTGAAATAAATACCACTTACATCTTTTCGTTTTTACTTTTTCTACACGTAATATGTACGTAGTGTATAGAGAAGGTATTGCATTCCACACAAAAATTCGATATCTACAGAGATTTCACCGGAAATAGGCGTTTTAGGGTCCTCTGAATAAAAAAAAAACATTTTCAGAAAAAGGTCCGTGTATCTGAACACCATAACTCAAAAACGAAAAGCGGTAAAATATCAAACTTGATATATAAGTTTCGTTAACTTCCAAAGTACCCTTTACATGGAAAAATTTTCGAAAATTTTGATTTTCTCAAAATTGGCTCAAACGGGTTTGATTAAAATGCCGTATATTAAAGATATTTATATGGCAAATAAAATGTATATCTCGAATATCCTGGGAATAGCCTATAAAGACCTCTTTATTCTGAATAAAATTGCTAAGTGTGTGCTAAAATTGTTGCATAAGTGTTCAACCGTAAGAGATAGACAAAAACGTACTACACATAAAATGTAGATCACGTTAAATCACACAATTTATGTCACATACATTTTTTTCATGGTATTAATCATTTCTGAGATATTCCTTGGTGTTTGTTTCAGTTTTGAAATATTTAAACTGTTTACATACGGGAACTTATCAACTCCTGGGAATGCCTAGAAACGGATTACATTCACATGGCAACCAGCTCTTAAAAGACTACCGTTTTAGCCTAGTGTATCCCATTAATTCCCTCCTACTTACTAGAAAGTATTTCTGCTAATGTTTATCTCGATTAGCATGAAGTAGATAGAGGAATACGCCTTTTAACAATAATTTGTTAGAGATGTAGAGAAAGTCATGTGAATGGAACGCATCAGATTTTTCCTATTGTACATTAATGTAGATATTATTGATATAGATTTACAACAAACAGGTGTGGCTAAAATGTGCAATTCCAACACTTTATTGGGAGGTAAGGTGCTTTAACGGCATAAGCTAGCAGTCGTGAGAGAGAAAACGAGCAAAGCACCGATCGGAAACCAATCTTCCTCCACAGCTACTTCCCACGGTTATCGGGAGTTTGTATTGGAATCGGTAAAAGTAACAGTGAATTCGAGACTCGAAATTTTCCCCGACAGAGCACAATCGTTAAACCACGATTGGCTTCTGAAAGATACGGAAAATTTCCTAACGCCATATACTGCAGCTTCTGCATTTTAACTATGTTTATTACTTTCTCTAGCACCTGATTTCACTGGAAATATGTTTTAAGGTCCCCTGAATCCAACAAAATGTGATGTGTTACAACCACATACTTTCTATTTAAATTATGTTACAAAAGATTATTTTATCAACATCGTGCTAATCGATAAACATTAGCAAAAATGCTCTTATTACTTGCTTCCTTGTAAGTAGAAAGGAAATAAGGGAGCACACTAGGCTAAAGCGAAAGTCAATTCTTTAAAAGTGGTTGCTATGTTAAACAATAAAAAATCGGTTCTCTTTACATTCCCGGGAGTAAAACAAAAGAGATAAACTTCCCGCTTGAGAAAAGTTTATGTAGCTTAAAATTGAAACCAATAACAAGGACAGGTCAACTCAACAAAAATAAATATGTATATGACAAACTGTATGTCTTCCATAAAATATCTTAAACCTATGGTATTTTAATCAATATCGGAGATGGGGGGGATTTTTCCTGAAAATGCTCATGTGCATCTTTGGAAGATACTGAACCTACATACCAAGTAGATATTCACCCGGTTTTTGAGTTATGCACACACAGAACTTTTTCTATTCTTTTTTTATTCAGGGGGTCCCAAAACATTATTTCTAATGAAATCACGGTATCGAAGTTTTGGGAGCAATACAATAGCTTCTCTATCTACTATGTGCATTGTAGGTACATGCATGCTTGAGAAAGTAAAAAAACAAACCGCATTTTAGAAAAAGGTCCATATGTGTCTGTATGGAGCATAAAAAACTGATGGTTCCATTCACATGACTTTCTCTTCATCGCTGTAACAGTTTATTCTTAAAAAAATCTTGTATCTACCACAAGCTTATGGAGATAAACATGTTATTTGCAGAAGAAGGGCATACACTAGGCAAAAGTAATGGTCAGATAGTTTAAAATCTGGTTGCTATGCGACTGAAATTCGTTATTTTGCATGGCCAGGAGTTGACAAATTTCTATACGAGAAAAGTTGAAGTATTTTAAAACTAAAACCAATAACAAGGAATATCTCAGAAATGGTTAACTCCACAAAAAAGCATATGCATAAATTGTGTTTTAACGAGCTCTAGGTATTTTGCTTATTTTCCATTTCTTATGGTTTACAAGTAGTGCAAAAGTCATTCAGAATGAAGAAGTTTTTATAGACGATTCCCAGAAAATACGAGATATACACTTTATTTGTTATATGAGTATGTTTAACATTCGGTATTTTAATCAAAATCATTAGAGCCATTTTTGAGAAAATGTTTGTTGACTCTAAAATGTGTATTTCCAGTGAAATCGCCGTATGGAATTGTTGGGTGGAATGCAATAACTTTTCTACCCATGTACCAAGTACAAAAAATAAAACCGAAAATAAAAACTTGGTAATCAACTTTACTATCCCAAAGATGCAACACCCCCAAACTACCCTTTACATTGAAAATGTTTCGAAACTTTGATTTTTCTCACAAATAGCTACGTGACAAAATGCATATGCTGAATTTCCAGGGAATAGCCCCTTCATTCTAAATAACTTTCGCATAACAAAAACTGACAATAGAGCAAATGTAGACCTCTTCAAAACAGACAAAGTATGTCCATGCATTTTTATTGTGAAGCTGAGCATTTCCGAGACATTCTTCGTTATTGGTTTTAATTTTAAAATCATTACTTTTACAACACGGGTGTCCGAGCTTCTTTCGGTTTACTCCTGTCCATGCAAAGAGAAACAATTTTAGTAACAGTAGCACGACAGCTTTTAAAAGATTTTACTATTGCTTTGCCCTAGTGTATTCCTTTAGTTCCCTGTACTTGTAAGGAACTGAGAAATAAGACAATTCTGCTAATGTTTATCTCGATTAGCATGAAACAGAAAGAAGAAAAATCCTTTGTAAGAGTTTGTTTGCAGAACAAGTAGAGAAAGTCATATGAATTGAGTCGCGTTCATCTCAGATAAATATAAAACACGAAATAGGACACGCGGTTGAAAGCCCAAGCGGCGGACCACTCGTCTACTAACAAATTAGTTGGATGACGACTAAGCAGTTGACAAGGGAATGGAGTCAGTTTCATAATCCCTGGCTACAAAATATTCCCAGAGCTCAACCCATTTATTTTAAAGCAGACGATAGATAATCGATAAATGCTATTATAAAAAAAAAAGGAGAAAAAGAAAAATAAAAATCTGAGGTGTTCCATCTCTGCAACAAATTATTGTTAAAAAGCTTATGGTTCTATTTACTTCATGTTAATCGAGAAACAAATAGCAGAAATAGTCCTATTACTCGCTTCCCCGTAAGCAGAAACGAAATAAGGAAGTACCATACTCAAAAGTGATAGATAAAAGCTGGTTGCTACGTGACTGAAGTTCCTTTGTTTGTATGGAACAGGAGTTGACAAATATGAGAAAAGTATATGTTATTTAAAGCTGAAACCAAAAGCAAGGAATATCTCAAAGACCAACTCCGCGAAAAAATATACATAACATAAATTGTATGTTCTAACTGCTCTACATTTTTTGTGTGGCAAGTTTTTGTCCACCTCTTGCGGTTTAGCAGATATCAAAATTCTGTATAATTTATTCGGAATAAAGTAGTCTTCAGAGGCTTTTCTCAGAAAAATATTATTTGTCAGGAAAATATCCTGAATATACGATATTATAATCAAAATCGTTAGAGCCATTTTTGAGAAAATCAAAATTTTCGAAAAAAGTTCCATGTAAAGGGTAGTTTGGGGTGGGGGGATTTTCTTGAAAATCTTCCGAGTCTATTCTTGGAAGATACCAAATCTAAATACCAAGTTTGGTTTTTTACGGTCTTTTTGTTTTTGAGTTATGTTGCCCCCCCCCCCACACGGACATTTTTCTAAAAATGCTTTTTTTTTTTGATTCAGGGAGACCCAAAACATATATTTCCGATGAAATTTTGGTATCAAGTTTTGGTTGTAATACAATACCTTCTCTATACACTATGTACACAGTACGTGTAGAGAAAGTAAAAAGAAATACACTAAAAATGTAATTACAACATTACTAATTTTACTTCACTTTTCCTCTATTTGCAAAGGTCATGCAATAAATTTACACATATAATTTTCTTCTTGGAGGAAGATACAACATACGTTTTTAGAGTTCTGTCGATTATACTATCCATTCAAAATTTAAGAAATTTAAAACACAATTTCGATTAGACTACCTCTGCGTGTTCAGCGTCCTCAACCCGGAGGTCCCGGAATGATTACCGGTTAGGGCGGGGAATTTTTCTTTATTTAGAATCATTCCTCATCCCCATATTGTTTTAAAGTATGAGTGTGTGTGTGTGTGTGTGTGTGTTTAATAGTTTAATACCGAAAAAACGACCATCTACTTCATTCTAATCGCGAAAAAGAGCAGAAATGGTCCTCTATTACTCAGTTTCTTGAAATTATAAGAGAAGTAAGAGAAATCACTGGGCTAAAGCGATAGTTAAATTTTTAACGCGGTCGGTATGCGATGACATTGAAATTCGGTTCTACTCGCACGGCCAGGTATAAACTAAAAGAAAAACCTAAGGCGAATTTCTGTTTGAGAAAAGCAAAAGTATTTTAAAATTGAAATCAATAACAAGGAATATCTTTGAAATCCTTAACTCTATCTAAAAATGCATGACTAAATTGTGTGTTTTAACGTGATTTGCATCTTTTGTGCAGTAAGTTTTTGTATCTCTTTTGCGGTTTACCAGTTATGCAAAAGTCGCCCAGAATGAAGAGGTCTATTCCCAGAAAATTCAAGAATGAATTTCATTTCCTATAAAAGTATCTTAAACATGTGGTATTTTAATCAAAATCGTTAGCCCCTTTTGAGAAAATAGTTTCTGAAAATTTTCCATGTAAAGGATAATTTGGGGTGAGAATGTTACTAAAAATCTTCGTGTCACACCCTTGGAAGATGCTGAACTTAAATATCTATTTTGGTATTTAACGGACTTTTCGTTTTTGAGTTACACAGTTCACATACACACGCGTTTTTCTAAAAATGTTATATTTTGTTAATCAAGGGAGCTCAAAACATATTTTCAGTGAAATTCCAACATCAAGATTTTGGATGGAATACAATTATCTTCTCTACTTACTATGTACTTGCATAGTTCGTAGAGAAAGTAAAACGGTATCGATTAAGGAGGCAGAGATATTTCCTTGCGTGCGGCGGGTAGTATGACATACAGTCGTAAACAACTAAGGTTACAAACCATTCTGCTGCATTTTTACTTTCTCTATACATACTATGTACATAGTGTATAGAGGAAGTATTGTATTCCACCCAAAAATTCGACATCGAGATTTCACCGGAAATACATGCTTTAGGACCCCCTGAATCCAAAAAAAGCATTTTCAGAAAAAGGTCCGTGTGTATATGTGTGTCTGTGGACAGCATAGCTCAAAAACGAAAAGACCATTAAATACTAAACTTGGTATTTAGATTTGGTATCTTCCAAAGAAGCGACACGAAGATTTTCTAAAAAAAATGACTAACGATTTTGATTAAAATCCAGTATATTAAACATATTTACATACCAAATAAAATGTATATCTTGAAATCTCTGGGTATAGCCGCTGAAGAGCTCTTTATTCTGGATGAATTTTGCTAAATTTTGCTTAACTGCTAAACGGTAAGAGATAGACAAAAACTTACTACACAGAAAATGTTGATCTGATCAAAACACACAATTTATATCCTTCACATTTTTGTTGTGGAGGTAACCGTTTCCGAGATGATCCTTTTTTTGATTTCAGTTTTAAGCACTTAAACTTTTCTCAGACAGGAAGTGTCCGTTTTTCTTTTGTTCTACTCCTGGCCAAGCAAGAAAGCGATTTGCAATGACAATCGAATAACGACAGCTTTTAAAACAATTGACTATCGATTTAGCCTAGTGTATTCCCTTATTTTCTTTCTACATGTAAGGAACTAAGTAGTAAGAACATTCTGCTAATGATCATCAGATTAGCAAGGTGCAGGAAGAAGAGTAATCTTATGTAAGAAATTTGTAGAAGAGCTAGAGAAAGTCATGTGAGTGTAACACATCAGATTTTTGGAAAAAGGTCCATGCATATGAGTGTCGGTGGACAGCATAGCTCAAAAACGAAAAGACTGTTAAATACCAAACTTGGAATTTAAGTTTGGTATCTTCCAAGGATGCGACACAAAGATTTTCACGAAAATCCCCCCACCCCCAACTACCCCTTACATAGAACTTTTTTAGAAAATTCTGATTTTCTCAAAAATGGCTCTAACGATTTTGATTAAAATATTGTATATGAAAGAAATTTACCTGACAATTAAAATGTATATCTTGAATTTTCTGGGAATAGCCTCTGAAGACCACTTTATTCTGGATGAATTTTACGGAATTTTGCATAACTGCTAAACATAAGAGATGGACAAAAACTCACCTCATAGAAAATGTAGAGCACATTAAAACACACAATTTATGTTATATACATTTTTTTCGTGGAGTTGATCGTTTTTGAGATATTCCTTGTCTTTGGTTTCAGCTTTGACAAACTTACACTTTTCTCATACAGGAATTTGTCAACTCAGTAAAAAGAAGCATAAGCTTTTTAACAATAATTTGTTGCAGAGATGTAGAGGAAGTCATGTGAATGCAACGCATCAGATTTTTAAAAAGTGGAATGTTATGTGATGGCTTTGAAATTCCTTGTTCCTTGCATTATCACTAGAAAAAATGAGCAATGAAGTATGGTTTCTGAACATTCAAACCAATGACAAAGAATATCTCAAAAATTTTATTTCGCATAATTGTGTTTAACAAATGTATGTATATTCAATTTGTTTCATTTGTATAGGCCTCTTTAACTTGATTGTAATATTGGGGGCTTTGACTTGAGAAATAACTGCAGGTATTTCTCCTCTCTCAACTGTATGATTTTTAATTCTCTTAAATTAACTTTTATAATGAATACACTCACTTTCGTATTCATGCTACCAGACTCTAGGAACCTGAATAAAGTAAACTTTCCCACCACAACTGGGAATCGAGCTGGGATCTGTGGGTTGAAAAGCCAAAAGTGACCACTCGATCACAAACATATCTCTGCATTTCTGGTAGTAAGATTTTGTCAATCTCTTACAGTTTACCAGTTATACAAAAGTTGTTTGTTATAAAAAGGAGATAACTCATTATTTGCAGAGAATTCAATATAAACGTTTTATAATGCAAATACTTGCACAACAACATTATAATTAAAATCGTTGAGCCATTTTTGGGAAAATAGAAAACCATGTAAGGCATATTTGGGGTGGGGAATTTTCTTTGTATAGCAGCTTTGGAACACACTGAACTTAATACTAATTTGATATTTAACCAAATTTTTGTTATGTTTTTCATAAACATTCACAGACAAACACCTGCATTTATTTTTTTATGTTTATATTTTTATTCAGTGGGCCTCTGATGAAATCTTGATATCTAATACTATAATAGAATACAAACTCCCTCTGCTTATTATAGCAGGGAAAGTAATAAACAGATTTTAATCAGATTTAAACCCAACGTAAAGAACCTACAGATGAGTTGTTTCTAATGCAAAGCCCCCGATATCACCTTAGATGTTAACGGGGGCTATATGAATTAAACAATAACAATAATAATAAAGTATTAGCTTTCTTTAACTGGTTACAGAAATAAGAAAATCTAAAAACTCATACATTTGAGGGACAGAGAATGTTGCTGAACCCTTAGACAATAACCAAAGAATTTAACAAATGGCAATTTCAGACACTAGACCACAATGTCATCTACTTAATCTGAAGTACTATAGGAGAATTATTATTGACTCACATAAGCACAACACCTGATTGATTAACAGATTGAAAAAAAATAAAAAATATTTTTTCTTATCATCAATCCGATGATGTGTCATGGTTAGGATCGATTATTAGCATAAATTACAACAGGAATTTTATTTGTGTATTTTACTTCAATTTATCTGATGATGATGATAATGATAATAATAATAATAACAATAATAATAAATCTGTAAATTTGTCCTGAAAACTTTTAAATTTACCTTTAACATTCATTTTGTTATTCAAAATATATTTTTACTGGAAAGGGCAAAATTACTATAAAATGGTTCACTTCTTGTTTCTTTTAAGCACAAACATTCAAATAGTAATTTATAGGTAAGTCATATGATGAAGTTGGGAGAGGGAGAAGGTACTAGTGCAATATGCCCAACAGACGACAAAAACTGTGATATCTCTTACTCTTTCACTGTTTACCCTATCCGCTTTACATTAATTACAAATATATTTGTTGTAAATGATTTCAAATTAAGACTTGGTTATAATCAAGGTGCAGAAAATAATTTTCAGCTATATATGTCACAACTCAAAATGATTTCATGTTAGTGTATGGTGCACATTTTCAAAAAAAAGTTAACATGTGGAGCATTAAAGTAAACACTAAGCAGAAAATGTTTTGGGAATGGCTAATGGTACAAAAGCAACTATTTAAAATTAACTATAGATTTTAACTTTTTAATTTTTTTCAGTTAAGTTTTCAATTATCATTTGTGGTTTCCAATTAATTTCTCAGTAAGTAGAAAGGCAATTCACAGGCTACTCCCAGAAGATTGAAAACATATTATGTTTATTCATTATGCCATTAATTCAAATATATAACACATTAAGGCTTCCAAAGATTTTCACACACCGAACTAACCTTTACGTGAAAATTGGTCATCTTATTTTCTAAAAACCACTCTTTGGTATCTGTATTAAAAAATCATAGATTTGACATAAATAAAATGTACACACATATTATCTTGCATTTTCTATGAATACCTCTTGTTAAAACACATAATTTAAGTCAATTTTTGTCACATTTCAAAGATTTCAAAATGAACATATGGCCACCCATGATTTAATGATGTGACTATCACTTCAGTAACCTGTATTTCTTTTGTGCCCACAACAAAATGTGTAATAAAACGAATACTGCAAACATTTACTGTAATTAGCATAAAATAAGTTTTTATAAAACCGTTTATAGAATACATATAAAAATAAATGATACCAGGAAGATAAAGTAGTATGATGCAACACATCTTTCTCTACTATTTACCTTTAATAGGTAGAGGAAGTATTCAACTAAAAATGTTGATGTCGATATTTCACTGAAAATATGTGTTTTGAGCTCATTAAATCCAAGAAAAGCATTTTCTCTGGTGTGTATGTGTATCTCTGTACAGCAGAACTTAAACACAAAAGATGGGTTAAATATCAAACTTGCTAAGTATTTAAGTTCAGTATTTTTCAAGAACATGCATTAAGATTTTCTTGAATTACATGACACTCCCTCATGGGGGATTATATTTTATTTTCTCAAGAATGGATCTATAACAATTCTGATTAAAATTAAATATAGGTAATTAAGACATTTGTATGCCAAATAAAAAGTATTATTTGAATTTTCTGCAAATGAGCTGTGATAACCTCTACATTCTGAATGACTTTTTTTATAACTAGTAAACTGTAAGGTAAAGAAGAAAATCTTGAAAATGTAGATATCAAAGTACAGAGAAAAAGTTTAAGTACAGAACAGATTTATGAATTTTTGTTCAAGCACAGGATGTACTTACTGTTAATTTTAAGCCATAATTCTATTCTTTTCCTCTGGATTCTAGGACCTCAATTAATTCAACATAAGAATGCAAAAGTGAAATATATATATGTATATGTCTAATACTATTTTGATGAGCAAGCTTTGTAGTGAAGTAGATTACCTTAAGGCATAGATCCCAGTAAAATTTATTACGGCTTAAATTACACAAAATTGCAGGATCATTGTAGCATTATGTAATTACTGCTAAGTATGCTAAAGTATTCCATTTATGTGATCAGTATTTGATACTTTTGTTATTCTACTATTAGAGCTGCTTTGTAATTACTGATCTGCTATAACTTTTAGGGCCCTACAGGGCAGCACAGCATAGACGAAGGATGGTTTTTATAAGTAGAGGCCCAGCCTTATCTGCAGAGCATAGCCAAGGGATCTGAGAAGCATTGATTCCAAGAAGAGGTCAAAAGATAAGATTTCAAATCTGGACATGTTAATATTTTCGACACTTTCAAATATGGATCATTGCCTGTAGAAGTTTTACCAAACTTTATGGACTATACTTCACAAAAAGAATATCAGTGTATTCAACTAATTTCACTATCATTCAGCAATTGGTATGCTTTATAAAGTGTAACTTTTATAGAGAATGATTGAGATTTCATGAAAACCAGATATATGATTACATATACCTAAAACAGTAATATGCAAACACAAAATGTTGCATGTAAATGTAATATTCCCATCCATTCCAAAAATGCTGTGATCTGCAGAAAATACTCTGCTATGCTGCTGAAAAATTTTACTGAAAGAATGTTCTAGTCAGGAACACAATTTGCAGAAAAATAATAGGATTGTAATATGCTGTCTGCACAGTAAGCCATAGTTTTTTACTGATGTTTTTATCCCCTATTAGTTTCTATGCTTAAAGTTTAATTCATTTCGACTTCATCATAGGCTTCAACAAGTACCTAGTACACTTTATATTAATAACAGTTTGTTGTAAACTCTATAAATTGCTGTATACTTTATTCATGACATATATTCACACATTTAACCATCAAATATAAGTTATTAAACATTGGTGTTTTACAAGATTTTAAGAAATATTTCCTAATCAAAATATATTTGATAATTACAACATTCTTCTCTCCTGTGAAATTTTAGTTGACAATTATCAGTTTTACAATAAATAATTCATGTAATTTGGCTATCTCATGTTTTAAAGTATGTCATGAGGGAAACACAATTTGACAGTAAACCATTAATAAAAAATAATGTACTTATTAAATTAAGAAGCACAAATGGTGACCTAAAGCCACAGCAGAAATTATGTCTACTTTGGGATTGCTAAATATGATTGTATATTTAAAAATCTGAAAAACCAAAAAGTGATGGCAAGTTATATTTAGAAAACCTGTCTGGACGTGGAACTGAATTCTAAAACAGCATCTCGAGACGAGTTTAAGCAAAACAAAACACTGACATGCTGTTGACCGTGTTGACATTTTTATGGTTATGGTTATGACCGGCTGATAATGGAGACAAAGTGCACGCCCCTGCAGAGGGGTTGACAACAGGGAAAATAAATTAGCTTACCTTCCAACAATGCACCAACAGCTGATAATCAAACATCGGATCCGAGACAACTGTTATATATTTATCTTCGAGGTCGACATCTGACACTTTTGATAAATGCACACAAACACTACTGCCGCATTAACACCATTAACTATTCCCACGGCATTCAGTGATAAACGTACTAAACGGGGTGGCGCTGCAGTTGCATAAGCGAGCATTTCCAAACAGCAGAAAGAAATCTTGCTGCCACCTACACAGCAGTCCCGCAAAGCTTCAAGATCAACAAAAGGAACTGAACGAAATAATGCAACCTGCTGCTTCAACCTTTAGGAAACATAGGCTGCCTCTGCTGTGGCATTCAACGTGCGCCATCTTTTGGGAAGTTATTAAAGCTTGTATTGTTTCCGTACGTCCTCTGCCGCAATCTGATATCTAAGCGAATTAGCTCTGCGGCAGTCCGATTTGAAAAGAAATCAGCTTGTCAAGTTAAGAATTATGAAGTTTTTTACCTCTTTTCCTTCCTGTGCCGCTTACTTGCGGTGGGCAATCGAAGTATTGCATTCCACTCAAAAATGTATATCGAGATTTGATTTTTGAAATAGATAGGTACCTAAAACCTACATTCGGGTATATTTAAAAATCCCTCCCCTTAAAAAAATGGAATAAATGTTCGTGACGTTCGTTTACACGGAAAAAGTTGTTATTGCTTTCTCTAGCTCCTATCCATGGTATATAGAGGAAGTACTGTGTTCCACTGAAGAATTCTGTGAGATTTCAGTGAGAATATGGATTTTGAGACTCCTTGAATAAAATATCATTGTACAAAAATGGTGCATGCATTAAAAACGAAAATTGTAATAGAAAATATAGATAAATAAAAAATAAATATCAACTTGATATTAGGTCAGTATTTTCCAAAGATGTGGCTGAAAGATTTTTAAGAAAATTCCTTAGTATAAACTATCTTTTATATGAGTTGTTCCTTTAAATTTTCTCAAAATCAGCTCTAACAATTTTAATTAAAATATCATGTGTTATGAATAATAAAATATACAGAATGTTTCAAAAATACGGGGCATAATTTCAGGTATGTATTTCCCACAGGAAGACAATCAAAATAGTTCATTATAACATGTGTCCGGAAATGCTTCATTTCCGAGTTATGGCCTTTACAACATTGAAAGTCCCACCTGTAGACAATCAAAATAGTTCATGTCCGAAAATACTTCATTTCCAAGGTATGGCCTTCACAACATTGGAATTCACTGGAACGTTTTTCTTTCCGCAGGTCTTTGCCGTCAAAGGAGACATTAGACATCTGATAGTTCATTCTGAGGAAGGTTACATTCAATGTTCTTTAGGCGTTAAGACTGTGCGCCATGTATTCAAATCAAGAGCTTCATGTACGGTAAGGCGGATGGCAATGCTGCGCTGGCTCGGCGTTTGTACCAGAAGAGGTACCCACAGCGACAATGTCCAGATCGGAAGACATTTGTACGTCTCCATTCCCGTCTATGCGAGTATGGAACATTCACCTCTCCTGGTTTGGGAAGGGGACGACCAAGATCTACAATTCCAGAAGTGCAGGAGGAGATTCTGGAGGCTGTGGACAGGACTCCTTCTATCAGCATACGACGGTTAGCGTTGCAAGTCAATGTTCCTCATACGACTGTCTGGAGACTGTTGAACGAGTATCAATTGTATCCTTATCATTTGCAATGTGTACAGGCCCTGTCACCAGCAGATTACCCTGCACGAGTTAGGTTCTGTCAGTGGTTCTTGCAGCAGTGTGGTGTAAATCCGAACTTTTCTGCCGTCGTATTATTTACAGATGAAACACAGTTCACAAGAGATGGCATAACAAATTTCCACAATCAGCATGTATGGTCGCATGAAAACCCACGTGCAACTGTTGTATCATCACCAGGTGCGGTTCTCCCTCAACATGTGGGCCGGTATCAAGATCGATTAGTTGGACCCCATGTACTTGTAAACAGACTTACGGGGCAGGCGTACACAAACTTCCTGGAAAACACCGTACCTGACGTTTTCGAAGACACTCCACTGATCAATCATCAACACATTCACTTCTTGCATGATGGCGCTCCTGCACACTTCAGTCTTACGGCTCGCCGGTACTTGGATCGAAGGTTTCCTGATCGATGGATAGGTAGAGGTGGCCCAATTGCTTGGCCTCCACGCTCACCTAATCTGAATCCTCTCGATTTCTACTTGTGGGACCATTTAAAATCATGGTTTATTCGTCTCCGGTGCCGGATTTGGAATCCCTTCGGAATCGAATTGTGGCAAGTTGTGAGGACATACGCAATACTCCTGGAGTTTGGGATCATGTTCGCAGGTCAATGAGACATCGATGTGAGGTCTGTATTCAAGCAGGAGGTGGACATTTTGAACATCTTCTGTAATGACAACAACCTGCGGAAAGAAGAACGTTCCAGTGAATTTCAATGTTGTGAAGGCCATAACTCGGAAATGAAGCATTTCCGGACACATGTTATAATGAACTAATTTGATTGTCTACATGTGGGAAATACATACCTGAAATTATGCCCCGTATTTTTGAAACATTCTGTATTTTTGTATTTTCTGTGATCTGACAACAGTGTTCAAAAAAGACTTTCTGAAACTTAAGAATTAGATTTATTTTTCATTTTTCAAATCAGATTTTGTTTACTCATCCCCCGGTTAGTGTAATGCACTTAATCCTACTGTTTACACTAACACATCTCACTTCCAATGCAATTTTTAACTAAATATTAATATCACTAGAACTAAAGTTCAAATTAGAATATATCACAGTTATTACTTTCTACATCTTTACACTTTCTTGCCAAAATCTGTCCATGCTGACCAACAATGTTGCAAAAACTGGACTGAATGCTGCAAGCTACAATAATCAAATGCTGGGGTTATCATCCCAAATGCCAATCCAGTCAATCAAACTAAGAATTATTTATTTTTTAACTTGGTATTAGCAATACAATAGTTTAGCCATCTCAGCTCCTACTTGAATCATGTACAATCTGCATCAAAAGTCTTGCTGTATTTTCAAAGAGAACACTAAAGGTGCTTGTAATAAAATGTAGAAATTATTTCCCTGACAGGGAAGGAATTCTTCTTCAACGAACTGGAAAAAATATTTAATAAGAGAAGGAAATCCTTCCCATGCCCCCGTTAGTTTAAACCATAAACTGTACATATAGGATTAATGTGAACATCACTGAAATGCATAAGTTATGTAAATAATTTTTTCATAGCAATAATAGGGAAAAAATGTAGAGCTTGTTAAAATACACAATTTTTGGTGAAATAAAATTTTTGTGGTTTATTCATTTTCAAAATAATCCAAATTGCAAATTATAATCTTCACTAAACATCACCAAATGAACATGCTTGAAAGTTTGCAATTCTTGCTTCTCTCCCATCTTTATTTTCTTTACATCACAAAGCTTATTACCATGAATAAATATTTGTATGCATATTGAAATCTTCATGCTTAATTTGAATGGATTTGTATATAACTTTCAAGATTGAAACAGGCAATTAAAATATGCCTAATGTTCACATATTAAAAAAGAACTTAAAAAGTCATTCTTTTATAAAGTTAAACTGGTAATGTTATCAGGAGATCAGCTGATACTGAATAGTAAAACAAATATTAAAATTTAATTTAGTTAGGTCACAGAAGATATGTGCTCCTTGAGACATGTGACATACATGATGATGATGAAGATATGTCTCCTTGAGATATGAGGCATACACGATTATGACAACATTCAAGTACACAATATTATATTTTTGTGGCAAATGTTTAGTGATAAACTATTTGGAATGAGATTAAACTGTAAAATGCAAATGTTTTCTTTCATATTCATAGCTCATGAATATCCTGCAAATCATAATTTCTTTAAATGAACTGAATCAGTGTTTTACTTATGCTGAGTACATAACACATTCAATGAGCTTATTCCACATGTTATTGCTAGTTTTTTGACTGTTGAATTACCCAAATGTGTTCCTGAAGAAGCACCAGTGAACATTTCATGAACTCGAGAATGAGGTTTCAATATAATATACTCAAAAAGTTCATTGCAAGCTCTGGAATTTTCATAAAAGAATAAAAACTCATATATGTTCACACAGTTTATTTAGAGTTGCTTTTTAATTTTATGGTTCTCAGCATCACATTCTATATTGGGCATGAAAAACCACTTAATTTTGCTCAGAGGTCTTTTTATTAGGCTTGAGGAGACAAACTAAAAAATCAGTTTGAAAAAATAAAGAGCTGGAGGTGATGGTGGTGACTATTCATGCAGGCACAAATGATATAAAGCTTGCGGAAGAAATAATGGGTGGTGCAATGGATTTGGTGGACACCATCAAGAGCAATGCCCCATGCACAAAGATTTTGCTAAGTGCTGTGCTGCAGAGTCATACCGTCAGCGAATTAAATTGGCTGTGCAAAATAAGAGGCTGTATGTTGCTAGATAGCAATTTTTAGTTGCATGACAGTGATTATAGAAGAGATGGCATGCATCTAAATCGTCGATGATCACAAAAATGAAAGAGCTGCTGTGCATGGCTACTTCATCTTTGGTGAAGAGAAACTAAACACGGGTAGGGTGGGTGTCAGTGAAAGTGTTAGTGTGCCAAATAAAACGAGAAATTGATTAAATTTGAAGAAAACTAGTGCTGGCAGTTTGCAAGAAGGTACTAATATTCAAAACTACATAAACAACAACAGTGTGGAAAATGATCGAGGTGATACAAAAAAAGTTTCAAATAATTGTAATGTTAGGCAAGCAAAGTATTGAAATGCACTCTGCAGCAAAATTGCTGGGTCTAAAGGTGCAGGTAGGCCATTAAAAACATTTCATCAAAATATGCAAAGTCTAGGCAACAAAAAAACCTATCTAGAAGTTTTACTTGATAATCTCAAAAATTTAGATGTAATTTGCATTACTGAACATTGGTTAAAGGAGCATGCCTTGAAATACTATATAATATCAAACTATTCATTAATGTCAAAATTCTGTAGGAACAATAAAAACCATGGGGGATCATGTATTTATGTAAATATGGGCATTGTTGCCAAATCGTGCACACTTTTTGAACATTTAAACTGTGAGGAGAGCTTTGAAGCTAGTGCGATTGAACAAGCTCAGCTAAATACAATTATAGCTTGCATTTATAGAACATGCCCAGGTTGTAAAATTGCAAAATAAACTTGGTTGTAAATTTTAACATGCATCTAATCCATATAACGAAATTAGACAAGCCAATTAAACAAATATTGAGTATCTAAATTATTTATTAAACAAGGAACCTTGGGAACTGGTCTACTATCTACATTCAGTAAATGATCCTTTTAATGAATTCTTAAAAACTTTTAACTATTATTTTGAGGTTGCTAAAAAGAGGGTCAAAATTCTTCCACAAAGATAAACTGGATTACAATAATGCGAAAGACTAAAGTTTCTTAGCAAGTGAAAAAGTTCAGAAAGTTTCAAAGAATATTATAAGTGATACAAACAGATACAGTAGAGTAATATGTGAAGCGAAGAAACTATACAACGAAAAGTTTATACAGTGCTCAAACAATAAGATTAAGGCCAATGAGGTCAGTTATCAAACAGGAAACTAAACACATAGAACAACCTACAAATAATATTCATATAATACATGAGGGCACAATGATTAATGAACCAGAGCAAATAGCTAATATTTTCAATTACTATTATTCAGATGAAGCCAAGGATATGTTAACTCTCCCCCATTCACAGTAGAAATGTAAACTTAGGAATTTCTGATCACAATGCTGTGTCCCTACATATGCAAATAAATGGAAATATACCTACAAAATCTGCTAAATCAATTAGCTATAAAAGATCTTTCAGCGAAGACAACATGCATTACTTTGAACATTTGCTAGAAAAGAAAACTGATACAAATGACAGAATATCAGTTTTTCTAACTACTATCAAGCACTAATGTAGCATTCCCACTCAAAAAGTCATCAGTTCAAATAAAACAGGAAAGAATCAAAATGGGTCACAAAAGGTATAATAATTTCTTGCAAAAGAAAGAGGCTGTTATACAATCTGTGAAGAATGATGAGCATCTCCGAAAATGCTATAAACATTACTGCAAGATCCTAAACCAGGTCATACACATAGCAAAGTTGATATCAAATGAGGGCTATATTGCAAATGCTAAAAATAAAGCAAAAGCTATGTGGAAGATAGTAAAAAATGAAACTGGAAAAAATAAGACAAATGCTAAGGAAAAAATCATACTAAACAAAAATGGGGAAAACATTGAAAACCCCAAAGAAATAGCCGAGATGTTTAACGAATATTGAATACTTTAGTCAGGTCACTGAGGGCTTTCATAAAGCAGCTAATACTCATCCCCCATTACTTCTACAAATGGCAAACAGCCAAACTATATTTCTAACCCCAGTAACACCAGAAGAAATGATCACAATAACTAAAGGCTGAAAAAACAAGCACTCAGGTGGAAATGATGACATCCCAGATAAAATTGTAAAACAAACAGCATTCCACCTACTAACGCCTTTGGTGGATATTGCAAATTCATCATTGGCTATGGGGATATTTCTGGAACTTCTAAAAACAGCAACGGCTCGTCCAATTTTTAAAAGGGGTGAAAAAGACTGTGCACAAAATTATCGCCCAATATCTCTCCTAACAGTATTTACAAAAATACTTGAAAGAATAATGTACAACAGGTTAATGCCTTTCCTAGAGGCATACAGCATTTTAAGTAAGTTTCAATTTGGATTTTGTAAAAGTAAAAACATTAGCAATGCTATATTTTCATTTCTAGAATTAATATTCAAAGTTCAGGATGACAAAGAAAAGACTGTTGGGCTCTTTCTAGACCTTAGCACAGCTTTTGACATGGTCAACCATAACATTGATTCACAAACTTAACAAATGCGGAGTGAGAGGAATAGCTGAAGAATGGTTTAGTTCATATTTAAGTAACAGATATCAGTCTGTTGAAGTACTTTCAGCTAAATCAAATGATGTTATTATAAAGCATGGAGTCCCACAAGACTCATTATTAGGTCCACTACTCTTTCTTATATACATAAACGATCTCCCTCTCAATATTACTCAAGCAAAAAGTGTGTTATTTTCAGACGACACGAGTATTACAATTAGGGACCCTACCAAAAATAAGTTGCAGGATAAAACCAGCAAAATTTTAAAACAAATAGAAAATTGACTATCGACCAATAAGCTCAAGCTTAACATTGAAAAAACTGTGTATATGCAGTTCCATAATTATGAACAAGACCCAATGCAAGTTTCTTTCAATGATGTACAAATTACCAAAATAGAATCCACAAAATTCTTGGGCATATGGGTGGAAGCTAACCTGACATGGGAACACACATACATCATCTAAGCTAAAAACTCAGCTGTCTGTGCTATGTATTTAGAGTCCTCTCAAAAGTATTGCCCTTGGAGGGCTTAAAGTCAGCGTACTATGGATATGTCCATTCACTGCTCTCATATGGAATAATAGATGGGGGGGCATCTTAAAAAATTTACAGATACTTAAGCTTCAGAAAAGATTAGTAAAAATCATAAAACAGGTACCAATACGATCAGATAGTAAGATAGTATTCAAAGAACTATCTATGTTACCCTTACCTGGTATATACACACATGACCACAATCAATACAAGAGCCTGCAGTAATATACATCTCAACACTCATAGGCTCACCAGGTGTCTTAAGTCTATATCACATCAGGGTATAAATTAATACAACCATCTTTCAGTGTTAAAAGAGCTTAATCACAAAAAATTTAGAACGACCGTTAAGGACCATCTCAAAATCATTTACCACTCACTATTAATGAATACTTAATCAGAAACTCTAACTTGTTCAACAGAATACAAATTAAATAACTATAAATCATTGTTTTTATTATTATTATTATCATCATCATCATCATCATCATCATCTTTGCAACCATATTTCTCTTGTGCAGATACTGCCACTTTGTGTTTTTCATTACAGGTCCCATTCTGCAGAAGTAGGAAGGAGCCTGGCGCTGGCAGAAAACTATTCTGGATTTTTCTTTTTACAAATTCTGTATATATTTAAACTCAAATGTAACAAAATTTCTTTGTATTTTGATGATGCCATAGAATCTGTATTTCTTCAGGCTGATAATAAATCTAATGTTCCAAACCAAAATGTAGGAGCTCTAACACACAGAACCTGTGAAAATGTCTATATTATATTTAGGTTACAAAAAAGAGCTATGTATTGCCTCTACCTTGCTTGTATATCCAGGAATCAGTTAGCTTTATTAAATCCAACATTAATTTATACGCAACAAATTCACAAATACATGCCCATAATACTAGAGGAAAGGCGCAAGTAAGTATAATTCCCCACAATGCAAGCTTATTTGATAGAAATTTTATGTATACTGCTTTGCCTTTATATTGGCCTACCGGAACACTTAAAAAGCATATCTTTAAATTAGCTGTCAAAAAGTTCTTGTTAAAACATTGAGAAATTTTTTGAAAGTGTCAAATATAAATAAATCAACCTGTATAACAAATTGCAGTTTTTATGTGTCCTACATCATGTATTATGATCAAACAGATGATTAAATTTCTATTCTATTCTTTACATGCTGTAAATCTGTGATATGTCACCATTGGCTTTAGGTACTTCTCTTCCAAAGAAAGCCATACTGCACATTTTTACTAAAAAAATTCCATTACCCTCCATCAGGTTTGAAGCCATGACATTAGGAACTAGAGGCTAGCGTGTTACTCCTAGACCATGGAGGAAAACATTCATACAAATTTTTTTATCAATGAAATTATCACATATATTCATTGTATATTACATATTGATTTAAAGAGATTCTTCTCATTCCTAAGTTACTCATGATATTGTATGATGTAATTGTATGCTGGTGGTGCCAACCAGCCAGTAAGAGATAGACAAAGATAAGTGGCGCTCTTTCCCAACTCAAACACCATGCTATTGAGAGATAACTTGAATCTAAAGTAGTGAGTTTTTTATTTATGGATGCTCTTCTTAGAGTCCCATTCTATGTTGAGCATGAAAGACTGGACATTTTGCTCAGAGGCTTAAGGTTTTTTTACATGCAATAAATATATGATATGAGACCTCCTGCTTTACTTCTCCTCTGAAGGAAGCCATTCTAGGGATTTTTATTCCTGATAAAACCATCGCCCTGAGCTAATTTGAACTTGAGAGTTGAGAACTAGAGGTTAGCATGTTACCTTAAACCATGGAGGATGATTCTTAAAATGTTGCAGAAGGCTCCCAGAACATTTGAGAAGGTTCTGTAGATATATCAATTGCTATATAGTGAGTGTTCTTGCATGATCGAGTCAGGTAGTCAATGATTAAGTGAGTGATTCTCTGAGCAAGTTGTGATGATTGTTGCAATATTCAGTTAGTGTTACTATAATGAAGGATTAAGAAAAGTCTTGTGTTTGATTCTCTAGTGATTGAAGGTTCGGAAGAAGGACTATATTGTGTGAATTTCATCTTGCAGGGCAACATGGAAGAAAGTGAAGTAACAATTCAAAATAAGTGTAGTCCCAGTGAAATTTGAACTTACATCCAAAAGAGACAATAAAATTTCTGGACATTGTTACAATAGTTTTGTCTAGCCACATTGTGTCACGCATTGAGCTGTAACTTTTTATACTGAAGATACCTACCTACCCATGGCTTGACTTTCTCCCTCATAGGCTCTCTATTCAGTGGAAACAAATTTAAAATTGTAAACTGCAATGGCTGATTTTAAGTATGTCTTCTGCTCAACAATCAACTGCCTGGTAGTATGCCAGATGGTTGCTGATACTAAATGTTGCTGCACCAAGGCTACAAGTATCTGCATGCAAGACCACATTAAAGAAAGATAACTTGCAACTAAGATTTTATGCAGCAAAGAGAATATCAGACACAGATAGTTTAATTTTTTCCCAGTGAAGGATGGTTCCAAGTAAAAAAATCTAAAAGATTAAACTTGCTTAATTTTGTAACTTATTTTGTTTAATATGCTTTAAACATAATAAAGCAAAGTATTAAATATTATTAATGATTCATTCTAATTTCTAAATAATTTTTTGTTATCAAACTTAGACCCATGAAAGAGAGTTGAGATACAGATCTTTTTATTTTCTATCTTCTTTCACTTAAAAAAAATCCCAGCTGGATGTAATATCAATGTGATAATTGCTCCTTTTAAATAGTATTTTAAGTTGAGCAACAAGGTTTCAAGACGTGGTGGAAACAACATTCAAATGTTCATTTATAACAAACTCTAGCAAAATATAGAAAAGAAAGCCAAAAAAGAAAGAATTGCAAACTTTCAAGAACATCCACTAGGGGATGCTTAGAAAAGCTCAAAAATTGCAACATGGAATGTTTCTAGAGTGGCTAATACCACGAAAATATTTGACAGAAATTGTTTATTATAATGATCTCTATATATGTTCTATAGTAAGTTTTCATCTTTCGCTAAGATTTAATTGTTATTTGAAGTTGTATATAATTCAATTAAATAAAGAGAAAATTCAAAGTATACTTTTTAATTATTGTATAAATATATTAAACACATGACATTTTTATCATAATCATTAGAGTGGTTTTAGAGAAAATAAAAAAAGTAATGAAACATTTTCCATATAAAAAGGGCAATATAAGGTGAAGGATTTTCTTTCTTACCTAAGTTAAATAAAAAGTTTAGTATTTATAAACAAGTTTTTGTTTTTGAGTTAAGCTTCTCTCTCTCTCTCTCTCTCTCTCTCTCTCTCTCTCTCTCTCTCTCTCTCTCTCTCTCTCTCTCTCTCTCTCTCACATATACACTGGATATTTTTCTAAAAATGCTTTCTGTTCAGGGATTCCAAAACATGTATTTTTATGATGAATTTTTTCCTGGAATTCAGTAGTTTCTGTATCTACTATACGTAGGTGGTTGAGAAAGTAAAACACTTTGCCAGTCATTAAACTGAACTGGGATCATCAGCAAAGTCATTTCTTACTGTTAGAATCAGCTGAAAAATTTCAGTGTCACAGCCAGGATTTCAACAGTTCTCCCATTCTTCATGCATTTGCTCTGACCATTGATCTGCTGTGAAAACATTCTGGTATGACAATCATTGATTTATGTTTTCATTGAGTCAACCAACCGGTATGTCTCCCTCCATAGAACACCTTAATGGCAACTTATATTCGTAGGAACTTAATATTTGGGCAGTATTAATATAGTTATTGCCAAATATCAGGCAATTTTATTATTATATTGGTAATGCTTTTATATTTATGTTACCATGGCTATACTTATTACTTTCTCCACACGTACTATGTACATAGTGTTTAGCAAAGGTATTGCATTCAACCCAAAAATTTGATACTGAGATTTCACTGGAAATATAAGTTTTAGGGTCCCCTGTATCCAAAAAAAAAGTATTTTTAGAAAAAGGTCCATATGTGTGTGTGTGTCAGCATGTTCATGTCTCAGCTTGTCCATGTGTCTGTGGACAGGATAACTCAAAAGTGAAAAGTGGGTAAAACACCAAACTTGATATATAAATTTTAGTATCTTCCAAGGATGCGAAACAAAATTTTAGGAAAATTCCCCCACCCCAAACTACCCTTTACATTGAAAATTTTTCAAAAATTCTGATTTTCTCAAAAATGACTAATGATTTTGATTAAAACACCATATATTAAGTATATTTACATGAAAAATAAAATGTATATCTTCAATTTTCTGGGAATAACCTCTGAAGACTTATTCATTCTGGATGAATTTTTCTGGATTTTGCATAACTAGAAACCAGAAGAGATAGACAAAAACTTACTACACAAAAAATGTAGATCTTGTTAAAACACAGAATTTATATCATATACGTTTTTTACGTAGAGTTGATCATTTTTGAGATATCCTTTGTTATTGGTTTCCATTTTAAAATACTTAAACTTTTCACACACAGGACTTTGTCAACTCCTGGCAATGCAAAGAAACAATTTCACCTACATGGCAACCAGCTTTGATAAGATTTTATTATTATTTTAGCCTAGTGTATTCCATTATTTACCTTCTGCTTGCAATAAATCATTGCTAATGTTAATCTCGATTAACAAGAAGTAGATAGAAGCATATGCCTTTAAACAATAATTTGTTACATAGATGTAGGGAAACTAATGTGAATGGAACACATCAGATTTTTTACTATTAGAACCACCTGAAAAATTCAATGCCACATCTAGAATTTAGTTCTCCCACTCTCCGTGCAGTTGCTCTCATCTTTGTGCTACTGTGTCAAAATGCTTGTATGACATTCAATCGTTGATCTGATTATTATGTTTTACCCGTTCAACCAACTGGTATGTCTCACTCCAGAGAACACTGCACGGAGAGTAGAGGAGCCGCATTCAAATCCCAGCTGTGGGATCTAATTTTTCAGCTGGTTCTAACAAAAAAAAATCTTCCCATGGTAACATAAATATAGGAGTATCACCAATATAATAATAAAGTCATTTCTATTTAGTATGAGTAATAGTATGTTTGCAGATGCATAGTCAAAGTAGAGCAAGTTGCTCCTCATGCAATTAATCTTCCACCATATATTGGTATAACCACTTGAAGACATTTCTTGGTCATGGCGATTTCCAAATAAGCCCATTTCTGTAAGCACTAGTTCTAATTTAAAAGTCCAAACTTTGATTCAACTGCGTAAAATAAGATAAGTTACTTTGGGCAATGTGTGGAATTATACTTCCATGTTCTTTGTTTGACTGTGTAGCAGTTGCCAAGCAGTGTGAAAAGGAAACCATTATGATTGATAAATACTAACCTTATTTGTCATAATGGTTTGTTTTGAGCATTTTGGAAAGCAGACAGATCCAGAATTCCTCTAGGGAGGGGCTAATACATTTTGAAACATTCCTACTAATGAGCAAAATACAGCCAACAATAGAGCAGTTTACCTTTTTATATTTTCAATGTTATTTGAAGAATCCATAGATCATACTTTGATGCAAACATTAATTTATATATATCTCTAAATTTTCTTGACGTCTATCATCATCGTCAGGACGAAGTGATGAAAATTGAAGTTTGGATCTCTATATATTTAGTGCCATAATGAAGCAAAGATATGATTGATTCATGTGATTTTCTTTCCCCTCTCTATGGAAATGCTCATCAAAATTACACCACCTATTTTTGGAAACATAAGAAACTAGCAGAGCAGCTTCAAGGATGTTAAAGATATAATGCTGTGTAGGCTCCTTAACACCCTCAATCTCAAATTCGCACGCCAAAACCTACAACCATCCAAATTCATTCCTGTGATAAAGCCCTAATAAGGGCAGGTCCACAGCAACACCTAGACTCACCATGAGCTACCAGATGATGACAGACGATGGATGGAGCATTGTAAATATGGATATCTGGATTTTCACTTTCTTCAGTTCATTGTGAAGATTTAAATGTTGGTATCAAACCACATATTTATCTGGCTAGAAGACTGAGAAAATTTAGAGATATGTAATATGCCATCAAGAAAACTTCAGGTTTTATATTAATTTAAATTTTGAGAAACATATAAATCATTTTGAAATATACATACATTTAAGTAGACTACTCAGTTTTACTTCTATTGTTTTACTCAGTATTTGGTCTTCATTGTTTCATTTAATTTAAATTTTGAGAAACATAAAAATAATTTTGAAATATACATACATTTTAAACCTAACATTTAAGTAGACTACTCAGTTTTACTTCTATTGTTTTACTTAGATTTAGTCCTCATTGTTTCAAAGCTTAATTCTTATTCAGAAAATAGGTAGCCCGCCTGGGTAGCATGGTGGTAGCATGTCTGCCTCACGTTCAAAAGGTCGTGAGTTCGAATCTCGCTTAGGGTGAGTTACCCGGGTAAGGCTTTTTTTGGGGTTTTCCCTTATCCCGAAAAGACGAATGTCGAGTAACTTAAGCTCCATGGACCACAAGATCATTTGAGCATCATATCATCAATTGCATTCATCATCCAATATGACCAAACCAAGTTAAAGGACGTTAAACTAAAAAAAAAGAAAGAAAGGTATCTAATAATAAATGTAAGGCATATGTTTTTCAGCTTATCTGCTTCATCCACTTACTGACTGAATGAGTAGATGCTCATCCAGTTTAAGTAAACAACATAGAAATGAAAGTGTTAGCTCTAATTTCAACAAATTATAGCAACACCATAACCTTATAGTATAACAAATGCCATATTTTTTCTTAATATGAATGAGGGATCTATAGCCTTTTTGTTTACCTATACTAGAATTTACAGGAATGCTAAATTCATACGTCTTTAGCATAATTTTAATTTTTAGGTTTTTTAAATTTACAATGAGACTAGATCAGACTTCATAAAACTTATACTTGAAGCATAATCTATTCAATTAGTAAGCACAAAAACATTAATATCTTTTTAAGTTTGATGCAAAACTTATCTAAAGATAACATTAGTTTTCAAGTAATGTTGTGCAATGTCTGCTCATAGTCTATGGTTTCCACTTAAACCCCTTCATTTTTTTTTATTTTTTTTTTTTAATTTTTTTTATCTATTTATTTTATTTTTTTTGCTGTTCAAAAGTCTGTGTGATATACATAATAGATCCTTTACTTTCAAAATGTTAATGCCCAAGAAAGAAAGAAAAAAAGGAAATAAATTTTGTCAAAATAAACATATAACAAACTGCTTACAAAATAAATGTTAATATAAAAAAATTCCCAAGATTATAGTAACATATTATTACTTAATGCATTGATCTGTGGTGGTTTATTAATGAAAAGTAAACATTGTATAACTGTATCTTTAATAGTTTTGAATTGAATGTACCTATTAGTTGAAAAAACAATTGTTTATTAAAACTTCTTTAAAGATTATCATGTGCTGTAACTGAACATACATTTCAAAGCCATAGTTAAAATTGAATGTATTTTAAGATCCCATAGAAGTCACAAATGAACAAATGATGAGTATATAAAGAAGAAAGTTTGTAATTTTTTAAAATCCTGAAATTAAAAATTGTTATTAGATTGCAGCTGACAATGTAGGTTAAGCCTATAAAAATGTATTTCTACTTTTTAAGTGCACCAAATTAAAACTTTTTAGTATTTAACTATCCCTAAAGGAAATATTTTTAATGTTTCAATTTTATGAATATGAACTATACGAGTAGAAGATGTTTAATTGTAAATATTATATGTGATGTATAAGTCTGTATGAACCATAATACTGTACATACATTTTACATTTTCTTATACCTTACTTAGAGTTGCTTTTTTGCTTTATCCTTTTGTCCACATACACCTTAACACCACATTTATGTACAGTGGATCTTGCCCTACATAATGCTTCTATCTTTCCTCCCGTTTTCTTATTTTCTAACCTCTTTCCTCTTCCATCTTTTTGTTGATCATTCTTGTCCACTTTTCTCTTTTTTTTTGATGTTTAATGCCCACTTCTACTGCATGGCACTGCAGGTGATGCCATTGATGATACATGGAATAAAGATGGAGCACTGGTGGAATGCGATGGTGGGGGAAATCAGAGAAGCCCTGCCCCTGCTCTGCTTTGTCCACCAGAAATCCCACATGCGGTCGCTTGGGATTGAACCTGAGCCACCTTGGATAGAGGCATGTAGTCTAACCACTCAGCCATGGCACAGCCCCATTTCTCTCTGACCTTACCCAAGAAGCCCACAACTTTTATATGTTTCTCTCCTTTTGCAGACAAAATCCTCCCGACTACAATTTCTTCAACCAGTTTTTCTCATTTTTGTTACCAAACTTGATCTCTGCATATCTTTGTTTGATTATAATATATAATGGAAATCTCTGTCAACTTCTACTCATAGTGGGCATTTTCTTACATCTTCATCATGCCTTATGCCTCTCATGTTTTTAACCCCTGTTTTCACTCATGCAAATCCTTCTCGCCCTAGTTTATTGCATATCTCTATGTTCTTTTCCCTCTCCTTTACTCTATATACTTCAAGGGTATTTTCTCTCTTATACTGCTAAAAATATCTTGTCTATCAATATCCTCTAGCCTTGATTCTACTACATTCCAAAAGCCTCAATTGTTATTTTCTGCATTTAACCATGAAGTTCCCATACCTATTTTCTCCATAAATGCCTGTATTTTTACTGACTATGACCCTTCCCATTTACTTCTCATGAATGTTAAAGCATTCTTAGATAATATCCGTATGCTCTAGATTGGAACTTCTGTGCAAATATTTCATAGCACTTGGGATAATTTTGACCTTTGTGGAATGCCTTCCTAGTTCTAATGGAGCGTTTGGTGATGCTGTTGGCACACCTAATACATATTTACCGAAAATCTATTAATTTTATCAACCTCTCACCAAGCATTATCTACTTCCTATTCCTCTGTCCCATGTAGCATTTTGTTTTCCACTGCCGTATAAATTCTTACAAGCCATTTAACATTTATATCTGGTAGTTTTCTTTGACATTATAATATTCATGGTCATTTTTCCTTTTGTTATACATATCTTATTTTGTTTACCCCAGTTTCAATTGGAACTTAGCTAATCCCCAAATAATCAAATCTCCTTACAACCTCTATTTCTCTTCCATTAATCTGCTACTTCTCATCCTTACATAATCTGCCCATTTTTTAATCTTGGTTTTCTTTTCATTTACCTTCAGCCCCCATTTCCCACACAAATTATTAATCCTTTGATTACCTTCCTCAACCTCCACACAATATGCACCCAACTATCAAGTCATCTGCAAACAGTAACCTGGAAATTCTTTATTATTGATAACTGGTGAGTGGACATTATACTTCTGAATCTCCTCCAGGATATCACCAATAAATAGCACTGAACTAAGTTTATAACCCTGCCTTACTCTGTAAACATTCAGTTATCTTATTGTCTGGCAGTTTTATACAGAACTCATTCTCCTGATATATCTTACATATTATTTCTATAAATGTGTGACTTACTACTTTGCTTTTTAATTTTACCCACAAAGCTTCTTGATTTATGTTATCAAATCAAAAAACTTCCATGCATACCCTCCCCTTTTGTTGCTCAAGTATTTGTCCATGATTGTCTTAATTACAAAAATGTTATTAATTAATGAGTTGCACTCTAAGTTTACTTTAAGATTTTCTTGCCTAGAAACATGTTTTCACCGGCTATTGTCTGGTTTGGTTAGCTGTGCTTCATCTTGGGTTTCTCTACCATTGGAAAAATGAACTTAAAGTTCAGATTGTGTGTTCATTTTTCCGACAACACAGAAACCCAAGACAATGTACAGCTCACCAAACCAGAAAGAAGATTTTGAATTAATACACCGCCAGGAAAGCTTCAGTTCTTATTTAAAAAAGAAGATGTTGGCAATGGCCGGCAAAAACATGTTTCTAGGTAAGAAACTTTAAAGCGAAGTTAGAATGCAACTCATTAATTAATAATTATTGAATTATACTTCACTGTGAAAAATGCCTTATTTAAATATCTACAAAAATGTTATCAGCTGTTCCTCTACCTGCTCTAAAACCTGCTTGAAACTCGGATAACTTCTTCTCCTTTGCTACCCAGCTCTGTAATGTCTGAGCTAATTGTAAATAAGACATTTAATAATCAATAATTGTACAAAAATATTAACTCTTAATTTTGAGGCTCTCCAAAAATTTCAAGGATGCTTATTAAAAAGTGTGGTTCACAGAGCTATTTGAATGGTATGCTTGAAAAAACAAAACTTCTAGAAAAAATGGATTTGAAGCTTAACACTTGCTTTACCTAACTGGCATGCCATCATTTAAATAGGTGTTTGGGATTTTAGAAATAGCTCATTTTAAGAAAATTATTTTGCAGTATAAAAGTACAATACAGGTGAGTCAGAATAACACTGAATAATTTTAAGTCAAGCTTCAGGGGGTTACAACTGAGTATTTTGTTACTGGGAAGGCATGTCCATAAATGTCTGGCTATCAAGCTAGAGGGCATTAAAATTTTTGAAACACATCAGGTTAGATGAAATTCTACCAAAAAGGTAGCTACACTTTTTTGCTACTAGCATTATGAGAGTTCTGAAATAAGAGTAACACTATCTCTTATCTTAAACAATAAAAAATTCTATTGTAAATCTTGATTTAATAATATGGAACTAAATTCATGAGATCAAACCTTTCAACTGATCTACAATACAAATTATTGTCAATAACATATGCAAATACTACTATTGTTAGTCTAATTTTCTCCACCTTTAAACAAATTATTTCAAAAAAGTTAAAATGGTATTAATTGTTGCAAATACATTTGTGCTTTTAAAAGATTTCAAACATAGTTAAAATAACTACAAAACAAGAATTAAACAAGTGCATAATTGTTTATAAAAGATGTTCAAAATGGTGATATTGGACTTTGCAGCATAGTTGATAGCATTATAGTAATGACTGCTGAGTTCTTTAAAAAATATCTGGCATATCATGAATAGCATCAAATGCTACAAAGATCCTGGCCATTAGCTCCTCTTCACTATTAACTGGCATCTCGTGTACAAGACACTGAACATGTCTTCAAAGGAAATAATCCAAAACAGTTGGATATGGTGAATGCGCTGGCCATAATAATGGTGCTCCTCTACCTATCTAGTGATTAGGATGTGTTACTCTTAGGAAATCCCTTACATCACCGGAATAATGCACATGTTCCCCTTCGTCTTGGAACCACATTAACTGGTGTACTCCTAAAGGGACATCTTCCAAAAGTTCTGGCAAAGTATATTGTAAAAACTGTAGAAATGTGGCCTGTAAAAGTGAAGGTAATACATAGGGTCCTATGAGTGTGCCATTCACACAATACCAGCCCAAATGTTCACTGCAAACTGATGTTGATAATTTGTAACTCTAATACCTCTAGGGTTTTCCTGTGCCCATATGTGACTTGTGTATTAAACATGCCTTCTCATCTGTCCACAAAATGGCTGTAAAAATATTGGTTGATCAATGCATTTATGAAGAAACCACTAGAAAAACTGTAGTAGGGGTTGAAAATCATCTAGCCCCAGTGCTTGAGCTCGGATGAAATAATATGGATGTAATTGCAGTTCATTTAGAATTCTTGTAACTGAAGACTGGCTTGTATGCATGGCATGCCCTATTGCTCCTGTGCTTGTGGACAGAGAATAATGGACCTGGTCAGAAACCTCTTTTTGGACTCCCGAGCAATGTGCTTGCTTTTGGAAAGTTCCTGTTTCTCACTGCCATTGATGTATGGCAGTAAAGGTCCTATGATAAGACAAATGTCTCCTTGAGTAAAGCTCAGCATAAAGATCTTGTGTCCTTTTAGTATTTCTCCAACATAATGCATGTCTGCTAGTTCTGCTAAGTAAAGTTGGACATGTTTACTATAAGTTATAAAAAAAATGTCCTTCCAATAAGCACTTTAGTGTTTATACTGATACTTGAGACCTTATAAGCAGTACTGCAAAGTGGTGTATAATATGCAAAGGAATCCCTTACCCTTTAAGTAACAAAGTGCATATTTTAGATTAATGGTGGTATAAACAATATTAAAAACAGAATACAAGTGAAATTCCAAAATGCAGAGAAAGCAAAACATAAGTAACATTCCAATACCGAAAGGTGAAGTAGGATCTATGTGAGAGAATTTCATCTTATCCAATGTGGCATTTGAATAACTTTTATGTCCTCTCACAATAAGACTTTTACGGGCATATATTCCCAATCAGTTATAACCCCTGAATCTCGCCTTAAAATTATTCAGTGTTATTCTGATTCACTGCTTCTAGTTTTCACATTTCAAAAGTTACCATCTAGCTGTAGTTTTAAATCTTTAAATATTTACATATCATTAGCAGACAGTTTAGAACACATGCACATGGTGGATAAAATCCTTTTGTTAAGGTGTTTTTTTCCCAACCCAGGTTAGCCCAGGAACTATTTATTCTCAGGTAGAAACATGAGGATAGGAGATACTGTTTTCTTTTGTTTTTCACATTTTCATTATTCTTCTTTGGTGAACACTGTTTTTATATTTAATCTTTATATTTTCTTTCATTCACAGAAGTCACAGACAATAAATACAGAAAAGACTAAGGCGATTTTTTTTCCTCCCTTGTGTAATTACACGAGTGATGCTGGTTTACATACCACTTTGTGCGCTCTGTTTTTGTTATACCAGATATTAATTACTTTGTGTTGTAATATTTATATCAAACATATAACAATATAGGCAATGACAATTTCTAAAAATAAAAGAACTCCTGAAAGGAAATTAACTATTTTTAACTATCATACCTTTAGTACATTCACTATTTATCTGATTAGGCCCTCATTGGTGATAGGGTAAACACAGCCATGCACACTTCATTTCACAGGAGAGCAGCCAGAATAGAATAGAATTTTATTTGTCCATTTGACTGTATTACATGACATAGGACAATCAAAAATGTTGTTGAATGTTGTTAGGATGGTGAAATTTTGAATGGATGAAGTCCTCAAAGAAAGAAACACTCTTTTTTGTTTCCCCTGGGCCTCACTTCCCTGTAAAACTAGCACACAAGAAAACGTGTATGCTTAGTACAGGTCCATATTAAAAAAAAATCTCTCCAATGTGCAGCATGTAAAGTATAGAACTTCCTTTGTGAAGCTGGTAGACACATTTTAGAACAGATTGCTGGATGGACAAGATATGCCTGAATACACTAAAATTCTTAATCACAAAAAAGAGGTCAGAAAATGTGCAAAGTCATCCTACTTCATAGTGAGTTCATCTTGATGAGAGAAATATAATTTCGGGATTCCAAGAATATATCTCTGAAAAGAAAAGGCTGAAAAGTTGTTTCCTCCAACTATGCATTTAAATACAATTGCAATATCATCTACTGAGTATGAAAGGAGATTTTTACAGGTGAACCTTATTTTAATGCCTTTCACATTTTCCTTGCTGCTGCTGCCTTGATGTTCATCAAAATGATAGTGCCTCTTCTTTCCAAGTTCAACTCAAACAAATACATCATGCCATGGTTGCTACATAGATGCTGTTATGATATAAATATCAAAGACAAATCGATATTGAGAGTAGCTGAGCCTACTAGTATAATTTTTTTCCTAGAAAGAAACGCACTGAATAAAAATAGAGGCTAGAGTTGAAATGTTTCCTAAAGAAGTAGAAATTCAGGGCAATAAGCAAGGTAAGAAAAGTGAAGATAAATAACAATAATACAAATGCATAGCAAGTAAGAACTAAATAACTAAGAAATAAAACAATAACCTTAGTATAAGGAAGGTATTGTACACGAATATAACTGGTAAAGTGCCTGGTCCCTTGTAGATCACTCAGCAAAAATAAATTAATTAAAACCATAAATAAGGTTTTGGCATAATACATTTATTTTTAGTTGCATAGTAATTTCATTTCTATTGTACATAGTTTTTAAAAATTGTGATTGTGGTGGACAAATTAAAAATGAATGTTGTAGTATTGTAGATTTTCAAAAAGACATTTATATAGATGTTTCAACTTAGTATAGGGCCTCTTTTAGGGAGTTCATTCTTTAAACTGACAACTTAGTACAATGGGTGTCTATTTATTTTGGAATTTTGTTGGTAAATGTTTGTGCATAACAATATCATTGGTAGGAACAAGTTTCACAGCTCAATATTACCAACAATGGCACCAACAGTGCTATCCTGCTAATGTTATGAAAGGCATTCAAAATTTTTATTTCAGTTTACACATTTACAAACATTCCAATGTATGATGTCAGTCACTACTAGACAGCACTTGAAACCGGTAGCATTGTTACCAAGATATTAAATATGTATCTAGCAGTACCATCCAACTCAGGATGATACATAGAAGGATAAAAAGTTTCATCTCCCACATGTGTTATCTAGTAATACTCGCTGATTAGGTATGATGTTACTATTGGTAAGCGAATATAAAATAAATACTATGTATTTAGAGTAATTTTCATAATTATCAAACATAATTGCTTCAACTGTTCAGCATTGTCATTAAGAGACAAAGCTTAGATTATAGAAACTGTTGAAGCCTGCATCTCCTTCTTTGGAAATGTTGTGCATGGCTGATTAATGGCATGTACTAAAGACAATAATGTATTTTTATTTTTCAGAATAAAATTTTCAACTGTTTTCACAAAGATAAGCAGAACCAAATCTTTAAAAGTAAGTATATATATAAAATAATGTAGACATAAAGGAAGGATGTGGTAAGGGTAGCAATATTACTCATTCACTCCCTAAAAATAAATTTAAATAGCATATATCTGTACAATAGGGCTCTCTATTGACAAAGGTTCCAAAAATCTGGTACTACAAGAGTATTATAACATCAATCATGAATTGGCATTATTTTTTTTGTTTTTTTTTTTTCAATTTCTCTTCAACTACTATACATACCTATCTGAATACCTTAGTTCATAGATCTAAATCAGGGGTGGACAAAGTTCTTTTGCTGTTCTGTATAAAAAGATATTTACAACCTGAAGTCTCATCAAACACTACTTTTGTGAGCACATACTCAGATATCACGCTGGAGAGGAAATCAAAAACACATTTAAAATAAGAAATTACAAACACACTACATTCATTTTGAGATATTTGTTTCCATAATTTCACTGAAGGATAATCAGAAACTTTGGTTTCCTCCGATCATGAAAAGAAATAGAAAATATCATTCCAGTTACTCCATGAAATGTTGGGACCTCCATCCCAGCTCTAGTTCTACTTGCTCATCATGAACTCCAGTTTGCCCACCCCTGTTCTAAAGTACAAGGATACTTTAAAGGCCAGTGTTAATTGAAATCTGTCTGTGGTGAAGCCAGATATCGTCAAAATGGTTACACTTTGTTCTGGCCTGCAGTTATTTCTCTTGCAAACACACTTCATTTTGCCATATCATTAAGGAGATTAAGACATGCAAGGCGTACTAATTTGACTTTAATAACTCAAGACAGCTTGCAAATATCCTGTTTCTTTTAACATGTTCATTATATATATCTTACAGTATTATGATTAATTAATTAAAGTTTTAGAGCCAGATTCACTAGTTACATACAGGAAGGATATTTCTTTGTAAGCTTTAGTACAAGTGGATTACAAAGTAACTGGTGATGCTGGCTTGGAAACTTGCATAATCTGGGTAAATTAGCTTATCTGTGTTTAGAAGAAGGAGGTATTGAACATTAGCAAATAAAATCAGTATTTGAAATATTAATTTTAAAATAGATATAAAAAAGGCATATAACCTATAAAAAAATTGTTATTAAAAATCACAGACACACAATCACTATTCTTATGAAATTTTAAATTATTGCTTATATTGTCATTGTTGTCATTCCAATGATAAACCTGCTGATCTACATTTTTGGGGAGACTTATTCTCTGCTTTTAGACTTTAAAACACTTCTTTATAAATTGAGAAGCAGCTATGCCATATTGAAAAGAAATAAAAATTGCTCCTTCTTGTACTCAAAATGCTGTAGAAAAAATATTCAGAACTTAGAATAACTGCTGCAAAAACACAGAAGCTATGGCTCATGGTTCTAGTTCACACAATGACAGAAGAAAATAGAAATCATAAAAGTTCATGTTTTCAAGATTTGAGATACATTTCTCTCAATAGGCACCTTTTCAGCTCTCTTCTGTGAATGAATATCTTAGAATATTATGTGAGCAGAACACAAATTAATATTTCTTTTCCTATATTTCATGTGACCACAAGTTGAAGGTAAAAGCAATGACCTCAAAGCTACTTGAACATAATGACAATGATTGAACCTAGACAATTTTGACTTAACCTACAAAAATTGTATTGCTTAGGATAAATGTACTCAGATTATGTACACATATTTTTGTTTATATTCCTTGACAGTACCTGTATCTCTTGTAAGATTGAAGGTAATAAATAATAATACAAAATAAGTAATTAATTATTTTAGAGTATGTTTAACCAAAGTACAATGAAAGTACAATTTTAATATGTAAGAAAATCTTTTCTTACCCAAATAAGAAAATTATTTAATTGCAGTTTTACAGCTGTACCGTTAGCATGGTAATATTTTTATATACTTTATTATGCTTATTTTGTATTTTCCATTTAATTTTTGTTTTAAATTTATCGAAAAATATTCTAATATCATTGGTATTATGTGTAGTTTCAAATGTTCTTTTGAAAGTAAATGGCCAAGGCCCTAGAATTACTGTTTTAGTTTCTACTGATGGTGATCTGATTATCTTTCTATACTATTCACATTGATTTTGTTGGGCTTTTGTTTAGTGATGTTGGAATGTTGGATGTCAAAAATGTAACCAAGGAATAACGTTGAAAACTTTAAATTATACTGTAAAGATAAGTTACAATTTACCAATATGAATTTTGCTCACATAGCTGTTTCAATATTTCTTGAAACTAGGCTGATCTCTTTCCAGCTATGCTCTTCGATTAACTGATTTATTAACTTATTATTCCTTTAAGGGTAGACAACAAGACCACATTTTGATTAATGGTCAATAGCAATATTCTGATATGTGATATACAATGCTATTCAGTGAAATGAAATGGCCTGTTATTTATGGACGCTCTTTAACTGCTTTGGTTCTCAGCATCCCATTCTATATTTGGCGTGAAAGATCGCTTAAATTTGCTCAGAGGCCACTATTATCAGGCTTGAGGTTCTTTTACGTGCCATAAATCTATGACACGGGACCCACAGCTTTACTTCCCTTCCGAAGGAAGCCATGCTAAGGATTTTTACACCCGAAAAAATCCATCGTCCTCCGCCGGGTTTGAACCCGCAACCTTGGGTATATGAAGTTGGCATGGTAACCATTACACCACGGAGGGCGACGACTATTCAGTAAAGCCATATCTAATGTCCATGTTAAAGTTTTGCCTGAGTAAATTGAGCTATAAATTTTGGTCATCAACTACCATATAACACAGATATTTACTAATATGGCTAATTCCAATAAACATCTTGCTTCCAAAAGACTAAACCAATAAAAACTTCTTTTATCTTCAAATGAAGGAATACCTATCATGTGCATTATTCTGGTTATAGCAAACTCTGTATAGAGATAAAATAATGCTGGCCTCAATCTTTGCAGAGTTTATTTTTAAAGTAAGGTCTGTTTTGTTATAAACAACATAAAGCTTTCTTAACTCAAAAGAGCTTCACCTCATATATCATATGCTTTCTGTTGAAAGGTATGTATTATCCAGTTAACCATGTGCTACAAAATTGTGTTTTCATTAAGGAAACAATGCAATGGAGTTTTATTTATGGATGCTGTTTAACTACTGTGGTTCTCAGCCTCCTATTCTATATTGGGCGAGAAAGATCAATTTAAGTTTGCTCAGAGGCCTCTTTATCATGTTTGAGATTCTTTTACATGTTGTAAATCTATGACATGGGATCAATGGTTTTTCTTCCCTTCCAAAGGAAGCCATGCTAAGGATTTTTACGCCTGAAAAAATCCATTGCTTTCCACCGGGTTTGAACCCGCGAGCTTGGGTAATGACCATGGAGGGCAACAATTTCATTATGGAAACATATATTCACATGCTGCATTTCTGATTTTCCTATTGCCTAACTATTTCCAGATAAAGAAGTATTGTATTCTGCCCAAACATTTTATTGACATTATTGACACATGTAGGTTGTATTTGATACATTTTTGAGGCCTTGGATCTAAAAAATAAAGTATAGTAAACCTCTGTGCATTGTGAGCCTATCTAAGTGAAAAAAAGAACAAGGACAGCTTGCAAATGGAAAGTCAAATAGCAAATTTCACACTTGAGTCAGACATTGTTTAAGGATGCCAGGTGAAGAGAGCTTCAAGAAAATGTTCCTGAGATACACAGCTCTTTATAGTAAAATGTTGGTTATTTTTTATTTTCTCAAATCGTTTCTAATGATTTCATTAAAAATATACAATGTGCTAAATATATTTGCAGGAGCAATAAAACTTATGTCTTAAATTTTTTCTGAAGAGCCCATTAAGTGCTTTTTATTTTTACTAAATTTTATATAATACAGAAACCATTCCTTTTTTTCAGTGTATTACTATTTATTTCTAAAATAATCATTGCAGTTTGATCTTTCAGTTATTTTAACAAATATTCTTCCAAGAGTCATCCTTTTGTGTCTCTTCAAGATGTGCAAAGAGTATGCAATATCAAAGCCAACATATTATGACAAACTGGTTTTTTAAACTTTGATTATCATACTAGCTGAAAACATTTCTTCCAATGTTTATTACAATTGATAAACTTGATCAATAAAATAATAATAATAATTAATTAATTGATTAATTATTAATTATTATTATTATTATTATTATTAAAAGGAAGTGGATAGAAAATTAAGTGTTTTATGATCACTTAATAGAATACCTATGAAAATAAAAGAATTATAATTTTAGAGAGTTGAGTAACACATCAAATTTGTTAATGGTTAGGAATAACTATAAATGAGACAGTGAATATAGAATTGTCAACAAAACCAAAGGGGTGAATGTAGAATTTTCAACAAAAACCAAAGGGTTGAAAATTGAGCTTATGCTCGTGTTTTGGAGAAACAGATACCTAATTAATGAGTTTAACATGTGCAAATTATCAAATGTTATCTTTAAGACAGTAACATTTCTCCAAAAAGCTATTAAACACTACTTAAATGGATTAGTTGTAGATATTTTTGATAAAAAATGGTCAACGTTGTGCTTCTTCTTGGCAGAAAAATTTATCTGTATTACATTCAGAAGTGATTTTGCTTTTTGAGTTAATTTTCTCTTATTTATAACAAAACAGACCTAGCTGCATAAAATACTTGTAATAGAATCTGAGCAGTATTATTAATAATGTCTGTTTTGCTACCATGGAGCATAGTTATAAGGTATTTTTATAGTTGCAGTGTGCCCATATTGTTACTGGTATGCACAATTAGCAATTCAGGATTGTTTAAATGAGAGTAGGTACATTATTATTACACCTACTATTAACACTGCAGATACAATTCCATGTAAAATGTTAAAATCTTTCAATGCTAATCCCATTGATGATGTCATAAGAGTAGCAGGAAAATGTTCAGTGGTATTTTGAACAAGATATGAAAAAGATGCAACAAGAATATAAGATCTTTTTCTGAATGCCTCATATCACAGAATTAATGAAAATTTTATAACTGAAGATCTCTTTCTATAATCAGGTGAATGACAGACATAAAATGTATTTTTGAGATTGTACATACTTGAAAATTTGCATCTATTTGTAGTTATTTTGGAAAGGGGAGTACTAAGGGAAAATGAAATCATGCTTTTCATACAGGTCTATTTTTGAATGATGTCAGACTTATTCTAGCTCAGAACCCAAAATAAATATATAATTATAATCACAATATAAAATGGGGTACAGGAGTAAGTAGAAGTGGCTCCCAGATGCAAGTTTCCTATACAAAGTCTTCTCATAATACATAAACACTTGTAGGTACATAAATACACACAAATGGTAGAACCCAAACCATATCTACTTTTCCTTGTTGTTTTTGTATGTTCTGTTATATTACTCCAGCTGTTTTGTATGAAGTGTAATAAAAATAGAATATTTGTGGCAGTGCATATAGGCATTTAGAGTGGATGGCTGAATATAATTGTGTTTAAAATAAACTACTTTAAGATTTCTTTTCAAGAATTCCCAAGTAACAGATATTTATTGATTCAATTGCTATTCATTATGGTTTTCTCTTCTAGAGATGTGTTAGCTTCATGTCCATCTCTTCATACTTACCCTTCCAACTCTAAAAGTGACATTCTCTGCCGGCATATGCAATTCTATTAAAAAAAAATTATCTTGGCAGTTTACAATGTATAATGCAACTGATAGGAATTTGGGAGTCATTACTTCAGTGACTTTGTTTTCATCACTTCTGTCACCATCCAAGCATGCACTGCTTTGTCCACCACAAATCTCACATGTGGTCACTTGGGATCGAACCCCGGCCATCTAGGTGAGAGGCTAGTGGTCTATCCACTTGGCCACAGCGTGGCACCAAGTCCTGCCTGTGATCTACTTCTAAAGTTATTTTAGTGCTTAATATCCCTGTCCATTTAAAATATGTTGCATAAAGTGTATTTCAGCATTTCTCAAAATGTGTTACATCCAGATTTGCTTTCTTTACTGTCTACCAAGTAGGTACAACAAGTATGGGATTCCACATAAAAATTCTATGTTGAAATTTTGGAAGAAACATGTTTTGGCCCCTATAATCTTTAAAAAGCATTTTTAGAAAAATGCTTTGTGAATAGCCTAACTCAAAACATGAAATGTCAGATAAATACCAATATTGGTATTTAAGTTTAATGAGATGTGACAACAAGATTTTTAAAACATTGCATCACCACAAACTACCATTTTATGGAAAAATGTTCCTTTTTATTTTCTCATGGCTACAATTTTATTAAAATTTGAAATATTTACATGCCAAATAAAATGTATATGTTAAATTTTCTGGGAATAGTCCGTTACATGCTTTCTATTTGTAATACATTTTGTATAATTTTTTATAATAGTACACCAAAAGGTAGGCATCACCAATTGGTTGCCCTTTGAGTAAATCAGAGAGAGCAACTTTGCTTGATGCTCCTGCAAATTGCCTTCTGTGTACTGCTTAACCAACTGTGGAAAGCAGGAACACATGTAGTGCCAGTGTGTAACATTTTGGATTTGAAATACGTAGTCCACCTTTCATAAGTTAATATACTTAAGTTCATTATTGATGGTATAACTGATCTATTACAATATCGCTTAACATTAGTATTTATATTTCTATATGACCATATACATGTTTTCATAAGTTTGGTCATAATTGGTAGTCATAACTTAAATAATTGCAGAAAATAATACAATTGTTAGAGTATTAGCAGAGTAAAATAATAAGCTACTTAACTTGGTCACTATCATTGAATCACATTATAACACTAACAGTATAAAAGTTAATTTGTAAACAAAAATGTTCAAATTTATAGCAGTGAATATAAACAGGCATTTTGAAATAATGCTATTGCAATTGAAAGAAATTCCCTTCTCCTTGGTAACTGTCATGCTCACTTGGATAGGCTGTGTAATGATGCTGCAAATTAAATTTTCTGATTGACTGTAGAACCTTGCCACAAACTAATCACTTATTCTGCCACTTTCTATAAATAAGAAAGATTCCTTGTAAGCACATATAAATGTAGCAGCCGAGGCCTGTTTGTTAGGTTGCTTTCTGTTCCCAATGTTATAAACTGGTACACAGCTCACTGTACAAGGAAGAGAGACAATCCCTACTGTCACATTTTCCACACTGCAGCATGGAGCAAGCCAGGCTTGCTTTAGCCACAAAAATTAAGTGAGTTGATGATGCCTACCGCAAGACAGACAAAAACTTACTACACAAAAACTGTAGATCTCTTAAAAATCCAATTTTTTCAAGCAACTTTTTTGTGACATCAGCTATTTCTGAGATATTTGTATTATTGATACAAATTTTTCAATAATTTTGTTATTTTCTTACTGTCTTTATTCAGTTGTTTCTCCCAACGCCATGGAATAAATACAGAGTGTCATAACTAGTATAGGATAGCTACTAATTTTTAAATATATTGACTATTTGGTTTCCTGTATCCACCTTGTACTCACAACAAAATGTGTAATAAAACTGTTTCCAAAAAGACTTGACTTGAATGGATAGGGGAAACTATGTGAACAAGTAACTTAAGTTAGTAACTGCCTGGCAGCATTTCTGTCTGAGGTGTAAGGGGATCTTAACCTCTTGAGCTCCTTGGGGACCAACCAAGGAGCTTGTTGATGGAAAAGAAGCAGCCACAAGCTTGCAAACTGAGCTTGGCTGCAGGGAGGGACCATGCCAGCCTACTGCATTTGCCTATTATGTCCTCTGTGGATGCAGTGAACAACCAGTAAGCTTTAGACTGCTCAGGCTTTCATGCCATGGAAAATGAATAAATGAAAGGAATATGTAAGGGAAACATAAAAGAAAAGCTGTGCCGATCAGCTCCCAACTGAGATTCAAAGTTAGACCTGCAGTCTTCCAGCACTAAGCTTTGAAATAAATGTAAATGACTTGTTATTTATGGACGCTCTTTAACTGCTGTGGTTCTCAGCATCCCGTTCTAAGTTGGGCGTGAAAGACCATTTAATTTTGCTCAGAGGCCTTTCTATTAGGCTTGAGGTTCTTTTATGTGCCATAAATCTACAACACAGGACCGACGGCTTTACTTCCCTTTCGAAGGAAGCCATGCTAAGGATTTTTACATTTGAAAACATTCATCGCCCTCCACCAGGTTTGAACCCCTGACCTTGGGTATGTGAAGTTAGCATGGTAACCATTACACCATGGAGAGTGACTAACTAAGCTTTGAAGATGAGATCACCAGTTCTTACTAATTTTAATTCTGAAATGTATGCAGCTTTAAACCATGATGGTATAGTCACTTCTTTTGCAATCTGATAAATATATGATCAAGAAATACTGACTCCATAAAATGTCCATCCTTTCATGAGCAATGAAAAGCACAATTCTAAGTTGTGGTCACTGGTAAACATTAATATATTTATAAAATGGAAAATCAATATTAATTTTTCTGTGTTTCCTGATCAAGCAAAAGGAATGGAATGTCAATGCATCACAGTGACCAGCTCTTGGAAGATTTTAGTATCACTTTAGCCCAGTGTATTCCCTTATTCCTTCATCTCTACAAGGAAGTATGTAATAAAAGTATTTCTCCAAATGTTTATATTAGTATATGTGAAGTGGATAAAAAATAAGCTTTTGTAAGAATAGTTTGTTGCAGAATAGGCAGAGAAAATCATATGAATATAACACAAGATTTTTTTCCTTTCACTATCTCTACTACATTTACAGGTAGGTGAGTGTTACATTCCACTCTAAAATTATATAGGTACCAAGATTTTATTAGCTTTACACATTTTGAGTCTTCTGAATTCAAAAAAATGCCCATATGTATGTGAACATCATAACGCAAAAACTAACACTTAAATATCAAATTTGATATTTAAGTTCAATATCTGCCAAAGATGTGACACAAAGTTTTTCAATATAATCTCCTTTCTCCAAACTATCCTTTACATGGAACATTTTTTAAACTTTTTTATTTTCTCAAAAGTGGCTAATAATTTTGATTAAATATCCTATATTAAAGATATTTACATTAAAAATAAAATATATATCTTTAATTTTCTGATAATAGCTTGTTGTGTTCCCTCTCTTCAAGGAAGGAATTTAGTATAATCTTGTTTAATGTTAAATGCGAATGTTAAACATTAGTCAACAAACATACCACCCACATAAAAAGTGTAGATTTCTTTAAAACAAACAATTTATTCCAAATAAGGTTTTTATACCATAAATCATTTTCAAATTATCCATTATTAATGGTTTGAGTTCTTCATTAATTTGTCTCTATCTCTTTTAAAGACCTTCAGTTGTTTCTTGCAATCATGTGGAAACACTATGGATTTTTAAGGCCAGCATGTACTTTCCAGTTCTTAAGACATTGCTATTCCTAATGAATCTATAAAAACATTTGTAATGTAGCTATTTCTGCAAAGCTTTATTCAATTAAAATGAACTAGATGAGAAAATAACCTTTCTAAGAATAGGTTGTAATAAATGATAACAGGTAGAGAAAATCATGTGAATGTAACACATTAGATGCTATTTGTTTTCTTATGTCAACATGGTGGCATTTTACTTACCACAATTTATTTGTTAATGCAATTTTAGAATTGCAATTTCCTCATGTTAATGGCCACCATTAAGGTCAGATGTATACACCCTGATTTTTTATGTGGAGAGATGTGGAATGTGGTTAATGCTGGGAAGATTCATGACTCTCATCTATGTCAAATGAAAAGCTATGTCATGAATGTAGTTCATGACATGCTAATGTGTATCTTGAATAGAATATTATTCAGATGTGTACAGTGACAGGTATGGCATGTACTGAAGTTGAATAAAGGTCCAAGAAGAAAACATTGAATACATTATTTTTCAGTGATGATTTATAAATAGATAAGTTGCTGTGTTGTTTTTAGAATATTAAAGTTTGTGTGAGATCCTGAGTTCTTTTATAGAAACACTCAACCAAAGTAAACAAAATTTTAATTATAGTTTGAAGATAGCTGTATTATTGTTATTATAACATTGTTATATTCTATTACAATTAATATGTAAATGATATAGTACATAAATTAAAAACCTAGGCTATAACACTTTCTGCAATTGCCTTGTGTTATCAAGTATTTTGCATTCACTTAGCAACTGAGTTTGTGCTCTTTAATTAAAGAAAACTAGAGATAATAAGGAAGGTTTTAAATGCCTGTCATACAACTGAAGTAATAAAAATTTCTTGTCCACTTTAAATAGATACATTAATTCCAATGTGTGTATTTGTATACCATTTGGATACATTATTATTTTGTTTTTTGAAGACTGTATAAATCCTTCTTATTTGCTGAAGGTACATGTAACAGTGACTGCTCTGTAGCAAAGGCTCCAATGCTGCATAATATGTAAGAAGAGCAACAATAAACAATGTTTTCTTTTATGATGAGAAGGCACCGCTTACAGAAGACAGAATAGATCCTACATGCAACCATAGATATACATATACCCAACTTTGCAGATCAGTTTTACTGTTTATTACATAAACATTTCAACACCTTGGATATATCATCATTATTATCATCATCTTCATTATTATATTTGTGATACAATTCCAATACTTCATTCTAAAACAATCACAGTACATGGTTTTTCATTCCATTACTGCTCTCTCCAACAAGAACTCTAAATATTGTTGTTCATAATAATACTAATGTAAACAAAGAAGCTGTTTTTATTTTAATAATAATGCCAACAATAAGAGAGGCAAGTGTTTGTGCTCTGGAAATTTATGAAAGCATTTTAATGTTCTATTGAAGGTACATTTAAATGGGCTCTTATGTTCATTAACTTTTAGTAAGTAGTGTGTGCTCTTAGGTTGCTTTAATAATTTCTGGTAATATGGTCTTTATCCAACTCAGATTTGCAGAAATTATTAATAAAATGGGTAGAACAAAGCCTGGGAGTTCATTGAGTTCAGGGTTACTTGACAACATATCTGAGGAATAGAAACAGAGAAAATCTGAAATTTCATTTTCTAACCCATGACAGGCAGTGCTATGAAAAAAATATTTGTATAACTTGCAGCGTGTACAATTCAACTAACACATTAAAAAAATAAAAAAAATCATATGTTTTCATACTTTGCAAGCTTGCTTTTGCTGCTAAAAATAGCAACCGTTTAGATATTCCCTATTTTTCTCTCTGAACTTACCAAATGCTATTTTGAGGAAAATGCATGGAGCATTCCAGTATATTTTTGAGGACAATTGGTTGAAATTCCAGTGACATTTGAAAAATTCTTTCTATATTTGATTTGCTGCCAACAAATTGAGCATGCTCTTCCTCTATTGAGTTATTAAGATACACCTGGGTGCAAGAAAATCTTACATAAAATTGCTATTGAAAGTTGTAGCTTCACCATCTCCAAGCATCGCCTTTCTAACTCCCTTGTTTCAGAATTCTGGGCAGATGATTGGCAACTTACTTATGTGAACCTAAAGGATATACAAAGAGTGTCACTGCCAATAAGTTTACAATATGTCCATTTATTTAATAATACTTTTTTTTGACTATCAGTGTCATGTCAATACCTTGTTCAATAATAAAAATAATAACTGCACATCTCATCATCATGATCATACTTTATGGACCAGTGCAATTGAAATTTACAACTACATTGAAATAGTACCCTCTTTCTTCGTAATTTTTCCACCAGCAGGAGGTATCTTACAATTCAGCAGCACATACACATCAGTATTTGATGGCAGCAATCATTTTACTTCAGAGAAAACATTTGACATAAATAATTCTACAGGTAACTCATTTCTCATCCATCCCTACCTCTATAAGGTAGAATTACTAATCACTTTATATTGGACTTGTCCATTTACACCATCAGAACAGAATTCATTATGAGAGGCTGATTCTGAGGCCTCAGAAATACACATTAAACATTCATTAGCTAATGTTTTAAGCCATTCATGGAGAGAGGTATTGAAGACTGGGTGGAGTCAAGTTTTTAGCTAGATAAAAGTGAAAATAAAAACAAAAGAAATGAAAAAAATACTTTGTGCTCTATGAGAGCAGGCCACTTTGTGGAGTGGAGGGGGGGCATCTAAGTGTTATTGAGGCTAAGAATAGTGAAATAACATAGAATATTACCTAAGCAAAACTGTAACACTGGACAAATATGTTCCTGTTACATTATGTAGCTTAGAGGGCTCTTTTCATATTATAAAACAACACTAGCTGACAGAAGATGCATCGCCAAAACATGTAAACCTACTTGTAACTCATAACTGGTGTTAACTCCAGCCAAAGAAACCAGTAATTTATTTTATTATTTGAGGGGTGGGTTTAATAATGCTGGTGTGTTATTAAATATGGTCAAAATTTAATGCACGAAAGCTTATTTTTTAAAAATAAACATGTAAATCTGCTTTAAACCGTTAAGGAACAAATATATTTTGGCAAAATAAATAATAAATTTTTATAAATTTTTCTTCTTATTTTACTTGTATTTACTTATTACAAAAAGGGTAACCCCTGAAACAAGTACTGCAGTTTGGAAATCACCTTACTCCCAATCATGGAGAAGGGCATAATACTCATTGTGTAAGATTGTACAGTATTATTTGGGAATACTTATCAGTGGGCTGTTTAGGTTAATAAGAATATATAACTTATACATATTTTCAAGAAAATCCACCCACACCAAACTAATCTTTACATGGATCACTTTTGACTGTAACATAACTCTTTTGATTTTGAATATTTTAAATTTAGCCTTTGTAGTCTCTTAAATCAGAATATTTTATAATGTAAATCACGAGAGATAGAGGAAGACTTACTATTCAAAAAATGTAATCTTATTAAAATAGCAATAATTACTTACAACAAATTGTTTTGTAGCATTGACCATTTTGGAAGCATTTATTGCTACTGGTATGAACTTTACATTACTTTTATCATCATTTTTGTGTTTCATGATGGCATGTAAAGAGCATGGATTTTCAAAGCCAGCTTATAGTGTCCAGTTATTATTTTTTAAAGAATTGGTTGTTGCTTCAGTCTTTTGTATACTTATTCATTGTACTTGCAACATTATGCACATGTTTATTTTGATTATCATAAAGTAGATAACACAATAAGATTTTGAAAGATTACAATAGAATACTACTGTATTGTGAGAGAAATAAGAGGAATGTAACACAACTTTTTCCACACATTTTCCAGCCTTTCTGCAACATAAGCTTAGAGAATAACTGTACCTAAAATGAATTGGTTAGGTTATGTTTTGTATTTTTACAGCAAGGCCTCTGTGACACACAAACTGCAGTGTTGTGATGAATTAAATTATCTTCAGTGTACATTTCAACTTATCAGACTACCCCAATGCATACAGTTAGGGTAGTCAGAGAACATTTTGATTCTGAAATACCTACTGCTAAATTTAACGTCTGATTTGGATTAAAGGGTCATTCACAACAATACTACAGACAAAATTAAGGTTGCCAGATTGAGAGCACAACACTACTCTATATTGCTGGCGGCAAGTAGTTTGCTGCCACACTTTTCATTAAAGTGCTGCCCATCTAAATGTAATTTATCCAACAAAATTCAGTGTTCAACTGTTCAAAGAGCTGTAATGTCATGTAGTGCATTCTTCTATGGAAAAACTTCTCTTTACCATGTTCTGGGCATATTGTCTAATTGAAGCTATAATGTTTCATTTTTAACCATTTTGTAAAGTGTATTATTTGGTGTGTCCAAAAAAGGAAGCTAGTTATGGAGTTTTGAGCAGGTAGGAGTAAGCATGCCCAATGAATTATAAGGAGGTACTGTTCTAGCATATTACAAATACACAAATATTGACTTCAGAGTCTGCATGAATCATGTAACAGTTCCAAAATAATCATGCACATATTTCCAAAATTGGTCTTAACTCACTGTATTATATATACACATGTAAAATTCATTGGCATTAGATATTATTTAGGAATACTCACAGAAAAAATTCTATTCTTATTCTGTTTCACCATATTTGATAATGTTATATTCCATTCTGAATCTATTCATTTGCTTTTACTGCTTTCTTGCTATCTTTTCTTTCTTTTCTAGGAGTCTATTCTATCTTTTCCTTATTTCTAGCTTCAAGTTTCTCTCTTACTTCACTTTACTACTAGTTATTTGTATATTATTTTTTGGATATTCTTCCATTTTCATCAGTTGTTTATATTCTGTCCTTCTTCTGGTATGTAATATCTGATTTATTTTTCCCCTGTTTCTATGTTTTTATTATCACCATATGTATTAGGTTATCATGTAACATGTTTTATTTTCTTGCTGGTTTTCACACAGGCCTGAGCTGACCCTATATAAACTTCTCAATAAAATTCTTCAATTAGCCAATTGCAGCCTGGGTTTACAATTGAAAGATAAATAGGTAACAATGCTGTTTGAAGTGCCCATGCTCTATTGCAATATATACTTCTCATGCTTCCTGCTAGCCTAGCAAGTTTCCTTGCACTTAGAGCAAAATGTAGTCTTTGAGGTATGGAAATTAACATAATGAATATGGTGATAATACATTTACCATTCTCTTCCTTTCTCATTTGTATCATTTTTTATTGTTATAATATTTTTGTTTTCTAATTTTTTGCAGCTGTGGTGCAAAAGAGATCCACAAGACTACTCAGTCAGATGTGCAATTTCACATTTAATATTGACATGTCAATGTTAAACTGTTACACAATTCATGCACATTAAAAATCAAGGGCAGTTTAGAGTTCTCCAACATTAATGCTTACAAATGCTCCCTTTTTGTACACCATCTATTGCATATATGAATATATTGTACTTCTAACGTCCATAACCAAAAAAGCAATCAAATTTTCTGTCCTCAAAAGAGAAAACAATTCAGGATTGTATAGTGCACTGTAAAGTTATAACATACACAGATTATTTATTTAGTTTTGTCCATTTCCTTTTATTTTTCTAAAAAATGAAGGCAAGAAATGTAACAACAAAAATATAGATTCTATAATCATCACAGAAGGTACACAATTATACACTTAAAATACATGGATCTGCATTAACAATAAAATTATGGAAGAACTCAAAAAGTGAGTTGAACTATCGCTTTCTGCTTAGAGATCAATTGGGAACCAAATAAAGGTTTGAAGAAATCAGATCTGATAGATGCACTGCCATTCCCATAAAGTCACTGTAAATTGTACACACTAGCAATATAGGGAGCACACATGTGATAAAAACTGAGTTAGGGAATATAGGCAAAAGGGCATCGTTTATACATCACTTCATGCTTGTACTTATAAGATAGGTATTTTCTTTATTTAGCATGAGTGCAGAAACAAAAATTGTATTATAATAGATAAATAGTAGTGCAGCCAGTATTTGGATATAGGTGGAAGTTTTACAATTTAGGCATATTCATTAATAATAATAGTGCATAATGCCTATGCGTGTTGTTTTGTCTATTCCTCTCTAAACAATCCCTCAAGCCTTTAAAATTTGGTTAAACTTTGTACAAAAGTGCTTTCTATATCAAATCATCTTATAATTTAAGATTTTTAGATGTGCTGTTGCAGTATACATATATAGAGTTTAAATTGTATACATCAGCATCTGAAGAACACTCTTGATGCATTTTAAATTTGGTTGAGTTTGACAAAATAAAAGATAGTTTATATGAAAATCTTCCTAAATGTCCTTGACTTTTAAGTGAGCAAGGTATATACTTGAAAGTTATATACTTTATGACTCTGGTTTAAATATCTAAAAAATTAAAGGCATTTTATATGGCAAGTTTAATAAAATTTACTTTTTTTTTAGGTGATATGCTGCACTTACCAATTGGAAATTGCATATGTATGGTTTAACATTTGTGTATGTATTTCAAATTTGGTTGAAATCAGTACAAAAACTAAGTGAAGTTTATGTGAAGTAGAAACACAGGTTTTTTAGGATTATTTCCCTTAATGTTCCTAACAATAAATATTACAATGCTGTCAAATTGTTGCTTTCCCCAAAAAATAGGACACTGAAATTAAATGGTATTTAACATAAGTTACTAAATAAGATACTCATTTAATTATAATACAAGTGTCAAGATCAAAAGGTCTTTTATGAAAATTACAGCAATATTACTACAAGTAGATGTTGGTGATGTTGTGGACTAAAAGGAAGCAGATATATTGGCCATAAGAAGACCATAAATCCCTTTTATTGGACTATATCCAATTCTTTTTATCACCAAAATTGATGCTAAGACAATTTTTCATCAATGGGCCAGAAAGGAACAGATAAAACATTGGCAGAATTTACCTCGTGAAATATACATAGAATAAAATTTTGATTAAAACACCACAAGTTTACCTGATCAAAGTGTTGGTTTTACAGTACTGTAGACAGATCACTAAAATTATTGATTAATTACTGGACATGAAATTGAATATTTTGACTGCATTTCACCTGCCATCTTTGGAGCCATTCATCGTCTACTGGACTGCAAATCTTTGAAAGATTTGGATTTACAATCTCTGAATGAGGTGAATTCTTGGGGGATAAGGATGAACTTTTCTACAGTTAAATGACCATGAAGATAAGGGAGCATACTTAAGGTGAATGCCAAGTGTTTTATCAACTCCCATGTTAACTTAACCCTGATCCTGATCAGCCGATGTTAATTTGTTTGGTAAGGGCAGGGATTTTAAAATGTAGATACTAAAAAAAGGCCAATCTTTCAGTTACATCATTTATATGCACAATATTATAATATAATAAATCTTTGCACGTCAAAATACTGTGGCTCTTCAGAAAATGTTCAGTGAGAAAATTAAACTCTTAAAGATAACACTCCTCTAATAAAACATATAGAGATTGCTTGAAGAAAAATAATTAAAAAAACAAAACCTTATGATTAATCTTCAAAACTAATACTTTATGTATACTACCCTTTGATACTGACATTCAAATATATGTAAAAGGGAGTGATTAGCTCAATGCCTGTTAAATGCTGCTATATAGAAGCAAAGACTTGGTTGTGGAAATTTTGCTCAAGAACCCCCTTTCTTGATATATGATTACGTTTATGTGTAAACAAACATCACATAGAACCAATGGTTTTACTTCCCTTTTAAGGGAAGCCATACTAAGGATTTTTTGTAAACAAAAGCATTTCATCGCCCCATCAGGTATGAAACTGGCATCATGGGCTAGCATGGTAACCACTACTCCAACAGAGGAGAAAATTGCTGGTGAATAGTCTAAAGAAATAGCCTAGGAGGAAACATTGTATTATATTTGAAGACAACTGAATTTGAGCCATAGATCTTTGGAAATGATGTTCATCAGTTAAACTACTGTACCTGCTTCCTTTTAAGCACACACACACATAACTCTTGTGTAAGTTATAGTGCAACGAGCAACTATACTGGAATTAAAGAAACTAAAATTGGTTAATTTATATTAACTTATATAAAACATATTAAGAATTAAAAAAATATAAACCTGCATTCTTACAGGGAAAAGTTTTAGCACAACTGCACCATGTACTATCAGTATTCTTGCCTATTAGCTTAATATTTCTTTATCATAATCTGTATTAAAAATAATTGCTATATACAAAACACAAGAGTGTCCACTTAAATTTCCTAGATTTCAAAAGACTTTCAGAGAAAAAAGGAACATGCAGATGCAATTTATCGCTTTTATGAAGAAGAAACTTCCCTAGCACTATGGTAGCATTATTGCCTGTGGTTATGGTATAAAAACATGCAACTTGTTGGGTTCTTGGGAACTATTGAGCCTCATAATCTGCTTCTAAGCATCCAGGATAATTGGCTAACCCCAGTACTGTGTTCCTCCGATGATTGTAGTAGGCCTTTACCCATTCAGAATGTTGCACTATGGAGTTTCATTTTATTAAGAGATGTAGTTCAAATAATATCACAGGAACAGTAATATTCAATTGTTTCCCTTAATGTTTATTTTGCAAATGTAGTATGATAATTGCTAGTGCTTTCACAAGTGATCACATTAAGTTGTTTTAAATGCTTGGAATACACATTCTTGACATAGACACAAAGAAAATACAGTGCAGCCTACCAAAATGAGATTCTGAAGAAACTGGAAGTCTGTCTGCTTCAAGGAAAGATATTGCATTGCAATGATTATTCTCCACAAATAAAAATATTGGAACATTGTATTTTATCTTTGACATAAGAAAGAAACAAAATATAACAGAAGTTATACTTAATTATTTAGTATTTGTATTGTCAATGATTTTTAATAATTATGATTTAATTACGATCTTATTTAAAAAAAAGGAAAAGAAAGAAGGGGAAAAAAAAAAAAATACAGGTATACTTAACACTTCAATTTTCTTGAATAAAATTGAAACTGTGTAATTTATAGAAGTATAAAACATCTTTAACTGCTAGAAATGGCAATATTTCATATTAAAATATGTCTTTGGAAATCACTATATAGCCAAGAAAATTTAACACTTTGAGCATACACAATAATTTTGTAGGTGGACAATAAAGGATGTTGTGCTGACTAGAACTAAATTTTCTTCAGTACATTTCTTGTAATGATATGTTGCAGCTTAATGTAAAAGTGATTAAAGGAATCAGTGTGAAAGCAATAATTCTGTAATTGAGATGTGATAAGAGTTTGGAAAATTATAAAAAGAAATAATAACAAAAAAATTAATAAAATAAAATGATTCTTGAAATATTTTCAGGACACCATTGGTATGTGTAGCATTACCTTTCAAATTTGGTGCTGTGATGAGAACTTATGTCATAAAGCAGGACTTTTGCCATGACATTTGCTGCTAATCAAAATGGAAAAAATCAACACTTCTCCCTTGAACAGCAGAATGAAACCATGTTAGGAGAATGTTCTGATTAAGGCACATGTTTGAAAAAGTGTTTCAAGAGTCCACACATATTGATATGTGTCGAGCTCCATCTTGTTAGAAGATTATATAATACTTTTGTTATAAAATTTAAAATGTAAATATTACCATCATGAAGTCCTAAAACAAACTGTATAGTGCTATTTATAAGCACTTTTTCCATGATTTGTTTTCTTTTGTTTTGACAGATAATTGTCATTGGAAACTGGTAATTAGAATCAAGTTCCCCAATAAATAATATAACAACTTTTGCATCTTTGTGCTTTTTTTTACACAAATTAAAATTGAGGAAGTTTAAGAGGCCACTGTGTAAAATCAATTAAAACTAATGATAGGATACGTGTATAAAAACATTATAAACATCTATTTCAGTTTAACTTTCTATGCTAATATATTCTGAAGATCAAGATAAAACTCAAAATTCTGTAAATCCCTGAGAAATGCTTAAAGACAAGAAATGTAACATAATATATAGTGTACACTGCAATAAAATTAATATCTGTTGTCTTAATGGGTTGAATTAAATTTGGAATGTGTATAGTAGAACTCCATTATCCATAATTCAGTCAACTCTAAGCTGAATCAGTTGACTCTCCTTCTCTCCTCCAATATTCTTGTTTTCTAATAGAAAATTAAATGTAACAGCAAAGCATCATTACCATAAATCTGTGACATTGTCTTGCTAAATGATTAGCAGTCATTCCTGCAATGGAGTGGAATAAGATTGTTGTCTTATTAGATAATTTGTATTGCTGAATTTTAATTAATTGAACAAAAGAATAAAGAATTCTCCAAACTGTAATTTCAATAAGAAATGTTTATTTGAAGCTTGAAATCTTCAAGGATGTAATTCTTTGTTACTATCTGGGCTCTATATATAATAAACAAACTTATCTTATTAGTGATATTTATTACTTGCAATTTGTAGCTTGTAAACTATTTGTTGCATTATTGAGGATGTTACAAATGACTAACAATAGGTTCAGTATCACTTATAAATTACAGCTGAAAATCAATTTATAGTAGATGGCTAAGAATAAACATGAAACTTTGCCTATAATAATTATCCATTATAGTTAAATTTATGAGTGACTCATTCACTCACTCAAGAACTTCAGCAGTTTTAAATATTTGTGTGAACATGAAAATTATCAGCTAATTTTTTTGCTTTCTTTCTTCATTTGTATAATCTCTTAACATATATAGTTATATTGGGGGCTTTGTTTTTGTGGGTTCATCATTCATTGACTTTTAATGTTGGATTTAAGCATTTTTATCTTGAAACATTCCTTTCCCTACCAGATTTTGTCGAAGATGCTTCTACTTAAAGAAAGATTCCCTTGTCCCAGCCACAAATAAAATACAAGACTTCTGGCTGGAGAAACCAGAATGTTGACCACTTGACCACAAATGGAGTTGTTTCACTGTGTTCTTCCAAAAAAAAGTTGATAGTTTATAATGAAACTTTGCCTTTGGAAATGGTGGTGATTGGGTAAGAAAAATGTAGTGATAATAGCACATTATTCATTTATTTTTTTCTCCAAATGTAAATTTTATGTTCATAAGAACAACTGCATCACTAGAGAATGTAGGTTTATAGGTTTAATGACTTTTAAAGACTTTTTTACAAATTTTAATAATGTTTATATTTTGTTTACTGTAAATGCTTAAATTATTGCAAACTAAAAGCTTTCATAGTTAGCATTCCATTGGCACCTAGATCCCTTTCCACATTCTTTGAAGTTTTGCCAGAGATTTATAGTTGTCTGATTACTATCATGATTTTGTATTGGCAGTGACCAGTATCTATAGTAATAAAATAACAGCAAAAATGATTACACATCTTCCTTTGCTCTTCATTTTCACACATTTTAAGATATAATAATAATAATAATAATAATAATAATAATAATAATAATAATAAATAATAATAATGATAATAATAATTATAATAATAATCATCACAGAAAAGAATGTATATGGTACTTAGCATAAAATTAGTGTGACATTCTCTAAATTCTTTACTTTTCGCTGTTATAAATTTTGACTGGGGTGCTGTTCATATCCTAATGTAATTGTCATTCATTTGATATTAATAGAATTATGCATAGTGGACACTATTATTGCAGTGTGTAAAATTACTATAAAACAAAAGGGAGGGAAAACAGCATGTTATGGTAATTAAAATGCTGCATTGAAGGCAAGTTATAAAGATTACTTTAAGTGTAACAATAGTAACAAACACTAACCATGCCCCCCCCCTTTTTGTTTTTTGGTAAAAATATCTAATATATAATTCTGAAATTAAAGATCATTCAGGAAAAGCTGAATATCAAATGATCTCCACTTCCTGTGTTGGATAAGGGGTTCTACTAGTGCACGAAAAGAACCCATATGCTACATACATGCTTAGGGAAGGGCAGTGAAGGATGTAGATTTGAGTTTTTCTTTCCCTTATGGTTTTCCCTAAAGTTTTGTATACACACAGCATGATGTGGAAAATGGCATGCTGAATGTTAAAATTTTATTAAGTTTGGTTCCTTTTGCTTGCCTTATTATAAGGATAGTTGAGTATTGCTAACAGAAAACATAATTCTATAATTTTTTTTTTTTTTAATATTTCATTCTTTTTCCAAAAACATTAATATACACTGTACACTATAGTTTCTCCTTTAACAATACTTCATGGAGAAATAATAATTATCATCTTATTATTGTTGCATAATCTGTGTAAGTCTTTGTTTTGATAATGTTCTTACAATTCCTAAGCATTGGACTCCTTGAGATCCTGAAGCTGTGCCAGTTGATGTGGTTCTAGCTCATCTGGGATACTTCCCCTACCTCCAGTTGGCAGTACAGGTACAGGGGGATCCTCAGGGGGTGCTGGTACAGCTGCTGCTGCTATCTTGGGCTGCTCTGGTTCTGGTGGACCAGCTGCTTGTGAATTATCTGCCGTACTGGGCCCAGTGTATGTGTCCTCCTCGCTGCCGGTACTGCTGGAGATAGGGAACGGTGCTGAGTCTGTGGGAAGGTCGTCCGCTGGGTCATCAGGTTCCACCACCGTTGTATCATCTTCACATGTCGTTGTGGTAGTTGTAGTAGGGGTTGTGGTGGCAGCATCATACCCAGGAGGTTCCTCGGACAGTGATGGATCATCTGCTGCAGAGGATGGCATTTCCTCATCATCTTCAATTCCACCCTTGACTTCCTCCTCTGTAGGAGGTGGTGGGAATGGCTGCTCAGGTTCCTCCATCATAGGCGTTGCAGCAGTAATGACAATCTGAGCAACACCGAGCCCAAAGTCATCGCCTTCTGCCTGCATGTTTGGCAGGTCAGGCTTGGGAGGGACTGAATTTGGCTCAGAATCTCCACCAGCTTCGACTTCGTCGCATTCTATCTTTACTTCTGGTGCTGCTGATGCAGGAACCTCCTAAAAGTAAGTATTACATTTCTATAATTAATGAAACTTTATACAGTTTAAATGAGAATAATAGGAAAGCTGTGCAGAAAGTGGTAGAATTACTTATCAGCAGGCTAAGGATTTCCAAACATTAAAGCTAAGACAATAAGAAATTGCATTTTAAAATGTTACCAGACTTTCTGCTGTGATGTTAGATAATAAACCACCATCCCCATCTGTGTTCAGCATGTTGGCTATACAGACCAATTTCAAGACCGTGATTTACCTTACAACTTTGTCATCAGTGATTCATCATCAATGTATGTACATTCTATGAGTCAACTCCTTATACACATTTCTATTGAAATGATAGTTGAGAGTAGCTAATTTGAGGTCAACTGCTAGAGAATTCCTTAGTCTGCTTATCAGTGTTGAAGCAAAAAACTAATATGGACATAATTGCAATTAACAATAGTAATGTATGACACTAAATATTTCATTTTGGTTTTTTACCTATTCATACTTCATCCACAGCTAGAGGAAACTTTAAATCTTTGTGAAAAGGTTCCTTTTGAGGACATATGCTCATAGTTATAATACTGTCAACATTATTAGCTTACCCTCAGATTTCTTTTATGTTCATTGTTATTTGTCAAAATGTTCTTCCCAGAAGTTATACACTGTTGCAGATTTATCTATTTTGTTGTTAAGTTTACAAAATCATCCTTAGGTCTACTGTCCAGCCTATTTTTCAAATAAGTTGTTCTATTCATTAAAAAATCTCCAATTTATTTATTTACTGGTTTAAGTATTTATAGTAAGAACCCAAAACACTAATGTTTTTAAGTAATTTAATATGTCCTTAGGATTAGATGCAGGGCATATTTATTTTCATCAACATATTTTTCTTGTTTTCACTTGTTTGTGACATATTGTGTAAATACAGCATAGACAACATTTTTTATCCAGAAAGAATACAAACAAAATGCCGGTCTACACAACTGTTTTATACCATCAATTAGTAAAACATTTTCAGCAGTCCTGATATTTTGAGCGACTCATCTGACTGTCAGTGAGTTCCAATAAACTCCTACTTCAACTATATACCTATTGCATTCAGGTGTTCTAATAAATTTCTTATCTAATCTGTATCAGTTCACGGTAAAGGAACTGACTAGTAATGATGCCAATATGCATTAGGCAACCATGAACCAATTGATAAACTAATCAATAGGGGCATATTCTGTGGGCTAGCTAGGCTAGTTGCAAAGCCCGGTAAATTTGAAGGGATTTATATTACATTTATAAATAACAACAAATTTATTCCTAATCTGCTGGCTATTTGCATTCTGAGGAGGTCAAATGCTTTGCATTACCTTTGTAGCTACATGTCTGTACTAAGAAAAGAAAAAATATGTTTCTCTTTCTTACCTCTTCATCATCCGTCTCATACATGTTTATTGTAGGACACTCGTCAACTAAGCAGCATGTAAAAAATTAGAACAGGTTAGGAAATGTATTTTGTCAAGTGCATTACTTGCTGAAGTTTGGTTAGAAATTGTTTCATGAACTGCAGGCATGACACCACAAATTCAGCATACAGCCTCAGCTATACTTTTGCTATATATCACACTAGGTGTTTCCTCTTGTCATTGATGCTTACACCCAGTCTCAGCAAATCAGCTGAAGGACAACTTGATAATCGAACAAACAATCCTTATTAATGGCTGTATTTTTTATTTTTTTGGTTACCTAAAATTTTCTGGCCAGGCTGGTGAATATGATGTAAGTTATGGATACATTTTGAATCAGCTAGTAAGAAACTGAAGTTTCAAAAATTAAAAGTAGTTATTGCCTTTAAGATAACATATTGTGGAGGTTTTATTTGAAGATGTCATTTTTCTTTTGTATTACCTAGTTAAATTTATTAAATTTCTGTTAAAAAATACATTTGTCTAAAAAAAAAAAACTAATTAGAAAATAGAAGTGTTATTAAACTCTTTGATGGATATTCTCCAAGGTCAATGGGTGTTTTGGCTGAGTAATATAGGTATGCTTCACTGACATTGCTATCTTATAAGCTGAGGCTATAGCAATTTATGGTGTATCTACATTTCATCAGCTGTTGAAGCTGATATTATAAGTGATTGAAAGTGTTACAAAATGTAATATTTAGTAATGAAGTGGCAGTTTCTGGAAAATTGTTTTTTTCATTTTGTAGTATTCTGTTGCTTTAAGCTGTTTGTGTAATGTTACCTTTAATATCCTGCAAATATTTTAATGAAATTACTAAAAAGACAAAAATGATAAAAACCTGTTCAACTCACTGAAGCTGATAGATCTGATATGAACAATGGAATCAAATGTATCTTTCAATACATGCATAAATCAAGTAATTTTTTATTAAAGTCCATTATGAAGTGAATAATATTATAATAATTTTATTATTCACAAACAAGGCTTACAATCTGTAGAATATGAGCAGCTTAGATCCATATTTTGATTACAGGTATCTGACAACTTTACTTGTTTGTTTCTTGTTTATGGGACAAGTGATAGGTAATGGAAAAAAAACATTGAAAACCATCAACCAGTTAGCTGCAGCTTGGAAGTAATCATCAGCCACAGACATGATATACTTTGCATGAGGATTTGTTGGGATACCTATCATGTCTTGTGATTAACTAAAGATCTGTGACTATGAAATGAGGATTATTAAACTTGAGATAAATTCTTTAACAATCATGTCTCCTATAAAATATGAATCTTAAAATTTAATGTCAGGTCTTGTAGACATCCTGTACCACTTATACTCTTCTTCAACATTTTGGTGTAAGATGAATGTGGTGCTATCAAAGAACTATAGAGAGAGAAAATATTTCAATGTCACTCATTTGTAGAGTGTAACTAAAAATAATATATATATATAAACAGGTAAATTTAAACTTGTATTCACTTGAATTATTCTCTTATTCCTTATCATATTCACATTTCAGCACAAGAATACATAATGCTGGAAGTGAACCCTGCATATTACATACCTAAGATGGAGGGCGGTGGGGGTCCAGTGAACTGGCTGTCGTATTGCTTGTGCTGCCCTTTTGTCATTTGCATGTCGAAGGTTGCTTCCTCTGTTTCACCTTCCCCTGTTGTATGCAGCCACAAGCACAAAGACAAACACAGTGAACAAAGCACAAAAGCGCAAGTGCAATAGCTAAGGAAGGCATATTACTTTTAACTGCATGTAACTCTATTCATCTATGAGATGAAATATCTACATTGTGACTATTGGAATGCATGCTTGGAGGTTTCTGGTAGGGAACAGAAGAGCAAATTTTGATTGCATAAGACATATTACTGTTATTTTAATGTATTTTAATAATAACAGATTAAATTAAATATTAGGTCTGACAGAGTATTGAGATGGTAGAACAGCTAAAACAAAAGATACTGGGAATTTTTAAACATTGTACTCCTGTAGAGCATCTCATTAGCAGGGAACCCAGGTTCGATTCTGGGTACCTGCATGGGGATTTTCTCCTTCACTAAGAAAATTCTTTTATCATTAACATCTCACAGAAGGGAAATAACACTACTGGCTTCATTCTTGCCTAAACATTGAGGTTAGGTTATCTCCACAATGCCATCCTGGCCCTTGGCTGACCTTCGGGTTGAATGCTTGTCAACAACCCTGTTTTGTAATAGTCCATCCATTTTGGGCAATAATGTATACAAATATATAGCTAATACAAGAGGTGAAAATAAACTTTAAAGCTATTCAAATGTGGATTAGTGCAAGTTTAAACTTACATAATTAGTCATATAGTTCATCCCTGTGTCAATAGTTGGTGAAATTTCAAGAATTATTTCTACATTTTCACACATTATAAGCTGGGTCACCAAATCCTCTAAGAGAGAAGTTAAACAAACAATTACATTCTTGTAAACCCTGGAATACATACTAGGCTAATGAACCCAAAATGTTTTAATTTGGCAGCTGTATATAAAGGAAATTGTGAAGTTGTGAAAATGAACTAGCACCATAAAGCAAGAAGCACAGGTGGGTGAAAGTGCAAAAATATTATATGAAGACATGGTCAATGACCAAGTTTGCTGATTTGATACTACTGTAAGTTGGATTCAGTCACTTGATGACAGTGAGAAACTTTGAAAGATAACCTTTGCTCTGACCAATCTCAGGAGGCTGTGAATGAGAAAACAATTCACAAAGTGAGATATGGATGGAGAAAAACTCCTATCACCATTAAAATGATAAGTAGGAAAACAGATATCAGCATTGGCAGCATTGCAGTATACTCCATAAACATTTAAAGCTGTGAAAACGGCTTATAAAATGTGTTCTACATTTTCCAACTAATGAAGAGAAGAAGGGAATAAGTAAAAATTTTATCAAAGTTTCCATCAAATATAAAAAAAAAATGCATGACAGACACATGCATTGCAATAGTGCTATACTAGTTCAAGAAGCTCAATACTCTATAAGGTATTTCAAGACTAGCAATTCTTTGAGCATTCACCATATTCTTCAGCTATGAAGGGCCATTAGTAGCTGTGTCAAAAGGAATGATAATGAATGGAATATTGTATGGCACTTATGGTTTGGTACTCAAATAGTTGTGGTGGTATTATTCTAAAACAGGAACTTCAGTGCTGCTGCTTTTGTACCAGAATGTATTCTCTTGCAAAAAATTGAGGAAACTCAAAAGTTGCAAAGCCATTCAGCCTACAGTCCTTCCATACCTTGCATTGTATGATTTCTGGTTGTTTCCAGATCTTATATCTGTAACCTTTTACATACAAGGGTTGGAACTTTAATAGTAGCAACTATTTATTTACAACTGATATAAAAGAGATATGTGTTACCAAGTTTTACTGTCCTTCAAAGTAGTCACCAGCATTGTGTATGACCTGTTTTCAGGGATGTGGAAGTAGGATACAGTGTCTGTTGTGTTGATCATTCGAATGGAACAGTCTACTACAAATCTCTGGAAAGTTCTAAAGGGAATGCTATGAAGTGGTTTCTTCATAGCCAAAGTAACAAGGGCTTTAAATCTGGGATGTGTGGTGGATGGTTCAACATTTCTTAGCCCCATCGATGAACAAATCAGCTACAATTTGCACTGTATGCGGGTGTGCATTTTCGTGAAAAAAGACAGGTGAATTTTGCAGAAAGTGTTGCTGAAGATCAGAAAATTCGAAAGTTGAAAATCCAAAGTGGAAAGTTCATCAGAACTACAGAATGTGAAAGTAATGGAGCTTCTTGTGTAATCCTGTGTTGGTATTATCCTAAAGTATTAGGTCCCTCCACAGCAGACCGTCCAAACGCAGCATTCCTGTTCAAGTTTGGAATGCAACTTATGACTAGCTTTGAGAAAGAAGCAGCGACATTAGTCTTAACCTTTGTGACTGACTTGATTTGGAACATAAAGGAACCACTTCATGGCATTCGCTTCAGAACTGTTCCAGAGATTCGTCGGGCAGTCGACCGTTCCTTTCAAGCTATCAACACAACAGACACTGCTAAACTATCCTATGGCTTCCACATCGCTGGCAATCCTGCTGACTACTTTGTGGGACAGTAATACTAAGTAACATGTATCTCTTTTGTAAATTGTTTATCTTATTTGGTTTCTATGGCTGCAGGATATGTTTGCCATTTTTGTGATAATTTTTGCTTATAGTTCATGTTATGCAGCTTAAAATTTGGAATAGGAACCATATACTTAGAATGTTGTGTTATTTGTTAGTAGTATTCTCATTTATCTGTGATACCAGGAAGAATTTAAATGTGTGACACAAAGATGAAATATTGCCAGATCTTTAAAGATTTTTATAAAATGGGATTCCCATTTATTTTAAATGCTGTAAACATTCTAGGATTCTAAATTCCATATCATTGCAAAATTAATATACTTTGCTGGGTGAGGGAAAGTTTTAAAGAATTCAAATTCAGGAATTTGCTAAGTACTTATGCTTTTAAAGAATGCAGAATCTTACCCAAGTACATACAAATTCAATGATACTTTACAGAATACCAGAATGCCATTGAATTGTGGTTGCACTGTCTGTGCAGACAGAGATGGAAATAAAAATGTAAATGGCATGTTATTTATGGACGCTCTTTAACTGCTGTGGTTCTCAGCGACCCATTCTGAATTGGGCATGAAAGACTGCTTAATTTTGCTCAGAGGCCTCTCTATCAGGCTTGAGGTTCTTTTACGTGCCGTAAATCTACGACACAGGACCCACGGTTTTACTTTCCTTCCAAAGGAAGCCATGCTAAGGATTTTTACACCTAAAAAAATCCATCGTCCTCCGCCAGGTTTGAACCCACGACCTTGGGTATATGAAGTCAGTATGGTAACCATTACACCATGGAGGGCGACTGACAGAGATGAAGGGTACTTTGAAGGAAGAGGAAGACTTCTAAGTTACTGAAGATCTAGATGTAAAACTTCTTTCCTACTAATCAATCACAGTAACATATTTATTTGCTTTTAAAAAATTACAGTTTTCTCAGGTACTGAATATCAATCTAAAAAAGTATTAAGTGTGAAATATGGAATTTTCTAATTTTGCTTTCTAAGAGAGAGTAGGAGAGAAATAAAAGTACACAAGTACACAAATTAAATGCTCTTGATTATTACAAAATTGGAAGTGTCATAGTCATGTGGTTAGATTTGTTTCTTACCAGGGTGGCCAGAGTTCAATCCCAGGGGACTGCAGGTGGTGCACAAAGCGGCACCTGGGGTTTTTCTCTGGGTTTTCCAGTTTCCCTCGCCATTCATTCCATTATGTGTTACGTAATCACTTTCCTTTCATCCATTTCACTGTCATTTCATATCACCTTCTCTCTCTCTCTCTCCCTCTCTCTCTCTCTCTCTGTCTCTCTCTCTCTCTCATACCAGGCATCAGCCCGATCACCTATCCTGACTACTCTCTCTGATCCAGAGTACATCTGCTCCCCAATAAGCATTGACCTTAAGCACTAGCTTCTAGTTCTGAGACTGTACATCCTCCCTGAGAAGGTAAATAGCAAAAGAAGATGATTTGTTCAAAAGTATGAGTATAACTTTAAAAAAATATGGGCTAATTTATTTTTTATTATTTGATAGAAAAATCTTGCATTTCTTGTGGGCTGATTTAATACTGAGTTTTGCACCTCCAGTGCAAAATCAAGGAAAGGGAAAAAAGGAAAAGATGAAAGAAAAAATAAAAAGTTTTAGAAACCTGAATGAGCACATGGGTAAATACAGGTTCTCAAAATTCTAAATTATTTTTTGGATTATAGGCAAGAAGAAACTACCTGGAAGAGTCTAAGCAGAAGAAGATACAAAGTAAGAGGCAATACTAAAGTAAATGATTCATAGGAAAAAGAGAAAAGCAGAATAGCTGGAAGAATGGATGATGCTAGATTTGTGGAGGATCTGCCATTGAGTAAAAAAAAACTATGACTGATTATTTGATTGATTGATTTTTGATATTTGAAGGAATGTCTGGTTTTTATTATGCTCTAGACAAAGATTGCATAGCCATAATTAAAAAATAGCAATTATTGAGTTATTTGGATTTTACATTGAAGGTACAGTATAGTTACTACTTCTTTCTCGAGTTTTGTTCAGAAAATAAAGATTTACATGTTATTACCCATGCAAATATTGTAAGCATTATAATGGAAATCATTACACCCATTTTTTGAGAAAATAAGAAATAGTGAAAACTTCTCCATGTAAAGATCTTAGATAGGGTGATGAATCTTTATTTGACACGCGCGCGCACCCACCCACACCCACCCACACCCACCCACTACACACACCCACACCCACCACACAGCCACACCCCACCCCCACACCCACACACACACACACACCTTTTTCTAAAACTGCTTTTTTTGGACTCAGGTCTCAAAATAATATTTCTGGTAAAATTTTGACATTTTTTTTTTGTGAATAATACAACACTTCCTCTATTTACTATAATTAAGTGATAAAGTAATAATGTTACTAACAGGGTATTCTTCATAGTTATGTTTATAGGAGTCAAGGACTGATGTTAGCAGATGTAAAAGTGTAGTTATAAGGGAATCTAAAACTACTGATGAGAATGAAATGCTTTTCAGCAGCAGCTTTTGGCTAAACTGGTTGCCTCAGCAACAAAACACTTACTTTTTTCTAATGAAACTATTTTTAATACAATGCCATCAAAGACAACCAATTGATTTCTGTTATTATTTTTTACTTTAAACATATTATTTTGTTCTTATAATATGCTGAAATCTCTTAAAAAGTAGGAATAATTTATTATTCATTTGCTGTAATTACATTAATGTTTTAACCATTATAAAATATCTGTAATGTATGAATTTCAATTTTGAAATGTATATTTCTTTGATGACATATTAACCAAGCATGTTGTGTATAATCTGCAAAAATGAATAATAGCACTAAAACTACAGAAATATATTGCGAGCACTAAGCTTCAACTTCTACAGCAGCAGCACTAGCTAGCTTGCTTGCATTTTAATTTAGTCCACTGATATAAATAGTCTTTCACCATGTTAAAATGTTATTATATTTTGCAAGTGATATGTTTTTGAAACAGGCAGAACAAAGTAGAAAAATTTTAAAATATTATTTTATAGACAGCCAGTCAATATGTTTTAAATTACATTTGGAGTAATTTTACATTTATTCAATCTATCGCTACAAAATGTGGGGATTTTTAACTCCAGGGGATAAGTATACGCTATCAGGTGTTAAAAAAGAATTAAAGTTATTGATGTAATTCTTTTCATTCATTCGTATTCTGGTGTTTTAATAAACTAAATAGATATAGAAAATATAGGATTGATAAATTAAGCTTTAGTTCAAAATTTCACTGAAAGTACATCTTAACTAAATACACAATGTTTCCCTTTCCATATTAGAAGTAATCTCTGCAAATGTATATTTTTAACACCCCACCAGGAACACTTATTATCTTAAAAATAATTATTACACTAATGGTGGAAATGATTCTGTAAATGATTCTGTAATTTGTAAATTATGAACATTAAGTCAGTTGTAAGTTAATGAATATAACCCATTAATTAAAATTATTAATAGCCACAAAGTAAATGTTTTAATCCCTTACATGTGTTTTGCTTTTATTAATAACAATTGAAAGTATGTAATATAAAATGGCAATAAATTTCTTTATCAAATCTCTGCTATTGTCAAACTCTTAAGGCACACATATTATAGAACACCAATGTTTTCATTGTTTTGTAAACTAATACCAGGGTGAGTGGTGATGTGAATCAGTAACACACTCGAGCATTTCCATACTAACTTACCTTCAGCAGCTTCATCAGCAGCTGCCACAGGGGGCTGCTCCCCTAAAGGTGTAGGCTGTGTAATGATCACCTGCTGGGGTGCCAGTAGAAAGGTTGGTACTTCTGGTGGAGTGAACACAGGAGGTGCTGAACCAGGAGACTCAATGTCGTCCTACAGCAAAGTTAAAAAGTTTACAGCAAGTTTGGATTTCAGTTCATCACTTTCCACAGTGAGATACATATTTATTACCATACTAATATTCATGTAGGTTTAGTTCTTGGATACACAATTGATATCAAGTCCCAAAAAATTATGTTTAAACAAAGGTGTTTTTTATACTTATAATACATTTAAAAAATTAAAATATTTCTAAACAGCATTTTATAAACAGTAACCAATACTTTTTCAAGTCTTCTTTTATTTATATCTATACTTGTTAAACATGTAATGAGAACCCTTAAAACACAAAATCTCATTTTAAAATGTTTATATTTTGCTTTTCATATATTACATATACCTTAAAATCCAGCAACAAAAAACAAACAAACAATAACCATAATAATAATTTTATTTGAAAGTAGAATCATACTTGACAAGTTCATTACCATAGCTGGATCTCAAGCCACAGATCTATGGCTCTCCATGTTAATGGTTTTATGCTTTAACTACCTCAACAAGGTTCTACATGTACTAAAACTTTTCATCTGATTCAAACATCCTGGCAAATCCTCAAAGCAAAAGCAAATGTTACATATATATCTCAAAGCAACTTGTAATTTTGCAAGTGAGATATATATTTCTGTTAAATAACTCAGTAGTTTGAGACAAGTGAAGTAGTTCAAGTATAATATTTGAAAATGAGTCGGAATAGTGACACTCACCTCACTTAAATGAAATGTTTTCAAAATATATGTTTCAAGGGCATTTGCCCTCTTCTTCAATTGAGGTCCAACTAATGGCCAGCAACTGAAGAAGAGGGCAAATGCCCTTGAAACAATATTTTGAACAATTTTCATTTAAGTGAGGTGAGTGTCACTATTCCGACTCATTTTCAACTATTATATATTTCCATGCTTTACAGTTAACCACTGTTGAGTAAATTGTGTTTTAATAAATTGTTCCTTCACACTAACTATACTGAGCGAATGCAATAAATTTGGAAAATTCACTATCATGATCAGGACTTGAATTAGACAAGAAGCAGTGGATAGGTGTCTTGACATCTAGTCATCCATAGATGTGGTGATAATGAAGAAAAATAGTAAAATGATTTGCATTTAATAATGTTATAGAATGTGTGGTTAAATTAAGTCAGAAGGAAATCACATGTGTGTATAATTAACAAGCCAAAGGCTTTGTGATGAATGAGAACTCAGTGAGAAATTTGTTAATCCTAGTGCATAAAAAACTATGTCTCCTATACTTTTAAACAAGCATGGCAGGTTTTCAGTGCTTCTGTTAAGTATGTGTGGATTTATCTTCCTTCAGTTTTAATCCACATTTATGTCATGTGAAACACAACCTTAAGATGTGTTCCCATCTAGCGCCTGTTTGTCACATATGAATTGTCTCAGAGCTGGTTTTGTGTAGTATAGTTATTTTAGTGTTACACTGTTAATAAGTGATTAATGTATTCACTTTTCCTCTTGAATTGTATGTACTATAGTTGACAAAGCATGAAATAAAAGACGGAAGAGGGACAAGATATTATGGTTTGGCTGAAATAAAAACTGCTTAGTTTAGCTAAGTTTGAAGAAAAGTTTATTATTCAGAATGGTCAGCCTTGGCCTCCATTATTAACTTTTGCATAAAATATTAGGGATATTATACTAGACATTTTAAAGTGTTAAAAGTGTTTAAAAGTGTTTAGCTAATATGTTCCACTTTAAACTAATGGAATAGCAGTCTTTGTCTGAGGGATTTACCTTGGAATTTAGCAAATGTTGATAACTGTGCAAAAATGTAACATCTCTTTATGAATGCCACCAATATATTCAGGTTATAAGAACATCTGTATGGAGAGTCACAGATCTATGGTTCAAATTCTGGCTATGGCACTGAATTTTGCAAGGCTGAATGCACTTTTCAACTTAGTGCCTATGTATGTATAGTGTGAAAGAAAAATTATCCAAGCAATGATTTTATTATTAGAATATAAATAATTAGGTGTTAACATTTAAAATTAACTCTCCTATGAGAGATTAAATTTCTACTTAGGGGACATTCCACAGCAATACCAAATATATGACATAGGTTACTTATTCTTTTAGAAATAAGAGGCAGACAGATACAAGTATATTTCCATAGCTGTTTTTTTAACACTACATCACTTACAGTTTTTATTTATGAGGAACTAATTTTGGAATTCGTTGCTTCCATTTTCAATCTCAGGTATTCTACTGCTTCTGCTGGTTGCAGTTGAGTGAAGTCTCCTCATTAATAATGGGTTGGATCCTATCTTGTTTATATCCATGGTTTCCTTCTAAAATGAAATGGCGTTTTATTTATGGACGCTCTTTAACTTCTACGGTTCTCAGCGTCCCATTCTATACTGGGTGTGAAAGACCACTTAATTTTGCTCAGAGGCCTCTCTATCAGGCATGGGACCAACGGCTTTATATCCCTTCCGAAGGAAGCCATGCTAAGGATTTTTACGCCCGAAAAAATCCATCGTCCCTGCCAGGTTTGAACCCGCGACCTTGGGTATATGAAGTTAGCATGGTAACCATTACGCCACAGAGGGCGACTGGTTTCCTTCTGTTTCTTCTATGTGTGGCTACCTAATTGACTCTCAACATACAGATTATGTGGAAAAAAACAATTAAGAGGAGACTGCAGGCAGCTGCTACCATCAGTGGCAGTTAGTCCCTGAGGCTAAAAATGAAAGTAATGGCTTCCAAAACTAGTCCCTCATAAAAACAAAGTGTGCCACAGTGTTATAAACATACTCCTATAATTTGAACATCACTGTCACTAAATTCCTCTAAACACCAATTAAGTAGGTACATTAAATGTCTGTTTGAAAGTTTATATTAACTCTAATGTTTTCTTTTGTGTGTTTTTTCATTGATCTTTTAAAATAAACAGCATAAACGAATTACATGTTTGTGACTTTTGCTTTAACTGGATGTAAAGTCTTGGATGAAAGATATTATAAATCATGAAGTACATATTTTAATTCAGAGTACTTATAAAGGATAATACAGAGTTATATAAAAGCATATTTTTATCATTTTTTTGCAGTAATATTAGTGGTTTGAGGGAGATATTAAAAGACAACTCCATATTGTATGAGTAGATTGTCATAAAACTAGTAAGTCAGTAATTGAATAGATATGAACAAGCAATTTCCTAGGATAATAAAATAAAGAATAATGTTTCCAAAACTCGGGCAAAGAATTTGTTTCTTACAACGTAAATATTGATTAATTATTATTTAGACCTATTTAACTTTGGGAGGTTCAGTTAAATGGGGTTAGAGATGCAGATGCTCAGATATAGGAATTTTTAAATAAAAATAGAATCAAACAATTTCATACCAACAGATTTTTTATCTTTGGTATACAACATATGCTGATGCTTCTTAACAAATAAATCATGTAGAATCTTTCCTCAAAGAGTGGTAATTATGGGCATAAAATAATGTCCGTTATCAAAATACTGACTAAAGCTTAAAACTTGAAATAAAATACAATATGCTGTAACATATTGCTTATAATGATCTATGTGAAAGTAGGTACAGCAATAACAGTCTTAAGGTAACCCTAGGTCTGATTTGGACTCTCACACTTTGAGAAAGAAAGGCAGAGTATTTCATTGAATATTAGTTATTGAGCCATACAAAGTTTGAGAATTATATCCATAATCAAAATATATTTGTAGACTACGAGCACCTGAAAAGAGTTCTCCTTGATTGTCAGGGTTTGAGGTTGTATCTCACCTGAGGTGTGAGGGGTTCTCCATCTGCTCTACACATCTCCACCATGAGCGAGGGGAAGAGACCATTGCGTCCATCTACCTCACCTTCCCACCAGCCATCATCCACGTCATCATGAACCTTTTTCCTGAGTATTCGGATCACCTGACCTTCCACAAAGCTTAGCTCTTCGGCACAAGTGGCCTCATAGTCGTAGAGCGCTAGGCAGTAGCTGTCCAGCCCTGCAAGCCACAAGGGGGCGTCCTCAAATTTCGCAGCAATTGCCTATGTGTTGTTTTCTTTTCCTTTTGCTACACCTGGATGTTTTCAATGAGCAGGGCTGCACTTAGATATTTAAATGTGTGTACCTATTTTAGTTTATACCTTACCTTAATTAAGTTTATGTTTGCTTTTAAATTGCTATTGTTACAAACTCCCAATATGTAAATCTACTTTACAAAATGATCTGGCCTCCGTTTCACAATTTCTTGTTTAAAATTAGGTTATAAATAGCTTTCTGATAATACCTGATTTAAAAGCATGCAAATGTCTTGAAACTAGGGAGTTGGTTTTATGATTTAATTTTAAATAACTTTAATGTAATTTTTTATTTTAGATGTGCCAGAAAACGTGTTCTTCCTACAAACTATTTCTTAACAGTTTATGAATGGCTTAAATTATCAGTTACAAATTTCAAGAAGACAAAGAAGCAGAAGAAGAAGAAGAAGAAGAAGCAGAAAAGGAAGACAAAGTTGAAGAAGAAGAAAATAAGAAGAAATATAACTGTTACCAAATAATTGAAATTTATCTTTAACTACAATAAACTTCAAAATATAGTATAATGTATAGTTAAACATCTGAATAGTTAAAAAGAAAGAATTTTACTTGCTTATGATGTAAATATTCATTGCAAAAGTCTTGTTATTAAAAATATAATTGTAACTTTGTTCTTTGGGTAGCTTATTAACATTTAGCTCAACTATACATTCATTTTTGTGGTGAAATCGTATCTATTATCTTTTAGTGTTAGATAATGCTTTGTTTTAACATTTTATTTGAAAGTGCCTGTTTTCTCTTTCTTTTCTTTACATTTCAGGATTTATCTAATAGTTTGTCATGCTGTATTTATATTATATGCATGTTAAAACCTAAATATTTATATTCAATAGCATGCTTTCATGCATAATAATATAAACTGCCACAGGATATTTTGAAACTTCATTCTCCTTAATATGTTAAATTTCATATAACTTCATGCAGCTAAATTGAAGACATTTTCTTTGATCAGTGGAATTCCACTTCTGAGGATAATGAAATTCATGCTACAGATTACATTTACAAAGAACTTGTTCCTTGCAATATTTTTATCACATGAGCAATCTGACAAAATATGTGAAACAAAACACATATATATAAAAAAAAAGAAGAAAGAAAACATATAGCTACAAAATACCACTTAGTTGAACATTATATTAACATAACGAAGGGTTTTAGGAACTACAGTGATAAACATTAAAATTAAATTCCAGAAGTTGTATTATCAAGGATAATTAAAGCCTTAACCATGTAGTTGAAAATATAAACTAAATCTAAATTTGCTCAATATGAAGTGATAATCAGAGCATTTTATCTGTCTTGCAGTGACATTTTCAAAGTTTCAAGACTTACAGCACATTTTCAGAGAGCAGTTTAAATGTTTCATTGATAAAGCTTAACTGCACAGTATATAGAAATAATAACATATATATATATATATAATTATAATATGAAGCAGGGAAGTCAGATTTTTAAAATAGCATAAACTGGTGAATGTGCAATTTGCAAATGATTTTCTTTTTTTGGTAACATGAGAGCCTCAGGATTTATCTTGAGATGGCATTTTTTCATTATTTTTCAAATAAAGCATTAAAAATCCAATAATATTTTCCATAAAATAATGATTATAAAAATAGACTTAGTTAGAAATGAGCAGTTTGGTGCTTTAGTTTCCATTAAAATCAAGCAGATAGATGAAGACAACATGGTTAGCAATATTAATAAAACATAATTCCAGGTAAAGGCGATAAAATTATAATGTTAAAATTGATGGCTAACAGTCTTGATTGCACCAAACTCTAAACTATTTTATCCTCCTATGGCAATTAATAAAATGAGGAAATAGTTAAATAGAAATGAGATTGTTACATACCTAAGAAGTATTGTAAAACATTGCAAGAGATATTAATTAGGATTATGAGAAAATTATTGAGGAAGGAATTCAGAGTAATTCTTGTATTAATAAGCTGGATTTCCTTTTAGATACCAATAATCAGAAATTTTGTGTGTATAGGATCCAAGGCAAAAAATAACTTTTAAAAGAGGAAATTAGTAAGATTTGAGACTCTAAAGCTAAAATTTTAGTATCAGTAACCGTTGTACAATTATTTTGAGTTTTAATTTTTAATATTGAGTAAATGGAGAATAAATCAATTTTGAAACTAATTTTCTGTATATGAATCATCTCAATTGTATTAAAAAGAAAACATTTAAAAGAGAGTATAATCCTCTATATTGTCCCCTCTCATAAGAAACACATGTGAGAGAGCAGCCCAAGTAGGTGACCACACTAAATGCTCTCATATGATTGCAGCACATAACCTAAGATAAAAAATATATCTTTTCTTTATGTTATTACCTTTAAAATGCACTAATGGATGCATTTTTAATGCTTTCATTGCAATGTGGTACATTATCCTGATATTTTGAAGAGTTATCTCATAATCAAAGTGTATGTGTTGCACAGAGTAATACAACGGTGTGTTTCTTAGAGTGGATCTAGTATAGTCCTTTCTTCTGGGTAATGAATACAACATGCATGATAAGAACTTCCAACCCCCGGTAAGTAGCGTTTCCAGATCACAAAAAAAGATCTTACATTATCAAAGTTAAAAAACAATACTATCCATTTATCCATTACTCTGAAGAAGAGAAATTAATATCCTTGAAACATTGCTCTTTTTAATGCGACTGATGTGGTTCTTAACAAAATTAATTTTAACATGATTAACTTTTTTTTTTCATAGCCTACATTAGGTAATTAATTCTTTCATTCATATTGATGAGGTCATGCTTAAAAACCACTTAGCACAAATATAGGGTGTGTATAGACCCTTTGATTCTCACCTTATGATATGCCATTAAAAGTAACTACAGTTCATACTGGCTTTACTCTATTTTTCTTTTTTTTCTACTTTATAGAAATTGCACACCAATATAATAAATATTTAAAAACTTATTTATGTTACATCCTAATTCATAAACGTTTTATATTATTTTATCATTCATAGATTTAAAAGGAGATCTGTCTTGCTATAAAGGCTTTGTTTGCATGTAAACAGCCAATCTCTTGTGATCTAATACATTATTTAATTTATTTAATTTAGGAATATTTCTAGAATCTTTGCATCTCTCAATTTACAGAATGAACAAATCATATGGAATATTGCTTACAGTTTCAATATTTGAATGCTTCTTAAAAATGCTAATAGCTGCATTTATTGGCCATATATGAGTATTTTTCATGTTAACTGATATTATTTTTAAAAAAATTATTTGCCGAGAACATATAAGTGCCACTGGTATGTCACAATTTTGTCTCATAGGTGCTCCTTTACATACTAGTAAATCCGCTGACAATGGGGCTGTCACTTTTAATCACACTTAAAAACCATACTCTGGACCAGGTTTGAACCCACAATCTTGGGATCAGAAATCCAACACCTAACCGAGTGAAGCATACACACTTGAGAAAACAAACCCTGCAATTGATGTATTGAGACTGACACATTACATCAATTGCAAGGTTTGTATTCTCAAGTATGTGTGTATATTGCAAAAATGGCATTCTCAGTAGTAACCTGATTATGCATGACAACAGATTAGTCTTTTTATTATTATTATCATCATCATCATCATCATCATCTCTTCTAATTCCCTTTACTTTTATTTGAAGGAGGACTAATTATATAAAATAGCAAAAGGAAGTATTATGACTAGGGATAGTATCTTGGGAACCGATAGCGGGAAGCATGACTGAGTAGAGACTGACCTACATTGGTGACTGCATGCACTGCAGCAGTATATTGTGCTGTATATTACAATACTGTTTTACAGGTAATTAATGCCTTTGATGATAATGCATGCTTTTCAATCACAATTGTAACATCTCTTGCTTCAAATGGATTGCATGAAGATTTGCAATTCATACAGAAGTACTTTGCAGACAATAATACCTATTTGGAAACATCAAACATTGAAATGCTTTAAGCCCAGAAAGCTATCAGTGAAGTTGTGCAAACAATTAATTAGAGACCCGTGACACCTGTTTTAGACTGTGCAAAAAAGAAAGTGAAGACAGTGTTTGGAAAAAAAAAATGTTGGATTTCAATAATGCGTGAAATATGAAATATGCTATGAGGTGTTGCTATGGAAATAATTGCTGATGGAGTATCTTACCCAATAGTCGATGGGGTGTCATTTCTATTTTTCTCCAATTACATCTTCTGATGTGGAGCAAAGTTTTTCACAATATAAAGCCTGTTTACCTGTCAATCACAGATGACTCACATTTGAGACATACTTCATGCTAATCGAGACAGATATTTGCAGAATATTACTTGCTTTGTAAGCAGAAGAGAAATAAGGGAGTACACTAGGCTAAAGCAATAGTCAAGCTATTAAAGATGGTTGCTGTGCGATTAAAATTTGTTTTTTACATGACCAGGAGGTGACAAATTTCTATATGAGAAAAGTTTTAAGTATTTTAAAACTGAATCCAATAACAAGAATATCTTGGAAATAGTCAACTCCACAAAAAAAACAAAAAAGGAAGTATACGACATAAATTTTGTGTTTTAACAAATGCACATGTTTTATATAGTAAGTTTTTGTCTATCTGTTATGGTTTACCAGTTATGCAAAAGTCATCCAGAATGAAGAGGTCTTCAGAGGCTATTCCCATAAACTTCAAGGTACACATTTATTTGTTATTTAATATTCAGTATTTTAATCAAAATTGTTAGAGCCATTTTTAAGAAAATCAAAATTTTCAACATTTTTCCATGTAAAGATTATTTTGGGATGGGAGGATTTTCTTCAAAATCTTAATGTTGCATCCTTGGAAAATACTAATCTTAAATGACAAGTTTGATATTTTACTCACTTTTTCTTTTTGAGTTACTGTATTCCAGACAGACACACACAGACTTTTTTTTTTTTTTTTGACTCAGGGGGCTCTAGAACATATATTTTCAATGAAATCTCAGTATTGGGAGGAGTGCAATACTCTCTTTCCCTAGCATTATGTACTAAATAAATAAAAGAGAATTGTATGCCCAAGTTGTAAATTAAATGAATTAGTTAAAGTTTATCCTCACAGTTATTATACACACCACAAAAGATGACTGGAAATTGACCATATGTTTATTGAAATTTGATTTGTTTTCAAGTCCTTCATCAAATCTTCTGTATATATGCCCAGTATGCTTAAAAACCTAAAGTTTATGAATTATGTACACAATTTTAAGTTATGTACTTACATTCACCAAATGCAGTATTTAACATCTTTTATGGAACATTCAAATAATAAAGTAAGCCACTATTGTTTATCCTGTATTTGCAACCTATTTGTTACAACTTATCTTCTACATGTTTATAAACAGCAATTGTGTTCTGACCAGCCACAGACCGTATGTATGCATGGTTTGCTTGCACTGCAGCACAGAGCCAAACCAATCACTCTGTATCTATATAAATGTTTCTGGTATTACTGGCTAACCTATATTAATAATAATAATAATAATAATAATAATAATAATAATAATAATAATAATAATAATGACAACATTTTAAAAAGGCTAATTGGTCAATTAAAAATAAAGTAGGAAATAAACACCCTTCAAAGAAAAAATAAAATAAAATTATATTATATTTAATCTGCAAATAGTACAATGCACTACTAATAATAATGTCAACAATAAAAGATCTACATAAACAAAAGTAAATTATTATAAAACTATATTAGATTTGTCACAGACAGCAGCCAGTTAATAAAGATTAAACCAGAAGATTGGAGTAATTTTTGTAATCAGTATGGAACATACTTTCTAAGTTGTATGTGAAAAGCTGTTTCTATAGCCCAATCTTTAACTGAAAGGTAATACAACTATTGTATTTTAGATAGGTAGAATCAGACTGAAAAATTCAATGCCATAGCCGGGATTTGAACCACGGATCTCCCGTCTCTAGTCAGTTGCTCTGCCACTGAGTTACCATGGCAACATGCCGGCATAGCATTGAATTTCTCAACTGACTTGCATGTTTCCCGGTAAACCACAAGGTGATCTCAAATTATTTTGAGATGACAACCCCAATGGCGACTTACAATGTTGTAAGCACTTTAGACCCAGGATTCATAGTATAGCCAACTATTATGGTCAATGCTAAGCAGGCATGTTGCCATGGTAGCTCAGTGGCAGAGCAACCGGCTAGAGATCAGGAGATCCATGGATCAAATCCTGGCTATGGCATTGAATTTTTCAATCTGACTCTACCTTTCCAACTCCTGTCCTACACACGACTTGTGTGAAAAAACAATTAATCCAACATCATATTTTAAATTAATTTCAATTTGAATTAAGTAGGATTAAATAAAATTGATTTATAAAACTCATATTTCAAAAACTATTGTTCTCTTTTATTAATAATTTTTGTACAGCTTAATAATGCTTATAAAATCTGTAAACTTTCATATGCATGTTGAATTACCAAATTTTGCAATTCCTGCTTTCTAGTCATTCATAAATTCAATATTCAAATTTCTAGGGGTAATAGAAAAAAAACCTGTAAGAACTATTATAATTGTTTTAAATGATCAGCAATCTGAAACTAATTATTAAATTTAAAAGAAAAAAATTGTTAAGAATACAGACTACACCTGCAGCATTACTGATAATATTAATGCTTCTAAAACTTTCAATTTGTAATCTTTCATGAAAACTGTTCATGTTCAAAAGTAAGTCCTCTTCTTTCAGCAGCAACTCTGCAATTTATGTTATTGCCTCCCATGAACATATGCTGTAAAGAGTTAGCAGCTGCAACCTCTAATGACAGGCTCTTCCTCCAATTCAATTAGAACCTTATTCTAAACTAAACTCTTCAAATTCTCCACACACAAGTCAAAAGGAATATGGTGAGGAGAAAGAACAGATGGATCTACCCATCCACTCAGAATAAAAGTCTACCACAGTCAATTCACCTGCATGTATCACACAATTGGCTATCTATAATAATTTGGTTTGTGCCATCCATGATATCTTCTGTGTTAAGAGATAGCGCCTTTTGAATTCCCATTGCATGTACCCTAAGCAAAGACTGCTTGCATGAATTCAGCTCATGTAAACTCTGTATAGTTCTGCTCTCAAAGAACAATAATGTAGGGCCAAACAACTTCAGTTTGTTACCATGGTGTGTTTACTGATCAATTTGAAAGCAAGTGTATAGTAATGTTACAATTGTGGTTTTGTTCTTTACAGTAGTTTCTGTTTCATTCAATAATTAATTTCAGACCCATTGTCATTTAAGATTTTTTTTATTTATTTACCTTTTTATCTTCTATCCTAGAAGTTTAATACTGAATTTACTCATACCCAGCATTAATTTCTTCTGTAAATATAAAGCTAAGGACTTGAAATATCATTCTGTAATTCCATATATTTGGTTCATTTCTTGTGTAATACTGAACATGCTCATGCATCATAAATTAAATTGCATTCTTATTCATAAAATCTGACAGTTCAGTACAAGAATAATTAATCTCATAAATGTAAAATTATTTAGTCAGTAACCATAAGCCAAATATGTTCAAATCTTTTTAACATAACTATCTTGTTAAATACACAAAATTAAAAGAATTTGTCAGCCAAGTTTTATCATTTTTACATATTCCTTAAAATTAAATGTTCTGACAGTTTCAGTTGAGATAAATTAAGATATCGGGCTAATTTGAGACAAAATGTGTAAGGTTTGATAGGTTTGTTTCTGCATTGTTAATAGACCCACTTTTAATTCTCCGATGCAAATCCAGTTTAGCTCAGAACAGTGATTGTCAAAAAATGTCACTTGAAAGTTTGATTCAACACTGGAGCAAGAGGAGCATCTAACCTCTTAAGCATTTTCAAAATAAATGAAGAAATATTTTCCCTTAGTTTTATGCCTAATTAGATAGAGAATGCTCAATTTTATGTTAATAAAGTCATAACTCAAAAATTACAATTGTTATGATTATAATAGTTTTGCAGTCAAGACATGAATTATGCAGCCTTATACAAGCAATTAAAAACTGGTAGGTAGGTGTGGGTATCATTACTAATTTAGAAGCAAAATGCCTGTAATATCTGTAGTTTTGTCCCAATTTAGACCGCTTTTTAAGTTATTCCAATTGACAATATTTATATTTCACAACACTACAATCCATAAAGTTTTAAAATGTAAGAAACTCTATGCTATGAAAACTACATTTCATTTGTCATAAATGAAGCAGTTATTTTTGTTTTTATATTTAAATGGAATTGATTGTATCACAGTCAAAATGTTATGCCAATTAATTTATTTTATTTACTGGTCCAGACCAGAGTTGTTATTTTTAATGAGTTGAAATTTTGAAGCCTCACTTTTTTGAAACTATAAAACTTTAATGTTTTTTTTTTTTTTTTTTTTGTAAAAACAAAGAACATCATTACAAGTATATAAGAGATTCCTTAATAGATATGTAATATATTTAACTTGGCTTCATTTTGTAACAAATGAAGTATACAACACCTGCAGCAAAATCTAAATCAAATTACATGTTATTTTTCCTAAGGAATTCACAACTGTATCTCAGTGATATGTACTTAAGCACATTTATCAAAACCTTCTATGTAACATAAATTGATTAAAGTAACTACTTATAAACATGCCATTTTTTTCAATACTACATGCAATAGTCAATGTGAATATTAAGGGTCTATTTTAGCAGATGTTACATTCTATGCTCAGGCACAGTAAAGAAGTTCATCTCTACAGCAGAGTGTTGCAGAGTATAAATGGGTTATATTTCCATTGTTTTCCTTCAGATTGGTCAGCAACATCCAACAATTTGAACATGTTATGAATTCATACATATAGACAGACACATACGGTTAAAAATAAAAAAGGGAAGATACCTTTATCAATAAGGTCCAATAGCAAAGAGGACTTAGGTAATTCTGTTTTTCATATCCTAACCTGTTTATATTCAAACTTTCATGAAAATCATTTTATACAAACTAATTAAACTGCTGCAAAACTTAGTTTTTGTATATGTATTACAATTATTGGCAATCGTGAAATTCATTTTGTTGCTTGGTAAAGGTAGGTAACAGATTAAAACATTTTACATTTTCCCAATTTTGAAGTACCTATTTCATTTGCAATTGCTGATAAGTGTGCACATTTTACGGCTGAACATTGGGAAAATATATAAACTAGCTCATCTTTTACCAAGGGTAAATGATATTGTAAGCATTTAAGCTGAAAATATTTCCAACATTTACCTGTTTCTATTTGGACAAAGTTCACATTTAACAGTAACATTTCACAATAAAGAGTTTTCTAATTTTATTATACCATATATACAACAGTATTGAAGTAAATTTCCCCCTTGTATGTGCATCAGGAAAAATCAAACATCTCTCTAACTTGATGTATTTCATACTATTATTGTATATTATGCAAAATACTCCTGATTATTCGTTTAAGGACATACACAAAAAAAAAAAAAAAAAAAAAAAAAAAAAAAAAAAAAAAAAGACCAACTGCCAGACAATAAGGGCTGTTTCCATTGTTATCAGCCAGTCTATGTAAATCGAAAATAAAGAAAAAAAGGGTCAGTTTTCTGATGTTAATCAGCATGTGTGTGTCAACGAAGCAAGTTAAAATAAATTTATAAAAGGGATGGCAGAAAAATGAAAAAAAATAAACATGTTTTGACTTTAAAACAAAAATTAGAATTAATTGAAATATTTGAGAAGGGGAAAACTGCTACAAAATAAATGCTGATTATGGTACAGGAATGCAAATTGTTTGGGACATTGAAAAGAATAAGCAGAAAATACAGGATTATATCAGGAGCTGCAATTCTAATTCTGGACATTCTACACAAGAAAGCATGAACAGATCTATATTCATTGGATTAGATGCTGCTGTTTTGCAATGGTTAAGCTAAAAGACAAGCAGAAAGAGTCATTGTTTTGAGTGTGATGTATACCGAAGAGGCTACATTTTTTCATGAAGCTTTCATTTATATGTTGTACCTTAGAAAAATTAAATGACAAGTTTCTCGATTATTTATATTTTTTGATTATTTGTGCATCTTTTTTCTCATATTACCCCAAATAATCAGGATGTGCTGTATTGCTTTATTACTGCTTGAATCCCTCTTTCTGAGGGGTTTAAAAGTCCATTTATTCTGAAATTAATAAATTACATACATCACTAAGAGTTCCCATAAAGCTATAATCTACAGATTGAGATGTTACAGTGACCAATATGATGGAGAAGCAATAGTGGTATATGTAGGTATTGTGTTACATATAAGTTTTGAACAAGCACAAGAAAAATATTTAATGCCCAACCTGTTTATAAGCTTTAGATTAATTGTTTATGTAATACAAGATTCTTAGTGTCTTAACCTGTTGCTATAGTAATATGAACAGAAAGGTAATATTCTTTAATGAAACAATGAGTAACATTTATAGATTCTTATTTATTTCAACCTTAATTGACCCACACTTTAATCTATGACCACCTCATGAAAACAGAAGTGACTTAGGAACAACATTAAATGAGCATCTTTACAATTAATTGCACCAATCGTGATTTAATTATCAACTAATAAATATGGGCAGCTCTGCTATTTACATCTTGGTGATAAAATTTAATCTTAAAAGTTCACAATTTTAAAAATATTGACTACATTCGTTGCGTGGAGCAGTAATTGATTATATCAGGATTTCAATTTGGCGAATTGCTGCGAAATTTCAGAATGACCCAAAACATTTGTCCACTCTGAACACAGCAGGTATTTTTCATCTAATAAAATTCAATTAGGTTGGAAATTCGTTAAGGAAAATGAACCATAACCTTAATTATAGTTCATAAAATAGGTATTTAAAATGTAGTTATTCAGACTTCTAGTTTTCTACATCTATGGCTAGTAGAATAATGTTTTGATATTGGATAATTTCAGGCCCATATTTACAAAATCTGCCACCCTGTGCATCATATGGCAACACCCATATTCTCTCAATGTATACCAGAAGAATGTTTATGTGTAACATATTACTGTAATATGCTATAAAGAACAATAAAGAATTGTACTGAATTTCATGATTTAAAATGTGAAGTGATCTTATAAAATGGCCTTTATTTACTTATTCTTTTCTATAAAAAAAATATAACTGAAAATCTTGTTTTCACTCATGCAGGTTTAAGCACATGTGCACATATTATGCTTCCATATTTCAAAAGAGCGTACATTTAGAATAAAGAACAACTAGAATGAGTTAATTCTTATCAATTGAGTAACAGTACAGTATGTTTTCACCATATTATATCTATATATTTTATGTTTCATTTACATAGCCTCCTTTAACCATCTAATTATACTCTGACTTTGCCTTTAGAAATAATACACATATAAAAATCTTGTTGATTTGTTGATTGCAATATTATGAATTTAGGCTTTATAATTTATAACTAATTCGCTCCCAAATGCTCACTTTCAGGCTCTCCAGGGGTATAGAATGATTTTAACTAAAGAAAAATTCCTATGCACCAATTTGAAATTGAAAGTAGGACCACTATCCACTTTACCTGTGACATTTGTAATTAAATTCAATTGAGTTTTATTTATGGATGCTCTTTATATGCTGTGTCCCATTCTATATTGGGCTTCAAAGCTGCTTAATTTTGCTCACAGCCTCTTTATCTGGCTTGAGGTACTTTTACATGCCATAAATCTATGACACGGAACCATCAGCTTTCCTCTTTCTAAAGGAATCCAGGCTAAGGGTTTATGCCTGAAAAAGTCTTCGCCTTCTGCCAGGTTTGAACTCACAGTTTGGGGAGCAAAGGCTAGCATACTACCCCAGACCATGGTGGACGATGGCATTTGTAATGTTTATGTTATTACTTCAGATTGTGTATGCCTTTTGTCTTATAGGCAGACTTTCTGTTCTGTTTTCAGTGCAAAGATTCAGTAATATTAAGGAGAAACTAAATAGCAAACTTGTTGTAAAAATGCATTTTAATTTTTTATGTCAAATTAACAATTTCCAATTAATTAGAAGTTATTAGAAACTGTTACATAGTTTCATTAGACTATTTTCACCAATGCTAAGCATAAGTTCATGATCTTAATGCCATTCGAAAAAGGAAAGTTTAAAGTTTTGAACATTGTAACTGAATTCAATTGCATCAAATGGGAAACTGTACATTCTTCCTGGAGAAAAAGGTTACAATAATGACCAATTATAGTTGTGGTATGCTTGAATACCAATGTGAAAAAAGGCAATGTTGACATCTGGCAAGCAGTTGCAGCAATTTGGACATTGTATCCCTCCCACATTGCCAATTCAGATGAGGAGAAACATGTTCATTTGGCAACAAGATGGGTCACTATACATTTGCACTATACATTTACTCCTCTTAAGACAATGATTAGACATAAGTGGTCAGAGAAAATGGCTTCTGCACTTGGCTTCAGTACATTCACCAGATCTCACATCCTCCCACTTTCATTAAGAAGATGCAGTAACACAGTCATCAAGAATTCCCCTTAAATGTGTGTGAAACTCTTTGGTAAAAATGGAATTACCATTTTAATGTCTACCATGTTACAAGTGGAATTCTGAAGTACCTAACTGTAAAACTTCAAACTAGAATTTTGAAAATGTTTGCATGAAATCATATTTTTCTAACAATGTGGATACAAAATAGTTGATATAAGTTGTATTACTAATGCCGTAAAAGTTTTAATATGAACAAACGCTTTTAAAAAATGTTGATTTAATCACTGAAAGAAAAACAATGATACAAGTAAATAAGTAACTGCACAAAGTATGAATTATATTTGCATAAATTCCATTGTTATATTTTAATTCGTTCAAGAGAAAACTGGTTAATTTCACATTAGAAACATCAGCTATTATTTTTATATAAGGTGCATCCAGAAAGTCCGATCACGTCTAGAGATGGCACCACCAGTCGGATAGGAATGCACGTGTGCAGGAGAAGAGAGGAAGTATATGGTAACATTGTAGTAAAGTTTCAGTTTTGTGATGGCAGTGGTTACCGCTCTGTGCTAGGAGAAAATAGCTGCTCTGATATTGTCTCCCGCCAAATGCAAGGTTTGTGCAGTCATCCAACTTTTGCATGCTCAAAAGCAATCTCCAGCAGAGATCCATCGTCAATTGTGTCACGTGTATGGACAGGACATTATGTGCAACAGTATGGTAAGATGATGGTGCAGGCAATTCACAGAAGGAAGAACCAATATTCACGACAAAGACTGTAATGACTGACCACCCCTGGTGACGCCAGAAGGTTGGAAAGTGTGCGGCAAGCAATTGTGCAGAACTGGTGCTTCACAATTTCAGAACTCTCTTGTCAGTTTCCCCAGATGTCTTGCTCGCTTGTGCATGAAATTGTCTCCCGGTGGCTTGGTTTTCAAAAAGTGTGAGCAAGATGGGTGCCTAGACAACTGACAGATGTCTGGCTGCAGCATTGACATTCCTACAGCAATACGCAGTGGAAGGTGACATGTTTCTTGACAATATTGTCAATGAGGATGAAACATGGGTGTCGCATGCCACACCAGAGACAAAACAACAAACAATGCATTGGCAGTATAGTGGTTCACCTGTGAAGACCAAATTCAAGCAAACAATCTCTGTCAAAAAGTCATGTGCACTGTCTTCTGGGATCGACGTGGTGTCCTCTTGTGAGAATTTTTACTGTGAGAGGAGACCGTAAATGCTGATCATATTGCCAGACGTTGCATAAACTCAGGCGGGCAATCCAGAAAAAGACATGTGGAATGTTGACAAGAGGCATTACGCTTGTGCATGACAATGTAAAACCCCATACAACCAACGCCACACAAAATGTGTTGAATAAGTTTGAACATCTGCCTACAGCCTTGACCTTGCTCCAAGTGACTTTCATCTCTTCCGTCTCATGAAGCATTTTCTGACAGGAAAAAGTTTTCACAGTGACGCTGAGGTGCAGAATGAAGTGACTTCATGGCTGTCGACATTGGTGGCAGAATCCTATGACTTGGGCCTATGAATGCCTCAACAATTGTGGTGACTATGTCGAAAAGTAGCCATTTAGTATATGTAATTATACCAATATACATTTCTTACTTAGTGATGCTTTTGTTCTCTTTATCGGTCATTGGGACTTACTTTCTGGATGCACCTCGTGTGTATACCCTAAGAACACAAATGTGCAATAGAGTAGTATTATTACTCTGCACAATGAAAACCATATTACTGGCTTACAATGGATCTTTGGACTGGTTCATTCCTTTTTGAGGCAATATGTAAGCATATGGCATTTTTGCTGTAAATCATTACCCATTTTCCTTATGCAGTTACAAGTGTGACAGTTGCAAATGATGAACTTGATAATTGAATAAAAATAAAACATTAACATTTTAATATAAGATAAAATTTTCAGTGTATATATATATATACACATGTCATCCCTGTCTTTTATGCTCCCTGGGTACTCACAATGGTTTTGCTTTATGTAAATATGGCTCTGAATAAAAAATCTGGCACGGAACCAATGACCTCTTAACCTAGACTGAGAATATAAAATCCTGAATAATTTGTGTTTTGCATTTACCTAAACTTTTGCAATCCAGGAGGGGGCAAGGGGGAAAAAAGAAAGAAAAGGAAAGAAACAGATTCAAGATCTTGATTTTCAGTTAATAATACTACGACCAACAGCATGCAACATTGTATTAAGCTACTCATTAGTAAAGATTATGTACACTACAGAATAAGTCTAATTTTACAAGTACGTCAACTGTTACAGTCTAGGCTGCAAAGAGGTTACTGATTTTACTGCAACTGCATACAAGCAAACATCAAATACAGGTATACAAAATTATTAAGTTAGTAAGGCACAAAAACTGGCGCAGTGATTAGCTATTTTATGAACATACGTTTACCGTAGACTTTCTCTCCTTCAGAAACTGAAAATTAAATGCCAGTTATAATGATTATTTATTAGCTGAAATGTGTCTACTTGTCAGCACACATAGTTTGCATGGTAAAGTATGCATTAAACATTACTTTTAAGTAAACGAAAGAATATAAAGTGAATTAAATGAATAAATTTAAAGTTTCATGTCAATTGTGGCACTTGTGCTTCATTTACTGGCTTTATAGGACATAATTCAGAAGCAATTTCTTCCATCAGCTGCAGGTTGACAGATATAGCTGTAATTTTTAGATTGTATATTGGTGAGATTTTGAAGTTCATATTCTGGTGTTTATGTATTTTCTCATAAGAAAACCCATAATGGTATACAGGTAGCTGAAGTATTGAATTATTGCTGTTTTTTCTAATCTGTATTTTAAATTCAAAAATGTGCGATATCTGCTGATTTTTATTTTCTCCACCCGTACTATGTAGACAGTGTATAGAAAAGGTATTGTATTCCACCCAAAAATTCAATATCAGGATTTTACCAGAAATACATTTTTTCAGACACCCTGAATAAAAAAAAAAATTAGAATAAGGTCACAGAGAGAGTGTGAGTTGTGTGTGTGTGTGTGTGTGTGTTTAACGCCCACTTTGACTACTTTTGGCACCTCAGGCAGTGACACTGGTGATACATGAATGATGATGGAGCACCGGTAGAATGCGATGGCAGGGGAAACTGGAGTACCCGGAGAAAACCCACCCCCGCGCCGCTTTGTCCACCACAAATCTCACATGCGGTCGCTTGGGATCGAACCCCGGCCGTCTAGGTGAGAGGCAAGTGGTCTAACCACTTGGCCATGGCGTGGCCTGTGTGTGTGTGTGTGTGTGTGTGTGTGTGTGCGTGCATGTGTAGCTCAAAAACAAAAAGTCTATTAAATACCAAACTTGGTATTTAAGTTTAGAATCTCCCAAGTTGCAACACAAAAGATTTTCCAGATAATCTCCCCATTCCAACTATCCTTTACATGGAAACATTTTTGAAAATATTGATTTTCTAAAAATAGTTCTAATGATTATAATAAAATATTGTATATTAAAGATATTTACATGACAAATAAAATGTATATCTTGAATTTTGTAGGAATAGCTCTTTATTCTGGATGCTGATTTTACATAACTGGTAAACTGTAAGAGAGAGACAAGAACTTACAACACAAAAAATGTACTTTGGAAAAATGAGTCGAATTTACACTTGAATTGCTTCACTAAGTAATTAATTACCTGGACATGTTTCGAAGGCGTATGTTGCCTACATCATCAACAGATTTCAAACATTATGTAGGCAACATAATGTGTAAATCTGCTTCCAGTATTTTGATTCTTTTGACGACAAAAAATGTAATTCTTGTTAAAGCACATAACTTATTACATACACTTCTTTTGGTAGAGAAGACCGTTTCTAGGATATTCCTTGTTATTGGTTTCAGCTTTAAAGTGTTTTTACTTTTCTCATGTGGGAATTTGTCAATTTCTGGCCATACAAACAAAAGAATTTCAATCACATCGTAACTGCTTTTAAAAGATTTGACTATCGCTTTAGCTTGTGGTATTGCCTTATTTCCTTCCTACTTACAAGGAAGCAAGTAATAAGACAATTTTTGCTAATGTTTATCTCAATTAGCATGAAGTAGGTAGAAGAATAAGCTTTTTAAAAATAATTTGTTAGAGAGATGCAGATAAAGTCTTGTGAATGGAACACATCAGAGTTTTCTACTTCTACATGTTTAAAATTACAAATGTGTTCATAGGAGCAGATGCTTATGTTTCTTAAATTACTGTCAATATATTTTTATATATATATACACACACACACACACACAGGGTGTTTCAAAATGACACCAAACAAAGATGTGGCCCTTGTTGGCATTCTGTACATGAAAACATGAATATAATTTTCATCTCTAAATTCGGCACATACAAAAGTTGCCATAAAATTACCATGGATTAGGCAGTTGTACATAACCAAATGGCACGTGCCTGGCCCACTCTAAGAGAGATGCCGGTTTGTAGCAAAGGCCCCAGTCACATGGTGTAAGGGTGGTTTGATAGACATGCTGGCGTGGCACAGGTCACCTTAGAAATGGAAAACGTAGCATGTGGGTTTTGTTATGTGTTTTGTATAACATGTTCTGAGGTTGTTTATGTGGCATATGACAGCCGTTGTTCCTTTACTGCCTAATCCTAAATGTGTGCGATTTTTAAACACACATAAAACCTTAAATAGAAGAGTTTGAAAGTTGAGACATCAAGTTTTGGATAAGTAAAAGTGAAAGCTAATCGACTGCTATCTTTGTTTGGTGTCGTTTTGAAACAGCCTGTATATATTTTAAATCTTTGCAGTTAGTTTTATAAATGTATGTTAGTAGGTTTGTGGTAATGACTAATTTCTTAATGTCAACAAAGATTTGAAATTGCTATCATATTCTGTGAATGAAACCATGCAACATGCTCAACTTTGGTTCAGGAGCAACGGCCCTTTTATGAATACAGTAAATCACAAAACATAATAGAAAGGTTGTCTTTGATAACATGAATGCTGTAATGGCTTTATGTGAATTTGTTGAATGAAACACGTTCTTTCACTCAATAATCGCTTATTGCCATATTCAGAGCTCCCCAATCAAGTAGTTAAAAACAGTAGTATTATGGTTGTAGGCATTTTTATTTTTTGGTAGTGGGTAAAGTCTGCTTTTACTACGGATGACAAGAGGTGATGACAATGATGATACATGGAATGAAGCACTGGTGGAATATGATGGTGGGGGAAACTGGAGAACCTGGAGAAAACCCACACCTGCACCGCTTTGTCCACCACAAATCCCACATGCATTCACCTGGGATTTAACCCAGGCTGCCTGGTGAGAGGAGTGGTCTAAGCATTCAACTATGGCAATAGACATTATGATGTACAGGTTACACATAATGTGTGTGGAAGATTGGCATATCATTCATACTTTTATTTGCCAACATAAAAAGATGGTGCCAAAAGGTTTTGTTCATATAGTTTGTATTTCAATCCATCAAGGCATTTTTAAGTGCATTATTATTATCTTTATTATTAGTTAGCAGACACTGGATCGCTGAAGTGGTAAATTTAGAAAAGGGTTAGTAGAAATATAAAAGAAAGAGTCAGAATGCTAGCACATAACTGAGCTCTGAAAAGCTCTATTTGTGAAATTTTATTGCGCTATCAAAGAGAATTTGCACATTATATAAGGAGCAAAATATGCTACAGCACAGGCTGCACAACACCTCTAAATATTGCATATAATGGGAATATTGCTTTCATATTCACTTCCTAAATATTTGTTAGGGAAGATTGAAAGATCCATATTTTCTTCTTCTTCTTGTTCTTGTTGTTGTTGTTATTATTATTATTAAATTTTGAAATTTGTCTCCTGCTTCAGCAGTCAAGAGACTACACATTACATCATAAAATGAAAAGAAGTGCACTTCAGCTGTTGTTTATAAAGAAGCACACTTTAGTTGTTTATTGTGCTTTTGCTTTCTTACTTTCTCTACATGTACAGGTACATAGTGTATAGAGAAGGTATTGTAATGTATCCAAAAATTTAATGTCGAGATTTCAACGGAAATATAGTTTTGAGAATGGACCAATAAGGTCCATTAGGATCAACAAGGTGGCCAGCTTTTAATCACATATATTTCCTCTTTTGGGTGACATGAAAATGTGCATATTCATTACAGAAATGCCTAATGTGTAAACACAGCAAGTGAATATACTTGGCGCAGTGGAAGAAATAAAAAATAACTTGGACTTATTTCATAGAGAAAACATTGTGAAGCATTTGTGTTGGAAAGGGATGCACACATTGAACAGCTCCTCTAAACATTAAAAATAAGCTCTCATTGCTTTTTGTTCTTGTCTGCTTTAATTATACATAGAGTCTTATAATTCACAAAAAAATAAAGAAAGAAAGCATAATCTTATAACTTAGGTTCCTCAAGCTTTTATTGCCTTTAGTTTATGAATAAGTGTTTTTCTGTTTTTTGCCTATCAGAAGTGTTTATTTATGTGTTGCCATAGAAGCTGAAGAACTAAATGTTAAGTGCTTATTTATTTGTTGCCATAGAAGCTGAAGAACTAAAGGTTAACCTGTTGAATTTGCTGTGTTGCAATATTGTGCAAAATAAAATAATTATTATCTCAAGAATGGAAACCTTTATGGAAAAAAGCAAAATAATGTGTTCTTTTATAGTTTAAAAGGATGATAATAGGTCATCTTCCCTTTTATATATAATTACACGTTGTATTATATTATACACTCTTTCAAGCATTAGTTATAATGTGTTACTGAATTACTTTTGTTACAAATTTATGACCTACTCTGAGCTTACTGTAAATGTTGTAATTATTAAATGGTGAATAAACCATCAGCATCAATTTTGTTTGGAGAGTGATTTTAGCAGATTCTTTAAATTGTACTTATTTTGAGGAGCTAGAATGATGTTATTTTTCAAAAATAAGTTTTAAACATGCACTTTTTATCCGACTCATATTTTCAAGCAATATTCTGGTCTCTCTAAACAAATTCAGCATAAAGAACCTGCTGAAATCTCCAAGAAAGAATCCATGCCACAAAACTGCAAAGACGACATCTGTTAGATCAACTGCAAAGATTATAATAAAAAGAATATTGGAAACTAAAAAAACAAACACAAAAACATTTACACCAGTGAACATATTTATGTGTAACTTTAAATGCGTACAAGTAGTTGCTGCACATTTTTGGAACCTGCAATTTGAGGTAATTATTTCACTAGAGCTCTCTACTTGAAATAAAATTCAGCTTCAAGAACAAATACTAGATTGTGAGCTTTGTAATGTCACCAAATGATACTGAGCTACCATAACACCATCTACAAACAAGTTTCATTACTATTACGTTTGAATGATATTTTTGTATTCATGTTTGTACTTACATTTTCAACATCTTTATATTTCCTTATTTAGTTTTTGTGTAATTTGTTTAATTATATAATTATGCATGATTTGTGAATCTTTACTGTACATCTCAACATTTAAGTCCATTAAAGTGAGCTTTGCTTGTTGGGGGGTTTTCATAAATTAAATAAAATTCATTAACAATTGCACTAGTCCACCTGCAGCTTCAGTGAGAGTGATAGTTTCTCAAACAAGTCCTGTAAAAAATTCTTATGAGAAAAACAAGTGTCACAAAAAGATTAAAAAATTATGCTTTGAAAACATCTAAGTGTATTTAAAAGCCCCCCCTTTTTTCTCCCCTTGATTCCAAGAAACTATGAGAAATTAAAGTTTTCTAATTACAGCAATAAATTGAGCAGATTTAGCTTAAAAATGCAGTAATAGATAGGGCATAGCTTTCATTTTTATAGATGTGCAAAATACTTTTTTCACTCTGAATTCATTTGATGTCCTGAACCAGACAGGTCATAGTGTATGCAATGTGATGAGTGTGCAAACTAGAAGTAGGGAAAAAAAATCATACATCCAATTCTACAGTTTCAAAGTAATCATCCACCAAAAATCCCCCAACGTTGCACCAACACAATAATTTGAGTACTTTCATAACCAATTTCCAAATGTAACACAGTGATTGTAGAGAATATATTGCACTAAAACACAACATTCATGGGTATGTATATTGATGCAAGGCTCTTCTGTTTCCGAATTCCAAATGCTTGTGAGAAATCTGGCAATCCAATTTAATTATGATATGGAGCCCTTGCAATATGCATGCAAAAAGCATGCTATCTATGTCACCAACAAGGAACATATAATCCTTAGCATAATGGAAACTGATGAAGATGGCTACAACAATGATGTTAGATGTGAATTCCTTTAATGTGAGTTAAGTGAGAATGGATTAGTGTACATGAATAGATGTTAACAGTTTATGCATGATTGCTAAAAGGTGGAGAGTATCTTCTTTTGATACTCTTTGTGAACAGAACAAAGAATTGATGCCAGAGAATTTGGGTAAAACAAGAAACATTGGACTAAGAGTATATTGTTTTCTTGTGCAGTAATACTCCTGGGTGTACCTGTGCATTATTTTGGAATGATTATTTGAAATATAGTCTACTTTTTATGAATTGGAATGACTGCCAGTTACTGATGAGCTGTGCTGGGTTCCAATCCTCTGAAGATGGCAACTGAAGAGTTGCACGAAACAGTAGACATCAGGTGCTTTTACTTTGATGAATGGACTTCCAGCCTATTAGCTGTATCTATCACTTTAATTTATAGTTTTTACACATGGGATAGAACCATGGTATTAAAAAAAGTTACAGCACACTGAAGAACTTTTTGTATACTTCAAGCCAGAATTTATTTCAAGTTGTGTTTCAGAGCTTGTCCTGTACAGTAGCATTAGTGGGTTGTAGCATAATGCTCCAGCTCCCTGCCATGGTATGAATTTGGGCTTTGGATCTCTCAGTATATAAGGTGCACTCAAAAAGAAACGAGCCGGAGGCATCAGTACCAAAACCAGTACCTGTATGTTAGAAGTATTGGCTCTGGCTGTTGAGACACTTGTCCCACTGTGACACAAGGCGGTGATGATTGTCTCATAAAGTTCCCGGAGCTGTGATGTGAACCAGTTCCGCTTGTACAGCTGGATGTCGTCGTCCAAGGTGAATAGTTTGCCACTTAGAGCCTTTTTAAGGGGACAAATATGGCATAATCACAGGGAGAGAGGTGGCCGAGAACCTCCAATTTGAATTTCTGCAGAAGTGCCAAGACTGTGTTGGCTGTATGAGGCTTTGTATTGTTGTGGAACAGAATGACCCCACGGGTGCGATTGCCTGGTCGTTTTGATTTGATCAATTGGCAAAGGTTGGTCAAGGTTTTTGAGTAACGCTGGGCACTCACTGTTGTCCCATGCTGCAGGAAGAGTATCAGAAGGGGACCATCTTGGTCAAAGAAGAACGTCAGCATAACCTTTCCTGCACTCGTGTGGATGGTCTTGGCTTTTTTGGTGGTGGTAACCCTGGATGCTTCCACTGGAGACTTTGTCATTTTGATTCTGGTTCAAAGTGATGACACCATGACTCATCTCCAGCTACCACTCGGTCCAGGAACTCATTCTCCCCCTTAGCATAGCGCTACAATGATCCAGGAAATGTGAACACTTCCGATACTCAATTCAACCTCGGCAGTTCTGGGTAATGAGTGCATCAACCAGCTGGAAGATGTTATTGGTATTGCAGTGTGGTATTCCAGACCGTGCGTCACTGGCTAATGATACCCGTCCTTCCCTGAAGTGCTTGTGTCACGCCTTGGCCCTTACAAGGGACATGCAGTGTTTGCCACCCATACACTTGTGACATTGGTTGTGAATGTCCATCCCCCCCTACTCCTTCTGCTTTCAAAAAACGAACACCTCTTTGCTCTTCGTTTGACACCTCATTTCAATGTTGCAATGCGACTGGCATCATTGGACGATTGATGCATGCTGCTGCTGGCTGTGTAAAGTCACATGACATGCACGCGTGCCCTCTAGCGACGGGCTGTGACTTCCACACTTCGTTACACATGCCACAATAATACCATCCTGTCACCGGTTTGCGCATTCCAGACTCTGTCTCGTTTTTTTTTGAACGCTCCTTATAGATAGGACTATGCCCATTCAGCACTATGAAAAAGGGGAAGCTGTGGCTCTGTAAACAAAATATGGAAATATGATGCTGACCACACCTCTTCTTAAATGCACTGAATGCATATGGGCAATGGAAAAGAAAGATAGCTATCAATTGCCTCCTGCCAAAGCTTTTATGCCATAACTTTTAACCTCTCTCAGAGTTCTTGGAATCTAAACAAATAATATGAAATAAAATCCCAAAATGTTTTCCTCTATATTATATTAAAATACAAAAATCTGAGAGTGAAATATTTTGCTCCAACAAAACAATATATTTATTGTAAAACCTGTAAAACAGGTGTATTTTATGGTTGCCTTTTTGTACCTTACTTCATCTATAATAACATATGAGAGCATCTGCTGCACATGAGTATATACAACTTTGGCTGAGCAGAACATTGCCAAGATTATGCCTTGTATTTTACTTTTAAATTTTGTTATGGCATTTAAGGTCCAGCTAATTATAAACAATGATGAATAAGCAATAGATGGGTAAAACTTTGATAGCTATACAAGAGATAAGAATTTTAAAAATTGTATACATTCAATTACAGCAAAGGCTCACCAGACTGAATTCCAATCTAGAGATTGAATAATGTTAGACTGTAATAGAGAAATTATTTCATAAAATATTTAGAAAGTTTAAGATTGAATGATTTCAGAAACTAGCAAAAATATTCTTTAATACAATATTTGGAATGTATCAGAGTGTCAAAACTTTAGAGGCTTGTTCCTTTTATATGTGAGTTTTAAACATGTTATATAAGCATTGGTCTGGAATATTTTTCGCACTTGTAACATCTTTTTTTAAATACTCTTACAATGTAGACATAGTTCAGAATCTACAACTCTGTTGATATTATTGCATAAAAAAAGAGATATGTCTCTTATCCTCATCAACATACTGGCATCTTGTCAAAGTAGTTAAATGGTGAGAGCAACCATATGGAGAGTGAAAGAACCATATTCAAATCCCGGCTGTGGCATTGAATTTTTCAGCTGCTTCTAATAGTAAAATACAAAATTTTCTAATCTTTATAAACATTAATAAGAATCATGATTGGAATGCAGTCTGGATGGATTACTACAGATTGAAATAGGTACATACCATCTTCTTGTAGGACAATTGGCTGGACGGTCTCATTGGTGGCAGTAATATCTAAAGGTGGCGGTTGTGAAGGCTGCAGGCTTGGATCTTCTGCTTCATCTACAGTGTAGTCCACTGAGGAGAAGGAAATCTGGGACACTAGTTGGTATGAGGAACCTCCTCCTCCACCATCGTCTTCAACGGCAGCACCTGGAGCCCAAGTGCCACCCTCGCTGTGAACATCCAGGTAGTTGTGCGGGACATAGCCCTCCTCACCACGGTAGTTCCGTGCCCGGAGCCAGCCATCTCCATCTCCCTCACCAATCACTTCTAGCTGCTCATTTTCCACAATGCTCAGCTCATCAGGATTTTGTGCCTAACATAGACAGTTTGAGGCATGTAAATTTGATGTTCTTATAAGGTAGTGTAACAAGATATAAGTGAAATAAAGTTACACCATTTTGAACATGGTTAGTTAATAATATCCATAATTACAGCTACATGAATAAAATCATAGGTATTCAGCTTGAATAGGAAGGTGCTTTGAGACATTCCATAGTCAGGAAGGCTCTTTAGCTTTGCTTTTGTTAAATACAGGTTATACTTTCATCTGTAGATTTATTTTTCCTACTACATTTTTGAAAACATCAAGAACACAAGTAAATTCTATTTATCAACACATTATTGGCCAATGGAAAACTGACAAACTATGTGGTGGATGGCATCTCAGTGTGTGAAAGAAAAAGTTACAATCTAACAGAGTATAACAGAGTATATTAGTATAATATATAGCAATGGTGAATACTGCTGAGGATGGATCCTTGGACAAGCAACATTATTCTAACAAAGGTAATATCAGCTCCTCTATTAATTTTAAGTGTATGTTTTGGCTCTTGCTCTTAAATACAGAATATTTCAGCATTAAAAGTTAAATTGAGTTTTATTTATGGGCACTCTTTCACTACTATGGTATTCTTTTGATGTGAAAGACTGCTTGATTTTGTTCAGAGACCTCTTTATAGGTTTGAGTTCTTTTATGTGACATAAATCTATGATACGAGACCAATGGCTTTACTATCCTTCTGAGGAAGCTATGCTAAAGATTTTTATACTCAAAAACTTTAGCAATAAACATGTTACTTTTGATTATTAAATAAATTAAATAAAGCCCCAGGCTGCTATATTAAATGAGTATGGAGAGATTCTTGGGGTTTCTTTAATACAGACTTACAGGATACTGAGACATCAATTAGGGTGATAAACTCTGAATTGGAAAAACATGTATATGCAAAGAAAGAAAAAGTATTGCACAATACATGGATTTTCTTTATAAATAAAGCATCCAGTCATGGTGCAATATAAGTTTCCCTATTTAACATTGATTAATTTTTATGTAGAAAACTTTGAGGAACATGATATTCAGAAGACGAAATTCCCAAGGATCTTTAAACACCACAAATTGTTTTGGCCCAAAAAACAGATACTCCATAAAAACATATTAAATATGAAATTAAAAAGGTGGCACCCTACAGAAAAATGAATAGTTCAGTTGCAATGACTTTAAAGAAAGAAAGAAAAAAAAAAACTGTATTGGAAAAACTAAATGAAACATCTCAGAAAGGTGAAACAAAAACAAGAAAATAAATCAGTGGTAACTTGACTTTTTTGGAAAGACCAACACACCATAAATAGAAGTCCGAAAGTATAAAAATATCATAAGAAAAATAGTGCTAACAGTTTGAGAGAACATCAGGTCTGGAAGAACAGAAACCTACTAATGCAGAAGTTCATCCAACCACTACCAGTGACAAGGCTAACCACCACATGGACAATGATGATAGTCGAATGGGAGTTGATGATGGAAGCAAATAGTTTCAGAAACATGTTTTTATATGTATATAATAAAAAGTGATTAGGAGTTATAAAAATCAACTCATTAGTTAATTTCAAAGATCTCTGTTATGTTCTCTACAACTTACATAGCAGATAGAAAACATATTGCTTTCCTCCCAAAAGTTTTTACAGGAAGTGCATATTTTGGGTTTTCTCTGAATAAAATAGAAAGAAAATAAAAGCAGTTTTAGAAAATATATTGTGTGTGTGTGTGTTTGCTTGTTTACAGCATAGCTTAAAAATGAAAACTCTGTTAAGTACCACACTTGATATATAAGTTCAGCATTTTCCAAGGATGCAGAAATTCTTCCCACCCCAAACTTGAAAAAATGTATGTAAATTGTGATTTTTTCAAAAAAAATTTCTGACAGTTTTGATTAAAATACCATTTATTTAAGACATATTCAGAATGTATATCTTGAATTTTCTGGAAATAGCCTCTGAAGTCCTCTTCATTCTGGATAACTTTGCATAACTGTTAAACTGTAAGAGATAAAAATGTATATCTGGTTAAAACATCCAATTTATGTCAAATACGAGGGCTGTTTTTTTTTTTTTCAACTTCCAATAGGCTATAAATAAAAGACAAGTTCATAGAAAACAATTAATTTATTACTAAAAGTTGTGTACACTTATGATTAATTTTCAACATACACTGAAAAGATTGAGACATTTATCGTACCTGTGCACAAGCTTTGCAATACCTGCTTTAAAACATGTTGCTGCCAATGATGCAGCTCTGAATCACTATCAAAGCAGATGTTTATTGTGAAACTTTACAACGTTTGCAGAGAACTATTCAAAACAAACGAAGAGGCATGCTGACTTCAGGAATTGTGTTGATCCATGACAACGCTCGTCCACACACACACACACACACACACACACACACATTGCTGGCACAACCCATCGGCTCCTTGAACTATTTCAATGGGACATTTTCGATCATCTGCCATACAGTCCTGACCTGGCACCCAGCAACTTTCACCTTTTCCCTGAACTGAACTAGGAGGGCAGCACTTTCAAACCAACGAAGATCTTCAAAACAACATCAATGCTCATTTGAAATCATTGGCGGCAACATTTTTTGAAGCGGGTATTGCAAAACTTGTGTACAGGTATGATAAATGTCTCAATCTTTTCGGTGATTATGTTGAAAAGTAACCATAAGTGTACAAAACTTTTAGTAATAAAATAATTGTTTTCTATGAACTTGTCTTTTATTTATAGCCTATTGGAGGTTGAAAAAAAAAAAGTGCCTTGTATATTTTCTTGTGGAGTTGACCATTTTCTAGATATTCCTTGTTATTGGTTTCAATTTCAAATTACTTAAGACTTTTCTCAAATTGGAAGTTGTTATTCATTTTTCTTGCTCCTGATCAAGTAAAGAGAACAAATAGAATTTCAATAATGCACATAGTGACCAGTTCTTAGATGATCTTCTTTTTTAATCTGTAATATCATTTTATGCCACCTTAACATATGGGTCATATTGCAACAAAACTGTTCTGTAAGATATCTCTTTGATGGTATATGCTAGAATTTAGCCTTTTAGGACTATCCTCATATCATACTGCTTTCGCTTTGATTAGTGCCAAGCAGATATTGATAGGGTGCCACAGTCTAGATGCTATAACAATCTGTAATCAGTATAGCACATACAGCTAAACATCATGGCTTCTAATCTAACTGCTTCTATCATCTCTAGTCAAATGCAATGTCAGTGGTAAGGATGATTGACATTTATAGAAAACAAAACCGGGCTTGTAGGCCGTGATCCACTGGGCTTCTCCCTTCGTTCCCCAGACGTTTCGCCTGCGTCTGCGGCAGGCATCATCAGTGGCGTGTACATCTCCGTGGTCTCTCAGTAGCGACTACTGAGAGACTAGTCGCTACTGAGAGACCACGGAGATGTACACGCCACTGATGATGCCTGCCGCAGACGCAGGCGAAACGTCTGGGGAACGAAGGGAGAAGCCCAGTGGACCACGGCCTACAAGCCCGGTTTTGTTTTCTATAAGTGATTCTAACACCGGCCTTGAAAGCCTTCGAACTTTAATGATTGACATTATTAATTAACTTCTTTAGATCCTATTTCTCTAGAGTATAATGTTCTTAGGTAAAGGATGATTAAAGAATAGAAATATAATTCTTAATAATAATATATATAATATCAGTTCTTTGGGGCCACATCCCCATGTGCCATGCTACTTTGTTTGTGGCTAGCAGACGGTGTTAGGGTGCTAGGTTATTTTATGTGCTTTAATTATCTATGGATAGATGGCAGTGCAAATCACATTACACCTATTTTTAGTTCTTACTATTGTTTTAGACTGAAGGTGGAATGGGTTGTGATTTTTAATATTCAATCTAGCATTTATCTTGGCAACTGAGGAAAACCATGAAGAAATCCGAGCCAGGTTGGTTGGCCTACAGGTTTTGAGCCTAGGCTTACCAGATGTGGGCCACAGGTTTCCCCACCTGAGCTGCTTGGTTTAGAAGATTTGACTATTGCTTGAAGTTAGTGCATTCCCTTATTAATTTGAATCTACAAGAAATTATACAATAAAAGCATTTGGGTTAATGTTTACCTGGATTAATGTAAAGTAGGTATGAGAATATATTGTTTTAAGAATATGTTGTTTGAAGAATGGGTAGAGAAAGTTGTATGATTTAATACATCCAAAACTTTTTTGTGTGTGTTGCTCTCTGGTGTAAGGATTATCGAGCTAGCCCCCACTATCTAAAGTCTTGGGCTGAATACCGTGGAGGGTGGTGGATTTTTTTCAGACATTAAAATGCTTAGCATGGCTCATTTGAGGGAAGTAAATCTGTTGGTCCTGTATAATGTTCATTTGCATGTTAAGGAATCCCATACCTCGAAAGAGAAGGTCTGTGAACAAAATTCCAGCATTTCATGTCTGCAAAGTGAACATTTCAACATATGGTACCTCTATGAGGATGAACTGATCCCTCATCATGTGTGCATAGTGCAGAATCACAAATTAGAAATTCCATCCAATCTAAGAAAACGCTGCTAGGTGTTTCAAAATACGTCAACATGGCATGATAGAACTTGTACTTGAAACTATTTTTTGTGTGAAAAGTTTTATCATTCTGTTACGGTTTACCAGTAATACAAAACTAATTCGGATTGAAAAGGACTTAATAAATTATTCCCAGATAATTAAATATATACATTTCATTATTTGTATAAATATATTAAATGTGGGCATTATAATGAACATTGTTTTTGCCTTTTTTGAAAAAATAAGAAAACCAACAAACATTTTTAAATGTATGGCACAGTTTGTGTGAGAGGAACACACATGTATGTTGGTACATTTTTCTAAAAATGATTTTTCTCTTATTCAGGAGATATCAACACAATTGCATGTACAGGAACAGCATCCAGTACATAGTAAAAAATTGCCAGGGGTACAGACTTTACAGGAAAAAGCTCAAGATTCCAGATAACCCAAACCTGTCAATGAAGGATCCAAGTTCATGTATTAGATTAATACAGTGTTTTTAAAGGTACCAAATTATATGACAAATTATTTTAAAGCTTTTTCACAATGTAATCTCACTACACAATATTTGTAAATTTGTTAAATATTTTAGTTTGAGAATGTTAATTTAGTTAAGTAAAATATTGTAAAATGTAGTGTATAATTTATATGTTCTATTCCATCTATCAAAGTTTGTAACATGTTTTAAAAGACGATATAAGACCTGGCAGTTAAGTGACTTTAAATAATTGCATTAAAAAGAAAGAAAAAAAATAAATAAAAACAAAACATGTACTCTGGTGGAATGTTGATAAAAATTTTTTGGGTGGAATGCAGTACTTTCTCCACCTATAATAAGTAGGTATTATTGAAAGTAAAAATAGAATGTAAAGGAACACTTCACTGATTCAAAACTAGAATTTCAGGTTGGAAGATTACCTGACTGAGGAAGTGTACTTCTCAAAAATTTAAACACTTTTGATGCAAAGTGATATTCAGGAACATTTTCAAGTGTTCAAGTTTGAACAGTCTGCCTTGGTTTAGTGTACAGAAGGGAAATTTAACATCATCAGAGAAACAGCAGTGGCTCAAAAGGTGTTGAGGACAAAGCTAACTAACAAACTTCAGTATTGAAACATTATTGAAATTGGCAAAGAGCCTTGTGACCCTGATGTGATTAATACTAAATGATAAGAATAGTGTTGATTTATGACACTAAACATCACTTAAAATTACTTGCTGGTACTGATTTCAGGAAAGCATGTTGTTCCCATTTTCAACTCCTAATTCCAATTGATTTCTCTTTTCTTGGTGTCGTGTCTCTGAACTTCCAGAGGTTGCTGTATGGTGATACATCAAAGTTATAATATGGTTCTTCTTCTGCATGATGTAAATTTTTTTCCAGACATCTAAATCTGTATGTGATAAGCTGGTTTAAGTTTTATATTACATGTAATTTTATGCCCAGATAATTAGAAGTAGTGGGCAACTATTGATTTTTTGTTTATATTTTAGATGGCACATGTGTTTTTTAGCTTGGTTTCCAAATTTTTCTTTGGATTAAGAACTGCATAGTGATTAAAGATGATATTGTGAGAATAAAGTATAATTAGTGGCCAGAATCATCAGAGTTATTGAGTAGATATCCTGTGGCAATTGTCTCTTCAGGCATGTGGGTTGGCAGGTGCATTCGCCGATGTTGTATGTCACAGTTCCTGGAACATCTGGCAAAGTAAGAAGAAGCAAGAGGCGATCTTGCGTATAAACTTGTAAACTGGAAGGAGACCGAATTGAATCTCTTAGGATTTCCTTAATTTATTATAATTATGTATTCATATTCTAACATTCTCAGAGATCTGTTGTGCATGTAATGCTGATCAATCATTAATAAAATAAACAACAAAAAAGATTTTTCTTTGTACTTTCTATGTAAACTTGCTTTTAGTCTGATCATTTTATTTCATAAATTCTGGTTTTATTCTTTGTTTAATTTTGTACATAATAGTTTTTGGATGCTAAAGTTGGCTAGGAGAAGAACAATTGGAAGACAAATCCCTTTTTCTAAAGGATAGAAGTTGTGCAATGGATAGCTATCCCATTCATGGGAAAAAATATTTACTACAAACTTCAAAGTACAGGCCAAACTGATAAATTTATGACAACAAATGCAAAGAAAAAAGACAAATGACTAGGATGACAAGACTTAACGAGAATAGCAACATAGAATGTTCAAGGTATTCAACATAAAGAAAATGAGCTAGAAGAGGAATTGAACAGACAGATAGACATAGCAGTTATAACAGAAACCAAAAAGGAATTCAAGGAAGTTGTGATCTTAAACATTATACATGTTCTATAGTGGCTTGGATATGACAGTAAGAGCTAAAACAGGAATAACAATCTCAGTTAACAACAAAATAAAGAAATTAATAACACCATACATATAGGCAAATGAAACAATAATGTTAATAAAATTTAAATCCCATTAGGTAAAATTAAGAAGGAAGAAAATGAGGAACAAGGTATTTTATAAACAATTAGAAGAAACAAATGCTTAGAGATGTTCCTAAATTACAGGTAATTGGAAACAATGGAGAAAATGCCTTAAATGTTAATGGGAAACAATTATTGAATTTTGCAAACTTTAACACATTAAGAATTACCAACTTTCTCTAAATACAAAAGCAAATATAAATTTATGTGAAATGCAAGTGGGTCATATTATTGATAAATTATTTTGTTGTAAATCAAAAACTAAACAATTTGATAAGAAATACAGGAATCTTCAAAGGCAATGATGTCCATAGTGGTCATTATTTTTTGATAAGTAAAATAGATATACAAAGTAAATGGAGCAAAAGTGGAAGTATAAAAAGACATTATAAGAATTACAAAAAAAAAAAAAGAAGAGAAGAAGATGAATATTTCAAAATAAATTTATTGAGAGATGAATCCATATGAGACCTTTATAAAAGAAGATTAAGATCTCACACACATACAGAAGATCCTAAAGAAAATTTTGAAAAGGTATGGAATAGTATTAAATCATTGCTTAGAAAAATAACCAAAAAGGTACTAAAAACACAAAGACTCCAAAGTAAAATAGAAGGAATTATAGATTTGGGATCAAGATATACAAAAATTGATAACATAGGTTAAGTTTGATAACAAAGAAGTATAACATGCATATTCCCATAGAGAAGACATAAGTAAGTAATGGCTTTAAAAGTTCCCATAGAACTCAGTCTAAAATAGTCTTAGAAAATAAAATAATAGCACAAATCAAAATTCAATTTCCTCTGTTACGATATAACAATTTATGAAGAAACTAACATAAATAAGAAACTAATTGAATTTAACCCCTAATAGGAAAAATAAAATGGATGTTTAAAACAAGCCTAGAAGCAATTCAATAGTTAAATTATACAAAACAATGGCTATTTGGTACAGAAACATGGATGACATCTGCTCAACTCAAAGCTAATATAGATAGAAGAAATTAATTTTCTCAGGTCAATAACAGAATATACTAGACTGGACAGAAAACAAAACAGTGAAATTAGACGACTGTTATATATAGAACTTAACACCATAATAACACAATAGAGAATAAAAGGAGACACCATTTAGAAGAAGACTAGCCATAGTATACTAAAGGTAGCATGACTTTATAGACCTCAAGAAAGACTTAAGAAAAGGTGGAAAGAACAGGACTTTGGAGTCGGAACAGGTTGACAGCCTAAACCATACAGGAGAAAATGGAGACAAAGAAGGATGCTATAGTTGTTTTATAGAATAAGGTAACTGAGTATAACTTAGTTTATTCAGGAAGAATTGATCTGGGTGGCTCTGTTTATTAGGCATGTGACTTCTGATCCCAAGGTCATAGTTCAAAATAGCTTGCAATAAATAAATAGTTTTTAAGTGTGCCTAAAAGTGACAGCCCTATGTCAGTAGATTTACTGGCTTATAAAAGAAATCCTGCAGGACAATATTCTGGCATACTGGCAGACTGAGATAAACCTTTGTGGTTGATAGCATCATTAACAAACAAAATATTTTTATTAATGGAAATTAAATCTAGTATAACATTTTTAAAACTTGCTTATTAACACACAGAATTTATGCTGGGAAAAAATCTACATCATAAAAAGAACCATATTATGAACTTTTATTTACCACCTACAGTAACCTTTGAACCAAATGCCTCCTCTAGTGGTGCATCCCCAAAAATACCACACACAGTGGCGACGAATAAAAGGAGATTCAGTTAGAATTAAGAGTTGAAAATGGAAACATGCTGTCCCAAAATGGCTTCAGTTAGTAATTTTTAAGTGATTTTTACTTTCTCCATACTTTCTCCATACGCACTATGTACATATTTGGTGCACTCCACCAAAAATTCGATACCGAGATTTCACCGGAAATATATGTTTTAGGGTCCCCAATATCCAAAAAAAGCATTTTCACAAAAAGGTCCATGTGTGTGTGTGTGTGTGTGTGTGTGTGTCTGTGTGTCCGTGTGTCTGTGAACACGATAACTCAAAAACGAAAAGTCGGTAAAATACCAAACTTGGTATTTAAGTTTAGTATCTTCCATGGATGCGACACTAAGATTTTGAGAAAAATCCCCCCCACCCCCAACTACCCTTTACATGGAACTTTTTTCGAAAATTTTGATTTTCTTAAAATTGGCTCTAACGATTTTTATTAAAATTTCGGATATTAAACATATTTATCTGACAAATGAAATGTATATCTTGAATTTTCTGGGAATAGCCTCTGAAGAGTAGTTTATTCTGGATGAATTTTACTGAATTTTGAATAACTGCTAAACCGTAAGAGATGGACAAAAACTTACTACGCAAAAAATGTAGAGCACATTAAAACACACAATTTATGTTATATACATTTTTTTCGTGGAGTTCATCGTTTTTGTGACATTCCTTATTTTTGGTTTCTGCTATGAAAAACGTATACTTTTCTCATACTGGAACTTGTCAACTCCTATCCATATAAACAAAGGAACTTCATTGACATAGCAACCAGCTCTTGACTACCACTTTAACCTAGGTTGTCCCTTACTTCGCTTCTACTTACAAGGCTGCGAGTAATAAGACTATTTCTGCTATTTTTTTCTGATTAGCATAAAGTAAATAGAAGTATAAGCTTTTTAAGAATTATTTGTTGCAGGGATATGGAGAAAGTCATGTGAATGGTACACATCAGATTTTTAGTATTAAAAACCAATTCAACTTTTGCCATCAAGTACCCAGAAACAAATCTGAATATGGGCCAAAACAATTTCAAGTTCTCAGTCCCATGCTTGTTAAGCACCATAATGTTTAATTTGCCATCTAGTTCCACATATAGCTATGTACCGTATAGTTGTAGAGGGCAATGCACTTGAAGCTCTGTCCAGGTTCTACAGAGGAAACCTGTGCTGATGGAGCTTGCAAGTCCTGTTGTTGATCTATTGCGCTCTCTTGTTCTACAACAGTGGTTCCTGTAGTGTTGTCTGTATCCTCTGGACCCCAATCCACTTGAGTAGGGTCATCCCATCCAGCAGTCAACTGTTCTATCCTCTGTCTCTCTTGTTCCACCATCGCTACATTAACACACAAGAAAAAGGATTGCTAAACAACATTAAGAAATTAAATGTGGCACCTATGAGTACAGCAAAAAATATATTGCCAAAAAATAATATACAACAGTTATAAAACCTCCCCAAAGGAATATAATTTCACAGAAATTCTGCAAAGACTGCTCTCTCTACTTCATGACTAATAAATAGCACATATTCACAAGAAATGGCTTCAGTTGTGTAATATAGTAATGCATCATGCCCGTAACCCAATTTTGTTTTTGTTTTTTGGGAGGCATTGTTTCCATAACTAGATCTAAACTTAACAGACCTAGTGTTATCTAAAAAACATTTTTTGGTCTGACGTAAATTCAAATAAATAAAACATGTCAGCGGTTTCAGGAGGGGGGTTGAACCATGAATTCCCTCCTCCTTAAATACAGCTCTATAATGTACCATTGTATATTAAAGAACTCTCAATGAAACAAAACATGATCTTTGTACATTTATAAATAATATGTTTAAAATATGCAAATATTAAAACAATCATTAGTAAATATTTTATGAATTGCTAATGGTACAAAACTTTCAATTTGTCAGAAACTAATAAGTGATAAAATTTATTTGGCAGTTACAAAGGCAAAATTTAAATTTTTTTTTCTTCTTCTTTTTGAACTTAACAACATTTAACTTGGTTGGCCATATTGGACAATGAATGAAATCAGTGAAATGATGCTCATATGATCTTGGGATCCATCCACCTTCTTAGGTTAAGAGAAAACCCCAAAGAGAACCTTATCTAGGTAAGTCTCCCTAAGTGAGATTCAAACTCCTGACGTAGAATTTAAATTGATAGTGTTAATGTTATAGAGCAAATCTCTGGCATAGCTAAGGACCTGCTAAAGAGGGAGCAAAATGGTAGTGGAGAGGAGAAGAGTCTAGCATGACTAAATAATCAGCACCTTTGGTAATCTGACATGAATTGTCTGTGCATTGAAGCAATGCCTCTCGTGGGCTGAACATGAAATAATATTCTGTAAATGGATACCTTTATGGATGTGACAATGATTATCAGGCCACTTTTTGTCCTGTAGGACTATTTCGTTCCTATATCTTTTTGTTTGTATAAGTAATTAATATATCAGCGAGCCTATAAACCCTTCTTATAAGGCATTGATGGGAAAACTGTTAAAATTAAGGTATAGGGCAAAGAAATGCATTTACACAGCAAATAGCATCATAATGAAGCATTCCTTGAATAATTCAAGACCCAGTTTTCAATCATGAAAATATAATGCTCGGTTGTGCACTTCATTCTACTCCAATCAAATTGACAGTTTGCAACCATGTAGTTCTGTCATATGTCAAATCTGCCAATTCTTTAATGCCCGCTCGGTAATCTTCACTAGATTAAGCTCTGGAAGGGCCAACTGCCTGGGACTTAGCACATTTGCTCTTTAACATCTGCTAGGTAATGCTCAGGTAGACATTTTTGTGTTGGCCATTAGTCAAATTCTAGAAGAGCTCACTGACTAGCACTTACGTGATTATTTGAAATTCTGTCACAGTAAAAACTGAATAAATTTGAGCACTCTGCATATATTTTAATATCTTCTTTTGCCATTGTAAGTTCTTATCTACCTTTTATGTTTTGTGAGTAGAAAATGGTTTATTATCAGTGATTACTAGAAGGATAAGTATTGGAAATATTTTTAACTTTTCAGGTGGATGATGACAGTTAAAATTTAAGCATGGTAAAAGTTTAAAATGTATTGTTGCGATAGTTTACATGTTTTCCCAGTGGATATAGCCTTAGCACTGAGCAACTAAACAGTCTGTTAGATGAAATGAATATCGTAATCTCATATTTATGCAATGAGCAATTCAAACTTTTAATTGTATTGCTAGTTGTATGACTTTATAAGTGAGCTATTTGATAAATGGAAAAATGGGCCATACTTTGTATACACACCAGAAGTGTATTTGAGTTGCCAGTCCTGTATGCCAATGTTTGCGATAATGTGTTAGAAAATGTGCACATTTTTCGGTAATTGTAAATTGGTATAGTTTGTTGACCACTTTTACTAACCAATAGCTCCATGGCACGACAGCTCACGGGGAACCTTGGCCTACCGCCCGGCCGCTGCGTCCCCCATCTCGGTCCACTACAGACGTCATGGATGTGGTGCAGTATTGGAGGGTGAGACGTGGTCAGCGCCTCGAGCCCCTCCCGGCCGGTTAATGCGGTCCTCACGACCTGGAGCTGCTACTTCTCCATCAAGCAGCTCCTCAATTGGCCCCCCAGGGATCTCACGAGGCTGAGTGCACCCCGGTCCAGGTCTCCCAGCGGGGGAAAAATCCCCACGCCGGTACTGGGGATCGAACCCAGGTCTCCCGCTTGGTAGGCAGCTGCGCTACCACCGCGCTAAGGAGACGACCTTACTAACCAATAAGATAAATAAATATACACAGCTTTCAGTAATAATTGTGAATGTTACTATATTTTCACATTTATTCATTAGTCCTCCCAATATATTTAAATTTGTTACTTTAGTCAATATTATGTTGCCTGTTCTTGAGGGAATCCCCAGCTCTCTCTCTCTCTCTCTCTCTCTCTCTCTCTCTCTCTCTCTCTTTCTCTCTCACACACATGCACACACACACACAACTGAATTTTCACTTCTATACCTTTTACAAGCACTACAGAAAATATTTCAGGTTGGATTTGTTTTACAGCTGGATATACGAGGGTGTTTTGATAAATCAGGTAAATTCCCATTAAAGAATGAAACATTTTTGTTGTGACTTCATGGTTGTAAGCTTGATTATTACAAGGATCACATAAACAATGTACATTGTACAGTTCATTGTTGATAGTCATCTAAATTGATCAATGTGTCAACTGCAACTGAAAATGGAGAAAACCGAGTTTCGTGCTGTTATTAAACATTTTTATTTAAAGGCTTGTACTGCCACACAATCTAAACAGAATTGGGGACGAAGTGTGTTCTGGCCATCCAATTTAGGTCACCACACAGTAAACCATTCACAAAATCCATGATATGATAATGCAAGACCTTGTGAGATTGCTGATACTGGAGGCATCCCAGCTGAGCGAGTACAGAATATCCTGCATGGAGAATTGGCTATGAAGAAGCTGTGTGAGAAGTGGATTGCTCATAGTCGACAAAAGCATATCAATGACTGGTAATGTTTAATTGCAATCCAAAAACTTTTTGCTTCAGTTTGTGACTGTTGATGAAATCTGAATCCATCATTACACACCAGAGTCAAAGGGGAAAGTGCACTGAAGAAAGCAAAGACCATATTGTCAGCTGGTAAGGTGATGGCCACTTTTTTTTTTTTTTTCCCAAGGAATAATCCTCATAGATTACTTGGAAAAAAAGCAGAACCATAACTGGGCCCTATTATGCTTCATTGATGGAGAGTTGTAGCTTGCGCTGGTTGAAAAAAGGTGTAGGTTGACACAAAAAGTGCTCTTTTACCAGGACAATGCACTGTCCCACATATCAACTGTAACAATGGCAAAAGCTTTGAATTGGTTCCTCATGCACCCTATTCACCCGACTTAACACCAGACTTTCCTAACTTGAAAGGGTGGGAAGGAATTTTCATCAACCGAGGAAGGGATAGTCACAGACAATGAGTATTTTCCAGATTTGACAGAACCTATTTTTCTGACGGGATGAAAAAGCTGGAGGATTGCTAGACCAAGTACACATCCCTCAAATGAGACTATTTTTATTTATTTATTCATCACATATGATTACAGTGTTGAGCAATGCTCATTAACAGGTGATGCATCAAACTAAAGTAAAAACTGAAATTAAATAATTAAATAAACTAAAATGACTTAAGTCAACATAAATTCACCTATTGTGTGGAACTGGTGAACCAAAAGGTATGACAATACTTTGATTTAAATGCTTTCAGTTTTGCCTGGTTTTTAATATTTTCTGGTAATTTATTGACAAATTTAACTGCCATGTTGTTAAAACTGTTCTGATATGTTTTTGTGTTTGTTCTTTGTACATGTATGTCTGTTTTTTTGTCTTGTTTTGTAATTATGTATATTATCGTTGGTGACAAGTTCATTTTTGCTGCTGCAGTTATTTTTAGATGCATTATGCGTTTATACATGTACATACATGGTAATGATAGGATATATAGTTTTTTGAAATATGGCTTGTAGGAGGCTCTTTGATTTGCTCCAACCATTACTCTTATTACTTTCTTACATTTCAAAGAATTTTGTTAAGTGAGTTGTTTATGACAACAGAATTTTTTCTTGCTTTTTTACGAGGTTTATCAAACCACCTTTGTATGAACAGTACACAGAGAAATACAATCAAAGTTTGGTTAACAAACTTCACAATTAATCATTGCACTCAAGATTCCTTTACTATAACAGCATCAAACTGACTTACCCCATTCTCCGTCTACCTCTTGACCTGCATGCTCTCCATCCTTCTCATCCTCTGCTGTAGTAACAGATGCTGCTTCACTGTCTTTTCTTTCTCTACCATGTTCTGCACCTTCTAGATCACTGTCATAGAATGAATCCGACGTTGGTGGTTCCTGTAATTCAATGAATTTTTTTTTGTCTTCAAACATGACACTTTGTAAGTTCCACTTCTTCCATTTTCAGTTAATAATTCTGAAAACTATTTATATTAACAGAATATTATTTTTTACCCAAAAATGATTTATTAAGTAGGCATGCCACTCAAAGTTTTCCATTTTATCAACAAAAATAAATTACTACCTATTTCACATCTTAAATCCTCAAGAGGACTTGGTTGCATTGAAAGCAACAAAAAAGAACCCAAAAATTAATAGCTAGTAAACTTTTATAATCATTTATAATTTAAGTGTGGGGATTTATTAAGAATTCTGTATATAGAAAAATAGGAAAAGAAAAAACTCTCACCGATTCAGTGGATAGCAAAAGTCTTTTTGGTCATAAAAATTCTTAGCATGGCTTCTTCAGAAGGGAAGTAAAGCCCATAGTCACATGTCATAAATTTATGGGATGTAAAAGTACATCAGACATAAAGAGGCCTATGAGCAAAAATTAAGCAGTCCTTCACAGCCAATTTATAATGCGACACTGAGAACCATGACAGTTAGAGAGCTCTTTTGCTGCTAATTGAATTTTGAAAATCTGGACTTGTTTCATTTTGTACCATTCAAAGAACCAAAAAATGTTTTGTAACAAATGTATATACAAATAATGCAAGAATCTGTTCTTTAAGTTTTAGTTTTAGCCAAATAATGACACAATGAAATCAGTAATTCAGAAAGATATGTATTGTAAACATACAACCAAAATCAGTCACTTCTTTTAACTGTTACATACCTAATGCTTCTTTAAGAAATATCCAAATATTATTTCAGCTATCAAAATTGCAATTAAAGTATTCATGTAATTTAATTATATGCCTTTTTCTTCAAATTTTCAAAAAGTTATTGATGAACGATTATTATTGTTTTTATTGTAACATTAAACAATAAAACTATAAAATGAAAAATATGAGCTGAAGCTTTCGTGATGGTGAGAGTTCTTTTAATTTTTTCAGGCTTCCAGGCAAGTGTTATAAATATAAAATCAAAAGTGTTTTCTTATTCAATTCATCCATATTACATCCTCTAAAAATCTTATTGTGTTTTAGTTTTGGATTCAAATGAACTTCAATGTTACTAATTTCTTATTGTTCATTTTATTGCAGTTTAGTCAGTAGTTCTTAGCAGTTACAAATTCTCTTTTGCAATGTTTATCATGTATTCTTACTACATACTTGTAGTAGTAGATACAAGAAACTCTATTCAGATGATAAACTTTCAGGTCCACTTTTTGACATCCAATACCTCTTTAAAGATGAAGCATTCCAAATCAAAAAAAAGTCATGTAAATTTAATAGCAATAAGTGGCACTATAAATACTACGGGGGCAAACAAAACTGCTCAGTTTGTTCTGGTGAGCCACATCATCTTACTTGAAAATAAATATTATGATGCACATCTCTGTAATGGGTTAAAGAATAAAGAAATACCATAATTTTTAAGCATAGCTTAAATGTTTAATGAATTTATCATTTAAAAATGTTGAGAAGAAAGGGAAGTCAGAGTTAAAATAAACAAATCAAATGTTATAATATTTAAAAGTAGAGCAACATTTTAAAAAAGAGAAAAAATATTCTTGGGTGGGCAATATGTAGGAGTAGTCAAACAATTTGATTATTTAGGATAAGATGAGTAATAATGGAGAATGGTGGTACTTAAAGGGAAGACAGCCATTACAGGAATAAGGTCATATAAATATAAGATGGAAATGACAACTAAATGGAAAGAATGTATGAGGTGCTGGTAGTGTCAAGAATGCTTTTATGCAGTGAAAATTTGTGGTGGAATGGAATTCGGAAGTAAGCAAAAAAATTAATCATATGTATAAAATATTTTGTAAAGAATTATAGGACTGCAAAGATCAGTAGCAGGGGAGGTAGCCTTAGTGACTTGGGAAGAACAAAAAGAGAGTTGAGAGGCTACAGAAAAGGAATATGTGAACTGTGAGGCAGAAGAGAAAGCACACTAACTATAAAATGCTCTCAGGAAAAGAAAAAAATAAATTTAGAACCATGGGAAATTTTTAATGCATTAGAAATGCAAAATGCTCAAGGAAGGAAGAACAACTAGGGGTAAGTGAAGAAGAATGACAACTGGGGACTATAGCAGGAAAAGGGCTTCTCAGCAAGCTACAAGACCAGGGAATCAAGCAAGCTGCATACCAAAAAAATAAGGTATAGACATCCAGAAAATTTGTACAGGAATCAAGTTTGTATAAAATATTGTAAATGTAAATGGCGTGTTATTTATGGATACTCTTTAACTACTGTGGTTCTCAGTGTCCCATTCTAAATTGGGCATGAAAGACCATTAATTTTACTCAGAGGCCTCTCTATCAGGCTTGAGGTTCTTTTATGTGTCGTAAATCTATGACACGGGACCATTGCTTTATTCCCTTCCAAAGGAAGCCATGCTAAGGATTTTTACACCCAAAAATATCCATCATCCTCTACTGGGTTTGAACCTGCGACCTTGAGTATATGGTAACCATTACACCATGTAGGGCGATAAAAATATTGTAAAATTTTGCATTAAGCTTGTAAAAAAGATATTAAATTAAATTCATAATTAATTTATCTTGAAAGACTAGCAATATTTGGATGTCATAAAGGGAATCATTATTTGAAGCTGTGTTCAGTTGTTATAGTATACTGCAGAACAGCTGGTATTTATTGTGCTAGCTTTCCCAATGAAGTCACAATACATCAATATTGTCACCCTAAATATATAAAGAGACTTTCTGGTATCACTATTTCTAACAAATTCACAATTTATAGGTTGTTAAAAAAAATTAAACATTTGTTGTTAGACAAAAATAAACATAGCCAAAAGTTCTAGAAAAACTAAACAAAATTAGGGGTGCTATTGAAAGAAGTCTTAAGAAAATTGCTGTCTTATTTTGCATTTTTGTCATGAAAAGATGATTAAGTAGCCTCCTTGTTCTCCAGATCTAAATCTGTGTGATTATTATCTGTGGGAAATGCTTAAAGATAAGGTTTATGCAACAAATCCTTGTATGCTTGATGAATTAGAGGAAAGCGTCCGGTATATGTTTTCTAATATTTTGGATGCAAAAATTTGTTGAATATTCAATATTATGCTCAATAGTTACCACAGATAAGTCTAATATAATCATTTTGTTTCACATTATTAACTTAATTTAGAGGAAAAACAGTGGGTTGGTTCATTACTACTGCATGAATGGATTTGCATAGTAGTTCTAGAGGAACGGGTGTCTGCTAGTGGTGTCATTGAAGAGAAATCCAATGCATGTTATAATAGTGGAAGAAGAATAAATGAAAGTAACATACTCCTGTGCCTGATGCATCGGTACGGACTGATAATGAGCTTGCAGACCGAGGAATATCTTGTACACTCAGGTTATCCACCTCTTGCATCCATTCATCCACATTCACTGTAAAGAAGAGAAAACTGTTGAAATAATACACATCAAGAAGCAATCATATTAACCAAAGTTTTACAGAAATGGAAAATTAATAAAGCAATTGATTTGAGTAAGAGTTTTCATACTTTAATTCCAAAGTTGTGAACAAAATGGTAAGAAATCTCAAACTTTGAACTTTTGGATGGGTGAAATAATTTACTTTCTTTTTGTACTTTGTGTCCCAACCATTCCATTTATAAGTATTAGTGTGCTAACATTCAACAAATTAGGAGAGTCCATATAACATCCAGAATGGGATTTCCTAAAACTTTATCTTTACGCTTTCAACAATTTTAGCCACATTAAATACTATCCAAATTATAACAAAACATGCCACACTTATCCTTAAGCCAATGGTGCACATTTAAGCATGTATATACTAGCACATACATTGGACATTCCACCTCGCCTGCAAGTGATTTCTGTACCCCTATGGTCCTACTACCTCCTATCTGCTATTCTATTTTTTCATAGTATGCTCAGACACTGTTCATGTCAAGTCAAGGTAGGTAGGCATAAATTAAATGTAAGTAAAAAGTCATACAATCAGTTCAAACACAAATGATAGTGTATGTTCATGAGCACAGAGATGATACTTTAAGCTAAAACCCAGAGGGAGAAGTTTTATATATATCAGTATATAAATGTAGAAACTTATAACAAAATACTTAAAGTAACAAATATGCGCCATGTTTGCAAGAGCTCAACTCTCACTGAAGCCTTCCGTTTCTCTGCTGGCAGACTAAGAGCCAAGAAACCTATATGCTCTATTCTTATCACCCGGTATTTATACCAAGTTCTGTTTAATGTTTCAAATTTCCAGTTCAGTAGCAAAATATTACAACATTATTGTTTTTAAGCTTCTGTTTAATTAAATGTTATTTTGGAGATATTAGTGTTTTTATTATTTGATAATGATTTTTTATAGGCTAGCACAAAATTGTCCTTACAATAAATTTTATTTTGAACTTAAAAAACCTGTTTAATAAAATTGTTAATTAGTGTACAAGAAAAACAATTTTTATTATTATTATGAGTTATGGAAAAACTATAACAAAAAATTAACTATTTAATATTTTAAATAATTACACAAGAATTTAAACTATTTCATATTCATAACTCCCAAAAATGCCAAAGTGTAAATTAAAATCAGTGATACACAGAACATTTTGAATAATGAAAAGTGCTGAAAAAATCCAATGTGGTACAACCACATGACTTTCTCTTCTTCTTTATAATTGATTTGTATATCCATTCTGTAAACTAATCCCATAACATCTTATTTTTCTATCTGTTTTATCGAGATAAACAATTGCAGATGTGATTTAGATATATGTTTTGTTGTAAGTACAAATTGTAAGTAGTAGTTACAAATTGTATCAATGTTTTCTCTGATGTAGCCCAAATCATGTAAACTGATCTATGGGTTGAATAAAGTAAAATGAGGTACAAAGGAGGCTGAAGCCATAGTCAAAGTTTTCAAAAATAGATTACTATATGCTGGCCTTTACATTAAATACTCTTCACAGAATAGACACTAGTACTTAGATATAGGTATATGAAAAAATTAAATCATTATTGTTTTTTACCAGATTGTGCCCATGTAAATTTCTTAATTTTTAAGGAATGTAATAACCCGAAAAGAAAGTTCAATTAAGTTCATATTTTATATATTGGCACTCACTAAGGTATAAGCGAAGATTTTAAAAGAATATGTCAATACATGTAGAAAATTCAAAACAGAATAACAATGTGCAAAATATGTGCCTCATAAATTTCTTAATACCATGGTAAAGCCTCACACATTGGCAGAGAACTTACCTCCACCTGCTCTTAGATATTCTATCCGAGATTCTGCTTTTAGTTTCGCTGTCTGAAACACAAGAATCTCAGATGAGTGTAATTTGCAAACATATGTTCTCATCGTATGAGATGAAACACATTTAATTTCCTTTGGCTGTGATGATTGTTCTATACATTTAATTTTACTTATTGCTATTTTCCAATTATATAATAATTAATCCAAGTTAAATACTGTAGTCATATATTTTAAATGTTAATAATAAATATCATTATTAGAATGCACGAACAATATTTAGCAAATACATACTTCCGATCTTCTTATTGCCGTTCTTAATTCTTCAATTTTGGTTTCCAGGTCTGGACCATTCTGATCATTAGGGTCAAACTGGAACAAAAATTATTAATTTTAGCTCATGCTTTAATTACAAACACTTTTCATTTCTCTTGTGGACTTCAGATATGATTTCCATGTCATTTAACTTTCAAAAGCATATCACTTGGATGGATGCATGAGTTAGTAAATATAGAACTCATTAGATACCATTTTCCTTGATCAGCTCAGGTACTGCAAGAGCAGTTTATTTTGCTGTTATATATTTTGTTATCGCTTATGAAATCAAACTGTGAAGCAACACCTCAAAAGTTAATTTTAATGAAGTATCTACGTGTTTATTCTATAAAAAACAGCTATTAGATGTATGATAAAGTTACTCAAAACAGATTATGCAGGGTAACCTACAAAACCCTTCTCTGCTCACCTTTCCTGCATCTTTATTTTAAAATCCATTTTTTCTATTAGTGATAAGAACTTCCTCAGAACATGTATAACATGTTATACATATGAAATAAATATCTTGCAAATCATGTGAATATCTTTAAGGAAACATCTGATTTGTTACACTGCATGACTTTCTCTACCTGCTATAATTTTCATATCTATTTTACAAATTACTCATACAAAGTGCTCGTTAATGCTGATACACATTTACCAAAACTGTTTCAATACATTTTGCAGCTACATAGAAGCATACAGTATGTAAGTACAACAGTCTAATGCTTAAAAAGACCATACAAAACATTTTAGAACTATGTAACTTGAAATAGGTAATGGAAATGACACCAAACAACTGGAAACATCTTGTCATTTCTTGCTACCAACACAGCAATTTAACTCAAATATAATATTTTAAAACCTTCTACATTTTTTCTGAGGTAAGTTTCTGTCTATCCTCCATGGTTTCATAATGTTATACGACATTCACTTGTAAGATTCACTCAGAATGAAGAGATTTGCCACTCACTGAAATTAAGGTTATTAATTTTATTCCACGTCAAAATTATTAAAAACAATTTTTGGTGGGGAAAAAAAAGAAAAAAGAAAATGATAATAAAACATCTTAAACATAAATGGGCAGTTTTCTAAAACTACTTTGTTGAGGTTTAATGTACCTAAAACATGTAGTTCTGCGAAATCTTGACGCCTATCAAATTTTTGGGTGGTGTTGAAAATATAAGTGGCTTGAACACATGTTATGGAACCTTTTGTTGTACTTTCTGTGAATTTTAGAGGTGGTACACCATTTTCAAGAATTAGACATGGGTGTTTGAGGTTGTTAATATGAGGGTTGTAATAAGTTTTCAGAATGAAACCCAAAATAACAATTGACCTGATTCAAACAATTTTTATTTTTATTGTAGTCTCCCTGTATTCTAATGCACTTGGTCCATTAATGTTCTGTACCTTTATTCCATCTTGAAAATGAGATTCCTCCAGGGCTGCCTCATCAACTTTGCCTGTCAGTTCATTTGAAAAGAATTGCCATCCACTGAGGAAACTTTTGAGCTTAGGGAAGAGATGGAAGTGACAGAGTTATATCAGGTGAATAAGGTGGGTGGTGCAACAAAGCCTTCCTCAGCTTGTGTATTTTTGCCATGGCGATGACACATGTGTGTTGACATGCATTGCCTTGGTGGAAGATGGCTTTCTTCCTTGCTAAACCTGGCCTTTTTTGGCATCTTTTTGTTGTAGTCAGTTCAAGAGGTTAGCACAGTATTCTCCAGTATTTGTTTGACCATTAGAAAGATAATCTATCAATAGAATCCCTTTCACATCCCAAAAAAATGATGCCATGACCTTTCTGTCCAAATGTATTGTCTTTGTTTTCTTTGAAGGTGGAGAATCAGCATCTTCCACTGTTTTGATTGTTTAGTTTCTGATGTATAGTAATGGACTCACACTTCATTTCTGGTCATGAACCAGCACAAAAAATCTCATGTGTTCCATTCACATGACTTTCTCTAGCTGTTACACAAACAACTTTCCTTACGAAAGTACTCTTTTATCTACAACATGCTAATCAAGGTAAACAGTCTTATTACTTGCTTCCTTAAAAGTAGAAGGGACATAAGGGAATAAACTGGGTTAAATCAATAGTCAAATATTTTAAAAGCTGGTCGTATGTGAAACAATTGAAGTTTGGTTCACTTTGGATGGTCTGCAGTAAAACAAGAGAGATGAAATGAAACATTCCGTTTGAGAAAAGTTTAAAATTAAAACCAATAACAAGGAATATCTCAGAAACAGTCAGCTTTACATAACAAACACACTTGACATAAATTATGTGTTTAACCAGATCTAGATTTTTTGTGGAATAAGTCTTTGTCTATCTCTTACAGTTACCAGTTATGCAAAATTCTGCAAAGTTCATCCAGAATAAGGAGAGGCTATTCCCAGAAAATTCAAAATATATATTTTATTTGTGATGTAAGTATCTTTAATGTACAGTATTTTATCAAAATCATTATAATCATTTTTGAGAAAAACAAAATTTTCAAAAATTTTTCCATGTAAAGAGTTGTTTGTGGTGAGAGAATTTTTTTGAAAATTTTTGTGCCACATTCTTGGAAGATACTTAAGATAAATACCAAGTTTGATATTTAAGAGACTTTTCATTTTTGAGCTATGCTGTCCACAGTCACACATACACACATGGACCTTTTTCTAAAAATGCTTTTTTCAGACTCAGGGGACCTCTAAACATATATTTCCGGTAAAATCTCAACATCAAATTTTTGGATGGAATACAATATCTACCAAGGATGCAACACAAGATTTTCAAGAAAATCCCCCACCCCAAACTGCCCTTTACATGGAAAAGTTTTCGATTTTTTTCTTCTCATAAATGACTAACGATTTTGATTAAAATATCACATATTAAAGATATTTCCATCACAATAAAATGTATATCTTGAATTTTCCGAGAATAGCTACAGAATACCTGTTTTTTCTGGATGAATTTTGCATGACTAATAAATCTTAAGAGATAGACAAAAACTTACTACACAAACAATGTAGATGTTAAAACACACAATTTATGTCATATATATATTTTTTTTTCTTGGAATTGATCATTTTCGAGATTTTCCTTGTTAATAGTTTCACTTTAAAGTTCTTAAACATTTCTCATGTGGGAACTTTTCAACTTCTGGCCATGCAAAGAAAAGGATTTCAATCCATAGCAACCACATTTTAAAAATGTTAGTTTAGCCTAGTGTATTACAAGGAACTAAGTAATACAACTGTTTCTGCTAATGTTTATCTCAATTAGTATGATGAGATAGAAGAATAAGCTTATTAACAATAATTTGTTACAAAAGTGTAGAGAAAGTCATGTGAATGGAACACATGACATTTTTCTGATTTGTAGATATGTATTCTGTGGTCTATATCATATTTAAGATTGTATTTACCCCTTAGACTGTGTTTTACATGGGGAGGCATGTTATAAAGAACAAAACAGAATTGAACTGAGAGATGTTAATTAGAACTTACCCTCTGTCCTGAGTCTCTAAGCTGCTGGAACGCTTGCAGTTTCCTTGTGTTCTCACGGATGTTATTAGTTTCACGGGCTATACGTGTGGCCCAGCGTTTTGCTTCTTTGCTGAGGCTGTGGACAGCTGATGCATGGTCTGCGGTGATCTTGTCTATTGTGTCATTCTCACAAGCTTCATAATCATATTGGATGTGTTGTTTCAGCACCGGGTAGAAAAGGTACAGACACTGTAGATTATACTCCCGTGTTAGCTGGAACACCACCACATTTCAAACTTATAAACTTGAAGCACGTCTGTTTCAGAAGGTTTTAAATGTCAAATAAATTACAAAAACATGTAAAATTTAAAGTGCTTATGATCTTAATAAAGCCAGACTAGCCCTACATACAGCTGGCATAACTAATCAGTCATTATGGAATGTGACAAATCAGAGGCCAAGGTTTTACCTCAGATTTAAGGCAAATACCTACTTAGTTCTTTTATGGGAATAGGGACAATAATTGCAGACATTTTTATGGATCATGAAAAATCAAACCTAGCCAGTGTTTAAAATGTCCTGAAGGGATGGATGTGGCACCTATTTTAATGTTTTTTGTTTCTCTAGAATTTCCTAAAAGAAGTATCTACCAAATTATACTGCTTAAAATGTCCTTAAAGGATGCTCCTCCCTCATAACTGCCAAAGTAAGCTCTTTCAGCACCTAAAATGATATAAAAAAAAAAGGGTGGATGAAGTCTATTTTAATGCCTTTTCATTTATAGAATCACCCAAAAAAGTAATCGTAGGTAGTTACACCCTAAAGAGTCCTAAAAGAGCGTTTGGGGCTAATTTAATGCTTCTTTTTATCCAAAAGAACTGAAAAATAGTCATAGTTTCTAAAATGTATTCTGAAAGGATAATTGTTTCCTATTTTAAAGTTTTTACCTAGAGCTGCCTGAAATAAGTAATGGTAGAGCCTAAAATGTTCTAAAAAGGTGGTTGATAATTATTTTAATGCCTTTTATTCATTAGAACTGTCCTAAGATAATCAATTATAGTGCTTAAAACAGTCATGCCACTATGTCATGCTCCATTTTATGACCACACAGTGCTAACAGAATAAACTTCCTTGGATGGTAGACAAATTGAAAAACAAAACAGGGATTGGGTTAAATCTTGTGTCATTCTTGTTTACCCACGTGTAAACTTTCTTAAAAGGGTGGCTAACATCTACTTTAATGCTTTCTTTCTTTTTTGCTTTAAACTGTCCTAAGAAATCATTTTCAACAATTTTATTTATTTTGAAATTTGCACAGAGGTGTAGAGGACTACAATAAGAATTTGAGTAATCAATAAAATATGAAGCATATTCCAATACTAAGGTCCATTTGGTCATAATAAAAACATCTCTCACGAGACACGGTTTTTATTGAGAGAAATATGTGACTACATATCTATTTCACTTTTCCATATGCTCGCCGGTCACATCTATGCACTTTCTGTAACGCTGCACCAGCTTCTTTAACCCCTCGGCATAGAAGTCTGCAGCCTGGGACCTGAACCAGTTGGTAGCGCTCGTTCTTGAGTACATCGTCGGTTTGAAATCGTTTTCCACCAAGCCACCGTTTCAAATGCAGGAGGAAATAGTCGCTTAGTGCAAGATCGGGACTGTACGGAGGGTGGTCAAGGAGTTCCCAACAAATCTCTTGAATCTTCTCTTTAGTTTGGGCAGCGGTATGCGGGCGTGGTTGTCGTGCAGGAGGATGATGCCAGACGACAATTTCCCGCAACGTCGATTCTGGATCTTACGCCTCAGTTTGGTGAGCATTGCATAGTACACGTCAGCTGTAATGGTTGTCCCATGGTCCGTGAAATTGATCAACAGGACGCCCTTTTCGTCCCAAAATACGGTAGCCATTATTTTGCGATTCGTGTCCGGCGATTGCTTACATTTTTTTGGTTTTGGTGAACCGGAATGGTACCACTGTATTGACTTGGTTTAATTCTGCGTTGGTGTACACTATCCACATCCCGTCTCCCGTGACAAACCATCTCCATCTTCACTATAGCGCTCCAAATACTGCCATGCAATCGATGCTGGCCGGTGAGCAGTTTTGGCACCTACCTCGCACAAAGTTTCCGATATCCAAGCTCTTCAGTGACAGTCCTGTAAAGTGTGGTTCGAGCAACATTTGGGAATTCCATAGACAGACCACTAATCGTCAAACGCCGATCAGTTCGAAGTTTTTTGGTTCACTTGATCAACGATGTCGTCGGCCTGAATACTGAGCTTGCAACTTCGCTGTTCATCGTGTACATTTGTGCCGCTATTTCGAAATTCTCGACACCAGTGTCGAACTTGTTTGTCAGTCATTAAGTCCGGTCCATACACTAGACATAACTCACGATGGATGTCCGCAGCTGACGATCCTTTAGCCAGCAAATCTAATCACACCGCGCACTTCACAATTGGCGGGAGCTACGATTGTCGCGGCCATTTCGATCTGCTCTCATCGATAGGCAAGCGCCTACTGCGCCACACCAACAAGCTGTATGTTCCCCAGGAGTTGGTAGCCAGCGCTGCAGGCGTGAAACATCATTCAAGCCTATCAACTGTGACATATTGTTCTATTAGTCTTTGCATCATATTATTTTTATAAAATTGCATAAATTGAATTTATTAACTTTTTTTTTGAAGTTAAATCCTTTAAAACCAAGCGAGCATTAAAACAATAAAAAAATAAAAGCCTGTGAGGGAATATTAGCAATTCTGTAAAATATTTTGTACCTAAGTAATAAATACTGAACAGAAAACTAAAAATGTAAGAATTTAAGGTATTTTACTCATAAACTCTGTGTTACAGAACCAATCCTGTGGTGTAGAACCATAAGTTGATATGTAAAAATATGACAGGTGTCACAAATCAACTTTTAGCTATTCCTATTCTGTCACAAATTAGATATCTCAGATATCAAGGCGTGTCCTTTCTACTTCTATTTCAAATCATACCCTTATCAATTTTTTTAAGTTCAAGTTTACCATTAAGATAACTTTTTATCAATGAAATGACAAAAATCTCAGAAATACGCTTATCAACTTATGGCTCCCCACTGCATAATTATTTAGTAACATGCAATGCTCTTTCGATCTGGGTGGTTTAGTTGCTGGCCCTCTGATCCCAAGGTCACAGGTTCAAACCTAGCCCAGACCACTGGGTTCAGTGTGCTTAAAAGCGGCAACTTATGCCAGTCAGTAGATTTACTGGCATGTAAAAGAACTGCTATGGGACGAAAATCTGGCACACCAGCGGTGCTGATATGATTGAAGGTGTTATCAACAATCTTAAATTGTCAATCAAAGGAAAGCTCTATTACAGCTATTCAGAAACTGCGTACCTGTTGGGCTTGGTCCCGGATGCGTGTGAAGGAGGTCTGTGTTGCTGAGCATGTGAGCAGCTCTGTTCGTCCTATCAGGGTCAAGTACTCTGCCACCTTATCGTATACATTGCTCTCCATTGACTAGAACCCAACAACAAAGTGTAATTATGCAACACAGTTTTGTACTATGGACATTGTCAACAATTAAAGTTTTGAAGCTTTCTCGGTGTTGATGGCTTCACGGAATAGCAACCGAGTTAGATTGGAATCAAAGACGAAGACCATAGAGTCAAGATGGTCGAAAGCTCGTCATTCTTTGATTCCATTCTAACTCGGTTGCTATCCGTGAAATCATCTGTAATTGTCAACCATGTTTAAACGTATAAAAAACAAAGAAAAAAAAAACCCTGAAATTCTCTATCCACTCTTCTATAAACTTTTCCTACTAAAGCTATCTTCTCTACTTCATATGAAGCTAAATAAACATTTGCAGAAACAATTCTACTACAATTTTGTTATTGTAGGCACAAGATGAATATAGGAGGCTGAAATAATATTTAAAAAGTGAGTCACTATGTGCACTATATTCCACATTTTGAAGAATCACGGGAACAAGAATAAATAGCAACTTAGCATATTTTTGACTCCAAATGTAAAAGTCTGTGCTAATCGCTTCCTCTAATGATGACTGATTAAGTGTTTACTTTCTGTACTGGGTATAGAATACAAGGAAATTATTGTATTCCACCCAAAATCGATGTCGATTTTTTTACCGTAAATGTATGTTTTGAATCAGAAAAAAAAACTTTTATAAAAAGCTTTGTGTGTACGAATATATAGTCTATGTGCATGTATGTGTGTGTGTGTGTGTGTGACGGTCGGTGAACAGCAATACTCAAAACCAAAAGTTGGTCAAACAATAAACTTTATATTTACGTTCTGCAACATTCAGAGATGCGACACGAAGATTATCAAGGAAATTCCCACAACCCCAGCTACTCTTTACATGCAGCATTTTTCAAAACATTTTATGTTCTCAAAAGTGACTAACAAATGTACCATATTGGAATAATTGTTTTTTCACACAAGCCGTGTGTAGGACGGAGTTGGATATGTAAGAGTCAGACTGAAAAATGCAATGCCATAGGCGGGATTTGAACCACGGATCTCCCTATCTCTAGCCGGATGCTCTGCCACTGAGCTACCATGACAACATACCGGCATAGCACGCATGATTCAATGCTGCCTATCCAAATTTACCATATGTTCATGACAAATGAAATCTATATGTTCACTTTTCTGGGAGTAGCCTCTAATGATATCTTTATTTGTGATGATCTTTGCATTACTGGTACACCATAAGAAGTAGACAAAACCTTACCGCAAAGAAAGAAAAAAAAAATATATCTCGCTAAAGGACACAGTTTATATCAAACACATTTTTTGTGGATTTAACTGCTTCCAAGATATTCCTGTTGGTTTAAATTTAAAAAAATAGGATATCGTCATTTTTTTACTCCTTGGCGCAAATAAAACCGAATTTTAAAGCCATGACTCAGCGACTAGCTGCTAAAATATTTAATTATCTTTTATTCCTTTGTTTCCCTTCAAGACCATTTGAGTTATTGTTTATCTCGATTAACAAGAAATAGACTGAAGGATAAGCTTTTGTAGGAATAGTTTGTTGAAGAATAGGTAGAGAAAGACATGTGCACGGAGCACATCATATATTCCTCTTATCCCCTGGTTTCGAATATGCTCACATTATGTTTTTCCCGCTATGTGTCTTAGACATCAGAATCTTAACACTTTGTAACTTTCCTTTAAAAGGGAGCTCAAACATGAAAGGCCTATTGCAGAAAGAGAAGGGCACGTTTCGATAAAGCGTTTGCAGCAGTACCTACCACCTATCAATTGGAAGGTAATTACTTCAGACCGCGAGGTGAAAAGATTGGAACGGCGGTACGTGAAAATCAATTTGTGAGCCGAAACGAGTAACTAATGCGATCAGAGGCGATGAAAGCTTTGTGCATGTTATTTGCAATGACTTCCATAACCGGTCCGGAACCTTTGAGTCAGTCAGTCCACTCTCCCTGCTTTGACCTCGCTACCGTGAAAACGACTAATGAGATGGTGTTTTCTTTCACGTCTCCATGGTAACCTAATTCCGCTTCAGCGAAAGAGTTGTGGGAAAAAAATCTATAAGCTCCTTTACTACTTTATAGTGTTTGTGATTCAAACGTGTTTAAAGTTGAATAGGTGTTCAATGACAGCCTGAGCTTGCTGTGGGCTTTCAAAAGACCTCCGTCACTCCAAATCCATCTAATGACTGGTGTTTTTATTAAATGTTGTTTTGAAATAAGGCTGTCTTACCCAGATTTATAAGCAAAGGATTGAAAATAATGGTAGAGCTAGTTTTGAAAGGTGGAGTGACCTATCACTGTCGTTTATTTTTATGCAGCTTCTACAAAGAATAGCAAGCCCGCCCGCCTGGGTAGTGTGGTGGTAGCGTGTCTGGTTCACATTCAACAGGTCGTGAGTTCGAATCTCGCTTAGGGTGATGTTACCCGGATAAAGTTTTTTCGGGGTATTCCCTTATCCTGAGAAGACGAATGTCGAGTAACTTTAAGCTCCATGGACCCCAAGAGCATTTGAGCATCATTTCACCAATTTCATCCATCGTCCGATATGACCGACCAGGTTAAAGGACGTTAAACTACAAAAAAAAAAAAAAAAAAAAAAAAAAAAAATTACCGAAATGGCTCAGACGGCTTCGTCTGTGGCCCGCATTCGGGAGGGCGCGGGTTCATTTCCCGTAGCGGGTCTACCTGACCCATATGGTTTTCGGGGATTCTCAGGCGAATGCTGGGTTAGTTTCTTTCATATTGGAATTTTCTGTTCCTCCAGTATTTCATTCATCCTTCATCGCGTTGGTTCTTTCATGTTTGGAAGTGTCGACGTAGTGTTCGGTGCGGCGTGGCAAGGGGGCAATGATGCTCAAAGTGACTATCTCCATCCCCAGACTGATTGCCGTGATAAGGACCTCTCCTGGCGGGGCGTTGCACCCTATGCGGGGTGGGGGCTCTGGTCTGCCTGTCCGATTCTCGGGGTGCTCCATTTTGGAAACTGAAGGGAACTGTCATTGCTGTGCCGTTGCTCCAGGTTCTGGCAGTCCGATGAATTCTCTCACCTCATCCCTCCCTCCCGTGGGCACCCCACGTGGGGCGTATGTATAACAACCTAAGTTCGGTACTGAGTCCTTTCCGTCCATATCCTATCCTCCTATCCTATCTACAAAGCGTTCTTGCAAAGACCTGTTTTTTTGTCTAATTCATGGCAATCGAGATAAACGTTTGCAGAGATAGTTTTATTATAAATTTTATTGTAGGGTTAGAGAAAACTGAACGATAGTCAGATGTTTAAAACATGGTCGCATATTCTTAAAAACGTTAAGTGAGAAAACATTACTTTTAATTATGAAGTATTTATACTTTTACTATTTTCATAGTTTCTTATAAACAGAACTCTATCAACTTGAAATATTCTTACCAGTGTATTTACCATATTAAGCTAACGTAAATTATGCGTAGCTAAAAAGGATATTAATTAATATTTAAATCTCAAATTAGGAAAATCGATTAACCCACATTTAAATTTCCTCTGTATGGTTTGTTATATGTTGCCATCAGTCTCAACTCAAAGTTGACATAAGTTGTGGGTTTTAGCGAGATCTACAGTTTTTGTGTACTAATTTTTTGTCTGTCTCTTACGGTTTACCAACAATTATTGGTAGTTGTGCAAAAACTATTCAAAAGAAGAGGACTTCAGGGGCTGTTCCCAAGAAATTCAGATATACATTTTATTTGCCATGTAAACATTTTTATTATAAATATCTAATCAAAACCGTTAGAGTCAGTTTTTATAAAATTGAAAATTTCGAAAAATGTTCAATGTAAAAGGCAGATTGAGGTGGGGGGAACATTTTCTCCAATTTCGACAAACATTGAAAACAAATTGCATTTAACGGCTGCATAGTGGGCACTATAATGCACGCTACCAACAACAAGCGACGATCAGTAGTCTCAGAATGAGGCAGGCTGCCTCGCAGGGAACTTGAGAATGCTTTAACATGGCTTCACAAGCCAAATTCATCTCTGCTACCGTTCCATTGCTTGGCTACCACAAAACAGTTGTTTCCTTAGATGTTCAGTACCTCGGCACTTCTTTTTCTTAAATGCTATCAACTTTCAGAACATATCTGCATTAACAGCGTTACATTTTATAAGATAATCAACTTACCAACATAGTTTGTTGCAGATCTACGACGAAGTACCGGGTTTGATGAGCGTTGGCGGCAGCCAAACTCAGAAGATAATCGTTTCGAGCCCCAGTGGATTTTTCTTCTAACGCGTCTCTCTTCGATGATACCTGAAAATAAATAAACATAGAAAATTCAGTTACAAATTTTATAAGCATTGTTTCACAGTATTTTGCTGTGGTACATGCATGCCTATCTCTAAACAACTTCAGTGATAGTGGTACTAGTAGATTTAAAAAACAAACTTGGGTGTGGTAGATAGTATTGGTGCTTTAGGTATAACATATAATAATTTAAATTTTTGTAAAGGGTGTTAAAACGGCTAAAACGTAACTAGATTCATTTTGAATTGGTGTGACAGAATAAATCGAAGGAGACATCAAAATCTATGTGCTGTGTTACATTCACATGGCTATCTGTTCTGCAAACTAATTATTCTTACAAAATATTGTTCTTCTATCTACGTCATGCTAATAGAGATACATAATAGCAGAAATTGTCTTATTACTTAGTTTCTTATACGTAGAAAGGCAATAAGGGGGGATACGAAGGGTAAAGCGATAGTGGATCTTTTAAATAGGTCGCTGTATGAGGGCTTTGAAATCCGGTTTTAGAAAAAATATAAGCATTTTAAGTATTTTAGAATTGAAATCAATACTAAGGAATATCTCGGAAATCGTTAATTCTGAGAAAAAAATATAGCATGTATTTTTATGCAAAAGTCATTCCGATTAAAGAGGATTTCAGAGGCTATTTACATAAAATTCAACATATACTTTTCATTTTTCATGTAAATATTTTAATGTACGGCATATTAATTTAAAATCATTAGAGTCATGTTATAGAAAATAACATTTCTGAAAAAATGTTCCATGTAAAGGTAGCTTGGTGTGCGAGGTTATTCTTGAAAACTTTCGTATCGCATCCTTGGAACATGCTGTGCTTAAATATCAAGTTTGGTATTTAAGCTAGTTTTCGTTTTGAGTTATCCTGTTTACAGACACACAGTAACGGCCTTTTTCTAAAAGGCCTTTTTTTTTTAATTCAGCAACCCCCAAAACGTGTATTTGTAATGAAATCTCGGTATCGAATTTTTAGGTGAAATGCTGTGCATTTTCTTCGTATGAAGTAGAAAAAGTAAAATATCCCGTTTTCAGGGTCGTGTGGTAAGCGTACCACTTTCGCATCATTCCAGAGGTCCTGGCTTTAATTCACGGGAAGAGAAACTTTTCAGTGATGCTTCTTTATCATTTCCTGCTCTCCGCAGAGTATGAAAGATGTGAATATGTTTCAAGGCGAAGAGATGATTAAAGGCAATTTTGGGGGGGGGGGAGTTTAGATTTTATCTTATTTTTATTAGTTTTTACTCGAAACACGCTGAAAATCATTTTCACTTTGAAACTTCCAGACTCTCTGGATTATAGACAATGTTTCTGATTAAAGAAAAATTCCCGCTCAGCTAGGAATCAAACTCAAATCTGGTTTGAGAAGCTAGATCGCTTATTGCTCGAGCGTTAAAACCAGGGAGCTACCATTACTTCGTTATTTCTAAGTGAAAACCTCCGACATTATCATAGAGGTTAAAGGAAACAAAAATGAAACAATAAAGAAGATGATTATACAAACGGGACGAGGTTTGCCCGTTAGGCTACAAATGCGATACTCCTTAGCGCGACAGATCTCACGCCCACTAGTGCGTGGTCAACATCACGCTTCCCAGCTGGCAGAGGCGTACGCTGCAACCAAACTCAGGGCTAGCTCATTTTTTCTTTCTTTCTTTTCTTTTTATTTTTCGTTTTTTAGCTTTCAATTGATAAATGATGTATGCATTTTGTTCAGGATTTAATGAAAGTTATCTTTAACAATGTAAATAATTCCAATGAAATTTAATACATACAGCTAATAATAATAACAATAATAGGACGAAGAAGAATACAACAATTGTAATTAACCACTAGACTTTTGAATTAAAAAAAATAAAAAATATTACCTCCATTTATTACTTTCTCTATAGGCACTATGTACATAGTGGATAGAGAATGTATTGCACTCCACCAAAAAATTCGATACCAAGATTTCACCGGAAATGTATGTTTTAGGGTCCCCTTTAGCTAAAAAAATCATTTTCGGAAAAAGGTCCGCGTGTGTGTGTGTCCGTGTGTCCGTGAACACGATAACTCAAAAACGAAAAGTAGGTAAAATACCAAACTTGGTATTTAAGTGCGAAGATTTTGAGAAAAATCCCCCCACCCCCAACTACCCTTTACATGGAACTTTTTTCGAAAATTTTGATTTTCTCAAAAATGGCTCTAACGATTTTGATTAAAATTTCGTATATTAAAGATATTTACCTGGCAAATAAAATGTATATCTTGAATTTTCTGGGAATAGCCTCTGAAGAGTAGTTTATTCTGGATGAATTTTACTAAATTTTGAATAACTGCTAAACCGTAAGAGATGGACAAAAACTTACTACATAAAAATGTAGAGCACGTTAAAACACACAATTTATGTTATATACATTTTTTTCGTGGAGTTCGTCGTTTTTGAGACATACCTTATTTTTGGTTTCTGCTATGAAAAACTTATACATTTTTCATACAGGAATTTGTCAACTACTGTCCATACAAACAAAGGAACTTCAGTGACATAGCAACCAGCTTTTGATTATCATTTTAACCTATGGTACTCCCTTGTTGCACCTCTACTTACAAGGAAGCAAGTAACATGGCTATTTCTGCTAATGTTTTACTGATTAGCATGAAGTAATAGAAGTAAAAGCTCTTTAAGAATAATTTGTTGCAGGGATATAGAGAAAGTCATGTGAATGGCACACATCAGATTTTTTTTGAACTGTATAACTTCTGATTTTGTGTCCATTAGGCAAATTAAGAATCCCTATCTTCAGTAATAAAAATCACTAAGCCGTTTCAACACCTATAGGTTACTTCGGATCTCCTCGAGACTCGTCGGCTAAGCTTTGTGTTTCAAGAGAGATGATCTTAAAGCAGTCACTAGCACTAACTTGCCCTGTGACGTAATCACGCAGAGCAGGTTTGCCCGGAAACAAGGCCAACATGTAAGGCGGGCAAGATATGTTTATTCAGCACGACTGTTGATGGGGCAGCAGACTGTACAGTGGCGGAACCCATCTGTCTAAGCAACATTCTCTATTACAGACCGTTGTTATGAATCTTAAACTATTGGTGATAGCTACAGGATATAAAGACAAAGGAGGATATTCAATATTTGATAAATAGACATGTACTTTATTGCTCAAGAAACAAAATACTACTACTTATCGTAAGACGAAATTACACATTAAGAGCATTAAACCTGTTTAAAGAATAACATTCTTTATTATATTTTAGAAATAATGATTAAATCCTGATGACATTTTAAACAAATCATTCCTTTGTTCTTGCTTTTACAACACATATACTGTTGATGTAATCAGAGCATAAATTTAATGTGAATCTGTAGTATTTCGTCGAGATAGTTTAATTTTTTTGTCCTTCAATGGTTTTTCAACATTGGGCATTATGCTCTGACTCGCACACAAACCAAGAATACATTTCAAGTTATGCTTTGATAGCTGGTTTCTGTGACATTGAACAAATAACAACTGCACCTGCGTTATCGCCGCTGCAGTACAGCTACTGATAGATACTGGCTTCCTCTCTGCCCTGCCCATGTTGCCCGCACAGTCAATGCCTGCCCTTTGTGGCGCAGGGGATCGTGGGTTCGAGTCCCGCCTTATGCATGGGTGTTTATATATTTGTAAAATGTGTGTATAGTAGCAGAAAAAAGCAAATAAGTAATCAAACAGAAAACAAAGTAAAAGTTAGGAAAGTTAGTAAAAAAGAGGAAAAACGGAATACAGCGTCGGGGTCCGGAAATATATTAAAAAAGAGAAGAAAAAATCATTCCCATTGCAAACAGAATCGAATTTTATCTCAGAAACCCATTTTATCTGTAAAATTAGATTGAGTGCAAACAGCCAACAGTTTAGAAACAAATTCATTGTTATTTATAAATGTACCTAATAGAAATTCTTTCTTCACAAATTTACCGACCTTCGCAGCTAGCCTAACTAGTCCACAGAATACGCCCATGCCATATAGAATGTTAGTTTACCAGAGATCGATAGTTATCGAAGGTACTCACATTCCTCATGATACTGAATGAATACCGGTTTTGTATGAAATCCGCGGGTTTGAACTCAGGCATATTCCGTAACAGAGAAGCGGAGCACGCGACCCAACTCACTAAGTCTCTCGCATTCGAGTCTCTCATAATCAGATTTGATCTTTATAAATTATTTGTAGGGACGGCATGGTCTCTTTAAAGTAAGTTAGTATGAACTTATTCTAATTGTATATCAGAAAAGACAAATATAAATCACAGGTCACTTAAGGGGAAGTGGGAGGGGGGAGAGAAAAACTCCGCTGAAGCATTACTATCTGAAATCTGTTTTCTTTCCAAGATAATTAGGAAAGGAAACGTTTGCCCCCAACTGTCAACTTGCGGAAATGTCAAAATACGTCTTCCGCACCGATAGCTAGATATTGGTTGGAAGAAAAATTGAGATTCTTGGTCAGAAGTCATTTTGTAGAGGAGAAAACCTTCTTTGACACATTTGAATTGATGTGTGCAAAATTAAGCAACCAGGAATACAGGAGTAGGTTGCCCCATTTGGAAGGGATATCACAGTACGGTTCTGAAATAATACCTTCATTTTTACTTTCTGTAGCCTTGTATGTACAATTTACGTAGGGATAGAGAAGGTATTGTATTCCACCCAAAATTCGATGTCGAGATTTCACCAGAAATATATGTTTTTGGGTCCTCTTGAGTCCGAAAAAACATTTTTAGAAAAAGATCGTGAGTGTGTGTCTGTGGACAGCATAGCTCAAAAACGAAAAGACTGTTAAACAACAAACTTGGTATTTAGATTTGGTACCTTTCAAGGATGCGACACGAAGATTTTCAAGAAAATCCTCCCAGCGGAAACTATCCTTTATATGGAAAAATTTTCGAAAATTTTGATTTTCTAAAACATGGCTCCTACGATTTTGATTAAAATTCCGTATATTAAAGATACATTTACATCCCAAATAAAATGTATACATTGAATTTTCTAGGAATAGCCTCTGAAGACCTCTTTATTCTGGATGAATTTTACGAATTTTGCTTAACTGCTAAACCGTAAGAGATAGAAAAAAACTTACTCTAAAAATGTAGATCTCGTCAAAACACACAATTTATGTCTCCTTTATGTTTTTGTTGTGGAGGTAACCGTTTCCGAGATATTCCTTGTTATTGGTTTCAATTGTAAAGTATCTACTTATACTTTACTCAGACAGGAAGTGTCCGTTCTTCTTTTGCTCCTGGCCAAGCAAAGAAGTAATTTGCAATGACAATTGCATAACGACAGCGTTTAAAACATTTAACTATCACTTAAGCATAGCGCATTCCCTTATTCCCTTCTACTTATAAGGAACTAAGTAATAAGAACATTCTGCTAATGTTTATCTCGATTAGCATTGCGTAGAAAGAAGAAGAAGAATTTGTAATAAGGTTAGAGCAGCTAACTGTTTATCTATAGAGCAGCTACTTTATTACCTGTAATGAAGTAACATTAACATTATCAAAGAGTGAAGTTAAACATGAAACATCTATGCCCATTTATATAAGGCAGGTTCCATACTTTCAGGAGCGTTTCCAATTTTGGCTAGGAAGCGGGGTCAAGGTTATCTGAAGCAATTTTCCGAATTTTCTAAAAGAGAATCCTCTTTTATTGTTATATTTGTGTTAAAAGAAAACTATGAATGGAACATAACAGACATTTTAAAGTTAATATTGCTCAACAGCTCCTTGGTAATGCTACTCTCCGCCCATATTTTGGGATGACGTCATTTACTAATTAAGCAACTATATACGTATTATGCAGAAGGGAAGGTAGAGGGTTGAATTTGAAAGACTGTGGATCAGAGCAGTTTATTACCAGCCTGTCATCTCATTCCAACATGGGCCTCTTATCCATGCCAATGTATGGGAACGCATGGTAAATTCTTAGAAATTGATAATGTTTAAAATACTATAGCTCAAAGTAATGGAGCTCTATTTTAATGTAATTTTTAAGCATATTAATATTATAAGTATAAATTATGTTCTACAATATTTTAATATACGAGAAACACCTTTCTCGCATAAGGAATTTGGTATATTCGTTGTCCTTTTTCAAGACAAAAATATCTCCAAAATGTAATATTTTAGCCCAAGTTTATATAGGTAGTCTTAATGTAAAAGTCGGGGCAGGCAGGCAGGCAGGCAGGCAGGTATGTATGCATGCCTGCATGTTCCTTATAGGCCACATCACGTTACACCAATTTCGACCAAACTTGACACAGATAACCTTTGACACATGGCGAAAATTGCTATCAAGCTTATATTCTTTGGTTGAATTAATAATACTAAACATATATTTAGAAAATAAATATAAAAAAATCTGATGTGTTCCATTCACGTGACTTTCTCTACGTCTCTGTAACAAATTATTGTTAAAAAGCTTATGCTTCTATTTACTTCATGCTAATCCAGAACAAATTAGCAGAAATAGTCTTATTACTTGCTTCCTTGTAAGTAGAAGCGAAATAAGGGAGTACCATAGGTAAAATGATAGTCAAAAGCTGGTTGCTATGTGACTAAAGTTCCTTTGTTTGTACGGAAAAGAGTTGACAAATTCCTGTAAGAAAGGTATAAGTTTTTCAAAGCTGAAACCAAAAACAAGGAATATCTAAAAAACGACCTACTCCACGAAAAAATGTATACTACATAAATTGTGTGTTTTAACGTGCTCTACATTTTTTGTGTGGTAAGTGTTTGTCCATCTCTTACGGTTTAGCGGCTACTCAATATTTCGTAAAATTGATCAAGAACAAAGTAGTCTTCAGAAGCTATTCCCAGAAAATTCAAGATATACAATTTATTTGTCAGGTATGTATCTTTAATATACGATATTTCAATAAAAATCGTTAGAGCCATTTTTAAGAAATTCAAAATTTTCGAAAAAAGTTCCACATAAAGGGTAGTTGGGAGTGGGGGGATTTTCTTGCAAATCTTCGTGTCACATCCTTGGAAGATACCAAACTTAAATACCAAGTTTAGTATTTAACGGTGTTTTCGTTTTTGAGCTATGCTGTCCACAGACACAGACACACACACACGCACACACAGGGACCTTTTTCTGAAAATGCTTTTTTTGAATTAAGGGGGACCCAAAACATGTATTTCCGGTGAAATCTCGGTATCGAATTTTTGGGTGACTTACAATACCTTCTCTATACACTATGTACATAGTACGTGTAGAGAAAGTAATATAAAATATATTTAAATTTCTTAAAGAAACTCCCTCTAAAATTATTGAAATTAAGAAGCAAATTAATTATAATCAAAGTCAACCATAATTTACATTTCGACAAATGCATTCAACAGAATTAAACTGTAATCTTAAAATAATCTTTAAAAATAAAATAAATAACTTATAACAGCCTTTTCTTAATCGTCTGTTTAGCTCATGCTAAGAATTGCATGCCTATATTATATTTTTAGTTATATGCATTTTACTTTACATATGCAAATATTAAAAGTACTTTTACTCTTTAGCAAGAGCACCAGGCTCATTTCAGAATAGGCATTTTAGGAGTGTCCCTTCTCAAATAATTGTGTAGATTATAAAAAGGTATAGATATATTGTATAAATCCAGTTACCTTTTGTAAATAAGGAAAGTATTGATTTCACGCGAAAATTGATATTGAAATTCCATCGGAAATACATGCTTTGGATTCCTGAATCTCCGAAACAAAAGCATTTATATAAATACCTGTCTCTCTACATCACTAGTGGGGAAAAAAGAAAACAGACTAATTGAAAAACCAGGTCGATTATTCTTTGCGAGATAAATACCACTGCTATTAATTAAAGTTCAGCATTTGTTTTCAAAGAAATCCTCTCAAAGCAAACTGTCTTCTACGTGAAAAATGCCTCGACATTCTTTTTATTTGCACAAAATTACTCTAGCAATTTTTATTAAAATGCCATATGTTCCATATATTTGCATATGCTGAATTTTCAATGCACAACCTCTGAAGTTCTTTTAATTGTGATCAAATTATTTGCAATTTTCTATAACTGGTAAAGCTCATTGAAATATATAATGTATGTGGAATTGAAATATTCGTTGTTACACGTTGCAAGTTTTACAAACTTGAACGGTATACAGCATCTACATGCGTTTTAAAAGTTTCGTTTCGTTTCGTAATCGGCTTACCTCCCTGTATTAGTAGGACTAACACACCCCTAGGACATACAAGCCAATGCCTAGGGGTCAGAAGCCTGTTGGGGAGCCTACGGCACGAAACCACAGAATGGAGAACCTGTTACGGGGTGTTGGCCCAGGCATGAACATGAAGTGAACGATATGAAATATAAGCGAAATTGATGATTGGAAAGGTAATAATGGAGTAATTGGTGCAATGAGTGGCGGGGGGCTTCATCCACCACGGATCCCATATGCGGGCGCTTGGGATTGAACCCGGGCCGCTTAGATGGGAGGCGAGCGGTGTAACCCTCGCCCACAGCGCCGCCGTTTTAAAAGCGATGGTTCAAAATATAGAGATGAGAAGCACACAAAGGAATAGTAAACCTGGATCCAGAAATTAATTGGTTACGAGATGATGCCATTTCGTTTTTGGTTGGAAGCTCTGAATACTAAGTAATAATTTCAGAAAAATAAATGGGCCCCATCTCTGATGTGTAAGGTCTGCTTCATATTCAAGAGGACCCATGTTCAAATCTCGCTTAGAGTGAGTTAAATGGATAAGAGGTTTTCTAGGGGTTTCCCTTATCGTGAGAAGACAAATGCCCGGTATACTGGACTACAAGGAAATTGAAGGGCTGCCATCTGGCCAAACAGTCGCAAGCTGCAGAATTACCAATAACTACAACAAAGTGCAATTGAGTAGGGGAACACAGTTACTTAAGAATCACATACAACAATCTAGAATTCAACATATAGGTGTTGACTTCGAAGAAGCAGCCCACATACGTAAACCTGTTCATATCCATTACTTTTTACACTCTCCCTACAGCCCTGGTCAAACTGCCTCAATGCTTATATAGTTCTTAAGTTGATGTATCTGTGAAATTAGCCCAAAAGTTGTGGAAAATTGAAAAATTATTTTGTTTGATGATAAAATTGTATGAATTCTAAACTTTAAGAAAATATATCATTTTTCCCACTTGGCACACTCTAACTTCAAATTAACTGAAGCTATAGATGGGCAGACGCAATGGGCACCCCAAACTTCAAACCTTATTTTCTCATAAACTTTTTTCAATACTTTTCCATATGTGCCATGCAATGCGATTTTTCTCTATTATGTTTAAAACTTTTTATACTGTCTCTTAAGAGCACATTAAAGAAAACAGTCATATTCCTTTTTCGAAATAATGTTCCAATTTTTATAAATAAACTATTACATTTTGAGTAAATTTTAGTTTTGGAAAGTACAAAAGTTAATAATTTTTCTATACTAGTTAGGGTTAATGTTAAAAAATATAATATAAAAGATCTATTTTTCTGGATGTTTGTATGTCAATACTTTTAAAAATCCGATGTGTTCCATTCACAAGACTTTCTCTACATCTCTGCTAGGAATTATTATTAAAAAAACTTAGGCTTTTATTTATTCCCTGCTAATTGAGAAAACATTAGCAGAAATAGTCTTATTACTTGCTTCCTTGTAAGTAGAAGCGAAATAAGGGAGTACAGTAGGTTAAAATCATAGTCAAAAGCTAGTTGCTACGTGACTGAAGTTCCTTTGTTTGTATGGATAGATTGCGTGTTTTAATGTCCTCTATATTTTCTGTGTGGTAAGTTTTGGTCCATCTCTTACGGTTTAGCAGTTATGCAAAAATCCGTAAAATTCATCCAAAATATAGTAGTCTTCAGAGGCTATTCCCAGAAAATTCAAGATATACATTTTATTTGTCAAGTAAATATTTTAAATATACGAGATTTTAATCAAAATCGTTAGAGAAATTTTTAAGAAAATGAAAATGTTCGAAAAAAGTTCCATGTAAAGGGTAGTTGGGGTTGGGGGGATTTTCTTGAAAATCTTCGTGTCGCATCCTTGGAAGATACCAAACCTTAATACCAAGTTTGGTTTTTAACGGACTTTTCGTTTTTGAGCTATGCTGCCCTAAAACAGACACATACACATAGACAGACAGACAGACACACACAAACCGGCATTGTCCTAAAATGTTTTTTTTTTTATTCAGGGGGTCTCAAAACATATATTTCCGGTGAAATCTCGGTATCGAATTTTTGGGTGCAATACAATACCTTCTGTATACACTATGTACATAGTACGTATAGAGAAAGTAAAAATGCATCACGTGGCTCATTTTAATTAGAACAATGAATTTAGCCAGTAAAAACTATTATTTAAATAACCATGTGAGCTATAATTTTGATACATGGTTAAAATATCACCGTTACTGTGTGTAATAACTGGTATAAATTTCAACAAGATATCTTGGATACTGTGGATTTTCCAAATTTCACCTTAATGAATCATGAAAGTTTCCGATTCTACCCCCAGAGTTAACAAGACTCCCTCATCACTTTGTCCTGAAAAATCGGTACAAACGGCACATCATCTTATGGTGGAATGTACATTGTTTTCAGAGAAAGGTCTGCAAAATTTAAGTATCCCTCTACTATATCAAGTGTACTACACATATACAAGAGTATTGTATTTCTCGTAATATACCTTTAGGTAAAACACAGGTTGTAATTATTTGTAAATAAATACTAAAAATCACTAAGTTCTACCTATTTGAGCATCATTTCAACAATTTCGCTCACTCGTTAGGTCCGAGGGACCCTGGTGGCCGTTTCTACCAATCTTCATTATTGCAGCAACGCGTCATTAATTACTTTCTCTAGCAGGTATGTATGTACATAGTAGGTAGAGAAGGTATTGCACTCCATTAAAACACTCAATGCACAGATTTCACCAGAAATACACGTTCTAGTGCCCCCTGTATACATAAATAGAAAAAGGTTCGTGTGTGTGAGTGTGGAGTGTGTGTCCGTGTATCTGAGTGTGTGTGTGTGTGTGTGTGTGTGTGCGCGCGCGTCTATGAACATGATAACTCAAAAACAAAATTCGGTAAAATTTTTTATATTTAAGTTAAGTATATTTCAAGGATGTGACAGGAAAATTTTGAGGAAATTCCCCTATCCCAAACTACCTTTTACAGTTAAATAATTTCGAAAATTTTGATTCCCTCGAAAATGGCTCTAACGAGTTTGAATAAAATACCGCATATTCAACATGTTTACATGATAAACAAAATATGTATCTTGAACTTTCTGGGAATAGCCTCTGAAGAGCCTTTCATTCTGGATGACTTTTACCGTAACAGACAAAAATCTACTACTGATGTCTTCACTTCACATGACTGTCAAAGTCTAAACAGTATAGTTTATGATGATGTACTTCAAAGTACAACAATCTGATGTGTTGTATCCGCATGACTTTCTCTACCCTCTATCGTTTATTAGAGGGTATACAGACTATTCTTGTAAAAGTTTATAATTCTATCTACTTCACTCGTAACAACATTGCCGATAGGGAAATGCCGCCGTTATGACCATGCAGTTAAAGTCGAGGTATAAATGGAACCATAAAAAACCGACACATTAAAAACGGATATCTCGGAAATAGCTTACAAAAAAAAATTGTAAGTTTTAAAAAGACTACATTTTTTGTAGTACGTTTTTGCCTATGGATTAACATTTGCCAATTATTCAAGATTATACAAAATTCCTTTCGAATGAAGTGTACTTCACAAACTTTTCCTAAAAGATTCAAGATATGCATTTTAAGATGAATGTAAATGGTGAGTAGTCTGTAAAATATGGTATTTTAATGAAAATCGTGTCATTTCTGAAAATGGAAAATTGTGAACAATTTTACACGTAAAGGTTAATTGGTGGAGATTTTGTTAAAAATCTTTGTGTCGCATGCTTGAAAGACACTGAACTTAAATACCAAATTTGATTTTTGAATTATGCTGTTCACACACACACTTTTCTTGGATTCAGGGAATTTCAAAACTGTAGTTCCGATGAAATTTCGGTATAGAATTTTTGGATGGAATAAAATACTTCCCCTACTTAATATACATAGTAGAGGAAGTCGATATGCAAACTGCTGTTTTGTTTTCCATATTTTACATGCAATAAAATCCATTATATTTAAGTTAATATCTTAAGCTGAAAGTATATCGTGATTAACATAATTTAACTGTTTACATGGACACCATACTTACGGATGATTCAAAATACTTTTACAATGCTTGGGGATGGATTACTTACATCGAAACAAGAAAATAGATTCATATAAAGGATGGATTAAAACCCTCCAATTTATTAATGAAAGTGTATGATAATCTTTGTGGGTCCAACCCAACAAATTCATTTATTTATGCACTAATTCAAAGAAAGGCTTTCACCCATTTTACAGTGCGGAGTTGTCTGTTTTCATGGTTGTTTGTTTACATATGTATGCTATTTGTCAGTTGTATATTACATTCTTCCAGCACACTTTACAGGTGCTGTCTACATTCAGAACATTGTCACAGACTTACTCGATCATGTGCCCCAGCAAATAAGAAGAATCAAATGATTTATGCATGATGAGGCTCTAGCATATTTTAGTCTCATTGCTTGAGATGCTGTGACTGGTATCTACCAAGACAGATGGATAGGTAGATGAGGGCCGGTCCCATGAACCGCACGATCCGCCGACCTAAATCCATTGATTTTTTATCTTTGGGGATATAGGGTTTGTGTAGCAAACATCCCAGATGAAGAAAATCTTAATCTATGTGTCATAAGCCTGCGAAACCCTTCGACACCGACAGGGAGTATTTGACACTCCACGCTTCGACGAGTGCATGTGTGTCTAAAGGCGGGAATTTCGAATATTTGCTATGAGTAGTGTTTGTGTTGAACACCTCATAACAAACTGACGTCAATAATAATATAATATGTCACTTAAAATGTTTTGTTTAATACAATTTTGAACTTCTATAAAATCGAAAACAAGGCTTTTGGGACCTCTATTTATATGTTTATTATTTCTTGTTTCGATATAAGAAACTAGTCCCCAATGTTTATAAAAGTATTTTTGAATCACGCTGTATCTGTCAGGGATTACGTGAAGAAATGGGATAAGAACATCGTAGGAGTGTAACACATCAGATTTTTATTTCCTCTCCATGTACATAGTAGGTAGAGAAGATATTGTATTCACCTAAAGTTCGATACTAGGGTATCACATAAATACATGTTTTGAGATCCCCGAATAAAATAATTTTTAGAAAAAGGTTTGTGCGTATGTTTGTGTGTGCGTGTGCTTATGTGTGTGGGTGAATGAGTGAACAGCATAGCTGAAAAACGAAAGTTCGCCTAAATACCTAAACTTAATACTTAAGTTAAGCATCTTCAAATGGTTGTGACGAAAATTTTAACGAAAATCACCTCCACCCTAAACTATATATATATATATATTTTTTTTTTTGAAACCTTAGCTTTCTCAAAAATGACTAAGGATTTAAATTTTAATGCAGTATGTTTAAAATATTCTGATTACTAATAAAACGCATATCTTGAACTTTCTGGGAATAGTCTGAAGTCCTCTTCATTCTGGATCACTTTTATATAACTAGTAAATTTTCGAGATGATCCTGTAAATTGTCGAATACTTCAACTTTCTCAAACAGAAAGTCCTTATTCGTATTTATTTTCTTTTACTCCCGGTCATACTAGGGTAATCAACTTTTAAAGATTTGACTATTGCTTTAGCCTAGTATTTCCATTTCTCTTCTGCGTATAAGGAACTAAATAATATCATTTCTGCTACCTTTTCTGATTAGCTGAAGTAGAGAGAAGAATAAGTCTTTATAAGAATTGTAGAACAGACAGAGAACACGTTAGATTTTTTAACTGATTTTGAAATCGAGTCCTTGCACATTGTGTTGGTATTTGGAATTTGGTAGAACTGTATACTTTACAATAAAATCTTATACAATTGGATATAAAGTTGTAACTCTCAGCTGATGGTTGCAATGTTTTTGAAATGGGGTTTCATTCAAAGTATCTAAGTATATATAAATGGGTAAGATACGAACCTAAAGTTCAACTTCATGTATGAGATAATACACTTTGTAAAATAGTTTATCAATTTATCTTAATTCTTGAAGTTAAAACGTAAAAATGATTGCTGAACTGAAGTTAGAATGAACCCAAGAGAGGCTGCTCGCTTTGGGCTTACATTCTGCTCCCCCATCTGAGATCGAAAGAGACAGCACTCAGTCAGTCAATACCCAACACATCTTCACAAAAGCCCCAGGCTGTCTACGTTCCGTGACGTCATCCCGTAACTTGCTCTTCCTGCAAGTTGGGAACAATTTGCCGTCAATATGTCCCAGAGAGCATGAGCCAACTTGCCTCTTCTGACCCAGACAACAGTTCGCAATCAAAATTCCAAAATGCTACGTATAACGCTGAAAGCTCACGGATGTTTATGCATTTATAACAGTCAAAACGGACAGACAAAAATGACAATAAAGGTGTAAAAAAGGCACGGTAAACTTAAAAAAAGAATCCGATGTGTTCCAATAATACGACTTTCTCTACCTGTTTCTCCAACAAATTACTCTTACCAAAGTTTGTTCTTCTATTTACTTCATGCTAATCGAGATAAACGTCAATATAGTGTTATTACTTATTTCCTTGTATCTACAAGGGAAATACGGGAATATACTAGGCCAAAGCGTTTGTCAAACCTTTTAAGACCTGGCTACTATTTCAAATTCGGTTCTCTTTAAATGGAAGGAAAAAAAAATAAAGTAAGAAAGATAAGAAAGAAAGGGAGAGATATAAGAACGAAAGAAAAAAAAAGGGGGAAAAAAAAGAAAGGCCCGCCTCTGTAGTGGGGAAAGTGTGTCTGCCTGACGTTTAAGAGTTCCGAGTTCGAATCTCAAATAGGGTGTGTTACTCGGATAAGGTTCCCCCCCCCCTGAATTTTTCCTTATCCCGAGAAGACAAATCTCGAGTAACGTTTAGCCATTGCCCTCCGTGGTGTAATGGTTACCATGCTAACTCGCGGGTTCACACCCGACTGAGGACGATGGATTTTTTCGGGCGTAAAAATCCTTAGCATGGCTTCCTTCGGAAGGGAAGTAAAGCTGTGGGTCCCGTGTCGTAATGCACGTAAAAGAACCTCAAGCCTGATAGAGAGGCCTCTGAGCAAAACTAAGCGGACTTTCACGCCCAGTAGAGAATGGAACGCTGAGAACCACAGCAGTTAAAGAGCATCCATAAATGACACGCCATTTCATTTAACGTTTAGCCCCATGGACCCCCGAGCTGATTGAGCATCATTTCACCGATTTCATTCATCATCTGATATGGCCTACCAAGTTAAATATAGTTGAGGCTATAAAAACAAAGAAAATCTAAATATTAGATAATTTAAAACAATAACGAGGAATATCTCCGAAATTTTAGAACTTGGCATAAAGTGTGCTTAATATCAATTGTATACATCGACGAGATCTACAGTTTTTGTGCAGTAAGTTTTGTCTATCTCTTAGGATTTACCAGTTATTTAAAAGTTTTCCAAAATGAAGAGTACTTCAGAGGCTATAACCAGAAAATTCAAGCTGTACTGCTTTATTTGTTATGAGAATATCTTAAACATGTAGTATTTTAATGAAAACATTGGAATCATTTTTTTAAACAAATTAACAATTTTCATGTGACGAATATTTTGCAGTATTGTGATGTTGTTGGAAATCTTGGTTTTGCATGCTTGGAAGATGCTGTATTTAAATATCAAGTTTCGTATTTAGTGTGCTTTTCGTTCTGAGTTACATTTTTTCACGGACATACACGCGCGTGGACCTTTTATGCTTTTTTTAAATTCAGAGAACCTCAACACATATTTCCGGTGAAATCTCGACATCGAATTTTTGGATGGAATGCAATACTTTCCCTACTTACCATGCGTAGTGAAGGAAGTAAAATGCCATAATAATGATTATTTAATAACCAATATTTGTTTTTAAAGTTATACAAATTCTAAATATTACCACAAGTATTACGTTAGGCTCTACCGACACCAAGTAATAAAAACTGTGACTGCTAAAGGAGACAACGGACGTTATTTTTCTTGTCATCGCTCTTTGAGGCGAGATCAGTCTTGTGCTTAGTTGTTAATAATATTGTTTCATGATATTTTTCGTGATATTTCCATGACGAATAAAATATATATCTTGAAAATTCAGGGAATAAGTCCTGAAGCCCTCTTTATTCTGAATGAATTTTACGTAACTGGTAAACCCACGAGATAAACAAATGTAAATCTGGCTAAAATAAACAATTTGTATCATATACCGTTTTCTTGTAGATCTAAAAATTTTCCTAGATATTCCCTGTTATTGATTTTAATTTTAAATTTTTATCAAACGGGAAGTCCTCATACCATCTCACATCTCTTTTGTTTTACTTCTGGCTATGGAAGGAGACAATCGCATAGCGGCAGCTTTAGCCAAGCGAATGTCCATATTTCCCTTCTGCTTATAAGAAAACAAGTTACGATCATTTCTGGTAATGTTTATCTCGAGCATCATCATGTCCGTAAAATAACAACCTTTCGTAGCAATTGCTTGTTTGCAGAACAGGTAGAGAAAGCCATATGAATGAAGTACATAAATTTGTTTTTTGAGTTTATCGTTTCCGAATTATTCTTTGTTACTGGTTTACATTTTAAAACACTTAAACTTTTCTAAAACGGAAGTTTAGCAGTCCTTTTTCTTTTATTTTATCCCTACCCTTGCAAAGAGAACCGAGTTTCAATGTCATAGCGACAGTTTTTAAAGGAGTTTACTATCGCCTTAGCCTAATAAGGGACTAACTAATAAGCCTGCTTTTGCTAATGCTTATCTCGATTACCATGAAGTAGAAGAATAATGCTTTAAGAATAATTTATTTGGAGAACAGCTGGAGAAAGTCGTGTAAGCAGCTGGTGAGCCAACATAGCTAGTAAACATAACAAGATGGCAACAACTATTAGAGAATCAAAAAACGTCATTTTGGACGAAATTACGAGAAGAAGAAATCATAACTTGAAATGTTATTAGAACATTTTATTAAAAATAATTTTAATTGTTATATTTGCAGGTGATTAAGCAATTATAGCCAAGTGTAAGTAAGGATAACTTAGGAAAACAATATAGGAATTGAATAAAAAAAAATATGACTTGGAGTTGTACGGCGTACATGATTTAAAATGTACATTCTGTAAAGAAAGTACCGGGAATTGATCATTTAAAAATCCTGTTTAAAAGGGGATTCGAAATTATTGCTGTCGCTAAGTTGGTACAGCTCTCCTCTATACCCAAGCGGAGTTTGATCGTCATTTGTCATCTAGTTTGTTTACAGTAAGGCATTTTGTTAGTTCATCTCAAAGGTGATTTGCGGTTTTACGATGGATACAAATATTGAACAAAGAATCTGCCTCAAATTTTGCATTGCAAATGTTATTTCGTGTGTCGAATCGCTGAAAATGTTACAGAGGGCTTACGGTGAATCGACTTTATCAAAAACACGTGCATATGAGTGGTACAGTGCATTCAAAGTTGGCCGAGATGTGGTGGAAGATTTGCCTCGCTCCGGTCGGCCATCAACGGTTTCAACTGAACTGAACATCGCTAAAGTTAAGAAAACGATGTCTGAAAATCGACATTTAGGTCTGAGAGAGATTAGCGCTGAACTTTGTGTGTCTCACGAATCGATTCGTACAATTTTAAACGATTGTTTTGGCATGACACGCGTTGCAGCTCGGTTAGTTCCGAAATACTTGAATTTTCTACAAAAACTCAATCGCGTAAGGATTACTGAAGACATGCTGAACGAGCCACATTCATGAAACGCATTATAAGTGGTGATGAGACATGGGTTTACGAGTTTGACACTCAAACTAGTCAACAAGCTTCCGAATGGTGCCTTCCAACTGAACCGAAACCTAAAAGGGCACGTCAAACTCGGTCAAAACTGAAGGTCACGTTGACAGTTCTTTTGTTCGATTATAGCGGTGTCGTGCACTCAGAGTTCTTGCCAGAAGGTCAGATGGTATATAAAGACTATTATCTGAGCGTTATGCGGCGTTTGAGAGAACAAATACGTCGAAAAAGGCCAGATTTGTGGAACGACATCTCATGGATTCTGCACCACGATAACGCACCAGTTCACAATGCTATTATTGTGAACGAATTTCTGGCCAAAAACTCAACAAATTTCATCGAACAGCCACCGTATTCACCTGATCTGGCTCCTACTGATTTCTTTCTCTTTCCAAAACTCAAATTACCACTTTGAGGCACCCGTTTTCAGTCGATAGAAGTCTTAACGGTAAATTCGCGGCAATAATTGACATCGATTCCTAAAAGTGCCTGCAAAAAATGTTTTGATGATTGGATTATTCGTTGGCATAAATGTATAATTTCAGAAGGAGCTTACTTTGAAGGCGATAAATTAAATAAGATGAATAATTCATTTTTTGTGTTTTATTGGCTAATTTCCGGAGCTTTCTTGACACAATAGGATATAAAAGTATTGTTAATGAATTTAAGTACTAATTTTTTACTAAATATAAATTTATATCAAGAACAAATTTGGAAACATTAGCAAAGCAATAGGTATATTACTAATGCTTCATTCATTAGATAGGTTTTGATGTATACGCTTTTATGCACACTATTGGCTCTTCAGTATTTCAAACAATTCTTCCTGTAATAAGAGAGATAGGGAGGGAGAGAGATGTGGTTCTAGGTGCGCGCCTAGCCGCTCTAGCGTATGTTGGGGCTGGACCACACTGGACTTGGGCTAATTAGAAATCTCAAGTTCCACTTCTGAACTGAAGTAATTACAATGATTGCCACCACTACTGTAACTACGCATACACTTACTTATTCATCAGTTGCACAAAGGAACCAGGAGATCGTTATTGCAGGTCACAATAGCATTCCCATTTAAGTCTATGTTCATGGCAACTAACATACCTTCTGTTTCAGAATTTCCAATAACTGTGTGTGCTGATGCTTTCGGCTTCCTATACTGTTTCTTTTTTGTGTTTTGGTTTCTTTTTCATTTAATTCTGACAAATCGCCTTATCACCTCAGCCCCACACTAGCTATGAATCTATTTTCCGCCTCATATTAGTGTGATGTCAAAAGCCTGGCACTCAAATATTTATTATGAATACATATCAGTTTCAGGCTCAGAAGCAGAGGAAGTCTAACATTAAGTGGTGTGCTAGAATCAGGTAAGACTTGCATTTCCTGAGAAACCACTGCATACCCTCGATTATACTTTCTAACAAACAAATTACAGTTAAATACCCTCAGATTGCGACCAACAGCTTTAATCTTGATCTATGACTCATTTTGACCTAACACAAGACAGTCACACTTTCACAAGTTTATTCAGTCATTACCAAAAGAGCCCTAGAAACTGGTCTGAATATTATGGTGGACTACCTTTTTCTGTAATTACAAACTTTAGGACCGCAATGAATGCTCCTGATTTCACTGATATTCGAGTTTTCGCCTACAGCTTTGTGTTAACTAAGGGATCTCGAACTCCTGTCAATTTTCAACATTATTACAACGATGTAAACTGATTGATACAAGTACGGGCCAACTGACACGCTCATTTTCATTTTTTGCAAACAAGCTCACAAATGAATATAAATTAGCAGATCCTGAACAACCCATTGTCACTTTAATACCATTTTGGAAGATTTCCCCTCACTCGCTCTCATGCATAACTACTGTTCCAGCCACCTTACCAATTCAAGTAAACGATATCCAGGTACATCCTTATAAAGTGAACTAAGGACTACCCCTCTAAGGACTTTCCAACTAATTAGCAATACAATACTTGTCACTTTATGACGCTATTACTGTACATTGGACTGAAGTAGCCGCTCCGGAGGAAATTCTACCACTCCGCATTATGCACCCTACTTCCTCCTCCAATAGTGGTCCAGGCCTCTCACCAGATTCAAGACTTTACCAAGGTCACTCTGAACGGTTATCCAATTTACAGGACGAATCACCTGAAGGTGATAATGCTAATCAGCGCTAAAGTAACACCTAAAAGAACCTAATCATCAGCAGCGGCAAAATCCCTAAATGAATTATTGGCACCAGTTCAAAGCGAAATACAAGGAAATTCGGTTACTACCTTTCAGTTTAAATGATTACCAGTTTTTATGAACATTCATTAGGGTACTTCAGTGTTCGCATATTTAGCTACTTATTACACCATATATTATAATTATTATGCTTAACATATCGTAAATGATATCCTGTGTTGTTAAATATCAATCCAGAATAAATATCATCACACAAATTTAAAATAAATTAATGGCGGTTACTGTTCTACCAGGGCACACCTTTAACCAGAGCCTTCTCAGATGTCTTAAGGATATACCTCCTTGCAATGAATTCTTGTGCTGTAAGATGGAACTATCAGATCACCACCAAAGTATTTCTTTGGAAGGAATCTACTAATTCATTTTTAACCTGGACGAAGTGAAGAATATTAGAAAGTTACATAGAGCTGTTGAGTTAAGCTAATGTTGAATAAATCAGTGAATTGTGCACAGAACTGAGATGGTTTGAAACTTCTGATATGGCTGAGTACAGAAGAGATCTGCCTTTTCTTTAAGTGTTGGGAGTAACAATGATTTCCAACTTTTAGCTGAGGTATTTGTATTTAAGCATCCGTATAGCCTTCGCCCATAAGACTTCGTCTTCAGAATATAGAGTTTTCATTTCTACTTCTAGCGAGTCAAAGTATATGTTCTTTAATGCTCGTCTCAGTTTTCTTGATATATTATTGGCAGTGTTTTGTAAACGGGATACCTAGTTCTTTTCCATAATCTTCTACATTCATTTTAGCTTGATACAGATTTTCAATATATAGACTGCAATGGAACGGTTCTACTTCATGTCCTTTGTTGTTGCTATTGTACGAGTTTCTTTTGCAATTTTGAACCTTCCCATGGACGGACATCCTTGTAGGCAGTATGCTCTCCTTTACAGTTAACACACCAGGAAGTGTATTAGTTGATCTCTTGCACTCTGAAGTGGCATTTAATATAGCGAGCTCTTTTATAGTACGACGTAAAGCTTAATTCTTGACAGTGGTAACACTGAGTAACATGGCGTCACACCTTAATGAAACATTCATCTATACTTTCACCAAAATCGATGAAAGTATGCGCGCTAGCGGCGTTCTGTTTCAAGCGTCAACATTGTCAAATAAGAGTTCCACAACGATTGGATCTTAAAGTCTCTCTTATTAGGAGCCACCAATGATGCGTCCTCCGTGGTCTAAGGGTAACATACCAGCCTCGGGTTCCCAAGGTCGCGGGTTCAAACCCGGCAGAGAGTAATGCATTTTTTCGGGCGTCAAAATCCTTAACATGGCTTCCTTCGGAAGGGGGACAAAGCCGTTGGTCTCATGTCATAGATTTACGGCATGAAAAAGGAGCCTCAAGTGTGATAAAGAGGCCTCTGAGCAAAATTTAAGTGGTTTTTCCAATATAGAATGGGACGCTGAACCGCAACAGTTAAAGAACATCCATGAATAAAATTAAGTTTATTTAATTTATCAATGATGAAAAATAATGAATTAATTATTTAATCTATTTTTTTCCAATTTACAATATTCTCACACAAACATTTCTTAAGGTTGGAAAAACTGCATTAATTCACATGTTTGACGGAAACAAAGGTGAGAACTTGTTGCTAAAACGCTGTCTGAAAGAAGTTTTGCTTTTGCAGAACCGCACACATTCAATAGTCGGTGAAACCTCCGGGCAAACAGAACGTAAAACAAAGGGAATATTTCCCTTTTGTGAAAAAACCTCATCAAGTTGCAAGAGGTAATAAACATTCCGTGCTCTCTTCGTATCTAATACAACAGCCGGTGGCGAAGGTCTGATTTCCTGGGCTCATGCCAATTCAAGAGTGGAATATGTTATGCTGACTAGTTCATCCATCTGAAACGTCTTCCATGTTATTACTTTCTCTACTGCTAGACAGAGAAAATATATTCCAGACATTTCGATATCGAAATTTCACCGGTAGTGCATGTTTTTGGTTCCATGAACACAAAAAGAACAAAAGATCCGCACGCGAGAATTTGTTTGAAGGATATAACTAAAATATATATGTGTATTAACATTCACTTTAACCATTCGCCAAAAACTATCCTTAAAAAGGACATTCTTCTTCTACTTCGCGTTAATCGAGATAACATTCTAGGAGTGCTTTAGGGGAACACAGTTTAAGCGATAATAAAATCCTTTAAGAGCTGCTCCCTGCATGATGTCTTTGAAATTCCGTTCTGTTTGCTTACTAAGGAAAAAGATAAATCTGATCTGCATTCAGTAACTTTACCTACAGATCTATCGCTTATTAGTGCGTATAAAATTATTCTACTTCACTTTAATTTAAATAATCTTTTCAGAAATAGCTATAGTATTAATTTCGTTACAGATAAGATACATATATTTACATTTTTTGTGTATTACCTTTTCGTCTTTCCTTAATGTATACCAGTTATAAAAGATTATACAAAGTTGCTTCCAAATGAAGAGGACTTCATAGACTATTCCAAATGTTGAAAAATGTCCATGTATGTTTGGGTGGGGATTTTGTGAAAATCATAGAGTTGCATCTTTAAAAGATATTGAACTTAGTACCAATTTAGTACTTAACCGAAATTCCGTTTTTGAGTTATGACGTTCACAGGCACACACACGCACGCACGCACACAAAGCCTTTTTATAAAATGCTAGTGCTTTTTATTTATTCAAGAAATCTCATAATGGCATCTAAGAATTTCTGGGATACAATATTCTCCTAAGTTTACGAAATAGAGAAAGTAAAAACGAATAATATCGCATTTGAAAAAAGAATAATAACTGTATATAAAAACAACAAAAAAGAAAAGAAAAGAAAAACAATATCTTGGAAAATATATTTATAAATATGTATCATAATGAGCTCATATCTTTTATTAAATAAGATGTTGCCTATCTATTACGTTTACTAATTAAGAAAAGTCATCCGGAAGGACGAAAATTTCAGAGGCTCCCAGAAAATACTAATACATTTAGTTTATCATAATATGGTAATTTAATCAAAATCATTAGAGCATTTTTTGAGGATATCAAACTTTTGAAAAATGTTTGATGTAAATGGATTTTCATTTTTTGAGTTTGCCTGTTCACACTCACAGACACACACATAATACAGGCACACACACAGGCACACACATACACACAGGCATACTCAGACCTTTTTCTAAAATTCTATATCTGAATTTAGGAGGTCTCTAATAAGAGGGATGATCAGAAACTTAAGTTACAAGACCCATATTCAAGGTACTTCGCTTTTTTACAGTGCAATTAGTAGTGCGTGGTAGTTCTAATATAAACGGTTGGCAAATGTGCAGAGCTTCAGCAAACTGCCACCTACAGCGCTACTGCAAAGTAAACACAAAAGGTGACTGGTTTGAGAAATTGGTCTCGCGAAGAAATCCGCTCAGTTATTTGATTTCTGTAAACGGATATAACCGCGACTACATTCACCGACTATGGAGAGACTGCAATGTCTGGCCACATGTCGCAGAATTGTATCGAAAGTTTGCGGCCCGTAGAGAAAACATCCCGGCGAAGATCGCAGGCCGACCCAGCACGTTATCCACAGATTTGAATACAGTTTACGTGGAGGAGATGATTTAGCACAACAGGAGGATAACGCTACGACATATGGCGGTAGAAATGGAAATGTCTTTTGGAAGCAATCATCACGTTGTCACGATATTCTGCACTACAGGAAAGCTTGTTCCCAATGGGTTTCACGAAATCTGTCCAACCAAGGAGAAGCGCATGGGGGCAAGCCTGCATCATTTGCAACGGTTCTCCATAGAAGGGAACCGTTTTCTTCACTGCATTGTCACGAGCGACTAAATATGGATGCACCACCATATTCCCAGCAGTAAGCGGTCGTCAATAGAGTGGAAACACCTCTCTTCTCAAAAGACAAAAGAAATTTAAGGTGGCGCCATCTGCAGTAAGGTGATGACCACAGTGTCTTGGAACAGCGCGGGAGTTTTTGCCCGTTGACCGATACTGTGAGACATGCCACGATTGCGCCAAATAATCAGGAAGAAACGACCAGGACTCCTTACTGAAGGTGTCAACTTCCTTCACGACAACGCGCAACCTCATATAGCTCAGAAGATCACGATGTTGAAGCAGTTTCGTAAGGATATCATAGACCACCCTTTCTAATGCCCGGATCTCGCTTCAAACAACCTTAACCTTTTCCTCCCTTGAAGGAAAACCTATGAGGCCGAAGATTCGCTTCTGATGAGGAGGTGCAACACTTCACGACAACGTGCCTAAACACGCAAGAACGAGATTTTTAAACTCATCCCACGAAGCGACAGGTGCCTCAACCGATATAGAGTCTACGTGGAAAAATAATCTAATGTATGTACTATTAGATGGCTGTACGAAATAAAATATACATACTGGTTTCACTATGGATTTGTAACCTTAGTTTTTGATCATCCCTTGTATATATGAAAGATAGTTCCTTATGTTTTGTTTTTTCAAGTATATCTGTAGTTTTTATTAAATTTTCATGATTAATATATTAACATTAGAAATAAAGTAGTATATATATACTTACTTTTGTGCAATTTTGTGCTTCTCCTAAGTTATTCATTTCCTTTGAATGTCTATAATATCCTTTATTATAGTAAGCAAACACTTACCACAGGAAAAATGCGGAACTCATTAAAATTCAACAAATTGTGCAAAATACTCTCTTTTAGTCAACTTAACTTATTTTCAAAATATTCCATGTTACAAGTTGAGGCATTTCCTTATTGTCACCTGACAGACATACTTCCCTCTTTATTTATTTAAATCACTAAGGATAATATATAAAACCAACTTACTCAGTTGAAATCATTCTATATAAAAACATATCTTGAGTAACGTAACGAAATCTGCCTGTTCTATAAACAAGCTATTCTAACAAAAGATTACTCTTATGTACGACATGCTAATCGTGATATATATTGGCAGACATTATAATAACTCCATGGCACGACAGCTCACGGAGAGCCTTGGCCTACCGCCCTGCCGCTGCGTCCCCCATCTCGGTCCACTACAGACGTCATGGATGGGGTGCAGTATTGGAGGGTGAGACGTGGTCAGCGCCTCGAGCCACTCCCGGCCGGTTAATGCGGTCCTCACGACCTGGAGCCGCTACTTCTCCATCAAGTAGCTCCTCAATTGGCCCCCCAGGGACCTCACGAGGCTGAGTGCACCCCGGTCCAGGTCTCCCAACGGGGGAAAAATCCACACGCCGGTACTGGGGATCGAACCCAGGTCTCCCGCTTGGTAGGCAGCTGCGCTACCACCGCGCTAAGGAGACGACCATTGGCAGACATTATCTTATTACTTAGTTCCTTATAAGTAGGAGGGAAATAAGGGAATACGGTTGCGGATGAATAGTGGCTTGCACACTGTAGAGCAAGCATGTCCAAAGATAACACCTGCGAAGTACTGACCGACCCCAGTCAAGATGCGGAAATGTTGGTGAGTCAAGCGTACTGTCCTGGATAAGTTCAGTACTCAGTAGCGAATGTGCTTTTTTTACACAAAAATAAATAGAATGTCAGCTTCGAAACGCGGGAAGTGTCATTTTCAGAGGCTCTATACTAGCTACAAATGGAAATAGTTGCTCTACAAAATTGTACGAACATAAAATGTTCGAAAAAAGAAGTTGGAGTTATTTAGATCATTACCTAAGGAATTATTTTCCAAATTGCGATTATTTGCAAACCATTTAATGACAACGTTTGGGTTTCCATATGTTTGCGAGCAAAGCATCTCTAGAATAAATTATATTAAAAACCAGCATAGCAGTAGACTATACGAAGATGATTTGATTCAACTGTTAAGGCTCTGTAAATCATCATTAGCCGAGATATTGACGGACTTATCGCCGACAAAAAAAAAAAACAATCAAAAAAACAACAACAGATGCAGATGAGGAAAGATGAGGAAAGACTTGTGTTTACAAACATTTCATTATATGCAGATGAGGAAAGACTTGTGTTTACAAACATTTCATTACGTCGCATAGGAGCACACCCTAATGCTTCACACGGAGTGGAATGAGTTAGTGAGGCTTCCCCACTACTCCTCTAATTTGGACATACCTATTGTAGAGGCTAATTTATGGCGTCGTCTGTACCGCTCCAGCCGGACCCGTTTTCGGGTTAGTGCCTCTCCCATCGGAGATCCCCGGGGATTGGGGCTAGTGGGTGGTCCGGGCGGCGTCAGAGACGTTCAATTGGTACCGTTAGGAACAGTGTCCATGCTTTCAACCGTCGTCTTCCGGATCTGGTCGCCCTTCAGACCCCTCATCCCTTCCTCCCTGGAGTGGCGTAAGTCACAAAGGGCTCAAGCGCCTACGTGCGCCTCTACCGTAGTGACTGAGGACCCTGGCCGTGACTAATTTTAATCCTAAAGGTTATTAGCTACAGTTGGTTTCTTTTATGCACAAACGGTTACATCAGGGAATAAATGCAGCCTATTCCATATAGCATATAATGGACAAAATAGAGATGGTTTGTGGTCAGTATACCGCTTAGGTTTCCGACACCAGAGGTACTACTATATGGAGTAACTGTTTGTCTAAAAGAACATCACGAGGCTGAGTGCACCCTGTACAGAGTTTTCAACATCTTATCCACGGGTATAGGACCGAGTGTCCTGGCACCACAAGCATACATTACCGCAGTGCTAAAGGTGCGTTTCAACTGGTGACACATGAAGCTTTTGTTTGGAACACGTTCCTTAGATTTGTTTGATTCTGGAGTACATACTTGGCTGGAATCCTATATACACTATATAGTACGTGTTCCTTATACATGTATGATATACTAGTGTGAACAGTTTGCAACTTTTTCCGACTCGTTTAAAAGAAGTTTCTTGGACCATTCGAGTTCAGTTGCAGCGGACATCAATGATGAACTGTGTATTTACACTCAACTTACTACTTGAAAAACAGAAGAAAAAAATCATTAGTGGTGGGCATGCAATTTTTATTGAAATGTTTTTTGCATGGAGCACACACTCCAATTTTGAAATAATGCATACTAGAAGATCGGCAGGGATTTAGGTAAATAGCAGTAACTCGACGATAATTTGTAAAGAGTGCATTGTGCTGATAATGCAAAAGGTAAAACGCTTGAATGATTCTCAGATGCACTACTTTATAATCGCTATAACTTTACTAGATAATGATTATTCTGCTTGCAGTCTTAACAATATATTGTCCCTTACTCATATTTATGCTGCTGTTGCCAATAAACGGTTTATTCACAGTCTAAAAACTTTAGATAGTTAAAAATAGCTATTAACGCGCATACAAGGCACTGTTCCTATCTCGAGTAGGTATCTACGCTTTGGTATGTTGAGCATTTTCTAGCCCAACTTAGATTTGAGGTTAAACATGCACCATTTAATAAAATAGGACATGTTTGAATGAGATTTCGGTAGACTTTCCTGTATTCCACACTGCTGGAGTTCCACTGACATAGTTTGCACTGCAATTCTGTTATTAACGTTCCTGGCAGGGTAGATATCACTCCGTTTGTGTGGGTGTGTGGGTGTGTGAATGATGTCGGAGGGGGTTGCATACTGCAGCCAGTGGCCTATAGTACTTCAAATTCCAGAAGTATAGGATGAGAGGAGAATAATGCAAAAGGGTGGCCGAAACCGATCGGTGGGGAAAGAGTCGCCATGGAGGGTCCCTAAGATATTCTAAGCAGTACTTCATCTTGACGCGGAGGGGGCTATGAGTCCGTGCCTCAGGCCTAACTAAACAGACGACTTCCAACGCTATCCCGCCGCCGAGAGCTGTATTCCCAAAGCGCAGTCACCGCCACGTAAGGGCGCCATCATCGTAGTCCTCGCCGTCACTGACTACCCTGAAGGAGAACGGCTGTATGAAATGGAGGGATAGAAAATTCGGAGAAATGAAGAAACCTCCCCAGAATTTGCCTAGTGACCCGGAAAACCCCCAAAAATACCATGGGTCAGAGAGGTCGGCTGCGGGAATCAATCCCACGACCTCCTGAATGCCAGTTCTGGACGAAACGTTGAGCTACCTGGTTTGGAGAAAACTGTTCTAAACAGCGTACGACAAGTTTGAAATATACAAGAGTAAATTCCAGAACTTGGTTAAGTTATCGCTCACCTACCGGGAACAAACAAGTTCAGTACATGTATACCAGGAACACAAAACAAGTATGGAGGAAGTCTGGGACTGAATAGAACATAAAATGTTGCTGGCCTAATTGGAAAATGTGCAGAATAAAAGTTCCATCAAAAACTCACCAGTGGAAGGGCACTTTAAGAGAAGAGTAGAATATACACTGGAAACAGATCAGGTGAGCGCGTCATGTATTCTTTTAAACTAAAGAATTGAATACTGCACATGTTCCAAGCCTGTCGTCTTGGCTCACAAGATAACGCTTCACTTTCCATGTCTCCTCCACTTCTACACTGAAGAGAAAGTGAAACACGAGTGTCTGCTATTTTAAATAAATATGCTAATATACTTTGTGGCAACGGAATATTCAGAACATCAGGTTGACTTTTTTGTAAGACAAGCCAATGCGTTTAAAACATAAAAGAGAATGGTTGACTGTTAATGATGTAAGCGTACAGAAAAGCTGGGCCGGTGGCACCGTATTTGCGAGTACCGGGTTCGATCTCTGACCCATAGATTTTTCAGAACCTGGAGTGGCGTTACTGGGCGACTACAGTTGCTTAAGGCGTGACAGAGGTGCTACTATTGGTCTTAAAATAAGAGAGATCGAATGAAAGGAAGGTGGAATAGACCGTGGTTTCAGAGAAGACAATCCAAAAAAGTTACAATTTGTTTATTATTTTTATAGAATGAATTCGCGATTTTAAATTCTACTATAGTTATTTCATTCATATTCCATATTTTAAAATTAACCTAGGAAGCACGTTATTTTTAAAGTGCCATGAATACTTTTACATTGCATATAAATCTCTTCTTCAACTGTTTTACCCTCCTCATATGGAGGACTTACGCTCCCCAGGACTTAAAAGCGATTGCCAAGGTCCAGATGTCTTGAGAACTAGATTATTATGGATCAGAAAGAATATCCAGGGATAGAGGATCAGCCCAATGCCTGGTATGGAAGTGAGAAAGTGGATAAGGCATGGTCAGTAAAATCGGCTCAAAAGGGCCACTCCACTGAAACGTGATCTTGCCTCACACCACCGCCGTCTCTCCCCTTCACTGCTCTTCAGCTTCACCTTTGCTTCCGACGCGATTCATTCAGTGACGAGTATGGCTTTGCTGGGACGTCTGCTTCGTGAAGACAGAGAGACATTTTGTAAGTTACAAAAATAGGAGAGTTTGGTGTTTAATATGCGGATTACAATTTGTAAATATAAAACGTTACAATATCAAACATCACTACGGTCGTAAGCATAAAGCAAAATTTGGTAATCTTAAAGATTGGAATAATTGTTTTTTCACACAAGCCGTGTATAGGACAGGAGTTGGATAGGTAGAGTCAGACTAAAACATTCAATGCCATAGCCCGGCTATGAATTTTGCAGTCTGACTCTACCTATCCAAATCTTAAAGATATTTAGTTCCAATTTCAAAAAGTATTTTCTGAATACTCGTATACGTAAAAATTTAAAAGGGACGACGTGATTACACTTTTAGGGCTTTAGCTTCTTATTAATTGGGTATCTGGAACTGAACTTATCTCAAAACTTGTGTGCGTATTAGATATATTCGATGCAATTTAATACATAATTATATAAAAGATTATTAATAGTATGTTTTAAGCATATTTTAAATTATTTCTCTTAGGGTGGGAGAGTCATGCACACCCGTTAATGAAATCTCCGGAGAGAAAATATTACGCGCAAGTTATAGAATATTGAGTTTAAAACCAAAAGATTTATATTGTTGATCAAATAGTTTTAAGGTTAAATAGCAATGGAACAGTACTGCTTTATTTACTGTTAATAATAAGGCAGCGTAAGAATATAACCCTCACCTAGACGGTCGGGGTTCGTTCCCAAGCGAGCGCATGTGAGGTTTGTGGTGGACAAAGCGGCGCTGGGGCGGGTTTTCTCCGGGTACTCCGGTTTCCCCCGCCATTGCATTCCACCGGTGCTCCATCATCATTCATGTATCATCGGTGTCACCGCCTGCGGTGCCGTAAGTAGTTAAAGCGGGCGTTAAATACTACAAAAAAAATCTGATGTGTACCATTCAAATGACTTTCTCCATATCCCTGCAACAAATTATTCTTAAAAAGCTTATACTTTTATTTACTTTATGCTAATCAGAAAAAAATAGCAGAAATAGTCTAATTACTCGCTTCCTTGTAAGTAGAAGCGAAACAAGGGACAACTGTAGGTTAAAGTGATTGTCAAAAGCTGGTTGCTATGTCAATGAAGTTCCTTTGTCTATATGGATAGGAGCTGACAGGTTCCTGTATGCGAAAAGTATACGCTTTTCATAGCAGAAACCAAAAATAAGGAATGTCACAAAAACGACGAACTCCACCAAAAAAAAAAAAATGTATATAACCTAAATTGTGTGTTTTAATGCGCTCTACATTTTTTGTGTAGTAAGTTTTTGTCCATCTCTTACGGTTTAGCAGTTATTCAAAATTTAGTAAAATTCATCCAGAATAAACTACTCTTCAGAGGCTATTCCCAGAAAATTCAAGATATAAATTTTATTTGTCAGGTAAATATGTTTAATATACTAAATTTTAATCAAAATCGTTAGAGCAATTTTTGAGAATATCAAAATTTTCGAAAAAATTTCCATGTAAAGGGTAGTTGGGGGTGGGGGTATTTTTCTCAAAATCTTCGTGTTCGCATGCCTGGAAGATACTAAACTTAAATACCAAGTTTGGTATTTTACCGACTTTTCGTTTTTGAGTTATCGTGTTCACAGACACACGGACACCGGACACACACACACACACGAACCTTTTTGTGAAAATGCTCTTTTTGGATATTAGGGACCCTAAAACATATTTCCGGTGAAATCTCGGTATCGAATTTTTTGGTGGAGTGCAATACTTTCTCTATACACTATGTACATAGTGCGTATGGAGAAAGTAAAAAAGAATATAACCCGCATAAGATAAAGGAGGGTTATGAACTTGAAGACTATGTCATTTGCCTAACTACAGTAGGTGACTGTAATAATATTGTTTGCAAAATATGTTTAATATGAACAAAATAATTAATACCACCGCAGCAGTTATTACTACCGATCAGATAGAACGAAGCCACCACTGCACTTGTTGTATCAAAACAACCTTTGTCACTCGGCAAGAGAATATGGGATGAGTAAGGCGCGTTCAATTGCTACCTCATCTCGCTCCCACGTCTGAAGTGGATGCTATGAAACGAAGGCGAAATGGAGAATTGATGATGGAACAATTGGTTGAATTGGGGCTATTAGAGTTTAAACCGGCCAATGAGGAACTGCATGAGCGGCTTTCATTTTACTCCTCTTAGTTACCAGCGGAGACAATAGCGGGTCGTTTAAACTTGAAAAGGCCCCTTTAAATTATGCAACTGTTTTAACGCACGAAGGGATATCTGCACACGTCAAATACGAGGCAGTTGGTCCACCTGGTCCGATATATGACAACGTTATTTAAGCCGAGTGCAGTGCAAGGTCACACGATAAAACTGATAAAAATAACCTGTGACGATAGATGCACGTGCTTTTGGCATCTTGAGAGGTAAGTTGAAATAGAAGGCTCCTTCTACCTAATTAGGTATTAAGATAAACTTTTTTATGAAAAATAAAATCTATCAAAGTCATTTTTTAACAAAAACGTTACTTTTTTTTTTAGAAAATAAAAATTTTCGAAAACTGTGCGAAGTAAAGGGTAGTTTGGGGTAGCAAAATTTTCCTGAAATTGTTCGTGTCGCATCCTTAGAAGATACTGAATTTAAATATCAAGTTTGGATTTAAATATTTTTGTTTTTGAGCTATACTGTTCATAGACACATGAACACGCGCGTGCGCGCGCGCGCACACACACACCAAGCACACAGAACTTTTCCTGAAAAACCTTTTTGGACTAAGGGAAATCTCTGTATCAATTTTAGGTGAAAACAATACCTTCTCTACCTTTTATGTGCGTGGTACATAATAAAAAGTTTTATAATCGAACTTGAAATTTATAAGAATTGATGTGCATTCCAGATGTATACTATTAACTCCGTTACGTAACACATTTTATTCATATAGTTATGACAATATAAATTTGGCAATTCCCTTGGAATCTATTAAAATAAGTGATCATATTAATTTGCCTCAACTTTTTCCACAACCATATCAGTCAATGAGTGGCGACATGACGGTTAACAGAAGGGAGGCAAACTTGTATGGAATAAAGTTTAGTTAAACCTGTCGTCATTTTCTAGGATCATTAGATTTATTCGGCCTTTGCCGACAGTCCTTTGTCCAAATATGACATCAATACTTGGTAGCGAGTTTATCACGCATTGTCTCTTGCAGAAGGTTGGCGAACGATGAGTAGAAGAGGTGGATATCAACAGTTTCGAGGTTACCTTAGTGAAATGGGACTTGTATCGTTCCTTTCCAATATTTACATTTGCGTTCGTAAACCCGCAATCCTAGCATTTATACTGATAGGTGTCTCAAATAATTGGACAGTTAAGGTTACGTAGAGGGCTTTAAAGGCACAACTTTCTCATTATAATAAATGCTTGTTCATGTTCTTTACAGCAGTAAATGAAACCTGACCTACACACAAATTAAGAAAAATACAAAAACCAAAGAACGTACAAAATGTCCTGGTGAAAACAATTCTGCCAGCCCAGTACATCGACCTGTTGAAGTCGACAATGTGCCAGACCCAGTAGCCGTGGTCATTGGCGCGTTTGGCATTGACCCTTTGTCATCCTCCGCGATGTAGTGGTTACCATCTAGCCTCATATATCCAAGGTCGCGGGTTCAAACCCGGCGGAGGACGATGGCTTTTTTTCGGGCGTAAAAATCCTTAGCATGGCTTCCTTAGGAAAGGAAGTAAAGCCGTTTAAAGTAGACTTACAACACGTAAAAGAACCTCAAGCCTGCTAAAGAGGCCTCTGAGCAAAATTAAAAGGTCTTTCACGCCCAATATAAAATGGAACGCTGAGAACCATAATGGTTAAAAAAGCCTTCATAAATAAAGACCAATTTCATTTCATATCATTGACACTGCCGCGAAAGGGCCGCGGGTTCGAATCCAGCTATGGGCATGGATGCTTAGTGTTGTGTGTTTCTCTGTTTGTGTTATGTGTAAGTCATTCTCTCTCACCTGTTGGTCAATGAGGTTACGCCTGAAGGCCAAAGGTTCATTCCGCACCTCCCCTTTGAGACAAGGGGCTCGCTGAACTAATGCTGACGTCATGCATTAAAACCCACTGGCGCTAAAGGCCGAATACATCTTAAGACCCAGTACTACAAAGCTTTCAGTTTGCCAGGGTTTTAGAACCAACGCCTGTCTCCATCATTAGACGTGGGGTTTGTTACTCATGCCCCATTCTTAGGGCATTCATAGCGTTTCACCGATAACAAAGTTTGCAGCCAGTGTTCGCTGTACGTCAGCGTGCAGACAAAAGCCAACAACAAACTTGCAGCATTCGCCATATAGTGATGGAGCTGCAATGTCTTTTATTTTCTGCTATTCAAATGTGTTACTGTTAAACGTCGTAATACAGTACCAATAGTTGCAAATGGCTCTACTGGTGTGTGGTCCTGCATTATATTTGCATCGGCATAACTTGGAATACATTTTTGGGAGGAGGAAGTACAATCACTTAGTGAAACAGTATAGAATACGTTTGAATATAGTTCTTCAGCCAATTTCCGGAGAAATAAAGTAGCTTTTAAAATATAATGATGATGATGATGATAATAATAATAATAATAATAATAATAATGCTTTTTTGAAATTCTGAACACATATTTGGTAATGTTACCTACATTTACAATTTATTTATTAATTGATATGCCAGCAAGCACTGTAAGTACCTATAGTAAGAGTCTGAGAGGTCATTAATACTTTTTTTTTGTAGCTTAACGATCCTTAACCTTGTTGGTAATATCGGGCGATGAATGAAATTGTTGAAATGATGCTCAAATGATTTTAAGGACCATAGAGCTTAAAGTTACTCGACATTCGTCTTCTCAGGATAAGGGAAAAACCCGGAAAAAAAACGTATCTGGGCAACTCTCCCTAAACGAGATTCGAACTCACATGAGGCAGGCACGCTACCACCACACCACCCAGGGGGGCTAATTAATACCTGAAGTACGATTAGGAAGTACTACTTCAAGTAAAGAATCTTGCAAAATTCATTTACAAAAGTGTGTATAAGAAGGCTTTGTCCATATAATTTAGATATAGCCTTTTATTTGTTCACATCGAGAATTAATTTTTACTTTCTCTACACATACTATGTACATTGTGTATAGAGAATGTATTGCATTCCACCCAAAAATTCGATACCGAATCCAAATAATCTGATGTGTTCCATTCACATGACTTTCTCTGAATCTCTGCAACAAATGATTGTTAAATAGCTTATGCTTCTATTTACTTCATGCTAATCGGAACTGCAACACAGCCACTCCGGGGATAGCCAGTCTACTCCCGCGGAGTACGCAGTTCTACATCCAGCAGTGGCGACCGGTGGGACCCAACCTTCTCGTTCCGCCCCGATAAAGATAGATACGGACCCGTTACTTCTTCCTCCGCTTGGAGGGGAAGGAAGGAGTTCTTCTGATGAACCGAAGATTCGCGGACATATTGCAACACAGATCTCTTCAGATGGAGAAAATGACACTAGCCAGTAATGTTCGTAGTATTGATAGCAGGTATTTCATGGTGCTGTTCTTGCTGGTACTGTCCTTGTGCTCGTGCCATCTTAGCATGATTTATCTGCAATCTATAGCGACTTTAAATGTGAACGGTTGTCGCAATCTTGTGACTCAGAAACTGCTCAACACCTTCCTCGGAGTGAATAACGTTGATATCTGTTTTCTGCAAGAAGTAAACACTTATAATTTGGATACTCTTTATGGGTATAACTATAAAGTCAATCTGGGATCAGACGGAAGGGGCACGGCCATTGCCTATCGAGAAGGTCTTCAATTACAGAACTTTCAAATGGACCCCTCGGGGAGGATCATCTCTGCGACCTTAGATGATATTGCGTTAGTGAATATATACGCTCCTGCAGGTACCCAACATCGACAGGAACGAGAGCGGTTGTTTCAGAATGATTTAATTCCACATTTACAGCATGCTAAGGAATGCTTCCTCGCAGGTGATTTTAATTGTACGCTGCATGCTAAGGACCAAAAAGGTGCGCCCAACTTCAGCACTATGTTACATCAACTAGTGACGCAGCTCCAGCTTCAGGATGCCTGGGAAATAAAGTATGGCGCTGCTGTAACATTTACCTTTCTTCGTCACAACTCTGCATCTCGATTAGATCGTATATATATGTTTCTCAAGGGATATCTACTGCTGTACACCGCATTTGCGTTATTCCGTTGGCGTTTAGCGACCATCATGCCGTCATCTGTCAACTCCAGGTTCAGCAACTCAGCATTCGGAAGGCCGGCCGAGGTTACTGGAAGATTAATAACGCCATTTTAGAGGATACCGAAGTCCTGGAGCACTTTAAAGTTAAATGGAACCAGCTACAAACCTCCTTCAGAACCGCACCCTGGAAGAGTGTTTGGTGGACTGAAATTGCAAAACCGGCGATCCGCTCGTTTTTTAAATACTGGAGTATTTTGCGGGCACGGGCGAAAAAGGAATTGCTGCTTTTTTATAACGAGGCCCTGGGGGACCTGTGTGCGAAGCAACGAGAGGGCTGTGATGTGACGGCAGCGATCAAACGAATGAAAGAGATTATTAAGATGAAACAATTACAGCACCTAGATGGCCATAAAGTCCGAGCTAAGGCCCGGCACATACACGATGAGGAACGGCATTCATTTTATTATTTTGCTAAAGAAAGGAAGGAGGGGCGTGCAAAATATCCAGAAGTCCTTCAGAATGTGGTCACTGGAGCCCCATGCTCTGGGACCAGAGCCATTCTTCAACTTATCGCGGATCATTTCCAAGCTTTGTTTCACGAGGAACCAGCACAAGGCACATCGCATAGGTATGCTGATCGTCAGCTATTTAAAACTGACGTCTCGCAAGACACCTCAGAGATGCTAACCAGCCCTATCACCGAACGTGAAGTGTTAGATGCTCTTCTCCAGGCGAGTCAACACACGTCTCCGGGTCCTGATGGACTGTCCTATGAATTTTATAGGACGTGTTGGCCAATCATAAAGCACGCAATCATGCCAACCTTTGTGGAATTGTGGGATTCAGCTTCTTTTCCCGACACATTTGCGGATGGAATTATAGTATTACACCCAAAGGCAGCTCGGGCAACCACATAGAATGATTATCGTCCAATAACATTGCTCAATGCGGACTATAAATTATTCGCTAAAGTATTGGCTAACAGACTGAAAGGTGCTTATGCTGAAATATTAAATTACAATCAGGCGGCAATGTCACAGAAAAATATCATTGCAACGTTAGTGGAACTTCGGGATGTACTAATGCAGCTCCGAAAGGAACATCAAGTAGCAGCTTTGATCAGTCTCGATTTCCAAAAAGCTTTCGATAGAGTGCACCATCAATATTTATGGAAATGCTTGGAAGCAGCACATTTTCCTGTGCCGACGGTTCAACTGATTCAAGGTCTCTACAGAACAGCGAAGTCTCGGGTGTTGTGGAACGGATGGCTCTCCATCCCGATTCAAATCAGCCGGTCAGTGCGTCAGGGGTGCCCTTTATCGATGGGACTGTTTTGCCTGTCATTAAATCCTTTACTCCAGATTCTTCAAGACACCCTCCGAGGAGTTACTGTGTATAATTAGCGCTTCACTGTCACCGCCTATGCTGACGATGTGACAATTGCGGCGGTTGATAACCTAGATATGGCAGCATTACAGCATGGCCTGGAGGTGTATAAGGGATTGTCAGGTGCAGCGTTAAATGTGGCCAAATCGGAGATATTGGTAGTCGGGAACTGGCCGGAGCCGTTTAATCCGTTGGGCATGAAACTTGTTTCCACTACACGAATCCTGGGTGTCTCCTTCATGGAAAATGTGAACGACACCATTACTCTTAACTGGAGGGATAAAATCAACCACCTACGATATTCCTTATCCATTGAGCGGACTCGAAATTTGAATTTGCTGCAGCGCATCTGGTATATTCATACCTATGGTCTCAGTCAAATTTGGTATTTAGCACAGCTTCTGCCGATTACAAAATATGATGCACAGAGAATTGAACAACTTATCGGTTATTTCTTATGGACTGGTAAAGCATACAGGGTGAACAGACCTCAACTACGCTTGCCACGTTCCCATGGTGGATGTGGATTAGTGGACGTCACAAAGAAATGTTTGGCATTATTGGGGAAAACTGCCATCCGATCACTCAGTGGTAATGGTTCAGCAATCGATAGAGCGTTCTGGGAGGAGCAATTGCAAGATCCTTATACGGTACGGTCCGGCTTTAAACCTATCGTCACACATTTGAAGCGCCTTCTGGACACATGCACGGAGATCACAGCATTTGAGCAAACCCGGAACCACTACCGTCTATTGACTGCCGCTCCGCTTGCTCCTAGGATTGAAGAGAAACATGCTCGGAGATGGAACATTATTTGGCAGAATGTCTACTGTAAACATATTTCAACTGATTGGCAAGAGACGGCTTATGAAGTGTTAAATGAGACCATACCTACAGCAGAAAAACTCTGGCGACATGGGCGAGTACAATCTAACCTCTGTGCACTCTGCTCCAACGTTGATACTTTGGAGCATCACCTTATATCGTGTCGGCAGGTTGCTGGCATTTGGTTGGTGCTTAATAGCTATCTAACCAAATGGTGCCAGCCAGAGACCCCGCCGTGCCTGGAGAAACTCTGGCGCCTGGAATTTCACTTCTCGAATACCTACCTTCAACGTAGTGTGATTTGGTTGGTAGCGGGAACACTCCATTGGATTTTGAAACAGAATATCGACACTGTGGCAAAGAGGGAAGACTGGTTTGGCTTCCTGAGACAAGAACGATGGAAAGTGATGAAGTCCGGATTTATCGGCGATATGCAGCCATTTATCACCATGTTTGAGGTTACCACCTAATATTGTTAGTCCCTCGGTGGACTATCACCTCCATACTAAGAAGCACTGACAATGTTGTTAGGTTCAGCTTCCCGCTTCTGTGATTAAAAAAGAAACTATTATGGTCAGCTAGCATTAAAAAAAAAAAAACTTTGCCAGAATTGAAAAAAAAATGTAACTATTCGGGCTAAGGATTCATTAACCCGATATTAATTATGTTTATTTTTGTGGTTTAGTTTTAGAAGATGATGGTTTATTTGCCAAAAAAAAAAAAAAAAAAAAAAAACTATGGAATTAGTGCAGTTGGTGACCAGAATCACCAGAGTAGGAGATCCTGTTGAAAAAAAAAATCGAGAAAAAATAGCAGAAATTTTATTATTACTTGCTTCCTTTTAAGTAGAAGAGAAATAAGGGAATACCATAGGTTAAAGTGATAGTCAAAAGCTGGTTGCTATGTGATTGAAGCTCCTTTGTATGGATAAGAGTTGTCAAATTCCTGTGTGAGAAAAGTATGTTTTTTAAAGGTGTAATCAAAAACCCGGAATAACTAAAAAACGATCAACTACACGGAAAAAAATGTATAAATTTTGTGTTTTAACGTGATCAACATTTTTTGTGTGATAAGTTTTTGTCCATCTCTTACGGCTTAGCAGTTATTCAAAATTTCGTAAAAATCATCCAGAATAAAGTAGTCTTCAGAGGCTATTCCCAGAAAACTCAAGATACACATTTTATTTGTCAGGTAAATATGTTTAATATACGATATTTTAATCAAAATTATTAGAAAAAATAAACATTTTCGAAAAAGTACCATTTAAAGGGTAGTTTGGGATGAGGAGATTTTTCTCAAAATCTTCGTGTCTCATCCCTGAAAGATACTAAACTTAAATACCAAGTTTGGTATTTTACCGACTTTTCGTTTTTGAGTTATCGTGTTCACAGACACACGGACACACGGACCATTTTCTGAAAATGCTTTCTTTGGATACAGGGGTCCCTAAAACATATATTTCCGGTGAAATCTCGGTATCGAATATTGGGTGGAGTGCATTACCTTCTCTATACACTATGTACTTTATACATATGCGGCTAGAAAAAGTAAAAATGGTATGAAAGCTACATGCATACAGTTAATGTACAGACCAGTATTTATTTGTAGTGCAAATCTGCTACATACTAAGAAATTGGCACATATTTTCATAATACGCCATCAAATTGTAGACATTGTTAGATCCATTGATTAAAGCTCAAGAGTGCAAGAACCCAAAGCGATGCTTTTCTGTTATTAGCTGAAAACAAACGAACTCTACTCTCCAATTCATGAGTCTGTGTCAATACGTTTCCTTTGCGAGCTTGTAATTTTTCATCCCTGCCACAGGGGCGACTCAGTGGTCCATTTGATTGATTTGCTGTTGTACCTTAGGTCGTGCGGTTTAATGAATTGGATCGACTGAGGGCACGCCCTCATCACCGATCGCTCTTCTCGACTTACACCAATCAAATATTACGTAATTCCTTTAGGGGTAATTGGTAATTTATACAAATGTCAAACAGATTAATTGAAGTTTTATCATAGATTTGCTCGTTCGTTATTAAAGGGGTATTAATGCATGATATAAGAGATTGAAATATTTGGTTATTGAGTAACAAATGTTAATATCCAGCCCTGACTTAACCTGTGTGGCATATAATATTTTGTCCGCTATTAAAGTCACGGGTTCTAACCTGGCCCAGACCGATGGTTTTTAAGTGTGCTTAAAGCGGCAACCCCATATCGGTATTTAGATTTACTGTACCTATGTAAAAGAACTCCTGTGGGACGAGCTTCTGCACGCCCACAATCTGATATGGTCTTGGCAATTATCAGCGTCATTAACAAACAAATGATTTAATTTTAATACTACTCTCTGTAAGGATTTGGGTATTTCAGAAAACTTGGAAGTCCTCAAAATGAGGTACCCCAGACTTCATCGTGGTCTCGTCAATCATCAGAGTCCGTTACTGTCTGATATTTCTCTTCGTTCTCCACCACAGTCGCCTAACAGACGACTGAAAAGAAAACTGCACAACGACCTAATGCTTTGACTCTGTACGTTATATAAATATACTCGCTCATATATCTGAGCTTATATTTATGTACATATGTTATGTTCTGTATTATGTCGTAAATGCAACTATAGTACTGTTTATGAGCATTGCAACAACACGAAATATCCAAACTTGTACGATATGAAGAAGAATGTGCAAGCAATGATTAGGATTGCAGAGATACGAGGTACACGTAGGCCGAGCATGCATTCAGTGACTTTTAAGGAAAACGGTAGCCATTGGCTGCGAGGCTTATGACGTCACCGCGCGGACGCGAGCTGAATTGCCGGGAGATCCATGCATGTTAGACGTGTTTGTTTTATATATATATAGTTCTCTCCGAGAACAGGGACACGTCTATCACACCTCGGGCTGCCCTCAGCCTGCCAATTGCTCTGATCTGGATATATATATATATATATATATATATATATATATACACACTCATATGTTTATATATGCTCACATGTAAACATGTTAATCAAATAAAATAACGTTTAAATTAGTAGATAAAAATTATGTCAAATTATCTATTGCGTTTACCTTATTATGATATATTAGTACCACACATTTAACTAAGCCTGTACAATATCAAAATATTGTTTAAAATGAAAAAGAAGTGTGTCAAATTCGCTAATAAAGTAATTAAATTATATAACATTAAAATTAATAAGAGTAATTCAAAGAAATGTTTCCCTTTTTTTTTAAATACAGTTCTGGAGTCTGATCGGGACTCCGATGTGTATACTCTACTTTTTATTTACCTAATTTGTTTACTTTGATTACTGAATTTCTGTTTTACTTTTTACACACACATATACAAACATATAACACCCATGCCCAAGGCGGGACCCCTTGGGAAACAATGGGTTGTTGATTGTAATATTACACAAGGCCATTGATATTATTTTCATAAAACAAAATAACTTTTCAAAAACTTACATTAGAAACGCTAGAAGTTCCTTAGAAGTGCAGGCTGCGTCAATTTTACAGAAGATTAAACCGCCCCAGACAATTCACTGTGTACTGAAATTTTCCTTCTACTTGAAAAGCGATGTTTGTATGATTATTATGTTATACCTACACGATTCGAATTTATTTGCAATAAGCCAAGTGAAGTAAAAAAAAACTTACTTTTTAGAAATACTAGAAGTTTTTTTTTATTTTTGTTTTTTATAACAATTTTACTGAAGATGAAGCTACCCATAATCGATTTTTTTGGCATTGTATTTCTGCATTGCCTGGATTTTAAGTCTTCTATTCAGGTATCTAATTCGAATAAAAGTTCTGGTTCTCACATAAAGACGAACAACTTCCTACTTGACTTCTGGAAATTTAGAAAGAATGCAAGAAACCAGTGTTTTAATGACTTCTTTGCATGTTGAGATATTTTCAGCTCCGTGAAAACTGCCAAAGATTACTTCAAATTGCCTTATTATGCACAACCAATCCTGGGCAGGAGAAAGCAACCCCCCTTTAGATATAATGGGTATCCAATCTTTGTTAGCTTCTTGATCAAGGTGACTGCGTTCACGAAAACCAAGTGTTTCGTCAATTGCTTTGCACTTGAAAGCAATATACCCTGCAAGGTGCATCAGGTGTAACGTCTTGATTCCCAATGTCATCTTTTGCGTATTCCATTAGCAGTTCTTGGTCAAGTTCATTGGCAGCCGCATTTTCATTACATAATGATGAAACATTCTCCACAATATATAACTGACTGCTCAAGAAATTCATATCAGATTCTGTCTCCTCCGTGACTATATTTAAAGTAGAGCAAGAGTGAACAGAACTTTTGTCCTCCGTAACTGGGGCGTTTTCTAACAGGAAGACATCACTGGAGTTTCCTGTAAGAATCAAAAGCCTTATTCTATTTCGAACTTCATATGGTGTGGGGTTGTAAAATATTCCGAATCCGCGTATTTTAGAAAATAAATTTGCAATGCAGTCCTGGTTAAGCCGACATGTGAGTACATGACTGGCATCCATTCCTTTGATATCCTGGAATATTCCCTGAAGAGAGGTGATGGAAATAAGATAGTCTTTTTGAAAAGACAGAAGACTGTTTCTTTTTCCAAATCGCACCGCTGAGATGACCTCTGTAAACCGCTTCAGTGTGTTTTCCTGAGAGCGACTTTTTAAGGGAGTTTTCTCGTCCTTCGGGATCCTGGAGTTTAGTACATCAAAAGTATCGTTAACCAGTTCCACAAAACTGCTTTCTTTTCCTTTATTAAGAGCGTATAATACAGCTTTTGCCGTGCGACGAGAAAACAGTTGAGCAGCCAATCTGACATTTTGCCGGGATCTACCAGTCACATTCAAATGAGCTTTTGCGAGGTGATGAGTTATAGATGACTCTCCTTTCTGGGTTTCCATTAATTCAACAAGTATTTCTTTTGTGAAAACTGTTCCATCTGCGAGCGTCACACCTTCATCTGGAAAGTGGTTTCTTAATAATTTCAGCAAATGTGGCACATCACAGAAGATCCAAACTTTTCTAGTGAAGTCACATGGATTCGTAAAATACGTTTTTGTTGTATTTACATGTAGTTGTTTCCACACTTTTGCATTTTTTTCCCCCGTGTCACAAATCACAGCTACAATTTTCAAGCCAGCGGCTTCAATTTTGTGTATAATGGTGTTCAGTAACTCCCCACCCATCGTTATATCAAAATTATAGTACACTGGCTGCTTCCATTTGGAGAGTAGTCCACGCAGCATAACGACCTGGACATTGCTATGTGATCCAAAGACGATGTCATCAGTTGCATCATAGCATATTCGCCCATTGACATTCATTTCATCTAATGTTAAAACCGCCACTTTTTCTAGCGATGTAAAATTAAGCGCTTTCTCTTTTAAGAGGCACAACACTTCTAACATCCCAGGGCTGCACTTGAAGTCTTTTGTCCATTTTTGCAAAGTCGAACGGCAAGGCAAAGGAATTTTGCACTTTCGTAAATATGTGTAGGCTCTCCTTGAAAGAGCCCGTAAGGTCAATACCCTTGCTATATCTTCCGCTTCCCATTTGGCAGGTCTTTTTTTGTACACTAAACTATGTATTTGCCCTGGGGTAAAACAAGTTGACAGTGTTTTCCGCAGTTCAGTTAGTTTGTCTCCTCTTTGCTTAGGCTGTTGATTTTTAAGAGAAACAGTGTTTCTTCGACCAAGGAGACTTTTTAAAATTGAATTGCTTTTTTTTTTTTAATGCTATATTGCTCTTCAATAAGGTCGCGTTACGTTTTCTTAGATGTATGATCTCTGTTTCATATTGAGCTTTAATTATTTCCAGTTCTCTATGCCTATTCGGTTCTATGGGTGCACAAACTGCTTCATTGCAAATACTGTCATCTAATATCACTCTTTTCTTGGGTGATAAATTTTCCAAGGTGGAAAAGTCTCTTTTAACAATTTCCCTTTTTTCAATTCTCTGTTCTCGTTCGCCTTTATGAGCTAAGCTTTCTTCCGCATGCCAATTGGGTATGAATTGTGAAGGGACAGAATCTGATCTCAGCTTCTTCCTTATTGGTAATCCTAAAGGTTCACATTTTAAATGCCTTTCATAATCTTTAGGCAGAAAATGAACACTACAGACTCTTGCAGTTTTTATGTTTATGTTGTCTTTGCGTTTGCACCTTACTGTCCATTCTTTTTGCTTTCCCTCATCACTAGGAAACGAATGAAATGTCACTTGTTTATTGTTCCTACCTGTATTTTTGCAAGTTGATTCGGCACAATTACTATTACTACTCATTCTAATAAAACCAAGAGAACTACTTAGAAATAAATACGTGAATTATTACTCACTAACTTCTTGAAGACGGCAATCCAGAAACAGCAAAAATAACCATAATGTATATAAAAATACCTCAACAATACACGGGCTAAGCAGACGCCAAAATAACAGCGTCCGCGCGGTGACGTCACGGACAACTGGGAAACAGATGGCACCACGAGTCAAAATGCTGTGAATGGCCTACCTAATAAACTCTACTTACCTTGGTAGTCAGTGAAGAGCTGTCAAACAAGGAGGAGCGTGAAAGTGTGCCTCATCGACGTCAAAGGACACAATATCAGCATACGAATGAATTCGAACGGGTCAGAGTGATCGGTTTCCGGGAAGCGAATTTGTCATAACGTACCATTTTGGCTCTACAAAGCATTCTGCTATGCCAATGATGGGTTTGCAGAAGCAGCGGATAGAAGAGTATCAGCGACGAGTGGGTGGGTCTACGCAACACGGGATAACTGCCATCTTGTCCGCATCGTCATAACGGACTGTAAATCTTCATACAGCAGGCTGTTCCAGCTTGGGTGCGCGAGTAACTCGCGAATCACTGAGGTCTATCTGCAACAGTAATACGGCGCAGAACTGAGGGTAAGCAATTGTAAAGCGTTGCAAATGGAGTGGCAGGACCAAGTGTTAAGGTATGACCTTTGCCCATTGATGTATTGGCTACCACGCACCCTTTCTAGTTCTAGTTCTGCTCCGTTTCTGCGTGCTCTCTTGCTCAGACGAGTTGAATTGAAACAGTCTGATCTACATTGTTGGCTCGACGCTGGAACACTGCAATACGCGTGAACCTGTCTGTATCGGATTGAGCTGGTTGCACATTTTGCAATAAGTCGGCTTCGATTGTCCAGAAAACACAAGTGCTTTTAACTGCAATGGGCACATGTACGTCACCACTAGCGAGCTGAATGGTGGCCACGTACGTGTTCCACGGTACCACGGCAAACTGGAAGCCTACTCTATTAGAGTGCTGAGCGGATAAACGCCACGTGTGATGGTTCGTGCCGCCAATGGTTAAAAAACCAATCTCCTCTCCTATACCGGTACATAAGGAAAGTTTTAAAGCCCGAGGTACTCCTGCTTAAGGCAACTCCACATGTCATATTTCAACAGGACAATGCCCGACCACAATTTGTGAGGAATGAACAATTCCTCTTCGATGAATGAAGAGTACCATTGTTTCCCTGGCCTGCACGTTCGCCTGGCATGTCTCCCACTCAGGGGTGAAGACTAGATTGAGCAACTGGAAACACAACTTACGAACTCCCCAACATATACACTGGAACTTGGGCAGTAAAGTTTGCGTCCGATGGATTTTTGACCAGGAAGACATCAGTGATGTTGATTCGATTCTGTTATTCTGCTTGAATATATTTTTGTGTAATAATGATGGTCTGTATTAATTAATTACATTGAAATTCCTACCAATTAGGTAGAATACCTTACATACTTTTAATAGGTTATTGTTGGTCTTACAAACTTTGATATTTTAATGAATTAATTTTGAGACACATCGTCCATCCACACAGAGTGGGATATGTTTTCACTTCTAGGATATATAGAGTGGAAAGTTGGAGTTCCCAGTATTCCTGCAATTATGAAGATACTGGGGTGTAGAACTTGAAGTAATCTGCACCTATTTGTGTTGAATGATAATGCTTCAGGTCAAAAGAAGTCCACCCGGTTAGTGTGGGGGTAGCGAGACTGCCTCACACCATTCAACAGGTCGCGAGTTCGAATCACGGATTTTCCCCTATCCTGAGAAGACGAATGTCAATAACTTTAAGTTCCATGGCCCCGATACTATCTGAGCATCATTTCACCAATTTCATTCATCATGCGATATGGCCTACCAGATTAAGAGTCGTTAAGCTAAAAAAAAAAAAAAAGAAAAAGTAAAAAGACATTGATAGTGTTAAATGAAGTGAAACCGTTGCTAACGACATGTGTTGCATATAATGTATGAAGAAGTTGCTTTGTAAGAAATAGAGCAAAATTAGTCAGGTTATGCGCAAAATTATGCCAAATTATGCTAGCCAGAAGGTAGAATAAATAATAAGCGTCAAAATATGTTATTCTACCCACTTTCCTGTTAAGTTCCACATTCCAGTGTTAGTTATTTCGAGTTCATAAAGCTTTGAGGCAATTTAAGTACAAAATATTTTCCAATGAAGCATGCAGAAACAATTATTGTAAAATTTGTATTATTGTAAAATTATTCTTAAACTTTTTATTCAGTCTCAAAGTTGAGATTAAATGTGATAAAATTATTATGCCAGAAAGCATTCCTAATAACAGAATTATTGATTGACATGAATCACCAACCTCTAAAAACTTGTTAAAATGAACAATAACATGAAAGCAATTTATGTACCGACTATTGGGCTTTTCTAAAGATAATTATACAAAGATAAAGTGTTTTTCATACCAGCCAGATGATCAGCTGATAATGTGTTATAATAGTGTATCGTTACAGATGACAATGACAGGATAATTGAGTCTCTTGAAAAGCAAATTGAATAACTCAAACGCAGTCACGATTACCAAACCTCACGTAATTAACTTTTTGTCATCAGTATAAGAACATACGATCAGTCAGACATTATGCAAGTATGAAAAATACGCTCTAGCAGCTATAGATGTTGCAAACATTCGGGTGCACGATTTTTCATAGTTTGTTCAAATCCCGATTACTACTCTCCGCTTCATGTTGCTGTTTAATTATGGTTGTACTTCTCTCGTAGTTTCCTGATCTGTCGCTCACCCTGCATGTCTGGGATTGTTGGTGGGTACCTGGTTTGTCAGTATCCAGTGTCATTGATTTTTCAGCTCGCATACAAACTGGGTGGAGGAAGATTCCTCAGCAACATACCCAGTACCTTTTGATTCCACATCACGGCGTTTATCGGCTCTAATTGCAGTTCACGAAGGCTTCACAAAATACTGAACGTTTAGGCTCCATGGTCATGTACAGATTCTTAAACCTAATCATTTTTACTCGTTCTTTCTCCACACAAACATATTGTATAGGGAAGGTATTGTATTGCACTCAAAAATTGGATACCGAGATTCCACTGGAAGTACATGTTTTGAGACCCATTGAATCCAAAAAAAGTTTTTAGAAAAATGCCCATGTGTGTGTGTGTGTGTGGGGGGGGGCAGCATAGCTAAAAAGGAAAATACCGTTAAATTCAAACAGCGTTTAAGTTCAGTATCTTCCAAGGATGCGACACGAAGACTTTCAAGAAAATCCCTCCCCCCACACTCAACTACCCTTTACGTGGAACAAATTTCGAACATTTTTATTTTCTCAGAAATGGCTCTAACGATTTTCATAAACATCTCTTAGATATAAGATATTTACATGGCAAATAAAATGTATATCTTAAATTTTCTGAGAATAGCTTCTGGATGAACTTTGCGGAATTTTGCACAACTGGTAAACTGTAAGAAATAGGAAAAAACTTACATAACAGGAAACATAGATCTCGTTAAAACACATAATTTATGGCATATACAGTTTTTCGTGGAGTTGACCGTTTTTGAGATGTTCCTTGTTATTAGTTCCAGCTTTAAGTACTTGTACTTTTCTCATACGGGAATTTGTCAACTCCTGCCCATAATAGAAACAAAGGTACTTCAACCACTAGCAACCAGCTTTTAAACTATTTGAATATCAATTTAGCCTAGTGCGTTCCCTTCTTCTTACAAGGAAGTAAGTAACAATACCCTTTCTGTAAATTTTTTCTCGATTAGCATGAAGTAAATAGAAGAATATGCTCTTTAAAATAATTTTTTGCAGATATGTAGAGAAAATCGTGTGAATGGAACACATTGGATTTTATTATTGTTGTGTACCTAATACGTGTTATAAAATTAATTTCAATCATGCATTTCTTTTTGGTGTTGTAGTTTTCATAAACAGCTGCGTGTATCCCGTTGTTACTCCAGCCACATGTATGTAATTTAGGACTGATACTGATCAGCAATTTAAAGAGACGTTTCATGTGATTATCAGCCTGATAGACAGGCCTCTGAGCAAACTTACGCGGTCTTTCACGCCAATATAGAATGGAACGCTGAGAACCACAGCAGTTAAAGAGTGTCCATAAATAAAACTTTAAAAAAATGTGATTGCCACCTTCTGCACTATCACAATTAAATTTATATTGTAATTGGATACAAAACATATCAAAATATCTTTCCATTCACATGGCTCTATCTATCTTTTCTACAAACTATTGTTGCAGAAGACTATTCTTTTATCTACATCCTGATAATCAAAATTTATTTGGCAGAAATGGTATTATTACTTGCTTCCTTGTAAGTAGAAGACAAATAGAGAATGCACTAGGCTAAAGCGATAGTCAAATCTTTTAGAAGTTGTCGTTATGCAATTGACATTGAAATTTGGTTCTATTTCCATGGCCAGGAGTAAAAAAAAAAAAAAAAAAAAAGGACTTACAATGGATAAGGACTTTCCCTTTGAGAAAAGTTAAAGAATTTTAAAATTGAAACCAATAACGAAATATCTGTAATTAGTTAACTGTTAAAAAAAGAAAACAAAAAACAACCGATGTAAATCATACAAAGTGTGCGTTTCAACGGGATCACCATTTTTTGTGTAATAACTATTTGTCTATATCCAGTTATGAAAAAGTCGTTCCGAATGAGGAGGGCTTTAGAGGTATTCCCAGGAAATTCAAGATATATATCTCATTTTCCCAAAAATATCTTTAACATAGGCATTTTAATTGAAATAATTACAGGCATTTTTGAAAAAATAAAAATGTTTTAAAATATTCCAGGGTAATTTGGAGTGGGGGGAATTTACTTGAACTTCGTGTCGCATTCTTGAAATATGTCGAACTTAACCAAGTTTTGTATTCAAGTTCAGCTATGAGCATTTTTGAGTTATGTTGTTCAAGACATACATGGACCTTTTTCTAAAAATGAAATCCCGAAATCAAATTTTTGAGTGGAATGCAATACCTTCTCGCCCACCTCACTTTGGTTGAGTTAAGGTTTTCTTAGGGGTTTTTTCCTTCACCCGAGTACACGAATGTCGAGTAAATTTGAACTCCATGGACCTCGAGAACATTTGAGGAAAACAAAAACCTTCTCCTCCTAAGCAGTAAGTAGAGAAAGTTTGGTATTTAATGGTCTTTTTGTTTTTGAGCTATGCTGTGCACAGATACACACACCTGGGAAGCTTTTTCTAAAAATGATTCCTTTTGGATTCAGGGGGATCCAAAACATGTATTTCCGGTGAAGTCTCGATATCGAAGTTTTGGGTGCAATACAACACCTTCTCTATACACTATGTACATAGTACGTATAGAGAAAGTAGAAACAATTAAATTAACTACATTTTTACGAAATCTTTAAGATTCAATGAAATCCTCGTAAATAAGGAATTTATTAGTTTAACTCACCCTGTAGAGCAACAGCTGTGTCTATTTTACAGGGGGGCTGTAACATAATAATGCAGTTGACTTACCTTGGCGCTGTTTTTCTGGAGTGAAGTTATTGACTGGAAAAACGAGCCTTTCTTCTTTTTCAGCCTGAAAGAAAAGAGAGACAGAGGGAGTTAATAACGCGAAGAGTGCACCACATGCTGGAGGATAGAGAAGCATCCCTAGAATGTGGATACTGCTAGAAAAATAGAAGAAAAGGAATGCCAAACATCCACGTCGATATCATTCCTATATGGAATGAAAGCTCGTGCAATAAAATTAAATCTAAGTTTATTCTGTACTAACGCTTATGAACTTAACATTGTTGAATACTGCATACATTTAAGTCACACAAATAAGCAATGCTTATGATCGCTTCGCTCCGTGAATTATCCTATGAGATGAAAACACGAGCTGTGTTTGATAAGACAATTTAAATATATTATAGGAAAAGAGATTTTATTATGCTTACATTAGTTCTCAAATGGTAGATGACGCATTCCACCATGTTTATTTACCGTTTTTTTCCCTTTCTTTCTTCACTGTCTCCTGAATTATGATATGGCCAATCGTGCCTACACCCAAAGTACAAATATCGATAGCAACAATAGAAATAGGGAAAAATGATTTTATTTCAGCTTTTAATAACTAATACATAAAGTGGAAACAAACTTTCTATATTTCAGGCTATTGCACTCATCTTACACATAATAAATACAAATAATGATTATTTTCACTCCTTTTTTTAAACTAAATACATTGTCAACTGGATAAAAGTTTAAATAAGCATTGTAACTGAATTAATTGAAAGTAAAACTGTGGAATTGACAGTTATTAAAAGTGAAGTTTTGCTCACAGGATTGTCACCTTGTTACCAATAACCAAGACAGGAGATTAAACAAACGAACATCAGGTGCGACAAGATTTCAAGGAAATGAACATCAGCTGCGATAAGATTTTTCAACATTGTGGCTCCAGTCAGATGACTGCGATTGGTTGAAATTACCTAATATCGGCCGTTGCATTGGAAAATTGATGAGATACATTTTCAAGTATATTATACATACTAACATTTTTAAGAAGCCCTTTTGGCGTCTCGAATAGTTTAGTAACTAATTTATTGATTTCGATTATCTAACATTTACTTACTGCATATAGAGGAAGTATGGTAGTTCAAAACAATCGATATTGGCTTCATAGGAAATAAAGTTTTGAGGCCCCCTAAATCCAAAAAAGAGTATTTTATATAAACCTTCCTGTTTGTATGTGTGTATAACAATAAATATCTGGTTTATTTATTCACATGACTTTCTCTAGCTATTCTACAAACTTTTCTTACAAAAGATTATTCTTTTATCTACATCATGGTAATGGAGGCAATTATTAGCAGTAATAAAGTTATTATTTGATTCCTTCTAAACAGAAGTAAAATAAGTGTATATATATCAGGCTAAAGCATTAGTCAAATCTTTCAAAAGCTGATTGTTATGTGAAAATTTGAAGTGAAACAAAAGAGAGATGAAACGAAAGGTAACTTCCCATTTGAGCAAAGTTATATAGTTTACAACTGAAGCCAGTAACAGGAAATATCTCGAAAACGGTCAACTCTACACACACACACAAATGTGATATTAATTATGTGTTTTAACGAGTTCAACATTTTATATTCAGTAAAGTTTTGTCTATCCATTACAGTTTACCAGTTATGCAAAATTCAACATTGTTTACTTGCAATGAAAAGATCTTCAGATACTATTCCAAGAAAATTCCAGAAATACATTTTATTTGCCATGAAAATATCTTTAAAGTACGGTATTTTAATCAAAACCGTACAGGATTTTTGAAAAATGCAAAATTTTCAAAAATTGTTCCATGTGATGGGAAAATTTTAATGAAAATCTTCGTGTCGCATTCTTGAAACACATTGAACTTAAACTCAAATAAAGGTATTTAACGGCCTTTTCGTTTTTGAGCTATGCAGCCTAAGGATACACACACACACGCACGCACGCACGCGAGCACGCGCGCACGCACATACGCGCACACATACATACGGGCATTTTTCTAAAAATGACTTTTTGGCTCAGGAGGTTACAAATAATGTATATCCGTGAAATATCGGTATCGAAATTTTAGGTGTAATACAATACCTTCTCTATCTATTACGTGAATTGTGCATACGTGCTAGAATAAGTAAAAAATCGAAACGATATGCTACTACAAAACTTAGTATTTGAGTTTAGTTTTTGCCAGAGATTTAGCGCAAAACTTTTCTAGAAAATACCAACACCCCAAACTACATTGAAGAGGATTTTTTTTTTTGATTTTCTCTTAAGATTTGGATTAAAATACAAAATGATTTAATATATTTGAAAGAAATAAAATGTATATCTTGAATTTTCAGTGAATGGCCCATGAAGTTTTCATTCGGATGAATGTTATAGGCTCTTGTATAACTGGTAAACCATGAAAATGAAAAATGTATATTGTTAAAACATATTTTATATAGAATATATTTTGTTACTCAGCATTTCTAAGCTATACTTTGTTATCGGTTTTAATGCTTAAATACTTGATAATTTTAATGTGATAAACTTCTATTTTCGAATTCATGCAAGCCAAATTTGCAATTTCAAAGCAGTTAGTCAGTGATCTGTTTTAAAAGTATTTAACTATTAGTCCTTTTATATACAACAAATTATGAAGTGAAACTACTTCTGTAAATATTTTATCGACTGACTTGTACTATACAGAAAAATAAGAGTACTTTGTAGAAGAGAATTAAAAAAATCAGATGTGTCCCATTCATATGACTTTCCATATGTCTCTGTATTAAATTATTGTTTAAAAGGTTATTCTTTTATCCACTTCATGCTATCGAGAGTAAATTTATCAGAAATAGTTTTATTACTTGCTTCCTTGTAAGTAGGAAGGAAGTAAGGGAATCCACTAGGCTAAAACGGTAGTCAAATATTTTAAAAGCTGGTTGCTATGTGATTGAAATTCGTTCTTTGTATAACCAGGAGTTGAAAAATTCCATATGAGAAAGTATAAAGATTTTAAGTCTGAAACCAATAGCAAGGAATATCTCCATAACGGCCAACTCTATAAAAAGTGTAGAATATAAATTATGCGTTTTAACAATATCTACATTTTTTATGCTATAAGATTTTGTCTACCTCGTACAGTTTACCAGTTATGCACAATTCTACCAAATTGCTCCAGAAAAAAGTGGTCTTCAGAGGCTATTCCCAGAAAATTCAAGATATACATTTTATTTTCCGTGTAAATGGCGTTAATATACGATACTTTAGTCAAATCGTTTGAGCCATTTTTGAGGAAATCAAAATTATTGAAACATTTTCCATTTAAACGGTAGTTTGGGGTTGGGAGCTTTTGTTGAAAATCTCCGGGAGAGATACTAAACTTAAATACCAAGTTCAGTGTTTAACGGACTTTTCGTTTTTGAGCTATGCTGTCCACAGGCGCAATTGACTTTTTTGATAAAAATGCTTTTTTTATTCAGGGGTCTCAAAACATGTATTTCCGGTGAACATCGGTAGAATATTTTTGGAGTGGAATACAATACTTTCTTTATATGTGCATAGTATGTATATATAGAGAAAGTAATAAACAGCAGTGGGTAGGAAAAAGCATTGAAAGTAAACCTTTTACTTTCTCTACAGGTACTATATACATAGTGTATAGAGAAGATATTGTATTTCACCCAAAATTTTCGATACCAAGATTTCCCCGAAAATACACGTTTTGAGAACCCCTGATTCCAAATAAAGCATTCTTACAAAACATGTCCGTGTGTGCATCTGTCTCTGTGTATGTGTGTCTGTGTGTATGTTTTAAATAAAAGAGTTGTTTGCCGAAAAGCTAGAGGACATTATGTGAATGGAACACATTAGATTTTTCTCCCTTCTACTAACAAGGGACCAAGTGATAAGGACAATAATTTCTGCGAATGTTTATCTCATTAGCATGATGTAGATAGAAGAACAATCTTTTTTAACAATAATTTGTTGCAGAGATGTAGAGAAAGTCATGTGAATGGAACTATAATTCCAATTCAGAACAAACACGCTTCTCAAGATATCTGCTGGCTCGTGGAGCATACACAATAAAACAAAAGAAGTTTATGCTTGAAGTAGGGCATGGTAGTTCAATGTTAAGTGCGTGTTCGGTCTTGTTTTCCTGCATCAGCACCATGTTAACATGTGTGCAGTTTATTTGGGCTGCATTTGACGGCAAGACACCCACATGTAAACACAACGTAGGGATTATCTTGGACCCCTGTCAGCGCCTACAAGATGAGCTGTCTCGCGTGACTTAAGATTACAGCGCTCCAAGGTGTTGTTTGTATTCTGTGCAGAACCTGTGGGGCTTCATAGGAAGCATATGCGGCTTATGGCCAACTTGACCTCAACTTATATTGCTATGGGTCAAATGATTACTTCCCTTTTTAACTTTAGCAATACCGCATTATTGCCAAGAAAAGTTATTTCCAAGGAACTGTTGTAATGGCCACTGTCGTATCTGAACTTCAAACTCTTAGGGCCGATTGTAGGAACTCGTAATGAATCTTGGAATAGTTATTCTTGGAATACGCTATTCGGGGTATAAACGTGGTGACGAATTGTACGAAGCCGTTTTATTCTTTTGATAGCTATTCGACTGTTTGCAAATTTAAAACTAATGTTGCCTCTATTGGGAGTCATTCATGGCCAACTTGATGTGTAATCACTGCTTTATTTTTCTGAAATATGTGTGGAAATTTGCATTATTTTCGCAATCAGCTGTTCCTATTTAATATTATTTCTTATTTTAACTATTCACAATACGTGAAACAAGTAAAAATGTTTACAAGCGTATTCGGATGCAAAATTATGATTTTACGATTACACTATAGAACATATAAATACAGGCGCTAAGACTTTTTGCAATAGGTTAGGTGAATTAAAATGAATAATCTTACCTTCTGTGCAAAAGTTCTTTTCGTGATGATATTATACTAGTTTACGGTATCTTTCAATTTATGTGCCCAAGACACCTAACGCACGTACCCTGGTCTCTCTCTCTCTCTCTCTCTCTCTCTCTCTCTCTCTCTCTGTGATTCCGGAGGGGATTCCAAACTGTAGACACTGGATTATTGTCGTACATCAACCTCGGGAGAATATGATGAGATGAGAGTAATTACAACGGGAGGCCAAAACCGGACGGTGGAGAAGGAGCCACCGTGAGGGTTTCTAATAACGTCCAAGCAGTTCATCTCGACGCGGAGAGCGCTAGGAGCTCTAACGAATTCCCTAGGGCTACAGACCATTTTCAACGCCATCCCATCCCCGAGAGTTGTATTTCCAAAGCGCAGTCAACACCACGGGGGGGGGGGCGTCATCACCGCCGACACTTACAACCGCCAGCATTTGCCTGGTGATCCGGGAAAACCCCCGAAAAACCAATGGCTTAGATAAACTGACCGCGGTAGTCGATCCCAGGACCTTCCGAATGCCAGTGACTTGGTTTCTATAATTTTATTCCTTAAAATATTTATTTTAATTTTGAAAATTGCATTTTAGCTGTTCCAAGGCCACTGCCAACTTAAGTTATGTATATGTGAATCGCCGCACCGAGTCCATGTGCCTAAGCATTTAGGTAAGTAGGTATTATTAATCACCAGAAATATTAGTATTCTATATGTCGAAAATAGCATTAAATCATTCCCATTACAGCTCACACTTGACTGATTACAATGCTTAATGCAACAGCTAGAAATTATCAATTAAACCAATAATATGCTGAATGTTTTTTTTTTTACTGAAGGTGTTTTCTATTTAACCAAAACTGCTTACAGTTTATATACACATACAGCATATAACACGCAGCAATTAGGAATTTATTGTAAAATAATTTTAATTTAATCTTAGATTACATTGCGAGCTTCTGATCTTTGATCTCCGCCCTACATCACGAAGCTTGTGACGTCACCAGCTTTATCTTATTAAACTTGTACATAACCTAAATCTGAATATTGCACAGAATGTCACTAACATTTACACTTGTGGCAATGTTACGTTTTGAAACACATACCCTTATGAAGTAAATAATCTTTTGTATTTCGTCAATAAAACTTAACCTTACTCTTTATATTGCTACATATTGTGCTGGTGAATTACTACGCTACACTGTATTTTATATTTATCTTGGGTAGTATTAATATCCACTGTTTCCATAAAAATAGAAGTACTTTGCTGACAGTACTCTAGATACATTATAATGTTCTAAAAATGAAATTTTAGTTTATAAATCTTTTTGTTATATGTTTTAAATGATTATTAGATTATCTCAGCGTGGTATATATCTCAAATTTTAATATCATTATTATTATGTTTTATAATTCTCAAAACATATTATAAAAAATAACCCTTTATGCGGGTCAAAATAGTGTTCAGTTCCCAAACAGCACTTTCCTTTTTATACTCTATTATATTCCAGTGTCGTACGATACAATTTATGTTTAACATGGAGTAACTTCTAACAGAGGCTTATTGCGAGTTCGTAAAACTGGCCCTAATGCAGCTTTCATTTGTGGGTACCTGAACCATTTGTGGCTAGATAATTTTAAATTTTATTAAAATATTTGCTCACTTCCTGGGATCTAAATATCCAGAACTTGAATTCTGCCCTGGGCAACTACAACCCTTAGAAACACGAGTTCCATATTTATGTTGATGGTTCTCGTTTTAGTGGCAATAAAACTCGAAGGTTATAGTTAGCTGCACTTTTGTAATATATGTTGAAAACTCTAAATTAGTATATTAACAATTCAAACCCTCACCAGTGTGCACCATTTTTAAGCAGAGTTACTAGCGTTTAAGAAAGCAATTGAGTTGAGTGTATATTTTGTGATTCTCAAGTAGCACTATCAGCCAATGCAGATACATATAATGTTTATCAAATTGGCGTAAATATTAGAACAGGCATATCACAGGGAGTCTCAGATAACCCTGACGGGACAACTGCCACCCACCAGACCGGGGCCCGGCGCGACATCTCTCGGTTCCGTGCGCCGCGAGCGCTCGGCAGTTGTACACACACAACGCACTACTACTACGCGAGCGTGTATACATGATAAAACATTGTTCAGGACGAAAGATTAGTGCGGAAAAGATAGAAAAAGCTTTAGGCTTAAATTTCCTAACACACCACTTTCATATAGGAATTGCACCTCGTGGATCGGTTTAACGAAACAGGTTCCGTGAATAACAAGAAAAAGGTAACGAACCCGTCACGTTTTCTTATGAGGAAAAACTTGAAGAAATCGGAACGTAGAACATCTTTGAAGAGTTGTAATTGGGACACTAATTATTAGAGCTTTAATTTGAGTGATTTCGTTGTTCTATGAGCTGATGCTCTCGAAATTCCTGTCTGCTGTCCAGACGTCTCACTCATTTTATTCTTTATCTGGTTCACACTCATCACATTACCAGAAACAGTTTTATTGCATATTGCTTCCTTGTACTAGGAGAATATTGAGATACAAAAGATAAAGTGATAGTGATCACCATGTGGATGTGTTAAAATTCCGTTTTCCTGGCTTTATCTGGATGAAGAAATGCGAATAACAACTTTCATTTGAAAAAACATAAACATTGTAAAATTTAATAACCATGCAATTCTCAGAGATGGTTAGCTCCACAAACAAAATGTATATGACCTAGATTGTGTATTTTGATGAGATCTACATTTTTATGTAGTAAGATTTTGTATCTCTTACGGTTTACCAATTATGCAGTTTGTGCAATTTAGAATGAAAAATGAAGAGGTCTTCAGAGGTGATTTCCAGAAAATTAAATATATACATTTTATTTGTTATGTAAATATCTTTAATGTACGGCACTTCAATTAAAATTATTGTTGCCATTTTTTTAAAAAAAGAAAAATTTTCGAAAATTATTCCGAGAGTAGTTTGGGTTGGGGGCTTTTCTTGAAAAATTTTAATGTGGAAAACTTGGCAGATGCCGAACCAAAACATCAAGTTTGCTTTTTAACCAACATTTCGTTTTATTTGTGCTGTTTACAGACACGCACAATTCTAGGTATGGATTTTTTGGATAGAATGCAATACCATCTCTACCTATGTGCTATTTGCGAAGCAGAGAAAAAAAAAACATAATTATTGGCAATTTTGCTAAATATTTTTCTCACTAAGTAATCTGTTACCGGATATAAAACAAAACACAGATAGTCTTTTTATTTGTTTTTATTATTAGCTATCTTTACCGACGTTGCATGGATGTTTTTTATGTTTTAAATATATATATATATATATATATATATATATATATTTAAAACATATACACATATACTTAGGTATCTAACTAATCAGGGACTGAAATAACAGCAAGATGTTATTGTGTTTTTCTGTTTTTTTTTTTTTGTTTCATTTATACCCTGCTTTAACTTCAATGGAATTCATATCGGCGGCATTTCCCTGTGAACTATATTGTCTATTTGTAATGTTGTTAACTTGTGTACTGTTTGTTGTGTGTTTCTATTTTCTTTAATTTTATACATTAGATCACACTCACAATCTCATTCTCTTTCATACTTTCAGGCTGTAGAAGAAGAAGAGGCTATAGAAAACTTCCTCACCCCCAGCCGGAAATCGTACACAGGACCCTTAGCACAGCAGGCAGGAGCTCTACAGACTGAGCCGATTTTATTTTGTCGACATTTTTCATGGCATTTAAAGCTCAAATAAATATCCAGTTGAATGAAGAACATTAACACTATGGTACTCTATACACACGATCGTATTCGCGCTATATTTCAATAGATGAATAAAATCAAATTGGAAGCAGTACTGTTATTTACTTTACTTCTGTAAAGAGACCAAGTAAAGGTTTGTTCTTCTAATTCGAGAAAATATGAAGTTAGTTGTGGTGCAATCGTTGGAATAAATGAATATGCTTGACGATAATATTCAGACACGAGCCAGCTTCATTCCTTTGTGGTGTTTCATACGTCTGACGCTAGGGGGCAACAGTCTTTCTCTTTATTAATTACTAGCTGGCTTACCCTATGTTGTACCGTTAGTTTTTTAAACACGGATGACGGATTAATTACTTTAATTTACCTATTTCCGTTTTATGAGATTATTGTAGAGTGTTCTGGAGGATTATATGTTGAATCCTTCCCTGTGTCCTTTATAATTGCAATTTTACACAACCCCCGACTAATAACGGATATAAAAATCCTCTACTATTCATGCAAAAGTGTGCGAAACATTGGTGCAATATAGTCTTTCAGATTCTGGAGGGGTAGGGTAGGGCATTACGAACCAGACTTAAAGAAGAATAAGAAATACAACACAAGTTTTCTGCTAAGAAACAACGATTCTAAGTGTACCTAATCCGCCTTCCCTTAGTATTGCAAGCTTCTAATTCAAAGAGAATAATCAATACTAAAAGTTTGAAGTTTGGAACCAGAGTAAAATGCAATATGTTAATTGTTTCTTCCACGCGCCCAGGAGATACGTGTTTCAAACCTCGGCTGTGGTACACATTTTGCAGTCTAACTTTACCTTTCCAATTCCTGTCCTATGCAAACTACTGTGGAAGAAACGATTAGATGGCAATGTTGGAACTACATAATAGTTTTGATTTAATTGTTTATTCACACAAGCCTTGTGTAGGGCAGGAGTTGAATAGGTAGAGTCAGACTGATAATTCAACGCCATGGTTCAAATCCCCTCTATGGCATTGAATTTTTCAGTTTGACTCTACCTATCCAACTCCTGTCCTACATACGGCTTGTGTGAAAACAATCAAATCAATACTAATTGAATATAATAGTTGGCTATACTATGAGTCCTGGGACTTAAAGTACTTATGACATTGTAAGGCACCATTGGAGTACCGGGAAACATGTGAGTCAGTTGAGAAATTCAATGCTATACCGGCATGTTGCCATGGTAGCTCAACCGACTAGAGAGCAGGAGATCCGTGGTCCAAATCCCGGCTATCTGACTCTACCTATATAATAGTTGATTAAACTATGAAGCCCGGGACTTTAGTAATTACAATTGGGGTGTCGTCTAAATAATTTGAGACCTCCTTGTAGTTTATCGGAAAAATCTTGAATTAGTTGGAGAATTTAATGTCTTGTCGACATCTTGCCATGGTAGCTCAGTGGTTCAAATCCCGGCTATGACTTTGAATTTTTCAATCTGACTCTACCTTTCCAAGAATGTTTTGTATATTACAAACACATGGGCATAGATGGAGATAACGCCATGTTTTGGTGCCAATTTATTTCGAGATATGAGAGCTGGCCACCTTTGCGAAAGCTGTATTGAATGATTTATATATTTTTGCTGATTATGTGCAGCGTGTCGAGATCAAATAGGCAATCGCCGTTTTAGTACATCTCAGCGAGTACCGCTGCCAAAGTTATTCTCTTTGGTCAGGTGGACCATACGCTGCATGAATATATTCAGTAGCCGTAAACTGAGTACACCATTCATCTGGGTACCTGAATCTCTCAGATACCACCATCTAGCTTCCATACAAAAGTGTACACATTTAAAATGCATAGAAGGCGATTCGGAGAATTCGATGCGCTGTATAAAACCGTCATGTACAAATTACACTATTTCAGATTCTTAACAATATTTTGATAAATATGTTTTTTAAAAATATTGCAAAATAAAATTTTGTTTTTATTTTAAAATAAATTTACGATTAATTACTAAACAATAATTTTATATTATAATTTTCATTGAAAATTTCATAAATAATTATATTTAAGGGTCAAGATATAATTGTAGTTTTCCATCTGGTCATTTAAATACACGTAAGATGTTTAAAAGAGCGTGTGAATAGGGCGCACATAGTGCTACAAGTTTTGAAACTTTATTTTCTTAAAATTTCTTGAGTTTAACTGATTTAAAATGCTCACCATGATGCAGTTTTTGGCCACTTTTTTCCAATTTTTAGTTCATTATTTGAAGACTAAAGAAAATACTTAACTGGAAATTTTATTTTCTCTACCACGTAAATGTATAATGTACATAATAGTTAGAAAAGGTATTGGTACAATATTTCCGCGAAATAAATTTTTTGAGTACCCCTGAATAAAGAAAATAGCATTTTGGAACATGGTCCGTTTGTATGTATCTGTTTGTGCGCGCGTGCGTGTGTGTGCTGTGTATCAATGTGTCTGTGAGCAACGTAATTTAAAAACTAAAAGTCGATTAAGTACCAAACTTGATATTCAAGTTTAAGTATAAAGCTTGATATTCAGTAACTTCCAAGGATGCAACATGAAGATTTTCAGGACCCCTCCCCCCGTCGCAAACTTCTGTTCACATGAAAGATTTTTCGAATTTTTCCATTTTATCAAAATGGCTTTAACGATTTTGATTAAAATGATATATATTACTGATAGTTACACGATAAAAAAATCTGATGTGTTCCATTCACATGACTTTCTCTACATCTCTGCAACAAATTATTATTAATAAGCTAACGTTTCTATTTATTTCATGTTAATCGAGAAAAAAAATTAGCAGAAATAGTCTTATTACTTGCTTTCTTGTAAGTAGAAGCGAAATAAGGGAGTACCATAAATTAAAGTGATAGTCAAAAGCTGGTTTCTATGTGACTGAAGTTCCTTTGTTTGTATGGACACAGTTGAAAAATTCCTGTATGAGAAAAATACAAGTTTTTCAAAGCTGAAAACAATAACAAAGAATGTCTTAAAAACGATCAACTACACGAAAGAAATGCATGTAACATAAATTGTGTGTTTTAACGTGCTCTACATTATTTGTGTGGTAAGTTTTTGTCCATCTCTTACGGTTCAGCAGTTTTGCAAAATTCCGTAAAATTCATCCAGAATAAAGTACTCATCGGAGACTATTTCCAGAAAATTCAAGATATACATATTATTTGTCAGGTAAATATCTTTAATATACTATATTTTAATCGAAATCGTTAGAGCTATTTTTTGAGAAAATCAAACTTTTCGAAAAAAGTTCCATGTAAAGGATAGATGAGGGTGGGCCGGCTTTCTTGAAAATGTTCGTGTCGCATCCTTGGAAAATACCAAACCTAAATACCAAGTTTGGTTCTTAATGGACTTTTCGTTTTTGAGCTATGCTGCCAACAGACATAAACATACACAGACAGACAGAAAGACAGACACACACATTTTTCTAAAAATGCTTCTTTTTTTAATCAGGGAGTCTCTTAACATGTATTTCCGGTGAAATCTCGGTATTGACTTTTTGGGTGCATTACAATACCTTCTCTGTGTTCTCTGTGAAATCTGAATATCGAATTTTGTGTGTAATGCTTTTCTAGCACTATGTACGAAATGCAGAAAGTAAAAATGCTCATTCTAGCTTACAGCTAGGCCAGTCGAGGTACAAATCTTTGGTCTTGAACTCAGAACTTGGCAGGAATTATAGGATACTTGATAACTTCTGAAAAACCACTCTTACTCATTTTTTCAACCCGTTACGTACATTTCACCGATCTGGTCAAAATTTGAACACTGTGCTTCAGTTGCCAGTCTGTATTTGTTAAATACATTGTCATATAAGCCATCACGTATAAAAAAAATTAAAATCATGACTTTCTTTACTTCTCTAAATAATTGATTGTTAAAAAGCTTATTCTTCTATTTACTTAATCTAATCGAGAAAAGTTAGCAGAAAGAGTCTTATTATTTGCTTCCTTGTAAGTAGAAGGGAAATAAGGCAGTACTATAGGCTAAATCAATAGTCAAATGTTTTAAATGCTGGTTCCTGTGTGATAGAAGTACCTATATTTGTATGGACAGGAGTTGACAAATTCCAGTATGAGAAAATTAAGTATTTTAAAGCTGAAACCAATAAGAAGGAATATCTCAAAAATGGCCAATTTCACGAAAAAATATATAATAGCAAAATTGTGTGTTTTAACGAGATGTACAGTTTTGATTAAGTAAGTTTTTGCCTATCTATTATGGCTTAGCACTTTTGCAAAATTCCGCAAAGCTCATCCAGAATAAACATATCTTTGGAGGCTATTGCCAGAACATTGAAGATACACATTTTATTTGTAATGTAAAATATCTTAAATATAAGAGATTTTAATCAAAATCGTTTGAGCCATGTTTGAGAAAATCAAACATTTCAAAAAATGTTCCACGTTAAGTGTAGTTGGGGGGGAGTTTCCTCAAGTTTGGTTTCAGGGGTCTCAAAACATGTATTTCCGGTGAAATCTCGCTATCGAATTTTTGGGTGCAATACAATACCTTTTCTATACACTATGTACATAGTACGTGTCGAGAAAGTAAAAATAGTTTCGATAGGGTGGCGCCTTACACAGCTGCAAACAAAGTGATATTTCGCCGCAGTTTGGTGATTAACGAACATCTCACTTGCAAGGCAGTACATGACTATATATTGTGGAATGCGACACACATCGTGTCGAGTTAGATGTTAGAATTCTAAAACTATAAACCAAGTCTGAGCACTCTCCACACTGCAGTGAGCCTCTGATGTACCGCATGGCGCGTTTCCTTTGTCATTCAGAGCTCTGCTACGGAAATGACATCCGTCTAGGGAGCTCCAACTTTTTAATTGCGTTATTCTGCAGCTGCGATATTAAAACATTGCACAAACTATGTATCCAGGGACGGAAACACGGTCGGCGCGTTCGCTAGTGCAAGTGTTCCGTGCAACACAAAGACGATGTTCCCGAATTTCAGCAAAAGCAAAGATATATAGCCCTATCCTGAGAAGCACTAGGAAACCACTGACACAGGATGAGCGCCAATAGAGCAGTGAGCAACACATGGCGCCAAGGGGTCTGCCTGTAAAATGGAATACTTACATTTACTCTTATTTTACAGCAGTTGGCCGTATGTTCCTGCTCTCCAAATATTCCTATTTCCCCACTGTCACTCTACCGTGGCTGCGTGGATTACTTTGTACTATGTCTTCTGTTTAGCTTTCTCCTGCCTGGAACAATCTAGCTATGGGTATGTTTGGGCCACTGCTTCTGTGACAAGCGTTGTACGTTCTGAAGATACCTCTTTTTTATTCTGTTCATTACAGTTTTATCTGCACCCGCTTCTTGTCTACATGTTCTCCACCCATTTATGTTACCACACTTTTCTTTGCACATTTTCATTTATTGTCCAGAATTCAGAACTATGTGTAGTAAACTTTGTATGATTGCTTTTAGAATAAACTGATTTGTTTCTCTAATCAAGTTTTTACTCCACAGAACACTGTTCAGGGCATTTTAATTAAAATATTAAAGCCATTTTTGAGAAAATTAAAACGCTCGAAACATTTTCCAGGTAAACTGTAATTTGGAGTAGGAGGATTTTATCGAAAGTGTTCGTGTCGCACCCTTGAAAGATATTAATATTAAATATAAAGTTTGGTATTTAACCGACTTTTCAATTTTGAGTTATGCTACTCACAGACATACACATAAAATGCTTTATTGGATTCAGAGGACTTTAAAATGTGTAAAATCTCGGATTAAAATTTTAGGTGGAATGCGATACCTTCTCTACCGATGCACTGTGTACGAAGTGGAGAAAGTAAAAACTAACCCATCAGAGTGCAATTCTCCATACATCTCATCTCTAGAGAGAGGCAAACATAGAAATGTAATTTTCAAAATCATTTTTATATCATTATGAGAACATTTAATTTTTGTAGTGTTTAGAACTTAAATGCATTTGACAAAATATTTCATAATATTTTGGTAAAATTTGAATATTTTAGTGAAAAATATTCATATTGTGTAAGATTTAAAATGTTTAACTTTAGAACAAGTTCCGTAGCAATGAGCTGGACTTTCCAGATATTCTATTTGGGCAGAATTCTACGAAACGCATTTAGAAAACTCAAGCTGTTCTTTTTAACAAGTCAACTACATTTTAAGAAAATGTAGCTTTTACTTTGTGCGACGTCACATTCGATATTAAATATTCGATTATTCTTGAAGGGTTTTTATTTTCGCGAACCGATTGGTTTACTGGCATCTTATACTTAGTATTAAGACATAAAAAGAGACAAAAACTTTATTTTCTATGTTTAAAAATATCGGAATGAATAAAATCTATCAATTCTATGTAATACGTTATATGCCATTTTGTGTTCTTTTATAATTATATTAATAGTTACTAATGGGTAAAACCTCAATACTAGTTGTAAACTAATGAAGCAAACCTGCTGCATTCAATTAAATTGTAATACCTATATACTTTAAAATACATTTTTATAATAATTATGATTTTTTAAGTAATATGTTTATATTTTGGATAAATACTTTAATGTTTGTTCGTATATTGCCTGATGCTAATCTCACATCATCATTCTACCAACTCTCATAGTTTTTTGTGGCTAATTCAGAATTGCAGCAAAACAAATTGTGAGACAGGTGTTGCTTTTTTGTTAATTTAACATCCTTTAACCGCTATCTAACTTTTGTTCATTTTAATGTATTCATGTGCTCTCTCTCTTTCTCTCTCACACACACATATTTAAACTTCTACACCAATGATGCAGACTTTAGTTGCACTAATATAGGGCACGCGTACGCTGACTTGCTTTTTCACTTGCAAGATAGAGGAGTGAGGTTGTCACGATGTTTCTCCTCCACTGCGAGTTACCGGTTTCTGGTATAATATTTGCCGGATCCACGTGAATCTGTTAGTAGAGTAAGGGATTATTAAAATGCAAATTAGGCATAACATGACATTAACTTCAGCACAAACAGTGCGATATGTTTCCATTCAAAACCACAATTGGAAATACAAACAAGAGCCAATTGCAAAAGCATGTGAAGTAGCTGCTAATATGAAGGTTTGTGAAGCGACTACTGACAATACACTCGGCGAAAGAGGTTTTATATATAACCTTCTCAGGCCTTCAGATTAGCAGCTACTTCACATTCTTTTGCAATTGGCTCTTGTTTGTATTTCCGATTGTGGTTTTGAATGGAAACATATCGCACTGTTTATGCTGAAGTTAAATGTGGTCATATTATGCGTAATTTTCATTTTAATAATCTCTTACTCTACCAATAACAGACTCACGTACATCCGGCAAATATTATACCAGAAACCGGGAACTCGCAGTGGAGGGGAAACATCGTGATAACCTCACTCCTCTATCTTGCAAGTGAAAAAACAAGTCAGTGTACGAGTGTACTATATTAGTGCAACTAAAGTCTGCATTAGTGATGTAGAAGTTGAAAGGTTAACGTATTACCAATTATTACCGTAAACAAATTGTAATTGGCTATATATATAACTAAATATTTATAAATAACATTCTCTGTATAAGGTCTTAAATATATTATAGACACCTTCGAATTAGATCTAAGATGTAATAAAGGAAATATAAAATGGTTAAAATCTAATTTATTTAGAATTTTATTAGGATGGGATGCTTTAGGGTTAGTTTCTTATTGTTTAGTTATTATTATTAACTTTATTTACTTAACTAAGCCTTTAAAAGAAAATTTTAAAATTTTCACTTGTAAATAATTAAAACATAATTGTAAAATTTAAATAATCGATATATAACTATCCTTCTCCACACAAGGTCTTATAAATATACATCTTGGAGTTTAAGAAAAATTTAATTTTGTTTTGCCTCATCATTATGAGATCTTTGACATATTTCATTTACCGCTAGTTTGTGTATTATTGCCATACAAAACATGCCCAGTGTTCGTTTAGGTTTGTCGAGTGCAGTCACTACCAGGTTTCTTCTTAGAGGAGAAGTAACCAAATTTGCCTCCCTTTTACTGGCTGGACACACACACACACACACACACACACACTCTCGCTCTTCCCACGTTTTACAAAATAATTCAGACACAGGTAGACATTTTGTATGGCTTCGAACAAATGAGTAATTAGCTCCAAGTTTTCCACGCATATTTTTAGTGCATAAGGACAGTAATTATTGTTATATACAGAAAATAAGTTAATTAATGTTTCCTCATATATTGCAACGAAGAAGTTCTTTATTAATCCAGAATTGGTTACAAATATGTTTTATTCCGTTGCTTTCACAGCAATTCTGTTCATAATTTTTCTCTCATTGCTTCAACGCGTAGACAGTGAACTGTTACTGTCTCACGCAATTGCGCGCTTAGAACCAGAGTCGAAAAACTGAACTTCTCAGCCAAGTTGCCCTTTTATTATTGTCGATGGCGTGAAAAGAAACTAACAGAAGTAAAGGCCATATTATAATGGAAATGGATCTTTTTATTTATGGACTCTCTTTAACTACTACGTTTCTCAGTGATGTATTCTATATTGAGCGTGAAAGAGTGGTTATTTTGCTCAGAGCCCTCTCTATCAGGCTTGAGGTTATTTTACGTGCCGTAAATCTACGACACGGGACCAACAGCTTTACTTCCCTTTTGAAGAAAACCTGATAATGAGTTTTACGACCAAAAAAGTGCATCGCCCTCCGCCGAATTTGGACCGGCGACCTTGGGTATATGGTAGCCGTTATACCACGGAGGGCGAGAGTCAGCTCTTATGTCTCTGCTTCCTGCTGCAGAACAAATTGTGCTTGTGAGGGAAGCATATTAACAAGGAGGAATACCTTAAGTGCCAGGCGTTATGTAAGCACTGCATGACGGCAATTTATGCAGCCCTACTCCCTGCTGTAGAAAAAATTGTGCGTTCAATAGGTCGCGATTTTGAATCTCGCTTAGGGCGAGTTACCCGGATAAAGTTTTTTCGGGGTTTTCCCTTATCCTGGGAAGATGAATGACGAGTAATTTTAAGTTCCATGGACCCCGAGATCATTTGTGCATCATTTCACCAATTTCATTCATCGTCCGATATGACCAACCAGGTTAAAGGATATTAAGCATAAAAAATGTGCGTATATACGAAAGCATATATGTAAGGGGGAATGCCTAAAGAACTAACATTTGTATAAGCATCCCGTGGCTGCAATTTGCACAACCCTTCTCCCTGCTGTGGTAATTGTATAGTTAAGGAGAAATGGCTAAAGGTCCAGGGTTACATAAGCATCCCGCGGAGACGGTTTGTACATCCTTACTCCCTGTTGTTGCACAATTTCTGTGAGTGCTGCGAACGTGTAAGGAGGAATGAGTGCAGAGTAGGCGTACACCACTACTTTGCTGAACAAATTAGTGTACAGAAGGCGCCATATATGTATGCCGCGGCGGCTATTTGTACACCCCTACACGCAAAAATTGTACGTTTGCGACAAAGCATGTGAGGAGGAATGCCTACAGAGACTGGTGTTCTGTAAATATATCGTGTTGGAGTTTGCACACCCCTGACCGTTGCTATGAGTCAAGCTGCCCGTGGACCGCAAAGCACGTGAGTAAGGAGTCAAGTCTAAGATAACAGATATCGTGGTCTAGGGGTAACAAGTTAGACTCTGGTACCCAATTTCGAGGCATTAAACCCGTAGAAGGGCGTTGGAATGTTTTTGGGTGTAAAAATCCTTAGCTTACTTCGGAAAAGAAACAAAGCTGCTGTTCCTGTGTCAAAGGGTTACGTCACGTAAAAGAACATCGACTCTCATAGACCAAAATTAAGCGGTCTTTCATGCCAAATATAGAATGGGACGCAACATTGAAGAGCGCCCGAAATAGAAGCTCAATATTTTTTCTTTATTAGCAAATAGTACATAGACAGAGACGTTACTACATTCCACCCAAAGTAAGACACAGGGATTTCACTGAAACTATACGTTTTAGGGTGCCCTGTGTAGAACATTTTGAAAGAAAGGTCCCTGTGTGTGTGTGTCTGTAACTCAAAAACGAAAAGTCAGTTAAATACCGAACTTGATAATTAAGTTTAGCATCTTCCAAAAGATAGGTCAGAAAGACCTAAACCACCTTTTTACACGAAAATATTTTTTAAAATGACATTTTCTCAAAATTGGCTAGAACAATTTTAATAAACATGCAGATATTTATATGTTAAATGATAACATATCTTGAATTTCCTGGAATAGCCCTGTTCATTATAATGATTTTTGCATAAGTGATAAAACATAAAAGATAGACAAAAATTACTGCACAAATAATGACCACATTAAAAGACAATTTATGTCATACCAATTTTTTGTGAAATTAACTATTTTCGAGATATTTCTTGTTATTGGCTTAAACTTTAAAAACTTCTCTTTTTTTAACTCCTGTCCATGTATAGAGAACTGAATTTCAATTATATGGCAACCAGGTTTAAAAAGAAAGTTGACTATCACTTTAGTCTAGTGTATTCCTTCTATTTATAATGAACTAAGTAATAAGACAATTTCTACTTATGTTTATCTTGAGTAGGATGAAGGAGATGGCGAATAAGCTTTTTACTTTCTCTACATGTACTATGTACATAGTGTATAGAGAAAGTAATTGCACTCCACCCAAAAATTCGATACCGAGATTTCACCGAAAAAATATGTTTTAGGGTCCCCTTTATCCAAAAAAAGAAACATTTTCAGAAAAAGATCCATGTGTGTTCATATGTCCATGTGTCTGTGAACACGATAACTCAAAAACGAAAAGTCGGTAAAATAACAAACTTGGTATTGAAGTTTAGTATCTTCCAGGAATGCGACACGAAGATTTTGAGAAAAATCCCTTACCCCAAACTACCCTTTATATGGAACTTTTTTCGAAAATGTTGATTTTCTTAAAAATGGCTCTAACGATTTTGATTAAAATATCGTACATTAAAGATATTTACCTGACAAAGAAAATGTATATATTGAATTTTCTGGGAATAGCCACTGAAGACTACTTTATATGGATGAATTTTACGACATTTTGCATAACGGCTAACCCGTAAGAGTTGGACAAAAACTTACACACAAAAAATGTAGAGCACGTTAAAACACACAATTTATATTATATACATTTTTTTCGTGCAGTTGATAATTTTTTAGATATTACTTATTTTTGGTTTCATCTTTAAAAACTTACGCTTTTCTCATACAGTAATTTTCCAACTCCTGTCCATACAAATAAAGGTACTTCAATCGCATAGCAATCCGCTTTTGACTATCACTTTAACCAATGGTACTCCCTTATTTTGCTTCTACTTCCAAGGAAATAAATAACAAGACTATTCCTGCTAATTTCTTCTCGATTAGTATGAAGTAAATAGAAGTATAAACTTTTTAACAATAATTTGTTGCAGATATGTAGAAAAAGTCATGTGAATGGATCACATCAGATTTTTTAAGAGTAGCTTGTTACAGAATAGGTAGAGAAAATCGTGTGAATGGGATACATAAGATTTTTTCACAGACTTTCTATATATGATCATACAAGGGTGGGAGTTTGTATACCCCTAGTGCCTGCTGCTGCACAATTTCTGCGTATGCCGCAAAGCGTGTAAGGACGGAGGAATGCCTACACAGCCAGGGGTTGTGTAATTTTAGCCTCTGATCGATATTATATGATTTGAACAGGAACTGAACTGCAAATGGGTTTATACTCGCTTGTAATTGCTTCTCTCACGACACTTAAAGTATACAGCGGGTCACGTGATGTTTGTTCAGCACTGTGATTAGTTTTGTGTCACTCACTTCCCTATTGAGCGGTTTGTTCAGATCGCCTGCAGATTTTTCCTATTAATATCTACACGATTGCTTTCTGTAAAAACACTCGCATTTCATAATTCGATTCAACTCGAGGCTGTTCCGCTTTCAGCACTTCTCTATTGTAATCGAACATATTAAGCCGTGTAAAATACAGATTCAAAATATAAGAACCCTGGGGCGCAGTACATGCAGAGGGGGGGGGAGCACTTTAGCATGCCTATGTTGGTGCAGTTTCAGTTTAACAGGTGTACATTTAAACCTCTTTTTCTTTTCCGAAGTGTAGAGGAAACATTGTATCTCCCCAAAAATTGCAAATCGAGAGTTAACCGAATATATATGTTCTGTGACTCCTTGAATTCAAGTAGATAAAGAAAGGAAAACAATACTTTTTTAGAAAAAAAATCTTGTCTGTATGCGAACATCATAACTCAAAAACTAAGAGTCGGATGAATACTAAAAATCTTTCGTCCAGTAACACCAAAGAACTGACAGGAATATTTTCGTTAAATCTCTCTCCCACAATTAACTTTTACATGAGATGTAAAACTTCACTTGATGATTTTGAAGAAAATACTGCATGTTTAAGCTGTCTGTTCAAACTCAACTCAACTGAATATGAGTACCAGAGTACACTCAGTCTCAGAAAGGACAGAGTTGGAAAGGAAGTGTGGTATGTCACTGAGCAGTCATACCACAATGGCACTTCATTTCCAGCATTTTATTCACCCGTGATTTTGGCTTGCCATCAATGCTGCTACGTATTGGATGTTGCAGTTAGTCTCCTGTGAGTCACGAGCTACTCACGAGCTGGAACAGCCTGGTATAAGGTATGCAGCGGAGGACACTCGCGTACTGCGCCTACTGAGCATATATTACGGTTGCCACTTCTAGGAGGAAGGGAAGAATTAGGCTACAGGCCTTAGGAAGACAAGCCGCAGAGATGGGTGGAAAACCCTAAACTTTTTTGACTCTGAGAGTCTGCCCAGAGAGGGAGATAAACCACCCAATGAAGCATGCCGCCCTCTAATGTCTACGGATAAATGCTCTTTCCTTGAAGGAAGTATACGTGTCATCCGTTCGCTGCGAAACTTAGAAGCACGCCTGGGAAGGAAATAGAATTAAAGGACAATTATGGGAGAGAAATCTTAGCAGATGAAAAAGCAATTCAGCAGTCACCACGAAAAACAGAAGGTGCCAGAGGAATGCCAACGGGTATTGAGCTTGGGGTCTCAGGAATGTAAACCTCACAGGCTACCTCGGAGCGATCATGCTCATTATGTGCTTAAAATAATTGCATTATAAATAGCGGCAAAGAATATTTGTGAAGGTTTCTTGATTGATTGATTATTGGTAGCCCATAATAGCGAAATAAAAGCTTGCTATAAAAATGCAGTGTGCGAAATATATTTCTTCTGATATGCTTTTAATCCTCTTTCTGTGTATGGTGTTATGGTGAAAGTAGAATTACTTAAGCTAAACTACCTACATACTACTCTGTCAAGAAAGTTCCGGGAATTTGCCAATAAAACACAAAAAGTGAATTATTCAACCAATTTTATTTTATCGCTTTCAAAGTAGGCCCCTTCTGAAATACACATTCATGCCAACGAATAATCCAATCATCAAAACATTTTTTATAGACACTTTTAGGAATCGATGTCAATTGTCGCCACGAATTTTCCTTTATGTCTTCTATGACTGAAAACGGGTGCATCGAAGTTGTAACCTGAGTTTTGGAAAGAAAAAGAAATCAGTAGGGGCCAGATCAGGTGAATACGGTGGTAGTTTGATGAAATTTGTTGAGTTTTTGGCCAGAAATTCGTTCACAATAATAGCATTGTGAGCTGGTGCGTTATCGTGATGCAGAATCCATGAGTTGTCGTTCCACAAATCTGGCCTTTTTCGCCGTATTTGTTCTCTCAAACGCCGTATAACGCTCAGATAATAATTTTTATTTACCATCTGACCTTCTGGCAAGAACTCTTGAGTGCACGACACCGCGATAATCGAAAAAAACTGTCAACATGACCTTCAGTTTTGATCGATTTTGTCGTGCCCTTTTAGGTTTCGGTTCAGTTACAATGCATTTCATGAATGTGGGGTCGGAACTGGCTCGTTCTAGCATGTCTTCAGCAATACTTTCGCGATTGAGTTTCTGTAGAAAATTCAAGTCTTTCGGAACTAACCGAGCTGCAACGCGTGTCACATCCAAACAGTCGTTTAAATTGGTACGAATCGATTTGTGAGACACAGAAAGTTCAGCAGCAATCTCTCTCAGACCTAGAGGACGATTTTCAGACACCATTTTCATTTTAGCGATGTTCAGTTCAGTTGAAACCGTTGATGGCCGGCCAGAGCGAGGCAAATCTTCCACCACATCTCGACCACTTTTGAATGCACTGTACCACTCATATGCACGTATTTTTGATAAAGTCGATTCACTGTGAGCCCTCTTTAACATTTTCAGCGATTCGGCACACGAAATACCATATGCAATGCAAAATTTAAGACAGATTTTTTGTTCAATATTTGTATCCATCGTAAAATCGCAAATCACCTTTGAGAAGAACTAACAAAGTGGCGTACTGTAAACAAACTAGATGACAAATGACGATCGAGCTCTGCGTGGGTATGAAGGAAAGTTGTACCAACTTAACGACAACAATAATTTCAAATCCCCTTTTGAACAGAATTTTAAATGATCAATTCCCGGTACTTTCTTAACAGAATGTATGTTGTCTATTTTACTACATGATATTTTCAATCTTTTAATTTTTATATATGTATTACTTGAGACATAGGATATAACCATACGTGAATAGCTGAACTTTTCCGGTTAAATTTGACCTACTGGCGACTCAGTCATAGAACGACATTTGATGTAAACAAAACAGTTTGTATTCCTACGCGATATACTCGGGTTCGTATCAGCTGCAAGAAATAAAAGCCTGGACTCATGGTCCCGGTTTATAATGCATTACAACTGTGTGCTACACCAATAATAACTAATTATATTATTAATAATAATATAATGAACACCGAAATAAAAGCTGATTATTAAATTAAATAAAGATAGCTAAAATAAAACTTCACTCTAAAGCTGCATCATTATCAAAGAGAGGTGTAAAATCTGTCTCCATAGCATGTTATCCTCTCTGTCAATAATTATATTCACTTTATTTCTCTTCACAAACTTAAATCAGATTTAAAGTAATAAATTATTAAAGACAGTTTGCTTAAGAGAAGGCAACGTAGGGTCTTTTTTGACAACATTTAAAACTTTAATGTTGGTGTTTCGTTATTAAAACAAAATCGTGAGTTTTTCTACAAATAGAATTCTGGTCAAGTCTACGGTTTTTCTAATTCTAACTTACGACTGGTTCATTTATTCCTTGGTGTTCGCAATGTTCCTTACGTGCAACGCTCCACACGGAAACATCGATAGAATCTGCAGTTAATAATACAAGGGGGAGGAAGAAAATAGAGTGACATCTATGGCAGACGACAATGTGGATCCTATAACACATGAAGAATTGAAAGAAGTATTGAAAGCCATGAGGAATATTAAACCTCAGAATGCAGAACTCTTTAATACGCTTCACAAAATGAAAGCTAAAGCTTTATAATTTCATTAATACTTTTTGGAGAACAGGACATGCTCAGGAATGCTTGCAAAATGCAGCACTAATCCCATTATTTAAGAAGGTAGAGAGCAATGTCCGCAATAATTACAGGGGATTAGCCTTCTAAATTATGGATATAAAATATATGCCAAGATATTAGGCAAATGGCTAAAGCAATTGTAGAGAACATTTATTGCAGAAGAATGACAGAGTTATTACATCAGAATTATGCTAAAATGACATACCAGGGTAAAATGCACACTGATGTTTCTGACAAAACTACACGTTCAGTTGTTTTAAATTAACTGTCATTAGACCTGTCATGTTGGTATTAATGTTGAGGGAAAATGACGAATTTGTAATGTGCGGCATTTTTCTGTTGCAGGCATATATTTGTAATTTTTATTTTTACGGTTATGAAGTGAAGCTACATCATCATTTGTGGTGATAATATTGCTCAATCGTCCATAAAATCTGTATTCAGCTCAATCACATAATGTAAGCAACAAGTTGATGTAATTTTTTTTCGAAAAATACATTATAGCTACTTAAGCTATTGTTTGAACTTGGGGTAAAACGACATGCCAAGTTATTTTGGGTATGTCTTTTTTACCCGACGGTCTTTATTCTGACATCATTGTTTCATACTTCATCAGAGAAGTGAACAAGTAGCTGAAGAATAATCCAGGGAGGACAGTCACTTTATTCCAAATGTCCAAATTATTCTGCGCAGCTTATTTGATGACTGCTACAGTCCAGAACACAATTTCTGATATTGAAGCGTTTGGTATAAATCCACTTAATCCAGATATATTTTCGGATCACTTTAATTTCCCAGTACAGAAATTTATAAACCTGAATGTGTAGAATTAAAAAATAAAAGATCCTGTGCAATTCTAATAAAAATTAGACAAGTTTGGTGGTATCACTGACACCTCACATTATGCAAAGGCAGTCAGAGAGAGAGAGAGAGAGAGAGAGAGAAGGGGTAGTGTTTAACGCCCGCTTTTACTACCGGTGACACCGATGATGCATGGAATGAAGATGGAGCACCGGTGGAATGTGATGGCGGGAGAAACCGGATAACCGAGAAAGCCCACCCCTGCGCCGCTTTGTCCACCACAAATCTCATATGCGGTCGCTTGGGAGCGAACCCGGGCCGTCTAGGAGAGAGGCGAGTGGTCTAACTACTCGTTCATGGCGCGGCCAAGGGGGGGGGGGAGGTAAATCTTTCGGGAGTCAGGTGCTAATTACAAACTGTTTTATTAAACAGACGAGGAATAAAGAAGCAGGAAAACGAGAGAATGAGCTCAAAAATCACAAAGGTCTATTGCAAAATATCGAATCAATTTTATAGATGCAGTAGCTGAAGAAGAAAATAAAGTGCAAATCTTTTGCTGCTTGCATCTATTGCAATGAGATGTTTAATCGCTGAAATTCTGGAGAACACAGGCTGAAAAGTATGCAGTACAGCTAGTGGTACCATTGTGACCCAACACAACCAAACGTTTTATTTGTGAACTGTGTAATATTTTGCTGACCCAGTCCAGTGCAATTGGCAGCCTGAGGGCAGCCCGAGGTGTGCTAGACGTGTCCCTGTTCTCGGAGAGAACTTAACCACGTTCTGACGGGATTGTGGGTTTTGCAGGATGGCGGGTGTGTTTTGGAGTTGTGGAGTGACAGGAGGAGGCAAATATTGCTCCTCGACGGTTGCCTTGATGGTGCAACGACCCTTGTGCACCGCTGGTGTGTGTTAATCAAAATGTTTGTTTTGAGGTTTTAATTTTGAAACCAAGCAACTCTTGAAGGATTATAAGGAGCTTAGCCGAAGCAGCTGTGGTGGTGCTCCTTCGTTACCGGGGATGCCCGCAAGCCATGCGGGGAAGCCGGTATCGCCTGAAGCGGCGGTTTGTGGGATCGTAACCCCCAAGAGACCTAACGAGGGCGCTCCGATGGAATGGTAACCCTTCGTTGAATTTTGTTGCCCGACGCCTAATCCCGTCCTCCAGGTATGGTAGACCAGAGGCTTCTTGCAGGAGTCTCATTGGAAAGCCTTGAGGCACAGAATAGATATCCCGAAGACACCTATTCTGTACCCGCTAAGCAACCCGCCATGCCCCAGATCTCACAGGCGTAGATTAACAAGGGTATTATGAGAGCCCTCAAAAGGCGCAATTTAAGGGGAACCGTCATCGAGGACCTCAGCATCGGGTACAGTGAGGCCGCAGCCCCATTGCCCCGACACCACAGCTCCCTGATGAGCTCCCTAAAAGTGACGCCCCTGTCAAGCTTCACCCCCAAGTAGGTGATGGTGTTGGTCCATTGTATCCTTCGTCTGAGGTACGTGAATGTGGGGAAGTTTGCGGGAAAGCGGCGCTTGGTGAAGAGAATAGCGTGGCTTTTCTCCGGATTTATGGACAATCGCCAACGCTCGCACCACTCTTGGATGAGGCAGAGGTGTCTCTGAATGGGGTTGAAGGCTCTTTTTTTTTTTTTTTTTGGTAGTGTTTAACGCCCGCTTTAACTACTAATGGCACCGCAGGCGGTGACACTGATGATACATGAATGATGATGGAGCACCGGTGGAATGCGATGGCGGGGGAAACCGGAGTACCCGGAGAAAACCCGCCCCAGCGCAGTTTTGTCCACCACAAATCTCACATGCGGTCATTTGGGATCGAACCCCGGCCGTCTAGGTGAGTTGAAGGCTCTGCGTGGGTGTTTGTTTGTACAGTATAACAGCACGTCATCAGCATACTGGGCTATGTTGACTTGCTGCACTGTTGGTAGGTCGGCCATGATGGATGCATGTCATTCTTACCCAGAATATAGGACTAATATGCCACAAGTGGTAGCAATTTGATAATTTTTTGTTTTAAAATAACTGTTATTGTAGAATTTAAAATTCGCGCTGTTTAAAGTGCTTACTAATATTTCAGAATTTCTAAAAAAGAAAGAAAAAAACACGCGATCGCGTACTTAAACATAATATTCAAAATTTAAACCAATTTTTTTTAGTATGCCACTTTGGGCCCGCCTCCCCTAAGTTATGGAACGATATCTATACCTCAGTATTTATTAAGAACAGTAAAAAGTTATATAACAATAACAACAACAATAATAACAATAATAATAATAGAAAAAGAAAAACTAGGCGCAATGCAGTCACTATATTAGAAGTAACACATATCTCACAAGGGTTAAGATAAGAGTACCCTTTGTCACCTGCGCTGTTCAATGTTCATATAAACCATGTGACCAAAATCTGGCAAGAGTAGCTGATTTGTAATTTTAATCTTAAGAAAATTATTTATAATTAAACTTATTTTTGCAGACGACCAGATTGTTCTGACAGAATCTGAGGATAATTTACAAAGGGACGTTTCATGAAGTGGAAAAACCTATAATTTAAATATTTATTCAAAGAAGATCGAGGTTTTAACATTTCGAGGAAAAAGTATATTAGAGCCAAAATTGTAATTGAGAAAGAAATCTTAGAACAAGTTCACTTCTATACTTTTCTTAGTTGTGGCATATCTTATTTATATGCTAATAATTCTGAACTTATATAAGCATGGATTGAGATCATCCTGAAATGTTATAAAGTATTAGTTGTACTCATGTTGCTTTATGTATCAGAAGCCTGGATTTTAACAATCGAAAAAATAATTGAGGCAACAGAGATGCGAATTTTTGGACCATTAACATGTTACCGAACACACCATTACAAAAGGAACCAGAAAATTTGAGAGCAACTAGATACTAGAGAAATAATAGAAAAGCTAGACCAATACAGAAATAAATGACACGAATGAAGGATGTTCGAATTTCTAAAGATATAATGAATATATAAACCCTAAGGAAGAAGAAACGTTGGACGTCCTAGGAGATGAAAAGATCAGTTGCGTTGCTTGTCTAACCTGAATTGTATGTGCTGATGTTATTGTTTTGCTGCTTTTAACAAATTACTTTTAGAAAACTCCATTAATTCGCCTTTATTATCACACACCAATGATGAGTAGTTAGCCCACTCTCCTAGTGGACAAAGCGTTGCAGGGGCGGATTTTCTCCGGGTTCTCCGGTTTCCCCAGCCATCGCATTCCACCGGTATTCCATCTGCATCCCATGTATAACCAATGTCATTGCCTGCGGTGCCATGGCAGTAAAAGCGGGCGTTAAGCACGATAAAAAAAAACATACACACATAACAGAATTTTTTGTTGCAGTTAAACGGTCACTAACTGGAAGCTCATATCGGAGTTGAATGGATGAAATGGTGAAATTATGCTCAAATGAGAGCGGGGTTTAAAGAACTTAAACGTTACCCCATTTTGGTCCTCTCTGGATACGGGAAACCGTCAAAAAACTGTATTAATGTAATTCATCCTAATCATTATTCGACTTGAGATTTCTTGAAACTGCGACAAACTCGCTGCTCCGACACAACTAACAGCACTTGTAAAAGCAGTCATTTTTATCGTCCTCCTTAGTGCTCCATTAACACATGAATGCAGAAGTGGGAAGAGCGACACCAAACAGAATTAAACACAGTCTAATTTAGTTTTACTACTCATATCGTCCCTAGCTTGCCAAGCGGGAGTCCTGGGTACGATTACCGGCACCAGCGTGGGTAATTTTCCCCCGCTGGGAGACCTGGAACGGGGTGCACGACTCTTGAGGTTCCTTGGGAACCAATTGGGGAGCTACTTGATTGAGCCGTAGCGGCTCCAGATCGAGAAGACCGTATCAACCGACCGGGAAGGACTCGGCGCTGATCACGTCTCATCCTCCAGTACTGCACCCCATTCATGACGCCTTCGGGCCGAGATGGGGATGCAGCGGCCGGACGGTAGACCAAGATCCCTTGCGGACTGTCATACCATGGAGTTACGTTTTACTCATATTATTTACAATAACCCATTAATCAAAAGTTTCGCACAGTACTTAATTAACTTACTTCTTGAAGAATCACATGTGATCGATCATATTTAAGATGCCATGTGTAATGGTGTGCTTTGGTTTGCCTCGTCTAGTTCGTGATGTCAAAGGTTTATATCAGTTTTGCTTGTACGATTGGAGTGATAATAGATTTTACTTTCTTTTTACTCTCTCTAATTCCTACATAGTGTATAGATAGCGAAGGTATTGCATTCAACCCAAAAATTCGTTTTCACTGGAAACACACTTTTAAGCGTCCCCTGAAATCTGATGGGTTGCATTTACACGACCTATTGTACACTATCGCGTTTACATATTTCTTCCGCAACTTATTCTTAATAAATATTTTAGTTTCTCTAGCACATATGTATAATTTAAATAGAGATAAAGAAGGTATTGTGTTCCACCCAAAATTTGTTGCTGAAATTTCACCGATCATATATGTTTTGATATCCTGAATACAAATATTGAAAACAATTCGTGAGTGTGTGTGTGTATTTTTATTAGTGTTTAACGCCCACTTTTACTACAATGACACCGCAGGCGGTGACACATAGTGAAATGAAGATGGAGCACCGGTGGTATGAAATGGCTGGAGAAATCGGAGAAGCCGGTAAAAAACCCGTCTCTGCGCCGATTTCTCCACTACAAATCTCACATGCGGTTGCTTGGGGTCTAACCCGGCCTTGGTAAGAGACGAGTGGTCTAACCACTCGGCCACGGTGCGACTGTGAGCAGCATAACTCAATAACAAAAAGTCGGTTAAATAACTAAACTAGTATTTAAGTTCAACAGCTTCCTAGGTTGCGACACAGAGATTTTCAGGAAAATCCCCCACCACAATTACTGTTACCTATATGAAACATTTTTCGAAGATTTTGATTTTCTCAAAAATGACTATGACTATTTTGATTAAAATGCCACATGTTTAGGATATTTTCAGGTCAAACGAAATGTATATATTGAATTTTCTGGGAAAAGCCTGGGAAGACCTCTGCATTCGCAGATTTTTGTATAACTGGTAAACCGTAAAGATAGACAAAACTTACAACACATAAAATGACGATGTTGTTTAAGCACACAATTTATGTCATATACAATTTTTTTATAGAATTAACCGTTTCCGAGATATTCCCGTTTATTTTTTTTTTCAGTTTTAAAACACTTTTCTCAGATGGGAAGACGTCATGAGTGACACATCTCTTTTGTTTTAATCCTGGCCGACGTCATTCTTACATATATCTTTTGTTTTGCTTATAGTTGTGCAAAGAGGACTAAATTTTTATTTCAATCGCATCGGAATAGCTTTTAGAAGATTTAATTTAGTGTTTTCCCATATTTCCATTCCTTACAAGGAAGCAATGAAACAATTTCTGCTAGTATTTATCTCGATTACTATGATGAATATAGAAGAATAACGTTTTTGTAAGAAAATAGTTTGTTTACAGAACGGTAAAAAAGTCATGTGAATGCAACACATCAACTTTTTTTCTATCTTCTGCACATAAACTTTGACAGAAATACTTTTTTGGAGATTTCGTTGTAGGTACAAATGGAAAAGATGAGGTTGCGGCGATAGACAAATATTTATAAAGCGACTTGGAAATTCCACGCTTTGCGTAACTAGATTGAATTTTTGAATGGAATATAATATTGTCTTTATCATAGGTAAATGTTAAGAGACACATGTATCTATGTAAATATTAGCACCCATTTTTACTTTCTCTAATACATAAGTACTATTTACATAGTAGGTAGTAATTGCATTCCACCAATAATTCGATACCGAGATTTTGCCGGATTTACATGTTTTGAAGATCCCTGAATAAAAAAGTCATTTTTAAAGAAAAAGATCCGTGCGTGTATCTGTGGCCAGCAATCCTCTAAAACGAAAAGTAAATTAAATACCAAACTTTTATTTAAGTTCAATTTCTCTGAAGGATACGATACGAATTTTGGGAAAACTCTTCCTCTTTTTACAAGTACAATTTTTTGAAATTTTCGATTTTATAAAAAATGGCTAGGTAATGATTTTGAAAAAAAATGCTATACTAAATATGTTTTGATGTCAAATAAAATGTATAACCTGAATTTTTTAGGATTAGCTTCTGAAGTCTTCTTCATTTTTCATAACTGTTACACGGTGAGAAATAGACAAAATCTTAGTACACCAAAAATTTAGATCTCGTTAAAGCACACAAATTATGTAATATAACGTTTTTAGAGTATTTATTATTTCATATGGTTTTAATTTTAAAATACTTAAAAGCTTTTCTCGAAGGGGAAGTCCTCATCTGTTTCATATCTCTTATGTTTTATTCCTGGTCATGGAAAGGGAACCGAATTTCGTGACAGCCACATAGCGACACCTTTTGAAAGATTTGGCTGTCACTGTATTCCCTTAGCTTCCCTCTTCTTATTAGGTACTAAATAATAAGGCTATTTCTGCTAATGTTTGTCTTGATGTATTTAAAAGAATAATCTTTTGTAAGAATAGTTTCTTTACAGCAAAGATAGAGAAAGTCACACGAATAGAGCACATGGCATTTTTCTTTCTCTGCATACGGAATGCTAATTGAGCACACCGTTTTTTTATCATTATGTATTACCTTCTCTAACCGTATGTACATAATACAATGTACATGGTAGCTAGAGAATGTATTGTATTGCATCCAAAAATTCGATGTCAAGATTTCACCGGAAATGTATGTTTTCTCAAAAAAAAGAAACATTCTAACGATTTTGATTAAAATATCGTATATTTAAGATATTCACATGACAAATAAGATGTATATCTTGAATTTTATGAGAATAGCTTTTGAACACCTGTTCATTCTGGATGAAGTTTGCTCAAATTTGTATAACTGGTAAATCGGAAGAAGTCGACAAAAACAGTGCACAAAAATATAGATCTCATTAAAACACACAATTTATGTCATATACATTTTTGTTGAAGAGTTGACCGTTTTCAAGATATTCCGTGTTATGGTTCAATGTTTAGCTACAGTAGGTGATCTGTCTTCTGTTTACCTATTCCTGGTAAGCAAAGAGAACGGAATTTCAATTGTTTCATATAGCAACCGGCTTATAAAGGATCTGACCATCACTTTAGTCTAATGTATTACCTTACTTCCCTTATGCTTGCATAGAATCAAGTAATAACACAAATGTTTATCCTGATTAGCATAGTGTATATAAAAGAATAATCTTTTTGAATTTTTTTTTTATTTTTTTTTATTTTTTTTTTTTTTTATTTTTAGAATCTTGAATAATTGCAGAAAGAATTTGTTCAGCTAGATAAAGTAATATGAATGGAACACATTAGATTTTTTCCCTTGGAATGATCTTGGTGTGTACATGTAATAATGCTACGTGAAACTCTGTAGAGTTAATGTGGTATATACCACAACAACATTTTTATTGTGTCAAGTTTTGCTGAAAAGGGACTGTCAGATTGAACTTTATACATATATTTCCTAGTGTCACAACCTCTAACAAACCCACAATTTTAACAGACTATTTAGCATTAGACTAAAATCAGCATAGACAACCCAGAGTCTAATCGAGGTAAATTAGGTCAAATAGAGATTACCATGGAAATAAATTGACAATCGCTGCCTCAATTTACAATTATTCTGATGGCAGAATTATTGGCTTACTCTCTGTCTAAATGAATATTATCTGCCTACAGGTAAAATTGATGCAACAAATCCCTATATGCTCGACGAATTAGAAGATAATATCCGGTGGGCATTTCCCAATAGGTATTTAGCCTCAGATATTTGTAGAGTACTCAATAATATGTTCAACAGGTGCTAGCTTTGTGCAGACAAAGAGGTGCATCATTTGAAACACTTTTTATAACGAAAGTTGGGCAAAACATATACATATTGTTTCGTATCTTTAGAATATCTTGGGAATAAATGACGGACATACAAAAGCCTTATTCAAGAGAAACCGCATACTTGCTTACATACAAAAGCAGAAATCTGCTTCCTATGTGAAGGACCCGGCACTTCTTTTTTTCTTTATTGAACAACATGTTCTGTTGTGGTTGTCTCCTTAGCGCGGTAGTAGCGCAGCTGCTTACCAAGCTGGAGACCGGGATTCGATCCCGAGTACCGGCGTGGGAGACCTGGCCCGGGGTGCACTCAGCCTCGTAAGGCCAATTGAGCTACTTGATGGAAAAGTAGCGGCTCCAGGTACTGAGGACCGCATTCACCGGCCGGGGGGACTCGAGGCGCTGACCAAGTCTCACCCTCCAATACTGCACTCCATCCATGACGTCTGTAGTGGACCGAGATGGGGGACGCAGCGGCCGGACGGTAGGCCAAGGTTCCCCGTGAGCTGTCGTGCCATGGAGTTATTATGTTCTGTTATATTTACGGTAAAAGGTCAAGGTGGGGAACAACCCATTCTCTGCGACCTATGGAGACCTAGTTGCCCCCAGGAGGCCACGGGATGCAGGGAAACAGACTATAGAAACACTCGGAAGCCCCTAACCCCGCGAACGCGGCCATGGGGACTCGGAACCTGTAGTGTTGGTGGTTGTATGCGGATCCTGGCGCCGAGATTAAGAACTTTCAGCCACCAAGTTAGGGGCTGAAAGCATTTACAGTGCAAATTTATCCGCGCCATCTGTCAGGCACGCCTGAAAATTGACAAGGATAATGGAAAGGAAATCGTGGCATTCGCCTAAGTGACAAGAGGCACCCTCGAAAAACACAGTCTAGAGTGCGCGGTCGATGGGAACCTAACCTGCTACCTCATGAATGCGAGTCGCTCACCTCGCACGGTTACAATTACAGAATACTTCAAGCACAGAAAATTGTTTTAAATAAATTTGGTAAATATTGTACATTTATTGTTAAATATAAAGAATATAATACTTGTATGCTTTTTAACTTTTCCTATTATTATTATTATTATTATTATTATTATATTTTTTCATCACGATTGAGCCCATGAGGGACTACGCAAAGTACTTAGAAACGTCTCTTTGTTTTCCTTTGAACCCATATTTCTCTCATTCTTTGGCTGTTGGCTTCTTTTCTCTCGTCTGTCCACATTTCTCCAGTTTTTTTCTTCGGTCTGTCCTCGTGGTCAACTTGCCAGTTATGAACTTTGTTTCTGAAGAGCTCTCTGTTTAATATATCTTCTTGTGTAATTCCTGCTAATTTTAAATCATTTTTTACTTCCCCAATCCATTTCATAGTATCTGCATGTGATTTGCTTCTATTTTCATAAAATTCAATGACTTGTTTTGTGAGCCTGTTAGAATTCATTCGTTTGATATGTCCATTAAATGTTAACCTTCGTTTTCTAATATCACTGTGAATATCTGTATATAATTTTATTTCATTCTTGCTTCTGAGTCTGTACTGTTCACCTACGACTTGTGACCCTAAATTTTTCCTTACAATTTTGCATTCTTTTTTCACCATGTTTTCTCAATCTGCTTTTCGGTTCAAAATTAATGTTTCTGCTCCATATAGACATTCTGGATTATTATTATTATTATTGTTTTTAAATTTGTATTATTCATATTGTTGCGTTATTAAATTTTCGAGGTCTATGATTTTATAATTTAATTCATTATTTAAAATATTTGTCTAGAGGCAAAGTTACTCCTCTGTTAGTTTCTTGATAATACGCATGTGTAAGCTGTACATAGTTATCACCGATTGACAATATGTTCCAAAGGTAAAAGACCGCCGAAATGACTTCTACAACATGTTTCAGGTTATTAGCCTGTTACAGCTCCAAAGTCTTCCTCCATCCATCTTTTCCTCGGAAGGAGCAGTTTTCTTTGTCCTTGAGGCCGGTAAGTGTATGCAATATTTAAACTCTATGTATTTTCTTTCACTCTGTTTAAGTGTTGTTTCCAGTTTGTTATATATTCTGTTATTATTTTGTTAAATTCTTCTATTACTTTCTCTACACATATTATGTATATAGTGTATAGAAAAGGTATTCTAATGCACACAAAATTCGAAAATTCGATACGGAGATTTCTCCCAAAAAAAAAAACGTTCTTAGAAAAAAAAACGTTCTTAGAAAAAAAAACGTTCTTAGAAAAAAAAACGTGTGTGTGTGTGTGTCTGTGGATAGCATAGCTCAAAAATGAAAAGACCGTTAAATACCAAATTTAGTATTTAAGCTTGGTATCTTCCAAGGATGCAGCACGAAGATTTTCAAGAAATTCCTTGTTATTGGTTTCAGCTTTAAAAAACTTACATTTCTCATACGGGAATTTGTCAACTCCTGTCCATACAAACAGAGAAACTGCAGTCACAGAGAAACCAGTATTTGACTAACACTTTAACCTATGGCACTCCCTTATTTGTCTTCTATTTACAAGGAAGCAACTAATAAGTTTATTTCTGATAATTTTTCTCAATTAGCATGAAGTAAATAGAAGCATAAGCTTTTTAACAATAATTTGTTGCAGAGATGTAGAAAAAGTCACACATCAGATTTTTTTATTTAGTTCCTTATAAGCAGTAGAGAAACAAGGAAATACACTAAAGTAAACCAACAGTCACATGATTAAAATGTGGTTGCTATGGGATTGAAATCTGTTTCTTTGCGTAGCCAGGAGTTGACAGGTTCCCGTATAAGAAAAGTTTTAGTATTTTAAAACTGAAACAAATAACAAGGTGAAAACGGTTGTGTTTTAAGGAGCTCTACATTTGTTGTGTAGTAAGTTTCTGCCTCTCTCTTACGGTTTACTAATTATGCAAAATTCAAAAACATTAAGAGGTCTTAATAGGCTATTCCCAGAAAATTCAAGATATACATTTTATTTGCCATGTAAATACCTTGTATATAAGAGATTTTAAACAAAATCGTTAGAGATATTTTTTGAGAAAATCAAAATGTTCGAATTTTTTTCCATGTAAAGGGTAGTTTGGGAAGGGGAGATGTTCTTGAAAATCTTCGTGTCGCATCCTTGGGAGATGCTGAACTTAAATATCAAGTTTGGCAATCAACGGACACACAAGGAACTTTTTCTATTTTTTTTGATTCAGGGGGTCCCAAAACATGAATTTCCGGTGAAATCTCGGTATCAAATCTTTGGGTGTATTACAATACCTTCTTTATACGCTATTAAAATAGTACGTGTAGAGAAAGTAAAAAGTAAAAGCTATCAATATTTGTAGCACTACCAGTGTCAAAAACACAGTTGAAATCATTACCAGGGAAGAATTGTATAACAAATGTGCTCATGTTTTCACTAAATTAAATTATATTACTGCAATATATTATTAAAACAATATTATTTAATTTATTTCACTAAAAATGTTGTGCAACAAAATTAGGTTTTATAACAAAGTTGGTTCTGCGCCACGTCATAGTGAGTTGGAACGGGGTGCTCCGGTTCCCAGCCATAGAATCCAAGTGAGTACGGAGCCCACCCACGTGAGTATAGCTTTCTCGACCCATTCATAGGAGCTGCACCTACTCAGCATCGTGATGCATTCGAGGAGCCACGGGCAGCGCTGTAGGTCGCGACAAAAACGCGCCGGTTGCGATAAGCATGGTGCTGACGATTGGTTAGATATACGTTTTACGTATGTGAGTGTGAGATCGATAGCCCGATTGGTAGGCTTAAGCTCGGAAGGGCTGTGGTGCAGCAGGTTAACTTTTTACTTTCTTTACACATACTTTTGTGCATGGTGCATAGAGAAGGTATTGCATTTCACCCAAAAATTCGATACCGAGATTTCATCGGAAATGCACGTTTTAAGAGAAAAACATTTTGGGAAAAAAGCCCGTGTGTGTGACATTAAACTTTGGTGTTTAAGGTTGAAATCTTATAGGGAAGCGACACGAAGGTTTTGAGAAAATCCTCCCACCCCAAACTTCCCTTTACATGGGAAAAATTCTAAAATTTTATCTTCTCAAAAATGGCTCTAACAATTTTGATTAAAACGCTGTATATTAAAGATATATATATATATATATATATATATATATATATATATGGCAAATAAAGTGCATATTTTGAATTTTTTGGGAAAAACCCCTAAAGATCCCTTTATTTTCAATGAATTTTTCTGAATATTGCGTAAACCGTAAGAGATAGATAAAAGCTTACAACACAAAAAATGTAGATCACGTCAAAACACACAATTTATGTCATACATTTTTTTTGCAGTATTGATAACTTATGAAATATTCCTTGTTATTTGTTTCAGATTCAAAATACTTAATTTTCTCATAAGGAAAACTGTAAACTCGTGGTCCTGCATAGAAACGGATTCAACCACATGGCAACCCGCTTTTAAAGGATTTATCTACCGGTTTAGCCTAGTGGACTCCCTTACTTCCTTTCTACTTACAAGGAAGCAAGTAATTAAGACAATTTCTGCTAATGTTTATCTCGGTTATCATAAAGTGGATAGAATAATATGCTTTTTAACAATAATTTGTTACAGCGATGTAGAGAAAGTCATGTGAATGGTATATATGTGATTTTTTAACTTAGTTATCGTCATATATTAATTTAGTTATTTAAAATGGGTTTCATTCAAAAATTAGATCCAAGATTTCATGGAAATATGCAAGGAGACAGTTTTTGCAAATCTTTATTTTTATAAACACGAAGCAGAATAAGCTATTGTATAATTAGGAATGAGTAGGGAATGTCATGTGAGTGCAACCCATCAGAACTTTTAATATACTTTTATGCTATGTTTAATTATAAGCAATTTCTCCCTCATTTCTGGGTTGTTGTAAGAATTACCCATTCAAAATAAAAACAAATCAAGTTCCTCCATATATTGAGCCACCTTTCGGTGGTTTCTTGATCAGGGAATTTCTAGTTCCCGAGGTTGCCACTATGTGCACATTGTGATGTGGGACCAACTCATTGCCCATAGATGACACTATAAGACCTGAAAATGTGGAATTTAGACCAGGGACCTTTTCTTTCAAGCTATGGATTTCTTTTACATGAAATTAAACATTACACGGGATCAAGGTATTTATTTTTCTTCCAAAGGAAGTCATGCTAAGGATTTATACGTCCGAAAAAGTATAGCACCCTCTGCCGTGTTTGAACCCACACATAGAGGCTAGCATGGTAACAACTACATTGAGAGTCGTAACCGTTACTGTCTATATTTTATGTAATAATTTTCTAACAAAAAGAAACAAATTAAAATTTAAAAAGTCTGATGTGTTACATTCACATAACTTTCTCTAGCTGTTCAATATATAAATTATTCTTACATAAGATTATTCTTTTAACTACGTCGTGCTAACCTAGATAAACATTAGCAAAATTAGTCTTATTACTTGCTTCCTTATAAGTAGAAGGGAAATAAGGTAATACATTGGGTTAGTACGATAGTCAAATATTTTAAAAGCTGTTCACAATGTGAAATATTTGAGGTTCAATTCGCGTTGCATAGTCCCGTTTCAAAAAAGTTAGGCAGCTCAAAATTGAAACCATTAACAAAAAATGTCTTGAAAACGGCCAGCTCTACAAGAAAAACGTATTTGCCATAAATTATATACCTGTAATTTTTGTTTTAGTAAGTTTTTGTCTATCTCTTAGGGTTTAGCCATCGTGCAAAATTATGTAAATTCATCCAGAATAAAGAACTCTTTAGAGGCTATTCCCAGAAAATTCAAAATATATATTTTAGGTAAATACCTTTAGTATACGGCATTTTAACATAAATCGTTAGAACCATTTTTGAGAAAAATAATTTTTTCAAAACATTTCCCATGTAAAGTATAATTGTGGTGGGGGATTTTCTTAAAATCTTCAAGTCTCTTTGTTTTTAAGTTATGGTGTTCACAGACACAGATGGACCTTTTTCTATAAATGCTTCTTTTGGGCTAAGGTGACATCAAACCATATATTTCCGGTGAAATATCGGTATCGAATTTTTGGGTGCAATACAGTACCTTCTCTATATACACTATGTGCATTGTATGTGCAGAGAAAATAATTAATTATTCGTTACTATGAAAGTAGAAGAAATTGAGGGACAGAGGAGACTTACAGGAAGCATAGCTCGGGCAGGTATTTAACGCTTTTAATGCAATTCCACGACCGTAACTCGGTCTTGGGCTATGCGGCAACGAACATACTTCAGTTATCGTTTAACTGTCTGCTTTGTGCTGCTATCTGTCCTTACTTTGGCAACTGTTAGGAAATTTAGGAGAGTTAGTAATATTGGCTGCTCTCTGGTAGTCCGCCATTTTCTTTGAAGGTGGTGATGTGTTTGTTACTTTTGTGTTCTTAAATGTTAAAATGCTGCATTTCCCTCGATTTCTGTGAACTGGAACAGAAGTTCAATATAGATATGAAGGTCTGGAAAACTCCGATTCCGAGGGAGAGTTTTTGGAACTTTCAGTAAATATAGTGTAAGCAGCTTTACGCAGATTTTTTCAACTCATATTTGACACTTATTGTAAACTTAAAATAAAATATTAATACGGAAGCTATGACTGTTTTGTTACTTATTGAGACATCCTTGAATACTATACTTTTAGATTGTCGTAATACTTTTTGAGAGATTTGAGTGATGTATAAATAATAACTCAAAGTAGGCGTAAAAACCCTGGGTTTCTTGGCGCCACAACTAAAGAAACGCCAATGTGTTATGTTATACAATTACAATTCCACGCAAGTGTCACAAACCCGCCAGAGCATAGAAATTGAACCGGGGCCTTTAGAATGTAAACTAAAAGGAGGTGACATTGGGTGGCAACATATTGTACGACTTACTCGACTCTTTTTGAATAGTTTTGCAAAAGGATTTGGGTATTTTTAATTTGGAAGGAAGAGTAAAGCCACATATGTGGGAAAGCAGAAGACGACGTGAGGGTTGGGAGGATTTGAGAGCCGCGATCAATACCGAGGAGGAGGCAGGAATAGAGAACAGCTAGAAAAAGAAAATTAAGGTTACGAGCATGCATTACTGCAAGAAGGTAGTTTTTGAATAGAGTCAAAGGCTCAGGTAACGGCGTAATGAGAAAGGTTTACTTCGTATCACACCCAGACAATATAGCCTCAAGCAGACCACTGGATGAATAATCCACACGCGTAACATTACTAACATTTTTATGTGTTACACGCACATGGCTTTCTCTACCCTCTATCGTACACTAGAAGCTGTGCAAATCATTCTTACAAAGAATGCTACTTTCTCTACGTACATACTATGTTCATGGTGTATAGAGAAGGTACTGTATTCCACCCAAAATCTTGATACCGAGATTTTGATACCGGATTAAGGAACCCTGAATCCAAAAAAGGTATTTTTAGAAATATTTTCGAGTGTAATTGTGTCTGTGAAAAAATAGAAATGGAGTTTTATTTATGGACGCTCTTTAACTGTTGTGGTTCTCAGCGTCCCATTCTATAAGACACGGGACCAACGGCTTTGCTTCCCTTCTGAAGGAAGCCCTGCTAAGGATTTTTACGCCCGAAAAAATCCATCGTCCTCCGCCGGGCTTGAACCCTCGCCTTAGGTACATGAAGTTAGTGTGGTAACCATTACACCACGGAGGACGACGTGTGTCTTTGGACAGCATAACTCTAAAACGAAAAATCCGTTCAATACCAAACTTGGTGTTTAAATTTAGTATCTTCTAAGGATGCGAAACCAAGATTTTCAAGAAAAAACCCAAACTACCCTTTATATGGAAGATTTTTTTGAAATTTTCCATTTTATCGAAAATGGCTCCATTTTTGATTAAAATACCGTATATTAAATATATTTACAAGGAAAATAAAATGTATATCTTGAATTAGATAGGAATAGTCTCTGAAGTCCTCCTCATTCTGAATGACTTTTGCATAACTGCTAAACCTAAAAGATACACAAAAACTTGCTTCACAAAAAATGTAGATCTCGTTAAAACACACAATTTATGTCATACACTTTTAGGAAATATTCAAAATATAAACATTACTCAAACGAGAGGTCGTCACTCGTTTCATATCTCTTTTGTTTTATTTCTGCCATGCAAAAGAGCCGAATTTAAACATCATCGCATAGCGACAGTTTTTAAAACAGCTGACTATCGCTTTACCTAATATATTCCCTTATTTCCCTCCTACTATGTCAATGATTATCTCAATTAGCATGAAGTATATATAAGGATAATCTTTTGTAAGATATTTTATTTGTAGAGTAGGTGGAGATATCATGGGAGTAGAAGATTATTTTCTTTCGTGGTCATGTAGGGAGCATGGTCCTTCAAACTCTACGTAGTGACCCTATCTTATTGGATTTGACTCATGCTTCAGCCTACCTCTTTTGCCTACAGTTAAAGGCATTAGATGATTTTGTAAATGTGGGTAGAGAAAGTCAAGCGAACGTAATGCATCACAGAGCGAGAGAGAAATAAATTAAGAAAGATTTTTAAAATTACAATAGATTAAACACGCCTTGTGAACTTCCTATTTCTAACCTAGAGATGAAGAAACATATCTCTGCATAGCTACATAATTTCGTTTACTATGTAGTTTCGCTATTACAAGTTTTAAAAATAAAATATCTTTATCGTTCTAAAGCATCCTTCTCTAGCACGACGTGTTTTGTAGTTTCGTCAGCTTTTAAACACATTTGAGATATTCATTCGCTTTGAATCAGCCAGCCATTGTTCTCAAGACGCTTACTGAATGGTTCCTGTCCTCTTATAAAACAAATGTTATTAAAGAAGGATTGTTTAATCTGCTAGTGATTTATAGACTTCCTACCGGATGTTTTATGATGTTTTAGAATCCTAATGGGAAATCTATTTCTACTTATTTTGTGTATCCTAAGTTGTTGTTTGCGATTTTTATCATTTGCCATGCTTAAATGGCAGAGGGATTTTAGGCCTATGAAGTATAAGTCTGTTCCTTTCTTAATTATATCTTTCATTCCCCCAAATTCCTGTATGGCCGGGTACGGTGCCCAGTGTAATGTTACCGTGTTATGGGATAATATATTGAATAGTAGCTGATAGAATTCAAAGAATAAGTTGAGTACTGATGGTTTGGAGATTCAGCACATTAAATAAAGCCTGGATGTCGAAATATACGGAAAATTGTAGTTACACACATTTAGGAAATGTATGTATCTAGGGTGGTAGGCTACTATGGGCATCGATATGGCTGGTAGGAAACAAAGAAATGGCTCATAGTATAAACAAATGCATCGCAACCATAAGCAACGTAGTCTTGACAACAAATAACAGTTTTCAAGTAATGTTAATGAAAGAAGAAAGTATTTTCGCTATGAAGACCGCTTACCAAAGCGGGATGAATGCTGTACTGAAGGAATAGATAGAACATTTCGAGTCAAGTCCACCAACACGTAAGACTGTTTACAATTTAGTTCATAAAGTTGAAACGGAAGTTTCTGTTTTGGATGTACCTCCAGCAAGTTGGAGCTCCTGCGCATTATGCATTAGCTTGTAGGTTTATCTTAATAACGTTTTTAGTGAAAGGTTGATGGACATCGATGTTGCCCTAATAGATTTCGGCCTTTGAGGTACAGTTGACAGAACAACCTACAGGTCTAGACTAAAGAACTAGTTTACAAAATTAGATGGCTAGATATAGCTGAAGTTTTTAGAAACAATTTTCTCTTTGTTATAAACACTCTACTTGGTCCATCATCGCTAAATCTTTGAATTCAAACAACGGTAAGACTAGAATTAACCTGATAGGAGATAGAAGTAAAACCATTTATAAAACAAGGCATTCTTTCATTGTCAATGACTAAAACATCTAAATATGACGAGCTATTCGGCCAGCAGTGACCAAACTCAATGCACCGAACGTGGGGGTGCAGGTTGGTTAGGAGTCGCACTCCTTCGACCCAATTTACTTCTGATGTCCTTAGGCAAATGGTAGCTTCTTCTCCTTTAAGTGTCCTGCAGTGTAAATGATCCAAGGCATGCGCCAGGTGGTTGGGTTCGTTTGCAATTTTTGTGCTTTAAGGTATCTACACCGCCTATCGTTGATCATCCACAGCGTCCTGTTTTGCACGGTCTACAGATGCCGGACGGAGCCACCGAATCCCCAGACTTCACACCCATACAAATCTAGGGAATTAACTATCCTCTGATACAGCGGTTTTCATATGTGCACGTAGATGTGCTGGATCGGAAAACCTAATACCACTGAGAAGTGCAGATTGGCCTAGACTGGCTTTCCAATGGCATACAGTGTGATAGCCCGCGGCTGAGGAGAACTTCATTTATTTGAAATAAACCAGGGAATCTCATACGCCAAATCCACATCCCCGAGCTGATAGCCACTCTCCACTTATCACATCATCTGCCAATTGCCCGGAGTTGTCGCATAGTGGAGTGAAGCAGAATCGGGAGTCCTTTTTCTGTGTCGTTACGAGTCCTCGTCGCATACTGACACACAACCGCCCTAGGTCCGTAAGGAAGCCGGAGTTATATACATTGAAAAGAAGCGATAACAATCATCTAGGAATCTAGCCGCTATTTGCTAGTACATTCACACTCACACATATACTCAGCTATTGCTTATACATGTTTATTCGTAAAACAACTTTTAATAACAACCGCAAAAATTTGACTGTTACAAGCAAAGGAAATCAGGCAAACAAACTTAATAATACTCACTTTTCCTCGATGTCTTTCGCTTTGTCCCTGACGTCATGCGCACTGTGTTCCTCGTCGAAGTAGAGTTTCTTGGTCTTGTCCACTTCTTGGACACAGGTCTGCAGCTCCTTCTGGATCACCAGCAGATTATCCACGCTCTGAAACACAAGGTGTGTTTATTGCTTCACAGCTGAGAATATACCAGTGAATAAGATACATTTTTGACACATTATACAGGAAAATTACTACTGCATTATCATGTTAATGTGGTTAACTTACGGGTTTTCTTTGTTTCTGGAGTGTTTATTGCTTAGAACTCGGGTCTCTATACAATACATTCCTCTAATGATATTCTCCCCTTAACGAATAATTGCTCACCTTTTCATTACATACGTAACTTCGGATTACTCTGTTGCCAAATATGTATAGTTAGCAATTGAGAACAAATATTAACATAAAGCGGCAGTGATAAAATTAACTTACTCGTAATTACTTTACGAATTTTCATCTTGTATTTCTATGATTGCATAATAATTCTATTGTTTGAATACCCTCATTTCTTGGGCTCACAGCGATGACTAATGTAGTTTCGTTGTACAGCTGAATTGGGCATGCCAGACATATATCCTTAGTTGCATAGTCGCCTAAATATACTGCCCCCTTAAGGGACATTGGGAGTGAAATGTTAAACATCTATACTTCTATATAGATTTTTACGAAACTTTTACTGTGACTGACTTGTTATATTAATATGAATACCAAACTTCTTTCAAATTTGATAACTATTTTGCAAGATAAAATTATTTCACTATTTCAATATATTGCTTAATCAAAATGTTTCTCATGCCTCGAAGTTTGAGAATATTGGTTTTCATTTTCTCAGCCGGAGTTTTGAAACACACACAAAACTTTAAATGGTGGCATTTCAATAACTTTGATTACTTAATTATTATAATTTTAAAATGGTTAGAAATGTTAATCTCTTAGTTAATCATTTTTTAAAACATATTTTAAAAAATACTATTCTAAGGGCATGCTGGAAAGTTTTAGTTATGTTTAGACACAAAAAGACGCGTGGAACATTTTGAAAGTGTGAAAATGTTGTTTTGAGAAAAAGACACTCTTTAATGAAATGCTTTCGTTTCGTAGTCGGCTTACCCTCCTCCTGTTTAGGACTGACGCCCCCTAGATGGAGAACCAGGAACGAGTGGACGGCTTGTAGCCAGGCATGAGAGTAGGAAGTGATGTGAAATGCATGCGAAATGGATATAGAAAAGGTGATGATGGAGCAATTAGTGAAATGAGTGCCGGGGAAAACCGGAGTACCCAGAGAAATCCGCCCAGACGCCGCTTCGTCCACAACAAATCCCACATGTGGGGATCGAACTTGGGCCGCCTAGATGGTAGGCGAGTGGTCTAACCATTCAACCTTCTTTTAGTATACTAGGAAACAGGTATACGGTACGATCTTTAAATGCCTATAGACACCCAAGCAAGGGGAGGGGCGCTGATGTTGGTTCTCTATAGACGTCCAAAGGCTCCAACAACTATTTGCTATAAAAAACAGATTTTCGATTTTTTGGCCGATTGTAGTAAAAATTTCACTCCCAGTGTCCCCTAAGCAAACTGTTTAAAGGTGGCTTTATTTACTTAGTCGCTTCCTGTAATACCATCTATTTTACTGCTACTGGAGTCTGGCGAACGTGGGCTCTAGGGTTGTGGAACTGCTCGCATTTATTTGAGTGCACACGTAGTCCAATTATCTTAAGTGCGTGTCATTTATGTTTCGTTTCTATTGCTTTTGCTTGGAGTTACGGTACGCATACCAAAGCTGGTATTTACCTAACAACTAAGGAGAACCACGGAAAATAGAAATAGCAACCAGGTGGCAAAACAGCGCCGTATTTCACATAAAGATACAGTCACATATTTACACATTTATAAATACACAAACAACCATGCCCGAAGCGGGACTCGAACTCACGATCCCCTGTGCCACAAAGCACCAAAGCAAGGCTTTTTAGCGAGCGCGGCTATAGGGACCGGCACTATTCGTGCTATAAAGTAATTGCAGAATTTGATGGGTCAATCGGAAGCAAACGCCGGCCAGTGGGGGTGAGCAAATAGCGCGAACCACCTTGCATATCAGTGAAAACGGTGAGAGAATCTCACTCTCGCACTCTCCGGACTTGTACTAGAGTCTGTGGTATATAAACGAGACCAAAAGCATTAACTGCTTTCCGTTTCAGTTACATAGCCTTTATTTCGAGAGACCAAAGCGACCTATCATTATTTAATAATAGTTTTGTAATTGTGTATACACTCTTTATTTAACATTAGAGACTAAATCCACTGAAGGGTAAATAAAAACATTAAAGTACCGTTAAAACTGGATGAGAGTATGCAGAGTTTCACTGTACTATAATAATATATTATACATTATATATTAATACTATATATTAAACAAAACGTGAAAACATCGTAACAAAAATATCAAAATATGAGAGCACGCAGTGTTTTACTACGTTATTGCTGTATGTTATTATTATCATTGTTGTTGTTGCTATTATTAAGTCAAAATAAAGTTTTTCGTTACGACAGTAATAATAATAATAACAATAATAATAAATGCAGTGAAACGCTGCGTACTATCATGCGTGGTTTTTGTTACGGTACCTTAATGTTTTAATTTGCTCTTCATTGCTTCTATTCTCTAGTGTTAAATAAGAACATCATATACACAATTAAAAAACTAGCTATTAGTGAGAACTAAGGGGCGACTTTATTCTCTCAAAGATAAAGGCTTTGTAACTGAAGTGGAAATCAGTTAACAGCATTTTCGGTCTCTTGAGAATTATCTAGGACTCCAGTTCAACTCTGGAAAGTGCGAGAGTGCGATTTTCTCTCACCATTTTCATTCATATGCAAGAGGTGTGCAACGAAGTTCGCTCGCGGTATTTACTCACCCGCCACTGACCGGTATTTGCTTCCAATTGTCCCGTTGAATCCTACAACTTCTTTATCGCAACAAGGGTACCGGTCATGGCCGCGATCGCCACAGTGCCTCGCTTTGATGCTTTGTGGCGCAGGGGATTGTGGGTTCAAGTCCCTCCTTGGGCATAGGCGCTTGTGTATTTTAAATGTGTATATGCGAGTGTATTAGAAGCAAAAAGTAATCAAATAGATAAACAAAATAATTGTTAGGAAAAGGTAAAAAATAGGTAAAAGAGAAGGGAATACAGCGTCGGAGTTCCGACAAGATTCCGAAACTGTAGTTTTTATTTTATATTTAAAGAAAGAGTTATCTGCACAAGTGAAATGCACTGTTGGGCCACCTGGTATATGGGCACATATACCCACAGGTGAGACACAGGCGGTATAATCTGAGCCACATCATTCATGTTAGAACATGATTTAAAGTTTTGGGTCAATTTGGCTGAAAGTTTAATCTAATTGTTGCTTATGTAAACGCAAATGGCATTAAAGTTCAAGTTATTTATATTATCATAAAATTCGTTGGAGGTGTTCATGAAAAAAATAAACAACAAGGAAACATTTGTCATTAGAGGTTTATTTGGGGTTAGTTGAAAATCTTAATGTCGCATCTTCGGAAGCTGCTGAATTTGAGTACGAAGTTTGGTATCTATCCGGCGTTTGGTATTACGATAGTAAATAGAGAAAATTTATGATGTGGAGATGTCATTAGAAATATATTTTTGAGACCCTCTAAATCCCAAAAAGAAAACAATTAGAAAAGGTCCATGTGGGTTGTATGTGTGTAAACAACATTATTAAAAAACGAAAAGTCCGTTAATTACAATTTGCTTCAGGTCTTGCAAAAAAAATGCGACCAGCTCTTAAAGAATTGGCTGTTGCTTTAACCTAGTGCATTTCCTTATTGCTTTTGTATCAATGTGGTAAAAGCGTTTAATCTAATGTTTATCTCAATTAGATAAAAGAATAAGCGTTTGTTCGAATAGTGTCTTGGAGAAAGTCATGCGAATTTAATATATCAGAATTATGCTATTCACACTTACAAACACTCTCTTTTTCTATAAATGCTTTTGGAGGTTCATTGCACTTCAAAATATTAATTTCCCTTAAAATCTGATATCGAAGTTTTGGATGGTATGCAACACTTTCACTGCTGGTTATAGTTATGAGGTAGAGAAATTTGAAATGATAGCAAACTAATGCTACTTTATGGAGCTTAAATAAAATTCCGCGCAGGTTCATTGCATTTGATACCTTTTCATGTTATACAGCATGCTATCTTTATTGAAGTGATAAGCACGCCTATCCACCCAAAGCAGGAGTTTAGTATGTAAAAATAACATTTATGCCCATCTCCGTAATTAGGGAGGGGGTTAGCATGCCTGCCTCACATTCAAGAGGCTACGAGTTCGAATCTCGCTTAGGGAGAGCTACCCGATAAAGTTTTTATCCGGGGGTTTTCCCTTATCCTGAACAGACGAATTTCGATTAACATTATGGACCATAGGATCATTTCATCGATTTCATTCATGATACTATATGACCAACCACGTTAAAGTAAGGTAAGCTACAAAAATATGTTGTGTTCCATTCACATGGCTTCTACTATGTACGTACATACATGGTTCTGGGTAGAGAAATCCATGTCAATGCAGTGAATCAAGTTTCTATTTATACCGCCATTCCTTTTCACTATGGTCTGGTCCGAATTAAAGCCAGGACGGCACAAAGCGTCTTGTTAACTTAGCTGGAGTGATGAAAAATTGGTAATCCTGGGAAGCATATTGAGGTCTCACTAGGGATTCAGATCACGAACTTCACCACGCACTGATTACATTCAGCAACAAGCAGCTCTCCACCATAATGTGTCAACGTCATGTTCTCCATTCCCCTTAAAATAGCATTGATACGTGCTCTCAGCATCAGTTACTAAAAGTAACATCGAACATGGGACTTTGCTTTTGTGTCCATAAACCTCATTCATCTGAAAATTACTACCACAGTCAGTGAAATGTTATTTATGGACGCTCTTCAACTGCCATTGTTCTCAAAGTCCCACTCTATACTGGGCGTGAAAGACCACTTAATTTTGCTCAGAGGTCTCTTTCATCAGGCAGGCTTGAGGTTCTTTTACGTGCCGTACATCTATGATACGGGCTTTAATTCCCTTCCGAAAGAAGCCATGTTAAGAATTTTTATGCCCGAAAAAAATCCATCATCCTCCGCCGGGTTTGAACCCGCAACCTTGGGTATATTAAGTAGCATGGTAACCATTACACCACGACATATACCCTAGGCAGCGAGTTTTAACCCGGCGGAAGACGATGGATTTTTTTGGGCGTAAAAATCCTAAGCATGGCTTCCTTCGGAAGGTAAGTAGAGCCGAACCGGCACGTAAAATTACCTCAAACCTGATAAAGAAGCCTCTGAGCAAAATTAAGCGGTATTTCACGCCCAGTATAGAACAAGACGCTGAGAACCACAGCAGTTAAAGAGCATCCATAAATAAAACTCCATTTCATTTCATTTCATTTCATTTCATTACAGCACGGAGGGCGACTACGTATCAGTGCATTTTAAATTTTGCTGTAAGACAATGCATCTCTGAAATTTGATGAAACCTTGCTAGTATAGACACATTTCGTCACCGAAAAGAAACAAGACATTTTTATATTCATACGATTTTCTCCACCCACTATCGTTTTGTACTATATCATATCAATTGTGATAAACAAATACCGAAATGGTTCCATTTTGCATTTATCTATCGGGTGTCTCAAACGAATCTCTGCAGCGAACTCGGACAGTTATAGCTATGGTTACGTAATTAATGGAACTATGGGTGGGGCGCTACTTTGAGCAGGTTTGTCCTCCCTTATTCTACTTGAATGCTTTAAGTCAATACTGTGTGCTTGTGCTTGTGAAACGAAGTCGACATATTGACCATTGAAGATGGTTTTCAGTTGAAGTATTCTTTGATGATGATGATGATGATGATAATATTTCAGAAAATATTAAGGGTAAATTTCTTGAACATTAGGTATGTCCTAATGGCATATTTAATTACTAAATTCTGTGAAACCGGGTCTGAACACGAAGTTTCGAAAAACGATAGACCTAAACTTTTAACTAAACAGAGATATAATGTTAAGAAGCTCCACAAAATGCGAAAAACAACACAGGGAACTGCAGACATCATATAGAGCAGTCAGTAAGGAAATGAAATTGCGTCTCTATAAATGAAAAGTATCTCGAAAACAAAATACACTAAAGGAAAAAATCACAAATTATGTATACACGATTACGCGGAAACCCTACACAGTGTCCGAACAAAAGCAAAAGAGTCGAACTCTTCCTACAGGGACGAGGAAAGCATTTCTAATATCTTCTGTGATGGTGGCAAAAAATTATTCTCAATTTCACTTGAGTTCATATTCATTCCCATCAATAGATAGCGGGATGTGTAGCTCACTGAAAGTTTCCCCTCCCTGCAGAAACATATTTGAGACACCCATTATAATCATTGTGCATTATACAGAAGCAATTGTTGAATTTTAGAAAAACTGATTTAATGTTGTATTCTAAAACATTCTTTGCATTGCCACGAGAAACAAAAAAAGAATTGAGATTTAGCACTTCAAAATGCAAGATAGTGAATTTTTTAAAAATGATTAATATCTTAAAATTTTGTTGTTTTAACGAGATTTACATTTTTGTAGAATACATTTATGTGCATCTATTATGGTTTACCATTTGGTTCAGCTATCCCGTTTTTGACGTGAGTAAATATCTCTTCATGTGATAAAAGAGCTGCAAAACTCAATGGGGCTATTAGAGTTAAAACGGTCTGTGGGGAATTGGGTGAGGGGCCTTTGTTTTACCACTTTTGCTTATTAGCGAGACGATGAATGGGTCGTGCTCATTGAGAGAGCCAATTCCTCACTAACACGTTTAACTTGAAATGGCTCTGATGAGTTCTGCAACTGTTTCAATGCACAAAGGGATATCTGCACACCCAAACATACTATGGGCCACCTCGTACAAAACTATATAAAATCAATTCTGAATGTAGGTTTCGCAGATTATATTATATTCACAGATTATCATATTATTCATGTTCTTTGCAATATAAATAAAAACTCATGTAGCTACATGCTAACACATAAGGTTTAAATGGGTGAAAAAATTAGCAATAAGTTGTAATAAGCTGTTTCGCAAATAAAACAATTGTATGATTGACATTGGACATTACATATACGCAACTAGTGGTACACAATTTCCAGCGCCTGGTGTATCGGCAACTTTTTCGGCTCTGCTGTGTGGCGCGAGGTATCTCAAGTGTTAGTCCAGAGGACTGCGAGAAGGGAAGTGATAATAATCCTCTTTACTTTTTCTAGCACCTATTTATAGCAGACAGAGGAGCAGTTCGATATAGATATTTCTCAGGAACTACACATTTGAGATTCTTGAATCCAAAAACAACATTTTGAAAAAAGTTCGTACGATATACATTTTATTTACCGTGAAAATACCTTACAAGTATGGGATATCAAAACCATTGATATCTCGATACTCTTATCACTCAGTATCGAAATGTATCTAATAATTTCACATAAAGCTTTGAATGCAGTTGTGGTTCAGTGGTTAGATCTATCACCTAGGTGGCCTGGGTTCGATCTCTGGTGACCGCATTGGACATAGGTTGGAATTTGTGGTGGACAAAGCGGCACAGGGGCGCATTTTATCCGGGTCTTTCGGTTTCTTCCGCCATCGCATTCCATGTACCTATCACCAGTGGCATTGCCTGCGGTGTCTATGTAGTAAAAGCGAGCGTTAAACACTAAAAAAAAAAAAAAGCCTTCGATACTTTTCAGTTTTACGTTACTGACAATTGTTAGTTTTAACTTTATGTTATTGCCTCGCCTATAGGTTATTGTCCCGTAAGAGTTGCTGAACTATAGTTCTTAAGATACTACGACCGCGCTTCCTAAGAGTGAATGAATATAACATTCTATAGCTCGTGTGTATAAATAATCCACACAAAACAATGGAAGAATGGGGGGAACGTTAACTGACTATAAGAATATAAATATAATGTTTAAGCAGCTCTAAAAATGAAATTATTATTAAAAATCTTATGTGTTCCATTCACATGACTTTCTCTCTATCTCTGAAACAAATTTTAGTTAAAAAGCTTATGCTTCTATTTACTTCATGCTAATCGAGAAACATTAGCAGAAATAGCCTTATTATTTGCTTCCTTGTAAGTAGAAGCGAAATGAGGGGGTACTATAGCTAAAATAATAGCCAAAAGCTGGTTGTTATGTAACTGAAGTTCCTATGTTTGTATGGGCAGGAGTTAATAAATTCCTGTATGAGAAAAGTATGTTTTTCAAAGCAGAAACGAAAAACCAAGAATATCTTAAAAATGATCAACTCGAAAATAAAAATGTATACTACATAAATTGTGTGTTTTATCGCGAGCTACATTTTCTGTAGAGTAGGTTTTTGCCCATCTCTTACGGTTTAGCAGTTATGCACAATTGCGTAAAATTCATCCGTAATAAAGTAGTCTTCAGAGGTTATTCCCAGAAAATTCAAGATATACATTTTATTTGTCAGGTAAGTATATTTAATATACGATATTTTAATCAAAATCGTTAGAGACATTTTTAAGAAAATCAAAAATTTCAAAAAATTTTCCATGTAGAGGGTAGTTTGCGGTGGGGGGATTTTCTTGAAAATCTTCGTGTGGCATCCTTGGAAGATACCAAACTTAAATACCAAGTTTGGGCTTTAACGGTCCTTTCATTTTTGCACTATGCTGCCCACAGGCACACAGACACACACACATACACACAGACAGACAGGCAGAAGAGACACACACACACATTCTTATAAAAATGCTTTTTTTGGATTCAGGGAGTCTCAAAACATGTATTTCCGGTGAAATCTCGGTATCAAATTTTTGGGGACAATACAATACCTTCTCTATACACTATGTACATAGTTCGTATAGAGAAAGTAAAAATACTATAACTATTCACATTTAATATTAATAATATTTTATTTTTTTGTGGTTTATGAGCATTTTCTTCGGAACGTAAACATTTATTAATAATAAGATGATTTAGCTGAGTACTAAAGCACAGTTCTGCAAATCATACTGAAGCTCAGTGATTACATTTCCTACTTCAGTGACTATAATCTTTTGAATCCAGAAGGAACAAATCACAACTTAAGACGCGAGATAATACTGGCATAGAAATATTTGTAATTTCGTTCCGTATGTCTGTATTTATGAAAGTAACGCCTGGTAGCTTACAGCCTACACATCTGGGTTCAACCAAGATGACAGTGTAAGTGTTACGGAAATGTAAGGAAGGTAATATTGAGGTTGCAAAATGACTAGCACAGGTAAATTGTTTCCAATATCCCCCAACAAGTACCAATATAGCAAATTCTAGGGTTCGACATGTATATTAACTTTAAATATACAAAATCGTAGTTTAAGTAAATTTTGCATATAAGCTGGGCGGTACAAATTCGTGATTTAAATAAATTGCACATATAACAGGATACATATAAATAAGAACTGCGCGTCTTCTTGGCCAATATAATCAGCTGTGGACTATACAACAATCTATCTTATACTCTCTCTAAGCATACGTACTGCCTGGGGAAGAAGCGTAGCTTGACAAGTGCACGTGAAATACGTTCCTCACTTATTAAAGAAATCTTAAACTCTGGCACATTTCCATACAATAACATATTCAGAGCTCGGCGTTCATCGGAATAATCTATGAAAAATTAGCAACACAAAACATGAAATTAGAACAAGATTAAAGTTTTCAAATAATACCAAATTAAAATGGACATTGAATAAACTAAAGCTGAACAGTGGAAAAATATAACAATCCACAAAACCCCAAAATTAAAAAAATGTATAATAAAATAAATTAAGGAGGCAAACAGGATTCAAATATAACTTCGAGAGTTTTAAAACTAGGAACTTCAATTTTGCAATTTAAACTGCATTAATAGTTGTTTTTGTGTTTAAAGGTGCCAGTTTTAAAAATATTACTCCTCTTACAATGTTAATACAATGAAGCCGAAAATGTTACTGAACAGCTACAGTAATTAATAAACTTAAATATCAACGTTTTAATAGCTGCTTCCTGTGCTAAATAAAAATTATTTAGTTTACCGATGACAATATTTTGGGTTTTTTGCTGTTATGTTAAGCGCTTTATTTTTCATTCCAATAATCATTGAATATATCAATAATTCAATAATTATTGATAGTGTCTTCAATTTTCAGCATGTTTGCATAAAAGTTGCAAGAGAAGATAGCTTTTGAATACAACAAAACGCTAAAATGAACGGGAAAAAATTAGGTTTAAAGTTAAATATAAAGGAAATTTAAAGAATGCAAGCTTTTTAAAATGTGCATTTTGTTAAGTTACAAATGTAGTATGACCATAACATTTCTAAATACACAAAACAAGACTGATAGACTTGATTTTTGCAATATATATATTTTTTGTTACTGAAAATGACATATTGACATCTTTTGGCTCCCTTAAGAGATAAACTCGCGCACAAAAGAACAGGGCGAAATATACTTAGTAGAAAAGTTTGTTAGTTACATAACTTTGTGAGTTAAACACGCTTGGTAATCACAAAAATCTGCAAAAACAGGTTAGGAATGTATTCCGCTTTCCAAACATTGCAATGGGCACGCGACCAAGAAAGCAATCAGAGTATAAGTCCTACAATCATTTACCAAAGCTAAAGTAGGCCATGATCGAACTTTCCCCCATCAGACTACACACCGGAAACGAAAAGACCACACTCCTATTACAGCTCCCAGAGCAACCTGAAAAGACACCGCCAACCACGCTGGCGCCACTCACGTCGACCACAGGAACCAACATTTGTAATGGGCATAGCACAGAGGTTACAGAGTAACATTGGAGTAATCTATGAGACCAAGGATGTTCTGTTAGAGCTAGAGCGTGGGCTCCTAGTGCTGCTCGCGTGGAAATAAAGAATTTCTTGGACTATATTTGGAAGCCAGTGCATTCCGATTTCGATAATAATCCTGTGGCTACGCCTTGTGACCGAAATAACCGTACGTGCTGATTGTTGTCGTGCATTGCTACACTTGCGTGAGTGGACACGTGTGCAGTTGGCGAGTTCCTTGACATCGAAGCTGCGATGTTGCATCTGTGTGAAATTATGACACATGTGGTGGTTTACACGTGCGACTGCTTCTGGAAGCCTCTAGCCACGTCATTGACAAGTATAAGAAAGGAAAGAACGTGCCCCGCAGAGATCAGTTTCAACCGGGAATGCATAGCGGGCAGCAGCTGAGTCAGTTTCGACGGGAAATTTGTAGCTTGCAGTAGTAACCTGTACCGCAGCGAGCTCGAAAGGAAATTGTAGGAGTTGTTGCGAAAGCATCGCATAAATACATTTGTGAAGTAATTTTCATTCTCAATTAGTGAAGTAATAAATACTTTTTGTTGGTGTAATTAAGAGAATCTGCATACAATACTCACAAATCACCTATTCTCCTGGGTCAGCCGCACAATAAGCCCCTAGATGGCAAGTGTAGAACCCCTTCCAGAAGGTACCAACTAACCATTCTTCTATAATAGGTGCAGTAAGTATCGAGATGTATCAGGAATGTCTTAAGGTCCTTTGAACTAAAAATTGTGTGAGGACGTAATACAGCGCAGGCATGAGAGAAGATCATTCACAATAGAGCTACTCGTATAGGCATAACCGGAGTTTTAATTTGAATATCACAACTAATACTACTCAAAAAGAAAATGCATCCAATATTCATAAATATATGTATTTTATGAAGCACACATCAGCTCAGTTGGCATTTCAAAAGACAAGGCCAAATGAAATAGTTACATGATACTATAGTAGTTGACGCACACTCTCTAATTATTTAGTGAATGTGTGGTGAACTGTTTCATATATATAATCGGCAGAAATACGGTTTTAACCAGTATGCGGCTCCTCAGTATGAGTCAGTTCCCGTTTTGAACGCGCTAGTTGCATATCTAGATTAGCTCGTCTAGTGTACAGCTTTTACAGCTACTTGCTTGTCCGCGAGTTTAGGTGTTCATAGGTTAAGTTCTTGGCAACTTCTCCGTTTATTTAACTTTTAGGGATTGAGCGGCCTGCATTTTCATAGTACCCTTAAACTGATATTTCATGACAAAATTTGGAGGGCATATTACAATTGAAACAATTTCTACAACGAACTATAATTCGAAATTCTTATTTCAGATTTTAAATTTCAGTTTTTGGTATACTGGCTAAATTTATTGGGGTTGGATTTCAGTTTCCTGCAGCATAAAGATGTTATGTATTCGGGTTTAAAAATCTATACCTATATAAGTATGTGCAAAGTTATGAAATGAGTTTCAATAGTCGGATAATATTGTCAAAGAACTGGCGTTAAAAGCATTTGTGTAAATGTGTCGTGGATTTTTCAGTCAGTTTATTAACTGACAATTAGCGACCTAATTGTTTTGCCTTATACTGGTATGAGTCCAGAAGTGCGACAGACATCATTGTCAATATGCTTTACCGGTCAAAGGAAACAATGCTCTACTATTTAAATATACAAACAAATCGTAAAAGCTAAATAGTCCAACAAAATAAACATGTTCTCTTTCTATCATTAAGTACAATACATTATGGCTTAGTTTTTAGCCTATTCAAAGTAGCCATGCTTTGTCCTCAGAACAGCTGCACACACTCTTGATATTCTGGAGGTAAATATAGTATTTTTGGAGATATTGCAACCCAACGTGTCTGTAAATTATTCCAGAGATTTTCAACTTTGGTCGATTTCCTTGTAAATTTCATACCATAAGAATTCAATGGGATTGACTTTACTAAATCATATTTTTCAGCTCAGCACATATGTCTTTTCTATTGACATAGAAACAATTTATAAACATGATTGGGGTCATTTTCCAGAACAAACCTATGACCAATGTCTCTTGACAGATGGAACTACATTTTTGATCAATCTCAGCATTCGATTTTTATCAGGATTCTGCGATATATTTCCTTCTTTAATGTTTCATTAATTCTCAGAAGTTCACTTACTTCATCACCTGCAAAGCATCCCCGGCCCTCCACTATACTTCAACATTGGCGTCACACACTGATTCTTCATACATTCTCCATGAAGTCAACGAATAAAACTTTGAAGATGGTTTCTAAATACTTCAAGCTTATATTTGTCCGTGAATAACACCTTGGACTATTACCGCACACTGCAGTTTTTATTTTTCTGTGCCAATTACAATATTTACATATTATTTTTCATGCATAATAAAGTTTTTTTTTTTGGCCACAATGCACCCTTTAAACCTTGTTCACGAGGATGCCGTTTTACTGTTGAAACAGAGATTGGAGCTGCTCGCATTTGTTTACTTTACTTACATTATTTATTTACTTCTTCGCGAATTTCAGGTGCAGTACGAGCACTCTGACACTTAAGCCAAAATGAAATGCAAACTTAAGAATAATGCAATATAAGCGCAAGCGCAGGGGAAAGCCGACCTCTGTGACCTTTGTGTTTTTCGGGGTTTTCCCGGGTCACTAGGCAAATGCTGGGGAGGATTCTTCATTCCCCTGAATATTCTGTCTCTCTATTTCATCCGTCTGGTCTTTCTTTCGGGGTTTTAAATGTCGACGAGGACTGAGGTGGTGACACCCTTTCGTGGAAACTCAGCGGGATGGCGCTGATATTCTCGGGGGCGTTTATTCAGACCTGAGGCGCGGGCTCCTAGCGCTCACCGCGTCGAGATGAAGAACTGTTTTACAACTGTAAGGGACTCTCGACGATAACTCTGGGTCGCAGTCTGGTTCCGGCTGCCCTCCGTTAATGCTCTCATCTCATCCTCTCCTCCCAGATAAAAAGCCTGTTCGCTGGTTGAAGTGCCAGACTCCCTAACGGCATTCTTGTTTCAGAGGGAAGCAGTCCTAGGTCTTTTCCTTTGATTTTGCCTCAACTCTGCCCTGATCCAACTTCCTCTATAAAATTAGTCGATAAGTTTTAGCTGCAGTAAGTGGTTAATTTGCGCAAGTGAGAAAGCTTGCCGAAGACCGGCGCAGTAATGCAGAAACTGGTACTGTAAGGAGAAAGAAACTCAGAATGCCCAACATTGACTATTTCCGTGGTCGAGTGGTCAGCGAATTGACTTCTCATCCGAAGGTCCCGGGTTCGATTCCCGGCTGATCATTTTTCTTTGGCCACAATTATTCCCTATCCCCCACAGAGTCTGGAAATATAATGTGGGAGTAAATGTGCGTGTGTTCAGAAATATAAAAGTGATTAACCTAACGTTCTGAACCTATTTGAGTTGTTTCACCATAGAAGTTAAAACAGTTAATAAAAAAAAAAAAAACCGCAACGCATGCATAAAGTTAGTTTGAAAATTCTTGCATTACACAGCGTTGCGTAACTCTATGTGAATGCTTCTTTAAATAATATGGATGCAGAGTCTTGCACTTATGCTGTATTTGACTTACTTTTCATCATGAATGAGGTCTAACTCAAAAACGAAAAATCAATGAATACTAAATGTCTTAGTTGAATCAGATACTGCTGAGACATGTTCCTTTACATGGAATATCTTTATTTTTATATGTTCTCATAAATATTCTAATACTCAATTTATACAGCACGTATTACAATATACATAGTAGGCAGAGAAGGTATTCTGTTCTACCCAAAAATTTGATCGCAAGATTTCACGAAATAAATACTTTGATGGTCCCTTGAATCAAAAAAGTATTTTAGAAAACGATCCATGTGAGTCTACAGACAGCATAACTCACAAACGAAAAGTTCATTAAATACCAAACTTTGCATTTTAGTTCAGTACCTTACAAGGATGCAACACTAAGATTTTAAGGAAAATCCCCCACTCCAAATTACACTTTTCATGGTTCATTTTTCGAAATTTTCGATTTTCTCAAAAATGAGAATTTGATTAAAAAGTGTTGTCTAAAAGGCGTATATTAAAGGTATTTACATGACGAATAAAATGCATATCCTGAATTTCTTGGGAATAGCACCTGAAGTTATCTCTATTTCGAATGATCTTTTGCATAACTGCTAAACCGTAACAGAAATAAACAACAAATTAATACACAGAAAAAATGTAGTTCTTTAAAACACAGAATTTATGTGTGTACAGTTTTTTTTTTTTTGTAGAGCTAGCCGTTTCCGAGAAATTCCCAGTTGTTAGTTTCAGTTTTAAGACACTTAAACGTTTCTTAAACGAGAAGTCACCACACGTTTATTGTTTCTCTTGTTTTACCTCTGGTCATGGAAGGGAGAACCAAGTTGCAATGACTATTGCATAGCGCAGATTTTAAAATGTTTAACTCCAATTAGTCTACAGTATTCCATTCTACTTATAAGGAACTAACTAATGGCAATTTCAGCTAAGGTTTATTTCGATTGGCACGATGAAGATAAAAGAAAAATCTTTTGTAAAATTGGTTTGTTCCCAGAAACTATATAGAAAGCCATATGAACGGTACACATTAGATTTTTTTACACATATATTAGAGATATTAATGTGGTAATAAGAAGCAATTCTTGAATTTTCTGTAAACATGCTCTGAATCCTTCTTCATATTTACTGGATGTTATATATTTTGCATAGCTCGTAATATGCACATTTTTAAAACACATAACTTGTGTTAAAGTTGCCTTAGTAGTTTTCTAAACATTCTATGTTTTATACTTGCTTTGTCCCAACTGTAAGAGCGTAATCTGTCGGATATGCTTGAAGCTTGAAACTTGAAACTTTGCACACTTTTCAGTATTTCTTTTACTACATATCTGGTTCGACGGCTAAGGGATTTTTATGCTGTCTATTTAACTAAACACCATGCCTTCGTTTTATTCCAAGGCCACACGCGCCTTATATGCGCATCGGCCGAGACGACAGTGACCTCAGTATTATGACACTGCGCAGAAGGGGCGCAGGATGTATTAAATGTACGTTTATCCGCTGTCCTGTCTTAGTCGTTTTGTCTTCGTGTTTCGAAGTGTTTCGGCAATACACGTGATTTTCCTAAGCAATGTTATTCTCTTATTAGTCCTTGGAAATGCCTGTCAACAAATTCACGCTTAAGCAGCGTATTTTTATGTGAAAAGGAATCATCCACCCCGGTAATTTCAGCGGCAATTTCCTGATTATCTAGTTCAGGGTAGAGACACTGTGAGATGTTTGGAACAACGGGATCGCTAAACGCTAAATCAAAGAAGCGAAAACGATACGTTCTAACGGGGGAAAGCTACACAAACTTGTTGCTGCATTTGAGCTCTCGCCTAAAAATCCCTCAGCCGTGTTGCACAGCAAGTAGGGGTTTCACAAACCTCTGTTCATACGAGAAACTTCTAAAACTTAAACCCTACTGTATGGCTTTATTGCATAAATTATGAACATTACGCAAGGCATGTAACGTTGTAATGTTCATAGGTGTGAACATTAGGTGTAGAAATTTCATCCGACGATGCCAAAACGTGTTCACACCACTTTAAACAACCATTATAGCATGCTTAGTACGATTACACTTGTGAGTAGCGCGGTAGTAAAGGAACGGAAAACCCCACAATATAGACTGTGTGTGCAGAACGCATTCGCGCGATCCGCGGCCTAGGCTCAAAACGAAGCCACTGTATTTTATTTCTTAATTTAAAATAATTTCTAGAATAAAGAATATTGTGAATAAGATTCGTATATCGAAAAATAAATTTTATATGAATACTATAGTAATTCAGCAAATAAAAAAATTCTGATTTTTCTCTGGTTTATTTTCAGTTTTGTATTTCCTTCAATACTAACATGTGTTGTGTGAAAGAAAGTTAAATCATCTTATAATGTGAAAATATCAAACATACTTTCGTATTCGCTCCCCAACATCAGAAATGTGCGACGTAAGGAAAATGTTGCTGTGTACAGTACAGAGGATGTTCTTTTGTCATGGCTTTGAATAAAGCTGCTCTCCAGGACAATAGAGGCGCATCTGTGCTTTACGTCAAACAGAAAACGGCAAGGGTACGGCGGGGTTTCACTGAGATTGATTTTTAGACTACTTTCACCGAACGTTGAGTGGCCGAGGGGCCGTACTTACATAGGGATGAATTAACAACGTCACAGGGATTGTAAACTTGGGGAGTTTTATTGTAGCTTGGTGCAGAGACAAAGAGAACATGCAAGATACTTGTGACATACCCGGATGATTCCAGAAATGCAATGCACAACCTACATGCAGTACACACACACACACATTTAGGCGGAGTTTTTTCACAGAATTTTTTAACAAAATTATAACAGAAAATGAATTTTCATGGTTCTATGCACCTAAAATTCCAAACAGAAAAAGAATTTAAAAACGATGTGTCACATTCACATTAGCTTCTCTATCCGCTATTACTTATTTGATATAGATTCAAGAAACGTTTTTAATACAAACATATTCTTTTGCTAGCACGTATGTACAATGCACATAAGTAGCTTGAGAAGGAATACTATTTCACCCAAAAATTCGATACCGAGATTTCACCGGAAATACATGCTTTGAGATCTGCTCAATCCAAAAAACAACATTTTTAGAAACATGTCCATGTGTGTGAGTCTCTCTCTCTCTCTCTCTCTCGATCTCTCTATGAGGGGCAGCATAGCTTAAAAAAAAAAAATAGGTTAAATACCAAAGTTGGTATTTAAGTTTAGTGTCTTCCAAGGTTGCGATACTAAGCTTTTCAAGAAAATCCCCTACACCAAACTACCCTTTACATGGAAAAATTCTGGAATATTTTGATTTTCTCAAAAATTGCTCCAACGATTTTAATTAAAATACCGCACTTAGATGACAAATAAAATGCATAACTTGATCTTCCTGGGAATAGCCTCTGAATTCATCTTCATTCTGAATTACTTTTGCTTAACTGGTAAACCGCAAGAGATAGACATAAACGTACTGCATAAAAATGTAGATTTCGTGAAAACACATAAAATTGGTCCTTTCCGTTTTTGTTGTGAAGCTAACCGTTTCCGAGATATACTTTGTCATGGATTTCAGTTTTAAATAATTTGTTATTTTCTCATACAGAAATTTATCCGTATTTATTTTGTTTTACTCCTGGCCATGCAAAGAAGCAAATTTCGATGACAATCGCATAGCGACAGCTTTTAAACATTTGACCATCGCTTTAGACTAGCGTATTCTGTTAGTTCCTTTCTATTTTTAAAGAACTAAGGGATAAGAACATATTATCGATGTTTATCTCGGTTAGAATGGAGTAGAAACAAGCATTATTTTTATAAGAAGTTTATTTTAGAACAGCTAGAGAACGCAACACATCAGATTTTTGTTCCACCTGCTTCACTCTACGAAATAAACAATTTTACTATGTATTTTAATAGGTGTCATACAAAAAGTATAGAGAAAACTAAGTTGATTGTCAAATGTTTAAAAGTGGCTCGCTATGACCTTACAATTCCATACTCATTCTACGACATAGTGAGAAAAATGTGAATAACATATGAGCACTAATTAAATTACAAAGTATCCAACAATTGAACCCAATATTAACGGATATCTCGAAATTGGCTGATGCTACAAAAAATTATTCAAAGTTAATTGTGTTTTGAAGAGTTCTATATTTTTCAGAAGTACATTTTGTTTATTTGTTAAAGTTTACCAGTTATACAACATTTTCAGAATTCTTCCCGAATAAAAGGATTTCACAAGAAATCCCCCCAAACAGTCAATATAAAACTATTATTTGTCATGTAAATCTTAAATTTATTGAAAATGTTAGGTAAGTCTTCAAGAAAATGAATCATTTAGAAAATCGTCCATGTAAAGTGTAGTATATGGTGGGGCGAGTGATTTTCTTGAAAAAAGTATGTCTGATTTTTCTTAAAAAAAATTATTTCAGATTTTTGGAAGATTCTTAATCTAAATATGGTATATATCGGAAAATTCTTTTTGGGTTATGGTTTCATAGTTTTTTTTATTTGATACAGTAGGCTTGGTTGTATTTTGGTGATATACCGATATAAAATGTTTGGTTAACATAAAATATGCTATGTACGTGGTGGAGGACTTTCTCTATATCCCTGCAACAAATTATTCTTAAAAAGCTTATACTTCTATTTGCTTTATACTAATCAGAAAAAATGAGCAGAAATAGTCTTATTACTTGCTTCCTTGTAAGTAGAAGCGAAATAAGGGACTATCATAAAATGATAGTCAAAAGCTGGTTGCTATGTCAAGGAAGTTCCTTTGTTTATATGGATAGCAGTTGACAAGTTCCTGTATGAGAAAAGTATACGTTTTTCATAGCAGAAACCAAAAATTAGGAATGTCTCAAAAAAGACGAACTCGCGAAAAAAAATGTATGTAACATAAATTGTGTGTTTTAACGTGCTCTACATTTTTTATGTGGTAAGTTTATACCCATCTCTTACGGTTTAGCAGTTATTCAAAATTCAGTAAAATTCATCCAGAATAAACTACTCTTCAGAGGCTATTCCCAGAAAATTCAAGATACGCCTTTTATTTGTCAGGTAAATATCTTTAATATACGAAATTTTATTCAAAATCGCTAGGGCCATTTTTGAGAAAATCTAAATTTTCGAAAAAAGTACCGTGTAAAGGGTAGTTTGGGGTGGGGGGATTTTTCTCAAAATCTTCGTGTAGCATCCTTGGAAGATACTAAACTTAAATACAAAGTTTGGTATTTTACTGACTTTTGGTTTTTGAGTTATCGTGTTCACAGACACACCGACACACGGACACACTGACACACGGATACACACACACGCACACACACGGACCTTTTTGTGAAAATGCTTTTTTTGGATATTGGGGACCCTAAAACATATATTTCCGGTGAAATCTCGGTATCGAATTTTTTGGGTGGAGTGCAATACCTTCTCTATACACTATGTACATAGTACATATAGAGAAAGTTAATAAAAACTGGCTGGTATTTTAAATGCCATTAAATAGAGTAGGTATGCTATAAAACTTGGCCGTCAGGCGCACGTCCTGATTGTCAGTCACGTACTGTACACTTGGCTGACAGTCCAGTGTTACATGCGTGGACGTCAACTAAAATCACGTTAACAATGATCAGAATAAACATAAAACATACCTTATCACAGAAAATGTTGGAAATTCCTGGAGAACAGTAGCCTGTATGGTTTGACTTTTAAAAGTTTGTTGCGTTCCATGCTGAAGCTTACAAAATATCAGTTTCTTATGTAAAACGCCTAAGAGATTTTCAAGGTGACCGTTCTAACTTTTCCCAGATTTCGTCTAAACACACGCCTGTTTTCTTTTCCATCACAAATTGATCCCGTCTCCCTCAATTTATTTACAAATTCGAACACGCCAGGAAATTTAGTTTCAAATTGCCTTACAACTTCCCTACAAGATGATGTAAGCACATATGTATCGTATACATAAACACCCTTTGTGGTACTGTATATTGCATTTTGAAAGCACTTCAAGCAAAAATAAACACTTCTAAACATTCCTAAAGCTATGCACTAAGATCTGGACTAGAACAGAGGTAAGACTGACGCACATGTGACGACAGAACGGACGTAGATCTCGCACGCATGGAAAAGCAGTGAAGGTCACACGAGCCATTTCTGGCGGCCAAGTTTTGTAATAAAGGTAGTGTATTACATATCTATAATATGTATAATATAGTACATTACAATTAGAGTTTACATTTTGCATAATTAAAATCACTTCCTAGAAAAATATGTGGCACTTTTATTTTTCTAAAACTCACTGATGTATTAAATTGTTTAAAGGCTAAACTAAATTTTTAAAGATCTCTTTGAATTGCTTCATTACTTTGAATTACTACAAAGAATATATACTGAAAATATGAGAGACATTATAAAAAAGTTCCATCACGAGGAGGGTGTTAAAGTGGAAAACACATGAAAACACAGATATCAAGGAAATAAAAGTGTAAAATTGCAAGTGTTATTTGCAAAATTGTGTAAAATTGTAGTTTGTGTACTCTTAAATGCAATCAGTCGCTTTCCGAAGCCCGGAAACGCAACAAAATTGTCTAAAATTGTAGTTTGAGTACTCTTAAATGCGATCAGTCGCTTTCCGAAGCCCGGAAACGCAACAAAATTGTCTAAAATTGTAGTTTGAGTACTATTAAATGCGATCAGTCGCTTTCCGAAGCCCGGAAACGCAACAAAATGGCTGATCAAGTGTACTAATTATGCGTATCCGTCCTAATTGCAGAAGGTAGTCAAGGATGCTGACCATAACGTCCACCATTAAAACGCAATGCTCATGGTTCGTTTTTCTCAATTTGGGTTCAGCTATTCTTACTTTCATTTAGTTTAAGTGTCAAAAGGTGACAGTATCACTTTTTAAATAAGTTCACTGTATGTAATTTCATATGCAATACTCTCTGCTGGTAATTTGCTGATTTCTAACAAATGACATCCAAATGCATAAAATTGATTTAACATGTTCTTAAATCGATGTTGTTATCGATATATATTAAACGACGTGCTTTCCTAATCTCATCCTCAGTTCGTGTGAAGGAAATTTATTAAAACCTCAAGTCCCCCCGTTTTTTATTTATTTATTTATTTTTTGCCGTTCCCGATTACCGAGCAGGATGGTTCAGCGGTTTTGTCTGTGGCTCGCAGTCGGATTCCGCGGGTTCAATCCCCATGGCCGTCTTATCGGGGTTTCCCTGGGCTGCCATTTGTTTACGATTAATTATAAAAATTGTACCAATAATTGGTACCAAAGTTATTTTGGTAAAATATTAGAATAATTATTAAAACGAATGTTATAGCAAAATCAATAGCAGGAGAAGTCCTTGACCAAAACTACAAAAGAACGACATGAAAAAAAATACTTCTGAACCACTATTTCTCGTGCAGGACATTCCTTGAGAAATTTCCTTAATTAAATACTTTTTACTTACGTACTGCGAATCGTAAAATAGAGAAAGTATTACAGTCCACCCAAAAATTGGATACTAAGATTTCATTGGAAATGCACGTTTTGGGATTTTCAGAATAAAAAAAAAACATTTTTGGAAAAACGTCAAGTGTGTGTGTGTGTGTACGTGTGTGTGTGTGTGTGTGTGTGTGTAGTGAGTGAATGATTGAATGAAGCAGATAGCGAGCGAGTGAGTGAATGCTGGGTAAGGTCTCCCATCTCCCGAAATTTCTGTCCCTAGGTCGTTTCCATTCAACCTTCATCCCGTTGGCTTCTTTCAAGTTTGGAAGTGTCGGTGTTGGTACACGGTGCGGCGCGACAAGGAAAATGGATGCACATTGTAACTCTCTTCGTCCTCCGACATCGGCTGCCTGCCGGGATGAGAACTACCCCTAGCGGAAGTGGACCCTGTGTGGGGGGTGTCCCCGGTCTACCAATCTGCCAGTTAGGGTACTTCAAGTTGGAAACCCAGTAGCGTAGCTGCGCCGTAGCTCCTGGTTCCAGTCATCCGCTGTATCCACTCATCCCATTCCTTCCTCTAGGGGACGCTCCCTCTAGAAGCAAGGTACAATGACCGGCGCCGAGAGTCCTCCATCCGAATCCCATCCATCTGTACCCTAATCCTAATCGTTCCCGATTTGTGGAATAACCGGAAAATCGATGAACTCCAATTATCTAATTGAGGATTGGATTACTACGTTTCCGTTAACACTCCCGGGCAATTGTGCAATTTAGCTTAAGTGCATTCGTCTTTAAAGAGCCTCTGCTATACATGTGCTAATTGTACAGGATTTCACGTGATATCGATCAAACGTGGATAATGTCAGACATAAATCAGTCAAAGTAGTGTTCCAGTGAAAATTTATGGGGGTTAATTTAGTGCCTCCTCCAGAAAGGTAAAAATACGTTTATATTTTGGTAAATGAGGTCACAGAATCGCTTTGCACAAGATTTAGATGGTGAGTGGGACTACAACGTTCTTCTCGTCGTAAAACATGTCGCCATGATTGTAAGATGATCGTGCTGCCAACCTAGACAAGTATGATGTTTCATAAGGTTATACATAGGCGAGAAACGTTCCAAGTATTACAGTCAGGACGAAAGAAAATTAGGTTGAACTGCTACCGCATTGCCGTGGCTAATGATAAACGGGCAACGGCGCGAACTGAAATCAGCTGATTCTTCTAGTCCGGTCTTGGGCCAATTAAGTGAAATTACGGTCACCTAATAAATCGCTATTCTACACAAACAAATGCCTCGTTAAATAGATATAGTTAGTTATATTATGAAGGTATTCAATTTTAGCCTTTTTTTTTAAAAGTGTCATTAACAACTCAGATTCACACCACAGCTTATCTCGTTAGCGTTGGTATTTTACGCTGTGACATCATAGAGAAGAAGCTACCCTCCCATCCCCCTATTCAGTCTGTAGGCATGTGCAGACCAATCACGAAACCGCATATTACCCGCCCTCAGTGACTCATGTTTGCTCATCTAAATGTTCACGATTTGAGTGTTGCTCAAGGGAATCTCAAGGATGCTGCTTGAGAATGTCTTAGCTTAGTTTATAAGTATAATGTAAATAAAACTATTGCCTTTATGTATGTAATTATGCATGTGAAATCCATACGCAAAGGCAGTATTAATGCATAAACCAAATAAATCATTTAATCTGAACTGTTCTGAGATTCTTCATTTTCTTATTTAGACACAATATTTCTGATGCTGCTTTATGACATGGTTTACTATTTCATTCCATATATTATATGCGTCCATGTTATACTTGATGCTTGGAATGTTATTCTACGTATTATGTTAACCAAATCACATGCGGCATTCATTGCTCAAAACTGGTCACAAATAATCTTTATGCCGATGTTTTCACAATGATTCTATAGTACAATTTTTATCTCGACACTTCAACGCATACACAATTAACTATTCTCTCTCACGCAACTGGGCGCTCTAAACACAACCGTGTGGCGATTACGAGCCGGCAAGGCACGGGCGCGAGCATTCGACGTGTAGCCACAGTATTTTGCCAGATTAACATCAGTCAACAGTTCAATAAATATTATGATTGTTTAATATATTATTTTAAACACGCTATCATGCAAAAACTTTGATTTACTCCATTTGCAAGACTTTCACTAATGTTCCACAACCAACTTTCCTTACAAAAGATTATTCTGTTATCTACGTCATACTGATCGATATAAACATTACCAGAAATTGTCTTATTAATTGCTTCCTTGTAATTAGAAAGAAAAATAAGGGTACACACTAGACTAAAGCTATAGTTAAAGCTTTGAAAGCTATCGCTATGTGAGACATTTAAATTCAGTTTTTTATGCATTCCCAGGAGTAAAACAAAACAGATGAAACGAAGGTTTACTTCCCACTCGAGAAAATTTTAAGTAGTTATAAATTGAAACCCATAGAAAGAAATATATAGAAAACGGTTAACTCTACAAAAATTTATATCACTTAAGTTGTGTTTTAATTAGGTCTAACTTTCTGTATAGTAAGCTATCTCTTACGGTTTATGAGTTATACAAAAGACATCTAAAATGAAGAAGTCTTCAGAGGCCATTCTCAGAAAATTCAAGATGTACTATACATTTCATTTGTCATAAAAATATATTTAATTTTTGGCATTTTAGTCATTTTAAGAAAATAAAAATTTTCGAAAATTTTGCATGTAAAGGATAGTTGGGGTGGGGAGATTTTCTTGAAAATCTTCGTGTTGCATTCTAGGAAGATACTGAACTGAAAGATTTTTCTTTTATGAGCTATGCTGGCCACAACTGCGCGCGCGCGCACACACACATCTTTCTAAAAATATATTTTTTTTATTCAGGGGGTCCCAAAACATATTGTGTATTTCCGGTGAAATCTGGGTTTCGAATTTTTGGATGGAATACAATACCTTACCTATCTAGTATGAACATTGTACATACGTGCTAGAGAAAATAAAAATACTATACACACAACTATACAATGCTCTTACCCTCTCTAAGCTCTTTCTACTCACTTTATTTCTTACAGCTTCCTGCTCTCTCCCGCTATATTATACATGCAACCAGCTTTTAAAAGATTTGAGTATCTCTTTAGCCTAGTGCATTCCCTTATTTCCCTTCTACTTACATGAAAGCAAATAATATCATTTCTGCTAATGTTTATCTCTATTAGAATGATGTGGACTGAAGAACAAGCTTTTCAACAATAATTTGTTACAGAGGTGTAGAGAAAGTCATGTAAATGGAGCACATGAGATTTTTTTTTTCATTTTTAGCCGCTAAACATTTCCCTTTCTAAGTGCGACTTAAATATTTATCATATGTAGGTTTCAAAATATTAGTTTGACCATTCTTGCTACTCACATGTACAGGCGTCACCTAAGTCAAGCAGAGAGAGCAAATTTTCTCGATGCTTCTGAAATGGAAATGACGTTTATTTTTGGACGATCTTTAACTACTCTGGTTCTCAGCGTCCCATTCTAAATTGGGCGTGAAAGACCCTTAATTTTGCTCAGAGACCTCTGTATCAGGCTTGAGGTTCTTTTACGTGCCTTAAATCCACGACACGGGACCAACGGCTTTACTGCCATTCTGAAGGAAGTCATGCTAAGGATTTTTACACCCGAAAAAATCCATCGTCCTCCGCCGGGTTTGAACCCATGACCTTGGATATGAAGTCAGCATGGTAACCATTACAACACGGAGGGCGACTCTAGATGCTTCTGTGAATCACCTACTGTGCATTGCGGGATCAACTGTACGGAAAGCAAGAAATGACCATTCCTTCAGGCAGCATGCGATCTTCCATACATAACTTACACCTCTGTAAGTTCACGATTGGTGGATTAATATTCCTACTGTAGGTTCATGTTTAGTGGAACAATTGCTTTGTTATACTGTATGTATGTTCATGGGTTTGGTGATAACTGGTAGCCTTAATATAAATAACTGCAAAATATAATGACTATTATACCACTAACAGTAATAATACAAGGTGCTTAACTTGATTAATACCACTGTAATCTCATGTAACGCCAAAAGCATGAGAATTAATTTGTAACGAAAAGCATTCACATTTATAGCAGTGAATATGAACAGGCATATTGGTACTTGTCATCGAATGCAATACGAAAGAAATATTCTCAATGGTAACTATCGCACTCACTTGCATGGATTACGTTATGGCGCTGCAAATGGAACTTTCTGAATGCAGAACTTTGCCTTAAACTAAACACTTACTCTGTCAGTTTCTACAAATAAGAAAGATTCCTCCTATCAGGGTTAAACGTAGGAGTCGATGGGTTGCGAACTGGATTTTTTTCCCGACATTAAAACTGACATACGACACATTGTAGAAGGAAGAGAGAGACCATTACTACTACGTGTGTTTACCAACTGTATGTACGGAACAAGCCTGCATGCTCCACAAAAATCAACAGGTTATTGACGCATGTACTAGTATAATTATGTTTCCGAAAAGGAATTATCAAATAATTTTTGTTACATATTACCTTTTGCAATTTGAGTTTAGAAATACTCTCATTTTTGCTGTTGATTTTAACTCGTAAACACCCACTGGCGAGTGAAAATTAAATTGTGGTTTGATTTTAAAGATCAACATATCATATATATTTCGATATTGGCATATTTTATAGATTTCTGATAAAGTAACTTTAGTCATTTTAGCCATAGGATAAGGGTTACAGAGCGACGGGGAGCCCAGACACTGGGGAAAAACTCCGCACGTAGACTCTTAGGGCCCTTTGCGCCTTACGTGACCCCAGGGAGAGTGAGGGGTCACACCCGAGGGGCAACCAGCTAGGATGACGACGTAACGGTTACAGATGGAATTCCTCCGACACCGCCCGATCCCAGCCATGCGCCCCGAGCCCTCAACGTTTTCCCGAGGGGACATGAGCTTCATAGTCCCAAAGGCGAGCGGTATCGACGACGAATTTAGAATAAAAGCACCATTAAGTCGCAGCCCTCCAAATACCGTTCAGCCCTGAAACAAATGACGGGAACAGGAAATGGTGGACAAGACAATTCGGGTGATGTAATGAATCTTCCCCTATTCGCCTGGCGACCCGAGGAAACCCGTTAAAAAACATTGTTCAGGAAGGTCGGCTATTGATATCGAACACAGGGCCTCCCGATTATGAGACAGTTACACAGCGTCACCTCAGTCGGTTAGGGTAATGTTTATAACTACATCTCATGACTTTGAATCTCTATGAATAAATTCAATCACACAAAGGTCCATTCTTGGTTGGGTAACAAACACAAAATAGTAGTCAATCCTCTCCAGTAAATAGTGTATTAAATTTATTTCTATAGACTGAATGCTAAGATTATTGTACGATGTTATGTAAACATTTGTGTCTAACATTGTGTTGTTACAACAAAATAGAAACATGATTATCGTTTGAACAGCGGAAAGTAATTTTGAAGTGGCACTGAAAAACCAAGAATGTTGTTGAAGTTGAACGGCAATGCAGACGTCTTTACAAAACAGAACTGGCAACACGAGTAACAATTGCACGCTTTCGAGACAAATTTAAGACCCATAGTCCGTATGCAAAGTTCACAAGAGCAGATCTGGATAAACTTCCACAGCAAAAAGCCTCACGTCCTCGGCTATCATTATGGAAGTTTTGAGCACTCACCGCAGAAATCTATAAGGCAATGTGCAGTGAGACCAGATTAGCACAGCCAGCAAAATTCAAAGTTTTCATCTCAAGATTCTTTAAATGAAGATGACTCTGATTGGAGAATGCATTGCTGTGAGTGATTTCGGAACATGGTGCAAGGAAGAAATGCTATTTGGTCCGATAAGGTACAATTTATACTTTGTGTATTGGTGTGCAAACAAACCTCAGGTATTCTTTTTTAAAAATGCTGTTAAATTACCTGAAATTAATCATTGGTGTGGATTACCATATTGGACCATTATTTTTTGAAGGTTCAGTAACTGGCCAAGTGTATCTGAACATGATATACACATATCCGTCTTACCCGCCATTCATTCTATGGAAACGAGGCATTTTACTTCCAACAGGATGGTGCACAACCGCATTACTATCGAAATGTACCTGCACACTTTGATGACAATCTTTCAGGACACTGGATAGGGCGAAGAGGCCCGATTGAGTTTTCATCGCTCTCTCCGGATCTAACTCCGTTAAACTTCTACCTATGGGGAAGTCTTAAACATGTTTTATACTGTAGAAAACCAGCTACTCTTCGGGAAGAAATTGAAATCGCAATCGCTGAGGTTCACTTTCGCAAACGTTGCCCGATCATTCGGGAAGACATTGAAACGGCATATTATGCTGCAATCGCTGCTGACACTCGCAAACGTTACTCGATCAGTAGTTCAAAGTTCGTATATAGAAGTGTGTCAACGCCGATGGTGGATATTTTTGAGCAACTGTAACTGTGAAAGCCTCAGATGATTAGTACTCATCATTTTCTGTTTTTATGAATTCAGTTTTGTTGTGTTAACACAGCTTTTTCTTTTCTCAGAATGCGTGTATATTTTTGTGACGCTTCCAATATGAGTTTTATTCATTAAACTTAGAAAAATTTCAAAAGATATGCCCCAAGAAGAAAGAAGGGAAAAAGAAGAGGGAGAAAAAGAAAAGAAGCACATAATTAGTTAAGCAGATAATTCTAGCGGCGCTGTAGATTAGGTATAAAAGCCAATGCAGAATACTGGGCATGTGATATCACTAATCTTCACAGAGATAATTAAGCATGCATGCATATTCTTAGTTTGCTTGTAATTGAGGGCTGGAGAAGTACTACATTATGCGTTCCCTGCATTCCTACAGGAGCTTCTTCACATTCCTCTTTAAGGAAGCTGGGCGATAAATTGCAAGTGCACTACGTCATTATGACCTTCCTGGCTTCTTGCGGGCCTTTTACTTTCAGCTCTCTTTCTCAAGAACGGAATACGCTCTAAAAATATATCTGCTTACACTTTCAGCTTCTAGTCCAGCTACAGCCGACTTTATTTACTTTTTGCTTTTTCTACTGTGGTTGTTATAATAAAATTGCACTATATCTAAAAACCGATAACGAGATTTCAGCGGAAATACATGTTTTGAGCTTACTGAAAGAAAAAATGCCTTTTTAGAAAAGAACGCCACCAATTATCCAATCACAGCTGTTTTATTAATGCAGGTTGCACATTGTTTGGTATAATGTGTGACATGAATATGAAAATTTTTCATATCCTCTTTTTTAAAATCTTTTGAAATATAATACAGGCTAGGTCGTCTGGAAGTAAAGGGCATGATGAAATAATTATCAAATGAGTTGTGTGGTTTCCAAGATTAAGAAGAAAGACAAAGGCTCGCGCACATACACATATACACAAATTCACACATTTCACTTTTACGTAATGACTACGAAAGTAAACCTACCTTTCTGGAACTCTGCGCTTTTTGAACCTTGAGCACCTTAGCATCATCGGCGATCTGCTGGTGGAACACCTCGACGGCGGCAAGGCGCGCCCGGGCCAGCTTCTCGTTTTCCTCCAGAACCGTCCTCCATACATTCCACATGTTCCTGTTGAAGAAAAAGTTCAACATGAGCTTGACCAGCACCACCTAGAGAGAGAAGGCCTGATCGCTAAAATAAGATAGTCTTTGGTTCTGATGAGCCGTAGTAATACTGTTTGTCATTAACATTTGTTAAGATGCATTTCAAAAGAATCTAATTTTGTGTGAAAGAAATTCTAACTCATAGTTAAACGCAGAAAATATAAACAATGATTATGGACTGCATTATTATTATTATTATTATTATTATGATAATACTACTAATAATAATGGATCACAGACATTCACATTTGGGATATATGTATTAATAAAATCAACTGCTATTCTCAATATTACAATTGAAATACTAAGATAGATTAAAAATCGTGGGATTCAAAATTGCACGTGCTTATATAATACATTGCAGTTCAAGTTTTACTTTACATTTCACATCGAATTTTAATGTTATTGAATTAATGACATTTGATAACTGATAAAGGAAAATAAAAACAGAAACATCAGCAACAAATATTGCAAACACATTTAATAAGCAGAACAGCAAAAGGGAACGACGCTTGTGCACAAACACAACCAAACTCAATGCCCGCCCCCAAGAACCTACCCCCACCCTTCACCCGCTTCTCCCTCTTCCTTACACTCCGATCTGAGCACCCCCTCACCCCCGAAAAGCAGGCTTCTAGCCCTTTCCTTGAGTTAATAAAGGAATCACGGAGATATTTTGTCCTTAGCCCTTCCGCTTCTTTATGGTAAGCAAGTATATGAATCCAGGGTTCTTTCTCCCTACACTAAGGACAGATTCTTATGCTTTCTTCATTAACAAATTTGATATCTCACTATGATCCCAGTCTAAGCCAAGCGAGACCTTTATGCCAACTCTATTATCCGACAAAATATATTATTCTCTACATCATTCTGTTTTTAGTTTCAACTGTACGCTTAATGGAACTTTAGCATACATTGCGACAGTGTCTACTGCTTAGCAAGGGAGCGGCACTGACTGCTATAATATGAGGGCTCTTAGTAATAACTCACATACAAAAAGGACTGATTAAAACATGCCGACGTTTCCTGCTCTCCACTACTACTTTGCACACTTTTCAGCAAGTCTTCAGAACTATTCAGCTATCACAGAGATTCGTTCTATAACAATGATGAAATAAATTCCAAATAAATTTATCACTCGGCAACTGCCCTGCATTATATGTTTTGATGACAATAATTGGCTCTCGCTCTATATTGGGAAAATGCTTAAAAATAAATCTTCAGCAAACAATCCCCGTATGCCGATGAATTAGACGACAGTACCTAAGGTACATTTTCTAAGAATTTGCCTATACAAGAGTTCAAAAATTAATATGTTCAACAGGTGCCGGGCTTGATCAGACGCAGAGAGACGTCATTTCGAAAATTTTTTATAACGAAATGTAAGAGTAGCCTATTCATATTATTTTACATCCTTAGAATTATGTAAGGGAGAAACGGCACTACTGCACGAGAAGTGTGTGGCAGAGGTGTCAGTTACGATTCAAGAAAACCCGGCACAATATAAATTGTAATGGTTGTAAACCGAAGTTATTAAAATATTTACGAAGATTTTAAAATTTAGTTATAATATTATTATGCTGCATAGGACCATATAATAATAAGCAATAAAAATAATAATTACATATTATAAAAAATATATTATACATTATTATTATTATATTATTATTTATCATATGTTCTTATGCTGCACTTCAAAGAAAACATTGGAATAATCGATAGTTGAATCATTTCAATAATTTTGACTTAAATTTATTTCAGATACCCTTAAAAATTCAAATTTATCCGCTATAGACTTATGCCAAAACATTCGTTGGCGACATTTTAGGATCTTTTGGGGAGTAAATTAGTTTTTTTTATTTAAATAGCAGTAAATGGATACATAATAGACCAGTTAGCTAAAATTAAGGTACTCTTCAGCAAAGATATGAGCTCTAAGCAAGATTCAAACTCGCGAATTAAAAATTTCTAAAATTATTGAACAGAAAGACGAGGCGAGCTTGAAAGAGCTGAATGTATATGCGACATGCCGAACGTGATTAAAGTTTACCGGGTTCTTTATTCTTCCTCCTCTTTGTTCTCAGTCGGGCAGAAAGGAATAGAGAAAAAGCAGTTCCTAGCCAATCTAATGGCCCTCTTTAATCACTGCCACTTTATGTGCTCTGCCCGATAAAAACCGTGGCTGAAAAACATTGCCAGGTCGACGTGTGGAAGCACTTAGTCTTCGACGCGTTGTACTAATTTCTCAGACCTGCGTATGTACTTAAAATATATTACAAAAAGTATCATGTGATACTTTGTATTTTCGCTATCGCTTAGTTTTATATAGCTCCTATAAATTGATCTTGCAAAACTTATTACTTTCTCCACACATAGATATAATGTACAATAATAGGCTGAGAAGGTATTGCATTCCAACCAAAAATTCCATTCCGAAATATCACCGACACATTTTGAGAATACCTGAATAAAAATAATTAGAAGAAGATCTGTGTGTTTTCTATGTGTATTTGAATAGTATAACTCAGAAACGAAGTCCAGTACCTTTCATAGATGCGATACGCAGATTTTCAATAAAATTCCTCCACTGCAAACAACCCTTTATGTGGAAGATTTTCTGAATTTGTTTTATTTTTTCTGATTTTGACTAATATAGTATGACTTTAAAGATATTTATACCAAAATAAAATGTAGGTATATCTTGATTTTTCTGAGAATAGCCTTTGAAGCCGTCTTCATTCCGAACTATTTTTGCGTAATTGGTAAACCGTAAGAGATAGACAAAATCTTATTACATTCCAAAAATGCAGATATCGTTAAAAGACACAATTTATTTCATATGCAGTTTTGTGCAGTTAACCATTTACCAGCTATTTCTTGTTATTCATTTTTATATAATAGGGAGACATTATTCACTTTTTACCCTGTTCAAGAAAAGAGAAGGAAATTTCAATTACATCACATAGAGAAGCTTTTAAAAGATTTGACTGTCGCTTTAGCCAGTGTAATCCTTTATTTCTCTTCCATTTATACGGAGCTAAATAAAACTATTATTTCTGCACATTTTTATCTGTACTAGCATGGAGTAGTTAAAAGAAAAAGCTTTTTAAGAATAATTTATTGTAGAATAATATGTTCGTGGCAGATACTAAACTTAAATACCGAGTTTGGTTCACCGATTTTTTGCTTTTGAGTTATACTTAATAGAGACACATACACACACGCACATAGAGAAACACACATGGATATTTTTCTAAAAAGCTCATTTTTGTTTTTAAATGTGCTTAAAATGTGTATTTTTGGTGAGATTTTGGTGCCGAATTTTTGGGTGGAATTCAGTACCTTCTCTACTTACTAAGTACATTGTATATATAGTATTTGGTAGAGGAAGTGACAAAGCGATTTAGCAGTTGAAACAAGTGTAAAGTATATTATTAATCCAATAATAATATCTCAGAATTTGTGAGTGCTACAAAAATTGTTTTACATAAAGTGTATGTTTCAACAAGTTTTAGCAAGTAGGTAAAGAGTTTAATTTCTTTGTGTTAATCGTGCAGTTCATTTGGGAAAATTAACTTAAAAAGGTTGACATACATAAATAAAGTTGCTCTTTCATCTAATTATCCTAGCAACGTTTTTCATATAACACAATTTTTTTTGATAGCTTAACATGCGTTAATCTGTAGCTTATCGTCCTTCATTCATCGTCATATCAAACGATGTTACCTTATCCAGGTAACTTACCCTAAGCGAGATTCGAACTCGCCACCTGTTGAATGTGAGGCAGACACGCTACCACCAGGCAGGTCTGTGACAGCTTGTATAAACATACAGAGTAAAATGAAGTCTTTGAGCTAGTGTACAAAATATAGGTTACTATTTAAATCATTTCAGATGGCATCATAATATGCATAACAATGTATTAATAATGGGATGCTTCTGTAAAAAAATTGCCTTTTAAAATAGGGCCTGTTTTTGGGCCTGAAGCATGTCAGAAAAGTATGTTCATTGTAGTGTGGCAGAAAATACGGGATTTAAAGGCACTGCATTTAAACTGTTCCATTTTATGAATACAATTATTTTAATAAATGTCATTCGAGATTTAGGGTTTCATTAGATAAATTAAAACCTCTCGCGGGATAACTTATAATTTAAGCTACAGGAAAATATCAGTAATCCTAAGATTGAAGAGTGTAGCATTCGTACCAATTGCACGAGTAGAAGATTTACATTTATATCTGCCGTGCACTAAACAGAGATAATCATTAGTTCATTAAAACTCCGATGTGTTCATTCATATGACTATTCCTACCTGCTGCGCAAACAAACTACTCTTATACAAGTTTATTCTTTTATTTACATCATGCTACTGGAGTTAAACATTAGAGATATGACCTTACTATTTGCCTCCTTATAAACACAAGGGATATAGAGGCTAAAATAATCTTTTAAAGCTGTGTGTGATGTGAAACAATTGAAATTCGGTTCGCTTTGAAAGGTCGGGAGTAAAACAAAAACGATACGTGACATGAAGCGAAATGTGACTTCCCGTTTGAGAAAAGCTTAAGTGCTCAATGAAACAATAAAAAGGAATATTTCGGAAACGGTGAACTGTACAAAACAGTATTTGCTATAAATTCTGTGTTTCAACGAGATCTAATTTTTGTTACAGTTTACCAGCTATGCAAAAGTCATTCAGAATGAAGAGGACTTCAGAAAATATTCCCACAAAACTCAATATATCTACACATTTTATTTGTCGTATAATTATTTTTAATATATAGTATTTTAATCAAAATCGTTGGAGGCATTTTGAGAAAAAATACATTTTCTAAATGTTTTTCCTGTAAAGTGCAGTTTGGGATAGGCCATTTTATAAAACATATTTTTTCGGTGAAATCTCGACATCGAACTTTTGTGTGCAATAAAATACGTTCTCTATCTGCTCTGTATATTGTATGTGTAGAGAAACAAAAAAGCCATCGAGAACATTAATAATTTTAAGACGAGCTTCAGAATATGCAACTGCGGTGGCCTGGTACAAAATAGTAATGCCCACAGACAGATGCAATAATTAAGACAAAGGAAGGCGGCAGTGCAGCACAGGATTTCCTATGCAACGTAGGTTTAATTAAAACCGGCTGCCAGCAAATACCTCGGTGAAAAAGAAGAAGTACCCGCATCCACCAGGGATGCTAAACCTCTCTTTCTAAAAAAAACGTAGAAAAAGAATACTCGTGGTTGACTCACTTTAAGAGGTTTTTGTAAGGAAACAAGCGGATATCATATAATCCTAGTACAATAAGCCTCTTTATGTGGAAGCAGATCGTGATCTTGAGTAGCGAACGATGCACTTCCATTAGCTAGGTACGCAAGCATCCTCCGTTAAGCCCGGACAACGAGCGCAGTAAGTCAAGAACAGCTGACGTGTAACCACAATATTGTTCCTGTTGATGCGACATTTTATAGCTTTTTGTGGAGAAAGAGATGTTTGATAAGAGGCATACAAACCGCTGAGTCCATTGTAGATGGCTTTAACGTACGTTACTTTTATTGGTAAGGAGATCGTATTATGATATTCCGTTTAAAGGGCAAAAACAGCACGCCCAATGGTTTTAAATAGAATTCTGAAGAATGTTATTTAAAGAGTCTCGCTTAGGGATAAATATTGTCAACAAAAACTGTCGCTGTTTTAAAATTTTATAGAAGAAATAATACGACATTAAAGCAGTTACTTTTATTGGTAATGTAAGTATATCATGATATTCCGTTCAGGTGTTCAAGAGCGTACCCAAAGGTTTTAAACAAGATTCTGAAGAATATTATTTGAAGTAGTGCATCTATGAAACTTGACCGAAATTGTGAACAATTAAAAAAATAGATATCTATTTTGTTCGTAATAAAATAATACGACTTCTAAAATTTAAGAATTTGCATTATTTTTTGCACTTGGCACACTTTAACTACCCATTAACTGAAACTACACATCCATTTCTCGCAAACTTTTTTCCAGCATTTTTCCAAAATGTAAAATCTGATGTGTTCCATACACATGACTTTCTCTGCATCTCTGTAACTAATTACTGTTAAAAAGATTATTCTTCTTTTTACTTCATGCTAATCGAGAAAAATTAGCAGAAAAAGTCTTATTAATTGCTTCCTTGTAAGTAGAAGCGAAATAAGGAAGTACTATAGGTTAAAGTGATAGTCAAAAGCTGGTTGCTATGTGACTGAAGTTTCTTTATTTATATGGACAGGAGTTGACAAATTCCTGTATGAGAAAATTTTAAATTTTTCAAGGCTAAAGCCAAAAACAAGGAATATCGCAAAAACGATCGACTCCATGAAAAAAATGTTTATAATATAAATTGTGTGTTTTAATGTACACTACATTTTTTGTGTGGTAACTTTTTGTTCATCTCTTACGGTTTAGCAGTTATGCAAAATTCGTAAAATTCATCAAGAATAAAGTATCTTCAGAGGCTATTCCCAGAAAATTCAAGATCTACATTTTATTTGTCAAGTAAATATCTTAAATATAAGAGAATTTAATCAAAATCGTTAGAACCATTTTTAAGAAAGCCAAAAATTTTGAAATTTTTCCATGAAAATTTCAGATACTGGGTATTTAATGGACTTTTCGTTTTTGAGCTATGTCGTCCACACACACACACACACACACACACACACACACACACACACACACACGCACCCACGGACCTTTTTCCAAAAATACTTGTTTTGGATTCAAGGAGTCCCAAAATATATATTTCCGGTGAAATCTCGATATCGAATTTTTGGGTGCATTACAATGCCTTCTCTATACACTATGTGCATAGTGCGTGTAGAGAAAGTAAAAGTTTCCACAGGACGCAATTTTTCACTAATTTGTTTCAAAATTTTAGACTTCTTCCCAAAAGCACATTTAAGAAGAAGATCATATTACTTTTTCAAAACAAATTTCCAATTTTGCTAATTAAATAATTACATTTTGAAGAATCAAAATTTTTGGAAAATATGAAAAGTAGTAATTATTTTGCATCCGTAATTAGACCTAATATAAACTATAATATGACAGAACTATCCGTAAACTCATTTTCTGTAAAACTGCATTTTTACATCTGAATATATTTTTTAAAAATGCACCACGGAGCTCATTTTTGTTAGAACATTGAATTTAGAAAATAAATAATATATTATTTAAAGGACCATGGTAGTGAGAATTTTGGTACATAACAGAAAGTTCACTATTATTGTGTATAATACCTACTATAAATTTCAATTAGATATCTTAATACATACTGTGGATTTTGCAAATTTCATATGTGCATTAAAGAGATTTGCTTAAGGAAAAAAGCTTTATAAAAGGTTTTTGAAGAAATAATAAAACATCTAATTACCGTTTTGCAATCCTGTGCATTTTAATGCTCATTTGAGAAATTTAAATATACGAAGATATGTCTCTGCAAACAGCACGTGAAATTTTGAAACGTGCTTCACAAAATTTTGTTTTCTTATATGTTTTGTCAATTAAAAATCTTGCATAGAGAATGCAAATTTTCCTCATTAGCTCAACCAATATTCCTAAAAAATTCAGATATATATTTCCAATTTATTTTCCAAATTTCTTAAATATCTAGTATACAAATTTATTCGGAATTTACCTCGACAGAATTTGAATTGATAACATACAGCTAATCCTATCCGAGATGCTTCCTCTTGTTGGTTTCAATTTTAAATTAATTAAACTTTTCTCAAATGGGAAGTCGTCATACGTTTCATATATCTTTCGTTTTACTCCTGGCCTTGGAAATCAGAATTTCAATTACAGACTTCATAGTGACGATTTTTAAAAATAATTCAATATCGGATAGCCCACTACATTCCCTTAATTCCCTTATACTTATAAGTAACTAAATAATAAGATCATTTCTAGTCATACTTAACTTGATTGCTGTCGATAAAAGAATATTATTTTGTGAGCATAATTTGTTTGCATAACAGACAGACAAAATGTGAAGAAATACATCATATTTTTTACTTCTAAATTCTTGGCATTAAGGCGACGTGGTGGCTGAGTAGTTAGACCGCTCTCATTCCATCTAGGCGGCCGAGGTTCGATCCCAAGTGGCCGCATGTGGGATTTGTGGTAGACGAAACGGCGTCTGGGCGGATTTTCTCCAGGCCTCCGGTGTCTCTCGCCACTCATTCCACCAAATGCTCCATCTTCACCTTTATTATCAACCATTCGCTTGTATTTCATATAATATTCATGTTCATGCCTGACTACGTTCCAGGTTCTCCATTTGACGGTTTCGCGACGTTGACTCCCCGGCAGGCTTCTGACCTCTAGGCACCTGTTTAAAGGTTCCAAAAGGAATGTCAGTACTAAAAATACGGGGAGGGTAAGCCGAATACGAAACGACCTCTTAGTTTTGTATCCTGAAAAGCTGCTTGGCTTAAATAAGAAATCCGCATATAATCCGATTTTTCAGTTTTGATATTGAATCATTCAGACTTCCTATAACTGGAGTTTTCCAGGGAATCGTTCAGATAAACCTATACTTCTAGCTATTCTGAAAAATTACATAGTGTCTTTTTAGCTTATGTTCATGTTAACCTTTTAGATCGAATGTTGTACTTTCCTTACCTTACTTGAGCGGTAGAGACAGCAAAGCGTTGTAATGGCGTGAATTCAAAATGGATACCCGTTGCACATACCCCTACTACTGCCCACAGTACCAAAATTGAACTATTACCCGCATGACGTGGTTTAATTTGGGAAATTGCTGTTATAGAATTGTTTGATTAACAAAGAAAATCACATTATGCTGTGATTTATTCAATTATACACAACGCTAGAAGCAACAGATTATTAGATGATGTAAAATTGATGTACCTAATTATGATTCGGTTGTAATTCGGATGCATTTCTGATCACAATCTGTTGCTGAAGTCTGCAAAATCAGGCGGGTATAAAAATTTGATATGTTTCATTCATATAGCTTTCTCTATCTCTTTGTAACAACATTTTAAAAATATATTTTTTTATTTACTTTAAACTAATCGAGATATACATTAGCAGAAATGTACTTATTACTTACCTTCTGTAAACCGTAAGTAAAAGGAAAATTAAGAAATACAACAGACTAAAGCAATAATCAAATATTTTAAAATCTGTTTTGCCATGTGTTTGAAATCCGTTTCTTTGCATTTCTAGAGAAAATGTTGAGGTATTTTAAAACACAACCAATAACAAGGAATATCTCAAAAATGGTCAACCCCATGAAAAAAATTTGTATGACGTAATTGTGTGTTTTGACGAGATCTTCATTTTTGTGTAGTAAGTTTTTGTTTATCTCTAACGTTTATCAGTTATTCAAAATTCAGCCAAATTTATCAAGAATAAAGAGACTCTAAGAATCAATTTTCGGAAATTCCAAGATATAGATTTTGTCATGTAAATGCTTTTAATAGAAGGCATTTTAATCAAACCGTTAAGCCATTTTTTCGAGAAAATAAAAATTTTCGAAAATTTTTCCATGTGAAACGTAGTTTGGGATGGGGTATATTTTTTCATATAAAAGATGTTAAAATTAAATACCAAGTTTGGTATTTTACCGACATTCGTTTTTGTGTTATCGTGTTCACAGGCACACAGACACACATGAACCTTTTTCAAAAAATGTTTTTTTTTTTATACAGAGGACCCTAAAACGTATATTTCTGGTAAAATCTTGGTATATAAGTTTTGGTGGAGTGGAATACCTTCTCTAACTACGTATGCACCATTTACTATGTAAAAAAGTACAAATCTGATGTGCTCTGTTCACATAACTTTCTCTACCTGTACTACAACAAACTATTCTTAAAAAAACAACATATTCTTCTATCTACTTCAAGGTAATCAAACATTAGAAGGATAAACTTTTGCCGAAATGGTCTTCTTTCTTCGTCCTTATAATTACAAGGTAAATAAGTGAAAGACTAGGCTAAAGCGATAGTTAAATCCTTTGAAAGCATTTTTACCTAAATCTACCTAATTAAAAATTACTTATAAAATTATAATTTATTCCAATGTATCCCGTCCTTGCATGTAATTGGAATCCCGTCCTCTTTGCATGAGCTTGTCATTCAAAGGAATATCTCGCATATATATAGTATATATAGTATAAATGGTGTCTTTTAACGACATCTAGATTTTTTGTGTAATAAGTTTTTGTTAATCTCTTACGGTTTATCATTTATGCAAAGTTGTCAAAAATGAAGAGGTCTTCAGAGGCTATTCACAGAAAATTTAAGATATACAGTTTACTTGTCATGAATATATCTTAGATATATGGTGTAAAACGGCATTTTGCCTGTAATTTTCAAGGAACTAACTAATACGAGCATTTCTGCTAATGCTTATCTAGTTAATGTTTGATTAGCATGAAGCACATAGCAAAACAAGCTTTTGCATTAATAGTTCGTTGCAGTATACGAGTAGGTAGTGAAAAGTTATGTGAATGGAATACATCAAATGTTTTCCTGGTCTAGCACGTATGTACAATGTACATAAGTAGCGAAGGTATTGTATTCCACTAAAATTTCGACACTGAGATTTCACCGAAAATATATTTTTGAGGTCCCTTGAATTCATCAAGAGCATTTTGAGAAAAAAGAGCATGTGTGTCTGTCAACGGTGTGTCTGTATGTGTGTGTGTTTATGCAGTATAACTCTGAAAAAACTAAAATTCTTTTAAATACCAAACTTGTTATTTAAGCTTAGTATGTTATAAGGAAGCGGTAAGAAGTTTTTCAAGAAAATTCCCCAACTCACTGATCTTTTTTTTTTTTTTTTGGAATTTTCGAATACTTTAATTTTCTCAAAATCGTTCTAAAGGTTTTGATTAAAATACTTATATTAAATATATTTACATTGCGAATAAAGTGTGTATCTGAATTTTCCTGGAATAGGTTCTGTAGACCTCTTCACTCTGGATGATTTTTCCATAAATGGTAAACCATAAGAGATAGAAAAAATATTACTACAATTTAGATCTGTTTAAGACAACATTTATGTCACATACATTTAATGCGCGGAGTTGACGATTTTCGAGATAATCTTTGTTATTGGTTTCAATTTTAAAATACTTATACTTTACTTAAAAAGAATGTGGCATCCGTTTTTCTTTAGTTTTACTCTTGGCCAAGTAAAGGTAACGGAATTTCAAAGTAGATCACATAGATTTTGAAAGATCTGACTATCGTTTTAGTCTATTGAATTCCTTTATTTCTAAACATTAAGTAACAAAACCATTTCTGACAATGTTTATCTAAATTACCACGAAGTAGTTAGAAGAATAACCTTTTGTAAGAATTGTTTGTAGAAGTTAGAGAAAGTCGTGTGGATGGAACGCATCAATTTTTAATTTATCACGTAGATGAAAATCGCACAGTTAAATCAGGGGATCTTCAGGGCCACAATCCTTTACACATGTTTTCTGAATTAAACTTAATGGCTATCAAGTTGTAGGCGGATTAGCAAAGGTCTTGTTAGAAGCATTCAGATTAACATTCAATGTCATCAGCAGTTGAGAAAATGGTGTAATCATTCCTGTACCTCTCTGCGTTTATTGTTTGCTCAGAAAATATAGGTCCTATTATTCTGTAGGAATTTACTTCACCCACACTCCAATTTTCGTCTCGTGCAATGGAGTCTTGTACAAAATCGGATTTCTCTGTACTTAAGTATGTTATTTTATGACGAAACAACCATGCAGATGGAAGCATGTTCGTCAAAGAGGAATATGAAGCGTGGGTAAATTATTTGAAATTTCATTTACATTTCACAAAATCCAAATACGGAAACGTACTTGACTCATGATCATATGAAAAAAACTGATGTATTCCATTGGGATGTCCTTCTCTTCCTATTCTGTAACAAATTATTCTTATAAAAGTCTATTCCATCTACTTTGTACTAATGAAAACGAACATTAGCAGAAATTGTCTTACTACTTAGTTCCTTGTAAGTAGACAGGAAATAAGAGAAAAACCTGGCTAAAACGATAATCAAATCTCTTAAAAGCTGGGTGTTATGTGATTAAAATCGGTTCTTTTTTCAATGCCAGGATTGACACCAAAGAAAAAGATTAACAAATTCTCATTTGGGAAACATTTTTTTAACATTTAAACCAGTAACAAGGAATGCCTCAACAATGGTTAACTCCACAAAAAGTATGTGGCAGAAACTGTATGTTTTAAGAAGATCTAATGAAAAGGTCTTCTAAATTCATGATGTATATTTTATTGTCATGACAATACATTGAAAAGTCTACATTTTGGAAAGTTTTTCCACTTAAGGGTAGTTCATTGTAGGGTTACTTTATTTAAAATCATTGTGTGGCATGCTTGAAAGATTCTGAACATAATTATCACTTTGGTTTTTAAATGTTGTTTTGTTTTTGATTTCTGCTGTTCGCCTTTTTACATGCACATGGACTTTTTTCTAAAATTGTGTTCCACTCACATATTTTTCTTTACCCATTCGGCAACAAATTATTCATACAAAAGCTTATTCTTCTATCTGCTTCATGCTAATTGATATAAACATTAGCATAAATTGTTTTATTATATATTTTATTGTATGCAGAAGGGAAATACACTAGCCTAATGCGATAACCAAATCTTTTAAAAGCAATCGCTAATAGTTTTTTTGCCAGGAGTACAACAAAAGAGATATGAAACGAATGGTTTCTTCCCATTTGAGAACAGTATAAGTATTTTAAAATTGAAACCAATAACCTGAAATGTCTCGGAAATGGTTAATTTAAAAAAAAAAAATATGTAGGCCTTATATTGAGTGTTTTAACGGAATCTACATTTTTTGTGAAGTAAGGTTTTGTCCATCTCTTACGGTTTACTAGTTATAAAAAATTCACCCATAATGAAGAGGTCTTCAGAGCCTATTCCCATAAAATTTAAGAAATACATTTTATTTGGCCGGGAGTAAAATATAAGAGATATGAATCGAATGGTTTATTCGTTTTGCTTGATTCAAAACAAACTGGCAGAAGACATTCGTTTTATGCGAAATTTATCAATTTTTATACGTTTAGCTTCTGCATGCTTTAAAGGAATCATAAAAATTATATATAATACATATATTAGCATTGTAGTAAACCAAATGAATTAAAGTAAAAATTCCCTTTATTCCCTTTATTCCCTTTAGCCAGACAAAGATAATCGAAACGTGGTAAAACATGTTCACATAAGCACTGCATTTAGATCATCTCACACCAGAAACTGCGAGCTAATTCTCACTGGCAGCTACTCTGTGAATTCCAGGATCGCAGAACGCCACTTCTGATGCAAGTGGCCCTTCAATTGTCCTTATGAGAATGAAGTGTTCCCACAGTTCCCCACGCGGCACGTACTGAGAATCGAATCCATGCACTTCAGCTAGCAATACTAGCCATGTGATCATGAAGCAGTCTAATATAGTATTACATTACGTTAATATATGCTACGTGCATAAAAACTTTACAGTAATGTTATTAAAATAGCTAAATTTGGGAAATGTATTATCGCTCGTCCCTCAGCTCCATTCACATGAATTTCTCTACATCTGTGCTTATGCTTCTTTTTACTTCATGCTAATCGAGAAAAAATTAGCAGAAATAGTCTTATTACTTGCTTCCTTGTAAGCAGAAGCGAAATAAGGGAGTACCATAGGTTAAAGTAATAGTCCAAAGCTGATTGCTATGCTAATGAAGTTCCTTTGTTTGTATGGACAGGAGTTGGTAAATTCTTATATGAGAAAAGTTTAAGTTTTTCATAGCTGAAACCAAAAACAAAGAATATCTCAAAAATGATCAACCCCATGAATAAAATGCATTTAGCATAAACTGTGTATTTTAATGTGCTCTACATTTGTTGTGTGGTAAGTTTTAGTCCACCTCTTACAGTTTAACAGTTAAGCAAAATTCCATAAAATTCACCCAGAAAAGTAGTCTTCAGAAGCTATTCCCAGAAAATTCAAAATATACATTTTATTTGTCAGATAAATATCTTAAATATATGATACTTAAATCAAAATCGTCAGAGCAATTTTTGAGAAAATCAAAATTTCGAAAAAATGTCCATGAAAAGTGTAGTTGGGGGAGGGGGAACTTTCTTTAAAAACTTCATGTCGCATCCTTGGAAGATGCCAAACTTAAATACCAAGTGTGGTATTTAATGGTATTTTCGTTTTTGAGCTATGCTGATCACAGACATAAACACACACACGGGCATTTTTCTAAAAATGCTTTTTTTGGATTCAGGGGAACCCAAAACATGTATTTCCGGTGAAATCTCGGTATCAAATCTTTGGGTGCATTACAATACCTTCTCTATACACTATGAACATAGTACGTGTAGAGAAAGTAAAAAAGGGATGGTAAGTTTTGATGTTGATCGGAAAGTAAATATCTCCCGGAACTAATCCTTTATATTGCAAATCACTTACTTTTCTGAAAATGCGTGCATCAGGCATATACAGCATTCTACTGTACAGTCTTATTCTTCTACTTCTTCTTCTTCACTCCATGGTTTTGACATCAGTGTGTTCCGCTTTGTCTAAATCTCGTTGTCCTGCAGGTTTCCTTTTCTCAGAAATCTCATTTCACAACCTATAGTCTTCTCCCAAAAAGTTTATAATTATCAAACTTCACATCCATACAATAAAACTGGCACTGCCATTGTTTTGTAGAGCTTAATTCTTCTACCTCTTTTTGTTTTATTTCTAAGCGTTCTATGAATTGTTCCCCCGTTGGGTGGAATTTGGCTACTTTTAAAGTTATATCCATTTCCTTTTTGTGGGCTTATTTAACATCCTAAACATTTAAAACTTGTTCTAACGAGTAGTTATTTAGAATGCTTTTTATTGAACATGGTGTTTTCCCCAGAAAACCATTATTTTGTTTTTCTTTCGGCATTTTAAAAATCATAAAATTCATAGTGTGCCCGTTTCAGATCATCTTCACTTTTGTGAACAATGGCTACATCATCAACATAAAATAGAGCACTTACTTCCTGAATATTTTTCCAACTTACTTTTAACATATTGAAACATGTTTACATTTTGGAAGGTCATTTTATTTATTTATATATATATATTAATACATATAATCCTAGATTCAAAAAGTCTCCGGAATTGTTTATGTTCTGTTTAATGTATACGAAAGTAAAGCATATTTTAGGCGTTGGTAACGTCCATAACGACACTTCATTTCAATTTTCCTGCTCATAATGATTGTTGTCTCTGCTTGGCAACTTGTTTTTGTTGTGAATGATGTTCGTTTATTGCATTTCATAATGTTGGCAACGGAGCACGCTCGAATATAAATTTGGTTTTGTTAAACAAAACTCTATCAGAGACATTAACAATGATGGAAGAAGTTTATGATGCAGCTGCGAATGGCATACACGTTTCAGCCAAGATTTTCGAATGCTGAAGGTATTACTGTAAATGCGACAAGGTTACTGGGAGAGTTATCTGAAAATGTTCTCCAGGAGTGCTTCCGGTCTCTATATACGCGGTGACAGAAGGAAACTTTTATAAAGGGAATGTGTACATTATCTTATAGTAACTTGTTTCTGTGTTATTTACACATTCCGGAAAGTTTTTGAATGTGTTTTTAATGTGTTAGAAATTTGGGTGATAGTGAACCGTCCATTATATCAATGCAGTTCATCTTATTCATAGTAAACAGTAGCATTTCCTCTAAGTTTCGTCATATTTGTTCGATGAGAAGCTTGATAGTTGAGCGGCGTCATTTTTACTTTCTCTGCCGCATACCTTAGGAGCCGACAAAAATAAGGGTACTGTCTAAGGTAGGGACCCTTAAAATTGAAGCAGAGCACTGCAAGTAGAACCCCGGCCATTTGCTTCTACCGTGACTTCTCGGAGGCAGGAATGAAGTGAGCAAGTCGAAGGGGACCAGATCTGGATGTGACGGTGTAAGTATGAAGTGTCTCTAATCGTTTCCAAATGGAATGAATCCAACGTCTCCCAGTACACTCCCACAAAGCCCAGAACCCCGGCGGCACTGCGAAAGAGGGACCCACCCCCTAAGGATCCCGAAGGTCTCCGCAACCCGCTCAGGCACAACCTACCGAACGCCGTCGCCTGGTCTAACTCTAAAACAGATGATAAAGAAATGGTGGGTACAGGAAATGAAGGGTTCAGGAAACGATTGACAAATTCGTGATAGAAGAACCATCCTTGCATTCGCCTGTTGACCCGGGGAAAGCACGAAAAACCCATGAGTCAGAATGGGCGTATTCCGGGGATCGAATCCGAGACCTTTCGAATGCGCTCCACAGCCTGAGCCATTACGCTCGATTAGTAGGTGGTAAAGAAGGTACTGTATTCCACTCAGACAGTCGAGTTCGAGATTTTATTAGAAGTACACATTTGGAAGTCCCTGAAACTTCGGTATTTTTGGGCGCGTGTGTGATCAGCATAACTTAAACACCAACATAAAGGTTTCCGTAAGTAATGCCATGAGTTCGATAACGGCAGTAGCAGCCCGAGTACAGATATTGAACTCACGAGCGGTAATTGCTAAGGGTATTTACGGAATGAAACGTTTATCAAAAAATATTAATAAAATGAAAACAAATGGGTATTTTCTAAGTGTTTTTATTGGTGATTGGTTTGCTTATTTGCTTGTTTTGTTTTATAGTGCTTTATTCTGTTAGGTCAGATCGGGCGATAAATTAAGCCAGAGAACTGATGTTCATGTGAGCTCGGGGTCATGGATTTTAAGTCTTTTCACGATAAATCCCTCTTGAATTTGAGGAAGATATGCAACCCCGATACTACATAAGCAGGCCAAAGATATTTATATAGTATTATTTAATTGAGTATTGTATAACAATGTAATAAAACCCGCCTCGAGTGTAGCGTGTCTGGCTCACCTTCAAGAGTCGCGAAATCGAATCTCGCTTAGGGTGAGTTACCAGGATAAAACTTAAAGTTTTTTCCCAAACCTGAAGATGAATGTCGAGCTTCTTCACCAAGGAGTCTTAAGATACTTATTTAAATTAGTCGTTGGAAAGTAAGTAAAATTGACGAAGTGTATGCATATAGAAATTTAAATCAATAAGTATATATAATTATATATATAATTTTAATATACGTATATAATTTTTATTTTTTCTTATTTTGAATTTTTCTTAATCCAAGTTTTATTTCCAAATCATGGATCAGCTTACACACATATTGCCAAGAATACGAAGGTTTTCATGAAAATCTGCCTTCTCAAAATAGACTTTACATGGAAAAAGTTTGCATATTTATTTTCTCAAACATAACACTAACAATAGTGATTGAAATATCGAATTTTTAAAATATTTGCTTAACAAAGAAAATACTATCCTGAACTTTTAGCAATAGTCTGTGAACCCTCTTTATTTTAAATTCTTTTTAACCTTTTCTAATTAGTACATAGTATATAAGTAGGTAGAGACGGCATTTTCCCATGCGTGTGTGGCTCTAAGGATTTTAATACAATATCGTATATTAAAGATATCTGCAAGACAATTAAAATATATATGCTGAATTTCCTGGGAATATATTCTGAAGAACTCTTCATTCTGGATGACATAAGCTTAACAAGGAATAAACAAAAAAGCTAAAGTGTTACATTCACATGACTTTCTCTGTATCACTATAACACATTATTTTTAAAAATCATATTCTTCTATATACTGTATGATAAAAGAGATAAACATTAGCAGAAATTGTCTTTATGAATTGCTTCCTTGTAAATAAAAGGGAAATAAGGGAATACATAAGGCTAAAGTAATACGCAAATCATTTAAAAGCTGGTTGTCATGTGGTTTGTATGGATGGTCAGGAGAAAAGTGTGAGAAAAATTTAAGTATTTTAAATCTGAAACAAATAACTTGAAATATCTCAGATATGGTCAGTTCCACGGAAAAAATGTAGCTATATGACAAAAATGGTGTGTTTAATAAAACCTGCATTATTTATGTAGAAGGTTTTGGTCTATTTCATAGATTTATCAATTATAGAAAATTCAGCAAAATTCATCCAGAATAAAGCGGTCTTGAGAGGCTCTTCCCAGAAAATTCAAGATATACATTTTATTTTTCATGTAAATACCTGTAATATACCGTATTTTAATCGAAATCGTTAGAGTTCTTTATGAGAAAATCAAGTTTTCGAACTTTTTTCCATGTAAAGGGTAATTTGGGTTGGGAGAATTTTTCTCAAAACTTTGTGTTGCATCCCTGGAACTTAAATATCAAGTTTGGTATTTAATCGACTTTCGTTTTTGAGTTATCATGTTCATATATATATATATATATATATATATGTGTGTGTGTGTGTGTGTGTGTTTTAGGAGCCCCTGTATAAAAAATAATTTTTTTTGAAAAAGGTCCGTATATATATATATGTATATATAAATTATTTTTTATACAGGGGCTCCTAAAACGTGTATTTCCAGTGAAATCCCGGTATCGAATTTTTGGGAGGAATGCAATTCCTTCTCTATATACTATAGTAGTGAAGAGAAATTAAAGCGTATTACGAAAAGGTGCAAAAGCGACTTTTACTAAAAGGGGAAATATAATTAAGTTACTTTTCAGGTTCTGTTTGTGTGAAATGAAATATTTCATAGACAAAACAAAAGTATTAAAAATGAAACCTATGTACATAGTGTATAGAGATGGTATTGCACTCCACCCAAAAATTCGATACCGAGATTTCACCGGAAATATATGTTTTAGGGTTCCCTTTATCTAAAAAAAGCATTTTCGGAAAAAAAATCCGTGTGTGTGTGTGTGTGTCCGTGTGTCCATGTGTCTATGAACACGATAACTCAATAACGAAAAGTCGGTAAAATACCAAACTTGGTATTTAAGTTTAGTATTTTCCACGAAAATTTTGAAAAAAATTCCCCCAACCCCAACTACCCTTTTTTCGAAAATGTTGATTTACTCAAAAATGTCTCTAACGATTTTGATTAAAATTTCGTATATAAAATATATTTACCTGACAAATAAAATGTATATAGTGAATTTTCTGGGAATAGCCTCTGAAGAGTATTTTATTCTGAATGAATTTTGCATAATTTTGCATAATTGCTAAACCATAAGATGTAGACAAAAAATTGCCACAGGAAAAATGTAGATCACGTTAAAACACACTATGTTAAATAAATTTTTTCGAGGAGTTAATCGTTTTTTAGACATTCCTTGTATTTGGTTTCTGCTTTGAAAAACTTATAATTTTCTGATACAAGAATTTGTCAACTGCTGTCCATACAAACAAAGGAGCTTAAGTGAATAGCAACCAGCTTTTGACTATCACTTTAACCTATGGTATTCCCTTATTTCGCTTCTACTTACAAGGAAATAAGTAATATGACTATCTCTGCTAATTTTTTCTGATTAGCATGCAGTAAATAGAAGTGTAAGTTTTTTAAGAATAATTTGTTGCAGAGATGTAAAGAAAGTCATGTGAATAGTACACATCAGATTTTTATTATTTACCATCTGTGATGTATGTGGATCTCGTTAAAACACACAATTTGCCTTTTTTTTTTTTTTTTTTCTTTTTTTCTTTTTTTTGAGATAACCATTTCCGAGAAATTTCCTGTAATTTGTTTCAATTGTAAACTACTTAAACTTTTATCATTCGTCTTTTGTTTTACTCCTGGCCATGTAAACAGAACCAAATTTAGTCATGTAGCCTCCAGATTTTAAAAGATTCTACTACCGCTTTAGCCTAGTGTATTCTCTTATTTTCGTTCTACTTATAAGGAACTAAGTAATAACTAATAAGACCATTTCTGACAAACGTTATTTTGATTAAGATGAAGTTGATAGACGAATAAGTTTTTGCAGTACTAGTTTATTACAGAATAGATAGAGAAAGTGAATGGAACACCTCAGGGATTTTTTTGTAACTTTGTATAACTGAAAACCATCATCTAGATGTTCGTTTAGATGTGTTTAAATGCTCATCTACTTCATATTTTTGTGAACTGAGGGATTTCAAAGCCTGCAAAATGACGCTTTTTTTAAAGATCTCACTTTCACTTCACTCGCTTGTATCCCTCCTGTAGTTACAACGAAATCTGGAATGAAACCATTATTGCAAACGTTTATCGCGATTAACATTATGTAATAGAACAATACGTTTTTGCAAAAATAGTTTGTTGAACATGTAAGTGGGTAGGTGAAGATAAAGTTATTTGCGGAAGGACAGAGCAACACAAGAAGGTCACAGGCCCTTTTTGCTTCTACAGCACGGCCTGAGATAGAAGGATGAGGCAGGGGACGAGATCCGGATAACGACTACATAGGCATGGAGGGGGTCCCTAACGTTTCTAGTTCGAACGAAATCGACATCGCCCGGGCCCACCTGCAAAGCCCAGGCCTCCGGGGGGGGGGGGTTTCCGAAGGAGCGCCCGCCTAAGAGGATCCGGATAATCAATCCCACAACGACGTTAGGGAAGAAATCTCTACAAAGAGCGCATCCACAGCCCAGCCGCAACCTGCAGAACACCGTCGCCTTCTCCTATAGCTCTGAAACAGATGACAATGAAGGAAGTGATGGGTACAGCAACTAGAGATAAGGCATGGTAGAAGAGGAACCACCCCAACATTGGCCTATTGAGTCGAGGAACCCAATAAAAACCCTTAGGTCAAGTTACATCCAATCTAATTCATGTACTTTAGATAAAACGATACATTTTCATTATAAAAATAAACTTTTGGTTCTTATAAATCTATTCAAAGATAATATTTTTTCTGAATAATAGCGTCCTCGTGCCGGATATCAAACCTGAAGGCGTGGCTCAAGATTATATAAAGCCATTTAACATTTATACGTCTCGTCAACGTCTGCTTTCGGTGCTATGTTTCCACATTATGATAAATTTTTTCCTTTGGTTAGTTGGCCGTGAAAGAAAAGGAAACCCTTATAGGAGCGCTGCAGTACCTTGAATTTCCATTTAAAGCAAATAGTTGGGTATCTTCCACCAATTCACTCTGTAGGTCAAAGGGGAAACCGTTAATACATTCCGTGGGCTTTGATCTTGATCCTTTCGCTTTCCCCAGGCGTTCTTTTGGGAGTGATACGAGGATTTTCTTTCACCTGTTGGATACGCACAGAAAATTGCGAGGCACTCTCAAAATTGGATAACTCAACGAATGGCAATATATTGGACACTTCACAGTTATTTCTATATATCGTGAGTTGTTTGATAGGTAAGCCGTAAGTCATATCGAACGATGAATGAAATCGGTGAAATATTGTTCAAATGAGCCTGGGTTCAATGGAGTTTAAAGTTACTCAACATTCGTCTTCGTAAGATAAGTGAAAACCCCTGAAGAAAAAAACTTACCCGAGTAACTCATTCTAACCGAGATTCGAACTCATATATTTGTATAATATTATAAAATGTTATGTTTCCATTCATATGACCTTAAAATATTTCTTAAAAATAGTTTTTGATAGTTTTCTTCATTTTAACTCTATATGACTGTCTCAGTAGTTCAGTAGTCAACAAAGCTGACTTCTCACCTCGTGGTCCCGGATTTGATTCCCGTCTGGTGGTGGGTAATTTCTTTTAATTAAGATTATCCATGGTCAAGAAGTCTGAGGTTTGAAAATACGTTAAAAACCACAAAAATGTGCAGTAAACTAAGCTAAAAAAACGAAGTCTAAAGAGACTAAAATTCCAGATAATATTTCAATACCTACATGTTTACACATTTTTGTGTAGAATACAGTAGGTGATGCGATAGTTATATTTTTAAAATTTCTGTTACAAATTTGAAATTTCAACATATTTGCTGACCACAAGAATATTGAAAAAAAAGCAATTCACCAGGTTATAAAAGAGTTTGAAAATTCAAACCAATAACGAGGAATATTCCTAGAAATGGCTAAATCCACTAAAATTTTTTTTGCAAATCTGTATGCTTAATTAGATCTATTTTTTTGGGCATGACTTTGCCTACCTTTACGGCTTACAAAAAAGTATTTCAAAAGGTACAGCAATTCCAAGCTATTCCCACAACATTGAAAATGTCCATCTGATTTTTAATGCTAATATCTTAAACAGATCGTATTTAATTAAAACTATTCTAGCCATCTTAAGCAAAGTAAAAATATATCCTGTTTTTTCTATGTAAAAGGCTACTTTGGGATGAGGTTTTCTTGGAAATATTCGTACCACTATCCCGGAAGATAATGGACTTAAATACCAAGTTTAGTGCAATACATTTATATTACACACACAGACACACACAGACACACACAGACACACACACAGACACACACACAGACAGACACACACAGACACGCACACAGACACACACAGACACAGACAGACACACAGACACACACACGCACAGACACGCACAGACACACACAGACAGACACACACAGACACACACACAGACACACACACAGACACACACAGACACAGACACACACACAGACACAGACACACACAGACACACACACACACATTGAGTTTCCTCGGAATAAACTCTGAAATCATGTTCGCTGTTTATTATGAATAACCTTTGCATCACTGATAAACCGTTAAAGATAGACAAATACTAACTGCACAAAACTTAGATGTCGTCAAAAACACACAATTTATGCCCTGTCATTTTTGTTGTGGAGTTAACCATTTCCATTTCTTGTTGGTTTGTTTTCCAAATCTTTTAGTTTTTTCAAATGGAAAATCATTATTCACATTTCTTTAACCTGGACAAAGAGAACGAATTTCAGTACCTTCAGTATCATTTTAGCTAATTGTATTTCCACATTTCTCTTGTACAAGGAAACAGTATAGTAATAATCGTAATATACACGGACACACATACATCTGGGTCTTTTTCTAAAATTGCTATTTTTTGGATTCACGGAGCCCTAAATTTTTATTTCCAGTGAAATCTTGGTATAAAACTTTTTGATTGGAATGTAATACCTTTTCTACGAACTAGAGAAAGTAAAACATGGTCGGTAATACAAAATTCATAATAATTATGGTAATTATTATTAAATTATTAATAATCAATAATTATTTAATGACGTGTACATTATTCCTGCGACAAGCGCTTGTATACCCCTTCCGATTTCGCAATTAAATATAATCGTATGAACTTCAATTAGAATAATGAGGGTTTCGTATGGGTTCACAGAAAATTCAGAATATAAATTCGTCATGTCAATATCTGAAACATATGCAATTGTAATCAAAGCGCTTAAAGTCAATCATGAGAAAACAAAAATATACATTTTTTTTATTTCTAAGGGGTAGTTTGTGTTATGAAGAATTAAAATGGTTGTATTGAGTCTAAAAAGAGAGTGGAGTTAAATATCTATTGTTACGAAAACACGTTTTCTTAAGAAATAATTTTGAGTTAAGGCAAACTCAAAAAGGATATTTCCGGTACATTCTCGACATCAGTTTTTATTTGAGGTGGAATAAAATATTAATTTTTGTGAAAACAAAAAAATTTCGAAAAATTTTCTGTAGTAATTGCACGAATGTAGTTCAATAAAACTATTTTACGATTAAATTTAAGTAACTGACAAAATAAAATTTCTTACGTAAAACTATAATAATATTCATTCCACACATGAAAAGCAAAATTGGATGAAAGATATCTCTGTATATCATGACCTACTAAATGACAAATATGGAGGTCTAAATATTGAGAGCAGAAATAATAATCAATATCACATAACCTAAAAATTCAGCAAGATAACCTAAGATATTAACAAAGATTAACTACAAATATTAATAGAGTGGTGCGGCGCCGTGGCGGAGTGGTTAGACCACTCATTTCCCACCTAGTCGGCCCGGGTTTGTTCCTAAATGCCTGCATGTGGGATTTTTGTTGGACGAAGCGGCATCTGGGCGGGTTTTCTCGGGGTCCTCCGGTTTCTCCACCACTCATTCCACCAATTTCTCCATCATCTTTCCTATCATCCACCTCACTTGCATTTCATTTCATCCACTTCTACATACTCACGCCTGGCTACGGGCCGACCACTCGTTCCAGGTTCTCCATCCTGTAGTTTCGTGACGTTGACTCACCAACGGACGTCTTATAAGACCTTGGGGGTTTGTCAGTCCTAATTACGGGGAAGGTAAACCCAGTGCAAAACAGAATTTAACAGAGAGAAGGCAAGAAATATTTAAATAACTACATTTATTGGGACAGAATGAATTAATTGAGGGTATGAGGTTTATTTTCACATAATATTCTTTGTAGTCATTTACTTTCTCTACACGTATTATGTACACAGTGTATAGAGAAGGTATTGCACTCCACCCAAAAATTCGATACCGATATTTCACCGGAAATATATGTTTTAGGGTACCCTTTTTTCAGAAAAAGGTCCGTGTGTCTGTGAACACGATACCTCAAAAACGGAAAGTCGGTGAAATACCAAACTTGGCATTTAAGTTCAGTATATTTCAGGGATATGACACGAAGATTTTGAGATAAATCCCCCCCACCTCCAACTGCATGGTACTTTTTTCGAAAAGTTTGATTTTCTCAAAAAAGGCTCTAACAACGTTGATTAAAATATCGTATATTAAAGACATTTACCTGTCAAATAAAATGTATATCTTGAATTTTCTGGGAATAGCCTCTGAAGGCCCTTTTATTCTGGATGAAATTTACGTAATTTTGCATAAGTGCTAAACCGTAAGAGATAGACAAAAAAGTACCACACAAAAAATGTAGAGCACATTAAAACACTCAATTTATGTTATATACCTTTTTCGTGGAGTTGGTCGTTTTTGAGATATTCATTGATTTTTGTTTCAGCTGTGAAAAAAACGTATAAGCTTCTCATACAGGAATTTGTCAACTCCAGTCCATACAAACACTGGAACTTCAGTCACATAGCAACCAGCTTTTGACTATCACCTTAACCTATGGTTCTCCCTCATTTCGCATCTACTTACAAAGAAGCAAGTAAAATACTGTTTCTACTAATTTTTTTCTCGATTAGCATGGAGTAAACAGAAGCGTAAGCTTTTTAACAATAATTTTGCACAGATGTAGAGAAAGTCATGTGAAGGGAACACATCAGATTTTTTTATCGTAATATAACCCCAATCTTTCAACAAGTGTACAACTTATGATATTGAAGTTTCTGTTGTTAGTTCGTAATGGAGCACTAGGCAAAACAGTTGAAATTGATTCCAAATATATCTTCTATTCTTTTCCGTGTTTTTGGGTTTGGAATAATTTATAAAATAATCAATATCTTCTGCTGAAGCTTGGCCGAATCGTGAGTTGGCCCTCCTTCAATTTGCCAAGTTTGGAATTAATAGATACGCGTGCGATCACATAAAGATAAATAGATACTTTTCTTCAAATGGTCTTTTTGGATTCAGGGGACCTCAAAACATATTTCCGGCGAAAAATTGACATCGAATTTTTGGTTGTAATACTATCTCTTCTCTGCTTGTTTGTAACTACATAGTAAGTGGTAGAAAAGATAAAAATCTTTCATGTAAAACGTCGTTTGCTTTTTTCCAGGGACATCTCGATATATATTTTTTTACTTTATACTATGTACATAATGTAGGTATTGTAATGTACCTAAAAATTAAATACTGAGATTTCATCGGAAATATATGTTTTGAGACCCCTGAATCAAAAGTATTTAAGTTTGGTACCTTCCAAGGATGCCACACGAAGATTTTCAAGAAAATCCCACCACTCCCAAAATACTCTTTACATGGAAAATGTTTCGAACATTTTGATTTTATCAAAAATGGCTCTAACGATTTTGATTTAAATCGTATACTAAAGATATTCACATAAGAAATAAAATATACATCCTGAATTTTCTGGAAATAAGCTTTGAAGACTGCTTTATTCTGGATGCATATTGCGGAATTTTGCATAACTGGTAAACAGTAAGAGATAGACAAAACTTACTGAATACAGTGAGTAGAGCACGTTAAAACACACAATTTATGTTATACAAAATTGTTTCGTAGAGTTGATCATTTTTTAGATATTCCTTGCTATTGGTGTCAGCTTCAAAGTACTTATTCTTTTTCGTATGGGAATTTATCAACTCCTGACCAAAGAAACAAAGGAAATTCAGTCACATAGAACCAGCTTTTGACTATCGTTTTAGCCTATAGTATTCTTTTATTTCGCTTCTATTTACATGGAAGTAAGTAATAAGACTATTACATCTGATTTTTTAATAAAGTTTAATACATCCTGTACTTACTCTGAGAAATGCCAGAGAGGGTAAAACTCACACAAGGCATGGTGAACATTCGTTAATCTAACACACTAGCCCTCCACCGAAGTAATGTGTAAGGTAACGGCCTTCTTTATCTGTCTTTAACCCTTAGTTGCCTGCACTAGTATACTACATATGCCGTTTTTCCATTAATTCAAGTTTAAAACTGGAGTTCTAGGAAAAATATTTGGGAATAAACCTCTAAAATAATTATATAAAATAATAGAGAAAATAGAAATGAAAATAAATGTAGATTCTTGATTAATATGTTTCTTCCAATTAAAAGTTTAAATTCTTCTAAACCAGTTTTCATAATGCTGCTAAACACACTTAACAAAAAAAGTCTGATGTGTTCCATTCACATGCCTTTCTCTATATCTCTGTAAATTATTATTGTTAATAAGCTTATCTTTTATTTATTTCATGCAAATCGAGAAAAATTAGCAGAAATAGTCTTATTCCTTGCTTTATTGTAAGTAGAAGCGACATAAGGGAGTACCATAAGTTAAAGTGAAAGCCAAAAGTTTGTTGCTGTGTGACTGATGTTCCTTTGTTTGTATGGACAGGAGATAACAAATTCCTGTATGAGAAAAGTATTAGTTTTTCAAAGCTGAAATCAAGAAAAAGGAATATCTCAAAAAATATCAACTCCACGAAAAAAATGTATATAACATAAATTGTGTGTTTTAACGTGCTCTACATTTTTAAGTTTTTGCTCATCTCTTACGGTTTAGTAGTTATGAAAAATTCATCCAGAATAAAGAAGTCTTCAGAGGCCATTCCCAGAAAATTCAAAATATACATTTTATTTGTCAGGTAAATAGCTTTTATATACGATATTTTAATCAAAATCGTTAGAGCCATTTTTTAGAGAATCAAAATTTTCAAAAAAAGTTCCATGTAAAGAGTAGTTTGGGGTGGGGGGATTTTTCTGAAAATCTTCGTGTCGCATCCCTAGAAGATACTAAACTTAAATATCAAGTTTGGTATTTTACCGACTTTTCGTTTTTGAGTTATCGTGTTCACAGACACACGGACACACACACGGACCTTTTTCTGAAAATACTTTTTACTTTCTCCAAACGCACTACGTACATAGTGTAAAGAGAAAGTATTGCACTCCACCAAAAAATGCGATACCGAGATTTCACCGGAAGTATATGTATTAGGGTCCCCAATATCTAAAAAAAAGCATTTTCACAAAAAGTTCCGTATGTGTGTGTGTGTGTCTTTGAACACGATAACTCAAAAACGAAAAGTCGGTAAAATACCAAACTTGGTATTTAAGTTTAGTATCTTCCAGGGATGCGACACGAAGATTTTGGCAAAAATCCCCCCACCCCAAAATACCCTTTACATAGAACTTTTTTCGAAAATTTCGATTTTCTCAGAAATGGCTGTAATGATTTTGATTAAAATGTCGTATATTGAAGTTATTTACCTGACAAATAAAATGTTAATTTTGAATTTTCTGGGAATAGCCTCTGAAGACTACTTTATTCTGGATGAACTTTTCATAACTACTAAACCGTAAGAGATGGACAAAAACTTAGCACACAAAAAATGTAGAGTACATTAAAACACACAATTAATGTTATATACATTTTTTTCGTGGAGTTGATCGTTTTTGAGATATTCCTTTTTTTTGGTTTCACCTTTGAAAAACTTATACTTTTCTCATACAGGAATTTGTCAACTCCTGTCCATACAAACAAAGAAACATCAGTCACATAGCAACCAGCTTTTGGCTTTCACTTTAAAGTATGGTACTCCCTTATTTCGCTTCTACTTACAATGAAGTAAGAAATAAGACTATTTCTGCTATTTTTTCTCGATTTGCATGAAATAAATAAAAGTAAGCTTATTAACAATAATAATTTAAAGAGATATAGAGAAAGTCATGTGAATGGAACACATCAGATTTTTACAGTATAAAACAGCCTTGATGACTTGTCGTTTATGGTTGAAGATTAGTATAACATGAAATTAGTCCTAGAGTACAGCCCTATTTGCATAGTTACTCTTAAAACAAGCGGAACTTATAGGTACCGACAAACAAAGGGTTAAAGGATTACATGAAGGTTGCAAAACGTTTCCACGTGCCTCCATAACAACCCCTTGGAATAAGAAACTCTGATTGGACTTCTAGTTTTCTATTATAACAAAGAACAATGACCGAGATTATCATCTCATTAATTTTGTAAATAAAGATACGAAAATGGAAAATAAATAATAATAGAAACATTTCCTAGTTTTAGGCCTAACATACGCAACTTTGGTTCTGTCATTTGTCAGTAATGCAGCTAGAAAGAGCCTATAATGTTATACCATGTTGCAGCACACTTTGGTGGTACCCCATTCGTTTACACGCTTCAGCGTTATTCATACATATTCACGGGTTAATTATCAACATACAACAATGAAGCATGTGCAGCATTCTCTAACAGATGAGGAGGGGAAGAAACATGCACTCTGACTGCATAGCGTATACTTAGGCCCTTTTAACGATTTTTGCACTTAATACATTTATATTTTGAATAGCTTTAAGTAAAAATCAGATGCGTTCCATTCACATGACTTTCTCTATATATCTGTAACAAATTATTGTTAAAAACTTATGCTTTTTATCTACTTCATACTAATCGAGATAAACATTAGCAGAATTATTTCTTGTAAGTAGAAGGGAAATTGAGGGATTACATACATTAGGCTAAAACGATAAGTCAAATATTTTAAAAGCTGATTGCCATGTAAGTACAAATCCATTTCTTTGCATTGCCAGAAGTTGAAAAATTCCTATAGTGAGATGTCTAAGTATTTTAAACCAATATTAAAGAATATCTCAAAAATGGTCAACTCCACGAACATACTGTGTATGATATAAATTATGTGTTTCAACGAGTACTAAATATTTTGTGTAGTAGCTTTTTGCCTATTTCTTACGGTTTACTAGTAATGCAAAATCCAGCAAAATCCATCCAGAATAAAGAGGTCTTTAGGGGCAATTGCCAGAAAATTCAAGATATACATTATACTTGTCTTTAATATATGGCATGTTAATCAAAATCGTTTGAGCCATTTTTGAGAAAATCAAAATTTTCGAAATGTTTTCTATATAAAGGGTAGTTTGAGATGGGAGATTTTCCTCAAAATCTTCGTATCGCATGCTTGGAAGATACTAGACTTATATACCAGGTTTGGTATTTTACCGACTTTTCGTTTTTGAGTTGCGTGTTCACAGTCACACTGACATTTTCCTAAAAATGTATTTTTTGATCCTGAGGGTCCTAAAACAAGTATTTCCGGTGAAATCTCGCTATGGAATTTTTGGATGGAATGCAATTTCTTCTCTATACACTATATACATAGTGCGAGTAGCGAAAGTAGAAGTATTAAATGGCTTTTATGTTTGAATAAAAGTCGTGTGAGTGTCTGTAAATGTGTGCGTGGTACTCCTTTATTTCGCTGCTACTTACAAGGAAGCAAGTAATAAGAATATTTCTGCTATTTTTTTCTGGATTAGCATGAAGTAAATAGAATATAAGCTTTCTAACAACACATTGTTTCAGATATGTAGAGAAAGCCATGTGAATGGAACAAATCAGATTTTTAACGACGCTGTCAATTGCCCGGATCATATCAGTGCCACTGGTGTGCCGGAATTTTATCCCGCACGAGTTTTTAACATGCCAGTAAATCTACAGACGTGGTGCTGTCGTTTTTAAACACACTTAAAACCATCGTCTGGCCCGGGTTTGATACCGCGACCTTGAGTTCAGAAATCCAGCGCCTAACCAACTGAGCAGACCTTCAGCAAAATTCCGAGGCAACTATCCATTAAGAGTTCAGTATTATTAAGAACATTTCTTTCATATAACAAAAACGCGATTAAATTGAACCATATTATTGTTTCTTTAATTTCAGCGAACTAAAAAATGCAACTGTTGTTTAAATTTGTTGAGTATTCGTAGTTAAATTTGTGTGCGTGCGTTATGATTGTGTGTATTTGTATGTGTACATGTATATTTATTTGTGTTTGGGTGTTACTGCATATGTGTGTCTCTACTTTCTTTAATTCGGTCCTAGGTCCTGTTGAAAGGGGTAAACAAACAAATAAATAAATACGACACATCGATTAAATATCAAACTTAGTATTTCAGTTCAGAATTTTCCAAGGATACGACACAAAAGTTTTAAACAAAATCTTCCTCCCGGACTATCGTTTACATGAATTTTTCGAAAGTGGTACATTTCTCAAAATATGCTATAAACGATGTTGATTAAAATACATATCTAGCACATTATCATAATCAATGATATGTATGTATTGAATATTCTCGGAAGAGCCTCTAAAGTCTTCTTCATTCTGATTATTTTTGTATAACTGCTAAGCCATAAGATCTTATCACTCTTATAGATCTTGTTGAAGCAAACGAATTGTGACGTTAACTATTTCTTATATATCCTTTGTTATTCGTTTGAATTTTCAGATTATTTCTCTCAACGGAAAATCTTTTTATTTTGGCCTTCTCTAGCATGAATATAACAGGCAGAGAAGATATTGCATTCCATCCAAAAATTCTATTACGATTTTCACTTGGAATACATACTTTGAGATTCCCAAATCCCCAAAAAAATAATTTTAGTAAAAAAAATCCGTAGATGTGTGTTTGTGTCCGATAATAGCATAACTCAAAAAATGAAAAGTCGGCTAAATACCAAACTTGGTATTCAAATCCAGCATCTTCGAACATATTCAAGAAAATCCTCCACTTAAACTATCCCTTATACTGTACATATTGGAAAATTTTTATTTTATCAAATCTGTCTCTAACGATCTTTGTTAAAATGCAGTAAAATGTGTAAGGATTGTTATTAATTTTCTGGGAACAACCCCTGAAGTCAACATTCATTCTAAATGAATTTTGCATAATTGGTAAACCATAAGAGACAAACTCTTATCACAGAAAAATGAGAGATCTTGATGTGATATTTATGTGCTTTACATAAATACATTTTTTGTAGAGTTAAATATTTCCTAAATATTCTTTGTTATTGGTTTCAGTTTTAAATTATAATTTTCTCAATTCTGAAGTCATTATTTGGTTTTCTCCTGATTAAGGAAAGAGAACATGATACAAAGTCATTATATAGCAATCTAGGCCATGATTCATACTTACAATTTACACATTAAAACTTAAAGATGGGGAAAATAAAAAATGTTTCTATTCTTTGATTCACAATAAAAGTTTGTTAAATCACAAAGTTTGAGGATCCAGATAAACAATGTACAAACGTACCTAAATACAATGCGCATTTTGTTGTAATCCTGCTTCGAAACACAATACAAAACCACTAAATATCTATATTTAAGTTTCCATACCCTTAGCACATTTCATAAGTATACATATTTCTTCTGGATGGCGGAAATCAATATTTTCGGTCTAGGTACATCTCGTAACGCTACCACACACCAACTGTTGAAAGCGGAACCATTGATTACTCTCGTATGTTCAAACGAAGAACAATAGCGCGAGTTTAAAAAAAGTAAAAATGTCGGACACGAGCGACAATGAGACGCACCTTATACCGCCGTATATTTCTGCAGAAGACAACAATGTGACTAATATCTTATGGTTACAAAAATCAAGAAATACGTATAAAAATTCTATGCACATTTCATTATTTGGAGATAATCATAACTGGTGTACTTCGAAGAATTGGTGTACTTCAATGCATTGTCTCAAAACTTAGGCACATGTTCGATCTTAAATAGTCGAATGCAACTTGACTATGACAATTAAAATGCTTATATGAAAATTATGAAACTCGCTTCGTTCGATTCACAAGCATACTCGCATCATAATAACTACCATTATACTTTCGTTGCATAATATACTACTATATACGTTAAAAGTGTTTTTCGAGATATTTCTCATTTTGTATAGTAAGTTTTTGGGCAACATTTATGGTTTATTGTAATGATTTTGTTCAGAATGAAGACAACTTTGCTATCTCTTACCAGAAAATTCAACATTGATATTTGTCGGGCCTATAGAATTTGGTATTTTAATAAAAATATTAGGCCAATTTAGAGACAATTTTTCGATGTAAAGGGTAGTTTGAGGGTAGGGTGTATTTTCTTGAAAATGTTTTATCATTTGCTTGGAAGATTCTGAATTTAAATACTAAATTTGGTATTTACACACGGACTATTTTGTGAAAATGAATTATTTGAGTCAGGGGAACTTTATAAGGTATATTTCGGGTGAAAATCTTCACATCTAATTTTTGGGTGGAATATTTTATATCCTTTATCTGCTATGGATAACTTGTAGAGAAAGCAAAATTCTTCGATCAAGATATACAATTTATGAAGGAGTAACCACCACATCGTAAATCAGGAGTGTTCACTGTAGACCTTTTCAGGAATTATGTTTATAGTCAGCATCAATGACATTGTTATTCAATAAGTATTCCACATTCTTCCACTATTTTACTTGCAAATTTATAACTTGAATTTTGATACTGTATATTTTTATTACGCTCTTTCTTATTAATATATTCAACAATTTATATGTGTTCTTGTCAAATTTTGTATTTGTTAAGCTTTATCCAACCTTACAATAAAGGAAGTTATGAAAATAAAAAGAAATTCATTCCCAATGGCTGGAACTCTAACTTCTCTTGTGAGAAAGATTTTCTGTGTGTTGCCAAGTCATATACATATACACACACCTGTTGCTGGTGCAACAGTCGCCTTTCGGTTATGGTGGTGCACATTTGTAACGTCCTCATTTCTTATTCATTGTAACCCGCAGCATCTCATTTCAACTGTCTCAAGCTTATCCTTCTTTCATATGAAGTACACAGATGGTCCACTGTCTCTGTAATTGGTTTTATCCAGGTTACAAACAACGTACAAACGAAACCCTCGTTCCCATTCAAGATTAATAGAACTAGAGTCCACCCACCAGCTTTAAAGTATCCGGCGAATGAAGTACAGAGGCAAATTACTCCACTTTGATGTTACCTGAGAGTTTATGATCATAGCTGCTGTCGTTGTTATGCTGCTGTTACTTAATGTTGTCAACTAAGCACTAATGGTCTATACCCTATATATAGTAATATCCATTCCTCACCTCACTTGTATTGCTTACGATTAGTGGCAAAGCAAGCAGATTTTGGCATTTATATCAGCATAGGGAACAGTTTAAGTCGGTAGAGTACTTAAATGACTTTCGTTTAAAACTAAGGATTAGAAAAACAGACCATTTGAACTTTGAAAAGGTGATTTTGAGAAAAAATAATTATTTATTTGACCCCTACTTCTCTATAATCTTAGATAATGCCTCATAACACATTGTGGAGGTTGACAAACTCTCTTTTATCTGTTGTAGCATCATGGTTACAAAACAAAGAGGTTCAGTGCGCTAGTTCTGTGTACTTTTCTCGTACAGGAATTTGTCAACTCGTGTTCATACAAACAAAGGAACTTCAGTCACCTAGTAACCAGCTTTTGTCTTCACTTTAACCTACGATACTCCCATATTTCGCTTCTACTTACAAGGAAGCAAGTAATTAGACTATTTCTGCTAATTTTTTCGTGATTAGCATGAAATAAATAGAAGATAAAGCTTATTAACAATATTTTTTACACAAAAGTAGAGAAAGTCATGTGAGTGGAACACTTCAGATTTTTTAAACATGTAGAGAAGGTAGAAAATGACTGAAGGTGAACGTTATACTGATAAAAGCATCAGCGTACAGTATTTAGCCGCCATTTCTCTGGGAGATGACAGCAGCCATTCTTCAACTACCTCTTGTTCCTCCAGGAAGATGAGTGCAGCTCCGCAGAGCTGATCACACCTTTTGTTTGAGTTAAGTATTATTGTATGACTAAACTAAACTGATAGAATAATAAGAAGAATTGGGCAAATATGCCACTCAGCTGTTTATTAAAGCATGATTTCTTAGCAGTGTTTAAGAGATCTAACTTGCCCACTGAAAATTCTTTGAAGAGCCGCAATAGTTTAACTGTATGAAGGTGTGTATAGTTAAAAGCTAAATAGAGTACATCAAACTGAATGGCTAATGGATTTTAACTTTATGTTTCGCGATTACATATCGATGTTTTTACTTTCTCTATACGCAGTATGTACATAGTGTATAATTCCACCCAAAAATTTTATACCGAGATTTCACCGGAAATATATGTTTTAGGATCCCCTTATCTAAAAAAAAAAAAGCATTTTTGGAAAAAAGATCCGTGTGTGTGTCCGTGTGTCTGTGAACACGATAACTCAGAAACGAAAAGTAAGTAAAATACCAAACTTGTTATTTAAGTTTAGTATCTTCCAGGGATGCGACACGAAAATTTTGAGAAAAATCCCCCACCCCCAAACTTATACATTTTTCATACAGGAATTTGTCAACTGTTGTCCATACAAACAAAGGAACTTCAGTGACATCGCAACAACATCGCATCACTTTAACCTATGGTACTCCCTTATTTCACCTCTACTTACAAGGAAGCAAGTAATATGCCTATTTCTGCTAATGTATTACTGATTAGCATGAAGTAAATAGAAGTATAAGCTTTTTAAGAATAATTTGTTGCAGGGATATAGAGAAGGTCATGTGAATGGTACACATCAGATTTTTTTTATTTTAATGTCACTACAGGTGTAAGCGAGCTACCGAAGCGAGTCTAGCGTCGCCTGCCAGTGATTATAAGCAGGCAGTCAGTGTATAGGCCTGAACTCACACCATAGCTTATAGGGAATACAAATAAGCTACTGGTGGGCACTATCGAATGTTTTCGGCAATCTGATGTATTACGACAGGTAGAAATGGCTACCGAATAATTCGGTTTTCTTTGGGTTTTAAAAACTGTTATTTTCGCAAAATGCATGAAGTAGTAGAGTCGATAAGTTACTAAAGCAACCAATGTTCATTCAGATTTTAAAAATACATGTAAAAGGGTTCTAGCCCTCGAGTTATATAAAAACACTCGTGTATTTTATTTTGCAGTATTAAAACACATAATTGTTTGCAGATATTCTTTAGTAATTAAATCGACATTAATTCCGTGCATATTGGATTCCGAAACCATATCGCTTTTCGATCAAACTAGCACATATAACTATGAAATGGAGATTTGTATTTTTAAAATAAAGATACACAAAGAAATTTATTTTTGTTTTTAAGGTTATAAGTAGGTTTCTGAAGTAGTGTGATTATGGTTCAATAATGTGAGGTTATGTTGATTTGAGATTGAAATGAATAGGTATGCCAAAGATTATTCCCTTGAAATATGAGGAGCCCTTGATTTAGTAATTAGTGCTTGTTCTGTGTTGCTGTACTCGGTCCTAAATTTGGCTAAACGATATTTTGGGTTGAATTGAATGTAAGGCATAGCTAACAGCATGTGCTTCTCGATTTTAAAACACAAACAAATGAGGAACTATACTATTTTTGTGACTATTAACTAGTTAGGAAACATAAAGCAGTAAAATTACTACAGCTTCATCTTCTGTTAAGTAAAAAATCAGGTTGCGTTAAGATTTGGAATCAACGTTTTGGTTTTACTTATAGGTACAATTGCCAACTCCCACCTCAAGGTGATTGGTGCATCCGCCACAAAATGGCGACCTCTCCGGCAGTGTTACCTATATTAAAGCACAGTGTTACCTATATTATGTTTAGAACAAATTGTAAGCTTTAGTGCCTAGTTGACCAACCGCATATTTATATAAGCTAGCATGTAACATTTTAGTGTAAAGTCTATGACTGGTTGCAAAAACTGTCAAATAATACAATAAAACAGTATATGTTTTATACAGTCTAAAATGGGGTTGACAGCATAACTGCATTGATTCATCGATTAAAGCGACTTGTGATTGGGGAGACTGTCGACTGCCAGGCAGCCAGTAATACTGTAATATTTTAAACCTAATACCGAATACTTGAGTAATAATTGATTAATCGATAGTCATGGGACTATAGAATGTTTCGATTGTTCCCATTCGATAGTGTTCTTCACTACTAGAAAACTGAAATGGCCTGTTATTTATGGATGCTCTTTAACTGATTTGGTTCTCAGCGTCTCATTCTATATTGGGCGTGAAAGATCGCTTAAGTTTGCTCAGAGGCCTCTCTTATCAGGCTTGAGGTTCTTTTATGTGTCGTAAATTTACGACACGGGACCCACAGCTTTACTTCCCTTCCGAAGGACTTCCCGAAAAAATCCATCGGTCTCCGCCGGGTTTGAACCCGCGACCTTGGGTATATGAAGTTAGCATGGTAACCATTACACCACGGAGGGCGACTTTCACTACTAGAAAACCCAAAACGATGTGAGAGTAAGAATTAATTTAAAGCTCTAGAGATTTAATTCTCCTCTTTTTTCTCAAACTGCGTAGTGGCCAAGTCGAAAAGGGCAGAGTAGCACTGACTAAGCTTAATGACCAATGATTGTCAATATAGGCAGAAAACTTCGAAAGGTAGGTTTGTTTTCTCATTTGTTTCCATTTTATGTGCAATTTTATTATGGTATTCCGTAAAAAAATCGGTTTAAGATATTATGGGAATTCAAAAACAAAACCCGAAGAAATACGAAACTTGGATTCAAGTGCACAATCGCTCTAGGACATAGCTTAAGACTTTTTGTCCTGTAAATATTATTTTGGGGGATAGACAATTCGTGAAAACCTTTCCATTATTCTCTATAAAGAAGGTTGAATAAATTATTAAACTGATTTTATTGGAATATAGATTATTAAACATGATATTCACTGTAAGACTTGAAGCTTTCACGGCGAATGTTATTCATTATGGCTTCTCGGGTGATCAGCCGTGTATAAAATCCAAGCTTTCGATCATGCAGTCCCTGAGAAGACCATGGAGTGTGCAATGGTCAAAAGCTTGGATTTTATATACCTGACACGGCTGATTACCCCTGCTTCACTGCTACACATAGGCATTATTCTTTATCAAAATTATATTATATTTTTTTAGTTCAGGAAGTCACATTTTCCGGCCTGTTCAATGGATTTTCCGGTGACCGTCGCAATGCAACCTAAGATCCTGAAACGTGGTTAAAAACCAAAAAATGAAGAGAGAAATAAGGAGTAGCAACGATGAAATCAAATGCAAAATAAACAGTCCAATTCTTCTAGGAAAGTTGATTCAGATTACCATAGCTGGGATTCAAGCCATAGCTATTCGGCTCCCCATACGATGCTAAACTATCAAACCGAGGTATGCGTATGGGAATCAAATATCATCTAATTCAAATATCCCGGTAAATCAAATAGAGATTACTCCAAAGGCGCCTTGCAATGTAAAACATTTTACTTTCTCTACACGTATTATGCACATGTGTATAGAAAAAGTATTGTATTCCACCAAACATTCTATACCGAGATTCACCAGAAATATATGCTTTGAGGTCTTCCGAGTCCAAAAAAGTATTTTTAGAAAAGGTCCCTGTGTGTGCCTGTGGACAGCATAGATAAAAATTAAGACTGTTAAATACCAATCGTAGCATTTGAGTTTATTATCTTTCAAGGATGCAACAAGAAGATATTCAAGAAAATCCCGCCATCAAAAACTACCCTTTACATGGAAATATTTTTTTAAAATTTTGTTTTTGGCTCTACCTTACATTACATATACTTACATCAAAAATAAAATCCGGGAATAGTTTCTGAAGAAATGTTCGTTCTGGATAGCACTTTCTGAATTTTGTATAACTAGTAAACCGTAAGAAATAGAAAAAAAAAAAGCTTACCATATAAAAATGTAGATCTCGATAAAACACACAATTTATGTCATACATTTTTGTTGTAGAGTTGACCTTTTCCAAGATATTCTTTATTATTGGTTTAAATTTTAAAACATTTATACATTTCTCAGGCAGGAAGTGTCCTTTCTTCTTTTGTTCTACTCCTGACCAAGCAAAGAAGTGAATTTCAATGACAATCGCATAACGATAGCTTCTAAAACATTTGACTATCGCTTTAGCATAGCGCATTCCTTTAGTTCCTTTCTACTTATAAGGAACTAAGTAATACGTAGATCCTGCTAATGCTTATCTCGGTTAATATGATGTATAAAGAAGAAGAATCTTTTGTAAGAATTATGTTTTTTAAATTTCCGAGCTTCAATGGGTTAGTTTGTTTTAATAACCGTTTTTCATTCTGATTGTTTTGTATGCATGGAGAACGTAAACTCCTTGTTGAGAGTCCAGATCTGGCAACTGTGAGTCAACTTGTCGAATTTTCTTTGGTAGCATGAACCTCAAGCGTGTGTTTCCAATACAATTTCTATGTGGAATTGTTAGGTCAAGCGGGGCTAACTTTTCAACATTTCTTTGTGTGCATGGAACCTCAAGAGACATCTTTGTATCGAATAATGTGCTCCATCATAAATAAGCGGCAAAGAGTGTATATAAATACTCTGGAAAAGAGTTATTGCCTGTGTTGCGTGTCTGGATATACTCAAAGTCTCGACATCGATTTTGAGGTTACAGTTACACTGTGGATGGGATAGAATACTATACAGGAATTTACAGATCGGAATCATTCCTATGGCTGTTTTAGGGTTATTTCCTTCAACTAATGATAACATTTTCCTTATTCATCAATTTTTACTTTCTCTACCGAATACTATCTATGTACGTGCTACATTTCCCCAAAGTACACGTTTTGAAGACCACTGAATAAACGTCTGATGTCTTCTACTCACATAACTTTCTTTATCTGTTCCAAAAACAAGCTATTCTTACAAAAGATTATTCTTTTATCTAAAGCATGTTAATTAAGCAGAGTTGATCTCCATTGTAAGTAGAAGAGAAATAAGGGAATACATTATGCGATAGCCAAATCTTTTAAAAGATGGTCGCTATGTGGAAGCTTGGTTCGCTTTGCATGGTCCCATTTGATAAAAGGTAGTTTAAAACTGAAACCAATAACAAAAAATATCTTAAAAAACAGTCATCTCTACACGAATATATAAATAATTGAATACTATAACAAAATCCACAGTTTTTGTTTATCCCTTACCGTTTAATACAATTCTGAAAAACTCATAAAAAATAAACATGTCTTTAGAGGCTATTCCCAGAAAATTGAAGATGTACATTTAATGTACGGTATTTTAATAACATTTGTTATATCCATTTTTGAGAAAAACATTTTCCCTACATACGTGCTGGAGAAAGTAAACAAAAGTTTCTCTACATCTCTGTAACAAATTATTGTTAACAAGCTTATTCTTCTAATTTATGGTAATCGAGATAAACATTAGCAAAAATGGCCTTATTGCTTATTTCCTTGTACGTAGAAGGGAAATAAGGGATTGTACCAGGTTACCGACAGTCAAATGTTAAGTATGGTTGCTTTGGGATTGAAATCCGTATCTTTAGCAGACCAGGAGTTGACAAGTTCCCGTATGAGAAAGTTTTAAGTATTCTAAATCTGAAACCAATAACAAGGAATATTTCTAAAACGGTCAACTCCAAGAAAAATGTGTGTTTTAACGGGATTTAAATTTTTTGTGTAATACGTTTTTGTCTAACTCTTACGTTTACCAGTTATGCAAAATTCAGAAAAGTTCATCCAAAATAAAGAGGTCTTTAAAGGCTATTCCCAGAAAATTCAACATATACATTTTATTTATCATGTAAATATCTTTTTGAGATATTTTCTTTTATTCTAAATCGTTAGAGCCATTTTTGAGAAATCTAATTTTCGAACTTTTTTCCATGTAAACGGTAGTTGGGGGGGGGGGGAGGGGATTTTCTTGAAAATCTTCGTGTCACATCTTCTGAAAGTACCGAACTTAAATATCATTTGGTATTTAACGGACTTTTTGTTTTTGAGCTATGCCGTCTACACACACACACACACACACACACACACGGATATTTTTCCAAAACTTTTTTTTTAAAATTCAGAGGTTCTAAAGCATGTATTTCTGGTGAAATCTTGCTATAAAATTTTTGGTGCAATACAATACTTTCTCTATACACTACATATGCACCTACATATTACGCACAGAGAAAGTAAAAGGCATTTTTAGAAAACATGTCCGTTTGTGTGTATGTGTGTATATGCAGCATTCAAAAACGAGAAGACCCTTAAATGCCAAACTTGATATTTAAGTTTAGTTTCTTACAAGAATGCGAGAGTAAGATCTTAAAGAAAATTCCCCGACTCAAACTGCCTTAACAAGGAATAATTTTCGATTTTTTATCTCAAAAATGGTCCTAAGAAGTTTGATTAAAATGCATATATGAAGTATATTTACATGTCAAATAATATGCATATCTTTAGTTTTCCGGAAAGAGCTTATGAAGACCTTCTCATTCTGAATGACTTTTGTATAACTGGAAAATCGTAAGGGACAGACAAAACTTACTACAAAAAATATATAACTCTTAAAAAAGGACACAATTTATACGATATAGATTTTTTTTTGTATAGCTAACCATAGTTAATGCATTATATAATCTACTGGAGGAAAGTTATGTGACCATTCAGTTCTTTAACCGGGTAAGAATGAAATGCATGATTTCTGCTCAAATGACTTAAAGGTTCAAAGAGCTAAGCGACATAGAACATTTATCTTTTCAAAATAAGGAACATCCTGGAGAAAAGCTCATTCAGATATATTACCGTAGTTGAGATTCGAACTCAGGACTTCTTTGATATGAGGCAGACAGCTATTCCCGCATCACAGAGTTGGGCATTCACTATTATTATTATTATTATAATAAATTAAGCTTTATTTCTCTCTAAACCTACTGACTTTCATTCAGTGACTTCTTACTCTGCTTCTACCCAAATTTGGCCCCAAGTTACCAGCATGGTTGCAATGCATGTTGCATGAGAGTAAGCCTCAATTTTATACGCTCTGGTTCGTAAACTCATTTAAATACTTTTAATTTAAACGAATATCTTCCTCGATGGACAGGCAATTAACGGGAAAAAACAATGCTACAAAAATGCGTAGCAGCGTTGTTATGAAGCATCGCTTGATTTGTTTCTCGCTTTTCTATCCTGTTTCAGGCGATTAAAACAGTCGAGCTGATGCTGTGAAATCGATGTTATTGTTTTGTTCTGACGGCACCTTGTGTAAACAAGATGAGCTTACGCCTATTAACGTATCATTTTTATTTTTTGTGATACCACAGAAACAGAAAGCCTATTTGAGCACTGCCAGGAGAGCTTATCGGTCTGATGTTGTTACGACTGCTTCAAGCAAGAAGAAAGATTAAGAACTCAGTAATGCGCTGTCTGTCTTAGCAAGGGTAATGTGCCGAGAAAAGGGGCACCATGGTGCGCCTGAACCTTGCCCTTGTACCTGGAAAGGGCTCTTGAGTCACAGGGATAACAGAGTTAGTGTTAACGGAGGCGCTCGATGCTAGTCTCTAGACCAACGGTTCCCAACCGGTGTGCCCCGGCACCCTAAGGTGCCGTGTGATTGGCTAAGGGGTGCCGCGAGATATTGAGATAAAAAAAAATACCTTCTACTGAAGTCTTAAGTCTTGTAAGGTCTTGAAATAAAAGGAGTCAAATCAATTACTCTCATGCACGGCAGATGGTGATAGTGGTCGATTCATTTCAATAATTCAGTTATACTAGTATCCCACAGATGGCATTACAGCTATACCCTGCCGAACATTCCCGAGACTACTCGCTTCCTCACGAACATTCCCGAGACTTCGACAGATGAATATATGAAAGTGTACGCCGCTTGGCGCTTTCAGTTGTCTTCCTCGCGTTGATTCACAGTGTTTAGCTATGGATAAGTTCATTGTTAAACGTAAACGCAAGGACAGTGAAAGTGAACAGTCGGCTCCTACTGCTTGCTTTAAGAAGCCAAATCTTACAGTTTCTCCCGGACCGTCGAATTCACCACATAAGGAAGACGAACGAGAGAAAAGAACATACCAGGAAAGTTACTTAGCGTATGGATTTAAGTGGAATAACAACGAGGAAAATCCTATCCCTGTGTGTTTAGTTTGTGTTTAATTTCTATTAATTCCTATCTCAATGACCATGATCTTTCATGGAAAGACTGTTGTGGTATATGTACAGATGGTGCACCATCTATGTCTGGGAAAATTAAAGGTTTTACTGCCAGAGCTCTCAATGAAAATCCATCCATTATTATAACTCACTGTTTTCTGCATAGAGAAGCATTAGTCGTGAAAGCGTGTAATGAAGATTTTGCTGAAGTGTTTAACCAAGTTGTGAAAATGGTGAACTATATGAAGTCTCGACCTTTAAAGTGCAGAATTTTTGAGCATTTATGTCGCGCAACGGATGCAGCTCATACCTCTTTGTTAATTCACACAGAAGTAAGGTGGTTGTCGCGGGGTGGTGTATTGAACCGGTTTCTCGAACTTAAAGAACAGGTAAAAACTTTTTTTAAGGATGAAAATCAAGACACATTTCATGAGCTCTTACTAAGTGGTTCTTGGTGTTTTGAACTGTCATATCTGGCAGATATTTTTCATAAGCTGAATGAACTGAATGTTTCGATGCAGGGTCTACATGAAACAATAATCTCCTCAACCAATAAAATGAAAGGTTTTAAAAGAAAACTTAGTTCTTGGAGGTCTGCAGTTCAAAAAGGAGATTTGTCGAACTTTCCATCTCTTCTTAATGTGGCAGGAGATAAAGATCTGGATAAACTGAAAGACCACATTTGTGATCACTTATCAAGATTGCAAGATGCAATAGATGCGTACTTTCCAACTATTTCCACTACGAATCTCGACTGGGTTGTCTCACCATTTGATTTCGTAGATAGTGCAGAGGAAATAGATTTCACTGCTAGCGAACGAGATGAATTTATTGATCTTTGCGCTGATTCCACACTCAAAGGTAAGTTCACCAAGAGTGAGGCGTCGGTGGCTAGTTTTTGGCTTCAACGGAGAGAGGAGTACCCTAACCTAATGAAGAAAGAAATTAACGCACTTTTGCCCTTTTCAACATCCTATCTATGCGAGCAAGTCTTCTTTGCTATGGTGACAATAAAATGCAAAGCAAGAAATAGACTGAATAACCTTGAGGATGATTTGCGTGTTTCACTGTCAACTGTAAGACCCGACATCACATCTGTGCTCTAAGCATCAATCACAAGTTTCACATTAATCATTAATCGAACAGAATTTATTGATGTATTTTTACTCAGTGATTGTAGTAAAATTTACTGTATTATGTTATGGTGTACGTTATTATTATATAATATTTCAATAAATTAACATATTAAACTTAATTTTCTTTTAATTCAAGGAAGGGTGCCCCTGGTGTTTAATGTTATTCCCATGGGTGCCGTGAACTTCAAAAGGTTGGGAAACACTGCTCTGGACAAAGAACAAAACCAAGCGACCATGTCATGTTATTACGTATATTACATTCTGTTTTTGTAGCACTGAGGGCTTTGGATTAAATTAGTAAATGCTAGTGCATTTACAGAGACTCCAGAGAAGGCCACCTTTACTTTAAGTAACCTAGTAACGGAGAGAAAATTATCATTTTACTTTCTCTACGTGTACTGTGCATATAGTGGGTAGAGATATCTCCGATGTCGATATCTCACTGATTGCCCCCTGAATAAAAAACATTTCGTGGGTATGTCGCTCATTTCTTTATGTTAAACCTTTTTGCATTAGTGAATATTGTGTAGTTTTTATGTCATTAAATAAAGATAGGAAAAAATGAAATCTAAAAAATTTGCATTTTAACCCACTATAATTATCTAAACATTATTTCCCCATTTTCCCATTCTGACCCCGTTCTACCAAGTAAAATACGCCCTATGTTCGGTTCATGTTTGTCGAGTGTGATCCCTACAGATCTTCGCATCTTACACAGAGGGCAAGCTACGTTCGTTAGACTTTGCCCCCTGTTTACTGGATGGGGTTAACCAGCAGTCAGTGACCCGAGAGTTGTGCCTCATAGCACTCAGAAAACGGGTCGATGGGTTTGCCCACTAGGACGGTGCCTACTTTATATGTACACCGACTCCCTTGCTTACACAAGGACCGAAAAGAATATGCCATAGGCACGGGCATTGGGAACCACTACGCCGTCGAGTCCAACTCAATCCGAAGAGCTCCCTGCCGGAGAGGCTCAGAGGTTCGGTCCAGCATACTTGAAGTAACGGGTGCTAGGAGTCCGCAGCTCTTGCACCAAAAAAGCTGAAGGGACTGGGACTTACCCACTATGGGGACTGGGTGGACTGTCTCTCTTCTTTACAAGATCATTCGGTTAAGGGTAGAAGTTCTGAAAACGGTTTTCATAGAGTTGGGAAATCAAGTCCATGGACTTCCACCATATATTTTATGCCTAACACACTTTGTTATTCCCACTTTTCTTTACTGGCCTTATCAATGATGTATGTTATATAATTACATTCAGTAACTAATGAAACTATTTTATGAAAAATACCAGCTAGTTATGAACTTTGAAAAATGATGCCACAAATTAACAAACTTCTTCTTTTTTTTTGATAGTGTTTAACGCCCCCTTTCCTACTATTGCGCCGCAAGTGATACACTGATGACATAAAGAATGAAGATGGAGTACCGACAGAATGCGATGTCTGGAGGAATCGCAGAACCCGGAGAAAACCCGTCCCTACACCGCTTTGATCACCACCAATTCCACAAGCAGTCGTCTGAGATTAAATTCGAACCATCTTGGTGAGATGCGAGTTGTCTAACCACTCGGCCATGGCGCGACCGCGAATCAATACATTGTTGTAACGTCGTCATAAATTAACATCTCAAAATTAATACAGTAAACAAGTCCTCCTTGCACATTACATATCCATAGGAAATAATTAGAATAAAGACGCTGCCTCCAAATGGGAACAAATTAAAAAGTAATTACCATCAGCTAATAAAACAGTCATTAGATTGGTCTCGGTTAAACCAATCCATCATCTTTATATACCAACAAATTCCCGACCTTTGCCATACTTTTTAAACCAGAGTTTATCAGCTTTTAATGAACTGCATCGCTTGGAATGCCAATAAATCAAGTAAAGCCGTCAATTTCAGTCAGCAAATATTGCCTCGAACATGCACCTTCAATGGAATTTGATCACGCTGGGCATTTTAGATCTCACACTTCATTCATGAATATGATGTTAGAAAAATTGTAAAAGAAAGATCCGAAAGGGTTTGGCCTAAATAAGGAGAAGCAAATAAAAACAATGTTGTTCGCGGATGATCAGATATTGTTTGCAGATTCGGAAGATAATTTAAAAAGAATGGCGAATATCCTGAATGAAATAATAAATTAATACGATATGGAAATATCTTCCCAGAAAACTAAATCGATGAAAATACATGGGAAAAATAAAAGACGAATAAAATTAGAACAGATATCCACTTATTTAGGATGCCAGATAAGTACGGAACGAATGAATGAAGATTTGGAAACAAACACAGTAAAATATAATAAACTGAATGGATGTATTAAGAACTATTTGGAAGAACTATGAAAATGGAAATAAAACAGAGACTGTATAATGTAATATCTAAGCCAGCCTTGAAATAGGAGAGCGAAACCTGGACGTTGAGAAGCCAAGGCGGTTAGAAGCAGCACACGTGTACTTTATACGGTATTTGGTGGGGATGATTAGAAGAGATAGAATTAGAACACAGTTGGGATTCGAAAGTATAGCAATGGAAAGAGCATGTTATGAGAATGCCACCTTGTGGATTACCTAGCCTAGACATGTCTTATAAACCTAAGGGAACAAGAGTCATAGGAGGACCAAGAAAACGATGGAGCATCCAACACAACTGATCTGGAACTAGCCACGGAACACGCTATTGGCCTAAACCTTGGAAGGAAGAAGTGTTGATGGTTGTATATACAACAAGGCTCACGCTGCCCGCTTTGCTTTCCCATCTCAAGTACAACACTGCACGATACCAGTATTATACGCTCTACTGCATTTCCAGAACTTTGGAGACTCGTGGGAAAGTTAAGGAAGTCAGACATTTTGCTGTATTCACTTTCACTTGAATATCGAGGAATGTTTCATGCATTGTTTGAAATAGCCGAAATTGTTCGTAATTAAAAACATCACTTTAAACATTCTATCCACCATTGCAAAATAATTTCATAAAACGGGGAAGTTCAATGAAATTAATTCATCATTGAAGTTTAAAAAAGTGTTAAAAACTGAAACCGATAACTGGGAATATCTTGAAAACGCCTAAGTCTAAAAGATATGTAAATGAAATAAATTGTCCTTTTTTAACAAAATCAACATTTTTTTTATTTAATGAGTTTTCGTCTATCTTTTACGTTTTATCAGTATACAAAAGTAATAATAAGTCATCCAGAATGAAGAGGTCTTTAAAGGCTATTCCCAGAAAATTTAGGATTAACATTTCGTTTGACATGGAGCATATCTTAAACATGTTTCATTTTAATCAAAACCATTAGAACCGTTTTTGAGAAAATAAACATTTTCGAAAAATGCTCCATATAAAGGGTAGTTGGGTTTGTGGAGCGATTTTCTTGAAAATCTTAGTATCGCATCCTTGGAAGAAATGCACATATATTCCAAGTTTAGTATTGACCAACTTTTCGGTTTTTGGATATGCTACCCATAGACACACACAAAAACACAGAAAGAGAGATAGACAGACACACACATGAGGACATGTCTCAAAATTCTTTTTTGTATTCAGGGTGTCTCAAAACATGTATTTCCGGTGAAATCTCGATATCAACTTTTGGATGGAGTACAATATCTTCTCTAACAACTATGCACAGTATACATACGGGCTAAAGAAAGTCAAAATGATCTTTCATGAAAATTGTTGTATGACAATAATAAACCATAGGAGGTAGAGAAAGTGAATGTAACACATCACATTTTTTAGCATTGTGTGCTAAAATGGTTACAAAATATCGAAATTCCATAGACAAAATGTTACGGGTGTACACATATGTAACGTTCTATGCCCACTAATTTCAATTTTGTATCAAAGCACCGAGGAATAAAGCAACGAAATATTCAAGTACGTCATGTAATACAGAATTCAGACTAACAGATTGAGGTATATGTTGTCTATATACTTAAGTACAAATATCTGATCAAATATTCCACCTCACCACAGACCATTTACTTTCAATACGCTTAGGCAGTTGGAGTTGATGGAGTTTACAATGTCACCACGCCATTGAGGTTTATTAAGCCCCTACGGTGTTGCTACTGGGTTCGATTCTGTCTAATATGACATGACATTGCACAGAGGAAACCATAATATAATTTCCTTCCACAGCCGTGACAATGGCTTTGACCATTATCGTTCTGCAAAGGCGTGATGAAAATTTCGAAACCACACATTGCAGTCGTAGAAGTTACTTAAGGATTTAAGTATTGAAGCGATATTAATTTTACGAATTATTAGACGCTCCTAGGACAATTTTATTTTTAACAAGCTGAGTTAAGCAATATAGTGGTCATTATACAAGCATATTCAAGAATTTTTAATTCGCTTAGAGAATAATTGATGGACCAGCTGAATTTCCCGAAATTACACGAATATGCTGTGAAAGGAAGATGCTGAAATGATGGCCAGGGTGTTTTTACTTTCTCTACTATATACAGCAAGCAGGGAAGGTATTTTTGTTTGTAGTTTAACGTCTGGTAGGTCATATTGAACAATGAATGAAATGGATAAAATTATGCTCAAATGATCCTGGAATAATACATGTTAAAATTACCCGACATTCCTCCTCTCAGGATAAAGGAAACCTCCTGAAAGAAACTTTATCCGGGTAACTCACCCCGACTGAAAATCAAACCCGGGCCTCTTCAGGGTGAGGCATTCACGCTATCCCCACATTAGAGTGGTTGGTGAGAAATATTGTATCCATTCAAAATTTCGATTTCGAGAGATCACCGGAATTAAAGCTTTTGAGACCCTTGAATCAACAAAATATTTTCAGAAATTGGTCGGTGTTTTTGTTTGTGTGTATGTGAACAGCGTAACTCAAAAACGTAACGTCCGTTAAATACCAACTTAATATTTAAATTCAATATCCTCACAGAATGACAGAAAATTTTTAAGAAAATCACCCAGTTCAACTACTCTTTATAAAAAATAGTTTTAAAAATGTTTTATTTTAACAAATCGAACCTAACGAATTTGATTAAAACGCAATGTTTAGGATATTTTCACGACAAATGAAATTTGTCTTGAGTTTTTTGGGAGCCTCTGAAGTCACTTTTCATTCTAGATGACTTTTGCATGACTGGTTACTCTAGATAGACAAATCTTAGTACACAAAAAGTGTACATCAGGTTAAAACACCCAATTTGTATAAAACATATTTTTGTGAAGTTAGCCGTTTTACTTTCTCTACACGCACTATGTACATAGTGTATAGAGAAGGTATAACATTGCACCCAAAAATTCGATATCGATATTTCACCGGAAATACATGTTTTGGGTCCCCCTGAATCCAAAAAAAGCATTTTTGGAAAAGGTCCATGTGCGTGTGTGTGTATCTGTGTGTGTCTGTGTGTCTGTGGACAGCATAGCTCAAAAACGAAAAGACCGTTAAATACCAAACTTGGTGTTTAAGTTTAGTATCTTCCAAGGATGCGACACGAAGATTTTCAAGAAAATCCCCACCCCCAACTACCCTTTACATGGAACTTTTTTCGAAAATTTTGATTTTTAAGATATTCCTTGTTATTGGATAAATTTTCCAACACCTACACTTTTCTCAAATGGGAAGTTCAGCACGTATGTACCTAGTAAATAATGAAGGTATTTATTTCACCAAAAAACTCGATAACGTGAATTCACTGGAATGCATGTTCTGAGGAACCTGAGTACAAGAAAATCATTTTCGGAAAAAAATCCGAGTGTGTGTGTTTCTCTCTCTGTGTGTGTGTGTGTGTGTGTGTGTGTGTGTGTGTGTGTGTGTGTGTGTGTGGTCAAATAATCACTCAACTTGGAATTTAAGTTTTAGTGTCTTCCAAAGATACGTCACGAATATTTCAATAAAATTCCATATCCCAACTTCCCAAACATTAAACATATTTACTTTATTTTTATTTCATAAGAACTGGGCCAAAAGATTTATATTGACATATTAACCTGAAAGTTCACATGTATATCTTAAATGTTTTGGAAATATCCTGTGATTTCCGTTTCATTCGGAAAGCTTTTGTCTGATCTTGTATGAGTGGTATACGTTAAGCGATTATTATGTGTTCCATTCACATGACTTTCTCTACATCTCTGTAACAAATTATTGTTAAAATACTTACTCTTCTATCTACTTCATGCTAATCGAGATAAAGATTAGCAGAAATACTTTCCTGTAAGAGGAAAGGAAATCATGGAATACACTGGTCTAAAAGATAGTCAAATGTTTTAAAAGCTGGTTGCCATGTGGATGAAATCCGTTTCTTTACATTGCCAGGAGGTGACAAATTTCCGTATGTGAAAAGTCGAAGTATTTTAAAACTGAAGCCAATAACAAGGAATGTCTAAAAATGATTAATTCCACTAAAAAAATGTATATGACATAAACTGTATTTCAACAAGATCTACATATCTTGTGTAGTAAGTTTTTGTATCTCTCTTACGGTTTACTGATTATGCAAAATCCAGCAAAATTCATCCCGAATAAATAGGCCTTCAGAGACTATTTCCAGAAAATTCAAGATATACATTTTATTTATGGCGCAAAAGCCTTTATTATACGAAATTTTAATCAAAATCTTTAGAGCCATTTTTGAGAAAGTCCACATTTTCAAAAACTTTACCATGTAAAGGGTAGTTTGGGGTTTTCCTCAAACTCTTCGCGTCGCATCCTTGGAAGATACTAAATTTATATACAAAATTTGGCTATCGACTTTTTGATTTTGAGTTATTGTGTTCACATACAATCGGACACACACGGACCTTTTTTTTCTCTAAAAATGCTTTTTTTGGATATAGGAGACCTTAAAACATCTATTTCCAATGAAATTTTGGTATCGAATTATCGGATGGAATGTAATATTTTTTTCTACATACTATATACATAATACGTGTAGAGAAAGTAAAAATGTATTCATTTAATAAATTATTTTCAAGATACTTGTATTAATTATATGAATTGTTAAATACTTTTGTGATATTTTAAAAGTACTGTCGGTTTTTAGCTATTTCTCGCGATTTGATGCAAACGGTGTGGAAAGTAGCTTGAACATTTTATTATAGCTAGTCTCTTCGTATCTATGACAGAATGTGTAATGCAGCTGTTTCTGCAAAGGTTTATCTCCATTAAAGTGAAACAGATAGAAAAATAATAGGCACTAATAAACGATAGAGGGTAGACAAGGTCATGCGGATACAACCAATAAAAAACAAATAATAACATGAGGTATGTTTCCGCTACAATCACACAACTGTAAAGTCCGTAACTACAAACAGAGCTGAGGATTTTACGCGGGAATAACTAGTTAAACAGAAAGCAGTCACCGTGAATCGATATGTGATGTGTAAATTAGATCTGTGAGCGCACCCTGCATCGCTATGCAACCCACTCACAATCAATGAGCACGCTCTGTTGTGTGGAATGTATGCGGGCAAATTCACACCCTACTAAAATCTCCAAGCGACAGCACCGCCACAATTTTTCCCTCCCATGGGAGCCATATTGCTTGTTGATGCTCCGATGTACATAAATGTTTGCGGTTTCTCTCTTTGGCTAGAAAACACACTATCGCATGCACAACAGACCGGCAAATGTACATATTCACTGCGTATGTTTACGAAATGACGATTAGAGATAGGCAAAAGTTAATATTTCATGTTCTAAACCAAACACTATGGAAGCAATGTTTTCTATTTTCATTCATTTTTTTTTATCGCTTGAGCCTGATCGAGCTAGATGACTCCGCGTTAATGTGTGAGGTTCGCATTTGAGGGGTCCCATCACTGCCCATGCTGACTTCGGGATTTTCGTAGTTTTCCCTGGTCGACAGACGAATGATTAAGTGTTTTCTCAACTACTACAATTTATTTTCCATAATTTCCCTTTCGTTCTGTTTCCTTCTCATGTGGCTTACTCAGATGACACTAGAGGGCTGGCCGCGCCGTGGCCAAATGGTTGTTAGACCACTCGCCTCTCACCTAGAGGCTCGGGTTCGATCCAAAGCAACCGCTTGTGAGATTTGTGGTGGACAAAGCAGCGCAGGGGCGGATTTTCCGGTTTCCCGCGCCATCACATACCACCGTTGCGCCATCTTCATCCCATATATCATCAGTGTCATCACCTGAGGTGTAAAAGCGGGTGTTAAACACTATCATAAAATCAAAAAAGTTAGAGGGCTGCTTGTTTTACGCGTCGTTCATCGGCCTCTCTGGGCAGCTCCAATATAGCGGGACAGGTCTTTAGTCTGGAATTGTTAGGGACTTCTGCACATCTCTGCGGCCTGAATCCTTCTATGGTTCCTTCACTTCGTTCCTTCCTTCTGGGGTGCGGTAACTGCAAAAGATTCCCCGTAGATCGCAGTGCGCCAGTGTTTCTGCGTCGTATATCCTTTAGCCTAACGTTTTAGCCTTCTGTATCCCCCCTTTTACGTACAACGAAAAGTGCTATGTAACTATTTCTGTTTTCGTTTACTTCGATTAGCATGAGTACGATAGAATAATACTATTTTACAGGAATAATAATTAGTAGAAGGGCGCACAGAGAAAGTGGTATGATAGCAAGCAATTGTATTTTAGTATTATGTATATGTCTAAGCCTACTCAGCGACTAATGGAGAAGCCTTATTTTCACCTTATCGGTTTGAAGTCCACACGCCTTGAGTCTTGTTCCCGCGTACTCCATCAGAGCAACTGCGCTAACAGCCTCTTAGCAAACTGCCAGTCATTCCTGCCGGAGTTCATTACGTGACAGAGAGGGAATGTTGGATTTTACGTCATTAAGGTTGCCACTTAGGTTACAACGGGTAATATTTTAGACCAAAGGAGTTGCTCAAGTCAATTTTTACTCTGTTGTAACAAATTGTGTTGCTTTAGCGTTTCGCTATTTTTACATTCTCTACACGTACTATGCATATAGTAGGTAGAGAAGATATTGCATTCCATCTAAAATTAGATACAGATATTACACCGGAAATATGTTTTGGGGTTCCCTGAATTAAAAAAAAAAGTTTTTAGAAATTGCCGCGTGCGGGCGTGTGTGTATGTGTGTGTGTGTGTGTGTGTGTGTGGACAGCATAGCTCGAAGACGAAAAGACTGTTAAATACCAAATTTGGTATTTAAGTTTAATATCTTCTAAGGATGCGAAACTCTCCCCACCACAAACTACTCTTTAAATGGACAGTTTTTTGAAAATGTTGTTTATCTCATAAATAGCTGTAATGTTTTTTTTTTTATTAAAATGCCTAATATTAATGATATGTTTTTCTTAATCAGCTAACCCTCCCCGTATGTAGGATTGACACTCCCCTAGGACTCACAAGCTGATGCCTGGGGGGTCAAAGCCTGTCAGGCAGCAACGACACGTAACCACCGAATGAAGGACCTGGAACGAGTGGTCGGTCCGTAGCAAAGCATGAGCTTGAGGAAGTGGATGATATGAAATGAGAACGAAATGGATGGCAGGAAAGGTGGGGATGGGGTAATCGGTGGAATGAGTGGCGGGGGAACCGGGGGACACGGAGAAAACCTACCCTGACGCCATTTCATCCACTAAAAACCCCCATGCTGACGTTTGGGATCAAACCCGAGTCACCTAGGTGGGAGGCGAGCGGTCTAACCACTCTGCCTTATTGTTATTTACATGATAAATAAAATTTATTCATTGAACTTTCTGGGAAAAGCCTAAGACCATTTCATTCTGTATGAATTTTACATAACTTGTAAACCGAAAGAGATATACAAAAACTTATTTCTCAAAAAATGTAGATTTCATTAAAAGACACAATTTTTGTCATATACATTTTTATATAGTTAACCGTTTCGAGACTTTCTTATTATTAGTTTCAGTTCTAAGGTACTTAAACTTTTATCAAACAGGAGGTCATCTTTCGTTTCACCTCTTTTGTTTTAGTCCTGATTGTACATACTGTCTCAACTGAATATCGATAGGAAGCTCTAGATCTAAACTTACCTTAAATTGCACCGATTTCAACAAATTTTTGAAACCTGTCGACAAATTTTCTTCAAACTTCTAAATATAAAATCTCTACTAGTATTAGCCCGGCGAGTTATTTCATGCATACTAGCACATGGCAAATGGCGTTCCTAGAAGTGGTGGGACATGCAATTCATCTAGAAATCTCTTTATTATTAGTGTAATCATGCCGGCTAATGCTTTCAAAAGAACCTCTTAGAGATGAAAAACTGCACACACCTTAGCCGGGTTTTGAACGCAAAGTGGAAAAGTTTTGCCGCGAATGGAAGATAAAGCAACGAGAGATGCTGAATTTCAGTCACGTATACGAAACACGACTGTAAGTTACGATATTATGGCGATGCGGTTTCAAAATATTTTTAGTCCTCTTTTTCGGTGGTTTGTAAAGGTAAGATATTGACTTTCCGCTACGTGAAGAGAAACACCAATATTCCCTGAACAGATTTTGTTACACACATTTATGAGGCATATCCTGGATTTCCAAAAGTGGTCGTCACATATAATGATGTGAAGTTGGATTCTGACATGTAATCAGCAAGTCTTTATGGATAAACAGTTTAGAAATACTATGTACAAACAAAAATAATTATTTTCATTACTCACCATTTTTCTTCCCCGCCTTCCACTTTAATGTCCGGAATATTTGGAATTTTTCTGTTGAGAAATGCGGAGGAGATTTTCAGTAGTGCCTGAAAATAAAGAAAATAATTCTAAATATATTACAAAATATATTGTTATGTATGAAACACTCTAAAAATCTGTTGTATATAAATTAGACATAGGAATTTCTAAGCATTGAATCCAGAACGAAAGGAAATGAAGTTGAACTGTTTCTGGATTTTATGCAGGTTACAAACCTACTCCTTGGTGCATACTGCTGGCGTTTACCAGACCGTGTTTACCTTCCCGTCAGTGACACATGAATGTTGTTGTGTATGTTCTTTTTTATTACATTTACTGGCTTTTACGCGTAACCTACTTGGTCATCAGGGGATAGAATGACAGGTAGTACACAAACACAGAAACACGCGACATGAAAAATCCACGCCCATAGTGGAATTCGAACCCGGGGCTCTTTCGCGTCATAACATGACACCAAATGCGTCAACGACCACGACTACCGGTGCCGGCTTCATGTTCTTAGCATTGACAGTGGTTCAATACAAAGATATTGAGTGGATAATTGGAAGCCAACGCTTAAGAATTCCTATGTCTGGAAGATACTACAATTTTATTTTCATAATGTTATGATATATATTATAAAGAGAGAAATTTTGTTTGTATATGTAGGGTTAATTTCAACAACTACTCAACCTATTTTATGATTATTTCATCATTGAAAGATATTATTTTTTCAAGTGATTATAGCTATGTGCCTCTAAAATGTTGAAAACTGGAGGGTACAGAGTATCATTTTCATACTCAGTTTCAGTTCCGTTTGTTAAATATGGATATCTGTGGCTACTTTGTCACTTAATTGCAAATATTAAATGTGTTCAGTGCCTTCTAGCTCAAATGTATAAATGAAGAACTAAAAATAGTTTAAAATTGATTATTTTAAGGGCCTGACCAAAAAAGAAAAAGTTGGATTATTCTAATAAATGATAAAAATGTTAAACTATCATTATATTCATTCCCTATTTTCAATCCCTAACATGCAATTCAGATGAAATGTTATATGCTTATGCTGTAGGACTCAGTGAATATTACAACTCAAAAATAAACCTACCACATTTTCAACTCCTTATGTAGAATACTGCACTGTTTAAATATGATGAAAAAATTGCACAATTTAACGATAGAAGCTTTAAAACTCATAGGTTATGTTTTAAACCTCCAAAAAACCAAATTATAAGGTAATGGGAAGTTTTTAAAATTACACTTATTTTATTTTCAAACCCATATAAAAAGTTACACTGCTTGATCAACTAGGGCATACATTTTTGCGCTTTAATATAGAATTTACTTAAAAAAAATTATAAATCTACCCATATCTATGTTTTAAGTGCTTATAAATTTTCACTATTTGGCCAATTTGGACATAGCTTGGACACTTATTCCTTAGGTATAAGTACAAATTCCATACAACTAATGACATTTAAAAATCATGTCTATCCTTGTTTTCAACCCCATTATTATAACAGTTACAAATGAAATGCCGAGTAAATATCAGTATTTAAGTAATTATCAGTAATTAATCTATAAGATAGGTATTAAGATATTTAAGGTGATATATTTTTGTCGATGTATAATTATTTATATATGCTTATATTTACTGATTAGCATTATATGGAGGAGAGGGGAGCATATACCATAAATTGTTATATATTTGTGCAATAATTTCATAAAGAATGGAGGAAGTTAACGGAATTTGAATTTAAAAATCTATAACTACAACGTCGGGCAGTGCTTAGGAAGATAATAGAAGGAAATATTTTTATTGTTAATCATTATTTTTGTAAGAAGCGTACCAGGTGGCCCAAATGCCCCTTCGTGCGTTAAAAGGATTTAACGGCGACATTTCAAGTCAAAATTCTCTAGTGAGGAACTAGTGAGTGAGCTTTGTTTAACCATTTCAATGAACGCGGCCCGCTCACCATCCCCGCTGATAAACAAGAGGGATAAAACAAAGTCGATACGGTCAGTTCCGCACTGGCGGGTTTTACTTAACGTTGAGATCTGCAACTCTTTCAACGCACGAAGGATATCTACACACGTCAAATACGGGGCGGTTGAGTATTCTGATATAGTCTTTTTTAGATTCTGCACGAATGAATATTTAAAAAATAAAACAGCATATGCAATATACAGATATGAGCTGCATAAAAATGGTTTGATAAACTCCAAGTATGTATCTACGACGGGTATTTTTAAAGTAAAGTTCGTTTTGTAATAAAATAGAATTCAAATATTTTTCGACAGTTTATTTTAGCTTAGGAAACATATAGGAGCTGTTTCTGGAGTTGAAACATTCTGTATTCGAAATTAGCTTCAATAATCTCCTTGAGAATATTCAAGCATATGTGCGGAAGGTTCTTGAAGGACCTAATTAGGGAACCACTTGTTTTGCCAAACATTACTTAACAATTGTTTTCTGGTTGTGATGAAAATTGGACATCCGCACCGCACCTCTTGATATCGTTTGTTTCAAACCCTCTTGAAACACCTGATACGAGTAACACATTTTTTCCTCCCTGAAATACAGAAAATGCATTTCAGAACCAGAACAGTACTCAACAGGTCGATAGTTTGAATCTCGCGAAGAGTGAGTTACCCGGGTAAGTTTTTTTCGTGGTTTTTTCATTATAATGAGAAGACGAATGTCGAGAAACTTTAAGGTCCATTGACCCCGAATCATCTGAGCACCATTTCACCAACTTCATCTTCCAATATGATTAACCAGATTAAAGGATGTTAAGCTACAAAAAAATAAACACACACATTTCATGAAGGTTATATGAACCGCGGCGAACTATGCCAGTAATATTTTCAATGCACATGTTGTAGTTACACGAGGCTACCACAAGTCCGCTTTATGCTAGTCTTGAAATTGCATACTATTGGAAGGACCTTACAAAAAATCCATGAACAGAAATATATATCTCAAAGTATTGGGAACGAACAGCAGGAAATATCCCGTAAACCTATATCGTAAATAAATAAATTAATTAAATATAGCACATATTTTAACGCAATATAATTAATTTCCATGTACTTATAATCTTTAATAATATCGATATCAACTTTTTGTTTGGAGTCCAATACTTCCTGTATCTTCAATGGAATGTTTGTAAATCGATACAAAAAACCGTTTCTTCTCCTTCAACTTCCCTAGTTTACTACTATCGAGGTGTTAGGGGAATGTCTCAGATCCATTTCCTGAACTCAATTCTATCCTCTGCTAACCTATTAAACTAATTCCAAGCCTTTCCTCTATTTGCTCCCACTCTTTTATTCCCTTTTTCTCAGGTCTTCCTATTGGATATATCTTCCGGTCTATACCCATCTCATTTACATGCCCAAACCATGTAAGTTGTCTATCTTCAATCTTCTTGCTTAGAGATGATACTTTTAGTTCATCTCTTATCCTTTCATTCCTAACTCTATCTCGCCGTGTCTTTCTTACTATTCTTCTTAGGCCTTTCATTTGCAATGAATTTACCATATTTAACTCAGTTTTTATTACTACCCAGATTTCAGAAAACAAAAAATGTTTGAAAATTCAAATTAATAACTACGAATATCTTGTGATATCCGCTATTTACTGTCAGTCTTAAGAGACTGCCAAAAAATTATCACACAAAAATGATGACTTAACCAGTTCTGCACTTTTTGTATAGCAACTTCTCTATTCTTTGTATAATCGTTGCAGTTATCAGTGTACAAAAGTATATAAAATGTATTCCAAGTGAAGAGGACTTTACGGGCAATTCACAGGAAACTCCTGACATACATTTCATTTGTCGTACAAGTATCTTAAATATATGTTATTATTATCAAAATCGGAAGAGCCATGTTTTAGAAAATAAACAATAACATTTTTAACATGAAACAGATATTGAACAAATTGTAAAACTTAAACAAGTTTTGGTATTTAGGTGGCTGTTCATGTTTGGTTTACGCTATTACTTCATATTAGGTTCTCCTTGCTTGCAAGTAGTAAGACAAACAAGGATGACTTCCCGTTTGAGAAGCATTCAAGTGACTTAACATGCAATATCTCGAAAACGGTTAACTCTACAAAAATGTACATTTTTGTGTAGTAGCTTTTTGTCTATAGTTTACGGTTTACCAATTATATAAGACAGGCTAATCCCAGAAAATTCAGGGTATACATTTCGTTTGCTGTAAAAATATATTAAACATATAGTGTTTTAATAAAAATCTCTAGAACCATTTTGGAGAAAAACAAAATGTTCACAAAATGTTCCATATAAAAAGTTGTGGGGGGGGGCAGAGATTTTCCTTAAAATCTGCGTGTTGTATTCTTGGAAGATAGTGAACCTAAATACCAAGCTTCTTATTTAACAGAATTTTCGTTTTTGAGTAACGCCGTCTCCACACACGGACCTTTTTCTAAAAACGCATTTTTTATTCAGAGGTCACTAAAACATGTATTTCCGATGAAATTTGGATTAGAAATTTTGAGTAGGTTACAATACCTTCTCTATCTACCATGTACGTTGCATATACATGCTAGAGAAGGTAACAATAATATCTATAATGAAAGTTCTTTTCAAACATTTCATATAAACCACTTCCTCACTTTCATAATAGGCATTGGGCAACCTGACTTCTTACTTATCCAGAGCCTCTATTCCTCAACATCCACCTGATCTTAGACGCTGGCTTGAAAGTCCTGGGAGGTATAAGTCCTCCATAGGAGAGGGTATACAGAGAAATAAGTAAATAAAGAAAGAAAGAAAGAAAGCACCTAACATGAATCCGCTGAATGGGCTTGGCAACACCGAGTTAAAGGAACCTGAAGAAACAGCAGCAATTTTATTAAGCTCCACCGAGCGTTTCCCCCCCCCCCCCCCCCAATTATTTCAGGGGCCATGAACTTGCTCTTAGGATACAATAGCCGTGAAGCTAAAATAAGTTAAATCCGCTCCAATTGCTTGTTAGACCGGATTGTAAGAGATCACAGCGGAGGAGAAAACTACTCGCTGCCTGTGCGGTCGAGTGATCAACGTTTTAGTTTCTCTACCCAGCGGTCCCAGGTTCAATTCCCGTCTGGGGCGGGGAATTTTTCTTTAGCTATGTGTGTGTGTGTGTGTTTAATACTGCAAACTGAACAAGCAGCATTAAGAAAACCTACAGTTCAGCAGACAAGACACCAGCTCTTGTTTCTAAAGCGAAGCCCTTATGACCTAGAAGTTAAAGGTTGCAATATAAATGAAACAAAAACAAAACAACAAATCCTGTATGACATATGAATATCATTGGAAACTATCATAAAATCAATATTTTTACGTACATATTCGTATATAGTTTAAAAGACCCTCTAAATATCTCATATTAATAAGAACACACACATCAAGTAGAAGTAGTAGTGGTGGTGGTGGCGGCGGCGGCGGAGGTGATAGTGTCCGAATCGAACTTTTGGGTGAGGACAAAATGAGGACTCCTGTGTGTGTGCGTGCGTGTGGGGGGCCGTATAACTCAAAAATGAAAAGTGGGTTAAGTACTAAACTTGGCGTTTAAATGTTTTATCTTCCAAGGAAGATTTTCAGGACAATCTCCCACCCCAAACTACAACTTACTTGGAAATTATTTCAAAAATTTTGATTTTCTTGAAAATGGATCTACTAAATTTGATTAAAACATTGAATATTAAACATATTTATATGACAAGTAAAATGTGAATCTTTAATTTTCTGAGAAAATCCTCTGAAGAGTTCTTTATTCTGGAAACTTTTACATTCGTAGCTGGTAAGTTGTAAAACTTATAAAACTAGACAAAAGCTTGTTACAATAGATATAGATATCGTTAAAACACACAATTTATGTCACATACATATTTCTGGAGTTAACATTTCCAAGATATTCCTTGTTAATGGTTGTAATTTTAAAATATTCAATCTTTTCTCAAATCTTCCATTTTTTATTATTTTGTTGTACTCCTGGCCATGCAAAGAGCCTAATTCAAACACATAGCAACCAGCTTTAAAAAACATTGAACTATCGCTTTAGCATAGTGTGTTCTCTTATATCCTTTCTACTTATAAGAAACTAGTAATAAGACCATTCTGCTAATGCTTACCTTGATTAGCATGAAGTAGAGAAAAAAATAACATTTTGTAAGAATATATTGTTATAGATTAGGTAGAGAAAGTCAAGTGAATGAAGCACATCAAAATGGCTCTCTTGAACTTCTGTGGTCACATTGGAGGCGTTGACTTGAGAACTGCTGGCGTTTTGCTTACTGTACGTAGGTGTGTTAGCGTTGGTTTTCAGTGTTATAATATTAAACAGACGCATTTCACTCCCACATTCATACTTCCAAACTCTGTGGGGGATAGGGAATAATTTTGGTTAAAGAGAAAATTCCCCACCACAGCCATGAATTTTGAGCCTCTGGGTTGAAAAGCTAGAACACTGACCACTAGACAGCAGAAACAGCTTAGAATACTGTTGTGTTTGTGATATTATGTGTTTCAAATTTTATTTCACAAAATTATTCTCAGATTTAAATTTTTACTTTCTCTACACGTACTATGTACATAGTGTATAGAGATTATATTGCATTCCACCCAAAACTTCCATACCGAGATTTCACCGGAAATACACTTTCAGGATCCCCTGTGTACAAAAAAAAGTATTTTCAGAAGAAGGTCCATGTATGTGTATGTCATTGTGTCCGTGTGTCGATGTGTCAGTGTGTCTGTGAACACGATAACTCAAAAACGAACAGTTGGTAAAGCACCAAACTTGGTATTTAAGTTTAGTATCTTCCAGGAATGCGACATGAAGATTTTGAGAAAAAGACCACCACACTAAACTATCCTTTACATAGAAAAATCTTCGAAACTTTTTATTTTCTCAAAAATGGTTCTAACGATTTTGATTAAAATACCGTATATTAAAGATATGTATATGGAAAATAAAATGTATATCTTGAAATTTTTGGGAATAGTCTCTAAGGACCTCTTTGTTCTGAATAAATTTTGCGTAACTGATAAGCCGTAAGAGATAGACAAAAACTTACTTCACAAAAACTGTAGATCACGTTAAAACACACAATTTATGTCATATACGTTTTTTCGTGAAATTGACCATTTCTAAGATATTCCTTCTTATTTGTTTCAGATTTGTTTCACACGGAAAGTTGTAAACTCTTGGCACTGCATAGACATGGAACCAGCTTTTAAAAGATTTCGCTATGAATTTAAGAAATTTTTAACACAATTTCTGCTATTGTTTATCTAGATTATCATAAAGTAGATAAAAGAATATGCTTTTTAAGAATAATTTTTTCCAGCGATGTAGAGAAAGTCATGTGAATGGAACACATCAGATTTTTTGTTACATAGCTCTAGCTTTTCTATGACAAGTAAATCCTCCCTTTATTAACTTGTTTTATTCAATGAACACGACAACCCATGATAGGAATGCCCAAACGTACCAACAGCAACAACTGTGTCGTGTGGGAAATAATTCTAGTGGCAAGGCAACCTCAGTAGTTAATTCACAACAAAATGACTAATCGCACTGATACCATGAAGTACGTACGGCATCGTAATTTACCTATCAGAAACAAACATGAAGTTTTAAGTGAGTAAATTAAGAACAAATCTGATGTCTTCCATTTACTATCTATTCGACACAAATTATTCTTACACAAGCTTATTCTTCTACCTGATACTTGCTAATAAAGATAATATTAGCATAAATAGTTGTAATACTTAGTTCTTTATATATAGAAGAGAAGTGACATTTCAACATAACATTTATTGTGCTGAGGATACAATTACAATTACTTACAGCATCATATCCTTGTATTTAAACTAATTTACTTATCTAATGCATATAGGTTTGAGTACATCTACATAGCTCCCTGGCTGCTAGCGAGTGTAGCCCCTTTTGGTTTATGTTACCTATTACATTCATATCTCTGAGTTTTCTTTCATGTCCTCCCTCTTTTTCTTTTTTACTTAACCATTTTCCTTTATCTTTCCAAAATATTGCCCTGTTTCTTTAGCTCTTCTCTTTCTCTTGACATTCAACATTTTTATTCCTATATCTGTGCTAACTTATTATCCCATTTGTGTTCCCAAATTTATTTCCTCCAATTTCTTACCTCTTTACATTATATTCAATAGTGAACAATACTATTTTCCTCCCCGCATAAAATACAACGTTCTAATTCATTGCCCTTCATCGCTTTTAAAACTAATGCTCCTGTTCTCATCCAAGGTAAGATTAAGGATGCTCTTATCTATGCTAATCTTTCCCTCTCTTGTTTGTTACATATATCTACATACTCCTCTCGTGACCATTCTTTCTTTATTTTTCTGTATAAATAAGCGACTTTTTATTCTCTAGTTCACCCCAAATTTCCTGTTTAACTATGTATTCCACCCTATTTCTCATGACTTCCAGAAAACTTTTTCATTGTCCTTTCCCTTCCTCCATTTGTTTCATCCCTATTTTCGTCAAGGTTTCCTCTAGCTGCGCCTACCAATCATCTCACCCTTAATTGTATTTAGCTGTTTCACACATATTTTTCACAACTTCTCTGTTTCATCCTTTATACACTATACAAATATTTCAATATCCTCTCTAGTATTATTCCACTTCTTGCTGGTCTTCTTATTGTACCATTTCTATTCCTTTTGGACTGCTCCGTTTAGCCCCTAAAATCTCATTCTGTATCTGTGGTCTAATTTTTTTTTCATATGTCGGATAGCTTCAGATTTCCTTTTCCTCTAACATTTTTGCCTTTACTGATGCCTCGTAAACCCTCTCTAACCATTTACTGTTCATATCTGGTAAATGTTATATTCTATATATTCTAATTCCTATCACTGTCGCTTTAATAATGGAACTCACTAGGCTAAAGTAATTAAAAATTTGTCAAATCTTTTAAGAGCTGTCGCCATGCGATGACATTGAAATTTGGTTCTCTGCATGGTGATCAGTAAAATAAAATATATCTATATGAAATGAATGAAAACTTTCCATTTGAGAAAAGTAAAAGTATTTAAAATTGAAAGCAATAACCTGGAATAGCTTGGAAATGGTAAAATCAACATAATAATAATAACAATAATAATACTAATGTATACTAATAAACCGATGTTTTAACGAGATCTATATTTTTGTGTAGTAAGATCTTTTCACGGTTCACCAGTTATGCAAAAATCCTTTAGAATGAAGAGCGCTTTAGAAGCTAGTCCCAGAAAATTCAAAAGATACCTTTAATTTGTCATTAAAATATCTTAAAAATATGGTATTTTGATGAAAATCTTCATAGCCATTTTTGAAAATATAAACATTTTAAAAAATACTCCATGTGAAGTTAGGTCTGGGGTGGTAGATTTTCTTGAAAGTCTTTGAGTTGCATACTTGAAAGATGTTGAATTTAAATCAATTTTGGTATTTAACAGACTTTTCCTTTTTGAGTTATGCTGTTTACTGACAAACGGAAACACACATACATACGCGCGAGTGCCTTTTCCTATTTTCTTTTTTGGATTTTGTTTTGTTTCAGGGGAAGAAATGAAATACCTTCTCTACAAACTACGCACGTGCTAGAGAAAGTAAAAATCAGGACTCGCCTAAAACCAAAGTAAGTGTAATCACGAAGTATAAGTTGGAGTTAATATCCATGTACCAGGTAGTCCAATAGCCCCGTATTTGGCTGTGTAGATATCCCCTCGTGCGTTAATAGACTTGCAGAACTCAATCGATCCATTTCAAGTTAGGGAACTAGCGAGAGCGACCTTCGTTATCTCCCTCTCAATGAGCGACCCGCTCACTGTCTCCGCGTTAAACAAGAGGTAAAACGAAGGTCGCTCAGTCATTCCCCATTCACTGGCTTTAACTTAGGTATAATAGGGATGTTGAGTTAACGCAAAAGAACATCTGCACACGCTTACTAATTGGGCACCTGGTGCAATATAGGTTTCACACAGCGCAAAGGATCTATAAATAAAATTGTATACGGCTACTTCAATATTTTTGTGGTCCAATAAAGTACTTTTACTTGATTCGTAAAGTATACTTTATAGAGATCCTGAAAGTAAAGCATTCTTATTGAAATTGCTTTCCTGTTATGAAATGTTATTAAAACGTTGTTGCAGTGAGAGGTTTTAATTTGTTTTAACGACAAAAATGTAAACATACGCACATCTTTTATGGTTATTCTCAATCCTAATATACATAGCTACTGCTTAAAAAAATTACGTCTGGTTTCTTAAATGCTAAAAATTAAACTTCGATAAATGACTGGCTTAATTAACTGCAAATAAAAATTAGTCTTAAAAACCGTCATAGTTCTACAAAACTATGACCTCTTCGAGAAAAGCTTGGATTACAAGTAGTATTTATATTTAATTAATAAAAGTTTTTATTATATTACGTGATTTGAAAACAACTTAAAGCGTTGCAAGATTGCTCCAGGCTAATCCTAAATACAAGCGCGAGTCCATAAGTAATGCTCAGAGTTATTTAATTCCCGTACATTCTGTTTTTAAATATCCGATATCGGGGTTTCACGAGAAATGCATATTTTCAGACTATCTGAATTTTTTAAAAATCTTATGTTTTCTCTACCTATGTCTACAAAAGCTTGTTCTTCCCTACTTCAGGCTAATCGAGATTAACATTCGCAGAAATGCGTTTATACGTTAGTTCCTTATAAGAGAATACACTAGGGTAAAGTGATAGTCAAATCCTTTAAATGCCGATCGCTATCTGATACAATTGAAATTCTGTTCTCTTTGCAGGGCCAGGAGTAACACAAAAGTAAAATGAATGGCAAATTTCCGTTTGAGAAGAATGCAAGTATTTTAAAGTTGAAATCAATGACAAGAAATCTCTTGGAAAGGTTTAACTCCATAAAAAAATATATGATATAAATTGTGTTTTAACAGGATTTATCCTTTTGTGTACCACTGTTTCGCCCATCTCTTTAGATTTCTCATCTGTGCAAAAGGTAAATCAGAATTAAGAATGAAGAAAATTCAAAAGAAGTAGGTGTATATTTTATTTGGTACCTAATCAGTGTTAATATATGGTTTTTCAATCAAATTTATTAGAGCCAGTTTTAATTCAATAAAAGTTTTCAAAAATTCTTCCAGATAAATGGTAGTTTGGGGTGGTGGGGTTTTCTTTATCATTTTTGTCACATTCTTGGAAGATGTTGAACTTAAACATCAAGTTTAGTATTTAACCAACTTTTCGTTTTTGAGTTATGTTGTTTACTAACACACGTATACGGACCTTTTACTAAAAATGCCATTTTAATAAGGGGACCCCAAAACGTGTATTTCCAGTGAAATTCCGATTGGATTCAATCCAGTACTTTCTCTACCTATGTACTATATACTGATTAAGTAACTTATAGAAAAACGTCTGTGTGTGAATAACATAGTCCAGTAACAAAATTTCGGATAAATACCCAATTTGAAATTCAACATCGTTCAAAGATATGATAAATACATTTTCAGTAAAATCTCTTCCCACAAACTATTATTTTTTGCAACATTTTTATTACATTTACTTCTCAAAAAAGGATTTACACTTTTTGACTGAAGTACGTGTTATGTTTAAGATATTTGATTACTAAGAGGAATGTTATTTTAAATGTTATGCAAATAATGAGCGAAAACTCTTATATTCTAAATGATTACTGTATAAGTTTCCGTTAAAGTTGGGAAAAACCTTTGCAGAAGAAAATGCTGACCTCTAAAACATACAGTTTATGTAGACCAATTTTTTTGTGGTGCAAACTATTTCCGAAGTTCAAAGTTTTAAAGGAGATTGATTGTCGCTTCAGCCTGCTGTGCCTCACCTCTATAGGAAATAACTGATGAAACCTTTCTGTAAACATTTCTTTGGAGGAATATTAAATAGAAAATATGAGCTGTTTTAAGAATAGATGTGAAAGAGCGGGTGGGGAAAATCATTTGAATATAACATATACGATTTAAAAAAAAATGAGTTATCCATGTAGAGACATGTTCGAGATGCCTACGTATCCTCCTAGAGACGGGAGCGCATGTGCATTGTATATAGTATTTCCGTGATCGTTCTGGTATCCAGTATTAAAGTAACACCGACAGTACAGCACAGCATCCCTTCCTCTGGATCCATGATCTTGGAGCCTGATCTTAGACTATGTAATTATCCGGCAATTGGATGTGACACTGACCCTCATTAGCAACCCTGGTTTTCCAATTATAGCCAGGCAAGATATAGCAGCTAGTTATAAGATTAATTAAACGAATTTGCTTAATTAAGTTCGCACCTCATTTAGTAGGTGACGTCACAAGTGGTGATATTGATCGTTGGCCCTGACACGCTGGGCTCCGTCAACAAGGAGACCTGGACATGTTGCGAACCTGCTGGTCGGAAGAAAAGTCATTCAAATCAATAATTACGTGAAGAAAGTGCATGTGCTCACAGAATCTTGTGATAGTGATGGAAAGACTTTGAACAGATGAATGCATGGGCTTAGGTTCAATATGAGAGATCTTCGCGTTTAAGCTCAGCCTGTTAATTGAACAAATACGCAGTCAGTTGTCACAATTATTCTCGTTTCCTTTTTTTTTTTAATAAAAAATACAGTTCCGGAGACTGGCCGGGGCTCCTGCACTGAATTCCTCTTTACTTTCTCCATACGTGCTATGTATATAGTGTATAGAGAAGGTATTGCACTCCACAAAAAAATTCGATACCGAGATTTCACCGGAGATATGTTTTAGGGTACCCTGTATCCAAAAAAAGTATTTTCAGAAAAAGGTCCGTGTGTGTCCGTGTGTCCATGTGTCCGTGGGCATGTGAACACGATAACTCAAAAACGAAAAGTCAGTAAAATACAAAACTTGGTATTTAAGTTTAGTATCTTCCAGGGATGCGACACGAAGATTTTGAGAAAAATCCCCCCCCCAAAACTACCCTTTACATAGAACTTTTTTCGAAAATTTTGATTTTCCAAAAAATGGCTCTAACTATTTTGATTAAAATATCGTATATTAAAGATATTCGCCTGGCAAATAAAATGTATATTTTGAATTTTCTGGGAATAGAATCTGAAGACTACTTTATTCTCGGTCAATTTTACGGAGTTTTGCATAACTGCTAAACCGTAAGAGATGGACAAAAACTTACCACGCAACAAATGTAGAGCATCTTAAAACACACAATTTATGTAATACACATTTTTTTCATGGAGATGATTGTTTTTGAAATATTCCTTGTTTTTTTTCAGCAATAAAGACTTATACTTTTCTCATACAGGACTTTGTGAACTCGTGTCCGTACAAACAAAGGAACTTCAGTCGCAGAGCAACCAGCTTTTGACTATCACTTTAACCTGTGGTACCCCCTTATTTCGCTTCTACTTTTTTTTTTTTTTTTTTTTTTTTTTAAATACGGTACCGAAGTCTGATCGGGACTCCGGCACTGTATACCTTACTTTTATTTACCTATTTTACCTATTTTTGTACCTTGTTTTTCTGTATTATTACTGGATTGCTCTTTTCATACTTTTACAACACACACATAAACACAAACATATAACGCCTTGGCGAGCGCGGCCATGGGGACCGGCGAACTAACAAGGAAGCAAGTAATAGGACTATTTCTGCTAATTTTTGCTCCATTAGATGAAGTAAATAGAATAATTTGTTGCAGTGATATAGAGAAAGTCATGTGAATGTAATACATTTTTTCTTATTTCTCTTTTTTTTCTATTTACTCTATATTTCCGTTGATTTCCGTTTTTTTGTTTAATGACAAATGTACATTAATGTACACATTCACAAACACACAAACACCCATGCCCAAGACGGGACTCGAACCCACGATCCCCTGCGCCACGAAACACCAAAGCGAGACGCTTTAGCAAACGCGTCCATGAGGACCCGCTAAAAGTTCCCCGCCCCAGCCGGGAATCGAACTCGGGACCTCTGGGTGAGAAGTTAGCTCACTGACCACTTGACCACAGAGGCAGTCGTGTGCTTTGGGACAATCAGTCTGAGGTTTCATGAGGCTTGTCACTTCACAAAAGCTTCCTCTCTTATCCGTTTAGGAAAGTATAAGGATATCTCAGAAAGCAATTTACATTGGAAATAGACTTTAAGGGTATATACAAAAGACATTCTTAAATTCTATGACTTGTACTTTCTACCACGTACAGCATAACTGTGCATAGTGGATAGAGAAGGTATTATTTCATATCAAGATTTCACGGAAATACATATTTTGAAGAACCTGAATTCAGAATAAGCATTTTTAAAAACAGGTCTCTAATTGTGTCTAAGGATAACATAACTCAATGATGAAAACTCCATTAATTATAAAACTTAATATAGAAGTTCTTCATCTTCCAAGAATAATATGTGAAGATTTTCAAGATTTTGGATCCCAAACAACCGCATGTGGGATTTCTGAAAATATTCGTGACGTATCTTAGGTGGATACTGATTTCTTTAACACAGTTTCTTATTTCCTCTAGTACATTTATACAACGCACATAGCTAGAGAAGAAACTTACTTTATTTCTCCTAAAAATTCGATAACGGATTTCAGGGGAAATATTTTTAAGGGCCCCCTGAATACAAAAAGAAGAGTATTTTTAGAAAAATGTCCGTATTATGTCTGTGGGCAGCATAATTGAAAAATGAAAAATCGGTCCAAACCCTGGTGTTTAACTTCAGTATCTTCCAAGGATGTGACACGAAGATTTTCGGAAAAATCCCCCATTCCCCCATCCCCAACTACCCTTTCCATGAAGCATTTTTAGAACATTTTGATCTCTCAAAAATGGCTCTAACGATTTTGATTAAAATTCCATAAGTTTAAGATATTTTCATACAAATGAAATGTATATCTGAATTTTCTGGGAATCTCCTATGAAGACCTTTTCATTCTGAATGATATTTGTCTAATGCTAAACCATAAGAGATAAACAAAAGGCACTGTTCAAAAAACTTAGATCTCGTTGGAACACAACTTATATCACATACATATTATTTATAAAAATATTATTTGTTATTTTCAAATTAAAACTACTTAAACTTTTCTCCAGCGGAAAGCCAACTTTCGTTTTATCTCTTTTGTTTTATCCTGGAAATGAAAAAGAGAATATAATTTCAATTTTTTCACATAGCGGCGAGCTTTAAAGATCGTTTCCTACAAGGCAGCAAGCAAGGAGACCATATTTGTTCAGTAGCCTCAACTTCTATGTCAAATGGAGTCTCTGCATTAGAATTAAATTATGGTCTTTCGCTGAACTGTCGACTTTATAAATGTTAGTTTTTTTCAGTTTCATATTATTATTAAAAATCTGATGTGTTCCATTCACACGACTTTCTCTATATCTCTGTAAAAATATTGTTAATAAGCTTATCTTTTATTTATTTCATGCCAATGGAAAAAAATTAGCAGAAATAGTCTTATTTCTTGCTTTATTGTAAGTAGAAGCGAAATAAGGAAGTACCATAGGTTAAAGTGAAAGTCAAAAGCTGGTGCTATGTGACTGATGTTCCTTTGTATGGACAGGAGTTGACAAATTCCTGTATGAGCAAAGTATAAGTTTTTCAAAGCTGAAACCAAGAAAAAGGAATATCTCAAAAACGATCAACTCCAGGAAAAAAGTGTATGTAACATAAATTGTGTGTTTTAACGTGCTCTACATTGTTTGTGTGTTAACTTTTTGTCCATCTCCTATGGTTTAGTAGTTATGTAAAATTCATCCAGAATAAAGTAGTCCTCAGAGGCTATTCCCAGAAAATTCAAAATATACATTTTATTTGTCAGGTAAATATCTGTAATATACGATATTTTAATCAAAATCGTTACAGCCATTTTTTAGAAAATCAAAATTTTCGAAAAAAGTTCCATGTAAAGGGTAGTTTAGGGTGGGGGGATTTTTCTTAAAATCTTCGTGTCGCATCACTGGAACATACCAAACTTAAATACCAAGTTTGGTATTTTACCGACTTTTCGTTTTTGAGTTATCGTGTTCACAAACACACGGACACACACTCACACGGACCTTTTTGTGAAAATATTTTTTTTTGGATACAGGGGACCCTAAAACATATATTTCCGGTGAAATCTCGGTATCGAATTTTTTGGTGGAGTGTAATACCTTCTCTATACACTATGTACATAGTGCGTATAGATAGAGAAAGTTAAAATATACGCTTTCTCTCTCCCATATATGCTTCTAGACTGTGTGTCGGTTAGGTAAAGATTCTAGTTCAAATTCCCCGCCGGGCATATAACTCGGGACCGGATTTTGTTATTGAGTTATCTGTTTATACACATATGCCTTTTTTTAAAGAACTTTTTGCGATCAGATACCTCAAAGCGTTAGTTTCCGCTGATATATCGGCTCCAACTTTTTGGATGAAATGCAATATTTGCTCTTCCTACTCTAGTAAGTAGTAGAGAAACTAAAACCCACCCCTGAAACTCCGGGCAAGTAATCTCTGCAGTTTCTTCCTGTCTACTCTGAGTAATGTCTTTCACAGAACCACACGTCACATTCAGTTCTTTATCGTTCTGTAAGATTGTTCGTAACAGTGGAACAGCCTCTACCGTGCCTTTTCATTTCAAAACGACTGTTCCTCAGTGTATACATATGTCTGTACAATACATAAAAACTAAAAGAAGAAGATAATAAAGTCGCTTGTTACATTCACATGAATTACTTTATATTTTATTACTTCGATGTACGAGATTTCATCGGAAATATATGTTTTGACATCGCTGAGCTCAATTAAAGCATTTTAGAAAAAAAGTCTTATATGTGTGTATGTGTGTGTGATCGTGCGTGTTTTCAACAGCATAACTTCAAAATTAAAAGTTCTTAAATATCGAACTTGATATTTTAATTCAGCAAATTTCAAGGACACGACAGAAATAGTTTCAAGAAAATTCTCTCACTCTAAACTGCGTTTACAGGGAACACTTTTCAAAAATTTTCATTGTGTTTGGATTAAAATTGCATATATTGGATTTTCGGGGAATAGCCTCTGAAACCACTCTTTATTCTGGAGGAATTTTGCACAACCGGTAAACCGTAAGAGAAAACCTTGCAACACAAAAATTGTAGATCGCGTTATCATATACAATTTTTGTGTAGTTAGCCATTTCCGAGACATTCTTTGTTATTTATTTCAATTTTGAAATATATACTTTTTTCAAACGAAAACTCGTCATTCATATAATATCTCTTTAGTTTTACTCCTGGCCATTTTCATCGCATAGCGACAGCTTTTAGAAACAATAGACGATCGATTTAGCCTAGTATATCCCCTAATTTTCCTTCTATTTACAGGGAAAAATGTAATAAGACCATTTCCGCTAATGTTTATCTGGTATATATGAATCAGATAGAAGAATAATCGTTGGTAATAACAGGTCGAGAAAGTCATGCGAACGGAGCATATCAGAATTATAAAAAGTTACAGAACGAGTAGACGCTACGGTAACTTGTGTAATTAGCATTGGGAGGTCGTGGATTCAATTTCCGTGGTCTGTCTTACTGAGCCATGGTGGCTTAATCAAATCGCCAGGCAATTTCTGGGAAGGTTCATTACATCTCTACATTTCCGGTCCAGCATGTTCTGTTCCCATCACTTCCTTGTCATCTGCTTCAGACTTGAAGGATCAGACGACAGTGTTGGGCGGGTTGCGATTGGTGCTGGTCACCACTAATTGAGGTTCTTGCCCTGCTAGTTGCGGTTCCACTCTATCGGAAGCGGAATCCACTCTATTGGGCTTGGGCTAGTCTTTCGGGGAATCCCCGGAGGCTCAGGGCTTGTGGGTTGGGCGGCGACGGAGGCATTCGATTTGGAACTATTAGAGACACTGCCCATGCTTGTGCCCATCATCGTCCGGAGTTGGTCGCCCTTCGGCCTTTGTAGTTTCTCTACCATGTAAAATGCACATAGTAGGTAGAGAAGCAAAATATTCCACCCTTAATTCATATAAACGATTTTAAGGAAAACGCCCGCGCGCGCACGTGTGTGGTGTCTGCGAGCAGTATAACACAAAATCGAAAAGTCTTTAAATAGCAAACTTCATATTTAAGTTCAGCATCTTCCTAGGATATGACACGATAATTTTAAAGAAAATCCCCTTCTCCAAACTACGAGGTACGTCCAGAAAGTAAGTTCCGTTTGGTAATAAAATTAAATTGTGTACAGATACAGAATAATTATTTATTGCACAAAATTCTACAACTCTTAAACTACTTTTCCACATAACTGCCGAAATTTTGCAGGCATTTGTCATAGCGTGGCACAAGTTTTTGTATACCTTCTTCATAGAAGTTTGCCGCCTGTTACTCAGTAAGAATCTTTGGTACTCAAGGTGAGCAAAGTTTACGAAGTTTCAGTTTTTCGGTAACAATTTCATGAATTAGTGATCGTGAGCTTTGGGGAAATTCCATAGCGAGAGCACTAGTTGTAAACTTGCGATTTTCATGGATCTTGTCATCAATCGCGTGAACCAGTTCTTCTGTAACCAAAGATGGACGTCCACTTCGTTCTTCATCGTGCACTTCACTACGTCCTTCATTGAACTGTCGGACCCATCTTCTTACCATTGAATCACTCATCGCATTTTGTCCGTAAATTTCGCAAATTTGCCGATAAATTTCAATTGGTTTCACTTTCCTAGCATTCAGAAAACGAATCACAGATCTGATTTCACAAGCGGCGGGATTTTCAATCAACACCGACATTGTAAACAAGCACAAGCGTATGTGGCTGACAGCGATCTCAAAATGGCGCACGTTTCTTCTCCTTGATACAGAGCGTCTACCGCGCATGTGCTGAACTGCGATCGCAGCGCTGCAGCGGAGATAAATTGAAACGGAACTTACTTTCTGGACGTACCTCGTATTAGTTGGACAAATTTTCGAAAATGTTGAGATTTTCTCAAAAATAGATCTCACAAGTTGATTAAAATGTCAAATGAAATTTTCATGGCAAATAAATTGTAAATTTTTAAGTTTTCGGAACAGCCTCTAAAGTCTTATTCACTCTTGATGATTTTTGCATAACAGATAAACCGTAAGAGATAGACAAAAGGTTATTACACAAAAAACGTATACCCGGATAAAACACACAATTTACATGAAATGCGTTTTTTCGGAAATGATCATTTCCAAGATATTTTATGGCATTTATTTAAATTATCTAATATTTATACTTTTTTCAAAAGGAAAGTCGTCATTTGTTTTTTTTTTCTTGTTTTATTCCTGGGGATGCAAGGAGAAAAGGGAATTTCAATGCCATCACATAGCAATTATCGCTTTAGCCCAGTGTATTCTCCTTGTACCTCATAGGACCACTTCGTTTGTGTTTAATTCGATTAGTACGAAGAATAAGCTATTATAAAAATAATTTTTGGCAAAATTGGCAAATACAGACATAGAATGGAACATAATATTTTAAGAATATTTTGTCCAGTAACGATGCAGCCAATTACCAGGGGCATATCGTGACCCTCGTGTGCCGAAATTTTGTCCCGCAGAGTTCTTTTATATTACTACTGATATTGGGGCTATCGCTTTCAGCACACTTAAAATAATCATCTTAAAATAATGATCATAATTTCTAAAATATATTTTTAAACCCTTTTCTCCATTTTCTACATTTCTGTTGTTTTCCTAATTGTTTTACGTTTTTACTTACAGATACACATTTATAAAGACAAATATGCATGCCGGAGACGGAATTCGAACCCACGATCCTGTAAGTCACGAAGCACCAAATCTAGGCATTTTAGCAAGTACAACTATAGAGACCAGAGCCAAATGAGACACGCAGACCGACGCCCCAGTATCTGGGAAATCCAATCCAATCCAATCCAATCCAATCCAATCGGAAAACTGTTTTCCATGCTTTTCATGTATCAGAGATAAATGTTTGCAGAAAACGTTTCATTAGACATTTCGTCATAGTTACAAAAGAACATGGGCGGTGTAAGTTATAGTCAAATCCTTAAGAAGTGGGTTACTACATGCTGGCTTTGAAGTTCTATTTTCTTGCTATATGCATGCAAATATGTACTAAACTTTTCTAAATATGCATATGTACAAGTAATAACAAGTTCGAGTTTGTTGATAAAAGCCAATACTAAAAAGTTATTTGTATTACCGCACAAATAAACCCATTAATTACAAATGCAATAGTATTTATACAAGCAAATGAAATATTTAATGTTGTTTACAGTGTTTAGTCCTCTTTCATTAAGAATCAATGAGAAATAATTCGTGAAAATATATTTGTGGAGAGAAAAATATCTCACCAGATTGCAAGAAGGGAAAAAACAAAACAACAGTATTTGCAAAGAAGAAGAGGGTGAATATATTTTATTCCAAAACTAAGAAATATGCACAAAATATGCATTAACATGCACAAACAATAAAGTCCTAATCTCCTTTGTTCTGCATGAATACGTTAATTACCAAGTTTCATCGATAGTAAAAACATGTATTTTTATGTATTTCTCAACACTATTCATAGTGATAACATTATTTGACAACTCAAAACAATAACAGGCTTATCTCAGAAATAGTTACTGCTACCAAAAAACAAAGTGTGAGTTTTGAGGAGATCTACCTTTTCGTGCAATAAGTATTTACTTTCTCTACACGTACTATGTACAACATAGTGTATAGAGAAGGTATTGTATTGCACCCAAAATTCGATAACAGGATTTCATCAAAAATATATGTTTTGAGGTCGCCTGAGCAAAAAAAAAGCATTTTAGAAAAAGGTCCGTGTGTATCTGTCTGTGGGCAGCATAGCCCAAAAAGACGATTAAATACCAAACTTATCTTCCAAGGATGCGACACGAAGATTTTCTAGGAAAACCCTCCACCCCCAACTACCCTTTACATGGAACATTTTTCCAAAATTTTTATTTTCTCAAAAATGGCTTTAAGGATTTTGATTAAAATATCTATGTTTAAGATAATTTTATGAAAAACTAAACGTATATCTTGAATTTTCTGGAAACAGCATCTGAAGACCTTTTCATTCTGGATGACTTTCGTATAACTGGCAAACCGTGAGAGATATACAAAAAATTACTACACAAAAAATGTAGTGCACATTAAAAAACAATTTATGTCACATATATTTTTTTCCAGCGTTAACCGTTTCCAAGATATTCCGCATTATTGGTTTCAATTTTAGTCACTTAAACTTTTCTCAAACGGGAAGATATTTTCTTCTCGTTTCTCGTTTGTTTACTCCTAGCAAGCAAAGAGATTGGAATTTCAGTTGTTTCACATGTGACCGGCTTTTAAAGGACGAGACTATCGCTTTAGCCTGTGCATTTTCGTACTTACCTTCTAATTACAAGGGAGCTAGTAAAAAGACTAATTCTGCTAATGTTTATCTTGATTAGCATAATGTAGATGAAAGAATAGTCTTTTGAGTAAAACGTTTGTTTGACAGCTTACGGGCATCATGTCAATGGGACACATTAGATTTTTTACTTTCTACTTACAAGGAACCAAATAATATGGACAATTTCTGCTAATGTTTATTTTGAGTGGATAGAAGAGTAAACTTCTTAACAATAATTTGTTACAGAGGTGTAGAGAAAGTCATGTGAAAGGAGCACATCATATTTTTTTAGATATCTTTAGCAGCTGTAGTGCATGTTAAGCGGAGTTTTTAGTGAAGAGTTTATTTAAAATATTCCTCTGTATCCCTGTATGAAGCAGGAGTTTTAATAACAAATTTGGTATCAAAATAATTTGAAATGTTCTTGTGGTTTACAAGGAAAAACGCGAGTCGGGAGAATGTTATGCCCGTTACAGCATGTTGTTATGGTAGCTCAGTGGTCAGAGGAACTGGACAGAAACCAGGAGATCTATGGTTCAAATGCCGGCTGTGGCATTGCATTTTTCAGTCTGACTCTACCTCTCCAAATTTGTTATTCATCCAAGATTTCGTTTTTGGTTTATGATGTTGACAGAGACAAATATTATAGTTTTTAAGTTTATTTTTTCGGTGTTCAAGGAGGCCTCAAAATGAGTGTTTCCCTTGAAATATATAAATTAAATTTAAGAACGGATAACATTACCTCCTCTCCTAGAGGAAGTAGGTGGTAGAGAAAGAAAAAAAATTACGCATTTTGTTTGTTTGTTCTTTTCTTTCTAACTCCTTTACTCAGGTCTAAGAAAAAAAAGTTAGTCCATTTGTGTAGTAATATCCGATAACCTTTTCAAAGCAACATATTGATTAGCAAAGAATATGTTACGAAATAAATATGTTTAGAATATAAAGGTGTATTTTAGGCAAATTAGGTGTTTTCTCGATAACTTGAGATCCCAAGGTTTTAATAATGGTGGTACGAGTATATTCTAATCCAACTTGCCCTTCTAGATTTTCATTTAAGGAAAGGTATCTTAACAAAAGGAAAATCGATTGGATGAGTAAAATGTAAACCGCATTTGAGTCCGATATTTAATTTTCCTGATTCTATAGAGCAAACTCGCAAACGTTCACTTCTTTCTCTGGTATTCTCCTTCATAAATGTTGGTAGTCGAGAAAGTCATAGTAGCAATCAAATATATTCCTTTGTAACGTATTAATACCAGCCTTTAACTTCAAGAAATTTACCTGCTCAACTTTTATTCGTATTTCGAAAATAGGATTAAAATCAGAGAGAGTCACTCTTTTTTTGTAAGGTAAAGGTAAGGAATATCTTGTCTTTTAATCAATTTCGTTTACATGGACTTCCTGTTTAGTTTATGCAGTCCTATAAGTTAAACCAATATTATTCCACTTGTCTGCCAAATGGCCCTGTTTAAAAGAAAAGTAATATATGTAATTTGAATAATTTTTATATTTTTTATTATTTAACATAGCTTTGCTTTCTTGGTCATACAGCGATGGTTATTGTAACTTTGTTGATTTGTATTAACCGGTGTATACTGACAGATGGTCTGACTGTATAGTCACTTTCATTTATGTTTATTCTGTAGCTGAAACTTTTTGTTATGCTACAGAACATCCAATTTGATATCTACTTAGAAACTGTGAGAAAAAAAAATCTCATGTGCTCCTTCACATGGCTTTCTCTACCTATTCTGTAATAAACTATCCTTACAACAGCTTATTCTTCAATTTCTTCAAGCTAATCAAAATAGACATTACCATAAATAGCCTTATTACTTAGTCATAAGTAGGAGACACACAAGGGTATACGATTGCCTAAAGCGATACAGAAACCTTTTATAACCTGGTTACTATGCGATTATAATTTTGCTCTTTTGCCTAGCCAGAAAAAGGAGCGAAAATAATTCCTGTTTGATAAAAATTTAGGTCTTTCAAAATTAAAAACAGTAATAAGGAATACTTTAGAAATGGTGAACTCCACAAAAAAAGTGTATGACACAGTTGTGCGTTTTAACAAGATCTTCGTACATTTTTTGTGTAGTAAGTTTTAATCTACTTCTTAAGGTTTACCAGTTATATAAAAGTCATGCAGTATGAAGCGGACTTCGTTCAAGATATACATTTTGTTATATAAGTATATACAATATGTTAATCAAAATCGTTGGAGCCATTTATAAGAAAATAAAAATTCTCGAAAATTTTCGCTTGTAAATGGTAGTTTGGGATAGAAGGATCCTCTTGAAAATCTTTGTCTCGCAGCCTTGGAAAATGCAGAACTTAAATATCAAGCTTGGTATTTAACCGACTTTTCGATGTTTAGTTATCGTGTTCACAGACACACGGACACACACCACGCACATGCACACAAGGATATTTTTTTCTAAAAATGCTTTGTTGAATACAGGAGACCATAAAACACAAAGTTTTGAATGAAATGCAATACTTTATATACCTATGTACTATTTAAGAAGTAGAGAGAGAGAGAGAGAGAGAGAGAGAGAGAGAGTAAAAACTAAACCACAACTGACTCTTAAGTACTTCGGCAGCAAGAGCAACTTATCAACTTGAATTGGAGAATTCTGTTACGGAAATATTTTCAGATGTACATTGCCTACAACGGATAACTGTTTCAGATAACATTAAGCATACTTCCATTTATTACTTACACAATGTAAAGTAATATCCATGTGGGTGAAGTGTGAGTGCTTTGTGGCGTATAATAGACCCGCCAGTGATGCTGGGGCGTTGAGGGGAGGTGCTTTTTCTCCTGAGCAAAACGGCAGTATAAACAGGTAGGTTAAGTAGACTCTGACAGAATGCTTGACTTTTCGAACCTTAATTACAGTGTACTAGCAGCCCCGAGTTGAATCTTTAATGCACTATTTTGTAAACTAAAGAGTTGTAGAATCGATCCCGGTACTCGGAAGTTGTTTTATTTTTATAGCCGTGTGTAGAAGTTAAGAGACAAAGTTTCCGGAACACCAACTTCCAGGACGGGTCCTCATTAACACTAATGTCAGCCCAAAGTATCCATTAACACGGAGAGATCTTCTGTCCCTTTCTGCTACTCCGGAGTCCCTCAACCTCAAACGGGGTAATTTGTTTTTATTTATTTTTAGCAGTTACCACACGTAAGGAACAAACATTAAAAAGAATCTGATGCATTCCAGTCCCATGACTTTCTCTACATCTATGACAAATTATTCTTCCGTCTACTTCATACTAATTGAGATAACAGCAGAAATGGTCTTATTACTTCCTTCCTTGCAAGTAGAAGGGAAATGAGGGAATATACTAAGCTAAAGTGTCACCCTCCGTGGTGTAGCAATTACCATGCTAGTTTCATATAACGCGGGTTCAAATCTGGCCTAAAAATCCATAGCATGCCTTCCTTCGGAAGCGAAGTAAAACTGTTGGTCCCGTGTCATAATTTTTGCGGCACCAAAAAGAGGCAAAGCGGTCTTTCACGCCCAATATGGAATGGGACCCTGAGCGTCCATAATAAAACTCCATAACTAGGCTAAAACGATAGTGAAATATTTCAAAACCTGGTAGCCATGTGGTTGAAATTCACTTCTTTGAATGGGCAGGAGTTTACAAATTCTCGTATGAGAAATTCTTTAAGTATTTAAAAGCTGAAACCAATAACAAGGAATGCCTCCGAAATGGTCAACTCCACGAAAAATTGTGTATAATGGTCAACTCCACGAAAAATTGTGTATGACATAAATTATGTGATTTAACGAGATCTACATTTTTTGTAATAAGTTTTTGTCTATCTCTTACGGTTTATCAGTTATGCAAAATTCAGCAAAATCCATACAAAATCAAGAGATCTTCAGAGGCCATTTGCAGAAAATTCAAGATTTTTCCATGTAAAGAGAAGTTTATGGGGACCTTTCACCATTTATGATATCATTTAGGTTTTGGTTCAACAACTTTGAACGTGGTCGAAGATTCGTTTTTGATGAGAAGCGCCCAAGATACCCTGAAGATGTGGTTACTGAGGAAAACATTGGAAAGTTCCATGGCACGACTCTCGCTGGTCGTATAACCAAAGCTCGCGAAATGGCAGAGGTCATTGGTATGTCGACGGGTACGGAATTTATATTTTGCATGATGAGTTGGAGATAAAGAAATGGTTGCCGATGGGTGCTTCAATTGTCCACTCTGAACAAGTGTGTTTGGCTTTTAACTTCAAAGCTGCATTTAGGGTTAATTAATGAAATCGGAATGCATTTTTATGTCAAGTTGTTACCGTGGTTAATCATTATACTTCGGAAACCAGGCAACATCGAAACAATCAGTTGCTTCATAAGAATCTGCTCCAAAGAATGCTAAACAACCCCATCGTTCGGAAAAAATTATGGCCACGATTTTTAGGATGTGAAGAGTGTCATATTCATTGACTTCTTAGAAAAGGAAACACGATTATTGGACAGCCCCACGGTCAGTTATTAGATTCGACAAGACGTTGAAGGAGACATACCCTATTTGGTGAAAAGAAAGTGCTGTTTCACCACAATGAAGCACCATCACTTTCCTCCGCAGTTGTTGCCCCCAAACTGCATGAATTGCGTTATGAATGGCTGCCGCATTTCTCATATTTGCCCGATCTGGCTCATTACGATTTCTTCTTGTCTCCAAACTTGAAGAAATGGCTCAAGGGAACAAAATTTAGATCAATTGAATTCATCAACGAGACAGAGGCATATTTTGCAGAACTTGAAAATTCCTTTTTTGGAAGGGTTAAAATGGCAGTATCCTTGAAAAGGAATATCAGTTATTTCTTTGTCAATCCTATGAAATGGCCACAGAAGTTACAAGAGATAAACAAATGAAACGAAAACAAAAATCTAATCATTTGCATTCATTGGCTTTCTAGACTCACTCTTCCTCTATACACTTCTTACAGAAACTTTATTATTCTAGATATTTATTGTTAATTCGATAAGCTTTCAATTCACATTTACATATTTTATTGTACCTAACGGGAAGTCTCAGGCATAACGTCTGTGAGCTGCATTTGGAAGGTCCTGGGTTCAATTCCCGAGGACCGAACAATCTGGCTGAGATTTTTTTTTTTTTTTTTTTTTTTTGTGATTTCCCTCAGTGGCAAATGAAAGCACCTGACTGAATATTTAATGCCATCACCAACAGTTTCTCCTTCAGTCTAAAACAATGATACAAATGAAAATAGAGGATAATATGTACCTAGCAGTTGCGCAGTCATCTATCCACAAGTTGTGAAAGAGCTGGACTAACGCCATAAATCTTGCTGTGATTCCATCTATCCATAGCTGAGAAAGCATCTAAAGAAGATGACACCCTAATTCCATCTCCTTGGCACGGAGCAGAGTGATAGATATAAAGGAATGAGACCTAGAAGTACACCGCTGTGAAAGCATCTAGAGGATGACACCCTACTTGGCGCAAAGTAAAACGTATTATTATAACGGGAGGATTTTTGTTTTTTGGGTAGTGTTTAACACTCCTTTTACTACTTGTGGCACCACAGGCGATGACACTGATGTTACATGGAATGAATATGGAGCACCTGTGAAATGTGATGGCGGGGGAAACCGGAGAACCCGGAGATAATCTGAGGCTTTGCCGCTTTGTCCACCAAAAATCTCACATACTGTCACTTGGGATTGAACCCGGGTATTCTAGGTGACAGCCAAGTGGTGTAACTACTCGGCCACAGCGCGGCCGTAATGGGAGAACATATCGATGTTTGTCACCAAACAGATTCGTGGCGATGAGACCAAGTAGTTAAAGCGGCGTGAAATAAATAGAATTACAAAATCGTTTTATAAGAAATGAATAGTCCAAATTTTATAGAGGGTGTCTCTATATTATGATCTTGAAATCTCATGCCCTCTGCCGTGGCAAACAGGATCTAGTCACTCTCGTTTAGTTCGTGACGAGGGAAATGTGAAAACGAATAACGACTTCCCATTTGAGAAAAGTATAAATATAGCCAGGAAAATCTATGAAATAAATAACTTGGCAAAAAAAAAATATATATATATATATATATATATATATATATATATAAAACATAAATTGTGTGGTTTGACGGTTCAACCTTTTTTGTGTAAAAGATTCTGTCTCTTGAGGTTTGCCAATTTACAAAAGTTGTTCAAAATAATTAGTAGTTTACAAAGTATTCCTAAAATTTCTATATATACATTTTATTTGCTGTGTAAATATCTTAAAATATAACATTTAGTAAAAATCGTGAGCAATTTTGAGTTATATAAAATGAAAGATTTTCCGTATAAAACATAATTTTGGGTTGGGAAAATTTTATTGAAAACTTTCTATATCAGTTCCTTGGAGGAAGATTAACTTCTAGTTTAGTATTTCACCTATTTGTCGTTTTAGTAATACTATTCACACATGCGCGCGCACGCACACAGAGATCTTTTTATACAATTTGTTTATTCAAAGAGTCTCAAAGCGCGTATTGCTGGTGAGACTTCGGTATTGTATAAAGGAAATTTCCAAAGGCGTGGATGTAGGTTTAACGATATATTTATTAAATGCTACATCTATGTGCAAGAATATATGGAGCTACTGTAAACAGAATTAATTCTAGTTTTTAAATAAGTAAATGTGATTTCATAGCAGAAGTCCCATGAACATAAAGTATATGGTCACTAAGGCATTCCTAATTCACAAATTATGTAAGATCAATCACGATCTTGGTAATGCTATTGCTTCCTAATTTTCAAAACAAATCTGACAAACCAGAAAGAGGTATTTCGTAGGAGTATCAATCGAGCTCATTTTTACTTTCTCTACACGTACTATGTACAAAGTGTCTAGAGAAGGTATTGTATTGCACCCAAAAATTCGATACCGAGATTTCACCGGAAATACATGTTTTGAGTCCCCATGAATAAAACAAAAGAATTTTTGGAAAAAGATCCGTGTGTGTGCGTGTGTGTGGACAGTATATCTCAAAAACGAAAAGACCGTTAAATACTAAACTTGGTATTTAAGTTTGGTATCTTCCAAGAATGCGACACGAAGATTTTCAAGAAAAATCCCTCCACTCCCAACTACCCTTTACATGAAATTTTTTCGAAATTTTTGATTTTCTCAAAAATGGTTCTGACGATTTTGATTAAAATATCGTATATTAAAGATATTTACCTGACAAATAATATGTATATCTTGACTTTTTTTTTGGGAATAGCCTCTGAAGGCTACTTTATTCTGGAGGAATTTTGCATAACTGCTAAACCGTAAGAAGTGGACAAAAACTTACCACACAAAAAATGTAGAGCACATTAAAACACACAATTTATGTTATAAAATGTTTTTTCGATGAGTTGATCGTTTTTTAGATATTCCTTGTTTTCGGTTTCAGCTTTGAAAAACTTGTACTTTTCTCATACAGGAATTTGTCAACTCGTGTCCATACAAACAAAGGAACTTCAGTTATCAGCTTTTGACTTCACTTTAACCTATGATACTCCCATGTTTCGCTTCTACTTACAAGGAAGCAAGTAATAAGACTATTTCTGCCAATTTTTTTCTCGATTAGCTTGAAGTAAATAGAAGAATAAGCTTATTAACAATAATTTGTTACACAGAAGTAGAGAAAGTCATGTGAATGGAACACATCAGATTTTTCTCGTAGTTCCTGCACTCTATTCCCAAACATTTTTATATGTTCGCTCAAATGAACCGTTCCCACCCACGCGGAACAAAAGATGTACATAAAAAGGCTTTTACAGAAGCACCACTCGTTAAATATACAAAACTACTGGAGCGAATTTAGCCGGTTCTTTTGATGCTCATAAAAATCTATCCGTTTAGTAGAAAATACAACTCACCTCTGAATAGGATTTCTCTATCGCAGACCTCTTCAATGTGAAGTTCCTGGAATGAAAAATTAAACATTAGTAAATCAAAGAACCATCATCATGCTAATGATTTCCAATATCCTAAACTGGAAGAGAAATGTAGTTCTATCAGAATAATGTTACTGTACAGCTCCAGGAAAACAGGATATTTTGATGAAAATGTGACCACAGGGCAGAAAGAGAGTCTGGGAATGACAAGATCCTCTAATGATATTTATTAGCACTGCTTTATAAGTGAAATAGAGGTTTTAATAAAATTCCCCCTAAAATTTGCCCAAAATGCTGTTAATTGTATAGGGCACATAATTCCCGGGGAGGTTCCTGTGCTGTGGCGAGGTGCTCTGGTTCCCGCCACGGAATGCGGTTTGATCCCTCCATGCGGATTTTCAGTCTCGGGTTTAGGACCGGTCCTCATTCAGGAAAGTTAAGTGCTGCTATAGACCGCGACCTTGGTCTACTCCTTGTTTTATAAACTTGCCCCGCTGAGATATAACCTCCCCCACACAATTCCCTTTTCCTTTCAACTGATTGGTTAAGAACATCTAAATACAAGTACTGTGCAGTGCAAGGTCAGGCGGTAAAAGCGATATAAACACATCAAGTTGTTTTGTTTCATCAAGACTATGTACCGGTTCACTGCTCATTATCCCCATGGCCAAAATCAATGAATTAAAGTTCGAAATCTTCCTCATGCACCCTATCCGCCAGATTTAGCCCCCTCTGAATTTTCTGTTTCCAAACTTGGTGGTAGAAGATTTGCCAACAATGAAGAGGTGGAGTCTGCAGTTGATGGCTATTTTGCAGACCCCGATAGTTCTCACTATAAACATGGTATCGAAGCTATTGAACATCGCTGAGAAAAGTGCATGAACTGAGAAAGAGACTATGTAGAGAAATGAAGATGTTTCCCCCCCTAAATGCTTGTGCTTTCTTTTTTAGTTCGCGTAATTCTGGGACAACCCCAGCGCCTAACCAACCGAGTTCCCCAGACCAATGCATATGTGTGATCAACTAAGCAGTATGTGAATGAGGGAATACATAAGTAATGGGAGAGATAAGGGTGTAACATAAATTGCAACTTTTCTTCGATCCTCTGATTTTCGTCCCTGCCATTTAAATGTCCTGTATTTGTTTACCCTTTCATCTAACTTCGGTTGTCAAACTTGACATTTGGAACACTTAGCAGATATATTCAGATTAGTCGTGTAGGCGCACCTGCCTACAATCTATATATACGTATTGCTGCAAGGCTACACGTCGTGAGAATGCTTGAGTAAACAAGCAGCACAAGATGCAAATTGGGATCCGGGGACTGACGCTATGTAACAAGCTAAACCTGTATTTCTTGCGAAATTGGTGTTAGATACTCACACTTGTGTCTAACGCTATAATCCAGGTGTTTATACCTGCATGATATCTATCACTGCAGTGCCTCTCATAATCCTTAAACTTCGCCTTTAAATTCCTTATACTGGTCCATTTTAATAATATCTCTCTACCCAGGACCACTGGAATAGTATATTTATTGAATGAACATTACTGATTTCCCAAACACAATGTTAGTTAAAATATAGTACAATTTATTTACAACATAATGTAAAACATAAAGTAAAAAAGAAAAGAAAAACAATAAAGTTAATGAAATATAAAATAATAGGACAAAAATAATCATTTGGCAATACTGGTCAGATGTATGTAATGGTAATCATCGTACAGTTAGTCGACCATGCTAACTTCATATACCCAAGGTCGCGGGTTCAAACCCGGCGGAGGGCGATGCATTTTTTTCGGGCATAAAAATCCTTAGAATGGCCTCCTTCGGAAGGGAAGAAAAGCCGTGGGTCCCGTTTCGTAGCTTTACGGCACGTAAAAGAACCTCAAGTCTGATAGAGAGGCCTCTGAGCTAAATTAAGCGGTCTTTCACGCCCAGTATAGAATGGGACGCTGAAAACCACAGCAGTTAAAGAGCGTCCAAAAATAAAACGCCATTTTATTTTTTTCGTCGTACAGTTGGTAATAAATGATCGTAGGAAAGCTTATTGAAATTCATGCTAGATATATAAATTTTAAGAATGTAAGTTATTACTTCCTCGATAGATACTAGCCATTTAGGAGATAGGGGAAATATTTTGTTGAGATTTCACATAAAATATATGTTTTAGGATCCTGAATAAAACAAAATTAGAAAAAAGGTCTTTGTGTGTGAATGTGTGTCTGTGGACAGCATAGCTCAAAAACCAAAAAGACCATTAAATACCAAACTTGGTGTTTCAAGCTCCAGGAATGCGACACGAAGATTTTAAAGAAAACACCCACACTCCAAACGACCTTTTCCATGGGAAAGTTTATGAAAATTTTGTTTTCCTTAATTATGGCTCAAACGATTTTGATTAAAATCCCGTATATTAAGGATATTTATATGATAAACAAAAGGTATATCCTGAATTTTCTGAGAATAGTCTCTGAAGACCTCTTTATTCTGGAGAAGTTTTGCATAACTAGGAAACCGTAAGACATAAACAAAAACTTGCTGCACAAAAATGTAGATCTCGTCAAAACACAAATCATGTCATATACATTGTAGAGTTAACCATTTCCAAGATATTCCTTGTTATTCCTTTCAATTTTAAGCCACTTTTAACTTTTCTCAAATGGGAGGTCATTTTTCGTTTCATCTCTCCTTTGTTTTACATTTGGCCTTGCAAAGCGAACCGAATTTCAATTGTTTCACATAGCAACAGGCTTTTTAAAGAATGTGACAATCGTTTTAGTCTACCGTAATGCCTATTTCCCTTCTACTTAAGAAACTAATACAACTAATTCTGGTATTGTTTATCACGATTACCACGGTGTAGATCAAGGAGTAATCTTGTATAACAACACTCTGCAGAGATAAGTCATGTGAATGGAACACGTCAGATTTTTGTATAAGGATTGCATTCTAAGCGCAAGAGAATATTTATATGAATTAGTGTTCCTCTTGAGATAAAAAGGATACTACGAAATCTGTCTGATGCGATAATGGCAATATAAAAAAATCGGTTGTCAAAGTTTCATCAAACTTGTTTAGTAGTTTGAAGTGAAAGAGTAACAAGTGATAATTCCTTTGTGTGATAAATTCTAAGTTGAAACAACTGAGGTAATCATCTTAAGAGTTTTTAAAACAAATATATTTAAGGAACTTGCGTTGAATAACTTCAATAAAGTATAAAGACCCCATATGATAAAAGTGTACTCAAATCGAGAATCTAGAAAATGAACTATGTAAAATAAACATATTTCCTAGACTTGGAAAGTTAGAGTCAAATATAAGTTCGCTAACTGGTTCTCATTTGTTCCAATAAACCGCAAGTGGATCTCAAATTAGTTTGAGATTTCACATCGAAATGGCGACTAACAATGTCATAAGTACATAAGTCCCGAGATTCATTGTGTCGTGTCGGTATCTTGCCAATGCGGTTAGAGCAACTGGAGACCGGGAGATGCTGGTTCAAATCCCATCTAAGGTATTGAGCTTTTTAATCTGTTTCTATCTTTCCAACTTCTGTACTAAAAAAAATAACTAACAATTATTCTTAGATATTTTAAGTAACGTTAACTGTAATGACAAATTCCGTATTTCTGTGTGTTACACCAACGACAGACTTCCTTTGGCAGGGTCGTGGAAAGATTTCAAATCGCACCTGCCCGTCACCGACGACCGGAACCCCGAAGTCAAACTGAAGGATGAAAAGGAAATGAGGGAAAGGAGCGTCGTGGTAAAATACACCACCCCGGATTCACCCTGACCAAGAGACAACCACGAAAACCCCAATAATCAAAATGGGCAGTCAGTGAGGATCGAATCCGGATTCTCCCGAATGCAGACGTTACTACGGGATATGTGCAGGTACTGTGAATAGTACACCTTTCGAAATTAAGTAGTCTTTAAACCGATCTACCTAAACGAGCTATATTCTGTTTCGAGTGTGTGTGAAATTAGCTTTGAGTCGTATTTACATTTGAATAGGGTATGTTTAGTAGCTATTATCGCTTGAACTTGGGCGTTAAGACTTATACTTTCCAAAGCTGTTAAGTGTATTTAAAATATCAGAATGCAATGCATTAATCTTAAACAGTCGCACGAGCTCACAGACCGTACGTGCTTTTGCAATACACAAAATAGTAAGCAATATTAAAAAAACAAATTATTAAAAGAGCATACACGAAAACAAAAGGACAAAGATGTTCAAATACAGCAATTTAAATTTACAACACAAAATAAACCATATAATATTAACACCACAACAAATCAATAGCCGAAAAATATATGTAAAACATTATAATCACTTCTGTTTAACTCTTTTATCGGCCCCCCTCCTCCCTATTATCAGCCTTCTCATATCTCAGCTGTCTTGCCTTAAGTAGAAATTTTCCTAGCCCGTCCATGTTTTCCGTGCCTGCCAGTAGCGTCCAACATGCTTCTAACTCTACATTCGCGGTGGTAAATTTCCCTCCATTTCTCCGTACCCTTACATTTAACAAGATATGGGTCCACGACTCTTCCTCCTCGCAATTGGGACAGATTCTCGTACCATTATCCTAAGTGATTTTTATCATCCGCCATGTTCCTATTCTAATCCACGAGAGCACCTTTCTAATTATTTACCAAAATTAAATATGCTTAAGCTTTTGGTGTATCATGTGTAATTGCAGAAACCATATGTACTAACTCTTATCGTAGATGTGACATTAGAAGGAGTCATCGGTCAGAAAATATCTAATGTCTTCCATTTACGTGAATTCTCTATCTGTTCTGCAAACAATCTATATATACAACATGCTAATAAAAATAAACATTAGCATACATAGTTTTAATACTTGTTTCCTTGTAAGCAGAAGGAAAATCAGGGAATGTACTATACTAGGCTAGCGCGATAGTCAAGTCTTTTAAAAGCTATCACCATGTGAAACAATTGAAATTCTCTTGGGACGGAGGACTGTAGAAGAAAAGAGGTATGAAACGAAAGATGAATGCCCGTTTGAAAAATGTTTAAGTAGTTTAAAATTGAAACCAATAATAAGGAATATCTTGCAAACAGTTAACTCTATTAAAAATGTAAACGAAATAAATTGAGTGATTAAATGAGGTCTATAATTTTTGTGTAGAAACATGTTTCTATCTCGCAGGTTTATGAGTTATACAAAAGTCATCCAGAATGAACAGGTCTTCAGAGGCTAATCAGAAAACTTAATGTATAGTTTTGTTCGCTATTAAAATATCTTATACATGTGGTATTTCAACCAAAATCGTTAGAGGCATTTTTGAGAGAATCAAAATTTATTAAAAATATTTCATGTCACGTCCTTGGAAGTCACTTAACTTGAATACTATGTTTGGTATTTCATGGACCTTTCCTTTTAGAGCTGTGCTGCCCATAGACACACACACATACACGCGGACATGTTTCTAAAACTTTTTTTTTTGGAATCAGGGATCTCAAAGCATGCATTTCCGGTTATATCTCGGTAACGGCCTTTTTAGTGGAATGCAATACTTTCTCTATACTATGCACATGGTGTGTGTAGGAAAAAAAGAATGATCTTATGTTGGGCTTACATGCATTCTCTTCTCAAGCTTGTAGAAAATATTTCTATAAAAGCTTATTGTTCTATCTACTTCATATCAGTCGAGATAACATTTGCAGAACTTTCTTATAACATGTCTCTTTGTAGATACAAAGAAGTTAGGGGAACATAATAAGTAAGCTTTATAGTCAAATATTTTAGGAGTAGATCTCTTTGTGGTAGTTTAAAATTCCGTTCTCTTTTCAAGCAATATATGTTACATTCACATTACTTTCTCTAACAGTATCGTTTATATGTGGATATACAAGCTATTTTGATGATGATGATTGGTTGGTTGGTGGTTGGAACCGGGACGGAATCATGGCACACACCACAACACGACCACGGACTCTAGGGTTGCGTTTTTATTACTGCGGTGGTTTGCCAGTGCCTTCCGCAGAATGGAAATGAAGGGATCGAATACCCATATCTGAGTAGTAATGACGCAGAATCCTATTCGCAGAAAATTTCACATATTATTAGTTAGGTAAATCTTAAACATATGGCATTTGAATTAAAAGATTTAGTTTTTATTGAGAAGATCAAAAGTATATTTTTCCATGTAAAATCTAATTTAGTATTGGGGATTTTCTTGAAAATCTTTTATCTCGCACCCTTGAAATATACTGAACTTAAACACTAAGTTTATTTCTCCAGTTTTTGTATTTAAATTATGTTGTTTACACACACGGACCTTAAAACGCGCAGTTACTATCAAATATCGGTATGTCGAATGCAATGCTTTCTCTGTTTGCTATAGTGGTGCTAGAGAAAGTAAAAAGGAACATAATTATGAGCTGATAAGAAGAAAAACCCTACAGATTAAAATATAAGTATTATTAGGAATTACTTTGTACGTATTAAGATATATATTTCTCAGATAATTCCAATTTAATGTGCTGATAATTTAAGAAATTACAAGGAAACATATATAAGAACACCATGTTTTTATGTATATGCTCAGGTAAATTAAAAAAAAAAGCGACACCACTTTTAGATTACATATTCGTCTATGCATCCTATATATCTAGGATACGTATTTGAAGTCCCTTTCATAAAAAGTTGCTGGTGGGCGTTCTCTTGTATATTTCCCAAGTGGATGGATTTTTCATTTCATTTTCTTGGGTTTCTATCCATAGCTTCAGAAATGTATTCTTTTACTTTATGTATTATATTGCAGTTTTTTAATTTTTTCTCCTAGGAAATTCTCTGATGACGCATCTATTCTGTAAACAACCTACGTGAAGTCGGAGTAAAAGGTAAAAAAGTTACATACTAAGGTGGGATCCCCGAAACAGGTAGCAAAGTACTGCATATTGACTTTTCTAACGTGAGCCCTGAGAAGGATGAGGGGAGAGATCGGAAGGACGACCAGATCCCGGAGACGACGTACGCAACCATGGCAAGGGTCTCTAACATTTCCAGTTCGAACGCAGCTGACACTGTTGAAGCTCCTACGCCCCCTGAAGTCCCCCGAAGAGGAGCTTACTCTAAGAGCACCCGGATGCGGAATTTATCTGAGCAGTCCGATCGACTAGAGGGGGGGGGGAAACATTTCACAAGATGTAAATCCACCGCCCATCCGCAGCAGGAGAGTGTCGCCTGGTCCTTCAACCCTGAAAAAAAATGATGAAGGGAAATCAAAGGTTATAGGAAATGATGTACAGGAAAGTCATGGTAGAAGAGCATTCGCCTACTGATCCGGGGAAACCAGGAAAACTCCATGGTCAGAGTGCATGGTGGCATAGAAATGAACCCCGGACTTCCAGAATGCTAGCTTCACAAGCCACCGCGGAGTTTGACTGAAATTGGAGTAACTAATGACATTTTCCAATTTATACAAAATCTATAGAAAATACATGCAGAGTGAAAACTGCTTCACAGATTATTCACAGAAAGTTTTAAGATTTGCCGTGTGTCATTAGTCATGTAAATATCTTAACCCTATGATATTTTAATAAAAATCGTTGGTATTGTTTAAGAAAATAAAAATACTGAAAAAAATATTTGATGTAAAGTTTAGTGCGCGCTCTCTATCTCTCTCTCTCTCTCTCTCTCTCTCTCTCTCTCTCTCTCTCTCTCTCTCAAACACATACATAAACGCCCGCGTGGGATCGATTTTTCTGGCCGTCCAGAGAACTTCAAAGCATGCATTTCTATGAAAGCTTTGGATAGAAGCAAACACGTGCTTTGCCAGATAAGAGTCAAAGAAATTAAAAACGTAAATTAGTCCGACTTTAAATGTTCTATACTAATGAAAATTAAAATGTTTGCAGCACATTAAAGTCTTGAGTGATATAATCAAAGCACCACAAAATAAAGTAAATTTTGCTTAATGGTAAGCGGGTGTGTAAATCTGTATACCTCAACATTAGCAATTTGTTCGTATAACACAACCTCAATATCTAGAATAAAATACTTAAAATATCAGCATTTTATTTGGGAGGTACATAAAACTTCCTTGTCTAAAATACCTTCTTATCTGCTTTGATTGGAAAAGTTTCATTTACTGAAAGCGTGCTTATAACTAGTTCCACCATAAACAAAGAATAAGATTTTTTATTAATACAACAGATTTATTACGCCACACGAATTTGATTTACTTTAAATTTCCGCAAATAAGAACAACGCACATCAAATATCTGAATGTAAGCATGAATTGTTTTCAGAAATGTCGTATGTACAAGTTATTTGGGCTGGTCCCTTAGCTCAATCGGCAGAGTATCTGCCTGCTATGCAAGGATCCCGGTTTCAATTCCCTATTGAGAGTGGGAATTTTTCTCTGACCAAGATTATTCCCTATCCTCTCCAGTGTCTGCAAGTATGAAACTGTGTGTCATTTAATACGAAAACAGAAACCTAAAGACAACATTATAAGAGTAAACACCATTGCCGATAAGCAACATGTTCCAAAGGGAAATGCAGCCGATATGACCGAGCAGTTGAAGGTGCATGAAATGACACGTTTTGATGTGTTCCATTCACATGACTCTCTACAAACTATTGTTACAAAAAATTATTCATTTATCTACATTGTGGTAATCAAAATAAACATTAGCAGAAATGAATTAGTTCGTTCTAAGTAAAAGAGATAGCCGCGCTGTGGTTAGACCACTCGCCTCTCACCTAGACGGCCCGAGTTTGATCCCAAGCGCCCGCATGTGAGGATTGTGGTGAACAAAGCGGGTTTTCTCCTGGTTTTCCGGTTTCTCCCGCCATTGCATTCCACCGGTGCTCCATCTTCATTTCATGTGTCATCACTGTCATCGCCTGAGGTGCCGTCAGTAGAAAAGCGGACGTTAAACACTATCAAAAAAAAGCAAAACAGAAATAAACTAATACATTAGTCTAAAGTAATAGTCAAGATTTTTAAAAAGCCGGTTTCTTTGTGAAACAACTCAAATTCTGTTCACTTTGCATACCAGGAACGAAAGATCACCTCCCGTCTGAGTAAAATCTTTAAACACCTTAAAATTGAAACGAATAACAACGAATATCTTGGAAACAGCTAACTCGACAAAAAATCTATATGATATAAATTGAGTAATTCAACGAGATCTACACATTTTGTGAAGTAAGCTTTTGACGCTCTTAGCGTTTACCGGTTCCGCAAAATTCATCCATAATGAAGAGGTCTTCAGAGGCTATTCTCAGAAAATTCAAGATACAACTTTATTTGTCTTTAATGTTCAGTATTTTAATCAAAATCGTTTGAGCCATTTTCTTTTAGAAAAATAAAATGTTCAAAAATTGTTGAACGCACACACACGGACCGTTTACTAAAAGTGATTTTTTTTGCACTCAACAGGCCTTTGCGGTTAAAATCTTGACACCATTTTTTTGCGTGGAATACAATACCTTCTGTCCTACTATGCATTGTACGTGTAGAGAAAGTAAAAATGTTAATTCATTTATTAAATGATCAACATGTGTACAAGTTGATGTACAATAATATCATTACTTGTAAAAGTGAGTCCGGGTTTTCAACAAAATGACGTATTTTTATCTATTTATAAAACCTGTGCGATCCACACAAGATTCACCTCATTGTGTTTAATAGTTATTTATGTAACAGGTGTAAATCGTTTAGATTGTGGCAAAAAAGGTTATTTAGCGTATGAGTGACAGCAAATGCATTAATTCTCATGAGTGGTATAAAACAGGACGAGTTTCATTTAGCTCTTCATTAATTATAAACCGATAATAAATTACAGAATCACAGACTTCAGTTTAATTCAATTATCCTTTTTGGCGAAAGATTGTCAATATGTCACAGCGACAGAGAAAAGCTTGCATTTTTGTTCACAGTGTTAAGTGTAAAAAATGAAAATGGCGTTTTATTTATGGACGCTCTTTAACTGCTGTGGTTCTCAGCGTCTCATTCTAAATTGGGCGTGAAAGACCTCTTAATTTTGATCAGAAGCCTCTCTATCAGGCTTGAGGTTATTTTACATGTCGTGAATCTACGACACGAGACCAACGGCTTTACTTCCCTTCTGAAGGAAGCCATGCTAAGAATTTTACACCCGAAGTGTAAACTCCGCCGGGTTTGAACTCGCAACCTTGGGTATATGTAGAAGTTAGCATGGTAACCATTACACCACGGAGGGAAGCTGAAGGAATCCAGTTCCAGTGTGATTGGCAGGCTGAGGGCAGCCCGAGGTGTGTTAGACGTGTCCCTGTTCTCAGAGAGAACTTAACCACGTTCTGACGGGATTGTGGGTTTTGTAGGATGGCGGGTGTGTATTGGGGTTGTGGAGTGACAGGAGGAGGCGAATATTGCTCCTCGACGGTTGCCTTGATGGTGCAACGGCCCTTGTGCACCGCTGGTGTGTTTTTATCAAAATGTTTCTTGAGGTTAAATTTTGAATCCAAGCAACTCTTGAAGGATAATAAGGAGCTTAGCCGTAGCAGCTGTTGGTGGTGCTCCTTCGTTACCGGGGATGCCCGCATGCCATGCGGGGAAGCCGGTATCGCCTGAAGCGGCGGTTTGTGGGATCGTAATCCCCAAGAGACCTAACGAGGGCGCTCCGATGGAATGGTAACCCTTCGTTGAATTTTGTTGCCCGACGCCTAATCTCGTCCTCCAGGTATGGTAGACCAGAGGCTTCGTGCAGGAGTCTCGTTGGAAAGCCTCGAGGCACAGAATAGATAGCCCGGAGACACCTATTCTGTACCCGCTGAAGCAACAGCAGACTGGAGTCTGCCGCCATGCCCCAGATCTCACAGGCGTAGATTAATAAGGGGATAATAAGAGCCCTCAAAAGGCGCAACTTAAGGGGAACGGTCATCGAGGACCTCAGCATCGGGTACAGTGAGGCCGCAGCCCCATTGCCCCGGCACCACAGCCCCCGGACATGCTCCCTAAAAGTGACGCCCTTGTCGAGCTTCACCCCCAAGTAGGTGATGGTGTTGGTCCATTGTATCCTTCGTCTGAGGTACGTGAATGTGGGGAAGTTTGCGGGAAAGCGGCGCTTGGTGAAAAGAATAGCGTGGCTTTTCTCCGGATTTATGGACAATCGCCAACGCTCGCACCACTCTTGGATGAGGCAGAGGTGTCTCTGGATAGGGTTGAAGGCTCTGCGTGGGTGTTTATTTGTACAGTATCAAAAGCACCGGAGTGGCTAACTCCTTCCCTCCACCATCCAAGCACATGCAGCTCCAACCGGACCAATCGGGTGAGAGCAGCCTGAGTATAAATAGAGCCGCTATTTCAGCCAAACTTTCAAAGAGAAGACTTAGACCACGCCACTGAAGATGCTCACCGCAGTCGTGAACGAAACGTCTGGACCAGAAAACTCCGGCAGACCACGGCTTCTCAGCCCGGAAAATTCTTCTAGTTATGATGAAAGAAATTATAAAGCATTATCATTAATGGAGAAGAACAAAACAAATATGATTATAATGAATCGTTTTTAGATTATCAAAATTTTACAGGAGGTCTTAAAATTAAACTCTAATCTTTGTGCTTCCAGTTTACAGTTTTTCCGCTTGTCAATAAAAAAAAATCTATGTTCCATTCACATGATTTTCTCTACATCTTTATAACAAATTATTGTTAACTCTAAATGTTCTCGGGCTTCTAGCCAGTCAAGTTCATGGACTCCAACTTTTCCAAGAGGTAGGTACATCATCCTCGTCGGATGACGTCGGGATGTTTTAAAACGTGGTTGCTATGGGATTAGCATGACTAGGAGTTGATAAGTTCCCGTATGAGAAAAGTTAAAGAATTTTAAAAGTGAAACCAACAAGAAGAAATATCTCGAAAACGGTCAACTACACAAAAACAACGTATCCGACATAAATTGTGTGTTTTACAGATCTACATTTTTATATAGTAAGTTTTTGTCTATCTTACGGTTCATCAGTTATGAAAATTCAGAAAAATGTATCCAAAATGAAGAAGTCTTCAGAGACTATTCCCAGAAAATTCAAGATATGAGTAGATATTATTTGTCATATAAATATTTTGCATATAAGAGATCCTAATCAAAATGGTTAAGTCATTTTTCAGAAAAACAAAATTTTAGAAATGATTTCCATGTAAAGGGTAGCTGGGGATTTTCTAGAAAATATTCATGTCGCATCCTTGGAAAATACTGAACTTAAATATTGAGTTAGGTATTTAACGGACGTTACGTTTTTGGGGCATGTTGCTCCCTGGTGCACGCACACAAACACACACACACACACACACACACACTTACAGACAGAAAGACATGCAAACGGAATTTTTTTTAAAATGCCTTTCTTTTTGGATTTAGGGGGTCCCAAAACATGTATTTCCGGTGAAATCTCAGTATCGAATTTTTGGGTGCAATACAATACCCTCACTATACAATATGTACATAGTACGTGTAGAGAAAGTAAAAATGAAAGGTTTGTATAAGAGAAAACTATAAGTAACGATAATAATTAGTAACTTTGTCATATTGCCTAGAACATACAAGGCAGGACAGGACCCTTGTCGGAGTGGACCCGCACCAAACCTGATGTTATTCTACTTACACCCCCTACGAGGAAGCGCCCCCAGGAGGGAGATGAGAGGATACACCGGGCGGCCGGCACCAGGAGCGCAATTCCGGCAACCAGCCGAAATCGGGGGACGGAGATATTTACTCAGAGCATCCTTCCCTGCCATGCCGCACCATCGCCGACACTGCCTAATCTTAAAGAAGCCAACGGGATGAAGGCTGAATGAAATGGCATGGAGCGACTGAAAATTCGGGGGAGAAAGATACCTACCAGATTCGCCTGGCGACTCTGGAAAACCCCCGAAAGAAAACTATGGCCAGGTAGGCCGGACACGGAAAGCGAACCCGGACCTCCCGAATGCGGGCCATAGCTGAAAGACCTGAGCCATCCCTCTCAATTAGTACATACTACACAGAGCCTTCGTATCGTCGCGTGGCCTTAGGGCTGTGCATATCATTGCGCTGTTTCTCATCGGCTTTGTTCCCTTTCCGCTTTCTCATCTCGCTGCCTGATAGCTAACCAGTTGACGCGAAGAATTTGTACAGAGATTGATACACCATATATTTCATTGTTAGAGTGTGTTAATACTGATATAATCCCAAGAATCACAGCACAGAGAATCTTCATATAGGATTCCTAGTGACAACACATACTTGTAGAGAACAGACGAAGATTTACTGACAGGTGCCGTGCTGTTCGAGCAAAACTGTTCGCGTAATCTTATGAATACATATTGATTTGAAACTGAAAGTAAATTGCCGTGTTCTTACAAATGAACAACTCGATGACATAGGAGAAAAGTTGCAATTAAGACCAAAGAAATGTCTGTGAAAGCCTGCAAAGTAATCGGGAATTTTGTAAACCTCGGCTTGGAATGCACTCAACATTTGAAATTAAAATCCTATAAGACACTTATCCCGGGAACCACCCAAAAATTTTACACGGATATTTCACCAGAAATACATGTTTTGAGGACCCTCATTAAACATTTTTAGAAAAAGGTCGGTGTATCTGGACAGATAGCTCAAAAACAAAAAGACCGTCAAATACCAAATATGGTATTTAAGTTATTAGTATCTTCCAAGAATGCGACTCAAAGATTTTCAAGAAAATCCCCACACCCCAAAGTACCCTTTACATGAATATTTTATTTTAAATTTTGTTTTTCTCAAAAATGTCTCTAACGATTGTGATTTAAGTATACTATATGTTAAAGATATTTACTAGACAAATAAAATGTATCTCTTGAATTTTCTGGGAATAGCCTCTAAACACCCCTTCATTCTGAAGTAAGTTTTCATAACTTTTCACAAACGGGAGATCGTCTTTCGTTTCATCTCCTTTTTGTTTTAACTCCTGGCCGTACAAAACGAAAGGTATTTCAATTGTTTCTCATAGCGACCTGATTTAGTTAGTGTATTACCTTATTTCCCTCTATTTAGAAGGAAGTAATGCAACCATTTGCTAATATTTATCTCGATTACCACGATATAGATAGTGGGATAATCTTTTGTAACAATAGTTTATAGAGAAAGCCATGTGAATGGAACACATTATATTTTTACTTTCTCCATACGCACTATGTACATAGTGTATAGAGAAAGTATTGCACTCCACCAAAAATTCGATACCGAGATTTCGCCGGAAATATATGTTTTAGGGTCCCCAATATCCAAAAAAAGCATTTTCACAAAAAGGTCCGTGTGTGTGTGTGTGTGTATGTGTGTGTATGTGTCTGTGAACACGATAACTCAAAAACGAAAAGTCGGTAAAATACCAAACTTGGTATTTAAGTTTAGTATCTTGCTGGGATACGACACGAAAAATCCCCCCACCCCAACTACCCTTTACATGGAACTTTTTTCGAAAATTTTGATTTTCTCAAAATTGGCTGTAACGATTTTGATTAAAATTTCGGATATTAAACATATTTATCTGAAAAATGAAATGTATATCTTGAATTTTCTGGGAATAGCCTCTGAAGAGTAGTTTATTCTGGATGAATTTTACTAAATTTTGAATAACTGCTAAACCGTAAGAGATGGACAAAAACTTACTACACAAAAAATGTAGAGCACATTAAAACACACAATTTATGTTATATACATTTTTTTCGTGGAGTTCGTCGTTTTTGTGACATTTCCTATTTTTGGTTTCTGCTAAGAAAAACGTATACTTTTCTCATACTGGAACTTGTCAACTCCTATCCACATAAACAAAGGAACTTCACTGACATAGCAACCAGCTTTTGACTATCACTTTCACCTACGGTTGTCCCATATTTCGCTTCTACTTACAAGGAAGCGAGTAATAAGACTATTTCTGCTAATTTCTTCTGATTAGCATAAAGTAAATAGAAGTATAAGCTTTTTAAGAATTATTTGTTCCAGGGATATGGAGAAAGTCATGTGAATGGTACACATCAGATTTTTTTACATAGCATGATTTGAATCGAATTTTTTACTCGTTATTACATTACTACAATCAATTACACATAAAGGTACAATAATATACTCACTTCACTGCTTCAAAATTTTGGTTCATGTATAAAGAAAGCTCCAATTGTCCACCTCTGTGGTGTGGGGGTATGTGTGTTCCTCACATTCAACAGAACCCCCATTCGAAACTCGTTTGAGGTGAGTTTTTTTTTTTTTTTACTTTCTCTATACGTACTATGTACAAAATGTATAAAAAAGGTATTGTATTGCACTCAAAAATTCGATACTGAGATTTCACCGGAAATATATGTTTTGAGACCCTCTGAATCCATTTTACTTTCTCTACACGTACTATGTGCATAGTGTATAGAGAAGGTATTGCACTCCACCCAAAAATTCGATACCAAGATTTCACCGGAAATATATGTTTTAAGGTCCCCTGTATCCAAAAAAAGCATTTTCACAAAAAAGGTCCGTGTGTGTGTGTGTGTGTGTCCTTGTGCCAGTATGTCCGTGTGTCTGTGAACACGATAACTCAAAACTCAAAGTCTCTCAAATAGCAAACTAGGTATTTAAAGTTTAGTATCTTCCAGGGATGCGACACGAAGATTTTGAGAAAAATCTGCCCACCACAAACTACCCTTTACATGGAACTTTTTTCGAAATTTTTTATTTTCTTAAAAATGGCTCTAACGATTTTGATTAAAATATCGTACATTAAAGATATTTACCTGACAAATAATATGTATATCTTGAATTTTCTGGGAATAGTCTCTGAAGACTACTTTATTCTGGATGAATTTTACGAAATTTTGCATAACTGCTAAGCAGTAAGAGATGGACTAAAACTTACCACACAAAAACTGTAGAGCACATTAAGATACACAATTTATGTTACATACTTTTTTTTCTGGAGTTGATCGTTTTTTAGATATTCCTTATTTTTGATCCAGCTTTGAAAAAAATATACTTTTCTTATAGAAGAACTTGTCAACTAGTGTTCATATAAGTAAAGGAATTTCAGTCACCTAGCAACCAGCTTCTGAATATCCCCTTAACCTATGGTAAACCCTTATTTCCCTTCTATCTACAAGGAAGCAAGTAATAATACTATTTCTGCTAATTTTTTCTCGGTTAGCATTAAGTAAATTGAAGCATAAGCTTTTTAACAATAATTGTTGCAGAGATGTAGAGAAAGTCATGTGAATGGAACACATCAGATTTTTAGAAAATGTCCGTGTGTGTGTCTGTGGGCAGCATAACTCAAAAACGAAAAGACCGTTTAAAACCAAATTTGGTATTTAAGTTTGGTATCTTTCAAGGATGCGACACGAAGATTTTCAAGAAAATCCCCCCAACCCCAACTACCTTTTACATAGAACTTTTTACGAAAATTTTGGTTTTCTCAAAATTGGCTCTAACAATTTTGACCAAAATCTCTTATATTTAAGATATTTAATTGCCAAGTAAATTACATATCTTATATTTTCTGGGAATAGCATCAAAAGACGTCTTTATTCTGGATGACTTTTACTGAATTTTGCAAAACTGGTACACCGTAAGAGATGGAAAAAACTTATCACACAAGAAATGTAGATCACAATAAAACACACTGTTTATGTTATATACATTTTTTCGTGGAGTTAATCGTTTGAGATATTTCTTGTTATTGGTTTCAGCTTTAAAACATATTTTTCTCATACAGGAATTTGTCAACTCCTGTCCATACAAACAGAGGAACTTCAGTCACATAGCAACCAGCTTGTGACTATTATTTTAACCTACGGTACTCCCTTATCTCCCTTCTGCTTACAAGGGAGCAAGTAATAAGAATATTTGTGCTATTTTTTCTCGATTGGCATAAAGTAAATAGAAGCATAAGCTCTCAAGCAATAATTTGTTGCAAAGATGCAGAGAAAGTCATGTGAATGGAACACCTCAGATTTCTCTTTCCATATCCTGAGAAGACGAATGTACAGTAACTTTAAGCTCCATACTCATTTGAGCATCATTTTACTGACATCATTCATCCAATATGACCCACCAAGGACGTTAAACTAGAAACAAATCCACTTTTAACTCCAATAATAATTTGAACACAGTTTAATTAATTTTCATCTCAAGACATTGTTTTATACAGATATAGAGAGGTATATATCTGATAGTGGATTGTGTGCTTCGTGTATCAGACATTCGAACACAAAGATATCGATGTAAACATACCTAACTGTTAAATAGGTTTCCACTGTTGGCATATTAGCCTAATTGCTCTCTTTTTAGTATCAGAAGTTTGTTCTCACACTTACATCATTATCCCACAGATAAGATGATAGTGAATATAAACTTTATACACAATCTTTTAATACTCTTAGATATACCTTAGTTTTCTGAACATAAATAGTTGTTTGGATACTTTTAGGTACATAAATAATATGTGCTTTCCATTTTAAATCTGACTCTAATACCTAGAACATCCAAAAGGTTTACTGAGCCACGGTTTATCCTTATACCTATGTTGATCTCTAAATTTTCATTTAAACATAACAAATTTGCTACATACATTCATCACTACAAATCTATGGCTAAATTATCTGGGAAATAAATAAGCATTAATATAACTGTAATAATCACATATGTTAGGTTATTAATATAACTGTAATAATCACATATGTTAGGTTATTATTATAACTGTAATAATCACATATGTTAGGTTATTAATATAACTGTAATAATCACATATGTTAGGTTGTTAATATAACTGTAATAATCACATATGTTAGGTTGTTAATATAACTGTAATAATCACATATGTTAGGTTGTTAATATAACTGTAATAATCACATATGTTAGGTTGTTAATATAACTGTAATAATCACATATGTTAGGTTGTTAATATAACTGTAATAATCACATATTTTAGGTTATTAATATAGCTGTAATAATCACATATGTTAGGTTATTAATATAAATAATGGGTAACTCGGACCCTATGGAACCTTGGGCCACGCGTCTTCATATGTTAAGGGCCCGCGACACTGACCTCCATAAAAATACACTCAAGTATTATGTCATAAAGTACAGAACCATGTGTTTAAAAAAAAAAATCAATGTTAATAACAGTACCTATATCATGCGATATCCTATCAAATACTTTGCCTTAGGCACATATGGATATATTCCCGAAATATCTTAGCTATTGTTGGAATAATTGATATCAGTCTATAATTGAAATATTAATTGGAAGAGGTGCCCATAGAACTATAGCTCCTTTTCGAGAGATAATTCTCCATTTTGTTTTTATAACGTCTGAAACTTTCAGATCGATATCTCGAACGTAAGTGACCATAGACCAGTTTCAATTTGTCCATGTAGTTCATATTTCCTCAAACTAATATCAATGTTTGAGGAATAAAAATAACGACGTTGTAGAATTATTTTGGTTAAGAGGCAGTTAAGAATGGAATCGATTATGAATGCATACGTTTCAACAAATGTGTTACATCATTATTACTAAGCAATCTTTATGTTGCTCGCGCTTGAAAGACAAAATGTTGCGGGATTTTGTATACAATAAATAATATTTGGGAGAAGCATTGTTTGGAATTGACAGCGTGTGATGCAGTTGCGGCAATTGAGTGGCCGATTTGCCACCTCAGAGCGAGTGTAATGCAATGAAAGCACCGCTGTGAACTCAGTGAAAGTGATCCTACTCCATCAAAGTGTTTGTGGAGCCACTCTGCACGCATCACATTATACTTCTCTGTCTCTGTCGTCATAGAACTACCCTTTATTGCCTATCTACCCTCGAGTTCCCATTGTCTTCTGCATCAGCGTGTCATCTTAAATCTGAACTGATTCATAATAGCATAGTTGCTTTAACTGGATTTACTGCTTCTGCAGGCATTTGACTGAATTAAACTACAGATGTACTAAATGCGTGTAACATTTTTTATTCGTGGACTGGTAGAGTCAGACTGAAAATGCCATAGCCGAAATTTGAACCACGGATCTTCCGGCTTTACCACTGAGCTACAATGGCAACATACCGGTACGGTATTAAATTTCTTAACTGACTCGCATGTTTCCCGATAAACCACAAGGTGATCTCAAAGTATTTTCAGAGGTAGTATGCAGGTAGAGAAAGTGTTGCATTCCACCCAAAAATTCTATATTGACATTTCATCGGAAATACACGTTTTAGGTTCCCATGTGTAGAAAACATGTTTACTTTTTCTACAAGTACTATGTACATAGTGTATTGAGAAGGTATTGTATTCCACCCGAGATTTCACCGTAAATACGCGTTTTAGGGTAAAATTCATTTTGGGTAAAGCGTTTAGGTAAAAAAGCATTTTTAGAAAAGGTCCACATGTGTTCAAATGAACACGACACTCAAAAACGAAAAGTCGGTAAAATACCAAACTTGGTATTTAAGTTTAGTATCTTCCAAGGATGTGACAGGAAGATTTTCAAGAAAATCCTCCATACCAAACTACCCTTTATCTGAAAAAAAAAATAACAAAATTTTATATGACCCTTACAGTTTTGATTAAAATACCGTATATTAAAGATATTTGCATGACAAATACAGTTTATGTCTTGAACATTCTGGGAATAGCTTCTGAAGCCCTCTTTATTCAGGATAAATTTTGCTGAATTTTACATAACATGTAAATGGAACACAACATTTTTTGTTATTGTAGAGCTGATAATTTCTGATATATTCCTTGTTATAGAGGCGATTCAATGAAAATTGCGTTTAAAGTATTTGATTATCGCTTTAGCCTTATGTATTCCCTTATTTCCCTTCTACATACTTAAGAGGAATAAGGCCATTATATAAATAGAGCATTTTGCAATGTTTATCTCAAATAGCATAAAGTAGAAAGAAGAATAATTCTTGTAAGAAGTTTGTTTGTAGAGAAATTCTTTAGATTCTTTTCCAAAATATATTGTCCTAAGTTCAGAGTGCCCTTATATGAACTTGGAGAGTCTGTACGTAAGGTAATAAGGTAAGCCTCAGAGAACACCTAGGTACGTGGCGCACTAAATCTGCTGTTCACAAGTTTGTAGAATAGATATTGTATAATCCGGCTCACCACGGACACAAGTTCCTTCTTATAATGGAATATTAAATTGCCAGTATCATAATAACAATTACACGGCAGGGAGCGGAAAATTAACCGCGTGCGGGAGCAAAAAGAAAAACTCGCCCACCAACAGAGCAGGACATTAATGCTGCGACACAGAAACAATTTGTATAGTCCATACCCAAAAAAAGGCATTTCTTGTTTCACTCAATCATGCCGGTCCCCATGGCCACGCTAATGTGTCTGACTTTGGCGCTTCGTGGGGCAGGAGATCGTAGGTTCGACTTCCGCCTTGGGCATGGGCGTAAATGTGTATATGTATGTGTGTATTAGAAGCAATAAAGCAAACGGTAATCAAACAGAAAAACAAAGTAAATGTTAGGAAAATGAAAAAAGAGAGAAAAGAAAAAAAATCGTGAACTCTTCTCCAAAATTTAAAAAGCTGATGTGCTACATCCACATTATTTTCTCTACATCTCTGTGACAAATTATTGTTGAAAAGCTTTTCTTCTATCTACTTCATGCTAAACGAGATGTACATTATTACTTGCTTCCTTGTAAAGTAGAAGGGAAATAAGGGAGTATACTAGGAGGAAGTGATTTCAAATCTTCTAAAAGCCAATTGCTATGTGGTTGAAATCCGTTTCTTGCATGATCAGAGTTGACAAATTTCCATACGATCAAAGTTCTAGGTATCTGAAATCTGATAACAAGAGAGATCTCAGTAATGGTAAATTTTACGAAAATACATATATATTGTGCACAATTAAGCAACATTCATCCAGAACGAGAGGTCTTCGGAGGCTATTCCCAGAAAATTCAAAATATGCATTTTTACGTCTTGTAAATATATCTAATATACGATATTTTAATAAAAATTTACGATTTTTTTTTTCGTGTGAAGGGTAGTTGGGAGTGGGAGGATTTTTCTGAAAATCTTCGTGACGCATTGGAAGATATTAAACTTAAATATCAAGTTTGGAATTTTACCAACTTTCTATTTTTGAGTTATACTGTTTCTAAAAATGCTTGCTGTTTTGAATACAGGACATTCTAAAACGCGCATTTCTAGTGAAATCTCGGTATCGATTTTTTTGGCGGAGTGCATTACCTTCGCTACCTATGTACTAAAAAGAGAAAGTAAAAAACGAATCAATCACTGACTGTTTTTGGAGAGGGGTTTCCGGCACCAGAGCCCAGATTTCCAGCAGAGCAGCAATGATATGAAGCGCATTAATCTTATCCTCAAAGCATTCTTAGTTTCTCTACCAATGTGCATATTAGGTAGGCAAAGTATTGCATTGCACCCATAAATTTGATCCGATATCACCGGAAATGCATGTTTTGAAGACCCATGAATTTGGAAAGCTGTTTTATAAAAACGGCCATGTGTGTATGAACAGCATGACTAAAAAAAAAAAAAAAAGTTTGTTAAAACACCAACCGTGATAATTAAGCTCAACATTTTTCAAGGATGCGACACAGAACATTTCAAGACACTCCCCCCTATCCCAAATTAAATTTATTCAAAAAGTTGATATTCCCAAACGGCTCTAACGTTTTTTATTAAAATACCATATGCTTTTGATTTTTACAAAACAAATAAATCTTGAATTTTCTGGTAACAGCCTCTGAAGTGCTCTTCATTCTGAACTACTGTTGCTAAACTGATAACCCATAAAAGATAGACAAAAATTTACTACACAAAAATGTAGGTCTCGCTAAAACATACAATTTATATAATATACATTTGTGACGGTAAGCATTTCTGAGATATTCCTTATTATTGTTTCAAATTTAAAATACTTACAATTTTCTTAAACGGAATTCATATTCCCTTTTCTTGTGTTTTACTCCTAGTCGTAGATTTTAATTGCATAGCAGCCATCTTTTAGAGGATTTGTCCATCGCATTAGCCTAGTATATCCTTTCATTTCCCTTCTATTTATAAGAAACTAAATAAAATAATTTCTGTTAATGTTTATCTTAATTAGAACAAAGTATATAGAAAAATAAGCTTTTATAAAAATAGTTTGTTGCAAGATAGGTAGAAAAAGGCATGTAACATCAGGTTTTTTAGATATTGGCGGTATTATTGAAAACACGTCATAACATAAACCAACCATCTAGTGTAAGATAAGAGTCACAATGTCGCGGAAACTCTAAACGAAATTTTAAACGAGGTTTAACGTTTAGGTTCCATGCCTGTAATTTCTTAATAGTGATGAATATATATACCCCCGCCGCTGAAGTCGCCCTCCGTGGTGTAATGGTTACCATATACCCAAGGTCGCGGGTTCAAACCCGGCGGAGGACGATGGATATTTTCGGGCGTAAAAATCCTTAGCATGGCTTCCTTCGGAAGGGAAGTAAAGCTGTGGGTCCCGTGTCGTAGATTTACGGCACGTAAAAGAACCTCAAGCCTGATAAGAGAAGCCTCTGAGCAAAATTAAGCGATCTTTCACGCCCAATATAGAATGGGACGCTGAGAACCAAAGCAGTTAAAGAGCGTACATAAATAACAGGCCATTTCATTTTCCCGCCGCTGAATCCTTGCGCTTGGCAGTTTGGGTGGTTTGGCGTAAGATTGGCTATGCTGCCTTCGTGGCGTTGCCAGAGTAATTAGTAAACAACAGCTGATTACAAATGTCTCTATCGTGTGTAACGACGAATATAAACCGTGTGTATAGTAAATTAATGCCGATGAATAATGAAACTAATTCGTTATTATTGATGTTAACTAAAAATAACAGTGATACTGTAACGCATATAGCATACATAAGATATTTACGACAATATAGAACAGATTAATGCAAAATAGCTCGTTACAATGAGAGGAAGGTATAACAAAATGATTTTTACCAGTTTAGACTTTTAATGACTCAATTTCATCCAAGTCTCCGTTGTCATCATTCTGGAAAGGACCATCGTCATTGTGATCATCAACATCGTCGTCGTCACCAAGACATATCATTAGTGGTTCACATTCACTAATGATTCTGTCTAATTCCTGTGCTTTTCGTATTATTTTGTGAACATGATTCACTTTCTTCTTCCATGTAGCCACGTCCACTCTCGTCACACCTTCCCGCAAAAGTCTATCCACCTCAATAATTGTGAAATTCTTTGTTACGTTCCCTCACGCACAAGTAGAAACCAAATCACTATCAAAAAATATAAATAAAAACGAATAATATATATCTTGTACAGAACAGCTCAACGCACATGTTAGGAGCTCACAAACTGAGCACGTAGTTGGAAATAGCCAGATATTGCAACAGTGCGTCATCTAAATGCGCTTCTGGCCGACCGACTGACCGGAATGCTTCGTTATGATTGGTTCAGAAAGTCAAACGAGTAAAGCTTTCTGTTTTCTGTGGATGTACCAACTTAACTGCACTGTCAAGTGCAAGGATTCAGCTGCGGAGGTATAGATATTACTAATATAATGGAAATGTAATATGTCCTTGTAATATGTGAGCGTTCATACATGCAGATGTATGTACCAGTATAAGATATAAATATGTTGCAACAATATGAAGAAGTGAACTTAATGAAGTATGTAATTTATATGAAAACAGAGCATGACAAACTCTTCTGTAATACTTATTCTACAAAATTTACAAGATGTATTAAAACTTTTTTCATTATCTTAATTCATTAACTGCAAATAGAAAATAGAATATAGTGATGTGTTTGTAACCAGTTAAATGTTTGGCACCAAAGCGATATATATATTTATAATTGTCATTGTAAGTTATAACAAAAGAAACAAATAAATAAATCTGATGTGTTACACTCACATGACTTTCTCTAGCTCTTCTACAAACTTCTTACATAAGATTTTTTCTACTTTCTGCACCTTGCTAATCGAGATAATCATTAGCAGAATGTTCTTACTACTTAGTTCCTTATAAGTAGGAAGAAAATAAGGGAACATACTAGGCTAAACTGTTAGTCAAATGTTTTAAAAGCTGTGGTTATTCGATTGTCATTGCAAATCGCTTCTTTGCTTGGCCAGGAGTAGAACAAAAGAAAAACGGGCACATCCTGTCTGAGAAAATTATAAGCACTACAAGTGAAACCAAAAACAAGGAATATTTCGGAAACTGTTACCTCCACAACAAAAATGTAAAGGATATAAATTGTATGTTTTGATCAGATGAACATTTTCTGTGTAGTAATTTTTGTCTATCTCTTACCGTTTAGCAGTTAAGCAAAATTTAGTAAAATTCATCCAGAATAAAGAGCTCTTAAGAGGCTATTTCCAGAAAATTTCAGATATACATTTTATTTGGTATGTAAATATCTTTAATATACGGGATTTTAATCAAAACCATTATAGCCATTTTTTAGAAAATCAAAATGTTCGAAAATTTTTCTATGTAAAGCGTAGTTGGGGGTGGGGGATTTTCTTGAAAATCTTCGTGTCGCATCCTTGGAAGATATATAACCTAAATAGCAATTTTAGTATTTAACAGTCTTTTCGTTTTTGAGCTATGCCGTCCACAGAAACACACATACACACGGACCTTTTTCTGAAAATTCCTTTTTTGGATTCAGGGGGTCTTAAAACATGTATTTCCGGTGAAATCTCGGTATCGAATTTTTTGGTGGAATACAATACTTCCTCTATACACTATGCACATAGTACGTATAGAGAAATTAAAAAGTATAAGATAACCTCAAAAACCATGCAAGAAGTTTTGATAACTATTTCACTGTTGAAAAGCCAAATGTAGATGATAGTATAGGTTGAACCTCGTTTAGAATTTGTCATTTTACCGAGATTATAGATCTACAGTTAGCCTTATAATACTTAAAAGTCTAATATTTCGTAAAAATGATAAAAATGAATAATCTCCATTTAACTATTTATTAAAATCACGAGATCAGTTCACAATTTCTGTTAAATTGAACATTATTTCTTTTTCATAAGGTCTACAAAAATACCTTCTTGCACACAATTTACCTATTGTTTCGTATTCACTTATTTTCATTTTAATATCAGAATTTCATACGAAAGATCACTGTCTATTTAAAGATACAACTTTGAAGTGCTTAGATATAAAAAAATTAGACTAACCCAAAATCCAGACATCACTCACTCGGACCTGACACGAGAGTTCATCTGTTCTCTCTGCCCTCTTCTTCCTCAACGTCCAACCCACCCTTCCGGGGGGAGTGGTGACGCCAGGAACTTTCTCTCGCGTAGTAATACACCATCCAACCCAAGCCGTGACGTCATTCTACAGGCTTACGTCCTAAACCTATCCAACATGGAGACTTAGCCGGGATTTAAGGTACACTGAAATTTTCTACTTAGAGGAGATGTTTCCAACCAACTGCGGTAGGGGATTTTAAATTTCTCACAAAATATCAATACTGTTTTGGTGAATATAAATGGAGAAGATATTCAATGACTTTAAAAGTTGGTTATTGGAGGGGAGTGGCGTATCATGCACATAAAAAATAAATTCCATCTGAACGTTGTTATCAAGGAAACTTAAGTGAGATAGCTTAAAGAAATCATTAGAATTCAATATTTTGAGCTCGTGCTTCAAGAGGAAAAGGAGTGAGCACATATATAGAATGCCCCAGGCTGATTCCTGAATGCCCCAAGGCTAATTATGTCAGTAAATCACCTATTTCTTCGTCACAGTCTATATACGCAATGAACATGTTATGCAAATTGACAGTAGTAGGATCGGTTGTCAGGAAAATAATCAGCACAACCTGTTATCGCAAAATTGGATGTAACTGGTTTGAGTCAGAGTACTCGGGCAAACTCGGCCTCATTTCACGAAGCCGCCTGGAGGGAAAGCGTGATAGCCCGCACACATTACTGGGCGAAGTTCATAGCACAAATCTTGCGATTTCAGTTCCTACACTTGATTCAACCTTAAGCATAGCTTGCCCTCTGTACTGATGCCATGCTGTACTGCATATTTCAGATAGACCCATGTGAGTTGCGAGTAACTCGCTGCTCTTTTGCCTCGCATTCAACCTGGAGCCGTCTGCACTTGGGTTCTGCGTCGTACCTACTGAGTTAGGATATCTATAGCACAAATCCATCTACAAGTACACGAAGAATTTCAAAGTATTTCACTGCAGGAGAACCAACCTATAGCTAGCAATAAGAAGCTGTTCGCTTTAAAAGAGACCTAAAAGAAGCAGAGGAGGTAAGTTTAGAAAAGCACGCATTACATTCCTGCTTGTGAAGTTCAATAACTCAAGAGATAAATGAATTATTTGCTTGGAAGAAGAGGAATCTTCTTAAATACAACAAGCTATTTCAAAAACCGACTTTTAAATTTAAATTTCACAAATTAAAGAATACTATTATACAGATACCAAGCGACTTAATAAAAGTATTAAATTTTCATTTATACTTTAAGCAGAATATGTAAAAATATATAATGCAATTATTTCTAAACGAATTCTGCAAAAATCAATAGAAATAACCAGGGTGTAATTTTCTTAAACAATGGTTAATAACTAGGATGATTTAGTTTCAAAATAAATGGCAAATATTATTAAAACAATTTATAATTTTTAATGAATTCTGGATATTCATCTTCATTGCAGTATATAAGATTTACATAATAAATCTCTTTCCTTCTATGGTATGATTTGGACAAAATTATTTTAGAATCTGGCAAAAGTAAACTACTTTGCAATTAAAAAAAATAGTCTGCTGCCTTTAATTTCAAAATTGACGTACAAATCAATACTCTTTTTAACTATGTAGACAAAACTGCATACAATTATCCTATTTGATCCAGCAAGCATTATATGCATATTACGACTAGAGATTTGGTTAAGTTCATCAGTAGCTCCAATAAATGCAGAAAAAAATTATTGGGTAAAAGGTTTCAAGTTAATATATTTTCTAAATATTTATATAGGTTTATAGAATAATTTATATTAATATAATAAATTCATAATGAAATAATTGAGCACTAAAACTTTCAAAAACTACACGTAGAAACTACCTCTTACTTATTTGGCAATTCGGTCAAAATATTGAACAAAAATTCTATATTATATTGCAACTGCAAAAAACTACAAATCCATATTTTTTGGCTGTTGTCAATAAAAGTACCTTCAAGTTTATCTCAATCGTTATATACAAAATGCCCGACCCCCCACCAGGACACAAATTTGTGCACTTGAGCTATAGGACTTAGTAAAACTTATTCGCTGCCTTAAAGATGCCATTCCTGCCATTTCCAACTGCTTACTTGTGCACCTCAGAACAACAAGGTGACGACGTTTTCGGTCTCTAATAATATTGTAGGATACATGATATGGTCATTTCGAATGAATTATATTTCTTTTAGCAAGAGGTAGAGTTGTACCAGTTCAGCAATAGATATTAGTGGCAAGATTCCAAATTCTGGTATTGTAATTGTGTCCTCTTAAAGCAATGCTGCCATAAGCGTGGGTTTAACTATAAAAACACCAATAACTAGGTCACCAAAAGACCTTACGTCTGAGTTGTTGACGTTGTAGAACTCCAATCCAAGAGAGAGAGAGAAAATGTTATTTAAAGGTGTCGATTTCAAGAACATCCAAATGAATCAGGTGACTTGAATGGAATTTAAGTAACCCCTAGAGTTTTCCGATTGTTAGCTCCATAACCTTGCATTCGTAAACTTCATCTAGTTGATAGTAAAATCACTATTTCTCCTCGAACCCTTCGTGAGTACATTTACAGCTCCATCACTCTCTCCCAAATGTACACCCTCCTGCACCATCAACCCTGAGGCCACTGCTTCCCTCTCGTAGGCGCGAGCACCAACTTTACCGCGAACCTGCGACTCCCTAGAGTTGCATGGTTAGGAGTAACTTCTACCCTACACTGGGTATCCTACAATAAGTTACCCAGGCCTCTTGTGCCCTAGCCTTCCTTTCAACCCTTTTACTTTATAGAATCTCGGAGTAAAACAGCTAGTAATTGATATACCATTTTATGTCAACACAGTTTTTTTTTAAATTATGAGAATTTAGGAAACAAAATCTTATGTGCTGCATTCACATAGTTTTCTGTACATATGTAGAGCTTATTCTTCTTATTCCTGAATATATTTCACGCTAATGAAGATAAATATTAGCAGAAGTGGTTTTATTACGATATTATTTCGTTGTAGAAGAGAATAAAGAAATACAATAAGCTAAAGCCACAGTCAACGCTTTCTAAACCTGGCCGCTGTCTGCTGGTTCCGAAATACCGCTCTCTTTACTTGACCAGAATAAAAATAATGATATTTGAATAAACTTCCCATTTCAAAACTGACAGTACTAGAAAATGTTAACTTATAGAATCCAATATCTTAAAAATCTGATGTGTTCCATTCACGTGACTTTCTCTACATTTCTGTAACAAATTATTGTTGAAAAGCGTAGGCTTTTATTTACTTCATGCTAATCGAGAAACAATTTGCAGAAATAGTCTTATTACTTGCTTCCTTGTAAGTAGAAGCGAAATAAGGGAGTACCATCGGTTAAAGTGATAGTCAAAAGCTGGTTGCTATGTGACTGAAGTTGTTTTGTTTCTATGGACACGAGTTGACAAATTCCTGTATGAGAAAAGTAAGTTGTTCAAAGCTGAAACAAAAAACAAGGAATATCTAAAAAACGATCAACTCCACGAAAAAAAAATATATGACATAAAGCGTGTGTTTTAACGTGCTGTACATTTTTTGTGTGGTAAGTTGTTGTCCATCTCTTACGGTTTAGCAGTTATGGAAAATTCCGTAAAACTCATCCAGAATAAAGCACTCTTCAGAGGCTATTCCTAGAAAATTCAAGATCTAATTTTATTTGTCGTGCAAATATCTTTAATATACGATATTTTGATCAAAATCGTTAGAGCCATTTTTAATAAAATGAAAAATTTCGAAAAAAGTTCCATGTGAAGTTGGGGGTGGGGGGATTTTTTTTTTTTAAAAATCTTCGTGTCGCATCCTTGGAAGACACGAAACTTAAATACCAAGTTTGGTATTCAACGGTCTTTTCGTTTTTGAGCTATTCTGTCCACAGACACACATACAGACACACACACATACACATACACACACACACGCGGACCGTTTTATAAAAATGCTTTTTTTTTTATTCAGGGGATCCTAAAACATGTATTTCCGGTGAAATCTCGGTATCCAATTTTTGGGTGGTATACAATATTTCCTCTATACACTATGTACATACATAGTACGTGTAGAGAAAGTAAAAATACAAGCTCCACAAAAAATGTATTTGACATAGGTTGTGAGTTTTGACGAGTTCTAAATTTGTTGTGCGGTAAGCCTTCGTCTAAATCTTACGGTTTACTAGCTATGCAAAAGCAGTTCAGAGGGAACAAGAAATTCAACGTATAGATTTTATTTGTCATGTAAATATCTTTAACTTACGGTATTATAATCAACGTCATTAGAGTTATTTTTGAGATAGTAAAAAGTTTCAATACTTTTCCCTGGTGAAGGGCAGTTTGGAGTAGGGAGATTTTCTTGAAAATCTTCGTGTTGCATCCTTGGAAAATGCTAAATTTAAATATAAACTTTGGTATTTAATCGACTTTTTGTTTTTGATTATGCTACTTATAAATCAAAGATATATAAGCAGATAAGATAGGTAGCCATTACTAAACTGGTCTCGAATAAAATAGTGGGATATCAGCATCTTTATCGCTCTCATGCAGCTACAGAACTCTGACTTTCTCTTATCCAGTTGCTTCTTACGATCTTGCCCCGCTGATGTGTATTCTCCCGTGCACAATTCCCTTCCCGTTTCCCCTGATTGGCTAATGTACGCCACTGAATGGTGATATAAAATGTCCTAATGGCCAGGGTATATAACCGATACTAAAACTCTTTCATGATAAACGCATATTCTTTCGCCATCATGAGAGGTTTAATACGTAGGATCTTCCAATGTATTTGCTGATAAAATCTGAATGTTTGCAAATGCATCAACTCTGTTACATAATATGCTTGATTCGTACAGTTATGTAACGTTGACAATTCTCTTCGAAAATGATACAGAGGGAGAGACTCGGATCTGAACAAGTGACCCGAGAGGCAGGCATGAAGTGAGAGACACTGGACGGCCGGAGCCTTTGCTATAGCACAGCAATGACAGGTTCCTACAGTTACCAAATTGAAATGTCCCGAGAATCCGAGAGACAGACCAGGATACTGCCCTAAGGGGCGGTGCGTGTGACCAGCTGAAGACTGAGGGACCGTGAGAATTATAGAGGTCTCTTCTTCCCAGCCATGCTGCACCGAAGCACCACCGCCGTCACTCCCGACCCTGAAAGAGACCAACGGGGTGAAGGATGAATGAAACGGAGTGGTGGGACAGAAAATTCGGGGATTGTAATGAATCTTATCAGCATTCACCTGGCGACCATGGGAAACCCCAGGAAAATCATCGGTCAGGAAGGCCAACCACGGAAATTGAATCCACGCAATTCACGCCCTTTACGGCGCACTACTTCACTCGATTGAATCTTTTTGGTACCGAACAATAACCTATTCCACAACAGTAGCCAATGAGAGATGAATAATGTGCACGTGATAGGAGATAAGGAGCAAAATGAAGTGAAAGATCTATTTACAGAAATGTAAGGTGTTAACTGATATAAAGAATACAACCAGAAACAGGCAGCCACTTACCGTATATCCTCCAGGAGTTCACACTCGTGCTGGTGCTTGGCTTGGAGTTTGGCCACTTGCTCCGAGTGTAAGGTTTTCAGGAACTTGGCGTAGTTCCCCTGAAACATAACAACACATGTTCACCACCATGTTTAATGCAGTTAAAGCATAATTTAAAACAATCTCTGCGTCCAGGGAGTATTGACCCGCTTCCTGGACAGTTAAAAAATGATAGCACCTGGAATTCACAACGGTGGCTGGATGTAAACAAAACAACAGGTTGGCTTATCCAACTCAATGTCTGGCTTGTGATACCATTAATTAAACAGAATAAACTGCAAATCGTATGTAATTTAGTAAGTTTTAGAGGAATACCTGGCCTTTAAAGTATATATGTTGTATAAAAATATAAGTTTTATGAACACCATTCGACCATTCGTACAAAAATGCATGGAGTATGTAAAATTGTAACAAAACATAATTATGAGCCGAGCTCTGTGACACTAACAAAGCTGCATCTACTACAATCAGGGCTATTCTGTAATGCTTTGTTACGTCTTAAAAATGTTAATACCGTAAATAATTGTTGTGCAGTATTAGGTATTGTGCAACTTTCTAACAAAACATTTTGTTAAGAATAAAGATGTTTTTGTTGAAGCGCCAAAACCTTGTAGCAAAGGCATCTGTTAGGGAGCAGACTTGCCTATGTAAAATATATATTATGTATTTCATTTAATACCTCCTTTAATGCTATGGTCATTTCGGGGACTTTTAACTTGCGAAACAACTCTATATTAACCGCAGATTATTAAATGCATGCTATTGCCGTTAGATGAATCATTTTATATCATTAAACGCACATTCACATACACACATTCATAACTCCAGATTAAAGAAAAACTCCCTGGCCCATCCAGGAATCGAACCCGGGAGTTCGGGTGAAAAGTCAGCTCGTGCAAAAATATTATTTTAATGCTTCTGAAGAGGAAAATCACGATAAGTAGAAAAATATAAAAGTTCCGGGTTATGCTTAAGTAAGCAATATTTCGGGTGAATGATTGTTAAAATGGTATTCTACTATCTACTTCATGCTAATCGAGATAAGTATTAGCAGAAATGCTTTCTTGTATGTAGAGGGGGATAATGGAATACACAAGAATAAAACGATAGTCACATACCTATTTTAAAAGCTTTATGGTCACTATGTGGATGAAATGCGTTTCTTTGCATTGCCGGGAGTTGACAAATTCCCCTATGTGAAAAGTGTAAGTATTTAAAAGTATTTTAAAATTGAAACCAGTAACAGAACATCTGAAAAATGGTCAACTCTACGAAAAAAAATGTATATTAAATAAATTGTGTGTTACAACGAGATCTAATATTTTGTGTAGCAAGTTTTTGTCTAACTTTTACGGTTTACTATTTATGCAAAAATTTAGAAAATTCGTCCAGAATAAAGAGGTCTTAAGAGGCTATTCACAGGAAATTCAACATATACATTATATTTGTCATGTAAATATCTTTAATATACGACATTTTAATCAAAATAGAACTATTTTTGAATAAATAAAATTTTTTCAAAACATTTTCCACGTAAAGGGTAGTTTGGGGTGAGCGGATTTTCCTCAAATTCTTCATCTCGCATCCTTGGAGATATACCAAGTTTGGAATTTTACTGACTTTTTGTTTTTGAGTTATCGTGTTCACAGACACACGACACACATGCTGATCTTTTTCTAAAAGTTTCTTTTTTGGATACTGCGGACCCTAAAACGTCTAATTCCAGTGAAATCTCGATATCGGATTTTTGGGTGGAATGCAATACCTTCTCCATACACTATATACTTAGCACGTGCAGAGAGAATGAGAGAGAAAGTAAAAACACTGAGGTAACAAGCGAGATACAGAATACCAAATAGCACTTTTGTTAAGAGCCGCTCTTTAAGCCACCTTCTTAACAACGGAGTTATAGAATAGCCCTGAATATGTCAATTAGTAATACAATTTAAAATATGGTGTGCCACATACACATGACATTCTCTACTCATTAACTCATTATCAATTATTTCATAAAGTTTCTAGAACTGCTTTTACGAAAGCTAATTCTTACGTCTGTTTCACTTTAATTGAAATAAATGTTTGCAGAAATGCTCCATTACACATTTCAGTGTAGATACACGGGACTTACAGGAAACCGAAGCGATAGTCAAATGTTTAAAAGAGGGTGACTATATACTGTTCTTCAAACGCCACTCTGTTTCTATAACAACGGGGAAAACCATTAATGGTGAAAACTTAAAAAATGACAAAGTTTTGAAAAACTACAACCAATAAGCAAAAATACCTGGGTAATGGGTAATGTAAAAACAAATGTTATTAAAAAATTTCATTTATTAGGTAATTGTGTATTGATGAGATCTACTTTTCTGTGTAGTACAGTTTAGTCTATAACTTATGAGATACCGTTATATAAAAGTCTATGCAATCTTTTCCTAATGAAAAAGACTTCCCACAATTTTTCGAGAAAATTCAATTCTTTTTTCATGTAAATATATTATACCGTTAGAGCTATGTTTATAAAATAAAAAATTAGTGACATTATTCCATATAATGAACATATTTCGTTTTGTCCAGATCACTAAAACGTGCAATTCTGATGAAATTTCGGTCGAATGTTTGGGTGAAAATACATTCCTCCCTGCTTACTAGATATGTATTAGAGAAAGTAAAATGAATTTTAAAGATATTGACATTTTAAAATTAAGGAATACTAGAAGTGAAATATCAAATGTATATAATTTTGTATAAATTTTTCTGAGCATTTTGCTGTGATTGCATTGTTTTTAAGTTAATATGAATATAAATATCATTAAAATTGTATAAATGCAAGGTAATCAATTATCAAGGTATCATAACCTTTATGCAAATATATTGTGTAATTAAACTGTCCCACGCGTCTCGAAATTTAAGAACATTGGTTAAATTTTCTCAGCTGGAGTTTTGAACACGCACAAAAGCGGCGATATTCTACTAGCTTTGATTACTGAATTATTATAATTTTTTAAAAAGTTAAAACATTTTAATCTTAAAATTAATCTTTTTTCATAAAAATATATTGTTTAAAATTATTATTGATGTTGGCATAATTATTATAATAGGTACTTCTGCACATTTTAGGAAAGTTTTGTTGTATTTAAAAAAAACTGAGACGCATGAAACTGTTTGAAAGTGAGAAAAATGTATTTTAATGAAATAGTGTGCGAGGAAACAGGTGTAGTGTACGATATGTAAATGGGTGTAGATCCCTAAGAGGATTGTTAAATGTTGATTTTCTATAGACGCCCAAAAATTTCCAACAATTATCTGTAATCAAAGAACAATTTTCGATTTTCTGACCGATTAGAGTCAAAGTTTCACTACCAGTGTGCCTTAAATAGCAAGCAACATCTAAATAATCGTATTAGAAACCTAAATAATAATAATATTTTGAATTAACTAAGGAAAAACAATAAATTTCCAATGCAACATCTGCAGATCTTATTCCTGTTCAGTACTTAGTCTAGAAATTAAACCCAACTTGTCCACCACTAAACAAGGTACCGAATACCCCATCCCCTTGAGCAGCGGGAGGCGTTGCGTTTGTTTACACCGAACCAACACACTTATTACCTGTCTGAAGAATGAATGCAGACGGCCACGAGTGGGAACTTGCTTAAACACAAACAGATAAGCGGTATTACGTCATCGCTCCCGGTACAGTTTGGCAATACTGGAATGCAATAGTTGAGTCTTACAGTGGGCGGCTTCGAATCAAATCAAAATGCAAACACCGCTGCGCGTAGCCATACGCCCACAAAGCAGAAAATTAATCTTCATTAGGATAAAGAAAACAGCAAGTTTAACCTTCGTTTAGTTTATTCCTATTTACGTACGCTGTGCTGATGTTTTGATACTCAGCCTGTGCTGCTGTATATTTCAGCCTTCTCTGACTACACTAAACCGTGCCATGCTACACCAGCGACCTCCCCAAACAACTGCATTCTATAGTCAGACAGATAGTAAGTACAATATTGTCCGCGCAAATAGACGAGAACAGTGTAAAATGCGCAGTGGCATCAGTCGGCAGGCAGCTGCGTTTACCCACAGCATGGCTATCGCTTGAAAACTCCGTCTCTTCCCCCAATCCTAGAACTGCGCAACCTGGTTTCTCTCGTCTATTTGCAGGCAAAATAATGAAGCATATTTTCTACTTTATTCGAAATACAATATATAAGTACAATGGTAATGTTTATTTTGTGTTTTGTATACCTACTTATTATGCAAATGTACAAAAATGTAACACATAATGAGATATTCTTCATTCGCTTTTCAATCATTAAGCCTCTAGGATAAATTGGACCTCAATTCTCTCTCTTCAGCAGTCTTTCTAAGTCTCAAAGTAGTCTACGTTGGGGGATTACCTTAAATTGGGAGAAACTTAAGCTTTTTATTCTTTTAGTTATTTTTTCTTATTATTTTTAAATAATCAAGATTACCAAGACTCCAGAAAGAATTTGTTCTTTTCCATTTTGAAAACTTCTAGCAGTCAATTGGCGGAGAGAACGTTCACGTTAATACGCAGTTCATTATAAAATATTTGTAAGGTGTTTTTAAAGATCTTTCATACCAGTAGTTATGTTCAAGTTTTTCATGTGAGGTTTATAAAATAATTTGAATGTATCGTGAAAATGTTGTTATAATAATTAACATTAATTTTAGTATTAATGAGAGAAAAGTCCATGTCAGAAACCATCAAAATATTTACCAAACTACTTACTTAAAAATTCAAATATGAGCTATTTTTAAGCAAAATCCGACAGTTTAAAAATGTATTATTTACAGAAATGCAACACGTTCGACTTGTAATAATCATTTTCAAGATTGCTGTAGTAGGAAACCATTTTCATCTTATATTAAAGAGAAATTTTGAATGGAGTGCAAAAAACAGAGTACAATAGCCCCCTCGGAAACAAGAGAAGGAAGCTATGAGAAACAAAAGTTGTGAAGCGTCAATTGTGTGTGCAACCCCTTAAGTAATACATGCGGAGAGTTTAACAATATGATCTCGTCACTTAAAAATAAACACCAAGCGATTAGGCAGAATTTACAAGGCAAACAAGACAACAGTATTCTTATCTACCTTCCAGAAGAAATAAAATAAAAAAGAAAGAAGGAAAAGCAAGCAAAAAAGAAATAAAGAGGAATAAAAACAAATACTGGATAGATACATAAATGCGGAGGCATTTTCTCTCCTCACTCTTCTAGGTATTAATTTTACAAAAGCTTACTCTTCTCTGTTGCATATTATTCGAGAAATGTGCGAAATATCTCATCATAGGAATAATCGGGAAGAAGGAGGATAAAGCAGCAGTAAATCTTTAAAAAACTGTTTACTATATGCTGGTTTTTCTATTCTTTGCATGATCTCACGAGAAACAGAAACGGTGACCAAGGGCTTAAAAAGTGTTCCATTCGCATAACTTTCTCTACCTAACAAGTTATTCTTAAAAATATTATTCTTGTCTCTACGAAATGCTAATCAAGATAAATATTATCGGAAATGTTCCTATTACTTCTTTCTTGTAAGTAAAATGAAATAAGGAAATACACTAGGCTAAGGTGATAGTCAAATCTTTTAAAAGCTGTTTGCTATGTGATTGAAATTCGGTTCTTTTGCTGGCCAGGAGTTGATTAATTTCCGTATGAAAAAAGTTTAAGTATTTTAAAACAAGAAATATCTCGGAAATGGTCAACTTCACAAATATATGTATATGACATAAATTGTGTGTTTTAATCAAATATACATGCTGTACATAATAAGTTTTACGATTTACCAGTTATGTACAAATCATTCAGAATGAAGACCATATGCCATTCCCAGAAAATTCAAAATATTATTTAATTTGCAATATAATTATCTTTAATATGCGGTATCTTAATCAAAATCGTTTGAACCTTTTTACAGATAATTACAATTTTAGAAAATATTTCCTTGTAAAGGGTATATTAGGATGGGGAGTTTTCTTGAACATTTTCGTGTTGCATCCTTAAAGATTCTAAACTTAAATAAAGTTTGGTATTTAACCTACTTTTCTTTTTTGTGTTGTCGTGTTCATGGACACAAACACATACAGAGAAATTATTTTTGGATAGAGGAGACCTTAAAACGTGTATTTCCAATGAAATCTGGGTATCGAATTTTTGGGTGGAATGAAATATCTTCTTTACTTGTGTATCATGTACTAAGTGAAGCGAGTAAAAGGTATTTATAAAGTGCTGGTTAACTCAAACAAATGACTAACGAACTTTTTGCAAGTGATCAATTCCAAAAGAAAAGTTTAATATTTTGACGCAATGTGTGTGTTTAAGGGGGTTAACGTATTCTTGTTTTTTGTTGTTTTTTTTTTGAATAAGCCATATTAGTAATGAAGTAAACTCACATGCAATTCAAGAAAATCCCATTTATCCAGTTTACTTGACAGGTATACAGCTTAAATATGTGGTGCTTTAATTCAAATTCTTAACATAATTTTTGAGAATAAAAATAACGAAATATTTTTTATGTAAACGGAAGTTTGATGTGGGGAGATTTAGCGACCGAGAGACGTGGAGCCATTGTAAGTGTGGTGGTCGTGAGTCATTTCCAACCTTCCTGATTTATGGGTTTTTTTCGGGCTTTTTGGGATTCAGGGGACCGTAAAACGTCTATTTCCGATGAAATCTCACTATTGAAGTTCTGGGTGCAATGCAATACCTTCTCTATACACAACGTATATAGTGCGTGTAGAAACAGTAAACATCTTTCTTCTTCCGGTCGTTTTGGTTAAAACTGTTTCGGAAACAGAGGTTTTACTGTACGAGGTGGAATTTCGTGTTCGGTTCTTGTAAAATGTTGAACTTAAATACAAAACCTGTCACTTGTTTGACCACTTTTGCCAAACTTGTGTGTGTGTGTGTGTGTGTGTGTGTGTGTGTGTGTGTGTGTCTGTCTCTCTCTCTCTCTCTCTCTCTCTCTTACTCTCTCTTTCTCTGTTATACACAATATTATGGGTTTCTGAGCATCTCAAAAAGGTGTGTTTTCACAGAAATCTAGACATATCATTCTAGGTTTGGAAGAGGTCTTCCTCTACTTACATTATGCAAGGGGCAGAGAGAGTAGGAAGTGTTGGGACGTCTCCCAGCTGGATTCAATCCTCAATTGTCTTTTATGCATCAGCAGGGAATGCCAAGTGTTACAGTTTACCTGCGAGGAGAATATCTGATCTCCCGCAGAGTAACTTCAATTATACAGTGATTTCACGTTATGGGAGCTCACTCTTGCGTTAAGTGTGATAAACGGAGACAATAAGCTTGACTGTCTAGAACTAAGCCTACCAACCTAACAATGACGCACGTTCCTCGTCTTTGGCACGGCAATAACTCTCAAATCAATGGCTGAAATGTGTTAAACCTCACTCTATATCATACATGTCTTTTCGTCAACCGTACACAAAACGAATTGTAGTAATTTATGAGACTGTCGAATTTGTAGCCAAGTAACAAATTGCAAACTTTTGACAAGCTATGATTTGCGACCTGCTCCTGTTTTAAATTTCTGGCCAAGTGATTTCACATTCCTCATTAATTGTACTTTTCACGGTAAATAAAGAACAAATCCTCTGTGTGTTCCATTCACATGACTTTCTCTACAAACTATTGATACAAAAGATTATTTACATCATACTAATCGAGGTAAATATTAGCAACATTGCCTTATTACTTGCATCTTTGTGAATAACACGGAAATAAGGCAATGCTATAGACTAAAGCCATAGTCAAATCTTGTATAAGCTCTTTGCTATGTGAGATGATTGAAACTTGATTCTCTTTGCATGGCCAAAAGTAAACCAAAAGAGATATGACACAAAAGATGACTTCCCGTTTGAGAAAAGTTTAATTAGTTTAACATTTAAATCAACAAAGCGTATACGGGAAACGATTAATCTACCAGAAATAAAAATATATATGACATAAATTGTGTATCTTAATGATATCCCCATTATTTTCTTTAGGAAGTATGTGCAATGTGCACAGTAGATGGAGAAGGCATTGAATTCCACCCAAAACTTCGATTTAACAGGACATTTTTAGCTTTCCCTCAAAACAAAAAGGTGTTTTTAGGGGAAAAATCAGTGTATATTGTGCCTGTGTGTGTGCGTGTGTATGTGTATCTGTGAACAGCATAACTCAAAAACGAAAAAAGGCGTTAAAGTCTTAATTTGGTATTTAAGTTCAGTATGCTCCAAGGATGCGACACGAAGATTTTCAGAAAAATCCCATCCCCAACTACATGGAACGTTTTTCGAAAATTTTGATTTTAAATGATTAACGATTTTTTTAAAATAACATATACTTATTTAAGATATGTTTATGATAAACGAAATGTATATGGTGAATTTTCTGTAAAAGGCTTTGAAGACCTCTTCAGTCTGTACAGCTTTTGTATAACTGGTAATCCGTAAGAGATAGACAAAAGCTTACTACTCAAAACATGTATACCTTGTTAAAACACACAACTTATGTCGCATACATATGTACATAATATATATCTTAGATATTCCTTGTTTTTGGTTTCAATTTTAAACTACTTAAATGTTTCGCAAATGGGAAGCTATCGTTCGTTTTATCTCCCTTTTTTGTTTTACTCCTGGCAAGCAAAGAGAACTGAATTTCAATTGTTTCACATAATGGCCAAATTTTAAAATATTTGACTATCGCTTTATCCTAGAGCAATCCCTTATTCCTCTTCTTCTTACAAAGAAACAAGTATTAAGAACAATCTGTTAATGTTAGTCATGATATAGATAAAAGAATAAGTTTTTGTTTGTGGTACAACTGAGAAAGCCATGTGAATGTTTGTGTTGCAATCCTTTTTTCCAGTTATGCAAATGTCATCTAGAATTAAGAGGCCATTCCCTGAAAATCTTCCAGTCGCATCCTTAGAAGATACTGAACCTAAATACCAAGTTTGATATTTAACTGACTTTTCTTTTAGTTACGCTGTCCACACACATACACACGGATCCTTTTTAAATATGAGTTGTTTTTTATTTTTCTATAGGGTCTCGGTATCGAATTTATGGGCGGAATACAACAACTTCTCTATCCTCTTATGTACATTTTACATACGGTCTAGAGAGAGTAAAAATCTGATTTGTTCCATTCACATGACTTTCTCTACATCGCTATAACAAATTATTATAGAAAAAGCATATTCTTCTATATACTATAAGATAATCGAGATAAATATTAGCAGACATTGTAAATAGAAGGGAAATAAGGAAATACACTAGACTAAAACGAATGTCCAATCTCTCAAAAACTGGTTGCCATGTGGTTGAAATTCGTTTGTCTGCAGGGCTAGGAGAGAAGGAGCTTAAGTATTTTAAATCTGAAAACAATAACAAGGAATATCTGAGAAATGGTCAATTCCACGAAAATAAAAACGTATATGACGTGACCTACATTTTCTGTGTCTTAAGTTTCTGTCTATCTTTTACGGTTTACCAGTTACGCAAAATTCAGCAAAATTCATTCAGAATAAAGAGACTTTTGAGGCTATTCCCAGAAAATATTAGTTGCCATATAAATATAATTTTATACGTTATTTTAATTAAAAACATTAGTTATTTTTCAGGAAATAAAATTGTCTAAAAATGTGCCATACAGTGGAGGTGGAAGTTTTTTTGGGAAATCTTCCAGTCGCATACTTAGAAGATACTGAACCTAAATATCTAGTTTGGTATTTAACCGACTTTTCGTTTTTAGTTATGCTGTCTACCCACATACACACGGACGCTTTTTAGTTTTTTTTTTTTTTCTGGGGTCTCGATATCGACTTTTTTGGTGGAATACAACACCTTCTCTATCCTTTTTGTACATAGGAGAAAGTAAAAATGGGTAAGAAAACTCAGTTAATGTAACACATTGGTTTTTTAGTACTGCCTTGCCCATTTTGTGACAAGTTCGAGTTAGAGGTCGCGCAATCGATTGAATCTGCTAATATTCGCCTAGTATTGAAACGGTGTAAAAGCCTGACACGATGATTTAACGTTATGTTTGGTATAAATTCAGACGTACATGTACCAGCGAACGATGCAGAACCAATTAAAAACGATCCAAGCCCTAGAAGCCGAGGCCATTAACTCTTAACGATGTACCATCGAGCCCAGCAAACACGCACGTTAAAATTAAGCTGCAAATTGCACTGAGTACCATCAGATGTCATCACCATCGCTTTTATTTTAAAGTTCCACATTCCGCCACTGCGGGAAGTTTGTGTGAGTTTGTCGAAGACCGGTTTAGGCAAGTGTAATACTATAGACCAGAGAGTAAAAAAAAAAAAAATACTGTTCCACAACCTATAGACGTTTGGCACGGTTAACTGAGAACATGTCTTCATAATCTCGCAAAATATAAACTCTCTAACACTTTCATCACGTTCTAAACCTTAATGATAGTCTGATAGTCGGGGAGATATACATCTATAGCTAACACGTATGTACACTGTAGGTAGTGCAGCATATGGGTTAGTTAGTTAAATACCGTTTGCTGTGAAGTGTTTATTGTTTGGGGGGCTGATTGATAAACACTGTTTGAAAAATGTTCATTTGTGACAGTTGGTAGAAAAGTTCGTTAGTGACAGTTTACGTAGTTACGTCAGTTGAAATTGGCCATTTAAAACGCCATGTGCTCCTCCGTGGTCTAGGGGTAACATGTTAGCCTCTGGTTCCCAACGTCGTGTGTTGAAACCCGACAGAGGGCGATGGATTTTTTTCGGGAGTAATAAACCTTAGCATGGCTTCCTTTGATAGGAAAGTAAAGCAGTTGGTCCCGTTTCGTTGATTTATGGCACGTAAAGGAACCTCAAACCTGATAAAGAGGCCTCTGAGAAAAATTTAGCTGTCTTTCATACCCAATATAGTCAAGAGACAGAGTAGTTAAATAAACTCAATTTACTTATTTGGAACGTCCAATCACTGGCCACAATCGATACCTAGATTTCACAGCAAATGCATGTTTTAGGCTCACCTTAAAACAAAAAGGCACTTTTAGAAAAAGGCCCATGTGCCTGTGAAGAGTACAATTCAGAAACGAAAATTCCATTAAATACTAAACTTTGTATTTAAATTCCGTATTTTTAATGTTGCGACATAAAGATTTCCAGAAACATTTGTCTACCCTAAACTACCTATTACATGGGATTTTTCGAAATTTTCAAATTTATAAAACTGGCTCTAAATATTTGGAATTAAATGCGTAGATATATTAAATATATTTATATGGAAAATAAAATGTATACTTTGAATTTCTTGGGAATTTTCCTGAGGCCCTTTTTATTCTGAATGGTTTTTTTCTTAATTGATAAACCGTAAGAGAAAGACAATAACTTATTAAATAAAAATGTATATTTCGTTAAAACACATGATTTATGTCATATGTACTTTCCATTTCATATCTCTCTTGTTTTACTTCAGGCCATGGAAAGAGAACCAAATTACAATGTCAATTATTGGCGATAGCTTTTAAAAGCTTTGACCGTCGTTTTAGCCAGTGTACTCTCTTGTTTCCCTTCTACTTACGTGGTAAAAAGTAATACAACAATTTCTGCTAAAGTTTATCTCAATTGGCATGATGTAAATAAACGAATAATCTTTTGTAAGGATATATGTTTGCTGAACAGATAATCGTCTAAACGGAACACATTAGAATTGTTTTTGGAATATTGTTGAAGCTATGATTTATGCTCTTCATCAGTGGTTTTCAAACATCTTCGGACCACCGCCCATTTGGCTAAATGTACTCTACCTCAGTACTTCCCCCCTACTTGGTATGTTGCTACATATAAATATAAAAATCTGATGTGTACCATTCACTTGACTTTCTCTATATCTCTGTAACAAATTATTGTTAATAAGCTTATTCTTTTATTTATTTCATGCTAATCGAGAAAAATTAGCTGAAATAGTCTTATTTCTTGCTTTATTGTAATTAGAAGAGAAATAAGGGAGTACCATAGGTTAAAGTGAAAGTCAAGAGCTGGTTGCTTTGTGACTGAAGTTTGTTTGTTTGTATGAACACGAGTTGGCAAATTCCTGTACGAGAAAAGTATAAGTTTTTCAAAGCTGAAACCAAAAACAAGGAATATTTCAAAAGCGACCAACTCTACGAAAAAAATGTATATAACATAGATTGTGCGTTTTAACGTACTCTACATTTTTTGTGGATTAAGTTTTTGTCCATCTCTTACAGTTTAGTAGTTGTACAAAATTTATCCAGAATAAAGTAATTTTCAGAGGCTATTCCCAGAAAATTCAAGATATACATTTTATTTGTCAGGTAAATATCTTTAATATACGATATTTTAATCAAAATCGTTAGAGCCATTTTTTAGAAAACCAAAATTTTCGAAAAAAGTTCCATGTAAAGGGTAGTTGAGAGTGGGGGGGGATTTTCTTGAACATCTTAGTGTCGCATCCTTGGAAAATACCATACCTAATACCAAGTTTGGTTTTTAACGGACTTTTCGTTTTTGAGCTATGCTGCCCATAGACACATACACACAGACAGACAGGCACACACACACGGACATTTTTCTAAAAATGTTTTTTTTTTATTCAGGAGGTCTCAAAACATGCATTTCCTGTGAAATATCGGTATCGAATTTTTGGGTGCATTACATTCTCTATACATTATGTACATAGCATGTATAGAGAAAGTAAAAATGAATCTGAATATCCACAAGGATTACGAATAGCTATTTTAAAACAAGAAATGAACATTTATTTTAAATGTAATAATGTACGTTCAAGCTGAACATGAATTTAAAACTGAAATGTGGCAAATAAACATATATGTTCCGAGTTAACTTTCAGAACAACCTTGAAGAGCAACATGGTGAAGAGCAATCAGTTTTCCAATAACGGCTACAATTTCAGTTAATAAGAGTCTCAAACCTCCTGCTTCATCTGACATTTATTTTTGTATTATTTTTATTTATTTGTTTATTCGTTTCATTTTTTTGTGTGGCTTTTACAGACATCGCACCGCTACACTAAATCCACATTCTGCCAAATAAAATGATGGAAATGCAATGAAAAATATTTAAATACTCTCCACACTAGACCATAGCGATATTTTTGCAATCAAAGGTCTTGATAAGATTTTTTAAATTTTTGTTTCAGCTCAAAATCACATTTTATAGATCAACAAGTTCTTTTTACAGGGCTCCACTGCTCGAATGTCTGAAAATTGAATTATCACCCAGTCTGGAGTTTCCATGAAAGCAGATCCTCAAATCGTTTTGTCATATCTTCATGCAGCAGATTCAAATAATCACAAACTAATCAGTATGAATTCTGCCATTTTCATTTAACCCGGCCAGGCTTGGGAAATGGCAAAACTCTCGACAACCTAGGTTTCGCTTGAACAAAATTAACTTCTAGACAAACGTTGAAATTACACATTTTGGCTTTAATGTGACTGACTTCATTGCCTTGTAATTGAACATTGGAGATGTTACGATAGTTCTAGGCAGATGTTAGCACCAACTAGCGGCAACAACTGGAAACGGGAATAATATTTCGTTTTGCTCGATTAAATCGAACCCCAGCCTTCTGCGCCTTTCTCACCGCCTTCAGGAGAGTGATACTGGCCATTTTGAGAACCAATTTGTTTTATATCGTTTCTCGTATCCAAGTGCCTGTTCTCTAAATTCATTGCGAACTGCTATATGTATTCCTCCGTGTTCTGCATGGAGATTCGCTTTCCGAACGCTATTGGTCAGTAGACCACGGCCTGCAAGCCCGGATAATAATTTTTCTTACACTGACACCGGCCGTGAAAGCCTATAAATTTCAATGCTATTGGCTTTGTTTAACAATTAGGAGTGCACTCAAGTCACCATGTGTTTGAAGCTACAGTGTGCAGAGAAGTTTTGCAACATAGATGTAGCAGTGCTAATTCTTGACAATAAATCGAGCAGTGAGATAATTACCAGTAACTTGTTACATCTATGTGCTACATAATGGTTGGCCTTCGGTGTTTCCTTATTAAGTGTCAGGGGAAAGATTGCGAAAGCATATATTTAAAAGCATTATATTACTTTCTCTATACGTTCTATGTACATAATGTATAGAGAAGGTTTTGTATTGCACCCAAAAATTCGATACCGTAATTTCACCGGAAATATACGTTTTGAGACCCCCTGAATCCAAAAAAAAGAATTTCTAAAAAAATGTCCGTGTGTGTGTCTGTGTGTATGTGTGTGTGCGTGTCTGTGGGCAGCATAGCTCAAAAACGAAAAGACCGTTAAATACCAAACTTGGTATTTAAGTTTGGTATCGTCCAATGATGCGACACGAAGATTTTCAAAAAAGTCTCACACCCCAAACTACCCTTTACGTGGGAAAAGTTTTCAAAATTTTGATTTTCTTAAAAATGGCTCTAACAATTTTGATTAAAATATCAAATATTAAAGATATTTACCTGACAAATAAAATGTATATCTTGATTTCTCTTGGAATAGCCTCTGAAGACTACTTTATTCTGGATGAATTTTACGGAATTTTGCATTAACAGCTAAACCGTAAGAGATGGACGAAAACTTAAAACACACAAAATGTAGAGCACGTTAAAACACATACTTTATGATATATAATTGTTTTTAGTGGAGTTGATCGTTTTTTAGATATTCCTTGTTTTTGGTTTCAGCTTTGAAAAACATACAGGAATTTGTCAACTCGTATCCACACAAACAAAGGAACTTCAGTCACAAAACAACCAGATTTTGACTACCACTTTCACCTATAATACCCCCTTATTTCGCTTCTACTAACAAGGAAGTAAGTAATGAGATTATTTCTGCTAATTTCTTCTCGATTAGATGAAGTAAATAGAATAATTTGTTGCAGAGATTTAGAGAAAGTCATGTGAATATAATACATCAGATTTTTTCCTTTGAAATGTTATATCAAGTTTCGTAATAATTAGATTTAAATAAGTATGGAGGAAATAATCAGTTTTTGATATCACTCTTATGTTATTCAGTTTTTACTGTCTCGTGTTACATTTAAAAATCTGGATTTCCAAATAACCGATTCAAATATTAAATCTGCATCATAAGAATGGAATAATCAATTAAACTCATAGCTTTGATGTAATACTAAGATAAGATTGTTTTGACTTTTATTCCAAATAGATAGAACATTGTCCTGTTAGGAAGAGAAGCTAGTTGGGAATCAGGACGAAGAGTGAATTGTGCAGCAATGTCCTGTCTAGTGCAGAGAGGCAAATCGATAAATCAAGAACCGAGGAGCTACCTATATCAGTCAGTCAGTTAGTCAGTCACAGGTGCAAAACACCCACCCTCAACTGGGTCAACCGAGTGGAACATGCTGCCTGTTCCTTCATTACGCAACTCTACGCCACCTGATACACACAACTGCTAATGAACGGGGCAGAAAAGGATGTAGGTGGGTGTTCGTCATCGGATACGTTTGACCTTGCTGTTCGCTGTAAATCTGAGAGGGAGTAAGGAAGCCATATATTCACTCTCCCAAATGTAAAAGAGATAGTTACCAACAGAAATGAATCTGTTGCTGATAAAAGCTTGAAGAAAAACATGCAAGTGTTTAAAGTATTTTCATAATTAAAATTAAAGTAACACAACATTTTATGTGTTACATTCATATGGATTTTTCAAGCCAATAACTTTGTTTGCATGTCTTCTCTGCAAACATATTCCTACAAAAACTTATTTTTCTGTCTATATCACATTAACTGAGATAATATTTTGCAAAAATAATTTCATTACAAGGCAGATGCAGAAGGTTTAAATGATAATTAAATATATAAATAGCGAAACGCATAAACTAGATCCATACTCTTTGCATGACAGCTCGAGAAACAATTGAACAATAACAGCAATTTAGAAATAACAAAAATTCAATCCAATAACATCGCATAGTTATCAGGAAATATCTGATGACATAAAATGGATTTTAAATAAATCATGTGCTTTAACAAGACTTACATGCCCCCCCTCGGTAGTGTGGGGGTATCGCGTCTGCCTTACATTCAAGAGGTTGCAGGTTCGAACGTCGCTTCGGTTGAGTTACCCTGACAATGTGTTTTTTGGGGTTTTCGCTTCTCTTGAGAAGAACGAATATCGAGTAAATTTAAGCTCCATGGAACCCGAGATCATTTAAACATAATTTCACCGATTTCATTCATCGCCCGGTATGACCTAACAGGTTAAAGTATATTAAACTACAGAAATAAAAAAAAATAATAATAAGATGAAGTAGATTCAGATGTCGTTTACCAGAAAAATCAATAAACATGTTATTAGATACTATTAAACATTAGGTATTATATAAAAATAGATATATTTGAGAACAATAATTAAAGGAATTATACTAAATAAAGGGTAGCTTCAGTTGGGGGAATTTTCATGAACATTTTCTGTCTTATATTGTGAAATTATTTTAGTTAGTTCTCTAATTTTCCTCGTTTAGTTATGGTGTTCATAGGCTAGCGCGTGCAGACAAACAGAATTTTTGCTTTCTCTATACGCACTATGTAGGTACATAGTGTATAGAGAAGGTATTGCACTCCACCAAAAATTCGATACCGAGATTTCACCGGAAATATATGTTTTAGAGTTCCCTGTATCCAAAAAGAGTATTTTCAGAAAAAGGTGCGTGTGTGTAGGTGTGTGTGTGTATGTGTGTGTGTCCGTTTGTCCGTGTGCCTGTGAACACGATAACTCAAAAATGAAAAGTCAGTAAAATACAAAATTGGTATTTAAGTTGAGTATCGTCCAGGGATGCGACACGAAGATTTTGAGAAAAATCCCCGCACCCCAAACTACCCTTTGCATGGAACTTTTCTCGAAAATTTTGATTTTCTAAACAAATGGCTATAACGATTTTGATTAAATTATCGTATATTAAAGATATTTACCTGGCTAACAAAATGTTTAATTTGAATTTTCTGGGAATAGCCTCTGAAGACTACTTTATTCTGAGTGAATTTTACGGAATTTTACATAACTGCTAAACCGTAAGAGATAGACAAAAAGTTACCACACAAAAATGTAGAGCACATTGAAACACACAATTTGTATTGTATACATTTTTTACGTGGAATTGGTCGTTTTTTAGATATTCCTTGTTTTTGTTTTCCGGTTCGAAAAACTTAACTTTTCTCATACAGGAATTTGTCAACTCCTGTCCATACAAACAAAGGAACTTCAGTCACATAGCAACCAGCTTTTGACTATCGCTTTAAACTATGCTACTCCCTTATTTCCCTCCTACTTACAAGGAATCAAGTAATAAGACTATTTCTGCTAATTTTTTGTCTATTAGCATGAAGTAAATAGAAGCATAAGCTTTTTACAACTAATTTGTTGCAGAGATGTAGAGAAAGTCATGTGAATGGAACACATCAGATTTTTTCTAAATGTGTTGGATCAGGGGACCTGACGATGACATGATATATTTCCAAAGAAATCTGGAAATTGAGTTGCAACACTTCCTCTACCAACTAAGTATATGATAGAAATTGTAATGACTTTTCCAACTTAAGAGCTCTGCGGTAAGGTGTGTGACTCGCATTCTAGAGATACCGGTTTCGATTCAGGTGACCGCCCATTCTGACCATGAGTTTTTCATGGTTTTACAGGGACGGTGGGTGAATGTTGGTGTAGTTCGTTTTCTACCATAACGTTCCTATTCTCATTTCTTTACTTTTCATATGTTTCAGAATCGTAGCACCAGGAGACAGCGTTCGGCATGATGCGCTTTTTGAAGGTTCTCCCTGGCGTCGGGAGGTTCTGTATCAGGAGAATCGCGGAAGCGAGCTCTGCAGGAGGAAGGTTATATGTTAATTCAACAGGTATATTTGTTTATGATGATCATAAAACTAAACGATTACAAGTTATACTCTCTCATAGAATAAAGTAAATATAACTACTGACTTGTACCTCCCTCTATTATTTTATTAATTATTAGAAGAACTGTTGAAAGAGGAGCCATACAGATTGAACAGTATATGCACCTCTTTCAACAAGTACTGCTCATTGCAGGTCCCAGTATATTTTACTACAATAAATGAAATTATTGAATCAATTGATGATACAATATTTGATGAAATATAAGCAACCCAATTTAAACTAAAGCAGCTGTACAATTAAAATAACTCCAATGAATTACAACTGTATTTAAAGTATTGTGAGTGGATTTGGGCGGCGTCCTCTGTATTCAGTCTGGAAACTTGGGGAACCCCGCTCACGCATGCGTATGACGTCTTCCGGACGTAGTCACTCTTTAGGTCTCTCTTCACATTCCTCTCTTCCTGACGTCACGTTCGAATCACAAAGCACTTCGTGACCTACGTGCGGTGCTGCCCTGGTTTTTAGGGCTGAAAGGCTTAAAACATCACTACTATCGACCCTATTTATTACCAGGATATGGATATCCTGCAAAAGCTTCGTCTTGAGGACTCTGATAGCTTAATATGTGGGCTTTGTTTTCAGGCATACAGCTGTATGTCCAATGACTTTGTAAACTTCCGACGTAAACAAACCACACGAAGCGTACAGTATTTTCCTAGTTATTTACCTGTTTGTTCACCGTGGAGGAGGGCAGTGATTTGCTGATATCCCACAAACTTAGGATCCGAGGGGACTAAGGGAAAGGTGACAATGGGAATGCAGCATTGCACTATCAAAATGTTATTAACCTGCTTCTATCTTCAATTAGCACGTAAGCATCACCTCTGAGTAAGTGTTCTGTACCTAGCTGTTGTTCCAATGCTCCACCCTCTTGTTTAAATACTCTTACTACTGAACGCATCAAATGTGGTCGACTAATACAAGCTCTAAGCCTCTTGTTTGCCTTAACAAGTGTTTTTTTTTTTTTTTTTTTTACCTTAATAGCACCGTAAATGTCAAGATAATTAAGATTTCAATAAACAAATCAAGTATTACCATAGAAGGAAAAGTTAGTAATATTCTCACTATTATACGCAAGCGATTAATACAAAATTAAGTGTAACAATATCATGAGCATTGTTTTTGCAGGGCGATAATCCACCCACTGGTGTTTAACATATGCACATATATTATAGACATGTAAATTGAATGATAACTTTGGGTAAATGTGTAATCCGCTCACATTAATATCCAGGGTTACAATAAACCATGTGTATAAGTTACACGCACAACTTGAGGTCCTTATTTGCTTTTAAAACTATTCACACATTTTAAAATATTTTAAAATTAAACTTTGGGTATATACAGGATGTTAATGAACTACACTTAAATAATTTAAGATATTATAGATGGTCTATAATAACTCCTTGGCACGACAACTCACGGGGAACCTTGGCCTACCGCCCGGCCGCTGCGTCCCCCATCTCGGTCCATTACAGACGTCATAGATGGGGTGCATTATTGGAGGGCGAGACGTGGTCAGCGCCTCAAGTTCCCCCGGCCGGTTAATGCGGTCCTCATGTAGCTCCTCAATTGGCCCCCCAGGGAGCTTACGAGGCTGAGTGCACCCCGGGCCAGGTCTCCCAGTGGGGGAAAAATCCCCACGCCGGTACTGGGGATCGAAGCCAGGTCTCCCGCTTGGTAAGCAGCTGCGCTATCACCGCGCTAAGGAGACGACCATTATAGATGGTCTAATACAAGTAATTTCAGATAGGAAATGCATGATCCATGGATAAACATAACGCAGTTATAAGGTGTTAAACAAATTGGTTTCAAATGCAGAAAGTCGATGTTAAATCAAAGTCAGATGGCTTGGAATGTCTTTAAAACTGATACGCGAGTTTGGAAATATCGATTTTTAGCAGATCCTTATTTCCGTCTCAAGATCTACTGCCATACTGATCCTTTCGTCCAAGTCGTGAAAAGATCATTTGACAGTCCGGCATTGTCAATGGATTAACTTCCTTCTTGTGTGTAGCCTACTCTAGGGACATTTATTTAATTGCTCCTGTGGCTTTATGTGTAATGCCAATGATCGGAGGGCCATATGTTCGTCTTCTGTCAAGGATTTAACTTTTCTTGTTTTCTTTTTTCTTTAAAGTCCATACGAAGAAGTGTTGCTTGGTGGAGAGTTCGAACCCGAAAAGAAATACTGCTTATTGTGCATTACACAATAAAGGTACGCTCTCCAACATCCCTTCGTTTTAGTTGTGTTCTGGATCATCATCAGCCAGTGGCGAACTGGTACCTTAGAAACTTAAATCCATAACTTCGAAATTTAAGTAGACAAACCATGGGTCTTCTATCTCAATTTATTATTCTGTAAATATATCGGTGTAATTCATTAACAGTCAATATATATGTATATATGTATGTAGTTTTAAAAATCGGATGTGATTTATTCACCTTTCTCTATCTCTTCTGCAAACGAACTATTCTTACAAAAGATTATTCCTTATTTGGAGGAAATTTAAAGGTGATGTTATAATTAATTGAAGGTAATTTTATTAATTGTATCTTGTGTAATGCTAATCAGTAAGATTACCAGAAATGGTCTTATTACTTAATTTCTTAAAAGAACAAAAGAAATAAGAGAATACACTAGACTAAACCAACAGTCAAATATTTTAAGAGCTATCGCTATGAGTTAAGACTTTGAAATTCGGTTCTCTTTCTAAGGCAAGGAGTATAACTAAACAGATACGAAACGAACGATAGCTTCCCGTTTGAGGAAAAACTCAGTAGTTATATATATTGTGTGTGTGTGTGTTTTTACGAGATCAAAAATTTTGTGTAGTAAGTTTTTGTTTGTCTCTTACGGTTTACCAGTTATATAAAAGGCATCGAGAATGAAGAGATCTTCAGAGGCTATTCCAAGAAAATCCAAGATAAACATTTCTTTTATAATAAAGATATGTTAAATATATTATATTAATCAAAATCAAACACTTGATTGAGCCATGACGATAGCTTACCCTTAATGCTGCGTTGTATTACACCTTGCAGGTAGACCCCTGTGAATGTTGAACTATTCGCTGCTTTTTTGGCGCGATTCCAAGCTGAAATAGCCTGAGTTAGTGACCAGTGTTAATAGCCAATTATGCGTTTTAAGTGACACTCATAAAATTGGATTCTGAGCAAATAACAGTAGCCACATTTGTAAGTTTTTCATTCTCTGTTCATTCACAAACTCGAATAAACGCGTTTGTCTCTCACACGAAGCCTCTGGATGAAACATTGTGCCGTAATAACCTTTGACATTATCAGGCTTCCTACTCACTCTGCTCATCATTAATTAATTTCATTCTACGCCAAGAAGCCCTTGGCACTGTAAATGAAACGTTTGAAAGGCGCAACATCATTACTGCTGCAATATATCAAATAATGTTTGTTTCTGCTTGGCAAAGGGTGAAAATACTACTAATTCCGTCGAATACACTTTTCCGTTACTGACTATGGATATGTAGAGTCAGAGATCGGGTGCCTTTTCGGTGGTGTTCTTCTGATGCTCCGCCCCCTTATTCTCTTACTACCGAACGCATTCATATTTGGTCCTTATGGCCCCTTACAACCAGTCGAAGGCCGGGAAGCGATGACAATTCCTCAGAACATCCTTTTCCCCTGCCACACCGCATTGGAGCATCATTGCCAATACTTGCAGCTTTGAAAGAGACCACCGCGGCGAAAGATGAATGGAATGATAATGAACGACATTTAGGGGCAGGCAATTCAGGGTCGTCCTCTGTGCTCTAGGAGTCATATGTAACCGCTGGTTCCCAAGGTCGCGGATTCAAACTCGCGGAGGGCGATGGAATTTTTTCGGATGTAAGAATCCTTAGGGTTCCTTCGGAAGGGAAGTAAAACCTTTAGTACCGAGTGCAGTTTAACTTTAAAGTCAGATAATGACGCCGCTCAGCAAAAGTAAGCGGTGTTTCATTCCCAGTATAGAATGAGAACCACAGAACGTTCATAAATAAAACTCCATTTAATTTTAGTTTTACGAAATTCGAGGGATGAAAGAAACCAGCAGTAAGCTTGCGAAACGGAAACAAAGGAATGTTTTAAAGTAAGTGGTGGTCAGGGATCAAATCCGGGACCTTCCGAATGGGAGTAGCACGTTACCACAGTCTCACCTCAATCGTCAGTTAGTAACTGAAGAGAATGTTCAGTTTAGAAAATTCTCAGTTCGGCAATTCAAAGAGATGTTCCTTAGGGGAACTGAGCAGTGTAAAATGACTGAGTCTTGAATTTTTTGTTTTGGGCATAAATACATTATTTGGTTCTTCTTAATTCAGAAAAATATATACCTATATGAATTATATATATATATATATATATATATATATATATATAATTCGACTGTATTTTATGCATTTAAATTGAGAAACCGTATGTGCCCCCATGACCTTTCAAATCCAGCGGAACCACGCCCCTATCACTGAAAATATTAACATCTTTTTTGTGTGTGCTGCTTTTCATTGCTGTGGCCAAAAGTATGCTAAGTGCAACTTTATTTCTTCTTTTGTTTCTCCACATTTGTTTATATTGAAAAAATGTTATTGGTTAAAGTGGTTTATTATGTTTAAAATGTTCTTAGTAATTCATTACAGACATACATCCTGTGGAAAGACTAGAATTTTAGAAAAAGAAAGTTCTATGGGTTGGATTCTCGGCTGGGGATAGAGATTTTTCTCTAGTCCTGATTATTCCCTATCCTATCCAAAGTCTGAAAGTATGAATATATGTGAATGTGTAAGTGTAATCTAAAGATTAAAATTAAAATATGAATGGTAACCTAACTATATAAGTACGCTGGTTAATACAACTGCTAATAGGATAATGCATCTAAGGCGGGTATAAATAAAACAGTGAACTATTTTTTTAAGTTTTTCTAGTAGCCAGAAAACTGAAGAAGGAACGTAGAGCATTTTAACCTTTTACTTCCCATGTGGTTGTGGGGGATAAAATAGCTCAACAAGAAAATTGTCGTAAGGAGGTAATAATGTAAACTAAAGTGATGCTTGACTTCCAAATGTAGACAACATTTTGTAAATAGTAAATTAGGATCTGTCAGTAATGTAAATAATATTTATGGCTAAATCAATACGCATCAAGAAACTGAAGATGCAATGTGATCATCAATGTAAATTTTTACTTGGTTATACACAGAATTTGAGACTTTCAATAGCTGTATTGGGTAAAGGCTTTCAAAATCGTTTTGTGAACTATAGTATACTGGATATTGAATAGACTATGCAGTATTGGCATTCACTGAGGGAGACTACCGGCAGGTTGAAAGTTCTGCATGAAAATTCGATCAAACACGGAAAGTGCACTGCAACGTATTGATCAAGTGCGGATCATAAATTCATAGGCCTCATCAAAATAGTCCAGTATTAAAAGGCGCATACTAGCCAACCCGAAGGTAGCAGAGGAGGAAGCTAATGATGAATATTCGCGGTAAAATTAGTGATGGTTATTTCTTTAATTTTCAATTTAGGTTTTCTCAAAACTACATCTTCTTCCAAATATATTTTTGTTTCTTGGTAACTTTATTGCAAAAAGGATGACTGGCATGGAAAAAATCCTAAAATTGCAGTGAAAACGAAAATTGGTTTCTTCATGGCATTAATTGAAGTATTGTTAATACCTATCCAAATAATGTAGTTCAGTGTCAAGAGCTAGAATGCCTGATTGGCTGATAAAAGTCTTAGCTCTCAGCTGCAAACTATTTCTGTAAAAATGAAGCATTGTTTCAATACTCTTTTTTTTTTAATTGATAACTTTTTTAAGAAAAACTGGGCAATACAAAATAACGAACTCACAGATACATAAGACTCTAACTTTAGTGAGATTAATGTACTCGTAAATGTTGGTCATTTCATTCTGTGAAATAGGTTTTCCATCTTTTTTAATCTGGAATCAAGTTCTCAATAATACAGTTTAGTAGCTTTAATACATCTATTGTGTATGGAAGGTGGCGTTTTATTATTTGAGACTTCTATATGCCATGGTTAGACACTCACCTAGGCGACTCGGGTTCGATCCCAGGAAATCATACTTGGGTTTTGTGGTGGAGAAGCTGCATCTGGGCGAGTTTTCTTTCGGTTTTTGGGTTTCCCCCGCCATTCATTCCGTCAATAGCTCCATAATCATCTTTTCTGTCATCCACTTCACCATCATTTTATATCAAATACCTCCTGACTTTCATTCTAACTTCTCTCTGATCCAGAGCCTCTATTCCTTAACAGGGGTCTCAATCCATACGCTTGGTTATAAGTCCTAGGGGGGGGGGGGGTTAAGGCATATATACGAGGAGGATAAACAGAGAAAGAATGAAAATAAAAAAAAAACTTCTATACTGTCAAATAAAATCTGCTTTAAGTGACAATGAATAAACGTTTATGCCTACCTCAATGCTTATCACTGCTAGTGTCTTATTGGTACCTATTTTGAATTTATTGCAGTGCCTATTTGCCTGCATATTTTAAAGTTTTTAGTGTCTATTGCGCCGAGCTCTATATTCATGTTGTGGCACAGGGGGAGAAGATGAAAAGAAAATCAAACACGGTGCCCAACTTAGCCAATATTGCCTTCTTGAGCAAGGTTCAAGCGTGTTTGCAAATTTATGTGGCAGTCGATAATACGAGTAATGAAGCGTGCACACCGGGCTATAAAGCTAATTTTATACCTCCGACGCTGCAGTGCAGCAGCGCTGTTATCAGCTACAAGTAGGGTATTTATAGGTTCTGTTACCTACCGTGTCTATCATCGCGCCCCCAGAACAAGAACATCACGCAGTAAAGTGCTAGCTACATACGTGCTTCAGCTGTCTAAAAAATGGCTGCTCTGAAACTCGTAAGCTTCTCGTAAAGTAGGGGAACACGAGACTGGTTGGACAGATTTTAAACCTTTACTTTTATAAGCTTTAATATAGTTGACATTAACTTGCAAACCGCTCTATGAAAAATTATAATTACTTAGTTAGGTTTAGAAAATAAAATATAATATCTGAAATGTACCATTCACATGACTTTCTCTACATCTCTATAATAAATTATTGTTAAAAAGATATTCTTCTATTTACTTAATGCTAATCGAGAAAAAATCAGCAGAAAGGGACATGTTACTTGCTTCCTTGTAAGTAGAAGGGAAACATGGGAGTACCATAGAGTAAATCGATAGTCAAAAATGTTAAAGGCTGGTTGCTATGTGATTGAAGTAGTTTTGTTTGTATGGACAGAGTTGACAAATTCCCGTATGAGAAACGTATATTTTAAAGTTAAAACTAATAACAAGGAATATCTAAAAACAGTAAAATCCACGAAAAACTGTATGTAAAATAAATTGTGTGTTTTAACGAGATCTCATTCTTGTAAAGTATGTTTTTGCCTATCTCTTACGTTTTACAACTTATGCAAAATTCCGCAAAATGCATCCAGAGTAAACATATCTTCAGAGGATATTCCCAGTAAATGTAAGCTATACATTTTAGTTGCCATGTAAATGTCTTAAATATAGACATGCTAATCAAAATTGTTATAGCCATTTTTGAGAAAATCAACATTTTAGAATTTTTTTCCAAGTGATGGGTATTTCGAGGTGGGGGGGATTTTCTTAAAAATCTTCCTGTCGCATCCTGGGAAGATACCGAACTTAAATACTAAGTTTGGTATTTTACGGTTCTTTTCGTTTTCGAGCTATACAGCCCACAGGCACACACAGATAGACACATGCAAGCACATTTTTCTAAAAATGCATTTTTAAATTCAGGGGGTTTCAAAACATCTATTTCCATGAAATCTCGGTATCGAATTTTTGGGTGCAATACAATACTTTCTCTACACACTATGTACATAGTACGTGTAGAGAAAATAAAAATCTGATGTGTTCCATTCACATTACTTTCTCCATTTGTTCTGCAACAAGCTATTCTTTAAAACAGGTTATTCTTTCAAAATATTCTCGGGCTTCTAACCAGGTAAAAACTTGGCTTGATACCAACGTTTCGAAGAAGTGCATCTTCCTCTTCAGGGTGAACAGATCTTCTTCGAAACGTTGGTATCAAGCCAAGTTTTTACCTGGTTAGAAGCCCGAGAAGATTTTGAATTAATACGTCGCCAGGAAAGCTTCAGTTCTTATTTTAGTTTATTCTTTTATCCACCTAATACTTATCAAGATTACCATAAATTTGCTTACCACTTAGTTCCTTGTGAGTATAAGGGAAAACAAGGAATTAAACTAGTTTAATCATCAGTCAAATTGTTTAAAAGCCATCGCTATGCGATTGTCATTGAATTTCGATTCTCTTTCCAAAGTCAGGAGTAAAATAAGAGAGATATGAAACGGACGAGGACTTCCCGTTTAAGAAGAATTTAAGTATTCTAAAATTGAAGCCAACAATAGAGAATATCTCTGAAGTGGATAGCTCTACAAAAATATATAATTAAAAACAAAGAAATTAAAAACAAAACAAAAAACTGTATATGACATAAATTGTATGATTTAAAGATCCACATTTTCTGTGTATCAAACTTTTGTATTTCTCTTCCTGATTCCAGTGTCATTCAGAATGAAGAGGACTTCAGGGACCATTCCCAAGAGTTACAGGAAATTCATTTTTTATGCCTTGTAAACATCTTTAATATACGGCATTTTAATCAAATTCGTTAAGGTTATTGTTTAGGGGTAATGTGATTTTCCTGAAAATCTTCTTGTCACAGCCTTGAAAGATCCTGGACTTAAGTATCTGCCAGGCTTTATATTTAACGGAATTTTTGTTTGATTTATACTGAAAACGCTACACACACAGACATACATGGAACTTTTTCTAAAATTGCTTTTTTGGATTCGGGGTGGGGGCTCAAAACAAGAAATTCCCGCAAAGTCTGTGTTGAACTTTTGGTGGACTTTGCATATTCTGTACAACAAAATAGACAGACAGACAGATGGATCCATCTATCCATCCATCCATCCATCCATCCATCCATCCATCCACACCTCTTCTAGAAACAATATTCAGGAGGCCATAAAACATTTCCGATGAAATTTGGATATCGAATTTTTGGGTTAAATGTACTACTTCATCTGCTTAGTATAATAAATAAAAGTGAAGAGCTCATGCAAAGGGCAATATTAACCAATAACACCAACCAAACGTTCTAACAGATGATACACTTCAATATGAATATAATTACGCATGTAATACGCATCTCTAAAACTTGTAATGCTACCAAGGAAACTTGCCTGACACAAATCGTGTATTTCATTTTGAGATCCTCTAGATAAAACAAAAAAGATATTAAAAAAGTTCAGATATAAATGCACATGTGAATAATTCTCAAATTTGGTATTTAAGTATTTCACTTGGTATCTGGTATTAAATATTCACAATACCAAGATTTTCAAGCACCTTTCCCTACACCAAGCTAAACTTTATATGTGAAAATGTTTTTTTTTTTATTTTCATAAAACTGACTGGATTTTGATTAGATACCATCTATTTAAGACATACGCATATTTAATAAAATGTATATCTTTCAATTAACTATGAAAAGCCTGTGAAAATCTCTTTTTTCTGAATGAATATTATACACCCATTAAACCATAATAGAACGAAAGCCGTTTATAACACGATAACAGGTATATCAAAACACACTTTATATTAAAAAGCAATTATAACCTGGCTTTAACAATTTCTGAAATGTTCGTTGTTATTGGATTTAACTTTCCAATAATTATGCACTTTTAATTTTTCTACTCTGTACGATGTACTAAGATAGAGAAGGTACATATGTATTCCGGCCAAATTTCAAATCTGTTATGTTCCATTCACATCACTTTCTCTATATCTCAGTAATAGACTGTTCTTGAAAAGCTTATTTTTATTCTACTTCATGCCAATTGAAATAGATTAGCAGAAATGGTTTTATTGCTTGCTTCCTTATAAGCAGAAAGGAAACAAGGGAATGCACTAGGCTAAAGCGTTAGTCAAATATTATAAACGCTGGTCCACTTTGCATGAAAATTGAAGTTTGGTTCGCTTTCTATGATCCCATTTAGGAAAAGTTAGATTTGTAATTGAAACCAATAACAAGGAATATCTTGGAAATGGTCAAATCTATGAAAAAATTATATGGCATAAATTGTGTGTTTTAACGAGATTTACTTTTTTGTTTAATAAGTTTTTGTCTATCTCTTACGGTTTAACAGTTATACAAAAGCCATTCAGAATGGAGAGGTGTTCAAAATTAACCCCAGAAAATTCAGGATACCTATACATTTTATTTTTCATGTAAATATCTTTAACATATGGCATTTTAATCAAAATCGTTAGTAATTTTTTTAGAAAATCAAAATTTGCTAAATTTTTTCTATGTAAAGAGTAGTTGAGTTTGGAGAATTTTCCTGAAGATCTTCGCGTTGCATCCTGGAAAGATAATGAACTTAAATACCAAGTTTGGTATTTAACGGACCTTTCGTTTTTGAGCTATGCTGATCTTAGACACAATCCAGGGGTCTCAAAATACGTACAATACTTCCTCTATACATTATGTACATAGTACGGGTAAGGAAATAAAAAAATAGAAAAAGCTATATGTATATGTGTGTGAACAGCATAACTCAAAAACGAAAAGTCGGTTATATACAAAACTTATATTTAAGTTCTGTATCTTCTAAGGAGGCGACACAAACATTTACAAGGAAATATCCTCAAGTCCCAATCATATTTTTCATGGAACATATTTTTTGAAAATGTTAATTTTTCTCCAAATTGTGATTAAAACACTATATGTTTATGGAAAATAAATGCATATTTTGAAAGTTCTGGGATTAGCTTCTGAAATCGTCTTCGTTCTGAGCGCTGCACAATAAGTGTAGAGCTCACTAAAATACATAATTTATGTGAAAACATTTTTTATTTAAATATTTCCAGGATGTTCTTTTTTATTGGATTTAATTTTCTCCATATTTGTTCTTTTCTCAAATAATGAAGTGGTTATTCATTTGTCTTCTTCTGGTAAATCAAAGAGAACAAAATTTCAATATAATAACATAGCGACCAGCTTAAAAAAAATTGACTATTGATTAGCGTACTGCATCCCCTTATTCTCGTGTACCTAAGAGAAGATATATAATAAACGGAAGTATTTATGCAAATGTTTTTCTCGATTTATGTGAAGTAAATGGAAGAAGAAACTTTATTGAGATACGTATGTTTGCTGAAGAATGGGTAGAGAATGTCACGTGAATGTACCACGTCAGATTTTTCAACGATATAATCGTTCATTTGTTTTCCACAAAATTATATCACATATAAAAGCATCCCGCTTTTTTCAGATTTTCATGATTTTCTAGTAATATAAATTTCAAACATTTCCATCAGAATAAAGAAGAACCTCACAGGCCTTTCGCAGGCATTATATTTTATTTTTTCATATCCAATATATATAATTTTCGAAAAAATGATAAATGACAATTTTATTATGGTAATTTAGGGTTGCAGGGATTTAGAGACCATCTTATTTCGTATCCTAGAAAGATGCTGGGTTTAAATTACAATGTAGATTGTTAATTATCCGACATTAGTGTTTAGTTACATTGTCACCTCTTTAAGGGATATTAAAACGTGTATTTACTTTGAAATCACGATTTGAATATTATTTCTATAGATAAATATCGAACGAAATGGCTCAGAGGTAACGTGTGAGTATTGTATTGGGAGGTTCCGATTGAATCTCGGCTAGCGCCCATTCTGAACATGGGTTTATCGTGGTTTCCCAGGGTCGGTAGAGAATGCTGGGATGGTTCCTCTTTTACCAAGAATTTAGTTTCTCTGTACCCATAATGTCGTTAATTTTCATCTGTTTCAGGGTTAAAGGACTAGGACACGAAATTAGGCGTGTTGTGTCTGGATAGTAGAGGAGCGCCTTTCGGAAGTTTCGCTCTGGCGTTGTTGGACTGCTCACTGACCCGCCTTCGAATGTTTTCGGAGCAGGCTCCACATCAGGGATCTCTTGGTGGTTGGGCTTTTGAAAAGGTGTGGAGTGCATTCAATCTGGAAATGATAAGAAGCACATGTACGCTTGCGCAAGTCGCCTTCCGATTCTGTCGTCTCATCCCTCCCTCCCAGGGGCCGCGATCGAAGCACACAGAGCCTCATGGCTTATGTGCGATTCTCTGCCCCAATTTTGGAGCCCTTTGTAGTATGTACCTTTTACTATAGGTAAATTAAGAAATAGGGACACGGTTAGGAAATGGATGAAGATTTTAGTGCTGTAACCATAGCAAAGCAGGTTGCACCTCTAAACCTGAGATGAGAGGAGATATTGGGAATTGCAGTGGAGGAGAATCCCTAACTTTGCCAGACTAAACACCCGATCCCTCTTCCATGTTCCCCTATCTTCACGGAAAGTGTTTTTCAGCCATGAAAAAGAACACAATACTCCCTCAAGTAATATCCACCACATACACCGCACTGCAATACACTTCCAGGCCCTGCAATCCCCGGGAATGGAATGAGACACAAGGGAAGTTCTTTGTAGTATATTATAATCCTACCCACATTCTTCTCAGGAAACTATCAACGACACAGACACAGAATAACCAGACCAACGGAGTCGAAAAGGTGGTCTCCCAGGCTATTTCAATCAAAGAGTGGTAGTATAGAAAATAAAAACGCCTATTTTTTTATTAATCTCAATGATCTCAAAACGTGTATATTCGTTTGCTAACGATGATGTCAGGAACATATCAGCGCCGCAGGAGTTACTCTACATGCCAGTAGATCTACTGGCATGGAGCTGCCACTTTAAAGAACACTCAAAAACTATAGTTCTAGGCCGGGTTTGAACATATTCTGAGGTAGATGTACTATCCAGTGTAAAAGGTAAATAAAGTAAAATTAGAAAAATCTGTTGTGTAATATTCACATTTATTTTTATATCCATTTTAATTATTGTATATTCTATTTACATTTGTTTTATTTATTGGCTGAGAACACACTGCAGTCAAAGTATAGCTCCATAGCGTAGTTTTATCACAAATACAGAAGAAATTGGCCTTAAGGTCACCTCACTTGAAGTTACTAATTTCCTGCCGTCGTTTTCCCGCACTGCAACGAAACTTTATGCTCTTTGTGTTCCTTTAAGAAGTGCTTTAAAACTGATATAACTGTGAAGATTAGACATGAACAAAACACGTGCAGAAGGGAGGTCGAGCCTTCCCTGTGGCCGTAATAAGGGAAGAAGTATTGACGCAGAGACTACAACACGCGATCCACAACCGTGTACAATGCAGTTGTTGGTCACTAAGCAATAATGTAAATATAATGTCTTTGTCCTTATAAGAGGTTCTCTGTTACTTCTTTCTCTACAAAACCTTTGTACAAATCACATATTACAAGAGTTTTCCTGTGACTGCAACATTGGTGAATAGTACATCCAGGTGCGCCTGGTATCAAATCCCTGGGCTTCACAGATGATACAGTTGTAACAGCCAAGGGCGTAATTTTAGCACAGGGCAGCCAAGGGCGTAAGTTCACTGTTCAATGGCTAAATTAGTCGTAGACGTTTAAACAGCTTGGTTTGAAAATCAACACTAAAAAATCTAAATGCCTGTGCATCAGCAAAGGAATCCTTAGACATAACCCCGTTACTTCAGCTTCTGAAGGAGAAATTACCTGTCACCGAGGGGAAATTAATAAAATATCTGGGAATCACATATCATGCCAGCGCTACATTTGATTGCAAAGAATGTATCAGTAAATGGAAAGTAATCGCAATAGCTTAACATCGTCACCTCTGTTGAAACTCCATCACAAGTGCAATAATCTGTCTACGTGCATCTATCCTACGCTGGTGTACTAGTTTCAAACTCTTCAATTAAATAAAACAAAATTTCTCTTCGATGCCGACAAGCCTCCTTCAAAGAAATGCTTCAAACTTCCGGCATGCTCTCTGAAATATAAGGAACTTGGAGTCTTCTAATCTGACTGGGAAGTTCATTTGCAGTGCCTTAATGCCTGTTCAAATCTGAAGAAAACCGATAGCATTCCGATTCCGCATTCGTGAACTTTATGGTGAAACAGAAATATGCTTCCGTAAATTAAGTTTGTCTGACGAAACTCATCAAGATATTAACGTCAAAAACCTAAGAAAAAGGCCCCTGAAAAAATAATTTAATTCTTGGTGTGTATTACTGCAAACGGCAAAGTTCATAGCATTACACAAGGAAGTCACCCCTATAAATCGCTGGGTGAGAAAACCAAACGGACTAGCTTGCAGTGAATGGAGAAGCGCGCTAAGAATATGTGCCCTCTGCGCCCATAACCCAGAAGATCCAAAGATGGTAATCTCTGTGACACTACCACAATGCTCTTGAAACAATTGGTCATGCCTTGGGTATCTGTCCTTGCAATAAAATGCTGAGAGATATCAGATACCATGCCCTTCGCTAATGGTTGCCATAGCGTTGAGGAACAAATAATATCAAGTCCACGAGGAAATTCCGAAATTGCTTAAGATGGATCCTGCAGAAGGATAGGTGGTATGGCCAGCGTACCTCCCGGTTCGTTCTCGGGATTCACTATCATTCAAATCATCAGACTGAATCATATAACTGGAGGAAATTGATCTTGAAAAATGAACGTCTACAAACATACATACTTTTTTTTTTTAGAAATAACCGTTTTCAACATATTCGGATTATTAGTTTCAATTTTAGACACCTAAACTTTTCTCAAACGGGAAGACATCTTTCTTCTCGTTTCTCGTTTGTTTACTCTTGGAAAGCAATGAGATAGGAAATTCGTTTGTTTCACATAGCGGCCGGCTTTTAAAGGACGAGACTATCATTTTCGCCTGTGCCTTTCCTTATTTTCCTTCTACTTATAAGGAGCTAATAATGAGACTAATTCTGCTTATATTTATCTTGATTAGAATGATGTAGATAACAGATTAATCTTTTGAATAAAATGTTTGTTTACCGAACAGCTACAGGACATCATGTGAATCAGATTTTTACCCTTCTACTTACAAGGAACCAAGTAATAAGGAAATGTTCTGCTAATGTTTATCTTAATTAGCATGAAGTAGAGAGAAGAATAAGATTTTCAACAATGATTTGTAACAGAGCTGCAGAGAATGTCGTGTAAATGGAACACATAAGATTGTTTTTATTTTATTTTTTGGTATAGGCTACACACAACTTACGGATAATTACGTTTCGAAACAGATAACCAGTTTACTCAGGGGGAGGTGGAGGGATCATAGCAAGTTGTATGTATACATCTGACATGTATTTGTGTTTCAGATCAATGAGAATTTCAGCATGTGTTTGTTATAGCACTATCGATAGATTCAGGCAAAGGCTCGTGACAGGCCGTGATCGGAACACGCTGGCTCTATTCACACGCCATGGCCATCAAAACCTTCCGGAAAAGCCGTAAGGTAACAGAAATATCCACCACTTGCACATCAATCAATCAGTCAGTCAACGGCAATAATTACTGTTAAATCTATGATATATAGCTTTTATAAGAGTGAAAGTAGGGCATATTAATGAATATAAAAGCCTGATTAATAGTCTTTATCTACTCACTCCCGTTTATACTTTCTCTAACAGTTATGTACATACAATGTTTATAGTAGCCAGAGAGGTATTGTTTTCCACTCAAAAATTTGATGTTCGGATTTCACCAGAAATATATCCTTAGAAGTTCCCGGAGTCCAAAAAAAAAAAAAAAAAAAAAAAGCATTTTAGAAAAAGGTCCATCCCTGTGTGTGAGTGGCTGTGTCTGTGTGGACAGCATAGCTCAAAAACGAAGACTTTGATGAATACCAAACTTGATATTTATGTTAAGCACCTTTCAAGGATGCAGTACAAAGATTTTAAAGTATCCCACCCCAAACTACCCTTTACATGGATTTTTTTAAATGTAAAGATTTTGATTAAAATATCGTATATTAAAGATATTTACATCATAAACAAAATGCAAATCTTGGCTTTTCTGGGAATAGCCTCTGAAGACCTCTTTATTTTAATGAATTTCATTGAATTTTGCATAACTGTAAATCGTAAGAGATAGACAAAACGCAGAAAATTTTAGATTGTGTTAAAACACAAACAATTCATATACATTCAAAATCTTCTCGGGCTTCTAACCAGGTAAAAACTTGACTTGATACCATCGTTTCGAAGAAGTACATCTTCCTCGTCTTCAGAGTGAACTAAGACGAGGAAGATGCACTTATTCGAAACACAGTTTTTGTACAGTTGACCATTTCAGAGATAATTCTTGATATTGGCTTCAATTTTAAATTACGTAGCTTTCCTCAGATGTGTCACCCTCCGTGGTGTAATGGTTACCATGCTAACTTCATATACCCAAAATCGCGGGTTCAAATTCGGCTGTGGACGATGGATTTTTTCGGGCGTAAAAATCCTTAGCATGGCTTCCTTCGGGAGGAAAGTAAAACCGTTGGTCTCGCGTCGTATATTTACGGCACGTAAAAAAAAACTCTAGCCTGATAAAGAGGCATATGAGCAAAACTAAGTGGTCTTTCACGCCCAGTATAGAATGGGACGCTGAGGGCCCACGGTAGTTAAAGAGCCTCCATAACTAAAACTCAATTTCTATTTTTTTAAAACGCGAAGTTACCTTTCGTTTCATCTCTCTTGTTTCACTGCTGTCCATACAAAACGCATCGAACTTCAAGTGTTTCAACTTCAACTTTCAAAAGATTTGACTATTGCTTTAGCCTAATGTGTTCTCTTATGTACCTTCTGCTTACAAGGAAGCAAATAATACGAGCAATACTGCCAAGTTTTATCTCGACTTTTTATTATCTCCATTAGCAAGAAGTAAATAAAATACCCATTTTTGTAAGAACAGTTTGTAAATAAAACTGCTAAAGAAAGCTAAGTGAATGGTGCACAAAATATTTTTAAGCGTATTCTTAATTATTTATATAAAATCTGTATTTCTATATACGATTTGTCCATCTATCATTATGTGCTTATCATTAGCATTACTAACTAACTCCATGGCACGACAGCTCACGGGGAACCTTGGCCTACCGCCCGGCCGCTGCGTCCCCCATCTCGGTCCACTACAGACGTCATGAATGGGGTGCAGTATTGGAGGGTGAGACGTGGTCAGCGCCTCGAGCCCCTCCCGGCCGGTTAATGCGGTCCTCACGACCTGGAGCCGCTACTTCTCCATCAAGTAGCTCCTCAATTGGCCCCCCAGGGACCTCACGAGGCTGAGTGCACCCCGGTCCAGGTCTCCCAGCGGGGGAAAAATCCCCACGCCGGTACTGGGGATCGAACCCAGGTCTCCCGCTTGGTAGGCAGCTGCGCTACCACCGCGCTAAGGAGACGACCTTCATTAGCATTACATTAAATTTAATTACAGCAAAATACACTTCTCGACTTTTCATATATAGCTCAAGATGTACATTTGTTTTGTTGTGTTAATATATCAAATTTAGAATATTTTAAACAAAAATGTTTAGACCTTTTGGGAGAATTAAAATATTTAAAATTTATAGGTTAGTATGGGACGGCGATTTGCTTGGTAATGCTGTGTGTAACGTAAAACATTTAGACATTTTTAGTGATATGCCGTTTCAAAAGTTTGGAGAAATACCATACTTCCTCTACCTATTATAGGTAGGGGGCAGAAAAGCGAAAAGATCATATCTAGAGATTGGATGCACTGGGTTAGCAGAGAAGAGATAAACAAAAATAAGTGCACTTCTTGTGCACTAAAGTTAGAAATGATGTGATGTGCTACTCAGTGATGAATACGTGTTGAAGATAGGAGTAATGTTTCATCTTCAAAACGAGGGGCTATAAATGCTCTAAGTGTTGGCGCTTTAGATTCAGAGAAGTGACGTAGTAGTTCAGAAGTTCTCGAGTATACTCTCAACTGTGCGTAAATTACCGTTCCGGTGACTATGAATAGGAAAATAGCGCTCTAACTTGTATCAGGTAGAGTTTACTTAACCCAAGTTGAACTCTTACTTGTGAAATATAAATCTGTACATTTGACTTAATTACATCCTCAGAACTTCATGTACACCACAAAATATCACTCTAAAATATCCTCAGTTTAGCAGTTCAAAAGTTTTAAAGACCTAGATCTATACTTCATTAATATCTCGCTAGGTGTTGCGCGAATGAGTTCAAACATGGTATAACTTCTATATAGTATTCGCTTTCTCAGGAAATATAGTTCAAACCACAGATGAATAACTGCAGAATTACGCGTAGGACAAAATCGAATGTTTTGTCTTCTTTATAAAATAGCAAGCTTTCAATTTATATCAAATAGCGCGACTCGCGTTATTATATACAGACAGGGAGATGTATAAGTGCAAATAATTTCATATTTACTACAATGCATGTAACACATAAAGTATCTCATTTTTTTCACCTAATAGTAACATTCTCATAAATGAAGCAAGAATTTCGAGTCTAATACGTTTCAAACGGTCCTGCATCATGTCTACTATCTATATACATACATCACGCCAGCTACTGAGGTTAGAACAACTCGCACATCGCCGACCTGCATTCACGTGACTGACAGTGAAGAAACGAAGGATTGATTCAGTAGCAAACGTTTCTTTATACAAAAAATTGTTTTACATATGCTGAATAAACAAATATTCATTTATTTTGTGCCACATTGTGGAATCTATATCAACCGTGACTTCTAATTCATTTTCCTAAAACACGAACGTTAATTGTAGGATATCAAAGGATTTATGCCTCGAGTTCTCTTAATTTTAAAGGTTTTTCTTTCTCTTCGGGTAATATGTATAGAGTGTAGAGAAGGTATTGCATCTCCCCCAAAAATTCGATACCAAGATTTCACCGGAAATAGACATTTTAGGGTCCCCTTTATCCAAAAAAAAATTTTCAGAAAAATGTCCATGTGTGTGTGTCCGTGTGTCTGTGAACACAATAACTCAAAAACGAAAAGTCGGTAAAATATCAAAGTTGGTGTATAAATTTAATATCTTCCAAGGATGCGATACGAAGATTTTAGGAAAATTCTCCCACCCCAAACTACCCTTTACATGGAAAAAATTTCCAAAATTGTTATTTTTTTCAAAAAAGTCTCTAAAGAATTAATTGAAATACCGATCATTAAAGATATTTACACGACAGATAAAATGTATATCTTGAAGATACTGGGAATAGCATCTGAAGACCTCTTTATTCTGGATAAATTTTGTTGACTTTGCATAACTAGTAAATCGTAAGTGAAAGACTAAAACTTGCTACACAAAATATGTATATCTCGTTGAAACACACAATATATCTCATATTTTTGTCGTGTAGTTGACCATTTTCTGATATTCCTTTATTTGGTTTCAGTTTTAAACACCTTAAATGTTTCACATACAGGAATTTGTCAGCTCCTGGTAATGCAAAGAAAGGATTTCATTCATATGGCAACCAGCTTTAAAAATATTTGACTATCGCTTTAGGCTAGTGTATTCCATTGTTTCCCTTCTACTTGCAAGAAAACAGTTCTGCTAAGCTAATCTCGATTAGCATTAAGTAGATAGAAGAATCAGCTTTTAAACAATAATTTGCTACAGAGATGTAGAGTAAATCTGTGAATGGAACACATCAGATCTTTTAAATGTTGAGGTTTAATTTTAATTTCTCACCTTTGTAATAGCAATGAGAGTGATTTTATCATTTAAAGGGCGGAAGTGCAAATGCTTGCATGTTGGTTTGCGTTATGTATTTGTTCAATAAAACCAAATTTAAGTAAAACATCAGCTCATTGTGTTCAATATTTTAAGTTTAATCCTGATCAGATAATAATGCTGTCTGAAAACAAAAATATGTAGGTAGGTAGGTAGGTAGGTTGAAGTTTCAGTGCGGACGTATTCTTCCCTCTCATTACGCCACCTATAGGCGGGCAGGGCACGATCAGTCTGTATCTGTTACGTAAACAACCGTAGGTCTGAGGTAGGGAATAATAGCCAATTTAAAAACATAGTAAAATTTTGCTCACGAACATAACTTTAAAAAATAGGGAAAAAACTGCAAATACTGGATAATAACATTGTCCTCAAACGTTGATTCCATTTTTCGCCTCTTATCCTTATATTCCGACTCACCAAATAAACTGTTAAGATACATGCACTGGCTTACCAAATTGACAGATATATGCTTTCTTCTATGTTATAAATAGACTTTAACAGGTGTGAGTAACTGAAAGACGTGCTATTGCTTTTACGAGGGTCACCCAGAAAGTTTTTTTGAATGGACAACACTGAATGTGGTATACCAAAGCTTTAGATTGAAATTCAGATGGTAACATTGCAAGCCTGCACGAGCTCTAACAGTGTACGTCAGCATGCCTATGTGCATGCATGTACCTAAGGTGTAGTGCGCCATAACGATGGGATAATCTCGAACCTATTTCCGTGCTATCATGGACGACAGAGTTTAAGGACGACAGAGTTTCTATAACCACTGCATTGGAATCCACAATAATTTTATCGATGGTTTGCAAAGTTTAGCAGAGGAAAAGGATTTCCTCGAAGATAAACACCGCGCAGGATGATGTTTATAATCTCGATTTTCTTTATAATCTCGAAATTCCTTTCCAGTTTGCTTTACTACTTTCCTATACTCCAACTTCCTTTATTTCCTTTCCTTTGTTCCAATCCCCTTTAATACCTCGAATGAAGAGATGAGGGCATGCTGGATACCACTGGCAGGCAAGGAAGCATGGATGGATAGGTAAATTTCTACTGAAAGCGATACAGCTGAAATATGAGAAATCTAACTCGGGAAAAGAGGGTGTAAGAAGAGCTTAACGAGATGTTGGTACTTTCATTAGTTTTATGCCATTTACCCGCCTATTGTTTGTTTATTTATTTATTAACTGGTATTTATTTACTATAATAGGGCATAATAGTGCATCGGAATACGCTTTACCGTTGTCTATTAGTTGTCGACATTTTAGATGCTAGTTTAAATAGGTATTCTCAAAATTTTATTAATTTTTTTAATCTTACATATTATTCTGTACATGATGGTCTGAACCAGCGCAATTGACAGAGATGAAATAGTACACCTATTGTTATCTTAAAACATCTGATGGTTCCAATCACATGACTTTCTTTACATATCTGTAACACATTATTTTTAACAAGCTTATTCTTCTATCTACTTCATGCTAATCGATATAAAATTAGCTGAAACGGTCATACGTTGTTCCTTATAAGTAGAAGGGAAATAAGGGAATGCACTAGGCTAAACCGACAGTCAAATGTTTTAAAATGTGGCTGCTTTGCGTTGCCAAGTTCCGGTATGCGAAACGTTTAAATATTTTAAACTGAAACCAATAATAAGGAATATCTCGAAAACGGTCAACTACATGAAAAACATGCATATGATATAAATTGTGAGTTTTAAGGAGTTCTAAAATTTTTGTGCAGTAAGTTTTTGTCCAATTATATCGGTTTTCGAGTAAAGCAAAATTAAAAAAAAAAAATCCAGAATAAAGAGGTCTTCAGAGAATGCCGGTTCCCGTGGCCACGCTTGCTAAAGTGCCTCGCTTCGTTTAGCAGGGGAATCGTGGGTTCGAGTCCCGCCTTGGGCATGGGTGTTGGGTGTTTGTAAATGAGTATATGTTTGTGCATGCACGTGTAAAAAGAAAACGTTAAATTAATAGGTTAACTAAGCAAATATAGAAAACTGGGGGAAAAAGAGGGGGGGGGGAAATACAGCGCCGGAGTCTTGACAAGATTCCGGAACTGTATTTTTGAGAGAAAAAAAGAGGCTATTACACAAAATTCAAGATAAGAATTTTATTAGTCATGTGAACATCTTAAATATACGATGTCTTAATCAAAATCATTAGAACCATTTTTGAGAAGGTAAACAATTTCGAATTGTTTTCCATGTAAAGGGTACCCAGTTTGGTATTTAACCGATTTTTCGTTTTAGAGCAACGTTGCCCACACACACACAGCCCTGCACACATACACACATACAGAAACACATCTAACGTTTTTTCTAAAAAGTAAAAACTGATTTGGATTCAGAAGGTCCCAAAACATGCATTTCCGGTGGAATCTCGGTATCGAGTTTTCTGGTACATTACAATACCTTCTCCATACACTATTACATAGTGCGTGTGGAGAAAGTAAAAAAAAATCATCCAGAATAAAGAGGTCTTCGGAGGCTATATTTTAATCAGAATTGTTAGCCATTTTTGAGAATATCAAACATTTTGAATTGTTTTCTATGTAAAGGGTAGTTGGAGTGGAGGGATTTTCTTAAGCATCTTCGCGTCGTATCCTTGGAAGATACTGAGCTTAAATACCAAGTTTAGTATATAACCGATTTTTCGTTTTTGAGCTAAGCTGCTCACAGACACATACACAGACATTTTTATAAAAATACTTTTTTGGATTTAGGGAATCCCAAAACGTATTTTCGGTGTAGGCTCAGGAGAGAAATTTGGAGTGGAATGCAATACCTTCTCTATCTACTATGTACATTGTACATGCGTGCTAGAGAAATTAAAAAGCACCCAGAATTAGTGAAACTGTATTTTGCTCCTTAGATACAGCATTGTAAAGTGGTTGAGATATGTCTTGTGTGTTAAAGGTACTTACAGATGATAGAGTTGACAAATGACAACACAGTAAACCGTTTAATTAAACTTGATGTTTAGCGCTTGGTGTACGGCTCAATCAACAGATGATACAGAGTTGTACTCGAGCACATATCCCTGGGCAATCTGCATGCCTGACCTTACTCAACCGGCTCCTTCTGTGAACACTGCCTTAATTTTAAATGAGCACCAGACTTCCTTTCCATTTCATTCATAGAATGGTCCAGCTCCTGTACACACTGTTCCTTCCTGCTGGAACATCAACATTTAATTACATGATAATGGTCTTTAAAATCTGATGTGTTCCATTTACATGACTTTCTCCACCTATTCTGTAACAAACATTTCCCAAAAAGGATTCCTCCTCTCTCTATTTTAAACTAATTTGTTTATTTGTTTGTTTGTTTGCTCAGTCATTAATATATACCTACAAGTAAGAAGTCATTTAACAATTTTAGTATTAAAAAATCTTATGTGTTCCATTTAAATGTCATTCTCTACAAATTTGCATCAAATTATTGTTAAAAAACCTATGCTTCTGTTTACTTGATGCTAATGGAGAAAAAATTAGCAGAAATAGTCTTATTACTTACTTCCTTGTAAGTAGAACGGAAATAAGGGAGTATCATAGGTTAAAGTGACAGTCAAACACTGGTTGCTATGTGACTGAAGTTCCTTTGTATGGCCAGGAGTTGACAAATTCCTATATGAGAAAAGTATGTTTTTCAAAGCTGAAATCAAAAACAAGGAATATCTAAAAAAACGATCAACTCTACGAAAAATGTATATTACATTAATTTTGTGTTTTAACGTGCTCTATATTTTTTGTGTGGTAAGTTTTTGTCCATCTCTTACAGTTTAGCAGTTATGCAAAATTTCGTAAAATTGATCCAGAATAAAGTAGGCTTCAGAGGCTGTGCCCAGAAAATTCAAGATATACATTTAATTTGTCAGTTAAATTTCTTTAATATACAATATTTTATCAAAATCGTTAGAGCCATTTTTAAGAAAATCAAAATTTTCGAAAAAGGTCTCATGTAAAGGGTAATTGGGGATGGGGGATTTTTCTCAAAATCTTCATGTCGCATCCCTAGAAGGTACTAAACTTAAATACCAGTTTGGTATTTTACCGACTTTTCGTTTTTGAGTTATCATGTCCACAGATACACGGACACACGGACACACACGGACCTTTTTCTGAAAATGCCTTTTTGGATAAGGGGGACCCTAAAACATACATTTCCGGTGAAATCTCGGTATCGATTTTTTGCGTGGAGTGCAATGCCTTCTCTATAAACTATGTACATAGTACGTACAGAACTGAACATTTCGAGAAAAAAAATTCTATGTAAAGAGTAGTTTGGAGAGGAGAATTTTTATGAAAATCTTTGTGTTGCTTCTTTGGAAGATACTACACTTCAATTCCAGGTTTGGTATGTAACGAATTTTCGTTGAGTTATCGTGTTCACAGGCACAGATACATAAACATAAACGTACACACATTTTTCTAAAATGCTTTTTGGATACAGGGGATCCTAAAACGTGTATTTCCAGTCGTATCTCGGTATTGCATTTTTGGGTTGAATGCAATACTTTATCTATCTACTATGTACGATGTAGAGAAATAAAAGCTACAATGTCTTCATTTACATAACTTTCTACACCCGCTCTTCTAGTAACTATTTCTTATTTCCCAACAACTTCATTTTAATTGACATAGGTATTTGCAGATAAATCCCTCTTATAGATACAAGAGGGATACATAATTCTGAAACGGCGGTCAAATGTTTAAAAAGCGGGTCACTTTTTTGAATGAATTTTGTATAATTTTGTACAACTAGCAAAGCGTAAAAGACATAAAACGTATTACTAAAAGAATGCACATTCAATCTAGACATGTTACTTTTTTTACAATAATATATGTTTAAGTATTTTTTTTCAAGATTTTTTAAGTTTAACGTCATTAACCTGGCAGGCCATATCAGACGATAATAAAATGGGTAAAATGATGCTCAAATGAGCCTGGGCTCTATACACCTTAAAGTTACCCGACATGCTTCTTCTCAGGATAAGAGAAAACATCAGAAGATTAATTTGAATGAATCCTTTTTCAAATTTGTTTAACCTGCAAACTCTAAGATACAAAAAAGTTACTATTAAAAAGCTCCATATGTCAATAAAATATTAAATTTATGCGTTTTTTGTGGCAATAATCATTTATATTCATTGTTATTTGTTTAAATTTTCAAAACAGTTTTTTTCTACAAGTGTTAAGTTGCTATTGAATTATATTTGCTTTTTCTATTATTAGTTACACTAAGTGAAGAAAGTACTATAATATAACCAAAATGTCGTTACCAAGATGTCACCAAAAATTACCCTGGGCCTCGAAACAAAAGACAAAGAAAAATCTGATGTGTTCCATTTACATGACTTTCTCTAACAAATTATTATTAAAAAGCTTATTCTTCTATCTGCTTCATGCTAGCTAATTGAGATACAATTAGAAGAAATGGCCTTATGGTTTGCTTCCTTATAAGTAGAAGCGAAATAAGGGAGAACCATAGGCTAAAGCGATAGTCAGATCTTTTAAAAGCTGGTTGCTATGCGATTGAAATTTCTTTATTTGTATGACCAGAAGTTGACAAATTCTCGAATGAGACAAGTATTAAACAGTTGAAACATGAAACCAAATAACAAGGAACATCACAGAAACGGTCAGCTCTACAAAAAAAAAAAAAAAATGTCACCCTCCGTGGTGTAATGGTTACCATGCTGACTTCATATACCCAAGGTTGCGGGTTCAAACCCGGCGGAAGACGATGGATGTTTTCGGGCGTAAAAATCCTTAGCATGGCTTCCTTCGGAAGGGAAGTAAAGCCGTTGGTCCCGTGTCGTATATTTACGGCGCGTAAAAGAACCTCAAGCCTGATAGAGAGGCCTCTGAGCAAAATTAAGCGGTCTTTCACGCCCAGTATAGAATGGGACGTTGAGAACCGCAGCAGTTAAAGAGCGTCCATAAATAACACGTCGTTTCATTTCTACAAACAAACAAAAAATGTATATGGCGCAAGTTATGTCTTTTAACGAGATCTATATTTTTGTGTAGTAAGTTTTTGTCTATCTCTTACAGTTTACCAGTTATGCAAAATTCATGCAGAATAAAGAGAGAGGCTACTCCCAGAAAATTCAAGATATCCATTTTATTTGTCATATAAATATTTTAAATGTATGATATTTTAATCAATAGCCATTTTTGAGAAAACAAAATTTTCTAAAAATTGTCCATGTAAAGGATAGTTTGAGTGAGGGGATTTGGTTGAAAATCTTCGTTTCGCATTGTTGGGAGATACTAAACTTAAATACCAAGTTTGGTATTTTACCGAAGTTTCGTTTCTGAGTTATGTTCACATACATACGGACACACGCATACACGAGCCTGTTTCTAAAATGATTTTTTGCCTATAGGGGACATTAAAACGCGCATTTTCTGTGAAATATAGTACTGGATTTTTGAGCGGAATACAGTATCTTTTCTTCATGAAAGTAGAGAAAGTAAAACTAAAATTTTCTTCATCACAGCAGATATTTTTACAAAATAAGATTGAAATATTCACATATTTTATTTGAGAGTTGTGCATACCTCAAGATTTGCATATAAGCTATCCTACATAAACCGTGAGCTTTTTAATATAGAATTTTACTTTCTAGTTCACATCAGCAAAATCTTGTTCGTTTGGTTAGAAATGTTTGCCTGTTGGATTTTCCCTCGTGTGTTTCCGTAGAAGCCCTTCTCAACATTGAGTAGTAATCCGCAAACATTGATATATTCCATCGTCTTTGGTATTTCCTTTCCAAATCTCGAGTATGGGACCTCTACCCATGCTCCCCACCGACTGCCCGCAGGTTGTCAGAAGACATATATCCAAATGTGAAAAGCGTGAAAAGTAATTTGAAACTCATGGTGCATCTCCGAGTTATGAATATCCGTAGCGGGTTGTTCATAATTTTAACATAATCATGAAGTTTGCAATTGATATTTATCGGTCTAGAGAAACCCTACGATTCCGTTCCCGTAAATTAATTGTGGAAAGAAATGAAAGGCTTTGGGGCTAGTTTGCCCTTAATAGCATTAATTCAGAGGTTGTATCACAATTGTCCAAATGGAGTTAAGACATGAAAGAGACTATAATGCATTTTTCAAACAACTAAAAGCTTAAGCCTGTGAAATTTAGCCAAAAATTGCTAGTAATTAAACGATTATTTTGTTTCGTAATAAAATGATATCAATTTCAAATCTTAAGAAGATATATGATTTTTACCACTTGACGAAATTAAACTTCCAATTAACTGAAGCTATAAATGGGCAGGTACATGCTTATTAATAGGCACTCCCAACTTTAAACGTTATTTTTTCGGAAACTTTTTCCAACATTTTTTTAAACCCGAAATGCTCCACACTATGAAAAAAATTATATTAATTTGTTTACAAATCTTTAAGCTTTCTTTAAAAAAGCCCTTAAAGAAAATGACCATATTATTTTAATATTCTCAAAATAATTCTCATATTTTTATTTATAAATTATTAAATTTTGAAAAACCAAGAGCTTTAGAGAATACGAAAACTAATAATATTTCTACGCTAGTTTGGTCTTAATATAACAATATAATATGACAGATCTATTTGTAAACTCATTTACTGCAAAAGTGGATCTTTTTATGGAGTATTTTTAAAATGCATCACGTGGCACATTTTTACTAGCTAGAATTGTGACACATAGCAGAAATGTCACAATTATTAAATTTCAATACCATATTTTACATTCTGTGGTCTTTCCAAAATCTATAGATGCATCACCTGTTTAAATATACAGGGTTACTACAAAAGAAATAGACAACTTCAACTGCCTGTAAAACTATTAGAGATAGCAACCTAATTATTTTGAAGGTATGTTGAGAAACTCTCAAAGTTTCGTTTGTTACTATTGGTAATGCTGTAGTGTTTTGTTTGTTGTTGCAGAAGCTGAAATGGCGGAAAATCCTGTGGAAAAGGCATATTGCGTGTTGGAATTTGCTAGAACGCAATCAGCAAATGTTATCCAACGACATTTTAGAACACGTTACCACAAAAATGAAATGATGCGCTCACAAAAACCAGCATCGTCTTCAACATGTCGATGCAAAAGTCACGCCGTATGACCTTATCTTCTTCACTCAGAAACTGCAACATCTGTAATCTATAAGGCATCATGTGCAGTCGCTTTCGCAAGATTTTCCATACAGCTTGCTGTGGAATTTGTAATTGCATGCTTGCCCTAGATGTCGATTTCTGTGGGCTTCTTATGTAGGCAGAACGAACACGTTCAACGTTTTCTTCCGAAACTCTTGGTCTTCCCGAGCTCTTCCCTTTGCACAAACATCCCCTTGTCTCGAATTTTCTATACCAGTCGTAGATTGACTGTCTAGTCCGTGGCGTTTTGTTGTAACGTGTTCTAAAATGTCGTTGGACAACAGTTGCTGATTGCGTTCTAGTAAATTCCAACACGCAATATGCCTTTTCCACAGGATTTTCCGCCATTTCAGCTTCTGCAACAACAAACAAAACACTACAGCGTTACCAATAGTAACAAACAAAACTTTGAGAGTTTCTCAACATACCTCCAAAATAATTAGGTTGCTATCTCCAATAGTTTTTGTTTTACAGGCAGTTGAAGTTGTCTATTTCTTTTGTAGTAACCCTGTATATCAGATACTGAAACTTGGAATAACTCATGTCAAGGAATGTGATTCCCCATTGGACAAGAGTTTGTATACTCGCTAATATTTGTAGATGATCTGACTATCATTACACAGTGTCGTGAAGATATGAAATTCATGGTAAGGAAACTCCTTGGAGCCTTTGAAGCATATGGACTGATAGTTAATATGAGGAAAAGTGAGTAATATACGGAAATCGACGAAATATCAAAAAGAATTAAATCACTGAACGAATTTAAATATTTGCGACCAGTTCCCAATGAGTCTGGAAACTGCAAAGTCGATGTAGATTACAGAGAAGCAGTAAACATTCGTAATGGAGTATTATGGAGAAGAGAACTCTTCAGGTCATGGTAGAAAGTTTTTTGACAAACAAGGCTGAGGTTTGCTGGAGGATCAAAAAGCAAGGAAAAGAGTTGAAAAGGATGGAATAAGGAGGGGTGCCAGACTGTACAGGTTAGAGAAGAGAGGGAATGATGACATCAGAAGGATAATGGATATGGAAGAATTAGTGAGTGAGAGGATTGAGAGGCAAGTACGCCAGTGGTACAGGATGCAGGAGAGGAGATGGCCAAATGTTCTGCTACAGTGGTCTACAGTGGTCTACAAGGGGTAGGAGACAAGGCTAGTCTAGAATACCTTGGAAGTCTGAAATATTGCAGATGATGGATGAGCTGGAATTGGTTAAAGGGGACTGGAATGATAGACACAGATGGAAAATGAGAATAAAGATCTGTCCGCTGAAAAGTGGACAGACCCTCAAAAGTAAAGAGTTAGTACGAAAATTTGCAATAATTCTTTAAATGCATTCTCATCAGCTTTCTCTAAAGTAGTCATATTAAAATTGATTTTCTTTAATTAGATCTAGACTTGCGGAGCTAAAAGAATCCTTTTTATTTTTGCTTCCGATAGAGCAAGAAATTTGTTAGCGATACGCTTAAAAGAGTTCCTGTCTTTGCCAAGTGCATTCAGGAATTGTTTCTTTACATCAAGTTTTATTTGAAGAGATGGCAGAATAATTGTCTCAAGTAGCAGCAGGCTACACCTGATTTATGTTCCCGTTTCCTGGTGTTTTCTTTGGACCATTTTCCTCAATGTTTGTCGCTCGCCCTATTATTCCACTAAACTATTATGATTATTTTGTAAATCACTGTTGCTGATCTAATACATCTCAGTTCACTCTTGATTTTCCAAGCATCAACTACTGACAAGCATCATATTTAATTTTCCCTAAAACATGATTTGCATAGCTCTCCTTCAGTTGCACTAACTGCCCTTTGAAACTCAAGAAAGTCCATCACCATTATGCAACAACACTTCCTTCAGATTTCTTTTATTGGAATAAATAAATAACCGCCAGTGATTTGTATAATATTTAACAACACTCGTTTATTTATTATATTTCGAAAGTTATTACAATAAATCAGGTTTTCTTCATCATTTAAGGTATTGCAAAATATCTTGTTCTCTGTTCCTAAAGAAAGGCATTGATTCAAGTTCAGTAACTTTCAAGGAAGAATATTTTAAGGAAAATTTTCCAGTCCAAACTACCCTATATATGGAATTCTTTTCGTATTTTATGATTTTATTAAAAATCACTATAACGATTTTGATTAAAATACCGTACACTAAAATACCGTACCGTTTACATAAAAATAAAATATATATCTTGAATTTTCTAGAATAGCCTCTGAAGACTTCTTCATTCTGGATGACTTGCTTAGCCGTTAAACCGTAAGAGATAGAAAATTATTCTTACTGCATAAAAATGCATATCTCGTTAAAATACAATTTATTTTTTGTTATCTTTTTGCTTGTTGTGAAATCTATCATTTCAGAGATTATATAATTTATATTTATTAAACTATTTATCCAATTTAATGACATTTGGTACACATATTTGCAAAAGAGCAGCTCAGAGCAACACTTTCAGAGAATTCGCAACAAAAATGAAGAATTTAGAAAATACATCCCCAGTTCCTTAATTATCAACTTCGCTCTGTCTATAGGAGCTAAAGTAAAGAATACCAGGACCAAGGGTCATTGGTCTCATAGCACATTTTGTTTCGATATATGACTGCGTTTCTGTTATTTTGATTGAAATGTGACATATTGAAGGTGCAAAAGTAACAGCCACTGCTGCGACTTTGAAGTTCACGCTCACCAGTGACTGTTTTTCTTCCCCTTTTTACTCCTTATATATATATAAGAAGAATAGGACTGACTTTTCTGTGCTATAATTGCAAATAATGTTGTTCTTTTGTGCTGCCTATCATCAAAATGTCGCCTGAATGTCAGAACATGTTTTGATTTAACATATTTAATTTTTGAAATTTTATTTTTACATTGACGCGATATTAGTTCTCGAGCAAATATGACATTCGGTAGAAATTGTAAAAATCGTATGTCTTCTATTCACATGTACCTATTTTTCAAACAAACTATTCTTACAAAAGATTATTCTTCTATCTAATTCTAGCCAATCGAGATAAACATTAGTAGAAATGGACTGATTATTAGTTCCTTATAAGTAGAAGGAACTAAGGGAATACACTAGACTAAAGCAACAGCCAAATCTTCTAAAAGCTTTCGCTCTGCAATTGACATTGAAATTTGGTTTTCTGTGCATGACCAGGATTAACACAGAAGATGATGACTTCCTGTTCGAGAAAAGTATAAGTATTTTAAAATTGAAACCAAGATCAAAGAATAGCTCGAAAATTGTTTACTCCACAAAGAATATGTATGACAAATTGTACGTTTTAACGAGATCTACATTTTCTGTATGGTAAGTACGATATAACTATCTCTTAAGGTTTACCGGTTATGCAAAAGACATTCAAAATGAAGACTTCAAGAGCTATTCCCAATAATTTATTTTATTTATATATTTGACAGTATAAAACGTTCAGAAGTTAAAGGTATAAAATTGATAAAATGTCTATGTATTTTCTTTATTTGAATCGTATTATAATTATATAGTTATTTTTAAGATGATAATCCCATTTATAATTAGAAACACGAAATATTTTAATAATTTAATTAAATTTTCATGTTGTAATGATCTGTGAACCTTTATTTGAATATTACAATCACAGAATAAAAATAGATAGATTTGCAATTAAAATACTTAAATTTTGTTATATTTATTTGCTTATAAGGTGACTGTGCTCGCTCTTTCTCTAGCCACTATTTACTTCCTTTCCCTCCTGTCCTTTCTTACACGTAGCATTTCAATTTGCAGTCGCGCAACCCTTTTCTTTCACTCGCAAACCTATAGAACTCAAAGCTGCCCTTCTATTCAATAATTACGAAGACAACTGATTATTTCCTGCAACAGCAAGAGCTAGCTGAAGAACTATTAGCACTGCTGTTCCTAAATCTAAAATATATTTTAGATGCTTCAGATATATAAATTTACATACAGAACTAGTGTGTAAATGATACTGAACACTGAATCAGCATTTAACTCCAGTGGGGTCTTCTAGAAGTTTCGCATAAGCTAAGGGTCGGGCATTGTGGAGATTTCAACCCGCGTCCCGATAAGTTTCCGGCAGTGCAGTAAGCAGAGAGCACTACCTTTTGTTTCTCTTCAAAAGTCAGCCGGCGCTCAAACTACGAGAGACGCCCGATATAATCGAATTATGTGATTTCGTATACGTGAACAAAATATATTATATTATTCGAAAGAATAAGAGAATGTGACATGTAGGTTTTCAATTGTTATGCGAAACGGCAATCTAATCATTACAACACCGCCATTCCTCCGTTTCACGCTTTTACTTTGGATACCATACCTTGTCTATCTACCGTAGATATCTAGTTGAAAAAAATAAAAAACCAAAATATATTTTTTCATTATTGTTAAAATTGTTCCCCTGGCTAATTTTAACGTGAGATGAATACAAAACCAGACCTTACATGAATAGTATAATAGGATACCTATGAATGTCCAATGAGTCAAGCAGATTGCTTTATTCAAGTATCGGTTATTTTGGTGACAGCTTTGGCTTGCCTGTAATGTTCTCCCTTTTCCTTGTGTTATTTCAAAGAAAACTAATTATACATCCGTGCACAACAGCCAAATGAACTCTCAGTGAAAGAAACCACAGCAGTAGTTGCCCCTCTAATGAAATGCCGCGGCTAACAGATGAACCGCGAGAGCGTAATTAAATGCAATTCGAGGGATCGATATCAACCAGGGCTACTGCTGTCATTCGCGATGTTGCTTATTATTTAGTACGGTCCAGTTACTCAGTTCGACGTGATGGATCAGTGTACACCTATCACCATCAGACAGCTATAAGTGGGAGTGGCGTATTTCACACCAACAACCAGCCATCCCGAAGCACCGTGTGTATTTCAGTAAATAGGTAACTCGAAACGAAGTCAAACTTAGTATTTCATTTCAGAATCCTCCGCAGAAGGAATACGGAGATTTTCAATAAAATCTGCCACCCCGAATTACCTTTCACGTAGAAATAATTTTATTATTTTTATTTATGATTCATAATATTTTACTTAAAATACCACATGCTTAGGTTGTTTGCAGATTAATAAATTATATGCCTTGAATTTTCTGCGAAACCCATTGTGAAGTTTCTGTCTAGTAAACTGTAACATACTGGCTACACTATTTAAAATAGCATGTGTGCCAAACCATTTTTGTAGCATTAGTCATTTTCAGGATATTAATTATAAGCTGTTATGATGTTCATCCAGAGTATAGAACTTCAAAGCTCGTTTTTTCAGATTTTACTATCACTTCAGAATGCCGCTGTACCTACAAGAAATGTGTAATGAAACGTTTCTGCAAATATTTATCTCGATTAGCACTAAGTGCATAAAAATAAGCCTTTATAAGAATAGCATTTATAGAAGAGATAACAATTAAAGCATAGTGAATGCAGAAACTGAAGTGATGTAACATGGGATTTTTTCTAACGTTAAAAAAGTAAATTATTTAGTCATGTAATCTTTGTTATTTATCTTAGTTTTACCTTTGAATCATCACCGGTAAGCATTGAGCATCTAATTTTTATCCAAAATTATATTTTTAAAATATAACCGTTATATTATTTTATTTACTAGGTATAAGTAAGGTAGGCATTGAAATACCCCAAAAGTTTAACACACCTTTTGAGACTTTCGGAATCTAACATGTCTGTGTTCCATTCACATGCCTTTCTCTAGCTGCTACATTAAAAACTTCTTTTATAAAAGATTATTGGTATATACGTCATGCTAATCAAGATATACATAACGAGAATTACTCTTAGTATTTGCCTCCTTGTAAGTAGAATGCACAAGATCAAAGTGATAAATCTATTAAAATCGCTAAGGGAAACAATTGAAAATCGGTTCTCAAAGTGTCATAAAACTCAAACCAATAACTCGGAATATCTCCAAAACGGTTAACCGTACAAAAAATATGTAGGATATAAATTGTGTGTTTTAATGAGATATGCATTTTTTCTGTAGTAAGGTTGTGTTTATCTCTTACGGTACACCAGTAATATAAAAGTTATGCAAAAGTAATTCGGAATGAAGAGATCCTCAGACGCTATTCACAAAAAATTCATGATATGTATTTTGTTTGCCATGAAAACATCTTAAGCATGACATTTTAATCCAAATCCAACGATTTATAAAATCAACATTTTCGGAAAATGTAAAGGGAAGTTAGGGGTAGGGGAATTTTATCGAAATCTTCGTTTCACAACCTTGCAAGATACTCAATTTATATACCAAGTTTAGTATTTTCGCTTTTGAGCTATGTTTCTAGAAATGCTAAGTATTGAATTCAGGGGCTCCCAAAACATACATTGTACATAGTAAATAGAGAAGGTATTGTATTCCACCCAAAAATTCGATACAGAGATTTCACGGGAAATGTATATTTTAGGGTTCCCTAAAAAAAATATTTTTTGAAAAACGTTCGTGTATGAGTGTGTGTATGGGTGTGTGGATGGGTGTGTGGACAGCATAGCTCAAAAATGAAAAGAACAACAAACTTGTTATAACTTCAGTAATTTCCTAGGATGCGACACGAATATCTTCGGGAAAACCCCGTCACACCAACAACCCTTTCTTTACATGGAATGTTTTTCGAAAATTTTGATTTCCCAAAAATGGCTCTAACAGTTTCAATTAAAATACCATATGTTTAAGATATTTTATGACAAACGAAATGTACAATTTGAATTTTCTGGAAATAGCCTCTGAAGACCTCTTTATTCTGGATAATTTTTCTATAACTAAACCGTAAAAGATATACAAAATTTACTACACAAAGAAAAAAAAACACACACACAATTATGTCATATACACTTTTATATGTTTAAACGTTTGCTACATATCTATTGTTATTGGTTTTAATTTTAAAGTAGTTAAACTTTTCTCAAACGGGAGGTAAGTTTCTTTTCGTATCTCCTTTGTTTCAATTCTATTATTATAAAGAGAACGCAATTTTAATTGTTTCACATAGCATGAACTTTTAAACGATTTGACTATCGCTTTAGCATAGTGTATTTCCTTATTTCCCTTCTAATTGAAAGGAAGAGGTAATAAGATCAATTCTGCTAATGTTTATCTCGATTATCTTTTGTAAGAATAGTTTGATTGTAGAGCAGCTAGACAAAGTCATATGAAAGGAACATATCAGATTTTTAGTAAAAGCTCCGTGTCTTGAGTGTGCATTTGTCTGTAAACGGCATAACTGAAACATTAAAAGTCGCGTAAGTAACAAACTTAGGTGGGACATGAAGATTTTCAAGAAAATTCCCACTCTTAAGTACATAGAACATTTTTCGAAATATTCGTTTGTTTGTTTTTCAAAAATGGCTTCAAGGATTTTGATTAAGGTACCAATGTTAAAAATATGTACATTCTCAAATAATACCTACATGTTCATCCGCGAGGAATTTTGTATAATAACTAGCAAATGCTAAGCAAAAAAGTACATAAACACACACAATTTAATCAAAATAAGATTTTATACCATAAGCAATTTCCGAGATATCGGTTATTAATGGTTCGAATTTTTCAAAACTTTGTATTTTTTAAGGTCCTCTCGATATTCGGTTCTTTCTACGATTTTTGTATAGATGTTTAAGGCCAAATAATAGCGTTCAGTTTTTAAACATTTTATTATTGCTATTCCTTTCGAACCTATGTGTTAAGGAAATGCTAAAGTAACTATTTCTGCAAAGCTTTAACTCAATTAAAATAAAATAGATGAAAATAAACTTTTGTAACAATATATCCTAATAAGCAATAGAGGGTAGAGAATATCACATGCATGTACTCATTAGATTTTTTACTTTATCTGACATGTGTAGCAAGCAGGGGAAGTATTGTACTCGGTGTCGAGGTTTCACCTGAAATATTCTTGAGGAGCTTGTGACAGTTGTAAGGAATGACACTTCTACGGAGGTGGAATTTGTTGACATTTGTACGGAAGTCTAGAAAATCCCCAGAAATGCCTAAACATGAATTATTTAGAGAGTGACACTTGTACGGAAGGTACAATGACCCGGCCTAATGCAATTCTTAGAACTATGTCGCAAGCACTATAAGGGTTGGCAGGTAAAGGTTGGGAGGAGAGCGGCACTCACCAAGTACAGTTCATTGCTACAGCTGGTATCTGAGTGTCAAGTAGTGTAATGAATTATAATTGTTGTGGAAATATGGAACTCAGCGAGACCACAAAAGGAAAGCCGTTAGTTCTTTACAACGGGCATCGTATATAACAACAAAGAAGAAGTAACGTATACTTCATAAAAAACAAATGCAGAAGAAGACTGTCAACTAAAGACAACACAGTTTTAGGCGAAGGAAGCTATATTTGTATATCGGATGAAGCTGCAACTGAAGTGCCAAAACTTTTTGTAAACGCAAAAAAGCTAGCAAGAGAAACAGACACTCCCATTTCAAGTATTTACGCTGAAGATGTAGGAAAGCTATGACTAAGTCATATCGCTACCATCACACAGGAGTGCCAAACAATCGCTGCGTCGCACTAGGCGATAGTACATGGGACTTACGAAAGATCCGACCGACCCCGAAGACATAGTGCTTCAAGAAAATCTCTTGTTTATAAATGAGGGTAACACATATTTACTTGAAGATGACAACAGAATATTGTTGTTTGCCAGCGAAAAGGGAAAACCATCTTTATCAGGCTGAGTTTTGTCTTTGTTGATGAAACCATCAAGAAAGCATTTTGAACAGTTATTTGTCATTCACGCCAATCTCGGAGATTCCTGGGAGGAAACAAATAGGTACAATTCCAGCTGTATACGCCTTTGTGCCGAACAAAAAACGAGACACATATGACCGTTTATTCAAAGGTATTAAAACCAATGTGCCTGGGTGGAACCCTGTAACTCTCATGTTGGACTTGGAAACTGCTGTTGTAAAGTCAGCTAGAAGCTTGTTTCCTCAAACAGAGATTTTGGGTTGCAATTATCATTTTAATCAATCTTTATGGAGAAAAGTGCAATATTGCGGCCTTGTTCCTACAGGGAAAACGAAATATACGCTGCTATATAACAGTGTGTTCAGCACTAGCGCACCTTCCTCTCGGAATCTTGGACGATGGTCCGCCTTGCATTCAGGAGAACACGCCTAAGAGTCAAAAACTACAACAGTTTTACGACTATTCTGTAGACCAGTGGCTCGATAATGAGCACTTCATACCAAGAGATATCAGTGGAAGATGTCACAGCACTAATAACATCTCAGAAGGATGGAATCAAAGAATACGCAGATCAATTACAGCAGCTCACCCCAATGTTTATTCATTGTTGAACAATATTCAAGAAGACGCAGTGTATTACGGCCACCACTTTAACAGGTTAGTTTTAAATATCAATGGGAAAAGAAGGAAGAAATACGCAATTAAAATTGACGAGACTATTTCAAATGCTCTAAAAAGGTTCTAGATTGATAGCAACTTAAAATAATTTCTGACTTGCGAAGGTTTACTCACAGAAATTACAGTTATCAAAATGGGTCGCAGGTTGGCAGATATATCATGTGAATATTGTAAATAAGTTTAATACTCAGTTAAAGCAAAAAACAAAAAAACATAATTACTCAGCACCAGCACCCTTCTAGCCACATGTCACCCTCCGTAGTGTAATAGTTATCATGCTAACTTCATACAACCAAAGTCGCGGGTTCAAACCCGGCGGAGGACGATGGATTTTTTTCGGGTGTAAAAATCCCTATCATGGCTTCCTTCGGAAGGGAAGTAAAGCCGTTGGTCCCGTGTCGTAGATTTACGGCACGTTAAATAACCTCAAACCTGATAGAGAGGCATCTGAGCAAAATTAAGCGGTCTTTCAAGCCCAATTTAGAATGGGACACTGAGAACCACAGCAGTTAAAGAGCGTCCATAAATAACACGCCATTTCATTTTCATGCGGTGGTATATCAAGCTGACACCTTTAACGAAACTAAGGCAATTTAATACTATTTTAAGATACCGTTATGAAACATTTATTTAAGGAATAAATAGCTAACATTTACAGGTGAACTTTCTGTTTTCTGCAACTATAATCATGTTTTGATTTTTAATGTACTACTTATACCTTATAAAACCTGTTATTACCAATCATTATCGGTTGTTCCTTACAAGTGTCAACATTCAACTTCGGACTTACGGGTAGAGGAAAAGGTTCCGTAGAAGCATCACTCCGTACAAATGTCTCTCTGTAGAAGTGTTCCAAGATCCTCTGAATCCAAAAACGCACTGTTAGAAGCCGTTAAGCGCGAGTGTGTTCAAAGGAGTTACTTGTACGTTTCTAATTCCATAACTTTTCTTTTTTTTCTTTTTCTTTTTCTTTTTCTTCTTCAGTATCTTCATTTTTTGAGTTGTTTCATTTATATCGCACCTTTAACTGCAACGGCCATATCGGCGATGTTTACCTTAGGACATTATTATCTTTCGGCAATGGTGTTAACTCGTGTACGCCTCTCATTGGATTTTTATTTCTTTGGTTCTTTATACGTTAGATCACGCACATACTCAAACTTTCATTCATACTTCCAGACTGCAAATATTTTAGAGATCTAATCTAAAACTTCCAAATATAAAGGGTATAACTATAAAAAATTATAATGAAGGTGTGAGTAGTTATAATGAGATCCACATTAAATTTTATTTCTATTTTTCATCATTTGATATACAATTTTATAGTTTTATTCCCATACATTTGGACGAGGTATATATTATGATTCACACAAATGATTTAAATATTCAAATAACTTCTGCATTTGTCATTATTGTGAATCAAATCCACATTCAAAAGGGGAATTCTTTCAACACCTTCAAATATGTCATTATGCTGAGACTTTGGTTCTCTGCTAGAGTTATTTTTGTGGAGGAAATAATGTTGGCTAAAGAATAATCCTCACCACCCAGCCGGGAGTCGAACCAGACCCTTCGCACAACAGACTGAGTTACGGAGCTACCCGCAAGAGATTGTTACTATGATCTTGGTGTGGTAGTTTATTCCTCCAAGAGCAAGACTTCTAAATTAACCCCTCCCAAAAGGCTCCATGCCTACTACAGGAGTTAGGCAGAAAGAGAAAACTGAAAGAGGGAGCGCTCTTTACAATTTCCACAGCTACTGAAATTGTCGTGTTTTATATCCGGAAAAGCAATTGAATGTAACTGTAAATACTATTCTTGCATCTGACATTCTCATTGCAACTAGCAAGCGGAGCAAAACTGAGAGATTAGCATATCTTTATGTTCATAAATACGAGATAACATGGAACAGCAAAATCGTGGATTTACTGCCTAGAAATACTCGAAGTGGTGTGCCGGGATTTTGACGGAAATACCCAGCATGACTATACTGCATAATTCATTCCACGCTGCAAAAACTGACATAATCCTTCACGCTGATCACACGGGGAACGCAATTATGGGTGATGAGACATACGTCTCTGTTTGTGATGTGTCCGAACAAAAGCTCAAGCCTCAAAATGAGAGGAGAAATCACCAGAGAGAAGGGCAATGTCACTCATATGTCAAGGGTTTGACAGGAACTGTTCTGCCATTAACAGACCAGTCCAACTTATCAATAGCTAGTTTTAGTTTGTCTTTGAGACAGAACTGGGAGAAATAAAAAACGAGAAGTAGCCTTGCACAATAATTGGTCTTTAAGGTGTGTATATGAGGAAAAATAAGAGATGTACTCGATCTTCTACAAACTATTCTTAAATAAGGTTAGTCTTCCATCTACTTCATGTTAACTAGATAAAAGTTGAAGAAATAATTTCATTACACATTACGAGGTAAAAACTCAACATGATAATATTATTTTCCAAAGAAGTTTTTACGAGTGTTGGAACTTTAATAGAGGCAAATATTTACTTAAAACTATGAGATGCATGTTACCAAGCTTTTCTGTCCTTTAAAGTAGTCAACGGCACTGTATACAACCAGCTGAGGAAGTTCTAGGATACCTTTAGCAGCGTCTCTTGTGTTGATAACTCCAATGGAGCTGTCTGATAAATCTTTGGAACAGTTCTGAAAAGAATACCACAAAGTGGTGCTTCATAAGCAGAATAAAGTCAAAGTCACAAGGGCTTAAGTCCAAGGAGTATGGTGGATTGTATAGCACTTCCCAGCTCCATCGACGAGCAAACCAGTATCAGTTTGCACTGCATGCGGCCGAAAACTTCCTTACGAAATGATGGGTGTTTATTTATTTATTTAGTTTTAGCGCCCGCTTTTACTTCTATGACACCACAGGCGATGGCACTGATGAACATGGAACGAAGATGGAACACATGTGGAATGCAATGGTGAGGGAACCCGGAGAAAACCCGCACCTGAGCCTGGAGAAACCCGCCCAAATCCCACATGCGGTCGCTTGGGATGAAATGATGGATGTGTTCTGCAGAAAGTGTCGCCGAAGATAAGAATGTTGGAAAATCAAAGATCGAAATAACGAAAGTTTGTCAGAACCCTAGTAATGTGAAGATTACGAGCTCCTCGTGTGCGACTGTCATGGTGTTATTCTAAAGGTTTGCTTTCCTCCACAGCAGATCGTGAATGCGCAGTATTACTTGTTCATTTTTTGAACAAAACATATCCAGCTTTGGGAAAAAAGCAGAAACTACTTAAGCCCTTATGACTTTGACTTCATTCCGATGATGAACAGACCACTTCTTGTCATTCCTTTCAAAACTGTTTCAGAGATTTATCAGGAAGTAGACCGCGCCATTTAAACTATCAACACAATAGACGCTGCTAAAGATATCCTGTAACTTCCATATTGCTGGCAACGGGTTGCACACATTGCTGATGGTTCCTTTAAAGGACAGTAACGCTTGGTAACATGTATCTCTTTTGTATCAGTTGTAAATAAATAGTTGCCACTACTAAAATAAACTTCGTATTTCTTTTAACATCAATACATTTTTGCACTCTACGAAACCAGAGCTAAAAGCAATGATGCCATTCTTCCTGAGGCACTTCATAAATCAGGTTTTTAACGTTCCACTGCTCATCTGGTAAAAAAAAAAAAAAAAAAAAAAAAAATTATTTTTCACTTTTAAACAAAAAATCTGATGTGTTCCATTCACATGACTTTCTCTACTTCTGTGTAACAAATTATTGTTAATAACCTTACTCTTCTATTTACTTCATTATAATCGAGAAAAAATTTGCAGAAATAGTGTTATTACTTGTTTCTTAGTAAGTAGAAGCGAAATATGGGAGTATCATAGGTTAAAGTGAAGTCAAAAGCTGGTTAGTAGGTGACCGAAGTTTCTTTGTTTGTATGGACACGAGTTGACAAATTCCTGTATGAGAAAAGTACAAGTTTTTCAAAGTTGAAACCAAAAACAAGGAATATCTCAAAAACGATCAACTCCTCGAAAAAATGTATTTAACATAAATTGTGTGTTTTAATGTGCTCTACATTTTTGTGTGGTAAGGTTTTGTCCATTTCTTACGGTTTAGCAGTTATGCAAAATTTCGTAAAATTCATCCAGAATAAAGTAGTCTTCAGAGGGTATTCCCAGAAAATTCAAGATATACATATTATTTGTCATCTTTAATACACGATATTTTAATCAAAATCGTTAGTCATTTTTGAGAAAATCAAAATTTTCGAAAAAAGTTCCATGTAAAGGGTAGTTGGGGGTGGGGGATTTTCTTGAAAATCTTCGTGTCGCATCTTTAACGGTCTTTTCGTTTTTAAGTTATGCTGTCCACAGTCACACACACATTCATACACACAGACACACACGCACAAACGGACCTTTTTACAAAAATGCTTTTTTTGGATTCAGGGAGACCCAAAACATGTATTTCCTGTGAAATCTCTGTATCGAATTTTGGGTGCAATACAATACCGTCTCTATACACTATGTACATAGTACATGTAGAGAAAGTACAAAGAAATCACAAGGTGTTATGTCAGGCTAATGGAGGAGGGGCCTTTAGGCATCTAGGTATTCAGTTGTTAGTTTTGCTGTATGCGACGATGCGTTGTCATGATGCAAACTTATTTTTCCTTTTGGTTTCTTTTTCACAAACGTTTTAAAAATGTTGCGATAAACAGACATTTGTATACCAATAGGAAATAGTGGACGTCTACCTTCGTATGCTATGATAGCAATATACTCCTTTTTGGCAATCAACTTCTTACCAGAACTGTTAATTCGCTGGCTTAGATTCCAATCGAAACAACCATTGAGCCGATTGACTTCTTTTTTTCAGGATTATAACAATAAACCCAAAAATGCATTCACCAGTAACGATGTTCTTTGTCAAATTTGAAGTGCCAACTTGGAATTTTTCCAGAACCTTTCTGCTCCAATCAAAGTGTTGTTTTAATCGGAAGTCAGTTTATGTGGAATCTATCGACAAAGCATTAACTGTTGATGCAAAATGTTTTGAATTTAACTCTAAACCAATGCCCAATGTCCCTCCAATAAATTCACGATTTGCCCTCAATCGTCTTAAAGCACTGCTCGAACAGCGGTAATATTTTCATCAGCAATAACAATTCATGGGCGTCCTTCATGACAATTCATTACTAAAAAAATATTGACCTCTTTGGAATTCGCAGCACAGATTATAAATTATTGCCTTAGATGGGGATTCTTCACCAAATGTATTTCTCAGCCGATCTTCACATTGCTTATCTGCTAATTACGATTTGAAATCTGAAACAATCATAGCCCGGAAATGTTTTCTAGTCAAATCCATTTTTGGGTGAACACAACATCTTTAAATGGTGATAATTAAAAGCTTTTAGACAAATCGAACAAACTACACAGCGATCAACTCATAAAACTTTATAATACCTGTCAGATATAAATAAATTTCGTTTCTCTTTAAAAACATGGATTATAAAAATACTCATTCGTCCTTGTACCTTGTAGGTGCAAGTGGTTACATGAGGCTAAAGCGATAGTCATTTGCGGGTCATTTTACTCGGTTTAATCTGCATGACACGATAAATAAAAGATTTGTGACTTAGCACGTAAAAATAATGCAAATATTGGAAATTTTATACTAATTGTAGCCATTGGAAATTGTAATTGCCAGAAATTGTGTTTAACATAAATGGTGTTTATTAAGGAGATCCAAATTTTTTAATAGTTTTCAGTATACATAAAGCATATGAAAATCACATGTACACCTTACTAGTCGTGAAATATCTCCACTATGGCATGTTCACAAGAATCCTTAGTTATTTTTCTCAAAATAAAAAAAATATCAAGTACTTCCTATGTAAAGGATAATTTCTACAGGTGGTTTTCTTGGAAATCTTCATGTAGAATCCTAAGATGTTGAACTGATATAGCAAGTTAAGTCTATATCAAGTTTTCGTTTTTGAGACATTGCCTCTCCCTCTCCCTCTCTCTCTCTCTCTCTCTCTCTCTCTCTCTCTCTCTCTCTCTCTCTCGGCTAAGCTGGTGTAAGAATAGTTTATTGAAGCAATTAGAATATACCAGAATTTAACAAGTACTATATTCATGCATAGTATGTAAAGAAGGTGTTGTACTCTATCCAAAAATTCAATAGAAATGTATATTTTGTTAACCCCCGAGTTTCAAGAAAATCCCCACAACCCCAAACTGCCGTTTACATGGAAGATTCTTCAAAATTATCAATTTCTGGTCTGTAACATATTTGATTAAAATTCCATATATTAAATATTTTAGATGACATTAACTTTTCTCTTGAATTTTCCGGGAATACTTATAAATACTTTCCTCAAATGGGATGTAGTTATTTGTTTTTCTAGCTCCTAGTCATGTAGAGAGTAAATCCCATCGCATTGCGACCAGGTATTAAAAGATGGACAATCGCTTTAGCTTAGCGTTCTTTCTTATTCCTTTGTTTTTACAAGGAAGTATGCAATAACCGCATTTATGCAAACGTTTATCTCGATTAAGGTGAAGTAGTTAGAAGAATACATATTTCTAAGAATAGTTTGTTTTAGAATAGGTAGTGAAAGTCATGTGAGTGTAACGTTACAGGTTTTTATTTTTTATACACACACTATGTACATAGTGCATAAGGAAGGTATTTTTTATTGTTTCATTTATATAGCCCCCTTTAAATCTAAACTCATATCGGGGGCTTTGCATTAGAAACAACTCGGTAGGTTGGGCATGTTGGGTTTAAATCGTTTTATTTTCCTCAAACAAACACACATTCACTCTCACGTACATACTTTCACACTCTAAGGGGGATAGGGAATAATTCTGGTTAAAGAAAAGTTCCCCGCCCCAGCTGGGAATCAACTGGGACCTCCGGGTGAGAAGTCAGCTCCATGCATCCAAAATTTCGATACCGAGATTTCACCGAAAATACATGTATTGGGATCCCCTGAATCTAAAATAAAAAAAATATTTATAGAAAAATGTTTGTGAGCGTCTCTCTGTCACTGTGTGTGCGTGTGTCTGTGTGTGTGTGTCTGTGGAAATTAAATGGACTTTTTTTATTTATGGACGCTCTATAACTGTTATGGTTCTCAGCGCCTCATTCTATACTGGGAGTGAAAGACCGCTTAATTTTCCTCAGAGGCCTCTTTATTGGGTTTGAGGTTCTTTTACGTGCCGTAAATCTACGATACGGGACCAACGTCCATTACTTCCCTTCCGAAGGAAGCCAAGATGTGGATTTTTACGCCCGAAAATAGTTATAGTCCAGCACCGGGTTTGAACCCGCGACCGGTGGGTGTATGAAGTTAGCATGGTAACCATTACACCACAGAGGGCGACTATGTAATCATATCACGTATAGTAGATTCTGATCAGCCCGAAGCCTGGTATGAAACGAGGAAATGGATTATATAAGTTACGGCGAAAAGGATGAAAAGGAAGATGATTATGGAGAAATTTGTGGAATGAATGGGGTTAAACCGGAGAATAGAGGGAAATCCCCAAGACGCCGTTTCGTCTACCATAAATGTCACATGTTCACAGGGGATCCAACCTGGTCCGCCTAAGCTAGAGACGAGTGGTCATGGCGACGACTAATTATGATTAGCATTATTATTTAAATATTTATGAAAACAAAAGTATTGATGAAAAAAATAGGAGTTCCAGATTATATAAACTTCAGTGGATCAACAAAATTGCTTAATTTGTTTGTTTCTTTAAATTGGCCTCCATTTTAGTTAATTAGCAACATGTTTTATGATATGCATTTCTCATAGGAGTTAAAAACTGTATCGCGTCACAAACACGCTTTTAATGAGAGTGGAGAAAAAAAATCTGTCTTCATTAAAAGCTCATTACAACTGGATGCCTTGCCGTATTCATTCATAGCACACAGACGGCTGTTATTTGCACGCTTCGGGCCACTACGCTTTTGAATTGGCGCTTATCAGAAACAACACGCGGCTGAAATGAATGAGACCCGTTGTAAACAGCCAACAAGCCAATTAGGGTATTTAGTACGTAATTGGCTTCGGAAAGGGATGTCCCCAAAGAGGGCAATCCTTTGTCAGGACTATTTCCAAGTTGCTTGTGTACATCTGGCTCCTGGATTGACTTCCGAAAAGCACTATTGTGCCTTTGATTTATCACCAAGGAAGCATTCAAGCAAAAATATCTTGAGAATGGATGTTTCAATTTCAATAATTCTGAAGATTTTAAATGCGCTTTTTGCTCCTAATGTGGTAATAACAAGTAACATACTAAAGATTACATATTTGTAAGGTTTTCAGCTTTATTTTCCTTTAACTGTGGTAGGAATATTGTATTCTACCAAAAGAAATCTATTTCGAGATTTCACCATACACATTTTAATGCTTAGGTAAACTTCTTCTTCAGGTACATTTTCTTTTTATTACTTTCTCTACCAAGTACAATGTACACAATAGGTAGAGGAGGTGCTACATTCCTCCCAAAAAATTCCATACCAATATTTCACTGGAAATACACGCTTTGGTATCCCTGAATAAAAAAAATTAAGAACGTTCTTGTGTATGTGTGTGTGTGTGTGTGTGTGGGTTAGTGGGTGGATGGGTGAGTGTGTCCTCTGTGAACAGCATAAACGAAACCCCGGTTCAATACCAAACTTGATATTTATGATCCAGTCTTCCAAAGATGCGAACGAAACTTTTCAAGACGTTTTTCCCATTCTAAACTATGTCTTACTTGGAAAAATTTCGAAAACGGTGATTTTCTCAAAAATTGCTCAAACGATTTTAGTTAAAATGCCATATGACAGGAATTAAAATGTACATTTTGAATTTTCTGGGAGCAGCTTCTGAATCTTTTTCATTCTGAAAGGCTTACGCTAAGATGTAAACAAAAATTTTCAAAACCAAAAGTAGGCCCGCGTGTAAACAGGTTTCACTTTCCCTCGTTTATTTATTTTTTTTATAGACAACATGTGTCACCTAACTCAAATGAAATTGTTGGAGCGCCCACACTGCTACAGAAAGGTTGGAAAGTTCGCGCAGAGGCTGTAGAGCTATTTGTGGTTTCATCTGTTGTTGGCAGGGGCTGGAAAATATTTATTGAAACTGACATCTATATTAGAAGAGCAGATCAGGGTCGAAAACGTAAAACACTGCCTAGAGATGACCGATACGAGATCAATTTTATGGTGCTCTTTGGTGATGCACTGCCACTGCAAAAAACCACCTAAATCACCTGATGGCGGTAATTGATGCTACTGTCAAGTGATCAAAGGATACAAATCAGGCTTCGAAAGATGGGTTAAGATCACGAAGACCTAAAAAGGACCTTCAGTTGCAACGTCACCATAAGGAGATCGATGAGGTTTGCTCAGCAGCATAGGAACTGACAGCTTCATTATCCCAAAATTCTGTTTACAGGTAAATCTCGCTTTTACTTAAGATGACGGATGTCTGCTTGTATATCATCATCGTTGAGAGCGTTATGATAAAACTACAGTCGAAGTAATTGGCCGATTTGACGCTGGATCAGCATTGGCACCAATGGTGTAACTGATGTTATGGTAATCAGAGGGTGCTGACAGGTACACCTCTGTACATCCCACGCCAGTTTGTATTGCAAGAAGACAACTCTAGAGTCCATACAGCTGATGCCACTATTGCTACCTTGCACAATCTTCAGATACAGCCCATGAATACTATGAGTGCAGACCTTCAAACTCAGTGAGTATTTGTGGATATGCTAGAATGCGAAAGCGTCTTACAGCTTCTTAGACTCTTCATGAGCTTGCAGATGTCTTTACCCAAGAATGGGACAAACTACCACAAATAAATGTGCGTAGATTGAACACAATCATGCCTCGGAGGTGAGCAATAGTCAACATGTCCGTGGGCGTCTTACAAATCACTGAAATGTTTTATTTTGTTATTATTTTAACCTTCCGGCCGGCGCGCTTAATTCTGTTACACGACCAGGCGCGCGTTGTAAAGTTTACAATATGGTTATTTTTAAGAAATAACAAGGATGTTCGGGAGACCTTGATTAATGAATTGATTGAAACACTTTATATACACATTTGTTAGGATACTGTATCAAAAAACTTCAGTTATTTTGGTTCTTGCTAACTAATTTTAGCGGTGATTTTGAGAAATGTTCACTTTTATCTCATCTTTCGCAGACTTGTTTTTTTTTTTTTTTTGTGCTTTTTGCAAGCAAAGTTGTTGCATCTTTCACATTTAACTGAAGTGGATGAATTTCTTCGACGCCCACATAAGATGCATGTCCCTCGTTTCTTTGCTGGAGATTCAGAGTTTTGGATTGCAGAAGTTGCTGATTCAAAACGAAACTGTGTAAGAAATACTGTGATATCGGCCGGCAAGGATATGAGTTTTGCTCTACATATAAGCTGTTCTTTCATAAGACCTTCTGCAAGTTGCTTGAGATAAATACGTCTCCGTGAAGTTGCGTCCGGTTTAGTAAAGGAAAGTAATATTTGTGAATTGATGCCTGCAATGTTCAAAAGCGTGAAAAATAGAGCCAGTGGTCATCTTCTGGTAATCCTTGAAACAGAATAAGAGGCACACATTTTATAAACAGTATCAACTCCGCCTTTCGTCTTCATCAATTGCTGTCGTGTCATTCATAGTAGACAGAAGGATGACAGCTCGGTTTTCACGAGGCACATATGAAACTAAAGTCTTATCCTTCTGAAATTCAAACAATGATTTTCCAATTTCTCTTGTCTTACTAGGCAGAAATTCTGGTGGTCTGTTCTTCCTCGTTGTTCCAACGTAGGTGATTTTCTTCTGCATCAAATATTCAGAAAGGAAGTAGCTTGTATACCAATTGTCAATTGTTAGATTTCTGTTAGAATTTTCTATTGGTACTACAAGTCTCTTTACTTTGTTGTCAGGAACATTAGATACTCTACATTGTCCTTCTGGTTGCATACCGCAGTAAACTTCAAGGGTACTTCAGTAAAAAGTTTTATCATCACATTATGCAAATATTTTAACCCATATTTGGCTGGTTTGCTGGGCATGTGCTGTATCCATCCACAGCAACCTATGAAAAGGGTGAAACATTTCATCTATTGTGGTAAATTCGCTCATATTGTAAGAGTTCGTACAGTTAGCAACAAAAAGCTTCAACTCTGTACGAATTTCAGTCAACTTATCAGTTTTTTTCCTGTCATCTCTTGTTTCTTGGTCATCAAACCGCTTGCAACGTAGAAGAAACAGAAACCTTTTATAACTCATTATAGCCCTAAATATTTGCATTCTTGTTCCATTACATTTGTATGACGTACCTTTCCAGTTCCAATCAAGAAAAGAATACCTAGCACGTCTCGATGTCAGCTTATTATCTCTTTCACGCGAGAACCAATATTCGTATAGTTTAGGATCTCACCAATAATGTCAAGGTTTGTTATTGTCAGAAAAGCACTGACTTCATCAACGATATTCATTACACTCCGCTTTGACCCTGGAAAATGTTGACAATGTTTTTTTTCTTTGTTTTTGAAATTTTAGCAGACTCACACGTGTAATTTTGTCTCTTCCAATAAAGAACTCCGGCACTTCAGATCATCCCTATCCGCCCCTTCCTGCTCAGATTCACTATTGTGTTTACTAACTCAATGTTCTCGTCACTCAAATCTGCATCACTTTCTTCCAGCTCTGTAAAAATCCTATTAGGTTTCATTAGCACTTTCCTCAAGTAGTTTGCATATCTCTTCGCAAATCTCTGGGTCCGATAAACCCTTTGACCTGAAAATAAATAATGAAAATAATACAAAAAAGTACACACACACACACATAGGCAGATTTGCAAATTAAAGAGTGCATTACTAGAAAAACGAATGCTAGAGTGCATTTAAATTGTTATTATGCTTACCTCTGCATATTCCTGACTGCTGAACCAAACTCGTATCTGTCATAGCAGCAGGCGCGCGATGTACTTTTTACATTGTTACATACAATGCATTAAGCCAACTGAGAACGGGAAAGAAACGGAACAGTCGTCATATTGTCGAGTAAGCACCAACAATTGAATACATTGCACTGGCGACGCAATAGTTCAAGTTTAAGATACTGCTGGTGTACCTTTTACAACGGCGCGCCTGCTGGAAGGTTAATTCTGTTGAAGGACACATTCTGATTTTGTGCAGTCAGCTTAATTCTTGCTTACAGTAACAATTTTGTCACGTGAAATAAACTTGATTGGTATTATTATTAACTAAAAGTTATTTAACCAAGGAAACCATTGTTGTTTGCTGACTGTAACTAGTAATACAAAATACAGTGGAACAAAATCTTATATCTACAAATGTTTGATCAGTGTATTTATAAGTACAATACTCAGCTGTGTTAACATTTTCCTAGTTTCGTAGTCTTAGAAACGTTTAGCGAATATAAGCCAGTTTTAGACAGTAGGAAACTCAGAACATTTGTATTTTTGGCTGGGGTAAAAGTTCCTTTGTGTGAGCCCAAGACGTATAGACGTTGAGAAGGAGAAGAGGGCATTTTGGAAGAAACCGGCAAACGTCTTCATAGAGTAAAATAAAACGTGACTTTGAAAACAGATTAATAAGGACTAAGTAAACCACAAACCAACAATGGCGCGAAACTTCAGCCAGTGTGCGGCAGTTTTGTTTATTCAAGTTTTTTTAATTTGTTCGACATTTTACAGTTGCAATTTAGAGCGCAGAGACTACTTCGCTCTGAGAGAAAATGTTAGCGTGCAAAATTATAACTCACAAAGAAATATTCCTCTGATAGTGTAGAGTGGTAAAGTAAGTGCCTAAGTGTATTGGAAGGATTAGTTTATTGTAATCCACGAAGGCTCTAAGAATTGAGAAATATGGCGTAGTTAAAGTATCGCCTTAGTTATTGTGACAGACGAGTACCGCGCAACATAGAAGTTCAGAATATTAAATCATTCCAACGCAATCAGAAATAGATTTAACTGTGACGCCTGTGAATTGTGTTAAATACATGTTAGACGCATCAGTTATTTGTGATCCGTCAATTTATCATGCTCCTTAACGACACCAAGGGCGCTGTTACCGCAATCCATCTTGTTGAGTGCAAATCCTTGTTTCTCCTCTGAGACACTTCTAGTCAGGTTAATTTTCTAAGTGTTAATTATTTAACGACGGAGAGGAGGAGAAGAAGAAGAAACGTCCAGGTGAATGAATCAATGAAAAGGTACAGGAGATAATTATTTCATTTATCATCTCATCACCTCTGTACGATGACCGGGTTTTGAACTCACTGTGTTATAGCTATTTTACTTTCTCTACACGTACTACGTACATTGTAAAGAGAAGGTATTGCATTCCACCCAAAATTTCACACCGGGTTTTTACCGGTAATAGACGTTTTACGATTCCCTGTATCCAAAAGAAGTATTTACAGAAAAAGGTCCGTGTGTGTGTCCGTGACAATGAACACGATAACTCAAAAACGACCTGTCGGTAAAATGTAAAAATTGGTATATAAGTTCAGTATCTTCCAGGGATGCGACACGAAGATTTTGAGAAAATTCCCCCCACTCCAAACTACCCTTTATATAGAAAAAATTTCGAACATTTTGATTTTCTCAAAAATGGTTCTAACGATTTTAATTAAACTACCGTGTATTAAAGATATTTATATGACAATTAAAATGCATATTTTGGATTTTCTGGGAATAGTCTCTAAAGAACTCTTCATTCTGAATGATTTTTGCTGAATTTTGCGGAACTGGTAAACTACAAAAACTTACTACACAAAAAATGTAGATCACATATGTCACATACTTTTTTCCGTGGAATTGACCATTTCTGAGATATTCCTTGCTATATGTTTCAGATTTAAAATACTTAACCTTTTCTCACACGGTAAGTTGTAAACTCCTGGCCCTGCTTAGAAACGGATTTCATCCACATGGTAACCAGCTTTTAAGAGATTTAACTATCGTGTTAGCCTAGCATATTCCCTTATTTTCCTTCTACTTATAAGGAAGCAAGTAAATAAGATAATTTCTGTTAATGTTTATCTCGATTATCATAAAGTAGATAGAAGGATATGCTTTTTAACAATAATTTGTGATAGCGATGTAGAGAAAGTCATGTGAATGGGACACATCAGATTTTTTTGTTTTTAAACTATATTACTTGTATAAAAAGGTCATGAGAGACCACTAAAAAAAAACCTGAAAAGAAGAAATAATATTCCTTCTGCACCATGTTAACTTTTTCTTATTCTCCTTTCTGCCACTATTGTTTTGACATGGCTCACTAAATGTGCTAGTGCCTCTATAGCCCGGACTAATTTAGTTTTTGCCATTTCAAAACCGCATACTTTGGGTAATGTATGATCCAGCACTTTAAAACAACTGCTCGCTTCTGGAAACGTTTGTGATACAGAAACAAGCAAATTACAATGGACTTACCATCATTCGGAATACTTCAGATTAGGTGAGACAGAGTTCTTCCTTAATATTCAAAGGCAACTGCGTTGTGTGAAATAATTACACATTCTATTTAGTACAGTGTTTTATTTTATTTTTATTTTTCGTTTCCTTCTTCCTTTTTGTTTGGGTTTTCGCTTTACTAAAGCAGAAGCATCGCACGTTTACTTTCTTCATTGCAAGACATTACTTAAGTGTTTGAAGAGAGTAATTCAAAAATAATTTTAGTTAAATACGGCAGTTTTCTTGATATAGAAGGTAGCATCTTTAGTATCTTCCAAGATTACGACACGAAGGCTTTTGGGGAAATCGCCGCACCCCAAACTAACCTTTACATGGATATTTTTTTTATTTTCTCAAAAATAGTTGGCATAGAGAACAGAATTTCAATGTTATCACATTGATCGGTTCTTAAAAGGTTTGACTATCACTTTAGTTTATTAAGTTCACTTTATCTTCAAGGAAGTACGTAATAAAACTGTCTGCTAATGTTTATCTAGATTATAATGGAGTAGATGGAAGTAAAAGCCGTAACAGAATAGTTTATTACATAATAGGCAGATAAAGTCATATGAATATAAAAACTCAGATTTTTTGTGTAGGGGAAACAGAGATAAGTACCTACCCGTATAAGTATTTTGCAAGGACAAGGGGTTGAGTGGCGGTGAGAGATATACTATGGTGGCTCTCTTTATTGCATCATAAAGCCAGGTACCACCAAAATAAATCCAGGTGTTCGCGAATGATTGTGTCAAATCGGTCGAGTTCCGACGTGTAGAACCTTCGTCTTTACTAAACGTAGACATAGTTCTACTTATTATCGTGATGTCTCCAATGTCTGGATCTCATTGATTGGCGTGATATGGACTATTGTGGGTTTGTTGATTGGAAGATTTCGATGGTGTTGAATGATGTGTTAGCAGTCAGTGACGCGTTTCTCGACTTCTGTAAATTTGATAAACAAGAGAGGATTATCTTCTGACGTTCTTGTTCCGGGCGCATCGAGATGTGATCAGACGATTGGAGAAATTCAGGACCTCAGCATGAAAGTCTTGAATCGCGTCTGGGATGCTGATGAGGCTGGCTGTGGTCTCTTGGAAATGCTTGGGTGTGTCGTGAGCTGTTATGGCAGTTGTGCAGCGATGACTGCGTTGTAAGCATATGGAGAAGTCGGACACATGATAGAAAGCGCACGCGACCTGACCGCTAAACAGAAACATCGACGATATGTCAGATGATGCATTCGACAACTTTTGCTTGTTTTAGAATATCAATTTTTTTTTAAGTGGAATATGATAGGATATGATTTTTGAGGAGCTTGCTTTATTAGTGGTAGCGGGGCACAGTTTCACAGGCTTCGGCCAGGTGGACATGCTGGCAGCAACGACGACAAGGCACAGGGCTAGCCTCTAGCGGCTGGGTTTGCCCTAGCAAGATAGTCCTGCGTTATTTATCTCATTCCAAGAACTTAAGCTTGAGTGAGTCCTCGTAGGTTGCTGCTTAGGGCGCGGAGAAGCAGATTGGTGGTTGACGATGAACACCCTGACCACGGTGGAGACGCTGGAAGGCAGATGTGGTGACATGGCTGGTTGGAGAGTCGCTGCAGCCAGTTTGACGGGTAGCGGTGGAGTCTCTGCGAACTTGTGTAGGAGGAAGCGTGGAGGTTGCTAACTTAGCTGACATTTTCTAAATCATGTTTCTCCGGCTTAGTACCCCACACCTGTTTTGTTTCTTTTTTTAATAGCAATAAGTTGTTAAAGAATAACATATTAAGACATATATTCATACATACAATGGAACAAGGAGTGAGAGGAAGGAGCTTATACTATGGTGACTGTGGAAAACATGAAATCGATACCCCGAAGCAAGCAGGGTGTTTGTAGTGATTGCTAAAATTCAGATCAGATAATGCCCGGCGGTGGGGTAGGACCTCAATGTTGACAAGTGCCCATATAGGTGTTGATGAGGTTCCCAGTTATTGGACGTTGTGAGATGGTGTGTTGTAGGCTGTGGCTGTTTGAATGAAGGGTCTAGCTGCTAAAGGAGCGGAAGGATGTTGTTCTTGATGGTCCTGTTGATGTTTCTCTGTACTTCCTCGATGTTCTGTGTGATGCCCTTAGTGCGGTAGGTGATGACGTTCTGGTTATTTCGCTGTATGTGTAGTTGGTGTCAGGGCGAACTTAGAGTTTGAGAATTTTTCCAAGTCCGTGAGTTACTTGACTAGTCCAGGACCAATTGCGTCGAGAACTGGAACGGCTGGCTGGTGTGTTGTTGAACTATTATCGTAGTTGTGCTATGTCAATATGTTAAGATATACTGATGTGTTGTGCGTTAACGGCGGGGCAGTATTGTAGAAGGTGAAGTGCCATGTGCCTCCACTAGAGGATATCTAAGGAAATCTCGGCATTTTTTGAATGGAACGTAATACTTGCTTGTGTTATTCCATCTTCTATAAGTATATCTCGCATTTTTTACTTTTTTCCGTCAATTGAACTTCAAATTCACAATTTCAGGATGTCAATGGGGTTACAGAAGATAGATATGGTCCGTGATCTCTGCTCAGTTGTGCAAAACATACTCAATGAGGTGATACTAATCACGGTTAAGAATTAAACATGTCGCTGTTAACTACCACAAAATGTAGTGTAGGTTTGTCTTAATTTAAAACCTTATTTGTTTCACATATGTTGGGTTATAATAATAATAATAATAATAACAATAACAATAATAATATTAATAATATCCTGGTATACAAACATTAATTATATATTGTATATGGTATATTAATTCTGTAATGACGCATGCATCGAAATAAAATGTTCTCTGCGTAATAATTTTAGACTTCGTTTACTTAAATTCACAATTGACACAATATTATGACTTATGCATTTAAACAAGTATCTCATTTCTCACCCATCCTTCCCTCTCAAGGTTGAGTCGCTAATCATGTTACATGATGCTGGCCACTTCTTTTTTTTTACGCTAATCACGTGACAATCCATTAAGAGATTATTTCTTTGACCCTGCTTCATATCACATCGAGTTTAACATCGCTCGTTACTTCATGTGTGTATAAGTCCATGAGAGAAAAGATAAAAGAAATAAAAAAAAAAGAACGAAACATGTAATAAAGCCTGGGTGTAACCAGTGTTAGATAACTGTAAGAACACCCTGAAGAAAAAACATTTCTGCGATCTTGGAGTGTGATACACTTTTTCTACTCTTAACTTTCCTCTAATCTCGCTAAGTTTCCTACACTCTCGTCAACTGACGGAGGACTTCTCTATAATGTTGATTGAGTACGTTGATTACGGAAGTGAATAATTTAACAAATGACCTAGTTTCTACAGCGATCAAGGTCAGAATTCACAGCAATTCCTTCAGAACAGGCTTAAAGGCTTCCTGTGGTTTTCCAGAGAACTTCGCAGGAATTTATACTTTTATTTTTTGTCGTCTATCTATAGAAGATAAGATGTCAAGACTCCACTAAGTACACGTTTTGAGGACCCTTGAATAAGACCCTAAAACGAAGTGTTCTAAGTACTAAAAGTGTGTATAGGTGCAGTATCTTGCAGATACGACACGTTCGAGAAAATTTCCCCACCCAAAATACCATATACATGGAAACATTTTTTGTTTTATTTTCTAATAAGATTTTAATTTTCATAAAATACCTATATTATGTTTACATTACAAATAATACATGTATATATCTAGAATTTTCTGTGAATAACCTATGGGATTATTTTTATTCTTAACGATCCTTGTAATACGTAAGAGAAATGTAAACATCTTACTAATAATACAATTAGATCTCGTTAGATCATACAGTTCATCTCAAATAAAATTTGTTGTAGAAACCATTTCTAAGTTATGCTTTATTTTTAGGAATTTTCAAAAGTTTATACTTTTTCCAAGTGCAAAATCATTATACCTTATTTTTTCTCGTCGTGCAAAGTGCAAAGAATTTCAAAGTAATTACATAGAAATCCGCTGTTTAAACAGTTGACTATCGCTTTAGCCTTAAAACGAAATGAGTGCACGTGATTAAAGTTTATCTTGATCATCAATAGAGTAAGCGTTTGTAATAATATGTATAGAAAAGTAAGGAGAGAAAGTCAAGTGAATACAACACATAGATTTTTATTTTTATATTTTCCTGATGGTACTTTCCCATCTACTTTTCTCAAGTTATTCTTCAAAGTTAATATTTAATTTCATATTGATCTGTTCATTTTCAGTTTTTCCCTCGTTATTCCTTTATCTCGGGGATAAGAGCTTTAAATTTCTTGGGAGTTCCTGAGGCAATCCTCGAACCACGGATCATCGATTGGCAATGATGCGTAAAGTGGAATCTCATTTGCTGGTTGCGTGACTTTCATGAATAACTTTATAAGCAATGGTTCCCTTAACTTCTTTGGGGGAGTCTGTTAGTCTCTTCATATAATAAAACTATAACCAAAAATTGTATGGTGTTCATGGATTTTTTATGAATAATTCAAACTAATGTAAATGATGGTTACACTGAAGCCAGAAGTGCAGCACGACTCAAATAAAAAGTAATTTAAATTCGTAGCTTCTTACCACAGTCTGGTGTTCTCTGTTGATGAAAGCAAATAATGTCAAAGAATTTTCCCACCGGAAACATGGAACAATTTTCAACATTCTTTATTTTGTCAAATATACTTAATTTCAATTCTAAAATGTTATTTGAGAAGCTGTCAAAACACAAAATATTAAAAAAATCGGATGTGTTCCATTCACCTGACTTTCTCAACACATGTGCAACAAATTATTGTTAGAAAGCTTATGCTTCTATTTATTTCATGCTAATCGAGAATATATTAGCATAAATAGTCTTATTACTGCTTCCTTGTAAGTAGAAGCGAAATAAGAAAGTAGCATAGGTTAAAGTGATAGTTAAAAGCTGATTACTATGTGACTGAAGTTCCTTTGTTTGTAGGACAGGAGTTGATAAATTCCTGTATGAAAAAAGTATACGTTTTTTAAAACTGATAACAATAACAATGAATATCTCAAAACGATCAGCTACATGAAAAAAGTGTATATAACATAAAGTGTGTGTTTTAACCTGCTCTACATTTTTGTCCAACTCTTACCGTTTAGCAGTTATGCAAAATTCAGTAACATTGATCCCGAATAAAGTAGTCTTCAGAAGCTATTTTCAGAAAATTCAAGATATACATTTTATTTGTAAGGTATTTGTAAGGTATATACGATATTTTAATCAAAATCGATTTCAGAAAATCAAAATGTTCGAAAAAAGTTTATGTAAATTGTTTTATTCCTCCTACTTAGGTAGGTATTAGAGTCTTCGTTCTGCATAAAAGTTTAAACAGATTGGTGCTTACTTTGTTCACCATCTGTGTATCAAGTTTTAAATTGCACCATTCTTCCATTTTCTTCGTATAAACGCGTTACTAATAAAACACAAATCTTATACATTCAATTTACATAACTTTCTCTACCTATTCTTACAAAAGATTATTCTTCTCTATACTTTGTGATAATCGAGATAGACAATAGCAGAAATTTTTGTATATTTAATGTCTTGTAAGTAAAAGAGAAATAAGGGAATACACAGGCTAAATCAATAGTCAAATCTTTTAAAAGCCAGTCGCTATATTATGCAATTGCAATTTCCTCTATTTGCATGATCAGGATAAAAAGGCGAAACCGACTTCCCATTTAGAAAAATAAATAACAAGAAATTGGTTTGCTTTTAAAAAGTGTATTTGACATAGACTGTGCGTTTTAATGACATCCACGTTTTTATGTAGTAAGATTTTCACTGTTTCTTATCGTTTACCAGTTATGCAAAAGCCATGTAGAATGAACAGGACTTTAGAGGCTATTCCCAGAAAATTCAAGATACACATTTTATTTGACCTGTAAATATCATTAACATACCTATCGTTAATCCTTAAAAATCGTTAGAGGCATTTCTGGGCTGGGGGAATCTTCGTGCCGCATCCTTGGAAAATACTCATCTTATTATCAAGTTTGGTATCTAATCGACTTTTCGTTTTTTGATCCATGCTGTTCACAGACACGCATAACGCAACGAAATTTCGGTATCAATTTTTAGTTGGAAAGCAATATCTTCTCTACCTACTATACTATGTATATACATTGGTATATAAGGTAAAACAACGTACGATGTAAGCAACTAAACATTGTTTTCACTTCCTATATGTAGTTAAACCTGTGTTGCCAACCTTCGGCAACCAAATACCTCCACTCGCATATAAATATTAACCGTTTTTCTAAACTGACGGTATCAATTTTTAACAAAATGTATGCATATAAGTGGCATTATATAGTAAGAAATTGAATAAACATGAATTAAAAATCTGATATTTTCCATTCACATAACATTCTCTATCTGTTCTGAAAATAAACTATTCTTATTCAATTTAAACTCACTGACAAGCACCGTATTTGAATGTCAAATATTGACCTCAAAACTGATTACCTTCATTTATCGCCTGCGGTGCCACAAGTAGTAAAAACGGGCGTTAAACACTATAATAAAGTCAGCTTCATTTAAATTAGTGGCATCTTCACATCCTGAGGAATGCGGCGTTCATTTTCAACATATGCCGTGGTTTTTATTTATTTTAATATATCTCTATCACGGTCATTCATGGGCGCAGTGTGAGCAGACAGTAAAGGGTGCATTCTGCGCTCTACATCCGCCAATATCGGTATGAGGAGAGAAAGCAACGACAATAATTTCTAGCCCCCGATATGACCATTGACGTTAAAGGGGACTATACAAATGATACAATTAAAAAAAATCACCAAAGCTCTGCCCTTTTCTAAATTCATTCAGTTTAAGTGTAAAATGCTTCTGAATCGTAACAAATCTTTTGGATGTTGCAAAGACAACCAAGGAGTAAGTATTTTCCAAACAGTATTCAAATTATAGACACATTACGTTGAAAATCAATTTCAAAATTATTTCACTTAAATAGTAGGACATATTTACTGTGCACGGTTCAATAGTCCAACTGCATACATACAGATACGACCAAAAACCGCAATGTACGGTTTAAATAGTAACCTTGTCAACACTGGTTGTTTATATTTGAGTTGATATCTAGAAAAAACTTTAACGTGATTAAGCGCACAGAATATAATTATCTATTTATATGGACATAATGTATGATAGATGCATATGGTCCTGTTAATTATTAATGGAAAGCGAAACCAATATGGTGAGAGTTGGAGACAACTGAAGTACGCGAGTGTACAATCGCGGCGTGATGACGTAACGTATAGTAGCCCCTGCAGAGCACCCTACTCGCTCGACAGTATCGATTTGTACGCTTATACACGCCTCCTTCTCAAATATAGAGCACCGAAACGAGCATTGGATCCCCTGTTTATTATTTCCTGCCCCCACGACTTTGAGTCTTGCGTTCATTTCCTGACTACACTAGCGTCACTTCTTCAATAAAACACTCATTACTTTATGAGAACGGATGTAGAAACGTTTGGCAAATGAAATAATACGGACTGATTTTACTAAACCGTTTAATCATTTACAGTATAATGGTTAATTCTTGGTATAACTTGAGGCTATGCTTCACGCATGATTATTTCCTTTTATTTTCTCTAGCATGTACATACATTCAATGTAGATAGTAGCTAGATAAGGTATTGTATTCCACCCAAAAATTTGATGTCGATTCTACCGAAAATATGTTTTGGGTCCCCGGAGTCCGAAAAAAGAATTTTTAGAAAAACCTCAGTGTGTGTGTGTCTGTGACCAGCATATCTCAAAAAGGAAAAGACCGTTAAATACCAAACTTGGTATTTATGTTAAGTATCTTCCCACGATACGACTCGAAGATTTTCAAGAAAATCTTCCCACAAGGAACTATCTCTTACAGGAAAAAAAAATTGAAATGTTTGTTTTTCTAAAAAATTGCTCTAACGATTTTGATTAAAATGCCGTATATTAAAGATATTTACATCACAAATGAAATACACATATGTTTTGAAATTTCAGGAATAGCCTCTTTATTCTGGATGAGTTTTGCAGAATTTTGCATAACGGTTAAACAGTAAGAGATAGATAAAAGCTTAATACACAAAAAATGTAGATCTCGTTAAAACACTTAATTTATGACATTTATGTTTTTCTTATAGATTTGACCATTTTAGAGATATTCGCTGTTATTTGCTTCAAATTTAAACTAGCTAACTTTTCTCAAACGGGACTATGCAATTCAAACCGAACCTCAAATGTTTTACATAGCGACAGTTTTTAAAAGATTTGAGTTTCAATTTAGCCTAATATGTTTCTATAGTTCCCTTTTACTTACATATAAGGAAGCAAATGATGAGACCATTTAGATTAGCATTATGTAGATAAAAGAATAACCTTTTTACTTTCTCTAGTCCCATATGTACAATGTACATAGGGTTAGAGAAGGTATTGTAATGCATCCAAAAATTCGATGTCGAGAATTCACCGAAAATATATATTTTAGGGACCCCTGAGACCGAAAAACGCAATTTAAAAAGAGGTCCGCTCGCGCGTGCGTGTGTGTGTGTGTGTGTGTGTGTGAGTATGTCTGTGGACAGCATAGCCCCAAAACGAAAATACCGCTAAATACCAAACTTGGTATTTAAGTTTCGTATCTTCCAAGGATGCGAAACGAAGTTTTTCAAACTACCCTTTACATGGAAAAATTTTAGAAAATTGGCTCTAATGATTTTGATTAAAATACCACATATTAAAGTCACTTACATCACAAATAGCTTGATTTTTCTAAAAATAACTTCTGAAGATTTGTTTATTGTGGATGAATTTTGCAGAATTTTGCTTTACTAGTAATCCGTAAGAGATAGACAAAAACTTACTACACTAATAAGTGTTAAAACACACAATTTATGTCACATAAATTTTTTTCGTAGAGTTGACCGTTTTTTAGATATTCCTTGTTATTAGTGTCAGCTTTAAAGTGCTTATACTTTTCTCATACGGGAACTTGTCAACTGCAGGTACCGCAAACAAACGGATTTCAATCCCATGTAACCACATTTTAAAATATCTGACTGTCGATTTATCCTAGTGCATTCCCTTAGTTCCCTTCTACTTAGAAGGAAATAAGCAATAAGAGCGTTTCTGCTAATGTTTATTCGATTAGCATGAAATAGAAGAATAAGCTTATAAACAATAATTTGTTACAGAGATGTAGAGAGAGTCGTGTGAATAGAACACATCAGATTTGTTAGTGTTGTTGTTCTCTCTCCCTCGCTTTCATTTTTCGTAAGCCTGCTAATCTGCTACTATTGAGATGGTCTACTGAGTTTATGTAAATGCAGAATGTGACAAACAGAGCGAAACGGAGATTAGAGCGAACAGATAAGAGGTTGTTCGCCGATTGCGAAGCCCGTAGTATTGAAATGTCAACCTTTACCCCAAAGAGCAAGCCTTCAAGAAACAAACCTGAACCATAGACATGCGTAACTAAAGTCTTAAAGAAGTATATTCTTCTAAATTGGTCAAGGTAAAGAAGGACATGAGGCCTGGTTCCCGAGGGAAGCCATACAATCCCGGGAGAAATACACATGTGTATAACCCGCACCATCAGCTTCTACAACTTTCGTGTGGCTCTTAGGCCTAGGGAATCCGAATGAGAACTCAAAAATGAGATGTCACATAAGTACTAAATTGGAAATTTAGGCTTAGCATTATTAAAGGATGCAACACAAAGATGTTTTAAAATATAACCTTGCTAGGGTTGTTTTATGATCCGTATTGGTTTACCCGAGAAATGGTAAAACTTTATCCGTCCAATAATATTCCTTTCCCTTGCAATAATGCTTTTCAGTAGCTTTCAATTCTTGTCATAAAATTTATATTTGTGTATGTATAGCTAGGTTTATTTTAAGGTGTAATTTAATGCCTGGACTATTTCTCAGGCGATTAGTACTGCTACTGAATGACGAGGTAAATTTTATAATTCAAATAAGATTTTATTTCACTCAAATTTTTTGAGGAACGAAGCTTCAGTTAAGTTAACAAACCGATAACCTAATAAATTATAGTAATCAATATCATTATAATTTATAGGTCAATGGCGTTTTTCTCAATGGCGTGTTTAATACGTACATTTGATTCCATTATTTCTCACATCAATTCCTTTACAAATCTTCATTTTCATCTTAACAAGTAGCAAGTTAAATGTGTGAATAATTTTGCTCATATCTTCTTAAGTAACTGTATTTCGTTAAGAAATTAATTATTCTCTAGATTTACGCGCCACACGATCGTGATATTCAACGAAATCAGCCCGTACTTTTTTCTTGATTTCTTTCGTCTCTAAGCAAAATTTTAAACAAAATCAGGTTACAATGTATCTCTAATTCTTTTGTCCTTTCCTTAAGGAAACAAGTTAATAAACATTTATGTACATTCGCTCGCTGTTCATAATTTTTTATACGTAGATCATCCTTTTTAACTACCAGTACTATAAATTAGAGGTAATTACATAAAATTTCAAGGTTACACAATAGCTTTCCGTTGCAACCTTCACATAAAACTATCTTTTTACATGATTTTTATTAGAGTTACTTCTGATTTATTTTAATGTGCACCTAACGATGATTAAAATTCCAAATTTTGAAGGCAACCAGTTTCTAAACGATTTGCCTATAGTTTTAGCCTAGTGTATTCCTTTTATTTTACTTTTTCTTATAAGGAACTAGGTAATAAGACCGTTCTGCTAATGTTTATCTTGATTAGCATTATGTAGATAAAAGAACAATATTTTGTAAGAACAGTTTCTTTGCAGAACAGATAGAGAAAATTCATTTGAATGGAACACATCAGATTTTTATATTTTAGGTCGCGGTAATAACTTTAACGAAGTTTAGATTTTAAGAATTTGTTTATAGTTTTCGTTAAATGATTCAATGTGTTTGCAATAATGTCAAATAATACGCAATAAACGATTATTTGTGTTGCATTTTCTTGTATCCTGGCTCTTCACCTTCTACCTATGACGTCGAAATCTTAGTACTCTTTTCTCCGACTTAATGTTTAAGATAAGTTCACTAGTATATCAGAAATAAATAAATAAATAAATGGCGTGTTATTTATGGACGATCTTTAACTACTGTGGTTCTCAGCGTCCCATTCTAAATTGGGCGTGAAAGACCGCTTAATTTTGCTCAGAGGTCTCTCTATCAGGCTTGAGGTAAATCTACGGTAAGGGACCAACGGCTTTACTTACCTTTTGAAGGAAACCATGCTAAGGATTTTTACGATGAATGAAATTGGTGCAATGTTCCTTAAATGAGCTGGATTCCACTGAACTTAAAATTAACCAACATTCGCCTTCTCAGGATAAGGGAAAATTCCGGAAAAATCCTATCCGTGCAACTCACCCTGAGATTCGAATTCGGGACCTCTTGAATGTGAGACAGACGTGCTATATTATATTACAGATATGAAGTCTATGACAATGAATTATCTAAATGGTGGGTTCTTCATTCCTAGGAGGTGAGACTAAACAAATCTGCTTTCCATATATTAATGAAGAACGCGCTAATTCCTTTGATTTAGATAGTATAAAGTATAACCTAAATCTAACTAGTTTTAATACTATGATATCAACACAAAAGAGATTGACAATACATTCAATAACAACAAAAACTAAATGTAATAAATATCAATGTGGAAAAATATAAAATTAATCATTCATAATTGATTTAACTCATCAGTAAGCATCAAAGCTGCAAATTCCCCAACCGGTTATATAATTGTATATACTAACTCAGAAAATTGCCATAAAAGTCAAAATTTGTGATTGAATAGCAAATTTGTTAAAGATGTAAATAACGCAAATCATGGTTAACTTCTTTGGTGTCATATTGGGAGCTTCTGACAACTCGCTGAACTGTAGGGAGTTTTAACATTGTATTTATCATTAAACACACTCAAAATCACTCTCCTATTCATGCTCACAGAGTCCGTGGGATCAAAGAATAATTATGGTTAAAGAACATTCTCCATCCCAACATGGAGCTCTGGATGGAGAACTAGAACGTTGGCCACTTGACCGCAGGGATAGGTTTTAATACTTCTTATTTTCCTGATAATTTTTAAGCAAATCCCAAACGTATAATACTAGGGTTTTTTCTTTTACTTTTTTTAATGTTTCATTTATATAACCCCCCTTTAATATCTAAGGTCATATCGGGGGCTTTGCCATATAAACAATCGTTTTCTGTTGGGTATTTTACGTTGGGTTTAAATAGTTTTATTTTCCTCAAACACACACACACACACACACACACTCACATACATACTTCCAGACTTTGTGGGGGTTAGGAAATAATACCCCAGCCGTGAATCGAACCCGGAACCTATAGGTGAAAAGTCAGCTTGCTGACCACTCGACCACAGAGGCAGTCTGTACAAAATTTGAAGGACAGCTAACAAACAAATCTTGGGAACCACTAATGGAAAAGATGCACGACGGTGCTGATTTAAAAACAAAGAAAGGAGCAGATGACGATATAGATAGAAGAGTGAGTGAGTGATACAGAAATGCAGAATCCATACGCCGATATCGGGAAACTACTTTCATCATCATCGTCACACCGATTCGAAAATATCAATCTGTGGTGACTACCTCAGCTACAGCAATCAAAATAATGTCTCAGGATATCGTCGATGTCTTGGATCTAGCCACTCTTCTACAGACGGGAGCAATATTTGTTGCTTATATCGAGATTGCAGCCTTTTATATCACAAGCCCCCACGACATGCATGAAAGTCTGTGATTCTCCCTTTTCCCCATTTCTTTTCTTTCCATCTTCAAATCAACCTCAACCGCAATTCCATTCAGGCTCGGTTCCAAGAACGATATTTATTCAGCGGTTAAAGTTAATATATTAAGCTTGGTCTATGTGTTTGCGTTAAACAGCATTAAGTGGATATTAAGAACGGGTGAATCTCGACGGCAACTTTAGAAGACCAATTAGACAATTCAAGGCCGAAGGAGCACAAGAACGGAAGCTGCACTAAATACAAAGGAAGAATGCTATCGACTTGCCCCTTAGTTCAGATGGTAGCTTAACGAGCGAGGTGTTCCGGGTTCGGTTCCGACTGGGGGTGAGAATGTTTATCTAGCACCCCCTGCGCCATCAGCGATTTGTGACAATTGCACTGCAAATTCTACTGTTGGACTTCAGAATTTAGACTTGAAAAAACCGGTTTGACAATTTTTACTTTCTCTACCGAGTACGATTTATCTACATAGTAGGTAGAGAGGGTATTGTATTAAACCAAACATTTGATACCAATATTTCACCGAAACATATATTTTGAGGGTTCCTGAATCAAAGAAACAGCAAATTTATTAAAAGATTTGTGTGCGTATGAGATACAGAGAGAGATTGTGTTTGTGTGTTCTATGAACAGCATAGCTCAAAAACGAAAAGTCCATTAAATACCAATCTTGATATTTAAGTTTAGTATCTTCCAACAATGCAAGATGAAGATTTTTAAGAAAACCCCCACATCCAAACTACCATTAGATGCAAAATGTACGAAAACGTAGTTTTTCTCGAAAGAGGCTCCAATGATTATGATTAAAATCCGCATATTAAACATATTTACATGACAAATAACATATTGAATTTTCTGGGAACAGTCCCTCAAGACCTCTTTCATTCTAGATGATTTTGCATAACTAGTAAACCGTAAGAGATATACAAAACCTTACTACAAAAAATATAGATTTCGTTAAAACACAACTTTCTTTTTGATTTTCCTATGTCGAGATATATTCTAGTTATTTCAGTTTTAAAATACTTAAACTGCTTTCAAACGGCAATGTGTTATTCCTTTTTCTTTCATTTTACTTCTGGAAATGCAAAGAGAACCGAATTTCAATCACACTTCCAAATAATTGACTATCGTTTTAGCTTATTATTTCCCTTCTACTTTATGGAACTAGATAGAAAGACCATTTCTGATAATGATTTTTTCTGACTAGAAGTTCAGGGCTGGAATAAAAACTAAAGCACATGACATATTGTACGACTAGTTTTGCACCCAAAATGTTTAGTAACTGCACTTATTTTTGGAGTATAATGAAGTAGTTCTATTCACTAACGAGCTCATCCTACTCGATAATGAAATGCTTAACGTTTACAAATTTAAAATAATATTGTTTAAATGATTGTTGAAATTATTATACTAGGAAATTATATTTATGGTACTGAATATCTATCTTTAGAAAATGATTTGTCCACAATGAAAATAAATGTCTCACCTGACGAAATTAATGTATGTACATAATTATAATTTTCATATTATTTCACAAATTATTTTGCCTTTAAAATTTTGCGTATTATTTATCATTATTTTAATTTATTCTACATAATTTTGTGCATTTTCTCTGGGAAAATATTTCAAATGAATTTATATCTATGGAAATATTAATCGTCGAATTTTGTGCAAAATTAGGCCCCGAGTAAGACAGACAGAATTTCGTTGTCACCACTGTTGTCAGTGATCCCATGAAGACCTCCATCACCATGGTAATGAACTCACAGAAATCTGTCCAGCTATTAGCAAGTTGTCGCAGGAGAGTATTGCGCTATCTGCAGCAATGTATCAAACCACGTTTACAAGATAAGGGTAAACCGCTGCACGCGAAGTTCATCAAATGACCTCGCCAGTCTATAGCAACATTGCATGCAACACGAGGGAGAGATGCCTCCACAGTGACCCGTGTATCTTTTGTTTTGTGTTTATGGGGCGATACAAATTGAAGCAAGCGACAACGGCATACAAAGAACAGTGAACAATTTTCTTCGTAGCCTCAGGATTTCACAGTCTTCATGTTATTATTGGAATCACACTCCTTATTACATGTTTATATCGAATAATATCTAAACGCGTTACATCAAATCACCACTTTTGTTTTGAAGCAGTCGGCTGCTTAACAGATCGGCGGCGGATAACCATTCCATTAGCCTTCCTAGATACCTGTTAAAATTATTCTGGAATTAAACTTTAAGTAATCACAACCTATGTGTGCAATCACAGGCATACTAAGCATGGTGGTTGGACGCTACCCCAATTTTGAACTCGAAGTTTTTGCCACCTATAATTTAAAATGACTGCCCTGGATTCATATTTTGAGTTCTGCGCCTCTATGAGACAGGCGAGCTTTATGACAAAATTGTTGGCTACACTGCGCAATATTGATATCACAGATTGTGCTGCGATTTTATAGCAAAAATACATTGGAAACAAAAAAACACCCATGTTTCGGCTTTTTCTCTTACATGATCCCTAACCGACAGAAAAAATAATACAGTTTTAAATAGTACCGGCTAACTCTGTCTTCCGCCCAACGATCAGCTATCTTGTAGTATGCGAAATGCTGATAATGAACTTCGCCCACACCAAGGCTACTAGCATTCGTGCGTAAGACTGCACTAAAAATAGCTCACGTCAAATTTCATGTCACGAAGACAAATTTGGCCACTATTGCGTTTCATTTTGTTTCTTTCTTTTTTTCCACTGCTTCCAAGAAACATTTAAGAGATAACAGCTGCACGTTTATTTCATTTAATAATTATTAAACATCGATATATACAAGGAAAAAGTATTATTAGTGGATCACTATAATTTTTTTCTTGTCAAACTAGGCTATCGTAGAAAAAGCCGAGATAAGGGTACTTTTACCTTCGATATAATTTCACTAAAAAAACAACTCGATTTGCAATATCCATAGTTTGCCTCGGTGGTCAAATGATCAGTGAGCTGATTTCCCACCCGAAGGCCCTGGGTTCGATTCCAGGCTAGGGCGGGGAATTTTTCTTTAATCAAAATTATTCCCTGTCCCCAAAGAGTCTGGAAGTATGAATTTTAATAGGATAAAATAATAGTGAAATAATGCGCGTGATAGTATAAAATAATGTATTAACCTAATATGATAATCTACATTTAATATAGAGTTGTTTAACAAGTTAAGACCCCCCGATATGACCTTAAAAGTTAAAGGAGACTATACAAATGAAACAAAACAAAAAAGTACCCTTGTTGATTATGCCCTTTTCTTCTTTTTCTTGGCAACAGTATTTGTAGTCCCCCTTCTCCTATTTAAGTATAACCGAGTAACAAGTTTATCGGCAGTAAAAATTTTTGTAATTAAATGTAATTAAGAATATAAATTATCCCCTACACTTGATTTTTAAAACATAGAACGCTCTCCCATTATTTTTACTTTCTCTAGCCCCGTATGTACAATGCCGAGGTTTCACCGGAAATACATGTTTTAGGCACCTCCTGTATCCAAAAAAAAAAAAAAAAGCATTTTCAGAAAAAGGTCCGTGTATGTGTCCGTGTATCCGTGTGTCTGTGAACACGATAACTCAAAAACGAAAAGTCGGTAAAATACCAAACTTGGTATTTAAGTTTAGTATCTTCCAGGGATGCCACACGAAGGTTTTGAGAAAAATCCCCCACCACAAACTACCCTTTACATGGAACTTTTTCCGAAAATTTTGAATTTCTCAAAAATGGGTCTAACGATTTTTATTAAAACATTATTTGCTAAGATATTTAGCTGACAAATATAATGTATATCTTGAATTTTCTGGGAATAAACTCTGAAGACTACTTTATTCTGGATACATTTTACGGAATTTTTCATAACTGCCAAAACTTAAGAGATGGACAAAAACTTACTATACACAATATGTACGCCTTGTTAAAATGCACAAGTTGAGTCATTCACATTTTTTTCGTGGAGCTTACCATTTTCGTGGTATTCATTGTTATTGGTTTCAGTTGTGAAGTACTTAGTTTTCTCAGACGGGAGTGTCCGATTTTCTTTTGTTCTACTCCTGGCCAAGAAAAGAAGCGATTTGTAATGACAATCGCATAACGACAGCTTTTAAAACATTTGACTATCGGTTTAGCCTAGTGTATTCCCTTATTTTCTTCCTACTTATACGGAACTAAGTAATAACAACATTGTGCTAATGAGTACCTCGATTAGCAAGGTGCAGAAAGAAGAATCTTATTTAAGAAGTTTGTAGAACAGCTAGAGAAAGTCATGCGAGTGTAACACAACAGATTTTTTTTTACCCCAACAGACAAATACACGTAAACGGTTGTCTACCACCACTACCTAAGCACCGTCATATCTAGCTGGACCCGTTCCGTTGGTTACGCTTACGGAGTAACCCCAACTTTGGAGTATGTATCCTCGCCGGATAAAAGCAAAGAAGTAGGTAAACTAATGCAAATCTTAAAATTATACGTTATTCAATTTGATACTCTTATACGAGTATTCGACCTGATAGATGTGAAGATGACTGCTTCACTCAAGACCTCAAATGGGAGAAAATGTCCTATCATATATGAAAGATGTTATCAAAATTCTTCTACCACCTCCTCCTTACATGATAAACACAGCCACTCATTTTTATTTTTCTACTTCGTACATAGGTAGAGAAGGTTTGCATTCCATTCAAACATCTAATACCAAGATTTCACCGTAAATGCCTGTTTTGAAGATCGCATGTGTGTATCTGACTTCAATCTGTCTTTCTGCCTCTGTGTGTGTATGTGTGTGTGTGTGTGTATGCGAGTATTTAAATACCGCATTTTCCAAGGATGGGACACGAAGATTTTCAAGAAAATTCCCCCACCCCAAACATCCTTTGAATAGAAACATTTTCGAAAATTTTGATTTTCTCAAAAATGACTAATGACCTTGGTTGAGCGTGTATTAAAGATATTTACAAGAAAATAATATTCATACTATGAACTTTCTGGAATAGCCTCTGAAGTTCCCTACGTTCTGAATGACTCTTGCATAATGGTAAACCGCTAAGAGATAGACAAAATCTTACTGCACAAAAAAAAATTTAGATCTCGTTAAAACACAAAATGTTTGTAAGGTACATTTTTATGGAATTATTCCAGAGGTAATCCTTTTTTATGGTTTAAAATTTCAATATATCTACTTTTCTCAAATGAGAAGTCGTCATTCATTTTACTTTGTTTACTTCTAGCCATGTAAAGAGAACCGAATTTCAAAGTAATCACGTAGAAACCACGCTTAAAATATTTGGCTCGCATACCTTTGTACCTACAAGGAAATAATGATACGTAATAAGACCATTTCTACTAACGCTTATCTCGATTAGCTTGAACTAGATAGAAGAATAAACTTTTGTAAAAATCTTGTAGAATAGGTAGAGAAAGTCATTCAAATGGAACATATCCGACTTTTAATACTCTAGACAGGCCAGAGATTTATTTACACAATAACTAATCCCTGTTCCATATACTTTTACCCCTTTTATCTCTGCTGTCACGATCGCTCTACATCTAGAATCAAAATTGATGTAAACGCATGACGTCATTAACCAGCCGCAATACGTGGAAAACCAATGCATATAACAAATATCTGTCATAGAGAATAACAGCATTCCGGCATTCTACACAAACTAAAAACCAATATAACTACTATTAATTAAACATAATAAACAATGAGTAAACACCTTAAAATCCACAAATTTGATAATTATTTATTTAATAATTGTGTTTAAATATTAAGGCTTGTTGCAATAAATAAATTGCACTATAATAGTGCTTCTAGTTTCTTACATCAGATAGCAGTGAGCCATATTAAATAATCAAGCTGTTTGTTGAAATAAACTACCACATGATTACATTATGTCTTTTCAAACAATTGTTTGCATTGTAGATAACTATAACTTTTACCACTGTATTAATAATATGATTTATTCTCGAAATTGTCATAGTAAATGCAACTCTTGATTTCCAAATTCTTTCGCGAATTTATTGATGATTTGAAAATCACATTTATCATTGTTTGTGAAAGTTAACGTTATTAAATATCATCCCTTAGATGACGCACTGTAAAGCTTCAGAAGCATAAGCGTAGTCATTTGTTGCTGTGTAAAACTGAAATACGAGCCGTGATAGAGTACTTCGTTTGAAGGTCAAAATTGAAGGATTCAGTTTCGTCTTAGACGGTAAAAAATGGGCTGCTGAATTTAAGCCTGGTCAGGGCATACTAAACAGCTTCTACCGAGAAGTTTCCGCTCAACGGGTACCACATTTATTAACAGTGAAACACACATGCATTCAAATGTAGATATCTCAAGAATGTTTAGACTCTTTAAATACAATTACAGTGAGATTACCTAAGTTTCATATCAGTGGATGAAACAGAGATGCATTGCAACACCCTAGAGACGAAGAAATAATCCAAACAATAGGTGGAATCACGTACACCTAAGAAAATAGAAAGCGATTCCATTTGCAGAAAAAGTCACGGCTAAAGTATTCTGGAATTCCCAGATGTAGAAGGTCGAAGCCATCACGGGTTCACAAATGGAACAATTTAAGGATGATATTCACACCTTGTGAAGTGGAAAGTTCTCTTTCTCACGCAAATACATCTTATCACACATCTGAGATTACTACTTCAAAATTACTATGACCTTAGCTTCAAATTGTTTTCAGATTTAGACTTTCCAAATGCTCGTATTATACTACTTGTCTGATAAAAGAATGCAGTTGTTAAGGGAGGTCGCTGGTGGCATGGCATGGTTTAGAGCGGTCAGAGAAGGCTGAATTATAGTACAATACCGTCTGACGTTAAACATATGAGCATAGCGTATGTAAACAGGATTAAACTAAACGATCCACAAGTTAAACTTGCTGTTTTCTTTATCGCTAATGAATATTAATATTCTACTTTGTGAGCAATGACTGAGCGGCGGTGTTTGCATTTTGACTTGATTCGAACCCGTCCACTGTAAGACTCAACTGCTGCATACCAGTGTTGTCGAACTGTATGCACCGGGAGTGATGACTACTACCGCTTATCTGTTTGTGTTTATGCCAGTTTCCACACGTGGCCGTCTGCATTCACTCTTCAGACAGTAATACGGAATTTTCGTATTCGAGACGGAGGAATCGTGTCCGGTATTACCGTCTTGGGGGGCGTCAAAGATTCCTTATTTCATTGTTTAAAAATTGTACTTTGAAATATGCGCATTTTGATTCGGTACATTGATATCGATAACTATCGGCCATGTGATCACGTTTAGCAACGCTTCTTAGGCGATGCTGGAAGACGCTTGTGCGCATGGTCATGCCATAGGGTCGCGTGGTCAAACCATGTTGCAGGAAGATCGCGAAGATGGAAGACGTTTAGTGGTTTTAATTTGTTTGCTACACGTTGTTTGTTGAAAGAATATGAATATTCCTACCTAAGAAAAGGCGTCTTGTGTATATTTAAAAATGAAGAAAAATATTCGTGGTTATCGCTCGTGAAGAATGACAATTTCAAAGCGAATGTAACAGTAGTCATCGGTAACACTTCTGTTGCACTTGGAAACATGGCTTTACAATCTGTCATAAGTGTAATAAATTCTTCCAAACAGTCAATAGCAATTTTCTTTGTAAGGATTTTTGTAAAATCGCCCTGGACCTTTCTTTAAGTTGTAACAATCGCATAAATACACGTTTAGCTGGTGTAAAGATAAGTGATTCTTTTGCAAATAGATATTTGTAGTTTTGCCTCTGGCCTTCAAAAGCGAGGGAGATGTCCCTTATTATCATTCTAAAATAATAGCAAAACGTATATCTTATTCGCCTATTTTGGTACTCACCGATTAATTTTCCTTCCCAAACCTAAAGAAATGGCTGTATGGACGAATGTTCACATTAAATGATGAAGTTTAAGGGGACAGAGATGCTTATTTTACAGAGCTGGCAAATCTTATTTTACTATAGACATTAAAAGGTTGAAAAGTCGTTGATATTAATGTATTATGTGATATATTGAGATATGAATAAATGAAATACACCCTCTTAAAAGTATATTTTCTTTGTCAGACCGAGATCACTTTTACCCCAGAGACTTCCTCTTTACTTTCTCTACTGAGCACATAGTACATAGCTAGAGCAGGTGTTGCATTTCATCGAAAAATTCGATACCGAGATTTCACTGAAGATTTACGATTTACGGTCCCATGAATTAGCAAAGAATATTTAGAAAAAGATCCATGTGTGTGGTGTTTTTATAGTGTTTAACGCCGTTTTTACTGCTATGGCACCGCAGGCGATGACAATGATATATGAAATTAAGATGGAGCACCGGTGGAGTGTGATGGCGGGGGAAACGAGAGCCCGGAGAAAACCCACCCCTGCGTCGCTTAGTCACCACAAATATCACATGTGGTCGCTTGAGATCGAACCTGGGCCGCCTAGGTGAGAGGCAAGTGGTCTAACCACTTGGCCACGGCTCGGCCACATGTATGTTAAATGAACTGGAGTTTTATTTATGGACGCTCTTTAACTACAGCGGTTCTCTGCGTCCCATTCTATATTGGATGTGAAAGACCGCATAATTTTGATAAGAGGCTCTTTATCAAGTTTGAGGTTCTTTTACGTGCCGTAAGTCTACGACACGGGACCAACGGCTTTACTTCCTTTCCGAAGGAAGCAATGCTAAGGATTTTTACCCCGAAAAAAAAAGCCATCGTCAACCCCGGGTTTGGATCCGCAACCGTGTGTGTGCATGTTGTATGGTCCGTAGGTCTGTGAACACGATAACTCAAAAACGCAAAGTTGCTTAAGCACTAAACTTTATATTTAAGTTCAGTATCTTCCAAGAATGGCAAAGTTGCTTAAACACCAAACTTGATACATAAGTTCAGCATCTTCGAAGATTTTCAACATAGCCCTCCATCTCAAACTACGATGGAAAATGTTCGAAAAACTTTATTTTCTGAAAAATGGCTTTAACGATTTTGATTAAGGTACTTACATTTGTTTTAAATTTAAATTTTGTTTAAACTTTTCTCAAATGGATGGTGGTTATCCACTTTTTTATCCTAGTAATATAAATAGAACAGGATTCTATTACATCACAGAGCGACAGTTTTTAAATATTTGAACTATCACTTTAGCCTAGCCTATTTCCTAATTCCCCTTGTAATTACAAGGGACTAAGTAACAAGAGACTTTCTGGCATTTAACTTTGCATTGATGATGATGTGAATATACTTAAAAGTCGTACTTTCAGACTAACCGAAATAAAGGACTTGCATGTTCAGAGATGTTACCTCACAGTCTTATCAGAAAAGTTCTGATCACTTCTCGTTTACTTTTACAATCACCTAATCTCCCGCTATCTTCTTCTGGCCTATTTATTGACTATAACTTGACGCTTCAATTAAAAATACCGCTGAATAAATATGTAATCGCGTTATCGACGTTCCGAGGGTATTTGATAAGTCTGATAAATTCCATGAATGAAACATTTTTGTTGGAGCTTCTTGGCTGATAATCTTGATTATTCAAAAGATCGTAGTAATATTTCAACAATATACGAAGTGCAGTTCATTGTTTACAGCCGTTTAAATTGATCAATATGTCAACTGCAATCGAAAATGGAGGAAACCAGGTTTTGTGCTGTCATTACACGATTTCATATGAAGATTTGGACTGTCGGGCAAATTAACACAGAATTGAAGTTCACATGGACTCTGCGTGAAAACCATTTACTTTTAAATTAGTGGATTGCTAACGTGGTCGGACAAGGGCTGAAGACGAAGTGCGCTCCGGCCGTCCAATTTAGGAAACCATTGAAAAAATCCAAGATATGACAATGCAAGACCAGCGAGTAAAGCTTGCTGAGACTGTAGACATCTTACCTACAGAGAATTGGTCATGAAGAAGCTGTTTGCGAAGTGGGTGCCGCGAATGCTCAGTCCCAAAATCGCATTGGGAACATTTCAACACAATATCTGGCCAAATTTAATCGCACTCCGCAAGATTTTTTGCGCCAATTTGGACTTGATGAAACCTAGATCCGCCATTACAAAGTCAAAATAATGGAGAAAGGCTTGTGATCACCCGGAAGTCCCGAGTTCGATCCCGACTGGGGCGGGGAATTTTCTTTAACTAGGGTTATCCCTATGCCCCACAAAGGCTGGAAGCATGTATGTGTGTGTGAGGAAAATAAAAAAAAACCGATTTTAGCCCAACAGACAAAGAGCTGTTTCTGATGCAAAGCCCGATATGACCTTGGATGTTAAGGCTATATAAATGAAACGATTAAAAAAAATATATTGAAAGTTCACCGAAGAAGACAAAGATCATTTTGTCAGCTAGTAAGGTGACGGGCTCCCCCCCCCTCTCCAAGCAATAATCCTTATAAAATTACCTGGAAAAATCATAGCTGGACGCTATTATACTTCATTGTTGGATCGTTTGAAATTTGCGTTGGCTGAAAAAAACACCACGGTTAATGCGCAACAACTGTTCTTTCACCGTCCCACAAATCAGCGATAACAATGACGAAAGTGCATTGATTGAGTTTTGAATTAAATAAACTTTACAATAATTTAAAATACTTATTAATTCAAATAATCCATACATTTATAAAATTCTATAGGTCTTTTCATCCCTTAATAATATTTAAGTCTTTTTATTTAAAATCTAAATTCAAGTTTATAAAATATAAAACAGAATTCACCTCATCCATCCTCATCCACCCTATTTAATAGACTTAGTCCCAAGTGACTTTTTCCTGTTCCCTAATGTAACCTCGGTTTGGTCGGAAGAAATTTTTATCAATTGAGCAAGTGAACTATCACAATCAACGAGTATTTTGCAAACTTTTACAGAACCTATTTTTCCAACGGGATGAAAAAGCTGGAGGATCGTTGGACCACGTGTACATCCCTCATTAAAATGAGACTGTGTCGAAAAGTAAGGCGAGTTGTTTCCGAAACATACATTTTTCTTGCTTTTTTACTTTCTCTACACGTACCACGTACATAGTGTACAGAGAAGGTATTGCATTCCACTCAAAAATTCTACACCGAGATTTCACCGGAAATACACGTTTTAGGGTCCTTTGTATAAAAAAAAAGCATCCTGGAAAAAGATCCATATATATGTGTGTGTGTGTGTGTGTGTGTGTGTGTCCGTGTGTCTTTGAACAAAATAACTCAAAAACGAAAAGTCGGTAAAATACCAAACTTGGTATTTAAGTTCAGTATCTTCTAATGATGTGACACGAAGATTTTGAGAAAAGTTCCCCCACCCCAGACTACCCTTTACATGGAAAAACTTTCGAAAATTTTGATTTTATAAAAAATTACTAACGATTTTAATTAAAATGCCGTATATTAGAGATGTTTATATGGCACATAAAATGTATATCTTGAATTTTCTGGGAATAGCTTCTAAAGACCCCTTTATTTTGAATGAATGTTTCTGAATTTTGCGTAAGAGATAGACAGAAACTTGATACACAAAAATGTAGATCACGTTAAAACACACAATTTATGTCATATATGTTTTTTTCGTGGAATTGGCAATTTCTTAGATATTCCTTATTTTTTTTTTTTTCAGATTGAAAATACTTTTTTTCTCACACGGAAAGTTGTAAACTCCTAACCCTATATTGAAACGGATTTCAACCAAATGGCAACCAGTTTTTAAGATATTTGACTATCGTTTTAGTCTAATGCATGTCCTATTTTCCTCTACTTACAAGGAAGTAACTGAGTAAGAAAATGTCTGCTAAAGTTTATGTGGATTATCATAAAGTAGATAGAAAAATATGCTTTTTAACAATAATTTGTTACAGCGATGTAGAGAAAGACAAGTAGGTATCACGTGATTTTCTTACATAATTTAGTTGATCACTCACTAATTTTAATAAATATCCCATCGCAAAGCGATATTGGCAACCTCTAATGTAGATAAATAAAACTGACCTTTCTTTCCTTCAGCGCTCGCATTCCTAAATATCAAAAAGGATAACTCACTTTTCCAAATTCTATAATTTCTAGTTCCTATATAACGTAAGGTTTTTAGTAATACACCTTTTCAGTCCGATAATGTCTAACGTTAAAATAGCATGGTATTGTTTAATGCAATAGCTATATAACTATAACCTAAAGCTATAAAACACGTAATAATTGATAAGTATTTACCGTTACTAATTTTAAGTAGCTTTTGCTGATAGTATTTTCATAATGGGAGTAATTATGATTTCAAGCATTTAATGTGAACACGTAGTAAACATAAAAGTGCAGGAAAATAGTTTAAGGTCGTTTAAAATGCGCAAGTATTAAAATGAAACGTAATTAAATGTAATTTCAAGCCTTGTGTCCCTGTAAAATTTGGACATGTAGGTTTTTAAACTATTATTGTAGGTATACTTATATAAAAATAGATTTTATCTTTTGTATTTATTTTATTATTTTTTTTTGTTTTTAATTATTATCTAACGACACCTAGAATGATTTGTATCGCATTATCTGTAATTAAAGTTTTACAGTTATGTTTTTATACACCATTTACAATTAAGGAACAATAAATAAACAATTTTAAAAAAACTTATGTATTACATTCACATGCATTTCCTTACCTATTCTACAACAAGCTATTCCTACGAAAACACATTTGCAGAAATACTTTCCCTTCTAGATAAGCAAGAATAAGGGAATGCACTATGCTTTAGCGATAGTCTTTTTTTCAAGACCTGGTCCCTGTGTAATACATTGACATTCCATTCTCCTTGTTTGACAACGAGAAAGAAAACTCGGAAACAATTTTCTATTTGAGAAATGTATAGGTATGTTAAAATTGAAAATAAACATTAAGTATCGTAAAAAGGATTAACTCCAAAAAAAATGTTCATAAGATAAGTTGTGTTTTAACCATATCTACATATCTTTTGTAGTAAGATATTCTGGTTGTCTGCTCTTATCTCCCTCTCTCTCTCTCTCATTGTTTACCAGCTATGCAAAAGTCATCCATAACGAACAGGCTATTACCAGAAAATGCATATACATTTCATTTAGTATAAAAACTTAAGCATATTGTAATACTTTAATCCAGATCGTTAGTCATTTTTGAGAAAATCAATATTTTCTAAAAATGTTCCATGTAAAGGGTAGTTTGAGGGTGGGGGGATTTACTTAAAAATCTTCGTGTCGCATCCTTGGAAAATGCTGAAGTTAAATATCAAATATCGTTTTTGAGTTATGCTGCTCACACACATGCGCGTACGCGAACTTACATAGACTTAAGAACCTTTTTCTAAAAAATCTGTTTTGGATTAAGGGGATCTCAAAACATGTATTTCCGGTGCAAACTCGGTATTTAATTTTTGGGTGGAATGCAATATCTTCTCCATCTATGTACATTATACAGGTGGTAGAGCAAGTAAAAAAGAATAAAATTGTTTTTGGTCCCTTAAGGTAGAGGGGGAGAAAGAAAACAGGCAGTAAAAGGATAGCCTAAGAGGAAATAAGTAAAAGGAAGCTGAAAGAAGTAAAGTAAAAACATCTGGCATTAAATTCTCTACCTACTATTGTGTACTTTTGTATATCTTACCAACCTATAAAAGCATATTTTTAATCTATTTCATGTTAATCGAGATAAAGTTTTGCATAAATGATTTTAATAAGCATTTCGTTGTAAGTAGAAGGGGGTTACAGAAGACTGCGGCGACAATAAAACCTTTAAAAGGGGAGGGGGTTATCGGATGGTAGCTTTGATATTCCAATCTATTTTCATGCAATCGCGAGAAAAACTAAATGGTTTAAAAAAATGTATGTATTATATTCACATGTCTTCCTCTGTTTATTCTCCAATAAGCTATTCTATAAATGTTCTATTTAGCTACTGCTATTTGGGTTAATCATTAACAGAAATGGTCTTAGTAGGTAGAAGAGAAACAGGAGAATACAGTAGCATAAATCGATTGTCAAATCTTTTAATAGCTGGCCGCTATGTAATGGGAAAATTCTTTGAAAATGTTAGTGTCAAATTCTTTTAGGATTCTGAGTCAGGTTTGATGTTTACCTCATTTCGTTACCTCATTTCAGTTATGTAGTGTACATACCTTTTTTTAAATTGATTTTGGATTCAATTCGATTCGATGTCTAATTTCTGGGTAGAATACGTTACTACTTCTACCTACTGCAGGTAACAGAAAAAATAAAAATAAAAATCTGATGTGTTTCATTCACGATTTTCTCTACCTATTCGGTAACAAATTATTATTATTATTATTATTATTATTATTATTACAAAAGAGTATTCTTCTATCCACTTTATGCTAATTCATTTATTACTATTTATCTAGTAGCCTCAGAAGGAATAAAGGAATATAGTAGGTGCAAGCAATAGTTAAATCTTTTAAAGGGTTAGTCGCCAGGCGATGACACTGAAATTCCGTTTTCTTTGTAAGACCTGGAGCAAAACAAGCAAAAAAAAAAACCTGATTTCTTCCCTTTTGAGAAAAAGTATAAGTATTGCAAAACTGATAACAATAAAGATGTATGAAGACCTCGGAAATGGTTATTTCAAAAATAAAAAGTAATTTTTGGTGTGGTAGATTTTTTCTATCTCTTATGGCTTACCAGTGAGGAAAACACCATCCAGAATGAAGAGGAGTTTAAATTCTAGATATACGTCTATTTGTAATGGAAATATTTTAACATACTATATCGTTACTGTTATTTTGGAGAAAATTAAAAGTTTCGAAAAATGTTCCATGTTGCGATGGAGGGATTTTTTTGAATATCTGGCGCATACTGAAGTTTGGTATTTAATGGACTTTCCGGTTTTTAATTTTACTGTTCACGACACACACAGCTCACATATAAGGAGATATTATTCTAAAAATTCATTTTTAAATTTATTCAGGAGTCATCAAAGCATGTACTCCCGGTAAAATCTGAGTATCAAATTTTGGGTGTAAGTAGCAGAAAAAGTAACAATGGTAAACCGATGGTAAAAATTGATGTGAAATAATTAAGGAGAAAGTAAAGCAAACAAGAATAGAAAGTTAAAACGAGAACAATCAAAAAGAGAAAGCAGCAAGAACAGGTTATCAAGACATGCAAATTTAAAACTCAAGAAGAGAAAGCAGAATTAGGTAAAAGAAAACTCAAAGCATTCAGATGTGTAACAGAATACAAAGAGAAAGAGGGGAATCGTATAGGAAGCATATAACAAAATTATGAAAAAAAAAAAAAAAAAAAAGCTGTGTTACAATCACATGACTTTCTCTAGCTGTTCTTCAAACTTCATACATAAGATTCTTCTTCTTTCTGCACCTTGCTGATCGTGGTACTCATTAACACAATGTTCTTATTATTTAGTTCCGTATAAATAGGAATAAAATAAGGAAATACACTAGGCTAAACCAACAGTCAAATGTTTTAAAAGCGACTGTCATCACAAATCACTTCTTTTCTTGGCCAGGAGTACAACAAAAGAAAAACGGACACTCCCGTCTGAGAAAAGTATAAGTACTTCACAACTGAAACTAATAACAATCAATACCTCGAAAACGGTAAGCTCCACGAGAAAAATGTATATCATATAACTTGTGTATTTTAACAAAACGTGAATTTTTTGTATAGTAAGTTTTTGTCTATCTCTTACGGTTTACTAGATATGCCAAATTAAGCAAACTTCATCCAGAATAAACAGGTCTTGGGAAGCTATTCCCAGAAAATTCAAGATATACATTTTATTTGTTAGGTAAATATCTTTAACATATGATATTTTAATCAAAATCGTTAGAGCCATTTTTAAAAAAATCAAAAAATTTCGAAAAAAGTTCCATGTAAAGGGTAGTTTGTGGTGGGGTGATTTTTCTCAAAATCTTCGTGTCGCATCCCTGGAGGATACTAAACTTGAATACCAAGTTTGGTATATTAGCTACTTTTCGTTTTTGAGTTATCGTGTTCACAGACACACGGACACACACACGGACCTTTTTCTGAAAATGCTTTCTTTGGATACAGGGGGTCCTAAAACATATATTTCCGGTGAAATCTCGGTATCGAATTTTTGAGTGGAATACAGGAGCCAGGAGCAGGAACTAGTCGCCCGAGTTTACTCGGGCGGGGGCAAATCACCACGGTACCTATCCGCTTTTCTCGCGGATTTACCCGTGTGATATAAAAGATGTAGTCTTGTGCAAGCGTTTATATACTTCTCTATCCCTATGTATATTGTATAAAAAAAAAAAAATAACACGAAGTAGAAAAATGCTGAGACAGGGAAAGGAAGATACAAAAGCAAAGAAAAGAGAAAGATGAACATGATGTAGACCAGCGTTGGTTAGTTACTTTTTATTTCCTCTTGGTGGTAGACGCGTTTATCACAAGATAACTATGAGGTTGACGCCGCGGGCAACTTGCAATTTACGGCTCCCTGGTTCGCATACATAACACTGCCCTTCTCGGTAATTATTATTTTCACTCCCAAACTGCTGTCTCAAGAGATTGCTGATTGGTCGCTTCCGTACACCAAGAAAGTTATACGCTTCATATCATGTATCTCTGAGCTCCTCTTCTCTTACTGTCTATCCACTCCACCAGCTTAAGCTCTACGAGGAACCAAGAGTACCATCGTCGTTAAGCTGCTCTTGCTTACAAGAAACTAATTAGACATTTTATAAGAATAGTTTGCAGATGCAATGCATCAAGTGTTCTTTTTTTGTTATTTTTTTTTTTTTTTGAACATTTTTTAAGTTGAAAAAGAATTTGCCTATTTTAATGTGGCAATTTGAGGACCAAAGTATGTAACCAAGTGTTTACAATTTACGAAGAACTGTTTCCAATACCAAATTCATACAATTACGTAAAATAGAATATTTCCCATATTTCGTATGGGTGAAAATTGCCCGAAGTAAAATTTTCAGTACTGAGAATCAAAACTTTTAGGAAGTAAACCGTTTTTGCTAAGATTCAATCTAAACACGGATTTTATTCTAAAACAACCAGTGTCTGGAGTGTTGCACAGAAGCTCATGAGGGAATGAATAAAAAATGATATTCAGGTGAAGAAGCCAACGCTCTCTCTTTCTCTCTCTCTCCTTCTCTCCCCATCTCTCTCCCTCTCTTCCTCCCTCTCTCTCCCTCTCCCCCTCTCTCTAAAACTCAATGAAATAATATTTTACAATTGTGTAGTAAATATAAATTAAATTACATTATCTACTTGTGTAAATTAATAGTTAATGTACGATATTAAAGCAAATGTTAATTTTATGCAACACAAAAATCGGTTCATTTCAGAAAGCTCGTCCCACATTGGCTTCCATTTCCGAACGGCTTTAGAGCATAATGTCAAATGGTTTTATGTAAGATTTTTCAATATAAAATATCATCCATTAATGAAGTCTTTAAGGTCTACAAAGGATCAGTCAAAATGTTCTAACAATATGGTGCTTCAGCACACACTGCGAAAGTTTCCATGACAGCTGTGCGACGGTTCTTTCGTGTAGAAATCAGCTTGATAAATGGAGATAGTGGATCCTCAGATTACTCGGTGTCTGCTCCTTTCTGTGGGGCTGAAGAGCAAGATTTATTCTTTATTCTTAATACTATATGCCATAAAAGCTACACATTAAGGTAGGCACTCGTCACAATACATGCAAAATAGCGGGGTTACAATAAAATATAAGCTTTGGCAAAGAGAAAACACACATCATAACAGACTGACAGATAATAAATAACAATAAAATGTTATTATTACGTACACATAGAAATACAATTATATTATAACATTAGTCATTGTCAATATAACGTCAAATATATGACATTCTATAATCATAGAATAATTAACAATCACTAAAGCTAAATTATAAAACACGTATTATAAAATAATGCTCAGATTGTCATAAAAATTCTTATTGACATTGTAGAAGAAGCATCAGCAAACTAATCTTTTAAAATCAAATCTATCTGGATTTAAAATCAATATAAATCTATCTGGACATCTCGCGATAGTTTATCTAATTCTCTTTTGCAATATTAGTAAAACAACGTGATTAGCAAGTCTTGAGAGAGATCGCTCTTGGGTAAGTGTGAGGCTCACCTTCGGAACTTTCGGGTTCATTCGCGTTGGACCTTGTTTTATTTTCGCATGTTCCCCTTAATTGGTGTCTGCTGGAGTAGCTTCTTTAATACTGAGAATTTTTCTGTTTCCTCTTTCCTATCAAAACTCGGGTTGGAGGATCAGGCGAGTGGACGGTTTGACGGGGCGTGTGATGGTGAACTTTGCTTTGAGCAACTGACCTAGCGTACTATGTATCACAACCACTCCTCCCGCGAGATTTCTCCTTCGAAAAGGAGGTCTGTGTGGATGGATCTCACGCCTGGAGATGTTAGAGACCCCGTCAGCCTCTAAACCTGTCGCCCTACATTGTTTCTCATGTCCTTCGCTTAAAAATGTCTTACAGGATCTTCGGTAGGTATAATAGGCCGGTTTTGTGCTTGTGTTTGAATACTCTTCGGCTTATCATCACAAATCTACAATCGGACAAGTCTTATGTTCGGTGTACTCAACAGTGATGTAGACCAGTAACTGTGGGAATGTTTTTGAGAACATTCTTATAATAATAATAATAATAATAATAATAATAATAATAATTGGCCTTTGTGTATGCTGAAAACCTGAATTACGAAAACGAGAATGGCAATAAACTCATAAGCAGAGATAGTAATGATTCTTATGGCATTCTCACTTCCTCTACCACGTACATAATAGGTAGAGAAGGTATTCCATTCCACTCAAAAATTCTGTACCAAGATTTCATTGATACATTTTTTGAAGTACCCTGAATCCAAGAAAGCATTTTAAAAATGGTTAACGTGTATGTATGTATGTGTGTGAACAACTAACTCCAAAAGGAAATGTCGGATAAATACCATGCTTAGAATGATATGTAGTTCAGTGCCCTCCAAAGATATGACACAAAGATGTACTTTCTCTAGTACGTATGTACAATGTACATAGTAGATAGAGAAGGTATTGTATGCCACCCAAAATTTCATACTGAGATTTCACCGTAAAACATGTTTTGAGACCCCTGAATAAAAAAAAAGCATTTTTAGAATAATATCCATGTATGTGTGAGTTGCCGTAGGCAACATAGCTGAAAACGAAGAGTCGCTTTGGTATTTAACAGACTTTTCGATTTTGAGCTATGCTGCTCACAGAGACATACACACATACACACACACACACAAACACGGACTTACAGACGGAGAGAGAGAGAGAGAGAGAGAGAGAGAGACATGAATATGCTTCTAAAAATGCATTTTTTTTTTATTTATTCAGAGGGTCTCAAAACAGAGGGTATCATTTTCGGTGAAGTCTCGGTATCTAATTTTAAGATGGAATACAGTATCTTCTCTAACCGCTATCTGCATTGCACAAACGTGCTAGAGAAAGTAGAAAATTGAAAATAAAAACAGCTGTTTTAACAGAAGAAATCATAAACTGAGTAGACTATGATAATGCATAAATGACCTCTCGTCCACAAAACTTTGTAAAGCTTAAAAAAAAAAAAAAAAAAAAAAAAACAATCGCTCGCTTCTGTGATGTGGTAGCATGTCTGCCTCGAATTCAAGAGGACCCGAGTTCGAATCTTGGCTAGGGTGAGTAACTCAGATAATGTGTTTCCCTTATTCTGAGAAGAGGAATGTCTTAAGATCTATGGACTCCGACTCATTTGAGCATCATTTCATCCATTTAATTCATTCATCGTGCGGCACATCCTCCCAGATTAAAGGAAGCTAAACAAATGGATATAAATCTTATTTCAGCCAAACTGTTACAAAAAAGTTTACTAATGTACAGCTTAGTCTGTTAGACTGTCGTTGTAGAAATTATATCATTTTGGTTTGACGGAATGCCCCTCATAATAGTATCTACTTAATGCCTGCTCTTGCACTTTACGGTGATAGTGAAATGAAACGAAAATTTGGAAAGAAAATTTAGGAAGAAAACCTACCAGACCTAAGCACCTTCCCGGCATTTATAAGTTATAGGAACAGAGAAATCTGGAACAAAAAACCCTCAAAGTGTGAAAACAACTCTGGCGGGATTTAAACTGTTCTCGAGTCTGTACCTTGACGTGCTCGGCTACCAGGTCTGTTTGAATCGCATTGAATATAAAGCAAGATTTGCATAGTTCAGAGCAACGGGTTGTGCTTTCTTGGAATTAAATTTAATTTACTGAGGAATTAAGTTGCTTTAAAGTGCAGCAGTAATCGCCTCAGTATGATTTATTTCAGCTGAAGGTGATATAAAGCAGTTAGCATACCGAAATGAGATGTTATGTTCTTACAATTACAAGGCAGTGCCTGGACTCTCTATATTACGAATAAGTGCTCATTAGCGTTTCTGCAACAGCTGAATGTCATTAAAAGTATGTCTTACATGTCACATCTATCTCCAGGGGTCGGCAAAGGCAACAGAAGGGACTTTAACAACTTCACCTCCACGTTCCTTCCAGGCGCGTTTCATTTTGTCTTACATAAGAGCTTCCAATTAACCGCATTTGAGACATACCGTAAACTAAAACTGACTGCGCATTGAATAGAAAAAGCATGTAATACTCTTGTATAAACGAAAGAAGACTGTCAGTTGCGAAAAGAAATCACAACACATCACTTACATATAACTCAGCTAATTTTAATTAGTTGATGATTTAGATCATAACTACGAGTATGTAGTCTAGTGAAGAAAAACTCTGATATGATCCATTCATATGAGTTTCTCTACCTACTTTGTAACAAACAATTCTTACAAAAGTTTATTCATCTCTCTAATTCATACTGATCAATAGAGATAGCATCTTGGGGACCGATAGCGAGACAGAATCGAAGTTAGCGCAGCATGGTATACAGTGTGATGTGTTGACAATACAGTGTATACGTAAATACCAGTGATTTAACGGGAACTAACAATTTTAATATTTACATACATTCAATTGCTGTTGTGCAAAAAGTCATCAGCATCATTAAACGTTTCATTTTCTCTCAAAACACAAAGATTATACACACTTTGTAACGTCTCAAATGTGAATCGTCTCCGATTGGCACGTAAACAGGTTTTATATTATGTAAAACTCCGCTCAACGTCACAAGAAGTGATTGGAGCAAAACGGAGCATCATCGACTATTAGGTAAGATGCTCCACCAGTAATTATTTCCGTAGCAATACCTCGTAGCACGTTTCTTATTTCACGCATTATTGAAAATCCGACATTTTTTGAATCACTGTCTTCACTTTCGTTTTCACAGGTTCTAAAATAGGTTTCATGGGTCTCTAATTAGTTGCTTGCACAAGTTCATCGACAGTTTTCAGTACTCGAGGCATTTCAATATTCGATGTTTCCAAATATGTGTTATTGTCGTAGATATATCTGCAAAGTTGTTCTGTATGACTTGCAAATCTTCATGAATCCATTTGAAATAAGAGATTTTGCAGGTTGTTTGCATGCGGCGAGGGAAGTCGCCAATGCAGGCCAGTCTCTACATGGTACGTATGCAACTGGTATTTGCATGTGTACCGCTATGGGTCCTCAAGATGTTATTCCTACTGATCAAGATAAACATCAGCAGAAATGGTTCCTTATAAGTTGTAGGAAAATAACGAAATAAATACACAAGGCTAAAGCCTTTTAAAGTTTTAAAAACCGTTCACTATTATGCAAATGAAGCCCTGTTCTCTTAGAATGAACAAGATGGAAAAAAGTGTATACGACTTCCCATTTGAGAAATTTGAAGTATTTCAAAGTTTTAAACTAATAAAAAGGAATACCTCGCAAATGGTAATGTCTACAAAAAAAACTATACATGATACAAATTGTATGTTTTAACGAGATCTACACTTTTGGTGCAGTAAGTTTTTGTATATGTCTTACGGCTTACATGTATGTAAATATCATTCAGAATAAAGGGGACTTCAGGGGCTATTCCCAACAAATTCAGAACATACATTTTATTTATAATTTAAATATATTTAATATACAGTTATTAATCAAAATCGTTAGAGCCATTATTGAGAAAATAAAATGATTTGAAAAATGTTTCATGTAAAGAGTAACTTTCGTGTACCTTCTTGGAAGATATTGTGCTTAAATACCAATTTGCTATTTAAGTACATTTGTGATTTTTCCTAAAAATGCTTTATTTGGACTCTGTGGTCCTCAAAAAATATATTTCTGGTGAAATCACCAGTATCAATTTTTTTGGGTGGAATACAATACCTTCTGTGCCTAATGTATGAACATTGTACATACGTGCTAGGGCAAATAAAATAGTATGTGTTACATTCACATTAATTTTTCTACTTATTCTTCAACAAACTATTCTCATAAAAGCTTATCTTATATCTACTTCTAATCAAAATAACTTAACAGAGATGCTTTTATTACGTCCTGCTCCTTTGCAGTGCAAGGGAGCTAAGGAAATATACTACGCTAAAGGGATATTAAAATATTTTAAAAGCCGTCGCTATTAGACGAGATTCCGTTCTCTCACAAATAAAAACGAATGAGAAGTTATCGTCTGAGAAAAGTTTAAGTATTGCAAACTGGAAACCAAATCAAGGATTATCTCAGAAATGAGTGACTCAAAAACAGCACAAAAAAAACCTCATGTGCTCCATTCACGTAACTTTCTGTAGCAGTTGCACAAACCAACATACACGGGCCTTCTTCCTAGCGGCTGTAACAAACGTACTGTATATAGCAAGTTAAGGCCCTTTAACCTGGTAATTCGTACCGGACGGTAACTGAAGCGGGTGAAATGGTGCTTAAATGAGCCCGGGATCCACGGGACTTGCGGTTACCAGACATCTCGTATATCACATATACGAGATGTACACTGTGTTGTGCTTTTATGAAACATTCAATATCAAGATTAACCTCCGAAAGCAAGTGCCAGGGTAAAATCTAAAAATACCACAACACTTTCTACATATTCTGAAGAAGATGAAAAACTGTCATGAAAATTCCAAAGTATCTACCTAATGTACAGAAAGTGTAGGTAGATATTGTAGTTTTTAGCTAAAACATCCGTACATTATAAACTTGTTACTAACAATTTCACTACAAAGGGATAGGGATAGACCCTGAAGTGCAGTGCAAGTTTGTGTTTATATACCTTTATCAGTAATTTAGAAATAACGTAAATATCGTCACTTTTTGTTTCCTTTCTTTTCATTTCTATTTTAACATCTCTAAATGTTCTCGGGCTTCTAACCAGGTAAATACATGGTTTGATACCGACGTAGTTGGGACCAAGTGTTAACATTTATTTTATTTGTTTCTCATTAGTCTTAGTTAATCATGGCTAATACATTACACAGACTTGCATTTAGCCTCTTGATAGAGTACTGTACTAAAAACTTCGAAATCAGATTTCAGCAGAAATACATATTTTGAGGCCCAATGAATCCAAAAGTAGTATTTTGAGAAAAAGGTTCGTCTGTGTGTGTGTGTGTGTGCGTGCGTGCGCGCACGCGCCCTCTTGTGTACACATCTGCTTGTGAACACACAAACCAGAAACGATTTTTTTTAATAGTGTTTAACGACCGCTTTTACTACTGTGGTACCCCAGGCGATGACACTGTTGACATGGAATGAAGATGGAGCACTGGTGGAATGCAATGACGGTGGAAACTGGAGAACCCGGAGAAAACCCGCCCCTGCGCCGCTTTATTCTGTGTGTGTGTGTGTGTGTGTGTGATGAAATGATAAGGATCTAAAGAAAACAAAGACTTAATTACCGAGGTTTGATTCCCGATAGGCAATATGTTCCAAAGGGAAATACCGCCGATATGATGGTGCAGTTAAAGGTGAGAAATACATAGGACACATTTCCTCGCATTCAATAAGCACACTTCATGCAAACAAATGGTTGTCATAAATCTATCTTTACACCCGAGAAATGGGACATTTCTGTTGCTGTCCTTGAAGACCAATAGCAATCCTGATTTTAAGGAAATAGCTTGAGTCCACAGTTTCACTCTCGGTGTCAAACACCAAATTTAAGTGTTGTATATGTAGGGAAAGTCGCCGTAGAAACAGATGACGATGTTAAGAGGTTGCAACTCTGCAAAAAGAACTGAGGATGGAGAGGTTATGTTTTAAAACAATTATGAGGTACCTCAAAAAATGCGGCCAAACTGCACATGCGTTAACTAAACAGGCTCTATCCGGCATTCCGAAGACACTCGCCTCTTACCAAGGCGGCCCAGAGTCGATCCCAGGAGACTGCATGTGGAATTTGTGGGGAACAAAGCGGCACAGGGACGGGTTTTTCCGGATTCTCTGGTTTCCCTGCCGTAGCATTCCACCGATCTTAAACAGTGACATCGCCTGCGATGCCATATGTAGTAAAAGCGGGTGTTAAACACTATCAAAACACACACACAAACACATCCACATTCTATTCATAGCTCCAGACTCTAGGGAGGATAGGGAATTATCTTATCCCCAGCCGGGAATCGAACCCGAGACCCCTAGTATAGCAGGCAGGTGCTCTAACGAGTGAACCACGGGGCCAGCCAGATATATAAATTGTTGCAGCCTATAAAAGTATACACGACGCTAGGACAGCAATCAAATACTAAAAACGCAAATCGCCTGGACAATGCAAACGAATATGCGTGTAATCCCAGAAATGTATTCGTTAAAATGCGAGTAAATTGAAAAGAATAATATGAAATATATCGTTAATATAAACTGCATCTTTTAATATGTTCTATTCTTTATATATTGTACATTTCTGTCTACGTTTTGTAGTTAACAGGTTATATAAAAGTCTCTAAAATACAGTAAGAATGAATGAAAGTTCGCAAATTGTTTACAGAGTAGGCATTTTCGGTATCAAGATTTCGTAGGATAAAACTGTTTCGAGGCCCTCTATTCCCAATAAAAATATGTTTGACAAAACGCCCGCGTGTGTTTATACTTTGCTATCTGTGAAGGGCATAAAGTAAATCGAAAAGTTGGATAAATATCAAACTTGATATTGAAGTTCAGCACCTTCAGGATATGACACGAATATTTGGAAGAAAATTCCCATTTCATATTGTGTTAAGCAAACTTTGTTAATGCAATGATAATACTTATGGCCGAGGTCATTAAATTACGGACTCATAAAGAGAAAGAACGTGCTCCACACCTTACCATAAGCGTTCACTCTGACTTTTCCAGATTTTCTTTAGCCCTTATAACTGGCCGGGGATGTACTCAAGTATTTCCTTCTCAAAATTCCGTTTCCAGTCATAATTCCATTTATTATCAATATTAACTCTCTGAGGTGCCGTATGTAGTAGGATCTGGTGTTAAAATACATCAAACAGTGATAATAACATAGAGTCTGTGACTAGCAGCGTAGTGTTGCGGGCAACACGCCGATGTAGTGAAGATGAATCATAGAAACTTTGATGGTGGTCCTGATCTCTGATCCTATCCTCAGGGGTTTTTCGGATGAGATAGCGACTTCTTGCCGCTATCACAAGTTACAGAGGAGTTGGAACGAGCGCACACTGCAGATATCAGACAGGGTTATAGATTTACTTTTCGAGCTTCAGGGCTTTGGTAACCTGATATTTGAGATAAATTGGTAAAGTACTAGCAGATTCGCAGCCCCACTCGCATAGTTACGTTAATTGCGGTACTGCTTTTCCTACCTGTCTTCATTTGTCTCTCCATCTTTCTCTTTCCCTCTATTAGTCGCATAGACATTTCCTCTCGACACATGATCTGATAACCCAGTTGCACTACTGCTAGGACTATCGACTATACCCTCGATAACAGGTCAAATGGACGTAAATAGTGTCCAGCTAGGGGGGGGGCAAAGTAATATGAAATGAGTATAGTATAAGTTTTCAGTCCTTTTTTAGAGAAACATTCTAAAGGTTCAATAATAATAATAATAATAATAATATGAGTGCACATTACGTTTATAATTCCATTATAAAACAATTTTATTTCTTTACTCTGTCAAGAATATCCTTAATTAAAAAATCTGATCTGTTCCATTCACATGACTTTCTCTACATCTCTGCAACAAATTATTGTTAAAAAGCTTATGTTTCTATTTAATTCATGATAACCGAGAAAAAATTAGCAGATATGGCCTTATTACTGGTTTCCTTGTAAGTAGAAGCGAAATAAGGAAATACCATAGGTTAAAGTGATAGTCAAAAGCTGGTTGCTATGTGACTGAAGTTCATTTGTATGGACAGGAGTTGACAAATTCCTGTATGAGAAAAGTATTTTTTTAAAGCCGAAATCAAAAACAAGGAATAACTAAAAAACGACCAACTCCACGAATATATATATATATATATATATATATATATATATATATATATATATATAACATAAATTGTGTGTTTTAACGTGCTCTACATTTTTTGTGTGGTAAGTTTTTAACCAGCTCTTACGTTATAGCAGCTATGCAAAATTCCGTAAAACTTATCCACAATAAAGTAGTGTTCAGAGGTTATTTCCAGAAAATTAAAGCTATACATTTTATTTGTCAGGTAAATATCTTTAACATATGATATTTTGATCAAAATCGTTAGACTCATTTTTAAGAAAAACAAAATGTTCGGAAAAAGTTTCATGTAAAGGGTAGTTTGGGGTGGGGAGATTTTTCTCAAGATCTTCGTGTCGCATCCCTGGAAGATACTAAACTTAAATACCAAGTTTGGTATTTTACCGACTTTTCGTTTTTGAGTTATTGTGTTCACAGACACACGGACACACACGGACCTTTTTCTGAAAATGCTTTTTTTTTTGTGTACAGGGGACCCTAAAACATATATTTCCTGAGAAATCTCGGTATCAATTTATTTGGTGGAGTGCAATGCCTTCTCTATACACTATGTACTTATTTTCATAGCTAGCCTACAATTATTCACACGTAACTCTGTTTATTTTTTACCTTTTCTGTCACCTACCTATAGTTTTAAAAAGAAAGTATTGAAATGTACTAAGAAGTTCAATGTCGGGTTTCACGGGAAATACATGTTTTGAGGCCCATTAAATCCAAAAATTGAAACTGTGTACAGGTCGCGCACCAGTTCTTGACGAATGACGTTTTAAATGAGAGATTAGATGCGAGTCATATACTCATCTTTACTGTGCATTATTGAAATGTAATCATAAGGAGGCAGAGCTGTAAGTTATTGTAACATAAACTGACCTGTTTATCAAGGCTAGGCTAACTCGCTGTAAAGGAGGAACTGAGCAGTTTGTAACAGGAATTGTTTAGAAAAACACCCTTTTATGAATAATTATTGCCATGAAAATGAAACAAAGTGTGAAGAGGCGTAAACATAATCAATTTCTATATTTTATTATATTATTATAACTAGTTTAATAATCCTGGAAATTGTGGAGTTCTTTTTTTTTCTGTACTTATGGTAGTGTGTTATATTACTTTATCTACTGCTTACCTAAAACACGTAAAAGGAGGACCATAAACACGTTGATATCGAAGTTTGTCGAAAATGCATGTTTTGCTGAAGACAAGAATTATTTTCAGAAACGCCTATATATTCCTGTTCGCGAATTATAGATATGTTGATAAACCTAAGTTCGGATAAATGTTAAATTTGACTTAAAGTTCAGCATCTTCCGAAAATATCACTCCAATAAGTCCCCTCACCTCAAAATACCCTTTACATACAAAATGTTTCTTAAATTATGACTTTCTCAAAAATAACTCTATTGTTTTATTGTTGTTGTTTTTTTATGAACATATCCTGTGTTTAATTACACAAACTGAATTTGCTGTGAATATTCTGTGAATACATTTTATATAAATTTGTGTAATTTGTAAACATAAGAGTAGACAAAGTTTTTCTACACGAAAAAAATGAAGGCATCTTAAAAACACAGTTTATTCTGATGAACGTGTTTTGTAGCATTAGCCATTTGCAAAATATCCGTAACTATCGTACACTTTCCGTTAGTTTTTTGCTTCCTTTGATATCATGCAAAGAGTAATAAAGTGAGTGTTATTTTACTTTTTTAATTGTTTTAAGAGTTGGCAATGTCCATTCTTCTTTAACCGGATTGTGCTTAAAACGAAATATATTAACGTTACTGTTTCTCTGATAAACATATTATCTGATAAACATAAATTAGGTAGAAAAATAAACTTTTTGTAAGTATTTTCTGAAGCAGCTTTATAAAAATTAACTATAGAAGTTAAAGAATGTCCTTGAATGTAGAAGGTTGTATATTATACATGCACATACTAATTTGTCTACTTTTCATCTGAAATAAGTGGGCGAAGTATTGTACTCCTCCCAACAATTAGATATGAATAGATCACTCTAAATACAAGTTTTGAAGCCCACTGAATATGCATTTTAGAAAACTCTAAATTCAAAAACTCGAATAAATATTAAAACTGGTGCTAATTAAGATTTTTCAATAAAATTCCCACACCATGGAGCATTTAAAAAGTGTTTATTTTTCAAAAACTCCTGTAATGACTTTCTAGAAATAACCTTGAAGTTCTCTTCATTTGGAAGGAATTCTGTAATTTTTTATAACTAGTAACGTTAAACCATTAAGAACGTACTATGCAAATAGTATACATAGATTTCTTTAAAACTCAACATTTAGGTATTTCGAATAACTTTTGTGATACCAGCCATTTCAGAAATATCCAATATTAATGGTCTGCATTTTTCAAAATCTTGTAATTTTCTTAAAGTGCTGATGCTATTCCACTGTTTCTTGTGATACCATGCTAAGGGTATTGAATTTCGAGGCGAGTATAGTCATTTGCTCCTCTATCCACCCTCACCCCCTTTCATGTTCAAAACGCGTAATAAAACATTTCTGTGAAGGTTTATCTTAGCAACTTTGAGACATTAGAAAAATTAAGTTTCGACAAGCTTCTATAAGTTTACTACAATATATGAAAATAGGTGCAGTCATGTGAGTGTAACACATCCGATCTTTCAATGTATGCTATTTTAATCAATAATAGACCTTCGCAATTGGATTAATTTTGTGACTGTCCCGTAACAGGTTTAATAATGACTATGATCCTCAGTATTGTATATTTAAAAATCACTTATATTGCCCTCACATAACTTTCTTTACCCAACTTATACAAACTATTATTACTGTTCCATTTATTTAATGTTAATTGCAATAAACATTTGCATAAATTGTCATTTTGGGCAACTCCTTGTAGGTACAATGGAAATACGGAAATATATTAGGCTACAGCGATACCAACATATTTTAAGAGCTGGTCGTTATTTGAATACTTTGAAATACCTTTCTCTTTGTATAATAAAAAAATCTGAAGCGTCCCATTCACATGACTTTCTCTGCATCTCTGCAACAAATTATTGTTAAAAAAACTTATGCTTCTATTTACTTCATGCTAATCGAGAAAAAACTAGCAGAAATATTCTCATTGCTTGCTTCCTTGCTAGTAGAAGCGAAATAAGGTAATACCATAGGTTAAAGTGATAGTAAAAAGCTGGTTGCTATGTGACTGAAGTTCCTTTGTATGGACAGGAGTTGACAAATTCCTGTATGAGAAGAGTAAACTTTTAAAGCTGAAACCAAAAACAAGGAATATCTCAAAAACGATCAACTCCACAAAAAAAATGTATATAACATATATTGTGTGTCTACAGTTTTGTGTGGTAAGTTTTTGGGCAACCTCTCACGGTTTAGAAGTTATTCCTAGAATACATTTTATTTTTCAGGTAAATATCTTTAATACATGATATTTTAATCAAAATCGTTTTTGCCATTTTTGAGAAAATCAAAATTTTGAAAAAAGCTCCATGTAAACGGTAGTTTGGGGTGGGGGGATTTTTCTGAAAATCTTCGTGACGCATTCCTGGAAGATATTAAACTTAAATACAAACTTTTCGTTTTTGGGCTATCGTGTTCAAAGACATACGGACACACGGATTTTTTTCTGAAAATGCTTTTTTTTAATACAAGGGATCCTAAAACATTTCCGGTGAAATCTCGGTATCGAATTTTTGGGTGGAGTACAATACCTTCTCTATACACTATGTACATAGACGTGTAGAGAAAGTAAAAAGGGAATAAAAGCTGCATTTTCTTACTCCTAAACAGTCATCCATGAAACGTGGTTAGATCAAACAGACATATTTGGTCTAAACATAACTTATGCCTTTGTGGACTTTCTAAATAGAACTACAGCGAAAAAGTGATGTGTATAATTTATTCACGAAGGTTCTGATAAAAACGCAGTGGCTACGAGAAATATATAGATCTCAAAGGTGAGTTCAGGGAGTTCAGTAATGGACTTGTTAATTTTAATGAACCCCCAGTCCCTTACCACGTGAACATATGCAGTCGAGTCAGTCGGGAGGGGAGTGTATTCTCATTTCTCGTGTGCATTGTCTCTGACACTCTACACTCTACCAACTCGTTAGGTTTTTGGGCGCGTTTGAGCTCGCAATAAGGATCACTTGGCTTACCCTTCAGGGGAAAAACATTGGTCCTGAGTCTTGGTCAACTTGCAACTGCTACGAGTCAACAATTTTAAAAACTCATGTGTAAAGAAAACAGTTTTTTTAACGATAAACGAGGAAGTTGTTTAATTACAAAACAAACTGTTGTGTTTCCATTTCGTATAATTTTGAAAAGATGTACAAAAGGCTTATTTTTTCTTGAAATTTTGAGAATTATTCACAGTTTAGCACGAAATTGAGGCAAATGTATGTATAGTTTCAACATAAACACCACACTAATTAAAATTATTAATGGGAATTTTAAGGTAATTTTCAACACAAAATCTTGTCTCTGCCCATGTGTAACTTTCACACAACTTTTTCTATCCATTGTCATTTATATTCACACCTTGGTTTTACTTCCGTTGCTCCGGCCACCCTGGCCTTTTGCCCCTTCATTACTTTCTCTTCTTAGTATAATAAGTAGTGGAAGTATTTTGTTCCACCCAATAAAAAAATTCTGATGTATTCCATTCACATGACTTTCTCTACATCTCTGCAATAAATTATTCTTATCATTATTATTATTATTGTAATTATTATTATTTTTATTATTCAAAACCTTATTCTTATATTTACACAATACTAATCAAGAAAAAATTAGCAGAAAGGATCTTATTACTTGCTTCCTTGTAAGTAGACGGGAAATAAGGAAGTCCATAGGCTAAATCGATAGTAAAATATTTTAAAAGCTGTTTGCTATGTGTTCCTTTATTTGTATGAACAGGTTTTGACAAATTCCTGTATGATAAAAGTATAAGTTTTTCAAAGCGGAAGCCAAAAACAAGGAATGTCTCAAAAACGATGAACTCCACGAAAAAATGTATATAACATAAATTGTGTGTTTTAATGTGCTCTACACTTTTCGTGCAGTAAGCTTTTGCCCATCTGTTACGGTTTAGCAGTTATTCAAAATTCCGTAAAATTCATCCAGAATGAAGTAGTCTTCAGAGGCTATTTTTAGAAAATTCAAGATATACATCTTATTTGTCAGCTAAATATATTTAATATATGAAATTTTTATCAAAAGCGTTAAATTCATTTTTGAGAAAATCACAATTTTCAAAAAAAGTTTCATTTAAAGGGTAGTTGTGGGTCGGAGGATTTTTCTCAAAATCTTCGTGTCTCATCCCTGGAAGATACTAAACTTAAATACCAAGTTTGGTATTTTACCGAATTTTCTTTTTTGAGTTATCGTGTTCACAGATACACGGACACACACACACAACACGGACTTTTTTCCGAAAATTCTTTTTTTAGATAAAGAGGACCCTAAAACATATATTTCCGGTGAAATCTCAGTATCGAATTTTTGGGTGGAGTGCAATACTTTCTCTATACACTATGTACATAGTACGTATAGAGAAAGTAATAAGCGTTCGTAAGAATAGTTTTTATAGCCACTGGTAAACGAAACAGGGTAGAGAAAGTCATAAAGATTTAACACATCAGATTCTCTCACGATTTTCCAGATCGGTAGGAAAATTGGTTATATATTATCAGTTATCTTTACTCTCTCTATTTAGTCCACAGTTCAAAGTAGAGAAGGTATTGTATTCCACGCAAAAGTTCTGTGTGTGTCTGTGCATGTGTCTGTCAACACTATAACTCAAACATGAAAAGTCGGTTAAATACCATACTTAAACATTCAGGTTTGAAGATTTTTAAGAAAATCCCCCACCCCAAACTACTCTTTATATTAAAAAAATCGAAAATTATGATTTTCTCAAATATGGATCTATTTTTATTAAATTCCCTATATTAATGATGCTCACTCATGTGACAAATAAAATGTACCTATACCTTGAATGTTCTGGGAATAGCGTCTAAAAGGCCTCTTCATTCTGAATGGTTGGCATAACTGGTAACCATAAGAGATAGACAAAAAACTAATACACAAAATGTAGATCTCGTTAAAATACACAATTCATATCATACAATGTTTTGTAAAGTTAACAATTTCAGAGATTTTCTCATACAGAAAATTGCCAGCTCTCTTGTAAAGAAAAGCAATTTCATTCACATAGTAGCCAGCTTTTAAAATATTTTACTATCTCTTTAGCCTAGTGTATTTCCCTTCTGCTTACAAGGAACTAAGAAATAATATCTCTGCTAATACTTGTCTCAATAAGCATTAAGTAGATAGAATAATAAGCTAGAAATAGCTTGTTACCGTCGTGTGAATGGAACACACCAGACTATTTTGTTCCCTATTTCCTCTCATTTCATTTTCCTTCATCTTTCAGTGTTGTAGAACCAAGCAAGGTGGACAAAGCTGTGACTGGAGGAGGGAACTGTTTCTCCCCTGGTATAAAACCTGTCCATGAGTTTAGATCAGCGGCGTCTTCGAGCCAAGGAGCAGTAGCGCATTTTCTGCAATCACCAACTCCGGGTTCGTTCCAAGCTTGTCCTGTTTTATGCTTTTATTAGCTCCTTCAACTCGTATATTTGTGTTGCTTGGGCTGCTATCACGCGACGCCACTGGCCAGCCCTGCAGTGTGTGTGACCTGTGGCTAATTCTGCGGTACCATTCTTGCTTCCAACAGGTTGGTTGGTGTGTCTTTATTAAAGGATGGATGCACATTCGGGGCAAATGCTTATGGACAACCCTCCAGCAACATCAAAACCTATTACTCAGGAACATTGGTACTCACGAAACTCGCCATCGCATACGCCAATTTTGATGTTGGTGTCCCGTTGATGAGCCTCTCTGCGTTTCTCCCGACATGTCTCCTGGCTGCCCTCCGCAATTATTGTGGGTGTGTTCTTCTCTTTGGTGTTGTGTGTGTTAGTGTTTAAACTCATCCGCGCAGGCGCTAGATGACTAAGTTTCTGTGAGCCGGGCCTATTAATTTTCTTTCTTTATTTGATTGTATTCTCCCTTATGGAGCTGCGTGTTGTTTACATAAGTTTACCATTTTGATAATGTTATTTAAATTTTCCTGCATGCTGAAGGAATGCAACAAAAACAGGACTAATTTCTCTATTAGTAAATGGGAGGTTGCTGCTCATGAAAAGGCAACCGTTACCACCTTAACACCCTTTAAATTCAAAACACCAAATCTACAACCATCCAAAAACCTCCCTATGGTTAAGCCCTAACAAGACTCACCACGAGATAACCAGATGATGACGATGACGATGATGGAAAACATCGAAGGGACTTGGATGTTTAGTTTGGAAACGTCAAGGACTCTGCCTGCCACCATAAATCGGCCGCCATCTCTCGCTTAAACCTGTATTCCCGGTGTTTTAGTACAGTAGGCCACTATGATGAAACACTCCTCCGTTCTTAATCTTACCCCTATCACGTCATAGTCATCAAATATCGAACGAATTCCCTCCACGATAGCTCGCATTCGGGAGATCCCAAGCTCTGATCTTGGTTTCGCAGTGTTTCGTAGTGCTCGGAGAATATAGGATGATTTCTGTAATGTTGCTTGAATGAAGTGAAACAAATACTTATCAATCCATCCAACCATCCATCCATCTATTTTCTTGGCTTCCATTTCCTGTCATTTCATCTCTTTGTTCTGTTTCAAGGCTGAAGAATTAAGCGAGTGGGAGGTGAGTGGTGGTAAATTTGCTTTGAGTAACTGTTCTGGCGCCCGATGCGTCACGAATCCCTAGTAAGACCTTTCCTTGGGGAGAGAGGCTGCATAGGTGATCCTGCTTCACACTTGGAGACGTTAGGAATCCAGCCTGTCATTCTGGATAAGGCCGTTCTCTGTACCCTTCGCTTAACCGCTTCCTTACCGAGGTTCAGTAGATGAAATCCTGTGTGCTTGCGAAATTCTCCATACCTGATCTCTACTCAAGTCTAGAAATAACATATAACATATTAGTTTTTTACTTTCTCCACCACATACACGGTACGTAAAGAAGGCATTACATTCCACCCAAAATTTTGAAATTTCACTGGAAATTTACATTTTGGAATTCCTAAATCCAAAAAGAAGCATTCTTACATTTTCTAGCACGTATGTACAATGTACATAATAAGCATAGAATTGACTGCATTCCGCTCAAAAATTTAATACCGAAATTTCACCGCAAATACATATTTTGTAAGCAGCTTAATAAAAAACGCATTTTTAGAAAAAGGTCCATGTATATCTCTGAACAGAGTATCTCAAAATAAAAATGTCTGTCAAATACCACATTAGGTACTTGAGTTTAGTTTCTTTCAAGGATGCACCACGAAGATTTTCAGGAAAAACTCCCATTCCAAACTCTTCTTTATATAAAATATTTTTCAAAATTTTCGATTTTTTCGAAAATGGCTCAAAGTTTTAAGTTACAATGGCATATAATAATGATATTTTCAGGACATATAAAATTTATTTCTTGAATTTTCTGGGAAGAGCCTCTGAAGCCCCCATAGTTCTGGAGCGCTTTTGCATAGCCGGTAAATAGCAAGAGATGGAAAAAATTCATACTACACAAAAATATGGATTTCGTTAAATCACACAATTTATATTAGATATATTCACATAGTATGTTTGAAAAGAAAGTAATTTCGTACTACCGCCACCGCAACGCCAGTGTCGCAGTTGTACGCGTCTCTCTCGTGTTGTGTTTGCAGTTGGTAGTGATCGTTCAAAATGGCTATGACAATTTCTGATCCCGCATACTGTGAAGTGCGTTCCGTAATATGGTTTTTGAACGTAAGGAATGCTATAAGCCAGCTGAAACTCGTCGTCAACTTGTATAGCTTTACGGTGAAAATGTAATGGTAAGAGAGATGACAAGAAAGCGGGTTAGGCGATTCAATGATCGACGTTCAAATTGTCATGACCAAGCACAGAATGGGCGGCTTTCTGTTGTCACTGGTGGTTTGGTTGAACAAGTGAATAAGGCAATTCGTGAAAACAGTCGGTTCATAATAAGATGTGTGTTTTCACAAATTTCAAAAATTGTTTTGAATGACTGTGTCACAAAGCGCTTAAATTACCGCAAACTGTGTTACCGTTGGCTTTCGAAGAAGCTTACGAATGTTCAAAAAATGAAGCGACTGGACACGTACTTTGACATTCCTTACCCGATACTGTGATGGGGGACATGAATCGAAACACAGGCGATGGAGTGGAGGCACGCAGTATCCTCCAAACGACAAAAATTCAAAACAACATTGTCAGCACGAAAAATCATGTGCACTGTGTTCTGTGACTGACGGGACATTCTGCTTTTTCAGTTTTTTCCCCAGGGATGTAACCATTAATGCGGTACGATACTATTAATCATTGAGAAATATTCGGCGCGCAATTTTAAAACAAAAGATTGGAATGCTCAGTGAAGGCGTTATGTTGCTACATGACAATGCACATCCCCATGACTCTGGTGTCAAAACTGTATTCAACAATTCGGCTGAGCGCAGTTCAAAATACATTTTCAAAATGCGTTTTATAGGCAAAAAAATATCAAATATGAGATATACAATTATAATGGTTTTAATTTTTAGAGCATCATCATTGTTTATTCTTGACAAAATTATGTTCAGATTTGGTGGAATGTTTTAAAAGAGCAAAGAATGAACGACCCACCACACTGTTTTGCGTATCCTATTTACTGCTTTAACCTAGTGAGTTTTTAGTTTCCTCACCGCTTTTGCTTTCTGTTTAATGGTGTTCCTACAGGACCTTTCATTCGTTTTTGTTTATCCTATACACTACCATTTCTTGACACCTAGTAGCTTTAGTTGTTTCATTTATTCCCTTTCTAACATTCAATTTACTTGAATAATAATCTAATGCATTCATTATTCTTTTTGCGTTTCTTCTTAGCTTAAAAACGTTTCGACTCTTCCAAGCTTCTCCTTCCATAAATATGTTCGTATATACAAAACTAATACCCTACATTAATACTTCGCAATGTTCCACTGCTATAAATACTTCCTTACAAATCTGTGTTAACTTTTACCGTAGCACACTATCTGCTTGATCTTGGCGAATAAGAACTAGATGAATATTTATTGTTATAGACAATGAGTCCTAGAAGTTACAGATTCCGGTTTGTTTTAAAAACTTTCTAAAATCCTTATCAATATTTGGTCCTTGTTCCCCTTCTAAATCCAATAACAAAAATGTTTCTCGTTGTCTGACTTTTGTACTGCATAGGTAAAGAGTTTTCTGTAAATCTTTTCATTAAAAAATTCGATGTGCTCCATTCACATGTCTTTCACTACATCTCTGTTACAAATTATTGTTAAAAAGTGTATTCTTCTATTTACTTCATGATAATCGAAAACAATATTGTATAAATGGTCTTATTACTTGATTCCCTGTAAGGGAAGGGATATAAGGAAGTACCATAGGCTAAAAAGATAGTCAAATATTTTAAAAACTGGCTGCTGTGTGATTTAAATTCCTTTGATTGTATGACCAGGAGTTGACAAATTCCCGTATAAGAAAAGTATTAGTATTTTAAAACTGACACCAATAACAAGGAATATCTCAACTGGACGAAAAAGTGTACATAACATAAATTGTGTGTTTTCACGAGATCTGCATCTGTTTTTAACTAAGTTTTTGTCTATCTCTTACAGTTTACCAGTTAGGCAAAATTCCGCAAATTTCATGCAGAATTAGAGCCATTTTTGAGAAAATAAAAATTTACGATAATTTTTCCTGTAAACGGTAGTTGGGGTTGGAGGATTTTCTTGAAAGTTTGGTATTTAACGGACTTTTCGTTTTCAGCTATGCTGCCACCCCCCCCCCCCCCACACACACACAGAACATTTTTTCTTTTGGATTCAGGGGGTCTCAAAATATATATTTCCGGTGAAATCTCAGTATTGCATTTTTGGTTGCAATACCATATCTTCTCTATATACTATGTACATAGTACGTGTAGAGAAAGTAAAAAGTATAGCGCCCAGCTTATTAAAGATAGAGTATTCAAACTACTCATATATCAGAATCCTTTTTTACTCTAGCTAAGCAAAATATTGTTGCATTCTGACCTTTATTAGGTATTGCGTGATATGCATAGAATCAGCAAATGTCGGACTTTTACTGAAAAACACGTTTTTTTTTAGAAATATCGACCCAAGTGAATCTAAAAGACTCTAAAAGTGAGAAAGGATAGAGAAAATTATTACAACGTAATATTTGTGCATTATAAATACCGAGAGGTGGCTCAAGCGCTTCGTCTATGACTGCCATTCGGGAGGTCGAGGGATCGATTCACGCGGACGACCTCTCTGACCCATGGGTATTTTTTCGGGGGGTTTTCCGGGTCACTATGCAAATTTTGGGGAGGTTTCTTCATTCTCCCAAATTTCTTATGCCTTCATGTCATCTTCATTCCATCCAATCAGTCTCTTTCAGCATTGTAAGTGTGTGCGAACATTTCGGTGATGGCACCCTCCCGTGATGGTGATTGCACTCTAGAAATACAGCTCTCGGGATGGCGTTAGAAGTTGTCTGTAGACTCACGGAGTTTGGTCAGACCTGGGGCGTGGGCTTCTAGCGATCCCCGCGTCGAGATGAAGAGCTGCTTGGAATATGATAGGCACCCTTCAGATAGGCACCCTTCAAAGTATCCACCCTCTGAAGTTACTCTCATCTGATCCTAACCTCCTGGGGCTTGACGTACAATAGACCACTGCCCCTACATTACGCACACACACATACTATCACCATATTGGTTTTAAGGTCGATTCAGGCTGTGCACATCTTCCCCAGGAAATGATGGACGATAGTTGGCTCTGCATTCAGAGATCACACCTGAGAACCAACAGCTTTAGAAGTTCTACGAATATCTTGTAGACCAGTGGCTCGACTTTTATTTTATAGTGTTTAACACCCGCTTTTACTATTACATATGGCACCTCATGCGATAACACTGATGATACATGGAATGAAGATGGAGCATGGTGGAATGTTGATGGCGGGGGGAAACCGAAGAACCCGGAGAAAACCCACCCATAAATTCTACATAGGGTCGCCTTGGTGAGAGGCGAGTGGTCTAACTCGGTCTTAGAACTAGTGCATTGGCTCGATGACGAGCATATGCCAAAAGCTATCTAGAACTGCTGTGGAAAGTTTCACCGTATTAATAACGTCTTTTAAAATGGAATCAAAGAATAAACATTAATTTCAAGAATGTATCCCAATTTTACAAAACTCTTCGAGAAGACGCAGAATACTATGGTCACCATTAATTTTAAATATCGACGGGGAAAGAAGGAAGAAGTCAGCGATGAAGACAGAAACTCCAAGTTAATGACAACTTAAAATCATTTCTGGCTTCTCAACCTTAATCACAGACATTATAATGAAGAGAAGATGTTTCTGAGAACTTCACGACCATTGGCAATCAAGTACATAAATATTGTACATAATTTTAATATTCATTAAAGCAGTAAATAATAAACAGAATATCTTAAAAATTCGAAATGAAAAGTGATGCTTCCTAAGAAAAATACAAAAGGTATGTCTCTTACAAATTTTATAAAATATAATCCTTGGTACCAGTCACTTCTAACCATGACGTTCTAGCACCAAACTGAGAAATTGCTGTACTTTTATTGTAATTTAAGGCTTATTGAACCTATTTTATTGTGCCATAAAGCGGAATTTATCTACACGTATAATGAACCACGTTTATTATAAATATATTTATTGATGAACATTCCGCATTCTGCAACTATAAATATAATTTTTTTTACTTTAAATCAAGTGCTATATATTTGCGGCGACACCATGACTGAGTGGTTAAATCGCTCGCCTCTCAACTAAGCGGCTGATCACTGCTCCTCGGCAGGCGTCTGGCCTCGGCGCTGGCTTGTAAGCTCTGTAGGGTTTAAGACCTACATATGAGGAGGTTAAACAGATAAAGAAGCAGAAGTTAAGACATATGCAGAGTGGCATAATATAAATTTGCATTGCAAAACTTGATATTAATACTCCCGTTATTATTAGTGGCTGTACTGTACAAGTTCAACATTCCATTTTTGAACCATGTAATACATTGAAAAAGCGTCCTACAAATGTCTCTCCGTGAAAGTGCCATCCTGTACAGTGTTCCCACCTGTTTAAAATTCCACCCCCCAGACATATAGCATTTCAAAGTTTGCTACTTAAAATGGGGCTCATTTCCAAGGATCACCAAAGAGTATTTGAATACATTTAATGCAAGTGAAAAATGTTAAAATTTGCTTTATTTGTATAGTAGTATATAATATCTATGACCTGACATACGACATAGCGTAAGTTTTTAACCACTTTCACTATGAATCACACTCACATTCATTCTATATGCATATTTCTAGCTCTATGGAGGGTAAAGAATATCTAATTAAAGAAAATATCTTCCCCCCACTCAACCGGCAATCAAATGGGATCTATAAGAATCTAATGTGTTGCACTCACGTGACTTTCTCTACATCTCTGTAACAAACTATTCTAATCGAGATAAACATTAGCAGAAATGCTCTTATTACTTGCTTGCAAGTATAAATGAAACAAAGGAATACAATAGACATACTATGTACTTAGTGTAAAAATTCGATACCGAGATTTCACCGGAAATTATGCTTTAGGGTCCCCTGTATCCAAAAGAAGCATTTTCAGAAAAAGGTCCGTGTGTGTGTATGTCCGTGAGTCTGTGAACACGATAACTCAAAAACGAAAAGTCGATAAAACACCAAACTTGGTATTTAAGTTTAGTATCTTCCAGGGACGCGACAAGAAGATTTTGAGAGAAATTCCCCCACCCCCGACTACCCTTTACATGGAACTTTTTTCGAAAATGTTGATTTTCTTAAAAATGGGTCTAACGATTTTGATTAAAATATCACATATTAAAGATATTTACCTGACAAATAAAATGTATATCTTGAATTTTCTGGGAATAGCCTCTGAAGACTACTTTATTCTAGATGAATTTTACAGAATTTTGCATAACTGCTAAACCGTAAGAGATGGATAAAAACTTACCACACAAAAAAAATGTAGAAGATTTTAAAACACATAATTTATGTTATATACATTTTTTTCGTGGAGTTGATCGTTTTTATATATTCCTTGTTTCTGGTTTCAGCTTTGAGAGACATACTTTTCTCATACAGGAATTTGTCAACTCCTGTCTATACAAAGAAAGGAACTTTAATCACATAGGAACCAGCATTTAACTAACACTTTAACCTATAGTACTCCCTTATTTCGCTTCTACTTGCAAGGAAGCAAGTAATAAGACTATTTCTGCTAATTTTTTCTCGATGAGCGTGAAGTAAATAGGAGCATAAGCTTTTTAACAATAGAGATGTAGAGAAAGCCATGTGAATGGAACACGTACGATTTTTTTAAAAGCTGGTTGCTATGTGAATGAAATTCGTTTCTTTGCATAGCCACCAATTGACACATTCCCCTATGACAAAAGTTTAAGTATTTTAAAACTGAAACCAACAACAAGGAATATCTCGGAAATGGTCAACTCCACGAAAAATGTGTATAACATGAATTGTGTGTTTTAACGAGATGTACATTTTTGTATAGTAAGTTACTGTCTATCTGTTGCGGTTTACCAGCAATGCAAAAATCATCCAGAACAAAGAGGTCTTCAGAGGCTATTCCCAGAAAATTCAAGTTATGCATTTTATTTGTCATGTAAATATATTTTATATATGGTATTTTAATCAAATCGTTAAGAGTCATTTTGAGTTAATCAAAATATTTTATTTTTTTCCATATAAAGGGTAGTTTGGGTTGGGGAATTTTCCTCAAAATCTTCATGTCGCATCCTTGGAAAGTGCTAAACTTAAACGACTTTTTGTTTTCGAGTTACCGTATTCATAGACTTAGGACACAAGTGCGCGCGCACACACACACACTCACACACACGGACCTTTTTCTGAAAATGCTTTTTTTTTTTTTTTTGATTCGGTCAAATCTAAAGCATGTTATTTTCGATGAAATTTCCGTCTCGAATTTTAGGTGGAATGTGATACCTTGTACTAGATGTACTATGTACTAAGTAGAGAAAGTAAAAATAGCGCCATTCGTATTTTCCTGTAAAGATTTTATCTATGTCATAAGTTTTGCAGTTGTATCAAATCCAACAGAATAATAGGAACTTCAGGCTATTCACAGAATATCGAAGATGTATAATTTATTAATCAATTAATTAAACATCTCAAACATATGATTTTTTTAAAGATTATTGGAGCCATTTTTAAGAAAACAAATTGGATAATGAAGAGATCATATGCAATAGAAGAACAAATCTCTGAAAGTTAATTATCAGTCAGCTTCATGAAGAATTAAATTATTGTGGAGATTATTTCCTGAAGAACTTAGACTTACATCCTTCAAAAATTACCTGACTTAAGCATTCAATTTTAAATATACGCAACTTATCATTTCTGAAATATGCTACACATACTCCGCCTTTTGGATTTAATGACTCTCGAAAGGTGCCTTTCTGGTAAAATCTCGATTGCCAATTTTTGGTTGAAACGCAATTCTTCCTGTGCCCGCTATGTGTACAGGGTACAAAAAGTAAACTTTATTACTATTTTCCCACGAAGGAAACAGCGTAATAAAGTATATATCTGCATCAAGTTACAAAGAATGTTTCAAGTATAAAATATTTTGAAAAGAAATGTTTGTCTTGTGCATTTTAAAGTAGCAGTAGTAGTGTGAGGTTGACCACAGTTTACATCCCTCGGGAGGAACCGCGCGCGCGTGTGTATGTTTGTTTGTGTGTGTGTGTGAGTGTGTGTCTATGTCAGTCTGTCTATCTGTGAACAAAAACAGACGGATAAATAATAAACATGGATTTAAATTCAGTATCTACCAAAGATGAGACACAAAGATTTTCAACAATATCTCCTCGCTCCAAACTACCTTTTACTTTCTCTAAGTAGTAAGGTAGAGAAAAATTCAATACCGAGGTTTCGTGATAAATACACGCTTTAGGGTCTCCTGTATTAAAAAAAAAAGATTTTTAGAAAAAGGTCCATGTGCGTAAGTGCGTGTATCCGAGTGTCAGTATGTCCGTGTGACTAAGAATAGGATAACTCAAAAACGAAAACTTTGTAAAATAGGTTAAGTAAATTCCATGGATTTATTTTGAGGAAAATACCCCCCACCCCCAAAGTACCGAAAAAGTTTCGAAATTTTTGATTTTCTCAAAAATGGCTCTAACGATTTTAATTAAAATACCATATATTAAAGATGTTTGCATAAAAATATAATGTATATATTTAATTTTCTAGGCATAGCCTCTAAAGACTATTTTGCTGAATTTTTCATAGCTAGAAAACCGCAAGAGATAAACAAAAACTTATTACATAAAAATGTAGATATCGTTAAAACACACAATTTATGCCATATACATTTTTTTCATGGAGTTGACCATTTTTGAGATATTCATTGTTATTGGTTTTAGTTTTAAAATATTTTAACTTTTCATTAAGGTAATTTTTCAACTCCTGGCAATGCAAAGAAACGGATTTCATTTACATAGCAACCAGCTTTTAAAAGATTTGACCATCGCTTTAGCCTAGTGTATTACTTTTAATAAGACCATATCTGCTGTTTATCTCAAGAAGCAGGAAGTAGATGAAAGTATAAGCTTTTTAACAATAACTCGTTACATAGATGTAGAGAAAGTCATGTGAGTGGAACACATGAGAATCTTTTATTTCAATCTTTTTTTATTTTCTCAAAAATATGCTCAAATGATTTCTATTTAAACCTCATATATTAAACATATGTCCATTATAAATTAAATTTACATTTGAATTTTATGGGAATAACTTAAGAAGACCTCATTATTCGGAAGGCATTTTGTATGGTCAACACTTGACCAATCTTTCACATTCCTTTCGATGTCCAGTTATTCCTGCGATTGCATGAAAAACAGTATGGACTTTTAAGACCAGCATATATCCTCCATTTCTTCAACATTTGTCTATTGCTATTTCCATTTAATGTGTAACGAAATTTACATCAGAGCTGTTTCTGCAAAAGTTTACCTTAAAGTGAATTAGATACAAGTATAAACTTTCATAAGATAGTTTATATACCCACGATATAGAAAGTTACGTGAATGTATCATAAGTTTTATGTATGCGATATAGATTTTATTTGTCATCCTAATATCTTAAACATTATGTTATTTTAATAAAAACATATAGCCATACTTGAGAAAGAAACAATTTTGTTTTCTAAGCTTCCCATGTGTATTGGAAGTGTGAGATTTCTTGAACATTTTTAGTCTTATCTTCGGAATATAGTTTACATAAATACCAAGTAGAACAGATTGTATTATTCCACCCAAAAATTTGATATTAGGATTTAACGGATAAACATGTTTTGAGGGCATCTAAATCCAAAGAAAAATCATTTTTAGAAAAACATCTTAATGTGTATGTGGTTTTTAATAGTTATTAGATCGATCAACACGAATAGTGCTAATTTGGCCCAGAAAAACTATTAGAAATTCATAGAACAGAAAGGAATAGGACTGAGTTTCATCACTATTGAATTGTTCAGAGAACTGTCCATCTAAAGTGTCCAAATCACTATTGGGAAACAGCAGAACATCCTGTGAGAAACGACTCCGGGCCCGACAGAGCGTCTTCCTAGGGAGATATGTATTGAACCGAACACGTAGCAGAAGTCTGTAGAAGGAAGAAAGTGTCTGAGAAAAGATGAGTTCACAGATGGTACTGGGTTCCAGTTCGCGATGAAGTTGGACGTTACGTATGAATCATGGCGCATTTTATATAATTCTGGCAACTTTATTTTGGAGGACCTTTAGTCTGTGAATCTTGTTGGCAGCCGGTCCTCCCCAAACCGGGCACGCATAAGTGAAGGACGCATAAGGTATTTGTATAGCAAATAGTTGTATTGCATGCGCAAAGACTAACGGATACGCTAATGTGTATGTGTTTATATATATACATGTTTGTGTGTCGACGAGAGGGAACAGCGTGAGTTAAATTTCAGACAAATACCAAGGTTGAAATTTATATTCACCTACACAAGATTTTCAAGTAAATTCCTCCACTACACGGAAAGTTTTCTTAATTTTGATTTTCTACAAAAAAATTAATGATTTTCATTGAAATAGATGTTTAAAAATTGCATGACAAATAAAATATACGGCTTTAATAGCTTATAAGTCCTTATTCTGAATACATAGTTTATAACTTATAAACTATAAGACATGTATAAAAATTGATCATATGAAAAATGGAAATCTGGTTAAAACAAATAATTTTATGGCATTAATAATTTCATAAATCCTTGTTATTAGTTTGAATTTTCAAAGTTTGGTTTTAAAAATAATGATAAGGAATTCTTTAAATTGTTCAAATGTGAACTCTGGCCAAGAAAATAGTATGTAATCAAAAATAAAATAAAAATGTGCAATTTCATACCCTGGCACCTAATTCCTTAAACCAGGGAAAACATGTAAAAAAATACGTTTGTAACATGTCTTTCATCCTTATTTTACAGATAAATTTATCTAATACTACCACATTCTAACTACCACATTCTACTTATTAACACTTAAAAAAAAAAAAAAAAAAAACTAACAAAAATGATATACGAATGTATTTAGAATTCGTTAGTAAAAATATATTAACTTATTATCATCACTTCAAATACAATTTTATACACGTATTTTATTATACTATTCATTAATTTAAATTTGATTTAAATTATTAAATTATGCTTCTTTGTTTATTTTAATTTACACAATTTAAAACATTAAAATATGAAATACACAATTATAATATAAATTATCAATAATAGTTTATTATTTAAGTTAATAAACATATGGTATATATTTAATTATTCATAAATTATTAATTTAATGTTTTAATTAGCTTCAAATGAATGCTTCCTCTTTTTAAAATATTTAATTTATTTCCCTCATTATTTATGCATTTATTTCTATTTATTTGTATTTTTTTAAATAGTATGGATTTTCAAAGCTCATGTTCCATTTCCAGAGGTCCCACCCGGGTTAGGTTCAATTCCCGAGTGAAGTATGATAAGAGTCTGGAAATATGTATGACAGAATAAATGCGTGTGTGAATTAAATAGCAATGCGATTTCCTGCCGGCTAAATATTTCTTGATGAAATGGAGATTTAAAAAAAAACATATAGCTACACTTAAAGATATGAAATCTTTTCAGTTTCCTGTATTCCTCTTGTATCTTTAACGAAATGTGTAATGAAACCATGTCTAACCGTTTCTGGAAATGTATATCTCGATTAATATGTGGTAGATAGATGAATAATTCAATACGAATTGAAAATCAAGTGCTGATAATTAATAATAGAGATCTAAAATTCATCTCCTCGCAAATCTTATTAAAGCCTCACACTCCATCTGAGGTTCGAACTTGGACTACACACCCCATTATTACACCAATTAGAAACGTATTCAAGCAGAATAATTGCTTCTGATTGGAAAAATAAAAGAAGCAGAACTGACGGTTAAAGTAGGTAATGGCATGCTAATAAAGAATCATGATATGGCGTAGGTGAAAATAAATGCGTAACCCCCAGCACAAAGGAAAAGCGAACTTCAACATGCGTTTCACAACACATGCCAAGAACAAAAACTGAGTACATCAAAGTTTCCAGTAACTTACCCCATCTTTCCTTTTGCCTCTGGGTGCCATGCTATCGAAAACTGATTACACTGAAGATATAACCTACTTCAATTCATGTTGACGAGAACCATGTTTACTTTTCCTCTATCAGTTGCGGGTTAACCTTGTCTATCATGTAGATAAAACAGAGCCTTCTAGAAATTCAAGCCACCAGTCGGAAATTCAACTGGCTTACTGAAGACATCGCTCCTTCATGATGTTATTGTTTCATTTACCTGCATGACCAGAGACCCATCAAGATGAAAATAGAATCTTTAGACATTCAAAACGTTCAACACTTATACAGGGAACAGAAGAATGTGGTACTTCTCTTGAAAATTCAGTGAATAATAAATACAGATTGAAAAGTTCCATAAATGAACAAGTGGAATGTTTAAGTTTACTTTGAAAACATTAATAAGGTGTCCCATGTTAACAGATAACGTTAAAAGAACAACACCTATAAACAAGGACAGAACATTTTCGTATGAATAACACTTCTTGTAAATAAAATGTTTGGTTAAACAAAAACCAAGTATTACGAATTAACAAATAATAAGAGCGCATTCGTTGCTTTAAAACCCACGCGCGTACAGAATTTCTCCGCAGAGTAGTAGTGCATCGATAATGTCGGCCATTTTCACCGAGCGCACGCCAGTGCTGCCAACTTCCGTATTTCTTCACCGAACGACATCTAGCGGCATTGATAAAATTTAAGGTTAGTAATTTAAATTGCCATTACTTGAAAGGCTATTTTATACTAAGTAACTTATAATTCTATATTTTAGTTAAATTTCTTCAACTAATACATTATTAAGAAATTGCAGTATTTTGTAAAGGTGTTTTATTTTGCTTTTGCGAGAACGATGGTATTCATCCACATTGAAGACATTTTAAGATTGGTTGGTTTTATTTCTGAAGAAGTAGAAACTCGGAAGGAGTGTGCTTAAAGCTCAATAACAAGAGTTGGTTTCCAAGGCAACGGTCTACGTATATCGATGTTTGCACAATCCGCAATGTATCGATCTTTTTGTTTATTCGTGTTACGCGACCCACCAACACTAAAATCATTAAGTTGTCTTTGAAAAATTGGTTACAAGCTGTTTAAAGATTTCAAACTGATGTAAGTTTAGAAGTATTAAATATGCATAGATAAAGTGGATATGAATTATTCATAGCTTCTCGTCGTTTACATGGCCAGGAAGATTACGCAGAGAGCCAAGTTCTTCGTGGCGTTGGAATGGATTTATGAGGGTCCACAGGCACAACTGGTTTAGGAATAAGTATTAAAATATGGTCATCATCCTAACCGTCAACCGGTCTACAGGAAATTCCAAAAAGTATTTTTCGAAAAAGCAAAGTGATCTTTGAACCGATTAGCTAAGAATAAAACGTCGGATGAATACCAGATTTTATACTTAAGTCAGGCGTCTTTCGAAGAAGCAATGAGAATACTTTCGTAAATTTTCCCATTGCAAGAATGCCTTAGAAACCTTGCGCTACTTTTTATTTTCTTAGAAGTGGCTCAAACGATCTAAATAAAAATAAAATGTATAGGCACCCAGAATTTTTAGTAAATTATCTGCTTAGTCCTGTTTATTCTTATGACTTTTATACAGCATACATTGTAATATTAACCATTGTGGTGTGTTTAAAATGTTCCAGTTTTGAACCAATGTGAGTCAAGTATCCGTTCATCGTTTCACTTCGATTCATGTCTAATATATCGACTTGTGTATTGCCTTATCTCAATACTCCCGCATAATACAAAGAGTGCATAACTGTGGTGTATCTGACTGCAACCATAATAGGTTAATTTTCGCAAGCAATGGAGATCATTGTTGTGGGTGTAGGGGCGTTACGTTCGCACGCGAAAGAAACTGGGACACGCTGATTAAATGGGTCAAATGAATGCACTGTTCCTACTTAGAGGGCAAGAAAGACGCAGGTCAAATGGGGTCAAATGGCGTGTAGGCAGCACATGCTCATAATTTGAATCGTCTGAGACACGGTGACGTACTCTAAGGGATATATAGGCTTTGCCCAGTTATAGGTGTGGATGTTACTCACCTTCCTAGGCGGGGGCTGCATGATTTACCACAAGCAATTCTACGGCGGCGGCACTAAACACTCCATGTCCTCCAACCACTCACTCCACCACCGTACACACACATTCGCACACACACGTAACGCGACGTAGGGCAGCGCAAGTCGGACTGTTGTCGAGATGCCCACTAGAGGACGGTTAGGACGGGCTGCTCGGCGTCCAGACGCAGGCGTCGCCGCTACCACTCTATTGATCCCGCACTCGGAACTTGCACGCTCCATTCAGCGCCGGGTTCGATTCCTGAAACCATCACATTCTGCCGCATCTGACTTTTAGTGACTGCACCTACAGAAGGATTCTCCCGAAAGTGCAATAGAAGTCTGGTTTCCAAAAGTAAGCACTATCAGAGACCTCTGGAATCGATCCTGGGTTCACAGTAACTCGGCACGCTGTTTCGTGGATTCACACAAGATGGCAATTCCATTCAAAAAACACGCTCAAACAAGAACCGAATATCTGTAGCCCTTTCCATAGAAAACCTTATACATTGGTAGCTGTTTTAGCTAAGGTGGTGAAAATAAGTAAGTTTTAATTTCACTGCGGCTTAACCATGTATATAGAGGGCGATTATGGTATTTTTCACAAAATTTTATGTTGCTTTATTAATATTAATTGCATGAATATTAAATTTTGGAAGTTGGAATTATATTTTTTATTTAGATTCTATAATAAGTAAAAGTATCGAAATATTATCGGAGAAATACATTATGTGTTCTTCTGACACCCCCAGAAAACAAGTCCTATGTGTGTGTGTGTGTGTGTGTGCGCGCGCGCGCACTTGTACATGCGTCGGGTAAATATCAAACGTGGAATTTAAGTCTAGTTTCTTCCAAGGATGTTGCATAAAATCTACCCTTCCAATATAAATTGTTCTTTATTTTTTTTCACAAAAATTGCTCTAAAGAGTTTGACTAAGTTAAAATACGATTTTTAGATATTTGTCTCATTGATAACGCGTAACTCTTGAATTTTATGCAAATAGTCTATTAAATCTTTTTACTTTCTCTACAGGTACTATATACATAGTGTATAAAGAGGGTATTGCATTCCACTCAAAAATTCGATACCGAGATTTCACTGCAAATACATGTTTTGGGTCTCCCTGAATACAAAAAAAAAAGCATTTTTACAAAAAGGTCCGTGTGTGTGCGTGTGTGTATGTGTGTGTGTTTCTGTGGACAGCAAGCGTTAAATACCAAACAGCAAGCGTTTGGTGTCTTCCAAGGATGCGACACAAAGATTTTCAAGAAAATCCCCCACTCCCAACTACCCTTTACATGGAACTTTTTTCGAAAATGATTTTCTCAAAAATGGCTCTAACGATTTTGATTAAAATGTCGTATACTAAAGATATTTACCTGACAAATAATATGTATATCTTGAATTTTCTGGGAATAGCCTCTGAAAACTTTATTCTGAATGAATTTTACGAAATTTGCATAACTGCTAAACCGTAAGAGATGGACAAAAACTTAGCAGACAAAAAATGTAGAGCACATTAAAACACTCAATTTATGTTATATAACTTTTTTCGTGGAGTTAATCGTTTTTGAGATATTCCTTGTTTTTGGTTTCAGCTTTGAAAAACTTATAGTTTTCTCATACGGGAATTAGTCAACTCCTGTCCTTACAAAGGAACTTCAGTCACATAGTGATCTGCTTTTGACTATCACTTTAACCTATGGTACTCCCTTATTTCGCTTTTATTTACAAGGAGGCAAATAATAAGAGTATTTCTCTGTTTTTTTCGCGAGAAGCATGAAGTAAATAGAATCATACGCTTTTTAACAATAATTTGTTGCAGAGATGTAGAGAAAGTCATGTGAATGGAGCACATTAGATTTTTTTCTGGAGTTTTGCATTACTAGGAAACCACAAAAACAGACTAAAACTTAGCTCTCAGTAAAATATACAATCTGCGTTTTTTGTAGCGTTCGAAATATTTCATACTGTATATTTCAAATGCAAGCATGTTAACTGCTGGAAGAGCTTGACCGCTTCCGAATCTTTCTTTTTGCTTTCCTTCGCAAGAGCTCGTTACGACAATTTTTAGATTTATTCCTCCGTGCTTCCGATAAAAAGAACTTATAATCGTTTCCGCATATTGTATATAACTGAGTGCTTATTGCTTAAATTTAAATATTTTCTAGAAAAAAGATGTGAATAATGAAGCATAGATAGAAGAACAACCTTTCAATGCAGGCTGAAATACATAAATGAGTAATAAATGAATGTCACTGTTAGATTTACCGTTTTATAACCCGTACAACATTCCACCTTCAGAGTGATGGTTTTCTGGGATTTTACTGCAATTTTCAACAGAGTGATTATTTTCTAAGTGTAATTAAATGTATATGAAGTAAATCCATTAAGGTCTAAGTGACCATTTTACGAAAGGAAAATGTTTTAATAAAGAACTTAGTATTTCAATGGATCTGTAAAAATGCAGCAAAAAGATTTTCACTAAGTTCACCCTTCTCCAAACTAAATGTAAATTACTCGTAAATCTGCGTCTAGATTTCTTGGCTCTAATAAATTGTAAGGCGCAAAGATATAACTCACATTTCATTAAATGTGCAGCTTTATAACTTTCGGTAGTCTCCATGCTTGCATTATTTTCAATATTTTTGGATAAACAATTGTTGTGACGTCACTGCCGCAAGCGTCAGTTGTTAGTATGTAATTTTTCTAACCTATTTATTTGTAAAAGATTGAGTGAATTTTCTTATATGGTATTGTTGGTTATGTTATTCAATTTGAAACTTGCGGAGCCCTTGGAAGATATCCGCATGTATGCAATTTACAGATCAAGAAACTCGCGCCAACTACTTGCGTTATGCTTACGACCGCAATGTGAATGGCCTTCCCTCGCACTAGCCCTTATGCTGCGTTACGTCTGCGCTTTATCCCATTGTGACTGTAGCTTAAGTTTAAAACTTTGCGATTCTTCTTTTTTTTTTTTTTTTTTTCCTTGCCAAGAATGTGTTATTATAACCTATACATTTATTCACTGTAGTTGAACATTATATCTCCGTGTCTGAAATTAAACATTAGTAATAATTTAAATGGCTACTAGCAAAAAATAAATAAATAACAAATAATAATACCATTTAGCGTAAAATGAGCAGAAGAATCAATTTTATATGAGTACTGCAATATATAAGAGGTGCAATTTCAAATGGGAAAGATTTGGAGTCTTTCAAGGAAATTAAAAATAACAATAACTTTCCCGAAATGTTTGGGTTATAAGAAATCTCTTTAAAAAAACGTCCTATTGCATCTTTGGAAGTCACGGAACTTAAATACAAGTATGAAATGTGTTTAAATTTTCGTTTATTAACTATGCTGTTCCACAAACAGACACGCACACACACACACACACACACACACACACAGACAGCAAACACATTTGGACATTTTTCTAAATACATTTCGGGGGATCTAACATGTACTTCCGGTAATGATATAGAAATTTTCGATGGAATACAATACTTTCTCTACCTACACTAGTTAGGTGGCAGAGAAAGTAAAAGAGAATGGTTTTTGAGGAGAAATGTAAGAACATTTTTCACTTGATTCTTTTTTTTTTGGGGGGGGGGGGATAGGTAGCATTTTATTGAAATGTTTGTCTTTCATTCTTGAAAGCTCCGGTTCTTCAATACAAAATTTGATATTTGTTTTTGAGCTAATCACACTGCATACAGATTTGAAAACTGTTTGTATTTACTTTCTCTAGCGTCCACGTATAACAAGTAGAGAAAGTATTGCATTCCGCCCATAAATTATATATTGAGATTTTGTTGGAAATACACGTTTTAAACTCCCCAAGAAGCCCTTTTTTAAAAGGATGGCGCGTGGTGTGTATGTGTGTCTAATAAGTCATTAACTCAAAAATCCGATGTGTTATATTCACATGAGTTTTTTTACTTATTTTACAACGACTATTCTTACAAACTTACATTCTTCTAGTTATTTCATGTTAATCGTGATAAACATTAGCAGAAATAAGAGTTTCTTACACATTTTGCTGTAGGTTTAAGGGGAATAAGGGAATACACAAGGCTAAAGCGATCATCAAATCTGTTAAGAACTAGTCGTTATGTGATGGAATTGAAATTGAGTTCTCCTTGTATGACCAGGATGAAAAGAAAAATTCATCAAATTCTGTTCATTCTGAATGAAAGCTGTATAATGCTAAAAACGCCCCCCTCTGTAATATGAGGATAATGTCCGCCTCGCATTCAAGAGATGCGAACTCGAATTTCGATTAGGGTGAGTTACTCGGATAAGGTTTTTTTCGGGGTTTTCACTTATCCTGAGAAGACGAATGTCAAATAGCTTTAAGCTCAATGGACCCTGAGATCATTTGAGCATCATTCCATCTATATTATGCATTGTCCGTTGTGACCAAACAGGTTAAAGGACATTAAGCCAAAAAAAAGGGGGGGGGAAGTTAGATCATAATAGATAGATAAATATTTTCTACAACGAGATGTAGTTCGAGAAAGAACATATCAAGGATGACATACTACAGACGTAATAACAGGATTACGATGAGGAATAATCCTCTTTATTGTTTCAGAAGTATTTTTCTTCGTTTTCTGAACATTCTTGTGTCTTGTTTCTGCTACACAGAAGTATAGATCACACATGTTTAAACACACGTTGTTTGGCAAATTCTCTGCTTTTAGAGGCATTGAGCATTTTCGGGATAGTTATTCGCATAAATTAAGCAAACATTTCAGGTTTTAATGTGTTTTGAACGGCCCTGCGTTATTTCTCCTGTGTTTACAAATATCAGACAAGAGGCAGCTCCTGTGTTTAGTACAGCTTGCATACCGCCGACCTATACTCAGTGAGGAAACGGACCGATTCAATCGCAAGCTTTCCTTTACTTAAGGAATAGTTTTACATACTCTGAATTAGAAGGTACTCATTTAATTTACGCCGCATCTGGGGACTGTGCTAATGCTGCGAGGGACTGTATCATTTGCAATTTATAAAATGTCACCTTTCCAAAAGACGAACATTAACTTCAATTATCAAAGGATCTGTTACTCAGGTTCTCTTAATTCCCAAATTGAAGTTTTTTTTAATTGTTGAGGTTTAATTTCAATTTTTCAGCTTTGTAAGGACAATGAGAGTAATTTTTTAGTTTAAAGAACGGTAATGAAAATGCTTACATGTTAGTTTGAGTTATGCATTTGTTCAAGAAAACCATATTTAATGTAATGTATAATAATGTAATTGGTTTTAATATTTTATGATGAACCCTGAATACATTGTGGATCCTAATCAGATATGTTGTATGGAAACAAAAACGTATGTTCACATAGGTTGAAGTTTCAAAAGACCGATATTCTTTCTTTACATCTCTTTACATAGTTGGGAAGGGCAAAGTGCAGAGGAGGGTCAACCCTCAAATAGAGAGATTAGATTGGAAATGCCCTATCCTTATGCATTGTGGTTGGTGAAGCACGATTTTCGCGTAGCTGCCATTAAGTCACTACACGTTTGAGGTGAGCATGCCTTGTGTGTGTTAAATATGGACACAAAAATAAGATTTTGTGGTGTTAACTGTTCAATTAAGCCAAAAATTTAGACTGTAAGTTAAAATGTTTAAATGTATAGTGATCAATGCGTGTGTGGAGTTTGGTTGTAGTTTCTCGAATAGTAGAAGCAAAAACAAGTAAAGGTAAATGTGTTTAAACAGATAGGTAAGTGTATTTATTTAAGTGATTTTTCGACGGTATATTTAATGAAATATATTATGCATTATCAACAAAATGATTATGTATTGTTTATTAGATTTTAGATTTCCAACTCGGAAAGACCGTTGAGAAACTTGGGTAAACGCAATTCACAGACAAAATTGGCAACCTACTACAGCTAACGCGAGAAATAATTACTATCAAATTATGTGCTTATGATACTAGAATCGTGAGAATAGGTGGCGTGTTCCTCCGACTGGGAATGCAATGGTAATTATCGCAAAATTCTTGATTAATATCACACATTCTATTCAATTTTTAAACCAATGTTGTGATATATGGTACAGCCTTCTGTTACATTAACATTAGTTTTAGACAAGAAATTAGAACAAAATTAAGTTATGACCTTGCCGCGATGATTCCCGCAATAATACCAATTTATCAATAATAACTTCTGACAGGCCAAAAATATGATTGTATTAAATATTTCTTCAACTATAAAGATCTCCCCTTCCATTGTCCTTCGTTCTTTACTTCAAAAATTGGAAGAACAGTTAATGTGACAGATATTGCGTATGGCGGCTATGCTCCAGACTTGATCCGCCCTGTGGGTCAACCATGTGACCAGTTACATTAACAATCACCGTCTGAGATAGAGAATAGCCATCCTAAAAACATTGTGAACATATCCTTATGAACATACATAACTTCAAAAACTAGCGAGAAAACAACTGCATATTTAGATCATGACATCGTCACCAAGCACTGATACAGATATTTGCACTTATTCACCTCCCACCCTGTATAATAGGATGTACCAGTGTCCATAAATATAAGGGCGCTTTCTGAAACCAAGATATTACATCCAATTCATATGAACCTGGGTCCAAAAACTTTCGTTAGGGAGTTACAAAAAATGCACATTATACTGATGCCTGATTATGTAATTCGCCGCAAGCATGCATTTGTACCCAATTTTCTCTTTATGAATTGAAATGTATTTCTTTTGTTTGGTTCTATTTTTCTGTTTTCCGTGCTAAAGCTTTTCTGTTTTTTTTTTTTTTAACATATACTAAAGAAAACTCATATGGTTCACCATCTTATAGAACTTCTACGTCTTTATTTTACAATTTAGCCAACATACAAGAAATTAATGAAATATCTCAGGCGTGAGTAACATTTCCTTAATACAGAGTATAATCCTTCGCATTATGATGTACTCAGATAATGAAAAATAACGGAGATGCGCTTTGTTTATGACCTATTCTGTGAGAATACGGTAGAGCACGTCAATGTTATGCAGATGGTATCTTGGGAAGCAATTGCCTTGCGTAAAAACGCTTTCGCGACTGCACCAGTGTCTGCAAAGCAGACCATTTGAGAAGAGGATTTCAGATATTGTTAAATCACCAGAGGTTCGAAGCTGGGAGCTTAAGGAACAAGTTCTTCGTACTGTGGACGAAACCCCTTCAAATACTACAAGAATTGCGAAAAGGAAGGCGTTAGTCACATGGCCATTTGGGAAATTCTGCATGAAAACCTTCTGCATCCTATCATCATCAACGCGTTACAGGAAAGCAAATCAAACCATCTACTGATTGTCAATCAGCTAATCTCTGATCAGTTTGAGTTTTCGTTCGGTTGCATAAACGCTAATCAAGGATCAGCGCACGTAATCTACTGATTGTCGAAATGGATTTAGCAATAATACCTTTCAGCAACACTACTGAAATCGGGAAGATATGGTCCCTGACAGCCAGTGCGCTATCTCAGCTGATAAGAAATGTATCTGCCTCTCTGCCAATATGCTGATGTTACGTAAGCAATGATGTCATCCTTGTTGCAAGATGTAATAAACGTTCCTCAATGCGGTTTCAGTTGGCGCTAGTTTCCGCTTGTACTGCGCTATTTTGCTTTGCTACAAACCTTTTATACATGTTTAATGTACTGTTGTGCTGTGTGTTAGTGTTTTATTTTGTTTGTTTTAAATGACTTTTTGTCCTGCTGCAGCCGTGACGGGACGAAGTGGCAACAGTGTGAAGGAGCAGCCGCGAGGTAAGGCAACGTAGGGATCACTATGGATCTCTCCGATTTTAGAACCTGTAGGTGTTGGTTTTAGGAACCACACGCAGCTGACCCTGCTCTTTTCTGTTTTAAGAGTCGTGAGCGGGAGAATGGTTCATTGCGAGTACCAAATAACCGAAATGAATCGTCGAAAGGTATTAGTTACCCTAATTTCTCCATAAATGATAGCGATCTTCTTAATATTGGGGAGCTATTTAGATATAAGCGATTATTAGATATTATCTCTCATTAAAATAGGCATAAAATTAAATGAAGATCGTATTCACGTTATATATAGTTACTTCTGTTTTAGGTTTGTTTATTGCTATATATTTTCCACTAAAATGTATAAAAAATACTTGTGAACGGTTTAAAATCACCTAATAATAAAATATGCCCTTTTTTATGCATTTTCTCACTCAAAAGAATTTTATAAGGTAAAAACAGAAAAATATATTATGTAATCACAGTAACTATACGTATATACTGTTGAAGAAGACAATAATCCGTAGATTAGTTGAACAATAATTCCACATAATATGCATTAGCAACAATTGCATATATAGGTTTATTTTTGAGCATTTTAATCCCCAAATATACTCTTGATTGACAGTTAAACAACAAAAATCCGATGATTAAATCTGATCGGACAATAATTATGGATCAAGCACTGGCCTTTCTGCAACCGAAGTGTTACTGATCGTAACCAAAGCTGTCTCAATCGCCGATAAATTTTGATTTGCTTTCCTGCAATCGGGCATTAGCATTTATCCTATTCACTGAAAAGGCTGGCTTTACACATGATGACATATTCAATTATCATTACAATCACAACTTGGCTTACGAAAACCCTAATGAAGTACGTCAGGGCAAATGACAACAGAGGTTAAGTTTTAACATGTATGTAGGTTGAATTCAAGCATGATCATGATATTAGCCCATATTCTTTCCACAACAATTTATTTTTACTCAATTTCTTAGAAATGAGGTGCTTTACTTGATGATAAACCAGTAGACCAGGGGCCGCCAATTGGTTGCCCTTTGAGTAAAGCAAAGAGTGCAAATTTGCTCGATGCTCCAGCAAATCGTCTACTGTGCACTGTGCGACCAACCGCGCAGAAAAGAAGAGCAGATAATCCCTTCAGTGCTGTAGTAGCATGCAACATTTTACATTTGAAATACATAATCCACTTTCAATAGTTTAATACACTCATTGTAAGTTCACGATTATTAGGACACATGTTCTATTATGTCTCTTGGACTAGTATTTATACTTCGGATATGAACATGTAATATTTTCATTGTTTTGGTAGTAACTAGTAGTTGTAACACAATTAAAAACATTACTCACAATTGCTATAATATTAACTTAATAAAACAATAGGTTTCTTAACTTATTAATACATTCTAACCGCATCGTATCGTCAATAGAATGACAAATAATTTTAAATGAAAAACTTTTACATTTATAGCAGTGAAAATGAACAGACATCTTGGTAACCAATTGGGATCAAACACAATTTGAAGAAAGGAAAGAAAAAACGTTCTTCTCCTTGTTATTGTCGTACTCACTTGCATAATGACACTGTAATTTATTTTTTAGTGTAGAACTTTGCCGCAAATTAAATACTTACTCCGCCACTTATTATAAGAAAGATTCCTCTTAGGCAGGCATAAATGTAAAGGTTGGTGGGTTGTATGTTGAATGTTTTCTGTTCCCGACATTATAAAGCAACACACGATGCACTAAACAAGGAAGAAAGACAATCCCCACTGGCATGTGTTTACCCTCAGTATGCACGGAGAAAAGCTATTTGCTATGACTCAAAATTAAGCAAGCTGGTGATGACCGCTGAAGATGTTATCTAACGCTAGTATCACGAAAACAGTTTCCGAACAGATGGATTAGTCGAGGGGGTTCCAAACCATGGCCTTCCCGATTGTAAAATTTTAATCCAATGGAATTTTACCGCTAAAGTTATTTGAAATCCTTGGTGTATTCAATGCCTGTACCTACTATCAATCTTCTGGAAACGCATACAAAATAGGTTTGACCAAAAATGAAACACTGCAGGCTCAGGATTGCATGGAAGGAGAAGAAATCCACTTTGAGCAAGTTTTGTAAATGTGTATTGTTAAATGCATTGCATGCGCCATTAACCATTAACCTGCCTAACTCCCAAACGAAGGGTTTTCGGATTCATGTAAATGTGAATGTTTTTAATTTTTTGTATGAGAAATATCTTTAAATTTAAGAACTCTCTCTCTGCCGCTATCGTTTATTTTATACAGCTTTTATAAATTATTCTACATGTTAACTCTCAATTTTTCCATAGTTTGCTAAACATTATTTTCATAGATCAAGGGTGATACAAGAAACCAAAGTGATAGTCAATAGTTTAAAACAAGTTTTTACATGTTGGTCTTGAAATTTCATATCTACTCTTTCCATTTTTATTTTTCATGAAAATATCTTACGACATATGACGTTTTAATCAAAGGGTTTGAAAAAAAAACGAAATATTTTGCATATAAAACACAATTAGAAGTGGGAGATGTTTTTAATCCTCGTGTCGCAATCTTGGTGGACGCTTTTTACTATTTACTCGACAGTTGATTTTTGAATTATACTAACCCCCCCCCTCTCTCTCTCTCTCTCTCATTCACGCACAAAACACACAGAAATCGCAGATACTAACATTTTTCTGAAAATACTCCTTTTTGGAATCTGGTAGTATCAAAAGTTGCAATTTCAGTGAAATTTCGATATAAAATGTTTGGGTGAAATGCAATACATCCTACACCTACTAGGTAGGTATGTGATAGAGAAAGCAATAAACTTTTGTAAGAATAGTTTATTGTAAAAACATAAAAATATACAATATAGTTATAGAAAGTCATGTGACTTTTGGCTCTAAAATAATGGGACGTGTATTTTTGTTTCAGGTGCATAACTGATATTTAAATACTAAGCGGGGTGCATGTAAAATGCCCTACATTTTAGTCTTTAAACTGTGATTTCCTAAGCACACACTTTTAAATATGAATACAAAAATGAAATGTTTCACACATGCTTCAGAAGCTAACATCTTTAATTCTTTGCAAATGGAATTTCAAAATATTAATTTTTATGAGTTTTACGTGTCTAAAATTTTGAGGGGAAATGATGTTAAAATTGACTTTATATTCAATAATGTTTTAAAATAAAATAAACTAAAATAACTAACTGCAGCTAATTGTTATTTTATATATGCATAATGAGCATACAAAGTTTCAAGTAAAATGCCTTGATAGAAATTTAGAAAAGCTACATAATTATTTTTAAAATTTGGAAATTTAGAAATTTCAAAAAAATCAAAAAATTCCAAAAAAGTACACAAAATAAGTAAACATGTTTCATATAATTTATCCAAATTTGAATGTCCTAATTGTGGACATAGCGCAAGTTTTCAATATTAGATGCAGATAAGTGCTGCCCCCCCCTTAATAAATAATACTTGGCGCTGGCGCTGCTGTAGAAAATGAAGCTAGGACAGCTGCAAAACACGAAACATCACTAGTGATGTACCGGCCGAGCCGTGGCCGAGTGGTTAGACCACTTGCCTCTCACCTAGACGGCCGGGGTTCGATCCCAAGCGACCGCAGGTGAGATTTGTGGTGGACAAAGCGGCGCTGGGCGGGTTTTCTCCGGGTACTCCGGTTGCCATCACATTCCATCATCATTCATATATTACCAGTGTCACCGCCTGCGGTGCCGTAAGTAGTTAAACCGGGCGTTAAACACCACCAAAAAAAAAATAGTGATGCATAGTGCATACATTGTTATATTTCTATAAATTGAGTGTAGTTGATATGCAACAAAGCATCACCGTACTCCAAGAATGGATTAGTTACCATAGATAGTTTCTGGATACTGGGAACTTATTTGAAAGGCACTGAACTGGCAAATGTGTTGATTAAGCGTTCCAACGAATTTCAAGGAAGCAGTTAAGGGGCACTGCAATTGAAGATACAAATTTCTGTAATTTTGAAGTACGAGTTTAGTGTAATTTTGGGCTTATACATGAAAAGTTTCGGTTTGGTATAATAATTAATTTTCAGAATATTAAAAGGGCTTGAAACAAAATTATAAAATATTAAAATCTCTGCTTTAAAGTAAAGCAATACTTTTTTTCTTAAATTTTAACCTTAACAGTTAGTTTTAAATCTTACAATTCCTTGTGATATGTACTGATGGTTCTTTAAGAAGGCGATGGAAGAAAGTTTGTGTTTAATAAGTTCTCCGAATATTTGCTATGATTTAATAAATAATGAGTAATAGTTGAGGAAGTCAGTGAGGAATCAACAACAGAGGAATATATATTAACTACAGTGATAACATCTGGTGAATGTTTAAGTAACTAATAAATATTAAGTACTCTAAGCTCAATAAACTAAACATTGTGCGAGTTAGAATAACCGAATGATGCTAATGGCAGCCAACATAGCACCCTAAAGGACATTGAGCTTAAAGACATACAAAAAAAGTTAAATTCTACAACAAACCTAATGAAAGTAAGATCCCTACGCACAAAATATAGTCCCATGCGAATTAATCGGAACAGAACAATAACACAAGATTTGTCATGCTTTCATTAATTTAATCATAAATTACTTCCAATTACATTTCTTAATGCCTAATAAGTGCTCTTTTCTTTTTGTAAGCTCCTTTACACGAATAAACATTGACTACACAACATACATTTTTGAGATCGCCATAATGAAATCACTCTTGAATTAAAACTAATGTCAATCGTTCTTTTCTGGAATAATCAAGTCTCGCAACTCTTGTTTTTAAAATAGTACACAAACGTTTACGGGGTTAATATCAGACGAATTCCTGGCCATGAAAAAACACGAATATTATTATCATTGAAGAATTACTTTATTCTATTAGAAGTGTTTTAGGGAGCTAAATCTTGCTAAAAATTCCGTCATCTTCCGGAAACCTTTTCTAGAATTCACCGTGCTGTGATGTACTGATCACTTTTCATCATGCCTTCAACTAAAATTAAAGTTTATAGGTGAAAATGACCCAAAATATTTTCTTCCCAGGCTGTTTCAGTATGTTAAAAATGTGCTGAATTTACAAGTTATTATTTACTCGGCGCACATAGTGCACCCTAGAAATTCTTTTGGGGTCAATATCTAATTGTGTAATACAACTTATAACGAAAAGGGGACATTTCAAGTAATGAGAAATGTAAATGGATGTCATTTATGATTATGTTCATGAAAGCATTACAAATTGTGTTATTATTTTGTCCCGATAAATTCCCACGGGACTGTACAACATGCCACAAAGAGAGTACACCTCAATATACTCTTAAAGTACTACAAACGACACCGTACAGAGAACAAGAAATTGTTTTTGAATCGAAAGAGGGGATTACGTCCTAGCTGTAAGAAAACTAGCAGAAGATTCGTTTCAATGGCCATGTTTGTTTATATTTGTCAAACAAGAAAAGTGTATGTGAGCTTACAATTATGCACCAGAAATAGTAACAAGGCCATCTTGCATGACAATGCAAAATCAATAGTGTCCTAACCAAGTTCTTAGGCTTTCACGGCCGGTGTCAGTACTAGCTAGTAGTGCCCTAACTTTTGCTAAATATTAGTATATCTAGTGACGATCATATGCCACAAATCACTGATCAATATTTTGGAAACGGATGAAGTAACTACTCCTAAGAATGCAAAAATACAGGACAATAAGTATTCACCAAGACAGATCACAGTTTTACGATCAAAGACCCACCATAAAGATACAACAGTGACAAGCCAGCAAACTGCTGAAGATAAAATAGAAATCTCTCAGCTGGAAAACCACCCTAAACCAGACTTGTACACAGCACAAATGGAAACTAAATTCCCACCATTACGCACAGCATACTCTGGCAGAGCAAACAAAGTAAAACGTCAATAACTTCTGAATCTACAAGTCAAAACAATGATGAACCAGACCTCGAATCTGCAAAACAAACCGAAAGAAAAAGTGTCTATACACAATGAAAATGAAAATCAAAACCAGTATATTGCGACCCGCTTTTGAGAGATTTGACTATCATTTCAGCATCCTGTATTCCTCTTGTACCTACAACAAAAAGTATAAACCACTTCTGTAAACGTTCAAATCCATAAACATTGAGTAGAAACGAATAGACTTCTACAAAAATAGTTTGTAGAAGGTATACAAAAGTAAAAGGTACAGAAAGACATTTGAATATAAGATGCCATACTTTTGGAACTGTAAGGGTAGCATATCTGTCTCACCTTCAAGAGGTCCCGAGTTTGAATCTCTATTAGGGTGCGTTACCCGTTACCCTGGGAAGACGAATGTCGAGTAACTCTAAGCTCCATTAACTCTAGGCTCTTTTGAGCATCGTGGTATCAATTTCATTCATTGGCAGGTTAAAGAGTGCTAAACTTTAGAGCTAAAAAAAGCCCCACTTATAATGACCAAGTTGGTTGGCTCAGACGGTTTCTTTATAAAATCTATAATGAAAACAGAATAACTTGATAAAGGTATTAAAACACAAATTCAGTATGCTGTGGCCTGCAATCATGAGGTATAGATTCGGTCCCCGTGACCGGTCTACCTCACCCGTGGAATTTTCGGGGGTTTCTTGGGTCGCCAGGCACATGCCTAGTAGATTCATTACATCCCCCGAATTAGCGGTCCATCATTTCCTATTCCTATCATTTTCTTTCAGGGTTGAAAGAGGTTGTTCGACATGTTGTGGCTGGATGGTGAGTCGCGCACTATAAAGATTTATCTTGGCGTCGGCATCGGTACCCCTCGTACGGGATCCACCTTCGGTTTGTGGGGCTCCCTATGGGGACCGCTAGAAACTCGGTGAGCAGGGACGGGTTGCATCGAAAACGTTCCATCTGTAACCATAGTGATTCCGCCCAGGCTTGCGCCCATCATCGTGCGGAATTGGCCGCCCTTCGAGCCTCTCATCTCAGCCCTCCCTCCTGGCCTCATGTAATAGGCAAAGGGCCACTAGAGCTAGGTCCGGTACTCTGTCTCAGAGCCCTGGGGACCCCGTTAGAGCGTAATTCTAATTCTAACCATTGTTCATTTAGAAGACAGGGTGGTGAACTGCTCCCCCTAAATTGCAATAAATGATTAGGCTACTGATTATTATTGCTCTATCAAAAGAAAAGTTGTGACTTCTGTACTTTTAATACAAATATTTCACATTTAAGAAATAAGCGATTTCTTTAAGCTAAATGTGGTTTTAGAAATTCATGTGAATTTTCCGGATGCTGCACAGGCATCTCTGAAGCCATTGTGATCTTAAGAATAGACTTTTCTGAACGATAGCAACATTTAGAGGCAGCTTAGAGCTCGTAAACCTCGTGTTCACAGTTAATCACAGACCTAGTGTACAATGGTCAAACTGTGACACCGGCAGGCACTAAATTTAAAAGAATCTCCTCGCGAGTCTGTCACCTTTAAGAGCGTATCTTTCCTCACTCCCTCGGCGAGCACAAAAGAACTCCTTCAACAATATCTTTCCAACAAGCATTTTTCATTACCTTTACTTTTAACGCCCAAATGCACTCTTTTTATGCCACCGATTTTCCTTTTTTGGTTCAAAACTGAAGTTACAAAGCGATTACTTACCTTCTTCTGTGCATGCAATGGGCTAGAAATGTTACTCGTTCTACTCATTTAGAGCTGAATGAGATAACATCTAGATTCACATGTGGGGAGGGTGGTGAATAAGTGCAAATAATTTGATATCAAATATAGAAAAATGCGTATAACACATGAGTGTATCTCATTTTCTCCGCTTAATAACAACATTATAATAAATGAAGCACTACTTTCACGGTCTAATCTGTTTTGTGCGAAACTGGTCTGTATGCATTGTGTTTACATACATCAATTGCCTATAGTCTGGCAGATCAGAGGAGGGTCAAACATAGATCTATAACGTAAACAACCGAACATCTGAGACAGGGAATAATAGCCATCCTAAAAACATCGTGAAAATTTTCTCATGAATATAGCTTTAGAAAATAGCAAAAAAAAAAAAAAAAAAACACTACTAATTCCGGATCAACACATCGCCCGCAAACATGATACAAATATTTGCATTTATTCACCTCCCATCCTGTATACTATGCGCGCACCTTTTCTTGGGCGCTATTTTTACGGGTATGCTTTGTAGCTCTCAGCATTACTGTGAGTAGGTTATCTAATTTACACCTAATCTAATTATTACACAAAATACAGCACACGTGCATGTACGTGAACCCTGGGATTTACAGACAGAATCAAACCTTAGCATTGAAGCCACTAGATATCAGGGAAGTATAGCACACTTCATATCACAATGTTGTCGTTGTTTCGCTTCCGAAATTACGCGAAACCTACCGGAAGAAGACGAGAGCCGAGCGCCCAAGAAAAGGTGTGCGCATAGTACCTCTTAGTGAATATGAGGCACGGGCGTACATTGCATCTGTCAAACTAAATAAACATAGCTGAGATCCTATGTTGAAGTTGATGCTGAGTTAATTAGTCAAATTTTAATGTTCCCACTGTAATTTTATGGAATTGCCATATTTATTGTTTATGATAATGTTAAAATTGGAGTTATATTTTGTGAGTGGGAATGTTTGCGGAACGTAGCTGAAAGCCGAGTGTAAATATAAAACCCCTACCATTTTTAGACAGCCCCGAATATTAGATTATTAATGTTCAGCTGATATATGGGTGGAAATAACACTATACTCTTGAACATGTGCAAGTTTATTGTTGTTTGGCCTTCGTTGTTGTTTAAACTTCATAGTAACTTACTCAACCTTAATATGTTGTAGTATAAAGAAATCTGTAGCAAAAGCTGGTGTGCTACATTCACATAATTTTCTCTACCTGTTCTGCAAACAAAGTATTGTTTTATCTACATCATGCTAATCGAGATAAACATTAGCACATATGGCCTTATTGCTTGCTGCCTTGTAAGTATAAAGGAAAACATTAGACTAAAGCGATAGTCAAAACATTAAAAGCTGTCCATCAGCGATTCACATTGAAATTCTGTTTTCTTTGATGGCAGGAGTAAAACAAAAGAAATGTGAAACGAATGGCGAATTCCCTTTTGAAAAATGTTGAAGCATTTTTAACTGAAATTAATAACAGGGAATATCTCGGAAATGGTTGACTCCACAAAAAAAATATACATGACATAAATTGTGTGTTTTAACGAGATCTACACTTCTTGTGCAGTTAAGTTTTTGTCTATCTCTTACGGTTTATCAGTTATGCAGACTCCATCCAGAATGAAGAGGTCCTAAGAGAAATTCTCAGAAAATTCAAGATATACTCGTACGTTTTATTTTTGAGATAAATTTCTTTAATGCACACAGTTTAATCAAAATCATCAGAGCCATTTTTGAGAAAAACAAAAGTTTTGAAACTTTTTTCATGTAAAGAGTAGTTTGAGGTGGCGGTTTTTCCTAAAAATCTTCATATCGCATCCTTAGAACATACTAAACTTAAATACCAAGTTTGGTTTATAATACACCTTTCATTTTTTAGTTATACTGTATACACACGCGCTCGCGTGCTTTTTCTCATTTGTTTTTATTCCGGTGAAATCTCGGTGTCGAATTTTTGGATGGAATACAATAGTACCTTCTCTTGTTGATGCTTAATACTCGGTAGAGAAAGTAAAAATAAGCCAATAAAATAAGCGAAACAATGCACTTAATAATAAACTGATATTGTACTATAATTAATATAATTACTATTCGGTTGATGTATGGCGTTGATTATATACATTATAATCTGTAATGTTATTTCTTGTGCAAAATGAAGTGTTATAATATATATATATATATATATATATATATATATATATATATTTTCTAAAGAATATAGTTTCTTCAATTTCTAATAGGAGTGGCTCGACTTAAAAGCTCCAAATTTAGTGGCGTCTGTCTAATTGTATTATTTTATTAATACAATCCGAGTCCTGTTCGCCATATTCTGTTAAATGGTTTCTCCCCTACATCTCTGCCTTTCTCGCTTTCTTTAGCTTCACTGTTGCTTTCTCTTTTTCCATCTCTCTACTTGCCATCCCTCACTTTCTTTCCCGCCATCGTCTTCACGCCTTCTTTCCTCTCTGTGAATCTTACACATCATCTATCTTAACTGTCTTTCCTTGGGCGTTACAAAAACTGAAACACATTATAAGAGGATTCTCTGCCTTATAATTGCATTCCTATAGTGTTTAGTATGCCGGTCCCCATGGCCACACTTGCTAAAGCGCCTCGCTTTGGTGCTTCGTGGCGCAGGGGATCGTGGGTTTGAGTTCCACCTTGAGCATGGGTGTTTTTGAATATGTATGTGTATTTGTCATAAAACAAAAAACGGCAAACAAAGAAATTTAGGGAAAAAGTAAAAAAGAGGAACAAGAAAAAGGACCAGACTCCGGAACTGTATTTTAATAAAAAAAATATATATAGTGGTACCTGTTTACGCGTGCAAAACAAAAATACATGCTAAATCACATTTGAAGGAAATAGTCTAAAACATATCCTTATAGTATGTAACAAATTAGAGAAGAGTATAGAACCAAATATGTATAGAAACTTGAGTATATATATATATATAGTTTAGGCTATATATAATATGAGGAATATTTCATTATTTTGAACTGATGCCCTGCTAGAACCATCTCAAATGATACAGTTATTAATATAATAATATGTGTTCTATCATAAGCCTATTTTAGTGAACATTAAGATATACATTAAGTGCCATAACAAATAGTTCGGCCATTCTTGCGTGACAAACTCTCTTTACCTCCCTCTCTGCCACACACATTTCTACTTTGTACATACTACATAGAAGGTATTGCATTCCACCCAAAAATTCTTTACCGATATTTCACTGGAAACATACATTTTAAGGTTCCCTTTATCAAAACAAAAATAAATAAATAAATAAATATTAAAAATAAGTCCAGTGTGTATGTGTGTGTGCGTGCGCTCGCGCGCGCAAGCCTATGTCTGTGAACAGCATACCTCAATAATGAAAAACCTGTTAAATACCAAACTTTATATTTAAGTTCAGCATATTCCACGGATTCAACGCGAAGATTGTCAAGAAAATCACTCTTTCCAAAGTACCCTTTATGTGGAACATGTTTCGAAATTTTAAATTTTATAAGAAAAAAATGTCAAACGAATTTGAATAAAATGCCCCACATTTAAGATTTTTATGACATATGAAATGTGTATCTTGAAATTTCGTGTAACAGTCTATAAAGTTCTCTTCATTTTGAATGATTTTTGCATAACTAGTAAACCATAAGGAATAGTCAAAATAATGTAGAGCTCATTAGAGAAACTTTATATCCAACACGTTTTACTTTCTCCACCAAGTAAACTGTGCGTAATGGATCCAAAATTCGAAGCAGAGACTCCATGGGAAGTATATGTTTGTTCTTCTGAATCAAAGGAAAAATATTTTCAGAAAAAGGTACGTGTGTATCTGTACGTGTGTATCTGTACATATGTATACTTAACAGCATACTCAAGCATAACATAACTCGAGAAAGATAAAACGGTTATACACCAAACTTGATATTTAAGCTCTGCATCTTCTAAGAATGACATATGAAGAGCTTTGAAGTCGCATTTGAAACGTTCATTAGAGCACTTCGACCTCGCCGCTGCCACCGAAGATGTCTGCCGTAGTCGCAGACGAAACGTATGGGAAGAAGAAGGAGGAGCCCAGTAGACCACGGCCCACAAGCCCGGATTATACTCCAGTCAGTAATACCTTCTCTATCTACTATGCACATAGTACCTACGTGTAGAGCAAGTAAAATATTCGGATGTGTTCCATTCACATGGCTTTCTCTACGTCTCTGTAACAGAATATTGTTAAAAAAAGTATTCTTCTGTCTACTTCATGCTAATCGTGATAAATATTATCAGAAATGCTTTCTTGTAAGTTGAAGGGAAATCATGGAATACACTAAGCTAAAACGATAGTTACATCTTCTAAAAGCGGGTTGCCATGTGGATGAAATCCGTTTCTTTGCATTGCCACGAGTTGACAATGAAAGTTTAAGTATTTTAAAACTGAAACCAATAACAAGGAATATCTCAAAAATGGTCAGTTCCATGAACAAAATGTATATGACATAAAGTGTGTGTTTTAATGACATCCACATATTTTTTTAAGTAAGTTTTTTCTATCTCTTACGGTTTACTAGTCATGCAAAGTCCAGCAAAATTCACCCAGAATAAAGAACTCGTCAAAGGCTATTGCCAGAAAATTCAAGATATGCATTTTATTTGTCATGCAAATATCTTTAATATACAGTATTTTAATCAAAATCGTTAGAGCCATTTTTGAAAAAATCAAAATTTTCGAAAATTTTTCCATGTAAAGGTAGTTTGGGGTAGGAGGGTTTCTTTAAAATCCTCGTGTTGCATCCTTGCATCCAATCTTAAATACCAAGTTTGATATTTAATGGTCTTTTCGTTTTTGAGCTATGTTGTCCACACACACGCACTCACACATACACACACACACATTCACGCATACATTCACACATTCTAGAAATGCTTTTTTTGGATTCAGGGGGTCCAAAACATGTATTTCCGGTGAAAACTCGGTATCAAATTTTTGCATCCATTGCAATGCCTTCCCTGTGCACTGTATACATAGTACGTGTAGAGAAAGTAAAAATAGAATTTGTGAGAATGGTTTCTATAAGAAACGACAGAAAATTCGTCCGAATGTGCTTCCTGTTTTCGGTAAACGAAAAAACATTGCATATACGGAATATTGTGTAGACAAAATTTGAATTAGGCGCCAAGGAGAGCAGTGGCCAATCAGATGAAGATCGTGTGCCGTTTGGCCACTCCTCGTCGCTCACTTCGTGATTCCCGAAAGCTTGAGATGTAATGTATTGATGTGGCGACCCAACGACCCACTGGGGTTGGGCATGCAGAACAGGGCCACACACATCCATCATCGCTGCTACCCACAAATCACAATCACATGCTGCTCTAACTGCAAACGTAACTGCGAATATACCCTAGAACACTTCTTTTAAGTAAAAGGGAGAAAAACTTCGAAAAAAAAATCTGATGTGTTCCATTCAGATGACGTTCTCTACATCGCTTTAACAAATTATTGTTAAAAAAGCATATTCTTCTATCTATTTTATCATAATCGAGATAAACAATTACAGAAATTGTCTTAATTGCTTGATTTTTTGTAAGTAGGAGCAAAATAAGGGAATACACCAGGCTAAAACGATAGTCAAATCTTTTAAAAGCTGGTTGCCGTTTGATAGAAATCCGTTTCTATGCATTGCAAGGAGTTAAAACTTTCATGTGAGAAAAGCTAAGTATTTTAAATCTAAACAAATAACAAGAATTGACTCAGAATTCCTCAGTCCCACGAATAAAAAAGAATATGACATAAATTGTGTGATTTAACGTGATCTAAATTTTTGAGTAGTAAGCTCTTGTTTATCTCTTACGGTTTATCAGTTGCGCAAAATTCAGCAAAATTCATTTAGAATAAAGAAGTATTTAGAGACTATTCCCAGAAAATTCAAGTTATACATTTTATTTCTCAGGTAAATATATTTAATATACATTTTAATCAACATCTTTAGATCCATTTTTGAGAAAATCAACATTTTCGAAATTTTTTCCATGTAACGGGTCGTTCGGGGGGGGTGTATTTTCTTGAAAATATGCCTGTCGCATCTTTGGAAGAAACTAAACTTAAATACCAAGTTTGATATTTAACGGATTTTTCGTTTTTGAGCTATGTAGTCCACAGACACACACGGACCTTTTTCTAAAAATGCTTTTTTACTTTCTTTACACGTACTATGTACAGAGCGTATAGAGAAGGTATTGTAATGCACCCAAAAATTTGATACCGAGATTTCACCGGAAATACATGTTTTGGGTCCCCCTGAATCCAAAAAAATACATTTTTAGAAAAATGTCCGTGTGTGTGTATGTGTGTGTATTTAAGTTTAAACGTTTTTCGAAAATTTCGATCTTCTCTAAAATTTTTCTAAGGACTTTGGTTGAAATGTCGCATATTAAAGATATTTACCTGACAAATAAAATGTATATCTTGAATTTTCTGACTCATGTGTTTCTTCGGCGGTTTCCCGGATCCCTTTATTCTGGAGGACTTTTGCATAACCGGTAAGGCGATATAGACAAATTCTTATAAATAAAAAGTGTGGATTTGGTTAAAACATACAATTTATGTACTATACAGTTTATGGAATCACCCATTTTCGAAATATGCGTGGTTATTGGTTTCAATTTAAGAATACTTATACTTTTCTCAAATAGGAAGTCGTCATTCGTCTCATATCTCCTGGCCATGCAAAGATAACCGAATTTCAATATCATCGTATGGTGACAGATTTTAAAATATTTGATCAATGCTTTAGCCTAGTGTATTTTCTTATTTCCCTGTCGCTCTCCGTGGTGTAATGGTTAACCATGCTAACTTCATGTACCAAAGGTCGCGGGTTCAAACCCGGCGGAGGACGATGGATTTTTTTCGGACTAAAAATCTTTAGCATGGCTCCATTTGGAAGGGGAGTAAAGCCGTTGGTCCCGTGTCGTAGATTTACGCGCCACGTAAAAGAACCTCAAGCCTGATAGAGAGGCCTCTGAGCAAAATTAAGCGGTCTTTCACGCCCAGTATAGAATAGGACGCTGAGAACCACAGCAGTTAAATAAATAAAACGCTATTTCATTTTCCTTATTTCTCTTACCTATAACTTACAGGGGAGTAAGCAATGAAACTATTTCTACCAATGTTTATCTTGATTAGCATGAAGCAGATAGAAGAATAAGTTTTTGCAAGAATAATTTGTTGCCGAGTAGGAGAAAAAGTCCTATGTATGGAGCAGAGCATAGCATTTTTTTTTTTTTGAGTTAACCATTTCCGATATATTCTTTTATAGATTTAAATTTTAAAGTACTTACACTATCATCAAACGGAAATTTGTCATTCCTTTTTCTTTTGCTTTATTCCTGGCCTTGCAAACAGAACTGAATTTCTATCACATGGCAACCACATTTTAAAAGATTCACTATCGCTTTAGCCTAGTGTATTTCCTTATTTTCCTTATAAGAAACTAAGTAACAGAACATCAATTTATGTGTTTTAGCGAAGTCTACATTTTTATGTATAACTTTTGCTTATCTCTTACGTTTTCCAGTTTTGCAAAAGCCATCAAGATTTTTACTTTCACTACATGCACTACATAGTGTATAGAGAAGGTATTGCACTCCACCCAAAAATTCGATACCGAGATTTCACCGGAAATATATGTTTTAGAGTCCCCTTTATCTAAAAAAAGGCATTTCGGAAAAAGGTCCGTGTGTGTGTGTGTGTGTGTGTGTGTGTGTGTGTGTGTCCGTGTGTCTGTGAACACGGTAACTCAAAAACGAAAAGTTGGTAAAATACTAAACTTGGTATTTAAGTTTAGTATCTTCCAGGGATGCGACACGAAGATTTTGAGAAAAATCCCCCCACCCCCAACTACCCTTTACATGGAACATTTTTCGAAATTTTTTATTTTCTCAAAAATGGCTCTAACGATTTTGATTAAAATATCGTATAATAAAGCTATTTACCTCTCAAATAAAAAGTATATCTTGAATTTTCTGGGAATAGTCTCTGAAGAGTACTTTATTCTGGATGAATTTTATGTAATTTTGAATAACTGCTAAACCGTAAGAGATGGAAATAAACTGTATGAAAAATGTAGAGCACGTTAAAACACACAATTTATGTTATATACATTTTTTTCGTGGAGTTCCTGTTTTTGAGACATTCCCTGTTTTTGGTTTTTGCTTTGAAAAACTTACTTTTCTCATACAGGAAATTGTCAACTGCTGTCCATACAAAGGAACTTCAGTGACATAGCAACCAGCTTTTGACTATCACTTTAACCTTATTTCGCTTCTACTTACAAGGAAGCAGGTAATAAGGCTATTTCTGCTTCTTCTTTTTTTTTTTCTTCTTTTCTGATTAGGATGTAGTAAATAGAAGTATAAGCTTTTTAAGGATAATTTGTTGCAGAAATGTAGAGAAAGTCATGTGAGTGGTACACATCAGATTTTTCGTTTTTGAGTTGTGCTCACGGATGCCTGGATACAAAACACACGCGTACTTTTTTCTAATTTTTTTTATATAGGGGACCCTAAAACGTATATTTCCGGTGAAATCTCAAGATATTATTTCTGGGTGGAATATACTATGCTCTCTAGCTACTATGTACATGTAGAGAAAGTAAACAAATTGCAATGCTACATTTGTATTCGGGTCTGGGTATTGGTAGCATATCTCGAACCACTAATAAGCAAACATTCACGAGGGGCATGTAAAAATATTGAATCACCTGGTATTGATGGATGCAGTATTTCGTAATATATAAGTACTGAGAACTGTATAACTTGCGGAGAATTGCAGAACGTTCACAATCATTTACCAATCGTTATTCTGCAATATCACAAATCATTCATTATACGAGTACATAGCTGACCGTTACATCTCTAATGTAGGGATCTCTAAACACCAGATATGATCCTCCGCCATTTGGGTTCGATAGTCATAGCCAGGCCTAGTTAAAAACCTTTATTTTTCTCTCTTTATCTCTGCCTCAAATGAAAATAAACGTGAATACGCGTACTTTAAGTAAAATCAAGTTTGCTTTGTATATTGTTTCTGATCGGTTACTTCTTCATTCACTATATTCAGCATTATATACAATATAATTTCGGTGACATAAACTAAGAACAATTAAAAATAATGTGGTGACCATCAACATCTAAATAAGTTCCTTAGAGGACAAACTAGGGAGATTGTTTACAATGTTGCCCTTTCTTGCGAAAATGAGTACTTCTCATCTTATATTCAGCCATGCGCGCGAGTGTTGCAACAACGATAAAGCTGTGATGACAACTTTCTCTCCATCCCTACCTTTTATACCATCTCCAAACACGGCTGGCTAAAGTGGGAAGAAGGGATACAGTTGAAGGCTTGAGCTGCGCGAACCGATAAATGGTAAATTTGTATCATTACCATGACGATTTTTGTTCTTAATGAATATAATGGTTGTCCTGCTGGTCTCTATGGATGTCAAAACTCGAAAAAGTTGTTAGCATCTAATAGAAACAACGTTTTTTAACCTGTAATGTCTTGGAAATGAAGTATAACAGCTTCATATTTTTACCTTCTTCCGATGCTTCATAATTTGCTGTACAGTCTTGTTTTTAACTCAATAAATTAGAAAAAGAAAAAGAGGATTTACTGAATTAATTGAGTAAACCAATACATTTTCCTTTCCTTTTTATATATGAAATTTATAATAACTCCATGGCACGACAGCTCATAAGGAACCTTGGCCTATTGCCCGCCGCTGCGTCCCCCATCTCGGTCCATGACAGACGTCATGGATGGGGTACAGTATTGGAGGGTGAGACGTGGTCGCGCCTCGAATTCCCCTTCCGGCCAGTTAATGCGGTTCTCATGTCCGCTCCAACGCTACTGCTCCATCAAGTAGCTCCTCATTTGCACCCCAGGGACCTCTCGAGGCTGAGTGCACCCCGGACCAGGTCTCCTAGCGGGGAAAAATCCCCACGCCGGTACCGGGAATCGAATCCAGGTCTCTCGCTTGGTAAGCAGCTGCGCTAAGGATACGGCCCTCATATGAAATTTACGCCTAGTTATTATAGCCCGTTTATGGCACAGTGTAAAACGTAAACACGAAAACTGTATTCTAAGTGTTGAACAAGTTATTATTCTTACCGGGACATAATACATGAATTGCAATTTTTTTTCGTACTGCAATTCACAATAACACGTAATCGAATTTCAGAGAGAAAAAAAAAGTGGCATTCGACTCTATCCTAAAGTATTTTGAAGATTACGGACTCTATGTGTAGGAATTTAATTGCTGCATAATTGTGGTGGTTCTACGTTCACATTACCAAAGTGATATATTTTGGTTCTCTGTGTATGTATTAAAGTTTGTTTATGTTGACTGCTTTAACAAAAATGAATCAACAGCAAATTTTTTTTTCTTTCTCCCCCCCCCCCCCCTTATAGCTTAATGTCCTTTAATCTGGTTGGTCACATTGGACGACGAATGAAATTGATGAAATAATCCTCAAATAATTTTGGGGTCCATAGAGTTTTTTCGATATTCATCTTCTCAAGATAAGGGAACCCCCTCACCCCCCCTAAAAAAACCTTATCCGGGTAATTCACCGTAAGAGAGATTCGAATTCGCGACCTCTTGTGGGTGAACAGACGCTACCCCCACACTATCGAGGCGGACTCAAAATAAACGTGTGTGTGTGTGTGTGTGTGTGTGTGTGTGTGGCTCTACTTTCACATTTCCAAAATGATGTAGTTCGTTTCTCTGTGCATTTTAAAAACGTGTGTAATGAATTGCTTATTAGTATACGATGGTTCCACCACTTGACACTACTACAATCCGCGAGTACTTTTGTAATTTCGTCATCAGAACCGCTTTGTAGTTACTGGTCTATTAAAAACGTTTAGGGTCCTAAGCCGCAAAGCGAAACCCAACATGGAGGACCCTAAGCCGTAAAGCGTAGCCGAGGGATTTGCGAAGCTAAAACCCCAATGATCCCAAGTAAAAGGCAAAACTTCGGCAAAATGGCGAATTTCACATCTGAACAACTTAATGTTTTCAACGTTTTCAAATATGGATTGCCATAAAAGTCACTTAAACTACTACTTAAGACCAGTGTGTGTGTGTATGTGTGTGTGTGTGCGCGCGTGTGTGTCCTTATGTGTGCTGCAACCATTGTATAGCTTTATCATCAATTATTTTCTGTTTACTGGTTACTCCTTTAACAAACGTGAATCTACAGCAAAATAAACCTGTGTAATTTCTACATTAAAACGAAGTATCATAATAAAATGAATTAAAAGGTATTTACATTAAAAGAAAGTATCATATTACCACAATATCAATTCAAATATCCAGTTATTTTTAATAAGTTACATCATAGCAAGAGACGTAAACATATTATTTCCTGAATTAAATTATAATAGTATCCCGCTTGTCCTAAAACTGATAAATAATCATTAACATCATGATCTTTGATATTAATGGCTATGAACAAACTTCCAAGGCATTTAACAGGATAGGACCCTACTTACCGGTAGTCTGCGTGTCTTCACTGTTTGTGAGAAGAAGTCCATTACTTTAGTCGTCGCATTAATGTGCACGGATTCCAACTCTCCATAAGGCGCGCATTAAAACTAACCTGAGAAATGAGTTCTTAAACAATATCCGAACGAAAGGCACTACAACTCATTTTTACGATCGTTTTTATCTGGCCATTACGCCTTTATCAGGAAGGTCTTCATTCGGAATGCACGTTCTTCAATCTGAGGCGTAGTTGGGGGGAGGGTGGAATCCTTGCCAAATGCAAACAGTAATAACGAAATCCATATTCTGTGAATATATAATCGATTTTTAAAAACATTTCAACTCACACTCAGGATTAATTTTTTATTTGTTTATTTTACACAAGTTGTTTCAAATTGATCCCTATGCAATATTTTTCTGGCAACGCTAATGCCTTCAATAGACTCCCTGATTTTCAAGTTAACGCTTCTTACATAGAGGACTAGAGTCCAGACTGTTCCAACTCTTCTCGTATGAGCACTCAGTAACAAACGTCGGAGCCCGGCTAGAAGGGTTGATAGCTAGGACACTATAAAGATGAGGTCTAATCGTCCGCCATTTTGGCTCAAGAGAAACCTGAATAACAAGACCAATTGCTGAGAGACGGGCCCCAGGTCCCAATTTCGGTTGGAGGGTAGGGATTTTTCTCTAGCCCAGATTATTTGTTATCATTTCCAGATACTCTTGAAGTATGAATGTGAGTGCATTCTAATAATTAAAATTAAAGATGAATAAAAGCAATTTGACACAGAAATTGCAGGCGTGATAAGTGGCGACAAACTCCCTCTAGATCTCCGACGCAAATAAAAACCCATGTTTTTCCTATATATTCTGTTGCACATTGAATATGCTGGGTGGATTTAAATGAAAATAGAACAAAGGGAACTAAACTCTATAAGAAAAGTAGCTGTAATATCCTGGCCTACCTCGTTATGATTGAAATGTTCCCTAGGTTCAAACACGGATGTATATTAAAATAGCATACTGCAGTTTATGTGCTTTACTCTAATTAAAATCCGTGAGAGGTTAAGAAATGTGCCTGAGAAAGAAAGAAAAAAAAATCTGATGATGTTAGGTTGAGTTTGTTGTTGTTATTATTATTATTATTATTATTCTTATTATTATTATTATTATTATTATTATTATTATTATATGTGATTTGACACGAATAGCCAATGTAGGTCATATTTAAACATTTTAATTAGAATGCGAATTGACATTTATAAACTTAGGTGTTGAAAATATTACATATGTAAAAGCCTATTAAACTTAGAGAAGCTGGTCTAAAAAAAAGTTATTTTAATATGTGGCTGTTTTGCATTTATTTCAAATAATGTTGTATTTGCGGTAACTTAGATGCTATACATGTTTAACTCCTAATGTCAAACACAGAAGAAATATGAATTTTTAATATTGTAAATCCCTAAAAGAGTTCTTAATAAACAGCTTCTCTCACGGGTTAATCATTTTCCCGCAAAAAAAGGTTGTTTGCTAGATATTAAGTTTCTTCAAATCTTAGCGAATTTTAAAAATAATATGCGGACTAATATATGCAATGAATTTAACACGTAAAAATTACGATTTTTCAGAATTGACATTGTTTTACTCTGGCTGAAACACTTTGATGTAGGTGTACATCCTCTCCGCAAAAATGTCCCCTCAATTATGTCAATGTTACATATGTAGTCTATTCGCATTATTTTCAAATATAGTGAACGAAGAAGTATCTGGGGAGAACAAAATGTATTGCAAACTTAATTTTTCCTTTCAGTTACACATGTTCATGTTTATTTTGATTTGATGTCATCGATATTGAAAAATACAGGTTTATATCACGGACTGACTATAGCTATTGGAGCCGTTTCAACCATAATGGCGGACGATTATACCTGTGTTTCGTGTAAATAGTCAACACGTCACTGAGCAGAGGCCATAACACAATGCTTGCATTTTAGAGGCGGTCAAAACACGTGCCACTCTTCAAGAATGTGGCAACGAGAATCTCGTGTATCGAGAACCAGTGCTCACAAGCGAGGCGACTCGAGTATTCTCGTAACTATAGACGAAGTAGGTTCACGTATGATCCGTAGTATAAACTGGTTACGTAATAACTAGGACCCGGATTTTTATGTTTTAACTCATTTTCTCCCTTATAAGTAAGTTAGAAAGTACTTTTATGTTTCAAACCGTTTATGTGAATCTTATTCAACCTATTAGTAAGTTTTACTTTCTTTTTTTTTTTTTTTTGTTTTTTTTTTTGTTTTAACCTCGGAGGAAAATGTTTCAATTTCTTCTTCAGTTCATTTGAATTGCAATTTTTGTTTAACAATTCATTCGTTTTATTTTGTCTGTGCATATGGGATTAGCCAGGGAAATAATTTATTAGGATTTTTATCTTGGTATAGAAATTGCATATATGAAATATACGCCAGCGACATCTTGCGATGTTGAAAGACCTTTTTCTGCCTATAGAAATATATTAAAAAACAACAGAAAATTTGCAAACGTAGCTAGTAGTGTACAGTAAAACTACTGAAATGGGCATTTTGTTTTAAATAAGTGTTATATATTAAAAATACATGCTGAAGTTTTAGTTAAAATGTTCGAGCACGAGAACACTGTGTAATAAATTACTTTAAATTAGTACATGTTAATGCTTCCATGAAGTAAAACAGTTTCCATATTTTATCTATATTATGTTATACAAGGCGTTTGTCGTCAATTTTCTTAAATAGGTAGGAAAAGTGTTTAAAACCTTCACACAGAAAAGAGACTAGGAACGTAACCAAGCCAGAAAATTTGTTTAAAAACCTAAATAGGTTAATAAAAGGTAAAAATTGCATTTATAAAAAGTTAAAAATCCTTGCCCTAGGAGTAACACAAGATGACTCTTCGTTTAACAGCACATATGTCCTAAATGCGCACCACAGTAAAGAGTTTGAACGAGCGATATTAATCGTTAATGACATATCTATACTGTGTTACTATCTAAACATATTGAGATTTATCACCGAAAATAGAATTACACAGATTCTGTGATACATTTCGTTTCCACCCTTTCCCTAGTGTGGGTTATTTAAGTATCATATTTATCCTGGTAGGCTGTTTAAATCTTAAATCATTTAAACGGATAAATAATATAACTTACAGTACTGATTATGCGAGTTACCGCGCATTACACAGCAGTCTTGCTATAAGCGAGACTTTGAGACGCTCGTTGGTCAACCGCTCCGAGACAGCTTATGCGTTTAGCTGCAACTATTGGCTGCGAGAGGCGTGCTTAGCGGCAGAGAGAAACGAGCGAGACAGATAGCTGTCTTGACCAGCTCTATTGTATATTTTGCATTCCAACACTTGATTCAACCATGAAGATGCGTTACCCTCAATGATGAGGCGTGTTGCACACAGCGAACATACCCTGTTGAGTTACTCGCTGCTCTTTGACGTGTAATCAAGCTGGAACAGCCTGGACTAAAGAGCTCCATTGTCATGTGCAGAACGGAACAGCTGGCATTAATGATTGCAGCAAGCATTCCTTTTATTCTGAAACAAGCACAAATAACAGCAGCCTAATGTGGGAGACTAAAAGCATTAGAGTGCTTCAGCTGCCAAAATGATTTATCAGCAAGATCTTTGGAAAATACTTATTAATGACCAAGAGTATCCCCCTTTTTATTTAATATTTTGTTTGTTAAAGAAGCTGCCAATTGCCAGGATCATATCAACGGAAGTTCTTTTGGGCCAGTAAATCTACCGAGGCTGCTGCTTTTAAACATACAAAAACCTTTGTGATCATACAGCCAATACCTAATCAACTGAGCCATCAGACTGACACTTTCTTAGCGCTGTTTACTGATCGGTGATCAAGCTACAATGTAAATCACCAATGAGCATGTCTCTGATGTTTTATTGGCTCGTTCCCTTTATTATATATAGGGGAAAGAGGGCATTGCCATTATAAACTGGCAGACTTTAATGGAATGCTTAAGCAAGCCTGGGGTACATAAAAAACTTACCCTTCATTTTTTTCTCTTGGGAAACACCTTTTTCCAGGTACCACCTTACTTTAGTGGAAATTCAAACCATGTCTCTAAACATCATAAGGTGCATGCTACTGCCATATGTAGAGATTTTTCCACACAACAGATTCAATTAGATTTAAACCCAAACATTGGCTGCTTTTAATGTTGTAAATTTAAATGCTTGCATGTCCCCAGTTCTTACAGTATCGTTTTTCTCTTTATATGTGAAATGAATACTATTAATTTACAAGCATTCAGAATACTGTAAGCTCTATGCAACCAACCCTCCCCTAGTTCTTATTAAAGCAGCACTTTGAGCCAGTAGAATTCATTGGAACTTTTAACTTACTAAGCAGAGAGGGGGGAAAAAAGGTATCTTAATTCCTAACTACACACAGGGTTAGATATTCAGCAGTTTCACATTGTTGTACTTCCGACAACACCTTACTAATAATACCTTCAAACCAATCATTGCTTGTGAGAGAAAAAAAATTGGTGAGCTTCATGTCTTAATTTATGCATTAGGAAAAGCTTTTCAGTATTATTACTATTTAATTATTAAACAAAACAGAAGTTCTTTACGTTTTCTAATCTTACTGTTTACATTTTGTTTCAGAATATGATAGATTTTCTATCTGTGCCAACCACAAAAAAAGCCAAATGAATACTGACTTTGAAGGTTTGAAATTATGGTTTCACAAAACTGAAATGTCAAATGATGGTGATCTTAGTGATGCAGAAATGATTGTAAGTGATCCATAAAGTGGCAGTTTTGTAAGGAAGAATCAGATGAAGGTAATAGAGATTTCTGGTGCAGAAAAACTGGTCTCCAATGGCCCAAGCACTCCCTTATTAGTTCTCATTCTAGAATGCCACTATACTATAAAGTGATACATTACCTACATTTGGATTATTTTGGAAGTCATTGATGACAAACAAAACTTGGTACCGCTTTATTTTCCATGAATAATTTAGAATTCATTAGAAATATACTAACAGAAACTAGTCAAGATGGCAAGAGAATACATAGAGACTGCACAATCAGATCTGTGATTTGGATGACAGAATTGTTTTGTTTCCTTGGTTTATTGTTTTATACTGCTTTTTTCAGTCAAACCGGGAAAACATATTATTTGTAACAGTTTGAAGGGATATATTCCGATGCAACATGAATTGAATTGCTGAGCTTGAGGTTTGATGATGCAAATATATGAGATAAAAGGAATAAACAAATATTAAAGCACTAATATCATAGGCATTCAATAAATTTGTAGCTAACTGCTAGTCAGCCCAGTATTGTTCTTATAGTTTTAGTGTAACATGTAAATTTAATATGCATTTATCCAATAAGTTTGAATTAAAGTTATGGTTTTAAGTGATGCCAGAAATAATTACTTTTTAAACGAATACATCTATTGTGGAAGGGATTCTGATGGTACAGCACTTTCAGACCAAAGGAAGCTACATAAACAAACAAACAAACAAAAATGCTGAGGTTGTCTTATCCTATTCATGACTCAAATAGGAATATCATTGGTGGTACATATTGATTTTCATCTTTTAATTGATGAACATCCTGAAGCAAAAGAAATTTACATATGTTGGGATGGTGAAAAATAATAACCATCAGAACACCCTTCAAGACAAGAGAAGTTGCATTTATGTTATCTATGGATTCTTCTCCAGCTCAAAATGAAGTTAACACGAATTTATTAGTTTCTACAAAACAAAATCTGGAGTTGAGCTCTCAATGAAAAATTTGTGACTTACAGTATTGGTCGTAAATCCAGAAGATGGTCAGTGGCAACCATGTTTCACATTCTGGACATCAGTGCAGTCAATGCATTTATTTTCATGTTATAATTTACAATATACTAGGCTTGAGTTTATGAAAAAGCAACTAGTTGCTCACAAGCTAAAGAGAATGTTGTGTAACCCTTGTATTTGCCAGGAAGTGAGAACATCAATCAGGAAGGTTCTTGTTAAAAATGAGGAGCAAACTGTATTGGGTGGAGATAAGCTGGCAAATTTTGTGAATAGTGCTTGTCAGCTGTGTATCATTGCATTTAACATAGCATTTTATTCTAAAACGGTGCTTATTTGCCTTATTTATATCTGAAAAAATCTGCAATGATAAGCTTTTATTACTTTCTAGAGAATGGATGTCATCAATCAATGTTCCTAAGTATTATAAATACTTTAAAACTAAACTGTGATATTGATTTATTAAATGAGATGATTTCCTTCCTTAATTCTTCCAAACTCCCCTGATTATCATAAAATAAAGTTGTGATAATAAAGACTAAACAACAAAAGGAATGTACAGTCAATTTAACTCCATGTCTGTAGTTATGTAAAATTAATTTATGTCTACAGTTGCAGGTTGATATTCATATACCACTGCAATGTTGAAACTCTGTTTCGAATAATCAAATTATAAATGCATTTGCGGGTGCATGCTGAATTAGCATAATAGTGATCTAGGTAATACTGATGCTGGAAACTTTAAATTCAAAGTATCAATGAACGACAATGCAAATTGCTCTTTATTTTTTAAATGGTTTACTTATGATTGTCACGCTCTGAAACAGCACTATAGTGAATTTCACCTGAAAAAAATGTAGAGCACTTTGAAAACTTGGAAAGAAGACAAATTGCAATGTGTGCAAGTCTGAGCATTTGATTAAATAAATCCCTCTTCACTTTGCTTTCAACTTAATGTTATCTATTCCTAGAATCAAGCTGCTACAGTGTAGATATGTGCTTCCTAACTTACTCAATCATGCCAGAATGGCTTTACAGTGAGCTTCTATGATCTGTTATTCAGCTGTTTGTGGGGGGGGGGGGGGGGGGGGCAATCTTATTTCATAGTAAACAACTGGAATTTAACCATACTTATTTTCACTCAGTAAATAATAAAAATAAATAATTCAATCAAAGAGACATTCATTCTAAAACAAAGAAATTAAATTCATAAAACTTGGCAAAATTAATGATTGCATATTCTGCTGCTTTCTTTCAAAGCAGATGAACTCAGTCTGGCTAACAGAAATTCTTCAGAGATTGGAACAAAAGGAAAAACCATTGATGAACTCATTTTTTTAATTTTCTATTATCCTTAAAATTCACCAAATAAAAAATTTAACACAATCATAAATAAGAGCTTCTAATTTTAAATAAGTTAAAAATAAGCAAAACTATTTACATAAAAGTAACACAAAAATATAAAATTTTGTGAAATCACAATTTCAGCAGTACACAATGATTATTCTAATAACTGTGGTCTTTTTCCATCTATATTGCCTCATTTATCACATCCCGGCTTGATAAACCTCACTTATTTCTACTTAACACCATGCTATAATTTTCATACTATGTATATTTCCTTTAGATGCATTCTTCATTTTATGCAACTCTTTCAGAACAGCTTATCCCAGAATGTCCCCAATTTTGTGATAATACACGACATTGGCAGTAGTATAATGGCAAGCAGCAATCAAACTGTATTAAAATATACAAAGTCTGTACAAATCCTAGAAAATAAAAATCTGAGTAAGTCTTAAGTGTTTCAACAAGTTTTCCTTGAGGTATTTACATTTTCTGACTGTTGAAGTAAAGAGAATGTTCAGTTAAAATGCTTGCTTAATTCTATGAAGTTTAGTGAGCAGTAATCTCTTTCCAGTCCTTGTAACAGAAGAGAATCTAAAACGAGCTACCTGCCAATTTGATACAGGCAACTGAACTGATCATCTAAAAATATACACAAATAAGTAATTCCTTGCTGATAAGCAAAATTGGAATGAAAATATTTTAATGGCTTATTACAGAACACCCCAATTATAAAATTGTCAGTGTGACAAAACTATGAATACAGTGAATCTGGAACTAGACTGGACCAACTATATGATGACTTTGGATTAAGCGAAGTTCCTGCAAGCAAATGCAAACTGCAACATGCATATCAGTCATGTTCTAGGATTTACATGTGATGGAAATTTGCAACTTGACATGGTAAAACTGTTGTGTATTGGTGATAAGTTTATCATTATGGTTGAATCTTAGTGGTTTCTATATTATGCATCTTTTTAAATGGTTTAACATCTCTGACTTCCTAGTCAAATCAAGATGGTTACTGTAGGTTTGTTGATTTGCGTGAGTGAGTGAATGCCATAGATGTCCTTAGTTCTTGATAGCCTCCATGTCCATTGCTGTCGTTGCTGTTAAGTTTTTTGAAAAATGAACTTTCATGGCTTTTAAGTGCACATTTACTCAATGTGATGCTGGAAAAATGTCCTTACTTGCATATTACTTTCCTGTACCATACATTCTTGTTTCTATTTCTTTTGTTCTGCAGGCAGAATCACTATTTTGCACAAAAATCCAGTATTTATCTGACAATTGAGGGAAATCACAAAAATGCTCTAGTCAGATGGCCAATACATGAGATTTAAACTTGCAGCTTCCCATAAGTGAGCCATAAAGTCTACTGCCTGAGCTATCTAACTCAGTAATGCACATATATGAAATACTCTGCTGCAAGAAAATGTAGAACAAAATTCCATTATAAAGTTTTCAAATTTTAGATCCCTAGCAACTCTTCATTATCTTGCAAACAAAGTCTGGTTTACAGCAAATGTTTTTGAAGAAAACATAAAATTATCATGTGCTGACTGAAGAAAAACTGGATGAAAGTTTTATAACCAAAAGTTACAACATCCATCGCGATGCAGATACTAAGTATACATCTTTATATAAGGTTTGTACATATCAATTATTTTGCTTGTGGTTTACCAGATGTTTGTTTATAGTAAATAGTGTGTATGGTCATTCAGTACAAAGTCGCTGCACAGTTGGTCTAGTCTTAGCTCTGAACCCACTATACCTTTAACTACTATAAAATGAGAGAACAAAACATTTGCAGTCCTTGACAAACTGATGTCATATTGAGTTAACTATTGGATCAGGAGAGAAGCTGCAGTACATTCATAACTAATAATACAAATATCACTTACTGAATACATCGATGGACCTCAAGTTAATGTGCAACAAAATCAAGAACATTCAAGAAGAAATGTCAATATAATGTTACTCAAACAAAATTCAGAAAACAAGGTAAGCTTCATAGAGAAGTGAATTCAATAAATGCTTACTGTGTCAGTATATTTTCTGTTCATAGATGTTTGCTGGGGTGCAACAGTTAACATGTCTCAACTGCTGTTACAAGGTTGGACCTTTGTAAAGGTGAAAACTTCTAGACAAATAACCTGAACAATGGTACAAAGAAACTATGTGCTATATTACTTTAAAATTTTGGCATTTATAAAACTTGATGTATACTTGATATTCTACTAACAAAATATTGCTAAATGGTTCATAGCTTTTTATAAATATATGAAATTTAGATAATGTAAAAAAGAAAAACAAAAGTGTGCCTGGAAGATTACATATCAGCACTGCAATCTTCATATGGCTTTCATGAGTGATAAAGTTTGTTATATTTGTGCCTACAAAAACTTTACTTATATTGAATGTAGTTCATACATAAAGTTATAAGGCAACACAGCAAGAAATGGCATTAATCATTTCCAAGATGTTCATTGTTATTGGTTTGAATTTTCAATACTCTTTTGAAGTGTAAGTCACTGCTCACTTTTTGTGATTATTCAAGGAACATGGAATTTCAAAGCTTTACTGAATTTTAGCTCATTCTTGAACTAGTTCCAGCATTCACAAATCACAGTTACTAAGCTGCTGAGCTATTTAAAAGCATGAAAAGTAGATTCTAACCACTGCATATTAATGCTATAAAGCAGGAACAGTGTAAAGGCTAATCAAAATATACTTTGACATTCCTTTTAACTGGCCTTTCCATGATGTAATTGTGTTGCAGATATACTACTTTTAACACACATGTTAGATATCCATAACATAATTAGTGTTTAAGCTTATAACAAACTGTTACTTCAGCAATTTATTAGGAACTACAAATTCCAGAAAAAAGTGTTCATTTTCCCCAACATACTGACTTTAGGACTGTACTTTTGTAGCATGTACAAATACTGATCCTAACTTTGCTTGTATAAACCACATATAACAGAGTGCAACTGTTAAACCCAAAACCCTAAAAATAGATACTGTATAAACTACTTTTCATGTTTTAAATAGATAGCTTAGCAGTCTAAGGACTATGCTTTGTGACTGCTGCAACAAATTCAAGAATGTTTCAGTTAAAAGTCCAGTAAAGCTTTGAAATTCCACATTCTTTGCATAATCACAAAAAAAACAAGTAGTGACTTACACTTCAAAAGAATATTGAAAATTTGAACCCATAACATAACCCATTTTATTTGACATTACTTGGATGCTTTAAATGAAATCCTCATTTTTTGTGTAGTAAGGGTTTTTCCATATAAAATTTCTATCTATACGTAGCAATTTATGAAAAAATTGTTCAAAATGAAGAGTTCTTCACATTTAGAGAAAGTTTAAGATAAACATTTTACTTCACAAACATATAGTATTTGAATCAAAATTTTGAAGGCATTTTTGAGAAAATAGAAAACAAACATTTCTCCATGTAAATGATAGCTTGGGGTGAGAGGTTTCCTTGAAAGAAAATTTTTGTGTTACTTTCTTGAAAAGTGCTAAACTTAAGTATGAAGTTTGGTATTTAAATTCTGGTGTTTTAGTTATGCTGTTCATGACAACCTTTTTCTAAACATGCTTTTGAATCAAGAAATCTCAAAATGTGAAATCTGGATTAAAGTTTTTGAGCAGAGTGCAATATTTTCTATATTTATTACACATAAGTAATATGAACCAGGTACAAATTATTTAAGACTGGCAAAATCGTGTGCCTGTGATAACAGCAGTTCAATTATTGTACCTTGTAATTCTAAGGGAAAAGAAATAAGAATGATACTGCCTCACATTTCAGAAATTCCAAATGGTGGTCATCTCAAAATCTTGGAATTCTAGTTTTGTTTGTCATAACCAAAGCACTTGTAGAAATTCCAGTTAATCCATAAGTCATTTTGCAAAACAATATCCCACCCACCCTGCATAAACATTTTCATTCTCCAAGGATGTTTGAGTAGGTGCCTCTGCAACTATGGGATCCATTCAATTGGCCCCTGCAAAAATGGGTCCAGAAATGAAGCAGTCTTCTTAATCCTACCAACTTTGATATGGCTGCCTCTTGACATACGCAAGGTAGTCATAACACAAAGCCTTAACAAAGGATGACTCGGCTACCACCATCATGTAATTCATAGCATCAAATTCTAACTTGGAAGTTGTAGTTGCATAAACTTCCCCAGGAAACTAAACGTTGCATCTATTGTATTTGTTAAAAGAACATTCCATGATATATCCATTTTGCACCAGTAAGATTTTAAATACTATTTGAGAGACCAGTAAGATTTCCACTGACATATCAATTTTCTTTATAGGGTTAAAATATTAAAGGAATTTCTTTAATAATTATTGGTGACAATATCCAAAGAGATAAGATATTCTTTTATATTCTTTTCCTTCCCTATTGAACTTCATACATTTCCATGCAAATTTCTAAGTTTCTATATATCTGCAAAACTATAAGTTGTACCTTAATGTATCTTGAACAAAATCACACCCATCATGATTACAATTTCTTAAAAGCAATTAGAAGATGGAAAGGGTATGATCACAACTGTTATACTGAATATTAACCATTGTCACAAAACAATGCACATCCTAAGATCCTTTAGTTTAAACTATTCTTCTTCTTCTACTGGTTCTACAGCCATTTTCCAGCCTTGACCACCCCAACTACTTTCCTCCATTTGTTCCTGACCATGGCTATGAAAACTTTTCTAACAACTGAATTTATCATAACTTATTGCATCACTATTATCAACATTATCATTATCTTAATTTGTCTTAATGTACACAAAAATCATGAGCTATATGATTTTAAGTTTAGTTTTAAAAAAATCCAGTTTACTTTTTTACCAACATATAAATTCCTAATTCAGGTTCAGAAAAATGGAGAATCGTTTTTAATGGAAAATATATGTTTTAGATAAAATAGAACATTTTGATACCATGGGACACAGGATAAATTTTTATGCAGAAGGACCTGAGATGACATTTGTTTTATACATAATTTAAAATCTATTACTCACAAAAAATGCATCACTGAATGTCTATAAATGCCAAAGTCATATATATATATATATTTTTTTTTTTTTTTTCTCAGTTTCACACAGTTTATATACTAATTATAAAGACTTTGTGAATATTTGAAAAAAAATTTACCACATAGTTTCTTGGTACCTTCACTTGAAAGAACCACCTTTTCCAAAGTTTATGAAGCAATAACGATTCCTCTTTCAAACTGCAATATAGCATTTTTAATGTGATAGTATTTGTGGTTCCTGAAATATTAAGATTATCACAAGCAATAAAAACATATGGCACCATAATGTTTTCTCGTTCTAAAAAAAGATTTGTATTTGACGATGCAGCTAAGTGCACATTACAACACCATATCTTACAAGACCAGCATCACTTTTACAATATTTACAATAACATATAGGTTCTTTTTAATAATAATTATTATTATGAGAAAAATAATTAAAAACAAATATTCTCTGTACAAAACGAACAATGTTTGTACAATTTATCTGAGGGAAAAATTAGAAACAACTTCTTACATAAACACAGGGGAAAAATATTAGGGAGGGCAATATTTTATACAAATGTAAAATAAAACAAAGGATTGGAAAGAACATGCACATTGTGAAACAGGTTTTTTTCTGAAACTGACATGATATAAAATTACTACGTGCACACAGAGAGAGAGATAGAGATAGAGATAGTACTGAAGTATGGCTTAATGATAAAAGAGAAACAACAAATGGCTTGTGCTACCATGGTTTTTTTTTCACAATTTGTTTTAAAGTCTTTGTTTGGGGTCACACTAATACATACCAAAAACAAAAGAAATAATCACTTGTGTTAAGTAAAAGCCTAATCTTGCTTTCATTAAAAAAAGTTTAAAATGTATGCTCTTGTACCAGTGCACAGTATAGATTGCTTTAGGCTTATAATAATCTTAAATATCCAGTACAGTATTAAGATATTCCATTTATAACCATACCACATTTTTTTTTAGCCCAAAACTTTTTTTTATCTTGACAAGTTTTCAAAGAACCCCCTCCCCCCATTATGAGCACCTTTTATTTACATTATACAAAACAAATAATTATTGCAACATGAGGTACATATATAACCAACCCAATCTATATCTTTTTATCAATATATCCGTAAACATTTCTAAAGGAATTTTTAAACATGTCAGCTTAAACTTATTATTTCAAATCCAACCATGGAACATATAACCATGTACTGGGGAGCCTAACATGCCTGACTAAAAACCTCCTGGGTCGTCTACTATTATAGAAATAACACTGCTGCTGCCGAAACACTTCGGCAACTAGAAAGTCATCGCGATATATTACATACAAATGTGTTGTTTTTAAATCTGCCTGTTTTTTCATTTTGTCTATGTTGGAGAGTGTATGTATATGTGTGTTTTTATGTATTTGTGTGTATGTGTGAGCAAGCAAGTGAAGTATAATCTCATATATACTCGTTAATTATGTTAAAAGAAGAATTTTGAATAGAATTTCTTTTTCCATTCAAACCAGCGACCAGGTACACTCAAGTTTTTTATGACAGCCACTTGATACCTGCATTTGGCAAGTCAACATACATACATGCACCCAGTTTACTTCATATCTGAAATAAATGTTTAACATTTCTTCAAAAGATACGGTGGCAATGTATAATATGATCACAACCTTTTATCGAGTTTTCCTCTAAGATTTCATCACAGTGCTGCCAAATATTTTATCAAACATGAATAACATACAAGCCATTTGTTAGAAGTTTCTTTCTCTGTTGATTTAGAAGATGTGTTAAATTTTTTTGACAAATTTTGCAAACCATATCTTTTAAATAAAATATAAACTTACAAATACAATACTATTTCCACACATTTTGTCAACACTTACAATATGTACAAAAATATTAATTCGTGTCTTGAACCAGTAATTGACTTTTGTACACTAGAATTTTTTCAGCTCTCTGCTAAGCCTAAATAATACATACACTGTGCAAATATACAGGTCTAAAAGAGTTAAATACCAAGTCACATTCTTCTTTAAAGAGTAACAACGTGAACTTAAAACAAACTGGAAACTGGATCATAAATTTAATTTAAAACATTTGGCAAAAACACTATTGATTTCTTTTATTTAAAAGCTATATAATTTCAGTCATCTTTGTACAAGTCCATACATGCTTTGAGCATGTACGGCTGGTGGGCACGTTGTCGAATAATTGTGAGGGGACTGTCACTTGGTGACATCCATGATTGCAGCACGACAACATCAGATCACTATGAAAACCTTATTAGGTTACCACATTCATCACCTAACTTCGCAACCTTGGTTTAAAGAAAGAGTACTGGTGCTATCACTGTTTGCGTTTTGCTGTTCATCCAAAATATCTGGCGTCGAGTTTGTTATACTATCCTGGCTCGGCTGTGATTTCATTACATAACCTTCCTGGCACCGAGCCAGTTTTAAACGAATGGGAGTAACTTTGGACGTCCGAACATTAAGAGGAGTCGAACCCTTTGCACCACCATTGTCCACTGACACATTTGCCTCAGTGTTTTGACCCTCCCTATTGCTATTGTTAGGGCCAGATGAGTCTGTTGCAGAATTAGAACCCGAAGCACCGACATGACATTCAATTCCTTCGCTTAAACGTGCTGTTAACTCCCCTGTACCTTCACACGCACTATTCGCACCACTAACACTGTTGTTAGCAACCAAGCTACTCCGTTTATTGATACGAATAATAAGTTTCGGAGCACTCACTTTTTCATCGTCTGTAATGATCTGCACTTCGTGTTGAGTATCCAATTGTTTTTGTTTTCTTCGTTTGCCCATAATCACTTTATTCTGTTCTTCCTCCTCTTCCTCAAAATCAGCCATTATCATTCGGCGGAACTTCATACTCTCACGCTTTAGTTCTTTAACACTTGGCATCTGAACAGAGGTTAATCTCTTTTTAGGCGGCCTAATACGAAGCTTTTTCTCCTCAATGTTACTGTCACGTCCTGGTCCTACTACAATATTATTACCCATTTTGATCTTGAGCTTCTGATTTTCAACAACTAATATAGGTCCTGTTGCAGGTATAGATGTCTTTGGAGGTCTACCTCGCCGCTTAATTGGAGGTGTTGTGATGTTATCTGTTTGATGTGTTGATGAAGCATTGCTACCTGTAGATCCAACACTTCTTCTCCTCTCAGGGGAACAGACTTCATCTTGGCCTGGCAGATCTAGATGCCTTAGCTCCCTTGATACAGAAAGAGATGCTTGGAATGAGATTTTCTCTTTCCGCCGTTTCTTTTCCATATTAGCATCAACTACAGCCTTATAGTCTTCGCGAGTAGGTATAGTTGTCATTGATGCTACAGCTTTAGGAATTGTAATGACAGTGCGACTGACTGGTGGTGTTGCTGTTGGGGCCATTGCTTGGCCAGTCACTGAGCCTCCTGCAGGATCATCCATGTTCATATCCTGCGAACAATACTGCCGTAACAACTCTTTCTTTCTCATACGTCGCAGATTTGAAGTGCCAGATGAAGATGCTGCCGAAGAAATTGCTGTTGTAGCTGCTGGGATGATATTGGACACTGCAACCGCATCCAATGTTGGCATAGCAGGTAGAAGAGGTTGCTGTTGCACCAATAATGGAACTGCTGATGTACCAGCCACATAGTTTTTGTCCAAAAATGGCCCTTTAATTTTGACTTTGAGCTGGTTGCGTGAATCTGATAGAGACACTTTGTTGTTAGAGCTATCATTAGTTACTTGACTAAGTGTATAATCATCTGATTGTTTAATATCTTCGACAGTTTTGGGGGGCCCTTGGGGCTTACTGGCTGCTAATGCGGAATGCAGTTCTTTCTCTAAGTCTTCCACAAAGTCTGTAACATGCTGTTCGGCAGCTGCGGTAGCAAATGAAGTTCCTAAGAGATGATTGTAGACTGGCGGATTATTGCTTGGAGTAGGCTCATACGATGAGCTATAAGTTCTCATGTCCACAGGACCTGGTAACAGAGGTTGAACAACATCCGGAAATTGTTCAATTCTGTCATTTGCAGCACTGTTAACTGGAGAGGGAGGTGGCATGAGCTCATCTGAAGAAGCATGCATACCAGGGAGTGGAGATGGTGGTCTGAGTTCTCGAACATCTGCATTATAGGTGCGTAATTTTGAGTTTTGTAGCTGATGGCCAGGACTGGTGAACTTTGGTGATGGTGGAGAATCTCGAGATAAGAAAGAACTTTCTGGTAGCTTTCGCTCATGCATGTCTGTGGATCTCCTCCTCTCTCGCATCGCTTTTAAGTTCTCAACACTCTCACTGGGTGACTCATCGTCAAACTCGAGATCATACACTGTACCAACCAGTTTGCTGTGTATTGTGTTACCACCAAGGAAGTCAGAGTCCTGAAAATGCTGTATGTGTTGTCCACGGCCTCTTCCCCTACCTCGACGTGATCCTCCCCTAGGCTGATTGTACATTGAACGGCTAACAGAAACTTTTCCACCACGTTTGCCACCACCTGATTCACGATTTCTTCCCTGAGCTGCTCCTTTACCCGAACCCAATTCCTGCTGTCGTGGTGACTTTCCTGGAGATTTACCTGGGGATTTTCCTTGCTGGGAGATAAACCTCGCTGATGTTCTAGTTGGCTTGGCAGGCGACTTCTTACCGGTTGTGTTTGAAGATTTAGTTACTGGTGATTCTGAGAGTGATGCAGATGGTGGTGGTGGTGGTGGTGGTGGTGGTGCTGGTTGAGCTGGCTGTGTTGTTTGTGCTTGCGTTTGTGTTGGTGAAGGAGTTGGTGCAGTTGCAACTGAAGATGGTAAACTTGGCACTGGCAGAGCAGAAGGAGAGGACTGGTGGTTTCCTCTGCTAGTTGGTCCTGGTGACATCGGAAGAGGTAACTGCTGTAGCGTTTCTTGCTGAGGAAGAAATGATGCTGGGGTTAAAGGTGGCTCTGGATGCATCACTGGGGATGGTGTTGGGGGTAATAAACTGGGTGTTGGCACTGGTGCAGTAGGTGAAACCATTGCGGCAGTGAGTGCCATGTTGTGCTGTGAAGAAGTAAATGCTGCAGCACACGGTGGAGGCATATGGGGTGGATCTTCTGGAGGTTTGGGAACTGGTAGCAGTGAATGCGGTGCAGGTCCAAATGGAGGGCCAAATGGCGGAGGATACATTGCCCCTGGGGAGTGATATGGCAGCTGAGCGCATGTGGGAGGGGGAAACAGTGCCACTGGACCAACAAATTGCGATGCTTCTGAATATGTGTGATAGGGTGGTGCATCTGTTAGAGCACAGGAAGAATATGGCAATGCAGGATGCAAACCCTGATAAGATGTGATGTCTGCGCCAGGAGTATGAGGTGGAAGATGCAGATCCTCTCGTTTCGTGGGATCTTGTTCTTCTCTATGTGAAGATGATGACGTTGAAGAAGCTGATGATGATGATGATCGCCTGGCTGGTATCAGTTCACTCTCTGTCCACTTAGATCGGTTGCGAAGATCGGTGTATGGTGAGGAAGCAGATGTGCAGACCAGTGGAGGAGCTATGGAGTCATAATGGTGCTGCTGAGGCAGTAAGCTGTGATGATCATGCTCAGCTTGCTGTTGCTGCTGAGACACAAAATCCATGCTTGGTGGAACCCAACGTTCATCTGCCTGGGCACTGTTGCTTCTATCAAGCTTTTCCCTGTCAGGTATGGATACCTTCGCAACTTCAAGTTGGACACCGCAAGGATGATAATCATAAGGACCGTTTGCCCCATCCATATATGGAGGAACATTGCTTTTATCATTCTGTTCTTCTTCTTGGCTCTGAAGATGAGATTCTGGAGGCTCCATTTCTGGAACTGCCAGCATTTTATCCTCAACTGCACACTCCACCCCTGATGGTAGTTCTGCTTTAGTTTCGGAAGGATCTGGTTTCTCTGTTTTAGGCTCGCAAGTGCCTGGAACCATTTCCATAATTGGTGCAGCATCCTCATGTTTATTTTCAGTAATTTCATCTATAGGTATAACATCTTCTTGAACTGGGGCAACATTTTCTGCTATTTCTGCTTGTGCTACACTTGAAGTAGACTTCTTTGCATATTCTAGTCTTAATTTCTCCACCAACAAATGAGTTTCCCTTGCACTATCTTCTTTTGAGTCTTCCTTGAAAAGAAATTCACTACTGAAAGAAAATGACAATGGCTGAGTATGCATGATTTCTTCTGAATCACGTGCAATACCAAAACCATCATCATTTACAGTTTCATCCACAGCAAGTATGTCATTTTCAAAATCAAAAAGTTCGGAGACAGGAGGATCCTTAGATGGCTGTTGTGGTGAAAATATTGAGCGCTGTGGATAACATGGCACATTAAGTGAAGACGACCGAGATGTTATCTTTTTGGCTTCTCCAGTTTCTTGTTCTGGTACCTGGAATTCGTTTCCAAGATCTATGCAAGCTTTCTCTAGCTGTGGAAGAGTAAATGAGCTTGAGGTATTTGCTGAGCCCTGGTTTGAAGGATGTTTTATTTCTACTGCAGTGTCTTGAGGAATGTGTTCTGGTGATAATACTGGAAGTTCTGGTGCCTTTGCTGTGATAGCAACCTGTTCCTGTTGCTGGGGTTTGGTTTCCAAAACAGGTAAAGTTTCAGGTTTAACTGGTTCATTATTGATTGCTTTAATGGCCTGTGTAGATTGCAGAAGAGTGTCACTGTGTGGCCTATTTGATTCTGCCTTCACACTCTCATGTTTACCAGCATGTTTTTCTTCTTGACTTGCATCTGCATCACTTAATATGCCTAATTCCTTCTTCTTACACCGAGGCATGGGTTTCACCTTCTTCTTTGTTTTATCGTCATCATCAGTCGAAGCAGAAGATTCAACTGAAACCCGCCTTGAATCATTCTCATCAGTATCAGCAATGCTTTCACTATGCTTCTGTGCTCTGCTACTGGCAGGCTTCCAAGAGTCTTTTTCTGGAGGATGCTTTTTATCATCAGCCGATGTAATAGGTGGCTTTTCTATTTTCCTTATCACAGTATCCTTAACTACTTTTTCAGAACGTTTATCTATGCTTGAAGCAATCACAGAATTGCTCTTTGAATTCTTTGAAGATTCCTCAACATGTTCCTTGGTAGATTTTCGATTGCTGTCCACAGGTTCTTTTTCTCTAGTGGTTTTCTTTGGTGGTGATTCTACTGATGGAGTTGCTTTTGATGGGGTTTCAATTGATTTCTGCTTCTCCTTTGAATGTGTTTCTTGTTTTACTGATGACTTCTTTTCAGAATCCTTAGCAAGCAGTTCCTTCTTATTTTCTTTCTCAGTAGGAGGTTTAGAAGCTTGTTTCTGAGTCTGTTTTTCTGCTAATGATGTAGAGTCCTTTTCTGCTGATTTGGAGTAGAAGAGTTTATCAATATTTTTCTGTTTTTCAAACAATTTGTCCAAAGAACCTCTTGATGGTTTCTTTCCAGAGGTCTCCCGTTCAGCTTTGCGTTCATTTATCTCTCTCTCAAGTTGACTTGCTAGGGACTCCCTCTCCTTTTTCTCTGACAAGGATTCTTGTGGAGTGTTTTGAGAATGAGATGCTTTGCTGACATCTTTTTCCTCAACATTGCTATCACTAGCAAGAGGACTTACTTTCTTTTCCGTTTTCTTGATCGGAGATGGCACATGCTCAGTGGGCTTGCTTCTCTCTTTACGGGAAATTGATTCCTGAGCTGGTTCACTGCCTCTGGGCACACCAACAGGTTCACGGCACACGATGGCAGCAACAGGTTCTTCGATCTCACTTGATTTTCTCTTCCTTGCTTCGGGCTGCTTGGGCTGGTCTTTTTTAGGGCCTCTTCTTTCTGCATCTGGTTCTCTCTCTCCGCTCCGCTTCGGCTGCTCCTCAATTCGCGGAGTACGCGACCTGTTTCGTTTGCCTGCAGAGTTTCGATCTCGTTTAGATGTATCTTCACTGGCAATGGAGCTATCTCTACTTTTGGACCCAGAGAGATCTCCCGATCGACTGTCAACATTTCTGCCCCTATCTTCCTCACTTGTTCCATGTGTTTTTGATAGTTCAGGTTTTCGCCCTCTTCCAAGTTTTTCTTTGGCTCGTGGTGATTCATCTCTCTCAACAATCGGCGGCTGAAACTCAAGTTCAGGCCGCCCGTCGGAAGTTTTAAGCTTCTTATCAGGCGCCTTCTTGAATTTCTTGCCAACCGATTTTGAGGCTGGACTCTTTTTTTCTTCCACATCTGAGCTCTTTGGTTTGGTTCGGGAAAGTGACTCACTCTTCTCTTCTGGGGTAGAAGCTGTTTTGCTTTTGGGTGTGGAGTCTGATCTTCCTTTGGGAGTGGATTTACCTCCTGAATCTGAGTCATCTGAATCTGACTCGGAAGAGGATGAGCTACTCTCAGAGGACTGTTTTCCCTTGTCAAGAAAGGGCCAGTCTCCTGAACCTTTAGTGGTGCTCTTTTTCTCTTGGACCACTCTTTTTCTTTCAGGTGATTCTTTCTGCAAAGTAGGAGGACCATCACTGGAGCTTCTTCTATCATTGCGTTTCTCCATTTTTGTATCCTTACTAACAGGTTTGGCAGGAGTCTTCGATTTCTGTTTTCCATCTTCCTCTTCTTCTTCTGTCTCACTGCTTGAGGAAGATGAATCTCCTGAAGAAGATGAAGATGAAGATGAGGATGAAACAATTTCACGTTTTGCAGGTTTTGTTTTTGTCTCCAGAGGTTTAGTGACTTTGGACTTGTCATTTTCTTGTTCCTTTTTAGGTTTACAGGCTTCTGCATCTTTCTTAGGTTTTGCATCCACTGCATCCTTGAATTTAAGATTTTCATTATTAGCTTCTCCCCCACTTGGCTTCACCATTCCACTTTTGATATGTGCTGCTGCCTTCTTTGCTGCCTGTCTCTGAGGTACATAAGCCAAAATTTCTTGTGCATCGCCACTGTCTTTTTCAAAGTCATATATATCACCACCTGATTTGCTTTCCTTTTGGGGTTTGTAATCTTTTGACTCCTTTGCTTTAGGCTTTACCTTTTCTTTTTGCTTTGCTTTAAGGTCTTCACTTGGTGGCGATGTCTTAAATGCCTCTTGCTCAAACAGAACTTGTTCTTTGGTTCTTCCCTGGGAACATCTGATACTCTCTGTTGCCTTTTTGGCAGCTTGTCTCTGTGGAACTATTAGGTCAGTAGGATCATATTCTTTCTTTTTAGAAGATTTCACATTTTCCTTGTCTTTTATAAAATCATCATCCATGGAATCATCCTGTTTAATTTCTTTCTCTTTTTTCTTCAAGGGTTTAGTGTGCTTAATGTTCTTCTGTGGAGATTTGTCTACCTTACTTTGTAGCCCAGCAGAGAACTCTTTCATTGCTGCTTTAGTCCTTAGAACATGCTGCTGAGAGTCACTTGGAGTATTGGGAGACTTAGCATCATTTCTATCGTCAACAGAAGCTTCGCCTTTGAGAGATAACTCTGAATCACTGTCAGAGTAGATAGCATTGATTTTATGGGGTTCATTTTTGGTGGCCTTAAATGGTAGAAGCTCATCACTATCATCTGTACCCGACACTTTATCGCCCAATTCGCGTTCCATTTGCCTCAAAGTTCTGCTGCGAGGTGACTGCCAAAGGTTTTTACTAGATTTTTCCTCTTCTTCGCTGGAGGTTTCCACTTTTGATCTCGATATGAAACTCTTTTTGTTTCTCTTTCGTACACCCGCTTTAGAACTACTAACACTATTTTTCCTATTGCATGGAGGACGTTTTCTAATGGCTTCTGGAGTGAGATTTGGTTTCTCTTCATCCTCTGTACTAGAGGCTGCACTGTCTGCTACACCTAACCGTGATGTTGCCGAGGTTTTGCGTCCAGGTTTTTCAGGTATTGCACCTGAAGCATTCGAACTTGGACGTCTGGTACTTGAAGTAGCACCAGCATTGTCTGTTTCACTACCACTTGACATGCTTCCATACAAACTACTTCTTCTCCGACATGCGCCATTGAAATACTGTCTCTTATATGGATTCTCCGTGGGCTTCTTTTCTGAAGAACACTTCACCAAGCCATTGAGATCTGTCTTGCTCTTTTCATCTGCTGAACTCGGTGTTGGTGATGAAATTCCAGCAATACGAGCAAGAACAAGATCAAAATCATTTGTGTGATCTTCAATATTGGGTTGGGAATATAGTCGGTCATAGATGGAGGGACCATGGTTTGCCTCTATAACAGCTGCCACTTCCTTCACTTTTAGACTACAGTTTGTATCACTTAACACAGCTGCCTGTTTGTGGAAGGTCTGCTCTCGTAACCGGAAGAAGGATCGTGACAGCTTCTCTCGCCGGCTCACCATGTAACAGAGGTTCCGCACCTAGAAATGAAAATAATTAATGTTAAGCTAAGTCATACATAGTAACTATTAACATTATTTATTTACTCATTCATATATAATGTCCAAAAAGCTGACAGCTCTAAGGAGGGAGTGCCCTTACCAAACGAATAAGTAATGAATTATTTTGGATATTAAAAATCTTATCTGCTCAGTGAGTCAAAAAAGTCCAAACCGGCTGCTCTGTGTTTTGCCTACCTACATTCTCGGTATTCATTGCTATCTGCCACTATCATAAAAAGACGCAACATTTTTAAAACTACTTTTATAGGTTTTACTTGCCACTTTATTAAAGGAGATGCTGAACCTCTTTAGGAAACTATCCACCACTCACTGTAGTTTACTTAAGAAATGCTTGCAATTTCCAAGCAGGCATTTTCTTTTAATTCTTGCAGGGTGTGTGGGTTTGTCTTGCACACTTTATGTTTTAAGTTACCCCAGAGATAGAAATTGCAGAAGGTTAGGTTGGGAGACGACGGAGCCACAAATCTCTACTAATAATTCTGTTCTAAACACACTTTTAATTTTTCATCAAAAGATTGGCCTTATGAGCTGTTGCAGTCTTGTTGATAAATGCCAAAATCACGCTCCCTGTCTGTTAATTCTCTAATTTTATTCAGGTATGTACGGGCATCAACTGTTGACTCGAAAAAAATTGGCCCTATAACTATTTCTTAACTAATGGTGCACCATACACCAATTTTTTCTCCATGAAAGGGTACTTCATGAACTATATTAGGTTTCTCAGAGCTTCAATAATTTTGTGTACACGTATCCATGAAGTTGCAACCAAGCCTTGTCCCTGAAAAATATTAAATGTGGGTCTATTTCACCATTGTATACACTACTGAGTCCACTCACAAAATGTGCACTGAATTACAGGATCACCTGGTCAAAGAGCATGCACCACTGTTATTTTAAATGGATTTAACTCCAGCAGTGGGAGTCTATTTCACCACTGTATACACTATTGAGAGTCCACTCACAAAATGTGCACAAATCACAGGATTACCTAGTCAAAGAGCATGTGCACAGTTATTTTATATGGTTTTAACTTCAGCAATTTAGTACCTATTTGCATAGAGCCATAAGAAATGTCTACCTGCTGTGAGAGATACTTAAGCAATTTTTGGGAGGAATTCTCCAAATAATAGCAGATGTCATCTACTGTTTCTTTGGTAAGAACAGTAGACCATTTTTAGATTTCTTAGCCTGAATACTTCCTGAGGCCTGAAATTTATAGTAAAATTCATTGATTGTTGTATGGCCTAGAATTTTTACACCTGCAAATGATACTTTCTCTTGCCAAGCTGAGTTAGCACATATGAATCAATAATAAATACATGCTGTGCAGTAGAAAACAAAGCTGAGCATAATACACTTTATGACTTAGTACAGAACAAAATAATAAATCACTCATAACTGAAAATCATCAAATCACTGTCAATTCAATATTGCACTTCCAGAGCAGAGAGAACTGCATCAAAAGCATGTTACAGTAGCAGTGCAGAATCATGTGTCCACACATTCAGTGGAAAAACACTGCACAGCTGGTTTGGAGGATTTTGACTCATTTGGTATCTGTCTATTTATTTCCCTCTACCCTATTCCTTTTGCTGTGTATTCTGTCCTTTCTAAAGAGCATCCCTATATTTTATACATTATAGACTATTTTGCCAGCCAATACATAAGAAGGAAGCACAAATCATGGACTAATTTTCTAACTCCCTCACTCCAAATTCTTGGTTTTTAAAAGGAATGAAAATAAATTTGAGAAACTCTTACCCTTTCCAGGTCCTGCCGCAATTGTACAAACATTTTCATTTTTTCAAGATCAGCCTGCTCTTGCTGCCTGGAAAGAATATCTACATCTTCGGATTTTGGAGGCAGCAGAGGTTTGTTAAATCCCGCCTGAAATAAAGAATATAATGTTTGAATGTAAGTAGTTTTAACAAATACACATTCTCTTCTTTTATAACCAGAATTAGAGACAGACAGAACAGGAATTATGTGCAAAGCAAAACAACAAATAATGAAGGTGAAAAAATGAAGTTTATGAATTAAATCCATCCTTCTTTTCACTTTCTTTGTAGTCTTTAACTGATGTCTGCTTCTTTGTTGCTAGATCAACACGTGCAATAAGTAGGCCAAAAACTATAACACTTTGGAGTGCGAAAATAATTTAGAATATTACTTTCCACATTGCCACTAGAGAATATGAAAATATTATTGATGAGAGTATGGAAATAATGCACTTAGTACATTTGTGGTTGTCTGAAAACAATCATCTGTAATTAATTTTCTCAAGACTATATAGCAGCTCCAACACAAATGATTCTTAAACTTATGAAAAAGATATTAAACATCATTATGCATTAAATATTAAATATACACTATTTATTTTCCATTGAAAAAATGCCCTTTTAGTTTTAATGAAATTTAAAATTAAATACATATAATTTACATTCTTTAAACTTACAAGTTTTATCATAGAACTGTAAAAGGAACTAAAGTAATAGCCAGGCTATTTCTTTATGTTGCTCTTTGATTATGAATACAACAGAATTCCTATAATAATATTTGCACATATTCACAGGCTTTCTGAAGGTTGTTAATTAACTTCCCTGAAGACTAACAGAGATAGCAAGTGTCATAGTTATTACTTCTTATACTGTCACACGGGCCCTTTCCAGGACTTAAGAAGAAGATATGCCTTTCAGCATAAGCTTGAAATTTGTCCTATCACACAACGGATTAACAACGGATTCTGTTAATTCTTGTATTGACCTGCTGCCCTGCAAGTGAAATAGTAAGTATTTACATGCGAGAATTGCTGTTGTAGATAGGCAATCAGCTGTTTTTGAAACTGTCATGAACTAAATATTCTGATATATTTGAAAAAATGCATAGTCCTGTAATTTTTAGCTTTTTTGGTTAAGACCTGTTACACTGTGGCATCTTTATGACATCCTGTATAACAAATTGTAATTTCCAATAGTAATATATTCCCATGTGGAATTGCAGTTTTCAGATGTTTCAGATGCAATGATTGAGTGTGCTTTAAATTTTTTCAGGAATATACGTAAGGAAAGTATTGATAACATTTTCAGTAATAGTTTTCATAGGATCATCTCTGCTCTGTCATCTCTGTTTTCCTATTTTATACACAACTTCTTTCATTAGATATCTCACCAATAATGAATTTGACATTATTCTGAAATAATTACACTTTCTGGGCATTTTTCACATCTGTTTAGAAAATATTTTTTTTATTAAACACTCCACAGTGTTCATTTACTTTTGTCATTATGGCTTAACACCGTAATATGAATTTTATGTTTTAAAAAATGCATACACAAGCATTATGAGTTCCAGCTGCCCAGATTTGCAATAGTACATAGAGATGCAAAACATGAAAAACCAATTTTAATGTCTGGATGTATGTTATTAAATTCCTTATAATATTCTTTAAGATTGGCTAAAATCAGTTGTTTTTGTTTATTCTCTTGTCTCCTCTTTGACCAACTTAAATCTTTCATGCCAGCCATAATTCAACTCATGTTGTCTTCTTCATAAAAATGAATAAGTTTTGTGATATCAGATATGTGCAAGTGATATTTTCTTTTAGGCACGGACCTTATACTCTTACTTTTTGGGGTTATTTTGGTGGAGTGATCTACATGAAGAGATATGCAATACTTGCACATTATTGTATGCTTAGTCCAGCTTCTAGGAAAGAATGTAAGAATCACAAATTTCTTTTTAGCAATTTTTACATCCACAAAATTTTCCTTGAATTGTGCAACCATTTCTTCCTCACCATAACTGACATTGCACACATGAACACTTCAAAGAGGGGAAAAAGGAAGCATTTGTAAATTACGGTATAATTTGAGCTGTATCACGTTTAACTTCTTATTGATTTGGCACAAGAGATTCACCAAGAGTTATAATCTGATTTATGTTACTGATTGTTGCCACCGCTTCTATTTCTGGTAGTATATATACTCATCTTCACTCCCCCCTCATGATCTGCTTTAGTTTCTTCCATGTTAGTCTTTTAACTTCATACAGCAGTGATCACAAATACTGCCTATAATTAAATTAGGTAATTTTAAACTGCATTCCTTCCATCCCCCTCATGATCTGCTTTAGTTTCTTCCATGTTAGTCTTTTAACTTCATACAGCAGTGATCACAAATACTGCCTATAATTAAATTAGGTAATTTTAAACTGCATTCCTTCCATCACTTTTCTTTTTCCTATTTGTTTAGTGTGATAGGTCCACAAGGATTGCATCACCATAAAATATTCCCTTTACTCACTATTTTAGACATTTTGAAGCAGTTCAATACAACAGAACACCCACTGGGAAATTTTTTTATTAAAAGGTGTATATTTTATTACATTAAATACAATTAATATGGTTGAAGCTTTAGATCGTAGGAGCTAGCTTAACATTCTTCCCTAACAATTCTTAGGATTAGCTGGTATACCTCAACAATATTCCAATTACCCAGATGCTTATACCACATGAAATATTGTATCATTAATATATAATTGTATATCTTTTCTCACTATTTTAGACATTTTGAAGCAGTTCAATACCTTTTATTAAAAGGCGTAAAATAATTTATGACATTAAATACAATTAATATGATTGAAGCTTTAGCTTAAACTGTAGTTACAATCAGTCAATATCTACTACAAAGGTCTGTGATATTCAATGATTTTCAACCAAGAAAAACATGTAAGAAGAATTCACAGGCTTCACATTTTTGCTATAAGCATGAAGTGATATGCACTTGTGCATGTTGTGATCTATGGCTGTCTTCTATCTCCTGCATTGTGCTTGCATGCAATTTGAAGCTGAAAATCATCTTATCTTTACAATTTAATAACTATCAGAGTTCAGCTGGTTCCCTCATGAAATTTAATGGCAGCATTGGCATGTGTTTATCTTCTAGAAAATAAAGTATGAAATTAAGTTATCTGAATGGAATCAACTGAACACTCACAGTTTTCACTCCCATACAATAAATGCAGGAACTTGTTTTCTGGCTTTTGCCTATTCCTGCATTTATTGTAAGGCGAGTGAAAACTTTGGGTGTTCAGAAGACTCCATCCAGAAAATGAAATCATAAATTTGTTTTCACTGTGTTAAGTTCCTTTTTTATTAAATTTGAAAATATGAAGGTTGGATTTTAAAATGCAAATAATTATTTATTTTGACGCCACTTTCATCCTTATTTTAAAATATTATTTTTAATAGTCTCTAGCAAATTTCAAATATGCATATTTCTCTTTAGAATTGTATAATTATTTTATTTTTCAAAATATCTAGTCCTATATAAATTCTTGTTTTAGAATTTGCATGGTAATGCCCTGAACTTCCCCCTTCACTGCATTTTAACCACTGAGTGTGCAACCTTTATAATATATATTTTAATATTTCATTATGATGCTGACATACAAAAATTCAAAAGAAAATGGGGATTTCAGTGACAAAATTCTAAAATTTTGTATGGAATGACAGCTTTTATTTATAATCAAAACAAACAACTTTATGCATTTACAATGTTCCTTTGAATAATATGCAGAAAAATGCTTGTCCTCCCATGAGAGGCAATAAAACTAATCACATGTAGCCAAACATTTCTGACTGAGGGATATAGTATACTCATACTTGCTGCATGCATGCAGAAGTTGAAATGCTATAATAAAGTATTGTTAGATTAACTATATACCTGATATAATTTTAAGGTTTGTGGCTGTATTTGAATACAGTCATTCTTCAACTTGTGATAAGACAAGATCCAAAAAGTTTTTATTCCTACCAATATAAACAAGATGTGCTTTAATGTGTACATATATACAAGACCACTCACCTTTCTCTTCAGTTTCCAGTAATTATAAATGTAATTTATTCCTTCCGAGTCAACATCCATATGTTGGGTGATGTCTTTCACACTTACATGTTTATCAAATTCTGCTTCGATTTCTTGCAGCCTGAAAATAAGTCAAATAAAATATTAAAGCCATTATCAATGAAAGTGAATATGAAATTTACTATTCTTTTTCTCTCATATGGAGGCCATTGTTTTTTCATGTTCTGATTGATCACAAAACAAAACGACACTGAAAATCAAGAACGTTTTATTTGTAAAATTTACATCTACAATTCACTATATAGCTGCCACTCAAACGTGAGCATTTTTTAGTAGCATGGACCAACTTTCATCATAAAAGGCCTATGCTTTCAGCCACTTCACTATGCTGGTCGTTTCATGTGAAAAAATAGATGAAGCTAAGCTCAGGCTATATGGTGGTGATCAAACACATCTCATTAAAAACATTGGAGGAGCCTCTGTGCTGTAGCTGTAGTGTACAGCCAGCATTGTCATGAAGGAGAATGTTTGATGACAGCATTCCTCTTTACTTGTTCAGCATTGCCCGTCATGCTGTATGAGGCTACAATGATGTTTGTGCCACATTCCAACAAGAGAACTCCTTTATGGTCCCAAAACACAATAGTAATAAATTTTCTGATGGAGAAGGTTCACTTAAACTTCTTTGGTTTTCTTGAATAATGAGAATGCATCCACTGTTTGGATTGCTCTTTCGTTTCTTCATTTTTTAAATGGACCAAGACTCATCCCCTGTGACAATTTTGTTCAAAAAATCTTCTCAGTCATGGTGGTGTTCGAGAAACGTTAAGGTGTACCCATTTGTGATGGTCTGACAGCATCTTCGGAACCCATCTTGCACATAGTTTGTAGTACTGAATGATCTCAGTCATGATAGTATAGAGCAGACATTGAAATTTCAGGAAACAAATCACTCGAGAGAAATTGGAAACTAACAATTTTCTCAAAATGTGTATTCCAATTGCTAAACAAAATCAACAGTTGGCACTCATTTCCTTCTTTTCATCATGAATGTCTGTATGTCCTACTACAAAATACTTGAACCGCTTTGCTTTCATTCATGAAAGTTTCAACATACACATTGCTCATTTGTTGATGAATTTTGGCAGCATTGGAGCCCTACACATAAAAAAATTGCATTACAGCAAGCATTTCACATTTAGTGAGAGGCTATTGTTTTAGGCATGTTTACATACTTAATGTGTGCTCAGAACTGATAAATGTGGCATGAAGTGATCACTCAGTATCAATCAGATGAATTCAGACACACTATCACTTCTGACACTGGTCATAGCTAGACTAACTGCTGTGCTCAAGTGAAACTCTGTAGGATGGAAGAAGGGAATCCACAGTTCCATGGCCCATCCATGACGTAGCAGGAAATTAGTAAAATATTAGGTCCTATTTCTTTATTCCACACATTATATACATTGTATTAATGTTTACATTATATTCATTTTATTAATGCTTAATGACTGCTCTCAAATCATATGGCATCGCAGGCAGTGACACTAATGATACATGAAATTAAATGATAATTGAAAAAGGAAATATGGAATAAAAACAAGTTCAATAAATTACATCATTTTGTGCTAAGCTACAGGGACTTCAACTTGGTGGTATCATTGATTCTCATGTTGAGTTGCAAAGCACTATTAATTTTCTACATACAGAAAGGAATAGTGCAGCAGAAATTCATCGCAGAGTGATCCGTGTTTATGGTCCAAACTGTATGAGTGAGGGCATTGTGTATGAATGGTGTAGGAAATTTAAATAAGGTCGAATTGTTGTTCCTGATGAAGGTGGACAAGATGCAAGTCTACTACTAGTGAAGACCTTGTTCAGCAAACTGATCAAGTGGTTCGAGAGACAGAGACGGAGGTTTATCAACAGTGTGCTAGCAGATTTTTTAACATTTCAAGGTCATCTCTGTAGACGATTGTTACAACTTAACTATCAAAAGCTCTGTGCTTAATGTGTTACCAACAAACTGTCTGAGAACCACAAAGCTTGGCACATGGCATCAGCCTTATCCTTCCTCACTTGTTACACTGCCGATGGGGAAGAATTTTTGAATTCCATTATGACAAACATACAGGATGAAACATTGATTCTTTATGACAATCCAGAATCAAAAGAACAATCCAAAAAATGAATGCACACACTCCCCAAAAACGCCCATAAAGTTCAATTTCAGCAACAAGAGATTAGAAAGGTGTGCTCCTTATTGATTTATGGAGCTAGTGACCTCCCGATTCACTCGTGGCAATCTTCTATGAAAAGGGTATTGGATAGTTTGTTTATAGATATGAACAAATATTTTAATATTAACGGTGACCAAGTGGAAAAATAATTGACTGTAGTGTACTTCAGGCAATAAAACCATTTTATGGTTCCCATTTGTCTTTCTGTTATGCCCCAATAGCTGGTACTTTTTACTGCAAACAATATTAGCCTTAAAACCAGGAAGAATTTATTACAAACATATGTATGGAGTATTATGTTATATGGATGTGAAACTTGGACAATTTTAAAAGCAGAAAGAAAGAGAAGGAAGCATTTGAAACATGGTGCTACAGGAAAATGCTAAAAATTAAATGGAGTGACAAAATTAAAAATGAAGAAGTATATGAAAGAGCAGAAGTGGAAAAACGAATTTGGAACCAAATTAAAATAAGAACAAAATTAATAGGCAATTTATTAAGACATCAGAGCACACTGAATATTATAATAGAAGGTATGATAGAAGGAAGAAGCGGCAAAGGAAGAGCAAGAGCACAATATATAAAACAAATTATGGAAGATATGAAATGCAGTAAATATGAAGAACTCAAACGGAAAGCAGAGAGAAGATCTTAATGGAGAGTCGCTGCAAACCAATCCAAGGATTGAAGACTCCTAACAAAAATATCGGTGGAAGGGACGAAGAGGTGTTAGGCAGTATCAATGGGGAATGGCTATCAACACATAACTGCAGGTTTTTTAGTGTATCACGGGATAAGTTATAATATGGCAATGATAACAGATGGTAACTACATGAACACTTGTGCTATGATGACCTAAGGTAATAGGGATGAATTGCATTGGTAAGCGAGGGATGAATTGAGTAAAATTATTTGAACCTCACAGCTGAGTACTTCTCAGCATAACCAACACTTTGTCACTGCACTCTTTCATTGTAAGTTTATATAGAAATTACGGTTCTTTCCACTCATGTAGCCATATATGCATTGCAGCCAAATTATCCATTTTATATCACTTAACACAATGCTGCCAACATTGTCAAGTTTTTTTGTTGTTTTTTTAATCAGTAATTTCCTTAACTGTATAACTAAACCTAATCACCATGTCTTCAAGTTCCTCGGCATAACCTGCTGTTTAATGTTACTATGCTACAAATATTCACAAATGTGAGCATCAAATATTCCCATCGAATGCTGACCCTCAATGCTTGCATAGAGTTGGCATTTTACTATTATTATTATTATAATGAAGAAGTTTAATGTCCTTGACCTGGAAGGCCATGTCAGACAGTGTGAAATGGGTAAAATGACACTCAAATAAACTTGTGGTACATGAAGCTTAGTTTATGACACTCGTCTTGTCAGGATAGCGGAAAACCCTATCCAGGTAACTCATCTAACCAAGATTTGAACTCGGGATCTCTAGAGGCAGAAACACTACCTCACACTATTGAGGCAAGTTATTATTATTATCATTAGTATTTACAGTAACTGAACCCATCAAATACTTATCTTACATATTGGTCTCCAACCGAACATTCCATTACCTTATATGACTGCTTGTAACAAAGGAGTAGTGAGGAAAAAAAAATGTCTGAGCAATAGCCTTGCTTGTTTGAACCTTTGCACACAGAATGTGTGGCTTTCTGTTGTCTAATCATAAGAATAGGGCTCTATTTTAACACTAGGCTACCTAAGCAAAACTCAGGAATTGTGTAGTCCAATCTCATAATGAGATGCAGGAGAATGGTATATTCAATTAAGCTTTTTATTTATTATTTATGGATGCTCTTTAACTGCTATGATTCTCAGCGTCCCATTCTATGTTGTGTGTGAACTGCTCAGTTTTACCCAGAGGCCTCTATCAAGCTTGAGGTTCTTTTACATGCCATAAATCTGCGTCATGGGACCAACGGCTTTGTTTCCCTTTTGAGACACATTATATTCAGACTCTCATCAAATAATGGTTAAAGACAGACCACTGTATCTTAAGCTAAACTGACAGATCTATCTTATTAATTGGGTGAACCATTTCTAAAATATGTCTAAAGAGCATCACCAAAGACATACCTTCACATCTCACATTACAATAAAATCTGTTAGATTGCATCTGCATGTCTGTAAAGCAATAAAACTCGAAAGAAAGCATGGTCAGAACTTTTCAGAAATGACTGGCTGTCAATCTCTTCCATATTATTATTTGCTGTGTAGATGTCTGGGGATTATTTGCAGGGGTTTGCTACAATTGTGACAATGAAGCATATGTTGGCTGCTTTGCGAGAAGCAATAGGGCTTGTAGTCATCTATCATTTTTGTCTGTGTGAACCTTAGGGAGACTTGAAAAAATTGCTTCCCTCTTCAAGTCACATGTTGTAAAGTATCTCCAAAATTAAATATGGTGCTTTCATTCTTGTTGATTAATCTTAAAACAATTACTCTTTAATTTTTGTAACACTATATACAGCATAAACGAACAACTAGTTAGCTTTTATTAAGATACACAGTTGAATTTTCTTTTTGTTTCTCATACCTGGAAACTTTGTTTCTATTTTATATATACACAAATAGACATATAAGATAAATATTTACTTTATTTTGTCCTTGTATTGAAATTCAAAGCAGTTCAGCTTTAGCTCCTTTCACTAATTTACTGCAAATGAAACAAAGAACTACCTTGAGTACTAAATACTAACAAAAGTTCATTTAATTCCTGTAATGCAATCCCAGCCATTTTTAAAACTAATTGCAGCTTTTATTGTGAGACAAAGTTACCCTGCCCATCAAAACTGATCTTTCCCTCACTTGCAAGGTGAAGCTTAAACAAACTTCCTCAAAATCAAGTCTATTTAGAGATGAAGATCACTTTTACTTACTTGGCTGCTCGAGCTTGGTTCTTTTCTTCAGAAGTCATGTCTTTTCTTTTCTTTCTTTTCGATTCTTCATCTTCAGAAGCCGAACCACTCTTTTCTTTCTTACTTGTTACACTATGCTTCTGGCAGTACGACTGAAAATCACATTTACATTTAATATTAAATCACATTCCAGGAGAAGATAAACCATATCCTGCTTCATCCAATACAAAAGCTTACCCGAAGTTTGACACCATCATCAGCATTCTCATCTTCAATAATGGCCCTCATTTCAAGGCCATGTTTAAATGCACAAGTGACATGATACGCTGTTTTACATGTTTTCACAGAACACTGAATGCATGCCCCAACTCTCTCTCTGCACAAAACACAAATGAGTGCCCATCGACTTTGCTGAAACAAAAAAACACAATTTAAATTTCTGAAGCTCAAAGTATGTAATGATTGTTGCTTTCAACCATATAAAAGGGCTCTCCTTGACAGAGAAACGATCTCTTGCCAAAAAATTTGGAAAAAAATGTTTTGTAACTTTCTGCAAAAAGTGCACAAAAAGTGCACAATAATACACAGGAAAAATATGAAATGTATTCTAAATCATGACTGCTTGTGCTATAGGTATAACAACTTTAACATTTGAAGTGTGTAGAATTCAATTTTCATATTAAAACAAAAATCATATCTTATACCAGTTTTGCGACAGTTACATATATCTTATGATAATCTTTGCATTAGTTTAAATTTTGCAAGGCTTTTGCTAACAGAATGCTACTTTTTTTTTTCTCTCCGTCTATTAATATTTCTATTAGGCAATAAATTGTGCTTTGCAATTATTACATTTCTAATTATGAGTAACTTTCTAACTGATGAACATTTGTCACATATTTAAATAGAGCATAAAAAATGTAGAAACCTCAATTCTCTATCTGTTAGCATACTGACAACTCAATCTGATCATAATTAATTAGCAGGAAAGGTTTTTATGTTTAAGTAAAATAACAGTGTAGCCTGTTACAGCATGAGTTTAAAAAACTCTCATACAAGCATGTACAAAATATCATTGAATTAGTGAGTTGATTTTTGTAGCACTACATCATTTGCAAGTGGAGTGGAGACAGCTAAATAGCATTTTTTGTTTCACTAACTTGTTTTTATCAGGAGCATGTTTTCGAGATCCATTGTAGGCATTTTCAGCTGTGATGACTGGGTTCAGAATTGAAAAGTCACTTTTGGTGGAGTTACACCCTGGTAGCCATTGGATGAAGTTGAAGAGCAGGTTGTCCCACTCTTCAGCTTCATCCAACAGCCACCAGGGTGTAATTCCACCAAAAGTGACTTTTCAATTCTGAACCAGTTAGCACAGCCTGCAACGGATTGGCAAAAACATGTTCCTGAATAAAAAATAGGTCACTAAAGCAAAAAAGTGTTTAGCTATCTCCACTCCACTTGCAATTGATCTTGTGACTTCACTAAGATTCTAATTTAGCCCATCTGGCTTTCATACTAATCACTTACTATTCTTTTAATTAAATGTAAAAATATGATAACATCTGTTAATCTTTCATCACATTATTGCAGTAAATTTTTTTCTCCACTCTATTTAAATACTGCAACTACAACTTGAGCTTTAAGCATCAATTTCTCAGAAAAAGTGCAAACTCTACATTGCATAAAACCCATTTAATGCTTGTTTATATAAACTTAGGAGGGAATTTTTCATAATGCACCATTTAATCAATAAATATGAGTCCCACATACTCTTTTGCTTCTTGTAATAAGTTGTTACCTAAAACATGTTTTGCAAGTCCATTTCATGCACCATATTAGTTTCACAAGTCTGCAGATGTGAAAGAAAATAAGACGAATGATGCTCAAAGGAGCCTAGGGTCTATTGAATTGAGAGTTGCCTGACATATGAAAATATTTTACAAAATATCTCCTACTCACATTAACTTAAATTTAGATTCCATCTTGGGGTCACTCAGGTTAGCAAGCAGACATGCTACCCCTACTAAAAGACATTAGCAAACATTCATAGTCTACAGAAAAGTGTTTATTTTTTTCCTGTTCTCTAATCATCATCCACACTGACTTTTATGAGAAACTTGATGCTTTTTAGCCGCTCAAAATTAATCAAATTTACTTACAGGGATACTAGATATCTTGGTAATTGGCTCCATTCGTTCAACACATCCGATGCTGACTTCAGGAATCCAGAGAGCACAAGAAACATGAGCCCATTTTTGACCAGAGCGGGTACATTTCATCGCGCCACCTTTATTAGGGCACAGCACACACTCTGGACGTAGTCCCAGAGCACAAGTGCGACACAACCAAGAACCAGATGGTATTGTAGTGATTCCATAACATGCTTGATGTACACAAATGTTACAGGAATCACAAAACACCATCTCGTTGCCTTCTTCTGAATCAGGCTGAAAAAGAAAGAAAAAAAGATTATACATATATACTTAAATTTCAGGTGCAGAAAAAATATTTATTTGTTCATTACAGTTTCAAAGCAAATATGAACAACTGATTTAATTGTTTTTTCACACAGGCCATGTGTAGGACAGGAGTTGCAGACCGGGAGATCTGTGATTCAAATCCCAGCTATGGCATTTTTCAGTCTGACTCTACCTATCCAAATATGAACAATGTAAAAATCATAGTCACTCAAAAAGGGTCAATCATACACATGTACTAAATTCTGGTAAAGAGTACACAAATCATCTCTCTACTATAATAAGCTTTATCTATATATAGCACTGGCTGCATTTATTATGATAAATTTGGAAACAAAACTCATATATCATGGCAGTGAATCTTTGCACTTACAGCTTGTAATACTATATTGTAGTTCAGACTTTGTCAAAGTTACTAATAAATAGCAACAGCTACTTATGTACCTTACATGTATAATTTCCCTGACCTTTTGGATCTATATAGGTAAAATTTAACTTTTCTCTTATGAAGGAAGCCATGCTAAGTAATTTTATGCCCAAAAAAATCCACCATCCTCCACTAGGTTTGAACCTGCAGCCTTGAGAACCAGAAGCTAGTATGTTATCCCTAGTAATGGAGGATGACCCCTTAATGTTAGCTAACCACAGTGCAACATGTTGACTCATTTCTTCCAATCCAATTGGTTGTGACATGAGACATGAACAAATCTTGTGCACAGGGAAAGTTGCTTTCCTTCCCTCCCTTTCTGCAATGGCTGAGAGGGAGTATAGAAGTACAAGCTTGCCGTGAATGACTAAATACAACATAACGGCTTGCGGCATGAAACAATTACAGTTCATATGAAAGTAATAATTTGTTGGCACATATCCAAGTTATAGCGAAATCACTTGGTCCACTATAAAGCTAATTTTTTTTCATATTTAATATGTCATTTGCAATATGTACAGCATGAGAGTGTATTTTGCTTGAGGGAATGACAATATGTTCAGTTTTTGTTGTGATCCAGCTTATCATACAATGAATTGACAACCACAAGCATCAAACATACAAGATGTGATCAAAAAGTTTCCGGAATGGTTTAGCAACAATGCTGACGCTGAGAGTTCTTTAAATCTAACCCAGACGGTACATGCAGCATTCCTTCCCGATAAAAATGAGAGGTGAACATATAGTGACGAGGTAGACCCTCTGAAGTGAACACATGTTTTGCATGTGCTGCGCTTTTTCCGCAAAGCAAAAATGTCAGATTACGAAGAACACAAAACAAACATAAAATTTTGCAATAAAACTCCGACAAAAGCCTATGAAATGTTAAGAACAGCTTATGGGGAGAAAGTTATGGGCAAAACTCAAGTATTTGAGCGGTTTTGATAGTTTGAAAGTGCTGCGACATCAGTTAAAGACGCAGATCATTCGGGATGACCCTGTTCCAGCAAAACTGATGAAAATATCAATCAGTTGAGAGAAATGGTCTTAAATGATAGGCGCATTACAATAAGAGAACTTTCTGACTCATTAAGGGAGAATGTACAATGCAAACGGCCGGAGAAATGGAGGAGTGGTGACTGGTTCCTGCATCATGACAATGCGCCTGTGCACAAAGCTCTTTCTATTCGCCAATTTTTGGATAAAAATAGGATGAATACTGTTCCCCATCTTGTCTATTCTCCAGATTTGGCACCAGTGGACTTTTCTTTTCCCGCGACTTAAAATGCTGCTCCGAGGACACTGTTTTGAGGACATTGATGTCATCCATCGCGAATCGCAGAAGGCTCTGAACATGTTACCAGAAGAGAACTTCCAGAGGTGCTTTCAGCAGTGGCAGAAGCGCTGGGACAAGTGTATCAACTCTCAAGGAGACTACTTCGAGGGCGACAGTGCAGATTAGACAAAACAAACTGTTGTGTAGTATTTATGACATCATTCCGGAAACTTTTTGATCACACCTCATAGCTAAACAATAAGCAATATTGCTGTGCTCATCATATGTTTCTTATTCCCACTCATTGCACCATAATCTTCATCCTCAAAACCAGCATCACTGTCTTCTTTCAAGTTAATAATCTGCTAGTGTTTATTTGCATAAACACTATGGAATGCTCCACTAAAACTAGCACAAGTGTGTACTTCACTCCATCGTGTTCAGAAGTGCTATGACTTCTTTACATACATGTTGGCGCAACTTCTCCCACCACAGCCCTGCTCTGCGCAACTTAATTTTGCTCATGTCTTGCCTCACGACCTACTTTAACGGATAGCAGGGTCAGCCAAGTGGCTTTGTTCCTGGGTTACTGCTTAATCATGAGGTGTTTAGTTGATTGTACCTTTATTGGCAATTAAATCTATATTTTCATAACATATAGGATCTGAACAACTCCTGTTTTGGTGCCCTTTCGAATGCATGCATGTATACATGGACACTTACTTGTATATGTGAAATCTAGTCTATTTTGCTTTGTTTTTTTGGTTACAGGAGCTTTTTAGTTTATGGATATTAGCTTTTTGTTACTATTTGTTTTGCTACTTTTATTTTGATGTATAATTATAACTCTTATTATCCTTCACCATGATTGTAATTGGAATGATTAATACCATTATAATTAATTTCAAAGACATCATCACTAATTGACCTTAAAATCACAATAAAACACTTTAATGTAAAATGAATAAAGAAAAGAGTAAAACAGTTCCCTATGAAGACAGATTTATCTTTAATAGAAGTGCTTTAACCACAATTTTCTTTTTTATTAGAGACAATGTCAGTGGGTGGGTTTAGTGAGCTGGAAGATACTCAAACCTAAGTTCAATGCCTCCCACGAAGGTGTTTCTTCAAGTTAGGGAATAGAAAAAAGTCACATGGGGCTAAATCCGGACTATAGGGAGGCTGAGGGATGCACTTCATGTTGATTTTTGCAAGATATTCAGCAACAACATTGGCAATATGCGGCTGCACATTATCGTGGTGCACATCCAGCCTGCTTCATGGAAATGTGGTCTTTTGCGCCTGATATGGACTTGCAATCTTTTCAGGACATCTCTGTAGTATCGTCCAGTTACTGATGTGTGTGCAGGAACAACATGCTGATAAACCATTCCATGAATATCAAAGAATGAGATGACCATAACTTTCCCAGCAGAAGCAACCACTTTCGCTTTTTTGGGGGTTGGTGATGAAGGAGATTTCCACACTGAGCTTTGCTGTTTGCTCTGAGGATCAAAATGATGTAGCCAAGTTTCATCAGCAGTGATTACGTTTGAAAGAAACTCCGGATCTTCCTCTAACATCAACTTTAACTGCATGCAGACCTGCATGCGAATGTCCTTTTGTTTGGGAATCAACAGTCTTGGAACCCATCGCGCACAAACACGTCTCATGTTTAATGTTTCTGTCACCAACCTGTGGGTGGCAGCCAATGAAATGTTCAGTATTTCAGAAAGTGATCTTAAGGTAATTCATCGATCCTCTCTTACAATGGCAGCAGCAGTGTTGATGTTTTCTTCCGTAAGAGCAGTAACTGGAGCACCGGGTCCACCTTCCTTTGAAATTGATTTCTCCCCTCTGTAAACATTTTAAACCATCTTCGAGCTGTGCTGTAGGGAAGAACAGACTCTCCATAGGCCTTCTGTAACATTGTATAGGCCTCAACTGAAGATTTGTTGAGACGAAAGCAGAATTTCAAAGCTGCATACTGTTCCTCGTGTTACCTTCATTGTAGCAGTAGGCGACACTGAACATGTCTGAACTTGCCTGGTTCTCACAGGCAGGACCAACAATGAAACCACTATGGCGTGTTTGTTTCACATTAAGCTAACAGAATATAATAAGATTGAATTTTAGTGCGAAAAATTACCACTGTAACAAAATTATGATCATTCTTTATTGAACAGCCCTCGTAATAATCATTATTATTATGAAAATAAAATGTTTCAGATATTAAATAAAACCTGGATAAGAATATGGCAAGATAACAGCCTGACTGGTGTAAAGCTTATTTTATTGTATTGTTGTCTTAAAATCCCATGTTCTGTTCATAAATTCACAAGAAACAACTGAAGGTAGCCTTGAAAAAAATTAAATCAATACCAGGATATCTTGGAAGTGGCTGATTCCACTAAAGTTATTGAAAATAAATTCTTGTTTTAAAGAGTTCTACATTTTTGTATAGTCACCCTTTTTCTCTTTCTTATGGTTTGTCTGTTTAAAAACTATATAAAATTCATTCCAACTATAGAGGACTTAACAGGTTATTCCCAGAAAATTCAAAACACAATTTTTCCCATGCAAATTTAGTCAAAATTATTGGGTAATATTTTAGAAATTCAAAAAGTTTGAAAATGTTTCAAAGTATGCTTGTTTGAGATAGGGAGAGTTCTTGAAAATCTTGCATCACACCTTGGAAAATTGCAAACTTGAATATCAAGTGTTGTATTTTTCCAAACATTTCGCTTTTTAGTTATGTTACACACAAAGATGCACACAGACCTATTCTGAAGAATGTTCATTTAAATTATTTTAAACATATATTATTTTAAACAAAAAGTTAAAGCCAGTTTTAAAAAATGCTAGAGGAAGTAAAACGCAGGTATGAAACAACTGTTCCCCTTTTCAGAAAGAACCCAGTCAAGAGAGATATAGGTGTCAGGCGAAATAAGAGCAAGACATTAAATTGTGCAGTGCAACCCTTTACCTGAAGGGCTGATGGTGGGAGAAGTTGTGCTAAGATGTATACACAGAAGTCATAACATTTCTGTTCACAAAGGAGCAAATACGCACTAGTGCTAGTTTTAGTGGAGCATTCTTTAGTGTTTATGCAAATAAAAACTAGCAGATTATTGTTTACTTGGAAGAAGACAGAGATGACAACGATGTCAATAGCGATGCCTGTTATGAGAACAAAGATGGTGCAATGAGCTGGATTGAAGAGCTGTAGAAACTTGTGGTGAGTATAGTAATATTGCTTATTGTTTGGCTATGTCCATGGTTGTCAACTCATGTGTAATAAACTGGATTGCAACCAAAAATAAACATACTGACATACGCATGCAAAACTAACTCTGCATAAGTAAGTTTTTGTGGAAGCACATATGTGTATACAGGACTCCAATATTAAAACTAATTGCTAGCTTCAGTAATTAAAATTATACTGACATTCCTTCGAGAAAACACTCCATCTGATGCTCTACATTGTTAATGGCATATTATATATGTAAAAAATTAGCTTTATAACAAAGTGCAGTCACTATAACTATGGACCTAAGCCAACAATGTGAACTGCAATAATTGTTTAACCGTGCTCGCTGTTGTGGTTGTGTTATTTGTGCCAAGCTGGCATCTCTATCATCGCTCTCAGCCATTGCTGAGAGGGAAGGAAAGCAACTTCCACTATGTGCAAGATTTGCTCATGTCTCACCTCACGACCTACACCCATAAACTCCATCTCAAGACTGCACCAATTTATTTTGCATGTCTGGAACTACGGAGCTAGCAATAATAATATACGGTATCCCAATTATTTGGTTTGCAGATTATCTGTGTATCCCCCCCAAAAAATTTATTGTAGATTGTTTCTTTAGGAAAAACATTAAAGGAGCTGCCGCATGACATTAAGTGTCATTTCCATTATCCTGATATATGGTGGACTTTGAGACTGTGATGTGTTTTAACAATTTGAAATTTAGTTGAGTCGACTCAACTAAATTTCAAATTGTCATTTCCATTGTTTAAACGATCACCAAGTCACAACAGAGTATCATTTCCAGTGTTATCGGACCGCCCGTTCCATCTAAATTAAAAACAAGTTCAGTTTCTCTGATTTTAATCAGCATGTAAGTGTCAATGAAGCAAGTTAAAAGAAATCTATAAAAGAAATGGCAGAGAAACAAAAATACATGTGATGACATTAAAACAAAAATTAGAATTAATTGAAAGATTTAAGAGGGGGGAAATTGTTGCAAAACTAAGTGCTGATTATGGAACTGGATGCAGACAGTTTGGGATATTAAAACAATAAAAAGAAAAAACAGGATTTTATCAGAAACTGTAAATCTAATTCTGGACCAGCTGCAAGAGAAAGTATGAAGAATTTACATTTGATGACCTTGATGCTGCTCTTTCACAATGATTCAGCCAAAAAAGAGCAGATGATGTTATTGTTTCAGGTGCAATGTGTGTCAAAAAGGCTAAATTTTTCATGAAGCTCTAGGGTTAGAGGAAGGGAGAATTTAATGCCTCACATGGTACTTTAATGCCTAACCAGATTCAAACGACATCATGGATTTATGATCTTACTGCAAAAAAAGCTTAAAGTGCTGTGAAAAAAAAAAAAAAAAAAAATGTTAACTCCTCTTAGAAACAGATGAACATTATGGGCATTTTAGAAATAAACATTCCTACATACCTATGCATGGAAGTAGAATATACTTTTGAATGAAGAACACATGTTGAAAAAAAGCTTTTAAACATAATTTCCTATTTATACATGTATGTTGTACCTTAGAAGCATTAAATTATGGGTTTCTCAATTATTTGTGCTTCTTCTCCCCTACATTACCCTAGATAATCACTGTACTGTATATTCTTTTCTTTTGGATAGGGAAACTATATTCTTTTCTTTTCAATAAGGAAACACGTTCCAAAGAAATCAAACAGGTAAGGAGAGAAAATATGTACTTACCGATCTACAGACATCACAGATAACGTTCTCATCATACTCTATACCAAGACCCTCTTCTGTTTTCACTATTGTTTGCACTTTCTCCCAACAGCGTATCTCTAGTTCTTCTATGACACGTTCCAACTGGTCCTCCGATATTGGATGCAACCCTAAGAAAAGCATAAGTTCTTCAGATATTGTTGGAAATTAAGGAATAGATTAGATTATCATATGGGTAAATGCAGCAAATGATTGTCTGCATCCAATAATAATGTAACTTACCCATGCATGCCCGTTCACCATTGAGGATCTGCAGCCACGCAATGTCACAGTCATCCAGATCATAGGAGCAGGCTTTCTCCGCCTTAGCTGGTGTGTTAGAGAGAAAATGCTCTTCATTTGTGAAGAACTCGTCCTTCGTTATTCGGATATATTTTGATTTTGGTCTGAAAAATAAATATAAGTACTTACATTACATAGAAGAAAATGAACATGGTAATCCAAAATCGTTGTAAGTTGAGGTGACTAATTTCACTCTTAATGCTTCGGTTAATTTTATAAACAGAGACCACTGTGGAAGAAGTTCTGCATATGGGTATATTTACCCTAAAAAAAGTGACTTGTCAATGGAAGTGGCAGTATTTCTGTTTGACTTTTCAAAGACACCCAAAGACGTTAATGGCTTCTGAATATGATACAACAGCCACTGCCCATTGGATCATATCCTATGGTTCTTGCATGTCCCAACCATTTGAGATCAATTTGCAAGTCCTCAGATGACCCCTCTACATGTGCAAGTTAAAAATGCTGCAAAGATTGTTTTCAAATAAAATGTCAACACTCCCAATAAGTGTTAATATACATAACATGTATATTAACATGTATACATAGTGTCTGCTATACATAACATGTATTAGAATGAGGTTATAGTTTTACTTTCATCTGCAGCATTTGAGCAAAACTATGGTAAATATTGAATACTCAATTGAAGGGTCATTTATGATGTTTAAAAGTGCACTCTGATATCAAGAGTTGTGGAGCTGTCAAGCTGTCACTACTGAAATTAGGTCATTTTTTTTACTTTTGGTTTTTCTTTACGAAAAATCTATGGTTTCATGAGAATCATTTAGAGAAAGTTTCACCAATATATTAATTCCAAAGGATTATCTAGACATTTGAAGTAGCAGTTGCAATTCATTCATACTTTAAATTCCTTGGTTACTGTGGCATGGTTGTTTGGTTGTTGATAGTGTTTAACCTTCCTTATACTTTGTTTGCTTCTTATTACTTCTTATGCTATATATAAGTGTCATGGGCATTGTATATATTTGATTACAGTTTTTAGATAATTTTTAAGTATTAACGAATGTTTTGTATAGGTTATTCTGCTAGGTTATGTTATGGAAGGCAGAAAATTATTGTTGCTATTCTGATTCAATGTTAGTAAGGTAAGGCTAGATTATATACTGATGCTATATGTAACAAGACCACAAATAGTTTCTAAGAAGCCTGGTCTATCACAGGAACTAACTACATCTAGGCCTAATCAGTAAACAGTGAGCAAAAATTAGAGAATTTGGAGCAATCTCTGATTCAAGAAGACATTAATCCTATACCTCAGTATCTTCTAGTAAATATCACTAATTTAAATAGACAATGAAGAACATTCAGGAAAGTATTAACACTTTAGAATTATTTTTATGAGCAATACTTTCATCTTATTGATTTTGAATTGCAGCAATTGAACCAAATTTCACAACTGGGTGAACATTTTATGCATGTAACAATAATTGGACACACATTTTTCACAGATTCTTAGATCAAGGGTCTTAAAACTTTGTATTCCATTTATACAAATTCCTCTAATCATGTTTACAAAAGCAGGGCCAGTAAATATTGTGATTCAAATACATGTGTAAAACTTTAAACTCAAACATCTAATAATAATAATATTTGTATGCAATTTTACATACATGCGTTTATGCTGTTTTTCACAGAGTTAAACAATTCCTATGAATGTTAGTTGGTTCTTCCACATTAACCATGTGTAGGACAGGGGTTGGAAAGGTACAGTCAGACTAAAAATTTCAATGCCATAGCCAGGACTTGAGCCATAGATCTCCTGGTCTCATCCAGTTGCTTTAACCATTGAGATACCATGGCAATATGCTGACAATGCTCGAGTCAGTTGAATTTAATGCAGTAACACACAAATTAGATAGTTTTTAACCAAAACAAAAACCCTTCCAAGTACATAAAAACTTTGTAAACATTATAAATTATAAATTAAATTGTACAACATTTTGCAACTTCTTATTCTGTGTTTTGAATTTATATAAATTCATTTACAGCAGATATGGAATTGAATTAGTGAAAATTTAGGTACTCAAATGAAGGAGATTGTTGTTCTCTGCAGTTGCAGTTCAAAGATTTTATTCTCAAAGTTTGTTTGTTTGTCATCCTCCATGGCCTGAGGGTACATGCTAGCCTCTAGTTCCTGAGCTCACAGAGAACAATGACTTTTTTTTAGGATATTAAATCCTTAACAATCCTTTGAAAGGAAAGTAAAGCTGCAAGTCCCACGTTATGGATTTACCCCAAATAAAATAATCCCAAGCCTATTAGAGGCCTCTAAGTAAAATTAAGTTGTCTTACACACCCGGTATAGAATGGGACACTGAGAACCACAACAGTTAAAGAGCATCCATAAATAACTCTATTTAATTTAAATTTCAAAGTTTGTTAGTGTTGTCCTATTTTAAATAAAATATAAATATGTAAAGCAAGGTGCTACAACAAAAAGAAAAGAAATATTAAACTTAAATCAGTATTTGGTACAGGAAAGGTCTTAATTTACTTACTTTTTGATACATAATGAGGTATTACAGGGTGTCTGGTGACTTGAAGGTTTAAATTTCCAGTAAATTTCCAATATTTCTATATAGGTTTTAACAAATTTTAGTATTGTCATATTGCAATAAAAATGCAGCAGCATACAAATGTCATTATGGCCCATAGTTTAAAAACTTTACTTATTCTATTTGTTTCCACAGCCACAATGTGAGGCTATGTTTATTACCAGTTGCCATACTAAATGTTGAACAGGTAACTTTCTGAATCTCAAATGATGGTTTTATTCATATTCTTTATGAAATTATTGTACAATTATTTGGAAGGCTTTTTGCTAATTTCACCCTTTATCTCTTAGAACTGTAATTTCATAAAGCTCCTGTGTTATTCATGATGATAATGTGTAAAACATTCATGATAATCACAGAGATGGGAATGAAATAACAGAAGATGAATTTCTGACTTGGAACAATCGTCCAAATTCTGGAAATTAGAATAACCTGCCAAAATTTTTAAGGGTGAAAAATTAAATTAAATTATTTTGTTTGTTAACAACACTTCAATTGCCAGGATCATATTGGTTTTGTCGATGTGCCAGAATTTAGGGGTGAAAGATTATCCACATGGTCCAGCCATTTATGTAAGCATGGTAAATAACCGCTTAAACTTTGATATCTTCCCTGTGATTCTATAACTATTTAATCCTTTTAGTGTCAATCACAATCTAATCATGATCCAAATATTTAAATGTATTATATTGTATCTTTCATTCCTGTACTTATTCTGTATTGTAAATGTAATATTACTTGTAATTATTTGATTGTATCACTCTGACTTTGTCCATTGCTGTTTGAGCTCAATGACAATAAAATTTATTATTATTATTATTATTATTATTATTATTATAATACGCTGTTTAACCTAGTGGTGATGAGAATACTTTTGTACTTCTGCAATTGATATTTTGTGCAATATCCGAACCTGGACAAATTGCTTTGATCAATTGTGACAAATGTTTCTTTACACTGAAAGAAAGATTATGTTCTACTACAAACGTGCTCATTCTGACATCCACTACTTTTACCCCATGATTTAATATTAAAGTAGCACTTACTAAAGATATTGAAATCCCCTGGCCTACAAGACTTTCGGTGTTATTTTTATGTTTGCTGCTTTCTGCATGCTTTTCTAGTCCTGTTCTGCTTATAGAAGCAATATTAATGCCCATGTCACATGAAAGCAAAGGTATACATACCCTTTTATATTTTTCAGCAACCAATCTATTTAAGTTAATGAAATTTTCCCATCCTGGTTTAAAGTTTGTGAATACTTATCTTTTTTCTTAGTTCCTCATTCATGGTCATTAATCACTTCAATTGAGGAGAAGCTATTGAAAGCTTGAAGTTCTTTGATCAATAGCAAGAGCGATTTGTTTGTTTGTCTTAGAGGTCCTTTATAAATATTAATTATTTTTATTGCTGCAATTGAGGTTAAAAACAAAATGGTGTTAGGAACTCCCACTCATTTATAAATGAGAGGAGCCAATTCGCAGTTGTTAATCTTGTGTTTCTTATGATGCCAAGAGAAAGGGACTTTATGTAATATTGAAGATAATTGCATTCATTAGATATTAATTAGGAAATATGTAGAGAAAAGGAAAAAATTAAGTAGATTTCCATGGTTTTTTAAAAAATAGGAGATTTTGTATTTTTTTTTTTAAATAGCCCAGATCGCCTTCTAAAGAAGTAGATATGGCAACACTGATCTAATTACAAACATTCTGTACATCTTCATATCTCTCCTGCTCAAAATATGAATTTACACGCCAATTCAAATTTGGGAAAATGTTTTACAATGCATGTTATAAGTTCGTTGTCTTAAAAGCAAATTATATCCATAATTATTTCAGCTATGTTGCTGTCACACTATTATCACACCATTCTGTGCTTCTTCATCTCTCTCCCGCTCAAAACGTAAATTACAGGCAAATAATTAGGTAAAACGTTTCACAATATATTATTTTGTGTTGTAAATTGTAATGTAAATTGCATCCATAATCATTGTGCTATGCTGATGTCATCCTACTTAACAGAGACATACTGGTACATTTCCATTCTTCCACTGATGATGTGAATCTCTGTGCAAATTAAAATGAGGTCAAAGTTTTTACGATGTGTTATATTATATATGTTTAAATAGAAAATCATAATCATAATCAGCATTACAGCTATGTTCCCACTGCTGCCACCACCACCGCTGTCAGATTCTACCATCACACACATACTTCTGCACAAATTCACATTATTAATTTTGGTAAAGCTTTTTATGTGAATATTTTATTAGGTATTTGAAAATCTAATCAATTATCATTGTTTCACTTGTGCTGCCATTGACAGTATCAACTTCTTTGATCACACACGTATCATTGCATCATTTCTGTTCTCTTCTTTCTCACTCTGCTACCCACCACATGAATGTGAGCACAAATTCAAAATAAGTAAAAAAGGCAGGGGGGGGGGGCCTTAATCAGTTTGTTCAAAATATAAGGCAAAACTTTTAATTTTATTTAATAACTAAGTTATCGTGTCTTAATTCCAAAATTAAGTTTTGAAAAATGGGGGTCGTCTTGCATTTGAGATTGTCTTGTATTCGAATACAGTATTTTGAATTTGCACAGAAATTCTCATAATGGGCAGGAGAGAGAGGGAGAACAGAGAATGGAAATGTACCACTATACGTGTGACAGGAGAAGGTAGCAACCACAGCAGCAGCTCAGCTGCAATGCGATGATGGGTACGGTTTTCCATTTATACAACATATCTAATAACACATTGTTGTAAAAAGTTCTACCTAATTCAAATTGCACAGAAATTTGTGTAATGGAGGGAGAGAAAGGGAGATTGGAGAAAGAAATGTACCATGTGCGTGTGGTGAGAGAAGGTGGCAATGGCAGCAGCAGCTGCAACAATGTAAATTTCTTTTTAGGCAGTATACCTAAAATAACACATTATAAAAAGTTTCACCTAATTTGAATTTCCGCAGAAATTCACTGAATGGCCAGGAGAGAAGGGAGAGGGAAGAATGAAAATATACCAGTATGTATGCAGTGTGAAGAGGGAATTGCATAGCAAAACCTCTCTCTCTTTATGCTTGACTCCCAATACATTAGGTGTTACCACAAATGTGAAAGGAAATCTTCTATCTTTATTTTAGTTTTGAAGATAAAACTTTTTTCCAAAGAAAATGATGTTTCTTCACTTTTAGGGCTATGACCACCTTCAACCCCCCTCCTCCCCTGAAGTGATGTGTAACCATACCCACAGTATGTTTACCATGGTGATAGGTAATAAGTATGCACGTTTAGAAGTCGTTGCAAATACACAATTTTATTAATTAGGCTAATTACCTCAGAACTAGTTTCAAGGAATCACTTCATAATCCAGTTACAATCAGCTGATGATGAGGAAGTGATTCCTTAAAACTAGTTCTGGGGTAATTAACCTAATTTAATCAAATTGTATATGCAACCACCTCTAAACTATAAAAGTTAATCTTTTCATTATATCTTCCAATTCAAAAATGATGCATGTTAACTTAGATTGATAATATGCTTTGGGAAGGAGATGTGAAACATGCAGGTGATGACTTATTTATATGTGATCCTGTCAGAAAGCACTAGTTAATTACAAATTATACTTTTAAACAAATGTTGGACTGATCCTGGAACTGATCTATGGATTAGTTTCTGAAACTTGAAACAATGAATGAAATATGAAAAATATAATTAAATACACCAGTGTATATTGGGTGGGTTTTGATGTAAAGCCACCTAAATCCCTTTCAAACTGTGCCATACACATATTCTTTTTAGGGTTTTAAATTACCTACTTGTCTACTTGAATAATTAGAAAACAAATAAACTTGCATTTATATATTTTATATTGTTATACAAAGGACATGAGAAATCACTTAAGAAACGCATTGACATAGAAGTAATTTTCTAAACAGACAGTAACAGAAAAAAGAGAAGTTCTGAAAAGAGCAGGTAATATTCCTTTTTCACCATGGTTACCCAATCTTATTCCAGTTACTGCCACTATTCCTTTGACATGCCTTAACAACTGCAATTACCCCTTAACAAATGCTACTATCCCTATACAACCAGGACCAATTTATTGTTTTTTTCACCTTCTATAAGTCACAAAAGTTTTCTTGTGATTGAGCTTTTGATCTCTGAAGCAGAAGTAACATGTCACTTCTACTTCATCATTGCAAGATATGTTTTTTGATAGCAGTGTTTACATCAGAATCAAACCCAGTGAGTCAATTTTCAAAAAAACAGCATGAAGGGCAGCAATTGCATTTCTTTGTTGTAGGTTGCCCAATTTTAATGCTAATCTAAATGTTTGTGATAATATCACGCAATGAACATACTTTAAAAACATAAAATAAAGCGTATGAAATGATTACACACATGTTATTTAAAAATCCACCAAGGACACACAATTACATTCAAGTCGCATAGATTGCAATATAAGGGGCATTATTGGTTTTCCGCTCTGAATTTCTGTAAGTTACAATGCTATACCTTAAATCGCATTATAATCTAACAATTTAAAATCAATTCATGTAAAAGAATTAACCATTAGATAGGCTGAGTATATATATTTTTCATACGGTGGCGGCAGTGAAATTGAAAGACTCCTTATGGAACAGACCGCGTTTAGAAGTAACCAATAGTGTAGCACCTAGGACCACTGCCTACTTGGAGGCATTGCTAGGACTCCATCAAATTTCTGTTACCTCCATCCTCCCCTCGCCAGTAGAAGTATTCCCCTCTGCACGTCTCACCGCTAGCAGTACCCACAAACACCAGGATTCCAAGATGGATTTGAAGGAGTCCAAAATACACACTGTAATGAAAACATTTGTGCTGCTCACTGTGTAACCGCTGTAAAAACATTTCAAGCAAAAGAAAAATCTATAAATCATTTCGAGGAGAGCAGAAACTTATACTGTAATGACATATGATGTCATTCTTCCTTCCTTTTTTATTTACATGGCATTTATTTATCTGGTGGTGAGTGCCACCCTAGAGTCCTCCATCACCACCGCCACTAATATATGGAGTTTTTAGGACTTTGGTATGCTGCCAACAGAATATTACTGAAGGTAAATTGATTGTCATGCCGAATCTGATATTGGAATATGCTAAAACTATTTCCATATTCTGCAATGCAATAAGGCACAATTTATGATAATAGGTTTGTTCCTATACAGGTTGTCATTGGTTCAGGTTTGTGATCAGTTAATTTGTGTATTGGTTTCTGTCATTCTCAAATTAAATGCTGTTTGTACCTATTAATTTATGACCTCTGGATCAGGTTGTTGGATATTCTGACTGTAGAAATGGACACACCATAGTTGTTGGCATGTTGTGCTTGACACATTTCAATATGATGCTCAGTAAACCAGAGACTGTTTACGCGAACAAACACATAGATCTCCAGTGCTGCCAGTATATTACAATGCTATAATTTGCAATCTTGTGATGTTAATATTTTGCTTCTTAAAATCTTCTTTAGTATAACAGTAGGAATATGTATTTCACAATAATATAATCAATTTTTATTGAACAATTTAGAAGTAAAGACACTTAGTACAACTGTTTATTGATTTTCATGGCATGTGAGTGGTGATGTTTCAATATAATAATATGTTTGAATGTGTAATGTGTCTTTGTTTACCTGAATTTGTAAGTTTTTCAAATTCTATAAATTAATAATCAAGATTTTATGTATTTGAAACAGTAATAACAGCTTTTAGAAGCAGAATATTTGTGTCTATAGTTTTAAAAATTAGATTTTTTGTACACAATTTAATCCAATTAAGAAAAGGACAAAAATTGAAGGGGAAACCAGTTCAGAACTGTGCAAACCACTTTTTCTCTAGTACAATACTGCTATTTTAACTGATAACTGGAAATTTAAATGCAGTAAAATAATAAATTTACTTACAATTTGAATTCCTGTGATGGTCTGAGACTTGATGAACTCTGATTGATGCAGACACAAGGCTCAGGAAGAGAGTCTGGATTGACCGGTACTTGGACACCCCTTTCCCACTCCTGCTTCCACTGATCTGTTATAACCCAGTATTCATCTGGAGAGAGAGGCTCTGAGTCTGGTAGCTTCATTGCACTGATCAGATCCTTCCGGAACAACTGTTACAAGGAAGACAAACTAATGACTACACTGCAACAAATAGGCATCCAACACCATTATAAAAAATCTGGTGAGATACATTGATGTGACTTTCTCTAGTCAATATCCTTTATTTTTATATACCTTCCACAAGCTACTCTTGCAAAAGCTTGTTATAAGCTACTCTTATTTTTACTTTCTCTACCATGTACTTAGTAAATAAAGTATTCCATTCTATCAAAACATTTAGCACCAAGATTTCACCCAAAAAACACATTTTTGAGGTCACATTTATACAAAAAAAAATATTTTATGGAAAAATATGCTCATGCAAGGGTACCTATATGTACAGGGAGTTTCAAAAAGAATATACGTGTTACAAAGTATTATTTTGTCCAAACTATCGATCGCTGCACCTTGGCTCAGCTATTGGAGAAATGAATACATAGTTTATATTAATAGCCGCTAGATGTCAGGTGTCTTCTGTTTTGCTCGCTAACCGTCATATGTTTAAAATGGCTATTCCGCAGCAGAAATCATTTTGTGTTCCCGAGTTTGCGAAGTGCAATTCCGTGATTACAGTGCAAAGACGTTTCAGGTTGAGGTACCACGTTGATCCTCCAAATGGGTGGGACATTCGCAGATGGTATCGACAGTTTGTAGATATAGGATGTGTATGTAAAGGAAAGAGTCCTGGCCCCCTCGTGTTCCTAAAGAAAATGTTGCAAGAATTCAAACTGCTTTCCAACATAGTCTTTCAAAATCAACTCGTCGTGCCATTCGGGAGTTACAATTGCCAACAACAACAATTTGGCATGTTATGAGATGCCGGTTAGTTATGAAGCCATACAAGTTACAGCTGTTACAAGCTCTGCGCCCAGATGACAAACGAAAATGAGTTACATTTTGTAACGAGATTCTTGATGCTATTGACAACAATAACACTTTTGCACAATGCATCGTGTTTAGTGATGAAGCGACTTTTCATGTTAGTGGTCAAGTAAACAAACACAATTTTCGAATTTTGGACCTACAAAAAAATGGCGTGTTATTTATGGACGCTCTTTAACTGCTGTGGTTCTCAGCGTCCCATTCTAAATTGGGCATGAAAGACCATGTAATTTTGCTCAGAGGCCTCTCTATCAGGCTTGAGGTTCTTTTATGTGCCGTAAATCTACGACACGGGACCAACGGCTTTACTTCCCTTCCGAAGGAAGCCATGCTAAGGATTTTTACGCCCGAAAAAAATCCATCGTCCTCCGCCGGGTTTGAACCCGCGACTTTGGGTATATGAAGTTAGCATGGTAACCACTACACCATGGAGGGCGACTGGGACCTACAGAACCCACATGCAGCCATTGAACACGTACGAGATTCCCCCAAAGTAAATGTGTTTTGTGCAATATCCTGAACATCTGTTTACGGCCTATTCTTCTTTGATGGAAACACGGTTAACGGTCAGCAGTATCTCGCTATGTTACAAAACCGGTTGTTTCTGAGGCTGCATGAAGAGAGCTTCATTTTTCAACAAGATGGAGCACCCTCTCATTGGAGTCGCCGAGTGCGTGAATAACTGAATGAAACTCTACTGAACCGTTGGATTGGTCATCAAGGAGCTGACGACTTAGCATGTCTCAGCTGGGCTCCACGGTCACCGGAATTGACACCCTGTGACTACTTCCTGTGGGGTTTCGTTAAAGACAATGTTTACGTACCACAACACCCACAGAACCTAGAAGAGTTGAAGAACCGGATCCGTACTGCCATAGCATCAGTGACGGAGAACATGCTTGACCGAGTATGGGCGGAGTTTGAGTATTGATGTGATATTGTTCGTGCCGTGGTGGAGGACATATTGAACTCTTTAATCTGAACTTGAGAGGTTCACACATATATGTGTAAAGCTTTCATATTCGTATGTCTTAAAGTTTAATAAATATATGCATTCGAAATGTGTATATATTTTTTGAAACACCCCGTATATATACCATGAACAGAATAACTCAAAAACAAAAAGTTGGATAAATAACTATATTTGTTATTCAAGCTCAGTATCATCCAATAATATAGCACTAAGATTTCAAGAAAATTCCTCCACCCTAAACTGCTGTTTAATGGAAAATAGCAAACAATTTTAATTAAAATACCAATTATTATTATTTAAGATATTTACATGACAAACTGTATAAAATTAATTTTCTGGAAATAGCCTATGAAGTCCACTTCATTTGAAAGGAACATTAAGTGGTCTTCCATTACAGGTAAAGCATACGAGAGAGATTAATTTTACATATTTATATCACTCAAATGAGTATTTAATTTATAGCATTATTGTTCCAAATTCCACATAATTTTAAAATATAGAATATACAAATCAAAAAATGCAGCTCTATTTTAACTCACTTTATTTTGAATAACTCTTTTGTGATATCAGCCATTTCCAAATTATCCGTTAATATTGGTTTGAACTCTTTGTAATTCTTAAGTTCTTTGCTATCCACTTATCTCTTGCAATGTCATAAAAAGAGCATGAAATTTCAAGGCCAGCATATAGCATCTATCACTCTCTCCTTTTGTATCTAATATAATGTATGTAATGAATCTAATTATGCGAACATTTATCATAATTAACCTTAAGTAGATACAAGCATAATCTTTTGTTTGAACAGTTTGCAGAAGCTATATAAAAACAAATTACTGTGGATAGAAAAAAGTAATGTGAAAATTAAAACATTGTGAAACAAGATAAACATCTGCATAAATGGTTTCATTATAAATTTTGTTGAAGGTACAAGAGGGATAGAAAGGGTTAAAGCATAGTCAAAATTTTTAAAAAGTGGGTCATTTATATTATGTTAGCTTGGAAATTCATTAACTTTTAAATCAAAAGATTGTGACGAGTAGAGAAAATTAAAATGACAAGTATTGCAACTTTAGAGATCTAAATTTTATGTGGAGTAACTATTTGTTTCTCTTTTATGGCTTATAAGTTATACAAATTTAGGCAAGACTCATGAAGCTATTGCCAGAAAATTCAAGATATACATTTTACTAGCCATGTAACATTTTACACATTTTAAATCAAAATTGTAAAGCCAGTTTTGAGAAAATATATTTTGTATTCAGTTAATCTCAAAGCATGCATTTCTGGTGGAATCTTGATATCAAATTTTTGTTAGACTGCAATACCTGCTCTACCTGCTATACAATCAAAACTTCCTTCATTTTAAAAAAAAATGTTTCAGCAGCAAAATTTTCTTTATTTTCTCCATTTGAGGATGAATTTGGTGAAATACCTCATGCAAATTTTACTCCTAGTATTCATATATTTTTGTAGTGGTTACAGAAAGTGAGATAAATACTACAAACATGATAGTATCATACAGTTATTTACTTCAGCACCTTGTGATCCATTTGTTTCAAAACTCTTTTATTGTTCTCAAATAATACTCTAAAAGCATTTTTGGTTGTCTTTTTGAGAGCAGATGCTTTGTTTGGCAACAGTAAATGTTTTAAAACAGAAATATTACAATGTACATGGTGAGCCCATTTTTCACATGATTGCAAAATAATGGATCAAACCCACCAGAGGTTTGTTTCTCTGATATCCAATATATTTTCCATTAAGATATAGTTTGTGCAGTCAATTATTAAATGAAAGCTTAAATGTGAGTCATTTATCTTCCTTCAGTAGCGTGATGTGGTCAACCATTCAAGTATCACTACAATGTTTATTTCACCTGTCTTTAAACAGAGAGTTAGTATTCTCTACCAAACTAAATACCATATTTTGAGAAATAATTTCAGTTCTATACAAAACCTTGCAGTGATTACAGTAGTTTTAATATTTTAATTCTTCTAAGTCTAATGTCTTCCTCTTCTGTGGAATCACTACTTTACTTAGCATTGTCAATTTTAATGCTTTCTTCCATTAGACCTTTCTCCCATATGTAATCATTTATATCTGTTACTCTTGTAGGGCCTTCAAAAAAAATTTTAAGAGTTCCAAAAGATACTCCTTCCTCTTCATGTGCTTACATTTCTTACAAAATTCTATTAACAACTGTGTGAGACAATAGTGGCAGCTGGAACCCTTTCCTGCAATTCTTAGATACCTTTGAACAGTTCAACAGTGCCTCCCATCCTTGCTTGACTTCTTCCTCTCTCAATTTTTCCTTTTAACTTAGAAATTAAAGGAGACATAATCATAAAGTTAATTAATACAGGTAAAAGTAAATTAACATCTGTACAACATTATTTACAGTCAAATTGGCATATGGCATATGGCTCATGATTTCAATGCATAAATGCATTTATTTTACATAAATCATATCAGTTGAAATGATCAGCATGAAATCAACATTACAGTTGAAATTATTTCATTTTTCAAATATGCATACACCTTTGGTTTGTTATATAAATTATTATATGTGCATTTACATTAATTTTCTCAAAAAAAAAAAAAAAAAAAAAAAAAAAAAAAAAAAAAAACACACACACTTTTTTATTTGCTTAGAACTATATACCTTACACATCTTCCCCAAAAAGGTGAATATAAAAATTAGAACTGCAAGACTGCAGCATACAAAGAAGGGTTATCCTCCATAGTCTAGGAGTAAATGGTACCCGTAAGTCCCAAGTCATAGATTTGAACCTGGTGGAGGACAATGGATTTTTTCAGCAGGGAAGGAAAGCTGTTGATCCTGTGTTATTGATTTATAGCACATAAAAACCTCAAGCCTGATGAAAAGGTCTTTGAGCAAAATTAAGCAATCTTTCATGTCCAATACAGAATGGGACACTAAGAACCACAGCGGTTAAAGAACAATGATAAATAGATTTCAATTTGCAAAGATGGCCTCATAATATTCCCCGAGCTTAAACCAAATTAGCTTAAAGGGGTCCGACAGTATGATGTAAAAATTAGGACGATGTGATGTAAGAAGTTAAAGGGAATGGGAAAGGAAATGCAGACAAAAGTTTAATGAGGTGCAAGAGGCAAATGGATTGAATAGAGCTGCTTCATAAATGACACCCAAAAGCTTCATTAGGGCATTGTTTAGTACAATTTAAGCATGGCTTAAATAAAATTTAAAAAAACATTATCACTGGATACTGAAGTAAATAATTACCCAGAACTTAAAAATGAGCTCACTGAGTGCTGCTTGAGTTCGACAAGGTGAAACTCATAAACATGTACTTAGCTATCCAACCTGGTTATAAAGCTTCCTTTTCTTTTAATTTTCATCAAATTAAAAATGCATGCAAAATTATTGCATTATTTCCTACTTTATAGCATGGTGCAAGCATTTTAATAAAATGGGTAAAGCATTAGGAATTAAAAATCACAATTGCAGATACAATATCATTATTTTGGAATGGAAAGGGATATGATTATAACAGACAAAGAATAGCATTTTCTCTTGCTATAAAACATTATACAGGATTTTACATAAGTACAGTACACTCTCCATTATCCGGCTCACAACATTCTGGCCTCCGCACTAACCAACCTACTTAAAAAATACAGCAATAGAAATTCTCCAAATGAGGAACAATTTGCTGTGCGTACTTTGCCTAGGCAGAGCGCGCAGCCAGGCACCTGCTATAACAATCTTCCTACATGCCATGTGCATAAAAATAGTTTTTGCCACCTTTTCTACCTCTTTATTCCCTATTAATTAAAAGCTTGTGGAGATTCATCATTAATATGAAAAGGATAGTAAATTTAACCATAAAGTTAATATGAGTTGTGTTTGTATTTCGGCAGAAATAACATGGATTCATTGCAAAATTCTTATTACTGACATTTTCAGATATAATCCTTAAATTGTAAATTTTTAGGAATCACCCTAAATTTTCTACCTGTTTCAATTAAGCTGAAATTTGTCAACTATACTAAAATCTGTATGTTCATAAAAAATGTCAGTTTTATATACGAGACATATGTAGAGCATTTTTTTCAAACTCTACAAAGATTTCCATTCAACATACACTGCAGTTCATCTAAAATTGTAAATATTTTAAGTACACTGAAATTCATTCAGATTTCTACAAAATTTGCAATGTGCTGTCAAAAATTCTTCAAGCTTTATACTATACATAATAATTTCAACAATATACAAATAAGCACTACATATAGATTCCCTTAGTTTTAAAGCAGGGACTCTAAAATCACACCTGTGCAAACCACCAAGGTTCAGAGGTTCTGTGCACCATGCCTCTGGCTTGCTCTTGGGAAACTTTGTAGTGCAGAAGAACAGGAGGAGGGTGAGGAAGAGGAAGACAGGTGGAGGAAGACAGGAAATGTATAAGGAAAAAGAAAGACTTATTGCTACAAGTCGAGTGGAGTTGCACTGTTGTCAACCCAGCCAAATCATATTTTGCAGTCTGTGCCACACAATGCACTCTAAAAGGTCCATTGCTCAAATAAGCACTTCTTTATTTTTGTGTGTAGCTTAACGTCCTTTAAATAAATACTTGTATAGGTTATATTGCTTTCATCTTAAAACTCTCATTTAGCCGTTACTTCATAATCTTAATTTTACTGATGTTATTAAATGTTGGCAACCATGATACAATGATAAAATGCTGCTTTGTGAAAGTTTCCTCATGCTAATCTAGATAGGGGTTTATTGATAAAAAACATTTATACATGTATGCAATTTAATATTAAAACATTTCATTATTATAAAATTCCTGACCTTATAGAGAGAATTTTTCTTTAATACCATCAGAATCTCTAATCTCTTAAACTTGTCATGTTCAAGTTACTTAATTTTGTCAGGTAAGCAATTAAATGCATTAACAAATGCTATTGCAAAGCAATTTTGAGTTTTTACTATATTTACATTTACTGAAATAAATATTGTTGCTACTTCTTGTTGGATAATTATGAAAAGTTTCACACAAATTAAACACTTAATATATATATATATATAATATAGTAAACAATTAAAAAACACACACATGTGCATGAATGCACATATGCATGCCGCACATATAAACGGAAGTGTAAGGATTCAGAGTTCACTAAAATGTGATTTACAATGTGCTTTTGGTGAAGCTCTACATACTATTCTTATTGCTCCCTTTTCTAAAATAAAAAGCTTGTTACATAGGTATGGTTGCCCAAGCTAAGATACCATATATTTATGTTACTATAATACATTGATCTTTTGTTAACAGTTTGGTTCACTACACCTAACATAAACATTCCTTTACTTAGTTTACCTCGATATAATCTACATAGTACTTCCATCCTAATTTAGGCTCAAGATGAATACCTAAAAATTAAGGAATAGAGTTAAAAATAGAATCAACAAAACTATGATCCACAGCATCTTGATAAAGTGACGCTAGTGATTTACTTTTATATCTTTAACTTTACTAGTAAAAGTATCATTGCCAACACAACATATATTTAATGCTAAATCATCAGCAAATAAAAACGATTTTAGGCATTCGTTCTGCATAGCTCTGGGGAGATCATTAATGTATATTAAAAAGAAAACAGGACCAACTACTGAGTCCTGTAACAAACTATGCTTAATCTGAACTAATATTTTCTGCCACTAATATGACATATCATACAGACGTACATGAACTTAAAACATATAACATATGATGGTAATGTTACCGTTTAAGGGTCAGTTGGCCGCGCAATGCCGCAAAACCATACCAAAGTTAGAAATTGAAAACCGCTGTAGAACTCATCACACAGTACCAAAAGAACACAACCGGTTAACAGCCACAAGATGGCAGTAGTAGCACGGTTATATATTGCTAAATGCTGCGTATATGACGTAGCCGAAGGGCGTGGCAATGCTAGCAGACGTTGGCATCTATCATACACCATTACCCCTACTTATTACAGATGTTGGTTGTTTGAGGTTATGTGGTACATGAGCTAGCTAAAGGCAATTTCATCACAACATAAACATAACCCCATCTATGTTACACTGCAATTGCGGTACTCTTAATACAATTGATCAAGTAATATTTTGGGTTAAATGGAGAAATTTAATACACAAAGCTACTGTTAAATAAGTTATCGATTGCTTTGTATCTTTTTTAATGAAAATAGGAGCATTAGTAGTAAATAAAAATTATTATTAATAATATTATTAATATTGTTATTATTAATATTGTTATTATTAATATTATTATTATTAATAATATTATTGTTATTAATATTACTATTATTGGTGGTGGTGTTGGTAGTATGATGATTATGATGAGTATTATTATAATTCTTATTAGCTGTAAGAATAACTATCAGCCCAACCAGATCTACTTGCCCTTTACTTATGTCATTGGTAGCATTAAAAAAGGCTGTTTTGTCATAGAAGAAAACATGAAAGAGGTGGAGAGCAGTAGGAGATGTTAATTGCAAATTTCAAGCTTTCCACACTGCCCTATGACTGCACTGCTTTCCCTCCTTTTCGCAATACCAACTATATATGCTCCATAACGCTGAACCTTGCACCTTTCATATGCAAAGGGGCTGCCTGACGTTACGCAGCCAACTGACCCTTAAACGGCAACATTACCCATATGATGTTTATAATGGTATCATGAAAACCTACTACGCTAATATGTTTAAGAGTAATTCGCATGAGATGGTACCAAAGATCTTAGTTAGATCAAAGAAATGAACATAGGATAACCACCTTCAAAAGCATCTAATGACATTTAAACAAACCTAGTGTAGCATCAGCAGTATTGCGCCCTGTTCTAAATCAAATTGACTGGAAGAAAACAAGTAACATCTCAACGTTCTTAGGAGCAACTGGGATGGCACTTATAGTTCTGTAATTAGATCTGTAATGCTTCCTCTCATATAGATCAGAATAACTTGTGCTAGTTAAAAAAAAAATTTGGAATACTCAAATTAAAAATGTGTGTTAGTGGTTCACATATAAAAGAGGCAGCATACTTTAAAATGTATTAACTTAGCTCAAATACATCTAGATAAGAACTGTTACTAAATCTCACTAAAACTACTGGATTAATGTTAGCAGCTTTACTATTTCATCCCATAATCGAGTTTATTTCCTCGTCATTTAGATCAACTTCACCGTTATTCTTAGATTATTATTTATTACAGTTGAAGTAGGAGACTATAGAGTTTTAGAATTATTTTTGGGATATGCAACTAGTTTGAAAAATAATCAGCATTTCTATTCTTCAATAGTTGCTTCTAAACTTTCCTAAGATTAATAAAAGTATCTTTATACTGTATCATTCCACATAGAGAGTATATAGATTTAAAGCTTTGAGTGAACCATGTTTTATTTTTAATTTTCATCTTAGATCCCGGATCACAGTATGTGGGAAAGCTTTAAGTAATATCAAATACAATCAATAAAAATAGTTGCATTTTTCATTTAACTTGTTTATACTAAACAATGCTATTCAAGTTTACTTTCTGTGAGTCAACACTACTTAAAATATTTATTTTCAGGAGTACTTCATTGTGGTCAGAAACGATAGTGGAAGAACATTAGCACTACATCTATCATTCAATATATTGGCAGAGGATTGTATCCGAGTCTAGTAGGTTCAAGAATCAGAGGTTTAAGCCTGTAACTGACAAAGTTATAAAGACTGTTGACTTATTACTCACTTTTTTTTTTTTTTATTTACCTTTTTTACCTTGTTTTTCTGTATTATTAATGGATTGCTGTTTTCTTACTTTTACAACACACACATAAACACAAACATATAACACCCATGCCCAAGGCGGGACTTGAACTCACGAACCCCAGCGCTACGAAGCACCAAAGCGGGATGACTTGGCGAGTGCGGCCATGGGGACTGGCCTTCTTCAGGCACCTTTTTGTCCTATTGAGTTAGAACATAGCATTTATTTATTTATTTTACAACTTATACTAGATGATAATGGATACAGTAGCTATGATGATAAGGGGTACACAACCCAAAGGTTGGTTGCAACCAGGATGGAATCATAGAAGAGACCACAATTTGATCATGGCAGCTATGCAAACTGATACCAGGGGTGTTTGCTGGTGCCTTCTGCAGATTGGAGATGAAGAGACACAACACCCAGACCTGGTACCAACAGGGAACAATCCTGGCTGGGGAAAAATCCCCATACCTCCAAGAAGAAGACTCTCAGTGAACGAATGTGTAAAATCACCTCTTATGATTAGTACCAGAGTGGCCTCATCTGGCTGATTTCACAAGTTATAATGTTCATTGTTACTTTTAATTATTGTATTTTATTCTAATTCTGAATAGCATTATTAATGCTGAATGAATCTAAATAAATTAAAACAAAAAACAAAAAGAGAGATTCCATTAGTTGCATAGTTGCTTTCCTACATCACCTTCGTCAATATTTCAGTTATGTAATTACCTTTCCAGTGAATCCTTTAACTTTCTACAGTTTAACTGCAAACTATACTTCTATTTTCTGAAATGGGCACTTATTCTCTTCAGGCCGACAAATTAAGATGCAGCCTTTAGTCATGACTTCCCAAGTATCATAAGATTTTCAAATGGCTAATGCTCTTGAATAAAAAGAATTCTGTGCCAGTGTTCATTAGCTAAGTTTTATATCTGTTAAAAATATGAAAAATGATAAGAAGAAAATTTAAGATGTATAATTTGTAAACAGAATTAATGGCTGGAAAATCTGAATGTTTCATATTTTACAACATGAAATCTCAAAAGGAATTTTGAGTCAGAATACTGCTTAGCTATCTCGAGTCCTGCCTTTAACAAGATCCTTATGATCGGGACATGATATTAGGCAGCAATATACCAAAATAATTTGCAAGCACATTTTTATGCTACAAGAAGCAAAGTGTCAGCTATTCATGTGCTTTTTCAAAAATAATTTTAGTGCAACATTTAATTAAAATCTTATGTTTTGCATTCACAAAACTTTCTCTATTCTACTTTTCTGCAGCTCTTCATTCTAACAAAGTTATTATTCTATCTAATTCTTATTGATCGAGGTAAGCTTTCTTTAGAGGATTACATATTCTGTAACTACGCTTCAAAGAAAGTTTTGATTTTTTTTAAAAAATGGCTCTATCGATTTTAATTAAAATATCTGATATATAAGATATTTTCATAAAATGTACGTCTAGAATTTTCTCTTTGTGTTAGGTGACTATATGCTGGAATCTATGAGTATAAAAATAACTAAAAAGTATATAAATGAAACGAATGTTTTCATTTGTTCTTAAAAGTTTGAATTTTGGGCAAAAATTCTTTTTTTGGGGAGGAAGGGCCTTTGTTTAATTTTATTTAACTTGTAAACCATAAAAGATAAACAAAATCTTACTGCACAAAAAATTCAGCACTTGTTAAAGCACACAATTTGTTAAATATATTTTCTTTTTGTGGAATTAACCATTTCCCGTTATGCATTTAAATTTTCTAATACCTAATCCTTTTCACAAATAAGTCATTCTTTTTTTTTCTGCTCATGGTCATGCAAAGAGAAGGATATTTCAAAGCTGTCACATGGCAACTAGCTCTTAAAGATATGACTATTGCGTTACTCTAGTGTATTCCCCTGTCTACAAGGAAATATTTAATAATACTATTTCTGCTAATGTTTATCTTAATTAGCATGAGTAGATAGAGGAATAAGCTTCAATACAAATAGTTTTTATTGCAAAATAGGCAGAGAAAGCTGTGTGAATGTAATACTAATATTTTTTTAATGTAGGTAATTAATAATGTTAACAATAAAAAGGCATATCCAAATAACTGATGTGGCCAGAGCAAAGGGTATAGTTTCAAAAGAAACTGCTGCATTGAAAAATATAGAAATAACTTGCCTACATAAAACTGCAAAGTAATTCATTTTATGGAACACATGAAAGGTGGTTTGATATTCATCACACTGTAACATCAAGCTTAGGACTCTATTCAATCCAGAAATAAAGAGAACATATTTTATTCAATTAGATGACAAATTGGATGACAGACGACTTTCAACCATCAAACTACAGAAACAGAAAGAATTCACAACTATATCACAACCACTCTAAGCGTTAAATTTCCTGGCCATGCAAAAAGAAATGACTTCCAACCATAGAGCAACTGCTTTTAAAAGATTTGACTATCATTTTAGCATAATTATTACCTATTTCCCTTATGCACATAAGGAACTAAGTAGTAACACCATTTCTGATGTTTATTTTGATCAGCACGAAATAGGAGAATAAACTTTTGTAACAATCATTTGCTGCTGAATAGAGAGAGAAATCCAGTGAATGGAATACCTAAGATTTTTTTATTATTTTTTATTTTCACAAAAATGGTGCCACTATTTTAATTAAAATACCACATGTTTAAGACATGACAAATGAAATACATATGTTGAACATGATAAATTACTCTTTTTATCTTTATTTTCAAGCCAGAGACCAACTAACATTTCTCAAATTAACTAGGCCCAAGTGCAGACCTTTAAGTAGTGGTACAGCAAGTGGTAAATTAATTTCTATGTTCACTGGCTATGTGGCAGCAGTACTTGTCAAAAGCGAGATTGGAATCACATAAGGTAAAAGTCCAAGTTTTCTGCCAAAACATTTGTTCAATAATACAGACTTGTTGCATTAACTTACTGTGCTGGTATGCCTTTTATTTGTATACTATTCTTTCATAAAACTAACATAAAACCTTACAGGGTTATTCTAAATTAGTTACCTGAAAGTATGAATTATTTCGAAACTGTTGACGGAAATTTATTCAGATGTTCATCAAACCTTATGTCATATCAAGTTTTAAACCTGGTCGGCAGAATGCACTTGCTCGCTCATCTGGCGGGGAAAATGTGAAGCACTCGCAACACTTGGAGCCCAGTAAGCAGTCGCCATGGAGTCTTACAACGTTGCGGAGCGGGAGCAGCGTCGCCTGTGGTTTCATGAAACTAAATCGCAAATTGCCATACAAAGACGTTTTCATAAGGGTATCAAAAAACTCCCCCGCAGGTGAAAATTATCAAAGCATGGTATGCTCGATTCGTAGAAACAGGTTGTGTGGGACACCAAGAGAAAGGATAGGGATGCCCTGCTGTAGCAGACCACATTGTGTAAGCCGTGAGAAGAACTTATGCACAAAGTCCAAAAAGTCTACAACTAGAGCAAGTTTGGAGCCGACCATTTCACAACCTATGGTATGGAGAATTTTATGATGCCGACTGCAGTGTTAGGGGTACAAGTTGTGACTGACTCAGGCATTAAGTGTTGTGCAGACATGCTGAACAAAATGGAAGATGATGATAGTTTTCTAAACAAGATTATGTTCAGTGACAGGACAACTTTTCACCTTAGTGGTACAGTTAAGTGCCACACTGTAAGGATATTGGTTACACAAAAACCGACAGAATGCCTGGAACATACATGTGACTCACCAAAACTGAATGTGTTTTGTGCGCTAAGCTCCGTGAAAGTGTATGGACCATTCTTTTTTATGAGAAGATTGTGACTGTTATCACATACCTAGATATGTTACAAAACTACCAGATGCCACAGCTGCAAGAATATATGAGAGAGGATTTCATTTTTCAACATGATGGAGCACCTCCTCATTACCACCTTGAGGTCACTACTTACCTATTCCACACCACTCCCACTTGGATTGGACATGGTGGGAACATAGTTTGGCCTCCACGATCTCCCGATTTAACACAGCTGGATTTTTGTCTGTGGGGTTACGTTAAAGATAACGTGTACAACGCTCCATTGCCGACCAATCTCAATGAGCTTCGTCAACGAATTAACGTAGCTATAGCTTGGATAGATGCAGACATGATCATGCGTATCTGGGATGAACTGTCGTAAAGGTGGGATATCTAACGAGTGACAAAAGGAAGTCACATTGAACATTTGTAAACACTGTAAATAAAACTTTATGTTATGTCAATGTATGTAGTGGAAAATGGAAATAAACTACATAAGATAACTATGTATAATTTAGATTTATTATCACGTAACTAATTTAGAATAACCCTGTATTTAAGGTTCTAAATAAAGATTTTTTAAAACCTGATGCTCTAAAATGATCTGTAAATTATTTATTCCACGACATCTCACAAAGGAGCTGTTTCTTACGCTTGCAATGCACATTAAGTGAAACAGCTTATATGCAAATAAAATTAACAGAATAATATCTCAATTTTATTAACCTTTGGTTCTGATACATCAAAGCCAATGATTAATAAAGTAATTTCATTACTACTGATGTATGCTAAGCAAGGGCTTATCTAATCAATAACATTTTTGTAAAAGTGGCACCATTAAAATGTCTAATGATGAGTGTGTGCAAATCAGGAAAGATGATCTCTATGATGGATGCTCCTTTAAGCCAAAGCTCAAGACAATATAGAAATACTATAAAAAGTTAAATTAAATAAACAATGTAATTAACCTGTAATTAGTTAAGAACTTAGTCACAGAGAATTGATATTCTAATTATGCGAGTCTATTAACCATGGCATTTGTACCACATGACTGTTATATCATAAGCTGTTGTTCTCGCCATTAGTTTTTTATGGTTGCTTGAAGTGACATCACTGTTCATTTCATAAACTTTATGGTTCAAATTTACAGACTTCAATACTATTCCCTTTTTTTAAAAAATATCTGAGTTTATGATCACAAATATAAAATGGCCTGGTTCTATACATATTTCAAAACTCTTAGGTTTACAATAGATAGAAAAGAAGACTGTTAACTCAAGAAAATAGGATTGCCATTTAAAACGAAAAGATAACTACAAATTTATGCACTCGTTTGAGTCAACAGAGTATGTCAACTTATGTATGAGTATGTAACTAATACGTGATCATTTTTAGTACTGGAAAATAACCCAGTTAGGATTCTTTCTAAGCATGCCTGAACCAGATTAATCTTAAGCTTCAAGTATAGTCTTAAAGATTATTCTTAACTCAAAAATAAGCCTTCAAACCAAAGCTGAAATTTTATGCACACAAGCCAAGCGATGCACACTGAACAACTGGAACATTTAGTACAATGTTGATCTTGACAGATACAATCATTGAGTCTGAACCATAATATGTACTGGGTGAATGACTTCTGTGGTAACCTAGCTCATGGCACATTTTCAGTCTAACATTTGATAGGGTAGAATAATGTTATGTGAAGCTGAATGTAGTTACAACATATACTATAGAACAGTGTGTGGACGACAGCTGCAGTTTGTACACCAATAATATTTAAAGTATAAGAAAAATATGACATGGTAGGGGTTGTCATGGAAAGAAAAGACCTGAAAATTAATTTCCTCCCATCCATAATATTTTATAATAGATTAACTGACTACCGGCAAACTCTGCAGATGTGATTATGGCTTGGCAATAACCCTTAAATAAGCATTGGCAGAAATGGTCTTACTACCTGATTCCTTATAAGCAGAAGGGAAATATGGCTAAGCAATAGTCATATCCTTTAAAAGTTGATCACTATGTGAACAAAGTTTGGTTCACTTTACAAGTCCAGCAGTAAACAAAAGTGAGATGAAAGGAAAGCTAACCCTGTTTGAGAAACGTTAGTTTAAAATTGAAACCAATAATTAACAACATCTTAGAAACAGTCAACTCTACAACAAAAATGTATATGACATAAATTGTGTGTTTTAACGAGAGCTACATTTTTCGTGAAAAGGTTTTGTCTATTTGTTATGGTTTAGTTATATAACGTTCAGAAACATTGATTCAGAATGAAACAGGTCTTCAGAAGCTATTCCCTGAAAATCCAAGGTATACACTTATTTTGTATGTAAATATCAATATTATACAATATTTTAATCACAATCGTTAGAGCCATTTTTGAGAAAAACAAAATTTTCAAAAATTTGTCCATATAAGGGGTAGTTTGGGGTTGGGAGATTTTCTTGATATTTAATAGAGTTTTGAGCTATGCTGTCCACAGACACACACACACATATATACAGTCACACAGTCAAATTCAAATACAAAGACAAGTCTACTATTGCCCAACATTTTTGGACAGAGAATCATGATACAGAGCCAGAAATAAAATTGATCAAATACTTATAACAACCTTGGGAACTAAACACATGGGAAATCATTTTTATATATAAACATTAAGGAAATTCATGAATTTTGGCATCATTAGGTTAACAAAGACGACAGACGGCAGTGCAACTCCTACTGGAACCAGGCACTATCTTTCCCCCTCTCTCCCACCTCCTAGCCAAAAAGAATGTGAATAGACATGATGAGTGGTTTAAACAATTGCTGCATTACAATAGCCATTTCCATTGTTATCACCCAGTCTGTTCCAAGTAAATCAAAAGTAGTTCAGTTTTCTGATGTTAAACAGCATGTGTCAATAAAGCAAGTTAAAAGAAATTTGTAAAAGAGATGGCAGAAAGAAAAAAAAAAACATGTTGACACTAAAAGAAAAACTAAAATTAGTTGAAAGATTTGAGAAGGGGAAAACTGCTGCAAAAGTATTGATCATAGTTATTAGAATGCAAAATGTTTGGAACATTAAAAAGAATAAGCAGAAAATACAGAATTTAGTTGGAAACTGCAATTCTAATTTTGGACCATCTGCATGAAAAAACATAAACAGGTCTACAGTTGATAAGTTAGTTGCTGTTCTTCTATGATAGTTTAGCCAGAAATGTGCAGGTGTCATTGTTTCAGGCACAATGTATGCCAAGAAGCTTAAACTTTTTTCAAGAAGCTCTAGGGTTAGAGAAAAACTTTCTATTTAAGTATGCATTTTGTACATTAAAAGCATTAAATTGCAGGTTTCTCGATTATTTGTGCATCTTCTCCCCAACATTATCTTGAATAATCAGGAGTATTTTAAGTATTTTAAACTCATATAGCATGTTAGCCACTCAAATACAAGCACAAATGTAGTTTCAAAACAGGAAGAAACAATGCAAACAGAAATGGGGAATATGTACAACAAATTTTAAGTATTCAATGCACTTCAATTTAGCTGGGACATATGCCATTTTACACAGAATGCAGTGAAATATTTACATTTACACTATTACCATCACACTAAATAATGCATCTAGACTGCTGGTATATACTGAACTTAATTGAAATGCAGCTTTTAATTTATATTTTTCTCAATAAATCCATTCACTCATGGTTCCTTAAGGATATTTCATTCATGAACCCTAATTTTACATCTAAACAAAATTTCCAATGTGGAGCTTAAAATAAGGGCAAAGTAGTGGCTATTTAATGACAAAAATGTGCTGCTTTAATGAGAAGTAAAGGTGGTGGTATTACGGTAACCTGAAATGAAATGGTATTCTATTTATGGACGCTCTATAACTGCTTTGTTTCACAGGGCCCCATTCTATGTTGGGCGTGAAAGACCGCTTAATTTTGCTCAGAGGTCTCTTTATCAGGCTTGAGGTTCTTTTACGTGCCATAAATCTATGACACAAGACCCACAGATTTACTTCCCTTCCAAAGGAAGCCATGCTAAGGATTTTTACGCCCGAAAAATAATTGCCTAAGAATGGTAATCAAAACAGGTATGGAAAATCATACAGGATACATTATTTTCGTTCACATTTGTCTGGTATTAAGAACAGGATGCATATCTTCTTGAATTTCAATAACCAAACCGATTTCAAAGTGGAAATTGATTTAGCAGATTTGAATCCCACTCATTTTAACTGATCAATGATATTTTTTCACTTATCTCTAATTCAACCAACATAAAAATTCAAAAGAATTGTGACCAGTGAGCTCTAGCAGCTGTTTCATGTCATGGCCACCTAGAATAATATCTACAGCAAAGAATAAGAAAGTTATAACTTGGCCAATTTTGTTTACCATTCCTGGAACCGGGAAGACTTCCCATCAATTGTGAATGGTTCTATTAAAATATATGTATTTCAACTTTGTTGCTATAGTTCTAGTTACTGTTCTCAGTAGTTGCGAACCAACCTGTAGTATTTAAGTTTTGTTTTGCATTTTTCTTTAATATCTAAAATACCTACCTACACAATATAACTGAAAATTCATATTTTTACTTCGTGTAGCACATATGTGCATACAATGTACATAGTAGCTGGAGAAGGTATTGTATTCCACCCACAAATCCAATGTCAAGAATTTGAGGTCCCTTGAGTAACAGACAAAAATGAATTGTGTCTGTGAACAGCATAGCTCAGAAACTAAGAAAATGTTACAATAGCAAACTTGGTATTTAAGTTTAGTACCTTGCAAAGATGTGACACAAAGATTTTCAAGGAAATCCCCTCACCCCAAACTACCCTTTACATGGAAAAATTTTTTTTAAAATTTTATTTCTCAAAACAGCTCTCAACAATTTTGAATAAAATACAGTGTATTAAAGATATTTACATAACATATAAAATGTATGTCTAGAATTTTCTTATGAAGATCTATTCATACAGGATGAATTTTGCTGAAATTTATATGAATGGTAAACTGAAAGAAATAGAAAAAAATTACTCGACAAAAAATGTAGATCTCGTTAAAACACACAGTTTATGTCATACTCATTTTTGTTGTGGAGTTGACTTTTCCGAGATATTCCATCTTATTGGTTCCAATTTTAAGCTACTTTTAACTTTTTTCAGATGGTAGATCGTACTTCTTTTAGTTCATCTTTTGGCAAGCACAGAGAACAAATTTTAATCGTTTCACAGAACAATCTCAAAATACAAAAGTAGTACAAATGTCCTAAAATTATGAGTAACATAAAGTAATGCCTTTTCAAGTACAATTGGAGGAAAATTTCAAAAAATGGAACATAAGAATCCAAGATTCTGCTTTAATGCATATTTATGTCATTGAACATTGTTATCTGAAAAGCAAAAAGATGACTTTTGATCCAACATCCATCCCTAATTATAAGCATGAAGTAACGTATCGCTTTGCCCTGCATTGCATATATTCTGGCAAGAAGATGGCGGAGGTTGTGCCAAATGCAGTAAAAGATATGGTTTGTGCAGGGAATTGCTAACCATCATTTTTAATGCTTTATTTATTCCATTAGCTTCAATCCTAATTGGTTTTCTTTAAATACTGAGTTAGTGTTGTGCTATCATTCAACGGGTATTATTGTATATATGCACACAACTAGGTAAACCATTTACAGCTGATGAACATGCTTAGGTTTCTTTTGGCTTTATTACACAAGATACATATATGAAGTGGTTTATACAGTGAAACTTTTAAATTATGGTTGGTATCTAATGTTACATTATCAAGTTGACTAAAGGTTGGGCAGTGCAGTAGATGATTTCCATCCATATCTTCTTTAAGTGTACAGAAAGGACACAGAGGAGATCTCACTATACCAATCCTGAATAAATGTTTATTGAGACAGTCATGGCCTGTTAGGAGTCTAAAAGTTGCTACAGAGGAGTTTCTTGGTAATGTAGTGATTCTAGTCGTGTTATTACATAAATTTTTCCCATAGCCTCCCTATTGTTTGTAATACATTATCTTCTTTAATTTTATTATTAATTGTTGATATAATGATTCTTTTGATAGAGTGATAACTTATTGGATCAGATGAATCTTGGCTAGAAAGTCTGCTGTTTCATTACCCTGTATTTTGCAATGTGCTGGTATCCATTGAAGTATTAATCTTTTATTTAAATCCATTAGTTGTTTTATGATTTAGCAGCATTCTGCAATATTTAGGTTATTCGGTGTTACATCAGATGTTATGGTTATGATAGCTGCTTTAGAGTCAGATAATAATACAACTTTTTCAAATTTATTTTAATGATATAGTGGGTTTTGTAAGCTCTGAAGTATTACCGAAATTTCTCCATCAAAATTTGTGGTATTTAAACTTAATCTTTTGTAGAAAGAGAAGAGAGGGCATATTGCCAGTATCATTGTTTTTTGGTAAGCTGGAACCGTCAGTATAAACATGTAGCCATTCATTGGTAGGGTATCTTAAATTTATTATTTCTAGTGTCATTTGTTTCAGAACACACAAAGAGGTTTCAGATTTTATAAATTCTTCAGCTAAGTGTAGATAGTGTTCAATATCAAATAGTTCTAACAGGTTAACATTTGTTTGTATGTTTTCTTTTAAGGAAGGAAGTTTCAATCTATGTTTGATTTCTTTGACTTTAGTGAGGAAACTTTTGAGTTTCTAGGTTTACTTGTGGTTTTCTTTTTTCCCAGTCATTATAAGGTACTCTGATTAATTTTTCATATTGTAAGATGACTGCCTGTTCAATGTCAAGTTCAAGTCTTAGAGTATTTGTTAAAATTTGTAGAGCAAGTACTGGGGTAGTTTTAATAGCCCCAGTTATTAGGCGAAGAATTACTTTTAAATTGTTATGAAGGTAATGTGAGTCAATTTATTGACACTATAGTTTGTTAATTTTTTCCCAAATGCATTTCAAAGATGTTATCTTCATCATTGGCAGGTGTTTACATCTTTGAAATGCAATCAGGAAAAAAAGTAAGTGAAATGATAATATCAATAAATTGACTCACATCACCTTCATAATAATTGTTTTTGTTTATTTCAACCTAGTAATAAAATGAGTATATAGCCAATTTAAGCCCTGGGCTATGGAATGCCCAATGGTTGTATTATATATTCAATCTACAAATAAAGTGGAAGAAGCCAGTATGCCGACCATTTCCATAATTACTAGCTTGTTGAAGTTTCTTCATTTTTATTGTAATTATGTATAATTATGTAAATCTCAGATGAGGAAACTTTGCTCAGGTGAAGAGTGAAAGGTATATATATATGAAGTGGTTTATACAGTGGAACTTTTAAATTATAACGTAAATAATTTAAGTAAAATTAGTTACATCATAATTAAGAACACAGTTTAGTATGTGACTAAAGACCATGTTTATGCAAAAAAAAAAAAAAAAAAAATAATAGTAATAATAATTTTAATTATTTATTGAGAGATAGGCTTCTCTTACTTCTAAAGTTAGATTTACTAAATTCAATGCTGTAATATAGAGAAAAGCTTGTTTTATTATTAACCCTTTTAGTGCCAATCAAGATTTAATTGTGATCTGAAAATTCTACGAAAACTGCCAATCACGATCTATCACTTTCATACATTTTAACTCTTTTCAGCACGAAAGTCAGTGTAATTTCTACATCAAAGCCATAAAGAAAGGTTTTCTGGAGCATTTCACTTTATCTTCACTCCAAAGTGTTAAATGACCTACAAATTTAATTTCTCTAGCCGGTGTTTATGAATGCTGGTTGAAAAATGGCGCTGTCTAGCCAAAGGTTACAAACCAAAGAGAAAATATGAGCTGCAGCTTGCGGTGTATTAGAAGAAAGCGAGAGATTTTGAATTTTCAGACCTTGATGAAAGAGTTTCTGACTTTGATGTATGAGAGGAAGATATATATTCTAGCTTCAGCAATGCAAATGCATCCAATAACAATGGCCCTCATATGCATGCAAATAATTGGTGTGCTTATCAAAATGGATTTACGGATATGAAATCAGACGACGAATGCATGTGAATCAACCATTTAGCTACGCAATAATACAAGTGCTAAATTGTACAGTAATCCACGTTACATTTGTATCTTATTGCTTTATGCCATTTTCATTAATAGTGATATCAAGCTTATGTGTGTGGAGTTTTGTGATTTTTTTTTCAGCCTCAGGTTACGTTAATTTGTTTTTTTATTTTAAAAACTTTGTGTAGTAAGCTTTTGCATGCCTAATTATTGATTATTTGGGGAATTTTAATTTTATTTTTAAATTTTCCTTTCTTTTTAATTTTTAAAAATAATGATAAGAATTCTCATCCATATAATGCATATTATACAAAAGGGTTTACTAAAAATAAATTTGTGTCATTTGGTATTCATTTTATTACTAATAATTTGAAACCCTGCATTCTCCTCTAAAATTGCTTGGCATTTTTCAGTCAGATTTGTTCCTGCATTGGTTCACAACATAACAGGGACATAAAATCTGTCTGCAATAGTGATAACCTAAGTTAATTTTGTGCAGTAGCACATTGTTTTTAATTGACCCATTATTACTTGCTCTATCTTGTATGTACTTACAAGATACACAGTAGCCTGAGAAAAATTCAATGCTGCAATTTCACCAGAACTATGTTTTGAGGTCTCCTTAGTCAAAAAAATATTTTTTCTAGTAATTTTTTTTTTTTTTTTTCTTTTGTGATATGATAGCCCCTTATCCATTGATTGTATTAGTGTCCTTACATTTGGTAGCCAAAGCTTAGTAACAATGAGTCAGGAATGTAACAAACTTTAATTGGGATGAGAATGTACTCATATAACAGTAACACTACTTTAGACAGCAATCCTTTTGATGCTAGTAACTTCACAAATTGTTCTGTAAGCCAGTTCATCACAATATATCCTGACATTCATACCCCTTTTTGATTGCAGTAAATAGTGGATGGAGTCTTTATATCCACTTCCTTTGAAGATTTAATTTATACTCTCTGCCACACATTATAGTCGCATGTTTCCTTTGATATTTATGGCCTGGAGCAGACTTTACATTTTTAGAAATAAGTGTTTTAGGACCAGTTTCACCAATAATGATAACTTTTCCTGCATCCTAATTTATATAATCTCTGATAGTCGTTCTATCGGAGGAACTTAAGAAGCACATTTCACCAAGAGGTTGTAAACCTTGTTAATATAATCGTCTACTTGGTGTTCATCTACTATACGAACTAGCTCTTTCTCATATATTACAAGCTAGAACCACCATCTGCCATTTCCAGTTTTTCCTTCTTTCGGCTCCTTTTGAAGATAAAACAGTGGATGCGCAGGATTTAAGTATGAATTATGTAATGTTTGTGTTGATTAAGTTATCAGCAAAGAGAAATATCCACAGGAGTAAAAATAAAAAAAAAAAATTATGGCTGGTATGGAAAAGTATACTCTTTTAGAGTTGTAAAACAGCATTTACACGTGGTGAACAAAAGAAGAACAAGAACATGGTGGTACATTCAGAAAAAAATGTGGAATGGGCTAACAAGTACTTTTTCTTATCTCTAATGCAAAATTAGCTTACACAAGATATAATGGGTATTGAGAAATAAAGAGACCTTGCTTTGTACAAATCTTTAATCAATAGTGTAAATTCTAGTATTTAACTGGTTATATTTTGGATAGGAATTCAAATTCTTGCTCCTGATCTAAAATGGAATACAGCACTTTCTTGTTTCACAATATTAACCATATCAGGTATGTTGACTCAAAAACAATTTATTATTCTAACGATGTCTTTTTATCATTTATCCAGTTTGATATGCTTCCACATGCATGCTTGAATACTCTGTAGAAGGAGAGAAAAACACTAAATTAAAAAACAGAATTATTGTGGCACTCAGTATGCGAACATGGAACTTTAATGTGATAATGCAGAATGCTATCCATTCGGCTACAGAAGCACTTAAGATGATGGTGTGTAGGATGGGACATCACAAACTTTACATTATAATGTACATTGAAGTACTAATTGCTTAATTATCTGAACTTTACCAATTGCCTTCTATTTCTCTTGTACCATAGCATTTGTCATTACTTCCTTTATACATTATCGTCATTGTCCATGAGTATATCTATTATTCATTGAGGCTCCATGTTTCTTTTTTGCTTTGCTCACTACGATTTGGATTTGTAAATGGTGGAAAATGGCTGATAAGGCTATAACCGGGTTTACAGGCCACTACAATCATTATTTTGGTAGGTGAAACAGCTATTTTACCAAAATGTGGATTTAACATCTTTAACCCGAATTAAGTAAAATTGTCATTATTGGTGAAATCAGCCCTTAGAATGTAGACACTTCCACATTAAACTGCATTCATCACCATTACAAATATGATTTACCAGATGTTGCAGTTTAGGTGTTCTCCTTTTACAGCTAAATGAAAAGTAGCAATTGCTGCTTGAACCTTGTTGACCATCCAGAGGAAGCATTAAATTCAAGTTCTAGTCCCAGTGCTTCATGAAAAGTTTAGCTTTCCTGCATACATCATTCCAGATACAGAAATTCCTTAGCCCTCTTCTTGTTAAACCACTTGAGGCAAGCAGCATCCAGATTTTTTGCATGTTTTCATCCTTTTATGGTTTAATATTCAGTTTCATTATTATTGCCCCTTGAGAATAACGATTTCTCCTTACTACTTTTAATATCTTAAATGGTTTAAATATCTATGCCATGTTCATTTCCTACAAAATTTACTAGTCGGTCCTACCTTCTCAATTCTTTTTCTATGATGTCTGTTTCACAGTTGACACGAAAACAATGTATTATATTAACAGAAGATTGCAGTGAGAATAACACAGACTGACCATTTGTATGATTTACTGAAGCAAGTAGAGCTGCAGCTCAGATTCCCTCCTCTTTTTCTTTCACAAAGAGCATTCCTTTTTCCACCCAAAACTTAGTTCACAACCTACTGTTTTTATTTGAATCACAGTATAAATTTTTTAACCGTTTCTGTTTCTTTTATATTAAAAAATACTAATTTTTTTCACAAATAATAATCGACATATCTGATAGAACACACATAATTGTAAGCATACTGTACATCCATTTTAACCCCAGTATGTGTTTAGATATATTCACAGTGGAACTTCTGGGCTGTTCAATAAAAATTATCTTACTTATTACTTTCTCTACATGTACTATGTACATAGTGTATAGAGAAGGTATTGTATTGCACCCAAAAATTTGATACCAAGATTTCACCAGGAATACATGTATTGGCTGCCCTGAAAAGCATTTTTGGAAAAAGGTGAGTGGGTGTGGGGGGTTGTGAGTGTGTGTGTGTGTGTGTGTCTGCGGACAGCATAGCTCAAAAACGACAAGAACATTAAATACCAAACTTGGTATTTTAGTTTGGTACCTTCCAAGGATGCGACACAAAGATTTTCAAGAAAATGTCCCCACCCCGAACTACCCTTTACATGGAACTTTTTTCGAACATTTTAATTTTCTCAAAAATGGCCCTAACAATTTTAATTAAAATATTGTATATTAAAGATATTTACCTGACATATAATATGTAAATCTTGAATTTTCTGGGAATAGCCTCTGAAGACTACTTTAATCTGGATAAATTTTACCAAATTCTGCATAACTGCTAAATCATAAGAAATGGACAAAACCTTACCATACAAAAAATGTAGAGCACATTAAAACACACAATTTATGTTATATAATTTTTTTTCGAGGAGTTGATTGTTTTTGAGATATTTCTTGTTTTTGGTTTCAGCTTTGAAAAACTTGTACTTTTCTCATAAAGGAATTTGTCAACTCGTGTCCATACAAACAAAGGAACTTCAGTCACCTAGTAACCAGCTTTTGACTATCACTTTAACCTATGATACTCCCATATTTCGCTTCTAGTTACAAGGAAGCAAGTAATAAGACTATTTCTGCTAATTTTTTCTCAATTAGTATGAAGTAAATAAAAGAATAAACTTGTTAACAATAATTTGTGACAGAGAAGTAGAGAAAGTCATGTGAATGGAACACATCAGATTTTTTAGACCATAATTTTGTGCCACAGAACTTGCTCTTATGATGTTAATGTGTAACAAAAATACTCCATTAGTTTCATTGATGGCATTCGTGGTTTCAGCCTGTGAGAGGCAGGCAAACTGAAATATGTTCATTATCGCCCATAGCAAAATAGAGTAACACACAATGAACCATATGTAGCTTTGAAATTTAACTTTTGTCTCAACAAATTTTCACCTGACAAGAAACTTATCACCACATTCATATGCAAATACTTCAAAAGTTTTCCTATGTCATCCATGTGGTATAAGAAATCCATGCTCCAAATATAAACTGTTGTTTTCAACTTGGAAGTACCTGATATTGAACCTGGAAAATGCTGGGTCGAAGCAGTGGAACATCAGGAGATAGGGTACTTCAAGTTGAAAACAGCAGTTTATATTTTAAGCATGGACTTCTTACACCACATAGATGGCATAGGAAAACTTTTAAGGTATTTGCGATATGACAATATTGATATCTTCTTGTGAGGCCAATGGAGACAGCACAGCTTGAAGATGGTTTAAACGGTTGAAGAGGGAAGACAATCAATTTCAAAGAAAAGTGGACCCGCACTCCAATTACTGTTCTTACAGAGAGTGCCCCCCCCCTGGATTTTTAGGTTTTGTAGTATGAGCTCCTAATATATTTACAGTAAGAATAGATGTACATACACAAGCCCATTTTCAGGATTTGGGTTGAAGTTAATATTTTGAGGCACAAAATATCTATTGTGTTTTAATAAAGTTAAGAGGATTTAATCGTTGATTTCAAACCATCTACAATGCTGCTATAGGACGAATAACCTTATGAACATTGCTGAAATATTGAACAATTTTATTAGGGGGATACCCACACGTTGGTGACAAAAAATTTACATATTCACCTATTCATGTAACAGGATCCATGCTGCATCACAATAATACACAGCTGCATATTGCTAATGTTATTGCTCAATATCTTGCAAAAATCACTATGGTATTTGGGCCTGTGTGACTTTTTTCTATTTGCTAACCTGAAGAAACATATTCACAGAAGGCATTTTCTATCATCAAAAGCAGGAGGGAAGTCTGCAGAAATGATTGTGAAGAACCTTTCAAAAAGTAGTTCCCAACATGTCTTTGCAGACTGGCAGAAAGCTTGAACAGATGCATCAGACCCAAAGGAGATTATTTTGAGGACCATAAAATTATACGACAATTAAAGGTATGTGGCCCAAAGAAAAATAGAAACATTCTTGTTTGATTAACCCTCCTAGAATATTCCCAAGTCAAATTAAAACATTAAGCCCAATTACTTAGAATTAAATCTTTTTGTTCTCATCATAAATTGTTTAGCTAATATTCCAAGAGGAAACCACTGCTGCAGAGGTGATTGTGCTGTCATCTGGATGAGAATGCCATCAACTGACAGTAATTCAACATTTGAAACACTATTGTTATTTTTTAGTATGTGGATTTTTAGGGGTGTTTTACATGATTTTGCAGGCATGCTTTCTGTTTTATATTGTGCTGATCCAAAGTGTTCTATCTGCTTTAATTTCAAATTCCTTAAGTGTTTCTTTGGTCTAGTTTGCAAGTTCTTTTTTAATGTATTTTTGTGAACAGTCTTAAGAGTCCATCTAATTAACTTCTCAATTTTTTTTTTTTTTCCTTCTTTCCATTTGGCACTGTGCATCTTGTAGGATAATTTAGCAATCTCGGAAGTGGTGTAGGGTGCCAACTATATTATTCTCTTAGAAGAGCTAATTTGATTTATTGTATGTCTGTGAATGAAAATCTTCTGTTGTGGACCACCCTCATTATTTAGTGTTGCATGTTTTCTCTCTTTTTTATTTTGCTGCTTTCCTTACTAACCTGCCAACTAAGAGGTGTTTGTAGCTGTTCTGTGATGCAATTTTCTTAATCTACTGGCTTACACTCTGAGCATAAACTGATAGATTGCCTCGAAACATATCAAAGGTATAATCTAAGTAAGAGAGATTAGTGTCTGACTTGGTAATATTCTATTTTAGTACACACATTTTAACTTTTATATTCCTATTCTGGTTCCTGATTGGTAAGAAAATATCTGTTGATAGTATTAACAGTTCTTTTGGGGAAGGGAGAACTATGACAACAGCATCCTATTACAAAATAATAAGAGAAACTAGAGCCATGAGAACCTACTAGCCCTGCCTGTCTCTTTTAGCCAGCTTTTGCACTAAACCGAAAAGAAATGTCACTCAGAATATATTTTTAATTTGTTTTCTTCGCATATATTCTTAATTTTTAAAAATTTGTATGTACCCAAATCACCTGTTTTCAAATTCCCTATCTTCAATTTTGATCAAACATTCATTAAGTATTCTAATTTGATAATACTATTGCTAGCTCTATACCTGCTGCATCTAATGAAAAGCCCACCAGGAAATGTTCAACATAACATATTTCCATGGCTTTGTGCACCATTCTTGGAGATAATTTCCATCATCTGTGAGCTTATTATTGGCCATGTGAATAAAGTGAGTTATGATGACCCCGTGTGAGCTTGCTAGACAAGTTACTAGAGATTTTTAAAAATAAATTTGTTAAAATGTGAAAGGAAGAAAAGAGAAAGCAAATAAACTGAAAAATGCAAGGTTTATGTACCTCCACTAATTGTAGTTTTATTCTATAAATTAATTATACATTATAAACGTTCAGTCTTTCACAACCAGCGTTAGTCCAATAAAATGAATTTTCCAGGTTTAGTAGCTGTGGTCAAGTAGATAATAAAGCGCCTAATGTTTCACCCATCTTAGAGGTATTCACTCAGAGTAGCTAGAATGATGCATATATTAGGCAGACTGCCTGCAAAGTATCAAAATAATAGGTGAAAAATTTTATTGTAGAGCATTTTAAGTGTTGCCAATGGAGAGTACTGACATCAAAATTGGAAGACATAATGCTAACCTTGTGGAAACAGTACTTAAGTTGCCATGTGATAGTTCAATTTTGTCCATCATAAAGTAGATTATCAAAATATTTCCAAAGAGTTATTGTATGCAATACAGAAAAAAGCTAAATCATTATTTACAGATAGGTTTGTATTTTTCACTTAATAGTTGTTTTAAATTGCCTTCTTTGTAGGCTATTTAAGTATGCTTTTAATATTCAATCTGATTACGTATGGCATCACATTCAGTGGATACTGATGATGGATGCAATGAATTTATATTTGAGAAAGGTTTTTGGTATACAAAAAAACCTCCTGACCTAGGTTTAGCATACCTCTGCAGCATTTACAAGCTATAAAACTTGAAAAAGATTGAAAAAAAAAAAACCTGTCAAGGAGGAAGGTCCTGATAAAATTTGAACCAAACTGTGAGTCCCACACATTCCCTCCAAGCCATCTCACTCATGCAACTGGAAATTTAACCAGTCTTCAAGAGATGCTGAGTCTTTTAATCAAAAAGTCAATTACTAGAAAAAAAGTTTCTTTTGTATTTCAAGCTTCCAGCACACCTTTATAAGCATAAAACTGATGTAGTACCAGTTCTGGTAATTCTTTTCTTCTAGTAATCTAATAATTAATTTCCTCTCAGAGATGTCCCATAATGTGCTTTCCCCTCTTGGTACTGCTTTACTTGCTTGAATTTATTGGAGCAACGTATGCAAGCTTACCATTCTTTGTACTAGTCCATCATATATTACAGGCAAGTTTCAATAGAAATGGAGGTATTTCAAATGACAACAGTTCTGACACATCACAGATTGGATGATGTGCATATTCATAAATACAAATTATAACCCAGAAATCTTTTACATGAATTATGATAATATTTGAAGCAGGCAAGAGAACTGTTTAAAAATGCACACTGGAGAAGGCAGTAAAAAAAACTCTCTTGGACCATATCAAGCTTTAATGAATAAATATATAGGTTGGTATTTAAATGAGAAGAGACCAAAAACATGGTGCTCTTAAATGTTCAGTCTGCAAGCACAGTTAGAGCAGTGGCAGAACGAATACTGCTGGAAATAACTCACAAGTTCCTTCTTGTTTGAATTAAAATACTCCCATCAAAATTGTTGTGCAGACAGTCTGAGGAAGAATAAAATATGATCACCACTAACAAATCAAGTGGCATATTGTTAAAACGATCTGAGTATTAGAAATATAAAGACCAGATGGGAAAAATCTTTCTCAGCATATTCAAACAAATCATTGCTTGTGTATATGAAGTTCCTTGTATTATAAACTACATAATTGTATGATATATTTCATACTTTAACTTTCATATTCACAATATGTTTCTATAAAGATTTTTATTGTCTATTACTCTAATCTGGCCACAAAGCTCTTATTTTGCACCAATTACTGTGCACACAGCTTTTCTTTGGCCTCGGCTCCCAAGTCTATTCGATAGGTTTCAAGCAACAACATTTAGACACAAAGTACACTATACATACACCTTCTCCCAATCGCTCCCCCCGGTTGGTCCTCACTTCCCCGTAAAACTCTATTTCGCTCTCCAACTTCTTAAATAATTATCAAATGTAAATTAACCGAAATGTGGTTAGTGGTACAATATTTTTTGGGTACGTTAGTGTGGTACCAAGCACTATAATACCTGGAAATTAAAAGAACTTACAAAATTGGAAAATTACTTTTGCACATTCAAGATTTCCTTGAATGTAAAAAGAAGCTAGTAACAGTGAAGAATAACACAAATATTAATATAAAAATAATAGTTGCAACAAATCTTCACTTATCTTTTGGAATCCTTGCTTTGGACCAGGTTTGCAATAATTTTATTGCATTATCAACATAATTTTATTGTATTATTAACAAATAATATTATGTTGATAATGCAATAAAATTATTGTGAAAATGGTCCAAAGCAAGGATTCCAAAAGATAGGTGAAGATTTGTTGCAATTATTATTTTTATATTAATATTTCCTTGAATGTTTTCCAGGCTATTTGAATCAGATGAGATTTAACATTTATGGACATTTTGCCATGGTAGCTCAAGCCATAAGAACAGACTGAAGAGTCAAATATCTGTAGTTTTGATTTTTTCATGTGATTCACTTTCCAACAATGGTCGATGGTTTTCAAAATGCTAATGCATTGAAAATAACTCTTTGCTAAAAATTGTTCCTCCATAAAAAACATATGTAGGCTAAGTAAGAGAGGCAAAAATTTGATTCCATAGATGGCTTTAAATCATGGATCTATCCCATTTCCATGCTGTTGCTCTAACCAACTAAGCCGGAGAAAAACTGAATCGTGAGTTTTTCCCTGGGTTAGTTGGTTAGAGCAGTAACATGGAAATCCAAATATCTGTGTTCAAATTCTGGCTATGGCATAGAATTTGTCAGTCTAATTCTACCTTTCCAACTTTAGCATAACATGACACATGTGAAAAAATAATTATCACTGATTGACCCATTATTGGTTAACTATGAAGCCAAGAAATTTAAAGTATTTATAATACTGTAAGCTGCCATTAGGGTATGTTAATACAAAATTATTTTGGAAATGTCTTGATATTTACCAGAAAATATATGAGTAATTCTCGGCTATTTGACCAGTTCCACTCCTGAAGATGGGAATTTGTTATACAGGATAAATATTTATGTAATCAAGGACAGAATACAGTGATAATAATGCAGAATGAATAAGGAATAATTTAAGAATGAGATTTTGCCTGAACCAAATATAACCCACCTGCCCACCCTTTTTAATGACGTTTGTATAGGAGAAACTAGCATCATCTTGAGTTAAAAGGCAGTAAAAGCTGCTAAAAGATTCAGCAAGAGGTCGCTAATGTATGATGCTATTAGTGGATCATTGAGGTTTACCATCTCAAACTTCTTGACTATCCAGTTGAGCCCCAGTATTTTGAGGTTCCGTATAATTTAAGCTGGTCTTAAGAAAATTAAAATTTTACTTAAAACCAGAGTAAAATCCTGTTTTTATACATTGTCCGTATGCACTTTTTATGCACTTCCAAATGTGTTACACTTTTCCATGTGTAATACAGGTAAAGCTACCCCACTTAGGGTTTTGCTCATAATGCACAGATATAATCTTGGCCTCAGACTGCTAATGCATTTCTATTACAGATTGACAGGTACTACTACGTTTCATGCTTGCTCTTTCTTTTTCGACCTTTCACTAATTTGGGCAGCATGTCAATCAAATGATCCTTTCAGAAAAAATACTATATTGGTATAATGACAGTGGTCATTAAAATACACATTTTACAGCAGTAACATACTGACCATTGTTGTAGAAGGTATGTTAGTACCCATACATACTATATTGAAGTGAACTGTCACCCTCCATGGTGAAGTAGTTAGCATACTAGGCCTCATATATCCAAGGTTGCAGATTCAAACCCAGTAAACGAAGGATTTTTAAGCATAAAAATCGTTAGCATGGCTTCCTTTAGAAGGGAAGTAAAGCCATTGGTTCTGTGTCGTATATTTATGGCATATAAACAAACCTCGTACCCAATAAAGAGGCCTCTGAGCAAAATTAAGCCATCTTTCACGCCCCATATAGAATGAGACACTGAGAACCACAGCAGTTAAAACGTCCATAAATAAAACTCCATTTCCTGTAGTGAGGCCACCATGCAAGGTACATACCATTATTGTGCTCATTAAACATTTATTCATAATCTACTCATTGATTTAAAGATATTTCTGTATAATCCAAGTTTTTGTAATTCAAGGTAGCTTTAGCCCCAATTAACATGAATTACTGGGACTCTACCGCACTGTTATTCTGCAACTGCAGCCTTTGTTTGGCCGCAAATGCTTCACTCTTTTATTTATAAAAAAATTTCCCCCAGTTACGCTTTGTGGCTTAGAGTCCTGAAACAGTGACAACTTATTTCAGAAGTTGAGCACCCCATACCTTCTGCCAATGTTGGCAGCAGGACAGCACAGGCAATAGTATTACCACAATGGGTAGGATACATACTGTGTATTAAGGCACGTAAGTTTAAACATACAGTGATAATTAGTATTCATTATCTGCACTGATCAAAGTTATACAATAAAAATAGTAATGGAAATCTGTGTGTGTTATATAGCGAGTTCAACTGATTCCCATCTATAGAAATGCATCCTTCATCACTACCAAGCAAATGTAATTTATGCTTTATAGAAGTTTTAAGACTGCAGAGTAAGAGGCACTCTATAATTAACATCTGGCCGTTTACATAATAAAACTAAAATACCCTTATTTGTTAGAGAAACGTGTGATAACATAGCTATATGGCAAATCCAGTTTTTCTACCAATTTCATTAAGAGAAATTTGATGTGTTTCATATCTCTCTTTAACTATTCTGTAACAGATTATTCTTACAAAAGTTGATCCTTCTCTCTACTTTGTGCTAATCAAGATAAACAGAAAATAGCAGAACTGGTCATATTAATTACTTCCTTATAAGCAGAAGGGAAATAAGGGAATAAGCTCAGCGAAAGTGATAATCTAATGTTTTAAAAGCTGTTGCTATGAATTGAAATTTGTTTCTTTACATGGCAAGCAGTGACAAATTCTTACATGAGAAAAGTTTAAGTATTTTAACATTAAAAACCAATAGCAAGGATTATCTCGGAAATGGTCAACTCCATGAAAAAAAAATGTATATGACACAAATTGTATGATTTAACAAGTTCTGAATTTTTTGTGTAGTAAGTTTCTATCTCTTACAGTGTACCACTTATACGACTGTCATTCAGAGTGACAGAACATTCAAGATGTACATTTTATTTTGCATGTAAATAACTTTAATATGTAGTATTTTAACCAAAATCGTCAGAAACATTTTTAAGAAAATCATTTTTTCTTTTTTAAATTTCTTCCATGTAAAGGGTTGTTTGGAATGGGGGAATTTTCCTCAAAATCTTCGTATCACATCCCTCAAAGATACTAAACTTAAATACCAGCTTTTCGTTTTTGCATTATTGTGTTCATAGACACAAAACTATTTCAAAAAATGCTCTTTTTGGATACAGGGGATCCTAAAATGGTATTTCTGTGAAATCTCAGTATCAAATTTTTGGGTGAAATGCAACCTTCCCTACCTACTATGTACATTGCAAATGCATGCTAGAGAAAGTAAAAAATGAGATGGTTACTCATACAACATTTTGCCTTACAATACATTAGAAACATGAATAGGGTTGCATATTGATGACTATATAAATAGCAAAGTGGAATATTCCTAAGATATTCTGGAATATTGAGTTTTGCGATGGCATTTGTTTCTAACTGAAATTTTTTTACTTTCTCTATACGCACTATGTACTTTGTGTATAGAGAAAGTATTGCACTCCACCAAAAAATTTGATACCAAGATTTCACCGGAAACATATGTTTTAGGGTCTCCTGTATCCAAAAAAAAGTATTTTCAGAAAAAGGTCTGTGTGTGTGTCCGTGTGTCTGTGAACACGATAACTCAAAAATGAAAACTCAGTAAAATACCAAATTTAGTATTTAGGTTTAGTATCTTCCGGGAATGCGACACTAAGATTTCGAGAAAAATCCCCCCACTCCAAATTACCCCTTACTTGGAATTTTTTTTTAAAAATTTTGATTTTCTAAAAAATGGCTCTAATGATTTTGATTAAAATATTGTATATTAAAGATATTTACCTGACAAATAAAATGTATATTTTGAATTTTCTGGGAATAGCCTCTGAGTGAATTTTATGGAATTTTGCATAAGTGCTAAACCGTAGGAGAGAGACATAAACTTACCACACAAAAAATGTAGAGCACATTAAAACTCACAATTTATGTTGTATACATTTTTTTCGTGGAGTCGATTGTTTTTGAGATATTCCTTGTTTTTTGTTTAAGCTATAAAAACTTATATTTTTCTCATACAGGACTTTGTGAACTCGTGTCCATACAAACAAAGGAACTTCAGTCACATAGCAACCTGCTTTTGACTATCACTTTAACCTATAGTACTCCCTTATTTTGCTTCTACTTACAAGGAAGCAAGAAATAAGACTATTTCTGCTAATTTTTTGTCGATTAGCAGGAAGTAAATAGAGGCATAAGATTTTTAAAAATAATTTATTGCAGAGATATAGAAATAGTCATGTGAATGGAACACATCAGATTTTTTTTAACTGCTTCTAATTCAACTAACAAATTGCAGGTTAGCCCAATATTTAATAGACTAAAAAGTTTTCTAAATGCAGAGCAATTACTATTCTTTTATTAATAGAATAAATTAAAATTGTTGTTCACCAACAGACAGTGAATATAAAGGAAGCAAAGACACATATTTGCCAATTCCCTTCGATTTGAGACTAGAATCTAGTGGCCTAGATTAGATCATATCCATCTCGAATAATTCTATAGCAAAGAATCTAATATGCACAATATAGATCCAATACATCTCCTGGGAACGAAAAAGCTAATACTTGATCTATTTTTCTATTCTGTTTCTGGGAGTCAGTAAAGCTTCCATACTAATTGTATGAGACACTCACATTAGTACATGTATTTTAACTTTGTCATTCTCAACCTGATATCCTTCTTAGTTACAGCTGGTCACATAACTCAAGAACAGTAACCAAAATGTAAATGAGAATGGGGAGCCATACAGGACACAAGATTTTGGTTTTAACAGGCTACTAACAAGAGTGGGTTTGCATTTCTTCTTTTACTGCTCCATTTTGGATATCGAGAGCTGACCAATGATATTCTTTCATTTGCTTCCAATCCAGCCAACAGTATGATTTAAAAGAATTGTGACTAAAGTGAGCTCTAGATATTTTATGTCAAGGCTGCCTAAATAATCTCTACAGCGAAATATAATATATACAATTACTGGGGCTGTTAGTTGTGAAAGCTTCCATTGAAATGTGAGTATTTCAACTTTGTTGTTCTCATTCTGGCTATCATTCACTTGTTGTGAAATAGCCATTATTATGAGCCAATCTTATTTTAAGTAGAGAGTAAAATCTTATTTGAAGTAGAGAATATATTTCAAACAAATAATTTTACAATAAGCAAGAATTTGACAGAATTTAATTTGTTCCACGTCTATTAGAGAACAACACAGACTAGGTAAATTCAAATTTATTCTTTTTCACTTAGTCAAAAATCAAATTTTTCAAGGTTTTTCTCCCTGTCACCAAATACTGCATACCATAGTACATTGTGAAATAAATTGTAAGCAATTCTTCATTGCTGAAGAGCAGCATTTGCACCTTTTGGTGACAATAATATTAGCCATCACTGTCTTTAGTAATGCTTTACTTGGACATAAGAATGAATTTCAGAATTTTTTTTCTCAAAAACCTTAATTTAAATTGCTTTTTTAAAAACAATAGTTTTCAGAAACTAAATTTTAGTTGTTTTTCCACACACAAGGGTCATTTGGGTTTAGCTTTATAAATCCTCTGGATATGCTCCCTGTCACTGTGGCCATAAACTGCTTCACTTCTCTACTTATAAAAATTGTCCCTCGGCTATACTTTGCACCCTAGGGCCTCCAATACAGGGCTATGCTTAAGGCTTAGGGGGTTAGTCTGGGAATATTGCCATCTTACTTTAAATCAGGCATGCCATTTAGTGTCAATTGGCATCATTCCCCTCTTTCCACCCCCTTCTCTATGCCTTGTATGTGGACAGACTTTATGGTGACACAGTGTTAACAGAATAAGAACTCCTTGGTTGATAGGCAAACTGGACACCATAATAAGGGAGTGAGTTAAACCCTTGTTTGTCTCCTATGGCATCCCTGACTTAAATACTTTGACAGATATGTACACTTGAACATATAATCTGCCAAGTACCCAAAAACACAAAAATATCTTATGACCATCCAGACACCACCATATCTGGTTCCTTTAGCCATTGCTAATCAACTAAAGTCACCAAAATAACACATGAGCATATCACAATACTAATTCTGAAACTTATTTGCAGCCAACTAGCCAATGAGATCACAAAAGCATCGATCACCCTGTCATATATTTTCCATCAAAGATAAAAATTTTCTAATTCCAAGAAATTTTTAAAAAAATATAAACATCAATTACTTCTAAAACAATTACTTCCAAAACATAATTTACACATAGACATACCAAAATTAAATGTTAAGTGCATGCTAACCTTGGAAAATTAACAAATCTGTTCTAAATTTAAAGCAAGCAATTACTCACATTTGCATTCTGATACAAAACTATTATTATAGCTTTTCTCACAGCAAATTCTATTTCCTGTAGGTGATATTACCTACTAATCCTTTATCAAATAAAGGCGTTCCAGTCCACACTAGACAAACGTCACACTTTGTTTTAGGTGTCCAAAAGCCACTTTGGTTCTTCTTCGTTTCGTTAAAACACATAGCTTTGCAGAACTAGCCAACACAATCTTTATTCATAATTATATTCAACTGAATCACTGATTTTGTTAACAATTAACGTAGCTTTTTCACACTTCATTATATTCCACACATAGTATAGTAAAATAACGCATATATTTATTGTATCACGGTTGTCAAAATTGTCTGCAAAGGTAGGCTTTCACATCTTTTCACACGCACTCACACCATATATACTTCCAGAAGTAGGGAACCACATGTATTTTTATTCCAGTACTTCAGTACCAAAACTGACCTATATTATGTCATGCTTAGAATAGTACTACATATACTGCAGGCATGCCTTTTAACAGCAATTTATCATGCACATTTCTATCATGCTTTAGTTATCAATACCAAATGTGCACCCAACAAAAATACTTGCAGCAAAAGATTCTTACATTGATGGAATTTAACTTAATATAAACTTAATTTACACTGTTTAAATTGATTCCCTAGGCACATTTTTTTTTATTTTATTCTGCTTGCATATACATCAAGAAACATCCACTAATAACTTCTCCATCCCCAAGAGACCCACATGCTATGAAATAATCTTTGTATTTTCCTAGTTTGGGTAAATTTATACCAAGGCAGATTAAGGCATTTGTAGAATTAACGTGACTCCTTTAGTAAAAAGAAGAAAAATATAACAAAAATGTAACTCACTTCTGCAGGAGCTTCTGTTGCACTACGGTTGTAAATGCTTGATATTTTGAGATCATTGATAGGACGTGGGGTCCAAACAGCACCAGCTCCTGAAGCATCCATGGTGGACGCTTCTTCTTCTTCCGTCGCCGGTGGGCGACACTTACGCCGTTTAGCAGGGACTAGAACCATAACACCTTCACGTTAGATCATAACAAGCAAATGATTAGAGATGACACTGGTCCTCATTTCTGTTCTGTACTTACTGGGGCCATCATCTGTTCTGTTAGGTTGGCGTTTGCCTCGTTGTGACATTCTGATCAGTAAAGCTATATGAGAGTTGGTCTCCACTGCAGCATCACAACCTGCAAACCAAAACAAAATCTGCGATTAACACACTCTCAGAAATGCAAAATAAATACATTCTGATATACAACATACTCAATTTGCCATTAAAACATTTTTTTATAATTATACATATTATCCATATTAATGAAAATTTAATGTATTTCTTAAAATGACATTAAATTTTCATTAATATGGATAAAATGCATAATTATAAAAAAAAATTGCTAAACAAGTTTCTTAGAGGCACTGTTTATATATATACTCCCTTACGTTAACTTGCTTTTTAAGATCAAAACATGCTTAAAAAGGATATTTGCTATTCAAATTCAGCCTGTTTTAAGCTTTTATGATGCAAAGTACTATGTAACAGCTGAAGTTAACACATTTGATATAGTTTTACTAGATACAACAGCATTGACAGTTTCATCTTAAAATGCATTTACCCATGCAGCATGTATGTCAAGAAATTACTTAAAATTATGGCATAGCTTTAGTATTTCACCTTTGCTGTGCACCCTGATGCAATATTACAACCCTATCATCTTTAAAGGTACTCCTAATATGTCACAATATCTTATAAAGAATGTTTACTTACTACATAGTTGTACTTATGGAAGATGCTGGGGAAGATAACTTGTACCTAAAAAGTAAAGCAGATATTTAGCATAATGTCAGCTTATTTTCATGTATATTTATATGTAGAATACTACTTTACAATATTTAAAACAGAGAAAATGCGTTTAGTCTAAAATTTCATTTTGCAGAAAGGTGCACCTAACCATCTGACATGAAACATCTGACTGCAGAAGTACTGATTCTAAATTGAGATGAAAATGTAATGTGTAGCTTCTAGATACAAATAAATAGAACATACATGCTACTTATTGCAGTTATGTATGCATTTTAAGTGTTTCATACCACAAAATTGGTGGATTGATTTCAGAGCAGATTGTCTTCAATGGATGGTGCCTCCCTAGACATAGATGTAAACATTGGCCATTTAACCAAATTTCCAACACAAATCTTGACCATGTTACGTGATTTGCATGTGCATTAAGGTAAACAAAGGGCCAAAATAACATTCTTCTTCCGAAATAGCATTTATAATGGTATGTCTTCAAGTTATTGAGTATAGCAAATCGTGCCCACGGCTCAACTTAGGCCTAACAACATTGACAACACAGATGGCAGCACCTACAGCGACGTTTCATTAATCTTTGGTCGCTTAGTTAAACCATTAATACACATAATTATCGATCCTCAGCACTTTTACACTGCACCATAATTCTTATAACAAAAAATACCACTCATTGCACTGGGTAAACATCCTTGAAAGGCCAATAACATATCATAGTCACCAAAATATTCGGATGTACGAACCATGTCTCTGTCATCAGCCTAACCAACATGTCCTCATTAGAAATTCTGCTTTACATTCAGACATTCATACTCACCGTAATAAGCACATCCGAGATATATACAAATCTAGAAGAATTGTAGATGTTTATTATCTACACCAACGGGTCTCTGAAACCACGCACACGATAAAATATCAACATAAAAGTGGATACCATCGTTTGGCGCCATCATGCCTGAAAAAATAACTGTAGAAGTTAAGGTCACGTGACCCTCGAACGCGAGATCTCACGAGTTCCGAGATATTTAGGGATGCTGTGCGCGGTTGTGCGCATTCTGTTCAGCGGGATTACTAAATGATTAAAAGAAGTGTGGGTTCTTAGCTTTAATATGTAATTAATTTTATGAGCAACGTTTTTAGAAAGAAAGTGGGAGCGTATACTTATCCATTGGTGTAATAAACGTAAAGGATGGAACAGGTATTATTCTTTTCTTTCCTGATTGTCGTATTTATTAGGTTAACTAACCTTCCATTGCAGAAAAAATGTTCATGTGGGGCATAAAACATGAAAGGCCTCAATTATTTAAATCGTTGAATGCTACAGTGTACAACTTAAGCGAATTTAAAGTAGACAACTGTTTCTTGCTTGAATGCCACTCCCCCTTAGCTAGTCCCATGTTGTGGATCTCCATTTCGTGAAATACTAAGATCAGTTGACTATTGTGGACTGTTACGCAACCATTCAAAGACCCTTTAGCTGCATTAAATATAGCAGTTAAAGCAAGAGGAATTTTATTTTACTACATTTGTGATTAGGTTATAGCAGTTGACATGTGGACTCTTCTATTAAACACTGCAGCACTATTGTGTTTTTCAGGCCTTTTTCTTCCAATGTCTTACTGCGTAATCTATTCTTTCACTTTTGGATTTATGTAGAAACTTTTGTACGAATAACCTCAAATTATTTACAGGATCTACAATCAAAGGTTGATCAAGCATGCCGCACTGCTGAGGTGTTTACCAAGTTGTACTATGATAGTGCGGATAAACGAAGGCATGTGAGTACTAGCTAAATAAGATGATTAATAAAATCATATTCTAACTTTGAAATTGGCAAATAAACTTGATTGCTTATATCAGTGAAAACTGTATTTATTCATTCAGAAAAAGGAATGTAAATTGTGTATTTATTTGTTCATTCATTTGTTATCATTTCGAGCAATGCTCAGGTGTATTGAACATATACAATTATGAGATATCTAAACTACCAACTTTTTTTAATAGTAAACTTCCCAACATGTATTAGTGTAAATAAAACTATGACAAATGTAAATCATCAATACATGTAATCTGCCCCCATATGAAATTATTATTTGTTGCATGACATTAAAAAACTCCTTAATGGTATATGAGGAGTGAGCATTGTGGGGTTGTTTTTAAATTCTTTCTTGTAAGCTTTTTATATATATGTATGTGAATGAATACAGTTCTGGAGTCTTGGAGGACTCCAGCGCTGTATTTCTCTCCCCCCCCTTTTTTTTCCAGTTTGCACACATTCCCTTGTTTTTATATTTGATTACCATTAGCTTTTTCTTCTAATACACACAAACACACCATACCCAAGGCGGGACTTGAACCCATGATCCCCTATTCCATGAAGCACCAAAGCAGTAAGTGCAGCCATGGGGACTGGTAATATTAGGATTATTTAATAGTTTTGGATAATAGAAGTTTATCATACATTTGTATTGCAGTATAGTAACATCCTTTTTGGAACAGATTTAAGCTATTTGCTAAACTATGGAACTCACCTGCATGCCTTGTATCGTGGTCATGTATATCAAAGTTTGTTGTGAAGTTACTGTAATTATCTGGAGGATAGCTCAAGAGCAAGAATTAATTTGTTTTTAAATAAGGGCCTAATGCCACTGAAACTGTGTGTGGTCTTTATTACTGTGAGCTGAATTAATCCAGAAGATTATTCCATTTTGCAAATGGAAGTGAAAGGAGGCAAAAATGCAGTTCTTAAGAGCTTTGGGTTAAAGGCGAAGCAAATAAAGTTAAATTTTGGTAGCATAACTTTTATTCGTTTTTCTAGCTGAGTTCCCACTAGAGTTCACACCCTTGGATGTATTGTTGAAAATTTAAAGAGACAATTGTGCCATTTTAATAGCATTTGAAATTTATACTTGAAGCAAATACTTTTGAATCAAGAATGGATTGAACTATACATTTATGTCTGCACTATATGCTTTGTTTCTGCATATATTTCAGTTAATTGGAAAACTCTACCTGGAAACTGGTGTTCTAATCTGGAATGGTAATGGAACAGTTGGTAAAGATCAGATACAGAAGTTCTATGAAGAAGAGCTACCTCCCTCACAACATACTCTAACATCACTTGACTCCCAGCCAGTTCTTGGTATGTATAATGTTTCACAAAACATGTTTCTAGATTTTTTTTTTTTCTGATCAAGAGACAGCACTTGTTTGTTTCATAGACTTGTCAGATTGGAATTCATCCTTTTGGGAGATAAATATTTTTTAACTCTCTCCTTTTTATTGCTCATGCTGAGGGGTGGGGAGAAGTGGCTTGGTTACAAAAAGCCTTACATAGAGGAGTAGTATTTTACTTTTCACAGAAGCCCTAGTACATTGTAATAAAATGATAGTTGATAACTAAGCTCACAGTGTTTTTTAACTTTGCTACACCTCTTGCTGTCTAGTTGTGCAGATTATAAGTCTGTCAAACATATTACAAAATCCTGGCAAAGCAGTGTCAAGATAGGTCATTCATTTCATTGCATGCTCCCTTATTATCTTTCCCTTCATCCATTTCATATCATCCACTTCCTCACTTTCATACCAGGCATCAGGCTGATCGTTCATCCTGGCTTCTCCCTGATCCAGAGTCTCTGCTTCTCGATAGGCATCTGAATTCAAGCATGTAAGTCCTGAGAGGGTGTAAGTTCTTTATTTGAGGAGGGTAAAAGGTTTTCTTACAGCTACTGAGAATCACATCCAGAGTCCCTTGCACATTATTCAGGTGCTCTGAGGCCAGTCCAGCACCTGTTAAGCAAGTTTATTATAAATCTTATATTAAAATAAACTTGTAAAATGATTATTAAAACTTGAAGCATGCTAACAAAATTATTCTTGGATATTTTCAATTAGTTTAACACAAACTTTACAATTTTTACTCCTCTTACAAGCTGTTAGAGTTTTAAGGTATCAAATTTTTGTGAATTCCTGTAATCATTTGGTTACAATAGCATCATTGAAGTACAGCTCTGAGCAAAAATGTTAAATATTAGAACTGTGAATTGGCAATTGCAAGTTGACTAGAGATTTCTGCTGATGCCATAAATGATATGTGGTGTCTATATTTTACTCCTTTGCCTATATGCAGTTGTCTCTATCATTACTAGTTCAAACTATTGCTTACTTTTTAGTCAACATGATAACATAACATCAAAATACTGGAATGCAAAGAAGCAGATGGCTTCACTGCCAATTGCCCAACATTAGATACCAACAATTAAAATTTAGTTGAGTCGATTTTGTAACACTACATCACTTACTTTTTTATTTCAGAAAACATGTTTCAGAAGCCATGTTTTCCGAAATAAAAAAGTAAGTGATGTAGTGTTACAAAATCGACTCAACTAAATTTTAATTGTTAAAACACATCACTGTCTCAAAGTCCACCATATATCAGGATAATTAGATACCAACTTTTGCTTACCTCTCATAACAGAAAAGGTACTTTATGTTTCAGTTGTTTATATGCATTTGTATATCTGCTTGAAATTAAAAACATTGATGAGTTTTAAATTAACTTGAAAATTGAGTCTAGTGCAGAAACAAACATCATTGGTAAAACTTTCACAAGCACACTTGAAAGTATTAAAAAAATAACATGTCCAGATTTGAAATCTGCTAGATGGACTTTTAACTGGGTATATCTCTTTGTTTCTGTTCTGTATATAAGGAATTTTGTAGTAAGACCAATTGTATTAATATTTATCTCATATAGCATGAACATATGTAACTCAAAAGATTATTCTTTTGTAATCTTTTGAGTTACATACGTTCATGCTTTATTATTTTAAATGTTTTCATTTGCTTAACATTGTGTGTAATAAACAGCTTTCGCTTTACATTTACAAGATCTCAATATAGCATCTAGTGCAGAGCTTGGCTTCATGCAAATCAAAGGAGCCGCCCTCAAGTTTCCTTTCTGTATACTTCTATTATCTGGTTGTATATCAACAACAATTTAGCAAGATAATTTCAAGAAGCAAGCATTGCAATGAGTACTACATGTTATTCATTCTACTTTTTATACTGTTATACCATATACATTTTTCATAATTGTAAAAATTAAAATCAATTGGTCCATAAAGTTTAGTTGTGTTTATATGATAATGAATATTATTCTTCTAAAAATGGGTCTGCAGGAAAATTATTTGGAAACAGCCCATCACTAGATGGTAATAGTCACAATAGGCAAACAATTGGATTCATAGAAAGAAAGTATTCTTCAAGCTATCCTTATTAGATGTTGTTTGTTGAATATATAAAACACCAGCTGAAATACCTAGCATTGCACAGCTTAAATGAGAGAATAAGTTACAAATTTTATTATCTATGTATGTTTATAAAAGTAGGGTGCATGAATGCTCCTTAGGCTTCTACATCATTGGACCATTTTGACCAAATTTGAAAATCATAAATTTTAGGTTAGGAGTAAAAATACTGTAGAGCTAACAACACAAACTCCACACCTGAGGGTCATCTGCATTTAAAATCATGTTCTAATCCCCAGAAGTTGTCAAAATTTAATTTAAATAATATTGGATTGTGAAAGCATACAATCTGTCACATTGCTACCTGTAACTCAATGATATTTGTTAGATAAACTATATTACGAAACACAGATTTTAAGGTTAATTCAGTATTGCAGAATTGCATAAGGTTATGCTTTAATAATCCTTTTGGGTAACGTGGCACACAGTCACTTGTAACAGAACTTTGTGTTGGTTAAATATGTCACAAAACATGCAGAATTTAAAGTTACTATAGTATGAAGAAATGTGAGAGGTTGTGTGGTTAGCTCCACCTGCAACTTTTTTGTAAAACTTTGAATTTGTTAAATAAACACATATTACAAAATATATCCAGATTTAATATTTCAGAATTGAATGAGGTTGTAATTAAATAGCTATTTCAGGTTATGTGGCAAATGAGTTATTCATATTTCATCATGTATGAAGAAACCCTCATTTATTCTGTAATATAATGCACATGGTAGGAGATATATATGATATGATACCAAAATTATCACACAATCCCTTAAACAGTGACTAAATTGAAACTCTCAGCGCAAGACAGAAGCTGCTGCATTGCCCTTAACAGTTACCAAAATAATAAGTGTTCCTAGTTTACGTTGGTAAAAGCTGAAACTATCTTAGTAATGTTGCTTCAGAGGTCAACTTGTCATGGCAGACACTGTTACTGCACAATGTCAGTTAACAATTGTAAAGCAGAAAAATTGCTGTGGCTAAAGGAAATGTTGAAAAAGTTGGCCAGTTGCAAAAATGCTAGATGCTGCAGTAATAGAACAGTGTAGAATACTAAATGCAAAACAGTAAGTAATTGTAAGTTTTATGTGCAAAACGTTGCTCCATAGTGGATAATCACGTCTGTGTCACATAAGCTTCATAGAGTATAACATGAACATACTAGTTTATAAAACCACCATCTATTGCATCATCAATTTCCTAAAATGGCAACAAGAATTTTCCTGGTTTTCAAGAGACTGACAGCACAATATGGGTGGATTTGGAAAATATGAAATGTGAAGCCTAAACACTTAACATAGTACATCCACAGAATAGAGAGTATACGGAAAGGAAACTCAAGGGCAGCTCCTTTGACGTGCATGCAGCCAAACTCTGTGCTAGATGCCATATTGGGACCTAGTAAATGCAAAGCGAAAAATGTTTGTTACATATGATTTTAAGCAAATTATAACGTTTAAAATAATAAACCATCAACAGATGTAATAAAAGTCTGATGTGTAGCATACACATAACCTTCTCTGCTTGCTCTCTTATAAACTATTTATACGGCAGCTTATTTTTCTGTTTGTTATTAATACAGATACATTTTAATTGCGCATTTCTGTATAAGCGATAGTCAAATGTTAGCCGCTGTGTGATGCTGTGAAATCCAATTATATTTGCAGGAACATGAAAAACATGACGTGTTCCATTCATATGACTTTCTCTACATCACTGTAACTAATTCTTGTTAAAATGCATGCTCTTCTATCCGTTTTATGATAATTGAGATAAACATTACCAGAAATTGTCTTAGTTACTTGCTTCCTTGTAAATTGAAGGAAAATAAGGGAATACACTAGGCTAAAACGATGGTCAAATCTTTTAAAAACTGGTTGTCATGTGGATGAAATAAGTTTCTATACAGGACCAGGAATTTACAACTTTCCATGTGAGAAAAATTTAAGTATTTTAAATCTGAAACAAATAAAAAGGAATATCTCAGAAATAATCAATTGAACGAAAAAAACGTATTTGACATAAATTGTGTGTAATAACATGATATACATTTTTTGTATAGAAGTTTTTGTCTATCTCTTACGGTTTACCAGTTACACAACATTCAGCAACATTCATTCAGAATAAAGAGGTTTTTAGAGGCTATTCTCAGAAAATTCAAAATATACATTTTATTCTCCATATAAATATCTTTAATATATGGTGTTTTAATCAAAATAGTTAGAAGCATTTTTGTGAAAATCAAAATTTTCAAATTTTTCCCATGTAAAGGGTAGTTTTTTTTTCCTCAAAATCTTCGTGTCGCATCCCTGGAAGATGCTAAATTTAATTACCAAATTTGGTATCTTACCAACTTTTCTTTTTGAGTTATTGTGTTCACAGGCACATGAACACACACACGCAATCTCCCACCGTGGTGTAATGGTTATCATGCTAACTTCATATACCCAAGGTCGCGGGTTAAAACCCGGCAGAGAATGATGAATTTTTTTTCAGGTGTAAAAATCCTTAGCATGGCTTTCTTCAGTAGGGAAGTAAAGCCGTTGGTCCCGTGTCGTAGATTTACGGCATGTAAAAGAATCTCAAGCCTGATAGAGAGGCCTCTGAGCAAAATTAAGCAGTCTTTCACACCCAATGAGATGCTGAGAACCACAGTAGTTAAAGAGAGCATCCATAAATAACACGCCATGTACAAAAAAAAAAAAAAAAAAAAAAAAAAAAGATCAACTGCACAAAAAAATGTATATAGCATTAACTGTGTTTTAAGGTGCTCTACATTTTTTGCATGATAAATTTTTGTCCATCTCTTACAGTTTACCAGTTTAGCAAAATTCCGTAAAATTCATCCAGAATAAAGTAATCTTCAGAGGCTTTTCCCAGAAAATTCAAGATATACATCTTATTTGTTAGGTAAATATCTTTAATATACAGTATTTTAATCAAAATCGTCAGAGCCATTTTTGAGAAAATCAAAATTTTCAAAAAAAGTTCCATGTAAAGGGTATTTTGGAGTGGGGGGATTTTTCTCAAAATCATGTCACATCCCTGGAAGATATTGAACTTAAATACCAAGTTTGGCATTTTACCCACTTTTGTTTTTGAGTTATCATGTTCACAGACACATGGACCTTTTTCTGAAAATGTTTTTTTTTTTTTTTTTATACAGGGGACCCTAAAACATATTTCCGGTGACATTTGGGTATCAAATTTTTGGGTGGAGTGCAACATTTTCTCTATACATTATGCACATGGTACGTGTAGAGAAAATAAAAAATCTGATGTGTTCCATTCACATGACTTTCTCTACAACTCTGCAATAAATTATTGCTAAAAAGCTTATGCTTCTATTTACTTCTTGCTAATCGACAAAAAATTAGCAGAAATAGTCTTATTACCTGCTTCCTTGTAAGTAGAAGCGAAATAAGGGAGTACCATAGGTTAAAGTGATGGTCAAAAGCTGGTTACTATGTGACTGAAGTTCCTTTGTTTGTATGGACATGAGTTCACTGAGTCCTGTATGAGAAATGTATGTTTTTTATAGCTGAAACCAAAAACAAGGAATATCTCAAAAACAATCAACTCCAGGAAAAAAATGTATATAACATAAATTGTGTGTTTTAAAGTGCTCTACATTTTTTGTGTGATAAGTTTTTGTCCATCTCTTACGGTGTAGCAGTTATGCAAAATTCCGTAAAATTGACGCAGAATAAAGTAGTCTTCAGAGGCTATTCCCAGAAAATTCAAAATATACCTTTTATTTGTCAGGTAAATATCTTTAATATACAATATTTTAATCAAAATTGTTAGAGCCATTTTTTAGAAAATTAAAATTTTCGAATAAAGTTCCATGTAAAGGGTAGTTTGGAGTGGGGGATTTTTCTCAAAATCTTTGTGTCGCATCCCTGGAAGATACTAAACTTAAACACCAAGTTTGGTATTTTACCAACTTTTCGTTTTTGAGTTATCGTGTTCACAGACACACGGACACACACACACACACAGACCTTTTTCTGAAAATACTCTTTTTGGATACAGAGAACCCTAAGACATATATTTCCGGTGAAATCTCGGTATCGAATTTTTGGGTGGAGTGCAATACGTTCTCTATACACTATGTACATAGTGCGTATAGAGAAAGTAAAAAGGATGGAAAATACTGAGAAAAAAAACTGCACAATGTGCAGATTTTTGTTTCACCTTTAAAAAACTTACTTTTCTCATTCAGGAATTTGTCAACTCGTGTCCATTCAAACAAAGGAACTTCAGTCACATAGCAACCTGCTTTTGACTATCACTTTAACCTATGGTACTCCCTTATTTCGCTTTTACTAACAAGGAAGCAATAGTAAGACTATTTCTGCTAATTTTTTCTCCATTAGCATGAAGTAAATAGAAGCATAAGCTTTTTAACAATAATTTGCCGTAGAGAAAATCATGTGAATGGAACACATCAGATTTTTAGTAAATCTACTCTCCTGTAGAACACATCCATTTCTTAGCACTGGAAAGAAATATTTAAAACTTAACCCATACGTTGGCCAAGTCACTCACTTTGTTGTGTTTTTCTCTCATTCAATTAGACGATAGCCTATAATAATTTATACCTAATATGTTCTGATTCAGAAAGCTAAGTCCTAGTAAGCCATACATATAACGATGTTCACTTAATGTTGTTCATCTTTTGGAAAGCTGAAAAAGCTTATTCCTTATTTATATTTGAATTATTTCTACAGTTAGGTGCTGGGCACCAATGAACGTCTTTTCTCTTACTACTGCTCATTATAAGAGCAGTAAAGCTTTAACAGTAAATAAATATTGTAACTTGTACAGTGTATAATATAACGGTTAGGAAGAATGTAAGCTCAGCAGCTAAAACACACAATTAATAACCTTAATAAACTGTATATTATGAGGTGCATAACTTTGACAATACTGCTGTTTACTTCGTCCCAATATGACAGAATTCGCACATGCGCACTGAATTTTGGCGTACGGATTTCAGTCGAGTTTCCTTTCTGTATACTCTCTATTCTGTGGTACATCTATAGAGAGCAATCCACATTTATCAATATTACTCAATGAAATATGCATGAAGTTCTTTTTTTGTTTAATCTTGAATCAGTTTAGGTATCATTATAATCAGACATCTAGAATGTATCTACCCATAAATTGGTGTCACTTCATATCAGAATCCCATTTGAAAACATATGTTGCATCTTTTAGGAGAACTTACAGACTTTGTGTAATTATAAAATCTATCCTCCCTTCTGTCCTTATAATGTAGATCTTATTCCGCTTTGTTAATGCATTTCAGATGCAGCAGTTGCCAACCAGATGACCTTTTTGATTCAAGTTGGTGGATTGGTAAAATATCAAGATAAACGACCAAAGCCATTCCAGCAGAACTTCATTGTCACAGCACAGGGTGATAAATGGAAAATAGTCAGTGACTGTTTCAGGCTGCAAGAGCCTATAATGTAAGATGCCTCTTCTAATAGTATTCATGTTAAGCCCACAAATCCTTTTTCACTGCAGTTAACAATGCTCTCTTTTCAGGTCTTGAATTCTAATGCAGGTATAACAGCAGAGTTCATGTTGGAGGATATTGCATCAGTGTGAGTGGGAAGGCATAAACCACATGGTGTAAATTATCATGGAAGTTGGATACACAAGACAGTTCACAGGATACATTTATTTATTGAGTACATCAAATTAGAAAAAATATACATTTCATTACAAGTATAGCACAGTTAACCATTTGTGCAAGTGTACAGTCCACCTTTATGGTTTGGACTTGGTAATTGAAATTTGGCTAGGTTGAAGTGATTGCTGAAAATCTCAATAGCAAACATTTCTTAAGCAATGCTACAACAGATGCTCATTTTAGAAATGTGATGAGATGATGCTGATTAATTAAATTATTATTATGAATCACCGTGTTCTATTCAAAACTAATGTTAAGTCATGTTTTTGCATTATATTTTTTTTAATTCTTGTAATGCTGTAATGATCAAAGGTTATAATTGAAATTAAAGACTTGCTGATAATACTGGAAATACTATTATTCCTTGATTAATGAATTAATCAAATTTGATAGAATTCTTTACATTACCATGCAGCACATTCATGAGTCACCCTGACAGGCCTGTTCATGTACAAAGTAAGCATGCTGATATACTTCTTATACCCACCGTGTCCTCCTGAATGTATTTGATAGGGTGCAAAATTAAAATAACTGCGTTTCATACCATACTAAATTATATATCAACTTTTAAGATAAATTATCCAAAACATCTGCTTGTGAATGTTTAAATGTAATCGAATGTGGCAGCACTCCAGGAAATGTCGGCAATAATTTCAAAACATTTTAGCATTACTAATATGTTTTTTAGATTTGAAATTGCTAGTATGGTGAAGATACAATACTCCTTTCCTTTAATGACATTTAATTTTTTTTCCAGAGACTAATTTCAGTATCGGTATGCGTAATTCATTTTGAGATTGATTATTTGTGATGGATGGTGAATTGCAATGCATTGCCAAATTTATTTCATTTGTAATAAAATCATTTAATTACTGCTTAGAAAATATCTGGATTTCAGAAATACCTGTAAACTGTTACATTTACGTACCTTTTAAGACTTATTAGTGGCTATTCAAACCATTCTTATAAAAATTCCAATCTACTTCATTTTAATTGAGATAAACTTTTTGGAAACTGCATTACATATATTATAGATACAAAGGACACAGTGATAGGTGTTCTAGAACTGACTGCTATACACTAGCCTTAACATTTTAGAGACTTCCATCATCATCTTTGAGATCAGTTTTCATGAAGACAAAGATGATGGAAGTATGGAAGTCTTTGATACGTCAAGAATTCCAATTCTTCATGATCTGTCTGAAAGACAATTTCTGATATTCCCAGAAAGTTATACACGTTCTGTTTCTCATATAAATAGTATGTATATTTTAATCAAAATTGCTAGCCATTTTTTCATAAAATAAAAATTTCAAAAAAATTTGCCGCAAAGGGTAGTGTTGTATCTTTGTCAAGTGCTAGGTTTAATACCATGTTTGCTATTTATCTGGCATTTCATTTTGGAGTTATGCTTTTCAAAGACTTTTTAGTGTTTTATTTTTTTTCAATATTTATTGGGGGGGGGGGGGGAGTAGAATAAAAATTTCAAAAAAATTTTGCTGCAAAGGGTAGTGTTGTATCTTTGTAAAGTGCTAGGTTTAAATAGCATGTTTCCTATTTATCTGGCATTTCATTTTGGAGTTATGCTTTTCAAAGACTTTTTAGTGTTTTATTTTTTTTTCAATATTTATTGGGGGGGGGGGGGGGGAGCTCAAACAAGTATTTTGGGTGAGTATATAGTAGAGAAAGTAGTATTGGTGAGAAACAAATGAAATCCCAGTGAAAAAAAATTGACTTTCCTCTTTATCAATATGTGTTATTGTTTCTATTTTCAGTTGTTGTGAACCAGCATTTGAAATGCTCAATGGTATACTGTAGAAAGCTTAGATTTGACTATCATAATGATGAAATAGGTTTGTAATTATCCTTAACCTTAAGAAACGTAAAGGTTTATTGACCTGTCCCTTTAATCAGACAGTAATTTATTAAACAAGCTTTTTTTAGGAAACTCATCATTGTTTATTGGCTCAGAAGTTCATATGTAGAAAGCTCTGCTCCTGTGATTATATCTGTGACTATTCAGTATGTCAATGTTACGATTGAGTTTATGTTCAAAAACAAGTGAACTTCATAAGCAGATCCATCATGTGCTTCAACATGATTTGTTGCCCACCCTTTCTAAATCAGTAATAGATTTATTAACGACTCAATTTCTGTCCCTTCCCAATACCAGTTTTACCTTCTCTACATGTATAGAGAAGGTATTGCATCATACCCAAAAATTTGATACCAAGATTTCACGGTACCCTGTATAAAAAAAAAGACAATGTGTGTGTGAGAGAGAGAGAGAGAACACAACTCAAAAATGAAAAGTTAGTAAAATGACAAACTTGATATACGAGTTTAATATCTTCCAAGGATGCAACACAAAAATTTTAAGGAAAATTACCCCACCCCCAACTACCCTTTATATGGAAAAAATTTGAAATGTTGATTTTCTTGAAAATGACTCTAATGATTGTGATTAAAATCTCTTATATTAAAGATATTTACATTAGAAATAAGATTTATATCTTGAATTTTCAGGAAATAGCTTCTGAAGACCTCTTTATTCTGGATGAATTTTGTATAACTGTTAAACCATAAGAGACAGTCAAACACTTACTACGTCAGGTTCCCTAACTCAAAACTACTGCACTGAGATACTGTGCGTGATTTAATAAATTTCGGGAGTCAGGTTTCATGCATGATGCTGTTAGAAATGGAAGATCCAGTGTGCTAACAGAAGAAAAACTATCAGATATATCGGATAGAATGCTTAAAAGTCCAAGGAAATCAATAAACAAATTAGCCAAACAATGTGATATTTCTTACGGTTCTGCATACAAAGCAGTTAAAAAAGTACTAGGTATCAGTCATCCACAAATTAAAACCCACAGATCACGGGAAAGAGTTCAGTATTGTGAATGTTTCAGAGGTTTATTTTGCACCATGGAATTGTCATGTTAGATAGGACATTTTCTACTGATGAAGCTTGGTTCCACTTATCAGGATGCGTAAAGTCACAAAATACAGTATGGTCTACTGAAAACCCTAATGCAATTCAGGAAACCCCTTTACATTCAGAGAAAATTGGTGTATGGTGTACGATCTCTTGCTCTTGAATTATTGGGCCAATTGTTTTCCATAAATCAATTCAGATGTTTATTGCTCGGACATTATTTTTTCATTTATTTCACAGCTAAATGAAGATGAAGTGAACGGTGCATTTTTTCAACAAGATAATGCCACTGCTCATACATCACATAAATCCTTGGGACTGTTAGTGAAATTTTTTGGGGTAAGACTAATTTCTAAAGGTCTGTGGCCTCCACGGTTTCCTGTTCTTACCCCGCCAGATTATTTTTTTTGGGGAGCCGCTAAAGCGTCGGTCTATAAGGACAGTCCAAAATCAATCAATGAGCTGAAAATGACAATAGAAGATAACATAACATCTGTAACAAAGGAGTCATTAATTACAGTGTTCCAAAATAAATTAAAGGAGTGAATTTGTCTGTTCCAGAAAATGGTAAACATTTTCATGCATGAATATAGTGAACTTAGCAGTTTTCTTAACCAGCAAAACATTTTTACCATGCTCTCGCACCAGCCAGTGCTGCCACCAGAATTCCCAACTCTAGGGGAATCTTGGTTACACGGGAGGTGCAAAGCTTCTCAATGACCCATTATGTAAAAACAAACTAGGTTAGACAATGCTCTTTCATGTTAAGTAAATGTTGTGAAAAATATTTTATGCCTTTTATTTCAAAATTTGTACTTAGGAGAGTTGTTTATATAAAACTTCAACAAAACAGTTACATGTACAGATCCTACATACTGGTTCTGTGTAAGTGATGGTTTTGATTAAGCTCTGTGTAAAAAAAATCTGATGTGTTCCATTCTCAAAATCTCTGTAATAAATTATTATTATTGTTATTATTAAAAGGCTTATTCTTCTATCTACTTCATGCTAATCAAGATAATATTTAGCAGAAATGGTCTAATTACTTAATTCCTGATAATTAGAAGGGAAATAAGGGAATACACTAGGATAAACCAACTTCAGGTGTTTTAAAATGTTGCTATGCATCCATTTCTATGCTTGGCCAGGTGTTGACAAGTTTCTGTACAAAAAAAGTTCAAGAATTTTAAAACTGAAAAGCAATAACTAAAAATATTTCAGAAACGCTCAACTGCACAAAAAATATGTATATGACATAAATTATGTGTTTTAATGAGATCTACATTTTTTTATGTAGTGAGTTTTTATATATCTCTTACAGTTTGCAGTTATACAAAAGTCATCAAAAATGAAGTCTTCAGAGGCTATTCCCAGAAAATTCAAAATATATACATTTTATTTTTCATGTAAATATCTCTAATATATGCTATTTTAATTAAAATCGTTAGAGCTATTTTTGAGAAAATCAAAATTTTTGAATGGGGTGGGGGCATTTTCATGAAAAATGTCACACCCTTGGAAAATACCAAACTTAAATACCAAATTTGGTGTTTAATGGTCTTTTCGTTTTTTGAGTTATGCTGCCCACAGACATACACATGGACATGTTTCTAAAAATGCATTTTTTTTTTATTCATTGAGTCACAAAACATATATTTCTGGTGAAATCCTCGGTATCATAGTATATATAGAGAAAGTAAAAAAAAGAACAATTCCTTAGTCCATTACAACATTAACTGAGCTTCAAGGTGTATCACTTCCAGTTTATTACTAATGTATACACATGCTTTAAAATACTCGTAAAGAGCAGTGCATCGTAAATACATTTTACTTGTTAGCTAGGGGAAGGAAAAAATGTCTGTGCTTACTTCAAATGCACTTCTATATGGGAGACTGATGCTACTGCACAACTTGGAAATTATTTTATGAACATATTTCCTATACCTCCATTGCACACTTTGTTTAAATTTAAAAGGGAAATAAGTTTCAATGTTATCTCATCTCATACTAATAATGTAATTTTACTCAATGTCGCACTAAGGTTTTAGTATTTTATTTGCTTATTACTTTCTTTACCATGTACCCAATTAGTAGAGAAGGTATTTCATTCCACCCAGAAATGCATGCTTTGAGAAAAGCTGAATAATTTTTTGAAAAACTTCCATGGATGTGGGTTGAGTAAAAGTGCATAACTAAATAAAATTAGTATTTAAGGTCAACTTCTTCCAAGGGTGTGACACTAAGGTTTTCAAGAAAATCCCTTCATCCCAAATCACCCTTTGCTTGAAAAACTTTTCATTATTTTTAATGTTCTGAAAGATGGCTCAAAACAATTTTGATTTAAAATATCATATGTTTAAGACATTTCTATGATAAATGAAAGGTATGTTTTGAATTTTCTGAAGAAAAAAGAGCTGAAGTTCTCTTCATTTTGAGTGAATTATACAACTGATAAATCTTAAGGAATAGACAACATTCTTACTACACAAGAATTATTAAGCTCTTTAAATAAATTATATATTAAGTAAAAAACCATAAGAGATAGACAAAATTCTTACCACATAAAAATTGCAGATCTCATTAAAGTATATAATTTGTATCAAATGTTTTCTGTGGCATTTACCATTTCTAAGATATTCTTTATATGCATTTTTAGTTAGTTATACCTTTTTCAAGCCTGCCCCCCACATTCTATAGAACTTAGATGTCTGCCACCTATACCTATGCCACTCAAATATTACACCAGCAGCCAATTTGGTACACTCACAAAAAAGACTACTTAAAAGCATAACATTAATATGTAAACATAGTTAAATTATTGACAAATTCTATTTCATGTATCCATAATCTACAGATGTAATAAATTGAATTACTCATTACGATTTGCTGAACTAATCACAAGGTACCTTTCAGGTTGGTCTTTAAAAAGCAGAAGCAGCTCTATGTATATGTATATATACAGGGTTACTACAAAAGAAATAGACAACTTCAACTGCCTGTAAAACAAAAACTATTAGAGATAGCAACCTAATTATTTTGGAGGTATGCTGAGAAACTCTCAAAGTTTTGTTTGTTACTATTGGTAAAGCTGTAGTGTTTTGTTTGTTGTTGCAGAAGCTGAAATGGCGGAAAATCCTGTGGAAAAGGCATTTGCGTGTTGGAATTTGCTAGAATGCAATCAGCAACTGTTGTCCAACGACATTTTAGAACACGTTACCACAAAAATGAAATGATGCGCTCACAAAAACCAGCATCGTCTTCATCATGTCGATGCAAAAGTCACGCCGTATGACCTTATCTTCTTCTCTCAGAAACTGCAACATCTGTAATCTGTAAGGCATCATGTGCAGTCACTTCCGCAAGATTTTCCATACAGTTTGCTGTGGAATTTGTAATTGCATGCTTGTCCTAGATGTCGATTTCTGTGGGCTTCTTATGTAGGCAGAACGGACACATTCAACGTTTTCTTCCGAAACTCTTGGTCTTCCCGAGCTCTTCCCTTTGCACAAACATCCCGTTGTCTCGAATTTTCTATACCAGCCGTAGATTGACTGTCTAGTCGGTGGCGTTTTGTGGTAACGTGTTCTAAAATGTCGGACAACGTAGCAAATTCCAACACGCAATATGCCTTTTCCACAGAATTTTCCGCCATTTCAGCTTCTGCAACAACAAACAAAACACTACAGCGTTATCAATAGTAACAAACGAAACTTTGAGAGTTTCTCAACATACCTCCAAAATAATTAGGTTGCTATCTCTAATAGTTTTTGTTTTACAGGCAGTTGAAGTTGTCTATTTCTTTTGTAGTAACCGTGTATATAGTCAATCTTGTTCATAAACTAATACAAAAAGCATACTTGTTTCAAAACTTATTTTCTACGCAGAGTTCCAAAGTATTTTAATTTATTTTTATTGTATTTATGAAAGAAAACATAGCAATAATAACACATATATTCCTTATTCTAAATAAAGCATAAGGTGGACTATATAACTTTTGATCATTATTAACGAACAGAAAAAAAACCTCTCTTGTACATTACATTTAGATTTATTACATTGATGTTTATGAAAATCTAATTATAAAAACTTCCCTAGAAAACTTATGGGCCTATTTCAGGCATTCAATCAAAATCAGTCAAACAATGACTCTTCTTCATCATCATTATTTTTACCAGTCAGGATGAAAGATTTCTGTAGTATTCAAGAAACATTCAAGGCACACAATATAATAGTTCAAGTAAATCTTTGAGTTTTGGAAGAATTAAGGGCCTTGTATTTTCATACATATGTGGTAAGAATTGATTGCAAAAAATAAATCATTTATTTACAACCATGCTTTTTGGTGTTAGACTATTTATTGTCCCAAACAAGAGATGGCAGCACAAATCAAAATTTTTGGTTTGGAGGTTTAGACTGTCTATGCATATGCCATCAATGCTACTAATTGAAATTATTTTGAAATAACTGAAGTTTTACCACAAAATATTTATTGTAATATTAATATGTATTGCTTCACTGTCACTAGATTCAGGTTTTATATATTACACAATTACAAATTTGCATGATATTGCAAAACAAACTTTTTGTATAGTCATTCCTGTATTGAAACTTGATGGATTAAATATATATTTTTATATATATCTGACATCGAAGGAAGTCTGTTACATTCCACTCCTGAAGTATTCAATTACTAACGTCTGATTTAGTGCTGCTTCGTTTTGCAAGTACCTATTTGGATAAAGTCAGATTCTGCATACAGTGATTTAGTATACCCAAGACCAAAAAAGAGAGTTCATGGAAAATGTCACAAGAATATTGCTCCAACTAAACCTTGATATTAATTATATATTCTTCTCTTTCAGATTTTTTTCTGACTTTTTACTTTCTCTAGCATAATGTACATAGTGGATAGAGAAGGTATTGTATTCCCTCCAAAAATTTATTGTCGAGATTTCACTGGAAATATATGTTTTGGGATCCCCTGAGTCCAAAAAAAGCATTTTTAGAAAAGGGTCTGTGTGTGTCTGTGGACAGCATAGCTCAAAAATGAAAAGACTATTAAATACCAAACTTGGTATTTAGGTTTACTATGATTTTCTAGAAAATTACCCCACCCCAAACTACCCTTTACATGGAAAAATTGTTGAAAATTTTGTTTTTCCCAAAAATGGCTCTAACGATTTTGATCAAATATGGTATATCCAAGTTATTTACATCACAAATAAAATGTATATTTTAAATTTTCTGGGAATAGCCCCTGAAGATCCTTTTATTCTGGATGAGTTTTGAATAAGAAATAGACAAAAACTTACTACACAAAAAATATATATCCCATTAAAACACATAATTTATGTCATATACATTTTTTTGACTGTTTCTGAGGTATTTCTTGTTATTAGTTCAATTTTAAACTACTTTAACTTTTCTCAAACAAGAAGTGACATTTTGATTTATCTCTCTTGCTTTACTGCAGGCTATGCAGAGAAAGCCAAACTTCTGTTGTTTCATATAAGACCAGTTTTTAAAAGATATGATTATTGGTTTAGCCTAGTGTATTCTTTTGCATCCCTTCTACTTACAAGGAAGCAAGTAATAAGACAATTTCTGCTAATGTTTACCTTGATTAGCACGTCGTAGAAATAAGAATAATCTTTTGTAAAGAAAGTTGTTTATGTAACAGTAAATGGAACACATCATATTTTTTTATTTTATTTTATGATACTGAATTTTATAACAATAATGTTTAACCAAACTCTGTGGTTCAAATATTAATTAATTGCTTCTAGGATGAAAAGGGTTGAGAATTGGTATTTTAATGGAAGAAAACATACATATTGCATTACACATTGCTGCTTTCTAAAAATACTAATATGCCCATTCACATGATTTTCTCTACATCCCTACAACAAATTATTATTGTTGAAAAGCTAATTCTTCTATTTCATACTAATCAAGATAAACATTAACAAAAATTATCTTATTGCTTGCTTCCTTGTAAGTAGAAGGGAAATAGGGAGTGCACTAACTAAAGATATAGTCAAATCTTTTAAAAAACAGTTGCCATTTGATTAAAATCCATTTCTTCCCATGACCAGGGGTTGACAAATTCCTGTAGAGAAAAGTTTCAGATATTTTAAAACAAACCAATAACAAGAAATATCTCGGAAATGGTTTATTCCACGTAAAATGTATTTAACAAACTATGTGTTTTAACAAGATTAACATTTTTTGTGTAGTAAGCTTTTGTCTATCTGTTGCTGTTTACCAATTATGAAAAATCATTCAGAATGAAGAGATCTTCAGAAAATCAAAGATCTTAAAATTCAAAATATAAAGTTTATTTGTCATGTAAATATCTTTCAGTATTTTAATCAAAAGCATTAACATTATTTTTGAGAAAATCAAAATTATTTTATCACATCCTCTGAAGATACTAAACTTAAATACCACACTTGTTACTTTACTGACTTCGTCCCTGAGTTTATCATGTTCACAGGCAGGCAAACATGAACACACCTTTTTCTAAAAATGCTCTTTTTGAATACATGGGATTCTTGTGAAATCTCAATATAGAATTTTGGGTGGACTGCAATATCTTCTCTACCTATGTATCATGTACTAGTGTAAAAAATAAAAAAAAAACTCTGGTGAAGCTTTATAACTATCTTAATTCAACATTTATTGGATATGCTTTGTGTTTCACTACATCATTCTCCAAAACTTAAATAACCTCTTTGCAGCATTAAATTGTTTAATTATTGATCTCTGCATGAACACATTTCAGAAATCCTATATTTTATACTCAGTGAAGAAGAGAGAGAGAGAGAGATCATAATGATATTTCACTTTGAATTTGGAACCAATCACAGTCATCTATCATGTAGTTTATGTTGTTTTCAACTATAAATATTAAAAATAAGCCAAAAGGCTTCTCTCTCCTTCCCTCTGTCACTCCCCTTCCCTCTCATTCTCAATGTAATTTGCGATGAGTGGGTTCGTTGGTCCAGTGGACATTATAATGGAAAATAAGGGTTCATTTCCATTTTATCCATTGTTATTTATGCATACTCAATAAAACCTTCAAAACTTTTGTTATACTTTATATTCTTTAAAGTCTACATTCTAGTTGAAATTCTACTTTAAACTAAACACTATACAACTGGTTTATTTAAAAATATAAAGCACAGCAATTGGCTCTACTGAAAAATCATGTTTGTGGCGGATGCCCAACTGTGATAAGGAAAGACAAATCTAACCCCTTATTTCTCCTTGAGAGATGCCTTTTATCTAATGGTACAAATTAACATGTCTGGTTGTTTATGCCCAGTATAATCTATGATGGTTAATGACACTAAAGGAAAAGCTCTTAAGGAGCTCTACTTAGTGCTTTTTATTATTATACTGACAATAAATTGCAATCACTAAGAATAATTTATTTTCTAATCTGTTGAAGACCTTGGGAGGGTCATTAAAAATGTCAATGTTTTTGTTGCAGAAAGTTTATTACAAAACACAACTGTTTTGCCGCTGAGGAATTACTTCATGCTATTTTGTGTAATTCCACTTGATTTGTGTCACACTTGATTAGTAGTCAAAAACATGGAATCATATTGTGGAAAATTCTCACAAAAAAAAAAAGTTTCTGTAACCAGTGATTAAAATTTAATAAAAATGCATTAGTTAATTTAATTCTAACTTGTAGTTAAATAGGCCAGATGAAGCCAGCCATTAATTTAATAAAACAAATAGCCCATATAGTTCCCTGTCTTCATAAACTCTTATCAACTTTATAGAAAATCATTACAGTGTGACTAATTGGAAGTTTCTACTGTTATTTTAAAACATAATTGAAAACTGAACTTGACGGATATTGTATATGCTTTCATTTTACAGATTTTATTTGATATAGATAGATACTTTATTTCACTGCTTAGGGCGTGGCCCGGTGGCAGCGCTGTCAATGTAATAATACAATTGAGTTAAATAAACAACAATGTGAGTAATACCCTGTTAAAATGACATCATAGTATACTAATATATACATAAGGGTAACAACAGTAATGATAACACAATATTTTTATTTACTATCCTGACTATAAATCACTCTTCTTTAGTCTCTTTTTAAAACTATTTACACTTTGAGGCAAAGTCTCCAGTAAATCTGCAGGTATTTTGTTCCATTTGTTTATTCTTCTATTTGTGAAGGAAAATTTACCTATGTCTGTTTTCTGTTCCCTATTTCTTATTTTTTCTGAGTGATCATTCCTCCCACAGTATAATGGCTTTAATAATCATTTGGATATGTCTCTCCATGCAGGTTCCCCCTTATAGGCTCTAAAAATTGCACATAGCCTTGCTCGTCTCCTTCATTTTTCTAGTGTTTCCCAGGAAGTAGCAGTGTTGGTATGATTTTCGAATCGTTTACTTCTGTCTACAAATTTAGCTGCTCTTTTTTGAACTCTCTCTAGTGCCAGTTTTTGCCCAACCCGATACGGATCCCAGCATGCAGCACTATATTCTAATATTGGTCGAACTAAAGAAGTGTATGCCAAATTTCGCAACTTTCCATTACTGCATTTTAAAATCCTCATTACGAAATGCAACGCTTTCCACGCCTTCCCAGTGATCGAGTTTACATGTCCCCCCCACTCCAATCTTTGATTTAGTATTACCCCTAAATAGCTGGTGCTATTTCCTCTGATTATTTTCTTACTGTCTAATTTATATGTTACGTTTTCTACAATTCTTGCCCTTGAAAATATAATTGTTTTACATTTGATCTGATATCTGTTTCGTTCATAGTTAAGCTTCCTGTCTTAAGACCCTTTAAGAAAAAGTGTAAACATTGTATTATTTTTCAGGTTTAATTATTATTAACTGTATCACTGTAGAGTTCCGTAACACTTTCTCACTTCATTTAATAGAATATGAAACAATCTGCTGTGTTACGTTCACGTAACTCCCCCCAACCTATTTTGTAATTATTCTTTTAAAACCTTATTCTTCTATTTACTTTATGCATATCAAGATAAGCATAGTAGAAATGAAATTACTAGTTAGTTCCTTTATAAGTTAGGGGAATACACTAAGTTAAAGCCATAGTTAAAAAACTGTCACTATGTGAAACAATTGAAATTCTGTTTGCTTTGCAAAGGTCACTGTAAAATAAAAGAGGGCTGAAACGAAAGGTAACTTTCCATTTGAGAAGTTTAAGTAGTTTAAAATTGAAACAAATAACAAAGAATATCTCAGAAACAGTTAACTCTACAAAAAAGGTATATGATAAATTGTGTATTTTAACGAGATTAAATTTTTTGCAGTAAGCTTTCATCTATCTCTTACGGTTTACCAGTTATGCAAAAGTCATCCAGAATAAAAAGGTCTTCAGAGACTAATCATAAAAAATTCATTTATTTCTCATATAAATACCTATATACGGTATTTCAATCAAAATTATCACAGCCATTTTTGAGAAAAACAAAATGTTCAAAAAAAATTCCATAAAATGTAAATGGCGTGTTATTTATGGATGCTCTTTAACTACTGTGGTTCTCAGAGTCCCATTCTAAATTGGGCATGAAAGACTGCTTAACTTTGATCAGAGGCCTCTCTATCAGGCTTGAGGTTCTTTTACATGCCATAAATCTATAACATGGGATCAACTTCCCTTCCAAAGGAAGCCATGCTAAGAATTTTTACTCCCAAAAAAACCATCGTCATTTGCCGGATTTGGCAGCATACTAATCTTTAAGTATGCAATGCAACTTCCAACATGTTATATAAACAGCACAATTAGAATCTGATAGAGTTTTAAGGAGGATAACTAGTTTGTTAATAATGTAAGACATTTAAATAATTAAACATCACATATAAAAACATTCTATATAAAGTTTAATATATATATATGTCAGCAAAAGAGCTGGATATATAACTTAAAAGTATAAATAACTTGAATAATAACAACATAAAATCTACATCAAACTCTTAGTTATCTGGGTACAAGGCTGCACACAAATAGAAGTACCCAAACATTAACTTGTGAGATATTCATGGTAGGCTATTATTGTTATTAATTTGTTCTACAAGTTTATGCTTATAATTTAGCGAATTATTTTTATACAATTTATTAATTACACACTAATATAGTGTAAACTTACACAATTCAATTAATAGTAGGAATGAGAGATGAAGAATCATTAGACTCCATCAGTTTTTTTGTTGTCTAGCAAATTTTCTTCCTTAGATCCTGACTACAGGAGCTCAAAATGTAAACTAATACTCAACTAAATGATTCTTCTAGGTATGCTGCTGAAACTGAAGTTTGCAGTTATGCATCAATAATTCAGACAGCTAGCAAACACCAACCTATAGTGATAGAATCTAACAATGCTATAATGGTAAAGCATTACATTTTAGCAGTTGATAAACTAACAGATCCTGTTAACATACATTTTGTATCAATGATTTCAAATGGTAGAATTTGCATGTTTCTATCAGATAAAACCCACAAATGATCTAACCCAAAGATATAATTCAATCACAATAAATGACTCTCTTCTAGATTTTAGACTTCTCATTACCAAACGTTTGCCCTATCAAACCACACAATTCAAGAAAAGCTATTGGAGATAGTACAACTACGAGGGGCATACTGAAAGTCATGAGCAACACTGTTTTACAATCTTAATATTTATTTTTAAGGCAAACCAAATACATCATCATAATCTACAGACTTTCTTTCACTTTTCGACATAGTCTCCATTGTTTTGCAGACATTTTTCCCATCGTTCTACAAGTTTGAAAATGCCCTTGTGATAGAACTCCATTCCAGCTGCCTGCAGACCCTGACGCACTGCTTTCCGAATATCCTCCAGCATCTCGTAGCGTTGGCCACGCATCTGCTCCTTCACAGAACCGAAAAGATGGTAGTTGGAGGGTGCCAAGTCAGGACTGTAGGGAGGATGTGGAAGAGTTTCCCACCCTAATGCCCTGATCTTCTCCATAGTGGCACGGGCAGTATGCGGACGTGCATTATCCTGTTGAAGGATGATCCTCTTTCCAGGGTGTTTATCACGCAAAGCCCGACGGAGCTTCAGAAGTGTCTTGATGTAGCGGGCAGAATTTATGGTTTGTCCAGGTTCAAGAAAGTCAACCAGAATGCAACCTTGTGCATCCCAAAAGACACTTCCCATAACTTTTCCTACAGACTGCACTGTCTTCGCTTTCTTCTTCGATGGTAAGTTCAAGTGGTGCCATTCCATACTCTGACATTTCGTTTCTGGCTCATAGTGATGGAACCAGCTCTCATCTCCAGTCACAATACACGTCAAAAATTTATCACCTTCATTATGAAATCTGTGAAGAAGGTTTTGTGCAATGGTTCTTCTGTGAAGTTTGTGTTCTTCAGTCAATAAACGGGGGACCCAACAGGGGACCCAACGAGGCACAGACCTTTCGATAACCCAAGCTGTGGATCATTTCTTGCACTGCACTATGTCCTATTCCAAGTTGCGCAGCAATTTCATTCACAGTGAAACGCCTATCTCCTGTAATGAGCGCATCAACTTTTTCCTTGTTGCGTTCTGTAGAGGCAGTTCGAGGACGCCCGCTACAAGGCGCATTTTGCAGACTCGTGTTTCCATCTTTGAAATATTTCACCCATCTTCTAACACTGCTGGCACCCATGCAGACACCTCCATATGCACATTGAAGTCTGAGATGAATTTCAGGAGCAGATTTTCCTTCTTTCACAAGGAATTCAATGACAGCACGCTGTCGAAACAAAACATCAATGTCAGCCATTTTTCAAACACCATCTGTGGTCACGTGATAGAAGCTAATGACATCACAATATGTCAACATGTGGCTTAAAGTCTGTAGATTACGATCCTGCAATTCGTTTCGTTACATTGTTGAAATTTCAATTTTTACGATGGGTTGCTCGTGACTTTCAGTATGGCCCTCGTACTTCCCAAATTACCTACATCAAAGCAGTATTCACTAAACTGGAATTTTTTCATATTTTGGGTTTTAGTAGGTAAACATATCTTTCACCCTCAGGGTCTAGAAACTGCCTGAAAAGTTAGAGTCTACCTTTGAAGACCGAACATACTGAGTATATTTTTCTGCATAAAATCCCTCTTGCTTTATCTCCAAGCAAGCAGGTCACTTAGCTAAGGGATGCTGATCAGCTCCAAAAGATAAACTAGAAGAAACACAAAAACTGGAAGTAAAAATCAATAGCACAGACTTTCCTTTATTCAAGAATCACTCCCCAAAAGATTCCACAAACCTAGATACAAACATAACTTCCACCAATAAAGTGAAAACTGTCCATCTTCCAATTAAACAGCTAGGTATTAAAAGAACAAGGTCGAATACTAGTAATTCATCTGCTCTGCAAACACTTAAGAAAATATGTGTAATTGTAATAGTAAAACTGACGTAGATCATTACGCATCAGAAAGTTGCAGTGACCAGAAAACAAACAAGCAGACATTACACAAGAAGGCCTCAAAACAAAAACCTAAAATCAGTGACAAGATTATATCGGTTAAGAAAGTGGCAGAGAATTCTCAGGAATTTTGTTTGGATTTCCACAACTTTTGAGCTTTATAGAGAACACAGTAGGTCATGTCCTCAAAGCAGTAGCCCTTGACTATACCAAAGAAAAGATTTCTGACATGCTAAAGAAATTTTATCCCCACCTCATTGATCATAGTATAAAAGCTAGAATCAGGCTTTTATGCCAACTATGAATTTATCCAAATTTTAACTGTCATACATTATTTGTATTCAAGAAACTAATTTCAAACTGTTTTTTGTTTATCACAAAAATAAAAATCTGATGTGTACCATTCACATGACTTTCTCTATATCCCTGCAACAAATTATTCTTAAAAAGCTTATACTTCTATTAACTTCATGCTAATCAGTAAAACAGTAGCAGAAATAGCCATATTACTTGCTTCCTTGTAAGTAGAGGTGAAATAAGGGAGTACCATACGTTAAAGTGATAATCAAAAGCTGGTTGCTAGGTCACTGAAGTTCCTTTGTTTGTATGGACAGCAGTTGACAAATTCCTGTATGAGAAATGTATAAGTTTTTCATAGCAGAAACCAAAAATAAGGAATGTCACATAAACAACGAACTCCACGAAAGAAGTGTATTAACATAAATTGTGTGTTTTAACGTCCTCTACATTTTTTATGCAGTAAGTTTTTGTTCATCTCTTACGGTTAAGTAGTTATTCAAAATTTAGTAAAATTCATCCAGAATAAACTACTCTTCAGAGGCTATTCCCAGAAAATTCAAGATATAGATTTTATTTGTCAGGTAAATATCTTTAATATACGAAATTTTAATCAAAATCGTTAGAACCATTTTTGAGAAAATCAAAATTTTCGAAAAAAGTTCCATGTAAAGGGTAGTTGGGGGTGAGGGGATTTTTCTCAAAATCTTCGTGTCGCATCCCTGGAAGATACTAAACTTAAATACTAAGTTTGGTATTTTACCTACTTTTCATTTTTGAGTTATCGTGTTCACAGACACACGGACGAACATGCACACACACACACACACAGACCTTTTTTCGAAAATGCTTTTTTAGATAAAGGGGACCCTAAAACATATATTTCCGGTGAAATCTTGGTATCAAATTTTTTGGTGGAGTGCAATACATTCTCTATACACTATGTACATAGTGCCTATAGAGGAAGTAAAAAGATCCGTGTGTGTGTTTGTGGATACCATAGCTAAAAATCTGATGTGTTACACTCACATGACTTTCTCTATATCTCTGTAAATTATTATTATTAATAAGGTTATCTTTTATTTATTTCATGCTAATCGAGAAAAATTAGCAGAAATAATCTTATTTCTTACTTTATAGTAAGTAGAACCGAAATAAGGGAGTACCATAGGTTAAAGTGAAAGCCAAACGCTGGTTGCTATGTGACTGATGTTCCTTTGTTTGTATTGACAGGAGTTGACAAATTCCTGTATGAGAAAAGTGTAAGTTTTTCAAAGCTGAAACCAATAAAAAGGAATATCTCAAAAACGATCAACTCCATGAAAAAAATGTATATAACATAAATTGTGTTTTAACGTGCTCTACATTTTTTATGGGTTAAGTTTTTGTCCATCTCTTACGGTTTAGTAGTTATAAAAAATTCATCCAGAATAAAGTAGTCTTCAGAGGCTATTCCCAGAAATTTCAGAATATACATTTTATTTGTCAGGTAAATAACTTTAATATACAATATTTTAATCAAAATCGTTAGAGCCATTTATTAGAAAATCAAAATTTTCGAAAAAAGTTACATATAAAGGGTAGTTTGGGGTAGGGGGATTTTTCTCAAAATCTTCGTGTCGCATCCCTGGAAGATACTAAACTTAAATACCAAGTTTGGTATTTTACCGACTTTTCGTTTTTGAGTTATTGTGTTCACAGACACACACACACACACAGACCTTTTTTTGAAAATACTTTTTTTGGATACAAGGGACCCTAAAACATATATTTCTGGTGAAATCTCGGTATCGAATGTTTTGGTGGAGTGCAATACATTCTCTATTCACTATGTACATAGTGAGTATAGAGAAAGTAAAAATGGCTGTCTTCATGATAGTGAAGGCATAGCTGTTTATGTTAAGATCACTTTACATACAAACTGACAATCTTTAACACTCAATCTGAAGCAGCTATAGTTTTGGTAAGTATTGTCACGTTATTCTGGTAAGGAGCTTGGAGCAGACCTATTATAATTTATTAATTGGCATTATTTTAGGGTTCTGGGGATAGCATCTAAATTCATATACAATTATATTTTATGCAGTTTCTTTGAACTCTTTGTTAAACCTGCTTACATGACAGGATGAAATGGGTTGGCCATTTCCTAGATGTTTCATAGGACTTAACATGACGTCAGTTTCCTCATGGAAACTTTTAGAACAATGTTGCAGCCATGATCACGTGTGCCTAGAACAGTTGTGAGCATTTATGTAGCTCCAGGGCAGTGCCGACCATAAAAGGCAATATCCGTCCTGACTAATGCGACACCCCGATAGGGACTCAAAACCCTATATAAGCGGGCACGCCATGCCTGCTCGCATCTTTTGCTGCTGCATCGCTACTGTAACTAAGCACGTGAAGTCTACAATCAACGGCCTGCAGCTCCTGCAAGATAACCTCGACACATCTCCAAGGTAAGCTCTTATGGGGGCCGTTGATAACTATCATGTTGTAATTATCACTAAAGCTTAACTTCCCCACTCATTGTAAACCACCATCTCGGGGCCATTTACGATAATACATAATGCAGGCAACTTAAGCGAGTATCTTCTTCTGTTTGCCCCATTCCAGCTACGCTTCCCAGTCATTCCCAAATAGGGTTGTGATAGTATGTCATCACCAATCTCAATCTGCAACCTTTATTTACCGAACAAAACTCTAATAACTCTCAAAGAACTGCCTGCCTTCATTCTGTTGGGGAACTTTAACAGTCACAATACTATGTGGAGTAATCAGTATACCAACAAAAGAGGTAAAACAATACAATAGTTCACAGAGAAGCACAATCTAAATTTTCTTAATGGATTTTATCCAACTCAATTAAGCATTGCCCATGACACTGCAAGTGCTATAGACTTGACTTTAAGTACTCCAGGCATTTTCAAAAATTATGATTGGACAATGTCCAAAGAACTGTGTAACAGAGATCACTACCCCATAATACAGTCACATTAATAACAATTAACAGTTATTCTACAACAAAAATAGGATTTCCAACATGCAAATTGGATACCACACCACAAGAGCAGGGGATCTGATAGATGCCAGCAAAGTAAGTGGGTCCTGAAGTAGCATCTGCTACTTGAGAACATCAGTCAGGTAAAAACCCAACGAGATCACCCAAACCAATCAGGACTCAAAATCACAAGAGAGGCTAACCCCCTCCACCACCCTCGCACATGCAGCTCCAGCCAGACCAATTGTGTGAGAGCAGCCTGAGTATAAATACTGCTGCTATTTCAGCCAATGAGTCAGTTGCGACCAAACCTTCACCAAGAAGACAGTCCACATAGCTGAAGATGTTCACTGCAGTCGTGAACGAAATGTCTGGATCTGAAAACTCCAGCAGATCACGGCTTCTCAGCCTGGAAAATTCTTCTAGTTATAATTAGACAGGTATATTTGCAAACCTGTCTTCTATGCAGACCTGTGCATTAACTGCTTCTTACAGCATATCATTGGAACTTGTGCAGCTGTCAGCCAAAATTGAAGATGTGATTTTTTTTCTTTATTTTGTGAAAATGTTGAAATTATTACTTAAGAATATGACCAAAGAGTTTCTGACTTTGAAATATTATGGGTTAACTCCTCCTTTTCAATAACCTTTTGAATGTGGATATTGATAATCACCCATCAAAATATCAATTGAAGCTCTGCAGAGGGCAGATATCTGCAGCTTATCTCAATGTTTGGAAGCCTTTGTGAAAATGCTTTCTTTAACATGCCATTTATAAAAAATAAGCACAGAAGCTGTCTCAGTAATGATTCTTTGTTACACCTACTAAGACTGGCAGTTGTTAACACAAAAGTGGACATCCCTGCTTTGGGGAATCCTCGGTGCTCACATTGATTTCTGCATTTTGGACTTTGGTAATATATCCTATTTCAACAATTTGGTTTGTTGTATTTTACTATTCAGTGTCTGAGTGACCCTTAGCATGAATTGTCCAAATATTTTGGCCTACAGTCCCTCTTAAGTTGGACAGCCTGCACTAAACAATTAAACATTCTTAGAACTCTTGCATACTTTAATTGGGACACAGACTTCAATGTATTTATACAGACATACTAGAATGTTATCAAATCTAAACTTGATTATTGCACCATAAATTACAACTCTGCCAGGAAAACAAAACTCAAGTTAACTCCATCAAACATCAGCTCTGAGACTTTCATTAGGAGCATACTGAACTAGTCCTATTTCTAGTTCACAAAAAGCAGCTCAAGAAGCACCATTAGAAGTATGCAGAATAGTAGAAAGTCTTAAATATGCAATCAAGACTGCTGCAAGACCCAATTCAGAAGACCACTGATACACTTTCTTTGTAAAGAACAAACCAAGTAATACAAAGAACCAGCCATTATCTTTTTATCTTAGGCATCAAAGAAAACACACACAATCTTGATATTAAAATACCTCCAATAATAACAAGAGGTCATCATTATTTGCCACCCTGGAGGTTAACCATTCCAGTTATTAATACAGATAGGAGGCACTTACCAGAAACCGAATACAAATTTTGTAATACAGCGTAACCCCTCTGAACGGACACCCTTTGTTAACCACCAGTATTTCTTCGCTCATGCGAAAGTCTATAACATTTATTAGTTATTGAACTCTATGGACATGGGCGGGCAAACACCTTTAATAATTCTAAGAAAACCTTGCTTAGCAGACAGATAAAAAACAAATCTGTAGTGTATCTCTTGTGTAAACATGCTAATGTGAAGTTGCTTTTGATGCAGTCTATACTTTCTAGAAAAAGGGACTGCTAATGCTCTCACCCCTCCAATGTCCAAAAACATAACAGTACTAGACACACTGGTAAGTGTTGGAATTCAATTGTTTCACTTCCAGGTCATTTTTATCCTTTTCTGGGACCTATGCATTTAGTGAGCTGATGTATTAAAAGTTTCAGGAAGTGAGGTATGTACAATAGCTCTTAATTTTAATCTGTTAATAATATAGACAGTATAGTGTATTCAAGAAGCTTATCTACAGTATTTAATTGTTCTTCTCTTCAATTAACTTCATCGGCTGCAGGCCTGTATGTTTTTCTGTAAGTACAAAGTACATGTACTGTAATGCACTATTTTTTTATTCTTTTGCATTTATGTCTCACTTAGTGTACAGTAATTTGAAGTATACTGATTTCATAGTTAATTTTATTGCAATTTATCGAAACCCCTCTTTAGAGGACACCCCTCTTAAACAGATATTTTTTTTGGTCCCAGCAGCGTCCGTTTAAGAGAGGTTTCACTGTACATAGAAAACTTACCAGGAAATCTGTAGCATGTGTGCTAAACACATTTATATACACAGCTGGCTCCAAAACTGATCAGGGCAATGATTGTGCTATAAATACTCCAGATGCTAGATGTAAGTAAAAACTTCCAGACTTGTTCTTTAGTTTCTCGTCTGAGCTCTATGCTGTCAAACAAGCCTTAATTTATATTACCTTCATCATGGCATGAGCAAAATGCAATTTGATTCATTAAGCACTCTTAAAAGTATCTAAAATTGCTCAACTGACTTAAAATTAATCCACAATATCCAAAGCCTTTACAACCATAAATAATCAAGAAGAGATATTCTTGTAGATTCCATCTGACTGTGGAATATCAGGCAAAGAAGAAGCCGCCAACAGGGAAGCCAAAAAAGTAACTCTGCTACCTCCAGTGGAAGAATGTCCAGCAACCTATACAGAAGCTCAAAGCTATCTTTAGAAACCAAATTGCAAATGGAAGCAGAGTGGATTAATAGATCATCAAGCAAACTACACATAGAAAGGAAAGACTCCACAAAAGATATGTCTATAGCTTTTAACAACCTTTTATGTTTTAAAAATATAATTTTTTTTTTCTTGAAATAAAACAAACTTTTTAACAAGATTTAAATATAACATTTCAAATAAAGTGTTTAATACATTATACATTAATGTTCCAGCTATGTTCAAGAATTCAAAGCATAAAATACCTTTGTATAAATTTTAAACACTGTATTACTTTTATCATTGTAGAATAATGTTTTAATATAGTACACATGGATAAAAGTCTTTAATATAACCTAGAAGTCAAAGTGACTATAAATAAAACCAGCAATTAACTTGTGGCCCTAAAATATAAGTTTTAGCTATGTTGCCAATAAAAATAACAATGGTACACACATTTATGGCAAAAAGTACTAAAAATCAATTTTTAGCAAAAATTTTACCACAGACTTTTGGTGAAGCTTTTATGTGGTTTCCTCCAAAGACAGTGTTAAGGCTCATTTGCAGAAGGCTGAGAAGAACTACACCTCCCACTGCCCCCTCCTCATGTTCTATATCAGGGGGTTCTGGAACAATAGGTGGTGGTATCAGGTTTCCACCATTATCCATCTCCAACACAGGATCTGCTGTAGCTTCAGCCAAATTGGTTACAGATTTTGACTTCACACACTGCAATATCAAGGGAAATATTCATTGGATTATTTGTCAAAATAAAACTTTTTCTCTAGACATGATTTGCAAATAGGTATTATTACCTATTTGGGGGTAATAAATTCAATGTAAAAATCTCATTCAGTCATATGAATAACAGAAATTACTTGTTGCCCTCCAAGGCATAGCGTCACCATTTACCCAAGGTCACAGGTTCAAACCCTGTGGAGAACGATGGATTTTTTCAGATGTAAAAATCCTTAGCATGATTTCCTTAGGAAGGGAAGTAAAGCTGTTGGTACTATGTCATAGATCTGCAGCACATAAAAGAACCTCATGCAACCTCTAGCTTTAAAGAGGCCTCTGAACAAAGTGACATGATCTTTCACACCCAATATAGAATGGGACGCTGAGAACTGCAGTAGTTAAAAAGCGTCCATAAATAAAACTCCATTTCAGAAATTAGTTTATCTGGAGAGATGCATTTCAAGTGATTGAGAGAACACTTTCTCAGCTAAGTACTCCCTCCATTCTGAATATAAATATAACCTATTTGTAATGAATTTCAGGAGGATTAAATATTTTATCTTTTAAAAAGATACATTACAACAGTACTATAAATTTTAGCATTAGCATTTTCCCCAACAAACTGAATATTTTATTTGGAACAATATTTAAGAACACCTATGTTTCATTGACACTAAAAATGTAGTTAAATGATAGTCAATGGAGAGAAAGGCATTATTTATTTTTTACTTCTGACATCAATTGGATTATTTTTCCTTCTTCTTGATTCATATTACTTTTCTAAATGTTTTCCAGTTTTACAAAAGATAAAGCACCAAATGCAATATTATTTCTGGAGTGGTGGCCCATTTTTGTTTCAAATGAGTGTATATGAAGCTACTTTATATTTCTTAATCTGGCATAAATAAATTCTAGAATTATTTTCTACTTGTTAACCTCTGTTTTGCAGCTTTATTTGTTTACTTTTACTAGCTAGAAATCCAAATACTCAAACATCACTGCACACATATCTTAAATGACATGAATACATGAGCAGAAGCTGATGAAATTGAAAGCATCATACATATTTGCATGTGCAGCTCAGCAGAGATAAAAATTAATAAATTTTAGAGCACATGTTCATAATTGGCACAAAAATACTTAGAAGTAGACCTTTTTTTAAAGTTATTTTGTAAACTGTAGATTTAAGCAATAATGCTCTAAAAACCATTTTACTGGAACCTATGAAAAAGCTTATTAACACCATATTTCATTAAGTGATTTGGTCTACGCAAGAGAGAGGATCCTCTAACAAAAATGAGACAAGGAAGAAGGATTGGCAAGAAGATGGTCTGTTCTTTCATCTCAGCTAGCAGTCATACAGCCACAATTCTGTTTGAGGGAAAAAGACTGTCAGTGACAACACAAAATGTATACGAGAAGTCTTCAATGAACTGAGAACAAGGCATCCAAAGATTGGTCTGCATGGAAAGAACATTGTATATAATATTGCGGTTCCTCAAAAATTGTATAATATTGGTTTTCTAAAAAAGATAACACTTCAAAAAATAATAAATGAGACATTTGCAATTTAAACTATTTAGATTGTGACTGTACACATTTGTTAGACTATAAGTCATTTGGAAACCAGAGTTATGGGTATTTTAGAAATACAATAAACCAGCACAATAAATCATATCTGATAGGTCATTTTTTTTCACCTAACCATGAAATAAATTCAGAAGTTAAATTATTAAAGCATTTAAATACACCTATACAATTATTGGTATGGAAGAAAATATGTATTTTGAAGAATAGAGATCATAGAATTAATTTGATATACTGCCAATTGTTTCTGTCACCAAATCTGTTTTACTTCCAATAGAAAGCAATACCATTGCAAACATCCATCACCCGTGACAGTGCCTGTAACAAAAAAGCAGAAGCTGATGATGTACTAATTGAGGTTATTTACAAAGATAAGTGAAGTTTTGTCACAAAATATTTATTGTTATACTAACTGTAGCAATATTTAGATTATTAACAAGAAATTATTATAATAACATGAGTTGGGATAGAGACATTCACCTCACTTAAAATGGAATTTACAAAACATATGTTTCAAGGGTGTTTGCCCTCTTCTTCAGTTAAAGTCCGACTGATGGCTGAAAGTTATGCTCTGTGGTCCGTTATGGTGGAGACATTTGGTGTTCTCAACAGAAGTTCATGCTCATGTGGCAGCATTTCAAAATTCCTGAGCCGATCTTTGTGCTGTGCAATGAAAATAACCTCCCAAAAAGCAACTTTGTCATTTTCAATTTCATGGTGTGATGTCCAAAAATGGTGTGCTACTGTTGGTTTATCCATCTGTTTTTGTTTGATGTGTCTGAAATGTTCTTTTAACCTTGTTTCCAGGCCTCTTCTGTTAATTTTTTGGGGACCACCTTGAAGCATAAATATTGGCCTCTATAAGCGCTTGTCAAATGCTGAATTAAAAGTCTACTCACGCGTATGTTTGACTTTTGAGTAGCAATTGAATCTCTCAGGGCGTTTTTATCGGGCTTGTTGGGCTTCACAGATCCAGACTACCTGACGGCTTCTTAAATAATAAGTTGCTAGGATCTTTGTAGAATCGTAGTTTATTTTGTAGTTATTTTTTACAATTCCAAAGAGAAACTGTAATCGCTCGATGCAATTTTTACTTTGTTAAATGCTGTGAATTCATGAGCACATATAATTCAACACAAATGCATTTTTACGCATGAATAAGCCTCCTTCTTCATAACTTGGCGTCACCAGCCAGAAAATCAACACGTAACTATAGATACTGTTTAAAAAAAATTGCATCGAGAAAATCAAAACACTTAAATGCGACGAAAGCACAAGGAATAATAAAAATTTGCATCCAACGATTTCAACTTCGGAAGCAAAGAAACTAAAACAATTGAACATCAACCATGACATAAAACTCATAAAATGTCGCAGATTTTGTGAATAATATATAAATATTGCCTCAACCTCAAACACATCAACCACATATCTAAACCATTTTTTAACATATTAGGAAAAGTGGAGGTTATGTGAATCTCAAGTTGTCTCAACAGCAGATAAAAATTCAAAAAAATTTTCAAGAAATACAACAAAAATTTAATCTCAAGTAAGCAATTCAACATAAAAATACACTGAAAACAGACATCAAAGATTCCATATCTTAAAACCAGAGATCAGGCATCTACAAAATTGATTGTAAGGCCTGCAAATTATGTTACATTGGTCAAAAAAAAAAAGATGGAAACAAGGTTAAAAGTCTATTTCAGACACATCAACCAAAAACAAATGGAAAAATCCATTTTTGGACATCACACCATGAAATTGAAAATGACATGAAGTTGCTTTAAACTGTAAACAACCCGGCAGCACTCAAAGTTTGGGTGAATATTTTCATTGCACAACCAAAGATTGGCTCATGAATTTTGAAATACCACCACATGAGTAACAACTTCTGTTGAGAACACCAGATGCCTCCACCATAACGGACCACAGAGCACAATTGCCAGCCATCAGTCGGACTTCAACTGAAGAAGAGGGCAAACACCCTTGAAATATATGTTTTGTAAATTCCATTTTAAGTGAGGTGAGTCTCTCTATCCTGACTCATGTTGTTATACTTGAACTACTTCGCTTGTCTCAAACTTCTGAAGAAATTATTACTTGGCCGCTTTATAAAACTGGATTCCTCAACTCCTCAAACTGTAAATTTTAAAAAAATAATCACTTAATGAATGAAGATTACCTCCTTACTTGTCTGGCTCTTAGGATGATTGGTTTGAAATGAGAAGCAAGAGAACAAATGGGATATTATAAGCATTTAGGCTGTTGCTAATAATGATGGTTTTAGGATTCCAATAGATACAAGTTTTTGTTCCTTGAGCAGACATGAAACTAAGTCTAAAAGAGTAATATATATTAGCTATGAAGTCTTTTGCATTTCAGTGATACTTGGAAGTTATCTTAAGGTCTGAAGAATTAAGCTGAATCATCAATTATCAATTTAAATTCTCTAACAGAAGGATCTTCAGACTGTGACACATCAACTAGAGTAGCTTTCATTATGCTAAAACTCGAGTTATTACACACCTGGTTCTTGTAATATGCACTTCTTGTATTTTCTAGTCTTTAAAAGCAGCATTAATTGAGATATTCCATTATTTTTGTTAATTACATCATATTTGACCTTATTTGAGGGTAAATCATACTTGCTGATATAGAATTTATATTATTCCTGTATTTAATGTTGCATGTGCATTAAGATGATATATTTAGTCTGAATTATGATCTCTTTGCTAAGAATAAAGCAAGCCTACTATTCTGGGTGAAATGGATACACAATCTTCTTAGGTGATCCTACATGCAGAGATGAATAAAAATAATAATACTATTCCAGCCTTTAGCCCTTACTTAGCAGAAGCCGTAATTAAAAAATCTAATGTATTCCATTCACATGACTTTCTCCACCTATTCTGCAAATTAACTTCTTACAAAGGATTATTCTTCTTTCTACTCTATGCTAACCAAGATAAGCATTAGCAGAGTGATGTTATTACTTAGTTTCTTAAAAGTGGACGGAACTAAGGAAAATGCACTATGTTAAAGCAAGTCAAATAATTTAAAAGCTGTCACTATGCAATTGTCATTGAAATTCACATCTTTACATGAACAGAAGCAAAACAAAAGAAACACAGTCAACTTCCTAGTTGAGAAAAGTATTTTAAAATTGAAACTAGTAACAAGAAATAGCTCGGAAACAGTTAGCTTCACATCAAAAATGTAAAGGACATAAATTATGTGATTTGATTATATTTTTATGCAGTATATTTTTGTCTATTTCTTATGGTTTAGTTATATAAAAGTCACTCAGAATGAAGAGGACTTCAGAGTCTATTCCCAGAAAAGTCACAATATATATTTTATTTGCCATGTAAATATCTGCAATACACAGTATTTTAATCAAAATTGTTAGTCATTTTTGAAAAAATCAAAATTTTCGAAAAATGCTCCATACAAAGGATAGTTTGGGGTGCAGGATTTTCTTGAAAATTATTTTGCATCCTTGGAAGATACAAAACTTAAATACCAAATTTGGTATTTAAGTCTTTCGTTTTGAACAACCCACACACCTTTTTATAATTTTTTTTTTTCATTCAGAAGATGTCAAAACATGTATTTCTGGTGAAATCTCTGTATCTAATTTTTGGGTAGAATATAACACCTTCTCTATACACTATGTATATAGTACATGTAGAGAAAATAAAACAAAAAGTATGATTAATGAAACTGTTAACAAGATACTGACAGACAAAAAGCTGATCTATATTTTTTTGCCTAGACTGTCTTCTTTAAATGCCTAGTTTTTCAAAATTTAAGTTCTGAATCAATACTATTGTCTTGATACCTATAATTACCATATTATAACTTGTTCCTTGATACATAAAAAAATGTAAATGGCATGTTATTTATGGACGCTCTTTAACTGCTGTAGTTCTCAGCATCCCATTCTAATTTGGCGTGAAAGACCGCTTAATTTTTCTCAGAGGCCTCTCAATCAGGCTTGAGGTTCTTTTATGTGCCGTAAATCTATGACACGGGACCAACAGCTTTACTTCCCTTCTGAAGAAAGCCATGCTAAGGATTTTTTCAGGTGTAAAAATCCATCGTCCTCCGCCGGGTTTGAACCCTCCTTGATATATGCTGCACCACATAGCAGCATATAAATAAATCTGTACACAGTGGAAATGTTATGTTATGCAGGAGGTTATAAGTGCAAGGGAAGAAAGGGTGTTAGGCAGTATCGATGGGGATTGACTATCACATACATAGCTGCAATGACATGATTGTTTTTGAGCTGTTTCAAGAGATAAGTTATAATTTGGCAATGATAACAGATGGTAACTACATGGTGAACACTAGTGCTATGACGACTTAAGGTAATACTTGAACCTAACAGTTGCATATTACTTTGTGGAAGGCATAACTAATACTTTATGTTATTCTTCTCTTTCATTGCAGGTTCATACAAAAATTATACATTCTCTTCTATAAAATGTTAAAATAATTTTGACTTTTGTAACACTATAAATAGCAAAATTAAACAACCATTTAACTTGTATGAAGATATACATTTGATGGATACACAGAGTAACAGTTAGTATTATTACAACCAGTTGAAAAATTCAGTGCCACAGCCGGGATTTGAACATGGTTCTCCCACTCTTCGTGCGGTTGCTCTAACCATTGAACTACTGAAGGAACTTGCCGGTATGCCATTCAATCTTCCTTCTGTGTACCTTTCACTATATACAAAAGAGAGGAGCATTACTATTATAATAAAAATAGCCTGTATGTTGGCGATAACATAATTAATATTACCCAGATACTAAGTACTTAAGATGGTAAGTCGCCATTCTCTGAAGTGAGACATACTGATTGGTTGAAAGACATATAATCAGTTGGAAGATTGAATTTTTCAACTGGTTCTAATAATATACATTTGAATTTGCTTTTTGTTTCCTACAGCTGGAAATTGCTGCATTTCATTTCTACTTTATGTGGATGCAAGTAAACATTTATCTAAAAATTTAGTTTATTTATCCCAATATTCAAATTCAATGTAAGTATCTCAACTTCAGCTCCTTACATTAATTTACTGCAAATGCACCAAGAACTACCTTGAGAACTAAATACTAATACATATTCATTTGATTCCTATAATGCAGTCCCAGCCATCTTTAGAAATTCTCTGCAGCTTTTATTGTGAGACAAAGTTAACCTGTCATTCAAAAGTGATCTCTTACTCATCTGTATGGTGAAGCTTGCACAAACTTCTTCAAACTTAAGTCTATTTGGAGGTAAGATAATTTTTACTTACTTCTTGGCTGCTTGAGCTTGTTTCTTTTTCTTTTCGATTCTTCATTTTCAAAAGTTTTCTTTCTTTTGTTTCTTGTTTCACTATGCTTCTGGCAGTATACTGAAAATCACATTCATATTTAATATTAAGACACATTCCAGAAAAAGATCGTCAGTGTGGTAATGTGTTATCCAATGTAAAAGCTTACCTCAAGTTTGACATCATCTCGATATTTTCATCTTCAAAAATGATCCTCATTTCACGGCCAAGTGACATGGTATGCAGTTTCGCATGATTTCACAGCACACTGGATGTATGCCCCAATCTCTCTCTGCACATAAAATGCAAATGAGTGCCCAATTGGCTTTGCTGAAAAGAATTAAAGAAACACATAATTTAAACTTCTGAAGCTCAGAGCTTATAATGACTTGTTGCTTTTCACCACATAAAAGCACCCTCACTGAATGAGGTGCAATCTCTTGACAGAAAATTTGGAAAAAATGTTTGCATTTTTCTGCAAATGGTACATAAATATCGTTAATATGGGACAAATATGAAATGTATTGTAAACCATGGCTGCTTGTGATATAGGAATAACAATTTTAACATTTGAAGTGTGTAGATTCAATTTTCACATGAAAAAAATCTAATGTGTTCCATTTTCATGACTTTCTCTAGCTGTTCCATATACAAACTATTTTTACAAAGGATTCTTACAAAATACTATTATTTTATTTATATCATGCTAATCAAGATAAACATTTGCAGAATGATCTTATTACTTGCTTACTTGTAAGTAGAAGAGAAGTAAGAGAATACATTAGGCTAAAGTGATAGTCAAATTTTTTAAAAGCTGGTCGCTATGTGAAACAATTGAGGTTTGATTTGGTTCGCCTTGCATGGTTCCATTTGAGAAAAGTTAGGTGGCTTAAAAATAAAACCAATAACAAGGAATATCTCAAAAATATCTCAACTGTACAAGGAAAAAATCAACATGTCCTGTTGTTCCACTATCTGGAGCATAGGGCCTTAAGGAAGCATTTCCATTCAGCGCTCTATTTCTAGCCATTCTCTTTATTCCATTCTACAACTTTTCCCCATTTCCTGCAATTCGCTTTCCATTTCCTTCTTTAAGTTATCCTTGGTCTATCTGTTTTCCTCTTCAAGCCTTGTGGGTTCCAATGCAGAGCTTATCTTTCAATAGAAGATTCAGGTTTATGTAGAGTGTTTCCTAACCACTGCCAGTTTCTTTGTTTTATTTGTAGTTGTATGGGTATCTGATTTGATTTCTACCACAGCTCCTGATTTGTTACTCTATCCATCCATCTGATGTTTAATATATGTCTCAGACATGTTTGTAATTTATTTGTGTGGTTACTTTCTATGTTTCACATCCACATAACAACACTGATTTCATATTTGTATTGGATAGCTGTAGTTTTGTTTTTACAGATGTATTCTTATTCTTCCATATTTGGTATAGCTGTACAAAGCCCCCTTTTCTAATGGGGCTTGGGATAACCTCCATAGTACCTCCATCTAAAGTGACTATATAAATGCTCTTGTTCTTTCAATTTTTTGCATATTTATATCTAAATCTATATTTCCTTTTGGATTAATTCTTATTTCTTTTGTTTTTGAGACATTTATTTTCAAACCTATATTTGCTGCTCTCCATTTTTTAGTTTGTCTAACTTTGATTTCATATCAATAGTCTTTGTGCGAATAAAAAAATCTATTCTGATCTATCTGTCACATTCCATCGGATTCCTCTTTTTCTTCCTTTCACCACATTTCTCATCATATAGTCCAGGATCAAAAGGAATAAAAATGGAGATAGAATACAACCTTGTGTAACTCCTGTCATGATCAGGAAGATTCAGTAAATTTTCCTTCATGTATTAACCAACATTCAACAAGAAAAACATACGACATAAATTGTGTTTTATTGAGACATACATTTTGTGCGTAGTAAGATTTTGTCTATCTCTTATGGTTTAACAGTTATTGCAAAATTCTGAAAAACTCATCCAGAATAAAGAGATCTTCAGAGGCTATTCCCAGAAAATTCAAAATATGCATTTTATTTGTGATCTAAATATCTTTAGTATACATTGTTTTAATCAAAATCATTAGTTATTTTTTAAGAAAAGCACAATTTTAAAAAATGATTCCATGTAAAGGGTAATTTGTGGTGAGGGGATTTTCTTGAAAATCTTTGTCTCGCATCCTTGGAAGATACTAAATATAAATACAAAGTTTGGTATTTAATGGTTCTTTTCGTTTTTGAGTTGTGCTGTCCACATGGGCCCTACTAAGGTTGCCTTTTTCGAACTAAGGGGACTTCAAAACATATATTTCTGGTGAAATCTTGACATCAAATTTTTGGTTGAATACAATATCTTCTCTAGCTACTATTTTTCATTGTATGTTGCGGCTACAGAAAGTAAAAAGAAAATCATAAAAGTTGTGCAAAAGTTACATATCTAATGAAGTCTGTTTATTATTTTATTTTTGCAAGGGTTTTGCTAACAGAATTTCTTTCCCTTCTTTCATTAATATTTCCATTAGCAATGAACTGTATATTACAGCTATTATAATACTGAACATTTATCACATATAAATAGACCATACAAGATGCAGAAACCTCTCAACTCTGCATACTGCTTTGAAGTTAGCATTAATGACAGCTCAATCTGACCATTATTAATTAGCAGGATATGTTTTTATGTTTCATTGAAATAACAGTGTACAGCCTGCTCCAGTATGAGTTTAAAGTACTCACATACAAACATGTAGAAATATGGTGATAACATGTTATCATTCACCATATTATAGTTATGGTTGGTTCCTTGCACTGATTTTTTTTTCTTCCATTTAATTGAATACTGTAATACTTATCGCAACTTAGGTTTTAAAAAGATTATACAAATAAACCAGCATGATTTCTAAGAAGGAATGCAAACTTTACAGTGCACAAATCCTCTTTTAAAGCTTGTTTATTTATATAAAATGGAAAGAGAATTTTTCGCAATGAAGCATTTAATTATATTTAATTATTAAAGTGAGTAACACACACTCTTATGCTTCTTATAATAAGTTGTAACCTAACATATGTTCCAGACGTCATTTTGTACACCTTCAATTTTGTGACTCCATTGCTTTGTTTCATAGTGAATACAAGTCTGCAGATGTGATAAAGGAAATAGTTCGAATAATGCTCAAAAGGAGCTTGGGTTCTATTGAAATGAGAGTTACTTAATACCTGTCTTTTGCGAAAAAGAGAAATCTTGCACAAAATGTCTCACATCAACTTAAATTAAGATTTCATCTTGGATCACCCAGATTAGCAAGAAGACATGATACCCTTACTAAAGGAGATCAGCAAATATTCATAGTCTACAGAATTTTTTTTTTTTTTTTTTTCTCTCTAGTCATCATCCACACTGTCCTCTATGAGACTGCCTCAAAAGAGAAAGACTTGATGCTTTTTAGTTCCAAAACTAATCAAATTTACTTACAGGGATGCTAGATATCTTGGTGATTGGCTCCATTCGTTCACATCATTTCAGGAATCCAGAAAACACAAGAAACATGAGCCCATTTTTGACCAGATTAGGTACATTTTATCATACTACCTTTATTAGAATAGAATTTGGCATAGTCCCAGAGCACAAGTGCACACAACCAAGAACCAGATGGTATAATAGTGATTCCGTAATATGGTTGATGAATACAAATGTTAAAGGAATCACAAACCACAATCTCATTGCCTTCTTCTGAACTCAGGCTGAAAAGAATGACAGAAAAAGAGATTATAAATGTACACTTAGAGTTAAATCTCAGGTGCAGAAAAATGTTTATTTTTATTTATTTGTTTATTAAAGTGCCACAACAAAAAATGAACAATGTCAAAATCATAGTCATACAAAAAGTCTTAAATCACATTTATTATTACGGTAAATTTGGAAAAATCCCAAAAATCATATGCATAAATATATATACATAAATTCTTACAATTGTCTTATACATTACTTAGAGCTGTTATTTTTATTTGTCCCTTAGTACACAATACACCTTAGCACCACGGTTATATATGTATAGTGGACCTTGCTCTACACCATACTAGTATTTTTCCCAATTCTTCTTATTTTCTTAATCACTCTTATCCAACTTTCTCTCTGACGCTACCCAAGAACTTACCTATAACTTTGATTTTTTTCTCCCTCCCAAAATCCTCCTAATGACTATTTCCCCATCCAATTTTTCCATTTTTGTTGCCAAATATGACCCCTTCATATCTTTATATTCAATATAATACAATAGAAATCTGTGTCAACTTCTCTGCACTTGATACATTTTCTTACATCTTCATCATGCCTTGCCTATCAAGTTTTTAACTCGTTCTCACCCATGCAAATCCTTTTTGCCCTAGTTTATTGATAGCTCTAGTACTTTTCCCTCTCCCAGACTATTTTTATTTCTCTATATATCTTCCAAGAATATTTTCTCTCTTATAAGGCTAAAAATATCTTGTTTATCAATATCCTCTGGCCTTGATTCTACTGCTTTCCAAAATCCTCAATTCTTATATTCTGCATTTAACCATGAACTTCCCAAACCTATTTTTTTTTTCATAAATCCCTGAATTTTTACTGACTAGGATTCTTCCCATTTACTTTTCTCCTGAATTCTTAAGCATTCTTTGATAATATCCCTATCCTCTAGATTGGAAATTCTGTTCAGATATCTCGTAGCTCTTATGATAATTTTGACCTTGGTAGAATGCCTCCCCTGTTCTAACTGAGCTGCCCCATTTGGTGATGCTATTGGTAGACCTAATACATATTTACAAAAAGATCTATTAATTTTATCAACCTCTCTCCAACATCATCTACTCCCCATATTTCTGCTGCATATAGCATTTTGTTGTTTGCTGTAGCTGTATAAATTATTTTGAGGAATTTTACATTCATGTCTGGCAGTTTTCCTACATATGACCTTATAATACTCATGACCATTATTTCTTTTGTTATACACATCTTTTATTGTTCAATCCAGCTTCCATTGGAACTTAGGCTAATCTCCATATAATCTTTGTTTCTCTTCCATTAATTTACCATTTCTCATCCTTACATAATCTGTGCACTTATTTTAAAAACAAATATCTTGGTTTTATTTTCATTTACTTTCACCCCCCCTTTTTCACAAAAATGATTTACCACCTTGATGGGCCAGGCCGTGGCCGAGTGGTTAGACCACTCGCCTCTCACCTAGATGGCCGGAGTTCGATCCCAAGCGACCGCATGTGAGATTTGTGGTGGACAAAGCAGGTTTTCTCCAGGTACTTCGGTTTCCCCTGCCATCGCATTCCACCGGTACTCCATCATCATTCATGTATCATCAGTGTCACCGCCTGCGGTGCCATAAATAGTTAAGGTGGGCGTTAAACACTACCGGGGAAAAAAAAAACCCTTGATTGCCTTCCTCAGCCCTCTACTTGATATGGACCAACTACCAAGTCATCTGCAAACAGTAACCCTGAAATTTCTTTATTATTGTTAACTGGCAAGTGTATATTATACTTCTGGATCTCCTCTAGGATATCACCAATATAAAGGTTAAACAGCACTGAACTAAGTGTACAGCCTTGCCTCACCTCTGTCTTACTCTGTTCACATTCATGTAACTTATTGTCTGTGGCAGTTTTATACAGAACTCATTCTCCTGATATTTCTCATGTATTATTTCTATAAATGTATGCCCTACATCTTTGCTTTTTAATTTTATCCACAAAACTTCTCTATTTATGGTAACAAAAGCCTTCAGCAGATCAAAAAATGCCATTATACTCTCCCTTTTTTGTTGCTCAGTATTTGTCCAAGATTATCTTAGTAACAAAGATGTTATATGCTGCTCTTCTACCTCGGTCCTGTTTCACAATGTTTTGCTTTGTTAATTTTAAACTTTGTTTGTAATTTATATAATTCTTTTTCACAATGGAGCTTTGCAATATTGAATTTTAGAAACAAACTTATAAATTTGCAAGTAAATTTGTTAGAATTTACAAGTGTTTTGTTTCACAATCAAATAGTGATTCTGCACATTGTAATTTGTGTTTGTAAAGTAAGTATTTTATCTATAAATGGCTTAAGGTTTGTAGAGTAACCTATATTTATTATTTATGAGCAATGTATAAAAAAAGCACACAATTAAGTACTAAAAGCATACAGCAATACATATGAAAACAGCATAAAATGCTATTTAGCAGCAGTTCCAGTAATTTAGATAATGATGGGGTTCACGCAAAGAAAGGTAGAAGATACAAACATTATAGGCTCAGAATTAATAATGACTTTACATCTCTTTTGGAATACAATGAGAGGTTTTCGATGATTCCTTTGCAATGAAATTGTTACTGAACATACAGAACATCACGTTCAGCTTGCAACTAACAAAAGTGAAGCCCTAACCTCAAAACAACAGCCAAGTATTGCTTTGCACTGGATGGGAACTGGCTGTCAATTTCATATAGTTGCAGACATGCATGGAGTTTCTTAGGCTACAGTATGCACAGTTTTCTGCATTCGCACTTTGATGAATTTACGTTATATACAATGTAATAATGCATATTATGCAAATGATGAATCAAATCACAGAACATCAGCACAGCAATATACTAAAATGTGAGACTTTGCTTTTATGTGTCGTTAATATTTGATATTTTTTAATCTTCAAATACAATTAAATATCTTTATATAGTATATTTCAGATTAAATACATACAGAAAACTTATGTATGTGCTAGACGTATGGAGACATAACTTAGCTCTTTAGTATTTTACTAATGCATGTTTGGCTACACTTTGAAACCTGAATATGACAATGAGCATAATGTTTACGCTTGTAAACTATATATCTGGATTGTAAAGTTCCTCAAACTTTACAAGTTAACAAACTGTTGTTATGAAACAGTTTACAAGCATTTGTAATTTGTTAACATATAACTTGTAAATATTATGAAACAGGTCCCTGCTCTAAAACCTGCTTGAAACCTGGATAACCTCTTCTTTTCTACCCAGTTCTGTAATTTCTTAACTTGAATGCCCGTAAAGATCTTAAAGAAGATTTATTCCCCTGTAGTTCCCTAGGCTTTTTTTTTTTTTTTTTCCTTGCCCTTAAATAATGGCAATATCATACTTATTCTCCAGCTCTTGGGAATCTCTCTTGTCTCCAATATTTTATTGAATGGTTTTATCACTGTTTTTCCTATCTAACAAACAAACCTTCTTCCAAAATTCTGTGGAGTACCATCTATACCACCTGCCAACAGTTTTATCGCTGTTTTTCCCATCTAACGACCAAACCTTCTTCCAAAATTCTGGAGTATCATCTATACCACCTGCTTTTTGGCTTTTAGCCTTTTAATCTGCTCATCAGTTCATTATCAGTAATTACCTTAACTAATTCATTTATTAATTGCTGTCCACCATACAGCAGCTGTTCTACACCCACTATGTTATCCTGACCTAGTAGTGTTTTCAAATGTGCACACCATTTATCTGGGTTTATTTCATCTTCTCTCGCCCCACTTCTATACAAACATTTTACTATTGATCATATTTTCTTTGTATTATGAATTTTAGCTGCTTTGCTTATGCTCCACTTATTTTTATACTCCATTCCTGCTTCTTTTCTTCTATGAGACACTGTAAGCCCATCTAAGGGCCAAGAAATTTTTCTTTTGACTGCCTCTTTTTCTCATGCCTAACTCTTGCATAATTCTTTTTTCTTTCTTTCTTTTCTTTTTGCTATTTAGCAATCTTTATCAAATTCCTTTTACTATCTTAAGGGGAGTTGAAATGCTCTGTCTTGCCAATGTTAAAGTTTGACCCATTATCTCAGCAACTATTTCAGATAATGAGCTAAAACTTTCAAGGCATATTCAGCAACGGTTTCACAGTTGATTGATGAAAAATGGAATACTTCTGTTCATTAGAAGAAAAGGTATGATTCTTTTAAATAAAGCTCATAACATTTTATTGAAAAATAATGATTTGTAAATTTTAAAAAAATAACTAATCCATATGCATAAACACGTTTTTGTTAAAATAAAGTCCTTAGTGTCAATTAGTTTCTGAAATAATAGGGCATTTGTATATAAACAAATTGAAATTGCTTTCAAACATAAAATTTAAAAAACAAAATGTAACCTAACTTTCCAAACACAACTTTGCAGTACTTCAAAACTCTCACATGAAGAAAATATGAGTGGGATGCCATTACTGCAAATAACTAAAGTAGAATTATCTGATCGAAACAACATTCTTCTCTAATACTAATATTTACAAAGTTATTGATGCTTTACCAAGTGAGTGCATCAAAATATTCTAAAAAACTATTACGTAGATTATTTTCAATAATATTTTTAAACTGTTTACATTTAGTGTATCCCCATGAAAGTTATATTAAAGTGAGCAGGAGATTCCAAATATTCATATGCAATTAAAACATGAAAGTGGAAAAAAATTATGAAAATCCCATTTAGACTCCCCTTAATGATGATAGGTAATTAGATGAGATTGATAAGATGTGATTTTGTTGTGAAAATTACTGCTTAATTGCAAACTATACTTTTATATGAGAGAAAAAACTACTGGTTAAGTATGAAGATATAAATTTTCAGATTCTAGCATCATATGCTGGATTGATCCTGGAACTAATTGACAGACCAATTTCTGAATCTCGAAGTAATGCTGGAAATATGAAAAATACAATTAGATACACCATTGTGTATGTAGGGCAAGTGATTTTCAATGTATGCAATAATAACAATCTAAATGCCTGTACGCATTCCACTGTGCTCCATCTTCATCTTCATTCCATGTATCATCAGCATCATTGGCTACAGTGTCATATGTAGTAAGTTAAAAAAAGTTAAATAAGGCAGTAATTGCTGGAGCAGAAAGTGGGACATTGCTGTTGTTGCTCAGATGTTAGATTGACCATTTGTGGACCTGTAGTGGAAAAAATACTGGTTATTGCATTCAGTATGCAACAAGAAAAGCTGAAGATTTAACTTCAGAACAAAAATCAAGTGTTACTTTACACTTGTCAAGAACTGACTGTCAATTTCAAGCACTGGTAGATATTTGGAATTTTTAAGGTTTAATATGCTAGCGACAGAATAAAATTGAAGATAAATTGATTTCCATACTAAATTTGACATTGGAATTCATGCTAAGACCACTCCCATGTTCTGCAACATAGTAAACCATGACTTATGAAACAAATAGGTTTGTTCCTACATAGGTTGTCATCAGTTCAATTACAGGCTCATGAACAGTTAATTTGTGCATTGGTTTAGCACTGATCTCTGTCACTCTCAAATCAAGCGCCATTTGTACCTATTAATTAATAGCCTCTGGATCAGAAGTTTGTTGGAAAACCTGACTGCAGAAAATGAACACATCATAGTTCAATGGAATGTTGTACTTGACATATTTCAATACACATGTTCAGCAAATCAGAGACTGTTAACAGAACAAACACATAGATTACCAAAGCTGTCAGTATATTACAATGCTATGGTTTGTGATCTTGTGATGCTAATATTTGCTTCTTAAAATCTTCTTTAGCGTAACAGATTAAATACATAGTATATAGAGCAATTGCTTCGAAAGGGTGGTGGTTAAGTTTGCAAATCATAGATAACCAAGTGCAGAATTTACATAATTGAAGAAATTTTACATAAAGTGCAGATTAAATACATAGTATATAGAGCAATTGCTTTGAAAGGGTGGCAGTTAAGTTTGCATATCATAGATAACCAAGTGCAGAATTTACATAACTGAAGAAACTTTGCATAAAGTGCAAAATTTGCATAAAGGAAGAAAACTGTCATTAGTCTTACTTTTTATGCATGGTGAGGAGTATACAGCTGCCCAACAGCTTTGAAGAAAGCATGAAGTCAGTATCAGTGGTCCTAATAAGCTGTTTTAAACAAATTCTGCACGTATCCAATGAAATGTTCGTCCCAAGACCATATCTTAGAAACTTGCAATGCACTTCTCTACAAGCCTGTTCGATATTTTGTGTGTTCATCAGAATTTGAGTCCACAAATTTATGTTATGGTTGACCGTAAAATGGTAAACCTCTTCCAGCAGTCCTAAGCTTTCCAGCAATTACTTACAATTTTACTCCCTGGAAGGACTCCTTGATTACTGCTATTACAGCAGCACTATTCATTCTTCTAGGGCACAACAAAAATGTTTTGCAGGTTCTCTTTCTCTACCCCTCCAACAATTCACTGACTCTGAATTACCCTCCCAGCTATATTTGCTTTTCTCTACTGTAACACTGCTTCCACCTATTTTTTTTTCAGTTATGGAAACACTACTGTAAACACACATCTTATGAGAACAAACACCAATCCACTACCGTGTGAACAGAAATGTCTGTTTCATATTACAGGAAATTGACCTAACTACAGTTAGGTAAAATGTGAGTGTTTGATGGAAAACCATGATTTATCAGAAACTCTGTGTATCTGGCAAGGTACAGTACAGTACAGTTGCAGAACTATATAACCATTGCAAGTCTTGTACCTTTCAATGTACAAGCTGTCATTTTACATGTTAAAATGCACATGGGGACAGGAAATAATCGCAGATTGCAAACATGCTCTTCCTTTAGTTTTGACATGTACAACTGAAACCTTATAGCCAATAGGAAGCATGGCAAAATATGGCACAAATAAAATCAATTATGCATGTGAAAATAATGTTCAGAAATAGTAGGCAGTAAGCAGTAGCCTTAATGCAATGTGAGCAAACAATATTTATATTGTATATTTTTGTTTAGCAACTCTAAAATAACTATGATTAATAAATACTCTTTACTGATGTTTATAATAACTGCTAAGTTAGTAACAGTGCAGTGGATAGCATGATAGCCACAAAACTAAGAACACAAGGATCAGTTGTCCATCAACTAAAGGTATTTTTAAACTTGGGTATACAGTGATTCTGTGCAGAGGATAATGAGGTAATTATGCATAAAACGGGTCGCTAGAAAAATCTAATGAAATTAAGTGCAATCGATGGATCTTGTGTTTGTGATGACGATTACACAGGTTTTATTTCGCGGTCAAGCTTGGTTCTTTCAATATAGACAAATTCGTGCACATGCTAGAACAGTTGTTATGTTGTGTATATGATGGATATTTACCAAATAAATATATATGTATAAACGAGTATTATATAAATAATAAATGGTTTTATAATGTTCAGAAGCATATTTCTCCGCCAACTCTACTACAATAGAACATTTAAATAAACACACTAACAACCGATACGAACCTAACCTCGCGCTAAATTTGAAAACCACAGAACCCAGTGGTTTCGCCTACAAAAAGTTATAAAAAAAAACACAGCAGTATATTTTTCCACCAACTACTATAGTCACATTAACCGGTGAACTATTCCTACGGGTTCTCACGACGCTCTAAAAGCGACATGTAGCGTTCTTGCATACCAATAGTTACAGTTTTCCGCTAGCAACGAAATCAAGCGTTTTCATTATAAATCCAGTTTTTATGCAAGCACAAATCGTCATCACAAATACAAGATCAATCAATCGCATTTGGTTTCATTCGATTTTTGAGCGGCCCAAGTTCTGCATATTAATCTCCGTCTCCCCCAGTTACAATCACCATACTTAGATCAGTTTGGTTAGAGTGGAAAACTGGCCTAAGTCGCAACGTAGAGAATTAGCTGACCAAATTCTGTGTAATTACAAATGTTGCCACTTGTTGATCTGGGTAATCTTTGAAAAGCCAATAATAATTGATCAATTAATTCAATTGTCATTGAACTGCAATACAGCGATAGACTAAAAAGGACATATAGTGTTATGTACAATTATTGTTTAACACACTAACAACGGACGATAAATGTAAATTACTATTCAATCTAGGCAAGATTTCCACCGCTGTGTTAAAACAAAACCACTGTTATATTTTTACAATCTATGTATTTTGAAGGCTGTAGATATTGATGTAGGACTAGGATAAATAACGTCATTAGCTAGCTTGCTTAATGCTACACCCTAATAATGTGTTACCACAATATCGTGGTCTCCAAAATCGCTTCGGTTCTCTGAAACCACGCACAGTATAAATTTATTCATATGTACCTCGTTATGCACCGTAGGCCGTGTTCTTCTTCTGTCGTGTTTAATTTTTGCCGCTACTGCCAACCGCGAGATTGTGCTACTGCGTCCAGAACAAGATGTAGGTACCTACATGAGAGAAGCGATCCTGCGACCCTCAGCACAGAAGTAACCTACATTTTGTCGCAGCTCTACAATGAACACATATGGAAAGTGGTAAGTTTTAACAACCCAAACTGCACCGTGTTTTGTGTCGTTAATATTGATAGTTTGTTGTTGAAGAAACTTAAGTTATATATCTGATAATGATTATTGATCAAAACACAAAAACAGATATGTGCTGACATCATTTGCAAATCTTTAAGTCATAGATATGTAACATATCCATCTTAACAGGGACATTCCCAGACAGACTAAAATATTCAGTCGTTAAGCCATTATACAAGAAAGGGCATATCTCAGAAATGTCAAACTATAGACCAGTATCTTTACCCACAGATTTTTCAAAAATATTTAAAAAAAAGATATGTTTAAAAGAATGTATCATCATCTAGATAAGTATAATACTTAAGCAAAAGAGCAGTTTAGATTCAGGAAGAGCATATTAACTAGTGGTGCCATTTTCAAGTTAACTAATGAAGTTCTCGTCATTCGATGGCAAACTTAACACACTAGGAATATTCTGCGATCTATCAAAGGCATTTGACTGCGTTAATCATGAAATACTTCTATCAACATGATTACACTATGGTATTAGGGGCAAAGAGTATCAATCTTACTTATCGAAAAGAAAGCAAAAGGTTATAATAAATACTTCAAATGATAGCAATGCATATTCCGAATGGTGTGAAATAAAGTATGGTGTCCCACAAGGATCTATTCTGGATCCCTTATTATTTTAGTGTATATAAATGATCTACCTGCAGTAATAAACAACAACAACAACACATATCCAGTTCGTTTTGCGGATGACTTAAGTATTATAATTAAAGAACACAATGTCAGTCAGCTCCCAGATTCGTCTAATAAAATCTTCAACACACTAAATAATTGGTTTGAAGTAACAAAATTAACATAAACTTTGAAAAAACTAATTACATTAATTTTTGCACAAAGCATAAAAATATCACAGGCCTAAAGATAGAATATGAAAATAAACAGAGTGCAGAAGCCTGTAATACAATTCCTAGGTCTTATGATTGATCCTAACATGAATTAGAAACATTATATTGATTATATCTTACCCAAACTGAACTCTGCATGTTTTGCAATCCGGTCTTTAGTTCAATTTATAAATAAGAGCACACTAAAACAGCTTATTATGCATGTTTTTATTCACTGATGACCTATGGAATAATATTTTGGGGGAAATTCAGTAAATGCTAAAAAGAAGTATTCATTATGCAAAAAGAAGGTAAGAATAATGGCTGGGGAAAGACGATCAACTCACTGCAAACCACTTTTCAAAATGTTTGTCATTTTACCATTAGTTTATGATATACTGTAGTAATATTATCATTTGTAAAAATAACCCAGAAAACTTACAAAAATACAGATATTCATAACAAAGAGACTAGATATAGGCAGGATTTATTTAGACCAACAAATAATTTGCAGTTATTCCAAAAAGTGGTTTGCTACAAAGGAATAGTTTTGTTTAATTCACTTCCCTCTTCTATAAAAGAATTGCAAATGACAAGTTTATTTCAGAATTAAAAATATACCTTATTACTCACTCCTTCTATACAGAGGAGGATTTCATTCATTCAAACAAAAAAAAAAAAAAAAAAAAAAACACTGGTAATAATGCAACATTGTAAACATAATAAACATGAATATTCTAAGAATGCTAGTTACGAGTAGGCTTTTGGAAACAGACATGTAATTGAAAAGTACGCAAAACGGACACCTCTGAAAATGCATTGTCAGAGTTATAGTCCGTCCTTTAAAAGCCGGTCGCTATATGCAAAAATTGAAATTCAAATTTCTCTGCTTTCCAGGGGTAAACAAACGAAAAACGAGAACATTTTCCAGTTTGAGAAAAGTTTAAGTGGCTAAAATTGAAATCATTAATCGGTGATATCTCTAAAACAGTTAAGCCTACAAAAAATATGCATATAACATAAATTGTGTGTTTAATGAGATCTAATTTTTGTTAGTAAACCTTTTGTCTATCTCTTACGGTTTGCCAGTTATACAAAAGTCATCCATAATGAAGAGTTATTCAGAAGCTATCCCAGAAAGTCCAAGATATACATTTTTTGTCATAAAATATCTTAAATATAAGGTATTTTAATCAAAATTGTTAGAGTCATTTTTGAGAAAATCAAAATTTTCGAACAATTTTCCATGTAAAGGGTAGTTTGGGGTGGGGGATTTTCTTGAAAATCTTGGTGTCGCATCCTTGGAAGATACCAAATTTGGTATTTAACGGTCTTTTCGTTTTTGAGCTGTCCACAGATACACACACGGACATTTTTCTAAAAATGTTCTTTTTATTCAGGAGGTCTCAAAACCGTATTTCCAGTGAAATCTCGGTATTGAATTTTTGGGTGCAATACAATACCTTCTCTATACACTACTTACATAGGTGTAGAGAAATATACACCATGTATATAGGTATAATCACCGATTTCCACTTTTCTGGAATGTACCGGTGCGAAGAATGTCAGAAAACCGCTGTTATCATATCCAACGTTCCGGTAAAAGATGTACAGGTCATATGTCAAACAGTCGTGACCAGGAGCGGATTGACACGTCTTGGATTTCAAAACCGTCTGAACTTGTCAGACGTATGGTTGCAGTAGTAATATCCGAAGACAATGTGGCATGTATTATCGGTGGAGGCGCCATCTGGACCTCGCACGGTGTCAAATGTCACAGAAAGTCGTCCTGCAATACCTGATTTCCATACAAATGTGGTAAGGCAATGGATCGCTGAGAATTCTTACGCCAAACAAACTTTCGCGATACTTCACGCACCGGTGTCCACGGTTATTATGGCATAGTAACGCGACCACAAGAGTCGCCGCTGTTTAAAAATGTCCTTCCATCGTCTTGGCTATTTGGTAAGCCTCATAAGCTCGGAGATGACGGCACCGGGTATAGGCGAGACGGCTTTCAGCCATAGCCTTAGCACATTCGACATTCCATCAAAGCTATTTGCGAATCTGAGTGACCACTATTTCAACCAGTGAATGATTTGTGTTGCGTTAATCATGGCCGACAGCCTCCAGGGTTTCCTATATTGCGCCGTCCTCTGCGAATGGGTCTAAACGAGTGTGGATGAAGTCAGTCAGAATCTCTCGTCGCGGACGTCCGAACCGTCATCTGTTCAGAAAGCCGATATCACGCAACAATGCTGTGTAATAGAAAAGGAAAATGGTCACTGTCCATCGTGTCCGTGTGTCGCGAAGGTAACGTCTGTGAATGTCAAAATTCACAAAGATGAGTCCGGTTAGGTATCCCGCTGGTGCGGAGCACTCAAATGAGTGCGATATAAACGAAATAGTAGATGCCATGAATGACACGCACCACATCGTTCAACCGGGTGACGGTAATTGGGCCAAGCAAACGAGTTGGAGAAATTCGAAATGTAAAGTCTCCACAATAAATATTATTGTCAGCACTGGGTCTTATTTAGCCTGCCATATCGCGTCACCTGCATACACACCCACAATCGTTAAACTACCAACACAAATACGTATCTCCTCTAAGGGTGGGGGAACACGCAAATGTGTAGCTCAGTCCTGTACTGTGATGGTGTGATGAATTCCAAATAGTACACCCCTCCTTGCGTATTATAATCATTACGGAAAATGTGAATATCAGGAATGGAAAAACGGGAGTGCAGGCCCACAAGGTTATAACTAAGATAAGGGCATGAATCTTAGTCTGTGTAAGGACATGTTGCAGCTCCCCCATATGGGAGAAATGCTGCGAGCATTCCAATATAATAAATTAAGGTGTTTGTGCGTCCGGGACACCTGCTTACAATCTAAGCAGTTTCTGTGTCAGACCATTTAAAGGCTGTCGCAGGTAATCCGGCGAGAAATAAAATCAATAAGTCTCTGGCCATATTAAGAGTGCTTCGACTCTAAAGTGGCCAACGTCGGGGACACAGGAGTACTATCAGGTTCTAATTTGTTCAATGAGCAGGTACTACAAAGGGACGGTCCCTAACATTACCCCTGCCATTACCGGCAGCCATCGTATCCACCTCCCTACCCATAGTTTGGGTGGCACCTTGTCTAATCGCTACCCTCAGACCACCCGGCCACACTCCCGAAGGAGCAATATGTAGAGATAAAGGTATTCGTACATTGATCACCTCGCGTTGGGAATCTTTCTCTTTTTAGGCGGAGATGACTCCCCCTGGTGTCCACGCATAAGTCCTGCGGGGGCTACAGCCCGTCACCGCTAAAATCCACTCCAGACAACCCCGATTTCTGTGTATGACTTTGACTATATCCCGGCCTCATTACGAGATACCGACAATTCCTGAATTTTCACATTGATGCTGGTTTCTAAAGCATAAACCGGGCAATCTTTTAAGTGTAGAATGTGTCTCCCTTCAGTTAACACATTTTGGTGTCCATGAAACATTCCAACTGGCAATTCAAGTGTGCCTGCCCAAATTTCAAACAAGCTTTTTCATTCCGCATACATTTCCCCCGATGATTAAACCTCCCACAGTTGCGACAAAGTAGAATCCGTTCTATGTATAGTCATAAGCAATCGTTCATAATAGTGATACACCGGGGGACGGGGGAGAATTGCTGTGCCCGAAAGTAAGTTTCATGGACCTTGTAGGCACATATTCCGTTTTCCCTTGAGCTACCACAGGATCTGCTACTTCGTAACTCCGATAGTTACGATCACTAACCATACTTTACTCTCACAATATCACTTTTATCACTATGCAGCTCTTTATCCATATTTCATAGTAAAAGGAACCTCTTAGGTTTTCCTTAAATGCTATTGTTAATTATGTATTATATTCTAATATTCACAAAGATCTGTAAAGCATGCAATGCTGATAGATCATTAAAAAAAAAAAAAAATCTCCGCTCTTTGTGTGTCGTTTTTGTTGTATGATACAGTTATTTTTTATTTATTTATTTATTTATTAATTTGTTGTTTGCTTATAATATGCATTTGCATATTTTGCACCTTGTTTTGGTATCCTCCGCTTATACAGATATCAACCAACCTACAATACAAAATATTGGACTGTCACTAACTTTTAAAACCATTATCTCAACCATACAAGCCCAACTGTTTGAAACCAAATATTTCCCCATAGACAAAACGACATTATATTTTACTACAAAATATGGTAAGGAGTTGCCTACTTTATTCGATTTATTTTGAGATCGCATTCACTTCGATATTTAAACTGCACCCAACAACTAGCTATCATACGCTAAGGAAATGTTATACCTACTGTGCTGCAAATCTGTCAATGAAATGTTATTGCAAGAAAGAAGCATGATTTATAATAAAATTACCGTCAGCTATATTACTACATGTTTAAATAAATACCGCTAGATGTTTTTAAAATAGTGGATCTTTATTTTAATTTTAAATATATTTTTATGTATATTTTAATTTTAAATCCTTAGGTCTATAACAAACAGAATCGTTCAGTTTTCCATACTTGAAAGTTCAGAATCTGTTTTCCACGCTTTCCTATATTTCTTTTCACATGATTTTGGCATTTTACACAGCACTCAGCATTACACACTGATATTGCCAGCCAAGACGCCTCACTGCATATACAACACAATATATTCTGCTAAGCAGCAATAGTCACATTGTTGTTGAGTTGACATAAAAACACGTGCGCGTCAGCACGAAAGAAGCGATTGTTGCTTACTGATAAGCTTCATTCAGAGCTGAACCGACGATTCACATTTTCGGTGTGGTGATGAAGTCGAATTTCTTGATAAATATGTCACTATTTGCCACAGTGTTTATTTATAACAAATATTGCACCACAAAACACGCCGTTGTTTTATGAAATTCCACCAGAAATTTCCCTCACTAGTATTTTTCCACCAATCCTTCCCCCGCAGAGAATAAATACCCCAAATTTTAGAGGAAATCTCCCTACCTGCGAATCCAGGACACAAGCAGTTGCGGGCCGAGGGCAGCCCAAAGGTGTGTAGTCGTATATTTATTATTGCTAGAACTAACCAGGTTCTGACGTGAATGTAAAGTTTGCAGGAAGACGGTGTAAATAAGGTTGGGGAGTGAAAAGATTGCTCCTTAACGATTGCCAGTCATGTTGCAACGGTCCTTGTGCACCGCTGGTGTAATTATGTTGCAAAATTTTGAAATTTTGATGTCCAAGCAACTCTTGGAAGGAGCTCAGCCGTAGCAGCTGTTGGAGTTGCTCCTTGGTTACTGGATATGTGCGCAAGCCATGCGGGGGAATCGGTATCGCCTGAAGCAGCGGTTTCTGTGAAAATAATACCCAAGAGACCTAATGAGAGGGCTCCGATGGAAGGGCAAACTGTCGCTGAGTTTAACTACGCAGCGCCATATCTTGTCCTCCACGAATGGTAGACTAGAGACTTCGCGCAGGAGTCTCGCGGGAAAAGAGAAGTGGGCAGAGTAAATGGCCCGGAGGCATTTGTTCTATACCCATTGAAACAGTAGCACTCTGGACTCCGCTGCCGTGCTCCAGGTCCCGCAGGCGTATATTAACATGGGGATCATGCAAGCCTTCAATAGGCGTAAATTTAGGAGAATTGGCATCGTGGACTTTAGCATCAGGTACAAGGAGGCCACAGCCCCAGTGCACCGACATCTCAGCTCCTTGATATGCTTCCCAAAAGTAAGTCCTTGTCTAGCTTCACTCCCAAATAAGTTATGGTGTTCGTTCACTCAATCCTTCGTCTGAGGTACGTGAATGTACGGAAGTTTGCGGGAAAGCTGCGATTGGCGAAGAGACTGGCGTGGCCTTTCTCCGGATTGATAGACAACCGTCAAAGCTCGCACCACTCTTGGAGGAGGCTGAGGTGTCTCGGATGGAGTTGAAAGCTCTGCGTGAGCTCTTGTTAGAGCAGAACAACAGCACGTCGTCAGCGTATCATGCTATATTGACGCGCGACTCAGTTCGTAGGTCGGCCACATAGTCGCTGAATACTGTGGGGGATAGTACAGATTCTTTGGGGCTCCACCTCTTATTGTCCTTTGTGTAGATTTGTGCCCCACAACTGAAACAACAAAAGATCAGTGTTTGAGAAATGTTTGCCTCACCTTGTGCCACTTTCCACGAGAGAAAGACCCAGTTTATCATTCAAACAACCGCTTAATCAGTCTATTGTCTGTTCTGTCAAAGATCTTTGAGAGGTTACTGCTAGCTCCCTTACCCCCTCTTTTGGGCAACATTCAAGCCGTTCCAGACCACCAGTTTGGTTTCCATCCTGAGTATTCTACACCTCAGCAACTACTGGCGGAGGCTGCTGCCCTGGTTTACCAGGACCTTCGATACGACCTGGCATTCGGGCCTACTGAAGCTTATCCTTCTGGAGCTTCTTACACACAGGAACTGAGTCCCTTCGGCTCCTTTTTATGCTTGCGCTTATAGAGCTTTAGGCAGTGGCCGTTAGCGAAAGCACCCGTGGTGACATTAATTTATTGAGCATAAACTACGTACACACTAGCGCCGTTGTAGCGCGCGTAAAAAATGTGTACATTTGGTGAACCACAGTGTCTTGTAACGGTACGTCGTTACAGCTTCTATCAAGTAGTTTTGCAAGGATAGGAATTTAAAAAATTATATTCTTCTAAAAAACAGCTAATCAAAATTAGCCGAATTACCAGGTTTGTACATTCCCAGCAATTTTCCCAAACATCCAATTGTATTTTTAACATTATATTTCAATTTTATTTCCTTGTTATCTGCAGGCGACAGTTTTGAGAGGCTACAGGATAATCGATTTGTAGGCCCGTTGCAACTTTCGCCCGTGTACGAAATGCATGCTGAGGGAAGGATGGAGAAAGAGGAGTGGCAACACTCATTGCGATAAACTTTGCCGCCATTTGCACCAACGTAATAGCGCAACTGTTAACTAAAAGAACGTATCTATTTAAATAAGATATTTGTCCAAAGAAATAACAATGGGTGGAGGACGTATGAATTTCACTTTGGGGTTCCCTGAACTAAAAAAATAAGCATTTTTAGGGGGGAGGAGTCAACGGCATAACTGAAGAATGTAAAGCTCATTAACACCAACTTTAGTTCCAAGTTCAGCATCTTACGACACGGAGAATTCTTATTTTGATGAACTGATTATGTTATAAATATCAGTTAGGTACAATAATTTATTTGATATTATTTGATAGAAATGCTTTAAGAGAAATATACAGGAATTGATATTTGCAAGTGACTTATTGCTATAGGTATTTTTACTGCAATATCAAAGTAATAGAAATTGTGTTTCGGATATTGGAAGAGACATCAGACATCTAGATGATACAGGAATTAGTACAAATAGTGATAAAATGAAGTGGATTATCTACAAAAAAAAAAAAAAAAAAAAAAAAGGTGGGACTTACTAATGAAAAGAACGGGAGAATAAGACATTACATCAAAACCATATATCACATTCCTGGGATTAAATTTAGGTTATAAATTATCCTGGAACAACCATATAAATGATATTTCTTAACAAATTGAGAAAAAGACTGTGTATAAGCAGATATATCCTGGTAAAAATAAGACACATATTCTTCGGACACAATATAATAATTTAATAAATTCTATAAAGGAATATGAAACAAACAATTACAATTATTTGAGAAAGATGGTCTTGTGAGTTTTGAGATTTTTTATGATGTTTAACGCCCGCTTTTACTACTATGATACCGCAGACGATGACACTGATGATACATGTAATGAAGATAAGAGCATTGGTGGAATGTGATAGTCGGAGAAACCGGAGAAAACCCGCCACTGCACCGCTTTGTCCATCACAAATTCCATATGCAGTCGCCTGAGATCAAACCCGGGCCGCTTTGGTAAGAGGCGAGTGGTCTAACCACTCGGCCACGACGCAGCCCTCGAGTGATATGGCATAGAATTTTTAATTTTAAGCCAGACATCAATTTTTGCTTGTCTAAAGTTAGCTGTGCCAAGTTGGCCAAAATTTAAGCAACGACGTAGCTGTCCTGACTTTTATATATTAAGATTGTAGCAAAGTATTGCAAAATGGTATGAATAAATCCTAAAATTAGATTGTAGTGGCAACATTATGTGGTAATATATAAAAATTAAGTTATTCATTACTAACTTGTACTTTGAGCCATCTAATAAAATAGATGGGTACAGTTTTTATTTATCTTCATAAAAAGTGGTGAAGTAGTGTTAAAAATTGAGATTGTTTAGATTCACATTTTATCCTGGTTCCTTACAATTAAACTTTACAATGCAATAGCTATAAAATGAGAACCAAGTTACACAGAGAAGTAAATTTTTGCTTATTTTTCAGGAAATACTTCCGTTTTGTTGTATAATATATAGCTTCATCAATGAGACCTCTTCAATATTTTCAAAAAATGGAAAATGAAGTGTAAAGCCCAAAAAGAATCAATGATTAAGCATAGAGAACTTTACAACACAGAAATTTCACACCAATGTAAAATCTAATAACAATATAACAATAATTAATTATAGTAATAACGATAATCATAATTAATTTTTCACTAAAGAGTTAAGAGTTTTGGTGGTCCTATTTTTTAAAAGTCTGTGACTATATACTGCAACCTTAATCGCTGAACGTGTATGAACGGCTTGCTTCGTAAGCCATAGGCGATTATTGGCATCAATTGTTATACCAGCGTTAGTGGTCACGTGTGGGTCAGTAAGTTCTTTCATGTCAAAACAGCACATTGTTACACCTGAGCGAATTTGTGAAATTAGCAATGGTTTGCACGTGGCATTGGTTCTGGAAATTTTCTGCCACATAATCGACAGATATAAAAAGGGGGAACAAAGTGCTGCCTAGAGTTGTTTCAACTGGGAATGCTTAGAGAGCAGCAGTAGTGTCGGTTTCGAGGGGAAATTCGTAGCAAGAAGCAGTAGCCGTCGCAACGAACGTCGAAAGAGATTGATGTGGTAGAATTGTGGAAGCATCGAAGAAATACAATTACGTGTGACCTGGGTTTTATTTGTAATGAGAGAAAAAAATAGAGTTGTTTGTTGGAAAAGAGAGAGTTTCGTTTTATATTGCTGTCAGGAGCGGGAACGTCACGATAGAGGAGAAGATGCAGACACTATCAGCCGAAATTAAGGTGTTAGACACGGAGACGGAATCTCGAATTGAGAAGGAATCCAGCATGGACAAGATGGAAGAGAATAAAATGCGGAATGGAAAACTTGAAGAGGGACAAAAAAAAAAAAAAAAAAAAAACGATGAGCGACTGGCCGGCGTGAAGATGGAGGAACTTTGGGGAGAAGGTGGAAAATCCTGGGGGAAAGTAGACAAACTTGACGGAACGATGAAAGACCACAACCAACGGCTTAGTGTTCTAGAGGAAAGATTCGACGGAAACTCCAAAGATAGTGGAAAATATACTAGACGGAAAGCTGAAAGACTTGAAGCGCGAGACGACAGGACGCTAAACATCTGCACGCGTCACGTAACCCAAGTTCGACACATCCAAGTCTTCAGCCGTTACCACTCACAACCGATAGTCTGTGGAAGAGGAGGCGTCACAGTTGATAACAAGTCTCCAGGACGGGCGGCAGAAGTACTAAATGCGATTCCGACGTCGACGATGTCCGGAGAGAATTGGGAGGCCCTCGAGAAACGTTCCGGGAACCATCGCCTGGCTGCAGCCTACCGCAGTCAGCTTACATCGAGGTTGCAATAGCCAGGGGAGACGGTGCAGGAGTTCGTTCTAGTGATTGAACAGCTGAAGACCAAAGTCTTGGTGAACTTACCACCTAGATGTCCTTGGTAGCCGCCTCCCCTTTTTCCGACGGGGTGCAAGACGCCGGGATATGACAGCGCCTTATGCTCGGCGACTGGACCATCCACGAGACGTTAACGGCAGCACTGAGAATGGAGGTGGCCAAGATAACAACTGCGTCAATCTCGAAGACAATGAGTGTTCGTTAATACAGGGGCAGAGAAAGACTACCCACAGATGACGCCTTTCAATGGTGTCTGCTGGGGGTGTGGTGAACAGGGTCACCTAGTGACGGACCCTCCACGCCAAGCCAACCATCAGGTGGAAAACGAAAAGGACTGGTGTGGTGAGGGTCTGTCTTCACCACTTCGAGTGATGCTACTACCTTGGGCAGAAGAGTGGACAACAGCATTATCATAGATGGCCAGGTACAAGAGGAGTGTACTAGTATCCTGAGTGGTTACTAGTACACACAGGTGCAGCCGTGACCATAATCGTATCTGATATGGCGAAGGGCTTTGTGACACGAACAACCAGCCAGCTGTACCAAATAATGGTGGCATCGGGCGACATCTTACATATGGAGAAGGAGGCCCTGCTTACATTGGGATGGAGCATTGTGAGTCTGTGGGATGATGATACTAGGTCATCAGTGCCCTTATGAAACAAGTCAAACAAAAGTCAGAGATAAATATCAATATATAAATCATAAATATAAATAGGAAAAGTTAAATACAAAATTCAATGTATATAAGGCCAGAGATAAGCGAGTTTAGAAAACTATATAGAAAAATGATGCGAAAAAACGATAAACATAACTAAATCCTCAATTGAAAGGTTGAGTTCCCAAAAGTCTAAATGATTCGACTGGGAAGAGCATGATACATCATTTCCCATTAGAAGTTGGGATGGTAGGCGAAGTCCAAAAGTACTTAGTGCCACAGATTTAACTTATAAACTGGAATATACCTTCATAATTCTGGAATTACAATCTATAATAATCAGAGTTTATTATTACTTAGCTTAAATATGAGATTTGATATTTCACATGACCCAAAAGTTTACATTTGTATAAATAAGAATAGATATTTGATCCATTAGAATTACTTTTCAGCTGGCTATTACTATCTGTGAAATCAGCTATATATTCTTCAGACAAATTAGAAATTCACTGATAAAATTATTAGTAGAAATTAATTCAATTACAATAGGCATAAGTCTGTGGTTAGCACCACAGATTTCTGAGCAATGTCCATAAAGTACCCCAGGACGATTAAATCATAAGCGATAATTAGCCAACTTTATGACATTAAATTTTGTTCAGTAGACAATACATCTATTCAAGAAGAACAAAGCATGTTCTGCTGTCACATGTGTCAAGTTTGTGGATTTATTCTTTTAATTTTCCACAGCTTTGATGATCATAAGCTTCATAAAGCACAACATGAACATTCAAGTTTGTAAAAACTCCATCTATTGCATCAACCATTTCCTAAAATAGAATTAGCAAGAATTTTCCTTGTTTCAAAAGACTAACATATCTTGTATCTTTTTGGAGAACTTAAAAGGCTTTGTATAATTATAAAATCTATCCTCTGTTCAGTCCATAAAATGTAGATCATATTCTGCTTTGTTAGTGTATGTATTTCAAATGCAGTAAGTTGCCAACCTGTTGAGCTTTTTGATTAAAGTTGGTGGATTGGTTAAATATCAAGATAAAGCATAGACAGCCCACAAGATACATTTATTTATTGAGTACATCAAATTAGAAAAAATACATTAGAAAAAATTAACATTTCATTACAAGTATAACACAGTTAATCATTTGTGCAAGTGTATTGTTCGACGTTACACAATGTACAGTCCACCTATATGGTTTGGACTTGGCAGTTGACATTTGGCTAGGTTGAAGTGATTGCTGAAAATCTGCAATAACAAAAATTTCTTAAGCAATGCTACAACAGATGCTCATTGTAGAAATGTGACAAGAGATGACGCTTATTAAATAAAGTATTATTATGACCAGTTGCCTTGTTCTATTCAAAACTTTAAATAAATATTGAACAAGGTTTTTGCATTATATATTTTTAATTCTTTTAATGCTGCAGTGATCAAAAGTTATGGTTACTATGAAAACTAAAGAATTGCTTATAATACTGGAAATACTGCTGTTCCTTATATTAATGCACTAATCACATTTTGATAGAATTCCAAGCAACACATTTATGAGGCACCCTGTGTGTGATAGCATTGACAGGCCTGTTTATGTACAAAGTAAGAATGCTGATATGTATATTTCTTATACCAAGCATGTTCTCCTTGGATAACTTCCGTATGTGACATAGTGCAAAATTAAAATGACTGCCTAATTACATAAAAACTTTTGTAAGCAATGATCCAAAATGACAAGCTTTTGTGGAAAAACATTTGCTTGTGAATATTTTAAAGCATAATCAAATGTGGCAGTTCTCCAGGAAATATTAGCAATATTTTAAAAGGATTTCAGCATTACTAATATGTTTTTAGATTTGAAATAGCCAGTGTGGCAAATATAGCATCTGCTTTCATGATTACTATATTTCTTTTCCTTTCTGTTAATGACATGTAATTTTTTCAGACACCAATTTCTGTATCAGTGCAATAGAATGCATAATCCATTTTAAAAAGATTGAATATTTGTAATGGGAAACATGGTTTTTGAATTAGAATGCATTGCCAAATTTATTTAATTTATGCTGTAATAATTTTATTACTGCTTATAAAATATCTGGATTTCAAAAGTACCTGTAATCTATAAATAAGGAAACACAATCATAACCTCAGGCTGGCTCATAACTGAGAATAATAACCAGTATAATAATTAAAAAAAAAAAAAAAAAATAATAATAATAATAATAATATATATATATTGTAATGTAAGTGATCACAATTGAAAAGTGACTTTGGGCATGGCTACCATGCTAAACTTTGCACTGTGGATATTGACATGTTACAGCCACTAGAGCTCTCTTTAGTCACCAAATGGAGAAATGAAACTGCAAGAAATTCTAGCACATGAATTTCCTAACCTATTATCCTGAATCCCATAGAACCACTGAATGTTAGTTTTCCTGACAAAAGTCATCTGTAGTATGTTTATATGCAACTCAAAATTGTCTATTGTTTAAAAACAATAGTAAACCAGTTTAATGTATGTCATGAATGAAAGCTTGGTATGAATTGAGAAATAGTTAAGGAGTCTGCATTTCAAAAATGTTTACCCTATCAAATATCTTGGCAACCTGCATTATTTGGGCTGAATTGGAAGCAGCTAAAAAAAATTGAGTGTAACATTCATATAACTTTCTCTACCTCCTTAGTGGCTTTCAAACTATTCTATTTACTTCATTAAAATGACATAAAACTTTTTGGAAATAACTTCATTACACCTTTTGTTATAGATACAAAGGAAACAGTGACAGGTGTTATAGAACTGACCACTATATGCACCCCCTTAAAATTCCATATTCCTTCCATGACATCACAAAACACATCTGAAAATTAGCAGAACTTTAAAAGAATGATAAGTATTGAAAAATTCACACCATAAATAACGAATATCATGGAAAATGCTGATGCCGCAAAAAATTGTATTTGATAAACTGAATGTTTTAAATAAGTCTATACTTTTTGTGTGATACATTTTCATCTATTACATAACATTTGCTAATTATGGAGGATTATACAAATTTCCTTCTGAATGAAGAGGACTCTGTAGACTATTCTCAGAAATAATAACTGACATTTTTCTGGTGAATGTTTACTTGAAATTGTCCTTGGCTTCTAGCTAGGATATGAAGGAATAACCATGACATTTCGAAGACTTCCATCATCTTTCTCTTCAGGAAAATTGAATTCAATGATGATGGAAGTCTTCGAAAAGTCAGGAGTTCCAATTCATCATCTGGCTGGAACTCAATTTCTGATACTCCCAGGTAGTTGACATACATTTTATTTCTCATATAAATAGCATTAATATGGTATTTTAATCAAAATTGTTAGCCATTTTCAGAAAATAAAAATGTTCAAAAAATGTTTTAGTAAAGAGTAATTAGAGGTGGGGGGATCTTCATGTTGCATGTTTGGAATGTTAAGCTTAAATACCACGTTTGCTGTTAATCTAACATTTCATTTTTGAATTATGTTGTTCACAGATTTATTGTAATTATATTTTTTAAAACAAATTTATTCAGGGGCCTCAAAACATGTCTTTCTGGTGAAATTATGATATCAGATTTTTGGGCAGAGTGCTGTACTCTACCTACCGTGCATATGGTAGAGACAGTAAAAGTATTGGTCAGAAATAAATGAAATCCCAGTGTATCAACTTTCCACTTTATAAACATGTTTTCATTTTCAAGCTGTTGTGAACCAGCTTTTCAACTGTTCAATGGTATACTGTAGCCTGACTTGACTATCATAATGATGAAGTGTGGTTGTAATTACCCTTAACACTGAACCAAAAGGTTTATTGCATTAACTTCTATCACTATTGTTTAGTTAAATATTTCTGTCCCTTTAATTAGAGACAGTAGTTTATTAACCAAGTTTTTCTTGGAAAATCATAATTTGACTTTATCAGACCCAGAAATCTTAACTCCTGTGATTTTATATTTGTGATTATTCAGAATGTCAATTTATTTATAATTCATAGCATTATCATATACTTTGTTGCAGTCATTGTAGAATTTGTTACTTTATAATTTGGTAACAATGGTTTTATCAAAAGCAATGCTTCTCTAAACATTGAAGTTATATCCAACTGTAAGCATACTAATTGCGGACGGACATTTTTCTGATATCTCAGAATTTACAATTGCATTGCAATTTTTTCTTTCATTTAGTTTTTACTTTCTCTACACATACTATGTAAAAGTGTACAGAGAAAGGTATTGTAATGCACCTAAAAATTAGATACTGAGATTCCACTGGAAATATATGTTTTGAGACCCCCTGAATAAAAAAAAAGCATTTTTAGTAAAATGTCTGTGTGTCTGTCTGACAATGTGTGCGTATATGTGGGGCATCATAGCTCAAAAATGAAAAGGCGGTGAATACCTAACATGGTATTTAAGTTTAGTATCTTCCAAGGATGAGAGACAAAGATTTTGAAGAAAATCCCCCACTCACAGCTACTCTTTGCATGAAAAAAATGTTTAATTTTGATTAAAACATCATATATTAAACATATTTACCTGACAAAAATGTATATCTTGAGTTTTCTGGATATTCTGTATAGCTTTATTCTGGATGAATTATATGGAATTTTGCTTAACTGTAAACCATAAGAGATTGGCAAGAACTTACTTAATAGAAAATGTAGAGCCCATTAAAAAACACAATTTATATTGTATACATTTTTGTTGTTGTTGTGGAGTTAATAGTTTTTGAGATATTCCTTCTTATTGGTTTCAGCTTTAAAATACTTATACTTTTCTCATTTGGGATTTGTCAACTCCTGTCCATTAAAACAAAGGAACTTCAATCACATAGCAACCAGCTTTTGACTATCACTTTAGCCTATAGAATTCCCTTATTTCCCTTCTACTTACATGGAAGCAAGTAATAAGACTATTTCTACTAATTTTTTCTTGATTAGCATGAAGTATATAAAAGCATAAGCTTTTCAACAAGAATTTGTTGCAGAGATGCAGAGAAAGTCATGTGAATGAAACACACAAGATTTTTCTTACTGCACAATAATTTGCTTGATTGCTTATACTCTATTACATGCTTATGCACATCAAACTTCTAAGGGTATGCTGTCTTCTATAGAAGTATGTTCAGGGCACTTTTGACTTGACTTCAGTGTCATTTTAATTACATGTTTCTGGAACCTATAAAAGCTTATTTTAGTTTTTAAAACACTAAGCGATTGGTTTGAAAGTAATAACATTTACATAAACTTTGAAAAAACTAACTACTTTAATTTTTGCACAAAGCATTAAAACATGGCAGACCTAAGGATAGAATATGAAAATAACCAGATTGCAGAAGTCTGTAATACAAAATTCCTAGGTCTTATGATTGACTGTAACACGAATTGGAAACACCATATTGATTATATCTTACCCAAACTGAGCTCTGCATGCTTTGCAATCCGATCTTTAATTCAGCTTATAAGAGCATACTAAAAACAGCTTATTATGCATATTTACATTCATTGATGACCTATGGAATAATATTTTGGGGAAATTCAGTAAATGCTAAAGAAGTATTCATTATGCAAAAAAAGGTAATAAGAATAATGGCAGGGGAAAGACGTCAACTCACTGCAAACCACTCTTCAAAATGTTTGGAATTTTACCATTTGCCTATAAATATATTCTAGCCATATTGTCATTTGTAATAAATAAACCAGAAAAGTTTACAAAAAATACGGATATTCATAACTTCAAAGAGACCAGACATAGGCAGGACTTACATAGGCCAACAAATAATTTGCAGTTATTCCAAAAAGGGGTTCACTACAAAGGAATAGTTTTGTATAATTCACTTCCCTCTTCTATAAAAGAATTGCAAATGAACAAAAGCAAGTTTAGAACAGAATTAAAAAGATACCTTATTACTCACAGCTTCTATACAGAGGAGGATTTCATCCAATCAAAAAACATTGGTAATAATGTAACATTGTAAATATAATAAACATTAATATTCTAAGAATGCAAATGTACGGGTAGGCTTTTGGAAACAGATATGTAATTGAAAATTATGCAAAACTGACACCTCTGAAATTCATTGTCAGCGTAATTATTTGTAAATAAATATATTAATAAGCATGAATAAATGTAATTGTTGAATTGATCTACATCCCAGAGTTTGGGCTTTGAGTCTAATCTCATAATAGGATCTACAGATTGCAATATTATGTACATATATATGTATGTATGTTAGAAATAGCACTGCCACAAACAAACGATAGGAATTTACTTCTGCATTTAAAAGTGGCGTTTAGGTCAGTAAACTGAACCTGGTTGCCCTATTGTAAAACTTGCAAAGTTTAAGCTGACACTTTCACATGACTCTCTATCCATTCTCTACTAACTATTTTCATAAAATAAGAACTATAGCTTTCCTGGCGACGTGTTAATTCAAGATCTTCTCGGCCTGGCTAGAAGCCCGAGAAGATCTTGAATTATTTTCATAAAGTTTATTCTTCTATTTCTTTCATGTTATATCATTTGCAGAAATATTATTTATCAACATTCACTACTTTCATAGTGTTCATATGCGGCTTGAGACATGATAGAAAGGTGCATCATCATTACTAGAAACCCTAGCAAAATTGTAAAGATGGTGGCAGCAGGAATAATTGCATGTTCAGGCAAGCAAGTTTCAACATTAAATTACAGGGAAGAAGCCATCAATGTGCTCAAAATATGTCACAGGGACATATAAACGACCGGGGAAGAAGTGTGAAGAAAGATAATTCCGGAGAAGTAATAAATGTCGGAAATTCAGAACCTTTAAATACGAGTGGAACGCAGATGGAGAATTCAACGATGCATGGTTGAGAAACGATAGCATCGCTTCATTTGGCGTTGAACATATTAACAAGGGATCTTATGATCGCCTAGAAAGAAATCAGTGTGTTAAAATCTGAAAATGAAAGCCTAAAAATCGCGATTAAAGAAAGTGAAAGAAGCTCATTTGCCACAATTACGAGGAAAAAATTGACAGAGAACAAGATGGCAGAAAGGCCATCTCAAACGTTTGCCGACAAAAACAGATTCGAAACCCTGGGTGAAAATGCCCTAATTAGTGATAAGTGCAGTAATGGAAACATGGAGCACAGTGTTTCAGAAGAGTGTGCAAATAATAAGAATAAGAAAGCACCAAGGATCATGGTGATTGGTGATTCGTTTTTAAAGTTCTCCGGAGAAAAATGCAAAGAGAAAGGGTATGAAGTACACTGCTTTCCAGGCATAACACTAGGTGAATTAAAATACAAAGTGGACAAGTTGAATTTTAAGGATGAGCAGCCGAATGTTTGCTTGTGCATGCGGGTACGAATAACATTCGAATCAGTGTTAAGAGCTGAGCACATAGCGGAAGAGACAAGAAACCTGGTGTACATGATTAGAGCACAAGCATCTGATGCCAAAATAATAATCAGCGGTATTCTTCGCAGACAGGATGTGACCAACAGGAAAGTTAGAAGGATCAATCAAGAACTGGATGAGATATGTTTCATGGAGAGCTGTTTAATGGTGGACAATAATTATTGGGTGGTAGTCTAATAAATAAAATCCAAGAAGCTATTGATAAAAAGTTAGCAATAGTGGGTTTATTTTAAGATTTGACTAAAGCATACAATATTTTAAATCATGAAATACTACTTACAAAATTAGATAAATATGGTTTTAGGGGTGTTATGAATAGTTCGGTTAATTCCTATTTAAGTGACAGAAAACAGTTTGTAGAGCTTCAGTGTGCAAATAAAGGAAAGTTAAATACAATTCAATCCCAAGTGAGAGAAGTCAAGCGAAGAGTTCCTCAAGGATCAGATCTGGGCCCCTAGTTATTTTTATTATTTATAAATGATTTGCCAAGTGCCATCGATTCTACAGATGTTATCTTATTTACAGCTGACACTAACATTCTAGTAAAAGGGGATGATCAAGAGAGCATACAAACTAAACTCGATGATACTCTTTTTAAACTGCACAAATGGTTTGAGGCAAATGAACTAGTTGTTAATAAAGATAAAACCATTGCTATTTCTTTTCATGCTCACCAAAATAGAAACATTATTAAACCTCATATTGTACATGACAAAAGTGCTATAAGCTACGTTGCTGAAACAAAATTTCTGGGGCTGCATATAAATGAAAATGTAAAATGGACCACTCATATTCAACAGTTCATAAATAAACTTAGTTTCACATGCTATTTGCTTAAACGCTTAAAAAGCTTGATAAATTTTGCTGCATTAAGAAATGGATATTATGGGTATTTCCACAGCCAGTTACAATATGGAATAGTGTTTTGGGGGGAAAAGGCAGATAGAATCTTCAGATTGCAAAAAAGAGCCATAAGGATACTAAGTGGGGTAGATAGCAGAATATCCTGTCGGCCATTGCTTAGAGAACTTAGAATATTACCCCTGGCTTGTATGTTTATTTTAGAAACGGTTTTCCATCTAAAACAAAAAAACCTACAGACACAAAATGACAAAAATGCAGATATTCACAAATACAATACACATCAAAAGAATGATTTTCACATTCAGAGTTGAAGAACTGAAATTTTCAAGTTCAACGCAGTCAATAAAGGAATAAAATTGTACAACAGACTCCCAGGAAATATTAAACAGATAAAGAGTCTAATACATTTTAAAAAGGCAGTAAAATCTTTTCTACTACAACATTCATATCATAAATTGTAACAAATTTATCAAGTTGTACATATGTAATTTGTAATTGTAAATGATGTTTATACTTATATAACATGTGTAGAATGTAACTACCTTTATTATGACGTGTCTGATATCAATGTATGATCACCAAGACAAAATAAATTGAATTGAATAACCAATATATGTGAAGTCACCTGAGCTTTAAGTTTTGAGTGGTGGTGCAGTTATTTCTCATCCTTTGCTATAATACTCTCAAAAGCAATTTTGTATGTTTATAGAAATATTTACTTCCTATAATATAGAGCATTTTGGAAGAGGAAAAAAATATTTGTGCCATTTCAAATTGAAGCAAAACCAAACTGCTATTTCAGAAGTGTAGTTCTATTGTGAATATACTTACTTACCTTGAAAATTTCCTAGGAGAAAAAAAAAAAAAAAAAAAAAATGCTGTCTCAAATCAACATACATTTACAATTATTAATATAGCATAAAATATTTTGTAGCAAACTTTCAGTTATCTTTGTTAATAAACTGAGGGCATGTGAGTAAAAACAGTGTAACCTATACCTTTTTAAAATTGAGAATAATAGAGTTTAGTACACACCAAAAGAAAAAACTATTAGCTTCCACTGTGGTATATTTTATTAGTGTTAGGATTTAAGCACTCACCTCAAACTTATTTTTTATGCAGAGTCCAAAGTATTTTAATATATTTTACTTAATGAAAGAAAACATAGCAATAACATACATATTCTTTGTTTTGAATAAAGCATAAATTAGGCTACATAACTTTTGATCATTATTAACAAAACCTACCTTACACATTAATTTAGATTTATTACATTAATGCTTAAGAGAAATCAACAATAAAAGCTACCTTAGAAAACTTATGGGACTACTTGGTCTATTTCAGACACTCAATTAAAATCAGGTTAAGTCAAAAGTTAATCTTCATCTATATTATCATCTTTATCAGATACAAATGAAAGACTTCTGCAATATTCATGAGAAATTCAAGGCACATAACTGAGCAGTTCAAGCAATTCTATAATAAAAGAACGGTAAGACTAAGGGTCTGTTTACTGCGCAACATCGCAAATCCATACCAATGTTAGAAATTAAAAAAGTGCTGTAGAAATGAGCACACAGTGCCAACGGTATACAACCGGTTAATAGCGCTAGATGCGAATATACATGCATTCATAAATAGCATTGCAATCTGTAGATCCTATTATGAGGATAATTAATTTATTTTAAGTTTTGATCCCTCATCAAATAATATAAATTTACTAACTAATTGAGTTTTGGCAGAATTATGGGACTTGGATTTTCACACTTATGTGGTAAGGACAAATGATTGCAAGAAATAGTAGCAGTTCTAGTTATTAACAGTCATCCTTTTTGGTGTTACATCTACTTGGTACAACATGGTATTTGGTGTATCATTTGTAAATTATTGGTATTTGTCCTACACAAGACACATATCAGAAACGTAGGTGGTTTTGAGGCTTAGACTGTTTTTACGATATATATTCAATACTGGTAATTTAAATTATTTACAAAGATAATTAAAATAAGAACTGAAGCTTTCCTGGCGACGTGTTAATTCCAAATCTTCTCGGGCTTCTAGCCAGGTAAAAACTTGGCTTGACACCAACGTTTCGAAGAAGTGCATCTTCCTCGTCTTCAGGGTGAACTTCTTCGAAACGTTGGTGTCAAGCCAAGTTTTTACCTGGCTAGAAGCCCGAGAAGATTTGGAATTAAAGATAATTAAGTTTTGCCACAAAATATTTATTTTTATATTAATATTTGTGCTGCTAGCTTCGACTTTTAAATATTAGACAATTACAAATTTCCATGACATTGCAAAACAGACTTTCTAGAGGAAGTATTTCTGCATTAATGGATTAATTATGCATATTTAACAACAAAGGAAGACTGATACATTCTGCTCCTGAAGTATTCAATTACTAATATCTGATTTAGTGCTGCTTCCTTTTGCAAGTACTTATTTGGATGAAAAATGATTTTCTGTGGACAGTGATTTGTTTAGAATAACAAAAAAACCACAAAAAGAGCTTATGGAACATATCACAACTAAACCTTGAAGATAATGAAATAGTCTTTCTTTCTGATTTGTTTATGATTTTTTTAAACATTTCTGTGTTATTTGATAATACTTAAATACTTAAATAGAACTAATGTGTAGCCAAGTCCTGAGGCTTAATTTTGAATTAAATACTTCTAGGGTGAAAAGCTTTGAATATTAATATTTTAATGGAAGAAAACATACATACTGCATTACACATTGCTTCTTTCTAATGTGTTCCATTCACATGCCTTTCTCTACCTTCTATCACAAATTATTCTTAAAAAGATTATTCTTCTATTTCATCTAATCAATATAAACATTAGCAGAAATGGTCTTATTAGTTAGTTTCTTATAAATAGAAGGGAAACTACTGTACGAGTATTTTAAAATTTGAAACCAATAACAATGAATATCTTGGCAATGGTTGACTCTACAAAAAAATTGTACATGACATAAATTATGTTTTATCGAGCTCTACATTATTTATGTAGTAGCCTTTTGTCTATCTCTTATGGTTTACCAGTTATGAAAAAGTCATTCAGAATGAAGAGGACTTCAGATGCTATTTCCAGAACATTTCAGATATACATTTTATTTGTCATGTAAGTATCTTTAATATACAGTATTTTAACAAAAAATTTATAGCCATTTTTGAGAAAATCAAATTTTTCTAAATTTTTCCCATGTGAAGGTAGCTTGCAGTGGAAAGAATTTCTGAAAATCTTTGTATTGCATCTTTGGAAGATGCTAAACTTAATATCAAGTTTGGTATTTAACTGAGTTATCGTGTTCATGCACCCACTTTTTCTAAACATTTTTTTTTTTTTTTGGGATTGGTTTAGGGAACTCTAAAATGTGCATTTTCAGTGAAATTTTGGTATCAAATTTTTGGGTGGAATGCAATACCTTCTCTATGTACTATGTAGTAAGTAGAGAAGGTAAAAAAAAGCCTCTGATGTAACTTCAATACTACCCTAATGTTTCTTAACGAGTATTCAAGGTTTATTAGGACATATTCTGTATCTCCCCAAATGTTACCACTACCTCATTCCCAAAAATTTAATTACCTCTTTGCAACATTAAATTCTCAATGAATACACTGTACAGAACACCATGCTTTGGCTCTGAAATCCTATGTTGTAACTATACTGAAGAAAAGAGATATCATATCCATCAAGTGGATAGAAATGGTTTGAATTTGGACCAATTGCAACCATCTATTGTTTCATTTTGTTGTTTTCAGCTATTACATTTAAAAATAAACCAAAAGCCTTCTCTAGAAAAAACTATCATAGTGGCAGGCAAATTTATTTTATTCAAATATATCAAAGAACTACCTACAATTATATACAATTATATATTTACAATTTTAACTTAATTACATTAATATAACACAAAGCTAATACTAGCAGAAAATCAAAATAGTACATTTTTGTGAGCATGTTGTCTGATGATTTTTCTGCTTACACAACTTGTGACTTAAATTAAAATGTTGGCCACTTTGAGGTGCGCATCAACCATATTTGTTTTTAGTAAACTGAATAAGTTTTTTTAAATGAATTAAGTCACTTTTTTTTTTTTATACACTTTTTACTCCAACTTTACCTTTGTTTGGGAAGACCGGTTTCAGGGTACTTTAACCCTATCTTCAGCTCTGGGATTGACTGACGCTGCATACAACAGATGGTTGTATGCAGTCTAGTGTTGTGCTACCCTCTACTCTTGTCAACAGGATGATGTCATCAATGGCAGGGGCCTCAAAATTCATAACAAGAATACAATACCAAGGCTGCACACAACCACTTGTATGTAGCGTCAGTCAACCCCGGAACTGAAGATAGGGTTAAAATACCCTGAAAATGGTCTTCCCAAACAAAGGCAAAGTTGGAGCAAAAAAAAAAAAAAAAAAAAAAAAAAAAAAAAAGTGACTCAATTCATTTAATTTAGGCGCTCCACTGTCTAAAATACTTCTTTTTATTTGAGTAAGGCTAGTTCTCTAAGAAGAGGCTAAAGAAGATACTGATAGGAAATTTGAGGCTGAGAAAATAATGCATGCAAAATAAGTAAAAAGTTTTGTTTTTTTCTCTCTACCTGAAAACTAATGATGATTGCTTAATTCTTAAAAGAATTTATCTTCCAAAACTTAGTGGTCAATCTTGATAGTATTCAGTTGAATTGCTGCAATTGTCAATCACCAAAGATGCATCAAGAGACTGCCTGAATTCTGATAATGTTACAATATACATTTGCATGGAAAATGAACAGAAAGCAATGGCTCTGTGATCATGCATCCATTGGTATTCCCACTATTTGTCATTCATTTCTATCTGCTGTCATGTTAGGGAACTATTGATAAATTACTGTAAAAGATGAAAACCATTAGAAAACACTATATTATTTTTTGTTTTGCTGAATATAAGAAAGTGAAGGTGGTATGACTGATTAGTTTGGAAACTACCAGCTTAAGAGTCAGTCAAGTCAGCTGCATAGTTATACTAAGATCTCTCAATAAAAATATATTTTAATATTTTGTGTGTTAACAATACTCTCAATTGCCAGGATCATTCCACTGTGTGCCAGAATCCCATCCTGTAGGAATTCTTTTACATGCCAGTAAATCTACTGACATTAGACTGCCACTTTTAAGAACACTTAGGTCACTTTGAACCTGCGACCTTGGAATCAGAAGGCCAATGCCTAAACAATTGAGCCACCCAGACCAACCAACTCTCAACAGAAGAGCCAATAATAGAGAAAGTTTTTCTACAACATAGTCATTAGCAAAGATGGGAAAATCTTTCTGTGACATAAGCCTGACGAGAGTGCTATGAGAATCGCAGTAAAGAAGGCAAACTGTAGGATGTGGACAGCTTCTCAAAAGCATTTTGGCACTGTTTGTGTGAGGTAGAAGAACTAATGTAGTATATGGAGATTCTTAGCAGGAACAAGAAAACCCCAGGAAGTGATGAAATTTATGACAAGAGTGTCCATTTCAAGGTTTGCTGATTCAGTGCACATTGTGACCACGGCAATTAATGGTTAAACATTAACCTATCCTTTTCTATTTCCCAGTGGTTTTCTGAATATGAGTTCACAGACACATTTTTATAGCATATGTGAAACTAATTTTTATTTTATTCATTGTTATTTATGCATACTCATTAAAACCTTTAAAAACTTTTGTTATAATTTGTATTCTTTAAAGTGTACATTCTAGTTGAAGCTTTAGTTACTCATCCTTGTTAGTAATTTAAATATTACAGCAAAGAACCAATCACATGAAAATTCCATTTTTAAATTAAACACTTTATACATCTTTGTTTAAAAATAGAGGCTCTCTGTTTCTGTCTTCCAAAATATATGAAGCAAAACAATTGGCTCTATTGAAAAATCATGTTTTGAGGCAGATGCTCAACTGTGATTGGGAAAGGCCAATCTAACTCCTGATTTCTGCTTGACATATGCCCTCATATCTAATACAACTGAATGGTACAAATTTACATGTCTGGTTCTTTATGCTCAGAATAATATCCTATGGTTAACGGACACAAAAGCAAAAGCTGTTATTAATGAGCTCTACTTAGTGATTTTCATGATGTCACTGACAATAAATTGTAATTTATAAGAACAGTTTATTTGCTTATCTGTTAAGTCCTTGGGAAGTTTATTAAAATGTAAATATTTTTGTTGCTGAGAGTTCATTAAGAAAAACCGCTGAGGAACTACTTCATGACATTTTGTGTAATTTCACTTCAGATTTGTGCCATACTTGATTAGTACTCAAAAACATGTAAATAATATTGCAAAAAACTCTAAAAGGACTTTTCTATAGCCAAAGATAAAAGCTTATTAAACATGCATTAGTTAATACAATGCTAACTTGTAGTTAAATAGGTCAGATGAAGCCAGCCATTAATTTAATAAAACAAATAGCCTGTAGTTACCTGTCTTCCCAAACTCTTATCAGCTATAACAAAAATGATTGCAGGTTTGCCTAATTCAAATATAAGCATTAATAAAAGTCTTTTATTGGTGTGACTGACTGGTAATTTCCACTGCAAACTAAACTTGACAGTAATTGTTCCTGCTTTCATATTACAAATTTTATTTGGATCATGGCTGTCTGATTTTACAGAATATTTCTTTCATACTTGTTTCTTTTCTTAAAATCCTTCAACAAAAAGTGTAAATATTGTACTATTTTTCAGCTTTAATTATTAACTACATCACTAAAACTTAGATAAGAAGTTCATAAATACTCTTTCTTGCTTATTTATAACATAAACAATGGCAGTCTTGAGAAAAAAACACTACATCAAGATTAAATAAAATTACTAAAATCTGTTCAAAAGATGAAAGAAATGAATATTTGGGAAAACCCCACAACAGAAAAGATGAACTACAATTAATGAATGTCTACATTCTGGAAGCTTTTAATTCCCTCTTCAATTGAACTGGATTATCTATTCTCCTCCTTAATAAAAATGCATGAATATACAAACAAAACAACCAACATTTTTGTCATTACAACTGAAATGTAATTGACTATCAAATTTTAACATATGTCTGTGCAAAGTTTAATTACATACAACCCCTGGCTGTTTGATATAATGAGGCCTCCCTCCACTCTTTTCATTCACTATTCATCTCCTTTTCAAGTTCATTAATAATACACTAACCTCCAACCTTAACAGATTTGTTCTTGAAGTCCAATATTCAATGAATACCAAAGATGATAGCAAATGCATGTAAAACATGTCCTAGAAAATTTGGTAGTAAGCAAGGCAAGAAATTGAGTATAATTCAAGTTTTAGTGATTTATATTGCTTCACTGTGTTTGTGAAGAGTTTCTGCATAATTTCTCTACATAAATGAAAGTGAAAATATACAGTAGCATTTATTAAATTTTACTCCAATAATCAAGCATTCCTCTTAAAAGCTCTAAAAAGAAATCAGCAGCATTTCAGGATTTAAGTCTTTATGACACATTGAAAATTGTGTTTAGATGAAATTATACAATGCAACTTCCAACATGTTACATAAACATCAGAATTAGAATCTGACAGTAGAGTTTTGAAGTTTAAGGAGGATAAAGAATTTTTTTTTTAATAATGGAAGACAACATTAAAATAATTAAAAACATCATATTTAAAAAGATTCTACTTGAAAAGTTTACCATATATATGTCAGCAAAATGGATGGATATATATTAAAAGTACAAATAGCTTGCATAACAATAATATAAAATCTACATCAGACTCTTAGTTACCTGGGTACATGGCTGCATACAATGAGAAGCACCCAAACATTAACTTGTGGCTCTGACATTGAAGTTTTAGCCATTTGCCAATAAAAATAAAAATGCTACACACATTTACAGCAAAAAGTACCAAAAATCAACAACTCTTAGCAAAACTTTTACCACAGACTTTTGGAGAAGCTTTTATGGGGTTTCCTCCAAGGACAGTGGCAGCTCGGGGTAAGGCTCATTTGCAGAAGGCTGAGGAGGAAGAACTACACCTCCCACTGCCCCCTCCTCATGTTCTATACCAGGGGGTTCTTGAACAATAGGTGGTGGTATTGGATTTCCACCAGCATCCAGCTCCAACACAGGATCTGCTGTAGCTTCAGCCAAATTGGTTACAGATTTTGACTTCACACACTGTAATGTAAAGTTAAATATTTATTAGATTACTTGACAACAATGAATATAATTTCTCTGGATATTATAGGCAAATGAGTATAATTACCTAAATTCAATGTAAACAATTTTATTCAGTAATATAACAGAAATTATTTTATATGGAGAGATACATTTCAAGTGATTGAGAGATTACTTTCTCAGCAAAGTACTTCCTGCATTCTGAATACAGATATAACCATTTGTAATGAATTTCAGAGGATCAAATTCTTTTAAAAATATGGTTTCCTTTGTATATGCTCATATTACTATCAATTACGTTACAACAGTGCTATAAATCTTACTTTGCTTATTTTCCCAACAACATTTCCCCCCACAGACTGTATATTTTATGTGTTTGAAAGGGTTCTGAAGAAAGTTCATGTTTTACTGACACTGAAAATGTGTGTTAGATGGCAGCCAATGGAGAAGATGAGATATTCCTTTTTTCCCACATCTATTGGTGCCATTTTTTACTTCTGAATTCTCACTGAGAATTGAATAATTAGGAAAATTCCATATCTTTGAAAAATATGGGATTACTGAATGAAATGTGTTATTTGTTGAAGCAATCAAGAGTTTTAGATACAGAAGTTGTCTAACTTAAATTTTAGACTTGTATCAAGGGTCATCTCCTTCAAAATGCTACCATCAATTGATTGATTTTGCTGCCTCTTGTTTCAAACCACTTTTCTAAAATATTTTCCAGTTTTACAAAAGATGAAGTACTAATGCAATATTGTGTCTGGGGTGGCCCACTTTTGTTTCCAAATTCCAGAGTGTGGATGAACCTAGTTTGTATTTCATGACACAAATAAATTCCAACATCATTTTCTACAGCAGGATTATTATTACTTTCTGGTTAACCTCTTTTTGCAGCTTTATTTATTTATTTATTACAAATAGAAATCAAAGCGGAACACCCTAATACCACTGCACACATACCATAAATGACATGCAAATGAGCAGAGCTCATTAAACTGAGAGCATCATACATTTACAGTGCCAACTCAGCAGAAATAATAAAAAACCTTTAAAATGGACCTTTCATTAAAGCAACTCTGTAAAATGTAGGTTTAAACAACATTGCTCTTACAGCCATTTTACTGGAACCTTTGAAATGCTTATTAAAAACCAGACTTTGTTAAGTCATTTAGCCTATAAGTAATTTCTATTTTCAGTCGTGTATGAATACATTTTTACAAAGCAGGGAAACCAAATTCTGAAAAATGAGTTCCCTAAGTTTCATTAATGAAGACCTTTTAAACACTTTAATTCTGAATGATGCAAGTTAGTCCTTTGAGAATCAGTAAACGTGATGCATAGCAATTGATCAACCAATGTGCTACATTTGTGTTCTGAAAAAAGGTTCTAAATGTGTATCAATGCAATAAAATGAAATATAAAGGTGAGTGATGTAATCAATATTCTTTTATTATCCATCAAGCACATGAAACATGGAAAATGACATACATCACTACAATTATAAAAATAAAACAACCTACCTGAAAGTCTACATGTCTGCTTTTAGCTTCTTCTTTCTCCCAAGACATATGTATGAATGGACGTTGTACATAATTATAAATTACTTCAGCTCTTCCGCCTGCACGTTTTTTGATTTTTTCTTTATATGTGGGATATCCTTCAATTCCAAGCCTTATCTTCTTTAAGCCACGTTCCTTCATAACTTGTTTTGCTACATCTCGGTTCTCTATATATTTAAAAAATCTATACATTGCAGTGCTATTAACAGCTGAAACAAAACAATACATCAATATAATAAGTTGTTTAAAGTACCCCTAAAAGCACATAAGCACTAGGAAATTTAGAATATGGTAAAAATTAATTGTAATATTAACAAAAAATAAACAAACTGGTGATACAAATGAGTTTGAGGTTCTTCAGGGCTAGAAGTTATTCACATTTGCTTAAATCTAAAAAAGACTGTAAATTAGTGACGGACACTATAAAATATTTTTATAATGGAATTTTCAAACTATAGTATAAAAACGTAACTTTTTTAATTCAGTTTTAAAAGCTGTTTATTTAGCTAAATACTTGAAGTAATGGCAGTACAGACAATTAACTTTCTACTTTTTAATAGGTTTTCTTCATTCATTTTTAAAAGCTGCTTATATAGCTAAATACATGAAGTAATACCAGCATAGACAACTTACTATTTACTTCTCGTTTAGATTAAAAGTCCCATACAATAGCCCTGAAGTAATACAAATATGACTTTAACGCACATTAATTTGTAATATTAAAACACTTACAAAATTTAGAAGAAATTAAATAGAATGAAAATTATTTCCATTAATATCAAGTAAAGTAAAGTAAAGTTTTATTCATCCGTTAAAGTGGTTTGGTACAATGTACAATCACTATTGGACACGTCAAGCTATAAACATAAATAATCATAAGTTTTTGCAATATATACATTATGTTTTTACAATATATACAATAGTCTTTACATGCTATATACTAATAATTCATGACATACATTCATGTTCAAAGTAAAAGATAGAGTAAAAGGAGTGGTTAATTAGATGTGCCTTGAGACTGGATTTTAGCTGGTTTACATTTTTAATTGCCTTGATATGACTTGGTAAATTATTGTAAAGTTTAATGCCAGAGTACAAAATACTTTTTTGGTAGAGTGAGGTGTTGCAGCTGGTCATATGTATTTGTGTATTATCCCTGGTGTTGTGTTTATGCACCATATTATTAGTTAAAAAAAGGGAATCGGAAGCATTAATGTTCTTGAGTATAAATGTAATAACTGTATATATGTAAATGCAGGGAAGTGGGAGGATTCCGAGTTTTTTAAAAAGAGGTTTACATGACGATTTTGGGCTAACTCCTTCAATAGCTCTGATAGTTATGAAAGAATACTTTTTCTCTTTAGACTAGCATGTGTAACTCTGAAATGGAACATGTATTTTTTAAACAAAGATATATAAATATATTTCCCTTTTTAAGATTATTCACTTATTTCAGAATTATGTGCAGTTGTGGTTCAGTCATTTGAGGTTATATAGGCTGTATCATATTTATTATTTTGTATGCTTTTGATTTGAGGTTAAAATTAGTGAATCAATGATTTATTCTCTGGCAATATGGGGAGGCCTTGATTTAGTAATCAGTTCTTATTCTGCCTATGTGGTGTTCAAATGACATTTTAAGTTGTATTGAATGTAATATGCGTTCTAAGTGTCATGTGCTTCCTCAATTTTAATACACAACCAAGTGGGGAGCTTCACTATTTTTTTGTGATTGTTAACTAGCTAAGAAACTTAAACAAATTACTACAACTTCAACTTCTGTTTTATATATATATATATATATATATATATAAAAAGGGTTGCGCTAAGGTTTGGAATTAACATTTTGGTTTTTATTTTCAACCACTACAAAAATCACCACTTCCTGCTCTAGTACATAATCTGCCAGTAGTATCACCAATATTAATGCACATGCATAGACCAACTGAATATTTATATTTCTTTTTTGATATTACATTTTTAATATAATATTTACACCTAATTGCCAAAATTGTTAAATAAAGAAAATAAAACAGTATGACTTTATACTCTCTGGAATAGGGTTGACATCATATCTGCAATGGTTCATGGCAAAAGTGACTGGGGGACTATCAACTATCAAGCAAAAGATAATATAGTAATATTTTAAAACTGAATACTTGTATAACAACTAACTAACCAATAGTAAGCAACTATCCAATAAATAGATAGTTTTCACTCAATAGTGCCAATCATTAACGTACATGATAAATATACTTAAATGTAATTATACCTTTTCCTGAACTACCAAAATTGAAGTATTGGTTTTTTCAGTCATATAGGAATCAATTTAGCCTAATAATATGACATAAGTAAAACAAGAAATTCCATAATCATTTTGTCAGAAGAGTTAAAACTGCCAAATATGTACAAGGAATCAAAGATAAAGTTTGGTTTGTTTAAACATTAGAGTAATATACTTATAATTGGTGTTGTAACAAAAACTGTAACAATATAATATGTATGTATGCAAGACCAGATTTATACAAATCATCTGTCCATATATTCCTCCTAGTAGTTACCAATTTATTGAGTTCTTGAATAGGAGTAATTCATTTATGAAGATATTGCATCCCTAATTGGTACTCACTCTGTGAATATTCCTCTCCCATTTGTGGTGGATATTCTTCATCCCAGTCAACCACATCATCATCCAGCAGGACAACAACATGACATTCTCTGTCTCCACGCTGTGCAGAATTTACCATCAGTGGCAAGATCAGCTCCTCCAGAAAAACCTCAAACTGACAGCGAGCCCCTTCATTGGAAAGCTCATGCAACAAGCCACCTGTAACATCCAGTTGCTTGTACATTTTACTACCAACCATTACAGAAAACAGTTTAATTGCTAGCTTGTAATTAACACATTGAAGCACAGGCATTTCTTTAGTTGAAGAGCCAAGAAACCCAGTGTTTTTATACCTATTTTGAACTATTTTTTACATTACATCCATGAAATGTGCTAAAATGGCATGGTACAATCTAAAAATATGGTTTTCAAGGATTTCTCATCAAATAAGAAACTATTCATAACTTCTGTATTCATATTTTATTTTAAAGTTACAAGTAATAAATATGAGTTTGAAAAATTGAGTAAAGCAGCTAACTACATTTATTAAAAGCTCAAAAATCTCTTCCTCGGAATCAGAATTTTGCAAAACTTCATTTGCATCCTGAATTTCAGCTTCAGTTCATGAAATCGAGGAAAACACTGCACTTTAACATTTAAGAATACTAAATGTAACAAACACCACCACCTTCAAGGAAAACGGTGCGAGTGACCCGAGAGCAGCCATTATTACTAACTCTACTAAATTGCCTAATAGTTGACTAAAGCGAGGACAAATGGTGCCCAAATCAGACAACTAAACGATAACTAATGCATTACCTTTGCTACATAGCCCAAAATGAGTTAGTCGTGGAATTGCATTAAAAACATTAGAAATATGTGCCCGGGTATGGACCGCATGAACATTTTACACATGGCCCGAACTGTACTCAGGCTTGGGCTTCTATGTGTTAATAATGTACATCATTTCTCCTTTGCTCACTGCCCACTGAAGCAGATCCAACTAAACAAAATTTTAAAAAATATGATTTACTTAATTAGTAAAGAGTATATGTATTTATGTATCATTAAAGCTGGAATGTTAGTATAAACAATTAGGCATATGTTTGTTTCTTTCACACAAGCCGTGTGTAGGACAGGAGTTGGATATGTACAGTCAAACTGAATAATTCAATGCCACAGCTGGGATTTGAACTACTGATCTTTCAGTCTCTAGCCAGTTGGTCTAACAATTGAGCTACCATGGTAATATTCCGACACAGCATTAAATTCCTCAACTGACTTGAATGTTTCCCGTTAAACCACAAATTATTTTGAAATGACATATGTCAATGGTGACTTGCAATGTCATAAGTACTTAAGTCCATTTTATGGCATTGAATTTTTCAGTCTGACTATCTATCCAATTAGATAAATGCTCACCTGCTATTAAAAATCTATGTTTTCATTCACATAACTTTCTCTGTACAAACAACTATTCTTATAAAAGATTATTCTTCTATCTACTTCATGATGATCAATATAAACATTAGCAAAAATGGTCTTATTACTTAGTTCCTTATAAGTAGAAGGAAAATACGGGAATATACAAGGCTAAAGCTGTAGTAAAAGTTTTTAAAAGCTGTCACTATGTGACTGACTTTGATATTTGGTTCTCTTTGCATGGTCTGGAGTAAAACAAAAGAAAAACAGATAAAGACTTCCTGTTTAATAAAAGAGACTGTTAAATGTTGATAGTAAATTGTCTTGGGAACCACATATAAAAAATATATCAGCAAGACTTTCTAGAGTTATTTATTTGATCAGGAATCTAAAAAATCATATTTTAGATAACTAGTGAGATCAGCATATTTTGCTTTTTTTCAAAGTATTATATCTTATGGAATTTTGTTATGGGGAAATAGTGGACCTGTACATGGCATTTCATTGTTACAGAAAAAACTTGTTAGGATAATCACTGACTTAGGTAAATTAGACCATTGTAAATCATTATTTATTAGACTGCAGTGTTTGACAGTCGTTAACCTATGTATTTATCATGTATTATTGTATGTTAGAAATAACGTTTCAACATTAGCAGTTAGGGGAGATGTGCACAACTATAATACTAGGAGTCGCACTTGTATAGAAATACCTTATCAAAGATTAACCAAGTCACATAACTCTCATGTAGTTCTGGGATTAAAGATGTACAACAAACTGGGCTTGGGTAATAAAGAATTGCCTTTAAATATCTTTAAAGCTACATTATATAAGCTGCTAGTGAATAATCCTGTTTATACTATTAATGAATTTCTTGAAACTGAATATACTGTATTATAATTTGACATCTATACTGTATTATAATTTGACATCTATACTGTATTATAATTTGACGTTGTCTATTGCTGTACAAGTTGGACATTAGCATTTATTATTTATTTATAAGTATTTTAAAATTGAAGCCAATGCAAAAGTCATCCAGAATGAAGAGGTCTTCAAAGGATATTCCCAGGAAATCAATATATACATTTTATTTGTTATGTAAACATCTTAAATGCACAGTATTTTGATCAAAATCGTTACAGCCAGTTCTGGGAACATCAAATATTTTGAATATTTTCACATTTAAAGGGTAATTTAGGGTGAGTGTGTTTTCTTGAAAATCACATCCCAATCTTGGAAGATGTTGCTGAACTTGAATGTCAAGTTTGCTATTTGAGTGTCTTTTGTATTTGAGTTATGCTGTACTAGCTTCAGGGGTCCTCAAATCATGTATTTCCAGTGAAATTGCTGTAAATATTTTTGGGGGAATGTGACACCTTCTCTATGCACATTGTATAAACATGCTAGAGAAAATAAAAATAAGAGGGATGGTTTTTTTATGTCATTAATAATCTACAACTTTAAACCTATGGGTGGCATTTATAGACAACCTTGGTATGGACCAACTAGCTATTTCTGTAGATTCTTATTCATAAACTGGGATCTGCTTTGATCCAGGGATCAAATGCCTTGGTTCAGACCAAAATTTGGTATACCTCAGAGGGCTAGATTAAACACATATCATCTTTGCAATGAAGTGATGGGCATGGCTGCTGGGTGAAGAATCTATGAAATGAGCCAGCAAAGGATACCTAAATACCAAGATAAGATATACTGGAAAGTGTATGAAGACTAAACTTCAGAAACAGATAAATGTTTAGTAAAGCAAAACTAAAAGCCAATAGAACTAGTTTGTCCTAGCCTTCATGACAGAGACAATAACTGAGGCTGAGAACCTCAAATGATATACAAATTGTAACAACACTTCAGTATCATGTAAGGGAAGGGTATACAAACAACACTACATGACATTTGTCAGGCATCACTATGCCATACTATAACCAATGTTTCAGGCGCCATTGCTAGACATGCTCCTCATTACTCTCACAGCGAGAAGAGGAGCATTACAACTGTTCAAAAGTTTTATAGTATATCCAGATTTTCTCTGGCAACTATTTCTGAATAACTAATACCCACAATAATTATCTGCTTAAAATCAGGGTGAGAAGCATTTAATAAATAACGGAAAAAATTTCTTGCTATCTGAATTCAATTGCATTAGGCAATTTTTAAGTTAAAAGTTAATATTTTAGCAAGCTCTTTAACATTTCCATGAAATGTTTTTACTGGTGGGCAAGAACACTTTGAAAAAGCGAGGATGGTGATAATAGGTTAGATTCATGCACATGGTCATGCTGGTAGTTATTTATATTTTCTATTGTTTCCACGTATAACCTTATAAAAATATATGTCCTAATCAAATCACTTTAGTTTATCCCCATTTTGTTAAATGTTTTATTTATAACTATTTGGTATCTCCATTTTTGTTGAGCGGTAAGCATTGAACCACACCAAATAGATGGAAAAACAATGTAAAACTACTATAACGAGTTATAAACTTGGGAGAACATGGACAAAAATACTTTCCTTAACATTCTTCCTTACTGATCGTTAGTCCTTCTTGATATGACAGCTTTTATTGCCTATGATGTCATAAACTGAACCAGACTAAATGAGTGGGAGATAGCCCAGACCAATTTGAATATACAGCTCTAAGGCTCAAATTGATGCAAATGTAAAGGCAATTTTGATTCTCTTATACTCCACTTTTATTTATTTAGGAGGTATGTTAGTTTTGTTTATATGTTACTAGATTAGCTTCAAATGAAATCTTCTTATTTATATTCTTAGAGCCAACATAGAATCCATTATTCTGGAAAAATATAGAACAGTGAGAGGTGCATACCACTGAACATATGAATTCAGGTAATTTTCAAAGTTTTATATTCCACAGCATGTGACTATAGTTTTGCCTATATAGGCCAAAGAATATTGATTTGAATATTAGGAATTGAAAATAAGGATAGTGGTAGTTTTTGAAAGTTATAAAGTAGCTTGTCATTTTTCCAGATTCTAAAACCCAAGGGCATTGTATTCTACCAAACTCATACCAAAAATACTCTTTGGTAACAAAGTTCAGCAAAATTATAGGAACATTTTATGACATGAACACTATAACACACCAACACCTTTATGATGGTTATGATGAAAATTTTTAGCAGAGATTCAGAAAAACATTTTATTTAGAAAATAACTACTACAAATATTAATATAAAAATAATAGTTGCAACAAATCTTCACTTATCTTTTGGAATCCTTGCCTGGACTAGTTTCACAACGATTTCATTGCATTATCAACATAAGATAAGTGAAGATTTGTTGCAACTATTATTTTTATATTAATATTTGTGTTATTTTTCACTGTTACTAGCTTCTTTTTACATTTATAAACTACTACAAATTTTCAAAATTCTCGTTGAGCACTTACATTTTTCCATCCTTTGGAACCAAGGGATTTCATTTAGAGCACTGATGTATGCAGCAATGGCATCTTTATCAGATGAAAAATGCTGCCCATGAATTTATTCTTTTGTTTTTGGGAACAGGAAGAAGTCACATGGGGCCAGGTCAAGTGAACAGGGTGGGTGTGGGAAAATTGCAACTTTTCCTCCTCCAAAAAGTTCTGGCAGCTGTATGTGCTGAGGCATTGTCATGGTGCAGAAGAAAGTACTCACTCTTTGATTTTGGGTGCTGTGCTAGAACTTTGTGTGGCAATGACTTTTCGTTGGACATTCACTCACATACCACTCAGAATTAACTGGGTGATGTGCATCCAAAAGGGTAGAGGCTCCATCTTGGTGAAGAAACTGGCCACCATCTTCTTTCCAGAGCTTCTACTTCTCCAAACTTTTGTGGGTGGTTGCTCACCTGGAAAGCAACATGCTGAAGACTGTCTCTTCATTTTAGGGTCATGATGATAAACCCAAGTTTCATCACCTATGACAATTCTGTAACTGTCTTTGGACCGTCCTTTGTCAAATTTCTCAAGTATAAAACACCACTCCACTCTTGCATTTTTTTGAGCTTCAGTTAGGGAATGTGGCACCCAACAGGCAGGTCTCTTGGTGAGACCTAAATAATCATGAACGATGGTCTGCGCTGCAGTCAATCAATATTTAGGGTCCATCAATGTCACAAAATGTGAGAGGAGGTTCATCCTTAATCACAGCATCAACGTTTTTCTGAGTCACTGCTGTTGTTGGCCACCCAGAATGAGGTTCATCTTCAAGAGACTCCTGATCCCTTGAAAATTTACAAAACCAATTTCTAGTGGTGGCTCTAGAAGGGGAAGACTCTCCAAAAACAAAGACTAGAGAAGAGTGGCATTCCTCTGCATTTAACAGCTTTTTATAGACATAATATATAATTACGCGAAAATCACACAGAGAGATCTATCACACATTTTTGCGGACTGTATTCAGCGTTGTATGAAATCCTGTGATGAGGGAACCATCGCGCACACCTTCCATGGTGCACACTCATTTCCTTTTTTTATTTTTTTAATGTAACTTAATGCCCTTTAACTTGCGTAATTACTTCATATTCAATAAGTCACAAATTCGAGTCTCACTTAGGGTGAGTTACATGGAATAGGTTTTTTCAGGGTTTTTGCCTTATCCTGAGAAGATAAATGTCGAGTAACTTTAAGTTCTATGGACACTGAGATCATTTGAGCATCATTTCACCAATTCATTCATCATCTGATATGACTAACCGGGTTAAAGGACATTAAGCTGAATTAAAAAAAGAAAAAAAGAAAAAAAATTACAATATTAAGTAAATGACACTATCACTAAATGCAGAAGAATACTTACGAAGATTTTGACATTTAACCGTATGAGCATCAAATGGAACCAGAAGATAGTCGCATGCTTCTCGCAATTCCTGTACAGACACTGTTGGGGGACATCGGATGAGACCACCCTTGTAATATTCTAAGATAGAGCGGAACACTGTTGCAGAAATTCCATCAGCCACTTCATATTCACCTCGCTCATTTGGATGCATGAATTCCATTCCTGAACTAAACATCCTACAAGAATAAAACACTTTATATACATCACTCAATGATTTCCTTCTTCTATTATAAGTTCACATACATCCCTTATGTACTATTTGTATGCACTATGATTCTTCTATGCAATGATATTCACAACAAATGTTTGCCTGGAAATAATTTCAGGGCATTTAAGTACATGTGGACACATTATGTTTATATCATAAACAGTAACAAGCAAAAGAAAAGGGAAAAAAAAAAAAATAATGTTGTGCCAGATATATTATTTATACTTCAGAAAATGAAAACATACAATATAGGTAGCTTATTTTGAAAATTACTGATGAGTAAAAAAGTTATTTGACATGATTCTGTATAAGAGTTCTAAAGTTTCCTACAGCAAGTTTTTGTCCTTCCGCTAGTTTTTTTTCCCAATCAGAATAAAGAGAACATCACAACCTGCTTACAACAATTATTTTTTTTTAAAAAAATCTCAAAGGCAAGTGTTATTTTAATGAAAGCTGTTAAGATAATAAAAATTAAAAAAAGTTTGTTCCTTGGGATGGGAGCAATTTCAATGTGAAAAATGCTGAGTATATTATAACATTAATTAATATTCATACACCTATCTCTGTACGGTAAGTGGTAGAGAAAACAAAAGTTATCTAGCAACTGCTCTTTTGTATGCTAATAGAAGGGACATTTTTTTTCAGCAACATGCTGTTGTACAAGGGCCATCCAGAAAATAACAAATGATTTGGCACAACTAAATACAGTACTTTACTCTATTTCTCAACATACTCACTATTAATTACTATCAAGAAGTTTATTGCCATGTGGTACCAGTTTTTCAATGCAAATGTTATACTCTTCCATTGCTAAAGATTTGAGCCAAGATGTCATTGAGGTCTTCATCTGTCAGGAAAACTTTTCCACCCAAAAAATCATGTACAATGTCCAAAGTCCAAAGTGAAACACTGATTTTTTTAAATTGTTATCAATATTTGCTTTCAACTCCTCCATAACGATTGATGAACTTCCACTCCGGTCTTTGTCCTGTACACTGTTCTTCCTTGATTACTCGTAAATTATGCGCCATTTCCTCACTGAAGACTCATTTCTCTTTTTTTTTTTGCTAGTGTTTAACGCCTGCTTTTACTACTTGTGGCACCGCAGGCGATGACACTGGTAATAGATGAATGAAGATGGAGCACCAGTGGAATGCGATGGCGGAGGAAACTGTAGAACCTGGAGAAAACCCGCACCTGCGCTGCTTTGTCCATCACAAATCTCACATGCGGTCGCTTGGGATCGAACCTGGGCCGTCTAGGTGAGAGGTGAATGGTCTAACCACTCGGCCACGGCGCGGCCTGAAGATTTGTTCATTATATTATCACCATATACTTATGTTATTTGCCTATAAAATTCAATTGGCCAAATATTTTGTGTATTTAAAAAAAAAGTATAAGTTCTTAGAAAAGTATAACTTCAGCAATGAAAACCTGGTACCAAGTGACAATAAACATCCTGACAGAATGGAGATTATGTTGAGAAATAGAGTAAGGCATTGTAACTTTATAAATAAAGGTTTGTGTTGATATATTTCATTATCCAAATCATTTGTTACTTTAGCTGAATAATGCATTGCTAAGAATAAACCAGTTATGACTTGAATTCCTAAACATAATCTGGATGGATCTTCTAGAAAGCAATGACAGGTCACTATTCACCCAACTGATAAGGTGTTTTATATATTCACAAACAGCTAAAGAAACTACCATTTAATTATCTTACCAGAGATGGGTATACCTCAAAAGAGCTTCGGTTTTTTAAAAAGCTGTGACTCTTTTAAAATCTATAAGATTGTGTGATGTTGCTATCAAAAAGAAACAACTCACTGGTTCTAGTGTTCATCATTTCTTAATAATTCTGTTCAGATCTGTGTCATGTATCTTGTTCTGAACTATTATTTCTTGTTCAATGAGAACCATTCATTGATGGATGTTGAATTATTGTTCCCTGTCAGCTGATAGATGGATGACTTTTAATTGAGAAATATTTAATCCTTTGTGAAAATTATAAGTTTTTAACTGTCAAATTCAGTGTGGTGCATAATTATAAGAGCAAAGTTTACCAATGCTGCAGACATTTGAAGACTGCATTTATACACTTACCTGCCAAGCATAGTGTTGGGATGAGCAGTGAACAAGCCAGGATCCAACACAAACCTGGTGTTGTCAACAACTAAAGTAATGCGCTCATCACTCAATGGTGTAACTGCTATGTTAGAAGAGGATGAAGCAGCTGGGGAGCCAGTTAATGAGTCTGTGTCTCTATCTCGCCCATGCTGACTGGCCTGGTTCTTAGCTGGTCCTAAGGAATGGTGTTGCGTGCGAGACCTGTGAATCAAACAACATATTTCTTTTAAAAAATTATACTTCATGAAACTTTGCAAATTGGCACAATATGAATGAATTTATTTCTCCTTCTTCCAACACACTGTTACAATTTTACAAATTTCCTCAGTCTAAGTGTTTATCTCTCTGTAAGGCCTCATACAACTCAACACCCTGATTATACTCATATTATGTATGGTTGCCCTAACCCCTCCTCCCTTTTATCTGCAGATACTTCCCACCGTTTGTTTTGTCCATTCATCTATCACCCTTTTCTTTCTTCACGGTTCATTTCTTCTTGTACTTCTTAAGCAAGAAGTTATAGTGCTCTTTATTGACCCCACCTCGCCTCACCTTCCTTAACCTCATATTCTCCCCTTTTTCTCTTTGATCTCCCTCCTTACTTCTTAACCAATCATGACCTTCTATCCTTGCTGATATTTCTTTTTCTTTGTCCATTTAATTTGATTCTCCATTCCTTTCTCCCCCCCGCCCAACCCATGTTCCATCCATTGCCTCACTGTCACCTTCTCTATTGCTATTGCTCCTGTTCTCTTCATCTTATAATTTCTTCCACTTCTTTCATACTGGCCTGCTGATTCCAACTCTCCTGTTTTGACAAACCATTCCCCTCCCCCCTGCCACAACATTTAACTCCATTTCCACCTCTGGTTTTTTCCTGCTGCAATTTAGTGAATGTTCCTTTTTACTGCTGCAAATAACCTCCCTTCCTTTCTTCATCTGTGCCAAACTTTCTCCTTCCTTTGGCATAGATATGCTGTTTTTTGCCACCTCTCTTTCATTCACTTCTCTTCCAATCTTTTTACTGCTCCCAGATAAATTAGTCGGCTTTTGCTGAGTTGGCCCTTCCCAATAGACAATGCTCTCTGAAGTCTTGCCTTTGTCTTCGATTTTGCTACTTCCTACCTCTCTTCTGGTGTATTTGTTCCTTCTGCCATTTTGCTTACAATTTGAAGTTGTAATATGTGCAATTTTCCTTTTCTATGGGCCATTCTTCTTTGTTGTATTGGACTTCTTAATTGATCACTTTGTTCATAAGTCAGATCTCTAGTAATGTAAATGTCCGTTCCTTTCAATTTTCTTGACTGGTTTATCACATGTCTTACCATTTTCATACTTTATACATTTTGCCAATATGATTCTCTTTCCTCTTCTTTTTCCAATTCTAAAAGCATCACACATTTCATAGTTGTTCACTTCCAATGCTAGTCTCCTGAAAAATAGACCTTGCATTTTATGTCACATCTCATCCCAGTTTTTCTTTATTTCCGATATTATTAAGTTATCTATTTCGCTCATATCTTCCATTTTTTCAACTCTTCTTTAATATTGTGCATCTCCTCCATGTTCTTCTGTTTCTCGAGTTCCTTATTTTCTTCCTCTGTTTTCTTGTGGTTTCTCCATTACTGTCTACACCTTTTTGTAGTTCCTCACCTCTTAATTAACTTGTTTGCTGCCATGTCGCTTAACTCCTCCTTCCTCTCTTCCAACTGTCATAAACAGAAGAGTGACACTGTTACACAAATGTCAATTTTTTTTAAATGTCTTGGGAAGGTGTCATTATTTAAAGATAAGTTCTGCACTTACAATATGGATTCAAGATCACAATCTGACGTATTCCTTAGAATAAATTATGAACCAACATCCTGCAAAAAAAAAAAAAAAAATAGAAAACTCACACATAAAGAAACAAGTAATTGTGAGCCATAAAAAAATTTAAAGAGGGTGCAGAAAACGAAGAGGCTTCAAAGCTTCATGATTTCGTTCATCGAAAATTAATGAACATTTACACTATTAACACGTGAGCAAAGAAACATTTAAAGAGGAAAACTGCTAAAGAGAATAAAACTTGCTCATTGCAAATTAATTCTGCACCAGATTAAGCATATTCATTCAAAACATTTAATGCAACAAATCAAAGTAATTGCAAACCAACCTAATTATTTGTGATTTACATCTCTTCCCATAAATGGAAATACCTGAAGTGTAATAACTCTCTTAACAGTTAGCATCTTTTAGTTCATCAATACAAATTATTTATACTAAAGCATATTTTCCTATATAGCTCCTGCTAAAAATGAAATTTACCAGAAATGGTTTTAGTGTGTTGTGAGCACACAACCATAATTATTACGAACAAGGGTGACAGTTTTGTCAAAAAACAAAACAAAAACTGCATGTTATCTGAGCTGATAAAAAACAAAAGAATCTGATGTTACATTCACATGACTTTTTCTATGCAACATTGTTTAATTTAATTTTTCTTCTAAAAACTGTTCTTTCAAAAGCTTGTTTTTCTAATACTGACCAAGATTGTCATTTGTAAAAATGATTTCATTACATATTTCATTGTAAGTACAGTGGGCTGAACTAATTATCAACTCTTTAAAAATAATTACTATATACTGACTTTGAAATTCTACTCTTTGCATGGCATTGTGAGAAGAAAAAGAATGGTGACTTGACTGCCTCTTTTGTTGAGCGAACAGAGTTCTGGCTTCTCAACCCACAGCTCCTGGGTTTCATTGCCAGCTGGGACAGGAAATTTTTCTTTAGCAAGAATCATTCCTTATCCTTCACAGAATCACGAAATATGAATGTGGGAGTGAAATGTGTATGTACAATAGTTTATAATTGGGGGAAAAAAAAAAAAAAAAAAAAAATGTTAAGAAACCCTAGGTACAGCAAGAAAAACACCAGCAATGTTTTCCAAATCAATGCTCCCGATATGACCACAGAAGTTAAATTGGATTATATAAATGAAACGATTGTGAGGGCCCTCCATGGTTTATCAATTATATTAAATTAATTTTATCAGACATGCACATATCTTAAACATTAAATTAATTAATAGAAACTTTTAAAGATCAAAAAAGAGAAAAACATATTTGATATGAAGAATAGTTTAAAGAATTTGGAGAATTTTCTTGAAAAACTTTGTTGCATCCCTATAAGAAATACTAGGTTTGATAGTAATAACCTCACACACATTTTACAAACAAATTTTTACTTCTAAATATATACTTTTCATAAAGTCTCAATATTTATTTATGCTAAGCTGTATACAGGTGAATATGGTTGGCGTTTAGCCCTGTACCGGTCATACTCATATTTTACAATAGCTTCTTAATTCTAGTTTATTACACCATTTAGTCCATACTCATTTATTTTCCACTTTGTACATTTCTAACCTATCTTAAACCATTTCTTATTAATATACTCTTTTCTCCAAACTTTTGTATATTTACATTTAAATAATATATGTTCCATTTCTGACACATCCATGCTACCTTCTTGCTCCTCTTTATTTGTCACATCTATATACTTTTCCCTTCCCCATTATTTTTTCATTGGCATATAAAATATAAAGATCTCTTTTCAGCTATCTCTCTAAATATTTTTTGTATTTCTATATCCTCAAATCTTTTCCTTGCCAACTTTCAAAAATCATTCACATTATTTTCTCTTCTTCTCCACATTTTCCCTAACCCAATACTTTCCAAATTGTTTCTGAGACAGCCTATCCATCCCTTGTTCTTTAAACTTTTCTCTTGATATACTAAACACTGTTTTAACAAATTCCTTTCTTCCAAACTCAATACCAAAATTTCATGCTCTTTCCATAATCTTTCCTTTACTTGCCACTCTACCCAGTTCTATTTGTGCTAGCTGCCTAACAGTTGCATTTGGTAACCCAAGCATTTCTCTGCAAAATTTCCTATACACCTCACCTATAACTTCCCATTCTCCTTCTAATCCCCATACTTCTATCCCATAAAGCATTTTTGCCTTAATCACCATAATGTACACATTTTCTAATCATCTAATATTTATATTAGGTACTTTGTATTTGCAACTTCTAATAGCTGATAAAGCTCTTTTTCTTTTTGCCAATGCAGATTTCTTGTTTTTCCCAATTGCCACCACTGTCTATTTTAACTCCTAGATAAATACATTCTCCTACTACCCTGTACTCTTTTTTATTTTCATTCTGCCATCTTTCATACTTGCTCAATCCCCCCCACCTTTTTGAACACAACAATCGTGTCTTGTCCTGGTTCACTTTTAAACCCATTCTTTAGAGTAATTATTTAATGGTTGCAAGGATTGTTTTAAGCCATTCACTGTAATTGCACCTAGATCATCTGTAAACAGTGATCCTGGAATCTGAATATTATTAATTCTTGGCATAGAGTTATTATTCCTCCTAATTTTCATTAATATATCATCTACATATAAATTAAATAGGACCAGACTTAACTTACATCCTTGCCTAAGACCTTTCTCTTCCCCTTCCTCCACTCTTATACAAAAAATATTCACCTTATATAATGCTCTAAGGGTGTGCACCATATGTTTACTCACTCCTTTGCTCAACAAATTATGCCACAACAATTGTAGCTCTATCTGATCCTAATGCTTTCTTTAAATCCACAAAAACCATGTATAACTTTCCTCTCTTGTCTTTCAAGTATTTATCTACCAATGTTTTTATAATAAATAAATTATCAACTGTTCTCCTCCCTTTACTAAAGTCCATCTGAAATTCCGAGAGAATATTACATCCTTCAACCCATGTTTGTATCCTACTTGCCATAATACCAGTAGAAATTTTTCCTCCATTTGATAGTAATGCAATGCCTCTATAGTTATTTGGTTTGTCAACATCACCCTTGCCTTTGTATATTGGACATATGATTGCTTTCCTCTGCTTTTCCGGGATATAACCCTTCACTTTAATTGTGTTAAATAAGTCCACTAGAACCTTAACTCTATTTATTTCAGTGCACCATTCCTTAAGGAACTCTTATCGGGACTCCATCTATTCCAGTTGCTTTATTTCTCTTCATTAATTTCATCTGCTGAATTATTTCTTCACTTCTTATTACATCATCGAGTATATCTACACAGTTATTACCTATTTCCAATCTCATTTTTACTCTTCCCCCCACCCATACAATTTTTTAAAATATTCCATCCATTCTCCTGGTTGTATCCTGGGTTTTGTTACATATTTGTTATACATTGATTTCATAACCTTCCATACCTCATTTACATTAAACCTTTGGATAGAATATTTAGGTACACTATCTCTGCATACTAAAATCAGTGTGGATGAAGTAAAACTCCTAAGCACTATTTGTATGTCAGCATATCCTATCTATGATATTCTTATCTATGAATATTTGTACTGATATGGCTCATAAAGTGCCAGAAGGCTGAGAGATCAAATTTCAGCATGACATAATTATAACACTGACCATGGGTCATTTTCAGAATAGAGCCTTTCCACTACAGCCTGGGACAGAAGTTATTACCCATTATAAAGTTTACTGGAAAGAAGTAAAAATACAAAGAGAACCCTTTATTGAGGTTAAGTATCTGCTTGCATTGAGTTCCTCAGAGTGTGCATGCACACTCACCCTTCCACACAGACCTTTTTCTAAAAATGCTTATTTTTGATTTCCAGGGCTTCAAAACATTATTTCCATGTGAAATCTTGATATTTAATTTTTTTGATAGAAAGCAAAATCTTCTCTACTACTACGTACATGGTAGGGAAAGTTAAAAGAGGAAAAAAAAAAACAAAAAAAACAAAAAAAAAAAACAATAACTCTAATGTGTTATATTACACAGCTTTTTCAACCTCTTCTACATAAAACTATTCTTACAAAATTTATTCTTCTATTTACTTCTCATATATCTATTGAAACATTTGCAGATATTCTTTTTCTACATATTTACTGTAAATATGTGGGAATAAGGGAATACACTAGCCTAAAGCAATAGTCAAATGTTTTAAGAGCTTCTCACTGTGATATATTATCATTCTGTTCCCTTTGCTTGACCAAGTGAAATAAAAATGAATAACAATTTTCCATTTGAAAAATGTAGAAGTATTTTAAAATTGAAACAATAATAGCAGTAACTTGAAAACTGTTATATCTACCAAAAATCTCCATTCACATAACTTTCTCTACATCTCTGTAACAAATTATTGTTAATAACTTTTCTTTTTGTGGAAGTTTGTAAACAGTATTGTTATATTCATTTATTTGACGAGTCAATTAATTACACTAAACAACACTTACTTGGGATTTTTGCTGGAACATGTTTCAAAGGACTAGTTTCCTTCATTTTCAACTGAAAATCGACTAATTCCTTCTGGTGAAGCTGGTGTTGTTGTCAGTGCTGTCTCCTCTGGTAGTGGCTCAATGAACTTGCTAAACACATCCTTCTGTGGAATGTTGAAATTGAAAACCCTATTTCTGTTTTTTACAATGAAGATGTGTTCCCATGTGGCCAGCTCTTGTTTTCCTGCTATGTGTTTTAGAAGTTGTGGTTCTGAATTTATATTGTGGTGTTTTGTCCAAAAGTGGGTGGCAACTGCTGATTTTTCCAATTGTTTTTGATTTATGTTTCTGAAGTGTTCTTTGGATCTTGTTTCAAGATTTCTTTTTGTTTTTGCAATATAAATCTGATTACAATCCTTGCATTCCATTTTGCATATGCCTGATTTTTTCTTTGCTGGGGTGACGTCCTTGAGATTTGAGCCTAATTCATTTTTTATGCTGTGACGGTTTACTGGTGCTAGTTTGATGTTGTATTTTTTGAAAATTTTTTGAAACTTGTGAAATGCCCATGGGTGGTATGTGAATTTCTTGTAGCTCATCTTTTGTTCTATTGCTGAGTCTCTTGTCCCATATTGTTAATAAGCTTATTTTTCTATCTATTTAATGCTAAAACATTAGCAGAAATGGATTTATTACTAAATTCCTTTATAAGTTGTTGGTTGGTTGCTAATGCTCAGCATATTGGAGTTCTTCCATTTGCCTTCTTGCTTCCCAGTAACGCAATGAGAGATCTGTAGCTGTTAAATTTTGACACTTCATAAGATGAGCCATATTCATTGTAGACTCCTCTTCTCTACTAATATACAATTTGAAGTTGGAAGGATTTTAATTTATGTAGATGGCCAGCCAAGCAATCTTGTCCTGTATGTTATCGAAACAGAGCAAAAGCTTTTGATTGTGGAAATTCTGGAATTATTGTTGCATTATTGTTCAACAAGGTTTTCCATTGTTTATTTATACTCTCTTGGTTTAATCTGTCATATGTTTTTTATTGGATGGTTTTCTGTATTATTAGTTTCGATGAGTGAAACGCTAATGATGAGTTTTTAGTTTGGTGGATCATTATACCTCTTTTTTTGCCAAGTCATCTGCCTTTTCATTACCAAGGACTCCACAGTGTGAGGGAATCCACTGTAAAACTATTGGTTTGTGAAGAGATTGTAAGTGTTTAATATTTTGGTAGATTTCTGCTGTTCTTTTTGTTGTACATACACTGGTACAAACGACTTGTAATGCAGATTTTAAATCACTAAAGATGACTGCTTTATTGAAGGGATTAATGTGGTAGAAATGCTGTTTCAATGCAGAATTGATTGCCTCAAGTTCACTTTTGAAATGGATTGAGTTTGGACCAAGAGATATGTAACAGCAAAATAATATTCTGTATATTCCAGCACCTGCTGTATTATTAAAATTATGTCCAATTTTAGATCCATCACTCATATGGATATATGTGTCCACTCATTTTCTGAGAATTTTGTGTAGATACATAGTTTTTAAGGCAACTTGTTTTAGTTGAACTGGATTTGCATCTTATTTGCTAATTGTAATAAACATGTTAGTGCATTTATAAGTAGAAGGGAATACATTATGCTAAACCAACAGTCAAATATTTTAAAATCTGGTTGCTATAGGATTGAAATCCATTTCTTTGCATAGCCAAGCTTGACAAGTTCCCGTATGAGAAAAGTATTTTAAAACCGAAATCAATAACAAGGAATATCTCCAAAATGGCCAACTTTACGAAAAAGATGTATATGACAAATTGTGTCTTTTATCGTGATCTACATTTTTTGTTTAGTAAGTTTTTGTCTATCTCTTACCAGTTACACACAATTCCACAACATTCATCCAGAATAAACATATCTTCAGAGGTTATTCCCAGAAAATTCAAGATATATATTTTATTGGTTATGTAAATGTCTTAAATATGAGAGATTTTAATCAAAATCGTTAGAGCTATCTTTGAAAAGATCAAAATTTTCTAAATTTTTTCCATGTAAAGGGTAATTAAGGGTGGGGGGGATTTTCTTAAAAATCTCTGTCGTATCCTTGGAAGATATAAATTTAAATACCAGTCTTTTCATTTTTAAGCTATGCTGCCCACAAACACACACAAACATGTTTTTAAAAAGGCTCTTTTTGCATTCAGAGGGTCTCATAACATACATTTCCATGAAATCTCGGTATCAAATTTTTGGGTACAACTCAATACTTTTTACATGTAGAAAAAGTAAAAATCTGATGTGTTCCAATCAATCACATGACTTTCTCTACATCTCTGCATTAAACTGTTGTTAAAAAGCTTATGCTTCTATTTACTTTGTGTTAATCGAGAAAAAAATTAGCAGAAATGGTCTTATTACCTGCTTCCTTGTAAGTAGAAGCGAAATAATGGAGTACCATAGGTTAATGCGATAGTCAAAAGCTGGTTGCTATGTGACTGAAGTTCCTTTGTTTGTATGGAAAGGAGTTGACAAATTCCTGTATGAGAAAAGTGTATTTTTCAAAGCTGAAATCAAAAGCAAGGAATATCTCCAAGATGGCCAACTTCACGAAAAAGATGTATATGACAAACTGTGTGTTTTATTAGGATCTACATTTTTTGCTGAGTAAGTTTTTATCTATCACTTACAGTTTACCAGTTGTACAAAATTCCACAAAATTCACCCAGAATAAATATGCCTTCAGAGGCTATTCCCAGAAAATTCAAGACATACATTTTATTGGTAATGTAAATATCTTAAATATAAGAGATTTTAATCAAAATCATTAGAGATATTTTTGAGAAAATAAAAATGTTCGAAATTTTTTCCAAGTTAAGGGTGGCAGGGATTTTCTTAAAAAATCTCTGTCGCATCCTTGGAAGATAAGAACTTAAATACCAAGTTTGGTATTTAGCGGTCATTTCATTTTTAAGGTATGCTGCCCACAGACACACACAAACATTTTTTTAAAAAGGCTCTTTTTGCATTCAGGGGTCTCAAAACATATATTTCCGTGAAATCTCTGTATCAAATTTTTGGGTACAATTCAATACTTTTTACTTGTAGAAAAAGTAAAAATCCTCAGTCAGGAAGGATGATCTTGGCAGAATTTGTACCAGGTACTTCCCATTCAGATATCCACACATTAACCAACTCAGCTACCTATATTGATGTCAAGGCTTCTTGTGTGAGTAACATAGAAATGAGTAATCCATTAGTATCCCCAACTTCTAAACTTACAGCATTAAATATTGTCTAGAAGTTCATTCATACATGGTGGCAACTAAGAGAGAAACCAGATCTTCAATGATGAGGCAGCACTTGCAGGAAGCTGATGCTCTAGGACATTAAAGTGGGATTTAACACAGTGCTGTGTAATGAATCTTGTAGACTATGTTTACAGCATGATGTAGCTATCACTGTCAAAACACAGACTTTTCTGCAGCAAATACCATATTTCCACTGTTTTCTATTTTGCTGTTTTCTCTGCATCATGTTGCAGACAATATTCCTTAAATGTTCATTACTGAAACAGCTGGTGTGCAGTTATTCTAACAGTCTTGACATATAAAAGTTTTATAGCCATCCTCGATACTACTATTGAGTTTCATCTACTCACTTGCTTTGTTTATCTAGTTTTAACTAGGAATGTTTTATAGGCGGTCACACACATCATCAGCCAGTGTCCACTGCTGGATCCAAACAAAATCAACTTTCAAAAAGCTTTCACTCTTGCAAATCATAATACTGTTTTGGCTCCAATAAATAATAGTTTAAAATACCTACTTAAATTCCAAGCAAATTCATAATGTATTACCAAATGAGAAATCTAGAATCTATCAAATAAACTTTATGACAGACTTTTAAAGGACAAGACTATCACTTTAGCCTGTGTATTTTCTTCTTCTACTTAACAGGAAGCTAGTAATAAGTCTTATTCTGTTTATGTTTAACTTGATTTAGCATGATGTAGATATATTAATGTTTTGAATAAAAGGTTTGTTGGCCAAACAGCTAGAGCACATCATAAGAATGGAATACTTTAGATTTTTTCCCCCTTCTAATTACAAGGGACCAAGTAATAAGGACAATGTCCTTATTGCTAATGTTTATCTCAATTAGCATGATGTAGATAAAAGAATAAACTTTTTAACAATAATATGTTACAGAGATGTAGAGAAAGTCATGTGAATGGAACACATCAGATTTTTTTTTTTTAAGTTTACGACTAAGCTGGTAACACCTTTAGATATTCTTTTCTAGTCTTCTATTATATTAGCAACAGATGGCTATTTCAGTGTGTCAACATTTAACTGTATTTGTGTTTTATGGTGAACTGAAGAGTGGTTATGATGGCTTGGCATGTGACTTGACTATGGTCAACATTATATAATAGAAACTTGATTGGTGAGCTTTTCATGCCGTTAAAGAGTGTTCCAGAAGTCTGTGAATTTTCCTCTCACCTTTATTAGGCTGTTCATTCTAAAATCCTTTTTAAATACCATGTTGATGTATCAATTTATCAAAGTCATTTTGAAAGTATTGAGAATCAACAAGGAATTATGGTAAGTCAATTCAGTTCTTCCTAGCTTTAGATTGAAGTTCAGATAGTAACATGTACAAGCCTGGGCATGCTCTAATAATACAGAGAATCAGTAATGTTGTGCATGTACATGCAGATGTTGCCATGCCAGACACTAGGATGAATTTCCAGTGACAGCATTTCTGCATTATGAATTTCTACAACATTAAAAGTCAGTGTAGGAATGAGAGAATGCCTTAAAATACTGCATCATGTGTTTAGGGATCTATGTCATTTACAGTCCACCATTTATCAAAGGTTTGCAGAGTTTAGAAGAGGAAGAGAATCACTCCAAGATGAAGTTTATGTAGAATGGCCAGCTTCAACAACAAAGGAAAATGTGGTGAAAGTAGAGTGGATATTGCAAGAAGATGATCATTGCACATGTTAGATTCAAGAAGCCCTGAAAATTGGACTGTTAGCAGTGAAGACAATCCTTAAAGAAAATCTTCATGTCAGGAATGTCTGCAGATATTGGATCCTATATTACCTAACTAATAATTGTATGTGTGCAATGGTGCCAGGAAATTATAGAATATTTTGATAGGGGAACATCTAAAAACATATTTAACATTGTAACAGGGGTCAAAAGCTAAATATACCAATAAATTCTAAAAACAACTCAGCCATCAGTCTGGATATTCCTGAGAGAGGATTCCCCAACAAAGTGAGGTGAGCAAAAAAGTTTCGCAAGAAAATTATCTGTTCTTTCTTCTAAACTAGCAGCCATATTGACAATTCTGCCTGAAGGACAAAACATTGTCACTGCCAGACAGTACACCACAAAATGTCTGCTGCAAATCTTCAATGAACTGAGAACAAAGCATTCTAAGACTAATCTGCGTAAATTTTATTCTGCATTGGTGAATATTCTTAAAGCTACACATACACAAGCAGAACACATTTTGTGTGAGAGTAAGCACAAGAAAAAGAAATAAATCAAAGGAAGGGGTTAAGACAAGGGTGTAAATTAAGTCCTGTGCTATTCAACCCATTCATAAATAATAACTTAAAGAGATAGGAAAAAGCAATGATTGTTTGCCAGCAATTAATAATGTAACAATCCCAGGGCAATTATTTGCAGATGATTTAGTTGTTGGATCCATCTCAATAATTGGGCTAAAGCAATCCTTGCAGCAAATAGACAAGTACTGTGTGAAGAATGGAACTTGAGAGTAAACCAGGAGAAGAGTCTTCAAATTATCGTTTTCAAGAAGGGGGCAAAATTAAGTGTGAGAATTGGAAGAAAGCAATAAAGAGTATAATATGGTTAGAGATTGTGTATATTTTAACGATCAAAGTTGATGGGGGTGGAAAATGGGAGAAACAAAAGAAGCTGGCTCTGGCAAAAGGGAAAGGAGCATTGGCCGTGGTTAGAATGTGCATGTGAAACATTTGCAGATATTCTCCTCCACCGAGTTTGAACCTGCGACCTTGGGTATATGAAGTCAGCATGGTAACCATTACACCACGGAGGGCGACTAGTTTATGACCTGAAAGGAAATAAAGGAATACACTACGCTAAGCCGGCAGTCAAATGTTCTAAAATGTGGTTCCTATGGGATTGAAATCCATCTCTTTGCATGTCCAGGAGTTGACCATATGAAAAAAGTTTAAGTATTTTAAAACTGAAACAAATAAGGAATATCTCAAAAATGGCAAACTCCATGAAAAAAAATGTATTTAACATAAATTGTGTGTTTTAATGAGCTCTATATATTTTGTTAAGTAAGTTTTTATCTATCTTTTACAGTTTACCAGTTATACAAAATTCCGCAAAATTCATCCAGAATAAAGATGTCTTCAGACGCTATTCCCAGAAAATTCAAGAACATATATTTTATTTCTCATGTAAATATCCTTGATGCACAATATTTTAATCAAATCACTAGAGCCATTTTTGAGAAAATCAAAATTTTTGAAAATTTTTCCATATAAACAGTAGTTTGGGGCGGGGTTGGGGGTTTCTTGAAAATCTTTGTGTCACAACCTTGGAAGATACTGAACTTAAATACCAAGTTAGGTATTTAACAGACTTTTTGTTATTGAGCTGTGCACACATATACACTGACAGACATCACACATGTACATTTTTCAGGAGTTTTTAAAACATATATTTCCAGTGAGATCTTGGTATTGAATGTTTGGATGCATTACAACACATTCTCTATACACATTGTACATTGTACATGCACAGCATGTATAGAGAAAGTAAAAATGGACTGGGAAAAATTTGGAGGAGGGAAAACAATGTAAATGGGATTTGGAAATGTGCTAGGAGGAGATTTGAAGATATAGGAATGCAGGAATTGTTTAATAACATTGGGGATAAAAGATCTCTAGAATCATATGTACTAATAAAAACCACAATGGAAAGAGAAGGATGTGTGGATAAATGAAATAAGGAACAAAGAGAGCATTTGAAAAAAACCCATTGAAAATGGTTCTGACTTAGTACCGAAATCCAGATTTGGAAGTCCAACTACAGCTATGTGAATGAGTAATCTTAAATTTGCACAATTTTATTATAATACAAAACGAGAGTATTGCTTGGATTCAAGGGGAGATGTGGAGATTAAAAGGGATGAAAAAAGGCTTCTGCAGAATCTGTGTCCAATATGAGGAGGAAAGAAAGAATTGGAGCACATAATTTTCGAATGTAAAGGGACAGAGTTTTGGAGGAAAGAGTTTATAAATAGAAAATGGGTGAAATTAGACAGAAAGGTAATCTTAATTAAACTTTTTAGCAAAGATAGTAAGAAGGTAGGGAATACTTGAGCAAAGTTAGAAAGAAACGGTCGTGGTCTATAGAAAAGGAGGCAAATGAAACAAGTTTATGGGTTGTTAAAATACAAATTTAACATTACTGTACATGTCTTAAATCCTCATTATTATCGTTATTAATATTATTGGTATAAGTATGAACACTATTATAATTATTAATATAAAAATAATAGTTGCAACAAATCTTCACTTATCTTTTGGAATCCTTGCTTGGACTAGTTTCGCAATGATTTCATTGCATTATCAACATATCCTTTTGGTCTCTTTTTTGATGTTGTTTGTTTACACTGCTATGGTTACTGCTACTAGGTGGATTGTGTACTAATGCATTGCTAACTACTGGAATCAAAACAAATTTGGTAAGAGTGTCAATTGGAGGTATATCAAAATTCATTGCATGATTTCTATACTTTAATATAAATATTTTCTCCCAAACCATTAAATCTATGGGCCCATTTAAGTGTTTTAATAATTTAACATCTGGATTTATTTCATGATTAAATTTCCAAAAATGTTCTGCTACAGCTGATTTATCAATTTGTTTGTATTTAATATTCCTAAAGTGTTCTTTTACTCTGGTTTCCAAATGACGTTTAGTCTTACCAATATAAACAAGGTCACAATTTAAACAGTTTAATTGATAAATGCCAGATTTTTTATTTTTTGAAATTTCATTCTTTTTAGAAAAGCCTAACAAATTTTTTATACTGTATTTATTTTGAGGAACCAATATTATGCCATGCTCTTTGAAAATATTTGTGAATTTTTTATTTGCCCAAGGATGATAAGTAAATTTTTTAAAAATGTAATTATCTTTTATTTTCTTAAGCGTAGAAATATCTTTAATAGCTTTTTGATATTTAAACTTCTCAATATTTTTATTTATAAAATCAGTATTAAAACCATTAATTAATGCAGTGTTAATAATGTGTTTATATTCTTTATAGAATTCATCTTTATTAAGGGGTAAATTAATTAACCTATAAATTAAACTATTAAAAACAGCAAATTTATGTGAAAAAGGGTTAAAGCCATTATTTTTTATATAATTATCAGTGTGGGTTTGCTTTCTGTATATTCCAAAATTCAATTTATTGTCTTTTTTTATTATTTTTAAATCCAGGAAAGGGAGATAGCCATCACTTTCAGTTTCTAATGTGAATTTTATAGCCTTATCTTGTAAATTTAAAAGTTTTAAAGCATCATTTACAGGTTTATCAGGAACAATAGCAAATATATCATCTACATATCTATACCAAGTTTTAAAAATTAGAGGGAATGCTTTAGTGACCTGTATTTCAAAATAGCTCATGAAAAGATCAGCAAGAAAAGGTGAAAGCGGACTACCCATTGCTAAACCAGAAGTTTGTTGATAGAATTTGTCATTAAAGCTGAAAACATTTTGATCCAAACAAAGATTAGTATGGATAACAAAATCATTTATTAAATCTTCATTCAGTTCTATAGAATTTAACCATTTTTTCAAAAATGTCAAAAGTTTTTGTCTAGAAATGCTTGGAAACAAAGCAGTTACATCAAAAGAAACAAGTTTAGCATTAGTAGATAATGTAATATTGCTGATCCTTTCGACTAGCTCAAAAGAATTTTTAATACTTAAACTCTCAAATTTTTCAAAATTAGTGAATTTTTTATTTAACCATTTAGCTAGGCTGTAAGTAGGTGAATTTATGCAATTTACATAAGGTCTCATTTTATTTCCAGGTTTATGAATTTTGGGAAGAGCATATATTCTGCGTAAAATTGGATTACTGATTTTTATAATTTGCTTTTCTTTATTTGTAATACTTTTAATTTCATTAAGGGTCTTATTATAAATTGAAATGCAGGATTTTAAAGGGTTAATATCAATGCTTTTGTAATCTTCACCTTGAAGTAAGAGTTCCATTCTGTTAATGTAATCAATTTTATTTAAAATTACAATGCTGTTACCTTTATCAGCTTTAGTATAGATTACATCTTTTTCTTTTAATGATTTAATAATTTGTTTATTGTGATTTACTTTAGGGTGATTTTTATTCAAATTCTGTAATATTTTACTACATTTTTCTTTAACCAATAATTTATTATTTTCATTTAAATCCTGACTAGCAATTTCTATATCTGCTACATAATCATCTACATTTTTTGAAAAATCTACACAGGTTTTTAAACCTTTATTCAAAAAATTAATTTCCTTCTCATTGAAATTACAATTTGAAAGGTTAATTACATTATCTTTAGGGTTATTCCCTTTAGTTGGTTTCAATTTAATTTGTTTTAAGCATAATTTATTTAATTTATTTTTCAGTTTATTTGTTTTATTTTTCATGCTAAAGTTCAAATTTGCAAACAATTTACATTCCAAATTGAGCCAAATTGAATTACCTAAAGCATTTATAAGTTTAAGATGCAAATTATATAATTTCAATTCAATGTTATTTAAGTTTTTAAAATGCAAACTTCTTTCAACTTCAATTACTTTCTTCTCTGCTGCTTTTTGATGAATACTATTATTGTGAAATTTAACAGTTTTTCTAACAAAAATAGGAACTTTACATTTTAAACAAAGGTTTAAGAGACGTATTCACAAATATTTTCAAAGAGCATGGCATAATATTGGTTCCTCAAAATAAATACAGTATAAAAAATTTGTTAGGCTTTTCTAAAAAGGATGAAATTCCAAAAAATAAAAAATCTGGCATTTATCAATTAAACTGTTTAAATTGTGACCTTGCTTATATTGGTAAGACTAAACGTCATTTGGAAACCAGAGTAAAAAACACTTTAGGAATATTAAATACAAACAAATTGATAAATCAGCTGTAGCAGAACATTTTTGGAAATTTAATCATAAAATAAATCCAGATGTTAAATTATTAAAACACTTAAATGGGCCCATAGATTTAATGGTTTGGGAGAAAATATTTATATTAAAGTATAGAAATCATGCATTGAATTTTGATATACCTCCAATTGACACTCTTACCAAATTTGTTTTGATTCCAGTAGTTAGCAATGCATTAGTACACAATCCACCTAGTAGCAGTAACCATAACAGTGTAAACAAACAACATCAAAAAAGAGACCAAAAGGATATGTTGATAATGCAATGAAATCATTGCGAAACTAGTCCAAGCAAGGATTCCAAAAGATAAGTGAAGATTTGTTGCAACTATTATTTTTATATTAATATTTGTGTTATTCTTCACTGTTATAGCTTCTTTTTACATTTAAAACTATTATAATTATTTATCAATATTAATATTATTGTTGTTGTTGTTGTAACACAATGAATAATCAGGCTTACTTTTGGAACTTGCTATAAAAATCAGATGTGTTCCATTCACATAGCTTTCCCTACATCTCTGTAACAAATTATTGTTAAAAAGATTATTCTTCTATCTACTTCATGCTAATCCAGATAAGCATTAGTAGAAATTATCTTATTACTTGTTTTTTGTAAGTGGAAGGGAAATAAGGGAATACACTAGGCTAAAAAGTGATATTTAACTCTTAAAAGGTTGTTGCCATGTGGTTGAAATCCATTGCTTTGCATTGCCAGGAGTTGACAAATTCCCATGAGAAAAATTTAAGTATTTTAAAACTGATATCAATGATAAGAAATATCTAAAAAAATGATCAATTCCAAGAAAAAATGTACATGACATAATGAGATTTACATTTTTGTGCAGTAAGTTTTTGCCTATTTGTTACGGTTTACTAGTTATGCAAATTTCAGTAAAATTTATCCAGAATAAAGAGGTATTTCCAAGCTATCCTCAGAAAACTCAAGGTATACATTTTATTTTCCATGTCAATATTTTTAATATACAGTACTTTAATCAAAATAGTTAGATCCATTTCTGAGAAAATCAAAACTTTCGAAATTTTTTCCATGTAAAGAGGAGTTCGGGATGGGGGGGGGGGGATTTTCCTCAAAATCATACTAACTTAAATACTAAGTTTGTTATTTTACCCACTTTTCGTCTCTCTCTCCCCTCCCTCTCCCTCTCTTTTTTTCTAAAAATGCTTCTTCTTTCTTTTTTTTTGGATATAGAATACCCAAAACGTGTATTTCTGGTGAAATTCCGTATCAAATTTTTGGGTGGAGTGTAACACCTTCTTTAATGTACCATATACTAGGTAGCGAACATAAAAATACTTGATTATTACATTAGTGGAGTATTGGAGGAGTGTTATTTTGGAAGTGTGTGATTGGATGATGTTTTTTGGAAAGCTTCTATGCCTGGAACTGCTCCACGATAATGGATGCCATTTTTTTCTTGCCTCTAAATACAGCACTCTTATGCCATACAGATTGTAGTGTAAATTATTACATGTTTTCATACAAAATAAACCGTCTCAGCATGTTCAGTGCAGAATTTTTATGTACAAGAATGATGGTGTAAAATAACCTCGACTTATGTCGTACACAAATGAATAAAATATAGGCTTCTTATGTTACTAAACATAAACACCACATTCATATTTTTTTTCTGATCAATGCAACTAATTACATTACTGATACATTTCCATCTCTCAGATGTAATGGTGACTGCTTCTTAACAAACTGAATCACATTGATAAAAACCAATTTGATACAGAAATCTAAACTGAAAGTGCTAGTGAAGCACAAATTATAATGTTAAATTGCAATGTGACTGAAAACACACTTGAGTTCCTTCACTAAGTAATTACATCACTAATGAATTTTAAAATTACCAGTGAAGCCAAACTTGCTATACAACTTCATAAACTGGCTAACACAGGAATCCAGTGAGTCCATGGAGGATATCAACCTGAAGTCCAAGTCAAAATGTGGTTATATATGAAACATGTTCAGACAATAATTGTTAGTGAGCAAGTCAAGCGTACTTTCTAATCACAATGCAAATTAACATTGTCAACTTGATGTATTGCAGCATAATTTGTGAGGTGACATATAATTTGCTACTTGCCTATTTCGAGGAGTCATGTTGAGGGACTGCTTCGGTGTTGCTACAAGATGTGGTCTTTGTTCTGTAGGTCCACTGTTTCCCTGTCTCTGTACTAAACAAGGTTTGGGCTTTGATGAAGACCCATAGCTGAAACAGAGAGGGATACACTACTGCAGCATGAGGAGCACCAACAGCTTTACACAAAGCTAATGCTGTATTTAGCAGGACAATGAAGCATGTCACAAATGCTATGATACACAAAACTACTTTGTAAAATGGAAATTACATTTTATTTATGGACGCTTTTTATCTGTTGTGGTTCTCATCATCCCATTCTATACTGGGTGTGAAATACGGCTTAATTTTGCTCAGAGGCCTATCAGGCTTGAGGTTCTTTTACATGCTGTAAATCTACGACATGGGACCAACGGCTTTACTTCCCTTCCGAAGGAAGCCATGCTAAGGATTTTTACACTCGAAAAAATCCATCGTCCTCCGCTGGGTTTGAACCTGCGACCTTGGGTATATGAAGTTAGTGTGGTAACCATTACACCACAGAAGGCGACAATCTACTTTGTACTGGGATAACAATGTGTAGCATACAAATACATACCTCAAGCAATCTACTTATGCAACTACTTATAGGATCTGTAGTACATATGGAATCTGATTCAGCATTACAAATAATGAAAAAGTATACCTTTTATCGTACCATAGTTCAGTGGGTAGAGCATCTGCTTGCTGTGCAAGTGGCCCAGATTGGATACCAGACTATGGGAGGGGGGGGAATTTTTCTATAGCCAAGAATATTCCTTACCCTTCCCAAAGTCTGGATGAATGAATGAGAATGTGAATGTGTGTCCTAATGTATAAAATCTAATTACAATTGTACACAAATTAACATCATTGCTGATAGGCTATGTTCCAAAGGTAAAAAGCCACTAATGTTAACTTTGGAGTTAAATTAAGCAGGGTATAAATAAATAAAAAGTATATATATATATATATATTTATATAATTTCCATGTCAATACATGGTACATGATATACAATCTTATTATGTTCAAATTTACATCAGGAAGTATGAAAGTGGAGGATATATCTATTTGGCTTACAGGGTTTTCTGAAAATGTTGGAAGAAGATTTAATTTGTTGCCGACTATAATTTCACTGACAATTGCAAAACAGGAGAAGAATTTCAAAGCATCTAATCACCTGAATAGAGATTAGGCTTAATCCAGTGTCTTCTTGGCAGTGGATATTCCTATAAACCCTAACATATTTGGCAAGCTCACGTAAACATTAATTTTCTTGATTTGATTTATAGAGTCTGTTAGAGATAGTATATCCCAGATGACAAGTCTTTAGCATGAATCTCATTGACTGTATTGCCTTTTGTTTCACCCTACATTTTTCTCACTGGCAAGTAATGAATATTTTGCATAGGCTAGTTGTCAACCTGTCTGAAGAGTTAGGTCTAAATGAAAATTAGATGAATATCTTGACGGCAGTGCAAACAGCTGTAAGCTGATATCGAGCAGGAGGGGCCCACCTGGCCTCAGTGTAGCTATTAAGAAATCTAAAAACACCTAAATTTGGATTATCTAAAATTAGTTATTTGGATTAAATATGGAATTGAGATATGAGTGCATGCATGACATTTGTGAATGGGGTAGTAATATAACAAAAAAAGTATATGATGTATTTATTTATAATGTAAGTAGAGAATGTTGTAGACAATTATTTGTAGATGCCGAGATATTAACTATTATACCACCATATAGGTATTTATTATAATTATGTTTGTAGAAAGTAAATGTCATACTGTCTTTAGAATGCAAAACGCCATGTATATAATACCAGAACACAAAATATTATAGTGAAAATATTAATAAAAGAAGCCACTGAAAACGATCCCCTTATGATGGGCAAAATACTGTTTAATAAACTATGTGCACTGTTGGCAAGTTGAAATGTATTCTAAAATAAAAGGGAAAAACACAGAACAAAGAATATAAAATAAGTGAATATTGAATGTGAGAACTACCAATGACAGATTAATCATATTAATGTGATTTGTAACAGTTCCAACATTTTCTGCCTTCACCTGTGGCCCCCACACTATTTCCTCCCTGACCACACAGCTGCTCCCCATCAGTGTTTCATTTTCCCAGCATGCAATGTGACAAAATACTGGTGGTGGGGGAACTGATGATCAAAGAGGTAGCACTGTTGGTAAGGACCTGATATGGTTGGAGTGGAGGCTGAAAACGGCAGGAAAGTGACAGGATTGGGATAGAAATGTCGCTTGGTGTTTAGGAACGATTCCTTGCTGCAGTGTTTCTGACATTCAGCTTTTAATGTTGAGTTCCAATTCTTTATTACTCTAAAACATATTCCTACTTTCACATTTGGTGGCAGGGTGCAAAACGAATCAAACTAAAACAGGAATCTCCATGTTCCAGCCAAGAACTGAAAAAACCACAACCTCAGGTTAACAAATCAGTACCATTTAACCACAGAGATAGTCCTTGCACAGACTTGTTCAGAATGAAACAGACTGACGGTGAATTAGATAAGTCTCAATGACAATAGGAGCACAAGGTAAGTGCTGCATTATTTATGGAATTGTCCTTATACCTGTAATAAAACGATTAAACTTCCTGGATCCATAAAATCCTGACACATGTCTCCCAAACCCCTACTGTTGTTCTGTCTTTAAAATCTTACAAAAAACAATTCCTTTCTATATTTTTAGGACTTAAGTCCTGTTGAAAAGGAGTAAATAAATAAATAAAAAATGACTGGATCTATGCATTCAGTTCAATCCCAAGTACCTTCTCATGGATTTCTCTTTTACAGTATTATGGCAAAATACTTCAGGAGTTTAAATCACAATGAAGGTAACAAATATTTTTACCTAAAACATTCCAATTCTATGCAGACCCTATGGTGTATCATTTACTGCTCATCTCCAGGAACCATTTATTAAATTAAAAAAATAAAACTATGCTTTCTTGTCTAACATTACAAGGTTTTCGCTTTCAAGTGTGCCCCATGAAGCTGTCCTCTTGGGACATAAGTGCGATACCAGATAGGTTTAACTTGAATTTTACTTTATACTATGAGCAAGTATATACTTACCTCATTCTATTTTTATGATACACTCTTCTCCTTCTATCATCTGAATCGTGATAATCCTCCGTGTCACTACTACTATCTCTATCATAAGAGTGGCGATCTTTGGGAACAGACATTGCACGTTTCCAACTGCAAAATACGTTCAAGTTAAATTAATAAACATTCTCAGTGCGTCACTTCTGTTTAAAACGTTTAAGTTTAGAGTAGCTGTTGTGTATATAAAAGGCTCATCAATAAATGTATGCCAATGACACCAGTTACTATTTACCACATTGTACTTACGCACAATTGTAAGTAAAGTAAAAATTATAGTCCACGTTTCTCAACTTTTGGACAACTCTTCTTATACAAGAAGAAAACAAAAACGGGAACAGTTTAATTTCATTATCTGTCCATTTCACATTTTTCATCCACGATAACAATGAAACACACTGCTTACAAAACGTAATAATGTTACGAACAAGTGACAGGACAGGAGCTATGGTGGGCAACTTTCTTGTGCAATGTTATGACATAGCGATAAATTTACCATTTTAAGTAAATGGGAAAGGTGCACAAAATCCTGACCATATGTAACTACAAAATATAACAAAAATATATCCAGAACAGGCAGAAGAAAATGTGTTAGGCGTAATAAAGTTTTATTATAAAAATTATGGCTATTAGGAAACATAGTAGAATATACTAAAATTTAACACGTGTATATAATTTTCATTGGTAAATATGGATTTGTTTTGTTGGAGCAACTGTGTATCACCAACTTAAATGATTACCACAAAATTCCCTATACATTATTTTCATGCAAACAGTAAAGCTTAGAAATGGTATCAACTGGAAAATAAAAAGAATAAGAGGATATTATAGTCGATAAGAAGAAAAGTGTGAAATATTTAAGTTTGTAAAATGACTAAAATGGAAGAAAATGATAAGTCGGAGGCAGATAATTTTCCGACGCCAGAAGATTTGCAGAAGAAAGTTTATTTTCTTTTGGAACAATTACAGTTGATGGCTTTAGAGTTACCACCGTAAGATTTTTTGTTTATACACACAATGTTTCAGAATGTTATTAATGTTAATGAACTGGAGCTGCGAAAACATTGTTTGAAAATGTGTTCTTTATTTGACGTAGTTGCATCCAAACGAAAGTTTCCTTAACCTCACACTTATTACTTTTTGGAATCTTTATTTTAGGAAATATCAACAGAGAGTACCATGCGAGCTACTGTCTGGTTTAGCAAATGCGTTGCTAAATGATACAGTTTTTGAAATTGTAAAAGGGCTTATGGAAATTCAACATATTACTGAGAAGGCATTATTCCAACAGAGATTACAGATGTTAAATAGACATACAAGTAAGTAATTGTCTCTTATCTTTTGGTGTACTGCTATTAAAAAGCTTCCATAATGATTCAAAGACGATTTTGCTGTTTAATGCTGTAGTTTGAGATTTGAATTTCAATGGAGTCGTGCTGCTCATCTGCATTTTTTATTTATTGTTTTGTTAATCCTTAAAAAGAATTATCACTTTGCTTTAATTCTTCACTTCTCTACATTTGGACTGCTATTTTATTCAGGCAGCATTAACGGTGCACTTTTATGAGAAGTCTCTATCATTGGTTTGAATATCTGCTTGATTTTTTCAGTTACAGTAGATTACAGTTAATCTGTATTAAAATCTTTGTAAAATTGTGTGTAGAAGTATTTGCAAAAGGGTTGGTAATTATGGAGAACTTGGGCCCCTCTAGAAATTAAACTAATTGTGGTTTGACTGTAAGTTTGGTTTATACTTGTTACGTTTTCACCAATTTTTTTAATCGGAAAAGCTCCGTAATTAAGTTAAACGCTAATTTATTATGTGCGCGTAGCGATCCTTTTTTGTGAATATTTATGAAGTATGCTGCCTAGAAGGAGTAGAATATAAATAAAGAAGTCTTGTAGTACTTTTGCAATGTAAATATATAATAATACTACACACTAAAGTGCCTAAAACCTGAGTTTCATTGTCGGCGCCAGGCGAACAATGTTGTGGAATACAACACCGGCATATGTTGCTAGACGCTGTGCTGATGTATGACAAGTATGTTTCATGCAGATACAGCTGTTCAGTGAATTTTATTATACAGAACTTCGGCCACTCTAAAATCGAAGGAAACTAAGTGCGATTGATTGACTTTGTATTTATGATGACAATTTCAAAGCCTGTGGATTTCAAATTCAGCGCGAGGTTAGGTTCCAATCCGTTTAGGTTAGTGTGTGTATATAAATTTATGTTTCTAATTTTATATCGTGGTAGTACCTCATTATCGATATTTCCAACAACTCCTAACAGCGCAATGGATACAACATTAGTTTTTTAAACCATCTCCCCACCCATAATCCCTCTCTAACCACACCGGTCCCGTTAGAGTGCAAAACTGGCATAAGTCGCAGCAGAGAGATGTAGCGGCCCAACTTGTAAATAACTACCAAAGGATTGATATGAATATCATAAAATAAATTATAAATATTCAGGTACATAAATTTTAATTTTCTGTATTCTTGTAGCCAAGATATGTTTTTTAAAAGTAGAGAAATGAAGCAAGCCAAAGGCTGCAAAACTATGGAGCAGTTACAGAGCATAGCTGAGGAGTCTGTTCGTCTAAACCCCAATGATACCTGGCAGTTTTCACTATGTATTCATACATTTTCTAAGGAACTATAGGTGTCGAAGAAACACCAAATTCAATAGTCTTTGTATGAACATCCAAAACACATCAAACCCGAAGCTTGAGCTGGGGTAATTCAGTAGATAGTAAATGCATATTCCGGATACAGAAGAAAGCTATACGAATAATCTGTAATGCTTATAGCAGACAGTCATGCAAAGAACTGTTTCAAAAATTGGGCATCCTCACCTTACCTTGTGTTTATATAGTATCCATTTTAAAATTCTATGCAGTTAATCGACATAGTTTTACAACAAACATGGAAATTCATAACATTAATACTAGACAAAAGGGATTGATTCATCGTCCCAATGCCAATCTTTGTTGCTTTCAGAATGGTGTATATTATGAAACAATCAAGATATTTAATGCTCTCCCCAGTAATCTCAAAGAAATGTTGGGAATTTCAGGGCTTTTAAGGCCTCTCTTAAGGAGTACCTTTGCAATAAATCATTTTACCCTGTAGATGTGACAAATCTGTCTGACAATACCGTAAATAATCATTGTATTTATAAATATTACAATGTAGTGCATTTTTTTGTATATTAGTGTGTGTGTTTTATATTAAAATTAAACTGATTTATACTTTGACTTGCACAAATGTGTCAAATGAATTTTTTTAGTATTTAGCAATGACACAAGGTCTGATGTTTTGATATTTTACACTCTAGTACATAATTGTAAATCTTGCATTGGAAATTCTATAACATATTTGTAAATATGTGTTGTAATTTGTTGACATTTATAAAGAGTACATAATACAATAATAATGTTTTAGTTTATATAATTACTACTAGTAACTATTATATCGATAATTTGAAAACTGTCATCTGACATAACATTAGTTTTACATATAATGGAATTATATTTATGTATTTATTTATTTATTTATTTATTTATACATTCTAACACTATATTTTGATACTCTTTGTTTTTATGTGCATGCAAAAAAAAATATTCTGTTGTTTTTGTAACCTATGCTTTTAGCACTAGAGCTTTATACATTTTTTTTTCATAGAATATAGTATATAAACATATGTATACATGTATATGCCTTGACAAGTTCTATGTTCAGTGGCTTTCTGGCCTAAACGAACCTACAGAATGCTTTCTATTTTTAATGGACTATGCTAGCCAGTTGTAGAACATTTTGTTTTTAAATCATTGGATCTTGCCCGATTTTCTTGTACTAAGCATAAAATTAATGTAACTTGATTTTGTCAAGCTCATTTTGCATACTTTTTACATTGCCAGTTTACACATTTGAATTTAATTAATTAACTACAATGTTAATACCTAAATGCTTGTGAAATTTTCATGTATATATGAAAAGCATCCTTATAATAATAATAATAATACCTTTATTGTCAATAGACTGCAATACAGTTTCTGACATTGTCACAAATTCATATTTACAATTATGTATTTACAATAGGATGTGTATTATCACTATCAAAATGATTTTAAATAAGTTTAAAATGCCTGGGTCTCTACATAAGTAAGTGAAGAAAGTGCTGGAGCTCAACATTTTTCAACCAAATATAATAAACTGTAAGTCTTATCTCCACACTTTGGTTCTTAATATAGATAATATAGTGACATATTCACAGTAATTTTTTTTGGATAAACCAAAGTCTCACATGCTTGAGGGATTAGAATTGAGAGTTTTGACCACATCATTCAATAAAGAAAACACAGGAATTAAAATGGTCACAAAAATATGTTTAGGACCAAAATTATATAAAATAATTATTCATAAAAATTTTGTAATTGATTGACATCTTTGTCAATTCTCTTTACAGGTCAAGAAGTTCAATTCTAAATTTCTCTGAAAATTTAATTAAAAAATAGTTTTCAAAAAATCTGTACAGGAGGATTTAAGCCTTAATAAAGTTTTAAAAATCAAAATATTCCAATTATTAAATAGTTAGGATAAAAAATGTGCTCCATAACTGACTGACATCTGTAAAATAATGTATTGCAAGAATAAAGACAATCTGTAATATGTTAAAACAAACTGTCACAATGCAAAAAGGAAATAAAATATGGTATTACATGTTATTTATTTTATTCACTATTATTTAAGTTTCTAGACCTGTTTACAGTTAATATTAATTTTAGTATGTTGGGATTTCAGACAATAGTAGTTTGATATATAGATTTATTTATAACAAGGAGTATTCATTAAAACGTCTTTATATGACCACATCAAAGACAACTGCAAAGTGAGAGAGGTCAATATGAAATCCTAGTTTTTCTTTTTAATGAACATAAAATCTTTTTAAAAATTTGAGTTCTTTCTTGGAGTTAGTTATTAATGATGACTTCATGGGAAAACAACCGAGTTAAATTGTAGTCATAAAAATCCAAGCTTTTGATCACAGAATTAAGATAGTCGAAAGCTTGGATTTTTATGACTCCAATTTATCTCGGTTATCTCAAGAAGTTATTATTAATAAAATCTTTAGATTATATGCCATTTAATTCATGTAGAAAATATTCTTGGAATCATGTATAGGCACATTTCTCTGAATCAAGTGCTTCATATTACTGCATATAAACATATTCAGCTGAATCACATGGTTTTTTGTATAACAGGATATAAATCATGGTTATACTGCAGGACCACTAAATACAGCAAGCAGTGTACATAAAGTACTGCTATTATTTTGATGTTGCACCATGGAATCTGTGGATCAATTGACTATTGTTCACCTGAAAAGTGAGCATACTTGATGACATATTCATCTATCTTTTTCAAACAATGAACCCTATCAGTGGCTGAAATAGGTGAAAGGGGTAGGAACTTTTTCTCATTAAATATTTTTTCACTTCTTTTTCAACACTCCCGAATATCTCCTGAACACTAATATACTTGGTTTTATTATGCACAGCACGAATGAGCTCTGTATTTTGCACTAGTTCCAGATCTACAGCAATCCAAGTATGCTTTTTACTTGCTCTCCAATTGCATCAACAACTGATCCCATAATAAAATTCAAATAAACTTCTTTAGCATTAAATCACCTTATTCTTTGCCATTTGTAAGTATTTTATTATTGAATAAAACATCTCAGAGGATGAGAACTTGAATAAACTTACACAAAATGTTAAAATATTGAAATTACAATTTTACCCCTTTATACAACATTTCAATGGATTTACTTTATTTAAATATGATTTTCAATTCTTGTTAATAAGTGGATTTTTTTCACTCTGTAAATGACAATGTTTTGTTTTTATTTTCCTTCCTTTTCTATTCATTGATATATGACTGATAATACTTAAAAGGTAATACAAATAGGTTAGTATCTTGGTTTACACCTGATTTTTCCCCACATGTTTACATAATTTATTACTAAGTAGAAAGTTTCATTCCTGTAGTATAGTACTTTTGAGTGGTATACACTTTGTGACAAGCCTCTCAAGGCTCATTTTCCACTTTTGGACAACTGCTTCCATATGTTCAAAATGTGGCATTTATAGAACTTTCATCATAAATTGCTTTATCATTCAGATGCCCGGCCTTTGATCACCGTCGTCACCCTCCGTGGTGTAATGGTTACCATGCTGACTTCATATACCCAAAAGTCGCGGGTCCAAACCCAGGGGAGGACGATGGATTTTTTGGGCGTAAAAATCCTTGGCATGGCTTCCTTCAGAAGGGAAGTAAAGCCGTTGGTCCTGTGTCGTAGATTTACAGCACGTAAAAGAACCTCAAGCCTGATAGAGAGGCCTCTGAGCAAAATTAAGTGGTCTTTCAGGCCCAATTTAGAATGGGACGCTGAGAATCACAGTAGTTAAAGAGCGTCCTTAAATAACACGCTATTTATTTTGATCACCGTCAATGTTGTGTGTACATCCAGAGCAGTATTCCTCCTGTTGTTAGGGTAGCACATTTGCCGTCTAACCTGGACATATCTAGTTCTATCTTATTTGGGAAGAGTTGTTCAGATGTTTTTCTATATTTTTCCCTGATCATAAGAAAAACTTCTGGTAACTTCAAGCTCAACAGATCTTTAGTTCACTTGAACATATTTCCACCCATTTCCTTCACTATCTCTGTATTTCTGAGATGTATAAAAGGACATTAAATGCTTACCACAAATAAAGGGCAGAAATGCAATATATTCATATTGTTATTGCTTTTTCTTTCCTTTTAGCATAGGCTAGATCACAGAGTAGCTACCAGTACCTATAATTACAACATAGTACAATATTATGGATGGCATAATATTAAATCATAGAATTTTATGGTAATGAACTCACCTGGTCAGTTGTGGCTTGAATATCCTCCAGTGTATGTAATGTTCCAGGTCCTTGTAACATAATGATATCACTTAATAAAAAATCTATACCTATCATTGATCTCATCATCAGAATGGGAACTTTCTTAGATCAAGCAAGCTGATTTTGAAAAGAGAAGAATACATTCCTGACGTCTCTAAGAGATATTTGATTAGTAATTGTAAAATTACTGGACTACTAATGGGGGCAAGAGCAGCTGTTCTAAGATTCATATATTCTTTTTTCCTTCATCATAAAGTACCAATTTTGGTCCTCAAATCTATCTCTATGTCTGTTTTGTAAGACTTCATTCATATTGTACAAATAATTTTTATAATAATTATACATCATATTGTTCTAACAATTTAATTTAATATTAATCTATATACCTGTTATGAAAGACATTTTTCATATTGTGCACAATCTTATATTCATACTGTCTCAATATTTCTGTTGATGTTACTAAACTATATATTAAATCAGTTTAATTTAATGTCATTCTGGTAACCATTGTGCAAATCACAGATGTATTTAGATCTATTACATTTTTTGTAAACAGCTGCCTGTGATAAGCAGATTTTATCTCTATAAGTAAATGACATGTTTCCTGTTGTATGAGGTCATCTAATAGATAATGCATTGCTTTCCAGTGGAACGGCAGGTGTTGCAAAGTGTGACAAATGAAGAAGAACGTAAGAGACAAGAAGCAGTATTGCAATTAAAACAGAGGGAAGAGTTGAAGCAGACAGACATGAAATTAGTTCTGGAACTAGATCAGAAAGTAAGACATAATAGTTAAGAGGTTGAAATTTGCCCATAATGGATACAAACTAAGCAAAAATTGTGCTCCATTGTTTATCTCTTATCTTGAAAAGATTACTATCCCCCCCCCCTAAAAAAAGGATTCAAATGATATTTACAGCACTAATATTTGTTAATTTATTAATGTGCTAAGTCCATACAACTTATGGCTCACATTAACCTTATTGATATTATGGAAGGAATTACTAACCACTGCTTAAAATAAAATATGATATGTTCCATTCACAAAATTTTCACTACCTATTCTTACAAAAGCCTATTTTTCTATCTACTTCATTGTAAGTAAAAGGTAAATATGGGAATACACAAGGCTGAAGGGGTAGTTAAATCCTTTAAAAGCTGACCACTATGTGAAACAATTAAAATTTGGTTCTCTTTGCATGGCAAGGAGTAAAACAAAAGAGATATGAAATGAATGAGAACTTTCTGTTCGAGAAAAGATGTTTTAAAATTGAAACCAATAACAAGAAATTTCTTGGAAATTACAAACTTAAAAAAAGTATATGACATTAAAGTGTGTGCTTTAATGAGATAACATTTTTTGTGTAGTAAGGTTTCGTCTATCTCTTATGGTTTACCAGTTAAACAAATGACATCCAGAATTAAGGAGTATTCATGAGTGAATAGAGGCTATTCCCAGAAAGTTCAAAATCTACATTTCATTTGTCATGAAAATCTTAAACATATGGCATTTAAGACCCATTATGGAGAAAATCAAAATTTTCCATGTAAATGGTAACGTGTGTTAGGGGAATTGTCTTGTAAACCTTTGTGTCCCATCCTTTGAAAATGTTGAATTAAAATTTCAAGTTTGGTATTTGATGGACTTTTCGTTTTTGAGTTTGTTTTTCACGGATTCACTCACACATACATGCATGCCTTTTTTCTAATTTTCGTATGAAATCTTGATATTGAAGTTTTTGATGAAATGCTTTATCTTCTCTATCTACTATGTACATAGTGGCGTAGAGAAAGTAAAAATGAGACTGTAGTGCTTCAATATTGTGAATTAGAATGTCTACTTGAGTTCCTTCCTGCATATGCCCCTGGGCATTCCCATTCTCATTTCTGTTTATTGTAAACCAGCATTAAGGAAAGAGTGATCTTCAGATTGAGTTTATTTAAAACCAAAATAATAAAACCCAAAGATTACAATTAAAATTTAAATAAGTTAACACTGTTACAGATGAGAGGACTTATGTTCTTGGGGAAAAAATAACACAGATTACAATGTAATATATAAATTGCTGATTTGATCTTGCGACAGTTTGTTCACTTCTTCGTAAAGACACATGCAGAAGGGGATAGTTAACCTGAACACACTGCTTTATTTGTAAAAAAGATAGATTTACTTTTCAAAATAATGAAAATGTACATGCATATTATACTAGAAATCAAAAGGATATTTACTTAAGCTCTACAAGAACCAAGATGTGTAAAAATGGAGTGATGCACTCCAGTATATCCTTATATAATTGTCTTCCCAATGATATCAAAAATACTGGAAACTATAATGCATTTAAAACCAGAGCAAAGGCTTTCTTGCAGGAGCACTGCTTCTACACTGTAAAGGAATACTTACAATTTAATAAATATCCACATACTATATCATTGTATTAACTATCTTGTATCATATCCTTTTAAACTCATTATATATTGTAAATATGTATATATCTAACTTGCTGTAACTTGTAATATAAATCTAATCATTGATTTATCCTGTATCAGAGTACAATGTACAGAATTAATTTTAAAGGATTAATAAAATTGAATTGAATTCTACTCTTATCAATCCTGAAGATTACAAGCACACTGTAAACAATATTTTTGAAAGGCAAAAAGATTGTTCCTGTTTGAAGAATGTTATTTGAATAAAAAAATATTAATTTAAAGCTAAACTAAATGAGTATATGGGTATTAACAAGGGTGGTGGTGGTGGTGGTTGTTGTTTTTTTTTTTTTATAAATATTTGCTGGGTATTGGAATAATAATCAATGTATTTCGATTATTTATTTTTATCAATATTATAAGTTAATAATTTAGCATGAAAATGGTTCTCTCCTTTATCTTTAAATTTTTTATTTTGCTTTATTAATAATGTATGACTATCAATATTGAATTTTTGGAAATGAAAGTTTACTTTTGACAGTGCATATTTATTTTCAGGCAGTATGTTAACTATAAGACAACTTTAATTAGAGAGTAACTTTAACAGGTTTTGTCTTTTTTGTTTTAGGTAAGTGATCAGCAAGTTACATTAGAGAAAGCTGGAGTGCCTGGTTTCTTTGTTACGAATAATCCTCTGGATGTTAAAGTGCAAATGTACTTACTCGACTTTATACTCAGATTAAGCAAAATGAATTTGCCAGCAAGCTAGCATGCCATTTCTGTGAGAGTATAGAGTCAGTATTAAAACTTTTCCATGTAATTTCTTTTTTTATTTTTAAATATTTTTATATGTTATGACTTAATGTTAAATTTACTTTCCTTAATGTAAAATTAAATGTGCCGTCTCTGTTAATCAGGCAACATTGCATAAAATAAAATAATGTTCAGTAAAGATGTGGTTTCAGTGCCTTCAAATGGCCAATTCTGAGTTTTGTGTGAGATATAATCAAAGCAGAGCTGCTCATTTAAAAGCAACAGAAAGTGTATCATATCAAGTTAACAGAAAAATAGTGAATCAAATAAAATTGCCTGAAATCTGTGCTTTTTCACAAGTTACAAGATCAGCATGAAATAAAAATTATGAACAAAATCATTAAACTCTTCACCATCACCTATTTAAAGTGCCACACCACTGCAGTACATCAACCAACATTTATTTAAGTTCTGGAGGATAATTTAAGCTCATGGGTATTCAAAAAAATATTTTAAAAATATTTCAATTAAATTTATATTTGAATAGGTTTAAAATGTATTATATTTTCAATTCTGCTGAGATTTTGGTTTAACATTTCACTGGCGCAGTTGAATCACAATCTATTCCTGCATTCTTACAGCTTATGCTGACATGATTGATTTATGATATAACTTATATAAATAATATGAAAGGAGCTGACATTGGAATCAAAATATTGAAACTTGTTCAGAGAACAGATTTTGAGAAACAGTTGAAAGCACAATGGCTAAAGTGTGCTTGCACAATTGGCTAAAGGCGGGAGGTCAATGAATCTTAACAAAAATGGAGTAGCAAGGGCAACTTATCATCTGCAAAAAACAGCTTATCTAGTTATGTAAATAAAGCCTGTATTTATTGTACTCAAAGCAGCATGTTTTTCTGCATTCATTAAAAAATTTCAGTGATGTCATGTGGCTGCATGACAGCTATTACAAACAGCTGATACACATAACTGATCTGGGCACGAGCAATGTTTCTTACTTTGTCCTTTGGACTGTCTCTAAAGACCTGACCAAAGAATAATTGCATTGCCATCTCTATATCTGGCATTCCTCTGACTTGCACCAAATTTATTACATTTGAAACATACAAGACCCTTATCCTTTTTCTGCAAACAAGATGGTTTATGCCACCTTTATCATGGTTCAGCCTTCAATATGTGTACCAACATTAGTTGACAACAAGAGTTCCACTATAATTAGTGTAATCTGTGCAAGCATGGTTGAAACATCTGACTACATTGATGCCATAGAATAGGATTTATCATAATCCTTTACTCCATACTTGACTCATTTAGAAGCAAAGCAAACAAGAACAGTTTGCTTGAGGAGATGTTTTTTAAAAATAAACTAAATTACATAATATATTAGGCCTATGAGACCAAGCCCATAGTCCTGTGGTAGTGTTGCTATCTATAGTGTGAGGGAACTCTGGCTTGATTCTCATTCTAGCATGGGGACTTTTCTCTTGTTGGGTGTCTACTTCGCAGTGCATGCAGCTTCATGTGATCCTTGTGAACCAATTTGAGAAGTACATGATGAAAAAATAGCAGATTTGGTCTTAGAAACAGCACCAATGTGGCTGGGAAGAAGCAGCAGCTTATCACATAACAATGTAAATAAAAAACATCAAAAACCAGACCAAAACTGAGACCAAAAGGAAATTTATGTTGATAATGCAATAAATTTATTGCAAAACTAGTCCAAAGCAAGGACTCCAAAAGATAAGTGAAGATTTGTTGCAACTATTATTTTTATATTAATATACCATCCTAATTACCACACTATGCACAGAATGCAACAATCATGCACTAGGCTTTGGCCCATTAGGGCTATTATGCCAAAAGTGTATTCTTAATTAAGAGGGTGTAACTCATGATTGACCTACTGCACTACTCCACTAGTTATATAATTATCTAACTATAAAGGAAACAAATGTACTACCATTTAACTATCTCTGTAAATATAGTGAATCTTAATTCATGGACAAAATTGAAAATAACTTCCTATGTACCAACTCTGTAATCAAACACAAAAGAGATATTCACTCCTACAAAACTAGATCAGTCAATCACATATGTATAGAATCAGTTAACTCTACCAAATATGGAATAAAAAGTATATTACATAGTGCCACCAAAACATACAACAGTCTCCCTCTTAACATTAAAGAATCATTTAACTTATTCCAGTTTAAAAACAAACTCTTCAAATACCTACTTGAACAATACTGTAATTCCTAAAAATTTGACAACAGAAAATCCCTATGGTGTTTTTTGAAATATTGCATTAACTTTAATCACATACCCACACAAATTAGGTAAAAAAAAAACTGTATATACGAGGGGCACACTGAAAGTAACGAGCAACCTATTGTAAAAATTTAAATTTCAACAATGTAACGAAACGAATTGCAGGATCGTAATCTACAGACTTTAAGCCACATGTTGACATATTGTGACGTCATTAGCTTCTATCACGTGACCACAGACGGTGTTTGAAAAATGGTTGACATTGATGTTTCATTTCGACAGCGTGATGTCATTGAATTCCTTTTGAAAGAAGGAAAATCTGCTCCTGAAATTCATCTCAGACTTCAACGTGCGTATGGAGGCATCTGCATGGGTGTCAGCAGTGTTAGAAGATGGGTGAAATATTTCAAAGATGGAAACACGAGTCTGCAAAATGCACCTCGTAGCGGGCGTCCTCGAACTGCCTCTACAGAACACAAGGCAAGAGTTGATGAGTTCATTACAGGAGATAGGCGTTTCACTGTGAATGAAATTGCTGCGAAACTTGGAATAGGACATAGTGCAGTGCAAGAAATGATCCACAGCTTGGGTTATCGAAAGGTCTATGCGCGTTGGGTCCCCCGTTTATTGACTGAAGACCACAAGAAGAACCATTGCACAAAACCTTCTTCAGAGATTTCATAATGAAGGTGATGAATTTTTGACGTGTATTGTGACTGGAGATGAGAGCTGGTTCCATCACTATGAGCCAGAAACGAAACGTCAGAGTATGGAATGGCACCACTTGAACTCACCATCGAAGAAGAAAGCGAAGACAGTGCAGTCTGTAGAAAAAGTTATGGGAAGTGTCTTTTGGGATGCTCAAGGTTGCATTCTGGTTGACTTTCTTGAACCTGGACAAACCATAAATTCTGCCCGCTACATCAAGACACTTCTGAAGCTCCGTCGGGCTTTGCGTGATAAACGCCCTGGAAAGAGGATCATCCTTCAACAGGATAATGCGTGTCCGCATACTGCCCATGCCACTATGGAGAAGATCAGGGCATTAGGGTGGGAAACTCTTCCACATCCTCCCTACAGTCCCGACTTGGCACCCTCCGACTACCATCTTTTCGGTTCTGTGAAGGAGCAGATGCATGGCCAATGCTACGAGATGCTGGAGGATATTCGGAAAGCAGTGCGTCAGGGTCTGCGGGCAGCTGGAACGGAATTCTATCACAAGGGCATTTTCAAACTTGTAGAACTATGGGAAAAATGTGTGCAAAACAATGGAGACTATGTCGGAAAGTGAAAGAAAGTCTGTAGATTATGATGATGTATTTCGTTTGGCTTAAAAATAAATATTAAGATTGTAAAACAGTGTTGCTCATGACTTTCAGTATGCCCCTCGTATATATAAAATTTATACTTATATACTCCTTTTTATGTGTTAATGTGTTTATTTTATTCTTTGTATTTTGTTTACCACCTCATTAAACCTAGAGCAATATGCTCATTGGAACATTCTATGTAAATAAATAAATCTAATAATACAATTAATTTTAACTTAAATAGCAGAAGATTAAAGCAAGTCTTCATAACTTCCAACACCACATGGAGCTTGTCAGAACCATTTTGTTCCTAAGTGTGGAAAGTAGAATTGGGATGGAACAGTTCCATTCCTGATGGTGAAGGGGTTAATGCTATTACCCTCCTAGTGAAAATATATACAGGTGTGGGTATTGGATAAGCAGGATAAACACTTTTTAAGACCTGTGTCACTTAGCAGAATCACATTCAAATGAAATCTAATATATCAAACCAAATCATGAAACAATTTCTGATGTTTTACATTCATTTGACTTTCTCTGCATCTAGCATATTGTACAGCTTCTACAAGCTATTCTTGCAAAAGCATATTTTTCTACTTTCTTCATATTAGATGGAATAAGTATTTTCAGAAATAGCTTCAATACACATTTCATTGCAGATACAAGACTGTTACAGGAGGCTGAACGAATGTGTGACTGTTCATTCCATCCTAACCTTTTGGTAGAAACTTCTCCCAGATCTGTTCCAGAGATTATTTGTACCTGTGACAATTCATACCAAACTATCTGGTTGTACCGTTTGTGGTACAAAATGATAATGGAGATTGTAGCTAGATTTGTGTTACTATTAATTTAGAAGTTAAATAAATGGACATTTTAACAGGAATATTTATTATAGGTTCTTTGTTACAGTGAAAGCAAGGGTACATAGGCACAGTAAATCTTCTCCGCTACTTTTATAATCTTTGTTAATTACTTTAGCGACATAACCTTCAGTATTGACTGCCTTTTAAGCCTTTTTTTGTCTAAACAAACAATCTGCCTAGTCACTTCAGCTTCCCCATTCTGAAGTTTTGTACAAGCTTAGTTTAGGATGGATGATAAAGTTGAATTGGTTGTGCCACCCTTCAACTTAATTCATTGTTCTTTTAGACCAACAACAAATCCTTGTAGCAGTTCCAAACAGCAATATTGAACCCGGGTTGTATTCAGTTTTGATAAAATTGAGTCACCTTTTTAAACTTTAACACCGCTTCCCATTTGTTTGGGAAGACTGGTTTCTGGGTAGCTCTACCCTATCTTTAGTTCTGCAGTCAACAACAGTTGGTGATGCGCAGCCCTTAAACGAGCAGTAGCCAATACTACCATACATAGAGCTACTCGCTTATGTGACCCCGAGAACCTAAAGGAGGAATAAGACCATTTACAGCAGGTACTGGCTGCGAATGGGTACCCTAATAGGTTTATTAAAAACTTACAAATGAAGAAGAATAACAACACAAGAAAAGAAGGCGATGAAAATAAATCCATTGCCTGACTGCCCTACATAGAAGGGACCACCAACAAAATAGCGAGAATTTTACGCAAGCATAATATTGAAACTGGGTACAAGTCCTCCAGGAAACTGAAATCAATGTTACATCCAGTTAAAGACACACATGGCCCCCTGTCCAACCCAGGAGTATACAAGATAGATAGTGATTATGGTGCATCATACGTTGGACAAACAGGTTGATCAGAGACAACCAGACGACAAGAGCATATTAAAAGTTTTAAATTGAACCAGCCAGAAAAATGAACACTCGCAGAACATGCCATATCTACAGGGCATCACATTGATTTTGACCAAATGCAGCTACTGGCAAATTCGGACCAATTCCTACATAAGATGGAAAGGGAAAGAATAGGATTTTACAAACAACTACACACCTTAAACAGACATCTCAACACTGTCTTTGAGTGACCCTAATTAGGAATGCGGGGGGAATTGGTAGATCACCAACCAATAAGCATGAGTGGGGCCAGCTCTCACCCCCTCCACCAGGGTGTAAATAGTGTTTAACCGCATGGTCAGCACAGTTCGTCTGGCACTGTCAAGGAGAGAGAACAAGCCCTCACATAGTGAGGCAAAATGTTATCAATAAATTCAGCCAAGATGCGGCCCTTCTGGAAGACCTAGACACAATGGACACTAGCTGCCGAAGCTTATGCAAGGAATTGATGGGGTTCTTTTATCTGCAAAGAAATATTACATGGGACTAATGGCTTTACTGTCCTTCCAAAGGAAGCCATGTTAACTGTTTTTACGTTAGTTTGGACTTTGCCACTATACATGGTGACAAGGGTTTAACCTATTGCCCATAGATGGCATCATAGACAAAATCACAACTTCTGAACAAGAAACTGGCAATTTATCTCAGGGAGCTTTTTTTTTTTTTTTCAAGGTATGGGGTTCTTTTATGTGCAAATAAATATTACAAGGGACCAATGGCTTTACTACCCTTCCAAAGGAAGCCATGTTAAGGATTTTTATATCCAAAAACTTCCATCACCCTCTGCCAAGTTGAACTTGCAATCATGGGCATTACAGGCTAGGTAACCCCTACACCATTGCTGCTCTTGACAAAGCAACCATTCAGGAGCCTATCACTACCTCCTTAACATCATCAGTCTAGTCTTCTCCAAACCTCAACCTATCTATACATTCCTGTGGTTAGGCCCTTACAAGGGTAGGTACACAGTAACTGCTACTAGGCTCACCACAAGTGTACCAAATTTTGCACACATGCACATCACTACTCCATGGAGAGCAACAGTCTTTCTTATGCCTTGGATAATTTTTGAGAAAAATCTGAGAGGTGCACTCACATGACTCTTTTACACTCGATCATTTATTAGTGGGTATACAAATTATACTTATGAAAGCTTATTGTTCTATCTACTTCATGGTAATCAAGATAAACTTTTGCAGAAACAGCTACATAACACATCAAAGAAAACAGCCTAGGCACAAAAAGACTATTTAAAATAAATTGTGCCCACTTCTGTGGTGGTAGTACATCTGCTGCATATTCGAGGTCCCGAGTTCGAATCTTGGTTAGGGTGAGTTACCTGCATAAGGCTTTTTTCCAGAGTTTTCCCTTATCCTGATCGATGAATATCGAGTAACACTAAGCTCTATGGACCCCAGGCTCAATTGAGCATCATTTCACCCATTTCATTCAGCATCCGAATGGTTAAAGGACGTAAAAACAGGCCAGTTTTAAAGAAGTTACATTTTTGGGAGGTACGTTTCATCTATCAGCTATCACTTTTACCAGTTATACAAAATTCCTAGACTATTTCCAAGGAAGTCAAGGTATACATTTAATTTGTCATCTAAATAGGTTACTATATGGTATTCTAATCAAAATTGTTAGAACTGCTTTTGAAAAATCAAAAATTTCAAAATAATCTTCCACATAAAGAGGTGAGGTTTGTTAAAAATCTTCATGTCACATTTTTGGAAGACACTGAAATTAAATGCTCATTTTGGTGTTTTTCCTACTTTTCATTTTTGAGTTATGCTTTTCACATATATATTTTTCAGAAAATGTTTCTTGAATTAAGGGGAACTCAAAACATGTATTTTGGGGATATCTTTATCAAATTTTTAGTTAAATGCAATACCTTCACTGGCTACTGGTAAATGGTAGAGAAAGCAGAAATAAAATGCATAATTCATTTTTTTTTATCATTTTTATGCTTGAATATGCTTCTGCTAAGTGAGAGCAGGCCTTTGACCAGCTTGAATCTCTTATATGGCTTATTAAAATAAGAATATATGATTTCTTTTCTTTCATGTAAGTCAGTAAGTAATATTTTCTGATTTTATTGCAATAATCATGATTATAGCATATATGTAATATTAGGGTCATACTGAAAGTGAGCAATAATTTTTAAACCTCTTAATATTTATTTTTAGAGACACCAAGCACATCATCGTAATCTACAGACTTTTCTCTTACTTTTCAACATAGTCTCCAGTTCTTTGCACACATTTTTCCCATCATTCTGCTTGTTTAAATATACCCTTAAAATAGAACTCCATTCCAGATGCACGAAGACACTGATGCACTGCTTTCTGTATATCCTCCAGCATCTCGTAGTGTTGGCCTCCCATCTGTTCCTTAACAGAATCAATAAAGATGGTCAGAGAGTACCAAGTTGGAACTGTAGGGAGGATGTGGAAGAGTTTCCCACTTAAATGTTCTGCTCTTCTTCATTGTGACACGGGCAGTGTGAGGGCACATGTTATCCTGTTGCAGGGTGCTTATTGAATAATGCATGACAGAGCTTCCAAAGTGTCTGGATATAGCAGGCAGCATTTGTGGTTGTTCAAGAAAATTAACCAGATACAATCATGTGCATACCAAAAGACACTACCCCTAATCCAACAGGTTGTACTGTCTTTGCTTTCTTTTTTGGTGGCAAATCCAAATGGTAGCATTCCATAGTCTGCTGTTTTGTTTCATCACTTCTCACAAAACTCATCAAAAAGTCATCCACTGCCTCCATGGTCGAGTGGTCAAGGAGCTGACTTCTCACCAGTATCCCATGTTCGATTCCCAGCTGGGATGGAGAATTTTTCTTTATCCAGAATTATTCCCTATCCCTCACAGAGTCTGGAAGTATGAATGTGCGTGAGTTTAATGATTGAAAAATGATTAGCCTAATGTAATAACCTACAGTAATATGAGTAGTTTCACAAGTCTATATGATCATTGAAGTTAAAAAAAATTCATCACCTTCATTTTGAAATCTCGGAAGAAGGTTTTGGCTGATGGTTGTTCTATGAAGTTTGTGGTCTGGTCTGGGACCCAATGGGCACAAATTTTTCAATAACTTAACTATCATTTCTTGCACTTCGCGCGAACCAATCAGATGTTAGCTTCATCCCAGCTCTTATAAATACCAGTCTCCGCAAGCTCAAACCATCAGTTCACCCTGAAGACGAGGAAGATGTACTTCTTCGAAACGTTGGTGTCAAGCCAAGTTTTTACCTGGCTAGAAGCCCGAGAAGATTTTGAATTAACTGTTTCCTTGTTGTGTTCCATGGAGGCAGTTCACTGGCGACCACTATAAGGCTCATCTTGAATACTTTCTTTTCCACCTCTGAAATTCTTTGCCCATCTCTTAACACTGATAGCACCCATGTAGACATCTCCTTAGGCACATGGAAGTTTGAGGTGCATTTTAGCAGCAGAGTTTCCCTCTTTAACAAGGAAAACACCGACGGTAGCTGTTGAAACAAAACATTGATGTCTGCCATTTTGGAAATACTGCCTATAGTCACATGATGGAAGCTAAATGGCAACATGTGGTGTAAAAGTCTATAGATTACAATCCTGCAGTCCTTTTTTATATTGTTGGAATTTGAATTTTAACAATGGGTTGCTCACTTTTGGTATGGTCCTTGTAAGTCAAAAAGTTGCAGTGTGCTCAGAAATTGTTTATCATTTAAGTAATCTATAGTAACACAGTATTTTGCATTAACATCACATTATGTAGTAATCAGGAAGCCATGCAATGAAACATTTGTGTGTATTTTTAGAGTTATGGCTAAAACAATGTAACAAGAAGGTGAAACAGATTGGGATGGCTCTGGCCCACATTTGGGATCAACCTGTGGACCTACCAATCTGGAGTTTTTGTGATTTACCTTAGTTGCCAAGGTAAATATCAGATTGGATATTAAATACCACGACCCAAAGTTCCACCTTCACTGACTTCCAACTTCAGTGGTAATGTGACTTGCGTTGCCATATATCCACAGATAAGTAACGCAGTGATGCCCTAATGTCATCTGCTTGTCATGAAGCAAAGGGGATGTGGCCTTGAAGGGCTTGAAGTCTTTTCATCTACTATGGATGATGGAGACAGACTAGAGACCATGATACCAGATATGTGCCATACAACTACAAATGGTGAAAGTAGTCAACATCTGCTAGGCAACAAGCGACAAGTGAGATGGTGCAGGGATAGCCCTAACTGTCCAACACATACCGTCAATTAGGTATCGTTCAGAATAGTTCTGTTACAATGTGACCTAGGTGTTAAAGCAACTAAAATACAATAGATTAAAAAAAAAGTGAAGGAGGTTGATGTCTTCAAAATTTAAGCACTTTGGTATTGGAGACATCCAAATTAATGGTTTACTGGCAAAAATAAGGATTTTCCATTTTCTTTAAGCTAGAAACAAAGAAAGAAAAATGTAGTTGACAGAAAAGGTACAATTATGAATATCAGGATCTGGTATACAAATGAGTTTCAGACACATTTGTACTATTAATAAAACAGTAAACCAAACTGTTAATGTTAATTTTGTTTTCAATAAGTATATTTTATGTTAGTATGTATAGTGTGTTCAGTTTAAAAGAGGGCTCATCATAGGCAGCTATAGCAAATGAATACAAAGATATCAGATTATTTTTATGCAACAGTAATACAAATAGTGTTCAGCTCATTTAGAAAACTGTATTGGATACACCTCTTCAGCTCTACAACTCTGCAACTTGTAGTCCTCTTTTAAATTTAACATGCTGCGTAATCAACTAGCTTCAAATAAAATGTCACCTGACTGAATGTGAGGAATGTTTCCTGGGTGCTTTAAAACTCAAGAATGAATAGATTGATTGTTGTGAAATGTATTACATGGTGAGAGTATTGAGTAAGCTCCCATTTATGCTACAAGCTATTCCACATCCATTTTATTTTCTCAAAAAGGGGCAGAAAATGCTGTTAAAATTAACTCAGGGGGAAGGGGTTAAATTTTAAAGTATGTACCTTTTACAATCGAGTATTTTGTGTATTTCATGAAATTCATTTTTTCTTTCTTTTTTTTTTTCTTTTCTTTCCTTTTCATGCTTTGTTCCATATTTACTAATGTTAAGTGTAGTATTAAAGCATTTACTTAAGTTTTAATTTGTTAAAGTGTTTGATATGATAGAGAAATACAAAATATCTCACCAATTATCAGTAAATGGGATGCAGTTATGCTGAACCCACCACAGTCAGGAATAGTACCAAATATCTCTGTTAATTCCTTAGTTATCTATTTTAATATATTGTTAAATATTTAATTCCTAAGAATGGTTTACAGGTAAACTCATGTACATATTTTTAGTGAAATATAAGTTCTTTGCATATCCAAGGCCATGTTATATCAGTCTCTCCCTGAGTTATCTCAATTTCACTATTATTTTTGGAGCTTCTATGGAAGAATTCATTACATACAGTTAACTCTATAACAAATTTTATGACATAAATGTGTGCTTTAACAAATTGTATATGTTTTGTATAGGAAGATTCTTTCTGTATCTTATGATTATACAAAATTAGAATTATACAAAAGTTATTCATACCTAACTCAGTTGTATGGGGGTAGCGTGTCTGCCTCACATTCAAGAGGTGGCAAGTTTGAATCTCACTTAGAGTGGGTTACCTGGATAAGCTTTTATCTTGGGTTTTCCCTTATCTGAGAATATGAATGTTGAGTAACTTTAAGCTTCATGGGCCCGAGGATCGTGTGAGCATCATTTCACCAATTTCATTCTTCATCCGATATTAAAAAAAAGGTTAAAGGGTGTTAAGCTACAAAAGCTACATGTCACTCAGATAAAGAGGATCTCACAGGCTATTTCCAGAAAATTAAGATAAACATTTTATTTGCCATGAAAGTTACTTAAACATATGCTGTATGTTTAAGTAACATGAAAACTTTATTTTTGAGAAAATCAAAACATAGAAAAATGTTCCATGTCAAGGATAGTTTGTGATAGGGGATTTTCTTCAAAATCTTTGTGCTCCCTAATTCCAACTTTGTGTGAACTTTAATACCAAGTTTAGTATTTAACCAGCTTTTCATTTTTCAGTTATACTGCTCAAAGACACACATGGAACCATTTCCTAAAAATTGTTGTTGTTTTTTTTCTGGTATTCAGGGAGCCTCAAAATATTTTTGGTGATTCTCAACATCATAATTTTATTTGGAATACAATATTTCCTCTACTTGTAAGAAAGATAAATATTCTCTAAAAAAATAGAACTGATATTGAGTAAAATGAAATGGCGTGTTATTTATGGACGCTCTTTAACTGCTGTGGTTCTCAGCGTCCCATTCTATACTGGGTGTGAAAGACTGCTTAATTTTGCTCAGTGATATTGAGTGAAGTGATAGCTGACTACTGGATAAATGGCGTGGTTGGTGTTGAGCAACTTGATCTTCTGTATTCCAGATAACAGTGTGCATGTTGTCATTTACATTTGTGTTCAACAGATTTCTACACCAAGACCCATAAACATGCTTAATAATAGGAACAATGGAATAGAATACTAATGTGATACTTGTGTTTGATGCTACAACCTACAAGGCTCCCGAACATGTTTAATTACTGCTATGGGCACCTAAAATTGGCGCAGTAAGTATTGATTATACCTGACGTAATTTTATTTCAATATCACTGAGACACTTCAAGAATATATCTCGTAAGTTTATTATTTTCATAAGAAAATTGTCTCTAATATATAATTTAGTCATCTATATATGTTAATGAACTATCATATTTCATACTTGCGACTTTCCATTGCATTGTTGTCAAAAAACCTTGCATAATTTATAATAAGTCACTTTATAAAATTTAAACATTTATTTTTTTCACTGTTTAATTTTTTGTTTGAAATTGAAAATACTCATTGTTACAAACATGGTGCTGGAAGCAGTAAATATGGCATTGTCATATGCAATGAAATGTTATCACTGAAAAATCTTCACACTTTCTTTAGTAATTTAGGAATATTCAATGATCTTAAACTATCTCAAATACACAAGATTCTTAGTGAAAGAAAATCCCTTATACTTTTCGTGCTCAGCACATTCCCCACTTCTACTTAGGTTTTTGGTTTGACCATATGATCCTGACATCACTAGCACTCAAACAGCTGCTATATACAGTACAATATGACCATGCCACTATGTGCCAATGTAGTACCAAATGATCAGGTGCACTTTTCAAAACATAATCTTTAAACAGAATGTGTGGCAGTAAAGCAGAATTCTTCCTCAATAATGAGAAATCCCCTATAATACAGAATGGCATCTGCCCCATGATGTTCCAAATCACAGTATCGGAGGCTTTGCTAACTTGGCTTGTACAGATGGTCGTACAAATCTCTTACAGAAAAGAATAACTTTTTAAGAGTTCTGAAAAATCTTTACAAGGAAAAATGTTTTGTTGTTTAAATGGACCACTGATTATAGTATTTTTGGGGCTAGTCCTGATTGTTAGTCCCCCATAGAGCAGCTCATGAGTGAAATTTCTAGTTTTATTTGGAATTTGGAGCCTTGTTCAGCTAAGAGATCTGCTTTTTCTTTCCAAACAATCCAATATGTGAAGAAACTTACTGTTTATTCTATTTCTTTAAAATCATACACATCATTAGTTGAAAAGAAACTAGTGACAGTGATGCCTTATTAAATGTACTTAAGATGGCTTCCTGAAATGTATCAAAGAGTAAAATAAGTGATGTCAGTATTACAAGTTCTGACTCAGCTTAAGTAAAAACTAATGCATGTTTATGATTTCATGGGCAATGTTTGAAGTATGGTGGCTATATCTTGTTATTGCTTGGTTTGCTGATTAAAATACACAAATATTGACGATTTTGCCTTATTTGGGTCTAGAGGATATTCACAATGTGAATGCTATGAGGTCGCTAGATAAATATTGAGAGATGGAATTTTGGCCACCTTTGGGGAAATCATCATTGCTGTGTTGAAGTAACTGATTCATTGGTAATGCGATGGGAACAGGTAGAGCATTGTTATGTCATTCATTTTCCCTCATTATGTCTGGAGTCTGGAAAATGTGAATGTTCTTGCAAGTGCATTGAAGATTAGAGAGAGCATTTTCGTGCAATGATCTTGTACAATTCAAATGTGACTTAATGAAATGCAGCATTTCTGCAATTCAAGAGTGACAGAGAAAAACATAATCACTATGGAAACAATGATTAGGGAAGATCCAGGACTAACCTACAAGGACATTGAGCTAGCATTAGCAATCCATTTGATGAGTGTTTCAACCATCCTTCCTGAACGCCTTTGTGCAAAAAAAAAATGTCTTCAAGATGTGCTCCATAATTTATCTGAAGCATAGAATGCCATAGGGTAGAATGGTGCCAAGAAATACGCAAAAGTTAAACAGTGGAAAACCTTGCCATTTTTCAGGTATTGTTATGGGTAATGAAGCATAGATATATCAATTAAAACATTAATGGGAATGCACAGTGGAGTAATTAATTAAATAGGAGTAAAAACATAGATTCAACAACATTCAAGAGTGAAGTTTGAGTGTAATCTATGTTTTTACTCCTATTTAAATAGATATATCAGTTTGGCCCAGAAACAAAACATCAGTCCTCCATGTGGGTATACCCAGATGACCAACATTCATCAAGATCAAGAGAGTAATGCATGCCGGAAAGAAAATGGTTGCTTCTACAAGGAGTTACCCAGCAACAGTTGTGCTCGAAAATCAGAAAACTGTTATTACAAAAAGGTACACAGAAGTTTTGTCTTCTGAAAATGATTCAAACAAATCCAAGAAAAGTGTCTAAATGCAGGACTAAGGGTATTTTATTGCATCATGATAAAGCATCAGCTAGCACCACTAACATAACATTGGAGCTTCTGCAAGAAACTGAGACACAACTATTGACTCATCTACTCTATAGCCCCAATCTGGCACTATTTATTCATAAAGTTGCCTATCTCAATGCTTTCCTGCATAGCCTTTCTGTAAGGTTCTTAGGTGTTACTTTTCCCATCCACAGAAACTAGCACTTATTTCTGGCTTTGCTAAACTCCCAATGTACATATACATTGTTAAGCCATGGAGAGAAAAAATCATGCTACAATATAAAATACTCATTTATATCATACTTCAGACTAATTGCAATGCATTCTGATTGAAAGCAGTTATGAAAAGATGAAATGAAACAATTCATTGCTCTGAGATGCTACAGTTGCCTGCGTCTTCGTTTCATATCCATTGTTATGTCTTATCAATGGTTTTGTCATGAGTCATTCCTCATTCGTGACTAGCAAGCTAAACCTTTCTTGCAACCCTCTCTGTTAAGACATAATCCAAAATCTCCCTCTATACTTGCTTGATGTCATCCTAACAGATATCTTTTCACTGATTTGTCGTGAGTCATTCCCCATTCGTGACTAGCAAGCTAAACCTTTCTTGCAACCCTCTCGGTTAAGACAGTGCAAAATCTCCCTCTGTGCTTGCATGATGTCATTCTAACTGAGAGGATTACAGATATACCCTCCACTTTTCCCTACTGTTACTCAGGCATAGAGATACATCAGTTCATTCTCTGTTCAAAACTCATTCACTCTGGTGGCATATCCTTATAATGCCACATCCTCTATAAGTAGAATTTTTAGTAGTATTCTAAAGACAGATTGTAAAGAGCAATAGAGACGAATATTAGATCAGGTAGGCTTTAATGTGGGTAGGTCCTCTATGGAGCATATTTTTACTATTAGATTAATGAAAAAGCATGTGCTAAAGATCAAGAGATTTGTCATAATTTTATTCACCTTGAGGAGGCACAAGATTCAATACCAATAAATAAGTAATGGAAAGCTATGGGACATATTTTTGTGCATGCATGCATGCGTGCGAGCGAGATCTGGTAGATTCGTGAGCCTAGGTGTTGCTGTTGTGTACCTACCCTGGTAAGGGTTCAACCACAGGAATGAGGTGAAGGTTAAGGTTTTGTATTTGAGGTTTTGGGTGATGATGTTAAGGGGTAGTGCTAGATAGGCTCCTCGAACGGATGCATTTTTTCAGGAGCAGCATCCTTTCCTCTGCTCCGGTGGTATTTAATTTGTGAAAAAAATGGTTTTTGTTGGAGAATTTTGATTGCCCACTCCCAACAGGAGGGGGGAGTACTTAGTTCAGCTATTTTGAAGCCATTGTTACCGGGGGTGCCCGCAAGCCATGCAGGGAACCCGAAACTGCCTGTGTTAGCGTGCAGTGGGTAAGTTCTCCCCCAGTGATCTGACAAGTGCATTCTCATGTTCGCCCAATCTGGCATAAAATTACTGAGCCTGGTGCCTAATGACTTCTTCCACATATGGGAAGGCCGAAGCTACATGTAGTAGCCTCAAAGGGAAACAACATACAGAATATATGGACCGGAGTCCTCTATTCTGTACCTGCTGTAACCAGAGAAGCCAGGAGTCTGCTGCCATACCCCACACTTCGTAGGCATAGAGCATCAGGGGAACTATGAGCACCATGAAAAGATGTAACTTTAAGTCAGTCGGCATTTGGGAGGCAAGAACACATGTTTGCATTGCGATTTCGTTAATTTTAGTAGTTAAAGAGAAGAGCTGAGTTTGAAAGTGGAATTCCAGGTTCAAATCCAATGGGCTGACCAATCTGGCTGTGGTTTTGTCCTGGTTTCCCTGAGTTGCCAAGGTAAACACAGGATTGGATATTTAATACCACAACCCAAAGTTCCAACTTCAGTCTAAAAGAATAGTAAAACTGAAAATAGGTGGCAATAGGACTCTCTCTGCAGAGATAGTTAAAGTAGTTAAACTAAAATGGCAGCTTAACACCATCTGCTTACCGCAGAGCAAAGTAATATGGTATATGGGGAAGTGGCCTTGAACAGCTGGCTGAACTCTATATCTATGGATGGTGGAGGCAGTGATGTCTGGCTGTATGCAGCATTCTGACTGTTAATCGTGAAAATAGTCATATTGTGGCACCCTAATCAACATCTGCTTGGCACAAAGCAAAAGTGGTGTGGTATGGTATGGGAATAGTCCTGAAAGTTTACTGTCCACCACCTACTGTCAACAAGGGAATAGATCTGTAATTATATGACTTAGAAGTTAAAGCAAAGTATTTATAAAATAGATTAAAACAAAGAGCATGAAATGTTCAGTTCGTAACATCATTACAACCAAAAATCTACTAGCTTTAGAGCAAAATATACAGATATATTTGTTGGTTGACATTAAGGTAGGATCTGGTAGGAAATTTTAATCCATAATTTTTCCCATCTGTGATTCTTTATCCACATTCCATCAGCAGGATTGTAGTATGTATTAAAGGAACCAGAAAACAATATTATTAGAACCAGTTGAAAAATTCAATGCCACAATTATCACTATTTGAACACCAATTATCAAAGTAGCTCAATGGTCAGGGCAACCGCATGGAGAGCGGGAGAACCAAGTTCAAATCCTGGCTGTGGCATTGATTTTTCAACTGGTTCTAATAATACTAATTGCTTAGAAATGTTTATATTTGAAAGTGCTTGTCAGTGAGAACCAAGAAGGCTTATTGCTTGATGTAAAAAAAAAAATCTGAAGAAAATTCCAATATTTATCTTGTAAAATTTGTGGATAGAAAATACAAACTTTGTAGTATTTTAGCATTCTTTGCAGTTTGTGAGGAGATTTGATTAATGAATAAAGTACCACAGAGTACTGGAATCATATACCCTTAAAATATGAAACATTAAATTAAAATTTAACCTTATAAATGCAAAAAGAAGCTAGTAACAGTGAAGAATAACACAAATATTAATATAAAAATAATAGTTGCAACAAATCTTCACTTATCTTTTGGAATCCTTGCCTGGACTAGTTTCGCAACGATTTCATTGCATTATCAACATATCCTTTTGGTCTCTTTTTTGATGTTGTGTACTAATGCATTGCTAACTACTGGAATCAAAACAAATTTGGTAAGAGTGTCAATTGGATTTCAAAAGATAAGAAGATTTGTTGCAACTATTATTTTTATATTAATAAAATTTAACCCTTTGATATGACATTTTTGTGGAATTGTACTGCATTAAAATTCCATCTGAGAAGCATAAGGATATGTTTGCATATTATCATAGGTTTGGCTTTTAGTGTCAACATTTGAATTTTAAAAATCTGATGTGTACCATTCACATGACTTTCTCCATATCCCTGCAACAAATAATTCTTAAAAAGCTTATAATCCTATTTACTTTATGCTAATCAGATAAAAAAATTAGCAGAAAAAGTCTTATTTCTCGCATCCTTGTAAGTAAAAGCAAAATAAGGGACAACCGTCGGTTAAAGTGATAGTCAAAAGCTGGTTGCTATGTCAATGAAGTTCCTTTGTTTATATGTATAGGAGTTGACAAGTTCCAGTATGAGAAAAGTATACATTTTTCATAGCAGAAACCAAAAATAAGGAATGTCACAAAAACGACGAACTCCACGAAAAAAATGTATATAACATAAATTGTGTGTTTTAATGTGCTCTACATTTTTTGTGTAGTAAGTTTTTGTCCATCTCTTACGGTTTAGCAGTTATTCAAAATTTAGTAAAATTCATCCAGAATAAACTACTCTTCAGAGGCTATTGCCAGAAAATTCAAGATATACATTTCATTTGTCAGGTAAATATGTTTAATATCCGAAATTTTAATCAAAATCGTTAGAGCCATTTTTGAGAAAATCAAAATGTTCGAAAAAAGTTCCATGTAAAGGGTAGTTGGGGGTGGGGGGATTTTTCTCAAAATCTTCGTGTCGCATCCCTGGAAGATATAAACTTAAAAACCAAGTTTGGTATTTTACCGACTTTTAGTTTTTGAGCTATCGTGTTCACAGACACACGGACCTTTTTGTGAAAATGCTTTTTTTGGATATTGGGGACCCTAAAACATATATTTCTGGTGAAACCTTGGTATCGAATTTTTGGTGGAATGTAATACTTTCTCTATACACTATGTACATAGTGCGTATGGAGAAAGTAAAAATATAAGATTGAATTATTTGAAAGTACTGAAAATGTATATGAGTTTTACCTGTAACCACAATTATTTTTAATGAGTCTCTTTTTCTCTCTAAGTGCATTTTCATCCTTGTTGTTCTTTTCTGTAAGACAAATTACTGCATATGTAATATTATTTAAGACATTTCACACAATTACAGAATGTTGCAAACTATTAAACTAGTGAACAAAAGCTGACATGTATTATGTACTAATTTCTGTGAAGAGCTTAAATGTATAACTGTCATAAGTTTCAAAGAAATATGCATATTTATAAACATTATTTGATCAGTCATTTTACATTGATGTAATGTTTTATGTAAACATTAGAGCAATAAAGTTTGTACCAACATTATGGTTTCCAGTATGTAATTACCCTACAACTCCTGATTGGCTTTTCCTTATTATGTGTTCTATGGTAACTCAAAAACAAATGGTTAGATGAATAGCAAACTAAGTAAGGCATACAACCTTTACACAGTAGGTCCAAAGGTTGCAAAAACAGCAAGAAATAAGAAAATCTTTTTCTTGTAAAGGGTTGTGTGGCATACACGGCAATCCATCAAAATACATAGAAAATTTTGCTCCTCAACGTGTTTGTTTATGCTAATAAAACGAATATCATTTTTTCAAGGGATCAAAATGAGCCTTTCTGATGTAATGAGACAAATACAGTTCTTTATGTGGTGTAGATAAAGTACTACTGTGTCAAGAAAGTTCCGGGAATTTGCCAATAAAACAAAAAATGATTTATTCATCCAATTTTATTTTATCACCTTCAAAGTAGACCCCTTCTGAAATTATACGTTTATGCCAACGAATAATCCAATCATCAAAACATTTTTTGTAGACACTTTTAGGAAACGATGTCAATTGTCGCCGCAAATTTTCCTTTATGTCTTCTATCGACTGAAAACGGGTGCCTCAAAGTGGTAACTTGAGTGTTGGAAAGAGAAAGAAATCAGCAGGAGCCAGATCAGGTGAATACGGTGGTTCGATAAAATTTGTTGAGTTTTTGGCCAGAAATTCGTTCACAATAATAGCCTTGTGAGCTGGTGCATTATCGTGGTGCAGAATCCATGAGTTGTCGTTCCACAAATCTGGCCTTTTTCGCCGTATTTGTTCTCAAACGCCGCATAACACTCAGATAATAGTCTTTATTTACCATCTGACCTTCTGGCAAGAACTCTGACTGCACGACACCGTGATAATCGAAAAAAAACAAAAAAAAAACTCAACATGACCTTCAGTTTTGATCGAGTTTGACGTGCTCTTTTAGGTTTTGGTTCGGTTGGAAGGCGCCATTCGGAAGCTTGTTGACTGGTTTGAGTGTCGAACTCGTAAACCCACGTCGCATCATTTACAATGCGTTTCATGAATGTGGGGTCGGAACTGGCTCGTTCTAGCATGACTTCAGCAATCCTTACGCGATTGAGTTTTTGTAGAAAATTCAGGTCTTTCGGAACTAACCGAGCTGCAACGCGTGTCATGCACAAACAATAGTTTAAAATGGTACGAATCGATTCATGAGACACAGAATGTTCAGCAGCAATCTCTCTCAGACATCATTTTCTTCACTTTAGCGATGTTCAGTTCAGTTGAAACCGTTGCTGGCCGACCAGAGCGCGGCAAATCTTCCACCACATCTTGACCACTTTTGAATGCACTGTCAGTTGCCTTTAGGGACACGTGCCCTCCCTACAACAATTTCAGACAGTAATTTCTCCATTGTATCATTAGGTAAAATGTTATAATCTATACCACATTTTGTATAAATTTAAACCTACTATGCACCGTGGACAGTTGTAGTGAAGATGGCTGTCGGAAATACTAACCGGCTGCACACGCACGCGCGCACACACACACACACACATACACACAGATATTACTCAGAAATGAAAAGTTGGGTAAATACCAAATTTGGTGTTTAAATTCATTATCTTCAAAAATGTTATAGAGTTTAAAACATTACCCACCCTAGCTTGTAAAAGTGCATTGACAGCTAATAAAGAATTGAAATGAATTGAATATTCATAACAGGACATTTTTATTTATTTATTTATTTTTTTTTTTTTTTTTTACTTTCTCAAAACTAGATTGGATCATGTTTTTTATTAAAATACCATATGTTTTAAGTATTTTTATGAATAATATATATCTTGAATTTTTGGAGGAACAGCACTGTAGCAAGCAAAGTTCTCTTCATTTGTAACAAATTTCACATAATTTTGTGTATCATAAGAGATAGATAAAAAATAACTAATCCAAAAATGCATATATCTTTAAAATATACCATTTATTACAAATAACTTTGGTGGCATCAGCTACTTCAGAAATCTCCATTTTTAGTAGTTTGAATTATTGACCAACAGTTTCTTACTTTTTAGTGCTTTCACTATTCAGTTGTTTCTTGCACTGACTTTAGGAAACTGGAATTTCAACTAGCATTAGCAACCCACATTGAAACATTTGAGTATCACTTCTTGTATCCATGTGATACCTCCTACAATATGCATCATGAAACTACTTTTGCAAATGCTTAACTTAAAATGAAGTGAATAGAAAAATAATCCTTGTAAGAATAGTTTGTAGAAGCTATAAAGAAATAAGCAATAGTAGCTGTATGTGAATGTACATGCATCAAATTTTTTTTCTTATGTCATTCAAAGTAACATCACTTGTCTCAAACTTCTGAGTTTTATTTATTGATTTATTTGTACTAAGCACCCATACCAGTAATATAGCTATACATCAGTCATATTCCTAACGAAGTTTTCCTTATAATCAGGCACATTTATTTTAATCGTAAAGATAAAAATAGACAATGAAATCATAAAATATGAAGATCAAACTAAATTTCTGGGGATAATTATTACAGACGATCTTAAATGGGGGACACATAAATATGCTAACCAAGAAACTAAGTGTGGGATGTTATATATTGAGTACATTGAAAAGAGTGACGAGTGTGCAAGTTTTTAGAAGTGCTTATTTTGCATACATCCATAGTCATATAAGGTATGGAATAATGTTCTGGGGGGCATCAACAGAATCTGAAAAAGTTTTTCGGTTGCAAAAGCGGGCCATAAGAATAATGACTGGCGAATCAAGTAGATCTCCATGCAGGGAACTGTTCAAAAGGTTAAGGATTATGACTGCACCAAGTATGTATATATTAGGAGTTATCCATCATATCAGACGAATGAGGCATCAGTTACCAGATAACCAAGAGATTCATTATCATAGTACAAGGCAGAAAGGAAATCTACATGTGCAATATTGCAGAACGAATCTAGCCAAAAACAGTGTAAATCATAATGGAATAAAACTGTATAATAGGCTACCCCTTAATATAAAAAATATTGAGAATGTAAATCTGTTTAAGAAAAAACTCAAATTGTACCTATTAGAGAATGCATTTTATTCAGTTATGGAATATGTAAATAAGTCTTACTAATTAAGGCAGTATGGATATGTGTGGTGACCCTAAATGCTGTATGCATATGTGTATGTGGGTGTGTGTATGTGTGTGTGTGTGTGTCTCTGTCCTTTTAACTTATTGTTATATTCCTATGTAACTTATTGACGAGTCCATATCATGTATACATGATCTGAAGGATGAAATAAATGAATATGAATATGAATAATGATGATAATAATAGTAATTAATAATGAAAGTGTACAATGTCATGCTCAGCATTTCTTAAAACAACCTATAAATATAAATTTCATTTACTTCTCTTTTTGCGGACTACATACATTTCTTTTTTACTCAAGCCAAATACTCACCAACCTTTTTGCTATCCATACTAAAAAGGTTGATTAAGGCTATCTTTCTGTCCATTTTCAGCCATTTACCATTTGTACACTGTTTCCTCCAAAGCTCTGTCCCTATAAAGTCAAAAACTATATGTTCCATATTTTCCTTTTCACCACATATTGGGCATTGATTCTGTTGGAGTCCTTTTCTCCTACCCTTTAATCTCCGCATACCCGCTTGTACCCAAGCAATACTCTCCCTTTGTTCTTATTTAATTTATCCACATACATTTCTTTTTTCCACATGTTTTTTATTTGCATATATGTTTCTAGTGATCTTTTTTCCCATGTATTGCGAACAATTTTTGTGTTTCTATATCTTCAAATCTTCTCCTAGCTGCATCCCAAAAATCATTTGCATTGTTTTCCCTCTCTCTCCAAATTTCCCCCAATCCACTATTACTTTCTCTATACGTACTATGTACATATTGTATAGAGAAGGTATTGTATTGCACTCAAAAATTCGATACCAAAATGTCACCGGAAATATATGTTTTGAGACCCCCTGAATCCATAAAAAGCATTTTTAGAAAGATGTCCATGTGTGTGTGTCTGCGTGTGTGTGTCTGTGGGCAGCATAGCTCAAAAACGAAAAGACTGTTAAAAACCAAACTTGGTATTTAAGTTTGGTACCGTCCAAGGATGCGACACAAAGATTTTCAAGAAAATCCGCCCACCCCAAACTACCCTTTACATGGAACTTTTTTTTCGAAAATTTTGATTTTCTTAAAAATGGCTCTAATGATTTTGATTAAAATATTATGTATAGAGATATTTACATGACAAATAAAATATCTTGAATTTTCTGGGAATAGCCTCTGAAGACTACTTTATTCTGGGTGTTTTATGGAATTTTGCATAACTACTAAACCTTAAGAGATAGGCAAAAACTAACCACACAAAAAATGTAGAGCAAATTAAAACACACATTTTATGTCATATACATTTTTTTCGTGGAGTTTATCGTTTTTGAGATATCCCTTGTTTTTGGTTTCAGCTTTGAAAAGCTTATACTTTTCTCATATGGGAATTTGTCAAATCCTGTCCATACAGACAGGTACTTCAGTCACATTGCAACCAGCTTTTGACTATCACTTTAGCCTATGGTACTCCCTTATTTCGCTTCTGCTTACAAGGAAGCAAGTACTAAGACTATTGCTGCCGATTTTTTCTCGTTTAGCATAAGCTTTTTAACAACAATTTGTTGCAGAGGTGTAGAGAAAGTCATGTTAATGGAATATATCAGATTTTTTTTTAAATTAGTTTGTATTAAATAACTCCACCCATTTTTCCTATAATTCTTATCTTGATATCCTAAGTATTGCCTTAACAAGTTGCATTCATCTAAATTTAGTATTCTATACCAATACTTAAGAGCTCTCTCCATAATCACACCTTTCCTTCCCATTCGTCCCATTTCAATTAGAGCAAATTCCTTTACTGTTGCATTTGGCAGAGCTAACACTTCCTTGTAGAGCATCCTGTGCCGTGTATCTACAACTTCCCATCCACTATCTAGTCCCCATATTTCAATTCCACATAGCATTTTTGCTTCAACTACCATATTATACATTTTTTCTAGCCAGTTGACATTTATATCTGGCATTTTATATTTGCACCCTCTAATTACTGCCAGTGCTCCTTTCCCTTTTGCCAAAGCTAACTTCTGTTTCTCCCATTTTCCTCCCCATCAATTTTGACCCCTAAGTATATACAATCTCTAACCACTTTATATTCTTTACCTTCTTTCTCCAACTTTTCATACTTGCTCAATTTTGTCCCTTTCTTAAACACAATAATTTGAGTCTTTTCGTGGTTTACCATTCATTGCAATACTTTTCTATTATTTTATATAGCAAATATTTTTAATTAAAGTAGATATCCTTTGTACAAAATGCTGAGAATGGGATTAAATGTCTGAAAAACATTTGACAAAGGTGACTATTATAAAACTTGCCACATATGCATCTGAACTGCACACTTGGTAGAAAATCTGATTATAGAATACAAAAATGTAATGTGTTATGTTGCTCTACTCAGCATTGTTTATTTTTATATAGCTTGTACAAGCTATTCTTACCAAACTATATTTTTCTATCCATGTTATCGCCCTTGTGGTGTAGTGGTTGCCATGCCTGCCTCTTACTTCCAAGATCGCGGGTTCAAACCCAGTGGAGGAAAATGGATAAGCTGGGGCAACACTTATGTGATCAATCATTTGTAATAGCCTGGACTATAGTAGAATATGGTTTCACTACATAGTTACTCCTAAGCAGAAAATTCCTTAGAAATATCTTGAAACATTCAGTTGTAGTCTTCAGAATAGATTAATGATAGACAATTAGAGGTTATCACTTATAGAAAACAAAACCGGGCTTGTAGGCCATGGTCCACTGGGCTTCTCCCCTCGTTCCCCAGACGTTTCACCTGCGTCTGCGGCAGGCATCATCAGTGGCGTGTACATCTCCGTGGTCTCTCAGTAGCGACTGGTACGTTGTCTGGAGCGCTCGGCTTATATAGTGTGGCAGGTACCGCCCTTGCATAACCTGATTGGTCCGGATTGCGGTCCCATGCGTCCGTGTTGTGTGTGATTGGTGTACATGCTTTCTTGTTTGGTCTGTTCTGTAAGGCTGGGTGCCAAGTTTTATTTAGTCTGAATGTTTCTTCTTTCCTATTGAAATTGAAATTAGAGGTTAGTATGAAGGTCACTCTGAAAGTTATGAGAATGAGGATGATAACATTTTAAAAATTTAGATCTGATCAATGTATCTTTTCAAAGAATTCTTCATTTCAATGTATACATCATCTCATCCTTTCAAATCATTTTTCAAATGCCTAGCACTATTTTTCTTTCGAGAGAGTGCAAATACATTCTTTGTAAGCAACTAGTGCAGTTTAAGGTGATTCGATCATTGATGTAGAATTTTTATTTTTTTTTTTATTTTGGGGAACAGAGGAAAGCCATATGATGCCAGATCTAAACTGTAGTGAGGATGGGACAAAACATTTGACTCCTGACTCCTACAAAAATTGAGTTGTTTCTTGTGTATTCGCAGAGGCATTGTCATGGTGCAACAAAATTCCATGCAGACCAGGCTTTATGCTCAATTCATTGATAGCTTGCAGCAGAAATTTTATGGAGTACTCATACCATCTGGCAGTGACAGACTGTTGTCCTTCAAGTGGAATTATCACAATATGACCACTAGCTGAGAAGAAAGCACAGATCATTTTCTTTTTTCTTATACTGTTTAATGCCTGCTTTTAGTGTAATGGCACTGCAGGAGTTGACACTGATGATGCATGGAATGAAGATGCAGCACCGGTAGAATGTGATGGTGGGGGAAACCTGGAGAAAACTCATCCCTGTGCCGCTTTGTCTCACCACAAATCTCACTTGTGGCCGCTTGGGATCAAACCTGGGCTGTCTAGGTGAAAGGAGGGTGGTCTGACTCCTCAGCCGCGGCGTAGATTGATCATTTTCTTGCTTACCTTACTTTTATTGGAAGATCTTTTTTTTGGAAAGACCCAAACTGATGACTGTTACTTGGTGTCTGAATCATATTGGTAATTCCAACTTCTGTCCCCTGTTACAAAATAAATATATTTTTGGAACTTCCCCCATTAAATTTTTCAATAATTCATCACCATTTCTGCTCATTTATGAGTAGTAGGGGTTTCAACAACTGCAGGTCTGAGGTGAAGATTTTCTTTACTGCTGCCAATCCAATTGTTGGGGCTTGTTGAATCTGATATGTGGAATGACCATGTTTCCAAAACTTGCGCTCTACTTTCACCACATTTTTACTTCTTGTTGTTGAAGCTGGCTGTCCTGTGAATCCTCATCTTCAAGGGAATCTCTTTCTCTTCTAAACTCTGTATCCATTGATAAATGAGGATTGTAAAGGATAAAGATTTCCAAATGCATGATGCAGTATTTCAAGACATTCTTTCTCTCTCTCCCCTAATTGAACTTCAAAGTCATAGAAAATCATAGTGCAGAAATGCTCTCCCTGGAAATCCATCCTAGTATCTGGCATGCCAACACCAGCATGCTGATGCTGCACATTGTTGGAACATGCCCAGGCTTGCACATGTTACTATCTGAACTTCAATCTAAAGCTAGGAAGAACTGCATTGGCTTACCACAATTCCTTAGTTGCCGATTCTAAAAATCTTCAGAATAACCCTCACAAAAAGCAAGTTGTTACAATTATCCAGGTAATACATTTTTAGAATGTTTTACTAGCTTCATTTGTTGCTCATTATTCTTTGACAATGAGCATGAGCTAGGGCAATACTTATGTGATTAATAATTTTTAATAATCTGGGCTACAGTATAATATGGTTTTGCTGCATACTCACTGCTGAGCAAAGGATTTGTTTTTAAACATTGTGTGATACTCTTATGAATGGAGCAATGAAAGGTAGAAGCTTGGCATTATAGAAAGCAGAAAGTGTCCCAAAGAGGAACAGGTGCACAAATGGACACAGATGGGTCAGTTTTCTGGAAGAATGGGATAGCAAAGATGGATTTTATAGCTAAGAATTGTGTAGAAAATTAATATATTTTGTTTTGTATTCTTACCTTGGTTAGTTAAACTGCAAAAAATAAACTTATATGTGATTATTCTCATACTTACATAAATTTAACATAAATCTTAAGTGTCACAGCTTGCTTGGATCCACATAATAAACCTGTAATATGTTTTTAACTGGAACCAGTTTTCAACGAAGTCAGGTTGGAGTTAGGAGGAATGGAGAAGAGGAAGAAGGCAGCACAAGATATTAAAACAACTGACTGCATTTATTAAGTTTCTTATAGAGATAGAATTTTATTGCATTCATGGAACTTTACACACTTCATCAGCTGCACTGCATTGGATGAAACAGTTACAAAACCTGCCTGTTACAGCTTTCCTCACATTTGGTTATATTAGCAACATTTATCTCAGCTGGACAATGACAACATAGTGCTCGTTCAGATCACATGCCATATATTGCAAATTATGGGACACATTTTGTGGCAGTTTCAATGCAAGTTGAAGAGTTAAGGCTTCAAATGTTGATTTAAACCAGCACCATGTTGCATTTCCTCCACATGCCCTCATCTCCTCTTGGGAGTTTGAAATAACTGCATTGAAGAAACAAAGAAATGAGCTATCAACATGAGTAGTGAACCTTATTCTTTGTGTGTGTGATTTTTATTTATTTATTCTTTTGTGTGTGCTGCATGTTCACAATTAATTTAGTCTATATAATAATGTGTGTGTTTATCAGTAACTTACTGAGGAACGTCATCCGTACTCCCCAAATTATCTAACAGATCCAACTGATGGCTAAAATCTATTAATTATATGTTTTGCTACTGTACTTTTTTCTTGTTCTGCATACATACACAGAAATTTTTAAAAAATAAACTGAAGAACACAGGTTATTATACAATTCATTCATCAGGAATATGATTTTTTTTTTCAAGTATGTAACAATATTTACATTTAGAATAACATTCGACTCTTCCAACTCGATGCCAGATGCAAATGAGTATTTGGTAAGAGCCATAAGAAGATTCAAATATGATCCCCCTCTGTTCAGAGAGAAAAATGCTCCATATTAACTGTCATTATTAATAAATAGTACTAGATTTATTAGTTTGCAGTTTTCTTTAAAGTGTCTATTAATTCTAATGAATTTTTTTTTCCGTTCCTAATTATACTTAGCTTTCACATTTCTTTCTCATTCCAAATAAGATAACTTTTTATACAGAAATAGAGATGCAAAATAATTACATACAGCAAACAGAAAAAAAAAACAAGAAACAAAGTTACATGTCCTTATTAATTTATTGTATTTTTTTATTTTTCCTTTTTCCCTTCAATTATATGATGCACAATATAGGATGCACCTGGTGATACTTGGTAATTAAATTTTTATTATTTGAAAATAAATGATCTTGTTTTAATGCAAGATTTTATTATGATGCGGTAGTGAGTTCTGTATACTGCATTAAATAATTTGTAAAAAAGTTGAGCTATCAAACTACAATGTATTTAGTTTATGCTTGTTAAAAATATTGAAAAATAGCACAAAGAAATAAATTACAACAAAATACGAAACTATACCATGTATCTTTATCCAATTGTACAATTTTATAACATTATTTGTTTTTATATTGCATGAGTGGCCAGTAAATGTTTCTGTAAACCCACATTTAATATCAGAAAAGAAATCTGACAGTTTTCATTTTCATCCCCCCTATTCTTTCAATAAAGGCATTTTGGTTTTGTTTCAAAACTGAAATGGCAGATGGAATGTACACAATTGTTACTACTGTTATTATTATGAGCAAACCGTTCTCAAAAAGTCACTCCCCACCCTAAAAGAACTGCAACTTCATATATTTCTTTTAAAATTACATCTTAAAATTTTTTGTTATGTCCCCCCTTTCCTTCTTGCAATGAAAATTTACAATGTATTTCGTTTCTTGTCTTTGTGGGACACTTAAGAGTTCGATGTACAGTCATGCTGTCCACACACAGGCAAATGGTGGCCCCAGACTCTTCATCACAGCATTGCACAGTCTCGTAAATAAAATCACATGCTTAGACACACTACCCTTTATGCGTATTGTCATCTCCCTGCACCAGGGGTTGTTCTGCCCTCACACGTCCAGCACTTTATTGGGAACTCAAGTTCTCCCCCATTATGGCCCCACTATCCCACACCAACACGGGTCAGTAGTGTGCAAGCTTTCTATTCATAAGTGTGGTATTCTTACACTCAAGTATATACAGCTCATAGACAACACAATTTGCACCTTCTGATCAACAGTTGCACACAAGTGATACATGATCTTGCATATATAATTAATAACTTAATATCTAAATGATCAGCTGGTACAAATTCTGTGCCATAAATGTGAGCAACATCATTTGCCCAGATGGGTTTTTCTGTATTCGCAGAATACATCACAACTTCAACACTATATAACAGATTGCAGCTGTAAATCCAGCACTTTCCAGTCAAAAATATGTAGGCTGTGAGATCAGAAAATTTACACTGCACAGGTTAAGAGTTGGGAAACCCCTAACAAGTTTCCATTATACAAAATGGAAGTATCCAGCCTTCCATGAACACTACCTTTTTGAACTTTAAGGTTTTTAAGCATTCTATATAATATTCTATTGGTCGGTGTGCACTATTCTGACAACCTGCATTTTCTTGATTGGAATCTTGCCGAGAGTGAGCCTGGCAGGTGAAGGCTTAGCCGCTGGCCCCAGGTACCCTGGGGAATCGCCACCGGGCCCTCACGCAACATACAGGTGTCCCAGCCTTACTGCATCCATGCCAGGGAAACCAAGACAAGAAACGGATTCAAATGTAATATATATAATGTATTGTTGAGGACAGGAAAAACCATTATATAGTATTTTGATTTATTCTACTCTTTTCACCTGCTGTGTACCTAACTATCCTAAACTAAATACGTCTTGCTCCTTATTTCTTGGTGACAACTATTGAAAATTGAGCACCTGAACGCTGTAGACGTCAGTTTTTTTTTTTTAAATACACAAGATTAAAAAAAAATACCACTGATCCGTCCTTTGTGGGGAGAAGCAATTAATCTCCTTATAATTTATATACATAGGTGAAGATATCTTGGGTCCATTCCAAAGTGTGCTCTTTGCATGTAAAAGTCCTGGCAGTGTATGTAATTAGAATTAGTCGCAATTTTATATACACAACAGTACTCCTTTAGCATTCAATTAAAAACAGTATTAATATTGTATTTCCTTTTTTTTTTTTTTTTTTTTTTTTTTAATCTTTATTTTTTATGATTCTTTTTTTGTCTTTTTATGCACTCTTTCTTGGGATGATATTAGTGCCACTTTATAGGATCAGCTGCATTAGATGCATCCATTCTAGAAATGCACACATTCATATATGCATATAGGTATTTGCATATGTGCTCATTCATGCTGTCAATAAGTGATCAGTTAGTTAGTTCAGTGGGTCAGTTTGTCAGCTAGTCTGTCTCTCTGTCTTGCATACAACTGTTTCCTCAAACACACAAACATATGCGCTCTCATACACACACACTCTGGTAGTCCAGTATTCATTCCCATTTTTACTGTTTTTTCCATTCTCTCTTCTGAACACACTCAAAGTAAACTGGGACAAGTGAATTTTTCATAAACTATATTGTATTTTTATATACATATGTATATGTATATATGCATATTTGGGTTGGGTAAAGAGATTTGCTATGAAACAGTCTGTTTTAAGGGAAAAAGAGTGTTGTCTGCTTCAATATAGTGTGCACTACAAACACTCAAGACTCAGAAAAGAATGCCATTTTTCTGCTAATGGAACCTTTGGTAACAATGTTTTTATTCATCTCACTTAAGCTTTTAAAAATATAAATAGACAAAATAACTATAATGGGTCAAGCACTTTGAAATATGATTTAGGAGCCTTTAATTTTTTTCTTCTCTGAATCTGAACACAAAGTAACCTTTATACAAATAAGAATTGAATTTGTGCTTTCAGGAGGTTTTTACATTTTTTATTTAACCTGTAAGCTTTTTCTCGCTCCACCTTCCTATCTTTGCAGTATGCAAAAGAAAACTGCTTATTTTTCTAAATATCTAATCACTTTGTCATATATTAATGAAAGTTGTTTATGTACTCAACAGATTTCTGATGTAAATAAAGAAAACAAGCCAATTTAAGATAATACGTGCTGGCAACAACTTGCACACTTTGACCGTTATTATAACCCAACACTGTAGTCATCGCCACCACCATTATATTAGGCTGCTTACATAACATTCTTTTAAAAAAAATTACTAAATGGTACAGAACATCCACTCACAGGAAAATGTGAGGGGACAAGAATACAGCATATGGTGCAATGGAAGATAATGTTGGTAATTTTGCTTGAAAAGATCAGGGATTGTCTTCAGAGACTACAATTACTTTTAAGAATTAACGACTTGAGAACATACACATGGGGAGAAGGCCCAGGCCTGGAATCGTTGGTTTTTAACTTCACCACATAATTGTTTCACTTCTCCTTCTTTTCGGAGGAAGTTCTGGATACAAAAGCACTGCATCCATGTTTTTGTTCAAATTCATCTTCACACTAAGTTTTGAATCCCCTGCCATATAGCACTTTAGCAGTTCATGCTTTGTATTTTCTTCACATCAAGTTGCTGCAGTAGCACTCCAATGTTGATGTCAAAGTCATAAATCCGGCAGAGTAGCCTCAATGACAGGAACGGCGAAGGCTGTGGCGAAGATACAGCACGCAAGCCTTGCCACGATCCGAGATGAGGTCATATAGCTGGCCCTCAACTCCCGGTACTGCCAAGAGCAGGGGGAGCGGGGCAGACATGGAGAAATTACCGATGTTAAGAGTTTCCCATTGTCAAACAGCGCTGTTCGGAAAGCGTGGCGGAGGGAGCGGGGGTGGGGGCCTGACCGCCGCCGGCACGAGCTCTCGTGAAGAGCGCTCGGAGGCAGCTGAAACGAGAGAAACAAGGTTACCCTCCCTGGGCTGGGGATCAGGTGTGGCTTTGCATTAATGCCACCCCTATTTCAATAAGTTTCCTTGTCATTTTGGGTTAGAAAGTTAGCAAACATTAGAGGCATTCGGAAGAAAACATCAAATTACTACTTTCAACTCAATCCATCATGCATGCAAGGCCTGGGCAAGGGAAAGGATTTTGGTGTTCTATTTATATGTCCTGAATATATTTCAATGTTCTAATAGCTGTCATAAGTTCCATATGCTTCAGTGCTGTCTTCTTAAGATATCAAAGCATTTTCTCAAGTATAGCTTTTTTTTTTTTTTTTTTCTTTTGTGCTGAGTTGTAAAGCAAGTGCTCTGTGCCTGAGTGGGAAAAAAATGTGCAAACTTAGTGGAGTAGCACTCAATAGCTGAAACTTGCCATGAGCAAAAGTGAAATAGTGGGTTACCATCAGTGCCTTAAAAAAGTTCTGTGAGCCTAATCAAGATCTGAAAAAAAGATCAATTTAATGTATTCTCATATAATTATTAAGAATTTCTTAATTATTTCAGTGCGTTTTGAAGTGTGGTGTGCCATTGTGCTTTAAAGTGTTTAGAAAGTAACGCACACCCATACCTGGTACCGAAGCATATGCAGAATGGCGCCGAGGATTGTATTTACTCGTAAACATCCTCCTTTCAAACGGGCTCGGCACTGGGTACAAAATAGTAATGATATTGAAATAAACATCTGATAAAGTTGTAGCTATTAGTGGTGGAATCCATTCACTGTGTTTGATTAGGATTTTCTTGTAATTGGTAGTTATCAAGAGGAATAGGATCATGCAAAAAGAAAATGATGAAAAGCTGGAAAATAAGGAATGTGGTTAACTGAGGAATTTTTGCAGTCATAACACAGTCTAACATATACTAGGCTAAATATCACAGAAATTCAATGCAATACATTTCTCACATTTAAAAATATTCATCAAAGCTTAATTTTTATGTTTTTTCAGTCAAAAGCATCAAATAACTTGAAAGATAAAGGTAGGGAACGTGCAAGGAAAGTTAATTATCATGGCTTTGGGTAAGATGAATATGGAAAAAAAATATATCAAATGATTTCATAGGATGTAAGAATAAAGGTGAAACAAAATATTAAAAAGGTCAGCTGTAATAATGTAGAAAATAAAAAAAAAAGCTCTTAAAAAGTTTACAATAAAAATTTACATGCTTTCATGCTCACTTACTTACAAAATATTACAAATGAACATCTTATGAATAACAAAGTATAACTAAATAAAAGTTTTCCTCTAACAACCAAAATGATTAAACACAATAAAACAATACATATAAAGTCATTACAATGGAGAAATGATACAGAAAATGTGTTAAGTATGTATGTGTATGTATGCATTACCCCAACATGCTATAATCTGCAAAAACAGAGCAGTCCTCTTCTTGCATAATATGTTTCCTTCATTTAGCAGTTAACATAACACTTCACAACCATATGTACAGAAATTGTGTGGTGTTTTGGTATATAAACATATATTGACATTGTGTCCTAAATAATATTGCTAAAAATGCCAAAAATGCATGTGCTTGCTAAAAAAGTATCATTTGTGACTCAAGGTCTATGTATTACTTCTCTCACAGTAAATGCTACAACTTCCAAAAGATTTCTCTAAACTACTTGCAAAACAAAACTTTGAGCATTTGTGGCAACAGTAGACTGTAAGACTATTATAGTCTGAAAATGTTATCAAAAACTTTCTTTCCTCTTTGTTCCAGAAAAATAACTTGTCATGCAGAAAATGTAAGTAATCCCCATCATAATTTACCATTTTCACTTGAGTGCTGGCAGAACTTGTTCATGCTCTACAAGGAATTTGCTGCTGATGCCTGTGCTCATGAAAAACTGGGACTTGACAAGCACAAACAGGAGAGTATGGATATATAAGAAAAGTAATCTAAAAAATATCTTGGGGCTTAGGTTAAGAAAAAATGAACAAAGGTAAAAAAAAACAAAAAAGAAAAAAGCGAAATGTTTAAAACAGGTGTTGTGGTGGTGGTTAGTGCCTGTACAAAATATACACGTTATTGAAAAATTACATCTGGCAGTGAGAGGAAAAGTTTTAATTGCTGTGTCTGAACAACCAAAACAAACAAATACACACGTCCTGGCTGTCTGGTCGGTTGTCGCACACTATAAACTAGAGATAGAGATAGAGAAGGGGGCTCGGTGCTTACATGAGTCAGGGTGTGGCTTTTCCTCGGCCACCATTAAGGCTGCACGCTCTCCTGGGGGCATGCGCTGCTCTAACGCATTCACACAGTTTAACATGCTCCTGGAAAAGAGTCAGCATACCTGGTTTGGGTAAGCTATGCATAAAAACTGGTAAGTGAGGGGAAGGACAGGATACACTCCTTTAAAACACAAACATTCTTGTCCGAATATATGGCCCCTTTTCTTTTTTCCTTTCTCTTTCTTTCACACTGATACCAGTTACATAAAATCACTTTTTTCAAAATTACAACTTACATTTCTCTATTTGGCCATACATTACAGAGAAAACTATCTTTATATACTTGACAACTTCACACGTAATTCTTTGCCATTTCTAGACTCCCTATTAAATAATTCTTTTGAATCTCAAGTACCCCTTTGCTTACAAAAATACAAGTGAAGAAACCAAGCATAAGATAGTTTTCTGCTCTTTACAGAGGTGCTTCAATGTGAAATCCTCACAGCCTGTTGGCAGCATGGAAGCTGACAATAGCTGTACTAACATATTATTTACTGCCAAAGCTGAATTTTACCTGGAAGCATTTGTAATACAAGTCTAAAATATTTACACAAATTTCATCCCTTGCTAAATCCCAAAATGCATGCAGTTTGCAACAAGCTGTGTTATTTACATGGTAAACCTATAAAGTGCCCTTCTCTTCTTTGTTCTAAAGCTTCTGATCAGAGCTCTGGGATGACTTAAAACTGTTGGCTGACTTTAGCGGGGTATCTTCTGTACCACTCACAATAGTCTCTTTGCTCACTGTTGTGTTGTCGTTGCTCCTGAAAGTGAACACACTTGAATTAAGGCTTCTGATGTTGCCTGCAGCCTATTTATAACACGTAGTTTGAAGCTCATCTTCCTCAGTGTGGTCCGCTAAAGGTGTCAAGCCTCAAAGCAGGTTCCCGATTCGTCAATAAAATCTGTCTGCAATCCCACGGCGTTAACACAAAGTTGAAGTTTCCTTCCAATATGCTTTAGCACTTTTCTTTATTAAAGAAGGGAACAAGAGTGTTGCTCTTATGCTCTGGTTCCATGTGAAGGCTAATTCATGCTGTGCACAGCTGCGCAGTGGATCAGCGGGCGAGTGGAGGTTGAATGGGTGGCTGGCCCGAAGGCTGTCTTAGTGCAACGGTCAGCCGAGCTTTTCCCCATGCATAAAATTCTCAAGTGATCAAACTGACAAGAAAATACTTGAGTGTGCTAACAGATTTTACTTCCAACCGGAATCCTGCCTTCAGGCAAAACAAAAGTGAAAACGATTTTGCTATTAATGACCTTTCCTCTCCACTGGTTGCTGGTTGAGGATGGTGGAGCGAGACAGAATTGTCAACTGTCTAGACATATATACAGTACAATTCTGAATGTGCCAATGTTAATTTTGCATATTAGGTAAAACAGAATTGTGGGGAACAATAAACACAAAGCACAAACATTCTATATTACAACATACAGTTCTTATTTCCTTCAGGGTGCAAAATCTAAGAGATCATACATGAACGAATATAAAAGAAAAATTTAAATATCTGGGCCTCTTCTTTATCCAAGGTTAAATTAACTAAATAAAATGAATGAAAGAAAGAAAGAACACAGACACACATACACGCACAAATATTTCTAATTTTCACTTTAAGTTGGAAATGGCGGAACATGCTGACCTAAGCATAGTGGATCTTTTTAACAACTCATTTTTCTTTTAAAGTAGAGTCTGTTGTAAGAGGTCCTAGAGAAATAGGTACATTCCCTTAGATTTCAACCCTGAAGTATTGAAGGCTGTGTGTTACTTTAGTTGTAGCTTCAAGTTTGGACTTTTGTTGTTAATGAATGCTTTTTTTTACTGAATTTTTTTTGGAAACCAAAGACTTTTATAAGAAACTTGCACTACTTATAAGCAATTTATTTCAAAAGTTAATTGGGTTAATCTACTCCAGAATAATTAGTGATGTAAAAATTAAAGGTTTCATCATATCAATTTTATACACACAATAAAAGCAATGTTATAAAATAGGGAATATGTTAAATACTAATCTCTCTTTCATTTCTTTTTTACTTCCTTTTTTTCTCTCTTTTTATTGGAGATATTTTTATACCACTCTAGGCTCGCTTCCAAAGACTGGTCCACCACAAACACAACTCAAAACCATTTTAACAAAGAATATGAAAACTATGGTAATGGAGCACATGCAGAATAGAGAGGAGTGCTTGGAAGGACATTATGTACAAAACTAAAAAAAGAAGGCACCCGAATGAAACAGGTTTTAAAAAAGCAAATAATGGATTTACTAAGCCTTGAATTATTTACACATTCAAAGCATAGCCAACAAGTTTTGGTGAGTAAAGAAATTTAGTTGCAGAAATGACTTGGAAGGAAAAGGTAAATGAAGGAAATTAATATGTTAAGTAAAATCTTGTGACAAGGCAGTGAGAACTATTTTTCTAAGAACTGGAATAAAGCAAGCATTCAGGCACGCAAACAACTGACAAACATGCAGCATATGATGCGCAGCTACTCACCCATACAACCTACTGTCCCGGAGACTGCCCCTTTTGTAACAATTGTAAGAAGAGAGAATCATGTTAACATACACACAAACTTGCGCCAACACAGACCACAAAAATTATCTACTACTCAAAACATATACAGGGTTGCTCAATTCAAAATAAAAACATTCTTAATATCAATCAGGATTAGAGTCTGATTGCTATCCATGGTTTTAGTTGTCAAAGATGAGAATAATGTTCAAAAGTTGCTGTAGATACTCGCACAGTATGCTGATAAGACAATTACACTTTGCTTCATTATGATAAAATAGTTACATTCTCCAGCATTCCAAACAAATTAAGGAAGCAAATAACAGAATCTTAAGTTAGTAAAAATTATAGTTAGAAAATATTTTGAAAGTAGGTCAGCTGCAATCATTACAACTTCATAGGATTCAGCCAATTTTTATACAAAAAGCTTGCTTTTCTGTCCACTTTTAATTAGTCCTGATAAGTACCTACTACATAGAAATGCTGTTAAGGTATGCCTGTACAAGATACATCTTGATGTATGCAGAGGTTGAAACAGTTTAGGAACAGTCGATGTCCAGTTGAAAATGAAGGAAACTTTCCTTCGAAACTTGTTCCGGCAAAAATCCCAAGTAAGTGTTGTTTAGTGTAATTAATCGACTTGTGAAATAAATGTCAAAATAAGTTCATCTGCGAGTTCAAATCTTGTTTAGGATGAGACACCCAATAAGGTTTTATTACAAAGTTTTCCACTATCCTGAGAAGATGAATGTTGAGTAACTTAAGTTCCATGGACTCCAGAATCATTTGAGCATTATTTCACTGATTTCATTCATCATCCGTATGACCAAACAGATTAAAGGACTTAGGCTAAAAAAGTTTGTCTGCATATACCTACATATGCAGAAGCTTAATATAGTGGAATTAATAATAATAATAATAATAATAATAATAATAATAATAATAATAATAACAATGATAAATAATAATCATCATCATCAAACATTACTAGTATTTCTGGAAAATTGGTTATAATCATTGAATTAGAAAGTTATTAAATTATATATTAACTATTCAGATTTTAATTTCAGTGGGAAATTTCATTAGCAAATGTCTGGTGTTACTATGAAAGCCCTTTTCTCCATTTTAACAAATATGTTACTGAATTATGTAGAAGTCCACAGTAACAAAATTGTTCAAATGCTGGTATAGGTGTGTGGACAACATAATTTGCAGCAATACAAAATATGCCCTTAAAGAACCAGGAGATTAATTTTACATTGAAAATATAAAGTGATGGTTGCCTTCTGTTCCTGGACCTTAAATTTACTTAAATACAATGAGAAAACTGAATATGGCATTCATAAGAAAGAAACATAGGGCAACTTTCACAGAAAATGGTGATAATCCAACTCCACATAAATATGCAATGATCAATAGTTTAACATGTAGAATTGTAAATGTCCTTTAAATAAATCTGAATATAATAAAGAGTATCAAAAATCATTTAAGAGATAAGAAAATAGCTAAATTCTGTAGACAAAGGAAACCTAAGCAACTTTAACAGGGATTAAGGAAGACCTTAAAAAATGAAGAAAATATGTCAGAAAATATATCACCAGTCCAGTGGATTGTGTAGATTGCAGTAAAGTTTACATAGGAAAAACAAAACGGAAACTAAAGAGCAGGCTAAAAGAACTCCTCAGAAATACCAAACACAAACAAATGGGCAAACCTGCAATAGCATTAATATTTTTGAAACAATGGCCTCAACCTTCAAAGTAGTAACACTTTGCACAATATTTAGACTAACCCTGTGAATTTAACTGTTTGGGAGAAGATTTTCTATTGTGAAAAATAGCCATGAACTTTGAAATCCCTAAGGATGCTCGTAATTAGTTATTTCTATCCAACTGATTAGCTCAGCAGCAGAGTATGATGCAAAAGCATGTTTTTATATTTGTACATATAAGTAAACATGCAGTTTTAGTGAAGTTTGTATCTATAAACCTGATTCTGTATATTATTACCAAGTGATCTGAGTTTGTTATTGACTTATGAGGAAAAGTCTCAATGCTTTAATGAGAACTTTCTATATTACTCAATTTACTTTCATATCTGCTCTGTAAATTATTTGTAAAAAAAATTTACTGCAACAAAATTTTATTATTCATACCACTGTTATAGATCGACCTCTACCATAGGTGAACAGTTCTGAGGACTGCTGAAGAGTGTAAAAAGTGGTAGAAGAGAGCAGGAGAGACTGGAATGGGTGTATCATAGTCTGAATATATTAGCACTTTTGTATTCTGAATATGAGTTTTTTTGTGTGTTTTCGTGGATATATCAGTGCCTTTTGTGTTATGAATGTAGCAGCTTACCATTTGAAAAACAGGTTTAAGCATTTCAAAATCCAACCAATAACAAGAAATGTCTCAGAAATTATTAATATATTTGACATAATTATGTGCTTTAATGGGTTTTACTTCCTTTTTTCCTTAGTTTACCAACTCTACAAAAGTGATTCAGAAACAAGATCTTCAGATGCTATTCCCAGAAAATTCAAGAAATGTGATTTCATTCAATTTTTAAAATTATGATATTATGACATAACAATCTGCCATATTAATGTCATTTCAGGTGGCTTCATCAGGGTGCTTCCAGTTATGGTGCGAGTTTCATGAACAAAGAAGTAAGCATACAAATGTGAATACTCATGTTTAGTATTATAAGACACTCATATAAAAACTTGTTTTTCCTAATTCTTATATTTGTTATTTGTAGGGGCATTATGTTCCAGAACTGATGAAGAATGACTGTGTGATCTTGCTTTTTCAACTGATCTGTTCCATCACGATATTCTAAGTATCGGCTCACAGGGGAAAGATAAAAACATAATTACGTTAGTTGATGTAGTGAATACCTTTATGGCACAATTAATATTATAGCAAACTCTATTGGAAATTGAGAATCTTATCATAATATAAGTCACAATATCAATCAATTTTTACCATAATTGTCACCCTATTAGAGAAATATACAACATTTTTGAAGGAGCCATATAACACATTAGTCCAATTTCTGAGACTTGAAAACAATAGAGGAGAAACTTGGTCTTCTTCACAATCCTTTTATTTTGCCTTCAAAGATGCTCCTCATGATCTTCAAAAGGAGTTATTTTCTTCACAGAATTCAACAGCCATGAAATATTCCCAGGAAAAAGATTGGGATTTATTTAAATCTCTTCCCAATGAAAAAGTTCACAAATTATGAAATTTTGTTGCAAATTTAATATAAATATTGGGTTCTACATATATTTGTGAACAAATTCCTTTCATCCCTTTCTCATGTGAAGAAGTATTTTTGAAAATGAATCAAATAAAAAGCAAATATTGTAATAGTGAGGGCAGGATCATTTGATCTGCCTTTTAAGACTCTTATGTTCATCCCTGTCAGCAAACATATGACCTGGTTATAAGTAGACAGTGTCAACCAAGTCACTAACAAGAACAGCATTCAAGGAGGTTTTATAGTATTTGTACCATCCCATATAACTTTAACATTGCTGAAGCCACTGCCACTGATAGAAAGCGGTTTTTACTTGATGCAACCAAACAAATGGATGAAGGTAAATCTGCCCCACCACTACCACTGATGTTTAGGTACTACTGCTATATGATATATGCATTTTGTAATAATAATAATAATAATAATAATAATAATAATAATAATAAAGATGATGATAATAATATATTGAAGTGCTAAATTATTATATATGTCACTGCCTACTTTTCAGAAGGGCAGCCCTTTTAAGTAACAATTGAACATTACAACACTCTTTTATCCTTATATTTATAATTACAATTTATTTTTGGTTTTACAGTTCATTTACATTTGTTTTTTTACTTTATCCAAATATTCCCCTATGTTCTTGCAATTTTGTTTTTAAAATTTGATTTATAGGTATTAGTTAAGGAATTATTCACTATAGACAATATGCTTTCTTTTCTTCAAATCTGTTTCCCTGCATTCAAATAAAATATGTTATATATATATTCCTTTTCCCCAGATAGGGACTTACATCTCGCGGCTAGTCATTTCTCTGTCCTTTTAGCCTTCATACTCCTGCTCTTAACGATGCTATCCCCCCTCATTCCTCCCTATTGATATTGTCTATATACCTCTCTCTTTCCCAATCATTTTTCAATGTAACAAAATACTAATGACTTCTTCTCAATTCTTGGTATTTTAAGCATTGTTTTAGCAAATTATCTTCTCCTAAATTCATGATCCTATACTAGTATTTTGAAGTTCTTTCATAATCAATTCTTTTCTTGCTACTCTTCCAAATTCAATTTAAGCTACTTCATTAGCTGTTGCTAATGGCAACACCAATACTTTCTTGCAAAACATCCTATCTACTAAATACAGAACTTTCCATCCATTTTCTAGACCCCATATACAAGCCTCAACCAACATATTTTTTAGGAAATGCTCTTTTCACAATGCAAAGGTGATCTGAAAGATGCTTCACATTTGGAAATAGTTTAGAAAACCTCAAAAGAGTAACAAGAGTAAGTGGTACAGTAAATAGAATACAAAAAAGTCCCAAATCTAACTAGAATTGCAAGTTGACAAAATTATTTGCTTCACTACAAATTCAGAATATAGATCAGAGATGTTATAAATGCTAACATGTTCATTTCAAAAGATTCTGAAGTAAAACAAGAATAACGTCATGTTTGTTGGTTATCTGTTTCTATTAGAGCTTCACTTAACATGAGGCACATAAGTCTCTCATGTTGCAGGGTCTAATGAAACCCAGTTAAGCATCTTTTAGTTTTTATAAATACGGTGAAAAGCAGAAAAAATGACACCATTGAGTTGTGGATATCCTTTGCTCCCCCAGGCCAAATAACAACTAGATGCTAATAAACCCACAAAGAGTTTTTTTTCACTTGATACTAATTTATCATTATTATAAATACCTATATGAACTCAATTATGGGGGTTAAAAACTGGAGGTCCTACACATGAAATACAGATATTCTCTCACCTACTTTACTGTTGCCTCTCGGTTCTCCAATTGCTGCTTTTTCATCTTTTGGAGCACCATGTGACTGCCTTAAACTAGTTGCTACATAACTGGAAACACCTTAGCTTATAATGTCTTATCAGCATATGGCAATTAATATCTCTCTTTTTCTAAAATAAATAATTGTTTTAATGTGTTTCTTTCAAAGAGCTATTTAAACATCTTAATTTTGCTCATTTGCTAGTAATTATTAAAATTTTCAGGTCAATTGCCTGTTTTTATTTTTAATTTTGATGAGCTGCCAGTTATAGATAAATCATTATAAATAAATAAAATTCAGAGTTGATGTTTATTGTTTCTCTTAGTTATTTATGTTTTTATTTTATATCTTATACTTCTTAATTTTTTTATAGTATAGGTATGTAACCACACAATTTTAATAATGAAGCAAAAAGACAGCTTTGGTGTTTTTTCAAGTGACAAACAACAAGCTCACAATACCTTTCCATTTTTATGCAATAATTTTTAAAGGCATGTTATTGTTATTTGACAACTGGGTAGCAATGACTCTTTAACACAAATCTGTAATACAAATATCCTATAATGATTATTCTGTGGTGAAATTTCTCAGTAAACCTCAGCAATACCATTGCACTTGAATAAGCATACTTAATTTTTTTTACTGACATTCTAAATAAAACAATAAAGCATTTTTTAAAGAGTAACATTTCCTTTTTGTATTAGACAGACATTGTTCATAATATGTTTGAGGACTTTATGCACTCAGTGACGGAAAAAGCAAAGCATTAAGTTATTCTCTTTCTTCCCCCTGCTTAAGCTTGGATTTCAATTGTATTTTGTGCATAAGGCAAATTTTTACTATAATCATGCAAAAGGATATTATATTGCTTAAAATTGCTACTGTGCAGTCAGTATTGAGCCACATAATTTAAAGCATAACTAGTTTTAAGCCAGTTTTTAACATTTTAAAATTGCTCTTATAGCTGAAAATGTAATAAGAGTTGTGGCATTAGTGGAGGATGGACAAATTACACATTACCTATGTTGATAACTTCACTGGCACTTTTTTTTTATGTCTGTTCCATTTATATGCTGTCATATCAGCAGCTCTTGCCTTTGGAACAATTGCTCATGGCAAGCATGTTCACTAGTTTACTGTTAATGTTAATCTGCAGTGAATTATTGTTAACTTTACACATACATATTCACATTCTCATTCATCCTCCAGACTCTGGGAAGCATAGGCTTTAATCTTGGCTAGAGAAAATTCCCACCCTACCAGGAATCAAATCCAGGACCCCTTGCACAGCAGGCAGATGCTCCAGAGCCTGCTGGCAATTCTTATTCCAACATATGCATGCTTCTCTAGAGGTTCAGAGAGAGTGATGTCTACATCAGGAGGCCTGGTTCTGACTATAGGTGGAGTACCACTCCTGAGATCAGTTTCCTTTACTGCAAGTTCTTTAAGGTCAGCATGCAAGACCTTTGGAGGCCAGAAATAGTTTGCAGCAAGTATAGCCAGTTAAAATCAGCGAAGGGATGTTTAGAGGAGGCTGTATGAAGTGAATGGTTCAGGAAACTTATAAAGGGACCACTGCAGACTAGGGAACACCATACCTCTTGAATGCAATTTGCTCACATTCCTCAAAAACTGGACTATGGAGTATGTTAGAATTATTCATGGATGAGAGAGCAAGTTCTGAAGTTCTGTTTAAGGGAACCAATGGAAGGGAGAGAGTTTGAAGAAGGCCAGAAGAACATAATCCAATCTTGTGATTTTTCTTCAAAAACACCTTTTAATGTAGGTTCATTGGCTTGGGCAGAGTTCAACATTGAATCAAGAACAGAACTTCATCGCTGACAGCTAATTGGTACATCAGTGAAACTCCTGCTGATCATGAAATTGTCTTTTGCACCTGTTATAGGTGAAATTGGCCAATGTGTTTCTGAATTTCTGGATGTGGTGGGATTTAAGTATTGTCATGCCCATGCTTGGGGTCACTGGGGATAAAAAAGACACTCACGCAAAATACTGATTGCATAAAATATATTTTATTCCAAAGATAGTGGTGTACAATAATATGGGAAGCAATAACTACAGACTCTACAAGCCACAATGGCCAAATAATTATTGGTGGACCCCCATCAGATCTTACCTTGGAGAGCTGTCAGTCGTCATCCAGCAGGAGCTGCTCACTGTTACATCAGGTGATGCTGAGCAACAAGAGAAGACCAAAAACCAAAGACAAAAGATGCAAGTGGGCTTAGCTCGCCTGCTTATATAGGGTTTTGAGTCCATATCAGGGTTTCAACATTGCCAGGGCAGATTTTTATGGTCAAATGCTGCCCTGGAATTACATAGGTGTTCCTGACTTTCCCAGAGACACATGACATTTCCTTTCATTGGCTGATGCAAAAAGTGTTCTATGAGTTTCAATAAGGAAACTGATGTCACGGTAAAATCCAATGAGACATTTCTAGGAAGTGGTAAACCATCTTCATCCTGTCATGTACACAGCTTAACAAAACACAATAAATTAAGAAATGAGTACAATATAATTCTATAAGAATTTAGAAGATTCTGTCAGGGTGCTAGAATAATGCCAATTAATATTTAAAAATAAACCCAATACCAAGCTCCTTACTGGCATGGCCAGCATGCAGTCCTAATCTGAACCTCATTGAGCATACCCGAGACAAACTTGGGAGATATGCCAAGGATTGATTGTCTGACTCATAGCAGACCTTCACTGCACTTCAAGTGGAATGCAACTGATATTACAGATCTTATCCTGGCCATGCGTGTTGAATGACGACTGTATCAGAGGGAGTAACACTTATTACGGAGACCATCATTCATACTTTATACAAGCAGTTAGAGAACCATAAAGTTATTTAAAGTGTCACTTTCTACTTTTTTTAAAAGATCTGTTTATTGGTTTTATTTATGTTTACATTTTTCTGCATTAAAATATTTTAGTTACTAAAAACAAATATGATGAATTGTATAAAGTGATATTGCATCTTCAGTCACTTTGAACCTTACAAAATGAGTCTTATCTAACATATTTTTATTAGACTATTGTCCCTGCTCTTATATATGTTGCGCTCAAAAGAAACATTTTTTTATGATGGGATGATTTTTAGATCATATCACTTTTCTTGATAGTTCTGTTTCAGCAGAACAAAAATCTGAGATCAAAGTGCTCGACTGTAATTCTTCCCTAAGATGAGACTCATTTATTTGCTGTAGCCTAACTTTTAATTGAATTGCACTCAAGGATATGTAATTGTAAAATGTACAGGCTTCTTTACAAGCGGGTGGTTTGACTAACTTTATGTTCACATATTAAGCAGAAATTCCAGGGCTAACATACAATGATATTTCTGAAATGAAATACTCTTAATTTCTTGGGGTTTGGCAGAAAAGATTCCAAGATTAATTTGGTGACCAGTTAAATAAAACAAGAGATTGAGGTATATAAACTTTACAAAACAACAGTCTCTATAGTGGTTAAACTAGATATATGGAAATTGAATGTATCCCAAAGAAAATTGTATGCAGCACAATTAGTGGCAGAAGTCATGCAGGGTAAGAAGCAGGCAGATTGATACAGTTGCGGAAGTTACAAAGATTGTAGCATAAGAAATTGAAAAAGGGTAATACAATTGAAAAGATGGAGAGGCTTCTTTAAGATATGCAAAGTTGATATTGCCCCACAAGTTTTAGACCATTTTGGTCTCTTCCAGGACCAAATTACAATTGTCGAATTTGTCTTTCAATGGTCTTCCTCGAGAACTTCTGGCTGCAGGTTTGTACAAGAGACATCTCAAAAGTCTTATTCTATTCTTTTAAATTTATGGTTAGCAGGAAAAGTCCAAGAATTGCAGGTAGCAGCACCGTAAAATTCTTGTGTGGCTACCTTTACTGTTCAGTCATCTATTAGCAACACTGGAGGAAGCATTTGCTCTTATTGCCAATTAGAAAGTTCATACTCTTAACCACTTTTTGATGGCCAAAACTGGATGAAATAAATATTATTATGATTGTTTTTGTCGTCATCGTTATTATTATTATAATATATATTGAGATTCAAGGAGATTATATAAAAAATAATTATTAAATGTAACTTTCAAAGTATGCTCTTTTTTGAAATGTTTGAATACTTTTGTTATTTTTTAAAAACATAGGTAAGCTACTTTGTAATGATCCTTGATTTTTAATATTTTTTAAGGTATCCTTAAAAAGTATGTACATGTTCTTATCATTTTTAGTTATATTGATAAATTTTGGTTTCTGATATAAAAAATGTTTAGTACTTTCTAGATAATTTTATTACTTTTTATCTAGCATAGTACTACTCTTTAAAGTTTCATCTTGGCCACTTCAATACATCTTAATAAATATTTTGTTCAACTCCTTGTTTTTCTTAGTAGTGCAAGGTTTATTTTGCCACATTTATTCTAAAATCTGTGTTCTGGAGGTTATGAAAAATGAAGAGGAGAAAACTGAAGCACAACATCGACTGTGGAGGATTGGATTTGATTGCAAAATACCCCCTCCTAAGCGATTTCCATCTGCCCTTGAAGTTGCCGAATATTTACCTTCCATAACCTTGTCTTCTGTAAAAACAATACAGATTTTGAAAGCTCCTCCCCACACCTTATAGCTCCTTCACCCTTAGGATTAAAAAGCAGAATTTTGAGATACTGGCATTGATGTATGTGCAAAATGGTATGTCGTTATGGCATCCATTAATTTTTGTTGCCTGCGATCATAATATGGGAATAGCAAGTCTTGAGTTAAAATCTTAAGACAGGGTGAGCTGCCTAGTGAGTTTCCTTTGATTTTTCCTTATCCTAGGAAGACAATGCACAACTTAAAAAAAAAAAAAAAAAAAAGGTCGGCCTCCGTGGTGTAATGGTTACCATGCTGACTTCATGGGTTCAAGCCCGGCAGAGGACGATGGATTTTTTCGAGCATAAAAATCCTACCATTTTTTTTTACAGCTAAAAATATAGGATACCAACCTCATTTGATCACCTATTTTATCCACTTGCTGTGAAATGAGCCCAACTGGTTAAAAAGCATTAAACATATCAAAAACATATAAAATAAATACAAAGCCAATAGTCTACTTTTGTGTTTGTAATTCATAAAATTTTCCATTCAGCGATGGTTAAGCCAACAAACTGCAAAAATACCTATCGCGTTTTATGCAATATCAGCCTCTAATTAATAATTATTTATAATGATCAAAGTTTTAAAGCATATAACCTGTAATTACTTATATGAAAACAGTGAAAATAACCTTTCTTTTAATATATTACCAAGTAATATATTTCCTCTTGGTTTACTGAGAAATTTCACCATGTATGTTTCTGTCAGCGGGATGCAAATATATAAATATTTCTCTGAATTTTACACACTTTAACAACACTGAAGATAAACAATAGAAATATTCTGAGCAGATAAAGGCTACTGGTCATGTGAGTAGTTCTTTTAGGGCACACATTTAACACAGCAACATTATCATGCAAGATAATATGTAATATAAGTTGTATAATATATATACCGATTACAAGAAGAATGATGAAGCCAAGGAATGGTTCTGGTTCCTTTTTTCTCATGCAGCCATTTATTCCTTCAAACTATATCCATACTCTTTAAGTCACATTAGTCCAACATTTCATTTTAAATCTGGTTCATTGTTACAAACATTTTAAATGTATGTGAATTACTGAAAAGGATATTAATTCATATTACTTAAACCACTGATGTGCAACTGCGCATAAAAGTTGGTAACCTAGGAGTATTCTTAAATAAATGTCAATGCAAACTATGTAGTATATGTAATCCTTCTGAATATAATATGCTATTCTTACTTTTCTCTACAGAACTGCTTATTCCTGAATCAGTACAACTTACATTTTGAGAATAAAATTAGTGGCAATGAGAAAATGCCAAACATTAATAATTGTTCATGTAATTGAAAAGTAGTTGGAGATAAGTTTGTAATTATAAACTTTAATTTTCACTTTGTGCATTCAAAATGAAGTCTATGCAGTAATTATTTAAAACAAAATAATCTGAAAGTAAATTTGAATAAAACGAAATCGCTCATGTTCCAACACTGAAATAATAGATCAAGTAATGAAACTCTAAATGTAAATATTCATGATGAAACTACTAAGCAAATAGAGAAAATAAAATTTCTGAGAATAATTATATATGAGAATATGGCTTTTAAATACCATTTTGAATACATATACAAGTAAATAAGTACAAATCTATATCTATTGAGAAATCTAAAAGGATACCTAAACATTAATCACCTAAGACTAGTTTACTATGGATTAGTTCACCCCCACCTACAAGATGGAATCAAGATCTGGGGTGGCGCATTATAAACAATATGCGCAGAGTGTTAATCCCTCAGAAAAAAATGTTTAAGCTGTATATATAATGTAAATAATGGAGAATCGTGTAGAAATATCTTTGTAAAGGAAAAAATATTAAATTTTGTATCAATGTATTATATAAAGTAATATTGTTTGTAGTAGGTATAGATAAAAGATAGCCATAAGTATAACACCAGAATGCAAAATAACTACTATAGAGGAGATGTAAATAAAAAAGACCACAGAAAAGGATCCCCTTACAATGGGCAAAATCCTTCTGAATAAACTGCCAAATGAGCTAAAAACTCTAAGAGGTAATATGTTCCAAAGACAACTAAGAACATTCTTAATAAATAAATCCTTTTATCATCGTCATCATCATCACCATCATGATTATTATTATTGTAGTGCTAAAAGTCCAATTAACCAGCTACATAGTTAATACATGTTCATTAAAAGATACAAAACCTAGCTCCAACAGCTGAATCCATCAAATTGGATACAGGTAGCAGTATTCTTCCACTTTGTCTACCAGATACATATATACAACAGCAAAATTAAAAATAAATACTTAATTATGCATGAAAATTGAATAGGGAAGTGGTTGGGTTGTGAAGAAATAAAATTTAACTTGAAAGGAAGATACTTTATAGTATGAACTTTCTTTGCTATTGTGTATTATTTAGGTATTTTATGGCTTAAGCCACAAAAAAATATAGCATATTCAGAGAAATAATAGACTCGGAAAGATAAGGTGACCAGACTTCTGTTATGAATGGGACAATGCCATTTTTGAACCTGTTGTACCAGTGTCCTGATATATTTTGTCAGGAAGTCCCTTTGTCCCATTTTGTTAGAAAGTAACACTTATTCATCATTTTATGCTAAGAAATACTGAATAGAATAACTATATTGAAGCTAAAGAGAAACCTCTTAAGGGGATGGGATCTGTGAAATTTGACCAAAAATTGTGAAAAATTAAAAAAACTATTTTCTTTCATACTAAAACAATATGTAACTTTAAGAAAATATATTATTTTTTCCACTTGATAAAATTTAACCACCAATTAGCTGAACCTTTAGATGTGCAGGCATTTGCTTATTAACAGTTAGTCCTCTCTTTAAACCTTGTTTTCTCGCAAACAACACTTTTCCAATTCAAAAATGCTTTCATAATGCAATTTTTACTTTCTCTACACAGTACATGGCATGTAGGTGAAGAAAAATTTGATACCGAGATTTCACCAGAAATACATGTTTTTAGGTCCCCTCGATACATTTTTTTTTCTTTAGAAAAAAATATGTGTGTGTCCATGAACATAATAACTCAAAAATGAAAAGTCAGTAATTTACCAAACTTGGTATTTACTTTTAGTAACTTCCAAGGATGCAACACAAAGATGCACCCAAAATATACCCTTTATGAAACAATTTTGATTTTCTCAAAAATGGCTCTAATGATTTTGATTAAAATAAAGTACATTAAAAATATTTAATGACAAGTAATGACAATTTTTAATTTTCTGGGAATAGCCTCTGAAGACCTCTTCATTCTGGGTGAATTTTGCTGAATTTTACATAACTGGTAAACTGTAAGAGATAGACAAAAACTTGCTACAGAAAAAATGTAGATCTCATTAAAACACACAATTTGTCATATATACTTTTTCAAGGAGCTGACTATGTTTGATATTTTCCTTGTTATTGGTTTCAATTTTCTCATATGGAAATTTGTAAACTCCTGGCCTGCAAAGAAACAAATTTCAACCACACGGCAACCAGCTTTTAAAGATTTGACTATCACTTCAGCCTAGTGTATTCTTTATTTCCCTTCTATTACAAGAAAGCCAAGTAATAAGGATAATTTCTGCTATGTTTATCTCAATTAGCATGAAGTAGATAGAAGAATAAGCATTTTAACAATAATTTATTACAGAGATGTAGAGAAAGTCATGCAAAGGGAACACGTCAGATTTTCTTGTCTGCTCTTCAATTGGTTTTAAATTTGCTGAAGGTTTCAGGTGGACTATAGAGATGACAATGGAGATTCTACTGTAAGTGCATAAATATGTATGGAATAACTGTTTTTTTACACAGAGCCATGTGAAGGACAGGAGTTGGATAGGTAGAGTCAGACTGAAAAATTCAATGCCATAGCTGGGATTTGAACCACCGATTTCCCAAAGTCTAGCCAGTTGCTCTGCCACTGAGCTACCATGGCAACATGCCAGCATAGCATTGAATTTCTCAACTGACTTGCAAGTTTCCCATGGTAGCTCAGTGGCAGAGCATCTGGCTAGAGATCGGGAGACCCGTGGTTCAAATCCTGGCTATGACATTGAATTTTTCAGTCTATGTATAAATAAACATTTTCCCCGAGAATATCTAACGGTAAGAGTTAGGTAGTGAAAGTTTTAGTAACTATACTTTTTGCCACAAAACTATATATTTTATGAATTAATAATATTACTTTCTCAGTTAGAAGTCACATAAAACAAGCAGGGTATTAACCTATAAAATGATACTTAGGCTGCCCTACTTTCAGAAATGTACATTAAGTGAAAAATCTGGTTTATCCCCCTCCCCTCCTTACATGCCTGAGGTGCATGAGCCTTGCATGATCAGTATATTTCTCCAAATAATGGTCAGGGATGCACAAAGTGTAACAGGAGTGAAATGGCTTCTTCTAATTGTGCAAGGTTATGAATGTTAATGTTACCTGCATTTATTAGATCATATAATAGTGCAAAATCTGTTAGTTGGAAATAAGTACCTAAACGTAACTCCATCGCACAACAGTCCACAAGGGACCATGGCCTACTGCTGCATCCCCACTGGGGTGCAGGGCTGGAGGGTGAGACATGATCAGCTCCTCAAGTCCCTCCTGGCCGGTTGATGCAGTCTTTTTGATTTGGAGCCGCTACTTCTCAATCAAGTAGCTCCTCAATTGGTCCCCCAGGGATCTTACGAGGCTGAGTGCACCCCAGAGCAGGTCTCCCAATGGGGGAAAATTCCCCATGCTGGTACCGGGATTGAACCCAGGTCTCCTGCTTGGCAAGCAGCTGTGTTACCACCCCACTAAGGAGACGATTAAATAAGTACCTACAAATATTTTATTACCATTTAACACTGCTCCCTCCCCCAAAATGCTGGAGTAATTGCTTCCTACTCTGGCAGTACACATCACCGGCATAAAACTTTTATATGTGCAACCCCACTGAGGAGCTGTTTTCTTAAGACCCTATCCCCATAAAATATAAAACAAGGAATTAAGCATCAAACCCATATTGTTATTGCACTAATGGAACATTTATATGTCTATACATGTTTGTCTCTGGAATAAGTTCAAAAGCTACTGAACAAATTTTTATAAAGGTTTCAGCTAAAATTCTTTCAAATGAACTCAGGCTTTAAGGTATTTCCAAAAATGTTGAAATTTAGGGTTTGGGTATAGTTCTATTCTATGCCGCACTTTGTTATTACAATTTTGTTGAATATTAATGTACTCAAGACATAGTTTTGGTTCTTCTTTGAGTGGATGTTTTATACCACTCCATGCCTAGGGATTAAAAGGGGCATATCACCTAATTTTCCTCTGAGTGGAATATTGTATATGCAAATATTTTGGTGTAGTTTTAATACCTGTCAAAATTAAAACCTATCTTACAACTTTCTAAAGCTATCTTATCCATGCTTTCCTTACATACAAGGCTACACTCTCTGATAAGCACAACAAAATATTGTTCACTTAACTTCAGCACTCACAAAAAATTATCATTATAACTTTCAGAAACTAGTCCCTAAACATATTTTCTACCTTTAATTATAAATCTTCCCTGCTTTATCAATCTAAGGGTTTTGACCACTTATGCTTTAGAACTATGCAATAGTTATAGACTACTTTACAGCTTTCAAAACTATTGTATCTTATTTTCAACTCGTTGCCTACAAATCTAAACTGTTTTGAATATCTCTCTATGCTTATGCAAAAGTTAAAGACTACTTCACAGTTTCCCAAAATTAATCTTTATCTTTTGTCAACACTTTGTATGAATAAATTGAAGGAAGCTTGGAACTTATAATTTGTTGAAGAAGTATTGTCAATAATGAGCCTGTTTTGTAAATGGTGTGTGTAACTTTCTATATCAAAATTCTACCTATATCAAATAAATGGCCTCAGGAGGATACTCTTAAACATATGAGATTAAGGCAATCACAGGGACTTTTTTGTGTGTTAAAATTCACAGACAATTTGCTATAGAAACTAGTCAGATTAGTTTCAAACCTTACCTTGTATGCTTATTTTGATTTACTTGCTATTTTATAAATTTTGGTGTTGCAGCAAAGCATGGCAAGATTGTCTAAACTTGAAATTGAAAATTTTATATTTTGAATATCTTTGTTTATGCTTTTACTTATTTTAAAAGCCAAACATGAATACAAATATGAACAATTACTGTTATAAGTTTCGTATGATAAAGATGTTTTAATGCTATTTAGTAAATTAATATTATTTCTACATTCTCAAAGTGATAGAAATGTATATGTAAAATTAATATGAATTAAGAGCCAGAAATTGCCTTACATCCTTAGATAATTAAATAACAGTGCTAGCAACTGCAGAAAGTATACTCAGATTCTTTTATAGATTACATATTCTACATAGCCTACTTAACCACTTGGAAAAGTTTAATAAGTCATAAGATTATAAATTAAGGCACATCACTGATTTAACCTGGAAATGTTCAGTATATTTAATAACCATTCTTTCTTTAATTTTACCAGGTAAAACTTTAACAAATCTAAATTAAATCATATTAGTCACTGTTTTCTTCATAAGCTGCAGGTTAAATCCAGTTATTGTTCATTTGTCAAGCACAGCTGCTGTAAAATTGTTAGCAATAGAAAAGTGTTAGATAATAAAACAAAGCATTACAGTAGAATGAGATGAAAATAGCCACCTAAGAATGAGTATAGAGAAACACATAAGCACTATTCCATCATGGGGATAACTTCAAACTCTGCAAATAAATTTATCCAGACAGGTTGTTAGAAAAGCAATAGAACCATACACACAAGCCACACAAAGAGTACCTTGTTTATAATGTTTTTGTACTGTTAGGCAGAAGAGAAGATCCAGCCTGCCTATAGTTTACTTACCTGCCATTGCCGTGCCTGAACAGAGCTAAGATTTCCTCAAAGGTTTTATTCTTGGTTTCTGGGACCTTTTTGTACGTGAAAGTCCAAAAGATGGCGAGGAACACGCTGAATGGAAGGAACGTATAGTTCTCCAAGGCAGTCTGCAAATGCAATGATGCATAATATGGTTATCTCAAAAATTCAATAACAGTTAATTCCTTAGCAAAATTATTGTTTCTGGCTTGCATTTTAGAAAAGCTGCAAAATGTTGCAGTATTAGATGGTCAAATGTACTATTTCATGTACAAAAATTTCTCTTGCACCAGTAACAAGCATGCCATAGAGCAGCCAATTTTTTATATCCTAAATAATATTTGTATTTCTTTCTTTGAGAAGCCTCCTTTATATCAATTAACATAAGAATTTAATGAAAATTCCCAATAATAAATAAGAATAGAAACATGTCCATTAGGATTTAAAGAGAAACTCAAAATGTGAAATAATTCACTGATCAAACAACTTGCTTGGATTTCAAAATGCTTTGGAAATACCAAGAAGCATAGAAAAATAAAGAAGCAATAAGCTTTGCATCAGTTAAAAATTATCTAAACCAGTTTAACATCTTTATTGGGTTAAAATACAAGTGAATTGCTTGTTTAGAATGGTAGTTCTAATAAAATTTTTGCATTCTTCAAATTTAAAATTTAGTCAGTGTATCTTTCTTTAGTCATAGGTAAGTAGAATCCAAGGTTTATCATAAGGCATGCTATTATTGTTATTGACTGTCAGTTCAATAGCCTCTCTGACATTGGAACTCTACTGCATTCTCTTCATGAAACTATTTATTTAATTTTAAGCACATCAATCTTTTTAGTGATTGAAACAAGAATTCAGTGCTCACCTGGGTAGTGTGATGGTAGCATATCTGCCTCACATTCAAAAGGTCGTGAGTTTGAATCTTGCTTAGGGTGAGTTACCCAGATAAGGTTTTTTTTTTGGGGGGGGGGGGGGGTTTCCCTTATCCTGAGAAGACAAATGTTGAGTAACTTTAAGCTCTATGGATCCCGAGATCATTTCATCAATTTCATTTATCGTCCAATATGACCAACCAGGTTAAAGGACTTTAAAAAAACAAGAGTTCAGCAAAAAGCAATTAAGATTTAATGTTGAAAAGTTATTTAGAAATAAGAAGTATAACTGGGAAGACTAGACATGAGCAAGACATATGTAGAGGGATAGTTAAGCCCTTCTTTTTGCTACAATAATGGCAGAAGGGTTTGGGAAAGATTTATGGGAAAACTAGACTATTCAGTATGCAAGCATAGTACATAGGAGAAGTGTGCATGCTACCAATGTTGCTGTGGGCCCCATTTAGATGGCGCCACTGCTGCTTGCAGCAGAATGCAACCATGCATTTGCTAAAGTATGTATGGATACCATAATGAAAATAAGTTTAGACAGAAGACACTTCACAATATACTCTAGGTGTTTTCAGGCTTCAAACCAGGTGAAGTGGTCTGGAGCTATTGATATTTCAGGAGTGCACATTTCTCCCATCATCAGGATGTTGAATGACTAGATCAGGTAAAATGGCCTATATCTGTCCACTGAGGTGGCACAGACATTGTAAAAAAGTCTCCTACTCTGGCTGCTGTTTGGATTGTTTTTTCATCATTTTCTGAGCAGGTTAATTTCAATATTGATGGCCAGTTTCCATGCAGAACTAAACTGTAATTCAGCATCCTGGTTTAGCATGCCCCTCTTGTTAGAAATAGCCAATGCCTACCTGCTTGACCCTGTGTTCCCAGTAGCCATCACATTTGCCTAAAATGGTAGTGTTGCAAAAGTTGGTCTTGTTCAAAACAATGTTCTGCCAATTCACACTTTATCAGGCTGTGTCAAATGGATGGTCCTCTCATGTTCTTTGATCCTGATGGTTATGGCCGTACCAATTTGTCCTATGTATAGGGCTCTGCACCTGCATGGAATGTGATACATACCCAGTACATTGAGGTCTAGTGGTCCTTCACCGGTCTCACTACGGAGGTGATTTGTGAATGAATGGTCTGATTTGTTTGGCCAGTATTTTGCTGATTCTGCCAGATAAATTGACGATATATGAAATGCAGACTGTGGAGTGGAATTTTCTGATGATTTCAGTGTGAGAGGTTTCCCTTTTTTGACTATAGTAAGTGCTGCTGTGGCATCATAGTCGGTGTAGCCATTTTGGTGGGAGGTATATTTTAAGTGTTAGGTGGCTTGGGTTAGAACAGAGTCAGTCATACATCACCTCTCCTGGCTTGAAGCCGAGAATACCTAGAGTATGTTCATCGCCAGGAAAGCTTCAGCTCTTATTTCACTCACTTCACAATATGTTCTTCACAGCAACCTAACTGGTACTACTTTTCTTGAATAACATTTAAACCATTCAGACATTCTGAAAATATATTACCCCACAAACTCATTATATAGAATAACTTTCCAGAGGTAATCTTTTCCAAACATAATAGAGCATCCTTGATGAAGAAAATGTCAGGTATGAATAGTCTTTGCTCGAATCTAATTCTAAAATTAGAATTCGTTAAGTATTTTCTGTTGATTTGGCACAGAGAAAGATGAAACAACTTGCATTTTGTAGGTATTCCACTAAATAATAAACCAAATAATATTTTCCACCGTTAACTTTAGCTATGTTCCATACATTCTATAATATAAATATAGCTACCAAAATTATCAACCTTATCTTCTATTTATGTCCTTATTGTATCATTTTTATTTTCAGTTAATATTATAGAGAGCAGATTTTGTTTACAAAAGATGTGATAGAAAATTCAGATTTTTATTCATAATTTCCACCTTTAGATAAAGCAAGCTTTGTAAATGTATAGATTGAATGAAGTATGTGTAGGTGCAAAAAGTTAACAGTATATTTGAGTCAAACATAATATTATTTTCCTGGTTGTAATATCATAAAAAATTAGTTCTTCAAATGTTCATTCTGTTTGTTTAAGATTATAAAAGAAAAACTACTGTATTCCATCAATGTAGTTTTTCCATAAGGACATTTAAAATACTTCACTAATTTTCTAAAGTGAACTATAGAGCATTATGGAAGCAGTATGAGCAACTCTTAGATTCTATTTTCAAAACTAGAGAATGTAGGGGAAATTCATCATATCTCATCCCTTTTTCATTTTTAATATTGACCTTCTTAACAATGTGTTTAATATAATTTTCTTATTTTGGTTTTTTGTTTATTTTTGTGTGTAAGAAGTGCCAACTATCTTGAGTGTGTTTAAATGGTGCCTGCTTTTACATCTGCAATGCTATCTCTAGAGGATTAATTTTCAGCTTTGGCAATTTTAAATTATATTGTGCTCTGATCAAATGTATTTTCTGGTTCTTTAATTTATTCAACTCGGACAGTGTCTGAAGGCATTTCTTTTCAATTCTCAAGTTTGATGAGCTGCTGCAAGCAAGCTCATTTGTATTGCAGATTATATTTTTTTAGAGACTTTTGTTATGCATAATTTTGTCTGTTAACAATGCATGTCTTTTCATGAGAGGTGTAAAAATTACTTGAGAGAATAGAAATGTGTGAAACTGTATCTGGCTTTATTTTCATTCTTTGTCTTGGTATTTCTGCTGTTTCTCTGCTTGCAACACTGGTATCAGCTTTCATTAAACAGTTAGTGGAAAAGTGAATGTAGATTGAGCATAATGAGACTCACAGCAAGTGTGACTCACATGGCATCTTGCAATTCTTTATCCCTGTATTCACAAATTAACAATAATATTTATTCAGATGTTTTTCTTATAACATAACCTGCACTAAATAACAGAAATATAATCTTTAGACAGTAAACTGACTGACATTTGTTATAAACTTAAGTATTTACTTGGTTGTGCATTAAAAAGCAATGTATACACTAATATTATTACTATTTTCATTTGTTATCAGTAAAATATAAATACGAGGGCCGTTCAGAAAGTAGCCTCCGGTTGATTGCAAGAAATTCACCAAGTTAAATAAAAATATTTTAATATATACATCTTACAACTACATCTTTGCACTATTTTTCTACATAGTTTCCATAACGATTGAGGCACTTATCGTATCTGTTCACAAGCTTTGAAATTCCTTCTGCATAAAAATCACCCGCTTGTGCCTGGAGCCAGCCTGTGACCGCATCTTTGAGCTCTTCGGAATCTATGAGTATAAAAATAACTAAAAGTATATAAATAGGACCAATGTGTCATCAAACCGCTGGGACCCGAGCCATTTCTTCATATGCATGAAGAGGTGATAATCGCTTGGCGCCAGATCTGGGCTGTAAGGTGGATGGTTGACAACGTCCCACTTGAAGGACTCAAGAAGGGCTGTTGTTCTGCGAGCAGAGTGAGGACGGGCATTATCGTGCAAAAAAACGATACCGGAAGTCAGCATACCACGGCGTTTGTTCTGTATAGCCCGTCGTAATTGTTTTAGTGTTTCACAGTACACGTCTTGATTAATGGTCGTCCCACGTTCCATGAATTCAACCAACAACACCCCTTTTGCATCCCAAAACACCGTTGCCATCAATTTTCGGGCAGAAAAATCTTGCCGGGCTTTTATTGGTTTGGTAGGCGAATTTGAATATGCCCACATCTTTGATTGTTCTTTTGCCTCAGGGTTCACGTACTTAATCCAGGTTTCGTCCCCGGTCACGATTCTGTTTAACAATGGTTCACCTTCGGCCTCATAACGTGACAGAAAGTCTAATGCAGAGGCCATTCTTTGAGTTTTGTGGTGGTCGGTAAGAATTTTGGGCACCCATCGTGCACAGAACTTACGGTAACCCAATCTTGCTGTCACTATCTCGTACAAGAGAGTCTTAGAAATCTGTGGAAAATCAGTAGACAACTCCGACATTGTGAAACGTCGGTTTTCACGAACTTTTGCATCAACTGTCTGAACGAGTTCGTCCGTGACCAATGATGGTCTACCACTCCTCTCTTCATCATGAACGTTTTCTCGTCCACTTTTAAATAAACGTACCCATTCACGGACCACTCCTTCACTCATAACTCTTGGTCCGTACACGGCACAAAGCTCACAATGAATAGCTGCTGCAGAATATCCTTTGGCTGTAAAAAAAGCGCAGGTACGACTTTCACTCGACCACGGTTTGATGCCGACTGACCTGCTGAGTGCGTGAATGCACAGATGGCGTCGCTACTCCCCCCACTACCCGCACTGTGACCGATCGGAGGCTACTTTCTGAATGGCCCTCGTACATAGTACTTCACAACACTGTAAAACTAAACTATTAGTCAAATGACAAATTATAATTTTGATGTCGGGCACTCTTGGCTATGAATTAAGTACATTTATATCTCACCATTAGCCCATTTCCAAATTTCACTCCTTAGTTTATTTTGCTCAAATCTCACCTTCCCCTCTTATACAGTTATTTTAATTCACTAAATCCAGTTATTTTATGAGGGTAATAAGTAGGCAATTACTAATAAGCTATTATCATGTTACTGTAAATTATGAAGAATGCAATCTTTTTAATACATTGATACATTGATGAAATTATTATAATAATAATAGAAAAAGAGATATCTCAACACATCTTTACTATGAAAATGACAAAAATATACTCACACTTTTGTCTTATATAGAATAGGCTGCATCATAACTTATCCATAACTGGCTGTTTGCCTTCAGTTTAAATAAATATTTGGTTACCGTGTTAAATACATAACAAAATCTGTTCACTAACTCCTGTAAAGATATTATTTCAGCAAAGATTTGCTTAGCTTAGTCACCTTCATAGTTGGGAAGCCAATGCCAACCAAGAAGTTGGCTAGCCAGTTGACGAGCACAGCAATGGACATGGCAGCAGGTCGAGGACCCTGAGAGAACAGCTCGGCAGTGATCATCCATGGAATTGAGCCAGGACCCACCGCAAAGAACACCACGAAGCTTAGCGTTGACACCACTGACAGATATGACATCCAGTCAATCATTTCCTGGACGTAACCAAAAAACTCCTATCAGGCGATAGTAATGTGTTCTTTCCCGAAAATGCTGGAGGAGACAAATTACTTAACACAAAATACTACAAAATAAAAACATACTCCTCCGTAAAGGTCAAGCACAGAAACCAAAGATAAGCAACTCATAGTAGAAGGTGCTATTTGCTAAGTGAGTTAATAACCTCTCCTCCAGACAATGTCAGGAAAGCTGTCGTGGACAGAGAGAGGGGGGGAGGGGGGAAAGAAAAATATAGGCAGTGTGGGTGAAAGCAGAGGCAAGTAAAAACCAAGGAACTAAAAGCCAAGCTATTGCTACATTTTACCGTTCAAATGAAACAGTATAGCATGCAAAGAGAGACTAATGATAGTTTGCAGAAGAAGAGAGAGAGAGAGAGAGAAATAAAATATTAACCTTTCTGAATTATTCAGAAGGTGAAGAACTAGTATTATTAGTAAAACAAAAAATTAAGCTTTCTACAGTACAAAAACATGAGCATTATCATGGTGTTAGCAAACTTATTTTGTCAGCAATGAATTAGGTACAGAAGATTAGCTTGAATAGCTTTAGTTGCTTCAATATGATTTTCTTTTCAATCCAAGGCGGTTTCTGTGCTCTTTTACCACCTTAAACAGACAACAACTTTTTCTTTCTGAAAGAAATAACAACTATTACTGCATTAAGAATGTTATACATAAAAGGTGTTTTTGAACGTAAAATTTCAGATAAGTATGAACTTGGGTTTTACAGAATTTCCCAATGGTGTGATGCAAAGGTTTGTCTAGAAAATCTGCCCATCCTAAATATAAATTTTTCCATTTTTTTCCATTTCCTTAAAAATCTGATGTGTTCCATTCACATGCCTTTCTCTACCTATTCTGTAACAAATTAAATTTACAAGGGCTTATTCTTTTATCTACTCCATGCTAATGATAAGTATTAGCAGAAATGGTCGTATTACTTGCTTTCTTGTAAGTAGAAAGGAAATAAGAGAATACACTGAGCTAAAGTGATAGTAAAATCTTTTAAAAACTAGTTGCTATGTAGTTGAAATTTGGTTCTCTTTGTATGATTAAGAGTAAAACATGAACAGGAAGTACAAATTCCCATATAATAAACTCAAGTATTTTAAAAGTGAAACAAATTTGAGTATTTTAAAAGTGAAACAAATTTGAGTATTTTAAAAGTGAAACAAATAACAAGGAATATCTTGGAAATGGTTAACTCCATCAAAATAAAATGCATATGGCATAAATTGTGTATTCTAACAAGATCTATATTTTTTGTGTAGTGAGTTACAATTTATCGGTTATGCATAAGTCATCCAGAGTGAAGAGGTCTTATAAGAGACTATTCTCAGAAAATTCAAACATACATTTTATTTTTCATATAAATATCCTCAATATATGGTATTTTAATAAAAATTATAATACTATTTTTGAAAAAATCATAATTTTAAAACATTCATTGTTTATGTTCAAATTGTATGTTGGAAGAATAAACAAATAACTAAAGATATAGCTTTTTTTATTAGTGGGTTTGTAAGCAATGTGCATCATGTTGGTATGCTTATGGAAGCACTGCTTGTGACTTGGGGCTTTCAATCTATCTATGTTATCACCTTTAGCACAGACCAGGCACGAAACTTTGTACTGTTTAACTACCTAATCCATTTTGACCATGACATAGTCTGTTTATGTGCCTTTGTTGGCTTTGAAAACTAAATTTATCACATAGGATCTGAGCAACACCAGACCTTGGTTCGGTGTAATTTTGAAACATGCTGTATCCAAATTTCCTAAAGGTATGACCAAAAGTAGGGAAGTTAATACATTTTTTTGTGATAACCTACATCTTAATTGACATTTCCTCTTAAAATAACAGTTATGTCAAATCCACTTTCTGTGGCATTATGGGTTTTCAATTTCTATTGGTTTGAATTTTCAATACTCTATACCTTTATTTCAACTGCTAGGTTGCATTAGAGATTATTGAGTTAGAATAGTAACACTGGAAACCTGGACATGTTACAAAGCATGTGCACTTTATCATCAGCAGTCTCCAACCATCACAGTATTTTTCTCAATGGCTTTTGGTTTTGACATGATTGGTGCTCTTGTTTTGCACTTCCAAAGGGTGCTGGATGGCAGTCAAAATTCATTAAGCTGTCTTAATTCTTTAAGATGAAGATTTTCTCCTAAATATCTAGTTCTGCTGTGTAACTCACAGGTTTTATATGTGTTACATTCTTATTTATTTCATCGTTTGATGCCAGAAGTGGTGCACAATGCTGGGCTTGTGTACCCGTTTGTATTTAATTGATGTTTTTTCAGTTTTGTTTCCAAATTATATACAAATAAGATAAGTAATATTATTAAGGTCTTATTTTATTATAAGAGAGGTTTTTACAGAAGCTAATTCAACTTTAATAATAATAATAATAATAATAATAATAATAATAATAATAATAATAATAATAATAATAATAATAATAATAATAATAACAACAATAATAATAATAATTATAATAATAACAATTATAATAATTATGATAATAATGATGATTAGAATAATGATGGTTGATTATAATAATGATGATTATAATAATGATGGTGGTTATAATAATGACAATAATAATGATAAAATAAAATTAAAATTTATTCCACTAAATTCAAATTTCTTTAAATGAATGAAATAATTACTGTAAAAATAGTGTTTCTTATATGGATTTTGTTGCAGTATCTACATTTTATTTTGTAAATGCTGGATTTTTGGTGTTGTGGGATGGAGTCCTTTAGGTTGGTACACAGTGTTTTCATAGGCTAAAGTTATCTTGAAGTGCAAACATGCTGTTGAATTTTTTCAAGATTTATTTGCAATATATGATAGATGTGAATGGTAAGTAATTTTCTTGCAGATGGATTTGTTTTTTATCTGGCTTGGTTTTGTCATGTTTGCGATTTGATTTTGTCGTTTGAATTTTCTAATTTTTTTTACCAATTAGTTGTGGACTGAAGTCATTGTTGGCTGCACTGTGTATTATGTTGAGTAAGAACTTATCTATGGGCTAGGCTGTTCAGTTGTTCATGTTTCTGTGTTACAGGGTTGTAATTATTACTTTTATGTATGTCCACTTGTAACATGCCCAGGTTACTATTCCAACTCAGCAACTTCTAATTCAAAAACACATGACAGCTACTAACTTCTGCACATCAATTATGCGAAGCTGCAGTTAGTGTTTTTTCCACGCTCAAGCAAGAAGTATGCAATTTCAAATTCATCACATAGAAACTCATTTTTAAGAGAGCTTACTGTACCTACGAAATGTGTAATAAGAACATTTCTATAAATATTTAACATGAAGTAGATAGAATAAACTTTTGAAAGAATGCATAGCTTGTAGAAAAGTGGGTAGAGAAATTTATGTTAATGTAATACATTAGATTGTTTTAATAAAGTTTATCGTAACTTAAGTAGTAGAGAGTTCATTAAAACTAGATCCAACCTGTCGACATACAATTCCTCAGTTAGTATAGGCAAAAATAAGAGCACAAGCTCTGCATACACATATAATACCATCATAAAACAAAACTAAATGATGTATTATGGCTTGACTCAGCATCAATATCTTAAAAGTTAAGTACTGGAATGTGCCATTTTATTCTACAATTAAAAATAATAGTACAATTTTAATTAAAAATTATTTTATAATTATTTAATAAATTTGGCTCAACATTCTTTTCTGTTGTTTATAGGGAAGCTGCACCATGAAAATGTTCTGGAACTTAAAACTTTTCAGCCCACAAAGCATTTTTGCAGGGTGTATGCAACATAGAAAGACATTTTGTGCATGCGGGCATACCAACAAGATGTGTTTGCACTGAGATGTCACTCATAACACTGTACAGTACACTGAAAAGAGAAACAACTGCAGAAGTATACAAGAAACTATGCAACACATTAAAAGTATGGTTAAACCTCTTTAAATCTCCTGTTGATTTTTGCTTAGAGGGCAAAGAAAGATTTACTTTGCCTGTTTATATTGTTCACCAACATTAAAGGAACATGGAAGAATCAGTTAGGATATATTTATTGCTTATACAATGTTTTGCTCTGAGGTATTTCTAGCTTAATCAATTACATTTGTTAAATTGCTAATACATACACAGTAAATCTGATCACATTTCTAATTATTATTATTATTATTATTATTAGAGCTCTGTTTTGGATTCCGAAGTACACACAGTTAGGGACACACAGAGCAGTCAGAAGGATAAAGAGATGGTAGTGGGGAGGTGTTTTGTAGCGTAAACATGCACACAGTGTAAACAGTTAATGAGGCATAACTATTCCAAAAGTAGCTCATTGTATATATTGATATTATATGCATCAATTTTAAGTGTTCTTGGGCTTCTAGATAGATAAGTAGATAGTTATCAGTTTACCCTGAAGACGAAGATGATGCACATCTTTGAAACATTGAAGTCCTTACCTTACTTACCTGGCTAGAAGCCTGAGAGCACTTAAAGTTGTCAGGAAAGCTTCAGCTCTTATATTATATGCACATTCTAATACATAAAATAGCACAATAAAACAATTATTTCATAATATGATTAGCAAATAAAAATGCCTTGAGGCAAAAATTCAGGATAATAATATGCAGAGCTTTGTAAAGGCAATGAACATAAATCAGCTAAACTCGCTCAGAATTTACTGCAGTGAATTACAAGATACATCTTTACTGTATCAAAAGAAAAGGCTCTCCCCCTGTCACTCAAAATATGCTTGAATAATCCACAAGAAATTCAGTGTCGAATGCCTACCCTTTTGTATTTTTTACATTTTTCAATTTGCACTCTCTTTCAGTGTATACTGGTTTATATACTAGCAGGAATGAGGCCAGCTAGTGATAGTGCTAGATAGTGCAACATGTTTTGAAACAGGCAATACAGACCACACCTACTCCATCACGTCATAGTTATTCTCTGTGTGCACTGAACCTCAATCCGGCAATTTCATGATTCCAAACTGAGCTCTAATTATTATACATTATCTTATGATAGTTGCTTACATTTTTTCATACATATACTACTAATTATGAACTTGGAATAATTTCAATTTGGCCTAGATTATTATAGAAGCACTTAAGGCTATTTTGCATTTGCCTGTACACCTGAAAACTGAAGTTATGAACATTGGTCTACAAGATCTAACTCTTGAACATTAACACAAAAAGTTTTATATGCCTTTATATTGACTTTCCTTTGTTTTCTAATCTCTGGGATCAGAAAACAGCGGTAGTTAATAATAATAATAATAATAATAATAATGATTATAATGATGATAACAATAATAATAATAATAATAATAATAATAATAAAAAGAGACTGATAATGGTGTTTCACACAGTAAATACATAGGCTCCTTTTCAGAGAAATCTCCATAGATTTATTTGCAGTTGAGGCGATATATCTACCCGTATGAGAAAATAAGTTGGAATCTGGTGTTTGTAATTAGCTTCAGAATTGCATCAGATTTCTTCAAAAAGATCACATTTGAAAATGGAACCTCTACAGGTGCCATCAACTGGCAAGCAAGCTTCTGCACAAGTTGGGAACAGGAAGCAATTCAACTTGCAGGCTACTGATTCCTATGTCTATGCCTTTCTGGAGGAATTATTTATATGAGTGTTTATTTTGCACTCAATCAAAAAATTGAATTTGCAGCATCATTGTGCAACCCATGAAATGAGTAATGATAGTTATCAAGGAGAAGGACATTTATTTCAAATTGTCTTAGATATCAATTAATTACCAAGTTGCCTGTTCATATTCATTGCTATAAATATGAAAGTTTTTTATTACTAATTAATTCTCATCCTACTGTTAACACTACAATGCAATTAAAATGGCATTGACCAAGTTAAGGTGGTTGATATTTTACTATGTAATACTATAATAAATGCAATTATTTTTTGCAGTAATTTGTGTTATGACTGCCAATTATGATCAAACCTATATAATGTTCTTATCAGAAATATAAATATTAATAAGAGACATTATAATAGTGCAAATGTTCTACAATACATATACTAACCTATGAAAATATCTGATAACCCTAAATGATGTTCTTCCTGAAGAAAATTTAATAATAAAAAAAAAATGCTCTCCTGAAAAAGGGACAGGACTTTTTAACTTAAAGAATAATGATAGGAGATAATACAACAAACCCTAATTATAACCTGACTCAATCACTATGATAGTGGCAAGTCAAGTCAACCTATCAAAGATGGATTATGTATTTAAAATGCATAATGTTGCATACTGCCACAATACTGGAAGAATTATCTCTTCTTGCTTTTTCGCACAGTGTGCAGCAGGCAATACCAGGAGCATCAAGCAAAGTTTCTCTCTGTTTTACTCAAGAGCAAACAGCTGGAGACGCCTACTCTACACTAACGAAGGTGAAATTTTATATCTAAGAATTTCAAGAAAATATGCCAATATAGTTTAAATGGGAAGAAATCATTGCAAATTAAAAGTTTTCTTTACACAAAGAGCCTTCTAAAAATGTACAGTGTATAATCAAATTACTACATGTACTGACACATAAGGATTTGAGAATAATTTTCTGAAACAGTTTAAATTTGTCTGAAACTGGTTCAAAACTAACAGTAGCTTGAAGCTTCCAAAATTTTAAATTTTAAAATAATTTACTGCAAGTACTAAAGTAAAATTTTTATGAAGAGTTTAAGAAATATTTCCTGACATATGTAAATTTGGTTGAAATAATGCATAGATTAAGGAGAAGCTCCTAAAAATCTAAGATTTATTTCTCAAAATAAATATTAGCAATGCTAATACATATTTCCACAACAAGCTAAATATAAATGGAAATTAATGCTATGGTTATATGCATATTTATAAAGTTTATTTTTTAATAACATTAAGGTATTAATGTTAATTGAAGCATAACTCTGGAAAGATAAACAATATTGTAATGATTTGATACACAATAAGCATAGTTGGGATTTTATAGAGCCATACAATTGATACAACTGAAATGAAAATACAAATTATGTTGTATTTTGTAGGGCTCCTATGCAATTTCATCTAAAATTACTTTAATAAATATACCTATCTTAAATCACATCATTTTTATACACATTTTTGACTGAAATATGTATGTATTACAATAAAAATGCAGAAATTGTAAACCATAAAAAAACACACTATAAGAGCACTCAAAAAAAAAATAATGAAGTGTTGGACACTGCAGTGAACATCATGTTAATATGTGAAAAAAATGAAACTTACCCTCACCTGCAACTATAAAGCACAAGTAACAGACTAAAGAGCTTACATTACTTGACATTTTTATTACAGTGGATACAGATATAATGGTGTTAGTGGATATCGTGGAAAGAGACAACATCAACTATAGTGATGTGAGTAAGCTTGTCACGCCATTTACTTTATTTCTGAGAAAAATTGGAGCACTTGAACATGGGTTTTCACTGATAGTTTATTACAGGGTGAGATGAAAGTGAATTTTTTTGGAACGTGTCAGTAGCAATGCTGTCTTGTAAACATATTGTTTTAATGAAATTGAAAGTGGGAAGGAAATAGCTACAAAACAGCTATGTCATCTCATATGAATCTCTGTATGACATAACTGAATCAGCATAATCTAAAAAGAAATACATTTACAAAAAAGTACATATTGGAATTCAAGAAGCCTGAAAATTAAAGTGAAGAATGCACTTAGAACTTCAATTTAGTTGCCCAGCTGCAAGAATTTTGCAAGTCTTATACACAAAAAGCTCTCATTCTCAATATTCACATATAAGTTATGTTTATATTTACAATAAAACAATAGCATATTCTATTTAGAAGTTTAAATATTAGCCCAAACACCAGTAGAAAAAAACTTTCAGTTAAATTATCAGTATGCAAAAGCCCTAGCGGTTAGAAATGTTGCAAAGCTGGTGCCAATAGTGTGTTGAAGAGTTCTGAAAGGCTAGTAGGATATATGGTCTTAAGCATATAAAGTAGAAGCACAACTTATAGATACATTAGCAAAACAAATGAGCCAACCTTGTTTCCAAGAAGCACTTCATGATTACATAGCACCTCAGATTTTTTTTTAAGAGATTAAGTAATTAATTTATTCATCCTTTGAAAAATATACATGTTATTGGACACATCAAGTTTAACAGAAATATATATACGTATACACGGATACAATAAATGCAGCCACATTAATAACGTTAATGAAAAATATTTGCACAGTCACAAAAATACCAGCAGTTGGATTTCTGAGATGTGCAGGATGGTCATAAATTTGTTTCTTGCCTTAGAGAGCACAGCTCCATACAGTGGAAGATAATTTTATTTTAATATCTGAAGGATATCAATTCAATATCTCCTCAGTATTTTCATGCAAGTTAAAGAACAGTGCAATGAATTTCTAATGGGAGCACATGAGCATGCACTTAATTTAAAACCACACTATAGCAGTGAATGCTAACAAATAACTAATTTTTTGTTACTATTATTGTTAGTTGAGCATAACACATGCATAATAATGGCTCATGTAAATAAATTACATACTTTTGACAATATAGAACAAATTGATGTAAACTTTCTTGTTACAATGAGAGAAATGAAACACATATACTTAAGTATGGTGTAAAAAAGTGCTTTTCACTCAATGGTTTAAAATAATTTTAAAAGCTCAACTTCATCATCATCATCCTTAGAAGCATCACTGTCATTGCAGTCATGTTTCACTCCCTTGTTAACAGTTTTCCTGCTTGTCTAAGAGAAACAATTCCCTGTACGGTTTTGTCAGCAGAAATAGAGGGATGTCCATTAACCTTCATGTGCTCCTCCCATTCAAAGAATTTCCCTGGGTTTTGTTAATATCGTTAACGCTATTAAGTGGCACCTATTTACACAAAGGATTTTCACTTTGTGGATCATCAATGATGATTGGCATAATTTCTGAGACACTGTCATAATTAAAATCTTGTATAAATTATATATAATGAAAAAATGTATATACATACATAAATAAATATGTGGGTAACTAATATAGATTATACATAAACACTATAAATAACAACAAATAATACTATCTTGCTGAGAATGACTTCAAGCATGTATTTGGAAATAGCAGATCCTGCAACAGAGCCGCTTCCAGTTCTGCCTCTGCTTTGTGACCAAATGACTCAAATGCTGCCTTATGATTTTTTCAGGAGGATTAGATTAGATTAGTCTAACAGGTAAAGCTTTTCATCTGTATTTTTACCAGTGTACTGACTTAACTGCTAGCTGCCAAGGGCAAAGTTTCACATAGTTTATGTCAAATAAAATGTTTTGTGAGATTAAACATTTCTTGAATTTTATTTTTTTTTTATTGGTTCTGAATTTTCGAATATTTATACTTTCTTTCAAGTGTTTATTTTTTCTCATAGACATACAAGGATCTTGAATTTAATAGCGATCCACTTTTTAAAACTCTGACTATTGCTTTAACCTATTACGAGGTGCATCCAGAAAGTAAGCCCCGATCACGTCCAGAGATGGCACCACTAGTCGGATAGAAATATGCGTGCATAGGAGAAGAGAGGAAGTGTGTGGTAACATTGTAGTAAAGTTTCAGTTTTGTGATGGCAGTGGTTACCACTCTGTGCTAGGAGAAAATGGCTGCTCCGATATTGTCTCCCGCAACATGCAAGGTTTGTGCAGTCATCCGATTTTTGCATGCTCAAAAGCAATCTCCAGTAGAGATCCATCGCCAATTGTGTCACGTGTATGGACAGGTCATAATGTGTGACAGTATGGCAAGATGATGGTGCAGGCAATTCACGGAAGGAAGAACTAATATTCATGATGAAGACCATAATGGCCGACTGTCCCTGGTGATGCCTGAAGTGTAGAAAAGTGTGTGGCAAGCAATTGTGCAGAACCGGTACTTCATAATTTCAGAATTCTCTTGTCAGTTTCCCCAGATGTCTCACTTGCTTGTGCATGAAATCGTCTCCTGGTGGCTTGGTTTTCACAAAGTGTGTGCAAGATGGGTGCCTAGATAACTGACAGATGAACACAAAACCAAACATCTGGCCGCAGCGATATGCAGCAGAAGGTGACAAGTTTGTTGACAATATTGTCACTGGGAATGAAACATGGGTGTTGCATGCTACACCAGAGACAAAACAACAATCAATGCATTGGCGGCATAGTGGTTCATCTGTGAAGACCAAATTTAAGCAGACAATCTCTGTCAAAAAATCGTGTGCACTGTCTTCTGGGATATTGTGCGAATTTTTACCGCAAGGGGAGACCGTAAATGCTGATCGATATTGCCAGACGTTGCATAAACTCAGGTAGGCAATCCAGAACAAGAGACGTGAAATGTTGACAAGAGACATTACGATTGTGCATGACAATGCAAAACCCCATACAGCCAACACCACATGAAATGTGTTGAATAAGTTTGGAGGGAGGTCTTCGAACATCCACCCTACAGCCCCGACCTCGCTCCAAGTGACTTTCATCTCTTCTGTCTCATGAAGCATTTTCTGGCAGGAAAATGTTTTCAATGTAATGCTGAGGTGAAGAATGAAGTGACTTCGTGGCTGCGGACATTGACGGCAGAATCCTATGACTTGGGCATACAATTAATGGTGCACCGTTACGATAAATGCCACAACAATGGTGGTGACTATATTGAAAAGTAACTAGTGATTCTTATGTAATTATACCAATAAATATTTTTACTTAGTGATGTTTTTGTTCTCTCTATCGGTCATCGGGACTTACTTTCTGGATGCACCTTGTGTATTGTTTCTATATCTAAAAAAATGTGTATTTTTGTGGAAAAATTATCTCTATTAACAAGCAGTAGATGCTAGAATAAGTTTTATATAAATATTTTCTAGAAGCAGGAGTGAAGAGTGATGTGAATACAATACATGAAACTTTTAAAGAAAGAGCGGAATGTGTTAGGTGATTGTGAAGACATGATATTAAAAAAAATTGGATCAATATTTATATATTAAATGAGTTGACAAATGGTAACTACATCACTGAAAAATCACTTACTTGGACACGTTTTGGGAACAGAGTATTGTTCCCATCCTCAACAATTTTCCAACAAATTTTCCTGAAACGCGTCCAAGTAAGAGATTTTTCAGTGATGTAGTGATGAGTGCCAACTCATTTATTATATGATTATGCATCACAGTTACTAGCTTCTATTCCCTCAAATTAGTGGATCAATATTAAATTTCAACCTTGTTGGGCAAATTTTTAGGATCCAAAGTATAAAAGTAGTCTCTTGTAGTCATGCAAAAGCATGGCATTTTAAAATTAGTTTACAGCTCTCTGCTGTTTAAAAATCTGACTCATTTTAGCTTAATGTATCTTTCTTATAACTAAAATAACATGTCTAAATGTGCAATGAAAATATTTTGAATTAATAAGAAGTATACAAAAGAGTAAACTTTTGTGAGAATAGTTTATAGAGGAGGGAGAAGGAGTTTATACAGGAGGTGCTTCTTTTAAATAAATTCCATACTAAAATCAACATTAAATGTTTGTGAAATTAGAAAGCTGCACTTGTGATTCTTAACTTCTAATTCTTTCAGTTAGAGAGAAAATCCAGAGTAAGTGGGTGATTACAGAAATAAACTTCTTGGAAACAGGGTTGTACCAAGCACAGTTATTTTTCAAAACATAACAACATTAACATATTCAACATTGTGGGTAGTGAAATTAGAAATGATAAAGAGTATACAATTGCAGAAAATGTTCTTTAATTTATTTAAACCAAAAGTGCTTTGCATTTTTTATATGTTACTTATTAAATATGTACTACTATTTTCCAAAGCAAAATTTCTTATTTCTGCATTCTGTTTGTATTATAATATATTCTCTTCCCATTTCTGATACTAAAACCCAACCATATGAATGAAAATTAAAATGACGAGCTTTCCACCTTCTACAAACCTTTATTAGAAATGAGATGGTGATGAAAATGGAAAAGATGAACATTCCACCAAGGCCATATAGGTGTAGTGTACGCCGACCGGTTCGGTCCATCAGTGGAATAGACACCAGTGTCATGCCCACCATTATTGCCCCAATACCAATCGTTGCAAATTTGGCACTTTCTTCTGTCAACCCCGAACTGATGAACAAACCCGTTGAGTAATAGAACACCTAATAGAGCAAACAAAAAAAATGGAATTACAACTCAAATAAAAATTGTTACATATTCCAGCAATAATTAAGTGCCATAATGTTAATACAATAACTGTACATAACCTTCTCTGAGCTTTTGTTACTTCTGGGTTCACACTAATCTGTTATTTAAAATACTGTAATACCTACAAATAATCTGAAAAGGTACTCAATTTCATTGGGAGAAACTTTACACAGGCCAGATTGCCTCAATCGTCATCGTCATCGTCATCATCATATTTATTGTAATCTTTATAATACTTTTTGTTATATTTGATTGTATTAAGTTTTCCACTTATAATTAGAATTTTTAATTATACATTTCTGTAATGCAATTGGTATACATTATATCAATGGATATAAATTCTTGCATTTTCAGAAACAAATGCTGCAACAATGCCACTGTTTCAAGTATTCCAATGCTCTTATACAGAGAATAATATGTATTAGGTTTTTAAAATGTTTCTATTTTTGTGGGGCCAGTAATAACCCTAAAAACTGATAAATGAGATTTGTGCAACAGTCCCAATGGCAGTAATTGTTATTAATATACAACTATGCTCATAATTGAAACTGGAAAGACATCTAACTGCAGCTCACATTAACAAAATGGCTATCATAACAACGTTGCACTCACAGCAATCAGTGTTTATAAATATAAATTGTAAAATAAAAGGTTCAAATTTAAATATAATTATGACTAGAATTACTTCTTTCTATAGCACAGACAATATACTTACACCTAAATATATGAATAGGTTACTATGTATCTGTCTGAATTCTGTGGTGAGAATGCTAAATATTTTTCTTCTCTGTTCTATAATGTAAACATTTTACTACTATACTTAAAACACTAATGCTAGGATAAGCTCATATTAAGAACTCGTAAAAATTACTTTTCTCATTCACCCTAACCAAGTGAAAGAGATGAAAATGCTGAGCCAGGTTTTGAATTGTGTACCTTTAGTTTTCCATGCCAATGCTCTTGAACTACTATGGTTTTCAAAGTGATATATTGAACCATTACACCAAAACAAGTCATTATTATAATGGCATGTCAAATACATACCATGTAGTATTAGTATATAAGGATGCTTCAAGACCTCTGAGGATAGACTCTGAGAAACAATAGATCTCACAGAATGGAACACTTTTTGTGAAGCAACCACCATCCTCTGACACATCATTACAGAGATATTCACCCCTGTAAGCATATTCGGTAGGATAGGGTTAAGAGGAACAGCCAGTAAACTGACACACTGTTTACAATCTCATCAGGACATCTATAAACTCCACCATTCAAAAGGGGTGGCAGAACAAAAGATCCCAGCAGATGATTACCAATGATTCCATCCCAGATATTTAGAGAATATCTTTGTTAGAGATGTGAAAGACACTAAAAAAAAAAAAAAAAAAAAAAAAAAATTCAAAATATTTTGTTTGTTAATGATGCTGTCAATTGCCAGGATCATATCAGTGCCACTGGTGTGCTGGAATTTTGCCCCTCAGGGTTTATTTATTTTTTTTCTTTTTTACATACCAGAAAATCTGCTGTCACTTTTAAGCACACTTAAGAACTTGTGGCCTTGGGAATAATAAGCCAGCTCCTAACCAACTGAGCCATCAAGACCAAGGACATTATGTGGGGGACTAACAAAAACTGCATGAGGGTTCACAACATCCCAGATGTGGCGCTTCTTGCTCTTGAAGTATCTGTTTTGTATGAAATAGGCCTCATAGGTAAACAAGACCCATGGAAAATGTAGGAAACCACTGCACAAACTGAATATGAGATGCAAAGTTGTTTGATCCCATTCCCTGTACTTCTGGATGTGGTATGCATGGAGCTGTTGTTCGTACAACATACATCTTACTGATGATGAACTTGTGCCCATAAGATGGCCAATGGCATGCAAGCTAGTTGAGGGATTCTTATCGAACCTCTCAAGCACCTCTTCTTCAATCGAGTTTTGATAAAAATTAAGTCACCTTTCTTATACTTTTTACTCCACTTCCATTTGTTTGGGAAGACCGGTTTCAGGGTACCTTAGCCTATCTTCAGTTCCAAGGCTGACTGATGTTACATACAACAGGTCCAGCTCGGTATTGTGCTGCTCTCTATTCTTCTAGTCAATAGGATGATGTCAGCCATGACAGGAACTTCAAAATTCACAAGAGAATCTTCTTTCTTAGTGGTGAAGAATTTTTCCCAAATTTGCAGTTCCAAAGGTTCCTTTACACATTTTATCAACTCTATGTCTTCCTTTATGCTCTGATTTCCAGACCAAACCTGATATGCTACAGTAGATTTGTCTACATGCTTGTACCTAATACTTCTAAAGTGTTCTTTCATCCTAGTTTCCAAATTTCTCTTTGTCTTCCCGATATAAATCTTGTTATAGTCTTTCCAACTCTTTTTTTTTTCTTGGCGAGGAGGGCATGTGCACCCCCTGCCCCCATCTGGACCTATCCTTGAGGCTACTAGATAAAATGTTCCAATGGATCATTTTCCACTCATCTCCACTAACCACTACTATAACCCAATACCTCTTGCCAATCTTTCCTAGCCTAAAGTAGCAATAAAGCTTTATTGAATGAATAACCCTTGCATTAAATCTAATCAGTAATTCTGATATGCTGTGTCAAGAAAGGTTTTTTACATCACCAGAAGATAGCAACATGCTACAGTTAAAGAAAGTATATTGGATAACAATAATTGAAGATGAGGAAGCAAAGTCTTCAAAACAATTCTGGTAATTGAAAATAAAGGGCATGTAACTGATCGTAATCCATCTCCTTATGTAATAAAGTAAAGTTCACATTTATTTCCATCAATTGAGAAACTTTGGTCTAGTTTTATGTACATGGCATTTTTTCCAAAATGTTTTTGTGACATTATGAATGATATATCTCCTATATAGATAAAGGATTTATTATCATTTATACTTAATATCTTGGTATTTCTCAGAACTCGGCCCCTAAAGCTGAACCAAACTAAACATGCTTAATTGCACTTACAGCATTGATCCCTGATAGCTGCTGTGAAAGCTGCATCACAACTCCTATAATTAGTGGTGATCTGAGCGTAGGCGAACAGATGAGCTCCATCATGGAAATTGTCGCTTCTGCCTGTTGCGCCCTCTCTTCAGCACGCATCTCCTCAATATCTTCCTCTACTTGGTTTGACGCTCTCAGTCTCCTCAAGGCTGCAAAAGTTAATAAAAAATCTGATGTGTCCCATTCACATGACTTTCCCTACATCTCTGCAGCAAATTATTGTTAAAAAGCTTATGCTTCTATTGACTTCATACTAATCGAGAAAAAATTAGCAGAAATTGTAAGTAGAAGCGAAATAAGGGAGTATCATAGGTTAAAGTGATAGTCAAAAACTGATTGCTATGTGACTGAAGTTCCTTTGTTTGTATGGACAGGAGTTGACAAATTCCTGTATGAGAAAATTATGTTTTTCCAAGCTGAAACCAAAAACAAGGAATATCTAAAAAATGATCAACTCCAGGAAAAAAAAAATGTATATAACATAAATTGTGTGTTTTAAAGAGCTCTACATTTTTTGTCCATCTCTTGCGGTTTAGCAGTTATGCGAAATTCCATAAAATTGATCCAGAATAAAGTAGTCTTCAGAGGCTATTGCCAGAAAATTCAAGATATACATTTTATTTGTCAGGTAAATATCTTTAATATACAATATTTTAATCAAAACTGTTTAAGAGCCATTTTTAAGAAAATCAAAATTTTCGAAAAAAGTTCCATGTAAAGGGTACTTGGGGGTGGCGGGATTTTCTTGAAAATCTTTGTGTCACATCCTTAGAAGATACCAATCTTAAATACCAAGTTTGGTATTTAAGGGTCTTTTTGTTTTTAAGCTAGGCTGTCCACAGATGCACACACAGACAGACACACACACGCACCTTTTCTGAAAATGCTTTTTTTTTGGATTTAGGGGGACCCAAAACATGTAATTCTGGTGAAATCTTGATATAAAATTTTTGGGTGCAATACAATACCTTCTCTATACACTGTGTACATAGTACGTGTAGAGAAAGTAAAAAGTGTAAGTAACTTTAAACAGCGCACAGCATGTGAAACAGTCATTCTAAGCTGCCATTCATCTTGTTGCCCATTAGCAGCTTGTGATGGGGATTGACATGATTCAAAGAATTCAATTTTTTATTCCCTGATTTTACACAAGATTAGTGTACATCCTTGGTTTTTAGGTGCATTCACTACTGCAGAGTATCTATTAGTGTCATTTTGTCCATGCATTTGTCCGTATGCATAAAACAACTCAAAAATCACCAAGATCTTTATATAGGAGTGTGGAGAAAATTTGTTTATACATTTCAAATTTGCTTAAATTCAATATGACATTAAGGTTAGTTTGCATGGAGAGCATCCTAAAATAATAACACTTTTACAGTACCAATGCACATAAGGAGTTGAGATTTTTACTTAGGAATTTTAAACCATTTTTTATACATTTTAAACATAGAATTAGAGCAAATTAAGGGTAGTGCAGTTTATTAGTTTCCTAAAACAATATCAACCATTTTTAGAATTGTTTCCAAAAATCTCAAATGATTACGAGAATGCAAGAGCATGTATTGCAAAAACACCCAAAATGTACTATCTTGTTATTATGCCTTTCACTAGCCTATTTCAAACTAGCAGCTTTTACTTTTGATATTACTGAGGCCCATTTCACGAAATACATAGAAACAAAATTACACAACAATGCCTGTAACTCAAAACACAACAAATAACTATTATCATTCTAACAGTTATTATTTTATGTCACATTTGTTTAAGTTTTATAGGATATGGATTCTCAGATTACACGTTCTTTTCTTACATTCATATTATGTAATATTCATTTGCAATTGTGCTTGCATGGAATAAAACCATGTTGGTGTTCTTCACTTATGTGTTCAGTTGAACATAATTAGAAAAATCAGCAACCATTTGTTGCTCGACTAAACATCTTAGAAATTCTACTCTTAATCTCTACAAATAATTAACAAAACAATAGGAACTGACCATTTGGGAGCAAATTTATATTTGGAAAAACAAATAATTTTTCAATTTTGAAATTCCACAGAGGTTTTTTTCAGCAGGTTCCTCACGAAAAATACAATTCACCTACTTCAACATGGGATGAGTCAAATTTAACATAGGTTAAATGAAGACAATTGATTTATGTAAACATGTTCCTAATTATTACTTTGAGTGGTGTATAATGGTCACTAATTGGTTAAAAGCATATTAAATTACACCACTGTCTTTCATTTCCTAAAATGCAGTGTATTAATATATTGGCCTGACATGTGTAAAGTTATTGAAAGTTAAAATGGTCATGTTATTATATTGGCTATTCAAACTTGACACTTGGCATGAGGATTGGAAGTAACAAACCTGTTTGAGGATAATGTACAATACATTTAATAGTGAAGCAGTGAAATAATATTACTGTGTGCAGTAAATGTTACTTAAAATGCACTAGTAATTGAACATTCTGCAGCTGTAATCTATCTTAGGGATGAAATTTCCTCTACCAAAATTAAGAGAACTTAAGTCTATTGACAACTTGAAATAAACAGAGAGAAGGTAACAAGGATGCTAATGAGTATTCAACATTTTTTCCCTTAAGACAAATGCCAAACAACTCTAAGCTCTAGGGATCCTGAGCCCATTTAAGCATAATTTCAACCATTTTGCTCATTTACTGATATGACCTCCCAGTTAAAGAATGTTAAACCTTGCAGAAAAGAAAGAAAGACAGACAGGAATAAAGAAAAAGATAAAAAGTATTCAACAGTCAATTAGAAAATGCTGACATATTAGCTAAGAAAGTTATGCAAATGACATTCACTAAACTACTTTGTGTTTGTGTTCTGCTAATCTTGTTTTTTTTATATTTGGTTGCATGAAGCTTCCTGCATTTTTGGAAAAAAAATTACATGGAGATGTAAAAGTTTTTGCTGAAGATTTCCTTAACAAATATGCCTATATGTTATACTTTTATATAAGTATATTAAAGTATCAGACATTTCATGTTGCTTTAATAACCACATATATAACTAATTGTTTCTTCAACGAGTTTACATTTAAAATATTTGAAAAAATTATAAAATGCCTCACCTTTTCTCGCTTCCTCTTCCCACTGTTTAGTTATGAGCAAATAACGTGGAGATTCTGGGCACACTGGCAGAAGAATCAACTGGAGAATGGCTGGACATACTGCAAGACCTTTGAAGGCAAAAATACATTTTTAATTGTCAGATAGCATTTTAAGTCTCCTGAAATTAAATTTTAGACTATAATGCTTAAAAGGATCTGGTTTCCAGTTTATTTTCTTTTCTTTCCTTTATAAATGATACATCTTATAAGTGAAAGACAGTTATCATTTTTAAATTAATCAGAGCAGTTAAAGCATATTACTCCTATTTTATTTCACAAGAATGAAGTATATACATTTTATATTATAAGAAACTTTAAAACAGAAGATTATATGACAAATTATATAATGACATTAGAAAATGAAGGGTAATTCTCTGAGATACTTAAGTAATTTTAATGAAGCCTTAGAGACAAATCCTTAATTAAGAATTTCATGTTGGTTTCACTATAATTCATTAAGAATTGAAAGCAATATTTTTAAAAATGTCATAGTAGCACGGCTATAACCACAACTTGTTTAATTATTCATCTGTTGATTAAAACTATGTTAGACCATATTTTTATGTGACAGCATAATACCCAAACATTTTGTGGATTACTTTCTTAGTTAATTCTATTACCTAAAAGCACTGGCCATCCATCATCAGTGCCTAATATCTGCTCGATGCCAAGCACCTGAGAAAGCAGCAGTCCCACAGTGACTGCTAATTGGTTCACTGTGCCCAAACCTCCACGTAAATTGAGAGGTGCTATCTCTGAGATATACATGGGTACCAGCGACGTATTTAGACCTGCAAACAACAACACATATCTGTAGAGGTCAATGAAAATATTTTATGAACTTGGTAGTACTTATGTTTTATAGTGTCAAAACTCCTTCAGCAAAGCATTTGCATAAATAAACTTTACCTAATATAATACATTAACCATATTGTTAAAAACAAGGTGTAAATCTTCAATATACCATTCAAGTATGAAAATAAACTAAGCCGCTAGTATAGCACAGCCAAATATGGTTTGAGTTGATAATGCTGTGAAGGACAGACCAAATAAATTCTAAGCCCACAGCAACAGGACCTATCTTTCTAGGTTTATTCACAGTCTTACTTAACGTTTATTCTCCAGATAAATTAGAAATTCAGTTGAAATCATTAGCAAAAATAGATTCAATTACAATAGGTATAAATCTGTGGTGCTAACAGAAAAAAACATTGATGTTTTCTGTATGCACCCACACTGTACTGAGCAATGATAAATAACTCTTTCTCTCAAATCACTTGCATTGTCGATATGAAAAAGGAGAAGTTTGTACTAAAAATAAAACAAACTAGGCATTACATTTTATAAACTGATGGAGCACTTTACATGCACATACCAAAAAGCAAATTTGGTAGGGGTGTTCTACAGAGTGGCACATGAAAAACCAGCCCTGAGTACAGACTTCATAATTATTAGGATCTAGGTAACTCACTGCAGCTTTAAGTGTTCAAATAGGCCCAATACAAACCTTAAGCTTAAACTGTGAAACTGGCCCTAAACATGAAAAAAGTTAACAATGAATTCAATGCTGATACATTTATCCAGTGAAAAAGATCAACAGGTTTTAAGAGCTCCTGACATATATCTCACTGTACCTTCATAGGCATACTATCTAAATAACAAAAACTATCATTGCATGTTGTGATACTTCCAGGCATCTACAACATTTGGACAAGCAGGAGTTTAGAAGCACACATCCTGCATTTGATTCTGAGGCTATTTTATAAACAAATGATTTTGTTTGAGATTGTGATGGGAAGTGCTAACATGAAGTAAATTAAAATATAGCACATCCCAAAGATGTGTGCCCTATTGAAAATATCAAAATATGCATAATCCTCATTTCTTTTGATTTTATTTTGATCACTTTAAATACATTTCAAGGACATTTTAGTATAATCAAACTTATTTACATATTTAAATGATATACAAGTCAAGTGTTACACAGATTTTCCATTTTTTACTTTCTATACTGTTTATCTGAATTAGGTAGAAGAATTATTGTATTCCATCCAAAAATTGCATACCAAGATTCCGATGAAAGTACAGAATTTGAGGTCCTGTGAATAAAGTGTGTGCATGAATCTCTGCATGCGTACACACAGGTTGTTTGTTGCGTGTGTGTGTTTAGAGAGCAGTCTAACTAACATAAATTAAAAAAAAAAAAGAATAATTTAACCCCCCCCGAGCCCAACTCTCTTTAAATAGAGCATTTCTTTTTAAAATGTTTATTTTCTTGAAAATGATTTTGATTAAAATGCTGCAAATCATACAAATGATTGGGTATAGCTTCTGAAGTCCTCTTCATATGAACGAATTGTGTAACTAATATTTTCAAGATATTCTTGGTATTGGTTTAAATTTCCAAATACCAATATTTTTCTCAAATGGGAAGGTTTGGTTTATTTTCCTCTTTTTTCCGCCCCTTTATTTCTTCTAGGCTAACTGAATTTCAAAGACATCACACTCTTAAAAGATTTGACTATCACTTAAGCATACTGTATTTCCATTGTACTATTTGTACAAATGTCTCTTAGTTAACCTAAATCATAATATAGAAGAATAAGCTTTTTAAGAATAGTTTGTTGAATAATGGGCAAGTAAAATCATGTGAATGTAAAACTCAGATTTTTAAGTTACTGTTCATTATAGAATACATTTTCAGATATGTTTATATAATCTCCCTATCTTCAATTTCCTTTTTATTCCTCTTAGTCATCATACCGGGTGAGAGGTGAATAAATGGAAATAATTTGATGCATATAACATGTGTGCATCTCATTTTTTCTGTTTACTAATTGCATTATCATAAATGAAGCACAAATTTCAGGGTCTAATGAGTTTTGAATGCCCCTGTGTTATGTCTCTCCCGTGTTTAGCACAACTCACATAAGCTGACCTGCATTGATGCGACTCACAGGGGACTGATTCAGTTACAAACTTTCCTTTACACAATGAATGGCTTTACATATGCTGAATTAGGAGATGTTAATTTAATTTATCCAGAACTGGGGAATCTGCTAATGCCATGAGGGACCGTACCATTGGTGATTTCTGAATTGTCATCTTCCCAAAAGGCAAAAGTTTACTGCAGTGTATCAAAGAATCTGTAACATAGCTTGTCTTTATTTCCAGATTTTAAGATTTTTTTAATTGTTGAGGTTTAAGTTCTCTCCTTTGTAAGAGCAATGGAAGTGCAAATGCTCACATGTTGGTTTGTGTTATATGTTTGTTCAAGAAAACAAAAATTAAATAAAGCACAACAATGTCACTGTGTTCAATATTTTTAAGATGGACCCTTAATACATTGTGAATCCTAAACATATATGAAAAAAAAAAAAAAATGTATGGTTATGCAGACTGAGGTTTTGGTGTGATTGATATTCTTCCCTCACAACACACCACCTATAATCAGGCAGGGCAAAGGTCAGAGAAGGGTCAAACATGTGACCTGCTATGTAAACAATCATCAAACATCTGAGAGAGGGAATGAGAGCCATCCTGAAGACATTGTGAAATTTCCCTTATAAAAATAACTTTACAAAATAAAAACAACCCAAAACTGGATCATTACAGCATCAAATACTGATGCAAATATTTGCACTTATTTATCTTCTATCCTGCAAGCTCAAGAGTGTGCAGCCTGTCATTTATCATTAATTATGGTAAGTCTATTATGGAGGTTCATTTTGCAATAAATATACAGCTTCTTTTATACTTTGGAATATCTAATAGCAAGATTTATCTTTTCATCATATAAACTCAAATGCAGTATTAATTTATTTCAGTCTTCAATCAGGAACTTTCTTCAAAGATAAGGAAGATGAAGTAAGTCTACATAAGATGAACTTTTCAAACCTTGGAATTCAGTGGTAAAGAAGCTGTATAAACTTATGTTTAACAATAAAAATTATAAATTATGTATACACAGGAACTAGCCAAGCTCTCTGCATAAGACATTTAAAATAATTTTATATAAAATGTGTTCATGTAAAACTTCAGTTTTTAAGTACCTGTTCATTATAAAATACATTTTCAGATGTGTTTATATAACCTCTCTTCCTTCACTTTCTATGACTATTTAGGGTTTCTTTTTGTTCCATTATTTGTCCATTTTATGCTGTAGCTTTACAAGATGTGTGTGTGTTGTTTTTTTTTTTTTTAAGTATTTAATATCCTTAATAATAGACTCAGTATACAGAGACAATGAAAGAAATGGATGGAATGGTACTCAAATGGGTACACAATCCATTGAGCTGAGTTCAAGTTCCAAAATGTCATATCAGCATATTTTGGGACACCTAGCGGTGTCTTCTTAGATTGGGTGAAATTTCTAATTCATACCTGTCACTATGCACACATGGTGATTAGGGATAAGTTAATCACCCATATACAGTGCCATAGGATGAAATCATGATTTTGTGAACATAAAAATAGTGGAATTTAGCCAGAGAGTAGGTATGGAGTTTTTACGTGCAAATAAATATTACATGTAACCAAAGGCTTTACTTCCCTTCCAGAGGATAAGCATTTTATATCCAAAAAATTCATTACCCTCTGCTGGGATTGAGTCTGAGACCTTGAGTACTTCACTGTACTGAAGAAGATTCAGTAGATGTAAGAAAAATATGCCTTTTTACTTTCTAATCCAAAGTACCACAAATTATATTTATGGTGAACTTAAAAATATTTGGTAGAATTTGATTACTTTTTCTAACTTAGGTACCTAAGTGAAAGAGAAAATAAAATTTATTACAAAAAGTGAAAAAAAAAAAAAAAGAAAAAAAGAGGGATTTCTCACTTAAATGTTTGCAAGATCACTCAAAATTAATGGATACTTTATGTTATGACAAATTTAGGATCCTGTGAAGATGATGAAAGCTTATATTTTGCAATTCTGTGATATGTGGGGAAAAATATTTTTGGAGTAGGCAATTTTTGAAATTTGTTCTTATAATAGCAGACTAAAGGTATATTATACATTTTCTCCCCTTTCCATTTATGTCTAAAGTCATATCTACATGGCTTGTCTATTTAAAAAACTGATATTCAGCAGATACTAACTCATTTTCCATTCAATTTTTATGCTTGCATTTGTCACATCAAATACACACATTGAAATGTATAACTCCACACATAAGTAGGAGGGAATAATCATAAATAATGAACAATTCTCACCTTTACCCAAGATTCAAATATTATATCTCTGGATTTAGAGGCCAGCCTATTAATTGCTAGACAAGACAAGTTGGTATATATGTCATAGCAACACTGACATAACCTTTATACATCTACTTGCTATTGAAAGAAAAAAAAACCAAAGCTGTTTGCTTTTTTGTGGCTTAAGTTTTCTTTAAATTGTTTTTAAACTGTAAACATTGAAATATGAAATGATGAAAGTTTAAATAAGTAACTACAGTGTTAATTGCTACAACATGATTTTTTTGCATAAAAAATATTTCCTGTTATGTGTCCATTCATTTTACTGTATTACTCTCAGCAACTACACACATGTTTGATGGGCATACATGGGAGGGATGCATTGAATGAAGCATAGATGCAACAAGACTGTGAAATGAAACCATTGCTGGAAAAATAAAGGGGCTTGAAGCCCAGTTGTATGTGTAGCATGCCAAGTGTCTAAATTATGTCATAATGTGTGACACAAGTTCATTCTCTAAAACTGCAACACAATTTTTTTATTCTTTAAGTGCTGCAACTGAATACATACACTAAATAGGGATCTAACCATATTCTGACATAAAAAAGTACAAAATCAAGTACTGGGGAAAAAAGAGGATATTCATCAAAAATCAATATTGCCTACAAAATAATCACACTTTTCAAAGTTTAACATCATCAGGGTTTGAGCTATTATAACTGGTTTTGTTATCTTTATTATTCAGTGAGAATAACTATATAGTTTTTGTTGGTTAGATTTCTATTCAGAATTAGTCCAATTAAACTAGTGAAAAGCTTGGGATAAAACAATGGTAAACCCCATTCAATTAATTTTAAATCTAAGTTCTTTACTTCTATAATATCCATAGGAAACTGTGAAAATTCCTCAAGAATATTTCTCTGCAGCATTGCTATTTATTTTACTATGATCAGTCACTGTGAAATGAGGATTGACATTTGAACCCTCTCATTTTTTGCATGATTAACTTATTGATGAGATAAAATGGCTTACCAGTGCATTGCCCAAGCCCTTCAATTGATATACTATCATCCAACAAGCTATAGCATTGCATGTAAATATCATATGCTTTGGTTTAAAACAGTGGTTCTCCAATACTTCCCTCTGGGTCCACATGTGAGACAACATACTGCATGCACCCCTGTTGTTTTTAATATAAATAGAAATGTTAATTTGAATTTCCTTTCTTATACTGTATTTATTTGTTTGCTTATTTATAGAATACACTTGTTTATACATAGTACAAGACCTTTCTGAATGAATAAATTTGTTTAACTAAGAAATAATTCCCCATAAAATGCTCAGATCCATGCACTCCAGTTTAGTTCAGGAAATTTACCACATACACTACACAATTCTCAGAGCTGTTAATTTCTTTTTGAAATTCATAATTATTAGGATCTAGGTTCATTAGCACTAGAAAAGAGGTCAAGAACTCCCAGTGGAGAAGAAACACAGTGATAAACTCACACCACTATCTTGCAAGTGCAAAACAAGTAAGTGTGTAGTTGCCCTATGACTTAACCAATTATAAAAATGAAGGTAGAAGAAGGGCTAATGGGGGAAAGGCTTCCTGCACTCAATGAGTGCCAGTTCCAGGTGTACGCCCTATAACAGTTCCCAACATGTGGGCAGAAAGATTTTGGAATTAGTAGATTTTGTGTACAACCTCACTCCATCTCGCAAGTGCAAAAAAAGTACAATTTAAAAAAAAAAAAGATTTTACATTCTTTTAAAATTTTAAGGAGGACATTATTGCATTCAGCTTTAAAATACTTAACTTTTCTCTTATGGAAATTTGTCAACTCCTGGCCATATAAACAAAGACATTTCTATCACATAGCAATCAGTTTTTAAAAGATTTGACTATTGCGTTAATCTATAGTTCTCCCTTATTTTGCGAAGTGAAGGACCTGCCTGTAACCTCCTCTCATTTGTCTTGCTGAGAGGAGGTGCTATTGGCTCGCATGCAAATTGGCCACTGTAATTTTATGCACAACTAGCTGTTTACAAGAGACTCTCCTCCTATCTGTCCATTTTGTGTTGCAACATTGTTGGTCCGGCTTATGTTGATAGAGTGCGCACCTCTGCACAGCTATGAGCCACTCTACCACTGCTGGGTAACCTCTCCTATGTTTTGACAGATGATACTGGTGCTGTGTCTAAAGTCTTAAAATTTTTATCCTCGCTTCCTGTACCACTCAGGACAGTTTTTATCTTTATTTTCTTTATCCTGAGATATATCAATGGAACGGTAGGTATAGCTTTTTAATTTTTTATCACAGGTGACTTTGGCTCTCAGCCTTTGTTGTACTTCTCCAGACACCAGTCTCGTTCCATTGCTAGTTTTAGTTGCTAATTTTATCTCTTGTTTTAGGTGCCTTTTTAATATGCTTTTATCTCTCATCTTTTAAGTCCAATGTTTTATGCTAAAGGCACTGATAACCAAGCATTTGAATGCCCTTAAACCCTAATCATCATCAGTATCCCTTATTTTGCTTCTACTTACAAGAAAGCAAGTAATAACAGCATTTCTGTTAATTTTATCTCGATTAGCATGAAGTAGATACAAGAATAACCTTTTTGACAATTTGTTACAAATATATAGAGAAAGTCATGTGAATAGGAACATCAGATTTTTTTTTTTTACTTTTTTCAGCACATATGTACATACAATGCACATAATAGCTAGAGAGGGTATTGCATTCCACCCAAAAATTTGATGTTGACATTTCAATGGAAATATATGTCTTTAGGTTCCCTGAATCCAAAAAATTATTTTTAGAAAAAGCTCTGGGTGGGTGTGTGTGTATGTGTGTGTATGCGTGCATGTGCACATATATATCTATGAACAGCATAGCTCAAAAAAAAAAAAAAAAGACCATTAAAAATGTACATCTCATTAAAACACAATTTATATCATATAATATGTTTTTCTTGTAGAGTAAACAATTTTTGAGATATTCTTTGTTAGTGGTTTCAAATTTAAACTATTCAACTTTTCTCAAACAGGACCATGCAAAGCAAACCGAAACACAATTGTGTCACAGATACCAGCTTTTTAAAGATTTGACTATCGCTTTAGCCTAATGTGTTTCTCTTCTACTTACAAGAAAACATGTAATAAGGCTAATTCTGCTAATGTTTATCTCCATTAGTAGGACACTGATAATAATCTTTTGTAAAAATAGTTTGTATATAGAACAGCTGGAGAAAGTTATGTGAATGGAACACATCAGTTTTTTTTTAACAGCTTTACTTCACCTTCATCTATTGCTCTGTTGTAAAGAGATCAATCACTATCCTCAATGTCAATTGCAAAATCATCTTCACATAAATGAAAGGATTTTCCCCAAATGATATAACAGTGGGCAAAGATTCAAAATGCGGCAATATTTTGTCAACTTTCAGATGTCTCTGTGCCATGCTAGTACAGAAGAGACACAATACCAAAAATAAACTAATGTAGCAATAGTTTTCAGCCTTTTACACGTTAATGAAAAATAACTAACTAAATAGCTAACAGTAAATGCTTCTTGAGTTGCTAGAAACAATAAAAGCATTATTTTTAATACTGTAGAAGCAGAAAAGGCGAAATATGTTGCCAATTAAATTGACCTGTTGTGGTCCTAATAATAATTAACAGTGTAAAATTAAAGCATTTATAATTAACCTTTAAATTATAATTATATTTCAAGAATAATATTTTAAAAGGTGTATACAGTTACTGAATTCATGAGAATTCATAAAAAAAAAAAATTCTGTGTGTAACTTTTTGTAAAAATTGATTTCGAATAGTTTCAATTTGTATTTATTGAAAAATATATTTGAATTCTTGCTTATGTTTGATTCCTTGATGTTCATGATGGGGATTGTGCCCCATTGTTTTGAGGACCACTGCTTTAAACCATTGCAGCGGAAGCACCTTGCATTCACTTGTCTGTTTGATTGCAGGGTAGCAGGAGTTATGAAATTAAAAAGTTTGCTAATTACAAATTATGCAATTACAAAATAATTTGTTTATTTTTTTTTCTAGATAGGAACACTCACTCTCCTGATGAATGTACCGAAGTTAGGATTAATTATTTTGAATGATTCTTAAGTAGAATGCTAAATTTCATTAACAGAACTTATTCTATGTAAGATCATGCAAGTGGTGCACTCACCACAATTCACCCCGATGATGAAGCGGCCCAGGAAGAGAACCTCGTACGAGTGGGCTATCTTAGTAAAGCCCATTAGGCAGGCTCCACCTATGCCCAGGACATTATTGAGGAGCAAACCACCTTTCCTGCAATTTAAGGGGTTGTGAGATTGCATCTTCAAAATATGTCCATAAAACCAATAATTTACATGCAAAAATGGAATTACTTTGCAGAGGAACAAGGGAAGCAAATGATTTTAACAAATAAAAACTCTCTGGTAACAGAACATGGTGACAGAGGCAAATATGACTTTCTTTTTACCTTATTTAGCATGACTGACAAATGGAAAACCAAGATAAATGTTATTTAAAATATAGTAGAGAAATAAAATGGGTTATGTTAACAATTATGCAGTCAGTTACTACGACACAATTTAAGATGAAGTACACATATCGAATATTTTCTGTCCATTTTTGCTTTCTCTACCACATCCTTAAGGGTTTAGAAGTATTGTATTCAGAGTAAAAATTCAGTATTAAGATTTCACTAGAAATACAAGTTTTAGGTCTCATGATTAAAACAAAGAAATAGACATTTTTAGATAAGGGTCCAATGTGTCAGTGAACAGTGCAATTGAAAAAAAGAAGTCAGGTGAATACCAAATTTCACATTTCAGTCAGATATCAAAACAAGATGTCTAAGGAATTCTCTCATTCCCCAAACAACCCTCTACAGAAAGATACTGTTATAAAGTAATTTTTATTAAATGGTGCAAGTTTAAGACAAAGAAATGATGAATAAATATCATTTTTTGAGTTCTTAACCAGTAAATTCCCTTATTGTTACTAAATTCACATAACCGGCAACTCATAAAAGAAAGGCAAAAATTGACTGTGGCAAAATAAGTTCATTAAAAATAGATTTTGTAAATATTTGAATGGCGTTAATTATCTACAAAATATTGGCCATTATATGTTTAATTTTCTCAGACTAAGTCTACTTTAGACCACCATGTATGAACTAATGAAAATGAGAAGAGATCATCTTTAATTTGGCAAGCTTATAAAACAAAACATGTGCTTTCTTTATGATTAACAAAAATCTACTGATTTAAAAAGGTGAATGTGGTCTGCACATCATGCAAGTATTGAAGCTTGTAAATATAGACTTATTTTATATTGTTTACAGGTGAATACCAATTGAGAATAACAAAAATTGATGGATACCTGGATGGGGATAGAGAAAGTCATGCAATTATTTTATGTATCTTATATCATTTATGAAAATATCCAAAGAAAAGCATTTCTGTCACCATATTCTACATAACAGTTCCACAGCACAGTTATATGTACATGACATTTTCTCACAGATTTTTCTCTGCTTCATCTAGCATTCCATCATCTAGCAGGGTACTAAGCCCCAGTGCACTAATCACTACTTTGGGTAGTATGTGCAATAAAATTGGGACAATATTTTACTTTTACTATATATTATGCTGATAACAGTATTTGAACTCCAAGGCTCAGTTTGCAATTAATAAAGACAACATTTTAATAGACTAATACTATGGTGCTTTATTGGTTAGCTGCCAACAAAGCTAAAATAAATAATTATGCAATTGAAGTTCATATAAGCTTTTAGGGGAGCTTAGATATCATTAATATTTGCACAGTGTTGACAGCCAGTTTTAAAGCAGGCAACCTCTATGTTTGAGACCTACAAATTCACAGCAACATCTACCCAAAGAATATCAAGTGTGTAAATGTCTACACTACATAATTAAAATGTTCCATTAATATATGCTTTAGTAGCCACACAAATTAAGATTGTTAATATCCAAAATTAAAAAAATTATTGTATATATGCAATAAGTCTAAGAATACAATTGAGGTTAGAAAGTTGGGGGACTTATTAGGAAAGACTAAAGAGAAATATAAAAGAAGAATTCTTAAATCTTAAATTCATAATTAGCAGGATACCTATCAGGAAAGTTGGTATATTTAAATATAAGGGAGTTGAACATTAGGTAGATAGTGAAGTTGGTGTATAATACATTAGTAACCATGGTGTTTATTTATATTTGCACCAGTGGTAACGCAAATGTGAATATATAGGTTGTTTTACCAGAAAGGAAGAGATGATGTATGTATATGTAATAGAGTTAAGCTGTATAGTAATTACAGTTATGTATGTTGGAAGTAAAATAAATGAATTTATATATATACTGTTCAAAGACTATTACCTAAGAAAGTTTAAAAAAAAGTATGTGCATTTTAATAAAACATTACAAATTAAAATTATTAACTATCTTTTGGACTCTGACACTGTGCTTATTTTAAAACATCTGACATTTTATCTAACACTGTGGTGGATACCTTCAGAGGAATTAAATGCTGCTGTGAGAACCTTCTGGAAACTTCAAGGTTGGTTGATTGCATGATTGGTACAGGAGGGAGGTGGTCTCACTGGTATTGATTGCCTGCCCACCATGAAGTATGTATGCTCAGTAAATAGGCAATCTGAACTTTTTTGTTTTTTATTTATAATGTTAAGATATTGTTAAGGAGTTATGTTATTGTTGAGATTATGTTGATGGGTGCTAATAATTCACTAGCTCTCTGAACAACAAAACATTTTACAAAACTGTACAAGAAAACAGCAGTTAATTGATGTGAACTGATGTAAATTTAACCTTGATACTGGGCTCCATCAATGTGGAACCAATCACCTGCCATTATTACAACCTATGTATGAACTGTGACTGAATTGCAGCTGCTGTATATTCAGTAATGGTTATAGTTATTTTATTATAAGCATGCCATCTTATATACAGGATGTCATTAAGCATTGCTGAAAAATCTTACCTGCCAAATCTATTGGCAATCATTCCTCCACTAAATCCTCCTAGCATGCCTCCTATAGCGAATATGGAGACTGCCAATGAGTAGAGGAGCTTCACAGTTTCTTCCTGTATGTCATCTCCATACCTGTCTTTATAGACATCCTTCATAAAATTCTCTATATTCTGTAAAACAATCAAAGGTAAAAGTTAAGAACTGTAAAACATAAAAGGATTTCTGCTCTTTCCAATAAATTACTTTTATTTCATGCTTTTCTTAAAATCTTCTAAGTTAAAATGAAGTTCTTAACTATAACTTATGATACACTTTGATTTTAGACTCCAGGAGCCAGGAGCAGGAACTAGTCGCCCGAGTGTACTCGGGCGGGGGCAAATCACCACGGTACCTATCCGCTTTTCTTGCGGATTTACCCGTGTGATATAGTAGATGTAGTCTTATGCAAGCGTTTTTGTCAATGTCAAAGTAATTGGGCAGGGTGTTCCCTCTGTGCAGCCGGCGCGGGCTGGCTTACCTATCTGAGTGGCCACCCACCCAGAGAGGGACCAGGCCCGATGCTGCTTACCTTGGCCAGCCGCTTGCGGGCTGTCAAGGAAAGCAGTGCCGGCTAGTGGGGAGACATGAAGGGATATAGGTGCGGGGTGGGGGAAGCCAGTGTTGCAGATCTGGTCGGAGTACGACTGGATGGTCACCCGTCCGAGTCGTGACCATGCCCGATGCTGCTTAACTTGGCGGGTAGAACAATAAAGGGAGAGGCGGCCGGAAAACTACCATCCCAAGGCGTCCTTGGGAAGGCGGTAGCTTACGCGTCTCCTTGGTAGCGTGTGGTCGTAAAGACCGAGAGTGTTCACCTGGGGATTTGGGTGGGGAGCAAGTTTAGTGTATATTGTGCGAGCTCTTTCTCGCACAACGTCCACTATGTAAGGGATTCCGGAGTGGGAATGGAGAATGTGGGACGGGAATCTGCGGTCTGTGCCGTATATCATCCTCAATGCCCTGTTCTGCACGGCCTGTAGCCTGCGGATGGTGGAACGAGCCACCGAACCCCAGACCTCACAGCCGTACAGCATCAGGGGCGGGATGACTGCGCGGTACAGCCGTAGTTTTAGGTGTGTAGGCATGGTGGAGCGGAAGATGGGAAACAACTGCCGCAGGGCAGCGTGTCCCAAACCGACCTTCTCCCTGACATGTGGAGTGAAAGTAAGGCCGCGGTCGAGGAGGACTCCGAGGTATTTGGCGGAGCGGACCCAGGGGATCCGCCGCCGCCGCAACCTCAGCGACCTCTCCGGTCGCCAGCCACGGACTTTCGCCAGCAGTAGAGCTGAGCTCTTCTGCGGGCTGATGGCCATCCGCCACTGTTCACTCCATCTGCCTATGGCCTGGAGCTGTCTCTGTAGCGGGGGGAAGCAATATCGGTCGTTCTTGTTACGCGCCATTATGAGGACATCGTCGGCATACTGGCACATAACTGTACTGGGTTCTGTGGGGAAGTCGGACATGTAGGCAGCAAAGAGTAACGGCGACAGCACGCTGCCTTCCGGCACTCCCGCCGCTATGGGTCTGACTGTGGAATGCCTCCCCTCCACCCTCACCCTGAAAGTGCGGTCCCGAAGGAAGCTACTAAGCAGGTGAAGGTAGGGGGGAGGAATTTCTGCGTTCTTGAGCTTGTACAAGAGTCCCTGATGCCACGTGGTGGCGAAGGCCTTTTCCACGTCCAAGAGCACCGCGACTGTTTTGAAGTTGTCCTGGAAGCCCAGGGCAGCCTTCTCAGCCAGTCGCAGCAACTGCAGGGTTGTGGAATGTCCAGTACGGAAACCAAACTGATGATCCGGGAGTAGGAGTCTCTCTTCGAAGAGAGGGGTGAGGCGAGGTAGGAGTAACCGCTCGAATACTTTCGAGACGATCGGAAGTAAGCTAATAGATCTGTAGCTTGACGGGAAGACCGGGTCCTTGCCGGGTTTCAAAATGCATACCACCCGCGCCTCCTTCCAACACGTTGGAAAGTGACGTAGGTGCAGGCATGCATTGTAAATCCGCGTCAGACTCCATTCTATATTTTAGGCTTATAAATGTTAAATTTCACATGGTAATAGTTTTGGTAATACTGATGTATTTTGTAATATTAAAACAGATGCTAAAATTACTGTAGAAAGGGAATTTAAGTGAACTTCGCTAATTTAAAGTGGTCTTTAAATTTCTTATGTCTTCATTCACTATTTTTTTTCCCATAACTCATAACTTTTATGACCAGTGGATAGGTACCAAAAGTAATACAGCACTCCACTTCTATTTTTAATATCTTTTATTCAATTATCTCATTCTAATTGCTCCTCTAATAACAGCACCTCGGTGATGCAACTGCAGCTCACAATTTTGAGGTTTCATTGCATTCATTTTCTCTTATGCTTAATACAGTCACCTCCTGCATATCTCAGAAATCAGGAATTGCAGCTATGTATACATTTCTGATATAGCTCATGTTTACAAGGCAGTATCATACACAGTTAAAGATAAATTTAAACCAACATGAGTCACCAGATTTCCCAAGCTTGACACCTTGTGTGAATAACAATAAAGGCTTGATTTACAAAAACATTCCACATCTCTGTTGAACCCATGGAAGCAGTCATTGCATATATGAGGAAGATTATTATATTGACTCTCATAACATGAACGACAGTGGGGGCTGCTAAGGCATGCTACTGGTGGTGCCAAGAATATTGTTATAATAAAACTCTTCAAATGCCCATTTATTCTTGCAGTGTCATCAATTTTTGTGTAATTTTGTGAATACCCAGTATATTTCATAATGTGTTGTATTAATAGCATTAAAAGTGGAAAACGGAAAATGAAACATGCTTTTGCATTCAAGTTGTAGACAAAAGATCAGAGCAAGCCTATGCCAAGTGATTCCTGGAGAACGTTATAAGAAGCGCTTGTGTACGATTCCATGAAACAGAAAGAAAAGTGGAAAGACTAATGCTAACAATTTAGCGATCTACTGCCAACAACTCCTAGATGTCTATTAGAAATTACAAGGAACGACGACTCAGAAAATACACATTATACTTGCGCATACATGCTCTTGTGCTTCTCATTTTAAAAATCACTAATATTTAAAAATAAAAGCAAATATTGAAATAATGCTCCATATTTTTAAAACCTAATAGTATTATTATATTCATAACATATATATTTGTATTTAAGGATAAATTGGTGTCTATTTACACAGTGGCCTATGACCTCAAACAGTGCCCATCTGGAACTGGTGCAAGCTCCAGATTGTGCGACACTTAAAAGTGCTGTTCAAATGAGAGAACTAGAACACGAGCATAGGAGCAATGTTTAAACAATAATCACAATATGTAGGCATTTCTTCGTTATTTAATAGTGATGCCACATCACAATGGCACTACCTCAGAGCTGCCCTTGATGCAGAGTGTGTTTCCACTGGGTGTGTGTATACACGTTTCCCACTGCTGCTGCAATCAAGGTCATGATATTAGTGCTGGCTTTGCTCTGCTCTGCAGTGCATTGACCATGATACAATGTACTTCAGATAGTCAGTGTAGGGCAGTTGCTACGAGTTTATTGTTATTATTATTATTATTATTATTATTATTATTATCATTATAGTTATTTATTTATTTTATTTATTGTTTTATTTATATAGCCCCCTTTAACATCTAAGGTCATATCAGAGGCATTGCATTAGAAACAACTTGTCTGTAGGTTCTTTACATTGGATTTAAACCATTTTTTTATATGTTCCTAAAATACACATACATTCACTCTCACATACATACTTCCAGACTCTGAGGGGGATAGGGAATAATTCTGGTTAAAGAAAAATTCCCCGCCCCTGCCGGGAATCGAACCTGGGACCTAGGGTGATATTTATTATTGTGCCCTGCATTTAATCCAAATTAAGTCTCAATACATATGTGTTTATTATTGCACAGTATATATTTATGTATGATTTGTATATGTTAATGCACTCAGCTCCTCAAGTGTAAATACCACTTGCAGAATAATTCTCAGGTATAAAGGCTCCAGGATGCACTATAGTCCATAATATTTATAATAGAAAAATCAGGCCCAGGTAGTATTCAGTCTAAGAACCTAACAGGCAGCCTGTAGTTCTTGCTGAAGAAAACATTTAACATCAGTCATATTTGGAGACTACCCCTAGAAATCCCTTAAGCATTTTTCACAAAAGGCAGGCATTTTGCACAGCTGTATGTAAAGAGTCAATAAATTGTTGAACTTAAAAACTGTGTAAAATATCTGTGGCGCAAGCTTTTCAACTACATCGTGCTGTGTAGGTGCACATTTTGTGAGCGAGTCTCAATAGTGTATACAATGGCATACTAGAACTATATTATATATTTTTCCACTTTCATGGATTTATTTATGTGTACACAAAATAATAATTACTGGAGTTCTGATAAACCTAATATTGCTCATGATGTACTCCCCAATGTAACAATTGAGTATGAATGAATTGTAACATGCCCCCCTTTTTAGTTTTCTTACTTTTGGAGTTGATACCCCACACATACATAAATGCTAATTTGCCTCCACTTTTTAAGAACTGCACGAGTTTGCCTTCGTTTAGTAAGATACTGCCACAGCCCATATTTTGACGTGAACAATTGAAAGAGTGTTTTGAGAACATCAGTATTAGTGGAGATTTGTGGCCTGCTCACTTCTCTTACCTATACCCTGGGTTAAATAAATATAGAAGACAAAACCACTCTGGAATAATTAAAACAAAACATCTGCCAGGAAATTAGCAGCATTTCACAACATAAACTACAAAAATGATGGATGGTTTATTAAAGAGATGTCATAAATATATGGAAACATTTTCAGTACCTCCTTTCGTAATGTCATAAGTAAAGCCTTCAAATAAAGAAATTGTTTTATGGTTGGATCGGTGCCATTCTATGATTACCCAGGGGGTAGAAAAATACAATGCAATCATTTCATAGTTCATTGAGTCTTCCTGTAGGCCTTTGAAAACACAATTAAACATACTACATAATATGCTATGAAGCACACGGAGACATTTTCCACATTCTGTGAAAGGTGTAAAATGGTTCTAGTTAAAGAAAAATGCTCCCATCTAAACTGGGAATAAAGTCAGAACCTTTAACCACAGATGTAGTTTAAAACTTTGAAACTCTTTAAATTAAATTGAACACACATTTATGCAAAAAAAAAGAATCAAATTCAAATATTATATGATGATTTAATGATAACTTTAGAGAAATAAACATCAGGATTAATACTAAAGTAATTACAGTGTATCTATGTGAGAATACAGGTTTTGGAATGATAGTGTTGTTTCATTCTTATATAGCTACAGAAACTGACTTGAGCAACCTATGGGTAAAATATTAATCACTACTAATAGTCCTTAGAATACTCCTTTTCGCTTTTTCTACATAGTGCAAATGTAGAGAAGCTATTGCACTCCACCCAAAAATTTGATACTGAGATTTCAACAGAAATACAGGTTTTAAGGTCCCTTGTATCAAAAAAAAGTTTTAGAAAAAGAGGTTGTGTGTGTGTGTGCGCGCGCACGCATGCACACACATTTTTTGTTTTTGTATTTTTTGCTTTTTTTTGTTACTTGAAGAAATTTTTAAAATTTTTTGATTTTTTAAAAAAGTTCACACAATTTTGATTAAAATACTGTATATTAAAGACATTCACATGACAACTAAAATGCATATCTTGAATTTTATGAGAATAGCCTCTGAAATGCAGTGCTTGTTAAAACACACAATTTGTGTTACTTTTTTTTTTTTTTTTTTTGAGATATTTCTTGTTATTGATTTCAGTTTTAAAATACTTATACTTTTCTCAAATGGGAATTTGTCAACTCCTGGCCATACAAACAAAGAACTAAACTTCAACTTTTAAAAGCTGTGACTATAGCTTTAGTCTATGGTACTCCCTTATTTCCCTTCTATTTACAAGTAAGTAAGTAATAAGACTATTTCTGCTAATTTTTTCTTGATTAGCATGAGTAAATAGAAGTATAAGCTTTTTAACAATAATTTGTTGCAGAGCTGTAGAGAAAATTATGTGAATGGAGCACATCGGATTTTTGTTTTGTTTTATAGAGGTGACGACTTTTGAGATATTCCTTGTTATTGGTTGCAGTTTTAAAATACTTAAAATTTTTCTCATACAGGAATTTGTCAACTTCTGGCAATACAAAGTAATAGATTTCAACCACATGGTGACCAAATTTTAAAAGCTTTGACTATAGCTTTAGCCTAGTATATTCCCTTATTTCTCTCCTACTTACAAGAGAGTAAGTAATAAGACCATTTCTGAATATGTTTATTTTGATTAGCATGAAGTAGATAAAAGAATAATTTGTACAGAGATGTAGGTAATGTGATGTGAATGGAAATATCTGATATTTTGCTATAAAACTGGGAGTAAGTTCTGTATAAAATGTCAGTAGTTTATCTTCAGTGAAATTTTCCCTATAAGTATTCCAGTTGAAAAGAAATTGAAACTCTGGAATGTTGTTACAATGCAGATGATTTTTATTAACAAATCAACACAAATGGGCACAAGGAACTAGATACGGTATCACACACTGACATTGTTTACTGATATTGTATTTTCAAGAACAATGATATGTAAATGTTTCCAATATTACACTGATATACTTGATTACTTTGTTGAGTATGAAATTTCATAATTAAAAAAAAAACAATATTATTTGTTCCATTCTTTAAAAAATTAATTTTTGAAAATATAAAAATAGAAATGTCTAGGTGCTTCTCAGTGAACATTGACAGGATAACTGTTGCCTGTCAGTCTATGGTCCTGGTGTGATGACTCCTGATCTCATGTGCCATAAGCACTCTGTAGAAATTGGATACAAGCGATTAAACAACATCATAGAAGATATTGAAGTACTGGCCATCTTGTCTTAAACATATTTCATATATGTATGTATTTATTTCTCTGCAAGTGGGTATCACTCAGTGGCAAAGTTATATATGTATACAAGATATATAAACAATAAATCACAGCTGCCAGTTTATGGCTTTGTAAGCTAGATATAATGGTTATTTACACAAATATGAAAACATTAACTTTTCTCTCAATTCAGATTAATTAATTTCATAATTAGAATCACCAACCAATTTAACATTTGTATTTACAACAATATGAAATCACAAGCATTTCATTTAAGGAATATTTACAAAAATTATCCAACATTAAAATCAAGATTTTTCCTAAATTTCTTCAGAGACAGGGGACAACCCCGAAAGGCTGCTCCAAGCAATTCATTCCAGTCTTTTATGGTTCTATTTACAAAGGAGAACTTTCCCATGTCAGTTCTGTATCTTCTACCCTTAATTTTGAACGGATGATCGTTTCGTGCATAGTAAGTTGGGTTTTCCAGTTTGTCAGTAACGTCCTCCCATGAGTTTAAGCCAGCGTAAGCTTTAAATAAAGTGCACAACCTCTGTTTCTCACGCCTAACTTTCAACGGCTCCCATTTTATCTCCTCAGTGTTTGGAGGTCCAAAATATTTACCCCTTTTTATGAATTTTATAGCCCTTTTCTGGATCTTTTCTAACGAATCAATTTGATTCACTCTATACAGGTCCCAACAAGTTACTCCAAATTCCATGACCAGCCGCACTAAGGACTTGTACGCAATTTCCCTGGACTTTGCACTCCCCTTTTTTAAAATCCTCATTAAGAAGTGCAGTGTTTTCCACGCTTTCTTAGATACCGAATTTACCTGCTCGTCCCATCCAGCGTTATTCGCCAAGTAAACTCCCAAGTATTTGCAGCTGTCCACCTGTGGAATTTTTTCCCCACCCATGTGATAGTTTTGCAGAATTTTTTCCCTAGATCTATTAAATGCAGTTGACTTACTTTTGCCAGCGTTAATTTTCATTTTATTTGCAGCAGCCCAATCACTAATTTCATTTAAATCACCCTGAAGAGCAGTCTCATCTTCAACATTTCTAATTTTATTGTAAATAATACAATCGTCTGCAAACAACCTTATCTGGCATTTTATATTAACAGTTATGTCATTTACAAAAATAAGAAAAAGTAACGGCCCCAGTACTGAGCTTACCATACCCCTTTCAGATAGCTCCTTGCCTACTTTTACCCTTTGCGATCTTCCTTCCAAAAAAATTTTAACCCATAGAACTACGCGTTTATCAATTCCTGTAGCAGTTAGCTTCTGGATAAGTAAATTATATGATACAACATCAAAAGCTTTGGAAAAATCTATCACCACTGCATCTGTTCTTCCCCCTGCATCCACCACCTCTGCTAAATCTTGAAATAATGACGTTATCTGGCTTTCACACGAGTATCCAGGTCTAAACCCATGTTGCGCTTTATGGAACCACTTTTTGTTTTCTAATTCCTCCCGTATATATTCCACAAATGTTCCATCAATTTGCACACTACTGAAGTTAGGCTGACTGGTCGATAATTATTTAATTCTGTTTTATTTCCCCCTTTATGAATTGGAACTACAATCGCGGTTTTCCAGTCTTCCGGTAAGGCACAGTTATTTATTGACATGTTAAATAAAAGCATTAGGTACGGAATCATGGATTCCCCTCCAATTTTTAGTATTTCGGTCGGTATATTATCAGGCCCCACTCGACTTTCGATTTTGCAACGTTCTGATCCTTCTGCGCAATTTGGATGCCATTATTTGAAAAACGGAATTTCCACTATCCTCAATTTCCAATTTATAATTATAATCCGTTTTGTTAAAAACAGACACAAAATGTGAATTTAATGCGTTCGCTTTTTCCTTATCGTTCAATATGGCAATTCCATTTTCCTTGAGTTCTGGTATGCCAAGTTTATTTCCCCTGCGTCTACTTACATAATTGTAAAAAGATTTCCAACTATTATTGGTCCCGCTAAGAATTTGTTCTAAGAACCGCTCCTGGGCTTGCAACGTTTCGTCTTTCAATTGTTTAGCTAATTCTTTATATCTGTTAAAATGCCAATCTGATTTCTTCCGTTTATGAAACGCGCGTCTAGACTTTCGTTTAAGTATTTGATGGATCTTGTATAATATTCTGGATCATTATTTTGTTTGATAAGTTTGTATAGAATGTATTTCTTTATTGATTCCGAAATAAGTATTTTGAAACTATCCCATGCTGCATCTACATTTGTTGCAGATTTTACAAACAGGCAAAATTGCTTCTTGAGAAACGTCTGAATTCCATCTACGTCTGCTCTGCAGAAGTTAAAACTAATGATTTCCTCTCCTTCAAACCGGTTTCACACCTTCCAGTTTATGTCTAATTGTACACAGCTGTGGTCACTTATACCTGGCAAAACCTCACATGCGCTAAACAATGACTCAGGTCTGCATAGAAACACGTCCAATACAGCCGATTTCCGGGTATCTGTTTTGACTACCTGCGAAAACCCATGATCCCAAACCAGAAGGTTAACAACACATTGAGCTTCGGGCGTAAAAATCCTTAGCATGGCTTCCTTCGGAAGGGAAGTAAAGCTGTGCGTCCCGTGTCGTAGATTTACGGCACGTAAAAGTACCTCAAGCCTGATAAGAGAGGCCTCTGAGCAAAATTAAGCGATCTTTCACGCCCAATATAGAGTGGGACGCTGAGAACCAAAGCAGTTAAAGAGCGTCCATAAATAACAGGCCATTTCATTTCGCCTCCTAATAACTGCCCATCCCAGTTTACATTTGGCAAATTTAGATCTCCTGCTAAAATAACATTTTTTCCCGTTTCCGCAGAAATTTTTTCCACTAATTTATGAAGAGTTTTAAAGTTAGGTGGTCTGTAACACGCTATTAATGTAATGTTATTTGCTTCGTTTTCGTGATCGATAATTTCAATGGCCATCATTTCTACGTCTTCTTCCACCCATAAAATCTTACTGCTTAACTCTAACTTGATACAAATAAAAATTCCCCCTCCCATTCCTTCCCTGTCCCTCCTAGACATCCTGTAATCTGATCTAAATATCTCCGCGTCATTAATATCAACACTGAGCCATGACTCCGTAGCTATAATCACACTTGGGTTACTTATTTCCATTAAATTCCAAAATTCTAATGTTTTGTTTATGATGCTTCGGCAATTTACCTGCAACAGCCTTAAAGAATGTGCCCCTACCTGAGAATCGTCGCTTCCCCGAAGCCGTTGTCAGTGCTGCCCGGTGACACCGCTCCACTCGGATACCCTCGCGAACAATGCTGCCAACTTTGAAGTTCCTCTTCTGTTTAGGTGAACACCAACCCGTCCATAGTCCCAGTCGTCAATCCACGAATTTGAGTCCACAAACTGCACATCCCGTCGTTCAGCCACCCACGAAAACGCGTCGTTTACCTGCATTACCTTTCTCCAGTTGATATCGCGTCGCCTCAAAACTCCACTGATGCCAATGTTTGCTGAGGGAAACAGTGCCTTTGTCTTCTTAACTAAATCATACATGTCTCCCATCACATAGTCAGAACTCCTTCGTAGGTCATTACTTCCAACGTGTAATACGATGGTCCGGTAGTTGCTTTCTTCCTCCTCTCGCTTCTTCTCAATTTTCCTCAGAAGGCCGTCAGTCTTTATGCCAGGATAACAAGCTACCTTTGCATTTGTAGTTCCCGCGTGTCTAACGATAGAGTCGCCGATGATCAAACATGGTTTCTCCTCTTTCTTTAGGTCATCTTCCCGTGTCTCCCTCAGTAAGCGGTTTTCTTCTTTAAGCTTCCGAATAATATCTTCCGCTGTTTTCAGCTTGTCGCGTAAGCCTTGTAGTTCCTCCTGCAGATGCTCCAATTTTTTGTCATTTGCGGTGACGGTCACATCTCTCCTGCAGTCCTTACATGACCAGTTTTCTTCTATGTTCTGTTCTCTCTCAATTTTTTGACAGCCAAAATGGTACCATCTCGCGCATGAAATACAAAGAAGTCCGGTCCTCAGTGCTTTGTTGCAGCTTCCACATCTTTCATCTCCTACAGGTCCTGGATTTATTTCAACTCCTGGGCTAGTAATACAAAAGCCATAAAATAATAATTCTTTGTAGTTTCCGTAGCTCCAGTCGCCCCTCTACCTGCTTTCCGCGGTCGCCTGCCCGACCACATTCCTACCCTCGCCCGGTAAACAACCAAATCCACACCCATTGTTCTGCTGCTACCTGCCTCCCACTGGTACGTCCACACTGCTCGAGATCCCAAACCAGTGAAATTATCATTCACACGAACCAGTTCTTCTACACTAAAGAACCTATCTTGGGCTTGAATGTTTTAAGTTCCTCAAGCATGTGCGGATTAGTGGCTTACACTTAATTTTTCAGAGTTCTCCAGAAATAAAAATCACAACATTTTAGATCTGGGAATTGAGGAGGCCACAAACCCTTGCTTATAAGTTCTTTACAAAATATATGGTACAATTTCCCCATCGATTGATTCATTAGCAGTGTGGCTATGGCATTATCCTGCTGAAAATAATATACCATTATATGTTCATCATATGTTAGTTCATCACATAATGATTCATGGTTCCAAAATTAGAACATGTACCTATCACTGTTAAGAGTTTCTTAAAAAAGAAAAAAAAGAACAACAATACTTTTAGCACTAATGATACATCTCACTCCTATTTTGTCATAGTGCAGTGGGACTTCATAAACAATATCTGGTTTCTCTGATGACTAGTACATGTTATTATGTGAAGCTGCTTGCTCATTTAGATGAAACCATGTCTCATCAGAAAAGAACATTTTTGTGGGATCAGCATCACCATTATTAACATTTGCCAACATCCAGTTACAGAAACAAAGTCTTTGTTATAATCTGTGTGCTTAATTGGGAGATACTGATGAAGGGCTTTAATTGGAGTAATTTCATTGCTCTGTGAGATGAGGCTCTCGAAATTCCTGTCTGCTCCTAAATGACAACTATTTTCTAGGACTATGTTCCAAGGTCGTACAGATTTCATAATGTGTTCCCTCAGTAAGAATGCAACAGTTTTTTTTTTTTTTTTTAAAGACTTTTCTTATTAATTATAGAACCTGTTTTGTTAAACCTTTCACTAAGTTCAATATTGTATTTCTAAATTGAAATTATTGTCAGGAAATTTAAAACTGATGTTTAAATATTCATCTGGTTTATCCACTCAAATTCTTATTTCTTAAAAATGTTTTTAACATGTACACACATTCTGTTGTGAACATGTAATACAAACTTGTGAAAATGTACATATTCACTCCAAGGTCTAACCTCGCATTGACTAGCAGAGGAAGCCAGAAGTGAGGTTGGAAATGCATGATTTCTACAGAGTGAATGCAGCACGTGAGCTGGGAGTTGTTCCACCAGGTCCACAAACCAGCAGTTATTGCATCAACATTCACTAATACACACTTTACAAAGCTACAAATCTGTCTGGTCAGTTTCCAATGTAGAATAGTTGACAATGAAATCATTTGTCCTTTGCACTACAGCATTTAGTATGATGAAGGCTGGACAATGGAGAAAAGGTCCTGATGCTATATTTATTAAGATGAGATAGGACATACCTTTCACAATATTGAAACTTTTAGATACACTGCTTTAAAAGTGTTAGCATATGTCTATAATGTATCAACACGAAAGAGAAACTATGATTTAAGGAGCATACAATGCAAAAATGAGTTGAGAAATGAGTTTGAATATTGTGGAATACCTGAGATATTTGGAAAGTGTAACTGATGTGGTTATGGTATGGCATTGATATGGTTCCATTAGTACCTATTTTAAGAATGTTGAAGTGGTTGAAGTGGAACATACGGTAAAGACGCCTCTGGAAACACCTCTGTTCTTCCCATCATATGCATGGTGACACTTAAGTTTTGATATTATGCTTCTATTGAATTTCAGTATTTTTACATTGTTCTTAGCACTTTACTATTTTAATTTATCATACAATATCATATTCCCTAAACCAGCAGCATAGCCAAGGGGGGGGGGTTGGAACACTCCCTTGGTAAAAAAAGTATTAAGTAATAGAAAAATATAATGTTCATTCTAATATCTGCACCTTAATCAATGAATATAAAATCAATTTTTTAAAATATTTCAACTTAAGATTAATGCTTTAATGAAATCTTCAGTGAATAAATATTATTTGATTATTATCTGATTTTATACAAATTGTTTAAAAATGGATGCCTACAAACAACCTGCTCCTTAATATTTTTTCTGGTTAAGTTTTCGCCCTAAACAGTTTCTTGCAAATCTAAATTATACTAGAGTCTTATTAATATAAACCCTTTTGCTCCAACATTTTGGATGATCCAAACCATATATCATTGAATGAAGAACATGAACAAACCTGAGGACTTTTTCTGAGCATATAAATCAGCTAATTAATCTATACTATAGATGCTCTTCATCAAAATGAAATTCAAATACATTTTACTAAATGTCATTCATTTTTTGCACTTGTTATTAATGATTGCAAATAACTAATTTATTGCAGTAAAAGGAATTTCTGCAGCAAAGTAGGTACTGTATATGCAACATACCTCAACATACATTTAAAAAAATTAAAAAAAGTGAAAAGTTTATCAATAGAGGACAACAAATGTTCACTACTGATCAGACACTAAAAAAAATCAAGTATTTTGTTCTTACTGAAAAATATGTATTTAGCAGAAATGCCAAATCATAAAAATGATATTCACAGAAGTCACCTCAATGTCCTGCTCAACATACTGCTGAGCTATTTCAAGTGCATTACTCATCTGAATGCAAACTTTTCTGTTCCATATTAATGTTTTCATCATTTTCTTTGGAGTTCCCAAGAGCTACTGAAATGATTTTTTAGTCAAAAAATGTATGCCCCTCACAGTGGTGTGAGCCATTCATTAAAATCTGACTTATCTAATTACATACCCTAAAAATGGTTTGTCTTATTCTGAGGTTTCAACAAATGAAAAACTTGGCCATAGATTTTTCTAACACGTTCTAAGCAACTGCTCTGTTCCATTGTTCCATTTGCAGCTACAAGATAAATAATACCGTTCATGGTTAAGTGTTCCTGGAAGTTTAGAACTTCTTAATTTTCTATTAATTTAAGATTTTCAAGCCTCCCTGATCCATGGATTGCAACAAAGGAGTCACATTCGATAATAGAAAAATTTTTTCACTCTCTCTGTAGATTAGTTCATCAATTAACAAGTGAAAAAAAGATAATTTCTATTACAAGTGAAGTGTCTAATTTTAAACCAGACATGTCTAGCTCTCCAATTTTTGAGAAAATGCTGAAAAGAGTTCTGATACGTACATGGTACATTGTTGCTCACTTGTGGGACACAACAGGACTCTGTCTGGTTCAACAGTTTAAAGGAAATCTGCTTTTCAGACAACACTAGATATTATTGTATTAATTTCTAGAAAGATTTTCCGATTTTGAAAATGGACTTCAAGTACTGTTTGTGGTGGCAAATCATTCTCTTTGTTAAATGATTTCAATGGATCAACCACTTTCAAAGCACTCCTTAAAGAGGAGTGCATTCATCCATGCATTTTATTTTTTTAAAAAAATCTGTGCTTATTTGATTTACAATTAAGTAAATTGTTTTACAGCTGTAATAATTCCCCCATACAGGCAAATATTTCCTCCACTTCCTCCTACTACAAAGTAATTGTTTTTTTTTTTTTAATATTTACTCTTAAATCTTTCTGTTTTAAAAGCATCCAAAAGTTTTCTCATTACATCCTCATGACTCTGAGCTATCACCACTAGATCATCCATGAACAGTAATATACTGTGCCAATAATTTTCAATAATCCTAAAATTGGGCAACCCAAAAAGACACCACTTCCAATTAGCTCAAATGAGCAGGATTCTAATGATATATTATTCAGTCAGACTATTTAGTACAGATGCTCAACTGACTCACTTACCTGGAGTGGCATTGGAAGAACACAATTATACAATAACTTAGGGAAAGATTATGCAATGTTTGCTTTAACTAGTTAACCATTTTAACTATTATGCACACATTTCTGGAAAACACTGATGAAGAACACTTACCACTTCTGGGGCATTGATGACACCAGTGTTGTAACCAAACTGCAGCATTCCCAGAACAGCTGCCAGAATGGCATATGATAGGAAGAACGTCAGGCCCTGTAACAATAGAAAGTCAAATATGTCTTATCATGCTATTTCATGCAATTATCCTCTAGGAAACACTATCTTGTGCAGACTAAACAAAACAAAAAGTGAGACTCTTTCATGCAACTACTATAAAGACCATTAAAATGATGGCAAGCATCTACATCTTCAAGATATTTAAATACTTAAAAGCATGTTTTGCTCTTTAGTTTTTTTATCATGTTCATGCAACTAATACCAGGCATATAAATGAAATCGTTGCAATAAAATTTTCAGTATCACTAATTAAAATGCTTATTGTTCAACTAAATAAACCAAAAACTGCCATACAAGTTTAATAATAAAATACATTTAAAGCTGTTGTTGCAAATACTTTATTGCAGTATAAGATATACAATATGTGCATTTCAAAGGTTGATGCTATGTCAATTTAACATTAAAAATAAACTACAAATAAACGTTTAATACAAGGGTCCCTATTTAATTTTCTAGATTGAAAAGAACTATTAGCAGAATGAAAAGGCAGTTATTAAAGCAGGTATTTCATTCAGTGTCTTGCTGCTCCCATACAGACGTGGTGAAGCATTAATTATTGCTATGCATTGGCTAATAACTGCTCTAAAATAAAGGTGCTGCATGAGCATTTTTGTACTATGCATTTTATGAATTCATAAAAGTGGTCCCAATGAGAATAGATACTTTGAAATGTTGCAGAGAGTGTTTCTAAACTCTCCTCCTCATATATAACAGCTTATGATTGCTTTGGAAAGTTCAGATGAGGAAGATGGGGAGCATACACAGTGAGCAGCAACAATTGTGACAAAGAAAAACCTAATTAATGTGGAAACCTCAGTGATAGTAACCGCATTGGATAGTAAGCTAGAAGAATCCTTGGACATTCATTTGGTAATCTTGTACAAATACTTTTGCTGAATAAACCTTGTTGCTGGATCCCTCATAGCTTGAATGAAGAACAAAGGGTAGAATGAGTTAGGCAAGGGTTTGTGTTTGACAGTGGAAGCTCCCAATGGGTGCAGAACATCATCACAAGTGATGAAAGCTATGTCCCAGAATCAGATATGTAGCTGACAACAATCTGGTCCTTCCCTGTGACAGTGAAGAGATGTCAGAGTGTAGTGTATAAAATGGCTGTCAGTTCTTTCTTGAAAATGGCCATAACCCAACAGTTTCAGTTGAACAAAAGACTGTAATTGATATCCAGTGCACATAAATGAGAGAAGTTCAAACTTTGGATTTAAAACAATTTTGAATCATTATAACAATACCTCTGAATACATGTATATTTGGTCCAATGTGAGATTTTTCAGTTTTGAACATTTAAGAAATAGCTCAGAGATCATCATTTTGTGAGTGATGAAGAGGCTGTTGCAACTTATGAACAGAATGTTGGTGAACATATGGTGAGATGTCCACTTTTGCTTTTTCAGAATGCAGCTAGGCGTTAAAAATATAAAATCTAGAAAATTAAATATTGACCTTTACATAAATAAAAATCATATAAATTAATAAGCACAGAGTACAATGAACTGTTTGTACATTTTTACATTACAATTTTTGCAGCTGAATGTGGCAACTTGGCTTTAACTACTGTGCACCAGCAATGAAATTACAAATAGCAAGTCTCCAATTAAGGAGAATACTAGAAACAGATACAGAACAATATCAGATGTTTCAAGGATATTCATGCCAAAGACAATTGTTAAGTCAACTACAAAATATAACACAAGTATTCATCGCTCCTTTGAGAAACATAATTAACATTTTAAATCACAACTAAGTCATCAAAATGACTTAAGAATGTAACAATGCACACATACTACATTTGTATTAATTGATTGTAAATAATTATGGCTAAGTAGTGAAATGTTCTACACTGATTTATTTTTAGCAGGGTTTGAAACAGGTATTATAATGAAACACAGTGCTTTCACATCTACCATCACGAACACAGTGGAAACACACAAACATCAGTTACTCCATTGCCTCTGCATTAAATGCAAATCATTTACAACTATTTTATTTCCTGAACTACATAATCAAATCATAAACTGGCATTATTTAGAGACTTACTTCACTAACTTAACATGTTTTGAGGGTCCATTGTCTTCAGATCAACTACAGGTAATGAGGGCAATACATTCTTTAAAATATTTTGTTGTTTTAATAAGAAAGTGAAGTAGCATGACCAGTCAGTTTATGATTTCAAATTATGTTGCATGTACTGATTGTGGGGTTTTCATTGAGATTTATCAAGTTTGAGAGTTGATATTGTGATGCATCATCATCATCATCAATTAATATAAGTTTGAAGTTTAATTGAAACATGTGATGAAGCGAATAACTGAACTTAATTGAAATGATGTACAGTCATTTATTACAAAATATAAGAGGAAGGCTCTGAAATTTATAAAATGAAACACTTTCCCCGACTGCTTTCAGTCTGTTTTGAACTCTAATCTCATAAAATATGTTTGTAACACCAGCATAAAGCTCTCTGAAAATTAAAGTTACTACTTACATATTATCATATTTGGATGAGATATATTTTTTGTGTTTATCATTGAAATTTAATCTTTAACTATTTACAGAATATGATACTAATGCAACTGAGCTTGAGTAAACTGCATGGGTAATTTCAATAATCACATCATCAACCAGATGGCTGTACATAATTCCCAAAATAAAGATTTATAACATTAATGCTGTCTACTCCCAGTCTTTCTGTCTTTGAAGAAATAAAATAAACACCTTAAATGCAGTGAAATCACAATTTGCTGATTTTGTTCCATTTCTTGCACTATGCAACATATCAAAAAATGGTGACATCTGTAAAGAAAATAAGGAAAATATAAAAACATGCATTAATAAAAAATACCTTATAAAAATACATCTTGCAACAAACTTGAAATAGGTACATAAAGTCTAATAAATGCATGCCTGAAAGCATATTTCATTCCTCTGTACTTATTGAAATTATAACAAATCCTAAACACTATTCAGAAAAAAACATAGCAAGTTCACATCCAACTGCATGAGATAAAGGAGTCATGCTTCTGCAACACAATGCAAAAAACAGGCAGAGAAATAGGAAAGGAAGAAAGTCTGGCATAATATACCTAATATTAAGTAACAATAGTAATTATAGTGCTTGGCATTTTTAAAAAGAGCCCAATACAGAGCTTGGATTAAGTTTAGAACAGGAGAATACCCAGACTGCAAAATGTGCTGAAGGCATAAGATAAAGTTATGGAAGATAAATATATCCAAAGCTTGAAAAGAAAGATTAGAAAGTTTCATTGAAGGAGTTAGTGATACAAGGATTTAACATACAAGAATAATTTCAAAGTATATTTTTAATTGATTCTAAATTTCCATTATTTATATGTGGGTTACCTAATCTTAAGCTTACACTTTCGCATCCCAAAGAAAAGAATATCAGCATTTGAAATATATGGATTGGAACAGAAAGAGATCACAAAGTGAAGGACAATTATTATAACCAATTCATAAAACTGACCAATAAGGTGCAACAATCAGCATTACTCTTTATCCTCTATTGGTAAGCTTCAAATAAAATGTAAAACCATAGGGTTAACAAATCTTGTTTAGGCAATTGCAAATTATTTTAAAAATAATAAGCACACATTTGAAAAATGTTGTACTTATGCCATTTTTCATAATTATTGTAATCAATGGAGAAAAAATAGTGTATATTGTGTATATTGAACAGTGATGACTAATGCTAATAATATTATATGTACCAAGAAGAATTACAGGCATTTGCAAATTATCCAGATATAAATGGAAGCTTGCATATATTATTAATATGAAAATACTGTTTGAGAATTATAAAAAGTATTTGCTAAATATTTGAAATGCAAGATTAACAGTGCTCAAATCTGAAAACTAGGCATGCTTTGTTTAATATTTTTAATATAACAAGCATACTAATAAAAAACATGTTAAATCCCTAACACTAGTCACATACTTGTAAATGCAAGTTAGGTTCCCCTTTAATTAGAATTAAGTGTACAGGATGTGATAAAAATCCTGGGATCAACTGAGAGGAAAAGTTCCTTGCATTAAAATGAGCAGAATTTAGGGGAAAAAAGTTATCAAACATGGGTCCTTAAATTAATATTTTCTAAAAGAAATAATAATATTTTTAATGTAATCACTTAGCTTATTGAATTAACACTTTTTTATTGCAGAGACAAATAGTTACTCTTTTGCTTACTGCATTGCAGATATATAAAAAGTAAGCAAAGAGCTAACATAACAAGATGTCCTTTTACGATACTAATTTCAAAACAGGTTCTTCTTTGAAAATATTAAGTTTAGGATCTCTCTATATTTTATTAACTTTTTTTTAAGCTTAATATCTTTTAGACAGGTAGGTCATAATAGTAAATGAATAAAATAATGAAATAATGATCAAATGATTAGGTCCAAAGAGCTTAAGAGTTGCCTGATGTTTGTCCTCTGAAGAGAAAGAAAAACTGCAGAAAAAAAAATGATCAAAGTAATCCCCATGAACCAAGATTTGAACTTGGGCACTGTTGAATGTAAGGCACACATATCCCTCCCCCCTTCTGCTTTCTTATTTTTGAGTGAGGAACTTATCTCCATAGTTTGTGGCAGCACTTTTATTATGCCTGTGTATGTTAAAAATATCATGAATGAACCAAAAGTTTTAGAATGTATTTTAGGATTTGAGAAACTCTTAAAATAATATTTACTGAAGACTCAAATATTAATTTGAGCTGCTCAACTAGAATACTCAAGACTATATAAACATGAACTATTTGAATTCAATATAAAATTACAGAATTGGAAAAACTGGAAGGAAAAAATGTTGATAAAGAAAGGATAACATCCAGAAAAATATTCCGCAGGAAGCAAGAAGCAGTAGAAGTAAGGAGGACGCTAACCTGCTCCAGGAGGCGCAGTTTTCGGCGGTGGCTCTGCTCACCCAGGCGGTCCACGTACTCCCGCAACTCCTCGATCTCCTCCTTCACCTGCTGCACTGTGTCCAGCTCGTGCTTGATCGCCACCATGTCTCGCTTCACCTCGCTCACCTCACTCTGGCACGACTCCACAGACTTGGTTAGCTCCTGTAGCTGTGTCCGGATCTCACACAGTGCCACCGTCGTCTCCAGCTGGCGGTCTCCTCGCTGGAGTTCATCCAGCTTCGCGCTCAGGTTCATGCTCATCACGCTCACCTGCTTCTGCAGACTGCAGCCATGCATGGTCCTAGGTTACACACTACGCATGGCCCTCGCGTTAGTACCGACGCTGCTCCTTCATTCACAATTCAAAACGACGCCAAAATTTTTTTTTTTTTTATATTTTCTCTTTTTTTTTGGCAGGTTCATTTGCTCTGCCTCAAAAATGGCTCCCAGATTACCACTTTTTAAAACCCTTAGAGGTTATTAGAAGTTAATGTCACGCTATCAATCGCGCACTAGGTTTGCGCCATGTTTCACTTTTTTTTTTTTTTTTTATTTTATTTCCAATGGCTTTGGAAAATAGGCCTACATTTTGTTTACATTTTGATTAAAATTACTAATTTAAGGACCTTATCATCTTGGCCATTATGTTTTGCTTACTACTGCACAGTTTTCTGCAGCAAGCACTTTAAGTTTGAACCAGTATGATGGTCCAGAAACACCATGAGCAGCGGTATACAACATGGCTAAAGGAGGCACAGCATAAGCATACAGGCATTCATGTTTCTCTTGCACTGTGAAGTTATACTAAACTTACTCACTTTAAACATTTCCGAGTACAAAACGGCACTTAAGGCGGCTAAACACACAAGAATTGCTCTTTTAAGAGACCAGTGGTTTGTATCCTGTCAAATTTATTGCATCACCTTTCATAGGCACCAGAAAATCTTGGACCAAACAAAAGCAAGAAAGCAAGCAAGGAAGCAAGCAAGCAGTGTTGTCACTGGCAGAGTGAAAACTGTTACCATGCCCCCACAGTGCTCTTCGTGCTGGGTTAACAAGAGAACCACATATAAAGCTTACTCCAACTGCTCGCAATAAACTTTATACTCAACTTATCTAGTTAATGGCTTTTAAGAATTAAATTTTTTAATGTTAAGCAATACTAACCGCATTTTAAGGCAGAGAAATACTCACTGTATGCTGTCTGTGTATCAAATAAAACATGTGACAGGCAGACCAAAATAACAAAGATGGAGAGAGAAAAGCATTTCAGTCTCAATATTATTTTACACCTGCCAGGCAAAAATGTTAAATTTTATTAACTATATTTATTTAAACATGAACTAAAAGTGAATTAAAGCAGCGTTGAAGGGTAATGAGAATCAAATAGTTTCTTTATAAACAAATGTTAAATGATACAAAGTACTCTGAAGAATCCTATTTGTTCTTATTATTAAGACTAACATTATAAAGAACTTTCCATTTTATATCAAAGAAACAAAGCTTTCAATTTTGCATTTCTTACCAGTATATCTAATGATGCAGTAATAATTTCTTTATCATGTAATATATCTTTATAATGTAATGACGTATAACTTATGCTATTAAATTAAAGATTTTTAATAAGTGAAGAAAATTTTAAGGAAAAACATTTAATGAAATCTTCAAGCAAGAATAGTTGTCATAATTTTACATTAAAAAAGAAATGCAGAGAAAATCAACACTCACAACTGGGACATATAAGCTCCATTCGTGCAAAGGGTAAAACAATTAAGCCCTGACATGATTTGTAAATACATTCATTATCACATTAGAGCTGAGAAACATCACTAACTTCATGCACAAAATAGATTTTAAGGTAACCTACAAGATTTTTAATCAGTTTAACCACTAAAGATTTACTATAATGGTGTTTGAAACGAATGTGCAACATTGCCATTATCAGAAAACATAATTAATAGGTTTTATGGTCTGTGTATGTGAGGAATTTACAAAATGGTAATGAACTGTTTAATTTATGGCTTAATGTGAAATGTTTTAGTAGTTTCTCTTTTACTGAACCCAAACCCTACTTTATTTTTCTTTGGAATGAAGTAGATCTCTAGTTACAAGGTGACAGATAATGAAAAGTGACGCATGATCCAACAGTCAACATTACACAGGACTTTTACCCAAGAGCTTGGAAACAAAGAATATTCAACCAAAATTATAAAATAATATAGCTGCCTAACATTAAAACAAACAACAGAGTAATGCAGAGTATAAAAATCTGTACCACATCGACAATTTCAACTCCCTTCTTGAAAGTAAAACTCAGATGGGATACAAGATGTGTGTTGTGGATAAAAGCAAGATGCATCTCAAGAAACTGAATAAGATTTTGGTAATTACTGTGATATAACTTGCAATGTAAGTGGATAAAATTTGCTTTCTGCTAAAGTGAGATCTCTCTGGTATTAAATTTTATTGTGACTTTGGCATTATAAACTTTTCTGATACACAGATGAGTTCTATGGATAAAATAAAGTTGAGTTTTATGTTGTGCAGCCGAGAGCTTTTTGATGTCAGTGATCACTGTAAGTTTAATCAAAAGCATACTTCTGCTTCATTATGTTATTGCAATGGCCACAAAAGAACACAATAAGATTATTTCTAGAAGAATTTATCACAGGTATACAAAGAAAGGAAACATCATTAGCAATTTGAAAATAAGAACCATATGCCGGAGAAGAGCAGACAATATTAAACATTTTTAATAAGAAAATTAGTTTGGAAAATGACCTACAATTCCATCATTCTTAGATATTTGGATAAGCAACTTTTGAATATGCAGAAACAAATCCCCCAGTAATCAAAATACAGTAAACTCCATTAATATCGTCTTCAAATGACAACACACACAACATGAGAAATGATTTATAAGATGGGAAAAACAATTCCGAGAGGATCTTTTTAGAAAATAAAGTTATGAGCCACATCTTGTGTTTAATGTAATAGTTGTAATTTTTCATTCAAGGGAAGAGATTTCTGCTTTAACATTTTACCACTGTTTTACCTCCCTCTTCAGTTTACAGAAAGAGCTGGAAATTGGCAGCGACCTTGGAGTGTTAAAAATTATTTTCATATAAGTAAATGTTCTTTAAGAGGCTAAGTCAAATTCCTATTGTAACACATAGATTTGGAGCAACTGTATCATAAGCTTCAGATACGACTTGAGTTGGAGGCAGGTTTTCAAGATCCTGGAAATGTATGTTAAAATTTGTTTACTGCTACTCAACTATATAAGTATACTTCACCATAGTTTTTAATCGTGAATGAAGAGCTCTAAATGTGATATTAATAAGGCAGTAAAATTACAGAGAATTATATATTAAGCCTACCAGTAACCAAATAACACAATTTTACTATACTATAAGGGAATAATTTTGATATGACAAATTGATATAAGAGCATTGGTCTCAAATATGTACATCACTAGAGATCACCTCTCACCATGCATATAATTTCTGAATACTCTTGCAAGGTATATTATATACTAATTTATTCTTCTGTTCTGATAGATCTGTTTTTGTCTTGTGTATTTGCAAATATGAAACTATTTTATGTCTGTACATGAACTCAATTGCCTATTCCATGGCACAAAGAAGTGGGAATATAATTTCCTTGTCATAGTTATACTTGCATTTTATTTCAGTTGCACTACTGACAGCCGTAAGTTTATCTTCAAAACACCCCAGTGATTCTGATGATATTTCATTCCTATACATTCAGTCATATTTTGTCTTGTGTATTTGCAAATATGAAACTATTTTATGTCTGTACATGAACTCAATTGCTCCTTGAAAAAGTTTTGATGTTCACAATTTATATACTTTAGTTCATAGAGATGTCAATTTTGAAAAACAATGTCATTCACTCTCATATTCATACTTTCTAGACACTAAGGAGGATACACAGTAAACCCAATTAAAGAAATTTAAACCTTCCACCAGCTGGGAATTATATCAAGGATCTTTGAATTTAGAAACTAAACATCTAGACTCATCTCACATTATTTTGAAAACCTAAAATAGTAGGAATATTGGAGCTTGGCCTATTGTTTTACATTTCTTATCTAAAGAACAGCTCTTTTAAACAAAATATATGATTACATTATGAAGCATTTCTATTTATTTTGTGTTCCTTTTTATTAATCAACAAACTCTGATATTGTAACTTCACAAGCTACATAAATGCAAGAAATTATTATACCAATCTCTTCTTTATGAACTCACAACTAACTTTATCCACCTCCTACTTGAAATGTATCTCATTTGCAGAATTCTGTCACAGTGGAATAGATAATACCTGAGAGAAAGACTTGTATACTCATCTAAGAGCAAGATCCATCTCAGATTTTGCAAAAGAGAGAATAGATCTCCATTTTATCCACATCATTACTTGTATTCTTAAGAGACAGTGCATGGAATGAAAGTTTTGCTGATATAAATACCATCTTATTTCAATTAGTATCTAGAAATACAAACACCTGCAAATTCTCTTTCTACAGAATGCTTAAACAAAGATTTAAACTTGTGAATGTAAACAGAATTACATAAAAATATTATTGTTACTACAGAAATTACTCAGTGATATAGGTTTGTAAATTCACCAAACTCATTTTTTTGAGTCTCTAAGCATGAATTAAAAAGAACTGAATGTTTTAGGTATGCAAGGACAAATTCTGCAAATAAACATAGAAATATATATTTACTTTAAGTGGAGTATTATTGGCACCCAGGGCCATATTTATGGTATCTGCTACCTGCAAAGCCATAAAGTATTACTCTCTAGAATTTCTGAAAGGCTCTTTAAGAACAAGTCTATCTACTAGTTTTATGCTGTTTCTTTCAAGAGTATGTTTCTGCTCTCACCTTTTCCTACATTGCATGTTCCCCAAATATAACAAATTTGTGTTGTTCTTGCCTAATCTAAATGCATATTTTTTAAGGGAGGTGCTTCAAATGGGTTAGTAATGAACTTGAAGATTGTTGAAGAGCAATTAGCACAAAATTTTCGTTACTTTGCCCTCAGCTCCCACATTACACTATGTTATTTCTATCCCCTTTAGATTAACATTTAATATATCTCAAATGTTACTTATCCTTCATCAGAGTGAACACAAGAGAGTGTATTTGCAGGGAGCTGAAACAAAAAGTGAGTCATACTTTCATTCTGTGGTCGTTTTAAAGACTTATCCATGTGAAGGGGATATCAACTACAGACTAGTTTAAAAAAGATTGTGGGATGTATTTTTGTCCCTGAAATTAATAAAAACATGAATCAGTTGTGGGAATGAATGTCATACTGGCATCGTCCAATAGCTCAATGGTTATAACAACCGCACTGAATTTTTCAGCTGCTTCTTGATAAGGCATTAACAACAACAACGATGATTTTGATAGTAATAATAATAATAAAAACAAGAATATAAAATTGGCTCAATGATTATGTTAGTATTACCCAGACACTAAATGCTTATATAAAATGTCATTAGGATGTTAACTCTGTAGTGAGACATACTAGTTGGTTAACCAGGTAAAAATACAGCTCATTTGGAGAAAACAATGTCAAAACAGCATTTTGTCAATGATTATATAAACCATATGGAGAGCAGGAGAACCATGTTCAAATCCTGACTGTGGCATTGAATTTTTCAGCTGGTTCCAATAGTAAAATATATACGTTAGGTCATGATTATTATTATTATTTATAAATTAATAATAATATTTATAAATTAATAATAACAATAACAACAGTAATAACAATAATAACAACAAAATAGGACCTGTTATTATTACCTGGCAACTGGGTTTTGTTGTTTGTGTGATAGCTGTTTGTTGCATTCAGAATGTGCAATACAAAGCAACATGTAACTGTCAAATTTTGTTTTGTTACATAAATCTCTTTCAGAGATATTAAGAATGCTTCAAGATGTTTGAGGTGAAGCAGCAATGTAAAACAAAGTACATGCCTGACATAAATGATTTTCCGATGGTTTGCGAGTCATGAAGAAGTGTCTGCAAATGTGCAAATGTGAAGGTTTCCAGGGGTATTTCCAAACCTTTTGCACATGTTGAGAAAAGTATCATAGTGGAAGGGAACTTTTTTCAGGAAATTTAATGTAAATGAAGGTACTGTAACTTATTTCAACATATTTACACATTTTAGAAACTTTTTAATCTAGTAATAATAAACCACTAATCAGAGTATATCGACTATATAAATGACTTGATGGATTATCAACTTTAGTGTCAAAAGGAAAATAACAGTAGATAGAGATTAAATCCCAGCCAGGATTCACACCCAGGTTAACTTCAAAAAATATTGTGAATATGTAATATTAAGTCAATCAGGCATATTAACCATTTGAACTATAGGAGGTGTTATGTAACCATCTAGTATTAAGTACTGTAACTAAATAGTAAGAGCTATTTAATCAGTGTTGCTGACAGATGTATGCAATGGCAATTTTTCAAAAGTGCAGATTAAAACTTGTGTCATTTAATTAACAGCTAATATGTTAAATAATGTGCTCCAGTACCTAATGATATTACAAGTTTATTCTTAATTTAAGGGACCAGTAAACATAGAAGTAATGAATTAAAGCATTCACAAGGAATGCACTAGTGCTTCATTTCCATCCCTTCCATACAGCATGGATGGTCAAGATTGTTAAAGTATGATCTCTGAATGAGAACTCCACAGTCTAAATCCTACCATGACTGGCATTTCTGAATGAGATTTTGTCCAGGTTTTCTTCAATCCTTGTAACTAACAAATATTGGGAAGGTAAGCTAAACTGAGGTCTAGAATGAAAATGTTTTTTTCCGCATAAGCCATATATAGGACAAGAGCTGTTAAGGTGGAGTCAGATTGAAAAATTCAAGGCCATACCTGGGGTTTAAAGTGTGTATCTCCTGGTCTCCATTCATTTGATCATACCGATTGAGCTATATTGGCAGCATGCCATCATGATATTAAATTTCCCAACTGATTCACATTTTCCCCGATAAATCATTTTGAGATGATACACACCAATGGTGACTTACAATGCTGTATTTTATGTCCTGGCTAGTTTAACCAATATTAGTTCAGTAGTAGCTTATTCCCATTAGGCACCAATTACAGTAAGAATCCAGAAATTTGCTGCAGACATTGGTCAGTTGATTGTGCGAATGCAAACATGTTGACAAAAGGTGTTTTTGTACTTCTATATCCAGTGGTCTATTTACCTTGTCATTGTTGCAAAACGGATAAAATCATGTGCAAAAGAACAGTAAAGTAAAGTTCAGCTTTTGTGCTCTGAAGGTGCATTACGACCTGAACTGCTGAGACTTTTCAGCATAAGTGAATGTGAATGATCTAAGCCTTTAAAATCTGCTAAGCATGCAGAAAAGATGAAAGAAGATGTATACACCCAAAGTATTGAACAAGCCTATTTAAGTGCGATTGAAATTTACCATTGTATGCAAATTAGTGCTGGACCAATGTGAGCACATAACACACAGAAGACCTTAATATACAAACAAGCTTGTGGAATGAGTACATCAATATAAATTGATTGTGTTGGAAAATTATACTTTCAGATTTGGAAACATAATACCAAACTTAAGTGATTTCATTTAATAAAATGAACAATCGACAAAACAAAATGTTTGAAATATCTTAATTAGAAACTATACTGGCTAGGAGGGACTCAGGGTGCTAACCACATCCCACCCTCCAGTACTCACCCCATTCATGAAGCCTATAATGGGCAGAGGTGGGGGATGCAGTGGTTGGGCAGTGGGCCATGGCCCAACTTTGGGCTGCTGCATCACAGAGTTTAGTTTTTAATCAGAAACAGGTTTTAAAATTCTGCATGTAACATTTATTGTTTAGGCAGATCGTTGTATTTCCTGCTAATGGTTAGTAAATATTTATTGCATATAACATGTAAAATAAATACAACTTGCATAAATGTGTAAAACCATTTCTGGGTGTTCATTTTTATCTGTAATTTCCTGCAAAATAAATGCTGCCATTGATGCCATCACTTCAGAATCAAGTTTATGTACAATACCGCTAGTGACAGAAGATCACACTTAATGTAATACCATCATAATGAGGCAAGGTGTCTCCCTTAGCAGCACGAAAACTCATTTAATAAGGCGACATGAATACTATCCCTCTAATGACAGGTGTTCATACTTGATGGTTCGGAGTGGGTATCATATTTATGTAGAAATATAAATCATATTTACATGTTGCTTCTATCTTGACACTAGAACAATATTAATAAACTCAACCATAGTCACAAGGTGCTTTGTGTTTGCATCCAGCTTGCCAACTAACTTTGAGTATTATTCATTACCATGACAGGAGGGGGCGTGGGCAAGTTGGTTATATTAGCAACTAAACAACAGCCAGTACGTTTTCTCTTCTGCAAAGCATCACTCCCCTTTTTAGGTAAATGTTGCTGGATAGCTTTTACTTCCACATTTGATCACTGCTCCTTCTCAGTATGGTTTCAATGCAGGTTCACCAGGCAACTATGAAGTCATTCTTATTTTGTTGGTGCACAGGAAATCATGGATAAAAGTGAACACTCAATATGTTACTTTAAGAGTGCTATTGCATATACAATAACATTTATCTACTTAATCACATAAGCAGATAAACACAACAAACAATTTACATATTTTGTTTACTTTTGCACTGCACTAAACAGCACTTTTTGTTTGTTTAGTTTCCGTTCTTACTGTACTGTACTAAGCTGTGAATAAAGACAGCATTATTATACAACCTAATACCCAAACATTTATGTTAAAATATTAACATCATTAACAATTACGTAAACTTAAACATATATACTATGAGTAAGATACAAATAAATAGAGGTATGAAAAGCATATTTGAACAGTATTGGTCAAGCCAATTATTTAATGGTATTTTATGAGCTTTATGTTGTGTAATAAGCTTCAGTTGCACTTCAGGTCCCCAAGCTTATTTGCATATTAATGTCAGTCATTCATTTCTCTAATATGAGCCTAGGAGTTAAAATCCTACACTTTAATAATAATAATAATAACAATAATAATAATAATAATAATAATAGTAATAATAATAATGATAATTATGATGATAATTATAATGATAGTGATAATGATGATAATAATTATAATGATAGTGATAACAATGATAATAATTATAATGATAGTGATAACAATGATAATAATTATAATGATAGTGATAATATGATAATTATAATGATACTGATAACAATAACAACAACAATAATAATAATTATAATGATATTGATGATGATGATAATAATAATAATAATAATAATAATAATAATAATAATAATAATAATAATAATAATAATAATAATAATAATAATAATAATAATAATAATAATAATGACGACTGTCAAAAGAGTTTAATATGTAATAATTATCAGTGATCCTTTTTCAAGTATTTTCAACTATATATCATTATAAAACATACATGTGAGTAAAAATGTATTTTCCAACTGTATCTTTGAAAAGAAACAAGTAAAGCTTTGCAATTATCAGTTTAACACACATCTACTTGGTGTATGGAAATTATTACAAAAAGAATTAAAAGATTTTATTATTCTCATACTGAATTTCATGCCTACTGAGAATTAAATTAATATGCTGAAAATAGAGGTATCCTCATCAAGTTTTTAATCACATGACATGCTGTAATCATAGTCCCTTTATGCTCTCAAGATGTTCTTTTCTTTCAGTAAGACTCTGAAGCAAGCTATCCTTTGTTGTCTACTCTGGGAATATTAAATACTTAACTAGAAGAAATCAAACCTATAAAATGCCTAACAGCTTGCAAGTCATCCATTAACTGACACTAATAGAGGAGAGGGGAGGACATTTCACTATAGTGATAGCTGTGCAGTTATACATACATTTTGGACGCTTATGTTATGTGAGAATCAAACATAATGCAGCTATGGGCGAGCAGCAACAGATTATAAGGATCACCTTAAAAATGATTAAATTAAGCATAAGCTGATATTTCTTGTCCATGTGTCTATTATCAGTATAAAAAGGAGGAAAATATTAATATTGTCTTAGAAGATTTTTGAACATAGATGCCCACATAGCTATCCACACCACAATCAAGAAAATATGTGCCAAAGCGGAACATGTGAAAGACATGCTGGTGTATGCTAACAAGAGATGTCACATAGCGATGGAAATGTTAATGCTAAGCTGCCTGTGTACCTATAATTCTTATGGATACTGTTTTCCACCTTTATGATTCTGAATGCTGTAATATAACTCAGTTGTAGTTTTGCTGAAATTCTCTTAAAGAAAAAGCAATTAGTTTATTTTTTAACATCCATATGTAAATTTTAAGAGATTTTTATGCTTTTATACAAGCAAAATGAATTCTATTATTACCTAAAATTAGCTCAAAGATTCCATGTGTGGGACAGTGTGTATCATGTTTTGAAGCTCTGCTGGCAGTTATCTGTTTTGTTTAGAATGAACCATTTTAAACCTTGGAATCTTAAACCCTAATGCAATGTCCTCAATTATGGTTCACACTTCTAATATACTTTCTGTGTAAAACCCTGGGCAGAATGAGTGCAATAACTTAATCCAGAATGAACTAATTATTCCAGAAACAACACGTTTGACAGTTCTATTTTGGCATAAACTTGAACTTACAGATAGTGTATCAGGATACAATGTTTGGTGCAGAAATGACACAACTGAATCTTTATTTTAGTTCTTGGGGGGGGGGGGGGGGAAAGACAAGAAAGTCATATTTGTTGTTTCTGGGAGAGGGGGAAAATAAATATATCTTTTTTTTTAAATATAGTTTCACCACCTAGTGCTGCTTTTATAAAGTAAGAATTGTGCTTTTGGCTATATGTGGATGAAGATTAGGTTTTTATCAAAAGACTGCTTTATCAAAATAAAAACAAGTTAAAAATCATCTAAGTGTCTATAGATTATATGACTTTTTGCATATATAGTTTTATACTTATATATATATTTATAATATAAGATTTATGAAACCCTAATGATGTACAAGATAGAGTCAAAAATAACTAATAATCAGGGAATGCTAAATACGCTGATCAGAAAGTCGCAGATTGGTCTGTTACATTCATGTTGAATACCATTGAGTCTCTGATATGTTGAATACTTCCCCCAAACATTTTCTCTGTTTTGGTTTAAAGATGTCACAGGCAATGAATGTGATGGCTTTCAGATGGTATGGATAAACTGAAGGCCTTAATTCGTGAAATTTTCTTAATGTTTGTCTTTTCAGGATGAATGAAACTCTGGAGAAAACCAAACCCTACTGAGGATCAAAGTCCTGACCTTCAGAAGGGAGAAAGTGGTTTACCTCAACCAATCAGCATACTTGTATATGCTGATAAAGAATGAAGCGTCCACTCTTCTCTGGCAGAGAACCAAATAAAGAATGGCAGTACTGCTTATTTGTTAAACCAAAGAAGCTGCATAAAACTAGGCATTACAAAATGTCTATCCTGCAGTATTATATGACTAATTAGTAATAGACTTTATTGCGATGTACTTAAAAATTACCTAGTACCTAAGACTGTGCGCTCTTAGCTTTTCTGTACAATTTACCTTCTATGCACACACATTTTCTTGGGTGCTAGATTTACAGTAAGCAAGAGTCAGGGGAGGGAAGGAGAGATAAGTCGCCCACCTGTCTTTCATAGTGCTGTCAACCAGAAAATTCCTTTCTTTGAGGCCCTCAGGCATTATTGCGAATAGGTTATGTAATTTACCACAAATTAGCTTAATTATTAAACAAATCACAGCACAGGTTACACGTGTAAATGCTGGAATCTACAGACAGAATGAAACCTTAGCACTGAAGTCACTAGATAAAGTTGTGCAGTGTACATTCTCAATGTTGCCTCTCTGTTCTCCAAAATTGCGCTAAACCTGCTGAATGAAGACTAGGAGTTGAGTGTCCAAGAAAAGGTGCATACATAGTATATGTTAGTCTACACAAATAATGCCCCTATGCAGCAGTAATTTGCTGGATAAGTTCTATGACCTCATATCTTTTATTTTATAAAACATAACTATTAATACAAATGCATTCACCTGGAACAACATTGTAGAACTGAAGAGCTGTCATACACATTCCTAAATGCTCAGCAGAAGTTACATGCATACAAATCAAGATTGTGCAATTCAGACTTTTCCCAGTGTGCTTATCCAATTTACAGATAAAGTATGCATCAAAACTGCATATAGGACAACTTTAAGAAGAGAGCAGTTTCTGTAGATGTTATTACACATCATATAATAGAAAATTGCAAAGGAATATCATGGGAACTTATTCTTTGTCCTGCATATTAAGCAACGTTTATCTCAATAAAAGGCATTTCATATTTCATAGCTGTAAGTTCTGCACTACTAAAGTCAAGCTGACAAAGACAACGGCTGCACATTCTGTTTTATCATTATTTCCAGGTACCTATTGTGAAAAACAGCATAGCATCGATAAGTTTGGTGAGAAACACACATTTTAATTACTTTTTGACTTTGTCTCATACTTAGTCGAAGTATTCCTCCATAATATTATAAGCAATTTGATGCCTTATATTTAAATCCTCTATGAATCCATCAGAAACTACGTCAATATTTAGCAAGTAAGAACTATTTGAGTCATTAGAGAGAAATACTAAATACTTCTACACCATTAGAAACAACTTTGTTTAGTTGAGGATGTGAAAATTAACGTAACATTTTTAGTGCCTTTAAGAAGAATTCCCATTCAAATTTTTGAAAGCACCTATGCAATAAATTACAATATACAAAGAATTTGTTGTTGTATATAGAGGAAGTTAATGATTCCAACATTACAAAGGTAATAGAGCACTGGTCATAACAATGGGTAATTATTGTGACTTTTTAATTATTTGGCGTTGTAATAATTGAAAGTAATTCAGAGACTAATCTCTGTTTAATTGATCTTATACGCAAATAATCACACTCACTGTTCATAAATAATACATACAAAACAAACTGATTAATATATTTTTAGTGGAGTTTTTATGAATGGGATGAACATATTTGAATTGGATAACTGACTGCATGTTAGCAAGACAGATTCAGTGATCTGTGTGCAAAAGAACATTTTTTGGAGCATTTTCTGGACGATTACCAGGATGACAGCACGAGTTCAGCTTAAAAGTATTAAAACCAATGTTTTTTCTCTAAAGAGAATATATTATTTCTTTCTCTGCTTTCAACATAAGGCAATACCTTTAGTTTTTCAGATAAGCAAAAAAGCTTAAATACATTTAATTGCTTTACATGCAAGCAATATACAGCAGTTGGATAGGCAACGTCTCTAGAATAGCAAAGAAATGTGATTTGTTTGCTAGTTTCAACATAAATCTACTTAAAGATATGGTGCTTTTTGTCCCTACAATTTAGTTTTCTCTTATATTCCAATAATAACTATGTTTTATATAGTTGCCAGCAAATTAATAATTAAATTGATCTATCCACTTCTAATAAAAAATCAAGAGCAGATTAATGTAATAGATGGAATAAAATTCAATTAATACAGCTCTCACACTGAAAGCAGTGATTTACCTTTATTGAAAAATCTATAGTTCTGTGTTTATAAGCGAGTCTGAGTCAGCCATAAGAAGTAGAGATCGGTACAACATTGTTATTTCATCATGTATAGTTTATGGTTCACCTCTTTGTTTATTCTGAGAGAGATTTCATCACTTCCAAAAGATTTTAAACATTAGTACTCAATGAATTAACTCGGAAGCTTGAGACAAGTGAAGTAGTTCAAGTATGATAGCACGAATGTCACTAACCTGACTCATAGTATTATATTGATACTTACCCTGATGGAAAATAAATTGATATGAAAATATAAAATGGAACACAGTAGAGCACACATTATTGCTATTCTAGAGACCTTATATGTGCTGTACAAAAAATGAGTTATTTACATGAAGGAAAATGTGCATTTAAAAAGTAGAAAATTAGCATCAGTAAAGGAAAGCCACAAAATAGAGGATAAACTTCTCCACTGACAAAAGAAATGTTATTAAAGAAGATAAATTCTGCATACACCTAGTATCTATCTCATAAAAATTATAAGATGAATTTTTGTCATAGTCATTTTAACTTTAATTGAACTTCATTTTAACCAAAAATATGCATATAATTTTGTGTCAACAGTTACATTTCAAAAGCCTTAATAGATTTTTTCCCCTGAGAACCCTTTCTTGTTTTTCTAAATACAGTTGTGAGCATAACACTGTACTGATAATGAAGTACTCATATTTAATTTTTACTACTCTTCTCTCTAAAGTATAACATATCACAAAACTACTCCACAAAACAACTTGTAATCACAGTTTAGGAATATTGCCAGTGATTTGCCAGCTGATTTCAAGCAAAAACTATTTGCCACCCAATATCTTCAGAAAAAAAGTGATAATGTACAGCACCAGGCTTAATATATGCAAGCCAAAATCCAAGAAGCCCCTTTAAGAACCAAAGAATTGACATTATTATCCTGCAGAGATTTAAAGCTGCAAGGTCAAATTAAAATCTATCCCTTTAATTCAAATCAGAGGATTAATAGGCAAAGAAAACAACTAGCCTATTCTAATATCAAAGGAAGCCCTCGTTAGCTGTATCAGCATACCCTTATGCACTAATAATTACAGTTGTACCTATAAACTTAACCCAAACTTAACCAATGTAAATATGTTGAGAACAAAGAAAAGAAAAAGAAAAACTACAACTTAGTCCTCATATAAATTCAAAGCAATTATAATAAAAAATACTGAAACCTCAGTTGCTTAACAAGTCAAATAAAATTGTAGAAGGGAAATTGAAATTATCAAGTAACAAACTTCTGATAAGATGACAATATCAGCTCTTTGGAGTGCATTAGCAAGCTCTCTCCATAGCAAGGGTATTTAATTTTGTAGCACTGGTGTTTACACATAATCCTATCATCAAAGTGTTGCTTACTTATCATTTTCAGAGAATCAGTGCAAATTTTGGACAAGATTCTATAAATTAAGTTCATTATTTCAGACAGTAATGGACTTATCATAAAGGCTTTTGAAATGGAGATACTTCATGAAACACATTTTCCATGAAAACAATATGTTTATTCAAAATGTTAAAGAGAAAGTTTAAAGAGTGTTTTCCTAATTCAAAGTATCTATTCAAATCACTATAACACTAAAATATTTCAATTTTTGAAACACGCTCAGTTCATAATGCACCAAAGAGTGGAAGTTGATTTTAACAGAACTTCTAAATGACTTCATTAACATTTCTCTTAACAATGTAATTCTAAAATGATTGATAAGTTAATAACTATGTAATTTTGACTGTACTTAACGAGTAGCAAAGTTGATTGCAATCAAATGGGTTGAATTTTGTTTCCAATGAAGAGAACACTTCCTGTGTATGCTGTATAAATGGCCCACTGCATCCATGCTTATTATGTCAGCAAAGAGCCAAATTACTTTCATTCCCAGCATAAACACTTAGGCCTTCTACACTGCAGTGAAAGTTCTATCATTGTAGTTGACAGATTAATCAAAATGAGAAGCCTTTGGACTCCTATTCATGGAGTCAATTACTAACGGTCAAAATAAGCAGTTATGCCTTGGATCTTATACTTCACCTTCAACAAAACTAATTGTATAATACAAGATTATCATTAAGTTATTGGTCCCATCAGTAGTTTTGTTTTCTTGTCATTAATATCATTGAATTCAAAGGAATTTCAAGTCAAATTACACATCTTGAAAACAACTGAAGGCATTTTTGCATAATAATAGTGAATTCTGAAGTAATTTAAAAGAAATTTTCTACTCCTTTGAGAGAGGAAGGCACAAGGCCTTTGCTCTCATTGATGTAATGAAAACTAGCTAACACACAAACGTTAAACTTGCTGACAGATAATGGCAAATTTTCTTCAATTTTATTTTTCATTGCCGACTGTTCTGTGCAAAAGTATGTCAACACTTTATACATATATCAGGGACCCTGTAGTTTCAAACAATATATATAAATAACCTAACTAGTTCATCTGCAATACTCTGTAAAATAAGTGACCTTTACCTCTTACAAGTGAAATAGTCAATGCAACATTTACTCCTTACAAATCTATTTTAATTATAACTATTATAATCCAGATAATCTAACCCATTCATAAATTCTAGTGTTTTCATGAGTAAAAGAAATCTGTATTCTTTCCTCCCCTATTCCAACTATTTTACACAAACAAGAAAAGTAACAGTAACAGAATGCACAGTGAAAAACTTATAATTGGTAAGAAACACAGAAATGGACAAACAACAAACAAAGCCAGATCTTCTCAAACAGATCAATTTTGTTTAGTAAACCATTAGATATGTGTTTCATTTTGCAAAACTGGCGGAATCTACTCTGTTAGAAATTTGGAAAACTGGGAAAATAAATCAAGAAACATCACATTAATACATTCTCCCAAAATGTTAATAATTTGAACTGGTTTACTGCCTCTCAGATAAAAAAAAATTGTATGATTATGGGAATATTCATTACTGTGCAGAAAATATTACTTATCCATGGTATTAATCAAGGCTGTAAAACTTTAAGTAACCTTACTCTTAAAGAGAAAAATAGTTATTCATTGTTAATATGTCAGATTTCAGGTAAGAAAAAAGAATTACGAACTATGTAATTCCCTAAAAAGTGCTGTTGATAACCTAAATTTTATGCTCCTCCAAAACCCTTGAAAATTATTTTTCTTCCAAATTTTACAATAAAGGATACACGTGGCATGAGCGAGCAAATTTAATTAATTTAGACTTATTTAATAATCTTGGCCAAGAATATACTTGGTATTAGCGAGAAAATTTAATTAATTTGGACTTGTTTAATAATCTTGATTAATAAGGTCTATAAAGTGATGCTAGCAATACTGTAGACAAAATATGTTACATTAAAACAATTTTAATCTGTATACACATTGCACTAGATTCATATGATGATATTAATCTTGATGGTACATTTCATGATCAAAGGAAATTCCTGACAAAGCTTTTTCAGATAAGGATGCTGAAGTAGCTTGGTGGTTTGTTAATGATTTCTGTGCTGAGGAGCCATGCATTCCTGGCACTGGAATGACAGTTTTAAGTCAGCCCTATCCAAGCTTCCACTGACATCTTATTATTGAAGATAACAGATGCTAATCTGCTGAGTGCCTCCAGTTAAAAAGTGGGTCAGTCCATACAGTGGTGGAATGAGGTTTTCCCAAAGGTCCACATGGAGAAAAACAGCAACAGCACTTTCCAGTACTCTTCAGATGCAATACCTTTGGTTTGTTTACCTTGTATACCTACTTCCGAACACAGATGTACAGTAATGAACTTGCAGATACAATTTAGTGAACTCATTTTTTGCATGGATTTGGTGATAAATGTTGTTGTCATTGACTCTGAAAGCCAATTTTGAATATTTGCACATCCAAGATAAAATAATTTTAAGTATACAGAGTAACTAAATTCTTCTAAGCATCAATTAACTTTAAGTATGTTAGATGGGTATAAGCATTGAAATAAATGTTATGTTATAATTTATACTATTTTGAGAACTCGTGGATGTGAAACAATTATTAGCAATTAGTGTCATTTTCTAACTGAGATTTTTTGATGAACTCTACATAGGAGGTTAGAAGTGTTTGTACACAGTAGTAGTTTGTCAACAAATTGTTAGCTTTCAGTTAAATATAATTAAGGGCAAAAATTAAGAACTGATAATTACACTTTCCTTTGTGTATAAACATTGTTCTTGTGTGTCATCTGTCATAAATTTATAATACCCAAAATTAACGTTTCTTTCCATAAAATGATCACCAAAGTATATTATAGTAATTTCTGAAATATTCAGAACTTAATACTCCCAAAGAGGGGAAAGTAATAAACAAATCCAAGGCTCTAAACTTTATTCCAAAATTAATTCAAATCAAATGTTACCTGGTAATTAACAGAGCAAAAAATCAGAACTGCAACTTTTTAAAATAAAGGTGAAAAAGAAGCGGGACTGGAATACTACACCCATTATCCCTTACAGTTAGGTATTCATTTTGATCAAAACTTCCTTTCTTGCCACTGTGTGTAGCTCAAGAAGTGCTGGCAGAGAAGTGTGATAAAGGGGTCCTACCTCAGCAGATGGCGATAAAATGCATATGGATTACTTTTTTTTATTTTTAAGTTTAACGTCCTTTAACCTGGTAGATCATATTGGATAATGAATGAATGAAATGGACAAAACCTAGGGGTTCATAGAGCTTAAAATTACCTGACATTTGAATAACAAGGGAAAACCCCAGAAATAATCTTTATCCAGGCAACCTACCCTGACCAAGATTCAAACTTGGGACCTCTTGAATACGAGGCAGCCATGCTACCATCACACTAAGGAGGAAGGCCTGGGGATTACTTGTGAATACTTCTGCATACTGTTATTTTGTAAGTAAGGCTGTTTAAGTCTCTTATGAAGGCGTTTTAACCAGATTACAGTTACCTAAATTAAAGAATGGTCTCTATCAGGAATACATAGAGGTATTATGTAAGTTGTTCTGACCTCTTTACTCACTCCATGAACACAGCCTTTAGAACTTTTAGCCAATAATATTCATAAAGCCTCCAAGTGCTTTATAGATTTGAAATACAAACACAGGTTTGTAACAATCATTGAAGATGGCTGTGCTATGAATATAAAGCAAATGCTAATATTTAATCCAGATTAAATTCCCTACTGTTTGAGAATTCCTGGCAAACACATAAGAAACAAAACTAAACAATGAGTTACCAGGCAATGGGACACCATGCTAAAAGTATGACGCTTTCCAGTGGAGGAACATATTAAGATACTAGAAATAAATTGGAATAATTTTTCAGTAAGTGAAACTAAGCAGTCTTGAACAAAAAATTTAACATGTCTTAAACAGAAATATACAATCTTACACTTAAGAGACACAATGTAAATTTTTAAATGTGGTGTGATGCCAATAGTGTGACTCGAGCAGGAAGGATAATGGAAAGCGTCAAAAATGATCCAGATATGATGCTGGATCTTCTTTCAAACAACTGTTTTAAAAGGGTCTAATTCCCTTAGGGTGCTTTACAATATCTGAAGAGAAATTCTAATAATGAAATATATGTACAAATTTTACAAAATGGATATTTACCAGTGATCCGTGTTGCCTCCACTACAAAGAAAAGCAAAAAACGAAATAAGGGACAAAAAATAAACAAAGGAAGTATAAATAGAAGCCAAAACCTATAACATTTTATTTTTTCAAAGGAATACCCTAACATAATGTTTGATAATATATAATGACAGACTAATCCGATGCCTGAAAATGTTCACTCTAATTTTTACCTAATTCTGCTGAGGATCATGAGCACAGTTTCTATTGCAAATGAACACTCTATGCAAGTGGTTTTCAAATGCTGAATTGCACATCTTTAAGTTAAAGTGCAGTATAAGAAAAAGTTTTATTCAGAAAATGATAGTATCTCAACATTTAATTCAATTTATAATTCTATAATCCTCAAGAATTAGCACATGGATATAACTAACATAGCAGAAGTGAAAACCACTGGCAAAAGCTGAAAGAAAGTTATTCAAAAATTAAACTGCAACACCTTTTTCCTGCATTTCTGGTAACAACTGTAGAAATCCAAATATAAAAAATATATAGTTAAGCAGCTTGTAAGCAGATTCCTTGAGATAGATGCATATGGATATGATATTATTTAAGCTCTATTCATCCCACAATGCCAAAAAGTAACAAAACTACATAAATTATCAATACATTCACAACTGGAACTTGCACAATGAAGCATATATTATCTTTATAAGTATATTTCTATTAAGTAAAACCTGAACATTCACACAGTTTCACCCATTTTAAGTTGCACAAATGACTCACATTTTTTACTACCTTCAAACTGCCAAAGAACTGTCCTGCTGGAAGCTGTGTTTGTTTCTGGCAGACATTTTAAGTGTGCATGAGATTTTTATTCACATTAACGAGCTATTTGAGAATGTTTATTTTTCATAAGGTAATCCATGGATAGTTTATTAAGTGCTCTTTAATTCCAAAATAGATGATTTGAATAGCCTGTTATAAACTAAAGCATCTAATATGCCACAACTCAATAGACAAAATTAATAGCTTCTCCTGTGTATGGTTAAATAATGCTTGGTGTGACTGTTGATGTCGTACAGTTATTGATCATTTCAAAATTTTCTCTTTATTCAAGCTCGGAAAATCCAAGTCAACTACAATCAACAATAGAATGTATTTTATTTTTTTTCTCATTACTGTTTATGACTATGCATTTCTAACCTCCAATTATGTTTAATTCGTAAATATGCACCTAAGTTTGGAAAATGTAGGGGTAATATTCTAGTTGTTAGAAGAGAAATATAATCAAGACAAATAGTTTTATTTCCGGAAACTTTAAATTGATTCCATTATTATGCATAATTAGTTGCAATAGTTATTTTATAGATTAAAGATATCATTTTTTCTGCATTTCTATGAAAGATTTTAAGCTTTCTTTGATCATAAATGGAATGCTTTATTACTGTTCTGTATTACTTATTCATTGTTTAATGCCAAGAGCTTAAATAGTAGTAAATAATAATTAAATAAATAAATAATTAAATAATAATAATAATAATAATAATAATAATAATAATAATAATAATAATAATAAATTCCAACCTCTGAATTGGGGGGGGGGTAGTGTGTCTGCCTTACATTCAAGAGGACTCGAGTTTGAATCTTGTTTAGAGTGAGTTACCCGGATATTGCTTTTTCCAGGATTTTGCCTTATCCTGAGAAGATGAATGTTGGGTAACTGTAAGCTCTATGGACTCCAGGCTAATTTGAGCATCACTTCAACTATTTCAATCATTCATTGTCTGATATGACCTACCAGTTTATGAGATATTGAAAGAAAGAAAGAAAAAAAATTACAAAATAAAAATAATGATAAAAATAAAAGTAAATGTTAGAATAATATTATATACATTGTTTTTACAAAGATATTAATTTACCTGGGGAGGAAATACTTTGCAAATGGGAATGATTTAAAACAAGAAGTAGAAAGATGGCCAGCCAGTTTGGTAGGAGAGTGATTTGACATCAGATAAGAAAAAACTTATCATGCTAGCAAAATTTGCTCATATTCAAGGATATAATATAAAACATTCACTTATCTTTCAAAATATACTCTTTTTGAAATTTTTGAACATTTTGCTAATTAAAAAAAATAGTGCAAGTTAAATTTGAGGTGATTCTCAGAAATGGATCTCACCTTCCTTCACCAATTAAATATTGGTCTCCTTTCCTTCATCACATCTTTCTTTCAATCCTCAACTTCCACTTTCCCAAAAAAAACAAAAAACAATTTCACCTCACGATACAATTGTCTTGCTAATTCAGATTTTCATTCATTATAATAACTAAGTGACTTTATTTCCCTGATTTGGGTATAAAACTTTTGCTCATCCATATCTTCTTATTTTCTAAACTTCCTTCATTAATTTCTATCCTGGGGCCCACATATCCCATAACTCATTTATCATTAATCATTTTTTTAACTCTCTAAACAATGTTTCTGCTATTTTGGAAATTCAAACACACTTTTAATAGCTCACTGCCTAGTAACTACTGGATTCTTCAGAAATATTTTAATATTCTATCAATTACTGGTGCCCTTATGATCACTTTCCTTAGCTCCAATATACTTACTACATTTGCAGAGTTCATGGAGAGACTGATCTGTAAACCATTCAGAGTATTCAGGCTTACTAGAGGTAGAGTTCTCAGTTATTTAAATAGTTGTGTACATAATTCTTGTAATCTATTCCCATATTACTCTATTGAGTCTTTTTAGTATGAATGTAAATTATTTTTCCTAGTATGAATTTCCTCAGAAGATGACACTTACATTTATTTTTTAACCAGACTATTTACAGGTGTTTCCCATTTTAAAATAGCTTTGCAAACTTCGAACAAAAATGTTGTAAGACCCTTTGAGAAGTCTAAGTATGAATCATTCCGCTTAACTAGCTATTCAATTTCAGTATCCCAAATTATAAGATGTCTGCCAGAATAAAATAGTGTGTTTATAATTTTATTGCCCAACTGAGGTGAATGGATATACAGTAAGACTTTGTTGCATGTGTAATGCAGGTAAAGACTTAAGTTCTTGTTCACACCAAAGTGACTGCACTGTGATGACATCATGCCTGTTATGAATATGGACATTCATCTTGATAAACAACATACTAAGTCTTCAAGTTATCAACAAATAGCTGATAATATTGATAGAATTCATAAAACATTTAAACTGAAACATACTTACATAGGTGAAACTTACTTCAGTTCAAATTTAACTTAAAAGAAATACATCTAAGTGTAAGTATAAAAATATGAAAGTTTTAAATAAAAATAAAATATAAATATTACTAATATAATTAGCATACTACTAAATTAATAACTTTTCTTTTGCATTTTATGGTATAATGCACTATGAGAAATAAAAATGGAAAAGTGCAAATAGCTTATATTTTATCCTCAATGTTTCTTTAACTAAGCAAGAACTTCAAAGAGCAAGCCTTGAATGATTTGTGCATTATGCTATTTTACACGATTGGTCATCAGAAAGTTTCAGTTTCTTAATAAGGCGTACTATAATTTATTTTCTTTTCTAAAAAGTTCTCTGCATGGTCTTGTGCTGGGACATTTTCTAAAAACCACTATGGTTTACACCCCAATTGTGGAATTATTCAAGCACCCTGAACTGTGAATGAAAGATGCTTTGAAATTTCAACAAGTCAAGAAAAACAATTGCCAATAGTGTTCTTAATATTATGTCTTACCAATAGACATTTTACTTACAAAATTTCTGGTACAACTTAAAATTGAAATATAATACTTGGAAAGTAATATTTTGGCTATATCTGAAATTTGAATAAAGCAATGTCACATATCCATAAAGCCTAGCATTTGTTGTTTTGAAATTCTCCATTCTGAAGCAATTATATTTCAGCATTCAGCTGACTGTATGGTAACTTTTTACAGCTGCACAACTGGCTCAACACATCAAAGTTCTAAAAAGCCCAACAAATGTAATCTATTCTGTGCATGGTTACTGCAGCACATATTAACATAAATAAACGAAATACTGTTAAAAGTTAATAAATGGTTCTTAAACTATACAGCATAAGCAACAACTGTTCAGTTTTTATGTGTAACTTTTGCATTTTTATTTGTTAACTCTGATGGATGCTCAATTTGTGCTCGATACAAAGTTTTCTCCTATTGATAATTCAGAATTAATGAGCTCATTTTCAAATTTCAGAACACCATAGATATAAAATTTATCAGAAATTACAATGAAACTTTTGACAAAAGCAGCTATTTGTGAAACATATCCCTATGACAGTTACATTTGTGAAAGGAATAGTGTGTAAAAGAATATACACATAAAAATTGAACAGTTATAAAACAAAAATTGCTGAAATTTTAATTTGACTATTCCTTTAAGCTACAAACTGCCAGCAGATGATATCTCATTAAGGCACCAAGAGTTTGTGGAGGATATATTTTGGTTTTATGATGGAAAAAGGAGATGTATCTTGAAATGGTATAAATTCTTTGTTTCTTGTTTCTTCTGCTCTTCCATTTTTATGTGTACTGATTTAATATATATGGATTTTTTCTTTACGTTACAATACCCTTTTAGCATGTTATTTCAATGTTAATAAGAGCTGTGTTTTGTAACAATTATATGCAACTAGCAATTTTTCCACTTAACTCGCCCTAAGTCATGAAAGCTCAAATTGTCTAAGCTTACCTATGCGACACAAGTTTCGTCCTTCTTTGTTCTTATATAATACATCATGGTTAAATAACAATTCTGGGAGACGACATGGTGAACATTTCATAGTCACCCTCTTTGCCATGAGGAGCTGTAATTCCCATCAAATAGTTTCTAAGTTGATTCTAAGTATCACATGAAGCCGAGGGCACTAACTGAAGATCTCATAACAGAGAAAAGTCCTAAGCTGGCATTTGCTCCTGAACTCCACAAGTAGTAATGCTATCATGTTACTGCAGGAACAATCAAAGTTCTAACGTTTTTGTAAGATTATAAAAGGTAAATAATTTCTCATGTGTGAAGTTATGGAAAAGTGTAATGTACATGAATAAGACTTAGTAAACTTCTATATCATGACTACAGTGAAGTTTAAATTACTTTTGGATTCTGACAGTTCACTTTGAAGGCTAAGGGAGGGATAGTTCCTATGGCAATTGTGGTGACTGCACCTCACCAACAAGCCATAGAAACTACCCATCCCTTAGCCTTTTAAGTGAATTGTCAGGATCCTAAAGTAATTTAAATTCCACAGTATAACCTGAATTTTTATGTAATGTTAATGCCTAAAGTATATACACTATGGATGAAAAGCCAGGGTAATGACTATGTACTGTCCCTTTTTTTCTTGTTAATAAAGTTGTTTGGAAATATAATCTGTTATGCATCTATATGTCAATATATGCTCTTCCACATTTTCTGCAGAGCCAATATGATACAAGGTTCTCCTTGGCATGTTATGTCACTTCTTTGAAATTGTCATGAACATAAGCTGATGTCAGTATTGTGTGTGATGGGGGAACATTTCCATGTTGATTTCATCAAAATTTATCATCATAGAATTGAAGATGGAGAAGGCAGCACAAGTTCCCAGTCTAGCCAAAAGTAATTCATCTTAATTCTTTGGTATTTTTCTCTCTCTCTCTCTCTCTCTCTCTCTCTCTCTCTCTCTCTCTCTCTCTCTCTCTCTCTCTCCACTGTTTCCTGTTTCACTGAACAATATGACTGATATTAATTTCAGCAAAGTTTTGACAGTGATGTCTCAGAAAACAAAATCTAAAATGCAGCATGTCACCCACACATTTTCCAATATTGCCCATTCTTAGACCTATACAGTGGCCAAAGGCTTCACACTACAGATGTGCCATTCTGAATTATTGACAACAAAATATAAAGACTCGAGTATTACCAGCTCAACTTTATTCACAAATTTATTCTGAAGAAAGAATAAAGTATGTTTCCTGGGAATTTTCACTCACATGTGCAAAACTATGTAACAAGAATTCCTGAAATACAGTGTGATCCATTTGGGTAAGGATACAAAGAAAACACTGTAAAGAATTTACTGCTGAACTTGAAATGTTAAAACTTTCAGTACACAAAATTGAAAGATGGAAATTTCTTAGAATGCTACATTGCCCCTATTGTGTACTCTGCACAACTCATAATGGTGATGCAATAATGCATTGCCTATGTCCATTGTAACATATAGGTGTGATTTTTTGAAGAGCCTGAATCATTCTTAATTTCACATATCACTGTTTCTGGGTTCTGTGAATAGAATCTCTAACAAAATCCCACGTGAAGTCAGGAGGGGTCTATCTAGAAAGATGTAGCGAAGAAATTGACCTGTTTTAACCACACCCATGTGGCTCAAAGGATATTAAAAAATAAAGAATAAGAAATATCTGCTACTATAATATTATCTTTCATAATATATATTATTCATATCCAAAGGAATTGCCCTGTTTGTAATAGCAACATTAATTAACTAATGGAGATTTAAAACATTACAAACACATTTATCATATGTGTTTTATCAATTTAAGTTTCATTCTGTACAAAGAGAAATGTATACCTTTTGAAAACAGAGGAGAGAGTATTTAATTATGTTATACTTAAGTATGTTTTTATTTCTAAAATGACAGTCTGAATTTTCAGAGATATAAAGAACTTATGTTTCATCAATCAAGTGGATGCATAGTTTGCCAAAAGGTGCATTTATGAATGATCAGGTGTGAAGGTTCTCTGTTACAAAAAATTATAATTGTGGATAGAAAATGTCACTGTACTGAAAGACGTAATGGTCGCAGACCAATGCTGGAGAAAGTAACTGAGAGATAATTCTTTGACAAGGTTCTGCAGTTTGATGCTGAGAATTTGACAAGGTAAATAAACTATCATAACCAGGATTTCTTCCAAACCTGCATCAAATTTTCTTAGAATTTTTTTTCTCCTGCATTAAAACATTTTTATACATATGTTATGTGTAACACTAGTCATGTTATATGTAGTATGAATTGAGAATTCCAATATTTTTAAAACAAATAGCAAGCTGCATTAAGCTTTAGTTTTAAGTGTAGCTATATACCTGTGCAATTGAATAAATAAATGAATAGCATACATCAGAATTAAGCAAATTTCTTCATCTGTTTTTCTATTTTTTTTGTTCTCATAAATATATCTGTCATTTCAGGTTTATTATATCAGCTTCTGGTTACTTTGATAACAGAATGGTAAATATGTACATTAAGTACATATTCCTGGCATCTTATTAAATTATGATTAGCTCCAACATCACTGGATAGCTTTAGGGAGAAATGACCAGTAATTTTGGCCAGATTTCTTTCTCAGAGGGTATGAGGCTCTTTTATAGGCAAATAAAAAAAAACCATATGGGACTAATGGTTTTACTTCTCTTCTTAAAGAAAGAATTGCCGAGGATTTTTATGTATCTTTGTTCAGTAAAAGTGAAATGAACTGTAAATAAATAACACCACAAGGACGACATCATTGTCATCTTTATTGCTGCTACTACTTTAACCTGTACACTTCTGAGGAAAGATTGATGTTTAATAGTTATATCTCTTAACCATTTTGTCAGGAGATAGAATTCTGCTAAATTAATGGGTTATTTAACAGTGGCAGCTCACAGTGATATTTTCAGGGTAGGCAAATGTCTGCAATACACAAATAACAGATCTAGCAGAAATGTTTTGCTTAGGTACCTTTACTTGAAAATGCGCAGGGCCTTCATGCTGGCATATTGCTTGACGACATCATCGTACCATGTCTTCTATTTTTCCAGCGAATGAAGAAGTCCACACTCAATAGATGCCGTCGCCAAAGCTGTAACCTTATCCTATTAATTGTGCTCCTTTAAGTAAGACTTCACTCTGTTCAAGCAAGAGAAGTTTCTCTTGACACCACTAACTTGTGGAAGGAATTGTTGCAGCTAAGGTAAACTATCTATAAGCTTCGGGCAACACACTTTGAATATCACTTTCTACAAACAGTTTTGTAACTACAGTTACATTTCAAGACAAAAACTGGTCATCAAAGTAGACAAACTTGAGCTCTTTTCTCAATCTTGAAAAATCAAAATACATGGGGCGTAATAATTTTGTAATGAAACTAGCTCCTTGGCTGAAAACATTTTCTAAAGGCAGTTGGAATATTATTTCACAATGTAATTCAGGAATTATTAAGACCTAAAATGTGCATTTCTATTTAATTGGTACTTATAAAAGAATTTCACTTCTAATTTTCTTGTTTCTTCAAAGCACATGATTGTTAGTGCATCAATACATTTTTCACACACAAACTTTACGCAGACATTCTAGTTGACTTTGGGAGAGCCTGTCAACAATCAGCAGGGCAAGCAAATTATTGCCTGCCAGTCTTGACGTATAACGTTTGCACCACTCTATCATTTGTAACAACATATAGCCTAACGCTTAAACTGGATGCTAAATACTTGGAACTGTGATCATGACATTAGAAGGTAGGCTAGCTCAGAATTTGCTTGCTCTTCGCAGACAAGCAACAACTGCCTTTGCATCGTTCCAGTATCTAGCGTATTTGCATTTAAAAAGATCACTCTTTCCTTTCAGAAAAAAGTGGACCTGCCGAATTTTCAAGAATCTATCATTTAAATACATCTATGGAACATAATATTACATGTAGATTTTGTTTTATTAAGTGGAAACATTTTGTTTTAGCTTCAATATAAATACATTTCATTATGAGTATTATTAAACAGTTTTTAAAAATATTTTTTAAATTATTAGGGTAGGCTTAGTCTACCCTGGCTACGCTGAGGAGCTGCTTCTGTTTAATTTAAAATAAAATACAATGTAATGTTATACCGGAAATTTTATAGTTCTTTTCTGATTTGAGAGACATTTTTTCTGGTTGATTCCATGGTTTCTTAAATTAAAAAATGAAATATGAGTTGCATAACTAAACAGCAACTAAGCAAACATGTTTTTAGAAATGGGGCAATTATATGATTTGAGAGCAGAACAAATGTACAAATAAAAAGTAAAACCTGTTATTTATTTATTTTGTAGCTTAACGTCCTTTAACCGTATTGGTCATATAGCACAATGAAATGAAACTGATGAAATTATGCTAAATGAGCTCGGGGTCCATGGAGCTTAAAGTTACTCGACATTAGTCTTCTCAGAATAAGGGGAAAAAAACCTGAAAAAAAACTTTATCTCAGTAATTCACCCTATGAGAGATTCGAACTCACAACCTATTGAATATGAGGCAGGCATGCTACCACCACACTACCTAGGTGGGCAACATGTTATTGTAATGTAGGTAAATAAAAACTAAGTAGGTAATGTAAATTACACTTTAAGGGCCAACCATTTCTGTATAAATCTAATATTAGCCATCTCTGTAGTATGGGGTGAGCATGTCTGCCTCTCATTTAAGAGGTCCCGAGTTTGAATCTTGGTTAGGGCAAGTCACCCAGATAAGGTTTTCTTTTCCCCAGAGTTTTACCATATCCTGAGAAGCTGAATGTCCAATAGCTTTAAGCTTCATGGATGCCAGGCTCATTTGAGCATAATTTCACAGATTTCTTTCACTGTCTGATATGACCTACAAGGCTAAAGGATGTTAAAAAATAACAATCTAATCTAATATCCAGTTTCATAAATCACCATTCAATGCTTTTGACATTTCAAAAACCTTTTTAGATATTTGACAAAAGTTAATGTCTTTAAGAACTTCAAATGGTCTCTTCTAATGTGGGCTGTAAATTAATTGAACTTCAGAATTTACTTGACAGATTAAGGAAGACAAATAATTTGTAATATTTGATACTTTAATGCACCATTGATATGTTTCAGAAACATTAGTTTCTGCTTTTACAGCAGAAAGAGTGTTTTTTGACTGCTGCGATGGAACGTATCAAGTACCAGTTGAGTTTGATTGATTGTAGGGGCAGCTTGTGACTCTGAACTTTGGTGGTTCACAAAAACATTGCTGCAGTTTGGAATGTTTAAATAATCAATACCATCTTTAAGTTTTTCAATATAGGCTGATTTACACAAACAAACAAGTAAATTGGAATTCACAACATATAATACATACATTGAGCTAGTGAAACACAATTAAGTTTGTCTTGGCCTTTAGCATCAGTAGATTTAAATGCATGACATCATTATTAGTTTAGCGAGCCTCTTTTTTCAAAGGGGAGGTGCAGAGTTGAACCTTGGACTGCATGAATTACAGACTTTGTAGATAGGTTGATGTACTGGGTGGTGCAGAACTGTTTTTCACCAGAATATTTGGTGCATTCTTTAGTTGTTGTGTTTTCTTTATTTAGTCTACATAGGACAGTTCATTTACTGCTGTAAAGAGTATGAACATGTGTTTATTGTGATAAGGAAGCTGTACCATTGAAGCCCTCTACATTACCATAACTGTCCAATTATTTGAATTAACTAACAAAGACTGAGTTTACGAGATGTAAGGGAATGTTCCAAATATAAATATTGGAAAGCTATGATACAAGACCCACTAAGATGGCCTCGAAACTGTTGGCATCTACCCCTTCTATACATCATTTGTTAGTCCTCTAAGAGGCAATGCTTGACAAACTTGGGTCAAATAAACCTCAAGACCCTACATTATCTTATCATTAGCTACACATATCAATGACATGCTGTGCCATATTACAGCTATACAAGTAGCAGGGATTCACCCTAACCATTTATTCCTTTTGCATAGCAAAAGTACAAATAAAATTATGCTATTTAGGCTAGATTTTGCCAGAGGGTTTGTTAAATAGGCTGTAAGCATTTTACAATTTTACATGACTGAAAACTATTGTGAAAATTTAGATTTAGCTATAAAATGGATAAGTTGGCAACACTAATGTTCAGTAGATAGCGAACCAGGAGTGAGAGAGAACACTTTCTGTGAACTCAAAAGATGGCATTGTTTAAGGGGTGACACTAGCAAACATCCTATTCTATGTTCTCTGACTACTAGGTTAACCAACCACATGCAATTTATTCCCTACATCTCCCCCACTATATGCCTATGAACTTGCTTGGTTCATCAGGCCTATATTATTATATGAATGTGGTTGCAGCAGCAGAGCACTACTTGGCACCTGGTGCTTGCCAAAGTCCAGTACACAAGATCAGGTCAAAATGTATAAACAGTATGCATTATTTACATTAAATGGAAAGCTAGGATTTGGGCTGTAGTGCAAACTTGCTACCCTATTAAGAAGTCAACCCTGATAGTTTGTAAAGTTTAAGTATTATCTAAATTCAGCTCCAAAAGTTTCTAGGGTAACACACATCTACGATTTTACCTATACAAAACATATTTTTCAATAATATTCATTCCTCTGTTGCTCTAAGGTATTATTTGACTTTTAACTATTATGTCTTTATTTACATGGAATAACCCTCATGCATCCTTCAATATAGCAAAACCAATTCACTTAAAACTATGTTTATGTCATAATTTTAAGTGGCTCACCATGTATACCTACTTCTGCTTAAGCTCTCAGGTGAAAGTCATATTTTAATTTCACTAATTCCGAACTGCTTTTCAGAACAACAAAACTTAATAATAAGTTTTAAATTTGAAGCTATAGGGAAGTGAAAGTTATTTCAAGTACCATAGTAGTACCCCTTTCTCCTCAGTTACTCCCAACAAAGGAAGTGTACACCTTAGTAACCATTTGCACTGTTGCACAAAAATGCATTTCAAACACTTAAGTAACCTAATAGCATTGGCGATAGTAATATTAGGATTTAAGGAGACAGAAAATGAAGAATCTCTGGGATTGACAGAGTTAAAGTTTCTTGGAAAGTTTCAGTGTGTTGCATTATATTTCATTCATTCAGTGGCGGCTCAGACGTCAACCATACAATCAGCTAAATACTACTGTAAAAAAAAAACAACATTGTTTTACTGTGCATTGGTAAAAAAAACATTTTTAATGCTAACAAATATGGCATACTAAAAAGTTTACTGCAAAAACTGCTAGCAGCAATACAATAGCTGGAGGGACTGTGAAATGCCTCTCTTTTTATTTCTGGGAAATGCTCTTCTAACTTTCAGTAACGAATATATGCAATCTTCACTAAGAAGTTTTATTTTGTACTTTTAAATTAACCACCATACATATCATTGTCTGTCATTATAGTAGTTTCAATGCATAACTGCAGTACATTTTTCAGGATTGGGGAACTCTAGCATGCCTCTAAACTTTATCATAATAATCATTATAATTATCATCATCATCATCGCCATCGTCATCATTAACCTCCTCTCTCTTCGCTATAAATTTTGTTCCAACAACAGTCTTAGATAGTTTGAGGAAACACATTAAAGACATTTCAACTTCTAAATGTATTCCAATGCTACATTCAGATATTAAACTTCTAATTGTGTCAATTGTCCGAGAATTAGTACATTGGAGAGAGCACATAGTGATTCTGGCACATAATCAATGTCTGACAAATGCATGAACATCCGAAAGTTGCAAATGAGTGCATAAGCTGGTCAGAGATTATTCAGAGAATGTGTCTTGGTAAACCTACAAATTTTCATTAAAAATAAATATTTCCATAATTTCTAAAGAATGTTAAGTGGACATAAATTGGCAAATTTAAATGTTTTAAGTATATAATATTGGTATATTGCTAAAAATCTCTATCAAGCATGTGACTTTTGAAGTTAGAAAGCCCTTTTTCACATTAAAATCCTTACTCTAAGTTGCAGAGTACTGCACAATATCACACTTTGATTTCTTAGGTCACATGCTAAAACACATCCATATTTATTTTCTGTGAATAAAAATCAATAGCTATTGTATCTCTGAACACTGATTATGAGGATGCCTGAATGCTGTTAAATTCTTTCTTACAACTGCAGTAGCAATGAAAAACAAATGTGCTCACGGGTGCTCCCAAGTAGTCATTGAAAATCATTGCAATTTTGCTATATTAAGAATTTTTCAAGATGGATTTCAAGTTACAAACAATTTTTCTAATGTAAGGCAATTAAATTTTTAAATTAAAGCTATATCCATTTTTGTAATACAAATGTTTTCAATCATATTTTTCCAAAGGAAAGTTGAAAGTATACTCCAACTTTTTTTTTGGTAAAGAGGAAAAAGTATTATGGCTACAGCAGATAAAATTAAAAAAAAAAAATTGCAAAATTTTTCCACAAATGGTCTTTTCTGCATGTAATGAGTAGATGCTAGTATGTAATATCTGGGGAGAAAGACTGTAGCAACAAATGACAAACTTATTTGGAAATATTTTCAATGAAAGTACACAATTTCTCCTTAGAAGAGGCATTATCAGGACTTTTTTTTATTTCATTTTTTTAAATATTGTTACTTTCTTCTTTTAGAATTTTAAAGTAACCTAATCCCAAAGCTGTATCCCTGCTCTCTTATATTTGCAAGAAAAGACCATAGTATTTGCATTTCGTAAGGAACTGATAATGGTGACACACAATTTATACACTGAATTGTACAGACAATGTTTCATTAAAGAAAAATATGATAATAATACAAGACTACATTTTAGATATCTTTTAAAATAAAGTACATGCTTAATCATCATCTACCTGAATCTATCTGTTTTGTTTTTCTTCCTATTTCAAGGAATTCTGAAAGTAAAATTTTAATATATCAGCAATTTAGTATTTCTCATTTCCTGGCAACTTTTTAAAGCTACTGTTTACGTTAAAATATATATAGTTCCACGTATTGTAACTATTTCTTGGAAACTAATTGTTTAAAATGTTTGTTTCCCTCCATATTTTGATTAAAAAATCTAGACTCACTACTTAATTAAGACTAATATATAGTGTAATATTGACTATTTGTTTATTTATAAGCTGTCGCTGGTCAGCCAGCTGCATTGTAATACTCAAGGCAGATCTATTTCAATCTATAGTTTTGTTTTTATTGCATACACATTTCTTATCTCCTCCTGCTCCCCATTTGTCACCTCTCAATCCTCTTTCTTGCTAAATTTTTCAGTTAGCCAAACAAAAATTTCAAAGGGATATTTCTAAAGGACACAATTTAAATGTTAAAATCTGCTGAAAATTGCTCATAAATAAAATTCTCACACTTGGTAGAGAAATAAACTTCAACTGCTGCAGTTATTACAGTTTTTGGATTTTATATATAAAATGTAACAATCAAATGAGAACTAAAAAGTCTATTTGCTTTCCTACAATATTAATGAGATTTTGCAATGTAAAAAATAAACTTGCTGAAGGGTAAAACTCAATAAAGGGCAAAACAAAATTCCAAAGCTGTAGGGCTAACAGATATTTTTAATAAATTTTAATAACTGTAATTATTTAAAATATAATGATTGCACAGAATCTGCAACAGCACATATTCTGCTGCAGCAAACCAAAATTGAATGCCATTCCAAGTGATAAACATTAATTCTTTACTTTAGCTTCTGGCTTGAATGGTGTTCAAAGAAGTTTCAAGTGTGCCAAATAATCATAAAATTGCAGTAATATTCTTTTACTTTTTGATAAATCTAACACATTTTATGGGGAATTGAAAGAAAATGTATATGTTATCAATTATTTTTGTTTTTTTTTGTTCATTCCCCAATTTGGCATTGTATCTATTCACATAACATTTGTAGGAAGATCGTTGTTTCAACAACCTTAGATGTTTGAATATATCATTAATACTGTTCGCATTTAGTGATGGTGGTTCATGTGGAAAAAATATGCAGTTTTCATTAGTAAAAATACTTAATACATTTAATTGCAAAACAAAATGTGATTCATAGCCAATAGCATAGTGTTTAAAAATGTAAAAGAGTGATTAACTCTTAATATTAGTAAGAGAAAGGTACTAGAGTTATTCGAAAACAGGAACTTCTCAAGTTTGGCTTCTTGTAATAGTTATATTTAACACACTCCTCACAAACCAATCCAATATACCCCTCACAAATCTTAATTCTTTTGTTGTTTCAGAAGGTTTTTTATTTGTATCATTCTTTTGAAGTCTTGCTCATACTATTGATATTGGTTCTCTGGCAAAAGAAATTAAAACATTTCACCTGAAGGAAAACTGGTAAAACTTAAATGTTTATTTCTTATGTGCAAAAGTTCTGCCACTACAACACTGTAAAAGTAGTGTTTTTAATACTCAATTGTGAGCCACAAAGCATTTGCCCCAAAAAAGATGACTCACACTTAACCAATTGGTAGACACTAAAAACTCTTTGAACATAATTGATTACCAGATCCTATCTAAAATAAAGAATTCATGGAACTAATTTGGAGTTTATTACCTTTATTAGTCTATATAATAATTTTTCAGCATTATTTCTGTCATATTCAGTTTTAGTCAAAGAGAAGTTAAATAACTATTGGCTGGTTTAAGACAAATTTAAACAATTTCAACTAAGGCTATAAAATGTGAGTTCTGGGCTTGTAGGTCGTGGTCCAACAGATAAAAGTTCAGGCTGACACTGGTGAGAAGTCAACTTTCCCTTGAAGATATCCAATGAAGTTATGAGTGAAACATTGGGTGAACTTTCGTCTGTTGGACCATGGTCTATAAGCCTGGAATCTACATTTTATGGTATGAACACTAGCCATGAAAGCCTTAGTAGTTTCAAATATGGTTTGTTATCCAATTGTCAAAGAACCTAGCTTCTACCTAGCATTATATCTAGGAAAACAAATAAAAAATAAATCAATCAAATCAAAAGAGCTAAAAATAAATAGAGGTGACACTTAGAATATAGATAATCTTCATAGGTTATAAAATTATTGAATTTTATTGAATTCTATTGCAAAATTAAAAACAAAAACAAATAAATTAACTTATGAACAAACAAGCTGATGCAAACTTAAGTAGGTGATTCTGTTATTTTGACATAATAGGGCAAAAAACAAGTTGTATTGCATTTAGTACCAGCATATAAATCTACTCCATTCTGTGTAAATGAGATTTCCTGGCTGCCTTACTTGCCTAGCACACAAATTTTTCTCCTTGTGTAATTCATTTATTGAGTTATCAGGAGCAAAAGACTCTGGCATAAAAAAAAATCTGTCACTTGGAATAAAACTGTTGTTTATCATCATACTGCAGGAGCCGCCACTGAATTCTAAAGTAGGGATACAAATCCATATTAATTAAATGAAAAATGATTTTGGTTAATGGCAAGATTCCTTCTTACCAATGAAGTGAATGTACATATCACTTTTCAGTAGTTCCCAAGCATTTTTAATTCTACTCACATATACAAATTATAAGTAGTTAATAATACATTTGACTTAGGCTTGCAATTATGAAAACTAGATCCAAGGTTTTAAAATGAAATGAAATTTCCCCCCATAAATTGTTCTATTTAGGACATTAATTTTTTTTCCATGTTAAAATGCATATAAGCCGTGTATGGCCAGTTATAGAATGGCCATCTACATCAAATATCAAATCTCACCAAATTTGGCATAAATATTAATTATTCTGTAGTATTTTGTTAGAATGTGGCATCTCCAAACACATTTTTTTTGGATATAAACATTTGTTTTCAATTTAAACATTAGAAATCTTGGACATACAAATGCAAAACAAAATTTAAATTACACATTAAGAAGTTGCTTTATAGTTTCTGGATATAATAGATCACCATTAACATTTTGGAGATGTATGTTGTAGTTACCCATGATATTACAATCTTTGTGCAGAATGTTGTCACTTTTGTTTATTTGCAAGAATTGTTTATCCCCATATGAAATACAGATACCTAATTATTGTTGCAAACGGTAACTGTATTAAATGGAAATAAAATTCTGTGAACCCCCTTTGTGGTGTGAGGTAACAGGTCTTTCATAGTTACGAGGGTTAAAGCTCGAATCTTGATTGAAGTATGAGCCTGGATAAAGAGCTTACTCTTATTCTGAATAAACAAATAGGTAATTTGAGGTTCTCGTGTGACCATTTCATTTAAAGTACCTTTATTAAACGTTTAAAAATGAATATTAATGCAATTATTCATAATATGATTAGTTTTGTTTTGATGTATATAGCAGAAGTGTAATGTAAATCTATAATAATTTAACACCACTTACATATTTACTTTCTTTAGAAGCCTGCCGTTAAGGTCATTTGAATTTTATTGCAGTACTTTTTGTGCTGGAAAACGACAGGCAGAATACTGACTCATCCCCAAAAATATACTCCTATTGGATGTTAAGAGGCAATCTTTCATCCTGTCATTAGTTTTATGGCACCATTGTAAAATATGCTTTATGAATATTATATATATATTATAATTAATTCACTCATATGGATGTACTTTGTTTCATCATCCTCATTATTAGTCACATTCATGATCAAAAGCTATATCAATTTTTTAAATCTAAGTGATTATGGAGCCAAAATTAAAGAGTGATCTAACCATACACAGCTGAAATCAATTATTATTAACAAACACTTTTAAATTAAGATTTGAAAGCTCAAGTATACTTTTTATGTATATTTTGTACTCTGTAACTGTTTCTCAAGCATTAGGCATTTATATGCCACCTCATAAGACAAGATTTCACAGCATTTTGGGTTTTCTTCAGGTTATTCAGTTATGATAGAACATTAAATGTGATAAATAAGTGACAGCAGTACAGCAGATTTTATGTTCAATTTTATGCACCTCAACAGAGCTATAATACTGAGGTTCACAGACTTAAATCTAATAAAAAAATACTGACAAGATAACTTTTGATGAGAAAGCTATAATTTAAAATTATTTAAATATCATGCTGAAAATCTAGCTATTAAAGAAGGGGGTAATTATTAAACAGAGTCTAAAACAATAAAAATAACTACTAAATCAAATTATTTTTAGGGCCAACTGCTTTGCCTTTATTTCTCCAAATTTTACCTTATTTTAAAAGCTCAGCAACATAGCTGAACAGATGGTGTTCTGCTAATAATATAGCCTTTTTCTTTCTATTTATTTTAAGCAAATGTTTTCTTTTTGCAATAAGAGCATTTACTTCATGGAGCCCTTCTTTTTCTTGAGCCACCAACAGTTATAATCCATCTGTTGAATTTTTTTTGTTTTGTTTTGTTTGTTTTTTTTTGCCTATATTTATGACTGTTTTAAACTGAAAACATCTAAAGTCATTGTGTATTCAATTCTTTTAAACTTTATTTTAAGCATCAAAATCTAAGTTGCATTTGTTTTCACAGATCTCTGAGAACTCTGGCACATCATTTGATAAGCAGTTTAACTAGTAAATACAAACCTTACTCAGTTAAGCAAATGTAGCAAGTTTAAAATTGTAGAAATGTTCAGCATATTTGATAACAATAACCACTATGTTAGGGTATCCTATGTAGTAAAGTCATTCCTTTAATTTTTTGGGGGTGATAGTCTGAAACCAGCAAAAATGTTGGTGTTAAAACTGTTATGTTGTTCAAAAGAGGGAGCTATCCAGCATTCTCTTTCACAGAATTAAAGGGGTTTGCGCGTGCTCTTTCCAGAAACAATTTTTCACGATGATTACTTTAGTATACTTAAAAACTAAACTTGTCATTCACGTATCTTTAATCTTTTTGTTTTGTTAGAAATTTATATTAAAACTTGGAGCTATATTAATGAGATGGGTTGAAAGCCTGTTAAAAGTGAAGATATGCAGCAGGTTATGAGTAGTAAACTTTCAAAACATTCTTTGTTCCAACTTCATTTTATAATCACCATTTATAACTTTAATGCTATAGATATAACAGAATTGCAAATGAAATGTCTGCCCCTATAATAATGCATTCTATATATACATTATGTTTTTCTGCAATCATGGTGTTGATAAAGCCACATAAAATTACTTTTAAAACTTTGGCTTATCCTTTGTTTCTGATTTGGAGAATCAATTTACTGAAAACTGCCTTTCATACCCATGTCAAAGACAAAACCGTAATCACTTAAGGAGGGATTAACTGCAGCATATCTATGAAGTATATATTTCAAAACTTTCACATATTGCTAATAGTCAATCAGCATTCTTTTTTAATTTAAGCATCCAATTCTAATAATTTCCTGTTATGGAAGTTTAAAAAAATTGGAAATTTTATAATATTGTCTTAACTATGACGCTAATATTATCCTGTGTGCAGATTATTTTGCTTCTATTTTGTAGCACTGGTCAGTTTTCACTAGGCAATTTGAACAAAATTATGGTAAGTGTCACAAGCACTCATTGAGCCAGTTCTCCTGTTGCTGCAGGTATTTCCTTTTGTGAAACCGGTGCGCTCCAACATCTGTTTTAAAACGTAGATCCCACAGATTAAATAAAGAGTCCTACATTCATTCTCCTTACAGTTCTGCTCATTTTCCTTAAGTATGCTGAATGTTTGTTTTTGAGTATCTCCAGTGCACAAGGATATACTGCTTTACATTGTTCCCCAAATACAAACACAGGAGTGTTGGAATGCTGCTAGTATATCCAAGAACCTCATAGTGATAGTTTACAGTCCTCTATTGGCTATGTAAGAGTTTATGAGCAGTTAAGCCTTATTTTAACAGGAAATGACAACAACCTGGTAACAATCAGTGGAGAGGTTTCAAAAATAATAATTTCATCTTAGCTAAAATGAAATCTTTGCCTTTAATAGTGCCTCTTTTTAGCTTAATATTGGAAATCAAACTGTTAAATTGTTGTTGCGGAATATCCATAACCAGAAATATTCAAAACGTTTTACTTGAAATTCCCTTACCCCACTGCCACTTTGTGGTGTTGCTGTATAATGTATGCAATCCTTTCCTTCAAATCATTGAACAAGGAGTATGAGCTTTGGTGATTGAAAGGCCATTACTGAAATCCATGTCGTCCTATCCGAATATTTTCTCCCATTTGTATGGGACTGTTTAGCCTGTTGAGGTTGTTTGCTCGTACAATGTCACCCTGGCATGCTATAAGACACTCAAGTCTCTAAGCTGGGAGGGGAAGGGGCCCATGCTGCTTACTCAATGGTTTAAAAAATTGACTGCCATTTGTTCTTATTAAGTATTTGTTATGCTCTCAAGTTTGCTTCGCACTATGAAAGCCAATACAGATAATTCATGTCCTTGACAATGTGGTACTATAGCATGATGCGATATTATCCTCTAAGTATAAATCTAAGCCAGAAAATAATTTTTCCTTCTGGATTACTCAAAAAATGGCAGGAGAGTACTGAAACTTAGGCACTTAAGCATCTGTTTAACTGCAGTTCTCACAGCTTACAGATGAGTGCTTTCTCTTTTATTTAAAGTTTGTTTTCTGGATTTAATAATCTTATTTTATTTCATGGCTAATGCTGAGACTATCATGAGAAATTTTACACATTAAACTATTACATGTAATGGACTATTTAGGCATCAGACTCGCATAATATCATTGTTTCAAATAATGCAAGGTCTCACGATACAGGCAGCAACAAAAAATTGCACATCTGTAATTGACAACATTTTGTTCATCTGCTACACCGGCTTTTCTAGGCACTTTTTTGTCTGTCTAAAAATTGAAGAAAAGGAGAGGTGATTTATCAGCTGTAACAAAAAGAAAGGCAAAATAATGAAATGGTTCAATGGGTAGGAAGCTACTCTGGCATCATGAATGGAAAACTTGGGCATTTGCTGGGAAAGATGTCTGAATGCTAATTGTCAATTGTGTCAAAACATAAAGTGATATTGCACCAACAGAACAGTATTCTTTATTTTAGGCCAATTTTACACACCTATAAACATTAGGGAAAGCAGTAACTTACTGACTTGCCATTGTAATTAAAACACATTGCTATATTGATGTTTGAAGGAATTTAGTAACAGTGACGGTCAATTATATGTTTAATGATGGATCATATGCACATTGTTACAGTTTTTGTAGCAGTGTCTTTTGCGTGTATAATTTAACTTACTTTAAGGAAATACCGTCTATGGTATTCTGAATGATTATCCTATGGCCTATTCATTATTTGATCACAGGGCTCAAACATACCAGCTGTCATTTCCTATTAGAATAACGTTTTATCAATAGACTTCAGCGACTATTTTATTTTCTGCCCAACAAGAGACTGTAGTAGAAAATTTCCTAATGAATGCCTAATTATTTTCGTTACTCTAAGTCAAAATGTACTAATCTATAGTCTCACAGATGTCGAATGTGCAATGCAATAAGCCATGGATGTATATCCCTACGCTGTTGTGTGAGTGAGTGTGAGGAAGGCAGAAGAAGAACAAGAAAGAAGAAGCGGTGGTGCTCGGAGTAGGAGGAGATACCTACCTCACAAGCAACTCCCTGAGAGTGGCTTCGTCTTCCTCCTGAATTTCTTCCTTCGTTTCATCACTAACCTTCCTCCGACGGGCGGTAGGGTGCGCGTCCCGGGTTCTGGCGGTCAGCTTGAGCGGGGCAGGAGGCGACCTGGGACCTGCTGTTGCTGCTGCTGCTGGAGCTGATGACTGCAGATCATCGGCCGGGCCGACGACATACTCCTGCAGTTCCACCACAACTTCCGCGCCGGGCACCGGGTGAACTTGAGCCTGTGCAGCGACCTCTCTCTTGTGCTGTTGTTGGTGGGTCGCCACAGATTTTCTCATGGATTTGAACCCTGGTCTCGTCTCGCCCATTCTCCTACCTGTCGCCAACCGCCACCACATAATACAACTAGCCACTACCTCCAGTTTACAAACACTTCAGGTGCACTAACACTAATAACATATTTTAAACACGTCAATAATGCTAACAAATATCATTAACAGAGGAAGAAATACATAATCAAATGTTGAATAATACAAGACTAATGCAGATGCAAAAATTTCCGGGCTTGTAAGCCGCCATCTACAAGGATCCTAGATTTCTCATACTTCTGCGGAAAACATCCGCTATGGCACTTGAAGCTCGCTATTCATACTTACGAGCCTGCATCGATGTCTACCCCAGAAGTACACAAAACTTCGGATTAGAGGAAGAATGCCAATAGATCACGGCTAACAAACACAGGAATACATAACTTATATAACTCCGGCCGTGAGCGATTACAAAGTTCGCTACATGAATTGTTAAACCAAGCGTACAGCGTAGATTCGGTAATTGTTTCTCAAACATATTTTATAATTTATTACAACACGGGAGAAAGTACAGTTACCAAAATGTTCAGTGTACTTGGCTTTGCGTTCTCAAGCTTCCGTTATGGCTTTTAAAAAGTAACGCTTTCTGCACTTCATTTGAGGTGAACGGCCAAGACAATAGTCAATAAGTTACATATATGTGTAGACACACACACACACACACACACACACACACACACACACATTTTTCTAAGCTACATGCCAGCTTTCCATGCTGGATTAGAGCTATATGTGAAATATAGTTTAAGTATGATTAAAGAACAAGAAATACGCGTATGCCATCAAATGCTACAACAATCTCATAATTTATGCTTCTTTGGAATTTCTAAATATTAAAATGGGCAGCATAAAACAGGTTCATGAATTAATTATTATAAAGTCACTGACAAGCCTTCGAGCATATACTTCCTCCTCCTGACCGAAAGACATCTGAACATCCGTATTCCTATGTTTATCCTGCATTTAAATCCTTGAGGGTGAGCACTCGGGCTGAAACTCAGCTTGCCAGGTGTGTGTTTGCGTAGATATTTAACTGACTTTTTTCATTTTAGAGTTATGTTATTCACAGAAACACGTGCGACCCTTTACTTTCTCTACTACGTAGAAGTAGGGGAAGTTTTGTATGCCACACAAAAACCGACGTTCTGATTTCAACGTAAATACGTGTTGAGGTACAAAAAAAAAAAAAAAAGCATTAAAGCATTTTTAGAAATAGGTGCACGCACTTTAAGTTTGTGTGTGTGTGTGTGAGTGAGTGAGTGAGAGAGACAGAGAGAGAGAGAGAGAGAGAGAGAGAGAGAGAGAGAGAGAGAGAGAGACGAAAACGTTCTATACAACAAATGTCTTTAAAGCATAATAATTTATTTCACATTACTTATTTGCGGAAATCAGTCATTTCTGAGTTATACTTTATTAGTGATTTGAATTTTCCAATGCTCCGTCATTTTTAAAGTGCTGTCGCTACTTTAGCAATATCATGAAATTACATGGAATGGAATTTCAAGACCAGCATCTACTAACTCACTTTTAAACATCTAGTATTGAGTTTCCTCTATCCTCTTGTGCCTACAACGAAATCTATATTGAACTAACTTTGCGAATATTTATTTCAACTAATCTAAGCAGATAAGACAATAAGATTTTGTAATATTTTATAGAATCTGTATAAAAACAAATATAAGTGAATAGAGAAAGTCATGTGAATGTAACATCAGAATTTTTATTAAAATGTAAAAAACAATATCGAGTACTATCAAGGAGAAAGGATATGAGGTTTAAATAAAGGTTAGCGTACTCCAAGCACTAAGGCATCGCAGCCCTGCGTTTCACATGAATATTCTCGGCTGACCATCTCCAATGGACTGCAATAAATTATATTTTCAATTTCATTCCATATTATAAACAAAATTAATTGTAATCCATTATTCAACTTTTATATATATATATATATATATATATATATATATATATATATATATATATATAACTGCACCTTGACTTTTAATATTGATTAATTTAATTTTATTTTTTAAAAAGCTAGTCCCTTTTAAAATTAGAAATACTTAATATCTTTATAATTAAATAAAAATAATTTATATCGCCCGAATTAAATACGTTTATTAAAAACTGGATATCCATAAAAAACAAATTAAGAGAAGAAAGATGAGTAATAATGTATGGGATGTTAGGATTAATGATTTTTGCAGTTTTGACGTAAACATATTAATCTAACCCAAAATCCCCCTACTAATCTAACTGATGATCAAAATACATTAATCAATATACCAATTCCTCCTAATAATAGCCACCTACGCCCCATGGTTTGTAAGCAACCTCATATACATTGTGAACTCTTGAATTCTTCCCATTAAATCAGTGCAGCCGCAACTGTCCCACCAGTTCTTCTCACGTGTACAAGAAGTACCAGAAGCTAACATGTGCAATCGGTGTTCGAACACGCCTCAAAAGAAGATTACTACAAGTGCCACTTCTGCTTCAGAAGATACAGATGGCTCCCAATACACAATCTAACTTCATCGATCACGCAAATACCTATCTTTTACACCTAAAAGTCCAGAATCTGTAAAGTTAATTTCCTTTAGATTTTGTTTGAGGAGTCCTATAGCCAGGCTCAGCAAATTATATAGCTAATTAACTATTTCTTTGTGAACGAGATCTGTAAAGCACTGATCGATCATAAATTAAAACTCTTCTAATTTGGGGGGTGGTAAAGGGTAATTAATCTTTTTATTAGTCTCGTTGCTTTTTTGAGACCGTTAATTAGCCTCATCGTAATAATGACAATCATTCTATTAATTATCTAGATGTATATAAGTAAAGAAAGTTAACATTTATTAAATTGTACACATAGGAACCAAGAAGTCAGTTGTTGACTTGAAAGCTACACAGAATCCTGACGCCAGACTGGAGAGAGGGATGAGAAGTTGCCTCTTTTGTGTAAGTCACGTACGATTTCCTTACACAGGGGCAGTCCAGTTTAAACCCACGAGGGGACTTCTGCTTTATATTCGTAGTATCACGTGGTTATTATGACGTATTCTGGGAGATTCGCAATGGTTTTTGGGTCACGATGGTGTCATTTTGGCGGACTTTCTAACCAATCAGGAAGAAGCCACCATGACACCGTTATTAGTATAAAAGAAGTAGGGTTCGACACATCGTGGTCGTTTTGCTAAGAATTTGCCCGTGAGAGGCAACGTCGTTTGTCACGAATCTGTCCACAAGGTGCTGTAGGTCGTCGTTTTGTAAAAAAACTCTGTTCGCGAAGTAATGACGTGCAACTGTAAAACTCTGTCCGTGAAGTAAGATTGTTATGAGAAGAAACTGTTAGTGAATTAAAGTAACGTCGCTCACCTATTTAATAGTCGGCTCATGATTACTCGAGAGTGAATTGTGCCATGTACTCAACATAGAAAGTGTAATTGAGAGTACGTGTGAGTGAGTGGTAAGAGTACCAGTCAGTAGAATAACAGTGTACAGCAAGGTGCTTGTCTTGGAACCTCCTTATAGAATAGATAACCGTAAAAGTTCACAAGTGTTTTCTTCACAATTAAAATATCACTCCTATAACTCCTCCCACTTGCCAAATCCACGCCAGAGAGAGAGAGAGAGAGAGAGAGAGAGAGAGAGAGAGAGAGAGAGTCAATGGTCGTGCAAGACTGAGCAACGCCGTGGCAACCCATCCAAGAAGAGCTTCAGTACCAGTTACGTGAGTGTAGTGGAGTTGATTTGAAGTGACACTTAGGTACGCCGCACATAAGCACCCACGTTGAGGCGTAAAACTCAACAAAGTAAAATTCCTATTACATATAACGGTCCGACTCACGGTGTAAACTACAAACCACCACCATATAAAGTCTCGTTCCATATAACCTCCCAACGTGGGGTAATAACGCATAAAAACCCCGTTACATTTTGTAGGGCAACTTGTTTGTCTATACTTTGTTGTCGGCGGTACTTTACCGCAACTGTCGTGTTGCTCATTTTCAATTCCTTAAGCTCGTCGATTAAGTTTCGACTTATATATTACTTCCTCTAGCCCCGTATGTACAATGTACATAGTGGATTGAGAAAGTATTGCATTCCACCCAAAAATTCGATACCGAGACTTCACCGGAAATATTGTTTTAGGACCCCCTAAATTAAAAAAAAAGCATTTTCAGAAAAAGTCTGTATGTGTGTGTGTGTGTATGTGTGTGTGTGTGTATGTGTGTGTGTGGTATTTAAGTTTGGTATCTTCCAAGGATGCGACATGTAGATTTTCAAGAAAATCCCCTCTAAACTACCCTTTACATGGAAATATTTTCAAAAAATTTATTTTTCTTAAAATGACTAACGATTTTGATTAAAAGCTATTTCCACCACAAATAAAATAAAATGTATATCTTGAACTTTCTGGGAATAGCTTCTGAAGACCTGTTTATTCTGGATGAATTTTGCGTAACTAGTAAACCGTAAGGGATAGACAGAAACATACTACACAAAAAATGTAGATCTCGTTAAAAGATACAATTTATGTCATATACATTTTTTTTCGTGGAGTTTACCGTTTTCGAGATATTCTTTATTATTAGTTTCAATTGTAAGGTGCTTATACTTTTCTCAGACGGAAGTGTTCGTTTTTCTTATCTTCTACTCCTGGCCAAGCGTATAACGGTAGCTTTTAAAACGTTTTACTACCACTTTAGCCTAGTGCATTCCCTTAGTTCCCTTCTACTTATAAGGAACTAAGTAATAAGAACAATGTTTAACTCGATTAGCATTGATAGAAAGAAGAAGAATCTTTTTGAAGACGTTTGCTTGAAGGGCAGCTAGAGAAAGTCATGTGAGTGTAACACATCAGATATTTTAACCGTGACAAGTGACAGTATAGCTTAAAAAAAAACAAAAAAAAAACCAACATTCGGTTAAATACTAAACTTGGTATATAGCTTCAGTATCTTCCAGGGATGCGATACGAAGATTTTAAAGAAACTTCGCCCCTCCGACTTCCTTTTACATGGAACATTTTCCAAACATTTTGAATTTCCCAAAAATGGCTCTAACGATTTGTATTAAAATGCCATATGTTTATGATATTTTATAACAAACGCAATATATATATCTTGAATTTTTGGAATAGCCTCTGAAGCCTCTTTGTATAACTGGTAAACCGTAAGAGATACACAAAAACTTACTATACAAAAAATGTAGAATCTCGTTAAAACACACCATTTATGCCATATACATTTTTTGTAGAGATAACCGTTTTTGAGATATTTCAAGTTATTGCTTTCAGTTTTGAACTGCTTAAACTTTTCTTAAATGGGAAGTCTATCTTTCTTTTCGCCTCTCTTTTGTTTACTCCTAGCTAGCAAAGATAACCTAATTTCAATTGTTTCATTGTAGCGACTGGCTTTTAAAAGTTTTGACTACTGCTTCAGCCTGCACATTCCCTTTATTTTCCTTTAACTTAGAAAGAAGCAAACAATATGACCAATTCTGGTAAAAAACAATCTTTGGTAAGTACAGTTGTTTGTGGAACAGTTAGAGTGAGTCATGTGATTGGAACACATCAGATGTTTTATGAAAAATATATATTCTAAATTTTTTGAGAATAGCTTGTGAAGTCATTTTCATTTTTAATTAATTTTGTGTAACTGGTAACAATAACAGAAGGAACAAAAATAAAATAGATCTCGGTAGAACAATTATGTTTTGCGGCATTAACAGTTACCGAGATATTCGTTGTCACCGTTCAAAAAACATACTTGATTGAAGTATACATATATAAGTTGCTATTCGTTTGTATCTTGTGGTCATGCAAGGAATGGACTTTTAAAGACAGCATAATACAGACATGAAAGAGATGCACTTGTTTTAAAGAGCTGCTACCGCTTCAGCCTCCAGTGTCCTGTTTTGGCGCTAAGAAAATGTGCCAAGGAAACATTTCTGCGAAACTTTTCCTCAATTAACACGAAACAAATAGTAGAATAAATGCTTGTAAGAATTAATTGTTTATAGAAGAATGGATAGGTAGAAAAATTCATATCATTTTTTCGTGATGGATTCCTGGAGTTTAAAATGCCACTTGAACTATTTTTGGAACAAATATAAATTAACAAGTAAAGGGAATCCGAAAAAATTAACATAGATATCGCTAGATTCCGCCACTAGAAGATTTATTTAAAGGAATAAATGCAGGATCAAGCAGAACGAATAGTCTTAATTAAGTCTGTAGAACGACGCACAAAATTAGTATCAGCATTGTATTGAAGAAGGACTGCCATTAGAAATATGGGAAAATGGAGTACAGAACATTGCGCATTCGCCCTCGAGGTGTATTCCAGAAAAATAGTCTCTCATCACAACTCAACGACTCTTTCGTCGCTATCTCTAGTTGGGACGACGTGATAAAGTTCCGGATCATCAAGAGGATTGGCAATGGATGTAACAACTCTGCGTCTTGTGGAAAGAAGAAAAACCCAGGTCGTCCAAAGAGACAGCATACTCCTGAGCGAGTCGCTGTGCTTCTGCTGCGAGACATGTTTTGGTGCCAGGATAATCCAATCGTTTCCAGTGGCTCTTCGTCAATGATAATCTTCACTTTCTGTGTAGACGAACTTTAGCTTTGTGATTCCTTGAACCCTTAGCAGCCGACCCGCAAATGCCGGATGAGACCCATTTCAATTAGACCGTAGGTAGTAGCAATAAACAGGTTGCAGATACTGAGAGTCAAGTAGTCTTTATCTGCTGCGTGACAAACGTCTGCTCAGAATGTGTGGTACTATGGCTCGTCCTGGCTTCGTCTGACATCATCGGTCTACATTTCCCTGAGAACCATCATGGCCGTGTAGTAAGTAACAGCGATCGATCCATTTCTCCAGCACGGTCACCCGATTAACTGCCCCCGACTACTACTTGTGGGGATATCTGAAGCCCAAACTGTGGCTGACCTCAAGAGGAAGAGGGAGTCCAATTGAATATACGGAGTCGGGTAAATGGAGGCTTTCGTTTACCGCCTGGAGGAATGCATTGAATGCGATGCAGATTATCTACCTGGTATCACATTCAAAACCAAGTAAATGCCATATACTGCGATAAAATGACACACATCTTTGTGTTTTAAACGTGTTGCAATAATTTGTCTGTTTCGAAGTTATGTCTTATTTTTATCCTAGTATTCATTCTACCGGACTCTGTACATAAAATAGCATGTTTGAAATTAACAGCGTACATCAATGATACCACCTAAGAACAAGAAACTCATAACCATTTCGTCCAAATATAGAATATTAAGAATTGAAAAGTGTTTAAATGAAAATTTTGTATTTAAAAAGCATCTTTTCACTGCCGATTAAGGAAGTGAAGTTTTGATGGCAAGATTTCTTCCCACCGTTTCCCTTATTTATCCATAGTTGTTTTGTGAATTTATGATTATGGTCAGTCATGCTTAACTCAAAATGCTGAGAACCAAAGAGTATAGTGCTTTATGTCTTCCAAACATATCGCTGCAGAAATTAAGCTTGGCCAGAGTTCAACATTGCAAATGTATGGAAAATGAGTAGGAAGCGAGGTAGGCCAGCGAGCCGCAATGAAATCAAGAGGTCCTTTGTTTTCTAGATTTAGCTTGAAGTTAGGCTGAGTGTGTGTGTGTTACTGTAATTACATATCACAGTTAAGTTGTCGTGTATGCGTTAAACACTATGTTCAATGTTTCTCATATGCACAATGTTGAACTCGCAGCCCTTTCATTCCTGTGGAGAGTCACTTTAGATGTATTTGGGGATCAGAGTAATTGAAAATGTATCACAGTCTTGTCGTACCTAACCCACAATACTTTGCTCTAATTACGGCAATTGTCCTAGCTATGATTCTCGTATAACTCAACATTAGTAATGTAAATAATGTACTAGTATTTATTAAGTTTACAATAATGCAGTATTTGCGTCACATAGTCGCATAGGTCGGGTGGCCGTACGTGCTGTCTAAAAATACTTGAATTTAAAATATTACCTACATATCTATTTTATTTATCTTTACAACATTGGAAATACACACGCACACGCGCGCTACGACAACAGAACCACAGAACAATAAAAGAAAGAGCGCTCTGATATCTCTCTCTCTCTCTCTCTCTCTCTCTCACACACACACACACACACACACACACACACATTCATAACTACACCACGTATTCACACACATAGATTACTAAAATACCAAATAAGTCTATATGATATTTACACACACATATTTTATCTCTTAGTGCATGTACTTCTATTAAGTATGTGCCCAGGCTTGGCCAGTTTTGGCTGTTTAGAAACAAATGCTGTCCTTCGTCTGTTTGAAGCTAAAAATATTTCCAGCAATAATTTGTTCCTAACATCCTCTATCTGCGCGCAATCTGCCAAAATATTTAACTACCTTACGAGCTTTCCACCCTCCCAACCTAAGCCACGCGATTCCCGACCTTTGTTTCATAATGTTCAATTACTGCTTATGCAGCACAGCACAAATGAAATTTCAACGTAAAGTAACCGTTTATCCCTAAGTGTAAAACGAACTGCGTTTAATGTCCAGTTCGTAGGATAAGATTTGTTTATTACAATATTAGTAAGATGAAAAGGCTATATTTCGCATTTTTTTTCTTTTTTATTTAGATGTGCTTAAAAATGGTGATAGTATACTTAGATCGTTTAAGTAAGACTGATTCAATTGTAATTATACTCTGCCATTTGCAAAGAAAACAAATCCGACGTGTTCCATTCACATGACTTTCTTTACCTATTCTATAACAAACTATTCTTACAAATTTTTATTCTATCTACTTCATGCTAATAAATATAAAAATTGGTAGAAATAGTCTTATTACTTAGTTCCTTATACGCAAAAGGGAAGAGGGAATACACAAGGCTAAAGCGATAATCAAATCTTTTAAAAGTTGGTTGCTATAGTTCGGTTCCCTTTGCAATGATCAGGAGTAAAAAACCAAAATAAATAAGTATATAATATTCCTGTTTAAGAAAGGTTAATTGAAACCAATAAGAAATATCTCGGAAATAGTTAACTCTACGCAAATAAGGTATAGGACATAAATTGTGTGTTTTAATAACATTTAAATGCTTTGTGTGCTACGCTTTTTATCTCTTACGGTTTACAGTTATGCAAAAGTTATTCCCAGAAAATTCTAGATATATTTGTCGTATAAATATCTTTAATACGAGGGGCGTTCAAGAAGTCCTTAGAACATTCAAGACATTACACTCGTAGTATACAAAAAAGCTTGTATTTAGTGACCGTCATGTCTTATAGGATGGCAGTTAAAGATTCAGCTATATCCATCACCTGGTTCCGTTGCCATCACGCAGACGATTGAATCAACAATCTTGTGCTTATTTAGAAATATGGGGAGGGGGGACGAGTTTGTGTGGTGATTAAGCACTTCTATTTAAAAGGCTTAACACCAAGAGAGAGAAAATCCGAGTTGGATGAAGTTATGGAACATCTGCTCCTGCGATTGCAACAATTTACCGTACATCCGCAAATGATGAACATCGTTCCGGACGTCCAGTAGAAGTGACTTGCTTGACAAAATACAGGATATGGTTTTGAGTGATCCACATATCAAAGTTCGCGAAATAGTAGAGAGCACAGGCACATTACAAGCTACAGTGTTCTCAATTTTGCACCAAAAATTACGTCTGACAAAGGTCTCGGCCGCTTTTGCTCTCAATGGAGAATAAACGCAACGTGTGATAGATTCGGAGGCTGATTTGGCATTTTTCCGTCCCAATCCTGCCGAGTTTCTACGTCGATACATAACTATGGATGAAACATGGATACACTACTACACGCCAGAGATAAAAACAATCGAAACAGTGCGTTTTTAAAGATTTTTATGCATCGTTATTGCACCGGTTGAACGTAAAAAACAAGAAAAAACGCAGAGACTGGCATTAACTCTCATCTGACAAAGAAAAACATTCTCTTTCATCAAAGGAATACAAAGGTGCACACCTGCGCGATTTCGATAGCGAAACTTTTGGACCGTGTTCATCAAATTTGGCCCCCAGTGACTTTTTTTTTTATTTCAAAACTTGAAAAAGTGGCTCGGCGGAAAAGTCTTCACGTCTAACAAAAAGGTCAACTCCCAAACAGATGCCTATTTTGAGGACCTTCCAAAATCCTAATTTTTGGAAGGCTTAAAACAGTAGAAGAAACGCTGGGAAAAGTTATGTCGAGCTAAAAATAGATTATGCTGAAAAATAAAAACAAATCTACCAAAAATAATTTGTTTTTCTGTCTTTTTCTAAGGACTTATTGAACACCATTGGTACACGGCATTTTAATAAAAATCGTTAGCCAGTTTCTTGGAAAGTAAAAGTTTCGATTTTTTTTTTCCATTTAGGAGTAGTTTGGCGGGGATTTTTTTGAAAATCTTCGAGCCACATTCTTGAAAGATACTGAACTTAATTATAAAATATGATATTTAGCAAACTTTTCGTTTTTGAGTTACGCTGTTCACATACACACGCACACAGAGGCCTTTTTCTGAAAAGGTAGAGGATCTTTTGTTAAAAGAAGGATAGTTTGTGATTATAGTTTGCAGAACAGGAAGAGAAAGTCATGTCAATGGAACATATCAGATTCCTTGTGTAGTAACTGTCTATCGCTTACAATTTATCAGTTGTGCAAAAGTCATTTAGAATGAAGAGAACTACAGAGGCTACTCCCGGAAAATTCAAAATATACATTTTACTTGTCATGTAATATTTTAATCAACATCGTTAGTCATTTTAGAATTTTTTTCCATGTAAAGGATAATTTGGGGTGGGAGAATTTTCTTGAAAATCCTCGAGTCACATCTTTGGAAGATGCTGAACTTAAATACCAAGTTTGGTATTTAACAAACTTTTCGTTTTTGGTATCGCGTTCTCTCTCTCTCTCTCTCTCTCTCTCTCTCTCTCTCTCTCTCATACACACGCACACACATGACCTTTTTCTTAAAATGTTTTCTTGGACTCAAGGGACCACAAAACATATTTGGTGAAATTTCTATATCGAATTTTGTGTGGAATACAATACCTTATCTACCTACTAGGTACATAGTACGTGTAGAGAAAGTAAACAAAATATTTTGTTTAAACTTAGAGACTCAAAACATCCAATTTTGGGTGGAATATAATAACTTTTCTACTTACTACGTATTTATCACGTATAGAGAAAGTAAATACAGCGATTTATACACACACACACACACGAAATTAGAATATAAACTTTTGCGTGTTATGAATTGAAAATTATTAGCCTATGTTCATTTACTTCGGAGTAAGTTAAGTCTATCTAATTAGGCATTCACCTACAACCCAATCAGAAGAAAGTATATCAAGGCATAAATTCTTGAAAACAAATTTATACCGCTGTCAAACAACAAGTCAGTTGACTCCCGTTAGTCGTAATTACAACAAAGAATTTTATGCGAGTTCTTATCAGAAGACTCCGGATGCAGCTTATTTGAATTTGTTTGATTAGAACCAAGTCAACATATTGTTTTAATCCTACATTTTTAAACTTTTAGATAATAGAGTCGCGAGCAATCAAGTGTTGAGGGAGAAATTTTATTTTTCGCAAGAAACCTGCCTAAAACAAAATTCTACTTTGCTTTTCGTCAACGACGCGTTAAAGCTGTCTTTTATGCCTCTGGCTTACGTGGAAACAAGCCACGACGCTTCCAAAGCGTGAACTTTAAGAATATATTTCTCTGTACCGTAACGCAACCGGCGCTGAAGGGATTATCTGAGGAAGAAATCTCATAGGAATCCTTTGTTACGGTAGATCTCCATAAATACCAGAAACGCTGCGTATCGATCGGCAGAGCATTGCGCACTCTGTGAATGCCACAGAGAACTTGGCAGTTGCGTGATATTTCTCTATTATTATATTTGAAGAATTCAGATGGGAAGTTGCATGCACGTGTATACCAAGGTTCTTTATGGCTAACGTAATGCAATCTTCAGGGTGCCTAGATAAAGGTGTACTTGCAACCATGTAAAGTACAGACATGACATCTCAAAGTAAGGTTATGTTTCACCCAACAAAGATCTACTACATTAAGCGATAAAAAAAGTGAACGCGACAACCACTCTCTGGAGGAACTAATTACAGGCGGCCATGAAAAAGTATCGCAAACATGCAGACACAGTTCTAAAGCTTTTATGTACAGTTACATGGAATATATTTTACCGATATAGGAAGTAAAAGTTTCCGTTATGGATATTAGAAATTAAAATTTCCTCAGTATTTGGACTTGTACTTTTCTGTAGCAAGTAGAGGAAGTATTGCACTCCACCCAACAATTCGAGACTGAAATTTCACTGGAAATAGACATATTGGCGTCCTCTGAATAAATAAAATAATGGAAAGCAGTTTGGAAACAGGTTCTTGGTTGTATATAAGTGTGGATGCAAACACTTGAGAAAATTATATCGCCTCAAACTAAGCTTCACATGGAAAAATTTACGTTATTTTCATTTTCTCAAAAGGTGGACCCAATGTTATTGATTAAAATTCCATATGTGTAAGGTGTATGAATGATAAATTTAATTTTTTGGGAATAACCTATGAAGTCACCTTCGTATTGAAATACTTTTGTATAAATGGAAAATCTTAAAGAACCCGATAAAAGTTTATTAAAATAGTTTATTCAAATACCTAAACATTTATCTTACCTTAACCACTTCGGAGATATACTTTGTTATTAGCTTGAATTTTCAAAGTAATAAGTCGCAATTCTTTTTCCTCGTGGCAATGCAAAAAGCACGGGATTTGAAAATCATCACATGGCAACTTTACTTTTTGTACTTGTATATAATGCATAGGTAGATATTTAAAAATCGATGCCAATATTTCATCGGAAATACATGTTTTAGGGTCCCCTGTATCCCAAAAAATTGTTAATTGTATCCCCGCGCGCGCGTGTGTGTGGGTGGGTATGTGGGTGTCCATAAACGCAATAGCTCAAAAACTAAAAGTCGGTAAAATACCAAACCTGGTATATAAATTTAGTAACTTCCAAGGACGATAAGATCTTGAGGAAAATCCGCAGCCCAAACTATCATTTACATGGAAATAATTTCGAAAGTTTTGATTTTCTCAAAAATGACCCTAATGATGTGATTAAAACATCTATATTATATATTTGCTTGACAAATAAAATGTATATCTTTGAATATACATAATCTCAGAAGACCTCATCATTCTGAATGAATTTTGCATAACGTAAACCATAGTAGATTGACAAAAAATTACTACTCAAAAACTGTCTCAATTTATGTCATATACATCTTTTTCGTCGAGTTGATTATTTCCGATATATTCCTTGTTATTAGATTCAGTTTTATAATACTTAAACGTTTCTCATACGAACATTTTTCAACTCCTTGTCATGCAAAGAAAAGAACTTCAATCACATAGCCTTTAAAAGATTTGAGTATTGGTTTAGCGTCCTGTACTCTCTTATTTCCCTTCTACTTATAAGAAAACAAGCAATAATGCTAATGTGTATCTCGATTAGCGTGAAGTAGATAGAAGAATTATTTTTTTAGGAATAATTTGTTACATGGATGTAGAGAAAGTCATATGAATGGAACACATCAGATTTCTTTGAATGGTACTGAATTTTTAACCTTTTATATTCTTCTTATACATACCTACAACGAAATGTGTAATGAAAGTTTATTTCATTTCATAATAGGTGTGAAAGTAGTTAAAAGAACACGTTTTTGGTGATGCTAAAAATTAGGTACTACAATGCGTATAATATGTATCTAGAGTACAAGATTGTTAAATTATAAGGTAGCCCTTCTGGCAGCTTGTGTCTCCTTCGCTCTTCCCTCACCCTCTGCCGGGACTTCAAACAGCCCATTTCCGCTCTGACAATCAGGTGCATTGGTACTTACCTTGTTGTCTTAGTTGCTCTGCCATTTGTCTAAGTGCGTCATTTATCTGTAGAAGATGTGTTTATATGCAAAGTTTACTTTAAAACAAATATGCACGACGTGTACGCAGGGACTTTTTTGAAAGATTTCCAAACTTGTAAGAAAATGATATAAGTGATTGTACATAAGTTCTACGCTTCAGGCTTGGTGTTAATCAAGAAAGGTTCGGTACTAGTTTAGAACGATCACATCGAATATCACTAAACAAATTAAATAAACAATAGGCGTGTCTCCGATCTAACCCTCGTACACTACAGAACCTAGTAAAAATCACAAGGATTACTGCTGCTGAGCTTAGGTGCATGAATGAGAACATTTTTATTTTCTTTGCACAGTACATCGTACGAAGGTAGAGAAGGTATTGTACTCAACCCAAAAATTCGAACCCGAGATTTCACCGGATATGCACGTTTTAGAGACCACTGTATCAAAAAAACAAAACTGATGTGTTCCATTCACATAACTTTCTGTAGCTGTTCCATCTACATACTATTGGTATAAAAGATTATTCTTTTATCTACATCATGCTAATCGAGCTAATCATTAGTAGAATTGGTCTTATTGCTTGCTTCCTTGTAAGTAGAAAGGAAATAAGGTAATACATTAGGCTAAAGCGATAGTCAAATATTTTAAAAGCTGGTCCTTTGTGACACAGTTGAGGTTCGGTTCGCTTGCATGGTCCCGTTTGAGAAAAGTTGGGTAGTTTAAATTTGAAACCAATAAGGAATATCTCGAAAACTGTCAACTCTACAAGAAAACGTACTGGCATAAATTATGTGTTAACGAAATCTACAGTTTTTGTGTAGTAAGTTTTTGTTTATATCTTACCGTTTAACCGTTATACAAAATTCTGCAAAATTCATCTGGAATACATCACACTTTTTCTCTATTTCTTACAGTTTACTAGTTGTGCAAAAGTCATCCAGTGAAGAGACCTAGGTTACTCCAAGAAAATTAAGTTATACATTTTGTCTTGTAAATATTTGGGCATTTTAATAAAAATCGTTGAGCCATTTTTGAGAAAATCAAAATGCTATTATATTTTTCCATGTAGGCAGAGTTTGAGGAGGGACATTTTCCTGAAAATCTTCGTGTGGCATCCTTGGAAGATATACATTTACTTTAACGAATTTTTGAGTTATGCTGCACACAGACACCAACATCTTTGTCTAAGAATGCTCTTTTCTATTCAAGGCTGAAGGCATGTATTTACGGCGAAATCTCGGTATTGAATTTTTGGGTAGAATATAATACATTCTCTATCCACTTGGTAGAGAAAGTAAAAATAGGTAGTATAGCAAGTCAGTTACGCAATTAAAGCTATCAGTCAGGCATAAAGCGACTCAGTAATCGTTGCAATACGCCCAAGCAGTTAAAGCAACATTGGACAAAAATCTAACGTGTTCCATTCACATGACTTTCTCTACATCTCTGCAACAAATTATTGTTAAAAAGCTTATGCTAATATTTACTTAATGCTAATCGAGAAAAAAAAAATTAACAGAAAGGGTCTTATTACTTGCTTCCTTGTAAGTAGCAGGGAAATAAGGGCGTATCATAGGCTACGTCGATAGTGAAATCTTTTAAAAGCTGGTTGCTATGTGATTCAAATGCCATTGTTTGCATGGAGAAAAGGGTATTTTAAAGCTGAAGGAATATCTCAAAAACGGTCAACTCCACTGAAAAAACATATAACATAAATTGTGTGTTGTGTGTTTTAACGACCTCTACATGTTTTGGGTGGTAAGTTTTTGTCTATCTCTTACGGTTTACTAGTTATGCAAGATTCTGTAAAATTCATCCAGAATAAATATTTCTTCAGAGCTATTCCCAGAAAATTGAAGATAAACATTTTATTTATCATATAAATATCTTATGTATAAAAGATTTTAATCGCAATCGTTAGAGCTAGTTTTGAGAAAATCAACATTCTGAAAAATGTTCCATGTAAAGGGTAGTTGGCGGTGAGGGGATTTTCTTGCAAATCTTCGTGTAGCATCGTTGGAAGATACTCAACTTAAAATACCAACTTTGGTATTTAAAGGATTTTTCGTTTTTGAGCAATGCTGTCCACAGACACGCACACACACATACAGACAGACACACATGGAAATTTTTATAAAAATGTTTTTTTTGGATTGAAGGGGTCCTAAACATGTATTTCCGGTGAAATCACAGTATCGAATTTTATGGTGCATTACAATACCTTCTCTATACACTATGTACAAGGTAGGTGTAGAGAAAGTAAAACTGCAGAAATTTGTAACCTGCACTGATGGCATACATTGAAGTCGGGAGTTGAACTGACTCTGTGCTGGAGACTGGCAATTCGCGTGTACTCGAGACTTTCTCTCCACAAGCACTTTACTGGAGAGTTGCAGCAAATGTTCCAATACTCGTTACCCTTTTGTTGTTCTGAAATACTAGGGTAGGTACACTTGCGTGCCAGGGTAGCAACAGCGATTCCTCGTGAAGTTACACTTTTGCTTCTTTATCTACTTGACCTCGCGTAAATTACATTGCATTAAAACTAGCCAATCTGAAAAAAATCTGATGTGTTCCATTCACATGACTTTCTATACCTCTGCAAAAAATATTATTAAAAGGCTTATACTTCTATTTTCTTCATGCTAATCGAAAAAAATTAGCAAAAATAAGTCTTATTACTCGCTTAGTTGTAAGTAGAAGCGAAATAAGGGAGTACCATAGGTTAAAGTGATAGTCAAAAGCTGGTTACTATGTCACTGATGTTCCTTTGCTTTTATGGACAGGACTTAAGAAATTCGTATATGATAAAAATATAAGTTTTTTAAAGCTGAAACCAATAATAAGGAATATCTTAAAAACGATCAACTCCATTAAAAAAATGTATATTATATAAATTATGCTCTACATTTTTTGTGTGGTAAGTTTTTGTTCATCTCTTACGGTTTAGCAGCTATGCAAAATTCCGTAAAATTCATCCAGAATAAAGTAGCCTTCAGAGGCTATTCCCAGAAAATTCAAGATATACATTTTATTTGTCAGGTAAATATCTTTAATATACGATATTTTGGTAAAAATCGTTAGCCATTTTTTAGAAAATCAAAATTTGCGAAAATTGTTCCATGTAAAGGGTAGTTTGGGGCGGGGGGATTTACTTGAAAGTCTTCGTGTCGCATCCTTGGAAGATACCAAATCTAAATACCAAGTTCTGAGCTATGCTGGCCACAGACAGACAGACACATAGACATTTTTCTAAAAATGCTTTTTTGGATTTAGGGATCTCAAAACGCGTATTTCTGGTGAAATCTTGGTATCGAATTTTTTGGTGCATTACAATACCTTCTCTGTACACTATGTACATAGTACGTCTAGAGAAAGTAAAAATCAGATGTGTTCTACGCATATGACTTTTTGTACATCTCTGTAACAAAATATTGTAATTACAAGCTTATTTTTCTATTACTTCATGCTAATCGAGATAAACATTAGCAGAAATGGTTTTATTACTTGCTTCCTTGTAAGTAGAAGGGAAATAAGGAAATACACTAGGCTAAACCGACAGTCACATGTTTTAAAATGTGGTTGCTATGGTATTGAAATCAGTTTCTTTGCGTGGCCCGAAGTTGACAAGTTCCCGTATGAGAAAAGTTTAAGTACTTTAAAACTTAAACCAATAACAAGGAGTATCTCGAAAACGGTCACTCTACGAAAAAAGTATGGACAAATTGCGTGTTTTAACAAGATCTACATTTTCTGTGTAGTTAACTTTTTGTCTGTCTCTTACGGTCGACAATTTATGCAAAATTCAACAAAATTCATTCAGAATAAAGAGCTCTTCAATCACCATACCCAGAAAATTCAAGATATGCATTTGATCATGTAAATATCTTATCTGGGGTAGCAGTGGGAAAGCCAATAAAGTATTTTTGCTCCAGAAGGCTCTCAGAATAATAAAAAAATGTAATTCTCGCCAACATTGAGCACCCATTTTTAAAGAATTTGGAATTTTAACTGTGGCATCTTTGTATGTATTTTCTGTGCTTGAATTTTATTCATGTCCAAAATACAGATGAGTTACTTTTTTCTGATATACATAACCATTATACAAGGTTTAGAAATAGTATGGTACCTCCTAAATTTCGGTTACAGAAATCTGTTAGCTCTCATCTCTATCTTGGAGTGAAATTGTATAATCAACTACCTTTAAATATAAGACAAATTGTAAATACAAATTATTTTAAAATTAGTGTAAAATACAGAATTAAGGAACTTAATTTTTTCATCATGCAAGAATATATAAATATAGATGTATTTTAATGACTTGCTGACGAAACCTATTGCATTGTATGTATGACAAATGGTGAAATAAATTATCATTATCATTAAATATAAGAAATTTTAATGAAAATCATTAGAGCGATTCTTTAGTAAACCAAACGTAAAGGGTAGTTTAGGGTGGGAGTTTTCTTGAAAATCTTGTGTCGCATTCTTGGAAGATACCGAGCTTAAATATCAAGTTGTGTATTTAACGGGCTTTTGTTTTTGAACTATGTTGCGCACGCGCGCGCGCGCACATACATACATACATACCCACACACGGACATTTTTCTACAAATACTTTTTTTGGATTCAGGGAGTCCCAAAACCTGTATTTCCGGTGAAATCTCGGTGTCGAATTTTTAGGTGCAATACAATAACCTCTCTATGCACTATGTACGTAGTAGGTATAGGGAAAGCGATAGTATATTGCATAAATCGAGTGTTTTAACGAAATCTACTTTTTTTGTATAGTAGCTCTCCGTGCATGTCTTACGGTTTACCAATTAGATAAAAGTCATCAAGATTGAAGGCCTTCAGAGGTTTTTCCCAGAAAATTCAAAATATACATTTCGTTTATGGTGAACACATCTTAAACATATGGTATTTTATTACAAATCGCTCGAGCCATTTTTGAGAAAATCAAAATGTTCAAAAAATATTAAATGTAAAGGGTAGTTAGGGTTGAAGAATTTTGCTTAAAAACTTCGTCTAGCATCCCTGGAATATACAGAACTGAAATACCAACTTTGATATTTAACCGAATTTTCGTTTCTGAGTTATGCTCTCCACACGCACGCATCCACACGACTTTTTTCTAAAAATCTGCTGTGTGTTGCATTCATATAATTTTCTCTAGCTGTTTAAAATACAAACTATTCTTACAAAAGATTATTCTTTTATTTACACCATGCTAATCGAGATACACATTAGCAGCATTGGTCCCATTACTTGCTTCCGTGTAAGTAAAGGGCAGTAGGGGAATGTACTAGGCTAAAGCGATAGTCAAATCTTTTAAAAAGCTAGTCGCTGCGAGAGACAATTGAGGTTTGGTTCGCTTTGCAGGGCCAACAGTAAAACAAGAGAGATGAAACGAAAGTTGGCTCCTGTTTTTAAAACTCTGTGTATGTGTGTGTGTGTGTGTGTGTGTGTGTGTGTGTGAGAAAGAGAGAGAGAGAGAGAGAGAGAGAGAGAGAGAGAGAGAGAGAGAGAGAGAGAGAGAGAGACTGTGTACAGCAACGCTCAAAAATCATAAGATCACTAAATACCAAACTTGTATCTTCCAAGGATGTGACATAAGATTTTCAAGAAAATCTCCCCACCATAAACTACCCTTTATATAGAAAAATGTTGTTTTTCTGAAAAATGGCTCTATCGATTTTTATTAAAATACTTATACTGAAGATATTTATATCACAAATAAAATATATATTTTGAATTTTCTGGGAATAGTTTCTGAAGAGCTGATTATTCTCAACGAGTTTTGCATAACGGTTAAACCGTAAGAGATAGACAAAAACTTACTTTACAAAAAGTAGATCTCGTTAAAACACATACTTTATGTCATATATTTTTTTTCTTACAGAGTTGACCATTTTCGAGATACCCCTTGTTATTGGCTTTAATTTTAAACTACCTAACTTTTCTCAAACGGGATCATGCAAAGTGAACCGAACATCAATTGTTTCACATAGCGAAGCAGCTTTTGTTAAGATTTGACTATCGCTTTACCTAGTGTATTCCCTTATTACCCTTCTACTTACAATGGAAAAGGTAATAAGACCAATTCTGCTAATGTTTATTTCGATTACCATGATGTAAATAAAATAATTTTTGTAACAATAATTTTATATGGAACAGCTAGAGAAAGCTATGTGAATGGAACGCATCAGAGCTTTTTGGTTTCAGGGTACCCTATAACATTTATTTCCGGTGAAATCTCGGTATCAAAATTTTGGTAGGAACACAATACCTTCTCTAGTTACTATGTACATTGTACATACATACTAAAGAAAGTAAGAAGAGGGAAGTAAACGAGAATTTAAATAATCTGAGTTTTAGTACAAAATCAGTGTACTATATGGCATAAAATTACCTTAGTGATTATTAAGAAATATTCGAGAAGTTTGAACTTCCAGATTTTCCCTAAAGTGAACTAACACATATTCAATGATTTCGCAGAACTCTAAATGTAGCCACATAGCGTCTGTAACGCTGGAGGTCAAGTTGAGAATTATTCTGTTTATAACGGAGTTTACAGTTCCTAATTTGTTCCAGAGCTGTTAATGAAATTGACCTTCTCTCCTTGAAAGCAGAATTTAAGTGGACAAAATATACGTTTCATTAAAACATGCGCAATAGAGTAACTGTCTCCCTTTTTATTTGAATTGCCTTCTCGTTTCTGTAAAAATGTTTTGCATAGCAACAGCTGTGCTGGTACTTTGGTATACGAGGAAGAGTTTTGTTTAATACAGATTGCAGTTCTTTAAGAATTACAAACAAATTTGCTTCCGAAATTCTGTAAAAAACTTTGATCATAGAAGGTAGAGAATGCCTGCGAATTTATACACTGAAATCATATTGAAGAAAGTTATGCTTTCTCAAAATTTCCGTTGTGTTTAACGTGAAACTTGTCAGTGATAATTAATTTTACTGGAATTATAGGCATAAAAAAGCAAAATAGCAAAAAATTGTTGAAAATGTCCAAAAGTAGACAAAAATCCAAAATAGATAAAAACAATGATACCTCAAATTCAGAACTATAAGCTATTTTCTACACGAACTTTTTCTTAATGTAGTTAGGCAAATTGATGCTTAAAATTAAGGAATTCAGCTTATTTTAAATACAGAGTAGCGTAAGCAAGCTCGTTTCATGTCAATGAAAAAAAAATAAAAGCACATTCATTGCTTTGGCATTGGAAAGTTGATGTTCAATTCTAGTCTTCATTCATATTGCAGTGAATAAAAGAATACCCATGTAAAGTTTCTAGTGTGAACTGGTGCCTATTTTCATTAAATATGTTTTATACTGAAAGTTCTCTTCCGATGTTGTGAGAGGGTAGTATTTGAATGATGCCAACTCTGCTGCTGATAAACCAGAAGGTGTTTCACCGATATTAAAATAAAATTAATGGCAATAGAAACGCCAAGTGTATTTAATATTACTGCAATACCTATAGCTGCCCATAGAGGTAATTATGCACGTTGGTAAGCCTTACAGATTGTATCGTAACAATGAATAAGTCGGGAAACACAGGTATAGTGTACTATATTCTATTCCCTTTAGCTGTACATGCCAATTATTAAGCATTTTTGTGGCTCTTGGTGTAGAAATCTGTTAAACACAAATGTAAATGACAATATAAGCATTGTTTTCTGGAATACGAAAGATTCAGTTGCTCAACATCCAAATACACAACTACATCATTTACAGTGCGAATATTGTATTTAAAACTAAAATGTATAACAAAGAATACCTCGGAAAAGGCCAAGTCTACGAAAAAGAATATGTGACAAACTGTTTTAACGCGGTCTACATTTTTTGTTTTTGCTTATCTCTTGCGGTTTCCAGTAAATGCAAAAGCCAGCCAGAATGAAGAGGTCTTCAGAGGCTGTTATTTGCCATGTAAACATCTTTAATGTGTAGTATTTTAATAAAAAAGGGCCACTTGTGAGAAAATAAACATTTTCGAAAGTTTTTGCTTTTAAAGGATTGTGTGGAATGGGATTTTTCTCAGAATCTTCGTGCGGAGTCCTTGGAAGATATTCAAATTAAATACCAAGTTTGATATTTGTTTTTTCTGTTTTTGAGTTACGTGTTTACAGACACATACACACATGGATCTTTTTCCAAACATAATTTTTTATGGATATAGTGTGCACACGCGTACTTTCGGTGCAATTCCGGTTTAGAATTTGGGTGGAATGCATTACCTTTTATGTACATTGTAAATACGTGCTAGAGAAAGTAAAAGGCAAAATAGACAAAATCAGCTAGTTATAACTTTAAAATACCAATTCTTTATTTTCAATCAAGGTTATCTTAAACTTCAAAAGATTAACCAACCCTTAGTTTCAATCATGTTACCTTAAGCTTCCGTAAACTAACCAACTTATTTTCAGTTATACGTTTTTTCAACTGAAGTTTTACCATTATTTTCAATTGTTTTAAAGAATATACGACTTGGCTAAACAGGGTACATATTTGAACACACTTGAGAAGCTATTGAACTCGGCAATGAAACAACATTCTGTGCAATACGGAGTATTTTATATACCTGCACATTGGTGAAGAAATATTATTTACATCTGTGAGAATCATGAACAGACAAAATTTTCGAGATTAACGATTTAAACGGATAGATATTTCTATATCGATACAGAATAGATCGACGAAAGAAGTTGCTGACGCCGATTACTCGCGCCTGAGCAAGAGACATTATTTCACGAGCACTTACTCAAACCTTCGACGTTCTGCACCATTAGTACTTTCCTTTAAGTGTTTTGTTTGGGTTCGGGTCCACTACTGCAACTTTTCGTCGCCCTTCAGCCACGACAATTAATTTCCGAAGGCAGAAAGCTGTCCCAAGTCTAGGAAAACAAAAACCTCCGATCGAAATGGTCAATAAGAAACGGAGAAGTTGCTTCCACTGAGGAGTCCTTAAGTACAGTTTCCACTATTATGGGGCATAAAACATTCTGTCTCCAGGAAAAAGACTTCTCTTGTTTTGTTTACCAAGTCGTCTCCCTCATTAAAGTGCGGTGCTGCGATACAGTGGGCGCTGCTTTCCTTCCTCTGTTAGCAAAGAATAGTAAACACACAAGTACATTACAATTCTACTGCTCTGCATGGAGACCATATACATTTAAAAATTGTAAACGAAACTTTTCTGGTAATTTTATATTTATATGTTACCTCTCCAAGCAAGACTGTTATGAATCCTCGTATGTACACCGCAAGTCCCAATTGGAAGACGAGCCTATATACTATCTTTACTGCTTGCTCCAAAAAAGATACAAAATCAAAACATCTGATGTGTTCCATTTACATGACTTTCTCTACAACTCTGCATATAAATTATTGTTAAAAAGCTTATGCTTCTATTTACTTCCTGTTAATCGAGAAAAAATTAGCAGAAATAGTCTTATTACTTGCTTCCTTGTAAGTAGAAGCGAAATAAGGGGGTACCATAGGTTAAAGTGATAGTCAGAAGCTGGTTGCTATGTGACTGAAGTTCCTTTGTTTGTATGGACACAAGTTCACAAAGTCCTGTATGAGAAAAGTATGTTTTTTATAACTGAAACCAAAAACAAGGAATATCTAAAAAACAATCAACTCCACGAAAAAAATGTATATAACATAAATTGTGTGTTTTAAAGTGCTCTACATTTATTGTGTAGTAAGGTTTTGTCCTGGCAATGGACAGGAACCGGGTTTCTATGATAATAGCATAACTATAGCTTTTGAAATATGTGACTATCCCCTTAGGTTAGTATATTTCCTTACCTCGTTTCTACTTATAAATAAATAAGTAATAAGACCGTTTCTGGTAATGTTTGTCTTCATTAAAGAATAATATTTTGTAAGAATAGTTTGTTGTAGAACAGATAGAGAAAGTATGTTTAAGATATTTTAGTACAAAGGTAAAATATATCTTGAATTTTCTGGGAATAGCCTCTGAAGGCCTTTTCATCTGGATGACTTTTGTATAACTGGCAAACCGTAAGACATTACAAACACTTATTACACAAAATATGTAGATCTCATTAAAAATACAATTTATATCATTTAACTTTTTTGTAGAGTTGTTAAGCCGCTTAGAATTCTTTTCTCAAACGGGAAGGCATCTTTCTTCTCGTTCACGTTTGTTTACTCCTGGCAAGCAAAGAGATTGCTTAACATAGCGACCACTTCTAAAGGAGTTGACTTGCTTTAGCATGTGCATTTACTTATTTTGCTCCTACTTACAAGGAAGCTAGTAATAAGACTATTTCTGCTAATGTTTAACTTGATTAGCATGATGTAGAAAAAAGAATAACTTTTTGAATACAAGTTTATTGCAAACAGCTAGAGGACATCATGTGCATGGAGCAAATTAGATTTTTTCCCTTCTGCTTGCAAGGAACCAAATAATGACAATTTATGGTAATATTTATCTCGGTTAGCTTAGATAGAAGATTAAGCCTTTTAAAAATAATTTATTACTCAGATGTGAATGGAACACATCAAATTTTTACTTTCTCTACACGTACTATGTACACAGTGTATAGAGAAGGTGTTGCAATCCACCCAAAAATTCGATGCCGAGATATCACTGGAAATACCCCCTGAATCCAAAAAAAAGCATTTCCAGAAAAAGGCCCGTGTGTGTGTGTGTGTGTGTGTGTGTGTGTGTGTGTGTGTGGACAGCATAGCTCAAAAACGAAAATATTGTTGAATACCAAACTTGGATACGACACGAAGATTTTCAAGAAAATCCCCCTACCCCCAACTACCCATTACATAGAACTTTCTTCGAAAATTTTGATTTTCTTAAAATTGACTATAACGATTTTGATTAACATATCGTATATTAAAGATATTTACCTGACAAATAAAATATATATTTTGAATTTTCTAGGAATAGCCTCTGAAGACTTCTGGATCAATTTTACGGAATTTTGCATAAGTGCTAAACCGTAAGAGATGGACAAAAACTTACCACACAAAAATGTAGAGCACGTTAATACACACAATTATTTTTATACATTCTTTTTCGTGGAGTTGATCGTTTTTTAGATATTCCTTGTTTTTGGTTTCAGCTTTGAAGAACATACTTTTCTCATACAGACTTGTGTCCATACAAAGGAACTTCAGTCACATAGCAACCAGCTTTTGACTATCACTTTAACCTATGGTACTCCCTTATTTCGCTTCTACTTACAAGGAAGCAAGTAATAAGACTATTTCTGCTAATTTTTTCTCAATTAGCATGAAGTAAATAAAAGAATAAGTTTATTAACAATAATTTGTTGCAGAGAAGTAGAGAAAGTCGTGTGAATGTAACACATCAGATTTTTTTATTTGTCAAAGTGAGCAGCAGAAGAATATTGCTATATAACTCAAAAAGCTAGAGCAAAACTTTTTCAAAGCTTTATGTTTCCTGAGGAAATCATATGGTTCATTGCTGGTGTTCAGCTACGAGACAGGTATATTCGCATTGCGGTATACGACAAACAAAAGTAAATAACACGTCACAACTTTTCAACGGCTAGGTCCCGCACGACAAAAGTTTTTGTTTCTGGAACAAGGGAGTTATCGAGCGGCGAGGTGTTCCCTGAGGAACGGGGAATCAAGAGATTTTCTTCACTCCCATATACTCCAGGTCTCTGGAGCGATATTCACGTTAACGGACTCTTGTCTTACTGACACCATTTTTTAAATGCGGCATGAGCCTCATTCCTTGAGGTTGAAACACGCCAGCCATCATCGTTGTACTGCGGGGTCTTTCTTTGGCTTAAAGAGGGGGGGGGGCTGCGAGTTCATGTCCACCGCTGTATGTTTTAATGAGTAAAAAAATCTGGTGCAACAAATATTGTTAAAAAGCAATAGTCTTATTACTTGCTTCGTTGAAAGTAGAAGCGAAATAAGGGAGTACCATAGGTTAAAATGATAGTCAAAAGCTGGTTGCATGTGACTCAAGTTCCTTTGTTTGTATGGACAGGAGTTGACAAATTCTTATACGAGAAAATTATAGTATTTCAAAGCTGAAACAAGGCATATCTTAAAAACGAACTCCGCCAAAAAAATGTATATAACGTAAATTGTGTGTTTTAACGTGCTCTGCATTTTCAGTGTGGTAAATATTTGGCCAGCTCTTGCGGTTTAACAGTTAAGCAAAATTCCGTAAAATTCATCGAGAATAAAGTAGTCTTCAGAGACTATTCCCAGAAAATTCAAAATATACATTTTATTTGTTAGGTAAATATATTTAATTTACGATATTTTAATAAAAAATCGTTAGAACCATTTTTTTAAAAAATAAAAATGTTCGAAAAAAGTTCCATGAAAAGGGTAGTTGAGGATAAAGGATTTTTTGAAAATCTTTGTGTCGCATCCTTGGAAGATACTAAACTTAAATACTAAGTTTGGTATTTAACAGTATTTTCGTTTTTGAGCTATGCTGTCCACAGCCACACACACACACATGCACACACACGGACCTTTTTCCAAAAATGCTTTTGTTTTTGGATTCAGGGTACCCAAAACATTCCACCCAAAAATTCGATACCGAGATTTCACCGGAAATACGTGTTTTAGGACCCCCTGAATCCAAAAAAAAAAAAAAAAAAACATTTTCAGAAAAAGGTCCGTGTGTATGTGCGAGTGTCTGTGGTCAGCACAGCTCAAAAACAAAAAGATCGTTAAATACCAAACTTGGCATTTAAGTTTGGTCTCTTCCAAAGATGCGACTCGAAGATTTTCAAGAAAATCCCCTCACCCCAACTACCCTTTACGTGGAACTTTATTCGAAAATTTTTATTTTCTAAAAATGACTAACAATGTTGACTAAAATATCGTATATAAATAAAATGTAGATTTTGAACTTTCTGGGAATTGCCTCTGAAGACTATTTTATTCTGGATGAATTTTACGGAATTTTGCATAACTGCTAAACCGTAAGAGATAGACAAAAACTTACCACACAAAAATGTAGAGCATCTTAAAACACACAATTTATAGTATATACTTTTTTTCGTGGAGTTGATCGTTTGAGATATTCCTTGTTTTTGGATTCTAGCTTTAAAAAACATACTTTTCTCATACAGGAATTTGTCAACCACTATCCATATAAACAAAGGAATTTCAGTCATATAGCAACCAACTTTTGACTAGCCCTTTAACCTATGCTACTGTCTTATTTCGCTTCTACTTACAAGTAAGCAAGTAATAAAACTATTTGTGCTAATTTTTTCTTGATTAGCATAAAGTAAATAGAAGCATACGCTTTATAACAATCCGGGTTTGATCCCAAGCGACCGCATATGAGATTTGTGGTGGACAAAGCGGCGCAGTGGCGGGTTTTCTCCGGGTTCTCCGGTTTCACCCGCCATCGCATTCCACCGGTAATCCATCTTCATTCCATGTATCACCAGTGACATCGCCTGCGGTGCCATTAGTAGTAAAAGTGGGCGTTAAACACTATCCAAAAAAAAATTAACAATAATTTGTTGCAGAGATATAGAGAAAGTCAAGTGACTGTAATACATCAGATTTTTTTCGTGGAGTTGGACCGTTTTTAAACATTCCTTATTATTGGTTTCAGTTTTAAAATGCTTCTCTTATCAACACTTGGCCATACAAACAAAGGAACCTCAATCACATAGCAACCAGATTTTAAAAGATTATACTATCACTTTAGCCTAGTATATTCCTTTATTTCCCATCTAATTGCAAGGAAACAAGTAAAAATACCACTTCTGCTAATGTTTATCTTGATTAGAATGAAGTAAATAGAAGAACAAGCTTTTCTACAATAATTGGTTGCAGATATGTAGAGAAAGTCATGTGAATGGAACACAGATTTTTTTCTTTAGTAGTTTCCCTTATTCGCTAGACAAATATCAGATTGGACATTCAATATCGTCGTCATCGTCATCATCAACAAAAACAACAACAACTTCATGGCTTGGGCCTATGGACCCGTTCCGTTCCCCAGTGGAAATTGTGGCAGATGAAATTTGCAACATGTTTTAAATCTTCCAGTATTTCTATGACCGAAAGGTGTACAATTTAACATATTTTTTTGGAAATCTGTCTTCATTCATTCTTGTGACATGCTGAAACGAATTTGGAGATTCAATATCACGAAGCAAAGTTTCACGTACAGAATAACAGAGAGAATACAAATTATACAGGAAGTAGAATATACAACTAAGGTTATCTATCAAGTTACTCTAGTATCTTCGACACGAAGATTTTCAAGAAAATCCCCCACCCCAAGCTGCCCTTTACATGGACATTTTTCGAAAGTTTTGCTTTTCTCAAAAATGGCTCTAACGATTTTGATTAAAACACACCATATTAAAGCCATTTCCATCACAAATAAAATGTATATGTTGAATTTTCCGGGAATAGCTTCTGAAGACTTGTTTATTTTGGATGAATTTTGCATTAGTAGTAAACCGTAAGAAATAGACAGAATATTGCTGTACAAAAAATGTATATCTCATTAAAATACACAATTTATGTCATATACATTTTTCTCGAGGAGTTTACTGTTTTCAAGATATTCCTTGTTATTAGTTTCAGTTTTAAAATACTTGCACATTTCTCATGCGGGAACATTTCAACTCCTGTCCACGCAAAGATTCGGATTTCAGTACCATAGCAACCACATTTTAAAACATTTGAATGTCTGTTTAGCCTAGTGTATTTACTTATTTCCCTTCTACTCATAAGGAGCTAAGTAATAAGACTGTTTCTACCAATACTCTAGAAAGTAGATAGAAGAATAAGCTCATTAACAATAATGCGTTACAATGTAGAGAAAGTCATGTGAATGGAACACATTAGAGTTTTACCTTTGTAAAGTACAGTGTTTTACCAAAAATTATGTATCTATATTTTACTGAAAACGTGTGTTTTGAGGTCCCTTAATTCACTTGTCTGTGAATAGTTGACTAAAACGCCAAGTCTGTTAAATATTGAACTTGGTATTTAGTTTATCTCTCAACGATGCTATATGAATATTTTCACAGAATAATACATAAAATTCTGTGTTCCACTCATATGACTTTCTCTAGTTGTAAAGGGTTATTTTATATACGTCATGCTAAACAAGATAAAGACTAACAGATTTTGTCTTATTATTTGATTCTTCGTAAATGGAAGGGAAATAAAGGAATACACTTCGGTAAAGAAAAAGTCAGATCTTTTAAAAGGTGGTCGCTATATCCAGTAATTAAAATTAATTATCTTTGCTTGTTAAGAGTAAATAAACGAGAAATGAAAAGAAAGATATTTTCTCGTTTGAGAAAAATCTAAGTAACTTAAAACTGAAACCAACTCGGAAACAGTTAACTCTATAAAAAAAGGGTATACGACATAAATTGTGTGTTTTAATGAGATATTTGGTTTTTGTGTAGTACGTTTTTGTGTATCTTTTATAATTACCAGATGTTATAAAGTTATAGAAAATTCTTCCAGAATGAATAGGTTTTCAGAGGCTATTCCCAGAAAATTCAAGATATACATTTCGTTTGTCATATAAATATCTTAAAGATATGACATTTTAATAAAAACTGTTAGAGCCATTTTCGAGAAAATAAAAAAAATTCTATAAATGTTCCATGTAAAGGGTAGTTAGAGGTGGGGGGATTTTCTTGAAAATCTTCGTGTCGCATCCATAAAAGATACTGAACTGAAATACGATGTTTGGTATTTAACTGAGATTTCGTTTTTGAGCTATGCTGCCCACAGGACCTTTTTCTAAAAAAGTTTTTTTATTCAGGGAGACCCAAATATGTATTTTCGGTAAAATCTCTGATGCATTACAATACCTTCTATATACACTATGTACATAGTAGGTAGAGAAAGTAAACATTATTTTTATTTACTCAAAATGTTATTACGATTTGATTAAATCCATTGCTTGAAATAATGACATGAAAAAACAACATATATTTAATTTTCCGTGAATAACATTTCCTTCTAATTGCATTTTGTATGAAAAAAAAACTAGAAATTTTAGGAAAAAAAAGTATTCTAAGATATATGCAAATTTTATTAAAATACTCGTACACACTTTATGTCATGTTGCTGTTAGCCGTTACGAAATATGTCTGCATACATTCCAAAAACGTGCTTTAAGTGCGGCATGATGGATGATGCGTTAAATTTCTTTTCGCAAGAACTCCTCCATGACATTTTAGTAGTGGTTATTCTTCTGTGACTACGACCTCTGGATGTATTAGTCGTTTCCTCCGATAAATATCAAAGACTCTACGTTGTCAGCAATACCAAATTGTTAATTTTAAATCATTTATAGTAGATAAAAATGAATCGTGGATGACGCAACGATGAAAGAATATCTTTTAATGAATCGTAAATAAATAACAATATATGTGAATTTGTAATGGGTAGAGAAAGTTAAAGTATTAAAATGTCAATGTTGGTAACAATATTCGGAGTAGACAAAATAGGTCTAAATGGTCATTCAAAGTGTCTCACCATGATTTATAATAAGATGACGTCAATATAAGCATGCTTTTTCTCAAATAAAAAAGGTTGTGTTTTGTTTTGTTTGTTATTGCTATTGCAAATAATAGAACCAATAAAATTTACATCAATGTTGAACACGTTTGTATCATCTGTAGTAAATGTTTCATTGAAATTTACTGATAACTTTGATATTATGCTTATAATAATACTTTAAGTAAATTGTATCCCTCCCGTCTCCATAACTGGAGCATAGAAATTAATTTTATTTTTTGCTAATTTGACATTTATATACATTACATTCTTTTTTATAGGTGATGAAAAATTACTACTATAACAAAAGACTGCAATCTTTGCAGACACTAATTACCGTGTAAAGCATATTATTTAACAATGTTTAGCTTAGAGCTAGAACCCATCACCTGCTAAAGTAGTATGTACCCACCTGGAGGCAGAAAAGAGCCATGTCCAGGCCGGTGACGAGGTTTCTACAACAACACAACACACAGCTCGGCTACTGCAGTTTTGACTCCAGCAGTAGCATATACTCCGTCACAGCCTGCCTGCAAAAGCAATTACAATACGTATTTTTATACTCAGGATGTAGTGGGATAAAACATCAAAACTACAGTCCATTCACATTCTTTTCGGCTGGGGTTGTAAGAGGGGGAAGGGTGCCGCTTGATGCAGGAACCAATATTTTCCCCTCTCTCCCACCTGCTCCGAAAAGAATTACAATACGTATTTTTATACTCAGGATGTAGTGGGATAAAACATCAAAACTACAGTCCATTCACATTCTTTTCTGCTGGGGTTGTAAGAGGGGGAAGGGTGCCGCTTGATGCAGGAACCTATCTTCCCCCCTCTCTCCCACCTGCTCCGAAAAGAATGCGAATAGACTATTATAAATCTACTGCACCAAAAAATCTGCAGAAAGTTCTTAGTAAAGCAATTAGACACACAATCTACCGTCGTGTGATTTAGATTTACATTTTAAGCAACATGAACACACGTTACATCTATTACCTTCTTATATACAAGCCGTTTTTTAAGAATGAGGATGCTATTTTTTCGTACAGAAACAATTTATTTCTCAACATCCGATTTTTCTGTACAATCACGAATGAGTCTGTGCCGTGCCGAGTGGTTAGAACCTAGTTCGCTCCATGTGGGATTGGTGGTGGAGAAAGCCGCGCAGGGGCGGGCTTTCCGCGGGTTCTCCGATTTCCCGTGCCATTCCACCGGTGGGTCGTTTACATTCCATGTGTTATATGTCATCGCCTGCGGTGCCATATGTAGTAAAAGCGGGCGTTAAACACTATAAAAACCACGTGGCACAGCTTTCACCAAACCTCTTAACATTCATTAAATTTATCTCATTTAATATCAACAAAATTATCAACTCGCAGACATACTCTCGTAGGACTTGCGATGCACGGCTTCCACCATTTAATATGTAAAAATACCATCAAGGTCAATAACAATGCGTTTGTAAATTACGTGGGCAAAAGTGTGAACCATATCACTTCAACAAGTGTAAAATAAGTAGGCATGCATTCTAAATGAACTTATAAAAATAAGTAAGAGTTCTGCATGCTCATTCGATCGTACTTCGATTGAAATGAATAAAATTATCTACGGCTACTTTTAAATTAAAAATCTCTTTCAGAAAAATAAAATATATAAATTTACATCAATTTACTAATGTATGTTCATTAAACATATGTAAATTTTAACCCCCCCCCCCAAATAGGAATCACTAGCTTTTGCGCCTCTGTGTAAAGGACAGGATTTATTTTTTGGTCACTTTTTTGGTCTTTGGCTTCTTTGGAGCAGATTAACGGAAGCATCTCAGTGTTTTGACTGTTTGATTTATGGAGTATAGTGAATCTAGGTATCATTGATAGCGAGAGCTAGACGTAAAATCTCCTTCGGATTTCCGTTAAATAGTTCCAAAAACAGCTTCGAAGTTAAACCAGCACCAGCTTCTTGTATGAGCAACCACGGCATCCATCGAGCCGACTGCTTTTTACTTTCTCTACACGTACTATGTACATGGTGTATAGAGAAGGTAATGTATTGCACCCAAAAATTCGATACCGAGATTTCAACGGAAATACATGTTTTGGGTCCCCCTGAATCCAAAAAAAGCTTTTCTGGAAAAAGGTCCTTTTGTGTGTGTGTGTGTGTGTGTGTGTGTGTGTGTGTGTGTGTGTGTGTGTGGACAGCATAGCTCAAAAATGAAAAGAATATTGAATACTTACTTGGTATTTAAGTTTGGTTCTTGCAAGGATGCGACACGAAGATTTTCAAGAAAATCTCCCCACCCCAAGTACCCTTTACAAGGAACTTTTTTCGAAAATTTTGATTTTTACAAAAATGCCTCTAACGATTTTGATTAAAAATCGTAATTAAAGATATTTACCTGACAAATAATATGTATATCTGTAATTTTCTGTGAATAGCCTCTAAAGACAACTTTGTTCTGGATGAATTTTACGGAATTTTGCATAACTGCTAAACCGTTAGAGATAGACAAAAGTTTACCACACAAAACATGTAGAGCACATTAAAACACACAATTTGTCTTTTATAATTTTTTTCGTGGAGTTGAATTTTTTTTATAGACATTTCTTGTTTTTGGTTTCAGCTTTAAAAAAATAAACTTTCTCATACGGGAATTTGTCAACTCTGTCCATACAAACAAAGGAGCTTTAGTCACATAACAACCAGCTTTTGACTACCACTTTAGCCTATGATACTCTTCTTATTTCGTTTCTATTTACAAGGAAGCAAATAATAAAGAGTATTTCTGCTAATTTTTTCTCGGTTAGCATGAGGTAAATAGAAGCATTAGCTTTTCAATAATTTGTTGCAGATATGTGGAGAAAGTTATGTGAATGGATCACATCAGATTTTTTGAAAAAGATCCGTGAGTGTGTGTGTATGTCTGTGGACAGCATAGCTAAAAAACGAAAATACCGTTAAATACCAAACTTGGTATTTAAGTTTGGTAACTTCCAAGGATGCGACAGAAGATTTTCAAGAAAATCCCATATCCCAAACTACCCCTTTACATGGAATAAATTTCGAAAATTTTGATTTTCTCAAAAATGGCTCTAACGATTTTTATTAAAATACCATATGTTGAAGATATTTTCCTGACAAACAAAATGTATATCTTGAATTTTATAGGAATAGCCTCCTAAGCCTTCTCCACTCTCAATGAGTATTGCGTAACGCTAAACCATAGGACATAGACAAAATCTTACTACAAAAACATTTTAAATATACAATTTGTGTCAAACTTTCTTGTAAAGTTAACTGTTTTTCAGATATTCTTTTTTTAAATTATTACCCTTCTCCAAAAGTCATCTAACGGACATGCTTGAAAGTTGCCTTTCTTGATCCTTTTTTCTTTCTTTGTTTTTTTTTCAATTTCCGAGGCGCCAGTTTTACATAAATACGAGCGCGATGTTAATTTATATGAGCCAAGAACTCATGGCCAGCTACAATCGCTTGTTGCTTTTCAACAAACCTTTCTGTTAATCAATTTGCAGCGTATCTTGAAAAGCATGAAACAACGGTAGAAGATGGTCCTTTTCTTTTAAATACTTGGTTAATCATTCTAAACACATATTTGGTAATATAAGCTAAATTTACAATTAATTTATTAATTGCCATGCCAACAAGCACTGTAGGTACTTATAGTAAGAGCTGCACGTAACACATTTGCTACTTCAAGTAAAGACTTTTTTTTTTTTTTTTTATTGTTTCATTTATATAGCCCCCTTTAAGGTCATATCGAGGCTTTGAATTTGAAACAACTCGTTGTCTGTAAGTTCTTTACGTTGGTTTAAATCATTTTTTTTTCTCAAATTCACACACATTCACTCTCACATACATACTTCCAGACTCTGTGGGGGATAGGGAATAAATATGGCCAGCCGGGAATCGAACCCGGGACCTCCGGGGTGAGAAGTCAGCTCGCTGACCACTCGACCACGGAGGCAGTCAAAGTTCATTAACAAAAGCGTGTATAAGAAGGCTTTGTCCATATAATTTAGATGTAGCCTTTCATTTGCTCACATCGAGAATTATTTGTTTTTCTTAAAGTTCAAAAAATATTGAAAAGCCTCATTATCCCAATATGCATTTTCGGCTTTATAAGTACAACTAGCAGTTCTTAGTACGCATTAAACTATTTTATTGGTGCAGCCCTTTATAGAACCTGTGTGAAAGGCTAATTATTAATCTGTTTCAGCTTTGATACATTTTTAGGAAATTATACTCATCAAGAGACGAAACGCATAAGAGTTCTTTAAATTTTTCATGTAGGTTGTAATTTTTACACAGAGAAATCTATTTAAAACTGTGATTTTATTAACAAACATAAAGGGAAAATATTGTAAGGATATTAAACGATACCTTTTGTGAACTTTTGCTTCAAGCGAGTGCTGACTGAACACATTTTGCAAGACTGTTTCATTTAAAGTTTAATTCATATGTTAATATCTGTTACAGCATAAAATGTTTTCAAGTGTTTCTTCTTTAGGTTTATGTTCTTTACTTTACACTGCTTATGTTGCTCTTTTCATAATGTCTAGTAAGAAACGCAATATCTTTATTTAAATGTTAAGAAGTCTATTTCTATTAAACCAACAATAGTAATTGCTGGTTCTCTTAGCCAAAATAATGCTAATTTTGCTAAATTTATTAAACACTTTTATAAGAATAGATTATTGCATAATAATTAGGGAAAATCATGTGAATGGAACACATCAGTATTTTTTAACTCTGTCTTTTGTTTGCTGAAATGTTACATAGTAGTCATCTATGTATATTTCTTGCAGTAAACTGTGACTGCCTTTTGTTATACTATACTACTAGGAATTCTATTCAGCAACTTTTACACTCTATGGTGTAACAATTAATTTCTGTTCTATGGTATTCTCAATAAAAATGACACTTTGCAAAATCGACAAAAGAACTAGAATCCTAAGCAGACTAGATATTTACGAAAGTGCAGAGACTGTTTCAATGATGATATTCTACATTGGGTTCATGAGATGGCGAATATATTAATTGTTTTCTGGTGTTGGTAAAGCATCTCCTACATTCGTTACACTGTTTTTTTACTTTCTCTATACGCACTATGTACATAGTGTATAGAGAAGGTATTGCACTCCACCCAAAAATTCGATACCGAGATTTCACCGAAAATATATGTTTTAGGGTCCCCTGTATCCAAAAAAATCTGATTTGTACCATTCACATGACTTTCTCTATATCCCTGCAACAAATTATTCTTAAAAAGCTTATACTTCTATTAACTTCATGCTAATCAGTCAAACATTAGCAGAAATAGCCATATTACTTGCTTCCTTATAAGTAGCGGTGAAATAAAGGAGTACTACAGGTTAAAGGGATAATCAAAAGCTGATTGCTATGTCACTGAAGTTCCTTTGTTTGTATGGACAGCAGTTGACATATTCCTGTATGAGAAATGTATAAGTTTTCATAGCAGAAACCAAAAATAAGGAATGTCACAAAAAAGACGAACTCCACGAAAAAAATGTATGTAATATAAATTGTGTGTTTTAACGTGCTCTACATTTTTTGTGTAGTAAGTTTTTGTCCATCTATTACGGTTTAGCAGTTATTCAAAATTTAATAAAATTCATCCAGAATAAACTACTCTTCAGAGGCTATTCCCAGAAAATTCAAGATATATATTTTATTTGTCAGGTAAATATCTTTAATATACGAAATTTTAATCAAAATCGTCAGAGCCATTTTTGAGAAAATAAAAATTTTCGAAAAAGGTTCCATGTAAAGGGTAGTTAGGGGTGGGGGGATTTTTCTCAAAATCTTCGTGTCGCATCCCTGGAAGATACTAAACTTAAATACCAAGTTTGGTATTTTACCGACTTTTCGTTTTTGAGTTATCGTGTTCACAGGCACACGGACACACACACACACACACACACACACACACACACGGACCTTTTTTCGAAAATACTTTTTTTAGATAAAGAGGACCCTAAAGCATATATTTCCGGTGAAATCTCGGTATCGAATTTTTTGGTGGAGTGCAATACATTCTCTATACACTATGTACATAGTGCCTATTGAGAAAGTAAAAAGCATTTTCACAAAAAGGTCCGCGTGTGTGTGTGTGTGTCCGTGTGTCCGCGTGTCTGTGAACACGATAACTCAAAAACGAAAAGTCGGTAAAATACCAAACTTGGTATTTAAGTTTAGTATCTTCCAGGGATGCGACACGAAGATTTTGAGAAAACTCCCCCACCCCAAACTACCCTTTACATGGAACTTTTTTAGAAAATTTTGATTCCCTAAGAAATGGCTCTAACGATTTTGATTAAAATATCGTATATTAATGTTATTTACCTGACAAATAAAATGAATATTTTGAATTTTCTAGGAATAGCCTCTGAAGATTAGTTTATTCTGAATGAAATTTACGGAATTTTGAACAACTGCTAAACCGTAAGAGTTGGACAAACACTTACTGCACAAAAAATGTAGAGCACGTTAAAAGATACAATTTATGTTATATACATTTTTTTCGTAGAATTCGTTGTTTTTGAGACATTCCTTGTTTTTGTTTCTGCTATGAAAAACTTACATTTCTCTCATACAGGAACTTGTCAACGCCGATCCATATAAACAAAGGAACTTCATTGACATAGAAACCAGCTTTTGACTATCACTTTAACCTATTGTAGTCCCTTATTTCGCTTCTACTTACAAGGAAGCAAGTAATAAAAACTATTTCTGCTAATTTTTTCTGATTAGCATAAAGTAAATAGAAGTATAAGTTTTTAAGAATAAATTGTTGCAGGGATATAGAGAAAGTCATGTGAATGGTACACATCAGCTTTTTTAATTATTATAACCAGCTGAGACATTTAATACCACAGTTGCTTGATTGTTGGCAATAACTATATTAATATTACCCGGATACTAAGTACTTAATCTGAAGGAAGACATACCGATTGGTTGACCATATAAAAAAAACAGCGATCAGCTGGAAGATTGAATGTCATACCGACATATTGTCACAGTAGCTCAATGGTTAGAGCAACCGTACGGAGGGCGCGAGAACCGTATTCAAATCCCGGCTGCGGCATTGAATTTTTCATCTGTCTCTAATAATATTAACTGTCGTTTCTGTTACTTAATTTGTAAGAAAAGTTCCTACAGCAAAACAGTAATCCTCCAGGTCTTTATTATTTTCTCTAGCACGTACGTAAAACATACTTAGTTGTAGATAAACAAGGTATTTATTCCAGCCAAAAGCTCTATACCGAAATACCGGAAATACACTTTTTGAGACTCCTTGAATATAAAACAGTTTTAGAAAAATGTCCGTGTGTTGTATGTGTAGTGGGGGGCACATAGCTCAAAAACGAAAAGTCCGGTAAATACACTTACTTAGTATTACTTCCAACGATGCGACACGAAGATTTTTAAGAAAATCCCCCATCTCTAGCTACCCTTTACATGGAACATTTTACAAAATTTTTGATTTTCTCAAAAATGACCAACGATTTATTAAAATAAAATATGTTTAAAACACTACCATGAGAAACGAAATGTATATTTTGAATTTTCTAAGAATAGCCTTTAAAGACCTCTTCATTCTGGACGACTTGTTTAACTTGTAAACAAGTAACAGATAGATAAAAACTTATCTGACAAAAAATAAAGATATCGTAAAAGCACAAAATTTATGTTAATCATTTTACTGTTTACAAGATATTCCCTGATATTAGTTTCAATTTTAAATTACTTAAACCTTTGTCAAACGGGGAGTCATCTTTCGAGTTTCACTTATAGCCATACAAAGAGAACCGGCCTTCAATTGTTTCGCATAGCGATGGCTTTTAAAATATTTGACATCACATTAGCCTTGTGTATTTCTTCTTTTCTAGTTTATTTGCTTTCTGCTTATAAGGAAGAAGGTAATGCAATTTCAGCTAATTTTTATCTCGATTAGCATGATGTAGATTAAATAATAATATTTTGCAAGAATAGTTTGTTTGCAGAACAGGAAGAGAAAGTCATGTGAATGGAACATAGATTTTTTACGTATCAAAATTATGTTATAAGTAGTATCAAAGGAAGAAAATTTGACGAAGTTGTAACCTTTAAATACAGCAGTTCACCAAGTTAGTTTAAATAGCACAAAGTACTACTCCAATGTCAACCAATATGGGCGTAAGCGAAGCTGCGAGGATAAGCTAATATAGAATACAATTGTAAACTCAAGTTTCTAAAAGAAACAGCTCACATTTCCATATGCATCTGTTATTATATATATTTATTTATTAATGATAACAGACTTTTCAGCAGATGCATTTATTAGAAGTTAATCCATTTACTCCCTGGCCCTCAGCTAATGGATAAAGTTTGATGAATGTTAATATTTAAGCGACACACAACGTTATTCAGCTATTTAATTTTCATTAACAGCTGTGTATTCCAGACGATGAATTCCACTGATGCCTAGCAACCAACTAGTTCCAATGGCAAGCTAATCGAAGACAGCTAAAACGGTTAATTCGTTTTTTTACTTTCTCTACACGTACTATGTATATAGTGTATAGAGAAGATATTGCATTGCACAAAAAATTCGATACTGAGATTTCGCCGGGAATACTGTGTCCATAAAGAGTATTTTTAGAAAAAGGTCCGTGTGTGTCCGTGAGTCTATGAACACGATAACACAAAACCGAAGAATCCGTAAAATAAATCCGTAAAATACCAAAATTGGTATTTAAGTTTAATATCTTCCAAGGATGCGACACGAACATTTTGAGGAAAATCCCCCAACCCCAAACTATCGTTTGCATGGAAAATTTTCAGAAAATATTGATTTTCTAAAACATGGCTCTAACGATTTTGATTAAAATACGCATATTAAAGATATCTAGGAGATACAAATAAAATGTACATCTTCAATTTTCTGGGAACAGCCTGAAAATACCTCTCTATTCTGGATGAATTTTGCTGTATTTTGTATAACTAGTAAACCGTAAGAGATGGAGAAAAACTTATCACATAAAAATATAGATCTTGTTAAAACTCACAATTTATGCCATTAATATTTTTTCGTGGAGTTGATTATTTTTGAGATATTCCTTGTTATTGGTTTCAGTTTTAAAATACTTAAATATTTCACATGCGGTAATTTGTAAACTCCTGGCAATGCAAAGAAACGGATTTCATTCACATAGCAACCAGCTTTGATTGACTATCGGTTTAGCCTAGTTCTTTATTATTTCTCCTCTACTTATAAGAAAGCATTTCTGTTAATGTTTATCTCGATTAGGATAAAGCAGATAGTAATACATTTTTTAAGTTAGAGATGTAAGGAAAGTCAAGTGAATGGAACACACACGATTTTCTTCCTCTTCTTTGTACACAGTACAACGGTAAGAAAAGAAGGTAATGCATTCCACTCCAAATATTTGATACCGCGATTTCGCTTGAAATAAACGTTTTAAAGTCTCTTGACTAAAAAAAGGAATTTTTAGTAAAATGTCCTTTGTGTGTGTGTGTGTGTGTGTGTGTGTGTGTGTGCGCCCGAGAATACGATATGTAACTCAAAAACAAAAAGTTGGTTAAATACCAAACTTGATATTTAAGTTTTCGGCATCTTTCAAGGATTTTCAAAAAAAAAAAAAAAAAATCCCCCATACTCCAGGCTATACATGGAAAAAAAGTCGACAGTGTTGATTTTATTAAAAATGGCTCTAACGAATTTGATTAAATATCATATATTAAAGATACTTACGTCACAAATAATGTGTCTATCTTGAATTTTCTGGGAATTGCATCTGAAGATCTCTCTATTCTGCATGGTTTTTTCTGAATTTTGATAACTGGTAAACCGTGAGAGATAGACAAAAAAACTTACCACACAACGTATGTAGATCTCGTTAAAACACATCATTTACGTCATAGGTATAAGCCTTTTTTTTTTTTTGCAGAACTGATTGTTTCTGAGATTACTTGTTATTAGTTTCAGCTTTAAAATACTTATACTTTTCTCAAATGTGACCATGCAAATGAACCAAACTCAACTGTTTCACATAGCGACGAGCTTTTAAAGGATTTGACTATGGCTTTAGGCTAATGTATTCGCTTATTTCCCTTCCATAAAAAAGGAAGCAAGCAATAACACCAATTATGCTGTTATTTACCTCGATTAGCATGAAGTAGATAAAATCATAATCTTTGTAAAAATAGTATGCATTTGGAACAGCTAGGGAAAGTTATGTGAATAGAATACATTCGATTTTTTAAAAATATTTATACCACGAAGTGAAAAAAACAGAGTATGATTATGTTAATTATTTTTTTAAACTAAACTATGACCAATATCAAAATTCCAATACACAATTTTATTGCACACATTTCTGAACTCCCACGTTGGAGGAAGTTTTCAGACTTGTAGCAACATTTATGTGGGAGAAGATACATTTTGAATATTGGAAAATAACGAAAACAATCTAATGTGTTCCATTCACATAACTTTCTCTAGCTGTTCCGTTACAAACTATTCTTTTATATACATCACACTAATCGAGATAAAGATTAGTACAAATGCTCTTATTACCTGCTTCATTTTAAGTAGGAGAGAAAATAAGGCCACAGCGATAATCCAATCCAAAAGTTGGTCGCTAAGTGGAACAATTGAGGTTCAGTTCGCTTTGCATGGTTCCGTTTAAGAAAAGGTAAGGTAATCTAAACTTGAAATAAATAACAGGTAATATCTCTAAAACTATCAAATCTAAAAGAAAAATGTATATGACAAATTATGTATTTTAGCGTGATCTACACTTTTTATGCAGTAAGTTTTTGTCTATCTCTTACGGTTTAACCGGTATGAAAAATTCTGCTAAACTCATCCAGAATAAGAGCTCTTCAGAGGCTATTCCCAGAAAATTCGAAAAATGCATTTTATTTGTGATGTAAATATCTTTAATATAGTACGGTATTTTAATTAAAATCGTTATATATTTTTGAGAGCAACATTTTAAAACAATGTCCCATAAAAAGGGTAGTTTGTGGTGGAGGAATTTTCTTGAAAATCTTCGTGTCATATCCTTGGAAAATACTAATCCTAAATGCTAAGTTTGATTTAACGGTCTTTTCGTTTTAGAGCTATGCTGTCGACAGACAGACACAATCTTTTTTAAAACTCAGGAGACCCCAAAACATATATTTCCGGTGAAATCTCGACATTCGAATTTTTGGACGGCATACAACACCTCAAACTACTATGTACATTCCATGTGCATACGCGCAAGGTAAAGTAAAAATCAGCTATTTTGACCAAAATCGCTAAAAAGGTATTTTGATGTCCCTTTAAAGTGAATTTTGCTCGATTGAGTGTTCATAAATAAATACCCGGAAATGCAACTTAGTGATGGGTATATTTGGATGCGTTTATATTGCAAAATGGAGATATTTTCTTTTCTCGTATGCATTATGCGTAATGCGTATAGAAGCAAAATGCTCTCACGCAGAACGATGCAAAGAGGATAAGCAGTCAAGAAAAGGTTACATCTGTGAACCTGGCAGAACATTTCCTAATACATTCACTCAGTGAAGGGAGTGAATCTGGGAATCCGCTATGTAAACTCGGCGTTCTTTGATGACTGGTCTATTGAGAGCCTGTAAGCAGATTGACTCCACGCAAAGCTCCATAATCTGCTGCTGCGAGTTCCAACATTGCACGAATCCTCCAGCCCAGAGGAGGAGTACCAGTGTAGTTATTGAACACCTAACACTGCCTCAGTACTTTGGTTCTAGATATCTTAATAGGCATATGAAAGTCAGTTTATGTACGTACGTGACACACCACTTTCGATCAAAGTTGCCACAGGTAACCTTTGACACAAGGCGAAAATTATTACACAACAAATGTAGAGCACCTTAAAACACACAATTTATGTTACATACATTTTTTTCGTGGAGTTGATTGTTTTTTAGACATTCCTTGTTTTTTTTTCCGCTATAAAGACACACTTTTCTCTTACAGGACTTTGTGAACTCGTGTCCATAAAAACAAAGGAACTTCAGTCGCAGAGCAACCAGCTTTTGACTATCACTTTAACCTATGGTACCCCCTTATTTCGCTTCTACTAACAAGGAAGCAAGTAATAAGACTATTTCTGCTAATTTCTGCTGCATTAGATGAAGCAAATAGAATAGTTTGTTGCAGTGATATAGAGAAAGTCATGTGAATGGAACACATCATATTTTTTTTTCTAGTAACTGCAAGTTATTTTTTTTCTAAGGTGTAATGTTATTGTTATTTATCTATGTTCATGTAATTTTGTTGTTACTTATGTTATTTGTCCATGCAACTTCTGTATTTAGGAGAATAAAATAAAATATGGCATTTCTCAAAACCTAGGAAATCAATTAAACGCCCAATTTTTTTTTCATTTTATGTCACATTATAGCCCATTTACTAGATAATGTATAGCGGGTTCGCTAGGGCGTTGTCCATTTCAAGTGGTCCAATATTGGGCACATAAGTAGAAAGAGTAATTCCGGAGCCGAGCCGCACAGAGCGCTTGTTCCACTCGACCAGATGGTAGTTTTGCAGGTCTTGAGGGAAGATATCTTCATCAAGGAATGAAATACGTGAATTCGTGACCACATATTCCAGGAAGGCATTAAAAGCGACCTTTACAGGCAGTTGGGGAAAGCCAGAGTGCGGTTTGTTGAATACGTCCCAGGCTGTGGTCGGATTTGCTGATGCCGCCAGCACATCAAACAAAAACATACCGCAAACTCCCACCCAGTAAAAATTATTTATTTTACCTGCTTTACGGACAAACAAAGTGGTTACTTCATTTTGGCTTAAAAATTTAATTACACGTGGTTAACTAACACTCCGCCATTACACTTAAAGAAAAGTTATGAAACTTTCACTTCTAAATCAGTCTCTTATCTTTCTTCCATCATTTTCACTTTCTTTAGCACCTACATACAATGCACATGGTAGATAAAGAAGGTAATGTATTCCACCCAACAATTCAATACAGAGCTTTCACCGGAAATACGAGTTTTGAGGACCCTTACTTTAAATAATAACTCCATGGCACGACAGCTCACTAAGAGCCCTGGCCTACCGCCCAGACATAATGGCTGGAGTGCAGTATTGGAGGGTGAGACGTGGTCAGCGCCTCGAATCCCTCCCGACCGGTTAATGCGGTCCTCATGACCTGGAGGTGCTACTTCTCCATCAAGTAGCTCCTCAATAGGCTCCTCAGGGATCTCACGAGGCTGAGTGCAGATCTCCCAGTGGGGGAAAAATCCCCACGCCGGTGCTGGGAATCTAACCCAGTCTCCCGCTTGGTAAGCAGCTGCGCTACCAGCGCGCTAAGGAGACGACCCCTTACTTTAAATATCTGAACTTAAAATCAAGTTTGGCACACACACACACACACACACACACACACGCGCGCGCGCGCGCAGCTTTTTTATGATTCAGTGGAGAATAAAACCTTTCCAAGTATCGAATTGTTGGATGGAATGCAATACCTGCTCTACCTAGCTACTATGTAGGAAGTAGGGAAGGTTAGAGAAAAGAATCTGATGTGTTCCATTCACATGACTTCCGTTACATCTCTGCAACAAATTATTGTTAAAAAACTATGCTTCTATTTACTTCAGTAGTAGTCTTATTACTTGCTTCCTTGTAAGTAGAAGCGAAATAAGAGAGTACCATAGGTTAAAGTGATAGTCAAAAGCTGGTTTCTTGTGACTGAAGTTCCTTTGTATGTATGGACAGGAGTTGACAAATTCCTGTATGAGAAAAGTATAAGTTTTTTAAAACTGAAACCAATAACAAGAAATATAAAAAAAAAAAGTCAACGCCAAGAAAAAATGTATATAAGATAAATGGTGTGTTTTAACGTGCTCTATATTTTTGTGTGGTAAAATTTTGCCCATCTATTACGGTTTAGCAATGATGCAAAATTCCGTAAAATTCATCCAAAATAAAGTAGTTTTCAGAGATGACTCCTAGAAAATTCAAGATATATATATTTTATTTGACAGGCAGATATCTTTAATATATGATATTTTAATCAAAATCGTGAGTAGGTTTAAGAGTAGGTTGGGATGGGGGATTTTTCTCAAAATCTTCGTGTCCCTGGAAGATACTAAACTTAAATGCCAAGTTAGGTATTTTACCGACATTTCGTTTTTGAGTTATCGTGTTCACAGACACACGGAGACACACGGACCTTTATTCTGAATGATTTTTGCATAACCGGTAAACATTAAGAGATAGACAAAACTTAATGTACAAAAAATATAGAGCTTGTTAAAACACAATTTAAGTTATATACAGTTTCTATTTTGTCAGGCACATACGTACACTGTTCGTAATAAGTAGAAAATGTAAGTAGTCCATCCAAAAATACTATACAAGATTTCTCGGAGAATAAATGTTTTGAGGATCATGAATAAAAAAAAAACATTTTTAGAAAATCATTAGGGTGTGTGTGTCTGCTGTGTGAAATAGATGCGGACTTCCCGTTTGAGAAAAGTTTAAGTATTTTAAAATTGAAACCAATAACATGGATGCTCTCTAATTCTTTTTTTTTTTTTTTTTTTTTTGTAACTTAACGTCCTTGAACCTGGTTGGTCATATCGGACGATGAATGAAATTGGTGAAATCATGCTGGAACTTGAAGTTACTCGACATACGTCTTCTCAGGATAAGGGAAAACCTCGAAAAAAAACCTTATCCGAGTAACTCACCCTAAGCGAGATTCGAACTCACGACCTGTTGAATGTGTGGCAGACATGCTACCACCACACTACCCAGGCGGGCTTGAAATAGTTAAAAAAAACACAAAAAAACTTGTGTGTTTCATTCCCATGACTTTCTCTACATCTCTGCAACAATTGGACACACATCCGCTTTCGATATTAAATTTTTGGGTGAAATACAATACCTTCTCTATCTATTATGTATGAACATACGTGCTAGATTTTTTTTTGACACTGGGGACTCTGAAACTTGCATTTCTGGTGAAATCTTGGCATTGCATTTTTAGATGGAATGCAGTACTTCCTCTATATATGTATTGTCTACAAAGAAGAGAAAGTAAAATGGCTTGCGATGCAGAAATTTGACTGGTCCGCCATTTACTTGTATAGTCATTAGTAGTTAGTATTTCCTGTTAACCCTAAGTAGAGCATAGGGCATCGATACCATGTTTCCTTGATCGGATTTTTAGTTCGCCGCTATGCGCCATGGTGACGAGGGATCAGCTCGTCGCCCATAGATGGCACTGCAGGACGAAATCATAGCTACGTACGCGAAATGGGGAATTTTGCCTAGAAACCTTTTTCTCTCAAGATACGGGTTTTCTTTACTTGCAAATAAACATTACTGGGATCATTGGTTTTATTTCCTTTCCGTTGGGAAGCCATACTAAGGATTTTGTGTACGATAAAATCTGATGTGATCCATTCACATTACTTTCTCTACATCTCTGCAACAAATTGTTGTTAGAAAGCTTATTCTTATGTTTACTTCATACTAATCGAGAAAAAATTAGCATAAATTGTCTCATTACATGCTTCCATGTAAGTACATATAAGGGAATGCACTAGGATAAAGCGATAGTCAAAAGCTGGTTGCTAAGTGATTGAAGTACCTTTTGTCTATATGGACAGGAGTTGAAAAATTTCCGTAAGAGAGAAGTATAAATATTTTAAAACTGAAACCAAAACAAGGAATATTTCAAAAACGATCAACTCCACGTATCAACGAAACCAAAAATTATATGTATTTTATGCCAATTATTCAAAATTCCATAAGTTCATCCAGAATAAAGAGGTCTTCAGAGGCTATTCCCAGAAAATTCAAGATACACATTGTATTTGTCGTGTAAATATGTTTAATATATACCATATTTTAATCAAAATCCTTAGCCATTTTTGAGAAAATCAAAGTTTTCGAAAATTTTTACACGTAAAGGGTAGTTGAGGGTGGAGGGATTTTCTTGAACATACTTGGAAGATACTGAACTTAAATACCAAGTTGGTACGCAGATACACACACGGACATTTTTCTAAAAATATTTTTGGGGATTCAGAGGGTCTCAAAACATATTTCGGGTGAAATATTACTATCGAATTTTTGGGTGCAATGCAATACCTTTCATATACACTATGTACATATTACGTGTAGAGCGAGTAAAACTTCATCAACCTCCGCCAAGTTCTGGGTTTTAGAGACCAGTAATGTAACCACTACACCACGGAGGACATATACACGTTTAATGTTCAGAAGTATAGTTTTTGACACTCCCGAAACACTTAAAGGAACAAAGAAGCGGATATTTTTCTCACGAGCTGGGGGTATCATGGAAATTAACAGTGATTATATTGCAAGGGATGTTACTCTCGAGGGAAAATCACGGAAAAAGTCTCGGCGATGTAATTATGCAGATGTATAAACAATGCGTGGAGGGGGGTATCTAATGCCACCTGCATCATTAAACTAAAAGCATACCCGAGTTTACGTCAGCTCTTACGACGAGAGGGAGGTGAAGAAAAATTAAAGTGTACTGAGCGAATGTTGAGTTTCTTGAGGACGCTCGAGAGATCCTGATGGTCTTAGCAGATTTTGCAATTAACTCTTATTTTTGTTATCTTGTTCTAGCAAGTAAGTGTACTATGATGTTGAACATTTTTAAGGGCTCACAATGGTGAATATGCTAACTTCTGTTATTTTAGTCCTAGATGAACCAAATTTAAATAAGGGGTATATCTATTTTAACACTATTTCTCTTCTACTTACAAGGAAATAAGTAACGAGACCATTTCTACTAACGTTTATCTCGATAAGCATGGCATGGATAGAGAACAATAATTATTTGTAAGGTAGTTTGTTTGCAGGACATGTGGAGAAAGTCATGTGAGTGGAACAATCAAATATATTTTTACTTTCTCTAGCACGTAGGTACATACAATATAGAAGTCGCCACAGAAGATATTGTATTCTACCCAAAAATTCGATGTCGATATTTCACCAGAAATATATATTTTGAGATCCTCCGAGTCCGAACAAAGCATTTTTAGTAAAAAGTTCGTGTGTACGTGTATGTGTATGTGTGTGTGTGTGTGTGTGTGTGTGTGTGGACGGTATCTTCCAAGGATGCGACACGAAGTTTTTAAGAAAATCCCCCACCACGAACTACCTTTTACATGGACCATTTTTTGAAAATTTTGTTTTTCTCAAAATGGCTCTAACGATTTTGATTAAAATACCGTATATTAAAGTATTTATATCACAAATAAAATGTATACTTTGAATTTTCTGGGAATAGCCTCTAAAGACCACTTTATTATTGATGAGTTTTGCAAAATTTTGCATAAGGTTAAACCAAAAGAGATAGACAACAACTTAATACACAAAACAATTAGATCTCGTTAAAAACATAATTTGTCATATAGTTTTTGTTGTTGTTGTTGTAAAGCTGCATTGTTTCACATAACGACCAGCTGACCAGCTTTTAAAAGATTTGACTATCGCTTTAGCATAATGAATTCCCTTATTTTCCTCCTACTTACACGGAAGCAAGTAATGCGACCAATTTTGCTAATGTTTATCTCGATTAGCACGATGTAGATAAAAAAAATATTCTTTGATTAGAATAGTTTGTATTTGGAACAGTTAAGAGTTTTGTGAATGGAACACAATATTTCTTTTTCAATTAAGCTATTATGTATTTCTCTAAACATGTTTTTTTGTTCATTGAACCTAAAAACATGAAGTTCCTGTGAAATTCCTTTATAGAATTTTTGGGTTGAATACATTACTCCCTCTAAATGGTGTTAGATAAATTACAAAATGGCCTATGAGAAAATTATGATTCAATAACGCTGGGTAAGTCTGTTTGTATATTGAAGTCGAAAGCAGCGCTATTTCCGGAAATGCAAAGATAGTCGAAACATTCTGGATCCCAGCATCTGTGGAACACAGCTGCATACCGACGGTCTCAAACATTGTAGGACACAAGTTTCGTTTGTATATCGAATGCAAAGTTTGTGCGGAGTTTTCTATCGATTCAGTGCACGAGGCTATCACACTGACAAGTAAAAAAAACCCTGTGACGTGTCTTTTGATGAAGTTGTCCTTAATATAAAAGTTGCGTGGAAACGGCTTTGTAATGAATGTCATTTGTTTTGATACTGCATGCAAAACACAACACAAGGCTATTCACGAAATGCTATCATGGACTATGTTCACATGTGTATACAATTTAAATTACCTTTCAAAATTTAACATAACTGGTTTTAAATGTAAAATTGTTCTTTGTATAAGAAAACATTTTAATGCAGTCTTGATAACCTGAGCTTGTTATTATTTGATTCGTTTTAAATACTTATTATTCTTAGGTCAATGTCTTTTGTGACAGCGGAAAGCCAAAGATAGGAAACCGTTTACTCGTGCCCAGGTTGGTTTCGTGCTCAGCATTTTATGATAGGCGATGGTACAGCCATGAGAACTACTTATCTCCCCCTTCCAATGTCTCAAATGACTGACAAAAGTATGTTTTCTCTCCTGCTTACACATTTGGGTACAGGAACCATTGTGTTCCACCCAAAAAAATCAATTACAAAAACAACAATAATGTAAGTTAGAGGTTCCTGAACTCACAAAAGTTAGAAAGAAGACCACGTGCACGTGTGGAAAGCAAATCTAAACCTTATATTTGGATTCAGACTCTTTCGAGTACAAGAACAAGTTTTCAGGAAATTCCCCTTCTCCAACCACATTTTACATGAAAGAATTTGCATTTCTACTCTCTAATGAAACAGGTCTCTAACAATGTTCATTAAAACAGTGTATGTTTTCCACTCGCTTGAAGAATGCAATCTATAGCAGGGTTGCCACTGAAGATTCAATTCATTCTCCTGATTTTTTATTCGGTTTGCTTCACTGTGTCACCGTAAAGATCCAACACACGAAGTTGGAGGGAGAATGACACTTATGTATCTCCTGAGAACTACTCTTCAGTGGGATTGAATTTTGTGTAACAGAAAAATACTTATTTCACGTAAAGAAAAACAGACTTAACAACGTAGAGTTCATTAATACTTTAAAAGTTTGCGATTCTTTTTTTCTTTTCCTACAAGTGCTCGTTACTAAAACTTCTGATTTTTTCCCCGTGCTACTCGTGTTAGCATTCAAATTTTAATTCTGCAGGTTGAACTATACTTCGACTCTTTTAAATTCTGTTTATTATATAACGCTTTAACTACGTGATCTTAGTGCAACGAATCTATTAGGTGAGACATCTCATTGACCGGTATGTGCTTTCGCATCTCTATAGCATAGCAATTCTGTTTTTCGCCAATCAGATGGCGTTTAGGATGCCATCCAGTCTAGCTGCTTTCACCATCTGAGGACAGATTGGGGTGGTGTCTCACCCCTTTATACCAGGGCTTCTCAAACTTGTAAAATCTTACGAATCGAGGTGCATTGCTCCGCCTCGGTCCGGTTCGTATAGTTGACAGTGAGGAAGAGGGAGACAGGCGGAGCGCGAGACAAGCATAGGAAAGAGAGAGAGAGATAAAGAGAGTCCCCCGAGCGGGGATTTGCACTCTGTCAATCATCTGTCATATCATCTTTTGCATCTTGCGCCTTGCAACGCACCGGTGCACACACCCCGAGAGGCCATACCACCTTATTCCTTGCTAAGCAGATGTTAAGTCACTTCTCATTACAGTTTAGCTGCTTTCGCTCTGTATAGATGGCAGCGCAATCACTTACCATCTATTATCATGTTTACTTTCTCTACACGTACTATGTACATAGTGTATAGTGAGCATTCCACACAAAAGTTCGATACAGAGATTTCATGTTTTGGGTGCCCCTGAGACCAAAAAAAGTATTTCTGGAAAAAGGTCCGCGCGCGCGCGCGCGCGCGTGTGTGTGTATGTCTGTGGATAGCATAGCTCAAAAACTAAAAGACGGTTAAATGCCAAACTTGGTATTTAAGTTTGGTATCTTGTAAGGATGCAACACGAAGATTTCCAAGAAAATCTCCCCATCCCCAACTACTCTTTACATGGAACTTTTTCAAAAATTTTGACTTTCTCAAAAATGGCCCAAACGATTTTGATTAAAATGTCGTATATTAAAGATATTTACCTGACAAATAATATCTAAATCTTGAATTTTCTGGGAATAGCCTCTAAAGATCTCTATTTATTTTGAATGAATTTTGCGTAACTTGTAAACCGTAAAGAGTTAGGCAGAAACTTACAACACAAAAATGTAGATCACGTTAAAACACACAATTTGTGTAATTTACCTTTTTTTCTTGGAAATTATAATTTCTGGGATATTTCTTGTCATTTATTTCAGATTGAAATACTTACTTTTCTCACATGGAAAGTTGTAAACTCCTGGCCCTGCATAGAAACGGAGTTCAGCCGCATTGCAATCAGCTTTTAAGAGATTTGACATTCATTTTAGCCCTTAGCTTCTACTTAAAATGAAGCATGTAATTAAGAAAATTTCAGCTAATGTTTATCTGGATTATATAAAGTAGATGAAGAATAGATATGATTTAACAATAATTTGTTACAGCGATGTAGAGTGTTTGTTATTTTATTTAATTATTCTTATACGTCTTTAACAGCTCTTCAATGTTTTTAATAGCTCTTCATACCTTTTCGACTGAGGGAAATGACGAAAAAAATGCAAACTGGTCGGCTGACAATATTGAATGTAGAATCACGCGAATGCGCGCCACAGACGTAACAACCTGAGGCATCTCACACGGACACAAATATTTATTTCACATAAATTGTGTGTTTAAACGAGATATTAATTTTTTATGGAATGAGTGCTTTTACATCTCTTAGGGTTTACCGTTACACAAAATTATACAAACATTCATACAGAATGAAGAGGACTTCACAAGCTATTCGTAGGAAATTCAAGATAGCATTTCATTTAAAATTGTTATAGTCATGTTTGATAAATAAAACTAAATCAAACATTTACATATAAAGGGTGGTTTGGAATGGGGTTGCGGATTCTCGTAAATATTCGTATCGCTTCGCAAACTTGAAAGAGTTTGAACTAGATGGCAAGTCTCAGAAATGTAATGCTTGAATTAGTAGTTCACAGTTACATATAGGAGCATTTTTTTAACATGTTTTTTTTTTCCTCCTTTCAACGGACCTGTAACTATGTGTTGGGGTGGCACTAAGTCCGTTTTTACAATAGAATTATTTAATTAGTAGATATAAAATACACTACATTACAAAACATTGCAATACACAATAACAAAACTGATACATCGCATCATAAATCAAAATTCACTCGTGCATTTACCGTAGCAAGATAAAGAGTGCAGCACGAATCAGCGTTAGGTAGTAATGATAGCTTCAAACTTGGCTAACGTTGAATAGACTCCATAATTAAACTAAATCTTTACTACGAATTTAACAAACAATGTATTTCTCTGTGTAGATAATGTATGTGTTGATTGATGATTGTAATTTCACTTCATCGGGTCATGATTGGACTAAAAGAATCACGTGATTTCAGTTCGCGTCGCAGCGTGCATTCACTCGTGACGTTATCACCTTCAATATTTTTATTTGTATTTATATATTGGAGGAGATATATATTATGACTAATATAAATGAATACTTTTGATTTGAGAAAGATCTTCCCACCCCCAAACTACCCTTTACATGTAACTTTTTTCGAAAATTTTGATTTTCTCAAAAATGGCTCTACGATTTTGATTAAAATCTCGCATATTAAAGATATTCACCTGACAAATAAAATGTATATCTTGAATATTCTGGGAATAGCCTCTGAAGACTATTTGGATGAATTTAACGGAATATTGCATATCTGCTTAAGTTTAGCAGCTAAACCGTAAGAGATGGACAAAAACTTGTAACACAAAAACTGTAGAGCACGTTAAAACAAACTTTTTTCGTGGAGTTGATCGTTTATGAGTAATTCCTTGTTTTTGATTTCACCTTTAAACACATATTTTTCTCAACTAGAAATTTGTCAACTCTTGTCAATACAAACAAAGGAACTTCAGTCACATAGCAACCAGCTTTTGACTATCCCTTTAACCTATGCTACTCCCTTTTATCTCTTCTACTTATAAGGAAGCAAGTAATAAGACTAGTTCTGCAAGTTTTTTCTCGATTAGCATGAAGTAAATAGAAGACTAAGCATTTTAATAATAATTTGTTACAGAGATGTAGAGAAAGTCATGTGAATGGAGCACATCAGATTTTTTTATTTAGGGTGCGCACCATCCTTCACATGGGTAGCTGCATTTTTCAATGGGCTGACATATTCTTTCCTCTTCTTTAAGTTCACATAGAGCCTATAGGCACCATTTCTCGCCACCTATAACAGTGTCCCAGGGAATGTTTTGTGCCTACGACAACCAAAAAAATAAAAAAGATGAACACATGATTATTCATTAATTCAGTTTTTGTTGCTTAACACATGTAGTACTCAGGTATTTAATTTTGCTCTCACTTAAGTGTTTTGTATTCCGTAATGTGTGCCAGTTTCCACGTTATTTGGCGAGGATGATCGTGAAGCAACCGATTTAGATGGTTCTCATCAAAACGAGAAGGTTTTCCAGAATGTGGTTCATCACACAAGTCGAATTTTATTTCTCCGAACTAGAAAAACATTACCGTGGTTTTCCTCAAATTCTTCTCGTCACTTCTGCAGCACTAGATCCTTGTTTAACTCAAACAGTATTTAATATAAGAACTATAGCTTTCCTGGCGACGTGTTAATTCAAAATCTTCTCGGGCTTCTAGCCAGGTAATAACTTGGCTTGACACCAACGTTTCGAAGAAGTGCATCTTCCTCGTCTTCACCCTGAAGACGAGGAAGATGCACTTCTTCGAAACGTTGGTGTCAAGCCAAGTTATTACCTGGCTAGAAGCCCGAGAAGATTTTGAAGTATTTAATATGTTGGAAGTGATCATTTTTCTCACTTGACACTTCATTCTGATTAGGCTTGATAATGACCAAGACAAGCAATTTAATAACTCCTGTTCGCAACAGTCAGACGCCAAATTGAAGAAAAATAATCGAATAACGACCAACGAAGACTTCACAAGCTGCTAACTCAATGAAGAACAGCAGGACTTAAGGAAAGGTGAAATCTCTGTTTAACATTTTTAAGTGGAATACAGTTTTTTCTTTAGCAGCCAATAGCCAAGTGGTAGAGAAAGTAAAGCTAGGTAGAATAAAAATAAAACACACAACACTATACCTCCCTCCCAACCTCCAAGAATCCCTCCATGTGAAGGCGAAAGACATTTTTCCTTTGCTACGAGAAGCAGGGAGTAAAGTTTACACGCAGAATCGATGTTTCTGTTCCGGTGAAAGAGGAAGGCGACTGACTGGTTCTCCGATAATTTGTTAGTCTCGGCGATCAAGTTCAAGGGAAGGAAGGAACGTAAATCTCTTGGTTCGACTCGATATTGGAAACGAACACTGGAATTTGTGAAGATAGAGGGCACGGCGGTCATCGGGCCTTACGAAATAAGGACTCGGGTCGGAGGTTGAACCTACCACCCCATATTCATTTATCGAACTCTCGTCTTCTTGCGTTTCAGCCTACTTTCTTATTTACCACTCACTTTATTTAAAAATAAGCAGTGTACACACATATTCATAGTAATTCTGAGTCCCAGCAAAAAGTGATATAAGAATAATTCGATCTTAATCGTTATGGCCTAACCTGACTGAAGTAGTTGTATAGGAGTAGTCTTTTTTCTTACTCCTCAGATGTGGTAAATGACGAAGAGATACCTAAACTTACCTGAAAAGTTCCTTTCCCGATTAGCATTTTATTTCATATATCATCTGCCCGCCGCCTGTGATGGCATCTGCATTAAGAACGGGCATTAAACTGTTATGACCTCCTATATTTGTATATTATTTATCTTTTTATTGTGAACATCATTCCGTAGCCCGCCTGGGTAGTGTGGTGATAGCGCGTCTGTCTCGCACTCAAAAGGTCCAAGTTCGAATCTCGCTTAGGGTGAGTTACCCGGATAAGGTTGAGCACCATTTCACTAATTTCATTCCTCGTCCGTTATGACCAACCAGGTTAAAGGACGTTCAACCACAACAACAAAAAATCTCGTCTTGTGAAATAATTGCTTCTTCCACACAAGCCGTTTGTAGGACAGAAATTGGAAAGGTAGATTAGACTGAAAACGTCAATGCCATAGCAGGGATTTGAAGCACGGATCTCCCGGTCCCCATCCAGTTGCTCCAAGCTAATGTGCCTACACAGATTTCAACAAAACTTCTTGTTGGACCAATAGTTTTTAAACTCTAACTTCAATATTTTTACGCAATAAATGCATTATGTTACATAAAAAAAAAAAAACAGAGCTTTTGGAGTCTCTCATTAATTACCATAAATTTGTACCGATTCTAACCAAATTTGAAATGTGCGGACTAATTTTATTTGACTCGTGAACAATTCCGAGCATACACTGCTGCTATATTATTGTTATCTTATTAGCGAGTACTTTGGAACTAAAGAAAATACGCATGAAGTAAAAATTTGCGTTCGTTTTGTGGCAGAAGTACTGCAGCAGCACTGGTGTAATTTTGAAAGTTTCGTGCTCTAAACAGTTATTTAATTTCAGTTAAAAAGTATGCGTTTGTTGTTGTTGTTAGGTAGCTATACTTTTACTTAAATGTTGTATATACCAATATGTATGATTAGATCTTACTCTTTCTACCACATCGACTACAACTGTACCTTTAATTTTTAAAATCCTTTGGGGCACGAACAATGAATTAGGAATGAATGAATTAATTTTGAAATGTTATGTAAATGAGTTTATTACATTTTATTACTAATTTTGTTGTATAATTTTCAGAATATATTATATATTGGGTGACTATTAAAATAGTTATGCTACTCCTATAGCCTACGAGCTTTAATTTGGCAAGTTTTTACTGTCTCTGTCTAATACCTTGGATTTCTTTCTTTTAGAAGGCCAATCCATTTTAAAACTTTAGTTATCTGCGGAGATAAGTGGGCAAGAGGGTAACACTAGTGATGAAATCTTGCAAGTGAAGTGGAAGAACGGACAGATGAAGGATAATCCCCACTGGCATTTTTTACCCAGCTTGATTCGCCATAAAAGAGGGACAGTGTAAAAAGAAAATATAGCGAGTATTTCTCTCTTTTTCTAATAACCAACGACCAATTTACTACTCGTGGATTATAATATAAGTAGCATACTAAAGGCTACATTAACATAAACTTGGTTTCTCCGTTACGAGAGATATTGAAACTAGTGATGTAAAATCATTGATCTGTATTTTATACATTTTTTTTTTCTTTTATCAAAACACGGAATTGCTGAAATCTTATTTTGTTTAAAAAATGTTTGATTTTTTCCACAAATTTTGGATAGTTGCCCTATTAATATCGTAACCTCTTGGGAAAATTACGATTAATTAACCAATATTAAGGAATAAACAATGTAATGTTATTCTTAATAAGGGATAATTGCCAAAAATCAACTGATAGATGTTCGCCGTGGGATTTAAAGGAACTTAAGATTCAATGTAACAGTTTACTAATCACTACGGTTTCGAACTCATATCGAGTATAAAGCGTACACAACTTTAACTGATACATTTATAATTTAATGTTTACCTCCAAAATGCAATAATACGGACAGAACCATGGTTAACAGCAAATCCAAATCAAGTTGTTTCCATCCAACACTTCGTGCATAACTTTTATCCATTCCAGACTCCCTTTATTGAACTAAAAACCTCAAGTATTAAAAGTTTTCTTTGCCACACGATAAAAATGCTATGAAGTGGACAACAATTTCTCGCCCGCTGTGCCCTTTAAAATCTTGCATTGTCACGGCCTGCCGATTCCATCGCATTCCAATCCGTAGCCGCATTCCATGGCTACCAACATCCGATCTAACCTTTTTCCTTCTAAAGTTTATACGTTCCAACGGAGTTTTCGACACGCATCATTTCTGCATTCCACAAAACTCGGTTCCCTGCTTCTGAAAGAGCCCTTTCAAGTACAATTCTTTGTGCACGTATTCCCTATACGGTTATTACTTTCTTATTTTGGTTCTCATACGCTTATCATAATAACAAGGTGATCGATAACAGCCTCTTGGTAGAAATTCGTCTGAACAATTTTCGACAATGTTGAACCTCCGCTTCAGTAAGTATGAAAAACATGCAAAATCATAACTCAGTTTCAGAAAATAGATTCAATATTCTTACATCGGTTTTGATATAACAAGAGACGATTCGTAACAATTGGTTGTCTAGATACGCAAACTAAAGTGGATCTTGATAAAACGCTAATAGGTAGGTTATACCTTTCGTCAACTAACCTGACTGCGGACCTCGACCTCAAACCCAGTCGTCCTCCGCAAGGCTGGCAGATTTGGTGATTTTTTGCATTCTTGGCTAATTTCAAAATGTATACATATTTTCAAAGTAGTTCATTTGGCGACTGGCGATAAATTTGGCTAAAATAATAAGTTGTGATTATATGGCAACTATCTTACTTTGCAAACGAATAAATAAGCTACCATCTGCATAAGTGGTTCTGCAATACGCTGTAGCCAAAGTAAAATTACCAATTTAATTCTTAATAATATCTTATATTTGAATGATTGAAAGTTTTAAATATTTATATTAACTGCCTGTAAAATATTAATGTTAATAACAATGGGCTAATGTTTTGCTCTACATCTATCGCCCAATAAGAATTCCACACATTTAATTCAATTCATTTTTTTCTGGCTCCTTAGGTGTCTGTTCTGTGCCCTTAGGTGTGCGGGCGATCCCAGCTGGGGGTGTTTTTTTTTTCTCTCTCTAGCCAAGGTTATTCCGTATCCTCACCGCCTAGAAGTCTGAAGGCGGGTCACAACGGTATAAGAGTTAGCACCACTGCCAATGGGCAACATGTTCCTAAGATAAAAGGGTGGCGATATGCAATTAAAGGCAGGGTATAAATTGAACAATAAAATTGTTACTTTGATGTTACTGTGTTACAGAACACAGAAGTATGTATTGTTACCATTAGACAACTGTTTCAGAGTGGAAAACTATAGTGGTGGAAATTTTGTGAATATTATTATTAGAATATGTGGTATTACTTAAATTAGTGGTGCTGGTCATTGTAAGATAAGAAACACTAGGAAGAATCGACAAGGTTGGCGATATTTTGTTCTGTAGCTGGCTATAATAAAAGGCAAAAACCCGGTAACCTTGATCCTCCGTGGTGCATAGGGTAACATGTATCTTATGGTTCCCAAATTCGCTGGTTCAAACCCGGTGGAGGGTGATCGATTTTTTCGGGCGTAAACTCTTTGGCATGGTTTCCTTTGAAAGGTAAGAACAGCCGTTAGTCCCCGTGTCCTAGACTTACGGCACGTAAAAGAACCAAAGAGTAAGAGGGCTATGAGCCCACAGGACGCTGAGAATCACAGCAATTAAAGAGCGTGCATAAATACAACTCCATTTAATTTAATTTCGGCCTCAAACCCACAAATACAAGGCAGAGGTGGGCGATTATCCAGCCGATATACAAGAAGATGTGGTCAACACAATGGTTTCCCCAGACAGAACTGTGGCCGACAGACCGCTACCTATTCTAGCTTTTCAAACGCATCATGATACTGAGTGGACATCGGTCCTGCACATGGATCAAGAAATTTGTGCATGATGAGGCTCGTACCCACATGCATTCCAATGCTGGGAATTGAGCTATACGCTCTGATATACGCCAAGGTGCAGGAATCTGTTTAGTGTAACAGTAATCATTCCCATGAAAGTGAAACGATACGACGCGAATAGTACAGAGGAATAAACTTTGCATTACAGGACTGATTTCGTAACTGTTTTGGGTTTCCAGAGGAACTGATAAAAGAAGTACAAAAGATTGGTGCAGAGAAACTGTCCGGAAACCACCCTCCCCCACTCTAACTACAAGAAGAAAATGTCTGTTAGAGGATCTCTCAGACGCCGAACAGTTAGATTGACACAAGCAAAGAAGAGTGCTACATCGAATGTAATGTATGGACGTGTGCTAACATTTTTAAAACGTAGAACATTTTAAAACCCGCCTGCATAGTACTGAAACGTCTTCAGGTAAGCTGGTATGCAGAAGGGCAACGGTGAAATCTCAGTGGTAACTGCACGCCGAATAACGTTAAAAGTGTAACTCCAGTGGCAGCTACTGTAAAGTATCAACCACTGCGGTAGCAAGCGAGAAATACACTTTTAAATGGTGAACAACAATAAACAACAGCTAAGCTGGAAACTCGCTGTTTTATTTAAGGGCACTGGATAGTTGTGTTCTTAAACGGTGGCCAGCAATTCTGTTCGTAGCAAGTCGAATGGCTAAAGTTCCAGGTCGAATAATATCATTAATTGTTTCTGGCAGGTGTTTGAGTTTTTACTTTCTCCATACGCACTATGTACATAGTGTATAAAGAAAGTATTGCACTCCACCAAAAAATTCGATACCGAGATTTCACCGGAAATATATGTTTTAGGGTCCCCAATATCCAAAAAAAGCATTTTCACAAAAAGGTCCGTGTATGTGTGTGTGTGGTATTCAAGTTTAGTATCTTCCAGGGATGCGACACGAAGATTTTGAGAAAAATCCCCCCACCCCCAACTACCCTTTACATGGAACTTTTTTCGAACATTTTGATTTTCTCAAAAATGGCTCTAACGATTTTGATTAAAATTTCGTATATTAAACATATTTACCTGACAAATAAAATGCATATCTTGAATTTTCTGGGAATAGCCTCTGAAGAGTAGTTTATTCTGAATGAATTTTACTAAATTTTGAATAACTGCTAAACCGTAAGAGATGACAAAAACGTACTACACAAAAACTGTAGAGCACATTAAAACACACAATTTATGTTATATACATTTTTTTCGCGGAGTTCGTCGTTTTTGTGACATTCTTTATTTTTGGTTTCTGCTATGAAAAGCGTATACTTTTCTCATACAGGAACTTGTCAACTCCTATCCATATAGACAAAGGAACTTCATTGACATAGCAACCAGTTTTTGACTATCACTTTAACCTACAGTTGTCCCTTATTTCGCTTCTACTTACAAGGAAGCGAGTAATTAGACTATTTCTGCTATTTTTTTCTGATTAGCATAAAGTAAATAAAAGTATAAGCTTTTTAAGAATAATTTGTTGGAGGGATATGGAGAAAGTCATGTGAATGGTACACATCAGATTTTTAAGTTATATTTATAATATATTTAAAATAATGAAAATAAACTTTGACACCGAATACAGCAATATTTTCTAAACACTATATTGCAAAATTATTGATGTGTGCTGAAAGTTAATGTTTCATACATATCATAAATAATATATTTTTTTTTAATTACCATTGATAGTGTATATTCAGGTGCACAATTCTCTAAAACTATATATTATTATTTTTTGTGTGTTTTAGTTCATACCCTATTTAATTTTCACATAACATTATTGCTCACATTCCAAATCATAATTTATTTAATATGTATTATGGATGCATGTGTCTAAATATTACAATGAACTCTGTATTCATAATATAAAAAAATTTTGGGAAAGACTGCCTTCAGACATAAGAAACCAATTTAGGTAGGAATTCTTTTACATAGCGTAAGTATTTATAACTCCAGTGTAAAAGTAAAGTTTTTATGTTAATCTGGATTAACAAAAAGAAACTAGAATAGCAGCTTCTGTAAGAATAATTTGTTGAAGAGCAAGTAGAAAATAGCATATATTTTAACATCAGAAATGGTTTGTTAGTTTTTTTCGCTCTGGAGTCCCTCTCCTTTAGGGCAACTAAATGGCATAATACCGTACCCCCCATTTTCCAAGATGACTTAAGGTATTTTACATATTAAATCGACATGCCAATTTGCGGAAAAAGTAATACCTGCGCACGCTCAGAATTTTGGTTTCACTGGAATTCATACAAAAAATCTGATGTGTTCCATTCACATAACTTTCTCTACATCTCTGCAACAAATTATTGTTAAAAGGCTCATGCCTCTATTTATTTCATGCTAATCAAGAAAAAATTAGCCGAAACAGTCTTATTACTTGTTTCCTTGCAGGTAGAAGCGAAATAAGGGAACACCATAGGTTAAAAGCTGATTGCTTTATGACTGTAGTTCCTTTGTTTGTATGGACAAGAGTTGACAAATTCCAGTGTGATTTTTAAAGCTGAAACTAAAAATAAGAAATATCTTAAAACGATCAACTCCAAGAAAAAATGTATATTATATAAATTGTGTGTTTTAACGTGCTCTACATTTTTTGTGTGGTACTTTTCTGTCCATGTCTTACGGTTTAGCAGTTATGCAAAATTCTGTAAAATTCGTCCAGAATAAACTAGCCTTGAGAGGCTATTCCCAGAAAATTCAAAATATACATTTTATTTGTCAGATAAATATCTTTAATATACGATATTTTAATCAAAATCGTTAGAGCTATTTTTGAGAAAATCAAAATTTTCGAAAAAAGTTCCACGTAAAGGGTAGATGGAGTTGGGGGGATTTTCTTGAAAATCTTCGTGTCGTATCCTTGGAAAGTACCAAACCTAAATACTAAGTTTGTTTTTTAACGGAATTTTCGTTTTTGAGCTATGCTACCCACAGACACACACACATACACATAGACGGACGGACACACACACGGACATTTTTTAAAAATATTGTTTTATCTTTTTGGATTCAGTGAGTCTCAAAACATGTATTTTCGGTGAAATCTCGGTATCGAATTTTTGGGTGCATTACAATATCTTCTCTATACACTATACACATAGTGCGTGTAGTGAAAGTAAAAATTAACCGAAAACTTTCGGTTAAATTATTTTTATGTGTGGATAGATGTGCTTCACGAGGAAAACAGTACAGAATGGCTAACGAGCATTCAATGTTGTATAGAAAAGGTATAAAAAGACGCGTTGTAGAGATTATAAAAAGAAATAGAAAGCGTGAAGTGCTGCATCATTCTGTAGCCAAGTCCATGCACAACTATTGAACGGTTGAATATAACGCCCACACGCTTCTGCTGTATACATTAAAGCTGCGAGAATTTACTGTCGACATTAACAGCATCAATAAAAGAATGCTGAAAAGATTTAGAAAGTGTCGTTCCTTATTTAAATAAACACTACTTCCCTTAAACTTAAAAACAAACAATACGCAATGAGGCAAATAAAATAAAATCTGTACCTATTCAGTAGGTATTCAATTTCATCCTCTCAACTTTAAGTGGGAGAACGTTCGTTATTATTTCAGTGTACATATAAAGCCTATTCACGAAATTTGTAAACTAAAGTCTTACACAAATTTAACTTTTCATTTTGGAGGTCTCAAGTGCTCTTTAAGAAAGTTAATTTAGTAACGTTTTGTTACTTCCAAGAATTAATTAATGTAAAATGCGCTGGCATACTGACTCTATAGGTGTATAGTCGAAACCAGGAGACACTTCCAGAAGTAGCGTTTAAACAAAACATTCTAGAAAAAAGAAGTTATAGTGCAATGCTATATGCCTGCTCTCTGTTGATCAATTCAAATCTGGAAATGAATACACTTGCGTGCAGAAAACTTTGTCAAATATAGATATTAGATTGATGCCTACTCAAGCTTTTAATTTCAGCCTCTTCAAAGAGAAATATCTGTCTACCTATACTCTTGAATATGAATATTTTTAAACATACGATAAGAAGCTCAAATTTGACTATTCATGTCTGTCATAATTTTGTCCTTTAATAAATCATAACTCTTTTCTCAACAGAGCCACAGCTATTTTAATTTACATTCTTCGTCTCATGCTTGTCAGTTTGGATGCAGCTCCAACAAAATTAATTCACTCCACTCTTTACAAAATAAGGTTCTACGTCTAGGAGACCACGCACCTTCCTTGGTAAGGAACATGCAATTACCATTGAGGGTTTCATCGGAAAATAGGCTTCCAGGTTCTTCCGCAATTCACAACTATCAGGTGCAGTTTTCTTTTCTCTGGACAAGCAATCACGGCTTCCTACCATTCGGCTACCTCAGAATATCTTGCTCCATCACCTTTCCCTCCAACAGCAGTGTAACAACTTGTTTACGCTACTTCATTACAAAGGAACCTGCTGGAATCGACCTTACTTCTGTTATGTTCTTTGTTATAATGTTTGCTCTATATACAAGTGTATATTTCTATAATGTGTATATTCTGTAAAGCTCTGTAGGTGCTGTTCGATCAATACAATTAGTAATAAATAAAAAAAATGCAATATCCAAGCTACTCCTCAAAATACTTTTAGTTTGAAAAAAATATATTAACAATGAATAGAAATGTGAATACTTTTTATTTTCTCTACACGTACTATGCACATAGTGTATAGAGAAAGTATTGTAATGCACCCAAAAATTCGATACTGAGATATCACCGGAAATACAGGCTTTGGGTCCCCCTGAATAAAAAAAAAAGCATTTCTGGAAAAAGGTCCATGTGTGTGCGTCTGTGAACAGCATAGCTCAAAAACGAAAATATCGTTAAATACCAAACTTGGCATTTAAATTTTATATCTTGTAAGGATGCGACACGAAGATTTTCAGGAAAATCCCCCACCCCCAACTGTCCTTTACATACATTTTTTTTCGAAAAGGCTGATTTTCTCAAAAATGGCTTTAACGATTTTGATTAAAATATCGTATATTAAAGATAGTTAGCTGATAAATAAAATGTATATCTTGAATTTTGTGGGAATAGCCTCTGAAGACTACTTTATTCTGGATGAATTTTACGGAATTTTGCATAAATGCTAAACCGTAGGAGATAGGCAAAAACTTACCACCCAAAAATTATTGGAATTGCTTTTTGTGAGCTGGCCATTGTTACTATTCGTCCACAATATATTGTTCTTTTAAATTGTTTTTATAAATGTTAATTTTATTTGATATTTCATTATACATTTTGTCACCTTCCGTGGTGTAGTGGTTATCATGCTGGCCTTTATAACCCAACATTGCAGCTTCAAACCCGGCGGAGGGTGATGGATTTTTTCAGACGCAAAACCCTTCGCATGGCTTCCTTCCTAAAGCCGCTGGTTCCGTGCAATATATATTTGCAAGTAAAAGAACTGCATTTCTTAAAAAGAAGGTTCCTGGTCAAAATTTCCGCCATTTCGCAAGTCATGATTTCGTTCTAAAGTGCCATATGTGGGCGACGAGCTGATCACTATGGCGCATGGTGGTAAACTCACGAACTAGAAATTCAAATCCGATCATGTGAACATCGTAACACGCATTTTGCTTCACTTGGGAAGGAATTTGCTTTTGTATTACACATTTTCCCATATTTTAATATATATTTTACAACAGTATATTAGCAAGCTTTGTATTTTATTAGTTTAATTATTATTTTTGCATAGGTTTAATATAGGAAATATCTGCTTCAGTAGCCAAGACTGAGCAGATTGCAGAACACAAAATATTAGGGTGAGAAGTAGCTATTGTATACGCCAAGGTTACTTCCTTTGTTAATCCTGAAATACAAATGCTTTTTGTAAGAGCAATATTTTAGCGCATTAGAGAGATAAATAACAACATTTTAGCGCATTAGAGAGATAAATAACAGGAAGTTTTATAGATACAGGTATTTTCCCTAAAAGTTAGCAGCTCGAGACTTTTCCATTATAAAGAGCGGTCACGTGAGTCTAATACAAAGAACTTCCAAAATTAATCACGTTACAACATTATTTTCGCGCTTCCTTTTAACCAGTCAGAGATGAGCTCCAAGGTTGGATATTTTAGGTATATAAGTGGTGCGCATACAAGAAATTGGGCTTCTTGTTATGCCAGTTATGTTGTACGCGGTATGCTGTAGGCTGTACGTTGTACGTACATGGATGCGGTAGTGTTGGTGCTCGAGTATGTGATATCCTTACGCGAAACATTAGTTATCGCATATGTGATATGTCGCGAAATAGGGAAGTACGCGGTAATTATCGATGACCGTAGAAAACGAGAACTTGGTAAGCAGAAGAAAAAACTAGCACTAGTTGTTAACATATATGTCGACGTCTTCAAGAACTATTATGTCGGGAGTCGCTCGTAGGATTAGAGCCTCAACAAGTAACAAAGGTGAATAAAAAGTATCAATACTGAAGATTCTTAAGTGAAGTACTTCTGTTTGCGTGTCTACCCTGTGTGACATACCCCAGTCATTCTTTCTCCCCTCAGTGAGAGTCAAATTAGAGTGTTCTACATAGGTGAGCATAGCCGGCGCATCATAGAACTTCAAAGAGGCATGTACACGCTCGCTTATAAAGTATTTCACTGGCGCTAATTCAGACCGATTCCAAGGTAGACGAAAGATACAGCGACAATTTATGTACATAGTTTTCAATTTGATATTATATAAACAGTTAGGTTCTAGTAATAAGCAAGGTGATAAAGTGAGGAAGAAAGGCTGAAAGGAGTAGCATACCTACACACTGTGCTGGAAGCCTTCTGTGAATTATCAGTAATAACTACAGGAAATGGCAAGGTAGACTAAATTTATGATCTCTATAAAGCACTAATCTTTACATTCTTAATCCAGTAACAATAAACTCTAAGTACACCAATAACAAATGTATGTGAACGCTAGTATGAAGGTCGGTTTTCCAAAAAATTTAAGCTATTATCGCAGCTTATCGATCCCATAAAATGTCCAGTGTACGTCTTTAACGTGCTGAAAGCTCGTGTTTATTTTCATTATCTGTGCATTATCACAAGTACTTCAGTAGCCTTACTAGGTCACTTAGATAACAGAACACTCGTTTTTTGATGCTGAACAAAGCCAAGTACTTGATAATAAAGTTTCCATTTCCACATTCCTGTTATTTTAAAATAAGTGTCAGATATTCATCGTGGTCAATAAAAAGTACCCATAGATGACATTTATAAATATGCAAATGTATTCAAAATGTATTCAAAATTTTGTCTCTTGTTACTCTACCAAAACTATACACATTGTCTGTGACATTAAGATATCTTTAAAGTTTGAGGAAAATATGTAATTGTATTATTCTTATGATAATTACGGTACAAAAATAAAAGGATAAACCTATGCTATATTATTTAAATACCTACAACTATCATAATGAATGTTTCCAGCCACATGGTTGTTTAAAAAAAAATTCCAACTTTTAAATATTTTAAATATTTGTAACATTTATCCTTAGAGGTTCAAATTATGTCATATCTTCTGCGATTTAGAAGTGTATCAAAATCTATATGTCAGTTATTTAAAGTCATATTCTCTGACTATCTGCTGAAAATTTTAACTAGATTGATTACAAACTACATCGAGTGGGTCAGTAAACAGTAACAGTAAATGAAGACTATTTTGGTCCAGGGACCGTCTCAAATTAACCAATAATTATTAGTTACAAAGTGCGGAAACAACTAAGAGTTTGTTGATTAATTTTTTTCCCCCCTGTATAAGCCGTGTGTAGGGTAGGAGTTGCAAGGATAAGGATAAACATTTAGTTCTGTGGTTGGGATTTGAAACTCTCGTCTTCGTCCGGTTGCTTTAACCACTGAGCTCTCATGCCAATTAATTTCCATTACTGATATCTCAAATTATTTTGCGATGTCATACGCCAATAGCAGCATACAACATCGTAAGCACTTAAAGTGCAGGACTTCATGGTTTAACCAATTATTTGGTCACACCAGCTGTATGTGTGGAACAGAAGTTGGAAATCCCGACTATGCCATTTATCAGTCTGACTGTATCTTTCCAAGTAGAAATTGTAGAATAAATACAGAAGTTGCAGAAATTGAGGAATAAATGGTGGGCCTTGTGGAAAAAAAGAAAAAAAGAAAGAGCAATCAATTGCATTCAAGTGTCTACAATGAGAAAACTAATCTATTTAGAAAAAGTAGTATACCGCATGGGATATTTCGAAAACAACTACATTTTCTACTGGATAGACCTTGAATATTTTAATGGCATCTACATTTTTGAATTTTTCTACTATGTGTATACAATGCATATAGTATGTAGAAAAGGTATTGTATTTCACAAAATATTTCGATACCAAGATTTCACCGGAAATACAAGTTTTCAGATCACCTCAATAAGAAAGGCACTTTTAAAAAACGTCTGCGAAAACTTTTATTTTCTCAAAATGGTTTTTATTAAAATATAATATGTTTAAGATATTTTTAAATAAAATGTATATCTTGAATTTTCTGGGAATAGTCTCTGAAGTCCTGTTCATTCTAAATTAGTTTTGCATAACCGGTAAACTATAAGAGACAGAAAAAATCTTATTGCGCAAAAATAAAGATCTCGTTAAAACACACAATTTATGTCAAATACCTTTTTTAGTTAACCGCTTCCAAGATATTTCTAATTATTGATTGGAATTTAAAGTACTTATACATTTCTCAAATGGAAAATCGATTTCATTTTTCTTTCTCGTGGACAAGTAAAGAGAACAGAATGGCAATGCAGGCATAGCGACTAGCTGACGAAAGATTTGACTACTGCTTTAGCCTAGTGTATTCTCTCATTCCCGCGTTTCTACAAGCAACTACCTATTCAAAATATCTCTACAAATGTTGTTATCGATATACGCGAAGTAGTACAAAAAAATCTGATGTGTTCCATTCACATGACTTTCTCTGTATCACTGCAACAAATTATTCTATTTACTTCAACTAATGGAGCAAAAATTAGCAGAAATAGTCTTTATTACTTGCTTCCTTGTTAACAGAAGCGAAATAAGGGGGTTCCATAAGTTAAAGTGATAGCCAAAAGCTGGTTGCTATGTGACTGAAGTTCCTTTGTTTGTATGGATACGAGTTCCTGTTTGAGAAAAGTATGTCTTTATAGCTGACACCAAAAACAAGGAATATCTCAAAAACAATCAACTCCACGAAAAAAAGTGTATAACATAAATTGTGTTTTAAGGTGCTCTACATTTGTTGTGTTGTAAGTTTTTATCCATCTCTTGCGGTTTAGCAATTATTCAAAATTCCGTAAAATTGACCTTGAATAAAGTAGTCTTCAGAGGCTATTCCCAGAAAATTCAAAATATACATTTTATTTATCAGGTAAATATCTTTAATATACGATATTTTAATCAAAATCGTTAGAGCCAATTTTTAGAAAATCAAAATTTTCGAAAAAAGTTCCATATAAAGGGTAGTTGGGGATGAGGGGATTTTTCTCAAAATCTTCGTGTCGCAGCCCTAGAAGATATTAAACTTAAATACCAAGTTTGGTATTTTACCGACTCTTCGTTTTTGAGTTATCGTGTTCACAGACACACACACACACATAAACGGAACTTTTTCCGAAAATATTTTTTTGGATACAGGGGACCCTAAAACCTATATTTCCGGTGAAATCTCGGTATCAAATTTTTTGGTGGAGTGCAATCCCTTCTGTATACACTATGTACATAGCACGATAGAGAAAGTAATAAGCTTTTGTAAGAATAGTTTGTTCCAGAATAGATGAAGAAAGTCATGTGAATGTAACACATCAGAATTTTTCTAAGGCAAGCTTTTGGCTCCGTCTTTCTCTTTCTCTCCCCCCCCCATTGCTTCCTAATTATCTTCCTATTTCTTTCCTTTCAAAATGAAAGAGAATTTGCAGGTTAGTCAATTCATAATATAATTTTGTCCCTCCTTTAAGTATGTAAAATATATATTTTAATAAAAAATACTGTGACAAAATTATTTTGAGAAAAAAACATATGAAAATATCTTTAAAAAGTCTCTTTCAATTCTTACTTTACATATGAAAGTGTTTGTATGTAAGAAGTACTTGCAAGCGCGGAAGGGGTTCTTTCTAAATATCTTTAAAAGAGTTGGGCTTACCTAAGTTGGATATTTACTTTTTTTTACTTTCTCTACACGTACTATGTACATAGTGCATAGAGAAGGTATTGAATTGCACCCAAAATTCAATACCAAGATTTCTCCGGAAATATATGTTTTGAGACCCTTTGTAAAAAAAATCTCATGTGTTCCATTCACATGGCTTTCTCTACATCTCTGCAACAAATTATTGTTAAAAAGCTTATGCTTCTATTTACTTCATGCTAATCAAGAATTAGCAGAAATACTCTTATTTCTTGCTTCCTTGTAAGCACACGGGAAATAAGGTTAAAGTGATAGTCAAAAGCTGGTTGCTATGTGATTGAAGTTCCTTTGTAGGACAGGAGTTGACAAATTCCTGTATGAGAAAAGTATAAGTTTTTTTAAAGCTGTAACCAATAACAAGGAATATCTCAATGACGATCAACATCAACAAAAATAAATTATATGACATAAATTGTGATCTACAATTTTTGTGTGGTAAGTTTTTGTGTATCTCTTGCGGTTTACCAGTTATCCAAAATTCAATAAAAGTCATCCAGAATAAAAAGGTCTTTAGAGGCTATTTCTAGAAAATTCAAGATATACAATTTATTTGGCATGTAAATATCTTAAATATAAGAGATTTTAATCAAAATCGTTAGAGCTATTTTTGAGAAAACCGAAATTTTAGAAAGTTTTTCTATGTGAAGGATAGTTTGGGGTGAGGGGATTTTCTTAAAAATCTTCGTGTCGTATGCTTAGAAGATACCAAACTTAAATACCAAGTTTGGTATTTAACCATCTTTTCGTTTTTGAGCTATGCTGTCCAGACACACACACACACACACACACACACACACATGGACCTTTATCCAAAAATGCTTCTTTTTTTTTTATTCAGCGGGACCCAAAATATGTATTTCCGGTGAAATCTTGGTACCGAATTTTTGGGTGGAATGCAATAGCTTCTCTATACACCCATGCACACAGTATGTGTAAAGAAAAGTAAAAAGCATTTTTAGAAAAATGTCCACGCACGCGTTCGCGCGCGCGTGTATGGGGGGGCAGCGTAGCTCAAAAACGGAAAATCCCTTAAATACTAAACTTGGTGTTTAAGTTTGGTTCTTCCAAGGATGCGACACGAAGATTTTCAAGAAAATTCCCCCAGTCCCAACTACCCTTTACATGGAACTTTTTTCGAAGATTTTGATATTCTCAAAAATGGCTGTAATGATTTTGATTAAAATACCATATATTAAATATATTTACATAACAAAATGTATATTTTGAATTTCCTCGGAATAACCTCTGAAGACACCTTTATATTGGCTGCATTTATATACGTGGTAAAACTTAAGAGATAGACAAAAACTTACTGAACAGAAAATGTATATCTCGTTAAAGCACACAATAAATGTTATATACATTTTTTTTCGTGGAGTTGATCATTTTTACTTTCTCCATGCGCACTATGTACATAGTGTATAGAGAAAGTATTGCACTCCACCAAAAATTCGATACCGAGATTTCACCGCAAATATGTTTTAGGGTCCCTTTTATCTAAAAAAAGCATTTTCACAAAAAGGTCCGTGTGTGTGTGTGTGTGTGTGTGTGTGTGTGTGTGTGTGTCCGTGTGTTTGTGAACACGATAAGTCGAAAACGAAAAGTCGGTAAAATACCAAACTTGGTATTTAAGTTTAGCATCTTCCAGGGATGCGACACGAAGATTTTGAGAAAAATTCACCCATCCCCAACTACCCTTTACAAGGAACTTTTTTCGAAAATTTGGATTTTCTCAAAAATGGCTCTAACGATTTTGATTAAAATTTCGGATATTAAACATATGTACCTGACAAATGAAATGTATATCTTGAATTTTCTGGGAATAGCCTCTGAAGAGTAGTTTATTCTGGATGAATTTTACTAAATTTTGAATAACTGCTAAACCGTAAGAGATGGACAAAAACTTACTACACAAAAAATGTAGAGCACATTAAAACACACAATTTATGTTATATACATTTTTTTTCGTGGAGTTCGTCGTTTTTGTGACATTCTTTATTTTTGGTTTCTGCTATGAAAAACGTATACTTTTCTCATACAGGAACTTGTCAACTCCTATCCGTATAAACAAAGGAACTTCATTGACATAGCAACCAGCTTTTGACTATCACATTAACCTACGGTTGTCCGTTATTTCGCTTCTACTCACAAGGATGCGAGTAATAAGACTATTTCTGCTAATTTTTTCTGATTAGCATAAAGTAAACAGAAGTATAAGCTTTTTAAGAATAATTTGTTGCAGGGATATAGAGAAAGTCATGTGAATGGTACACATCAGATTTTTTCTTTTGTAAGCGACAGAGATGGTATAAATAAGAATGGGAGTAGTCTTGCTAAGCTTAAGTTATGGAAGAAACATATTTAGACCCAACTCGTTTCCTAACCCAAACAAGAGGCGATAAAAATTATGCCAAGAAGAGAAAGGCAAAAGTTGTAGGAGGCCGTGATTCAGCTGGTTGACCTTGTGAAGGCAGCGAGCGATAACGTAATGTTTTTCCTTCTGGAAACAGATGGAAAAGACACACAGAAGCCAAAAGCAGGTCATCGTCCGGGAAGTGAACCAGAGGACAGGTAGCGGTTAACTTTCACCACCAGTGCCCGACGCGCTCTATTTAGCCATCGCACGCACTAAGTTTAGCCAATTACATGCCTCACTTCTGCTAATCGCCTTCCAATAAATTCTCTTCTCCACATTATTTAACATACCCACTCGCACTTACTGCCAAGGGTAAAACTAATTTATATCAGCAGTTTACAGTAAGTCGTAACAAACAAGAATAATACACTGTTTTTAAGATAACTTACACACACCGTCGTATACCTAATAAAAACACATTACCGTTAACTGTATTTAAAATATAACATTCCGTACTTACTTCAGAAAGAATCCCGCCCCCATTTTAAAACGTTCAAGCTTCCAAATGACAACGAGCTAAAACTTTGAACCAATATATAGCATTGCTGAGCAATAGCCATGCTATTCATATTTTATCTGTATCTTTAATAGCCTTCTTTGTAAGAACACCCTTTTCCCATAGTTTTTTTTTTGTGTTTATTTTATTATTTCTCGGTTAATTTTTGAGAAAATAGAATTTCGTTGCGGTTTTGTTTTCTCGTCAGTCGATTTTTACCTTCTCTATACGTAACATGTACATAGTGTATCGCGAAGGTATTACATTCCACCCAAAAATTCGATACCAAGATTTCATCGGAAATACACGTTTTAGGGTTCCCTGTATCCAAAACAAAATTAGAAAAAGGTCCATGTGTGTTCGTGAGTATAACTCAAAAACGACAAGTCAGTAAAATACCAAACTTGGAATTCAAGTATAGTATTTTCCGGGGATGCGACACGAAGATTTTCAGAACTTTACATAGAACTTTTTTTTTGGAAATTTTGATTTTCTAAAAAATGGCTAACGATTTTGATTAAAATACCACATATTAAAGCCATTTCCATCGCAAATAAAATGTATATCTTGAATTTTCTGGGAACAGCTTCTAAGAGCCTGCTCATTCGGGAAGAATCTTGCCGAAAGTTGCGTAACTGGTAAACCGTAAGAGATAGACCAAAAACTTACTACACAAAAAATGTTGATCTCGTAGAAACACACAGTTTATGTCCTTTAAATTTTTGTTGTGGAGGTAACCGTTTCCGAGATATTTCTTGTTATTGCTTTCAGTTGTAAAGTACTTATACTTTTCTCAGACAGGAAGTGTCCGTTTTTCTTTTGTTCTACTCCTGGCCAAGCAACGACAGCTTTTAAAACATTTGGCTATCGGTTTAGCCTAGTGTATTCCCTTAGATTTTTTCTACCCACAAGGAACTAAGTAATAAGAACATTCTGCTAATGATTAGCATGGACTAGGAAGAAGAGTAATCTTCTGTGTTCATCCTTTTAATAGAGATAAACTTTCATTACACATTTAAATGTTTCGTTGTAGATATAAGAAGGATACAGTAGGCTAGAGTGTGACACCGGAATTATTATTTTATTAAATGAGTACTTATTTTATAGAGAAATAGTGGGGAAATAGAGAAATAATTGCGATAAATATCATATCTTATACACACATAAACAAATCTGATGTGTTCCGTTCACATGACTTTCGCTACCTTACATTATTCTTAAAAAGCTTATTCTTCTATCTGTTTTATGCTAATCGAGATAAACATTTACAGAAATGGTCTTATTACTTAATTCCTTTTAAGTCGAAGATTAATAGGGAATACAAGTGTTAGGCGAATCTTTTAAAAACTATGCGTTCTCTTTGTACGATTGGAATAAAACAAGAGCGATAAGAAACGATGATCACATATCATTGAGAAAAGTTAAAGTTAAAACCAATAACCAGTAATAACTCAGAAATGGTTAACTCCACAAAGGAAATCAATAGGGCATGAATTGTGCGTTTTAATGAGATCTATATTTTCTGTGCGGTAAGATATGTAAAAGTCCTCCAGATTAAGAGGGCATCAGAGACTATTCCCAGAAAATTCAAGACATACGTTTTATTTGTGACGAAAATATTATTAATATATGGTAATATAATCAAAATCGTTAGAGCCATTTTTGAGAAACTCAACATTTTTTAAAACTCTTGCATGTAAAGGGCAGTTTTGGGTGAGCGGATTTTGTTGAACGTTTTCGGTAGTATCCTTGGAAGATTCTGAACTTATATACCAAGTTTGGTATTTAACGGACTTTTCGTTTTTGAGTTATGTTGTTCGCAGCCACACGGACACATTCACATGCACACACGAACCTTTTTCTGAAAATGCTTTTGTTTTGGATTTAAGGAGTTCTAAAACTCCGGTAAAATCTCGGTATGGAATTTTTGAGTGGAATGCAATTCCTTATATCCCATGTCCTACTACATATGTACTAGGGAAATTAGGCGAGGGTTAAGAAAGGCATTGGGGCCGAGAAGTCAGACTGCGAAGGCAATTAGATATTACGTTGAACTTAGTCTTGATAAGATCTAGGCTCAGTTAATAAAAACCAGATGTGGTCCATTCACATGACTTTCTCTACATCGCTGTAACAAATTATTGTTAAAAAGTGTATTCTATGTACTTTATGATAATCGAGATAAACATCAGTATAAACTGTCTTAATTACTTTCTCTTTAGTAATTGGATTGGTTGATGAGGGGTGAATTAAGTAAAATTAAACAAAGGCCCTGCCTACCCCCCCCCCAAAATGTTTGCCCAAAATTTAAACTCTTAAAAACAAATAAGAACATTGGTTTCATTAATAATGCCTTTAGTTGATTTTTATGCTCATAGATTCGACTTTAAAAGGAAAATAGAGGTATACACTACGCTAAAACGATAGTCAAGTCTATTAAAAGCTGGTTGTTATGTGCTTGAAATCCGTTTCTATACAGGACCAGAAGTTTACAACTTTCCGTGTGAGAAAAGTTGTAGTGTTTTACATCTGAAACAAATAACAAGAAATATCTCTGGACTGCCTCCGTGATCGAGTGGTCAGCGAGTTGATTTCTCACCCGGAGGTCCCGGGTTCGATTCCCGGCTGGGGCGGGGAATTTTCTTAAGCCAGAATTATTCTCTATCCCCCACAGAATCTGGAAGTATGTCTGTGAGAGTGAATTTTTAAAGAAAAGAAAATGATTTAAAAATCATTTTAACGTAAAATCACCTATAGACGAGTTGTTTCAAGTGCAAAATAAAAAAAAAGGAATATCTGATAAAGTGAGATTTTAGTAAAGTTGCAAGCCGTGTTTTCCTGCTATATTAGCAAGAATACCTGCGCTGTAATGTAATCTAGTTCTAGGAAAGGCAGAGTCAGACAGAAAAATTCAATGCCATATCCATATTTGAACCACGGATATCCCACTCTCTAGCCGGTTGCTCTAATCACTGAGCTACCATGGCAACATGTCACTACAGCAGTAAATTACCCAACTGAGTCGTATGTTTCCCGGTGGTTCAAAACACAGTGTGTTTCGTCACCTGAGGTAAAACATAACTTGCATAACGTTGTGTTGGAATTTTGCCTCTCACAGAACATTCGAGAGTCCTGGAAGTACAGAACCTGTATATCGACTTGCAGTTCACCTTTGCAGTCACTTTCAAGGTGAACTTTTCCGTGATCTTTTTAAAAATTTTTTAACTACGTCGCTTATGCTCTTATGTAACATTCCAAGACAAATTCTACATAACACAAAAATCTGATATGTTCACATGACTGTCTCTACCTATTCTGTGACTAGCCATTCTTACAAAAGATTATTACTTTCTCTACACGTACTAAGAACATAGTATAAACAGAAGGTACCCCCGTGATTCAAAAAGAAAAAAAAATTATAAACATGTCCGTGTGTGTGTGTAACTGTGGGCAGCATAGCTGAAAAACGAAAAGTCGGTTAAATACCAAACTTGGTATTTAAGTTTAATATCTTCCAGATATGCGACACGCAGATTTTGAGAACCCATCCCAAACTACCCCTACGTGCATTTTCAAGCTTCCTTTAAATTTCTGAACATACCTGCCCAATTTTTACTTTCTCTACATGTACTATGTACATAGTGTAAAGAGAGGGTATTGCATTGCATCCAAAAATTCGATATCGAGATTTCACAGAAAATACAAATTTTAGGGTCTCCTGTGTCCAAAAAATGTATTTTCAGAAAAAGGTCAGTGTGTAGGTGCGGCGGCGATAAGTCAAAAACGAAAAGTTGGTAAAATACCAAACTTGGTATTTAAGCTTGGTATCTTCCAAGGTTGCGACATGAAGATTTGTAAGAAAATTCCCTTACCCCAAACTACCCTTTACCCTTTTGATTTTCTAAAAAAATAGCTCTAACGATTTTTGAGAAAATAAAAATGTTCGAAAAAAGTCTTATGTAAAGAGTAGTTGGGGGTGCGCAGATTTTCTTGAAAATCTTCGTGTCACATCCTTGGAAGATACCAAATTTAAATACCAAGTTTGGTATTCAACGGTTTTTAAGCTATGCACCCCCCCCCACACACACAAACACACACACGTTTCTAAAAATGCTTTTTTTTTGGATTCAGGGGGTATCAAAACCTACATTTCCGTTGAAACCTCGGTATCGAATTTTGGGTGCAATACAATATCATCTCTATACACTATATACATAGTATGTGTAGAGAAAGTAAAAAAGCACTGAAAGGATTACAAAATAATGCAAAGCTATTATTTCCGTTTCATCTCATGTTGCATGCATGTTGCTGCACCTCAACAAATTCCTAGAAGAGTCGATAAGCTTCGAAACGCGGGAATTCCCTTTCCACATGAGGTCCTGGAGGCTTTTGAGGGATTTACCTCAAATGACGTAATAAATTAGCACTGGTACAGGCTGTTACTGGCTTGCCCAGTTTTAATCATGTGCTCTGTCTTATGTAATGCCACACTTATGTGTAATTTTACGGGGAAGGAAACCCAATGTTTTAGCAAAATATTTAATTTTATATCTACAAAATCTGTAACCTTGTAAAATCTATAGTATAAAAATGTCTTATTGGCATTTATACCAGTTATTATACATAATTATAGAGGTATTTTTTCCTTGTATCAAAATTTCAGCTTGCATGTTTATTCAGATACTGTCTAAATCCACATAAAAAATCAAGTTTTACAGTAAATGAGTTTAAAAGTCTGTCATCACATTTATATTAACCCTAATTGTGAGTAAATTTTTTTACTTTCCGTACTTTCCAAAACTCCCTGTTATTGAAAATGAAATATTTTATCAAATTAGAGCATTATTTTGAAAAAAACTATATGACCATTTCTTTCATTTTCTTTTGGAAGTCATTATACAAATGTTTAATCAAATTAGTAAACCACTGCAGAGCGTGAAGCATTTTGAGCATGGAAAAATTTTGGAAAAAAGTTTGCCAAAAAACAATGTTTAAAGTTGGGACCATAATGAGCAGGCGCCTGCAAGTTTAAAACTTCATTTAATTAGTAGTTAAAAGTGCGTCAAGTGGGAAAACCGATATATTTACTTAAAGTTTAGTATTTATATTATTTTATTAAGAAAAAAACAATTCTTGATTTGTAATAAAGCAACCCTTAGTTAAAAGTGTGCATACTTTCTTTCTCAAATTACCCTTTAATGACAAAGTTTTCAGGTACACTGACTGACCTTCGGGGATTCACTGCTAGTTGTTTCCATATCATGCGAGCTTGGAGTGACGTAAACGTAATAGCCATATAGTTATACAGGGAATATCAGTGCCTTAGTGGAGGTAAGTGGAGTTGTAGAGCAACTGTTGGCTTTCACTTCCTTCGTTTCTCATTAGCGTATATAATCTCAAGGCTAACGAGTTGGCACCACGGTAACGTCTGCGACTCGGATTCCGGAGGTATTAGGTTTGATTTGCGTTGCCCACCCATGTTTTTCGGGATTTTCTCCGTATAACCAGGAAAATACTAGTAAGGTTCATTGCATCCCAGAATTTTCCTGCACATCATTTCCTGTTCCCGACACTTTCATGTCATCAGTTACAGGATTGAAGGACCAAGCGGCGGCGGTGGTCGGCGTGTTGCGGCTCGGAGTTGTCTTGTGTACTATAATAGCCATAGTCAAGAGTTTTTGTTTTTAGTAACAAATGAGAAACTTGTTGAATTAAAAATCAAAATGTTTTGTATGCATTTGACATCATTCTTATACGTGTTTAAATTTATAAAGATAAAACTTAAATTTTATATTTGCGTCTTCATATCATGAAACCGGAAGTAGTAAAACATTGTTTAGAATTTCAACGAAAAGAAGTTGGCGAAAATAACTTTTTTAACAGATCTAATGTTGAATTTAAATATAAAGAAAAACTTGTATCTCACCTTGTTTTATTGCAAATAAATTCGCGGAAACCCAAATGTGAAATATTAGGATGATCACTTTAGAAGCAGGCTTACAGAACGCGAGAGTCCCAATGTTAGAGACACATTGCCGTACGACTGGCTAATTGTACTCCATTATGGCAAAAGAAACTAAAGGTCCAATAACAAATAAATCTGATGTGCTCCATTCACATGACTTTCTCTACAATTCTGCAATCAATTATTGTTAAAAAGCTTATGCTTTTATTTACTTCATGCTAATCGAGAAAAAATTAGCAGAAATAGTCTTACTACTTGCTTCCTTGTAAGTAGAAGGGAAATAAGGGAGTAACATAGGCTAAAGTGATAGTCAAATGCTGGTTGCTATGTGATTGAAGTTCCCTTGTTTGTATGGGCACGAGTTCACAAAGTCCTGCATGAGAAACGTATGTTTTTATAGCTGAAACCAAAAACAAGGAATATCTCAAAAACAATCAACTCCACGAAAAAAACGTATACAGCATAAATTATGTGTTTTAAAGTGCTCTACATTTGTTGTGTGGTAAGTTTTTGTCCATCTCTTACGGTTTAGCAGTTATGCAAAATTCCGTAAAACTGACCCAGAATAAAGCAGTCTTCAGAGGCTATTCCCAGAAAATTCAAAATATATATTTTATTTGTCAGGTAAACATCTTTAATATACGACATTTTAATCAAAATCGTTTGAGCCATTTTTTAGAAAATCAAAATTTTCGAAATTTTCGAAATTTTTCCATGTAAAGGGTAGTTTGGGGTGGGGGAATTTTTCTCAAAATCTTCGTGTCGCATCCCTGGAAGATACTTAACTTAAATACCAAGTTTGGTATTTTACCGACATTTCCTTGTTCACAGACACACGGACACACACGGACCTTTTTCTGAAAATAATTTTTTTGGATACAGTGGACCCTAAAACATATATTTCCGGTGAAATCTCGGTATCGAATTTTTGGTGGAGTGCAATACCTTCTCTATACACTATGTACATAGTACGTATAAGGAAAGTAAAAATCTTTAGATCCTTTGTTTCAGTCTTCAAGGTTAATTACTAAATCAAGTATCGATGATTTGAATTATGAAATTGTAGCTTTCAACCAACTACATGCATTTAAAATACCACTCTTAGCATCATTGAAAGCGAACGGTGGGACTTACCACGCTTTATATGAAAAGTTCCTTCAATGCGATAAAAAATGCTGCCAACGAGAGATTTTTAACTTTCTCTAGCACGCACGTACAAATGTACATAGTGGATAGAGAAGATATAATCCATTTTTACTTTCTCTACACGTACTATGCACATAGTGTATAGAGAAGATATTGCACTCCACCAAAAAATTCGATACCGAGATTTCACCGGAAATATATGTTTTAGGGCCTCCTGTATCCAAAAAAAGTATTTTCAGAAAAAAAATCTGTGTGTGTGTCCGAGTGTCCCTGTGAATACGATAACTCAAAAACGAAAAGTCGGTAAAATACCAAACTTGATATTTAAGTTCAGTATCTACCAGGGATGCGACATGAAGGTTTTGAGAAAAATCCCCCCCACCCCAAACTACCCTTTACATGGAACTTTTTTCGAAAATTTCGAGTTTGATTAAAATATCATACATTAAAGACACTTACCTGACAAATCAAATTTATATCTTGAATTTTCTGGGAATAGCGTCTGAAGAGTAGTTTATTCTGGATGAATTTTACAGAATTTTGAATAACTGCTAAACCATAAGAGATGGACAAAAGCTTATTACACAAAAAATGTAGAGACGCTAAAACACACAATTTATGTTATATACATTTTTTCGCGGAGTTCATCGTTTTTGAGACATTCCTTGTTTTTGGTTTCTGCTATGAAAAACTTATACTTTTCTCATACAGGAGTTTGTCTACTGGTGACCATACAAACAAAGGAACTTCAGTGACATAGCAATCAGCTTTTAACTTTCACTTTAACCTTTAACGTTTAACTCCCTTATTTCGCTCCTACTTACAAGGAAGCAAGTAATGAAACTATTTCTGCTATTTTTGTCTGATTAGCATGAAGTAAATAGAAGTATAAGCTTTTTAATAATAATTTTTTGCAGAGATGTAGAGAAAGTCATGTGAATGGTACACATCAGATTTTTTAAAATATGTCCGTGTGCATGTGTGCGTGTGGGGGGGCAGCATAGCTCAAAAACGAAAAGTCGGTTAAATGCCAAACATCATAATTAATTTCAGTATCTTCCAAGGATGCGACACGATTTTCAAAAAATATGCTCCCACCCTCAACTACCCATTACACGGAACATTTCTCGAAATTTTTTATTTTCTCTAAAATGGATAAACGATTTTAATTAAAATGTCATATGCTTAAGATATTTTTATGGGAAATGAAAAGTATATCTTGCATTTTCTGGGAATAGCTTCTGACCGCTCACCTAGACCGCCTGGGTTCGATCCCAGGCGACCGCATTTGTGGTGAACAAAGCGGCGCGGGAGCGGGTTTTCTCCGGTTTCGCATTCCACCAGTGCTCCATCTTCATTCCATGTATCACCAGTGTCGTCGCCCGCGGTGCCACAAGTAGTAAAAGCGGGCAGTCCGGTTTCAATTGAGAGTGCGTAGCGTGCAGCAGTTGAGGACTTTTGCAGCGTGCAGTATTCTCGCCTCAGCGAACGTCGAAAGGAAACAATACAGCAGAATTGTTATGAAAGAATTTAAGACAATTATATTACCCCCCCCAAATAGTCTCTTTAATTTCAATGAATTTTCCTTAGCTTTGCGTAACTGATTTACCGTAAGAGATAGACAAAAACTTAATATACACACAACGTAGATCTCGTTAAAACACAGCATTTATGTCAGGTATGCTTTTTTGTAGAGTTGAACGTTTTCGAGATTTTCCTTATTATTGGTCTCAATTTTAAAATACTACTTTTCTCAGATAGGAAGTGGCCGATTTCTTTTTTTTTTTTATTTCTGGCCAAATAAAGAAGTGACTTTCATGACAGTGGCATAGCGATAGTTTTTAAAGCACTTTACTATCATTTTAGCATAGTGTGTTCCTTTAGTTCCCTTCTACTTATAAGGAACTAAGTAATAGTACTTCTGGCTCGATTGGCAAGGTGTATAAAAAAATAATCTTTTGTAAGAAATGTATTTGTAAGGACCAAGAGAAAGTCATGCGAGTGTAACACACCAGATTTTTCTCTACGTGTATCCAACTAGTTGCAACAGACAGAAGGCAACTAAGAAAAACGAAAATGTCACAACCTCTTGTTGCAGTTTGGTGATGTGTGAAATATCATATTTGATTCTTTTCATGATACTTCTATGAAACGAACTGTTTTGAATTAGTAAATAAGTTGATTTATCATTAATGTCACTTTAGTTTTTCGTTAATTTTCATTTTCCTCATTTCATTGTTCATTAATTGTGTCTGAACTGAATTAATGTGAATTTATGGTAAAATATACAACACAAAACACCGCTAATTAAAATTATTAATGCGAGTTTTTAAAACAATTGTCAACATAAAATCTTGCATCTGGAAATGCCTGACTCGTCTCGGTGCTCCCTTAGGAGATTTCTGACTGCCCTTCGGGAAAAACTACCGCAGGCTCGGGGCTCGTGACGACGTCTGAGGCGCTCAATCTGTAACCGTTAGAGACCCCCACTCATGCTTGCGTCCTTCGTCTTTCGGATCTGGTCACTCTTTGGATCTCTCCCATTATTCCTCCTCCCGGATCATGTAAGACGTAAAGGGCTCCAAAGGTCTACATGCAGCTCTGCCCCAGTGTCTAAGCCCAGTCCATGTGTAACTCTATTCATAACATCATGGTTGACATAGTTAAATAGAGCTCGTCTGGGAGTAGTGTGTCTGCCTCGCATTCAAAAGATTGTGAGTTCGAATCTCGCTTAGGGTGAGTTACTTGTTACAGTGTATTATGCTCAAGTCCATAGTTACCTAAGCTACGGTACTCTGTTAAGGGGCAATCATACCTCTGCTGTTTATTCTTCAGAAGAAATCTGTACGTATCATATTTGGAGTTGCACCAAGAACTCACTGTAAACCACTTACTGTGCAACTTGTATACTGGCATTGCTTTCAGTGTCTGTTCTGGATTCCCTGCTATATGTTAAAAATAATATAAACCTTTTCTTAATATGTTCTTCTGTCCATAATTATCCCACTCAAAAATGCTCAGATATTTACTTATATTAACAAATGTAAATATAATAAAACTCTTAACACTTTCTCATGTATGTCAGTTAACATTTTCATCACCTTACCCCAGATTATCAGATACTTCCTTTGTTAAACTAAGAGGAGGATCAGAACAACCTTGAAGGCAAATCCTCTTTATAGCATTTCAGAAATTTATTACTTGAAATGGAATTAATCTAATCTTTTTTTTTTTTAAATGTCTTCTTGTAATATTATTGTATGTAGAATATTAAATTAATTGTTATTCTCTCATGACGCAGCCTATGTATGTTTTATACTTTATGACCGAAAGTAAACTATCCGTCAACCCGGATAAGGTTTTTTTCGTCGTTTTGCCTTATCCTGAGAAGACGAATGTCGTATAACATAAGGTTCCATGGACCCTGGAATCATTTGAGCATCATTTCACCGATTTCATTCATCGTCCGATATGACCAATCATATTAAAGGATGTTAAGCTTAAAAAAAAAAAACAAAAAAAAAAAAACGCATAATTACATAGGACTCTCAGCGGACAAACCCTAGTATTAACTATTCGAAATTCTATCTTGTCCATATGTGCGAAGCCAAAACATAAATGAAGATTCTTATGAATAATTTGTAGACTAGCTATGAAAATAAGTCTAAATCAAGTCCTGCTACTTTTAGACAGAATTATTACTTTCTCTTACGCATATACAATGTACATAGAAAGTAGAGAAGGTATCGCATTCCACTGAAAATTTTAATACCGAGATTCCATCAGAAATACATGGTTTGAGGACGTTTGAACAAATTAAAAAAATCGGTTTAAGTGCCGAACTTAGTATTTAAATATCTTTGGAGGATGCAACATGAAAGTTTTTAGGAAAATACCCCCACCCAGCATTTTTTGAAATCTTCAATCTTCTAAAAATGGCTCTAGTTATTTTGATTAAAATGGCAATCATTAAAGATATTTACATGGAAAATAAAATGAAGTCCTTTAATAGCTTCTTCATCGTGGAGAACTTTTACATAGCTCAAAAGCCACAAGCGAGACGATCTTACTGCACAAAAATGAATTCGTTAACATTCATCTCCGACACATTTTTTGTGGAGTCCATCATTTTTGAGAATCCCTTGTTGGTTTTAAAAATTCCAATACTTAAAACTTTTCTCAATTGGGAAGTTGTTCACTTTATTCAACCGGGTCATGCAAAGAGAAGTAAATTTCAAATTTATCACATGGCAAGCAGCTTTTAAAACATTTGACCATGGTTTTAGCCTAGTGCGTTCCCTTATTTCCTTCAACTTATAAGAAAATAAGTAATAAGACAATTTCTGCTACTGTTTATCTCAATTAGCAGAGAATAGATAGAAGAATAATATTTTATAAGAATAGTGTGAATGGATGAACCTTATATTAGTGTGTCAATTGATAGAAACGAGTAAATAAATCAGTTTGATAATGGAAATACCCATAATGCCTAAGCAAAATTTGACCGAAAATTGTGAACATTTGAACTCCTATTTGTCTTTATAATAAAATAATATGAATTCTAAATATATTTTTTCCCATATGGCGTATCTAAACTATTAACTGAAAATCTAAATGAACAAGCTCATGCTTATAATTAGGCAACTCAAATTTAAACCTTGGTTTTTCGCAACCTTTTTTTCACCATTTGCCTGAACATTCGTTTACTTTTCTAAACGTTAATCAAAGAAAATGACTATATACTTTTTCGAAATGTTCCAATTTTAAAATATATTATAAACTCTTGAAACATAAAAAGTTTTGTAGAGTACAAAATGTGATTATTTTCTGCTATAATTAGGGTTTAATATAAAGTCGGACATGATTAATCGTTTTTTAAAATTAATTATTCCAAAGCTTCAATCTGGGATGGGAATTTTAAGGCCATTCAATAAATAGCCGGAAATATTTTTCTTAATTGTTTTTATTAAGAGAATGGAGTACGATAGTTATTTTTCAACGTGACCCCCCTCCCTAGTTCTATGCACTTACGTCAGCGCTGGATAAACTCCTCAATTCCACGTGATAAGAATTGTTGGGGGCGTTACCAGTTTATGCACTGCCGCCTAGACTTCAACATCTGCGAACCTTCAGCCACTAACAGCTTCTTTCGGCGGGTTTAAATGTGATGATCTAAAGGTGCCAGATCCGAAGAATACAGGTTGGGGTAAGCAGATGAACTGCAGGTCTTTGTTGAGTGAATGAATAAGTGTATTTATTGACATAACAATATCATACACGGGCTCACTGACGATACGTGCTTTTGTAATACACACTAAAAAGCAATATTAAAACAACAAAGAATTAAAAGAGTAAACACGAAAATAAAAATACAAAGATATTCAAATACAGCACTTTAAATTTACAGCAGAGAGTACACCTTCATAAATGTACCATCTTATAATACATAAATACACATCATATATACACAATATATGAAACCAACACAACAATGACCTAAGCATGGCATAAAATATATAAATGTAAAACATTGTAGTCATTTCTGTTTAGTTGTTCTTAACCCGCCCCCCTTCTATATTGTCAGCCTTCTCAGATCTCAGCTGTCTTGCCTAAGTATAAATTTACCTAGCCTGTCCACATCTTCCGTGCCTGCCAGTAGCGTCCAACATCCTTCTAGCTCTACATTCGCGGTGGTAAATCTTGCCAAGATGTGGGTCTACGACTCTTCCTCCTCGCAACTGGGACAGATTCTCGTACCATTCTGGTCAGCAATTTTTATGCTCCTGCATGCTCCTAGTCTAATCCAGGCGAGCCCCTCTCGTTGGTAACTAACGTGACTAGCAGTGTGTGGCATCGCGTTGTCATACTCTAACACTGGGCGGGCATCGGTCCACGCCGCTTCCGCAAAATTGCTGGTTTCAAACTTTGTCATATAAGGTTTGCTCACTGTATATACTCGTATTTTGATCTCTCGGCATGTAATGTTCAAGAATTACTCCTTTACTATCCCAAAATGACCTTACCAGCACTTATTTTAGTTCGCACCTACTGGTTTTAAACTTATGTCTTGTGTTCGACTCAAAACACCTTCACCATTATGCACTGCCATCCGACGGTGAATTTTGATTGGTTTCGACCCCTCTGCTCATAAAGCCTGACACTTCACGCTGGTGCAAACCTGAAGGGGTGTCACTATCTTGCTTTCATTAAATACAAGCATTCTGTTCGCGAGGCAGAGGTGTCAAGTCATCTGATAATAGCTCTAGGACACCACCAAACTATAATAAGGAGGCATTGGCTTTGTGAAATTTTGTATTTTTATATTTATCCGGTTATTTATTGAATTCGGCTTATATTTTAAAACATACATCGTGTGGAACATTTTTATTAGAACGAATTTATACTATCATAATTTCAATAACTGTGAGAACTAGTTTTTAGAAACATCGCAATAGTACCAGGTTATCGTGTGCAGTAACTGATATAAATTACTATGACTTTTTCCAAATTTCACAAATGGATTACTTTAACGGTTGCATTATTATTATTATTATTATCATCATCAAATCATGTATTTATTTCCTGAAACAGTACTTAATTTAGAACGTTTTCTATAGTACGCTTCATTTTTGGCTTTCATTTGATTTTTCCATCCTCAAACCTGATTCCAAGTTACGTCCATAACCAGATACATTTGGTTTTATTTCTCGCAGTCACAGAACTTGTCAAAATCCCCCAAGTTTCAATAACCAATAACAGTTATATTGTGTGTAGGACAGCTGATATTCAGAGAGCGAATTCTGCCACAGCTGATAAGATTTTAGACAAGTAGTGTTTGTGTGTTGACGTTGCCTACGTCAACCAACAGCTGATACGGATCGCAAATGATTTCAAACATCCGGAAAGGTTTGATATTGAAAACACACACACATACATACTTTCATTAATTCTCCCACCGACCTCGAGAAATCACGAAAAAACCTAAATCTTATATTTATCTATATGCCAAATAAGATATATATTTGAACCACAGATTTCCCGGTCTCTGGCCGGTTGCTCAACAGAGCTACCATGTCAACATGCCGGCACGAAATTAAATTTTTCATCTGACTTGCATGTTTCCTGGTAACCCACAAGGAATCTCAAATTCATTTTAAGATGACATACCCTAATGGCGACTTACAATATCGCAAGTATTTTAAGTACCGGGATTCATAGTATAGCCAAATATTACGGTCAATTGGTGTTGATTTAACTGTTTTTTCACATAAAGAACAGGAGTTGGATAAGTAGTCAGACTGAAAAATTCAATGCCGTGGTTCAAATTCCGGCTTGGCATTGCATTTTTCAGTCTGACACTACCTATCCAACTCCTGTCCTATTCACATGACTTTTTCTAAATCTCTGCAACAAATTATTGTTAAAAGATCATACCTCTATTTACTTCATGCTAATCCAGAAAAATTAGCAGAAATAGTCTTATTACTTGCTTCTTTGTAAGTAGAAGCGAAATATGGGAGTATCATAGATTAAAGTGATAGTCAAAAACTGGTTACTATGTGAGACAGATTGTTCCTTAGTTTGCATGGACAGGAGTTGACAAATTCCTGTATAAAAAAAGTGTAATTTTTTCAAAACTGAAACTAATAACAAGGAGTATATCAAAAACGATCAACTCCACGAAAAAAACGTAAATTACATCAATTGTGTGTTTTAACATGATCTACATTTTTTTGCGAAGTAATTTTACGGTTTACCAGTTATGCAAAATTCAATAAAAATCATACAGAATAAAGCGGTCTTTAGAGGCTATTCCCAGAAAATGCAAAATATACATTTTATTTGGCATATAGATAAATATAAGAGATTTTAATGAAAATCTTTAGAGACATTTTTTAGAAGATTAAAATTTTCGAAATGTTTTCCATGGTAAGGGTAGTTTGGGGTGGGGGGATTTTCTTGAATATCTTCTTGTCGCACTCTTGCAAGATACCAAACTTAAATACCAAGTTTGGTATTTAACGGTCTTTCCGTTTTTGAGCTATGCTGTCCACACACACACACACACACGTACCTTTTTCCAAAAATGCGTTTTTACTTTATCTATACGTCTATGTGTATGGTGTACAGAGAAGGTATTATATTCCATCCAAAAATTCAATACCGAGATTTCACCAGAAATACATGTTTTGGGTCCCCCTGAATCCAGAAAAAACTTTTCTGGAAAAAAGTCCGTGTGTGCGTGGGTGTGTAGACAGCATAGCTCAAAAACGAAAAAACCGTTAATCACCAAACCTGGTATTTAAGTCTTCCAAGGATGCGACACGAGGATTTTCAAAAAAAATCCCCCCACCCCTAACTACCGTTTACATTGAACTTTTTCAAAATTTTTGATTTTCTCAAACATTCCTAGCAATGTGGGTTAAAATATTGTATATTAAAGATATTTGCCTGAAAAATAAAATGTATATCTTGCATTTTCTGGGAATAGCTTCGAAAGACACCTGGATGAATTTTACGGAATTTTGCATAACTGGTAAACCGAACGAGATGGACAAAAACTTACCGCACAAAAATATAGAGCACATTAAAACACACAATGCTATATGCATTTTTTTCGTGGAGTTGATCGTTTTCTAGATATTCCTTGTTATTGGTTTCGGCTTTGAAAAACTTATACTTTTCCCATAAAGGAATTTGTCAACTCCTGTCCACACAAACAAAGCAACTTCAGTAACATAGCAACCCGCTTTTGACTATCACCTTAAAGCATGACACTCCCTTATTTCGTTTCTACTTACAAGGAAGCAAGTAATAGGTAATGAAATAAATGGAAGATAATTTGTTGCAGAGATGTAGAGAAAGTAACGTGAATGGAACACGTGAGCTTTTTTTGGATTCAGGCGGACCCAAAATATGTACTTCCGGTGAAATCTCGGTATGAAATTTTTGGGTGGAATACAATAACTTCTCTATACACTATGTACATAGTACGTATAGAGAAAGTAAAAATAATTGGGCACTTTCTCTGCCTACTATGCATCCAATGAGAGATGACTGAAACAATGTATACAAAGAGCTGCCTTCAGTGTTTATGTTCCTGTAAGGGACACTTGCCAGGAGTAGAACATTTACTTCAACTCCAGACCAAACTATATTCAAAAAGACAACTTCCCCTGCTGTCCCGCTCCGCTCCCCTCACCCTGATAGCAAATTTCGTGCATCTCTGAACTTGCGTACTCCACATACCACCCTGCACCTCGGGTGGGGAGCATATAGTAGGTCAAGGACATTGACTGCCCAGGAAAAGGGCGGTACCCTCTCCTGACCCTGAGTTCACCTAACAATACCTTTCAAGTTTCCTCATATATCTAAAGAAAATGTTTACATTCCTATCACTGATTTATATTGGATAAACATAGCGGTTAAATTATACATTTAACTAACAGTTACTTTAAAAATCTTAAGTGTTTTATTCACATGACTTTCTCTACATCGCTGTGACAAATTATTGTTAAAACGTTTATTCTTCTATCTACTTTATGATAATTTAGATAAACATTAGCAGAAATTGTCTTAATTACTTGCTTCCTTGTAAGTAGAAGGAAAATAAGGAAATACACTGGGCTAAAACGATAGTCAAATCTTTTAAAAGATGGTGTCATGTGGAGGAAATCCATGTCTATGCAGAGCTAGGAGTTTACAACTTTCTGTGCGAGAAAAGTTTAATATTTTTAAACTGAAACAAATAACAAGCAATATCTCAGAAATGGTCAATTCAACGAAAAAACAATATATATGACAAGTGCGTGTCTTAACGTGTTTTTCGAGAAGTAAGTTTTGTCAATCTCTTGCGGTTTAACAGTTACGCAAAATTTATCCAGAATAAAGAGGTCTTCCATTTTTGAGAAAATCAAAATTTACGAATTTTTTCTATATAATGGGTAGTTTTAGCTGGGAGGATTTTTCTCAAAATCTTCGTGTCGCATTCCTGGACGATAGTAAACTTAAATACCAAGTTTTGTATTTTAGCGACTTTTCGTTCACACACGGACACGCACACAACACGGACCTTTTTCTGAAAATACTTTTTTTGGATACAGAAGAATCTAAATCCTCTATTTTCTTTATCGAATTTTTGGGCGGAATGCAGTACCATCTCTGTACACTATGTACATAGCACGTGTAGAGAAAGTAAAATTGTGTACTACAGATTGTATATTTGTAAATTGGGAGAGTAGCCTCTGATGAAAAATTGAGTCCGTAGAAATAGAAGGAAAAAAAATATATTCTGCAGTCATATTCCAGTCACATTCGGTTAATTGGAGCTAATGCATGAGGAGACATTGAACATTTTCCGTTCGATTTTTGCTGAATATTTCCTTTTATAGTCGTGTAAACAATATCATTCATTAATGATTGCTTCACGGAATAGAAACCGAGTTAAATTGGATTTTTACTGCAACTTAACTCGGTTGTTATCCCGTGAAGTCATCATTAATAACACGAGAAAACTTCAAATCTTAAACATAATTCATTATTGCCACAGCTCGTTCAAAATATCCTACGATTGTGAGGAAAGCAATACTCAGCGACTTGAAATAAGAGGTGACATTAGATATAGAGACTTCATTAGGCACTGCTTGCCAAGCGGGAGACTTGGGTTTGATTCCCGGTTCCGGCGTGGGATTTTTCCCCCGCTGGGAGACCTGGACCGGCGTGCACTCAGCCTCGAGTGGTCCCTGGGGGGCCAACTCAGGAGCTACTTGATGGATAAGTAGCGGCTCCAGGTCATGAGGAGCGCATTAACCGGCCGGAGGGGTTTGAGGCGCTGACCACGTCTCACCCTCCAATACTGCATCCACGTTTGTCATGGACCGAGTTGGGGGACGCAGCGGCCGGGCGGTAGATCAAAGTTCCTTGTGAGCTGTCGTGCCATGAAGTTAAGTTATATTCATTAAGCAAAATGCATTTTCCTTTAGTATTATACTTTATTGCACTTTACCCAAAAATCACTTCGAATATTTTATTTCTAAGTTCCTTTCATTATTTTAGTGACTGGCATTTGTGCTTGTTTTAACGACGAGTCCTGAACTTAATCTCTTAATCCCATTAATAAACTATTTTCATAAACACACTTTGGTATTTCTCATAAACAATTAGAATGCTATATTGCCTCTATTAAAAGCAACAAATATTACTAGATCTTTCGGATACTAACACGTTAATTAAAATCCACTGGTAATACAGGAGAAAACATTTATCCTGCAAACTGCAATGCGCCGCAGTCTTAGTACAACCAAAGCATAGTTAGTTATACTGTGGGATTTCATAATTTTTACTTTCTCTACACGTACTAAGTACATACTGTATAGAAAGTATTGCACTCCACCCAAAAACTCGATACCGAGATTTCACCGAAAAAACATATTTTAGAGTTTCCTGTATCCAAAAAAAAAAAAAGCATTTTCACAAAAAGGTCCGTGTGTGTCTGTGTGTGTGCGTCTGTGAACACGATAACTCAAAAACGAAAAGACGCTAAAATACCAAACTTGGTATTTAGGTTTAGTATCTTCCAGGGATGCGATACGAAGATTTTGAGAAAATCCTCCCACCCCAAACTACCCTTTACATGGAACTTTTTTTTAGAAATGTTTATTTTCTCAAAAATGGCTCAAATGATTTTGATTAAAATATCATATATTAAAGATACAAATAAAATTTATATTTTGAATTTTCTGGGAATAGCCTGTAAACACTACTTTATTCTGGACGAATTTTACGGAATTTTGCATAACTGCTAAACCATAAGAGATGGAAAAAAAACTTACCACACAAAAAATGTAGCGCACTTTAAAACATACGATTTATGTTACATGCATTTTTTCAAGGAACTGATCGTTTTTGTGATATTCCTTGTTTTAAAAAAATTATACCTTTCTCACACAGGAATTTGTCAACTCCTGTTCATACAAACAAAGCAACCAGCTTTTTACTATCATTTTAACCTTGCGCTTCTACTTACAAGGAAGCAAGTAATAAGACGATTTCTGTAATTTTTTTTTTCGATTAGCATTAATTAAGTAGAACAATAACGTTTTTAACAGTAATTTGTTGCAGAGATGCAGAGAAAGGCATGTGAATGGAACACATCAAATTTTAGTAGGACATAATCTAAAACTCAACTCGTATCAATTTTTGGATGAGTTGAGATAACTTTCTTTAATTAGAATCACTCCCTAACTTCCACAAAGTCTGTAAGAGTGTATGTGAGTGTGCTTTCTTATAATCAATAAAAACCCTGGGTAAAAAACTTAGTCAATGAGTGAGATGATTCTGAAGTCGCAGCCCCAAATATCACTGCAAAAATTAGAGGGCTATGCAAACCAAATTAAAATATTTAATATCCCATTTTAATTTGTAGCATAGTCGTAAGGTCCTTTCATTCAATATCAAGTAGAAAAAAAAAATTAATTTGCATCCTCTCGCTACTCTGTTCCCATGATAAAATGCAAATATTCCTTATGGGTTATTTTATATCGAAATTATTCTTCCATAAATGTTACTCACAACGATAACTACAAACGATTTAAATGAAGGAACTGTATAGGTATACACATGGCTGACACACACCATTTAAAAAATTCACTGAAAATTAACCCCATTTTCAAATACAGTCCTTTTAAAATTGACACCGAATTTTTGTATTAAATTAATGCTTATTTTAAAGAGAAATAATGAGTAAATGGAGGAATAATTGCGATAAATAGTTTCATATATTAAAACTAGGAATTGTTTAAAAATCAGGTTAATAACTCTGTTATTTGATAGTCATTAGTTAAGGCAAGCTAATGGTTCAAAAATCTAAACGATGTTTAAAAGCTCACAAGTGGCCATTATCAAACTGATGTCGCAGAATGAGCTGGACTTTTTGTAGTGAAAGTTAATCGAAAATAAGAACACCCATGTCTCGACTTTCTCTACCATAGGGTCTCTGTTCGGCGAGAAAAAATTGTAAGTTTTAAGTTGAAACGACTGACTTTAGGACTGCCTTCCGCCCAACGATCATTGCCTGCTACTACGCTAGGTAATGCTAATGAGCTTTGTCCGGAGCGAAGAAACAAGTATTAGTCAAAGGCTGTACTAAAGATGGCTTGAAACCAAGACTTTAATTACGTTTAATCCCCCCCCCCAGTGAACGAAAAAAGAAACCAAAAAAATCTCATGTGCTTCACTCACATGACTCTACCTTCTCTATAAACAAACTTCTTACAAAAGACTATTCTTCTTTCTACTCCATGCTAATCGAGATAAGCTTTGGCTGAATGTTCTTATTACTTAGTTCTTTATAAATATACGGGAACTAACACAGTACAATATACTAAAGTGATAGTCAAATGTCTTAAAAGCTATTGCTATGCGATTGCCATTGAAATTCACTTCTGTGCGTGACCCGGAATAAAACAAATGAAACATCGACATTTCCTGTTGGAGGAAAGTATAAGTATTTTAAAATTGAAGCGAATAATAAGGAATACTTCAGAAACGACGGAGAAACGGCTGTGACAGTAAAAGTGTTATGGAAACAAATTGGATGTTTCGACGAGATCTACATTTTTTGTGTAGCAAACTTTTGTCCATCTCTTTATGCAAGTCACCCAAATGAAGAGGGCTTCAGAGCTATTTCTAGGACATTGAAGCTATACATTTTATTTTTGATGTAAGTACCTTTAATTTACAATATTTTAATCAAATCGTTAGAATCCATTTTTGAGAAAATCAACATTTTCGAAAAATTTTCCATATACAACGTAATTTGGGCAGGGAGGATTTTCTTGAAAATCTTTATGTCGCATTCTTGGGAGCTACCAAGTATAAGTAACGTGCTTGGTATTTTACGGTCCTTTCATTTTTTGAGTTATGCTGTCCCACACGCACACATACACAGTTGTTCTGTTTTGTTTCAGAGGTCTCAAAACATATTTCCGGTGAATTTTCGATATATAATTTTTGGTTTGAATACACTGCTTTCTCTACCTATTATGATCGTTGTACATAGGCGCTAGAGAAGTTGAACAATGTAGAAAAAATACACACTTTGGTAAGTTTTCTTTTTAATTTTTTTAAACCTGATATATTCAAGGAATTGGGTTTTATTAGTGAATCATTTTAATTTTTAATTCTTTTTCCTTGTCAAATTTGAACCTATGGAAGGGAAAGCAGAGACATTTTTATTTTCGATCTAAAAATTCCAGCTCAATTACATCAATGTAACATTGATCCCTAGTCAGACCATTTCTAGGATTTTATAAAGGAAAACGATTATTCAGAATTGAGCAAAATAAATGGTGAAAAAGTATTTCAGAAATTAGCAAAAAGCTTAATTTTGACATTATATAACGTAGGAACTTTGGTGGGGTAGTCGTGAATTAGGCGGGGATTGTTACTTTTATTACGGAAACAAATTTTGCCTAAAGTTCTTGACGCTCTGAAATTTAACAGATTAATATTTAATATTACTTTTATATTAGACTCCATTAAAGGTTTTGTCATCTCGCAACCACCCAAACATTCCCTCAGAGGGAGATCTCGCAGATTACTACTGAAGCAGTCCGCAACAGACAACTTCAAAATAAGCGTATTCGCAATAGACTTGAACATGTAATGACAGCTTTGAGACATAATGATAACTGACATCTTTCTACGAAGCATAATTACAACTCACTCCTGCGCTTATAGGCCGTACATTCCTTTTCTGGCCTTGAGTTTTATGTAACGTGTTTTTATATTATTCTTTATTTATTTGTTTTTGCTGCATAAGCATCCAGGTTGTCATCAATTTTAACTGTGATATGATTTAATTTGATTTGCCTGTTGCTTACAATTTAAATACATGTAATTACCCCTGAAAGTATTTTTCTACAATTAAAACAATTGCAGCAGACTAATGGGGATACAATTTCTAGTTTTTAATGTACAGAAAAAATTAGGGACGGCCTCCGTGGTCGAATGGTCACTCGGAGGTCCCAAGCTCGATTCCCGGATGGGGTTGGAAAGTTTTCTTTAACCAGAATTATTCCCTAACCCCCACAAAGTCTGGAAGTATGTATGTAGGAGTGAATGTGAGTGGGTTTGAGGAAAATAAAAATATTTAAACCCAACGTGAAGAACCTACAGAAAACTAGTTGTTCCTAATGCAGAGCCCCAGATATGATCTTAGATGTAAAAAGGAGCTCTGTAAATGAAACCATAAAAAGAAAGAAAAAGAATAAGGATAATCAGTTCCGAGTTCTGGCAATTTGCTTCCCTCTATTACATTTCGCAAAAATGTCCACGGTATGTGAGTAGAAGTGTATGTGAACAACATAACTCAAAAACGACCTTGATATTTATAATCATCACATTCTAAAGATGCGACATGAAGATTTACAAGATAAGAAATCGCACGGAACATTACAAAAATGTTTTATTATCTCAAAAACAACTCTAACGATCTTTATTAATATACCAATCACTAAAAACATTCTCGTGACAAATAAACGTAGGTATATGCTGAAATTTCTGGGAATGGCTTTTGAAGTCCTGTTCATTAGATTGACTTTTGTAAAACTAATAAACTGTGTGTAGGATAAAAACAAAAATTCAGTACACAAAAAACGTATATCTCGTTAAAACACATTATTTCAAACTTGTGGAGTCTATCATTTTCCAGATATTTGTGATTTAAATTTTAAAATACTTAAACCTTTCTCAAATAGGAAGCCGTTATTCCATTTCTTTCTCCTGGTCAAACAAAGAGAACGAATTTTTAACCACCGCGTAGCGACCAGATCTTAAAAGAGTTAACTAATGTCTAAGCCAGGTTTATTCATTTATTCTTGATTATAGAAGGAAATATGCAAGGAAAAAATCTGTAAATTTTCATCTCAATTAAGGTGAAGCAGATAGAAGAATAAACATTTAAATAACAGTGTGTTAAAGAATGTGAATTAAACACACCAGATGTTTTTTCTATGCATTCCATGTTAATCGAGATAAATGTTTGCTGAAATGATTTGACTACACAGTACCTTGCTGAAGTGAAGTCAAATGTTGAAAAACGGGTTGCTGAATTGTCTTTCAAAATCCACGCTTTCCATAACAATGAGAAACAATGAATGACGAATTAAAACTTCAGAATGTATGAAGTAGTACATAAATACTAAAAAAAAAAAAATAGGGATATCTTGAGAAGGGTTACCCCCCGTCTCCCAATAATATTTTGGATATAAATTGTGAAGTAAGTTTTGTCTAGATTTTATAGCACATTCATTTTGTTACACAAATATCTTAAACTTAAAGTATTTTAATCAAAGTCATTGGATACATTTTTTTAAAAAATAAAAAGTAGAAAGTAGTTTCCATATAAAGATAGTTTAGGGTGGAATTTTGCTGAAAATGTTTGTGTCACTTCCTTGGAAGATATTGAAATTAAATATGCAATTTGATGCCTTCGAGACTTCTGATTTTTCAATTACTCTGTCAAAGAGAGACACAAGCTTTATCTAAACATACGTTCTTTCTTATTCAGAGGACATCCAAACATGTATTTTACACCGATGTCGAATTTCTTTGCGTATTATAATGCTTCCTCTATTCACTGAAGTTAAACGGCAGAGAAAGAAAACTCACTAAGCAAAATGCTTTATCAAGTAATGTAAAACCAGTGACGAAAAAGTTGAGCATTTTTTAAGTTGTAAAAATAAATACATGAAAAACCTATGTTTATTATAATTATAATTTCTGCTTAAAAGGATACGTAGTGAATTATCTTATCAGTAGAAACCGGATCTTTAGTCGCAAATAGATAACTTAAGTGGTAAGATATCACGTTACACCAAACGGGAATCGGAAATGCTCATTTTATCACATATTCACGTGGTTTTTGCTTGATTCGCACAGTCCAAAATTTATAGTGATATGTGATGGAACAATTAGGTTATATTGCTTCAAATAACGTACAAAAATTCAGTAATAAAACAATAAAAATGTAATATCACCGAGCGGGATGGCTCAGCGGTAACGTCTGTGGCACACATTTGGAAGGTTCTGGGTTCAAATCCCATGGGCCGACCAATCTGGTGGTTTCCCTCAGTCGCCAAGGTAAATACCTATTGGATATTTAATACGCACAAAATTCCACCTCCAAACTAAAACAATAGTAAAATTGAAAATATATGGTAATTGCGATAACGCTGCCATCTATATACGAACAACGAAATCAGCTGGATCGGACGGCTCCCCAACGTCATCTGTTTGTCGCCGAGTAAAGACGCATGGTGTTAAGGTTAAAGGCTGGCTAAATCAGTCGTTAAATACAAACTAGGTATTTACATTTAGTATCTCCCAAGGATATATCACGAAGACTTTCAAGAAAATCTCTCCACCCCACCTACTTTTTACTTGGAAAAATTTCCGTAAATTTTGATTTTTTCAAAAATGTCTATAACAATTTTGATTGAAGATATTTACATCACAAATAATATGTATATCTTGAATTTTCTGGAAATAGCTTCTGAAGACCTCTTTATTCTGGATGAATTTTGCTAAATTTTGTATAACTGGTAAACCACACAAAAATATGGATCTCGTTAAAACACCAACTTCATGAAATAAATGGTTTTTTTTTTTTTTTTTTTTTTTTTTTTTTTTTTTTTTTGTAGAACTGACCGATTCTGAGATATTACTTTTTATTGCTTTCAGCTTTAAAATACTTCTAGTTTTCTCAAACGGGACCTTACAAAGTGAACGGCACCTCAATTGTTTCACTTATTGATGAGTTTTTCAAGAATATGACTCGCTTTAGCCTAGCATATTCCTTTATTTCCCTTCTACTTAAAACGAGGCAAGTAATAAGACAAATTAAGCTAATATTTATCTTGATTAGCATGATGTAGATAAAAGAACAATCTTTTGTAAGAGTAATATGTATTTGAAACAGCTAGAAAAAGTTATGCGAGTGAAACACATCAGATTTTTCAAACACTCTCTCTCTCTCTCTCTCTCTCTCTCTCTCTCTCTCCATTTTGAAAACAAAATCTGATGTGTTCCATTCACATGACTTTCTTTACATCTCTGTACCAAATTATTGTTAATAAGCTTATTCTTCTATCCGTTTCATGCTAAAATGACAGTCAAATGTTTAAAAATGTAATTGCTAAGATACTGAAATCCGTTTCTTTGCGTGGCCAGGAGATAAGTTCCCGCATTTCAAAACCGAAATCAGTATCAAGGAATATCTCGAAAACGGCCAACTCCACGAAAAATGTGTATAAGTCAAATTGTGTGTCTTATCGAGAACTACGTCTTTTGCCTAATACGCCTTTATCTATATCTTACAGTTTACCAGTTATGCAAAATTCAATAAATATCATCCAGAATAAAGAGGTCTTCAGAGATTCCTAGAAAATTCAAGATATACATTTTATTTTATCACGTAAATATTTTAAATATAAGAGATTTTAATCAAAATTGTTAGAGCCATTTTCGAGAAATTCAAAATTTTCGAAATTTTTCCAAGTAAGGGGTAGCTGGGGGGAGATTTCCTTGAAAATCTTCGTGTCGCATTCTTGGAAGATACTAAACTTAAATACCAAGATTAGTATTTAACTTGTCTTTTTATTTTTGAGCTATGCTGTCCACCCACACACAAGCACGCACAGACTTTTTCTAAAAATGCTTTTTGTGGATTTAGGGGGACCTAAAACGTCTATTTCCGATGAAATCTCGGTATCGAATTTTTTGGTGCATTATAATACCTCCTCTATACACTAAGTACAAAGTAAATGTAGAGAAAGTGAAAAAGGATACAAGCAAGAAAAGGAAGAATGCTAACCAACAAGTTCCCTTGCAACCTTCAAACGAGTTTCACACGTTCTTCCACCACAGGTTAAATTTCTTCCTGCTTGACTGGCATCCTCCCATGGAACACATTCTCTCAATAGTGGACCAGCGGATGGATTAAAAGCTCTTAAAATTGTAGTAAAGAAATGAGGCTGGGGAGAAAAATTGAATCATGGGGGGGGGGGGGAGGGCAGTTATGTGACAGTCACATGACAGTCACTTAATTACAACTCCAAAAGTTGGTTCTTTTTCTCCTCAGGTTAAGCCTTTTAACCTGTCCCGGCTCCTAAAACTTTAGTCCGTATGCTTTTGGGTCATCCTAAGTTTCAATGTCCTTGTATTGCAAACTGCTATGTTTACTGTCGCCCTTTCCATGCTGTTGCCAATTTATTCTATATTCTTTTATTCCACTTAATGCTTCTGTATTTAATTGTTGTCATAACTCATAGTTTTGTTTTGTTCCGAACTTATGAATTGTATATATGTAGGATTTACAAATTTCGTTTCGGATGTTGCATTTTATTACTTTCTAAACCCTAAAACTAAAAGCTAGGACGGAGCATCGTTTTTTTCCGGGCACTCCGGTTTCCCCGCTTTACATTCTACCGTGCTCCATCATCATCCAGTACCATAGTAATAAAAATGGGCGTTAAACACCATAAAAAATAAAAAAATAAAAGCTAGAAAAAAAAACATGTAACAAAAACAAGGAAAGAACTATACAAATAAAAACACTAAACTAATTTCAACTGCTTTATATAAAACATATAATATATAAATTCGTAACCTATTTGATTATTTCGGATGGAACTAAGTATATGTACGTTTGAGGTCTTGGCGAAAATAAAAGGCTACTCACGACTTTCAAGATCAGTCTATGCTATTTCCAACCTCTTTCTTACAAAATGCGATTTCTTAATAACGATAAATTTTTCTCTATAAATGGGTTCAAATTTGCAAAACGGGCTCAGTTACATGTAAAACGTGGATGTATGTCAACTATTTAAACCGTAGAGTTTTGTTAATAATGAGCTCATATTGTAATTACTTTAAACTTGGTATTTATGTTTAGTATCGTCCAAGAATACGACACAAACCTTTTAAATAAAAAAAACCCACCACAAACTACACTTTACATGAAAAATGTTTTGAAAATTTTGCTCTAACGAGATTGATTTAACTTAGCGTATATTAAAAGATACTTATATAACAAATAAAACGTATATTTTGAAATTTCTGCGAAACACTTCTGAAGACCTCTATTCAGAATAAGTTTTGCAGAATTTTGCATAACGGTGAAACTGTAAAAAGCAGACCAAAACTTACTCCATAAAAAATGTATAGACCTAGATAAAACACACAAAATATGTCATATATGTTTTTCTTGTACAGTTGGCCGTTATTGGTTTCAGTTTTGAGCCACCTAACTTTTCTCAAACGAGACCATGCAAAGCAAACCGAACCTCAATTGTTTCACATAGCTTTTTCAAGATTTGAATAACCCATTAGCCTAGTGCATTCACTTAATTCTCTTCTACTTAGAAGGAAGCACGCAATAAGACCAATTCTGCTAATGTTTATATAGATTAGCATGATGTAAATGAAAGAACTATCTTTTATAAAAGTAGTTTGTATATGCAGAACTAGAGAAAGTTATGTGAATGGAACACATCGGTTTTAGATGCAGGACGTAAAACAAGTGAAATCTCGATATGTAAGTCTTAGATATTTTAGTACAGAAAGCACTCACATTTGTAACCTTTCATCCGCAATCACAATCAACATGTCGTCCTCCGTGGTCTAGCTTCCGGTTTCCAAGGTCGCGGTTCAAACCCGGAGGAAGGCGATGGATTCTTTCCGGCTTAAACCCTTAGCATGGGCTGGGATTAACTCCGCTGGTCGTATGTCGTAGATTTACCGTACGTAAGAGTTCAAGCCTGATAAAGAGGTATCTGAACAAAATTAAGCGGTCTTTCTCGCTCAATATAGACACTCATAACGCAGCAGTTACAGAGCGTCCATAAATAAAATCAACTTTTGGTACTACCGTATCAAGAACACAAAAACGGCGTTTTAATTAGTTCATAAACTTATATATACTATCAGCCATACGACACCGGATTATTTACATGCACTAAAATATAATATGCTAAATTCACATGACATTCTTACAAAATATCATTATTATATCCACATAATGCTAATCAGATAAACATTGCTCGAAATGATTTATAAGTAGAAGGGCAATAGGGGAATACACTAGACTAAAGCGCGAGTCAAATCTTTTAAAAACTGTCGCTATGCGATTAACATTGAAATTCGGGTTCTCTCCAAAAGAGATATGAAACGGATGAGAACGTCCCGTTTGAGAAAACTAAACCATAACAGGAAATATATTGAAAATGGCTAGATCTATAGAAAAACTTTGTAACATGAACAAGATTTACACTTTGTGCGGTCAGTTTTTGACTTATAATTTTCGGCTAACCTGTTATGTTTACGATGTGAACATCTTTAATATACGGCATTTTAATAAAACTCGTTAGCGATTTTTTTTTAGAAAATCAAACATTTCGAAAAATTGTCCCAAGAAAAGGATAGTTCGAGATGAGGTGATTTTTCTGAAAATCTGCGTGTCAAATCCTTGGAGGATACTAAAGTTAAATATCAAGTTTGGTATTTAACCGAATTTATATTTTAGAGCGCTGCTGTCCAACAACACATGGATATTTTTCTAAAAATTCTTTTCTTACGTGTCCTCAAAACATTCATTTTCTGTGAGATAGTGGTATCGAATTTTTGGGTGGATACAATATCTACTCTACCTATTCTGTACATACATAGTACTTAGCAGAGAAAGTAAAAAATGAAGGTGCACACTATCAGATATAAGACACCACTTGAAATAAAAGAACTGAAAAAATAAATGGCTAAATATTCGTAAAATCAGTAATTTGACTGAGTCGAGGATGAAACCTTCAGAGAACTGTCTAGCATGACTTTCATCATTTGAACTACAATAGTTCATTAAAATGAGAACATGCAAAGAAAATTTTAGCCTTGACATGAATATCTTAGGTTGACTCATTGTTATTAACAGCTGCAAACCCAGGCAGCAGTTTTCATTGTATTGTTCGTTCACACGGAAAACTGTGCTTTGTGCAAGCTACATATCTCAGGAACGTGTACAAACCAAAGTATAAGCAGCATCATTGATAACCCATAAGTGTGTCTCTATCCACGATATAGTTCAAGCGATTAAAAACTAAACATTCTGCTATAACCTCATTGTCATTTCTGGTCGTATTCACGGTAAGGTTGGAAGGATGAAGATCTTTACCAAGTACTGATGCCTCCGAAAGTACAGTAAACCATGATTCAAGGATTCTGGCATTATTCTACGGCGACTTACATGGGCGTATTAAGTGAAAGTTGCAATGAAAACAAGGATAAATATGTTTCAAGTAATTTCGGCTACTTTTTAAGGGAAAATATTTTTTGAAATAATAGTAGTTATTATTATTAAACTACTAAACTGTTTTATTCCATTATAAAACGAGTTTATTTCATAATATCGATTAACTAGCACCACAAATTAAAGATGCATATGCCTAACAGCAGCAAGACAAAATTTAGAATTTTTTTTCACAGTTCACAAGCTAATTTTGTGTCGTGCATTGTTATTCATCTGTCATCAAACTCTCACAAGAAATCCTTTCAAATAGTAAATATACTGTTTGTCCACTGAATCTACACAAATAGTAATTATGTTAGCTGTTATAAATCCTAATGAGAAACAAAGGTAGTCCATATTATTAATAGTTGGTATGCAACCCTGCTGACCTGCACTGTGATATAATTCCAGAACATGTTAAAAGTATAATAATAATTGGCATTAAACTAATAATTATTTTATAAAGAAATGAGGAAACAAAAATAATATTTCATGTATTAATTTATGTATTGCAATAACATTTCATATATTAAAATCAACGAATAATATAAAGCATGCACATTTATAATTCTGTTGAGTCATTGAGACATGTTAAAACAGCACAAGCTAGAACTCCGTTGTTAGGCAACATCATTAGAAAGGCAGGCTATGCTGCTGAAAATTAGCTCAGAAGCCAGAGTGTGAAAGTAGTTAAGTTTCAGGGAACTTAGTAAGCGCGGACTCCATAAAGCTTAAGATTTAATTCCTGGGAAGCCGATAGTTTTAAAATCTAAAGCTATTTGCAAAATCGCAGATAGACTAATTCTGAGAAATGATACTTTAGACTGAGCAGTCAAAGAAAATGACAAGTGTGTCTGAAATGTAACATGAAGCGTAAAACTTGGCAACGTAGAACATAGGAACTATTGTGGTGTAGTCAGTAGTAGGCGGGACTTAGGTTAATAAACGAGCCTGCATCCCCAACATTTAGTTATACTCTCTTGGGTCTCAAATTTTTACAAGTTACAGAAGTGTTACTGCTGGTAGCGCGTAAAGTACAGCACTAAGCTCATCACCCTTTTAGCGGCGATCGGTAAGGGAATCGTCATATGGAAGTTTAGCGAGTCACAACTTAAACTCATAAATTTATTACTGAAACATATTTTGCCAACACGTAGTTTCTTATTGCATTCGCAGATTTAATACGACACAATTATAATTCCTTGTTCTCAGAGTCAAGAAAATTCGATTACTAATCTTAAAACAATTGACAACTCGTTCCAAATAAATCCCTTAAATATCCTCAGTAAATGTAATTCGTATCGTCATTCTCGCCACACCCAGGCATATCCTGAGAAAAATAACTAGTAGCCTACCACTGTAGCGGCCAGGGGAAAACTAGTACAAAATATATTACATTTCCAAAACAGCGATGATTTTCATGTGATTCCCAGCTTAGGATTAGGATTTGGACGGAGGAAACTCGGCACCAAAGCTAGGTGATTATTGTACCTATGCATCACAAGGTTGCGCCCTCGGAGAAAGGGATAAGGTGAGCGGATACGCCTGGCGGCCGGAACCAGGAACGGTGGCACAGCAATGACAGGGTCCCTACAGTTTCCATATTGAAACACCCCGACATTCGAATAGGCAGGCCCCTCCTCACATAGGGTGTAACACCCCCGCTAGGAGCGGTCCTCATCCGAACAACCAGTCTAAGTCAAGATGGTTACTATGGTCGTCTTTCCTTACCACGTCGCACCAAGCAGCATTGCCGACACTTCCAACTCTGAAAGAAACCAACGAGCTGAAGATGAATGAAATGACAATGGAAACGGCATAGAGGGACACGGAATTCGGATGAAAGAAACCTATCCATACCAAAAACCCCGGAGTAAAAAGAAAAAATAAATAAAAGATTCCGACCCTAGGGGGGAGGTTCCTACCTCTTCAGCTGCTCCGGTGTGAGCGCTGTGGACCTCCAGCACCCGTTTTACTTCTGACATTACTAGAAATAGACAGGCCGAGTATCTGAGCCCCTTCCGAAAGAGAGCTGTTCGGATTGGGTTGGACTCGACGTGGCAGTGGGAGATTCGGAACGTTTGAGTGGTGACGCATGGGAGGGATTGCGAGACACCTTAATGCACTAATCTGAAAAGTTAGTACACCTAAGCTGGTAAAGGTTGACCCTATCGTGGCTTTTGTCTTCCTCCTGCGTTCCAGTGTGCAAGTACTTCGGTACTTGCAAGCAGGAGGATTCAACGTTGGCACTCATCCCTGAGTTGTCAGGTTATGCCCCTTGTTTCAGTCGGATCCCGGGGATAGAATCCGGTACCTCCCGAATGCGGGCCACAGACAAAACCGGCAGAGCCATCCCGCTCGGTCATTCCTAGCTTATTAACGGGAAACACAAACATGCACTATCACTGAACCTTCAAGATAACTACACCTGATTCCTTTGTGATTATAGGGTATTTTTTAAAAACAGCTCTTAATACAGAGACTTTAGCTGAACACTACTCAATTAATTTAAGTTATTTATTTTAATTTAAAAATAAAATTCTGGTTCCTCCGAAGCAGAATCAAGTTGACTATTGTCTAGTTGTTTCATGCTCAAATTGTTAAGGAATATGGCAAAAGGAACAGCTAGCTATGGAACAATTCAACAGCAACGAACAGTTTTGACTGATGTTAACTATTTGCTGGAGTAAAGAATGAAGTACATAGTTTCTGTTCATGATAGCTCGACAGGTCCCATCAACAGATCAGCTCACGAAACAGCGGTTTCAAGCTGTGTAAAAGTAATATGCAACTACTGAAGCAATTACAGTTCCAGTGTCTGTCTATGCACAGTGTAATTCTAAAATTAAACTTGGATCAATATCAAAACGTTGGCATTTTAAGTTTACCTTTAAAGGATGCAATATTTTAAAGAAAATCCCCCAACCCAAATTATCCTTTCCATGCTGACGTTTTGGTAAGTGGATTTTCTCAAAACAGCTTCATTGAAATACATATGTTTTAAGATATTTAGAAGACAAATTTGAACTTTCTGCGAACAGCCTGCGAAGTCCTCTTTACTCTGAATCCCCTGCGTACGTTTTTGTGCATCTGGTAAGCCATATAAAATAAAACAAAAAAATTAAAATTATCTCTCTTTGAAACACACATTTATGTTTAATTTCGAAGTATTCGTTACTGTTATTACTCTGTACATGCGGTGGGAAGAAATATGAGGAGCAAAGAACTTGCATTGGCCTCTCACCTATCGGCCCGGGTTCGATCCCAAGCGATCATGTGAGATTTGTGATGGACAAAGCGGCGCAGAGGCGGGTTTTCTCCGGGTTCCCCCGCCATCACATTCCACTGGGGCTCCATCTTCATGTATCATCAGTGTCATCGCCTGCGGAGCCAGATCAGTAAAAGTGCGTATTAAACACTACCCCCCCAAAAAAGCTTGCAGAAGACATATCTGTGAATAAATAAAATTTCTCCGGGTTGAAGAATAAATAATGCATGTAGAAAAATCCTTAAAAACTATTATTAGTTTGAATTTTAAATCATTTCATTCAAGTTTTAGGATAGCAGAAGCATTATGACTTATGAGCCAAACTTTTGACGCTGAATAGTCAATTAAAAAGAAATAGAATAACGAAAAAAATAGGTTATAGGAGGTGCCCTCCCAGAGTATCTAGGAGAGACAAAATTTGAATGGGATTATAAAGAGAACAAATGAATGTATAACAAACAATTTTAGATTTTATTCAACAAAAGTCTGATGTGTTCCATTCACATAACTTTCTCTACATCTCTGGAACAAATCATTGTTAAAAAACTTATTCTTCTACCACACGCTAATCGACATGAAATTAGCACAAATTGTATTTTTACTTGCTTTCCTGCAAATAGCAGAGAAATAAAGTAATACACTTGGCTAAATATAGATAGCCAAATATTTTAAATGCTGGATGCTATGTGATTGAAATTCGTTTTTTTTTTGCATTGTCAGAGTTGATAAATTCCCGTATAAGTATTTTAAAGCTGAAACAAATAACAAGGAATATCAGAAACTCCAACACTACAAATATACATATATGACATAAATTACGTGTTTTAACGAGATCTACACGTTTTGTGTAGTACGCTTTTGTCTATTTCTAACGGTTTACCAGCTATAGAAACTTCAGCATAATTCATCCAGCTCTTTGGAGGCTATTCCTAGAAAATCCAAAATACGTTTTATGTCTTTAATATATGACATTTTAATCAAATTCCAGAATCACTTTTGAGAAAAGTTTTCCACCCCAGCCGTAGTTTTGGCTGTGGTGGATTCTTCTCAATATCTTCAGATACTAAACTTGAATACCAAGTTTGATATTTAGTTTGGTTTTTGTTTTGAGTTATCGTGTTCACAGACACACACGGACCTTTTTCTAAAAATGCTAAAAACATCTATTTCTAGTAAAATCTAGACATTTAATATTTGCTGCAGAGGTACAATAGTACATGTACTTCACATAGTATCTACGTGTAGAGAAAGTAAAGCTAATTAACATGCTTAAAGAATGGGGATGTAAGTTTATCTTTTAGAGCAATGGAATGGACACCAGGAAGAGAAAACACCTCAGGGCTCCAAGGAATTGCAGAAACAATGATGTAATGCGAAATCCCGGTAGAATTACGGCAAAATAGAAGATTAAAATAAGACGCATAAAAGTTATTTTATCGACCTTGGAAAAATGTCCCCACATCGTAAAACCGGAACATAAAGTAACTGTTTCATACTGTTATCAAGTGTTAAGACTTTTTTGTTTCTATGGACGTGTAAAGAATGGAATTATAGAGTCAACTTATAGTGATCAGCTTATTAGAGATTCAACAAGCCCTTCAGCCTACTGTATTCTCTTTATACCTACAATCACTTATGTACAAGCTTATCCCGATCATCATGAAGTAGGCAGAAAAAGTAGCTTTAATAAAAATAATTTGTAAACGAGATATAAAAGCAAATTAATGGGCAGAGAAAGACATATGATATAACACACACTTTTATTTATAGCCTCAGCGTTTCGGACAATGTTGTCAATACCTTGGGAGAAACCAGCTATTGTCATGGATAAAACGTATAATAATATTGAATCTTAAAGGTCTAATATAATCAAGAAAATTATGACAGCGGGAGTGAACATACTGATTTATAATAATAACAATAATGCTTAATACTAACAACAATTAAGAATAAAAAACGTCGTTAAGTTAAAAAAACACTATCAATGTTAAAATTTTTTGTTTATGTTGAACAAAACCGAATAAGAAGCGGGGGGAGGAATAGTTTGAACTAGCGATCGACATTTTTGGCATGGCCCTTCGCTACCAAACTTGTAAGTTCAATACCCTGCTAAATTGATGCGCGGATAAAGGCAAATTTGATTTAGCTATTTTAGAGCCTATAAGGGGGAACCTGCATGGAAAGACATATCCAAACGATTATTAAAGCCATTATACTGTGGGAGGGATGATCACTCGGAAAAAATAAGAAATAGGGAACAGAAAACAGACATAGGTAAATTTTCCTTCACAAATAGAACAATAAACGAATGGAACAAAATACCTTCAGATTTACTGGAGACTTAGCCTCAAAGTGTAAATAATTTTAAAAAGAGACTAAAGAAGAGTGATTTGTAAAAATATTGTATCATAGTAACTAAAAATATTGTTACAATTATGTATGTATTAGTAAATTATGATGTCATTGGCATTTTAACAGGGTATTACTCACTTATTGTTTATTTAACTCAATTGTATTGTACATTGTATTATTAAATTGGCAGTGCAGCCACCGGGCCACGCCCTAAGCAGTGAAATAAAGTATCTATCTATAAACATTAAATCGAGTTTTAAAGAAGTTCTGCCATTAATTGATCTGTACAATTTGTCACAATGGCTATTACAATCTAACATCTATGGTAAATATGCAATAGTCTTACTGGAGTTGTATTCCATATCCGATTACATCTGTATTATCTATCCTATTAGAGTAATTGCTTGTCGAGAGAATTAGACAGCAGATTCCAAGATCCTCATTAGCTCAGATAATCAGTAATTCGTATTAATGCTGATAGATTTATAAGTGTATATGGTGAAAAGTATAATATATTTTAAAATGCGTTACATTCACACGAGTTTCTCTACACTTCTTCTCAAACTATTCTTACCAAAGCTTAATTATCTATTACATGTTAATCGAGATAAACGTTTGCAGAAATTCTTTCATTACAAGTTTAAAGGTAAGTGCAAGAGGAATAAAAGAGGTACAAGTTACAGTCAGATGTAAGTGACATTCATATAGCCAGCTTTTAGTTTAATTTCTTTATTGAAGGGGGAGCAGCCTTTGTCTCATTTTATGTACACCACTTTCCCCTAAAACCCATCCACTCACTCTTTCTATATAACGAGAAACAAAGGAATAGCATTTCAAACTTCAAAAACATTATAAATTCTTTGGAAATTAATATCGAATATCTTGAAATGTAGATATTACAAAAAAATATATAAATAAATTAAAAAATTATGTTTGAGATCTACATTATAGAGTCTGTTTATCTCTAATGGCTTGCCAGCAGGAAATTTAGGCAGACCTAAATTTAGGGTACCTTCCCGCCATTTACCAAGGAGGAAAACCTGGAAAGGATATAATTTTTGAAGTGGTTGCTTTAAGAAATTTGAATGTATTTATACACTTTTGTATTTCTTTTAACGTTTAACATTCTGTTATTTTCTTTTATTATGTTATGCGATTTAAAACGTAAACTAGGATACAAAGCCTGATATTTCTATGTAAAATTATAACAAAAACATAAGGTGAGAATATAATAAGAATCTTTGACAAAAAGTATAACATTCTGAGCTATAAATTTAATTACAAATCATTTTGGGAAAAGCCAAATTGGGATAATCCACCACAAGATGGCATTGTAATAGTGTAGGTTTAAAACGTTTGCTTTTCCTTAATGAATTAAAGGTTTGTAAAAGATATTTTAAGTTTATTATTGTTGTTACAAGGATAATATTGAATATCCAGGTTGACCTAATTCATTTCTAATTGATCCTAGTAGTAATTTACGCGTCAACTTCGAGTTTGAATCCGTGCGTTAAAGACCTCGGCCACACGTGTCAGTATACGTATGAATGAAAGAGAGAGAGCATAGCTAAAAACCGAAATGCCAGAATATACCGAACCTTCTACTGCGAGAGTAAAATTCCCATACCTGTTCTTTATGAAGAAAACTTTATTTATTATTTTCTCAAAAATGACAAACGATTTTGGTTAAAATGTCATATGTTTAAGATAGTAACGTGACTAATAAAATTTGTATCTTGAATTTTCTGCTAATAGCGTGTAAGTTCTCTTCCTTGTGAATGAATGTTGTACAATTTTGCATATCTGGTGAACCATAAGAGACAAAAACTTACTTCTCAGAATAAGTAGAAGTGATTCAAAGATACAATTACGCTAGTTTTACTATTTTTCCTAAATATTCGTTATTAATGTTATTAAAGATTTGTGTATCACTTCCGCCTCCTTTGTTCCATCGCTCTCCGTGGTGTAATGGTTACCACGCTAACTTCATATACCCAAGGTCGTGGGTTCAAACCCGGCGGAGGACGATGGATTTTTTCGGGCGTAAAAATCCTTAGCATGGCTTCCTTCGGAAGGGAAGTAAAGCCGTAGGTCCCGTGTCGTAGATTTACGGCACGTAAAAGAACCTCAAGCCTGATAGAGAGGCCTCTGAGCAAAATTAAGCGGTCTTTCACTCCCAGTATAGAATGTGACGCACAGCAGTTAAAGAGCGTCCATAAATAACGCGCCATTTACATTTTCCTTTGTTCCCCTTGTACATACAACGAATGTGTAATGAATGTATTTCTGCAAATTTTTTCCTCGATTATTCTGGAGCAGGTAGCACCCCAAAAATGTGTGTAAATATCTGATGCGTTTCTTTCACATGCCTTTCTCTACCTATTTTCAGAACAAACTATTCTTAAAATAAGATTCTTCTTCCATCTACTCCATTCCAATCGAGATAAATATCAGCAGAAATGATCTTATTACTTAGTTCCTTATAAAACCGAGGAACATAAGGGAATGCACTAGACTGAAGGAGTCTTTTTACAGCTGATGCTATGCAATTGGCTGATATTCGGATTTCTTTGCACCGCCAGGATGACTTCCTGCAAAATCGTCTACAGTCATTTTTGAGAAAATACACATTTTCGAAACTTTTTAGGAGTGGGAAGATTTTCTTTAATATTTTTAGTCGCACTCTTGGAAGATGCTGAACTTGAATATAAAACTTGGTATTTGACCGATTTTTCGTTTTAGAGCTATTGTGTACAGTCACAGACCTTATTCTAAAACGGGTTTCTTTATACAGGGGACCGTAAAGAGTCTATCTTCATTGACATAGCTTATTTAATTTTTTGATGAAATGCAATACTCGCTCTACCTATGTACTATGCACGAAGTAGAGAAAACTAATGATAGTGGCCAGGAGAGCCATGGGAACGTAACAAAAAGTCAAGAAACGTTTTACAGAATCTCGCCACTGTAATCATAGCAGCAAACTTTGGTCCCGTTCAACAGTTCCGCATGACTTGGAAACGTGAGGAACACTGTCCTTTGCTACTTTTTCTCTCTAATTCAAGTGTTTGATGAAATGCTGAAACTAAAGATAGGAGACAAAAACGTGCCCCAAAATCCCTATGTATCAACTTCCCGAAATAAAGAAATTGATGCAAAAATATCTTTAAAACCCTGATTTGTTACATTCACATGGCATTCTGTACCTATTCTCCAAAAAACTATTCTTACAAAAGCTTATTCGTCTATCTACTTCATGGTAATCCAGATAAACATCAACAATGGTCTTATTACTTATTTCGTTGTAGGTATAAGAATAATAACGGAATGCATTAGACTAAAGTGGAAGTAAAATATTTTAAGAGTAAGTGATACATTTGATGTTCGGTTCTTTTACTTGGTCAGCAGAAATAAAGAAAAAAAGGCCAACTTCCCATTCAAAAATACAACTATTGGAAGATTTAGAATGTTTAAAAACTATCTTCTCAAAAAAAATATTTAACATAAAGGCAATTATTTACACGTTGGGCCGCTAACTCTCTCCGCTGCGGCTTATGCCAGTTTTGCACTCTAACGGACCGGTGTGGTTAGAGAGGGATTATGAGTGGGGAGATGGTTTAAAAAACTAATGTTGTATCCATTGCGCTGTTAGGAGTTGTTGGAAATATCGATAATGAGGTACTACCACCATATAAAATTAGAAACATATATTTATATACACACACTAACCTAAACGGATGGGAACCTAACCTCGCGCTAAATTTGAAATCCACAGGCTTTGAAATTGTCATCATAAATACAAAGGCAATCAATCGAACTTAGTTTCATTCGATTTTAGAGTGGCCGAAGTTCTGAATAATAAAATTCACTGAACAGCTGTATCTGCGTGAAACACACTTGTCATACATCAGCTCAGCGTCTAGCGACATATGCCGGTGTTGCATTCCACAACACTGTTCGCCTGCCGCCGACAATAAAACTCAGGTTTTAGGCACTTTAGTGTGTAGTATTATTATACAGGGTTACTACAAAAGAAATAGACAACTTCAACTGCCTGTAAAACAAAAACTATTAGAGATAGCAACCTAATTATTTTGGAGGTATGTTGAGAAACTTTCAAAGTTTCGTTTGTTACTATTGGTAATGCTGTCGTGTTTTGTTTGTTGTTGCAGAAGCTGAAATGGCGGAAAATCCTGTGGAAAAGGCATATTGCGTGTTGGAATTTGCTAGAACGCAATCAGCAACTGTTGTCCAACGACATTTTAGAACACGTTACCAGAAAAATGAAATGATGCGCTCACAAAAACCAGCATCGTCTTCATCATGTTGCAACATGTCGATGCAAAAGTCACGCCGTATGACCTTATCTTCTTCACTCAGAAACTGCAACATCTGTAATCTGTAAGGCATCATGTGCAGTCGCTTCCGCAAGATTTTCCATACAGTTTGCTGTGGAATTTGTAATTGCATGCTTGCCCTAGATGTCGATTTCTGAGGGCTTCTTATGTAGGTAGAACGAACACGTTCAACGTTTTCTTCCTAAACTCTTGGTCTTCCGGAGCTCTTCCCTTTGCACAAACATCCCGTTGTCTCGAATTTTCTATACCAGTCGTAGATTGACTGTCTAGTCGGTGGCGTTTTGTGGTAACGTGTTCTAAAATGTCGTTGGACAACAGTTGCTGATTGGGTTCTAGCAAATTCCAACACGCAATATGCCATTTCCACAGGATTTTCCGCCATTTCAGCTTCTGCAACAACAAACAAAACACTACAGCGTTACCAATAGTAACAAACAAAACTTTGAGAGTTTCTCAACATACCTCCAAAATAATTAGGTTGCTATCTCTAATAATTTTTGTTTTACAGGCAGTTGAAGTTGTCTATTTCTTTTGTAGTAACCCTGTATATTTACATTGCAAAAGTACTACAAGACTTCTTTATTCATATTCTACTCCTTCTAGGCGGCATACTTCACAAATATTCACAAAAAAGGAACGCTACGCGCACGTAATAAATTAGCGTTTAACTTAATTAAGAAGCTTTTCCGATAAAAAAAAAATTGTGAAAACGTAACAAGTATAAAGCAAACTTACAGTCAAACCACAATTAGTTTAATTTCTAAAGGGGCCCAAGTTCTCTATAATTACCCAAAACTCATTCAGAATGAAGAGAGAATATAGTTTATTTTAATGTAAGCTTGTTATTTTACGGCATTTTAATAAAATCGAAAGAACCATTCTTAGGAAAATAAAAATGCTCGAAAAATTTACCACGTAAATGGTAGTTTGGATAGAGGTATTTTCTTAAAACCTTCATGTCGCAATCTTTGGAAGATGCTGAACTTAAATATCAAATTTGGTATTTAACCGATTTTTGGATTTTGTCGGTCATACACACACACACACACACACACATGGATCCTTTTTTTTTTTTTTTTTTCGTTTTTTTATTTAGAGAATTTCCAATGTTCTTGGTATCGAATTTGGGAGGAATTCAATACCTTCTCTATTTTTGCACAGTACGAGGTAGAGCAAATAATAATCCTGTATATTTAGTGTGGGAAAACAAGCCACGTTGGCCTAGTAACATAGCTGTTACTAACGCCTAACTAGTTCATGGTTGTATTATTCAGAAATAAATTTCTCTTCATACTGTCACTTCTCACGCATCTTGGAATTATTTTTCTCTAGCATCAAGTGCAATTCGCTCTACAGTCAATGGGAAAAAGTTGCGCCACTTGACTTTGTTTACATTAGGTGCCCACAAGGAAACCTATGTTATTTTAGTCGGGGACAAATGCCATTCTGCATCGACCTTGAGCTACTTTGAAAAGATACAACATACTTCCATGGGGAATTCAAATCTATTTGAATGCCATATTGAATACTGCATGAAAACGTAGATTCAAATCGTATAGAATTTTAGATTCGATCCTCTTATAAAGTGGAATCGGAATGAGATCGGATCGAAATGTATTGCATGGAAGCCCCTCCCTATTCAAATGGTTTTGAATGTGATAATTAAACTCTCCTTATATACTTCTTGAACAAGGTAGTCATATGTTAAATGTTTTTTATTTATTGCTCTGTGGTAGATTATAACAGAACCACTTTTATGGTGTCTATAGTTTGCAATATAATATAGTTATTTTAACTGCAAAACCTGCTAATAATATACAGATAACAAATACTTGTTTAATACTTTGCCAATGCATTTTCAAATTGACCAACATAAATAGATGAATAAAATTAGTTTCGAAGCTTGCGTATTCAAAACGATCTCAATTCGTATTCTATTTAACATGTGATACGCGGATCGTATTGACTTGAAATTGGATTCAAGTCAATTTCAATTCCCTATGGAAACATTGTATATGTAAAATTAATGTATTACAGTTAAACTTATTTATTACTCTACAATAAGCAGGTTTTGAAGTTAAAAATTTCTATTTGAGAACACATTGCAAATTAAAGAAACCATAAAAGTGGTTCTGTTATAATCTACAATAGAGCAATAAATAAAAAGTATTAACATATGTCTACCAAGTGTAATGAGTATAGCAGAAGAATTTTTCTATGCAACATATTTGGATTCGATCTCATTTCGATCCCACTTTCTAAGAGGATTGGATCCAAGATTCAATACGATCTGAATCCGTGTTTCCATGTCAATTCGATAAGTGTACTCAAATCGACTTCAATTCCCCATGGGACCGTGTAATTATATCTAGATTTGAAATCCACTAGATTGGCAACGCTTTTCAGCTTACGTTTTGAATACGCAAGTTTCAAGAATAAATTTATTCAATGTTTTATGTTAGTCAATTGGCGAACCTGTTAAACTTATTTGTTACCCTATAATAAGCAGGTTTTGAGGTTAAAAAATTTTATTTGAGAACACATTGCAAATTAAAGAAACCATAAAAATGGTTCTGTTATAATCTACAATAGAGCAATAAATAAAAATCATTAACATATATCTACCACGTGTAACGAGTATAGCAGAAGAGTTTTTCTATGCAACATATTTCGATCCAATCTCATTCCGATCCACTTTCAATACGATTTGAATCCACGTTTTCATGTCAATACAGTAAGTGTAGTCAAATCGATTTCAATTCCCCATGGAAACGTGGTAATTATGTCTAGATGTGAAATCCGCTGGATTGTCGAGACTTTGACTTCTTGAGATCAATGGGGCTTTAGCTTCACAGATCCCTCGGTTACACCTTTCGGTTTATGAACCTAAACGTTCTTAACATACCAGTAACTACAAATGCAAAAATAATAAAGTGCCAAATATGTATCATGTATGAACGTAAGTGGATACTTTAATAAGATGTCTGAATTTCTTCCGCTTAAACAGCTCCAACATGTATACTCCATCTGTATGACTAACAAATGAATTCACACGCTTGTTAAACGAGCAGAAGTTTAACTTGATATCAGCCCAGCTTGTCGGCAGTCACATGCCAAACAGGCTGTTTCTCTTAGTTACATAAACATCTTGTTTTCTTACTCTCTCTCTCTTGAGTTATGCCTTAAAATCGTATAAAAAACAATTACCTTTTAACTGTAGCAGCGATCGTAGCACAAAACTTATAACATAGCGTTAATATTAGCACCACAAACAATACAAACACTAGCACTAACGAGACACTTGCGATGCCACGCGGTCGCGGAGAAACACTGAGAGCATACTTTGAGTTTCACTTGCAGACAGCCGGCGGGGACCTGTGGTGGGGAGCTGGGTGTGCTGATTGGTGGATCTCTTTGTCCTCGTAACTGACCTTCCGCCTTGTCACTAAATTCTTTGTCATGCAGTAAAAATGCTGCGAATTCCACAGATTTTTCTCGTGGCCTTATCACAGTTACAGGATTCTTAACAGGAAAACGCTTTTTCTTATCAGAATCTTCCGTAAAACGCGACACTGTTTTGGTTTCCTTAGCAACCAAATCTTCTACTACAACAGGTCGAGAAGAAATGGTAAACAAACGGAAAACACAACCTGAGCATTTAGTAATAGCGGTTGTAACTTTAGGAAGCATGATAATGCAGGTTGTCAAACAAACTTAAATGTTATACTTATAGCTTTTTTTGTTTTGTTTTTGTTTTGAAATTCATAAATTTCTTTTACTTTCTCTATACGTACTATATACATAATACATAGAGGAAGTATTATATTCCACCCAAAAAATTGATACCGAAATTTCTCCGGAAATACATGCTTTAGGACCCCCTGAATCCAAAGAAAAGCATTTTCAGAAAAAGGTCCATGTGTGCGTGGGTGGGTGGGTGTCTGTGGACAGCATAGCTCAAAAACGAAAAGACTGTTAAATACCAAACTTGGTATTTAAGTTTGGTATGTTCCAAGGATGCGACACGAAGATTTTCAAGAAAAATCCCCCCACCCCAAACTACCCTTACATTTTCCTAAAAATGGTTCTAGCGATTTTGATTAAAATCTCTTATATTAAAGACATTTATATGAAAAATAAAATGTATATTTTGAATTATCTGGGAATAGCCTCTGAATACTACTTTATTCCGGCTGAATTTTACGGAATTTTGTATAACTGGAAAACGTAAGAAATAAAGAAAAACTTACCTAACAGAAAACGTAGACCTCGTAAAATCACACAATTTATGTTACATACATTTTTTCGTGGAATGAATTGTTTATGAGATATTCCTTGCTATTAGTTTCAGCTTTAAAAAACTTATACTTTTCTCATACGGGAATTTGTCAACTCCTGCCCATAGAAGCAAAGGAATTTCAGTCACATAGCAACCAGCTTTTGAGTAATATTTATTTCCCTTCTACTTACATGGAAATAATTAATAACACTATTTCTACTAATTTTTTCTGGATTAGCATGAAGTAAAAAGAACAATAATCTGTTGCAGAGATGTAGAGAAAGACAGGTGAAAGGGACACATCAGATTTTAATTTTTTTCTTCTTCTACCATTTCCCTAGGTTAGATAGAAGAATACTGAATTTCTCCCCAAAAATACCCGTCTTGAAATCCGTGCTCTGCGAGCACCACAATTTAAATAAGAAACGTCGCGTACTTACCAAAACTGATATTTAAGTTCATATTCCAAGGGTTCGAATGCATTTTTTTTTCAAGAAAAACCTCGCCCCAAAAACCCTTTACAAGGAAAAAGCTAACAGAAGACCCAAGGGAATCGAATTCGTAATCTCAAAGTGCGGGCCTCAAACACTACCGTCTAGGCATTGGTAAACGCTGATTGTACCTTTGGCCAAGCCGTGGCCGAGTGGTCAGACCACTACTCCCATCTAGACGACCCGGGTTCAATCCCAAGCGACCGTATGTGAGATTTGTGGTGGACAAATCGGCACAGGGGCAGGTTTTCTCCGCGTTCTCCGGTTTCTCCCTACATCGCATTCCACCGGTGCTCCATGCATCAACAGTGTCATTGCTGCGTTGCCACAAGTAGTAAAAAGCGGGCGTTACACACTACAAAAAATCTGGTGTTCCATTCACATGACTTTCTCTACATCTCTGCAAGAAAGTATTGTCAAAACGCTTATGCTTCTATTTACTTCATGCTAATCGAGAAAAAATTAACAGAATTGATCTTATTACTTACTTACTTGTAAGAAGAAGCGAAATAAGGGAGAACCATAGCTTAAAGTGATATTCAAAATCTGGTTGCTATGTGACTGAAGTTCCTATGTTTGTATGGCAAGGAGTTCACAAATGCCTGTATGAGAAAGCATAACTTTTTCAAAGCTGAAAACAAAAACCAGGAATATCTCAAAAACGATCAACTCCACGAAAAAAATGTATAAAACATAAATTGTGTGTAGCGTACTCTACATTTTTTGTGTGGTAAGATTTTTTTCTATGTCTTACGGTTTAGCAGTTGTGCAAAATTCCATAAAATTCATCCAGAATAAAGTAGTCTTCAGAGGCTATACCCAGAAAATTCGAGATATACATTTTATTTGCCAGGTAAATAGCTTTAATATACGACATTTTAATCAAAATCGTTAGAGCCATTTTTGAAAAAATCAAATACCTTCTCTATACACTATGTACGTACGTATAGAGAAAGTAAGAATTAATTGCTCTGCGAGGGACTCCAAACTCACAGTAGTAGTGTTAAACGCGCACAGCTACACTCGCTTTATTCTTCACCTCCAACTGTGGCGATCGCCTCTCATTCCATTTTCCCACTACAGTAATAATAACAACAACAACAGTTCGCCTAGATCACGTACATATTGTTTCTATGGCCATAGATATAGGTACTTAGGCCATTGTTACATTAATGGTACGGATCGAGCTGGAATGTTTTCAGCGAAAATAAAACTACCCTTGACTCGGATTTTTCTTCCATAGGTCTAAGATTGACAAGAAAATATATTTACAAATTAGAATAAATCATTCAAAAGTATATTCTCTTGACAAATCGTTGGTTAAACATTATTAAAACAGAGAACTTACTAAAATGTGATATTTTTACGTTTTCTACTTTGTACATAGTACATAGGTACGTAGAGAAGGTATTGCACTCAACTCAAACTTGGATACCGAGATTTGAGTTTTAGGGCCCTCTCGATTAAAAAAAAACAAAAAAAAAAAAAAAACGTGGGTGTTTGTGTGAGTGTCCGTGTGTCTGTGAACACGATGACTCAAAAAGGAAGATTCGGTAGTATCTTATAGGGACGTGACACGAAGATTTTGAGGAAAATACTCCTCGCAAACTACCCTTTACATATAAAAATTTTAAAAAAATTAATTTTCTCAAAAATAGCTCTAACGATTTTGATTAAAATGCCGTTTATTAAGATATTCACATATTTACATAATATTATATCTTGAATTGTCTAGAAATAGCATCTTCATTCTAGATGACTTTTGCACAACGATATGAGATAGATAAAAACCAATTATACAAAAATGATATTTTGTTTACTCACACAATTTGTGTCATATATTTTTTTTTCGTGGAATTGACCATTTCCGAGACATTCCTCGTTAAATAATTTAAAATATTTAAACTTTTCTCTTACAGGAATTTGTCAATTAATGGTAATGCAAAGAAACGGAATTCAACCACATAGCAACCAGCTTTTAAAATATTTGACTATCGTTTTAGCCTAGTATTCCATTATTTTCCTTCTACTACAAGGAATTAAGTAACAAGAAAATTTTTGCTAAAATTTATCACGATTATCATGAAGTAGATATAAGAATAAGATTTTTTGACAATAATTTGTTACAGAGATGTAGAGAAAATAATGTGAATGGTGCACAGATTGTTTTCTTCTTTCTTTGTTTCTTTCTTTCATCGAGGGACCCATTACTGAGAAAAAATGAAACGTATTTGCGGCTGGTTTTGTTTTCGTGACATGACATCTTGAGTGTAAGTTATCTTCAGTGCTGTCTTACGCGCATATACTTGTTGTGGGCAAAGTTAATTATTCTCAGGTTAAGTCTTTTGAGGCACCAGAAAGGAGAGATAAGGACGTCACGTGCTAACTCCGCGCTACGATAGAGTCGACAGACGTAATCTACTTTTGACCTTTGGACTGTCTCAAAAGAATCTAACAAAAGAATCGGCGCCTAGAATGCTACCAAGCAACTGATCTTTGAGCGGAAGACAGACTTAAATCCAGCTATTACAACTTCAAACTTTGTGATTATGTTTTTTTTCGGAGAATAAGGGCCCAGTGGGAGAAAAACCGAAACAAGATTATTTTTTTAATTTCTCTAGCCCCGTATGTACAATATCGAGTTTTGGGTCCCCTGAGTCCGAAAAAATGATTTTAAAAAAAGGTCCGTGTGTGTTTCTGTCTGTCTGTGGGTCTGTGGACAGCATAGCCCCAAAACGAAAAGACCGTTAGATACCAAACTTGGTATTTAGGTTTAGTATCTTCCAAGGATGCGACACGATTTTCAAAAACAATCCCCCCACCTCTGAAGACCTCTTTATTCTGGATGAATTTCGCCGAATTTTGCTTAAACCGTAAGAGATTGACAAAAACTCACTACTCAAAATATGTATATCACGTCAAAACACACAATTTATGTCTTTTACGTTTTTGTTGTGGAGGTAACCGATTCCGAGATATTCCTTGTTATTGGTTTCAATTGTGAAGTGCTCAAAAGTTTTCTCAGACAGGAAGTGTCCGTTTTTCTTTAGTTCTGCTCCTGGCCATGCAAAGAAGCGATTTGCAATAACAATCACATAACGATAGCTTTTAAACATTTGACTATCACTTTAGCCTAGTGCATTACTTTAGTTCCCTTTTACTTATAAGAACTAAGTAATAAGAGCATTCTGGTAGGAATTTGTAGAGGAGCTAGAGAAAGTCATGTGAGTGTAACACATCAGATTTTTTCGATGTATTTCATTGTAAAAGTCGCAGCTCAATGTACAACATCATTGTTACAATGACTTCTTGTAAGAACATTAATACGGAAATGAAAACCCTGTTTTCAACACACTATTCCATCTCTGTTTTCTTTTTGGAGTGCCAATTGCCTTGATTACAACAAAGACACAAGATATTCAAAAATAGTATTTATGTAGTGAGTCAGTATTAGAGAATGTAGGTATCTCAATGATTAGGAGACTTCTTCCTTTTTCATTTAAATTTGAGTTTATTCATTCTATAGCAGGACATACACAATAAGACATGACTTATTTATAATTTAAATTGCGTAGGCATTACACATTACTAGATTAAGCCTAGTTAATGTAACCCAGTAATAAAATCCTGTTCCTGATTGCTAAAGCTTTAATTAAAGATATTATTTATTAACATTATTTTAATTAACTTCAATATAAACTAAGATTTTGTAGTTAAGAAGAGTTAATATATGTAGCACTTTATCTCTAAGAGTGCCAAAGTGTGCTAATTTTCTGAAGTTTTTGAGAATTCGCCGTTTTGCCTAAAGTTCGTCAGAATCTGTTAAGCATTCGAAATTTAGGTACTTTGGGCAATGAGCTACACAGTAATAAATTAATCCACAACGTAAGGAGATATATTATCCTGGTCCCTTACCCGGGAGTAGCATTCTTCTCATCTGCGAATTATATCATTTTTATAAGCAAAGCCCTCATCATAGAAGGGCCGGCTAGTAAGTCCCGGGCCTCACACAGATATGGCGCCATTAGGCCAGTTAGACGGTAGCATCGTAAAATTTAAGTCTAGACTAGCTTGTATTTATAGCTACAGCTCAATAGCTAGTTTAGTTTTCGAATGACAGTATTTTAAACAAGACAATTTTAGGGTTTTCACGAAAATGGAGGATTTGGAAAAACAAGCAGTGATTAAATACTTCCATTTGAAAGGCTTAGCACCTAAAGAAATCAAGGCGGAAATGGACAATACATTGAAAGACTCTGCCCCTTCATATTCAATGATTTGCAGAGTTTAAAATGGGACGTACGAGCACTAGTGATGGACTTCGCTCTGGACGCCCTGTAGGAGCGGCAACTCCAGAGATCATTGAAAAAAATTCATCGTTTAGAACTGGAAGACCGCAGATTAAATTTGTTTGAGATAGCAGAGATTGTAAACATATCAAAAGAACTGCGTGTAATGTTTTAAGTAATGTTTTGGGCTTTCACATGGTCTGTGCAAGATGGATGCCGCGTTTGTTGACACCTGATCAAAGGTTGCAAAGGAAACTGTTTCTGTTAAGAATAGGAAGCTCTACCGTAAAAACCCCAGTGAATTTTTGAGACAGTTTATTACCATGGATGAAACTTGGATACATACTACACTCCAGAAAATAAATCCCAGTCAAAACGGTGGATTGCGCCAGGTGAACCAATTCCAAAAAATCTGATGTGTACCATTCACATGCCTTTCTCTATATCCCTGCAACAAATTATTCTTAAAAAGCTTATACTTCTATTTACTTTATGCTAATCAGAAAAAATTATCAGAAATATTCTTATTACTTGCTTCCTTGTAAGTAGGAGCGAAATAAGGGAGTACCATAGGTTAAAGTGATATTCAAAAGCTGGTTGCTATGTCAATGAAGTTTCTTTGTCTATATGGATAGGAGTTGACAAGTTAAACAATGAGAAAGGTATACGTTTTTCATAGCAGAAACCAAAAATAAGAAATGTCACAAAAACGACGAACTCCACGAGAAAAATGTATATAACATAAATTGTGTTTTAATGTGTTCTACATTTTTTATGTAGTAAGTTTTTGTCCATCTCTTACGGTTTAGCAGTTATTCAAAATGTAGTAAAAATCATCCCGAATAAACTGCTCTTCAGAGGCTATTCCCAGAAAATTCAAGATATACATTTTATTTGTCAGGTAGATGTCTTTAATATAGGATATTTTAATAAAAATCGTAAGAGCCATTTTTGAGAAAATCAACATTTTCGAAAAAAGTTCCATGTAAAGGGTAGTTGGGGGTGGGGGGACTTTTCTCAAAATCTTCGTGTCGCATCCCTGGAAGATACTAAACTTAAATACCAAGTTTGGTATTTTACCTACTTTTCGTTTTTGAGTTATCGTGTTCACAGACACACGGACACACACACACACACACACACACACACACACACACACACACATGGAACGTTTTGTGAAAATGCTTTTTTTGGATATTGGGGACCCTAAAACATATTTCCGGTGAAATCTCGGTATCGAATTTTTGGGTGGAGTGCAATACCTTCTCTATACACTATGCACATAGTGGTATAGAGAAAGTAAAAAAAGGCATAGTCAAGTTTGTCAGCTAATAAGATTATGACGAGTGTTTTCTGGGATGCACAGGGAATTATTTTTATTGTTCACTTGGAAAAAGGTAAAAGTGTCACTGATGACCACTACGCAAGCTTACTGCAACGTTTGAGTGATGAAGTGAAAAGAAAATTACCTCATTAAAAAAAAAATCTTGTTTCATCGCGACAATGCTCCGGCCCATCGTTCAGTCATTGCAATGGGAAAAATGTGCGAATTAAGTTGAAATTACCTTGAACATCCACCCTATTCACCAGATCTAGCACACAGTGACTACCACCTTTACCCAAATCTCAAAAAATGTCTTTGAGGACGAAAAATTCACAGCAGCGAGGAAGTCATTGATGCGGTAAACAGCTATTTTGAGGACCCTGATAACTCGCACTACAGAGATGGTTTAGTTAAATTAGAATACTGACATGGCAAATGCATTAGCCTTCTTGGAGATTATGTTGAGAAACAAAGCAAAACATTTTTTTTAAATGCTGGGACTTATCAGCCGACCCTAGCAAACAAAGACAGAAATTTGGTTCTATGTTTCCCTCTCAGCCAGCAGAAACACTCCTTGAAACCTTTCAGCTTGGTCACCATGGAAACAGTGCACCATGGCATTGTTCTTCAAGCAAATGCATAGTGCAGACACTTAAAGCTCTTCTTAAGTGGTTACATGCAAAATATCTCGGATCAATTGACGTGTATTCTATTGCTCAGAGTGGCCCACAATTTGTTCGGTGTAATCGGACACCCTTGCTTTAAGTCAGAGTAGTAGAACTGCCGTTTGGTAGAAATAAATGATGCGCGTGTTTGTAGCCAGATCAAAAACCTGTTCCCCATTTCTCTATTATTGAAAACAAATATCTTATCCATTACATTCGCATGCCTTTGCCCATCAATTCTTTTCCAAGCTATATATTTCATGTTAACCGAGAGAAACGTTTCCAGAAAGGTTTTATTATAAATTTAATGGGGGAAAACTATACATTTAATAGTGGTTATAGGCGGCTGATGTGTAGCACCGGTTCTCTGTAGGGAGTCAAACATGGTCGCTAAAAGAGAAAATGAAGAGCGTGATTCAGGTATGGCAACCAAAAATGGGACAGAATACACAAGAGATCAAGAGGTGAATGGTATGGGGTATGCAATTATCTTTCTGGAGCGTCTCAAATGGAAATGGGGAGGCCACGTTGCAAGGATCTATAACAGCAAATGGACTTACAGAACAAACAAGTGGAGCTACAGGATAAGAAGAAGGTGCGTGGGCAGGCAGAGGACCAGATTGGCAGACTACTTTTTTTTTTTATTATTAAAAACAGTAACGGAGTCTGATCAGGACTCCGGTACTGTAACCCTATTTACATTTCCCCCCGTAGGTTTTACTGATTACTGGTTTTACTGTTTCTTTTACAAACATATACACATTGCACAATCATATAACACCCATGCCCAAGGCGGGACTCAAACCCACGATCCCCTGCCCACGAAGCACCAAAGCGAGACGCTTTAGCAGTAGGACTTCTGTGGTTAAGATGTGCAAAAGACAGGAGTGTTAAAAGTACTTTTACAATTTTAATGTTAACTATGCATAATGTAAAAAGGATAGATACAGGCAATACGGAAGAACTTTCATAAGTTTAATGCAAAATAGTGTTAATATTAATGTCAACTTGTGTACCATTAAGGTAAGACTGATGAAATGTACTCTTCAGAATTAGCTCCCCTAATGTGTACTTTTCAGCTAATCCGTAGGAGAGCCTTAGCCCTTAAGGGATGAACAGACTAGTAAATAAATACATAGTAGCACAATATTTTTTGTATATTACTTTCTCTACACATTACTATGTTCATAGTGTATAGAGAAGGTATTGTAATGCACCCAAAAATTCGATAACCAGATTTCACCGGAAATACATGTTTTGGGTCCCCCTGAATCCAAAAAAAAATAATTTTTGGAAAAAGGTCCGTGTGTGTGTGTCTGTGGGTCTGTGGACAGTATAGCTCAAAAACGAAAAGACCGTTGAATACCAAACTTGGTATTTAAGTTTGGTATCTTCCAAGGGTGCGACACGAAGATTTTTCAAGAAAATTCCCCCCACCCCCAACTACTCTTTACATGGAACTTTTTTCGAGCATTTTGATTTTCTTAAAAATATATCTAACGATTTTGATTAAAATAAGGTATATAAAAGATGTTTACGTGACAAATAAAATGTATATCTTGAATTTTCTGGGAATAGCCTCTGAAGACTACTTTATTCTGGTTGAATTTCACGAAATTTTGCATAACTGCTAAACCGTAAGACATGGGCAAAACCTTAACACACAAAAAATTTAGAGCACATCAAAACACACAATTTATGTTATATACATTTTTTTCGTTGAATTGGTCGTTTTTGACATATTCCTTGTTTTTTGTTTCAGCTATGAAAAATATTTTTTTCTCATACAGGAATTTGTCAACTGCTGTCCATACAAACAAAGGAACTCCAGTCACATTGCAACCAGCTTTTGAATATTAGTTTAGCCTATAGTACTCCCTTATTTCCCTTCTGCTTACAAGGAAGCAAGTAATAAGACTATTGTGCTGATTTTGTTCTCGATTAGCATGAAGTAAATAGAAGCATAAGCATTTAACAATAACTTGTTGCAGAGAGGTAGAGAAAGTCGTGTGAATGGAACACATCAGATTTTTTTGTTTTCTATCCTTAGAAGCTGTTTGAACTTAATTAAAGATCTCGGTACTGAAATTGTTAACATTATGATACAAATTTTAACAAGCCTGGTAGAAATTTGTATCAGGGATTTCTTGAGTTTAATTACAATAGAAAACAAATTTGTCTTATTCGGAACATTAACTTCTCTAGAAAATAATTTTTCAAAAATGAAAAATCAGGGCTATGTAATGCAATTATTTGATTTCTCATTGCAATGAACAATCTCATTTCATTTAATATGACAATTTAAATGGAAAAAAATGTATGCATCTCTTTTAATGTTTAAATAGAATCGTTTATTAAATTAATATAGAAATATTTAAATACAAAAGTATGATTGACATAAAGAAAACATCCTTTAGGTGTTTTCATCTATCTTCAAAACACTTATATGACATTTTAAAAGAACAAATATTACATTCACGAGGACAATTTTAAATTGAAAAACATATAAAAATATTACCAGAAAATCAATTTTAAAAAATTCGTTTATTATTTCTAGACACCTACGCTGGTGAATTTAAATGTAATGTTTCAGAAATAAAGACCAAGTTAATATTTAGGAGTTTTTTATTATTCTTTTAATGAAAAGTCATTTGTAAGTTACCATGACAATTCCTTAATTGTATTTCAGTTTGTATCCGGGTTTTACTGCTTTAAAGCAAGGTAGGTAAATTTGCCTTAAAATATGAACTTCGATCTTTTGCTAACTTTTACCTTCTCTAACGCGTATATTTACCGTATACGGTAGGTACAACCAAAAATTTGATGCCGATGTTTCACTGGAAACACATGTTTTGATGCCCCCTCAATACATATAAAGCATTTTAAGAAAAAGGTGTGTGTATCTATGGGCTGCAAAACTCAAAAACTAAAGGTCCGGCAAATACCAAACTTAGTATTTAAGTTTAGTAGCTCCCAAGCATGCAATATGAAGTTTTTCAAGAAAATCCCTCACCCTAAACTACCCTTTACATGGAAAAAGTTTCGAACATTTTGACTTTTCAAAAATTAATTCAACAATTTTGATTAAAATACCGTATATTAAATATAGGGCGGCGCATAGACCAAGTGGTTAGACCGCTCACCTCCCAACTAGACGGCCCGGGGTCAGTCCCAAGCGCTCGCATGCGGGATTTGAGTTTGGCGAAGCGGCGTCTGGGCGAGTTTTCTCCGGGTCCTCCAGTTTCCCCCACCTATCATTCCACCAATTGATCCATCATCGCATTTTCTATCCATTTCGCTTAAATTTCATATCATCCACTTCCTCACGCTCATGCCTGGCTACGGCCGTACACTCGTTCTAGGTTCTCCATTCTGTGGCTTCGGGTCGTTGGCTACCCAATCGCTTCTGACCCCTAGGCATCCACTTGTAATCTTAGTGAGGGGTGTCAGTCCTAAATACGGGGACGGTAAGCCGACTATGAAAAATATTAAATATATATATTTACGTGACAAATAAAATGACTATCCTGAATTTCCTGGGAATAGCTTCTTAAGCGCTCTTCATTCTGAATGACTTTTGCATAACCGATAAACCGTAAGAGATAGACAAAAACTTACTGCACAAAAAATGTGGATTCTTCAAAACACGCAATTTGTCTTACACGTTTTTATTGAGTTAATCATTTTCGAGATATTTCTTGTACAGGTTTTATTTCAAGACCATAAACCTTTCTCAAACGGTAAGTTGTCATTCCTTTTTCTATCGCTTTAGGTTGTGAGTTCTCTTATTTCCTTTCTACTTGTAAGGACCTAAGTAGTTAAGACCAATTCTGCTAATGTTTATCTCGATTAGCATGAAGCAGATAGAAGAATAAGCATTGTAAGAATAGTCTGTTATAATAGGTAGATAAAGTCATGTGAATTGAACACATTCACTTTTAAAAATGTTTGCTTGTAATTTAACTTTTTTTTTATCATGTAAATATCTTTAATATACAGTATTTTAATCAAAATCATTAGAGCCATTTATGAGAAAATTCAGCATTTTAGACAATTTTCCATGTAAAGGGTAGTTTGGTTTGGGGGATTTTCCTCAAAATCTTCGTGTTGCATCCCTGGAAGATATAAAATTTAAATACCAAGTTTAGTATTTTACCGAATTTTCATTTTTGAGTTGTGTTCGCAGACACACGGACACCCACACGCAGAACTTTTTATAAAAATGCTTTTTTTGAATTCAGGGGACCATAAAACGTGTATTGTTGGTGAAATCTCGGTATAGAATTTTGGGTGCAATACAATACCTTCTCTATACACTTTGTACATAGTACGTGTAGAGAAAGTAAAACGATTGAGATAGTAATCTGGGTCCAATTATAATCCAACAATGTCAATCAAACAAGATGATATTTAGTTCATGTAAGGCATTGAGTATTGTTTGTTCATATTCCTGCAAGTTTTTACGCAATATTATGTTATTTCTTCAGTTTGAGAAGATGTATGACACATTTTGAAGCCTTTATTATAGGAATAATAATGAATAAATAATTTTGTCTTGTCACTTAATACATTTCTTGCATTTTAATAAGTAGTTGGTTATAGGCTTTCAAAACTAAGAATCGCATTACGCCACTTCTCCGTAGGAGGGTAACTATGTTACGTCAGACTGCCCTCCTTTTAAGATTTGACACGCGTTCGCCCATAAAATAGTAGGTAATTATATATGATTGTAGAATTTTTTTTTGACGACGCTGTCAATTGTCGCAATTTCTCCACCAAGAGTTCTTTTAAATACCTGTAGATCTACTGATGTGAGAATATTGTTTTAAAGCACATTTAAAAACATCGGACTGGCCAGCTTGAACCCGAGATATTGGCATCAAAAAGCCAGCGCCTAATCAACTAAGCCACCCCGGACCGATTAGCTCTTAGTTACAAAACTAATACTTTACATTCCTAACTCAAGCGGAAAAAAAAAGAAGAAAAACCTGATGTGTTTAATTAAGTGCCCTTAGCTATCTTTTCTGCAAACAAACTATTTTTACAAAAGATTATTCTTTTATCTATATAATGCTAATCAAGATAAACATAACCAAAATAGTCTTATTACTTAGTTCCTTAAAAGTAGAAGGGGAATAAAGAAATACACTAAGCTAAAGCGACAGTTAAATCTTTTAAAAGCTAAAGCTATGAGATTGTTATGATCAGGAGAAAAACAAAACATATGTGAAACGGACGAGACAAGTTTACTATTTTAAAATGAAACCAATAACAAAATATCTCTGAAATGACTAGTTGTACGAAAAAAATGTATCTCACATCATTTAAACTAGATATACAACTTTTATGCAGTAAGTTTTTGTTTATCAGTCATGTAAATGTGATTCAAAAAGTTATTTCCGTTCAGATATTGGTATCTAATTTTTGGATGGAATACATGCTTTTTCTATCTATTATGTACGTTGTACACACGAGCTAAAGGTGACATTGTGGAAGACTTTAGAATTTTGTGAATTAAGAGGATTAGATTGGAATATATAATAAATGACTACATATTACCGTTTATTACGTCATTGTTGCTAAGCAGCCGTTATGGCACACGTGATAGAAACACGTAATAATGCACGATCTTGCCACCATAAAGTATTTGTAATGTCACACACATTTGTTTTCTAGGACTGAAGGTCCCTTTAAGAATGATTAGCACTACAGGTTTTTGCAGCACCTTTAAAACTAGCCTCACAAAATGTAAGCTAATAATTATTAGAGAACTTGGTCATTCCAAACAGAAGCCGCCTGAGTGAAATTTCACGGCCCCCTGACCTTCTATCCAGCTGAATTATTAAAGACTTTGATTTTTAATTTGTAGTGTGAAATTGTGAACATCTGGCACCAGCTGTATTATTATGATCCATTGTCCCCATTATTCCTGCTCGGAAAAAAACTCTGCCAGGCGTGGCAAAGGGTTTTATTCATTTGTAAAGCCCAGTTCCCAGCACCTTCATAACGTCACTTGGATTCCCACGCACTGTAGCATAAAAATCTGATGTGTTCCATTCACATGACTTTCTCTACATCTCTGCAACAAATTATTGTTTAAAAGCTTATGCTTCTATTTACTTCATGCTAATCCAGAAAACATTAGCATAAATGGTCTTATTACTTGCTTCCTTGTAAGTAGAAGGGAAAAAAGGGAGTAGCAAAGATTAAAGTGATAGTCAAAATCTGCTATGTGACTGCTTGAAAAAATTAAAAGCGTTACAAACTGTTATTTACAAAATTTCAGCATGAATACAATCGAAGAGGATATATCAATTTATTAAATTTCTTTTATTCACATAGTCTTCTTTTAACCTCTATCGTAATATCGAAGGTTTTTGGTTAAGAAACAGTTGATAATATTATTAATCAGCTCCGTGGTATGGGAGCAATGTATTTGTCTTTCAAAAGGTCCCGAGTTGGAATCTCGGTTAGGTGAGCTATAATTGTCATCGTAGTTCTCCCTTTTCCAGAACAGATAAATATTGGATAATTTTAAGCTCTGTGGTCCCCGGGCTCAGTTGTCGTTATTTAATTCATTCTCCATCCGAAATGTCCTACCCGGATAAATGACGTTACACTACTCGTACTAGGTGGCCCAACACAAGTGTTTCATGTGTGCAGATAATATTTCGTTCGTTAAAAGAGTTGCAGAACTCAACAGGACAAGTCCAAGTAAACGCCAACCAGTGGCAGTGTTAGCATGAGCGGCCTTTATTGTACTTCTCTGGCATATTTTAGCGAGTTATTCTGTTATGCATTTTGTAATAAATTACTTTTATTTGTGATTTTAATGTTATTAATTATATTATATTTCACTTTTTGTAGATTAAACATAATTTCTTTTTATTTTTTAAGGAAGTCCCCGATCGTGATATAAATGTTAAAACAGAAATTACTAAAAACAATTTTAATAACCAGGAGTAACGGTGAAAGAATCGCGCTCATTGGTGGGCAGTTTCCATACCTATTTACTTACTTACTGTATAAATCTCGATGATATTCAAGAACAGCGTAAAATAACGGAAAATATTGTTGATACGCTTTTCATTTAAATTCTAGAACCTTTATTTATGTGAGAATAGAGCCACACTTTATTTAGATTGACAAAAAACTAAAACGTTTTGTTTTCACCTTTAAGGATCCGCCAATAGCTAGTTTTGTAATTATGTGTATGCTGTTCTTATTTAACGTTTGATACTAGACCTCTGTATGGTTAATTTAAAATATTATATCACGCACCGGCGTTTACTTGGACTTTCCCGGTTGAGTTCTACAACTCCTTTAACGCATAAAGTGTTATCTGCACACGCACGCGGCGCTGTTGGACCACCTGGTATATCTATATAAAATCCTTTAATGTTCGTTTATATCTAGTTTTATTGCCTAAATTATTCGTTTTAATCATGAAAGATCTCTCAGTTCCAATACTTATTTTTTGGACAATAGGGAACCACTTTATTTGTAGAAAAATTCCTGCTTTCCCATTTGGGAATCGATTCCTGGACCTTTGAGTTGAAAAAATTAGAAAGCTAACCATTAGATCATAGAAACATCAAGTATTATTATTATTATTATTATTATTATTATTCGAAAAGTTTAACCACTTATCACGAGAAACAGTATAACTCAGATTACGTTGCAAATAAAGGAGCAGACACAAGTTTGAGTTGTTACATTTTTTTTCTTCTGTTTTTATTTTGATTAATGCCATAAAAGCTGTATTTCAAAACATTGCCTGACATGTACGTTACACAGAGAGATGAGGAGGTGCACATATGAATGAAGGGGAAGAAAGGGGTGAAAAAACACGAGAGGGGAGAGAAAGAAACAAAAAAGAATTGACGAATCTGACCCACATATGCGAATGGAACTCTGAGGTGGCTTTAAAAATACCTTTTGTAAAATCATCAAAACAACTCGAACAACTTCTCCCAAAATAAAATATGTCGTAGCTTTGTTACCTATAGGAGGGTCACTCAGAAAGTGACAGACGATTTGGCATAACTAAATAATAACGAAGGTTATCAACACAAAACTTTATTTACAAAGTTACAGTGCCTTATTTTATTTTTCAACGTATTCGTCATTGTTATCAAGGTATTTATTATCACGTGGTACCGGTTTTTCAATGCAGTTGTTGGGAAACCTTTTCCATCCAAAAAGTCATGTACAAAGTAAAACACGGGTTTTTCTTAATTCTTTAATAACATTGCTTTTAACTCCTCTATAACGATAGATAAACTTCCATTCCGGTCTTTATGTTCACACTGGTTCTTCCTTGATTACTCGTAAATTGTGAGCTATTTCCTCACTGAAGATTGGTTTGTTGCATTATCACCATTCACCTGCGTCATTTCCCTCTAAAATTCGATTGGCCGAACGCTTTGTGCATTCAGTTCTCTGTCTTAACAGAATGGAGATTCCGTTGAGAAATAGTCTAAGGTACTGTAACATTTTAAGTAAAGTTTTGTGTGGATAACATTCATTATCATTTAGTTATGCCAAATCGTCTGTCACTTTCTGGATGACCCTCGTAATTTAGTAGATAAAATCATGAAGTCTTAGTTAATGATTGCTGATCCTTTTGAAACAAGTGGATCACCGTAACAATGTTACATTTCTTTCTGCAACTCCAAACAGAGTATTCAAATTTAAAAGGACGGCGAAGAAATTTGTAAGAAGGAACATCATGTATATAAACAGTAAAACTAGTTTTATCTTCGTGAAGAAGAAGGTGCGGTACCGAGCCTCCCGCGGTCAGAAAAATAGCCCCGAAGCCTCCCGGACCCTTAAAGGTCCCTAATTACACAGCCCCCAAACCTCCCCAAAGCAGGTAGTCTCCTGGTCGAAACAGGTAACAGTTGCAGTTTGGTGTTTATAATGTTTGATGAAGCATTACATACTTCTAGTGGAAGATGTTAATTTTTTGTATTTATAATTAATAACAAAGAAACACGGCTCTAGTACCAAAAGAAAATGAACCTTAAATCTGAATTAGTGGTTGTTGTTGTAGTTTGTTTAGGTTACCCAGGGTGCTCCACGAGGAGGCGAATTGGTTCGCACCCAAAAAGATTCCACATTTATCAGCTTCGTCATTATTTCTTTATTTTCTGTAATTTACTCACAATGGATCCACATTTAGATCCTTAGATATTTTGACATTCTAAACATATATAACGGTATTTTTCCTTTTAGATCTTATTTCCAGGTTTGGTTCTATAAGAAATCGACTTCAAGTATTCCATTCTTGAAATTTTCTATTTGCTGCATCATGATTTGCAAGTGAGGATAAGACCATTACTTTTTTTATTTGTTGATGAATTAATTGCAATTTTAGCATCCAGCTGAATTTGCTTCAGTACTTCAAGAAATCTATACTGATCTGGGCTACAGGAATAAAACTGATTGTTGTATTTGTTGTGGTGGAAACTTTCGCAAACGGTAGTAGTTCTCTGTCTATGGCAACTTAGCTCTGCCCACATGGAAGGAGGAAAGAGTGCATTTTCAAGTGGATGTAAGTTTCCACTAAATAGTCGCAAAACATGTGTAGTTTTTCCGAGACTGGCATCACTGCCATGAAGTCTTCAGCAAAACAGTCACCAACCATAACCTTGGCAACTTTTAACACTGTGCCGGTCCCCATGGCCGCGCTCGCCAAGGCGTCCCACTTTGGTGCTTCGTAGCGCTGGGGATTGTGGGTTCGAGTCACGCCTTGGGCATGGGTGTTATACGTTTGTGTTTATGTGTGTGTTGTAACAGTAAGAAAACAGCAATCCAGTAATAATACAGAAAAACAAGATACAAGAAAAAAACATTTAAATAAAAGTAGGGTGTACAGTGCCGGAGTCCTGATCAGACTCCGGTACCGTATTTAAAATAAAAAAAAAAGATTTTTTTTTTAAAAAAAAGCCGGTCCCCATGGCCGCGCTCGCCAAAGCGTCTCGCTTTGGTGTTTCGCGGTGCAGGGGATCGTGGGTTTGAGTCCCGTCTTATATGTTTGTGTATGTGTGTGTAAAAAAGTAAAACAGAAATTCAGTAATCAAAGTAAACAAATTAGGTAAATAAAACGTAGGGTATACAGCGCCGGAGTCCTGATCAGACTCCGGAACTGTATTTAAAAAAAAATAAAACAAAAAAAACAAAAAAAAACCAACATTGCAAGTCCATCGCGCTACCCCACTTTTTAAACACTTCTGGAATCTGAAAGTGTAACCGTTCCGAAGTAGACTTTTCCTTCCTGTCCTCTCACCGTAATTTCAGTCTCGTCGGAAAACATGTCAACTGTGAGCTTATTTGCCGTACACCGAAAGAAATCAGGGGAAAAAATTAGGCATACTCATTCCATCCCACCTGCTGGTTAATTACACCGGTTTCGTGGAAGGTTTGGGGGTTTTACCTGCGTACAGGAGGCTCCGGGCCTGCACCCAAAGAAGTAACGTTTAGAACCACTTTATACCACATTACCCTAACTGTAACTTCAACACCATTCAGGAATAGCTGCGGACGGCCATTAAAAGCATAGGCTCGCAAATCTAACAACTAGGAATAGAGATTACCTAGATAAGGATTTTCTAGAATTTCTCTCGCCTGTAAACGTGCAAATCAGGAACCGGACTCATTTGCATCATCATTAAAATTCACCCCACTAATCGCGCCGAGTACATACAGCGCCAGAAGTTGAAAAACAAAGAAAGAAAATCCAAGTGTAATACTAGAACTGGAATACTTAACATAAAACTAGTTTAATTATTTTTCGCAGCAAACCCTTGTTCTCTGCTTCCACACATTGCCCTAATTACCTTTGATGCATACACACATCTACTTCTAATGAAAAGAACTGGATATCGTTAGAACCAACGGTGTGGTTACTGATTAAAAATTCATAGAGTTCAAACAGTTTTGTACAAGTCCAGCCCCTACTAATTTTCCCTGACCGACAGGCGAAACGCGCTGCGGTTGTTTTACTATAATAGCCAAGTGTACTTGTGAATCCAGCATACATTTCGTTACATTAACTTTTCCGGCTCTATTTGTTACTTTCTCTAGCATGTATGTACAATGTACATAGTGAATAAAGAAGGTATTATATTCCATCACAATCACTCGATATCGAGTTTTCACAAGAAATGCGTGTTTTGAGATCGTCTGAATAAAAAAGATATTTTTAGAAACACTCCGTGAGTGTTTGTGTGTGTGTGTGTGTGTGTGTGTGTGTGTGTGTGTGTGTGTGGTGGCATAGCTCAAAAACGAAAAGTGTTTAACTTGGTATTTTAGTTCAGTATCTTCCATGGATGTGACACGAACATTTTCAAGAAAACCAACCCTCCCTCAACTACTCTTTACATGCAATATTTTTCGAAAAGTTTGATTTCCCCAAAAATGGCAATAACATTTTTATTGAAATGTCATACATTTAAAATATTTTCATGAAAAACGAAATGTATATCTTGAATTTTCTGGAATTAGCCTCTGAAGACCTCTTCATTCTAGATTACTTTTGTATACATTTTGTAAACCGTAAGATATAGACAAAAACTTACTGTACAAAAAATGTTGATCTAATTAAAACACACAATTTATATCAAATACATTTTTTGTAGAGATATCTGTTTTCGAACTATTCCGAGTTACTGCTTTTAGTTTTAAAGTATTTAAACTTTTCTCAAACGGGAGACATATTTCTTTTCGTCTCTCTTTTGTTTACTCCTAGCAAGTAGAAAGAACCTAATTTCATATTTCACTTAGCGACGTGAATAAAGAGCTCTTCAGAGGCCTGAAAATTCAAAATATACAGTTTAATTGTTATGTAAATATTTTTAACGTATAATATTTTAATCAGTATCATTTAGGCCATTTTGGAGAAAAACAAAATTTTCAAAATATGTTCCATGTAAAGCGTAGTTTGGGGTGGGGGGATCTTGTTGAACATTTTCGTATCCCATCCTTGGAAAATATTAAACTTAAATACCAAGTTTAAGTTTTAACGATCATTGAGCTATGGTGTCCACACACAGACCTTTTTCTAAAAAAATTTTTCGGATTCAGGGGACCTCAAATTATATATCGACATCATATTTTTGGGTGGACTGCACTCTATCCACTATGCACATAGTGTCTATGACCTAGAGAAAGTAAAAAGCGAATACGGACTTACATTTGAGAAACGTTTTGAGCATTGCAAATTTTAAAAATCTGATGTGCACCATTCACATGACTTTCTCTATATCCCTGCAACAAATAATTCTTAAAAAGCTTATACTTCTATTTACTTTATGCTAATCAGAAAAAATAGTAGAAATAGTCTAATTACTCGCTTCCTTGTAAGTAGAAGCGAAATAAGGGAAACTGTAGGTTAAAGTGATAGTCAAAAGCTGGTTGCTATGTCAATTAAGTTCCTTTGTCTATATGGATAGGAGTTGACAAGTTAAAATATGAGAAAGGTATACGTTTTTCATAGCAGAAACCAAAAATAAGGAATGTCACAAAAACGACGAACTCCACGAAAAAAATGTATATAACATAAATTGTGTGTTTTAATGTGTTCTACATTTTTTGTGTAGTAAGTTTTTGTCCATCTCTTACGGTTTAGCAGTCATTCAAAATTTAGTAAAATTCATCCAGCATAAACTACTTTTCAGAGGCTATTCCCAGAAAATTCAAGATATACATTTTATTTATCAGGTAAATATGTTTAATATATGAAATTTTAATCAAAATCGTTAGAGCCATTTTCGAAAAAATCAAAATTTTCGAAAAAAGTTCCATGTAAAGGGTAGTTGGGGGTGGGGGGATTTTTGTCAAAATCTTCGTGTCGCATCCCTGGAAGATACTTAACTTAAATATCAAGTTTGGTATTTTACCTACTTTTCGTTTTTGAGTTATCGTGTTCAAAGACACACGGACACACGGACACACACACACACACACACACACACACACACACACACACACACACACGGACCTTTCTGTGAAAATGCTTTTTTTGGATATTGGGGACCCTAAAACATATATTTCCGGTGAAATCTCGGTATCTAATTTTTTGGTGGAGCGCAATACTTTCTCTATACACTATGTACATAGTGCGTATGGAGAAAGTAAAAACCATATAAGGAATGTCTTGGAAATGGTTAGCTGTACAAAAATATGCACATATCCCTTAATTGTGTATTTTAATGAGATTTAGATGGTTTTACTTTCTCCATACGTGTGTGTGTGTGTGTGTGTGTGTCCGTGTGTCCGTGTGTCTGTGAACACGATAACTCAAAAACGAAAAGTAGGTAAAATACCAAACTTGTATTTAAGTTTAGTATCTTCCAGGGATGCGACACGAAGATTTTGAGAAAAATCCCCCCACCCCCAACCACCCTTTACATGGAACTGTTTTCGAAAATTTTGATTTTCTCAAAAATGGCTCTAACGATTTTGATTAAAATATCCTATATTAAATATATTTACCTGACAAATAAAATGTATATCTTGAATTTTCTGGGAATAGCCTCTGAAGAGTAGTTTATGCTGGATGAATTTTACTAAATTTTGAATAACTGCTAAACCGTAAGGGATGGACAAAAACTTACTACACAAAAATGTAGAACACATTAAAACACACAATTTATGTTATATACATTTTTCTCGTGGAGTTCGTCGTTTTTGTGACATTCCTTATTTTTGGTTTCTGCTATGAAAAACGTATACCTTTCTCATATTTTAACTTGTCAACTCCTATCCATATAGACAAAGGAACTTCATTGACATATCAACCAGCTTTTGATTATCACTTTAACCTACGGTTTCCCTTATTTCGCTCCTACTTACAAGGAAGCGAGTAATTAGACTATTTCTACTATTTTTTCTGATTAGCATAAAGTAAATAGAAGTATAAGCTTTTTAAGAATTGTTTGTTGCAGGGATATGGAGAAAGTCATGTGAATGATGCACATCAGATTTTTTATAGTAAGTTTGGGACGATCACATACAGTGTGCCAGTTATGCAATTTAGAATGAGGAGGAATGCTATTCCAAAAAAAAATCAGGATATACATTTTATTTGCATATACGTTTTGCAGGATATACATATGTAAATGTCTTTAATACACAGAATTTTCATTAAAATCATTAGTCATTTATGAAAAAAGCGAATATTTTGAAAAATCTTCCATGTAAAGTATATTTTGGGGGGGGGGAGATTTTTCTGTAAATCTTTGTGCCCAACGTTTGACCAAGCTTGTTGTTAAATACACCTCGTTTTTTATTTATACTGTCCACGGATGAATTGAACCTTTCTCTAAAAAGCCTTTTTTTTATACACAAGAATCCTCAGAACATGTATAGGTTTCCGATCGAACTTTTTTGGTGGAATACATTACCTTCTATACTACTATATATATGTACATAATATTTTGTAGATAAAGTAAAAAGATATATGACATAAATTGCATATTTTAACGAGATTTATTTTTTTGTACAGTAAGATTTTGAGTTTCTCTTACGGTTTATCGGTTATGCAAAAGTCTCTCAGAATAAAGAAGGCTTCAGAAGCTACTCCCAGGAAATCCTTGTATCTTTAATTTTTCATAAACACATGGTAATTTAATCCAAATCGTAGTGTCATTTTTCAGAAAAGCCTAAATTCAAAGGGTCGTTTGAATAGGGCATTTTGTAATAAATCTTTGTGTCGGATCCTTGGAAGACATAAATATCATTATTGGCATTTAACATCTTTTACTTTTTGAGTTATGATATTTACATACAGACACTTGGACTCACGGACACACACTAACACACACGTACGTTTTCATGAAAACATGTAAATAGGTTAAATAGATAGATGGATAGCTAGATAGATAGATAGTGAGATGGATGGATGGAAGGATGGACAGATGCACGGAGGGACGGATGGATGGACGGATGGATGGACTGATGGACGGACGGACGGATAGATAGACGGACGGATGGATGGATGGATGGATGAACGGACGGACGGATGGATGGATATATTTATTCTGATAATTCGTTTACCATTAAAAAGTCCTATTCATTATACGCATTACAAAAACTAATAATTTCAACTCATGAATTATGTCTTCTTCTTCTTGTCCACCTTCTTACTCTCATATGGAGAGCTTCCAGCCCCAGGCAGTAAAAGTTAATATCTGGGGTCAGACACTGTTAAGGAACAAACGGGCTATGGGTCATATATAGTATCCAGGAAGGGGGGATCAGCCCAAGCCTGGTATGAACACGATAAAGTGAAGATATGAAATTTAGGCGAAGTAAATGATGGGGCAGGTGATAATGAAGCAATTGGTGGAGTGAATGGTGGGGAAATCCGGTGGACCCGGAGAGAACCCACCCAGACGCTGCTTCGTTCAACAAAAATCCCCCATGCGGGGATTCACCTAGGATGAAACCCGACCGCTTAGGTGGGAGGCGAGAGTCTGACCTCTCTGCCACGCCGCCTCCATTTTAGAATTACTAAAAGACTAAAATGGCTTTAGAAAACTTTCCTTGGGCATACCATGCAGTTAAAACAGTTTCTTACGCCATAAAAATAGGAAAAGCGTAGTTAGGAGGATGAAATGGAGGATAAGAGTTTTTAGTGATAGGAAGTGAAGTGAATAGTGATTTCTAAGTGAGCTAAATGGTTTTAAGTGCCCTATATTAAAAGGAAGGAGTGATTTATAGTGTTTAGTGTAAGGAAAGTGTTTAAAGTGGAAAAACAATGTTTTAAAGGTGATAAAATGGAAGTAAGTGATGAATAGAGACAAGAGACTTATAATATAAGCATATAGAGTTATCGAGAGAGAGAGAGAGAGAGAGAGAGAGAGAGAGAGAGAGAGAGAGAGAGAGAGTTGCTATTGTGTATGTACATTAAATGTTTTTTACATTTAGAATAAATAAGTATTAATGATTAATTGATTAGGAACTTTTACGGAATAATATAACCAAGTAGCAAGCTTTATTATCTTCAGTTGTAAAGGGATACTGGGAATGAATATAATCGGTCACAAAATCAAAATTGCTCTTTAATTTGGGCGCCAATAGGGAATAAACATTTAGCTGTCCTCTCCGGTTCAGCCGTTTGAATATCGTACGTACAACACATCTGTTTCCTACCATGCTTTTTCATTAAACAACGTTTTTCTCAAAACTACATTTTCACATCTAGTATAAACGATTTTGTATAAACGCAACTAAATTTCCTAGAATGTGCAGAAGTATTTGTTGTGATGTTACAAAGATCTAACTTATCCTAACAGCAATTGTTATTTTTCAAAAACAAATATTTTTGTTATAAAAATTATATATTTTGGAGATAAAAATTTCCTTTTTTTTTAAATTATAATAATTCAATAGTCAAAGTTGCTTAAAGATTTTGTGTGTGGTTCAAAACTCCGATTCAGAAAATCCCAACCAATTTTCTGAAGTTATGAGTTGCGTTTGATATTTTGAAAATGCAATTTATTTACTTAATACAATGTATGGAATAATTTATATCTTGCAAACTATTTATCCAATTTGAATGAAATTTGATATTCGTATTATTGGAAGAATAGTGCAATCATAGTATAACATTCAAAAAAATCTGTACAGAAATTTATACACATTTTAAATTTTACTCCCAGTGTCCCTAAATGCACAAAATTAAGTATTTTATATTAAAATGATTAATATAAAGACTTTTAAAGATATGTTTAATAATATAGAATATAGAGAACCTACCTACTGAACGTGGGGTTCCGGGTTCGATTCCCAGCTAGGAGTGGACATTTTTCTCTAGTCAAAAATGTTCCCTATCCTTCGTAGAGTCTGGAGATATGAATGAGAGTGTGTGATCTAATGAAGGAGAATAGCAATACAATTACAAATACACGTATTCCAAAGGTGAATGCCGCTGATATGACCGTTAAGTTAAAGGCGAGGAATAAATAGAACAAAAGATAAAAAGGAAATTATGTTCACTGAGAGGCAAATTATAGTTATTTAGAGGACTAGTTACTTAATCTAATTTTGTAACGGGTAGTCTACAATATTTTATCTACGTGCAGAGTATTTAAATAACGTTGTGCATTTAATATATTTAATTAAATTATTTATTGCGAAAACGATATATTTATACAAAGAGTAAAAAAATAGTAAAAACACGCTACATCAACCAAAATTGTTGAGCCCGCCTGGGTAGTGTGGTGGTAGCGTTTCTGCTTCACATTCAAAAGGTCGTGAGTTCGAATCTCACTTAGGGTGAGTTACCCGAGTAAAGTTTTTTTTTTTCGGGACTTTCCCTTATCCTGAGAAAACGATTGTCAAGTAACTCTAAGCTCCATGGACTCCGACATCATTTGGCATTATTCCAACAATTTCACTCATCGTCCGATATGACCAACCAGGCTAAAGGACATTAAACTACAAAAAATTGTTGCTATATTCTGCAATTTTGGATGTTAGTCTCATATGTGAATTTAAAGTAAAAATGAGCGAACAAGGCGATTTTCAAGAACAATTTGAAAAGCAGAACAAGATGTAACTATTAATACTTCCAGAAAAATCAAGGAAAGTTTATTTATGCTGTTATACGTATAATGCTTTTAAGCGTATTTTATGCTTTATTGGACCTGTGTTTTATGTTTTCGTACGACCTGTGTTTTGTTTTATTAGAATGTAAAGAAATGGTTTTGTCCTGGTGATTATAAACCAGAGCATCACTGATTATTATAACAGTAATTAATTTAATATTTGAATTTAAAACCACACAACGTCCTATAAGTCAGGAATGCCTCATAAATATATATCTTTAGAATATTCTGCGAACCTTGTGAATTTTCTTCATTCTGAATTAATTTACCTACTATATTCGTACCTTTTTGTGTATCTGGTATAAGCCAAGAGACATACAAATCTTCACTACACAAAAATCTGGTGTGCTTCATTCATATGACTTTTTCTACATTTCTGCATTAAAATTTTGTTAAAAAGTTTCTTCTATTTACTTAATGCTAATAAAAATAAATAAATAAATAAATAAAAAATGGCAGAAAAGGGTCTCATTAGCTGCTTCCGTAAGAAGAAGGGAAATGAGGGAGTACAATTGGCTAAATCGATAGTCATAGTCTTTTAAAAGATGGTTGCTATGTGATTGAAGTACCTTTGTTTGTATGAACAGGAGTTGACAAATTCCTATATGAGAGAAGTATACATATTTTAAAGCTGAACCAATAACAAGGAATATCTCAAAAACAGTCAACTCCACGAAAAAAAATGTATGTAACATAAATTGTGAGTTTTAACGAGCTCTTCATGTTTAATGTGGTAAGTTTAGTCTATCTCTTATGGTTTACCAGTTACACAAAATTCCGCAAAATTCATCCAGAATAAACATATCTTCAGAGTCTATTCTTAGAAAATTGAAGATATACATTTTATTTGTAACATTGATATCTTAAATATAGAGGGGATTTTCTTGAAAATCTTCGTGTCGCATCCTTGGAAGATACCAAACTATAGTAAGTATAATACATATAGAGAAAGTAAAAACATAGAGCACGCATTTTATGACCAATGTATTTTGGAATAACTATTTCTGGACATAAAATTATTATTGGTATACATTTTGAAATTATTCTTAAATTTTAATTTGAACTACATTGCATTATTTAAAATGCATTCAAATCTCGCTAGGTCCCTTAAAATCGATTAAATAGTCAGATAAACTATCAATAAAGCTGCTTTTAGGAGAAAAACTTTCCAGTTTCTATTGCTCTAGGTGAGTGATGACTACAAACAACAATTAGCCCCAGCTGGTCACGAGATTCACTGATATTGGAATATAGAGTATCTACTCTTTCTACACTTTTACACTTAAACACTTCACTGTCCCGTTCTAGTATGTCCCTGCTTCCTTGGCCCGCGGTCGCACTGTCTCAGTTCTTGACAAAAACTTCTTGTGTACATGTCGAGGCGTCGCGGTTCCTTGCAGTCCTGATCCAGATGTTGCCAGCGTTCCTCTTTATTTCGTCAGTCCATCTCCTTCTCTTGGGACCCATTCTGTTGCTATGCTTGTCCAACGTTGTTGCTGAGTCTTACGTGTATGGCCAGCCCACACTAGGTTAAGACAAACGAACTAAGACACAAAGTCAGGTGAATTCTACGTTCATAGCTCAAGTGTGGGAGAGCATTCGAGCTGCCTTCCTCTTGGAGAGACCGTTGTCCTATTGGGATTAAAGATTATTATTATTATTTATTTATTTATTTATTGGTAGCTTAACGTCCTTTAACCTGGTTGGTCATATCCAACGATGAATGAAATTGGTGAAATGATGCTCAAATGATCTCGGGGTCCATGGAGCTTGAAGTTGCTCGACATTAGTCTTCTCAGCATAAAGGAAAACCCCGAAGAAATCTTATCCGGGTAACTCACACTACCCAGGCGGGCTTATTATTATTATTATTATTATTATTATTATTATTATGCTCCTACTAGATAAGAGCAAGACCTTTATATACAGAGGGAATCACTTAAAACTTGCACTGTAAATATTTCGGAAATGGAAAATGATATTGATGTACGGTTTTTACAGTAATGATTGATAGTCAGCGGCTCATACTTTTAGCCTATTAATAATACTTAGAAACTGTGTTTTTTGAACAAATAAAACATTTTAAATGGAACAATGCCTACGTACATCAACAAATTAAATGTAGAGTAAGTTAGAATGTCAATGGTGTTTGTCCCAAGACTCTAGTGCAAGTAGTTTATGATAAATCTTATTTTGAAACTTTTCCACTACGACGTTTGCACAGCCTGTGGTAGCACAAACTAAAGAAAAACAAAACGAATACACTGCTGTATTCCTTTTGTTCTGACAAGTAACGCGAAAATTGGCCTTCAGGGTTTTGTTCAAAATGACCACCGGCAGCTTCAATACTTGTTTCCAGACTGCTGTGGACGAGAAAAAGTACGAGCTCCTGACCACCAATCAATGCTGTGAAAACTGCACATCTTTAGCACTTTCAGTTGCCAAAATATTTGTGGTGCAAGTTTTAGGTGATTCATCCTGTATGTTATATATAGGTAGACCGCACATGTCGTCATCTTTGTGAAGTCACAACTTGCCAATGTCACATCAGCTGTGGGTGGGATGACACAGAGAAACGGCAATGCTTTTTATGGTGAAGTGATTTTTGTTAGTTTTAATTACATACACATAAAAATTACACAATATTGTGTAGCTTGTGAATGTAAGAGGCTTCAATTGAAGGGCTGAGAACCATGGAAATGACGTGTTATTTATGGACGCTCTTTAACTGCTGTGGTTCTCAGCGTCCCATTCTAAATTGGGCGTGAAAGACCGCTTAATTTTGCTCAGAGGCCTCTCTATCAGGCTTGAGGTTCTTTTACGTGCCGTAAATCTACGAAACGGGACCCACGGCTTTACTTCCCTTCCGAAGGAAGCCATGCTAAGGATTTTTACACCTGAAAAAATCCATCGTCCTCTGCCGGGTTTGAACCCGCGACCTTGGGTATATGAAGTCAGCATGGAGGGCGACAACTGAGAACCATAGTGGGCCATCTCCATGTGAGGTCAAAATTGGGCTGTTGTCATCTGTCGGTATAGTTTATGGTTATACATCCTATATTGCAGTGGGCCATGTCCAGCATTTCCCGTTTACAAACAGTAAAGCATCAAAATATCTGTCTAAATAAAACTACAAAGTCTGTTAGAGTCAGAGTGGTCCAAATCCATGCAGCAAATCACGCTACCACATATGATGATCTTATGTCCATGCTACCATTTATTCCTCCAGTGAATCATGATTTTTACAAGAGTTTGCGTGTGCAAGTCAATAATGATGATCAGCAGGACATTGATTAAATGTATGGAAATGGCCCAGTTACATTTCTTTAGGCTTAGCCAAATCCCAGCAAAGGAAAATAGCTCCCAATAAATAACTGTAAAACCTAATTTTGCATGAAGCCACATTAATGTTATACTAATATAAGATAAAAATATATATTCTAGATTGATGTGGCATTTAGTTATTATGTGTAACTTGGCTCAATAAATTATGATATTGAAAAAACTTCGACCTTCTATTTCTCCATTTTTAAAAAGTGGTGCTTGGCCCACTATGGTTCTCAACCCTTCAAATAATGGTACTTCAAAGTCACTACACATGTAAACTTTGGAGGAAAAGGCAATAAAATATAATTACTTAGCACGTGGTTAGCACGTGGAACAGAAGCAACACAGAAACATATCCGCGGCGTTGGTTTATCACCTCAATAAAATCGACACTTCTTACTACTCATATTGTAAGTATTCATTTCAAGTTTTCCGAGGGAAGAAAGCTTGAAGAAAACAAAAGAAAGTATACTTAATAAGAGAAAACAAGCGTTAAGTTTCCGCTCGAGACATTTTCGCCCAAATCCTCTGATATGGACACTTTAGTTGAAGGCGATTTTTATGTTTGAAAAATGTAAATTTCAATGATTATCAAAATTGGGTTTGAAGCTTCAAAACAGGCGGGGGCAAGTAAAAAACAATTTTTAAAAATTGAAATGTCTTTAACTAAAACCACAGTGTACATTTTAGTAATCCTTTGAATACAGATGGTATTCAGCACATTATAGTTCATTCCTAATATCTGTTCCATTAGGTGTTCCTGTATACTACAAGGGTGATCCAGAAAGTAGCGAACGTTTTGGCATAACGAAATTTACAAAGTTACAGTACCTTACTCTATTTCTCAATGTAATCGCTTACTATCAAGGTATTTATTGTCACGTGGTACCGTTGTTTCAATGCCTATTTTATATCCTTCCACCGCTAAAGATCTGAGCCAAGATGAGGTTTTCACCAGTTGCTAAATATTTTCCACCGAAAAAGTTATCTATAGTGACGAAAGTGAAATACCGGTTTTTCTGAAATCTTTCATCAACATTTGCTTTCAATTCCTTCATAACGATTGATGAACTTCCACTCTGGTCTTTGTTGGGCACATGGCTTCTTTCTTGAATACTCGTAAATTATGTTCCATTTCCTCACTGAAGAGTCGTGCAAATAAACTTGCGATATTTACCTATAACATTCGATTGCCAACATTTTGTGCATTCATAAAAACGAATAAGCTCTTTGGCGGTAGAAAAGTATAGCATCAGCATTAAAAAGTGGTATCACATGACAATAAATGTCTTGATAGAATAGATTATGTTGAGTAAGGTACTGTAACTTTATAAATAAAGTTTTGATTATTTAGTTATGCCAAATCGTTCGTTACATTCTGGATGGCCCTCATATTACCTGATACGCTGCCGAATATGGGACCAGTTTTTTAACAAAAAATGAAGTAATTATTTAGCTAAATTATTTAAATTAAGAACAAGCTCTATCGATTCTGCTGTAAGAGAGACATAACTTTATTAAACCTAAACAAAAATCGTGAACGGATATCAGAATATGGATTTTACGCTCTTGCTGGCTAAATTAGAACAGAGTATTCACAGTCGTAACACGTTAACCACTTTGAATAATGGCTCGAAGAAGCACGGTTGCTGGAAGGAGCTATCAGCTGACGGTGGGAAGCAGGCATGTTATGCTGGCTTCACGTGTCACTACGGACGGGATAGGTGCAAGCAGTCTCTCAGACAATGGTCCAAGAGCATCGACAGCTCTATATCTGACGCAGCACCAACTTTTCCTTTCAGAGGGTGAGATTCTAGTTCAGTTTTAGACTAAAGGGCCATTCACATCGAAAATCAACCGTAGACTTGAACTCAGAAGCTTGCAGCCAATATATGTATAGGCTCATTCATGATGTTTACATTGACATTGACGAAGACATAACCGCAGTACATTAACATAGAAGCTTGTAAACGTCAAGCTTTTGCGTAAAAGTTAACATGCAACGTAGGAATCAAACAACGAGAACACTGCTCGATGTGTTATTAAAATGACTTAGCTTGATGATTCTCTCTCATTTCGCTTAGTAGATTATGTAAATCTCACCGTAAATTCGTCTTTGATTAAGGGGATGAATCCATCATGTCTATGACGAGACAACCGTTCTTTAAAATATAAAACACCAAGCAAATTGGCTACTCTAGTTTGCATGTGGACGAATGGGCACACTCTCGCCTCTGCCAGCCATTTTAGTTTGCTATCCACTCGCAAGGCGCAGTTCACTTGTTTTAATTTCTGATCGGTTATTGCCATCGAGAATGCTCATGGTGCATTTAATTCTACATCTGTATTCTAAGCCAGTGTGTCTAGGTTAATTTTCAATGTGAATGGACCTTAAGGCTCTTTCCTGAGCCTTTCCTATTGGTTACGGGGACAATATGCTACGTGACAAGCGGACGACAGGTTTCAAGATTTCGTCGAGGTTAGGTTTCGTTAGGTTAGGTTAGGTATATGCAAATGAACTGGATCGAAATAAGGGGCACAAATGGACTTTCTGAAAATCGGTTCTGCTTTCCAATGCGAAATGCACAGTCTTCCGTTCATTCTGTCAGCTTACGCATGGGCAGCCAGCCATGTTGGTCAATCGACCAATGGCAGAGTCAAATCTGAAACTGAACTAGAATCTGCAATGTCGTTTTCAGAGGATATTTGAAACCACGGTTTCTGTGACGTCAATATGGACAAGTAACTGCTAACCTAAAATACGCTCACAGTCGGACAGTATCGTCCGTGGTGATTTCATAAGGTTTCTGAAGTATTTATTTCATATTTTACAACAAAATTATTTTACGAGTTTTAAACACAGCAATGTAGTCATTAGCGTGTACTTTGAAAATAGAGAGTTTTGGAAAACATTTGATTATTTTGATGTGAAAGGCCTTTGTATTTTTACTTTCTCCAGTACGTATTTACAATGTACATGGTAGATAGAGAAGGTATTGTATTCCATTCAAAACTCGATTCTGAATCCATAAAACAAGCATTTTTAGAAAAATGTCCGTGTGTGTCTCTCTCTATCTTTCTCTGTGCAGCATAGCTCAGGAAAGAGTCGGTTTAATACCAAACTTGGTATCTAAGCTCATATCTTCCAAGGATGCGACACTAAGATTTTAAAGAAAATGCCCCATCCCAACTATCTGGAAAATTTTGATTTTCTCAAAATGGCTCTAACGATTTTTATTAAAATGGCACAATTTAAAGATATTTGCATGACAAGCAAATGTGTATCTTGAATTTTCTGGGAATACCTCAAAAGACCTCTTCATTCTGGATGACGTTTTTATAACTTATGTATAACTTGTAAACCCTAAGAGATAGAGAAAAACTTACTACGTAAAAAATGTAGATCTCGTTAACACACAATTTATGTCTTTCATTTTTCTTGTGGAGTTGGCCGTTTTCGAGATATTCCGAGTTATTGATTTCACTTTTAAGCTGCTTAAATTTTTCTCAAACGTGAAGACTTGTTTCTTATCGTATTTCATTTGTTTACTTCTAGCAAGCAAAGAGAACAGAATTTCAATTGCTTCACACAGTGACCGAGTTTTGAAAGATTTGAATATTGCTTTAGGTGTGAGTTACCTTATTTTCCTTCTACTTACAAAGAAACAAGTAATATGACGAATTGTGGTAATGTTTTTCTTGATTAGCATAATGTACATAAAAGTATAATCTTTTGTCAGAAAAGTTTGTTAGCTAGAGAAAGTCTTGTGAATGGAACACCTCAGATTATTTTACTCAATATACCCCTCACAAATCGATTTAATACACTCCTCACAAGAAATTCGAATTTTTTTGGTTTATTCCACATAACTTTGCCCCACATTTCTGAAATGTCACCTGACTAGACACCTTCCATTGGCTGCTGTAGTGGAATAAGCGGTTGTGCGGTACAGAGTATTTCCTGATTTAACAGGAATATTTACTTTAATATATCCGAAGAGAATTAACAAATTTACATTTTCATGACCACACGATCAAACTAATGGAAATGGAACTAAAATTTTATCAATAAACACAAATAGAGCCAGTTCAACCTTAAATTGATCCTTGTCAAAACAAAACCCAAGCGACCAGTGCACCGTCACAATGTAGCCTTCCAGAAATACTGTCATACTCTCATGGTCACGTAGCTCGCGCAAGCGATATATTGTAATATATAACGAATGGCCGTATTCCTACAATTTAAACTGTGACTAAATTATTTTGGTAAGTATATTGACAATAAAATTGATTCTCATAACAAAATAGATGCGTACACAAGTAATAATTAAATCTAAAAAATAATAAATAAAGTAATAAAATAGAAACAATAAGAACGCAAGCGAAAAAACAAAACAAAACATGAATGCAATAACATATTTATTCGCTCTATTCCTTCCAGATCATAATGGTCGTCTGAGCTGTTTGTGCTGCTGCTTTCCACTCCGAGGTTGATAACCAGATTATCAATAACGGTGTCAGTTACACTATCCATCTCCTAAAACAACGCTTCTTTTTTTTCGTTACCTGTAGCGCTATATCAACTTTTGGCGGCTCATTTTTGAAAACGAAATTGTGCACTATTATACGAATTGCATTCTTCACAACATCGCCACATACTTGCCTCGCATATTTTACATGCTTTCTTTTCTCCCAGGTGTAACCACTTTTTCCGTTTAAGATTTTACTTTGTCAGCACTGTTTATATTTGTAGCCGAAATACTGGTGAACTCAGATGTTTATTTCAGCACTTCTTTTACGGGAAGTATTGGATATTTATCAGACAACTTACAATAAACATTAAATACTATTATTTTTCACCAATATATAATGGTTTACAAGCCTTATGCTTTACGTAACTCGACGACGAAGAAGCAAGAGGTAATTCACAAGACTGTTCTCCATGTTTCTAAACATTAACTGCAAGTACCGTTACTCCGTAAACAATGATGCGGAAATCAGGTGACTCAGGTGCATGATGGGTCTCGTAGCTCTGTTTAACGGTATAAATGGGCGTTTGTTAACCTCGTGGGTATTTGTACACAATATTATACCATTTAAGAATAAATTCACTATAAATCATAAATTCATATAGATTATTACATGGTTTTACATTACTGCGCGCATTGCTACTGTGTTGTACCGCGGTGCACTGTTCACGTGCATCCGTTTTAGGCGGACCAACCTAAAAATGAATATAACATGGAATAATCCCTCATTTTAAAGCTTCCCTTCGTTTTAAGCACATATGTACATCTTCATGACGAGTGTTTATGTCGGTATTATCGTCTGATCTTGCTTTGCATATCGCATTGAAAGGTATATTTAGCCTATCAGGGGAAAGGAGAAAGAATTGTACATGGAAGTTTACATATCAGCAGGGCGAGTTTTTATAAGGACTAAAGTCTGGGAGGACCATAGTGATCCTTGACAGTTGAAAACTGTCAGCCTCTACCAGTAAATTCACGTTGCGTAAACAATGATGTCATCCTTTTTGCAAGATGTAACAACATTCCTCATGCAGGGAATTTCCGCTAAATTTGATTGATTTTACACATTGTCAACGGGTAAAATTTCGCATTTGACGGTCAACGGATTTTTAACGAATTTATGGATTGATGTCACAACAATATTTTTCGGTTTCATTCAATGTTTCAATTATATAATTAGAAAGCAAAATTAGTGCGAACAACCAGATTTAATGGGTTGGTAGTGCAAATTAAATTCTCTATTTCCTATTTCAATCTGCAAATGTTTGGTATTGTCCAATGTGAAACATCACGTCTGCATATGTATGTATACGTACGAGGGAGATGTCTATATGTAATGAAGTAAACATAAACATATGAATGTCGCAACACGAATCGTCCTTACAATTGTATATGTGAGTAGATGTTATTGTTTTGCGTGTTATTGCTTATGCCCAACCTTGCTATATAAATTCTAAGATAGCATTAATCACAGTGGGAACCAGATTCTCAACTTCTATCAGGGCCAGAGGATAGAGTGGGGAAATTCCATCAAATACTTGGACGTCACTCTTGATAAAGGCCTAACTTTTCGTGAACACGTGCGGGGAACGTCGGACAGAGCGAAGGGGGCGGTAGCCTCCCTTTACCCTGTTCTGGCCTCCCAGATGCTGATTCGTTAAACTTATATCTTTTCAAGGCGCTTGTAGTCCCCCTGATACTCTACGCCTGCGAAGTGTGGTGCATGGCAGCAGACTCTTGGCTTCTTTGGTTACAGCGGGTACAGAATAAAGGACTCCGGCCCATATATTCTGTATGTCGACGTTTCCCTTTGAGGCTACTACATGAAGCTTCGGTCCTCCCATACGTGGAAGATGTCATTAGGCGCCGGGCTCAGAAATTCTACGTCAGATTGAGCGAACATGAGAACGCACTTGTCAGATCACCGGGGGAGTACTTACCCTCTGAGCGCCGTAAGAGTGTATGTATGTATGTATTTATGTATGTATGTATGTATGTATGTATGTATGTATGTATGTATGTATGTATGTATGTATGTATGTATGTATGTATGTATGTATGTATGTATGTGTGTAGGTATGTATGGTAGAGTGTTCTTTCTTTTATTCTTCTGTGGCTCTGTTGTAGCGCGCGAACGTGTGTATGTTATATGTGTGTATTTCCAATATTGTTAAGATATATAGAACATATATCTAGGTAATATTTTAAATTAAAGTATTTTTAGACAGCATGTATGGTCACCCGACAAATGCGACTGTGCGACACAAATATTGTATTATTGTAAAAGTAATACTATTAATCAAAAGTCGAAATTTATCCGAAAATTTTCGGTTACGAATACGTATTTGTGTGCAATAGGTTTTTCCTAATCGAAACTATCGCAATTGTTTTGTTAAGCATCAACGTTATCTGACTAAATTGCTAACGGGTGGATAACTTCATGACAGATTTGTTAAACATCCGTTAACAAAGTTTCTATAAAAGAATCAATCCATTTTAATTCATTACCGTACACGATTCGGTTCCTAACTGATTGGCAAAGAGACACGCTAGCAATTTTTTTCTCTCTCATCATTCATTCATTAAGACATGCCCCAACGGGCTTTTTAAATAAACCCTGTGCCCATTATCGCCGTCTGTTTGGGAGTGGAATTTAATACACTAAAAGGCTTCCATTGCTACTGCCTCTGCATTAATTAGCAGAAACTAACAAGCAATTGTCATCAGTGGAATTACATCTTTAACAATCGGTCTTGTGAATGGACTTCCACTCATGCGATAAAAGCAATAATAATTAATAACAAGATTTGAGCGAGACGTGTGCCTCATTGCGTGAAGTTGTTATATCTGTGCAGTGTGGTTAGTCACGTCATGTGACGTGGCACATTAGTTGTAAACCACCAGTCTGAATGAAGTGAAGATAACAACGGGATTACTGTTGTTGGTAATAACTGCTGATACAAGAAATGTTCCAACGTATGTTTACATTGGCATTCCTAGTTTAGTAGTGTTGGCAGATGTTACTGCTTTCACGTATTATTATTATTATTATTATTATTATTATTATTATTATTATTATTTATTCAAAACAGCAATCCCATTACGGAAATAATATTACATGCATTACATATTTCACTGTATTTACATTGTGTATACATTATTTATATAGTTTTGTATATTTTAATACTTCTTTCAGTATTGCATTATTATTATTGTTATATTTATTATTATTGTTATTCTTATTAATACTGTTGTTATTATTATTAATACTATTATTATTATTATTATTAAGTATTGTATTCCACCCAGCAATTCGATGCTGCCATTTCCCCAGAAATGCTTATTTTAGTTTTCCCTGTATTAAAAAAAAAAAAATTAGAAAAAGGTCCATGTATGTGTCCGCGTGTCTATGATTACGAAACTCAAAAACGAAATGTCAATTAAATACTTAATTTTAAGTATTTAGTTCAGCATCTTCTTGCAAGGATGCGACACGGAGATATTTAAGAAAATCCTCTCAGCCCAAACTTCCCGTTATATGGGAAAAGTTGCGAAAATTTGTATTTTCTCAAAAATTGCTCTGACAATTTTAATGAAACCGCAGTATATTAAATACATTTAGTGACAAATAAAATGTCTATCTTGAATTTTCTGGAATTGACCTCTGAAGTCCTCTTCATTCAAAATTATTTTTCGATAACTGGTCAACAGAGAGTGAGAGAGAGAGAGAGAGAGAGAGAGAGAGAGAGAGAGAGAGAGAGTTAGATAAACACTGATATACAAAAATGTAGATCTGGTTAAAAATTACAATTTATGTAACATACTTTTTTTTTTTTTTTTTATTTTCCCTTTCCGAGTTTTTCCTTGTTATTGGTTTCAATTGTAAAATACTTACGCTTTTCTCAAACAGGAAGTTGTTATTCGTTTTACTTTTGGTTTACTCTTGCCATGTAAAGAGAGCCGAAGTTCAAAGTCAGTCGCATAGCGCTACCAAAAGATTTGACTATCGCATTAGCATAGTGTATTCCCTTATTTCCCTTATACTTATAAGAAAGCAAGTAATAAGACAATTTTTGCTAATGTTTATGACTAGATAAAATAATACTCTTTTGAAACAATAGTTTGTTTGCAGAACAGGTAGAGAAAGTGAATCATCCGATTTGTTTTCACACAAGCCATTAGTAGGATAGCAAGATTCAGACTGTAAAATTCCATGTCACTGACGGAATTTGTACCAGAATCTCCCAGTATCCATCCGATTGTTCTAACCACTGAGCTACTGGCAACATTGCGATACGACATTAAATACCACAACTGATTCACGTGATTCCCGGTAAATCACAAGGAGATCCTAAATTATTTTCAAATGACATATCCCAATGGCGACTTATCGCCGTAAGTACTTTAAGTCGCGGGCTTTGTAATTTAACCAACTATTAGATCAATCAGTGGTGATCAATTGGTTAGATAGAGTCAGACGAATTATTGTCTACACACTCAAATGGTAAATGCAATACGACCACAACCCTGCTCGAAATGACTCGTATATTCAGTATAATACGTGTTCCATGAATACAGTAGTATGCATGTTTATTTTGTCTGTCTACTACCGCAAGTTTTCCGAGGGGCAGAAGCGGGGTTGTCCACTGTATACAGGGTGTTAATGAATTACACCGAAATAAATAAGGAGATTGTACACGTGACTTGCTGATAAGTCGGTGTTAAAGCAAAGCAGGTTGAAAAAAATGGCTGAGAATGTCTTTAAAACTGCTGCCCGGGTATAGAAATATCGATTTTTAGCAGTTCGTTACTAGCATTCTCAAAAGTTAATGTCGCAAACATCTGAAAATCTCGAACTAAACACTTGACAGTACGACACTGAGCATTCATTAACTACGTTCTTGAGTTCTGTAGCCTACCCTGGAGGCTTTTTGTCACCTACTCTGGTGGCTTAATGCGTAACGCGGGAAGCTGCTATCCCAAAGGTCATGAGTTCGATTCCTGAATGTTTTTATTGTTATTTTGTTCATTCCAGACGAAGTGCCGCGATTCTGGTGTACTTGCACTTCAGAAAGTTACATCTGTTACTTCGAAATTTCAAAAAACAAGCCACATGTCTCTTATCTCAAATTACTTATTTAAGTAATCTACATATTCTATGAAAATATATATGAAATGATGTTCAAATGAGCCTGGGGTCTATGGAGCTTAAAGTTACCCGACAGGATAAAAGAAATCTCAGGACAAAACCTTATCAGGGTAATGAAGATTTGAACTCAGGACCCTTGAATGTGAGGCAGACACGCTATGCCTACACTACAGGATTGGACTTGCTATACTCTTATTCGAGAGTTTATAAATACCCCTGCTTCTTTTTTACACTGTTGCTTAGTTATCGTGTTCCAACTGTGCACCGTCCGGGCCCCTGTGATGGGAGTCCGTAAGACTTTAAGTGTATTATCTCTCCAGTAAAACCAAAGCAACATCACAAGCTATAATGAATTTTCTTATAATGATCCACCGCTTACTGAAACAGAGATGTCAAAATGAGCAGTCGTGATCAATTATGAAAATAGGTGGCGCAGTTAAAACGCTATAGGTTATGTAGTGATCATGACATGACACGATAGGGACACTGTCCGAACGAGGTACCTGAATTTTGGCACTTTGTTAGACATTTATATTTATATAATGGAGAGAAGAGATCATGTGAGTAATGTAACCGAGATTCTGATAAATAACCTTCTCATTTACAACTATTATACACGTGACTATCATAGAGCTATCATCCACGTGAACTATGAACACTACATTCGAAACTAAAGATTAATACCCCCCCTCCATTTACTTCTGTAGTAGCCTTAGATAATGGTCCAGATCACAATGTAAAGGTGGACAACCCCTTCTAGAAGTTCAGTAAAATCTGCCACGTCGCCTTTCCCTTAGACGGCCCGGGTTCGATCCCAAGCGAGCGCATGTGAGATTTGTGATGGACAAAGCGGCGCAGAGACGGGTTTTCTCCGGACTCTCTGGTTTCCCCCACCATCGCATTCCACCAGTGCTCCATCTTCATTCTATATATCACCGGTGCCACAACTAGTAAAACGTTAAGCACTACCAAAATTAAAAAAAAAAGAAAAAAAAAATCTTATGTGTTCCATTCACATGACTTTCTCTATATCTCTGCAACAAATTATTATTAAATAGCTTGTACTTCTATTTACTTCATGCTAATCAGAAAAATAGTAGAAATAGTCTTATTACTTGCTTCCTTGTAAGAAGCGAAATAAGGGAGTACCATAGGTTAAAGTGATAGTCAAAAGCTGGTTGCTATGTCACTGAAGTTCCTTTGTTTGTATGGACAGCAGTTGACAAATTCCTGTATGTGAAAATTGTTTTCCAAAGCAGAAACCAATGAATGTCTCAAAAACGATGAACTCCACGAAAAAAATGTATATAACATAAATTGTGTGTTTTAATGTGCTCTACATTTTCCGTGTAGTAAGTTTTTGTTCGTCTCTTACGGTTTAGCACTTATTCAAAATTCCGTAAAATTCATCCAGAATAAAGTACTCTTCAGAGGCTATTCCCAGAAAATTCAAGATATACATTTTATTTGTCAGGTATTTGTCTTTAATATACGAAATTTTAATCAAAATCGTACAGCCATTTTTGAGAAAATCAAAATTTTCGAATAAAGTTCCATGTAAAGGGTAGTTGGGGGTGGGGGGATTTTTCTCAGAATATTCGTGTCGCATCCCTGGAAGATACTCAGCTCAAATACCAAAATTGGTATTTTACCAACTTTTCGTTTTTGAGTTATCGTGTTCACAGACACACGGACACACGGACACGCTGACTCACGGACAGACGGACACACACATACACACACACACGGACCTTTTTGTGAAAATGCTTTTTTTAGATAAAGGGGACCCTAAAACATCTATTTCCGGTGAAATCCCGGTATCGAATTTTTTTGTGGAGTGCAATACTTTCTCTATTCACTATGTACATAGTGCGTATAGAGAAAGTAAAAACAGCTGAATAACAAGGAGGTTTAGTGCGACAGTTGTTTGCCTACCTAGATCAGAACTCACAAGTTAATTGAGTTAAATAAACCAAAAGGAGTATTATGAGTAGAACATGTTTCTTTCTTTAAACCTCACCGTCTTCGCTACCGCATGTGTATCTGATCTGATTCCCATTGTACCAGCTTGGGTCAAGGTGAAACAAATGGTTAGGGAAAGAAAAGCAGCAGCTTATTGCCGCGATATAACGTTTGAAGGAATATCTCTTGTGATGGAAATAGACTGGTAAACATGTAGAAAAGAGGAAACATTATTACTAGGAGAATAATAATATAATTCGTATCGCTGGGAAATATAGTAGTGATTCTTCATTTTCCTCTTCCTCCTCCAGGGAAAATGAGTCCAGCACTGAAGAGCTGACCACACCTAAGGTAAACTTTATAGACTTTAAGTTTAGGATGTTCCAAAGATGCAACACGAAGATATTTAGGGTAATCCCTCCAACCCAAACCATACTTTACATGGAACATTTTTCGAAAATTTTGATTACCTCAAAAATGGCTTTAACGGTTTTGATAAATTGCCGTATGCTAAAAATATTTACATGACAAATTAACTGTATATCTTAAATATTTAGGAAGAGCCTTTGAAGTTCTCTTCATTCTGTATAACTTCTGCTTAACGGATAAACCATAAGAAATAGACAAACATCTACTGCACAAAACATGTAGGTATCGTTAAAACACACAATTTATGTCATACACATTTCCAGGATACTTGTTATTTTTTTTAAAAATATCTGATATTTAGATTTTTGTCAAATAGGAAGTCATTTTTTCACATTTTTCATATGGTCATGCAAAGAGAAGGAAATTTCAATTACATCACATACCGACCAACTTTTAAAAGATTTGACTATCGCTTTAGCCTAGCGTGTTCCCTTATTTCCCTTCTATTTTGAACGAACTAAGTAATAAAACAAAACTTCTGCTGATGTTTATATCGATTAGCATAAATTAAAAATAAGAATAAGGTTTTGTAAGAATAGTTTGTTGTAGAATAGGTAGAGAAAGGCATATCAATGTAACAGTTAAACATTTTAGATGGAATACTGTACGTCCCTTACTTAAGAAAGAAATAAAACTCCCATTAATAATTAATATTTATTAAAATAATAATGATACAAAAATAATCTGATGTGGTACACTTACTTGACTTTCTCTAGCTGCTCTACAAACTTCTTAAAAAGACTATTCTTCTTTCTACACTATACTAATCGAGGTAAAGATTAGCTGAATGTTCTTATTACTTAGTTCCTTATAAGTAGAAGGGAACTAAGGGAGTACACTAGGCTAAAGCGATAGTCAAATGTTTAAAAAGTTTTCTTTATACGATTGTCATTGCAAATTGCTTCTTTGCTTGGCAGGAGTAGAACAGAAGAAAAACGGACACTTACTGTCTGAAAAAAGTACTTTACAATTCAAAACTATAACCAATATCTCGGAAATGGTAATCTTCACAATAAAAAAGGAAAGGACATAAATTGCCTGTTTTGAGGAGAATTATATTTTTGTATAGTAGGTTTAGTCTCTTACGGTTTAGTAGCTAAGCAAATTTCGGCAAAATTCATCATCCAGAATAAAGAGGTCTCCAGAGGATATTCCCCAAAAATTCAAGATATACATTTTATTTGGAATGTAAATAGCTTTAATATTCGAGATTTTAATCAAAATCGTTTTAACCATTTTTTTTAAAAAATCAAAATTTTCGAAAAATTTTCCATGTAAAGAGTAGTTTGTGGTGGGGAGATTTTCTTGAAAATCTTCGTGTTGCATCCTTGAAAGATACTAAACTAAATACCAACACACAGACACACACGCACACGGACCTTTTTCAAAAAATGCTTTTTTCGGAATCGGTGACCCCAAAACATATATTTCCGGTGAAATCTCGACTGCGAATTTTTGGGTGGAATACAATACCTTCTTCATTCACTATGTAAATTGTACATGCGGGATAGAGAAAATAATAATAAATTCTGAATTAAATATTCTTGTTTATAAAACATAAGTTCAGTGATTCTCGAATTTAGTATGTTCATATGGAAAGTCAGACAGTTAAAAATACTGTATATGGTATGCATAAATATTAAAAAATGTATAATTTAATTTATTTTTAGAAAGAAATAAAGCGCACGTAATATTCGAGTTTTTTTTTTTTTTTTTTTTTTTTCTTTTTGTCCAGGTGAAACTGCTGCAAAGGGAAGCCCACATAACTTTACGAGAATCAGTGAAATTACACCGCTAGGAGCTGTTTGGGGTTTCCCTGCTCTCTCACATTTCAGTTTTTGTGGAGAGGGACTAATTAAAAAACTGGGGAAAATGAGAGAGAGGAAGACAAAGGCAGAAAGAACATTGCTTACAGCATGAACAGTATTTCAGCTTGAAGAAGAGGGACTTAAGAGCAAGAATATTGATATAGGGCTTAGCGAGGGAAATAAAGGTCTTCATCGAACCAAGAAAGGAAGTTTTCCACTTAGCAAGGTTTCTTTTACCTCATGGCCTCCTTGCTTCACTGCACAGCTTTGCAATGTTATTATTACAGTAAGCTTGTCTCCATGGCAACCCACGCGTGGGGTCCAAACTTCAAACGCAGCGCAAACAAGCGTTCGATTCTGAAACCCACCCGCATTAGACACTACGGATTTGCGTACATGTTTCCATTGGTGTATCTAAACACGTAAGCATGTGTTTCACTCTAGCATTCGTTACTAACGTTACGCGTTTAAGATTATCAGACCATTATTTTCAATAACAGTTTATCTCCCAACATTTTTACTGCCAAAATAGCTTACTGCGGTAGAGAAAAAAAGGTAAGTACATACCATCGAAAAAAATCTGATCTGTCCCATTCACATGACTTTCTACACAAATAATTGATACAAATTATTATTACTTTACCTAAATCGTGGCTATCCAGATAAACATAAACAGCACTGGTTGTATTAGTTTCTTCTAAGTAAAAGGAAAATTAGGTAGTCCACTATGCTAAAGAGATATTGAAATCCTTCAAAAACCGGTTGCTAGTGAAACAATTAACTTCGCATTTCGCTTTGCACCACCAGAGTAAAACAAAATACTGTATATGGTATGTACAAATATTAAAAAATGTATAATTTAAATACATTTTTATGTAGAGAAACGAAAGATGACCTCCCGTTGGGAAAAGTTTAAATAGTATAAAAATGAAGCAATTAACAAAGAATATCTCAGAAATGGTTAATGTAAACAAAACAAAAGAAAAACAAACAAAAGTGTAAATACATAAATTATGTATTTCAGCTAGATCTACATTTTTAGTGTAGTAGCTTTTTGTGTATCTCAGTTACGCAAAATACAGAAGCTATTCCCAGGACAATCAAGATAATTTAATTTGCAATGTAAATACATTTAATATACGGAATTTTAATCAGAGAATTTTTGAGAAAATCAAAATTTACTAATTTTTTTCCATAGGAAGTTAGTTTAGGATGGGGGGATTTTCCTCACATTCTTCGTATCTTACCCTTGGTAGATACTAATTGAATGCCAAGGTTGGTATTTTACGACTTAAATTACCTATGTGTTTATGAAATCTACCTAATTTTTGTGTAGTAAATTTTTGTCAATCTTTTACGGTTTGCCTGTTATGCAAAATTCATCCAGAATAAGCAGGTCCCCAAAGGCTATTCCCAAAATTCATCCAGAATAAGCAGGTCCCCAAAGGCTATTCCCAAAATTCAACCAGAATAAGCAGGTCCCCAAAGGCTATTCCCAGAAAATTCATGATATACATTTTATTTGCGATGTATACACTTTGATATATGGTATTTTAATCAAAAACATTTGTCATTTTTAAGAAATGAAAATTTAATTTTTTTCATGTAACGGTAGTTTGAATTACGGAATTTTCCCGCGTCCTTGGAAGTTTGGTATTTTACGGCCTTTTCGTTTTTGAGTTATATTCACAGACACATGGACACACACATACACGGACCTTTTTCTAAAACTGTTTTCTTATGCAGGGGACCTAAAACGTCTATTTTCGGTGAAATCGCGATAGAATATTTATATAGAGTGCAATACTTTCTCTACCTATGTACCAAGTAGGTAGTATGTATCTAGAAAAAGTTAAATTTCAAGCTAAGAACAGATAATTTTTATTTCAATTAAACTTTTCGACGCAAGTTGTATATTTAAATGACTTCTCTGCTATACAAATTTAGGTTTTCGTATCTCAAATGCATGATATTTTGATGAGAATGTTTTCAAATATTTGTGATAAAATACAAAACAATTAAACTTTTAAAACACAAAATAATGTTGATTTAATTCAAAATCTTCTCGGGAAGATTTTGAATTAATACGTCGCCAGGAAAGCTCAGTTCTTATTTTAATGTTGATTTGGTTAGAGTTCTGAATATTATCGTTTTATTTTGTTAAATAATGCCTGATTCAAGTATAAACTTGGATATTTATCAGATTTTCATTCTAGAGCAAGACAGCTGGACAGATATGTTATCACGACGCCACCTTGCTCGGTTCATTCCAAAATAACAATTACGTTATTTCTTTCCTATCTGTAATTTAGATTACAGTTACAATTTAGCTCAACTATTAAAGCGCCAATGCAGTGATCAAGATTAGGCAACATCAACCAATCGCGGTCATTTGAGTGGAGCGATATTGTCGAAACATCTCATCGCACCTGATGTTCATTTCTTGTCGCAGCTGACGTTCGTTTGATTAATTTCCTGTCTTGGTTATTGATAACAGGGTGACAATCCAGTCAGCCAACCTTCACTTCTAATAACTGTCAGTTCCACAATTGTTCTTTCAATTAATTCAGTTAAAATGTTTATTTAAAGCTCTATCCAGTTCATAATGTATTTGGTTCAAAAAAGGAGTGAACATAATCATTATTTGTATTTCTTAAGTATGAGATGAGTGCAATAGCCCCAAATAAAATAACGTTTGTTTCCATTTCATGTATTAGTTGCTAAAGGCTGAAATACAAATAATTATTCTCTATTTCTATTGTTGCTATCGATATTCGTACATTGGGTGTAGGCACGGTCGGCCATATTATAATTCAGGTGGCATTGAAGAAAGAAAAAGAAAACATTCGGTAAACAAATATGGTCGAATGCGTCATCTACCATTTGAGGACCGTAGGTATTAGGTACAGTCATAACCTGACTATTTCGTTCAAGACAAGTGATCGTAGGAAATGGCCAATCCAGTACATTGGCGCGTAAGATTGCAACCATTCGGAGCGCATTATCTCTGCATTTAAATCGTTTTTTGTCACACCTACCTGCAATTGTTTTTCTAAATTTATCGCACCCACGTGCATGTTTTCTCACTTTGAAAGTGAGTGTGCAGTGATATTCCCGTAAATAATGGCGGAAGTTTTAATAAACATATTTTACAATCATGCTTTACTAAGCTAGAATAATAGAATATACAAAACAAAGATCTGTGTTTATTTTACGCCACAATAATATAATGTAGCAATACAAAGAGATCTGAAATGTATGATATGGACAACAAGTTGCAGTGATTTCGGTGCAAATTTACGTCAAGAAAATGGGATTTTAGGAATATTATTCTTCGTGCCCACATAGGCTATTCATTTTTTATTCACGAAATAGTATAATTAAATACAATTCGACCTCACAAGTTACTCGCGAATTTATCGATAAAAGTTGGAACTCCCGTTATATTACTTATGATAAAAATCTCCCTTCCTATATATATAACAAATTATTAATACTCTATTTCGCTGATTTGTCTTACCAAATACAACTCGTGTTTTTATCTCGTCGCTTCGCTCCGGTGTGAATTATCGACAAGATGAAAACACCTCGCGGTATTAATTTTGATAATGGTAAGCTGCAACACACGCATAGCCGCTACAGAAAAGTCTTAACGTTCTGCCTTAAGTTACCAGGTTACCTTAGTAAGCTATATGCGCTGCGTGAAAAGAAGCGAACTATCAGCGATCCGAAGCCTTATAAGACCAAAGTAAATGTTTGTTTATGCATCTGCTTCCCTAATGGTCTTAGCGGGAGGCTTTCCACTTCAAAAAACTCTGATCTTATTAACTCTCGACCTGCCATTAATGATTACACGAGACTTTTCCTTTTCCCGACATCAGTTTTTACGTCTCCTCAAAATGTTTAATCACTTTAAAAGCCCAGCTTTGTCTGAGGGCCACATCAGACCTAATTTTCGTAATGTATTCACTGTATTGTTCTTAATATCGATAGCTTCGCAGATACCTGGATACCTGAAATCATCCATTACCACAATTCTCTATTTCTCTTAGTACCCTTACCCCATTTCATGCATCTAACAAGTGTCTCAGTTATATATATATATATATATATATATATATATATATACACACACACACACACACACATACACACTAACGTCTTTTAACCTGGTTGGTCGTATTGAACGATGAATGAAATCAATGAAATAAAATTCGAATGAGCCCAGGATCCCTGGAGCTCAAAGTTACTCAGTGCCCTCCGTGGTGTAATGGTTACTATGCTGACTTCATATACCCAAGATCGCTGGCTCAAACCTGGTGGAGGACGATGGATTTTTTCGGGCGTAAAGCCGTTGGTCCCGTGTCGTAGATTTACGGCACGTAAAAGAACTTCAAGCCTGATCGAGAGGCCTCTGAGAAAAATTAAGCGGTCTTTCACGCCCAATTTAGAATGGGACGCTGAGAACCACAGTAGTCCATAAATAACACGCCATTTACATTTTATTTCTTAAAGTTACTCGACATTCTTCTCAGGATAAAGGGAAACCCGTAGAAAAAACGTCATCCTTCTAACTCACCCTAACCAGGATTCGCACTAGGGACCTCTTGAATTTGAGACTATATCACCTTAATCACCAATTGTTTCTTTCCCAGTGCCAGAAATTATATTATTTAGTAAGTCTTCTTAATCTTGACCTTTATAATATGTTCGAGTCTTAGCAAAGATTAAAATGTCATACAGATTTAATATAATAATAATAATAATAACAATAATAAATGATAATGATCGCCGATAGTTTGCTTCTTTTTACTGAAGCACATATAGCCTCCTAAGGTAACCTGGTAAAACACGTAATTTAAGGCAAAAGTTTTCTGTAGTGGCTATGTGCATATCTGTACGTTATGAGTTGTTAATTTTTCACACTCAGGGGAGTTTAAAATATATATTTCAGGTGAAATCTGGTCATCGAACTTTTGGGCGGAATACAATACCTTCTCTATCCTCTATGTACATTATACATACGGACTAGAGAAAGTAATAACGACAAATCACTACGCAAAAGTGGTGTTCATAAATTTTAGAGAAAATATTTTAGTAATATCAATATACTCTTGTTTGTTATGAGTAAACAAAAACGTTTATTACTGAGAAAAAAAAACAAGAATGGCAAAAATAATATTAAGTCGGTAATGATTACGAATATTTGAGAAATATACAGATGGTCTTGTAAACTTTTCGTAAGCATCACATAAAACTAGATAAAATCTCTGTGAAATGGGGCGGAATTTTTAATTCTAAACTAAAGAACCATATTCACTTACCCAGTGTTAAAAGTTATTTGTGCCTAGTTTGGTCGAAACCGGTGCAAATATGTAGAAGTCATACCTACCTGCCTGCCTGTCTACACATGACTTGTATACATGATAACTACGAATATTGAGTTATTTTTTTCGAATCGTGCTTGCATGTAAGTTCATGTTGACGGTTATGGGAGAATTTTCTCGAAAGATTTGCCAATAATATTAAGTGGATAGAAAAATAGCTTAGTAAAACGTTTCCTAATTGGTTATTAAAACTTTTAATAATGATTTTTGTTATTACTGCTTTTGTATGACATTCTTAATAAAAACTTTTTTATATTTAATTCTCCATCCTGTCTCATAGAGACTACAAGTTTTGATGTCCGATTAATGCAAAAGTAGGAAGTCTATAAAAAGTTCATACCTATGCGTTTATCTTTGAATATGGAAATTAAACCGAGATATTTCATAAATAATAAAAATTGATTTTTAAGCTCACTGTCTTCAAAAGACACGGTACAAAGATTTAAAGAAACAAACAAACAAACAAACAAACAAACAAAAAGACACAGAACTACCAACTCCACATTTTACGTGCAACATTTTTCTCATTTTTACTTTCTTAAAAATTATTCTATGAGTTTTCATTAAAACTGACTAAAACATTTATAAGGCATTTTCATTACATATAAACTAATGCGAATATATCTACAGTCCTCTTTATGCAAGAGGTATCTATTGGTATATATTTTTAAGGCTGCTAAGAGACAGATAAACCTACCACACACTCACAAATTCTGTGCAACATTCACATAACTTAGCAAATCTCTTCTATCTACTCCACGTTAGTTGAGATAAATTACTTTTTACTTTCCCTACACGTACTATGCACATAGTGTATAGAGAAGTTATTGTATTACACCCAAAAATTTGATACCGAAATTTCACCGGAAATGCATGTTTTGGGTCCCCCTGAATCCAAAAAAAGCATTTTTACTAAAAGGCCAATGTGTATGTGTGCGTGTGCGTGTATGTGTGTCTGTGTGCCTGTGGACAGCATAGCTCAAAAACGAAAAGTCCGTTAAATACCAAATTTGGTATTTAGGTTTGGTATCTTCCAAGGATGCGACACGAAGATTTTCAAGAAAATACCCCCACCCCCAACTACCCTTTACATGGAACTTTTTCAAAAATGTTTATTTTCTAAAAAATGACTAACGATTTTGATTAAAATATCGTATATTTCAGATATTTACCTGACAAATAAAATGTATATCTTTTTTAAGTTTTTAGGAATAGCCTCAGAAGACTACTTTATTCTGGATGAATTTTACGGAATTTTGCATAACTGCTAAACCGTAAGAGATGGACAAATACTTACCTGACAAAAAATGTAGAGCACGTTAAAACACACATTTTATGTTATACATATTTTATTCGTGGAGTTGATCGCTTTTTAGATATTCCTTGTTTTTGGTTTCAGCTTCGAAAAACTTACTTTTCTTATATAGGAATTTGCCAACCCGTGTCATAGAAACAAAGTAACTTCAGTTACATAGAAACTAGCTTTTGACTATCAGTTTAACCTATGGTTTCCCTTATTTTGCTTCTATTTAAAAGGTAGCAAGTAATAAGACTATTTCTGCTATTTTTTCTCGACTAGCATGAAGAAAATAGAAGCATAAGCTTTTTAACAACAATTTGTTACAAATATGTAGAGAAAGTCATGTGAATGGAACACATCAGATTTTTAAAATAGTTCCATATTAACCCCACCTTTAACTGCAATGGTCACATGGCGGCCTTTTACCTTTGAAACAGATTGCCTATTGGCAATGATGTTTACGTGCACGGTTTCATTGGGTTTCTGGTTTATCCCAGAATTTCATACTTTATATCTCTCTCTCCCTCTCACACTGGTGAGCATTGGGAATAATCTGGGCTAAAGAAACGCTCCCATCCCTAACCGGGAACCGAACTCGGGAAATCTCGCATAGCTAAACTACCGGACCAGCTCGAGATAAATGACTTCCTTGTACATACAATGCAAATAGGGGAGTCTTAAGTAGCGGTCAAGTCTTTTAGTCCTAGTAATTACTAAAATTTCGTTCTCTTTGAATGATCAGGGTGGAGAGAGGAAAGAGGGAAAGACGGGGAGAGAGAAAAATAAATAAAAAGAAAATAGAATAACGACTACCAATTTGAGAAAAGCGTACGCATTTTAAAGCTGAAACATACAACAAGGAATATCTCCGAAATAGTTAACTCCGCAGGAATATATATTTGGTATTTAGTGTGTGCTTTAAAGATATATGTATTTTTTATGTAGTAAGATTTGTTTATCCTCAGGGTTTGCCAGTTGTGTAAAATTCATGCAGAATTAAGAGGACGTAGTGACCAACCCATAAAATATTTGACGAGCTTTATCCTAGTGTATCTCCTTAAATCCGGGTAACGACAATGAAGTATGTAATAAAAGTATTTGCAAAAATCATCCAGAGGTCTTTAGAGGCTATTCCAGGAAATCCAAGGTATACATTTGATTTGTGATGTAAATATCTTTAATATATGGTATTTTAATAAAAATAATTAGAGCCATTTCTGAGAAAATCCAAATTTTAGATTTGTTTCCTCAAAATCTTCTTGCCACATCCTTGGGATATACCTACTAAACTTAAATACCAAGTCTGGTGTTTTACCAACTTTTCCTTTTTGAGTTGTCGTGATCACAGGACATTTTGATACAAATGCCTTTTTGGATTCAGGGGAGTCTAAAGCGTATATTTCCGTTGAAATCTCATTTTGGAATTTTTGAGTGGAGTGCAATACTTTCCCTACCATGTAGCATGTACAATGTAGAGAAAGGAATACATTTTTGTTAGAAGCTTTTCAGCTTTTGTTGCTGAATATGTAGAGAAAGTAATTTGGATGTAACACTTAACATTTTAAAGAATTCTTTTTCATATTCATTTTGATTGTTTTCTACGTTACCATTTCAAAATTGCAGTGCATTTTGTTTCTTTTGAGGTATTTTCATTGTGTTGCACTTAACGAGCAGACGTGTTTCAACTCTGAAGTCAGAATGTTAACTCGTGTGCCATATTCAAGACACAAAAAAACGTTTATTGTGCACGTAAGAACCCAATTGTTTTGAAAAGGCTTATTTTCTCACCCCGTGCATGTATTTAACACTGTAAAGGACCGATTGTATTTAATTTCAACTGATTTCTCAGAATTTCTATAGTATTAGATAAGCAATTATTATCCTCAAAGGTAGTTAAGACTCGAGACTGTTCCTTTTATAGTGCAGAAGTTCATTCTGCAGCTCTGCTCAGTAATCTGTGATCATTTTAGGGTTTGCGTTATTCAAAGTGAGGAGGCCCTCATTACCTGGAGCTCAGCACCGCAACAGGCCTTGTAGGTCCTTTGTGACTTACGTGACCCGAGGGTGAAAGAGAGGAAACCGGAAGGGCGTCCAGGTCCAGACGACGATGAGCGCTAGCAAGGAGGAGTCCCTAACGATTCCAGAATAAGACCAATTCTGACCTGGCACGAACCTTCCTATGCTATCTTATCCCGGGGCCCCCAGGGCACCAACCGAACATCAAAATCGTTACACAGCTCAGCCCTCCGTCCCGCTGCAACGCACCAATCGTCGTCGTCTGTCATACAAACCTGAACCATAGCAACGAGGAGAACATGAAAGGAAACGATGTGCAGGAAATGCATGGTGGAAGATGAGCCACCTAAGCCTACTACTTGGGAAAACCGCAAAAAAGTTAGTGGGACAGACCCGGTGGGAATTGAACACGGAACATACCGAATGCAAGCCTTACACGTTCCGCTTGATTGGTATTGTTTGTGTGTGATGGAAAATTAGATATGTATTCAAGTGCTTTAATCCAAAACTAAACGATGTATTCACTAATCTCAGACGGATCTTTCTGGGGAGAAGAAAAATTGGCCCATATAGAAATAGGGGGATTTAAGTTGGTACTGAAAGGTTAGCACCTACATTTGTCATCCAGTAAGTCTACACACTTATGTCTTACTTCATTTATTATTTTTTCCTATGAAAACTATTCGTATTGCACAAACTATGACACATTTGTAGGAACTGAGTAGGTGTATTAGGGAATAAATAAGTAAAATTTAAAAATTTATAATGTGGTCGCTTCATCTCGTTATACTCGTTGCTTTTGATTTTTAAATGTGTTAGAAAGTTAGATAGACACTTAGGGATATGCATAATGATGTACAAACAGTTTAAGATAAGTTGGTTAAAATTTAAAAAAATACAATTTGAACATCGAGTATTCTTTTAACGTTTAACACACCAGGCGGTCTAATTACCCTGTATTTTACGGTGCATATAACTTTTCGTGCGTTAAAAGAAACGGCGGGGCCGTGGTTGAATGGTTAGACCGCTCGTCTCCTAACTAGGCGGCCAGGCTTTGATCCCATGTGGGATTTGTGGTGGACGAAGAGGCGTCTGGGCGGGTTTCTTCCGGTTTCCCCCCCCCCATCCCACTCATTCCACTCTTTCCAGGTTCTCCAATTTGTAGTTATATATATATATATATTTGTAATATTCCGAAGTCTTGTTGGAGCTCCGGCGCTGTATTCCTCCCCCCCCCCCTTTCCCCTTTAACATTTCCTTTTTCTATTTGATTACCGTTTTACTGTTTGCTTCTAACACACACACACACACACACACACACACACACATATATATACAAGCAAGAACGCCCATGATCAAGCGGGACTCGAACTCACGATTCCCCGCGCCACGAAGCACCAAAACGGTATACTTTAGCGAGCGCGGCCATGGGGGACCGGCTAGTTGGCTCCCAGAAAGACTTCTGACCCCTAGGCATCTGCTTGTAAGTCCTAGGTGTCAGTCCTAAATACGGAGCGGTTAAGCCGACTAAGAAAAGAATTGAACTAAAAATGCAATTAATATTAATTAATATTTAATTAATATTATTAATAATCAAAAGAATTGCAGAACTCAAGTTAACCCCCTCCCATCCCCAGAGAACTGGTGAAAGGAACCTTTCATTATCTGAATCACTGGAACTGTTACCAAATAGCGTTTTATGGGGTTTTCAGATATGTACTTATCTGTATACTATTACATACATTTTTATAGTGTTTAACGACCGTTTTAACCTAAATATGGCACAGCAAGTGATGACTCGGATGATGCATGTTATGAAAATGGTGCATCAGTGGAATTTGATGGAGAGGGAAACCGGAGAACCCGGAGAAAATCCACCCCATTGTCCACCACAAATCCCACATGCGGTCGCTTGGAATCGAACCCGGTCCGCCAAGGTGATAGACGAATGGTCTAACCACTCGGCCAAGTCGCTACTATATACGTTTCTTAATCACAGATATTTAAGTATAGCTTGCTCTACAAACCTTAAGCCATTTCCAGATAAACTGTTTACTTTACAAACACAAATTATAAATGTGTGGAATTATAGCCTTTCTGAAGAATGAATGCGGACGGCCACGAGTGGAAGGAAGCTTGCTTAAACACAGATAAGCGGTATTACGTCATCACTCCCGGTGCAGCCCTGTACAGCACGATAAAACTGGAATGTAACATTTGAATCTCTTACAGTGGACGGGTTTGAATCAAGTCAAAATGTAAACACCGCCGCCCGTAATCATACACTCACAAAGTAGAAAATTAATATTCATTAGTGATAAAGAAAACGGCAAGTTTAACCTGTTGTGGAGACAGATAGGGTCAAAAAGAGAAAATAAATTAGCATCATTTTCAGAATTAAGTTGTAGTTATAACTTTAATTGATGGGAGAGAAGCTCTTTATTATTATAGGCGCATAATAATGCATTGCATTAAATAGAATTAATATCATTGAGAAGAATGAAAAAAATAAAAATCAATTTATGGGTGCTATATAATTGTGAAACAAAACACTATAAAATTTCACTTATAAACATTTAAGTCTGTAAAGTTCAAATTTACAACAATTGTGAAATATTTTTTAACAAATTACAAACATAGTTTGCAATTAACAAAGCTTGTAAGCATTAAAGCAGGCCCCTGGTAGCCTAGCCGCAGCTGCTGTACACCCCTGTTTAGCACACCCATCCCAAGGGAAGACATTGCGCCGTTTCACTGTCTCTTAGAGACTGATTCATGCAAGGCAAATTCAATTGCTCCATTCGTTTTTCTTGATGGGAGCTCAGCCGAATAGAGCCATTGACTGCACTAATGCTGTCTGAGCCAGGAGCGCTGCAAACGTCAGTCTGGTATTTAAATCAAACAATGGTCATTTCGCAACAGTGCAGCTCTGATGTATCATCTGCTTACAGCTCCTTATTAATCCGAGGAAACACACGAAATATGCAAGTTTCAATAGTTCAAGTAGTAATTCTAAGAGAGCTTCAGAGTTTATGGAATATTTTACTCAGGCATCAAGTGATAAATTGAATCTGGCCAAAACAGTTTTATCGTTTTCATTTTTCCTGTTGAGATTCAGATTGGTCGTCTCCTTAGGGCGATGGTAGCCAAGGGAGAGATCTGGGTTCAATTCCCGGTACCGGCATGGGGAGTTTTCCCCCGCTGGGAGACCTGGTCCGGGTGCACTCAGCCTCGTGAGGTCCCTGGGGGGCCGATTGAGAAGTTACTTGATGAGAAGTAGCCGCTCCAGAGAAGACCGCATCAACCGGCCGGGAGGGCCTCGAGGCGCTGATCACGTCTTACTCTCCAACGCTGGGCCCCATTCATGACGCCTTCAGGCCGAGATGGAGGATGCAGCGGCCGGGCGGTAAGCCAAAGCCCCTTGAGGGCTGTAGTGCCATGGAGTTACGAGATTCATTTTGGGCGGAGACGTAGCCGAGTTGACCCACGTTCAATCCCAGGTGACGGAATGTGGTGCATGTAGTGGATGAAGGGGATTTAGGCGGGTTTTCTCCGGGTCCTGCGACTTCCCCCACCATTAATCGCTTCATCATCACCTTCCTGTCACTATCAGCTCCATAGTCTGTAGCTCCTCGACAGGCGTCTGATCCCAGGTATTAAATTGTAAGTCCTTGGAAGTATACTACTCCATAAGTAAGCCCCGTAGTCAGGTTTGATATAAAATGGGACGCTGTGAAATACAGCAGTTAAAGACCTTTCATAAATACATCTCAATTTTATTCTTTATTTTCTATACATAGTACAAGGTACGTAGATAGAGAAGGTATTACACTCCATCAAAAAATTCGATAGTGAGATTTTATCGGAAATGCACGTTTTAGGGTCTCCTGTATGATACACATTTTTTAGAAAAAAGTCTATATGAGTTTGGCCTATGCCTATGAATACGATAACTCAAAAACGAAAAGTCGGTAAAATACCATTAGTATCTTCCAAGAATGGGACACGAAGATTTTGAGGAAAATCTCCCCACCTCAAACTACCCTTTACATGGAAAACATTTCCATAATTCTGATTTTCTTAAAAATTGTTCTAACGATTTTGATTATAATACCGTATACTAAAAATATTTACTTGATAAATACAATGCATATCTTGAACTTAATGGGAATATCCTCTGAAAACCTCTTTATTTTAGATAAATTTTTCTGAATTTTGCCTAACTGCTAAACCGTAAGACATTGTAGGCAAAAACTTACTACACAAAAAATGTAGATCTCGTTAACACATACAATTTATGTCAACCATTTTTTTTCGTGGAGTTGACCATTTTTGAGATATTTCTTGTTATTGGTTTCAGTTTCACATACGAGAATTTGTCAACTCCTGGCAATGCGAAGAAAGGATTTCGACTAACTTTTAAAAGATTTGACTATCGCGTTCCATTTACCTCCTATAATAGTAATAAGAACATTTCTGCTAATGTTTATCTCGATTGGCATGCAGTAGAAGAATAAGACGGTTTTAACGATGATTTGGTACCGAGACGTGGAGAAAGTCATGAAAATGAAACACATTAGATTTTTCCTTCACTTTTTCGAAACGCATTCAGTAAGTATGCTATTTTAAAAAATCTGATGTGTTCCATTCACATTACTTTCTCAAAAACCGCTATAAGAAATTATTGTTAAAACATATTCTTCTATCTAATATAGGCTAAAACGACGTACAACCTCTTAAAAGTTGGTTGCTATGTGGTTGAAATCCGTTTCTATGCAGGGCCTGGAGTTTACAACTTTCCGTGTGCGAAAAGTTTTAAGTATTTTAAACATGATACAAATAACAAGGAATATCTCAGAAATTGTCAATTCAACGACAAAAATGTATATGACATAAATTGTGTGATTTAACGTGGTCTACAATTTTTGTGCTGTAAGTTTCTATTTCCTACGGTTTGCCAGTTACGCATAATTCAGAAAAACTCATTCAGAATAAAGAGGTATTTTGAGGCTATTCCCAGAAAATTCAAGATAGGTATACATTTTAGTTGCCATATAAATATCTTTAATATAAGAAATTTTAATAAAAATCGTTAGAGCCATTTTTGAGAACATCAAAATGTTGGACATTTTTTTCAAGTAAAGGGTAATTTGAAGTAGGGGATTTTTCTTAAAATATTGGTGTCGCATTCCTGGAAGAATCTGAATTTAAATACCAAGTTTGGCACTTTATGGATTTCGTTTTTGATATGTTCACAGACACACAAACACACACACACACATACTCGGACCTTTTTGTAAAAGTCGATGTTTTCCATTCATATGACTTTCTCTGCTTCACTGTCACAAATTATTGTTAAAAAGCATGTTCTTCTATTTACTTTATGATAATCTAGATGAGCATTAGCAGATATTGACTTAATTACTTGCTTGCTTGTAAGTAGAAGGAAAATAAGGGAATACACTGGGATAAAACGATAGTCAAATCTTTTTAAAGATGGTTGTCATGTGCATGAAATCCGTTTCTATACTGGTGTGAGAAAAGTTTAAGTATTTTAAATCTGAAACAAATAACAAGGAATATCTCAGAAATGGTCAATTCAACAAAAAAAAAGAAGTATTTGACATAAATTGTGTGTATTAACGTGATCTACATTTTGTGTGTAGTAAGTTTTTGTCTATCCCTCGCAAAATCCAGCAAAATCCATTCAGAATAAAGAGGTCTTTAGAAGCTATTCCCAGAAAAGTCAAGCTATTACATATATATACTGTAGACTATTTTCCAAAAGACGTTCTGTTATAGCTTTTTTTTTCAGATGCATACACTGCTCTAATTGTGTAATATTGATATAAGGGTTTAGAGCACAGATAACTTATATAGACGTAATTGTATCTGCGGAAGTTTAGACTGTGATAAAACGTAGCTAAAGCATAAAAAGAAATAAAATGTGGTTTTAAATTGGCAATGTAGCAACGAGTAAAAGAACAAAAGAATATAAACGCTTTTATCAATTTTACAACTTTTATGTCATTCACATTTACTTTTTAATGAATTTTTGGAAAGTTTGGAAGTTATATAGGTACAACGAGGAAGTAATAAGAATAGGAAGTTGATGAATATAACGAAATATATTTATCCAGCTTATTGCGGTTGATGAGTCTTCACTTTTGTACTTCCGTGGGCTTATGGCGCTAGGTTTCCTTCCTATTAAACAGGAAGTGAGGTGAGTCAAATGAGTAACGTAAATGTGTCAGCTCTCTGTTGAAGGAAGCGAAGATAGCGGTGTGGTTAGGGATTGCAAACCTGGAGGTTTCGGAAGTACTATTTCTAAGAATTAATTTCTCGAATTCTTTTTTTTCTACTTTCTCTAGACGCACTCTGCACATAGTGTATAGAGAAGTTATTGCATTCGACTCAAAAATTCGATACCGAGAAAAAAAATTAGAAATAGGTTTGTGAACACGATAGCTCAAAAGCCAAAAATCGGTAAAATAAGCAATTAGGTATATAAGTTAAACTATCTTCCAAGGATGTGACACGAAAATTTTCGAGAAAATCCCCCCACCCCAAACTACCCTTTACATGGAACGTTTTTTGAAACTTTTCTTTTTCTCAAAAATGGCTTCAGCAATTTTGATTAAAATTCCAATTTATTAAGACATTTTCATCACAAAAAATGTATATCTTGACTTTTCTGGGAATAGCTTCTGCAGACCAGTTTATACTGAATGAATTTTAATGAATTTTGCATAACTGTTAAACCGTAAGGTGTAGACAAAGATTATAATCTCCTTCCCTGCATAGAAACGGATTTCATCCACATGGCAACCGGCTTTTGACTATCTCTTTAGCCTAGTGTATTCCCTTATTTTCTTCCTACTTATAAGGAAGCAAGTAATTAAGACAATTTGTGCTAATGTTTTTCTCGCTTATTATAAAGTAGGGAGAAGAATATGTTTTTTAGTAATAATTTGTTACAGCAATGCAGAGAAAGTCATGTCAATGGAACACAAACATTTTTATTTTATATTGCACAACTTTTGCGAGAAGTATTTTGTTTTGGGGAATAAAGACAAAAGTTTGCGATGAAGAGAACTTTCCGAATTTTTTTTGTTAATTTTTGAGCGTAAAAACCTCTTCACATAGTTATTAGATAAATGCGTTTTATGCACTCCTCTACATTAAACCTGATCATAGCTTACAGTGAGGCTAAAGTTCCTAAGAACCGATTTTGTTGTTATTGAAATGAAACCCACATTCCAAACACAAGGAAGATTCATAAACGGATACTCACCAGTGGCGTATCAAGGGCAGACTGGGGTTCAACAGTGGCAGATCCAAGGAAGACTTGAACATGGCAGTGATTGTAGCACAATGACGTCATCAGGAGTCCTACCTGTTGACCAACGAGTAGTTCGTTACTCTATTGATGCTTATTGTTGAGTTTATTAAACGAATGTAGCGTTTGAACGGAACTTTATCGTTTTAGAATTACGTTGCAAAGTTGTGTGACGTAGACAGCAAGATGGTGCCGGTTTCTGCAACAGATAAAGCAAAACACTCCATTGGTAAATTATTAAACCCGACTGTGACTACTGAAAAATAAGAAATCGAATAAAAGAGATAAATAAACGTTATATCTGTTCTTAACTAAATTATTACATATTTATTACTTTCTCTGCCATGTACCTCTTATAAGTAGACTTAATATGTACCCATAAATTTAATGTTGAAATGTCATCGGAAATAGAAGTTTTGAGACCCCCGAACCCCTCCAAACGAGTTTCACTAAAAGATCCGCGCGAGCGTATGTGTGAGCCAAAATGGAACTTCGTTAAGCTCAGCCTTTTCTAAAAGCCTTGGAACATATCTTAAAACACTGTATAGGGTAATACTAGGACATTATTATGTGATCGTAAAGCATTTGCATGTAGCTGCAGTGGCCGTCCGACTTGGCAACAGCGTAACGAACACACTCTTGCCAAAACGGCCAAGCTGTAGAACTAGGCCATTCACTGGTTTAGAGCCGCTAACTCTTAGGACAGTATAAATGTAAAATCAGCTCGTGTATAGCATAGCTAGTAAACGCTTATTGCATGATGGTGTGTTTTACCACTGCTTACTAAATATCACAAGCTGGTGTATACTTTTTGCTGATCGGGTCGCTGATCGCATTTGCACTGACTGCCAGTAGGATCGCTCGTGTGTACTATAAAGTCAGGAAAGCTGGTATTGCTGTATTTTACGGTATTGTCAAAGTTAGCGATTTATTACGAGTTGTATGAGCACTGTGAAACTTGAAATAGGGAGTATATTTGTATTTTAGTATATTTAACTTTTCACAAGTCTAATTTAACTTCAGAGAGTTTCTTTTTGTTGCTTTTGGTTAAGTTTTTTTCACAACATATCTTTTGCAATATTTACAAGAGGACACGGGGAGTGAAATTTTAACTACAATCGGTAAAAAAGCGAAAATAACTTTTTTATATAGCCTTTGAGTATCCAGAGAGAATCAATATATAGCTGTACCCCCTTATTTCGGACTCTAAACCCATTTTAGGGGACAATCAACTGAAAAATCCCAGTTTTCTGATGAGTGATTTTTTTTTATTTTATTATCAAAAAGTATTTATTTCTTTCTCTATGTAAAAGTAATATAATTTTTACTCGGGCATCGCCATTTTTTGGTAGTGTTTAACGCCCGCTCTTTCTACTTGTGACACGTAAGGCGAACTTTTTTCGAAAATTTTGATTTTCTTAAAAATGGCTCTAACGATTTTGATTAAAATATAATATATTAAAGATATTTACTTGATAAATAAAATGTATATCTTGAATTTTCTGGGAATAGCCTCTGAAGACTACTTTATTCTGGATGAATTTTACGGAATTTTGCGTAACTGCTAAACCATTTGAGATGGAAAAAAACAAAACAACTTAAAACACAAAAAATGTAGAGCACGTTAAAATACACAATTTATGTTATTTACATTTTTTTCGTGGAGATGATCGTTTTTAGGTATACATTGTTTTTGGTTTCAGCTTTGGGAAACATACTTTTCTCATACATGAATTTGTCAACTCCTATCCATACAAACAAAGGAATTTCAGTCACATAGCAACCAGCTTTTGATATCACTTTAACCTATGGTACTCCATTATTTCGCTTCTACTTGCATGGAAGCAAGTAATGAGACTATTTCTACTGTTTTTCTCGATTAGTATGATGTAAATAGAAGTATACACTTTTTAACAATAGTTTGTTGCAGAGATATAGAGAAAGTCATGTGAATGGAACACATCAGATTTTTTGGATACATGTGACTTTAAAACATATATATCCGGTGAAATATCGGTATCGATTTTTGGGTGGAGTGCAATACCTTCTCTATACACTATGTACATGGTAAGTGTAGAGAAAGCAATAAACCAGTGTAAGGAGCATAGCTCTTGATTTACTGTGATGACTTGGTGGCAGAAACGGGTTAGTGGAAAAACAGATTTTCGCGAAAATATTCATATTTTATAGCACTTATTTAATAAATTTAAAGTAAATACGAGTACATGGTCTTTTTACTTAATAATGACCCCGTATATCTTAAAAGCTCTGAATATAAAAAGCATTATACTGAAAGAATATTACGGATCACTGGTAAACATTGCCTGTCAGAGTAAAATTCATGCAAATACTAAGCCTTGGAATCGTTTCTTGAACGATTCAGTGCTTATTTTTGTATACAGTAAAAGAAAAATGTGTACCCTTTTTTGTTTCGAGGTTCTTTATGACATCATTATGGTGCGCCTCTATAGTTACTGCTCTTGGTTTACATTCAACAAAAGGTAACACTGTATTACTGGAAGAAACATTATTTCAGTAACTCCTGGTATACAACGTACCTTACAGAAGCGAGTTTGAGATCAACTTTAGCAATTTTCAGTGTTAACTATCTTTGCCTATTTTATTGTAATTGCTAAGTACGAATGGAAAATTTTGGAATTTAACTAACAAGGGGCAGTTGTTGCATATGGACTGAAAATACATCGAAAAAAATACACGTTTCTTGGCTTTCTCTCTCTCCATTTGTGGGAAAAAATTTGAAAATTTTAAGCTGTAAAGGCTTGTCAGTATATTTTCTCGACGTTCACATAAGTTTGAGCTACTTTAAATGGCTATTTGTATGTTATCGATGTTGTCAATTACCAGGATCTTACCAGCACCACTGGTGCACCGGAGTTACACCCCACTGAACTTCTTTAACATGCCAGTAAATCTACTGACATCTGGCGGTCAGTAGATTTTAAGCACACTTAAAAATCATCTTCTGCTCCGGGTTTGAACCTGCAATCTTGCAATCAGAAGGCCAGCGCCTAAGCAACTGAGCAACCCAGACGGAACAAAAGTTTGAGAGTCGGATAGCCCTGGAAACGTGAATAGCACCTGCTTCGTAATGCGAGTATAATATAATTATGAACAAATTGATACAACTGCAGCCGATCCCAATAACAAACATGATACTGATCCATGTTGTTTTAGGAAGTAAGGGTTGTTTTGTGTACACTAATGAGTATAGCGTCCAAGGCAAGCATGAAGTAATACATACATTAAATTGCAGTTGAGGTTATGAAATATGCGGTTCCACGCTCACGAGTGTGTCCGTTATGGAGCGGCATTTCACACTATAGCCGTGGGCTTATTGTACACCAGACCTCTGTAGGAAGTATGAGATGAGTGTAATTTCAGAGAGCGCCCGATATCCGAAGGGAGAGAGCCGTCGTGGAGGGTACCTACAGTTCACAAGCAGTTCTTCAGCTCAACGCGGTGATCGTGAGGAGCCCGTGGCTCAGTCGGATAGACCACCTAAGACGGCAGACAAACACTAACGCCATCCCGCCGCCGAGAGCTGTATTTCCAGAGCGCAGTCACCTTCATGAAATGACACCTCTGCCGCAGTCTTCATCGATACAATCCTGGAAGAGGCCGGTTGGGATGAACTGAAGGGATAGGAAGTTCTGGGGAGTAAAGAATCCTCTACTGCATTCGCCTAGTGACCCGGCCAAATCCCCGAAAATCCATTGGGTCAGAGAGGTCGGCCTAGAGGAACCGATCTAGCTACGTCTACTTTTGAAATCTTTGCAGCTTAGGATTTTATGATGCATTAGACAAGTTAAGAAGCCCTAACTTTACTAATAAAATTCACTAGATTGGCTATATAACACATACTGCTTCGAGACTTGCTTCGCATGGCAAGAGAGAAGTCCTGAGATGTTTGTTGTAGCAACTACCTCTTTAAGTCTCGACTTGCGAATTTACCCTTTATACTTCGTCGGCCAGTCATGCTACTCCTGCCTGAGAAGACAGGTTGCAATACGTTGCGAACAGAATCGAGATTTATCTCAAGAAACCCGCTTTATGCCGTAACAATAGGCTAGAATACAAGCAGCGAATAGGCTAGCAATATATTTTCGTTATTTATAAATTTAATAGAAATTCTTTTTTCATAAATTTAACCGACTTCGCAGCTTTCCTAGTTAGCTGACAGGATACACCGCTGCAAGGACAATATCATTAGAGCTAAGTCGAGATAATACCTTACAGTAAAAATATCCTAAATAAGAAGCATAAATTTGAACACCTGAACTTCATCTTAGTTTAATGAGCACAACTTTGAAACACAAAAATAATTGAATTCAGATGTCGCATGACTTTTTGCAACGAACAAGTGAAGCTTTAGGTTATGACAAGTAGATTCCTTTGACAGTTTTATTATTTAACACTAAAATGCTACATGTCAGAAGAAGATGACAATAGCTATTGAAACAAGCGACGTATGGCGTTGTAAAATTTCTCGCACATCGCACAAACATCGTATCGATCTCGCTTGACTTTTGTTTGCAGGGAAACAATGCATGGCCACCTTTAACCTTTCGCTTCTTAACGCAGACTCCCTCTCTTTAGTTGTTAACTAATGTTAAAACCGGCCTCTTTGCCACTCAAAACAAGGAAATTTCCTAACCCCCAGCCCGCACTTACTTCACTACACTGTTAATAAATCTTACGTTAAGTTTCGAAACTTAATAAAGGGATATTCTGGCTAAGGAATTCCAAGCATCTGCACAAGATATACTACTAAAACCCCAATTAAATATTCCACTCCATTTTAGCGCCTCTCAACTGTTAATATCCATTGTTGGGAAAGGAAATGTACATTGTTGTCGCTTAATTCTAAACCTCCGCGTTTCAATTACGCTAACTGGAGCAGTTCTCTTCTTGTTATATTAATTACGATAATTTAATAAGGACGCTAATCATCAGTCGATTGTTAATTAATAAAATCCACAACTATTAACTGTTTTAAGAAAATTTTAAACCGATTAACGATAAAAACAACCATAAACGTTAAGACGCTTGTATGAATTCTGAAAACAAAAACAAAAAAAGACTACAATGTCTATCCAATTATTTCCATATTTAAACTACTCATTAGGTATGCAAATTATAAAACAGAATTACAAATTAGTTAAATTTTAAAATTTAGATATAGAATTATTATTTTTAAAATTTAATGTGGACATTTATGACTAAGTAAAATCTCTTTCGCGTATTCGGTATTAGCAAAGAAAAAAAGTGTCATTTTTCTAATAGGAATTCTTGGTCCATGGGATAAAACCCCACAATTCCTAATGATTTACATATATTGGGTATAGGTATAAAATAATTAATCACGTACGTTAGACATTTTACTAAAATAAGATCTGCAAATATGTTCTTTTAGAATATGATTTCAAAACGTTACCATTAGAGATATCTCAGTTACCACTGTAAAACACCATAGCAGATATATTTTGCACGTACGTGTATTGACTGTTTATCAACATTTAAAATTGTAAATTTGAGAAAAACTTAAAAAGCACCGTAAATATATGCTAAAGGAATATTCCAACTCATTGGTTAGCTTTAAGTTCCTTAAGTGTATGTTAACCAAGGAACGTAAAGTGCAAATTTGTCTAAAAATCGAGCTTTAATCTGATGTATTTAGAGGAGCGGAGGTGGAAATGACGTCAACTACGACTATTTCCAGCGAAATGTGACTGACGTTAGTCACAGCCGGAAAGCTGCATAAACGAAAAGTCCGTTAAATATCAAACTTTAACTTCAGTATCTTCCAAGGATACGACACGAAGATGTTTAAGAAAATATCCTTACCCGCAACTACCTTTTATATAGAAAAAAATCGAAAATTTTAATTTTATAAACAATGTTCTCTAAAGATTTTGATTAATACCTCTTTTATTTAAGGCATTTACCTATATGTATACATTAAATTTTCTGGGAATAGCCTCTGAAGACCTCTTTATTCTGGGTGAATTTTCCTAACTGCTAAACCATAAGAGACAAACAAACGCTTACTACACAAAAAACGTAGAGCTCCTTAAAACACGCAATTTATGTCATATACATCTTTTTCCTGGAGTTGACTGTTTTCGAGATGTTCGTTGTTATTGGTTTCAGTTTTAAAATACTTAAATTTTTCTCATAAAGGAACTTGTCAACTCCTGGCCATTCAAAGAAACAGATTTAAATTCCATAGCAGCCATGTTTTAAAACATGTGACTGTCGGTTTAGTCTAGTATATGCCCTTATTTCCCTTCTACGTATAAGGAACTAAGTAATAAGACAGTTTCTGTTAATGTTTATCTCAATTAGCATTAAGTAGATAGACAAAAAAGCGTATTAACAATAATTTGTTACAGAGATGTAAAATCATGTGGATAGAAAAAATTAGATTTTTTTGCTTTATAATTAGAGATAAAACGCGACTTTGAAGTTACCCTGTGTATATTTTAATGTGATTTTCAATTATTGTAGTTGGGAGTGGTAATAATGGCATTGTGTGTATTTAGCTTCATTAAGGAACTGGGGCAAGATGTCGCGGTAGTGTTTGCAATTAGTGCGCAGAAGTTCCCAAAGTTCTACACAAAGAAGGCGATAAATAATGTCTAACAACAGCAGAGCAACTGTGTTGCTGCAGTTTTGTCATACCGTACAAAATCGTTATTTTCATAGCGGTTAACATGAACAACGCTTTTGTGTGTATAGCTGCTGGCATCAGCTAAATCCAGCCTTCTTATGAAACTTAAAATTCTGGAGGAGGCATCCAAGAGCACTGTCGAGGTTATAACATATAACCAACACATAACATTAGCTTTATCATGTTATTTTTACTTTTTCTACACGTACTATGTACATAGTGTATAGAGAACGTATTACACTCCACCCAGAAATTCGATACCGAGATTTCACCGAAATATATGTTTTAGGGTCTCCTGTAACAAAAAAAGCATTTTCAGAAAAAGGTCCGTGTGTATCCGTGTGTCTGTGAACACGATAACTCAAAAACGAAAAGTCTGTAAAATGCCAAACTTGGTATTTAAGTTTAGTATCCTCCAGAGATGCGACACGAAGATTTTGAGAAAAGTCCCCCCCACCCCAAACTACCCTTTACATGGAACTTTTTTCGAAATTTTTGTTTTTCTTAAAAATGGCTCTAACGATTTTGATTAAAATACCGCATATTAAAGATATTTAAAGATATTATTAATAAAATGTATATCTAGAATTTTCTGGGAACCTCTGAAGACTACTTTATTTTCGGTGAATTTTTTGCATAACTGCTAAACCGTAAAAGATGGACAAAAACTTACCACATAAAAATGTAGAGTACGTTAAAATACACAATTTATGTTAATTACATTTTGTTCGTGGATTTGGTCGTTTTTGAGATATTCCTTATTTTTGGTTTCACCTTTAAAAAACATACTTTTCACATACAGGAATTTGTCAACTCCTGTCCATACAAACAAACGAACTTCAGTCACATAGCAACCAGATTTTGACTATCACTTTAACCTATAGTACTCCCTTATTGCGCTTCTATTTAGAAGGAAACAAGTAATAAGACTATTTCTGCTAATTTGTACTCGATTAGCATGAAGTAAATAGAGGTATAGGCTTTTTAACAATAATTTGTTGCAGAGATGTATAGAAAGTCATTTGAACGAAACACGTCGGATTTTTGCCTTTTTTGCCCCGTATCATTTATGTACAATGTACATAATAAGCAGGGAATGTATTTATGGCACAAAAAATATGATGTGTTACAATCGCATGGCTTTCTCTAGCTGCTCTAAAACTTATTAAAATACATTTTTCTTCCTTTCACACAATATTAATCGATATAAACATTAGCAGAATGTTCTTATTACTTAGCTCCTTATAAGTAGAAGGGAACTAATGCACTAGATTAAAGTGATAGTCAAATGCTTTAAAAGCTATCGCTACGCGATTGTCATTGCAAATTGCTTTTTGCCTGGCCAGAAGTAAAACAAAAGAAAAGATGACAATTCCTGTCTGAGAAAAGTTTAAGTACTTCACGAAAACGTAAAGGACATAAATTGTGTTTCTTGACGAGATTTACATTTTTTGTGTATTAAGTCTATTTCACGGTTTAGGAGTTAAGCAAAATTCGGCAATATTCATCCAGAATAAAGAGGTCTTCAGAGGCTATTCTCAGAAAATCCAAGATATCCATTTTATTTGGGATGTAAACATCTTTAATATACGGTGTTTTAATCAAAATGTTTGTTTTGAGATTCCCCAATAATGCATTCTTAGTGTATATGTGAATAACATACCAACAAAAAATTCTGTTAAAATTCCAAACTTCAGGAATTCAGCATCTTCCAAGAATGCGACACTGAGATTTTCATTAAATTCCCACAAGCTAAGCTTTATATGTAAAAGGTTTCTAAAATTTTATTTTCTAATTAATCACTATAACAATTTTATTATACTACTATATGTTTAAGATATTTTCATGATAAATGAAAGTTATAATTTGATTTTTATGGGAATAGCCTCTGGATAACTTTGTATAACTGGTAAACCATAAGAGATACATAAAAACTTACTGCACACGAAAATGTAAATATGGTTAAAACACTCAGTTTATGTCATAAACAGTTACAAGATAATCCTTGTTATTGGTTATTTCATGTAAAGTGGAGCATAGGGCATCGCTACGATGTTTCTGTGATTTAAATCTAGTTTGTGAGTTCGCCGCTGTGCGCCATCGTGACTAGGGATCAGCTCGTCGTCCACAGATGGCACTTTAGGTCCAAATCACGACTTGTTAACGCAAAATGACGAACATTTATTTAGAAACCTTCTTCTTTCAAGGGTTAAGTTTCTTTTACGTGCAAATAAGCATTACCTACACGGGACCACCGGCTTTATTTCCCTTCAGAAGGAAGCCATGCTAAGGATTTTTGCGTCCAAAAAAATCCACCATCTTCCGCCAAATTTGAACCGGCAATCTTGGGTTTTAGAGGCTAGCATGGTAAGCACTACCCCACAGAGGGTGAAATTCCTTGTTATTGGTTTCAATTTTAAAATTCTTGTACTTTTCTGAAACGGAATGTTTTCATCTCTTTCATATCTCTTGTGTTTCACTCCTGCCGTACAAAGAATTTCAGTGGCAATCGCATAGCGACAGGTATTAAAAGAGATATTTATCGTATCTGTGCACAAGCTTTGCAATACCCGCTTCAAAAAATGTTGCCATCAATGATTTCAAATAAGCCATAAGATCTTGTTTGCGGAGAGCCATCCAAAACAAACGAAGAGGAATGCTGACTTCAGCAATTGTGTTGATCCATGACAACGCTCTTCCACATAACTGCTGGCACAACTCATCGGCTCCTTGAACAATTTCAATGGGACATTTTCGATCATCCGCCGCACAGTCCTGACCTGGCACCAGCGACTTTCACCTTTTCCCTGAGCTGAAGACATGGCTAGGAGGGCAGTACTTTCAAACCAACAAAGATCTTCAAAACAACGTCAATGCTCATTTGAAATCATTGGCGGCAACATTTTTTGAAGCGGGTATTGCAAAGCTTGTGCACAGATACGATAAATGTCTCAATCTTTTCGATGGTTATGTTGAAAAGTAACCATAAGTGTACAAAAGTTTTAGTAATAAAATAATTGTTTTCTATGAACTTGTCTTTTATTTATAGCCTATCGGAATCTGAAAAAAAAACGGCCCTCGTATTTTGAAGGAAATGTTATGTAATTGCCTTATGGTGACTTGTTTCAGTTATTTACACTTTTTGAATGCAGTACGTACTATGCTTCTTTAGAGTTCTGTGGAATTCATTGAGCTTCATTTCCTCAGCTGGTTCAGTAATTCTAAAATAATAACTTCAATTCCAGCCTAGTTTAGTTTTAATTTAATTGTTTTTTTCCCCCACAAGTCGTGTGTAGGACAGGAGTAGGATAAGTAGAATGACATAGCCGAGATTTGAATCACTGATCTCCCGATCTCTAGTCGGTTGCTCTACCATTAGCTACCATGGAAACATGGCGGTACAGTATTAAATTCTTCAATTTAATGAGCCATTGGAGTATGTCATCTCAAATTAATTTGAGATCACTTTGTGGTTTACGAGAAAACATGCGAATCAGTAGAGGAATTTAATACTGTGCCAGCATGTTGTCATGTTACCTCAGTGGTTGATCAACTGGCTAGGGACCGTGAGATCCGTGGTTCAACTCTTGGCTATGTCATTGCATTTTTCAGTCTGACTCTACTTATACTATCTGTCAAAGAAACCATGCTGTCATTTTGTTGCAAGTCAAAATTAAACATAACCGTTATTTATTATTAATGTATAAAGCTAGAATTACATAAAAAGTGGTATGTTACTATGTGTATTCTTTTCTCATCCCACTCGTGAACATTTTCTGTCGCGCATGTCACTCGTGTCACAATCTAATACCCCATTCACAACGAGGTGTAAGTGCAAATCCAGCATAAGCACAAGACTTTGCACTCAAGTTATTCAATTTAAGCATTCGCATAGACACACGCAACACGCTACGCAATGCAAAGCAAGAGTTTGCAAACTCCAAACTTTATCCTTGTGTTGCGTAAGCAGAGAAAGCATCCTGCATTCTTTCCATTTTGCATTGCCTTCTGTGCAACAACAGACGACCGCAATGCGTGATTTTACAGGGCTTACTGTACATACATGTTCCCCTATTTGGCCGTGCCGCGCCATCTCTCATTTCCTTCAAGAAGAAATCCTCCTTTGATTTAACGGATGAACCAACCCATATGCATCTTGATTTCTTGACTCTCATAAATCGTAAGGCGCAAAGATATTGCTCGCAGTTCATTAAATGTGCAGCTTTATCTATTTTTGAGTCTCTTTGCTTGCATTTATTTTCAATATTTTTGTATAAACAATTATTGGGACGTTATTACCGCGAGCATTATTTGCTAATACGTAATATTTATAATCTATTTATTTGTAAAATATTGTGTGAATTTTCATATATGGCATTGTAGTCATTTTATTCAATTATAACTTGAGGAGCACTTGTGTGATATCCGCATGTAATTTACAGGTATGGAAACCCGTACAAACTCCTTGCTTTACGCTAATGACTGCTTTGAGAATGACCTTCCCTCGCGTTTGCGCTTGATTCTCATTGTGAATGTGGCTTAAAGGTTTTATACACTTACTACTTAGGTAAGTAGTCATTGATGTAATTGCACAGCAAACAAAAGGCTAGAACGACAGTTAAAAGTTTGAAAAGCATGTTACTAATCAGTATTAAGTTGTCCTTGATTTCCTTGATATTTAATAGGTACTCTTTGCATGACCTCAGGAGAAACAACAGAAGGGTCATTTCATTGCCCTTCCATAATTGTTCACTAATGTGTTTTTGATGATCATAAGGACTTTATTGTACTAGTTTCTGTTATTTCTTGGTTTTTCCCTTAAAGCAGATCTTACGACTTTCTCTTAATGGGGTCAGTACTTCTAAACTCCTTGAACTCGATATGCATAAAGAGAAATTGATTACTTTGCTGACATTAGAAAAAAAGTATTTTAATCGAATGCTGTTTATAACTTTATTTTATTACTACGTAGGTAGAGAAGGTATTGCATTCCATTCAAAATTTTGTTACTGAGATTTCACTAGAAATACATGTTTTATGGTCTCTTGCTTCGAAAAAGAGTTTTAGAAAAATATCTGTGTGTGTGTTTTCGTGTGCCATTAAACACGATAACTCAAAAACAAAAATTCAGTAAAACACCAAACTTGATATTCTGATATTCAGCATCTTCCAAGGATACCAAACTCATATTTTCAAGAACATTTCCCCACCCCAAACTACAAAACTTTGACAATTTTGATTTTCTGAAAACTGGTTCTAACGATTTTGACTAAAATGCCGTATTAAAGATACTTATATGACAAATAACATATATATTTGAATTTTATGGGAATAATCTCTGAAGTACTCTTTATTTTGAATGGTTTTTGCCTGATACACCGAAAGAAATAGAGAAAGTGCTATTGCGCAAAAAAAAAAAAAAAAAAAATCTAGAGCTTGTTAAAACACCCAAATGTCGTGTAAATTTGTTATGGAGTCAACCGTTTCCAAGATATTTCTTGTTATTGGTTTCGATTTTAAAATATTTAAATTTTACTTATACAGGAATTTGTCAACTACTGGCTATGCAAAGAACGAATTTCAATGACATGGCAGCCAGCTTTTAAAATATTTCACTATCGATTTTAGCCTTTATTTCTCTTCTACTTACAAGGAAGTAAGTAATACGCCCATTTCTGTTAATGTTTATCTCGGTTAGCATAAAATAGATAAAAGAATAAGATTTTAAAAATAATGTATCACACAGATGTGAAAAAGTCATGTAAATGAACACACTATAATTTTTATATATATTTTTTGTTTTGTTTTGTTTTTTGCTTTGTTGCTTTTTTATTTTTATTTTTGAACCACGTGCACAATAGGAATTGCATTCATCCAAAATTCTATTGTGATATTTCATCGCAAGTATATGTTTTGAAGACACTGTCCCTGTATATGAGTGTGTGTGTGTGTTTATGGTCGATCAAATGCCAAACTCGATACTTATATTCTTAAACAGCAGTATACAAAAGCGTAACTTAAGTAAGGTCAAACGCGGACTACCGGTCACAATTTTCTCTCTCGATAAGAACTCCTAAAAGAAATTATATTGTTATCCTTCTGTCATGGATACGGCAAGAAGATTTTGAAGAAAATCCCCTCACCTCAAGCTATTCTTTACATGGACGATTTTTTGAAATGTTCTATTTTCTAAAACATTGACTATAATATTGACTACCATAATTATAGATATAACTCTATATAGATATAGATATAACTCCATGGCACGACAGCTCACGGGGAACCTTGGCCTACCGCCCGGCCGCTGCGTCCCCCATCTCGGTCCACTACAGACGTCATGAATGGGGTGCAGTATTGGAGGGTGAGACGTGGTCAGCGCCTTGAGTCCCCCCGGCCGGTTAATGCGGTCCTCATGACCTGGAGCCGCTACTTCTCCATCAAGTAGCTCCTCAAGTGACCCTCCAGAGACCTTACGAGGCTGAGTGCACCCCGGGACAGGTCTCCCAGCGAGGGAAAAATCCCCACGCCGGTTCTGGGGATCGAAACCAGGTCTCCCGCTTGGTAAGCAGCTATAATTATAGATAGTTACATGCAAATAAAATGCATGTCTGCAGTTTCCTGGAGGCTATTGCCTCTACATCTTGAATGGCTCTTGCGTAACTGGTTAGCTATAAGAAATAGGCAAATCTTACTACACAATTTATATAAAATCAATTTTTTGTGGAGTTAAGCAGTTCTGAGATATTCATTGTTTTGATTTAAATGTATCTACATTTACCTCGAATGATAAAATATAAGCTTATGTTTATTTTTCATTCTGATGATGCAAAGAGAACGGAATTACAACACCGTCACATAACGACCGGCTCTTAAAATATTTTACTATCACTGTACCCTATTCCCTTATTCCTCTTGTAGGGATTGTGTAGTAAAAATAATTTCTGCGAATGTTTATCTCGATTAGCATGAAATACATAGAAGGACAAGTTTTGTTAGATCGTTTGTTGCAGATCTGTGGGGGAAGTCTTGTGGTTGTAACACACAATTAAACATAATATTACATTTATTCATTTTTATTCCACCTCCTTGGTGAACAATGTTAGACTTCGCGGTAATGCATAAGTGTGATATTCAATTCTGGGGTTAAATTCCAGTTGACTGCCCTCCTGACTTTGGTTTTTTGAGGTTTACACTGGTCGGTAGTATAATAATGGGATAGTTTCCCCATCCCTGGCATACTTTGCCTCATTGGCTTTCATTCCGTTTCTTTACATATTTCAGGTGTGATTTCAGATTTCGCAATGTGAGGTAATGACAGACAGATTGCACAGGTACTCGTTCCATGGTATATATGTAGATAAATAGATCGGCAAATAGACAGAAAACTTTATTGATGTTAAATTAATAAGGTTACTACACAAACACTTAGAACATGGGTCGTTGACCGTACATGCATATTTCAAATACAATTTAAAACCAACAGAAGAAACAAAAGAAAAAAATTAAAGAAAATGAAGGAGAAAAACATAGAGATGAGTTGACTTTGACTAAATGAACTAATTTCATCTATCTCCGCGCACTTTAGCCAAGAAATTCCCCATGTGTTGCCAGCTCCTCTGGTCAACCAGTATATTACAATCTCCTTAGTGTGACTTAAATATTTTTCTTTTAGTTTAATTGTTCGCTGGTACTCTCACTGTACACATTCCGCCAAAATATGTATCCAGTCTTCACAAAACCACAAAATGGGAAGATTAGCCTATCAGAATTGTCCTCCAACCTTCCGGCCTAAACCATGCCATTCTGATCTATCCTTTCTTCCTAACTATATATGTCTCTTTTCCCTGATTCAATTTTATTTCGTTTGCTAAAGGTGGAGGAGGTTTTCGATTCAATTTCCTGCCAGCTGTCTGTTAAACATCTTTTGGCACCGAGGTAAGAGTATTTGTCAAAAATGAAAAGACCGTTAAACATTTGGTATTTACGTTTAGAATCTTTCAAGGATACAACACGAGAATTTTATAGAAAATTTCCGACCAAAAATACGCTTTACAAGAACATTTTTTTTGAAAAATTTGCTTTTCTCAAAAACAGTTCTAATGATTCTGATTTAAATAATACTTTTTAAAGATATTCACATCACAAATACAATTTATATTTTGAATTTTCTGGGAAAAGCCTCTGAAGACCTCTTTATTCTGGATGAATGTTAAACCTTAAGATAGAAAAAAAATATAGATCTTGTTAAAAAACACAATTTATATATTATGTGTGTAGAGTTGAGAATTTTCGAGATATTCATTGTTATTGACTTCAATTCAAAACGTAGTTTCCTCAAATGGGAAGCCAAGTTTCGTTTCATCTTTTTACTGCTGATGATGTGAAGCGAACCAAACCTCAATTGTTTCACAAAGCGATAGTTTTTAAAAGATTTGACAAACCCTTCAGCTTAGTATAGTATATTCGCTTATTTCCCTTCTACTAACAAAGATATAATTCTGCTAATGTTTGTCTGGATTAACTTGAAGTACGTGGACCATACAAAAAGTAACAAACGAAGTGGCATAAATAAATAATAACGAGATATATAAACACAAAGCTTCATTTGCAAAGCTATAGTACCTTACTCTATTTCCCAATATAATTGTCGTTGCTATTTATCGTCACGTGATACCGGTTATATTCCTCTACCGCTAAAGATATGAGCTAAGATGTTATTGCCCCTTTGAGATCTTAATCAGTTGGGAAATATTTTACACCCAAAAGTCATATACAGTGTCCAAAGTAAAACACCGGCGTTTCTGGGTTCTTTCATCAACATTTGCTTTCAATTCTTCCATAACGACAATTTGTCATCCTTGAATACTCGTAAGTTATGCACCATTTCCTCACTGAAGACTCGTTCATCGCATTGTCACCATACACTCGCGTTATTTGTCTATAAATTTCGGTTGCCTGAACATTATGAGGATAAAAAAATAAATAAATTCTTTGGCGGTAGAAGAGTATAACATTGGCATTGAAATTGACAGAATGGAAATTGTGTTGAAAAATAGGGTAAGGTTCTGTAGCTTTTAAACACAGTTCTGTATTGATATATTTCGTTATTATTTAGTTATGCCTAATTGTTCGCTACTGAATTGCCCTCGTAGATAAAACAATATTTTTTTTTCTAAAAACAGCTTGTGAGTTGAGCATCAAGAGAAAATTATGTCAATGGAGGACATCAGATTTTTACTTTCTCTTGCCCCGTATGTACACTGCATTCTACCCAAAAATTCGATGTCGGGATTTCACAGGAAATACATATTTTAGGACCCCCTGAATCCAAAAAAAGCTTTTCCAGAAAAAGGTCCGCGCGCGCGTGTGTGTGAGTGTCCGTGTGTCTGTGAACGCGATAACTCAAAAACTAGCTAAAATACCAAACTTGGTATTTATGTTCAGTATCTTCCAGGGATGCGACACGAAGATTTTGAGAAAAATCCCCCCACCCCAAACTACCCTTTGCATGGAAGCTTTTTCGAAAATTTTGACTTTCTCAAAAATGGCTCTAACGATTTTGATTAAAATTTCGGATATTAAACATATTTACCTGACAAATGAAATGTATATCTTGAATTTTCTGGGAATAGCCTCTGAAGAGTAGTTTATTCTGGATGAATTTTACTGAATTTTGAATAACTGCTAAACCGTAAGAGATGGACAAAAACTTACTGCACAAAAAATGTAGAGCACATTAAAACACACAATTTATGTTATATACATTTGTTTCGTGAGTTCGTCGTTTTTGAGACATTCCTTATTTTTGGTTTCTGCTATGAAAAACTTATACTTTTCTCATACAGGAACTTGTCAACTCCTACCCATATAAACAAAGGAACTTCATTGACATAGCAACCAGCTTTTGAATATCACTTTAACGTATGATACTCCCTTATTTCGCTTCTACTTACAAGGAAGCAAGTAATAAGACTATTTCTGCTCATTTTTTCTGATTAGCATAAAGTAAATAGAAGTATAAGCTTTTTAAGAATAATTTATTGCAGGGATATAGAGAAAGTCATGTGAATGGTACACATGAGATTTTTTTTGTTAAAGTATCGAAATTCTCAACCACAAATGCAATCGTAGAAGAATGTATAGTTACGGAAACCAAGAGGTTCTGAGGCACTTGACATTCTTGTACCATTCTAGAGCATCTAAACTACAGCATCCTTTCAAAATATCTAAAATCTGTCTCATCTCTTTAAATAGAAGAAGAGTTATTGCAGGTTTCTATCACTATGAAGTCTTCACTGCCAACAGAAACTTGTCTATTACTCAATTACTGCAGACGACACACGTATCGATCCTTGAGACAGAACAAATGACGGGGTGTGCCCCTAAAATCTTTTCCGTGTTGTGTTCGCGCCTCAACACAAACCCTGCTCTTTTTCTCACGTTCCCCTCCAGGTACATCCCAACTTGCACTGAGTATGACAGATCGACTACAAGAAACAGACGCCTTACTTCTACCATTAGGCTGGGTAGTGCATGGAGACGAGCGAGGATTTGTTATCGCATCTGTAGGTAATGAACATGTGGTGTGAAACGTACAAACTGGTTTTATACATGTAGCACCTAAAACACGAATTACGATTCAGTTAATTTTATCGTAAATTACCTAAAATACTTCAACATAATGAAACCTTTCCTTTACCACTAACAATAATAATTCCATGGCACATCTCACGAGGGACCTTGGTATACCGCCCAGCCGCTGCGTCCCCCCATCTCGGTCCATTACAGATGTCATGTCGCCCTCCGTGGTGTAATGGTTACCACGCTAACTTCATATACCCATGGTCGCGGGTTCAAACTCGGCGGAGGACGATGGATTATTTCGGGTGTAAAAATCCTTAGCATGGCTTCCTTTGGAAGGGACATAAAGCAGTAGGTCCCGTGTCGTAGATTTACGCCACGTAAAAGAACCTCAAGCCTGATAGAGAGGCCTGTTCGCAAAATTAAGCGGTCTTACACCCCCAGTATAGAATGGGACACAGAGAACTACAGCAATTAAACAACGTTCATAAATAACACTCCATTTATTTTTACAGATGTCATGGATAGGAGGCAGTATTGGAAGGTGAGACGTGGTCAGCGCTTAGAAGCCCCCGGCCGCTTAATACGGTCCTCATGACCTGGAGCCGCTACTTCTCCATCAAGTAGCTCCTCAATTGGCCCTCCAGGGAGCTTACGAATCTGAGTACACCTCGGACCAGGTCTTTCAGCGGGGGAAAAATCCCCACGCTGGGAATCGAACCCAGGTCTCCCGCTTGGTAAGCAGCCATGCTAAGGAGAAGACCCTTCCTTTGCCATTGTAACCACAAAATTGTAACTTTTTAGCAATATCCCAAGGAACAAACGAAAAATCCCATGATATTCAATGAAATGCACATACTTGCATTTGTTGTCTCAAGGATCGATACGTGTATCGTTTCAGTAAATGAGTTAGTGCTGGAAGAGGTGGAGACTTCATAGTGATAGATACCTGCAATAACTCCTCTTCTACTTAAAGAGATGAGACAGACTTTAGTTATTTCGAAAAAATGTTGTAGTCTAGATGGTCCAGAATTATATCGAGATTTCATCGGAAAATGAAATGGAGCTTTTATTTATGGGCTCTCTTTGACTACCTATATTGGGCGTGAAATACCGTTTAATTTTCCCCAGAGGTCTCTTTATCAGAATTGAGGTTATTTTACGTGCCGTAAATCTACGACACGGGACCCACGGCTTTACTTCCCTTCCGAAGGAAGCCATGCCAACTATTTTTACGCCCGAAAAAATCACCCGTCCTCCGCCTGGTTTGAACACACGATCTTGGGTATAGGAGGCTACCATGGTAACCACTACACCACGGAGGGCGATATTTTATCGGAAATATGTGTGTTAAGACCCTGAATATAATAAGATTATTTCTTGAAAAAGGTACATATGTGTGTGTGTGTGTGTGTGTGTGTGTGTATGTCAGAACAGTATAACTCAAAATCGATAAATTCGTTAAATATCGAACCTTGTATTTAATTTCAGCATATTCCAAGGATGCAACACGAATACTGTTTACATGTAAGAGTTACTGAAAATTTAATTTTTTCATAAATGACTAATGATTTTGATCAAAATACGATATATTTAAGATGACAAATGAAATATATATATATATCTTGAATTTTCTGGGAATAGCCAATGAAAACCTTTTCACTCTGGAGGACTTTTGTGTAACATGTAAACTATAAGAGTTAGACATAAACTTAATTAGGTAGGCAGAGTCAGACTGAAAAATTAAATGCCATAGCCGGGATTTGAACCACGGATATCCCGGTCTCTTAGCCGGTTGCTCTACCACTGAGGTACTATGGTAACATTCCGGTACTGCATTAAATTTCTCAACGGACTCGCAGGTTTCCCGGTAAACCACAAGATGATCTCAAATTATTTTGAGATAACAAACCCCAATGACGACTTAGAATGTCGTGAGTACTTCAAGACCCAGGATTCATAGTGTAATTGTCCTATTATGGACAATTTATTGTGATACTTGTTTTCTCACAGAAACCCTGTGTATGACAGGAGTTGGATAGGTATTAGCAAGTTGCCATGGTAGCTCAGTGGTAGAACAGCCTGCTAGGGTGGTAGAACAGCCGTGGTTCAAATCCCGGCAATGGCAGTCAATTTTTCAGCCTGACTCAACCATTCCAATTCCTGTCCTACATCTGGTTTCTGCTAGAAAACAATTACATTATAAAAATTTAATTTCACGAGAAAAAAAGTCTAAACATTTTTTAATATTTTGTTAAACAAAGATAGAATCTACCTCTTAAGGCTTCAAGTTAAATCACATTTGTAGAGAATGAAAAGGATTTCAAATATGTTTACAAACACTAGTTGGCCCACACAAGTCGTTCTTCATTGAAGTTAGTTTATTCCTCATAACGTTGAAGCTGAAAGGTTTGCCTAAGCAGGACTCTAAAAGGGACTCTGTTCCGATAGAGAGGAGCTTGCTAAAGGAAAGATTAATGCTTAAAACAAACACTAACTGCTATGACTAGTCCCTTAGCTCCGTGACTTCTGTTCGAGGGCCCCGAATTTGATTCCAGCTGGGTTCAAAAAAGTTTTCTTTACTCAATAATGTTTCACGGTACGTTCCAAGGATTATGATTTCCATTCTTCTTATCAATATTTGAAAGTGAGTGTGCGTGTATGTGATTTTATTGGTTATTTAATAACAAACTGGTCCCTAAACAGGAATTCAGAATTATACTGGGTAAAAACCTGAGCACAGGTATTAAGTCATATAATTAATTAGAGTTAAATGAATTAATTGCTTCTTCTACAGTAGACGCGTGAAGGATAGGAGTTGGTCTCCGTGGTTCAGACTCCAGTAATGGCATTACTTTTTACTTTCTCTATACGAACTATGTACATAGTGCACAGAGAAGGTATTGCACTCCACCAAAAATTCGATACCGAGATTTCACCGGAAATATATGTTTTAGGGTTCCCTTTATCTAAAAAAAAAGTATTTTCAGAAAAAGGTCCGTGTGTGTGTCCGTATGTCTGTGAACACGATAACTCAAAAATGAAAAGTCGGTAAAATACCAAACTTAATATTTAAGTTTAGAATCTTCCAGGGATGCGACATAAAGATTTTGAGAAAAATCCCCCCATCCTAAACTACCCTTTACATGGAACTTTTTTCGAAAATTTTGATTTCTAAAAAATGGCTCTAACGAATTTGATTAAAATATCCTATATTAAAGATGTTTACCTGACAAATAAAATGTATATTTTGAATTTTCTGGGAATAGCCTTCGAAGACTACTTTATTCTGAGTGAATTATCCGGAATTTTGTATAACTGCTAAACCGTAAGAGATAGACAAAAACTTACCACACAAAAAATGTAGGACACATTAAAACACACAATTTATGTTGTATACATTTTTTTCTTGGAGTTAGTCGTTTTTGAGATATTCCTTGTTTTTGTTTTCAGGGTCGAAAATCTTAACTTTTCTCATACAGGAATTTGTCAACCCATGTCTATACAAACAAAGGAACTTCAGTCATATAGTAACCACCTTTTGAATATCACTTTAACCTATGCTACTGCCTATTTCCTTTCTACTTACAAGGAAGAAAGTAATGGACAGGAGTTGACAAATTCCTGTATGAGAAAAGTGTAGGTTTTTCAAAGCTGAAACTAAAAACAAGGAATATCTTAAAAACGATCAAGTGCACGAAAAAAAATGTATATAACATAAATGGTGTGTTTTAAAGTGCTCTACATTTTTTGTGTGGTAAGTTTTTATCTATCTCTTACGGTTTAGCAGTTATGCAAAATTCCATAAATTTCATCCAGAATAAAGTAGTCTTCAGAGGCTATTCCCAGAAAATTCGAGATATACATTTTATTTATTATCGTGTTCATGGACACGTGAAAATGCTGTTTTTGGATACAGGGGACCCTAAAACTTACATTTCCGGTGAAATCTCGGTATCGAATTTTTGGGTGGAGTGCAGTGCCTTCTCTATACCTATGTACATAGTACATGCAGAGAAAGTAATAAGTTGTTTCAAGAATACGAGTAATTTGTAGAAGAGTGGACAGAGAAAGTCGCATAAATACAATGTTTCAGGTCCGTTTTAAGTGAGGGAACAACACTGTTTCTTTCTTAAGACTTATAACCTCTCGTTGACCATTAATGAATGAAAAAATCTGATGCGTTCCATTCATATGACTTTCTCCACATCTCTGCATTAAATTATTGTTAAAAAGCTTATTCTTCTATTTACTTAATGCTAATCGAGAAAAAATTGGCACAAAGGCTCTTATTATCCGCTTCCTTGAAAGTAGAAGAGAAATAAGGAAATACATTAGACTAAATCGATAGTTAAATTGTTAAAAATCTGGCTGCTATGTGATTGAAGAACTTTTGTTTATATGACAAATTCCCATATGAGAAAAGTATAAGTATTTTAAAACCGAAACCAATAAACAAGGCACATCTAAAAACGATCCACTTCACGAATGTATATAAAACATAAATGTGTGTTTTAACGAGCTCTAAATTTTCATTGAAGTAAGTTATTGTCTATCTCTTACGGCTATTACAGAAAATTCAAGATATACATTTTATTTAACTGTACGATACTTTAATCAAAATCGTTAGAGCCATTTTGAGAAAATCAAAGTTTTCGAAAATCTTTCCATATAAAAGGTAGTTGGCGGTGGGGGGGATTTTCTTGAAAATCTTCGTGTCGCATCTTAGGAAGATACCAAACTTAAATACCAACTTTGGTATTTAACGGACTTATCGTTTTTGAGCTATGCCGTCCACATACACAGACAGAGAGCGGACACACACATGGGCCTTTTTCTAAAAATGCTTTTTTCGACTCAAGGGACCAAAACATACTTCCAGTGAAATCTCGACACGAATTTTTGGGTGGAATACAATATTTTCCCTTATCCGCTATTTACGTTCTACATGCGAGCTAGTGAAAATAAAAATATCAAACTATCCTCAGTCATTGTATTTAACGGTATTAATGGGATCCCATGGCCACTGTTGCCTTTGCTTTCATTTCCATTAGTGCTAGTTCTACTTCCACCACAAAAGCTGAGATTCTTTCTTTTCCTTGATTAGCTTTAAGTGTTACATAAGAACATACCTAAATTCTTTGAAAGAATAACAGTTAAAAGTTTCTATCTTTACTGTGGAGTTTTGGCCGGCGGTAAATCCGTTAGATGTCATATTAGCGTTGAAAGTGGAGGAGAATTGGAAATGTTGGACCAGTGCCCTGGAACACAGGTGGGTGTGAACCTGGCGACCTTTCACCGCAGGTCCTGGAACAAATCCAACAGGATGAATTGTGGCTTCTCAAAGGACACAAGTGGCCCCCAGGTTGCTATGTTACCAAATGTCATAGCATAGCACTTGCAATTGTTGTCTTTACGCTGACAAATCTCAAATTCCATAACATACCTATTTGGGAATTACAAACGTTAACACTTCAAAGTAGTCAACGGTTCACAAACTGTGGGGGTGACATCTGGTACGACCATGGATACAATGCTCGGAGAAGATTTCATTAGAAGTACAGTCTGGGCTAAAATCGGAGTGGGGTATGGAGCAATACATCAAAACAGGTACCAAACTCATTAGAGAGGGGCTCGCGTGGATTAGACTAGGAGCATGGCGGAGATTAAAATTGCTGACGAGAATGATATGAGAAGGAAGAGTCGTCGATCCATATCTTAACAAAATGTAGGGGTACGAAGGAATGGAGAAAAAACTTTTACCGCAATCTTTTACCACCGCTATGGGGCATGTTGGACGCTACTGGCAGGCACGGAAGACATGGACGGTTTACGTAGATTTATACCTAAGACCAGACAGCTGATATTTGAGAAGGCTGACAATAGAGAAGAGCTGAGCCCTCTCACGTGTTACATTCACATGACATTCTATATCCTCTATCATTATTAATGGGTATAAAACGCATACCTTATACTTCTATCTAATTTAGTTTAATCGAGATAAATGTTTACCTTTACACATTTCATTATAAATGCAAAATGAATAGCGATGCTCAAAATTTTCAGAACTAGATCCTATATTGGTACCTACTCCTGTTTAAATTCTGTACCCTTTTCATGCAATCGTGAGAAGAAACAGAATTCCGAAAGGTCTTTAAAAGAAATCCAAAAATTGAACAAATAAAACTATTAACGACGGATATTTCGGAAATGGTTACATCACAAAAAAGGTATATCAAAGAAATTGCGTGTTTTATAGTGCATTTTCGCATATCACTTGCTGATTATACGATACATACTTTCCAGATTATGCCCAGAAAATTCAATATATATTTTTGTCATGCAAATATGTTTCATACATAGTTAACAAAATAGAGCAATTTTTGACAAAATCAAGAAATTTGAAAAATTGGATAGGTGGCGTCTGATTGAAAAATTCAATGCCATAGCCGGGATTTAGGCTTCAGATCTCCCGGTCTCCAGCCGGTTTCTCTAACCACTGAGCTACCATGGCAACATACCGACACGGCATTACATTTCTAAACTGACTCGCATGTTTCCTGATAAACCAAGAGGTATTTCAAATTGTTTTGAGATGACATACCCCAATGGAAACTTATAATATCATAAGTAATTTAAATTCCGATGTGTTCCATTCACATGGCTTTCTCTACATCTCTGCAACAAATTACTGCTTCTTTTTACTTTTTACTTCATGCTAATTGAGAAACTATTAGCAGAAATAGTCTTATTACTTGCTTCCATGTAAGTACAAGGCAAATAAGGGAGTAGCACAGGCTAAAGTAGTATCAAAAGCGGATTGCTATGAGACTGAAGTTCCTTTGTATGGACACGAGTTGACAAATTCCCGTATGAGAAAAGTATTAGCACTTTAAAACTGAAGCTAATAACAAAGAATATCTAAAAAACGATCGTCTCCACGAAAAAAGTATATTACATAAAGTGTATGTTTTAACGAGCTCTGCATTTTCTCTTAAATAAGTCTTTTTCTATCTCTTTCGGTTTATCAAATATGCAAAATTCCATTAAATTCATTCAGAATAAAGTGGTCTTCAGAAGCTATTCCCAGAAAACTCAAGATATACATTTTATTTGTCAGGTAAATATCTTTAATATACGATATTTTAATCAAAATCATTATAGCCATTGTTGAGAAAATCAATATTTTCGAAAAATGTTCCAATGAAAGGGTAGTTTGAGGTGGAGGAATTTTCTTGAAAATCTACACGCCACATCCTTGGACGATATCAAACTTAAATACCAAGTTTAGTATTTAACTTTCGTTTTTGAGATATAGCCACAGACACACACGTACCTTTTTCTAAAAGTGCTTTTTTTGAATTCAGGGGTCTCAATTCATGCATTTCCGATGAAATCTCAGTATCGAATTTTTTAGTGCAGTACAATACCTTATCTATATACTATGTACATAATCGTGTAGAGAAAGTAAAACACATGGATAATCTTTCCAAGTAAAGAGATTCTGTGAAAATGTCAGAATGTGTACGTCTTGTATTCCTTGGAGATGCTGACTTAAATAGCACAGCATTTTTCGTTTTACAGCTCAAAACACATATTCCCGGTGAAATCTCCATGATAATTACTTTCTCTGCATGTACTATGTTCAGAAAGTCAATACCGAAATTTTACCGGAAATACTTGTTTTGGGTCCCCCGAATCAAAAAAAAAAAAAAAAGAAGCATTTTCAGAAAAAGGTTCGTGTGTGTGTGTCTGTCTGTCTATGTGTAGACAAAATAGCTCAAAAACGAAAAGACCATTGAATACCAAACTTGGTATATAAGTTTGCTATCTTCCAATAGCCTCTAAAGGCCTCTTTATTCTGAATGATTTTATTGAATTTTGTATAATTGGTAAACTGTAAGAGATAGACAAAAACTTGCTACACAAAAATTTAGATCAGGATAAAACACACAATTTATGTCATCTACATTTTTTTCGTGGACTTATCGTTTTGAGATATTCCTTGTTTTTGGTTTCAGCTTTGAAAAACTTATACTTTTCTCATATAGGAATTTGTCAACTCATGTCCCTACCAATAAAGTAACCTCAGTCACACAGCAACCAGCTTTTGTTTATCACTTTAACCTATGGTACTCCTTATTTCAGTTCTACTTACAAGGAAGCAGGTAATAAGACTATTTCTGCTAATTTTTCTCAATTAGCATGAAGTAAATAGAAGCATAAGTTTTTAACAATAACAGAGATGTAGAGAAAGTCCTGTGAATGGAACACAAAAGATTTTTCGTTTCACAGCCTCAAAACTTATATTCTCGGTGAAATCTCCATGATAATTTTTAGGTGCAATGCAATACGGTTAGAGAAAATGAAAGAAGTTAAAAGTGCGTGCTCATTTTAGAGAAGAAGCGAGCTTGGCCTCCTTGCTTGTGACTTGAAAGGGAAAAGCGTGTGCGCCGTATCTCTGTGATCAAGAGGGAAGAGGCAATTAGCTTCTTGCAGTTGTGTGACACCCCTTGAATCGAGAGCTTCTGCTCGATAACATCCTCGAGTGCACTCGATTCCAAACATTTCTGTCGGTAACCAAGGTGATGAACTTGCATGTCAAATGGGATGAAAAACTTTGTGCGATCTCTCCACAGCCAGCGTAGTTACAGCCTAAAATCAATCGAGCTATTGCACACTCCCTCACTTTTAAATCGAGCTGTTTTTGGCTACTAAACTGCGTTTTGTTACCAAGGCAACTGATCTATCATACTTTAAATTTGAATCCAGAACAGACTTTGGTCTTTTAATGGTAAATTCACAGAAAAAAGCTTATGTGTTCCATTCACATGACTTTCTCTATATCTCTGTAACAAATTATTGTTAATAAGCTTATCTTTTATTTATTTCATGCTAATCGAGAAATATTAGCAGAAATAGTCTTATTTCTTGCGAAAGCGAAATAAGGGAGTACCATAGGTTAAAGTGAAAGCCACTGATGTTCCTTTGTTTATATGGACAGGAGTTTGTATGGACAAATTCCTGTATGAGAAAAGTTATGTTTTTCAAAGTTGAAACCAAGAAAAAAACCAAGAATATCTCAAAAAAGATCAACTCCACGAAAAAAATGTATATAACATAAATTGTATGTTTTAACGTGCTCTACATTTTTTGTGTGTTAAGTTTTTTTCCATCTCTTACGGTTTAGTAGTTATGCAAAATTCATCCAGAATAAAGCAGTCTTCAGAGGCTATTCCCAGAAAATTGAAAATATACATTTTATTTGTCAGGTAAATATCTTTAATATATGATATTTTAATCAAAATCGTTAGAGCCATTTTTTAGAAAATCAAAATTTTCGAAAAAAGTTCCATGTAAAGGGTAGTTTGGGGTGGGGGAATTTCTCTCAAAATCTTCGTGTTGCATTTCTGGAAGACACTAAACTTAAATACCAAGTTTGGTATTTTATCGACTTTTCGTTTTTGAGTTATCGTGTTCACAGGCACACGGACCTTTTTCTGAAAATACTTTTTTTTGGATACAGGGGACCCTAAAACAGATATTTCCAGTGAAATCTCGGTATCGATTTTTTTGGTGGAGTGCAATACCTTCTCTATACTCTATGTACATAGTACGTATAGAGAAAGTAAAAATCTGATGTGCTCCATTCACATGACTTCTTTACATTTCTATAACAAATTATTGTTATTCAGCATATTCTTCTATCTTCTTCATGCTAATCGAGATGAACATTAACAGAAACGGTCTTATTACTTATTTCCTCATAACTAGAAGGGAAACAAGGGAATAGACTAGGCTTAACCGACAGTCAGATGTTTTAAAATATAGTTGCTATGGGATTGAAATCTATTTCTTTGCGAGGCCAGGAGTTGACATGTTCATCTATGAGAATAGTATAAGTATTTTAAAACTGAAACAAATAACAAGGACGGTGCCAAAAATGGTCAATCCTATGAAAAAAATTATATTACATAAATTGTGTGTTTTAATAAGACTTACATTGTTTAGTAAGTTTTTATCTATCTCTTCGAGTTTATTAGTTATGCAAAATCCAGCAAACTACATAAAGAATAAAGAGGTCTTCAGGGGCTATTCCCAGAAGATTCACGATATACGTTTTATTTACCTTGTAAATGTCTTTAATACGCAGTATTTTAATCAAAATCGATAGAGTAATTTTTGAAAATAAACATTTTTGAAATTTTTTCCATGTAAAGGGTAGTTTGGGATGGGTGATTTTCCTAAACATTTTCTTGTCACATTCTTGGAAGATACGTAACTTAAATATCAAGTTTGGTATTTTACAGAATTTTCGTGTTCACAGACACACAGACCAACACACGAATCTTTTTCTAAAAATGCTTTTTTTGGATACAGGGTTCCTAAAACGCGTATTTCCGGTGAATGATAGGTCGAATTTTTGGGTGGAGTGCAATACCTTCTTTATACACTATGTACATAGTACGTGTAGAGAAGGTAAAAGTTTTATGTGTTTCATTCACATGACTTTCTCTATCCGTTCTGCAATCAAACTATTCTTACAAGAGATTCTTGCCCGGCTGGGTAATGTGGTGGTAGCGCGTATGCCTCACATTCAACAGTTCAAATTTCGTTTAGGGTGAGCTACCCGGATAACTTTTTTTCGGGGCTTTCCCTTATCCTGAGAAGACTTCCAGTAACTTTAAGCTCTATTGATCCCGAGATCATTTGAGTAACATTTCACCAATTTCATTCTTCGTCCAATATGATCAACCAGGTTAAAAGAGGTTAAGCTAAAAAAAAAAAAAAAAAAAAAAAAAAAAATCTACATCATGCTAATGGAGATAAGCATTAGCAAAAATAGTCCTAATACTTTATTCCTTGCAAAATGAAAGCAATATAAATAATTTAACATAATTTTAACATATTAGTGTTATTTTAACTAATTTCAGAAGGGAAATACGGCTAAAACGAGAGTCATATCATTTAAAAGCTGGTTGCTAAGTTAATAATTGAAGTTTGTTTCCTTTGCAAGGCCAGGAGTAAACAAGAGCGAGAGGTAGCCCCGTTTGAGAAAAGTTACGTTGTTTATACTTGAAACCAATAACAAGGAATATCTTGGAAACGGTCAACAATACAACAAAGTGAATGTTACATAAATTATGTGTTTTAAAAAGATCTACATTTTTTCTAGTAAGTTTTTGTCTATTTCTTATGGTTCACCAGTTATTCAAAATTCAGCAAAATTTGTCCAGAGCAAACAGGTCTTCAGGAGCTATTTCCAAAAATTCAAGATGCTAATGATGCTAATGGTCATCTCCTAAGCGCGGTGGTAGCGCAGCTGCTTACCAAGCGGGAGACCTGGGCTCGATCCCCAGTACCGGCGTGGGGATTTCCCCCCCCCCCCCCGGGAGACCTGGCCCGGGGTGCACTCAGCCTCGTAAGGTCCCTGAGGGGGCCAATTGAGGAGCTACTTGATGGAGAAGTAGCGGCTCCAGCTCATGAGGACTGCATTAACCGGCCGGGGGGGGCCTCGAGGCGCTGACCACGTCTCACCCTCCAATATTGCACCCCATCCTTGACGTCTGTAGTGGACCGAGATGGGGGACGCAGCGGCCGGGCGGTAGGCCAAGGTTCCCCTTGAGCTGTCGTGCCATGGAGTTATAATGATGCTAATATCTATAATATATGGTACTTTAAAAAATCGTTTCAGCCATTTTCCAAAAAAAAAAATTCCAAGTAAAGGCTAATTTTGGGTGGGGGGTTCTCTTAAAACACCCACACACGAACCTTTTTCTAAAAATGCTTTTTTGACTCAGGAAGTCTCAAAACATGTAATTCTGATGAAATATCGGTATCGAAGTTTTGGGTGGAATTCAATACCTTCTCTATCCACTAAGTACATTGTATGTATATACTGGCTAGAGAAAGTAAAACCCTTTAATAAGATCACCAGTTTAAGTTGAAGGTAGTTTGCTATTGGGTAATATACAAAACATAGCCAATCATATTGGAAAAATTGGTACAGAAAACTGCAAAAATCGCGGAGATTTGCCAATATGGCAGAAAACGTCCTGCCAATAGCGAATTTTATTTAAATAACATGTGGATTTTGTTTTGAATTTAGCTAATTGAATTTTCTAGCAGTAATAAGAATAACGTTTTATTTTGTATTATGGCATGTACGTTAGGTCACTACGGAAGCTTTGGGATATACAAAAACTAGAGTGGATAAAGTCAGTCTGACTAGTCGTGTTTTTTCAAAGTATTCACCATTTATACCCCTCAATTTGTCAAATCACTCCTTCCCCTCATTTTCATGCAGATGTAAAGGCTTACTTTCATATGCTGTAACCACTTCCTCAGGCTTTTTTTTTTTGTATTGTTTACTATTTGTGACCCCGCACGGTGATACATGGAATGAATTTGGAGCATCGGCGGAATGCGCTGACGGGGAAACCGAGAAACCCGGAGAAAACCCGCCCCTGCGCCGCTTTATCCACCACAGCTCTCACATACCGCTCGCTTGTGATCGACGACCCGTCTAGAGTGATTTGACATTGTGGGGAACAAAAAGAAGTCAATTGGAGCTAAATCAGGACTTCAGCTTCATCTCTGAGGACTCCAGAAACTTAACGTTGCATTGGCTCCTTGCGTTGAAGCATTGTCGTGGTCCTATCCTTTGCCACAATGCTTCTAAAACTTGTGCAGTAGCTCTCATTTGTTCCACAAGAGGAATGGAAGCTATATGATGAGATATAGAGAAGAACCTGCACGGACGTTTCACTTTCGTTGGAAGATCATCCGGAAATATACACACAGCCGACTGACGCTTAGTCTTTGGACCAAACTGGTAAACCAAGTATAATTTCCAGTGGTAATGTCAGAAACCTGCCGAAATTGCCTCCAGCGTATCTGACTGGTGTTTAAGCCCGCTTTTACTGCTCTGGCACCGTAGGCGATGACATTGATGATACATGAAGATGGAGCCCCGGGGGAAACCGGAGAGCCCAGAGAAAACCCGCCCCTGCGCCGCTTTGTCCACCACAAATTTCACATGCGGTCGCTTGGGATCGAACCCGGGCCGTCCAGGTGAGAGGCGACGGCGCGGTCCAGTTAAATTGTCAAGAGAGACATCTGCTGGCAATCCAATCTTCATAGCTGCCTCAGTCTCCTTAAATGCCACAAAATTGATTTTGAGTACCGGTATTTACAGTGCAGCTATGCTTCCTTCGGTTACTGCTATAGATGGGCGATCACGCCTAACCTCGGTGTTTTTAATGAAGCTCGGACTCTTTTTAATTCTTGAAACCACCAACAAACCGTGGCACGGGAAGGAGCAATGCCCTCAAAAGCCTGTTGCAAGTGCTCAAGACTTTAGGACCCATTTAACGCGATTTTACAGTCCACAAGGGACTTTGGCCTACCGTCCGGCCGCTGCATCCCCCATCGCGGCCCGAAGGCGTCGTGAATGGGGTGCAGGGCTGGAGGGTGAGACATGATGGGGCAGGGACGGAGCTTCTTCTTCGACTCGCTAAGATGGCCAAGAAGAGACAGCGCAGACTCGCCGCTGCTAAGGCAGCACCCGACGCCTCTTCCTCGGCAGTCGCCGAGGAGGCAGCACCTCCGTTGCAACCGGTCCCGGCAAGCCCTGCTTCGCCGCCGGCCGCCACCACAACCTCGCCGCAACTGCTGCCGCAGTTGCCGCCATCGCCAACACCGCCGCCGCCCAGCTCCACGTCGCCGCCGCCCCGGTTCAGTGCCGTGGTACGGGGGGTCCCTAGGGACCTTTCCACCCGGCACCTCCTCGCCGCAGCGAAATCCAAGTGGCCTTCTTGTTTGAGGGCCACAAGGATAATTTGCAACCGGGGACCTACACCACTTGTGAGACTGGAAATTCAGGATCATTCGGACCTCGACGCTGCCTTGGCGTCAGGGTTGCCCTTGTTAGGGCAACTCCTGGTCGTCGAGGCTAGCAAGATGGAACGTAACCGGCCCTGCCGTCGCTGTTGTGCCTTCGGGCATAACGCTGACTCCTGCTCCGCGACGCCGCGGTGCCACTATTGTGGCTCCGCCAACACCACCGCAGAGTGCACTGAGCACAATCTTCGCCGTCGCCGCCGGTTCTGTGCCACCTGCCGTGGCACAGGACATTTCACAGGGCAAGCGCAGTGCCCTCTCTACCCAAGGAGCAGCACTTCATCACCACCTCCTGCGCGCCGCACCACTCCACCGCAGACATCAACCACCGAGGCCTCACCACCTGCACTCTCAACAGACGCAGCGACGCGAGAAGTCATTCAGGACCTCCACGCGGAGATCCTGAACGTCGGCGCTCGACTAGCTGCTCTGGAAGAGACATGCAGCCTCTTCACACAGAAGCTGCAGGAACTGCAAGCTTCTAACGCCGCAGCAGCCACCAGCCAGCAGACTACAGCCGCCGACCTGTCCACCAGGATCGACGCCCTAATGCAGCCTCTGAGGCAGGTTCTCCTGCAGCAAGCTGCATACTCTGCTGAGCTGTTCCAATCTAAACGACAGCAACCCAACACTGCTCCTCCTCCTGTACAGGCTGAGGGGCACGCACATCGGCCACCAACACAGTGGAAGACTACTGGGAGCTTCGTGGAGCAATTCCGAAGCAGGTATAATCCATAAGATCTACGTCCTATTCTCTCCTCTATTTCCACCTTTTATTTCCTTACCAATATCACCTCTATTCCCTAGGCTGCAGTCAGGTTCCATGGCTGTCAGCCTAGAAATAACCTTTCACCCGCTCCCGCACATTGTGCGGCAGCTTCCTACCTCTCGTCTACTAACGCGGGTGCATCAGCGGGACCGCGCAAAGCCACGAGATTCTCAACAAACTACTGTTATAACGTGGAGGGGTTTTTTAGTGGGTATGCCGCATGAGGAAGCGGAGAGTCCCACATATCCTCCCAGCCATTGCACCTCGGCTGGGGGTTGAATATGGTAAAAAAATAAAAAAATAAAAAAAAAAAAAAAAAAAAAGAGACGTGATCAGCGCTTCGATTCCTTCTGGTTGATACGGTCTTCTGAATCTGAAGCCACTACTTCTCAATCAAGTAGCTCCTCAACTGTCCCTCAGGGACCTCACGAGGCTGAGTGCATATTGGAGCAGGTCTCCCAGCGGGGGAAAATTCCCCACGCCGGTACCAGGAATCGAACCCAAGTCTTCCGCTTGGCTAAGAAGACGGCCGTCATCACACTAGTGGCTCAAAATCTTGCGCAGTGGACTGCACAGAGGGCAGGGGAGAGGGATACCAACTGAAACACCTTTGTGTACGCAGAGAATATGGCTATCCAGTGGTGCAATCCGTTTAAATTGATCGATTTTGGTTTACTCATATCTTAAAACTTTCTTAATAATCAACGATTCTGTATAACGGTCTATAAAATATTGCGCTAGTAACAGTAGAAGTTGCAGTTCAGTTGTTCCATATCGAGAATGTAAGTTTACACATAAATTCTTGCCACTGTAGCAGTTTCTTCCCTCGTCCGCAGCCGAACGTCAGGGTTTCAGTGCAGTTACTTAGATACGAGAGGGGCTGTCAATTGAGCGTCTCTGTCTAGCTGCCTTATGCCTCTTATGCCACTAAAACTGCACTGGAATTGAAGCTTTCCGGTATCGTTACTATTCTTGGTGTATTTTTATTTTCTCTACATAGTACATGGTATCGCACTCCACCCAAAAATTCGATACCGAGATTTCACTGGAAACACACGCTTTAGGATACCTGTTTCCAAAAGAAAAAAAATAGTGCGTGAGATGCGTGAGTGTTTGTGTTTCTGTGGACACGATAACAAAGTTGGTAAAATATCAAACTTGGTATTTAAGTTTAGTATCTTCGAAGGATGCGACAGGAACATTTTAGGAAAAGCCCCCCTCCCCACAACAAACTACCCTTTACATTGAAAACAATTTAAAAATTTTGATTTTTTCAAAAATAGCTTTAAAGATTTTGGACAAAATACCGTATATTAAATATATTTACACGGAAAATAAAATTCATATCTTGAATTTATCTCTGAAGACATCTTTACTCTGGATGAATTTTGCTGAATTTTGCTAATTGGTATACCGTAAGAGATAGAGAAAAACTTTCCACACAAAAATGTACTTATCGTTAAAATACACAATTTTGCTGAAACTTGCTAACTGATGAACCGTATGAGGAACATAAAAACTTAATACACAAAAACGTTCATCTCGTTAAAATATACAATTTATGTCCTATACATTTTTTCGTGGAGTTGACCATTTCCGAGATATTCCTTGTTATTGTTTCAGTTTTAAATAATAGTTTTTTTTTTTTTTAGTTTAACGTCCTTTAACCTGGTTTGGTCATATCGGACGATAAATGCAATTGATGATATGATGCTCAAATGATCTCGGGGTCCATGGAGCTTAAAGTTACTCGACATTCGTCTTCTCAGGATAAGGGAAAACCCCGAAAAAAAACCTCACCCTAAGCGAGATTCGAACTCACGACCTTAGGAACGTCAGGCATACATGCTACCACCATGCTACCCAGGCGGGCTAAATAATAGTTTTTCTCATGCGGAACGGATTTCAATCACATGGCAACCAGCTCATAAAATATTTGACTATCGCTCTAGTGATAGCACTTACTCCACTTACAAGGAAGCAACTTTCTACTAATGTTTATCCAGATTAACATGAATTAGATAGAAGAAAAAGCTTTTTAATACTAATTTGTTACAGAGAGTAGAGAAAGACATATTAATTGAGCATATCAGATTTTTACGTTTAATTGTATGCGTGAAAATTTACTTACGTTTTGTGATAAAATATTTTATTTCCAAAATATTTTCAAAGCTAAGCTGTGTATGGTCCAACATTTTAAGGCCGACATTTTTTTTCCATATTTTTTTTTTTACTAGAACCCACTTTTTTAATTTGTTTGGCATATGATTACTGTATTGCTGTTTTCCAATTAGTGATCTAACTATTCGACCACGGCGCAGCCGGGCGTTCCTACGTTCCTACGGTTTTTCGCGCTACTCATCCCACCAATTGCTCCATCAGCACCTTTCCTATCAACCGTTTCCCTTGCATTTCATATCATCCACGATACTCGTTCAAGTTTCTGTATTCTGTGCAGAAAACGAAGATGGAGCACCGGTGGAATCAGATGGCGGGGGAAACCGGAGAAAACCCGCCTTGCGCCGCTTTGTCCACCACAAATCTCACATGCAGTCGCTTGGGATTGAACCCGGGTCGTCTAGGTGAGAGACGAATGGTCTAACCACTCAGCCACGGCGCGGGTTGAATTCCGTATGGTTCAAGGTACTTAATTGACGGATTTTATAACTCTTGGGATGGATATCAGCTAAGTTTAATTGTCCTGTTCTAATAAACTGAGAGTCTGCGACACTCTCTTTCAAATTAATTATACAACAACTCTTTTGCCTAATTTTTCGCCCTTCGTGCTGTAATGGGAAGTAAAATGTCATAGATTTACGGCACGTAAAAGAACCTCAAGCCTGATAGAGAGGCCTCTGAGCAAAATTAAGCGGTTTTTACGCCCAATTTAGAAAGGGACGCTGAGAACCACAGTAGTTAAAGAGCGTCCATAAATAATACGCCATTTACCATTTACTTCTTGTTAATTATGAAACATTTTTCGTGGTCCACTTACCCTCCCCGTATTTAGAACTGACACCCCCCTAGGATTTACAAGTTGAAGCTTAGGGGTCAGAAGTCGGTGGGGGAGCCAACGGCGAAACCACAGAATGGAGAACCTGGAACGAGTGGTTGGCCCGTATCCAGGCATAAACAAAAGCAAGACAATGAAATGCAAGCGAAATAGATCATAAGAAAATTAGCAATTGGTGGAATGAGGGGCGGGGAAAACCGAAGGACCCGGAGTAAACCCGCCCAGACGCCACTTCCTCTACCACAAATCCCACATGCGGACGCTTGGGATCGAACTCGGGCCGCTAGATGGGAAGCGAGCGGTCTAACCACTCAGCCACGGCGCCACCTAATCGTACAAAACATGAGCATAATGGTTTCTAGTATTTCTCTGTTAATAAATAATTTATTTTATTAAATGGAGGCCAACGATCATTCAACTGTTTGCATAAGTGTATGAAAAACAAAGCGTAGTACTTTAAATGTGTAAAAATTTGAAAATAAACGACGAATATTTTGGAAACTATAAATGAAGGAACATTTGTATTTAATATGGTCCATAATGCAATGTGATATACTTTTTACTATATTAGTTTTTTCATTTATCTTATGCATTCTTAGTCGTATGCATGCAAACCAATGAAGAAGACCTATTAGGTTACTTAAATTAAATTTAATATAATTTCATTTGCTATTGCAACATGTTAAGCACATGATTTATAAATAGCGCACGAGAGTAATATTTTGGAAAATAAATAACAAACTTGTTCCCAAGTAAAGTGTTTTAAGGGTCGGCAGATTCCCTGAAAAGTTTCATGTACATCCTAAAGTCCGAGGCTGGTGGCTCAGGCACTTCGTCTAGGACGGTTTTCGGGATGTTATGAGTTCGATTCTCGCCGCCGACCTCTCTGATTTTTCTCGGGTTACTAGGCGAGTGTTACAGAGATTTCTTCATTTCTCTGAACTTCCTGTCACTTGATGTCATCTTCATTTCATTCCATAGACCTCTTTCAGGATTGTAAATGTTGGTGGTGGCGCCACACTCTTTGGAAATACAACTCTCGGCAGCAGGGTAGTTTTGGAATCGTCTGTAGGACCTAGGGTGTTCGGTCAGAACTAGGGCACGGGCTCCTAGTGCACCCCGCGTCCAGATGAAGATCTACTTGGACTACGGTGGCTCTTTCCCCGCGGTCCGGCTTAGGTCGCCCATGATAATAATACTCTCACATTGTTATTTTCAGCAGTCCTCTAAGTCCTTGTGCTACCCAGCCAAGGCGGCTCCCGGGGGATGAGGGCCCCCCCGCGAGTGGCACGGGTCCGCACCTGCACCATGATAGGCAGGCAGCCAGCCGTGTGCGCACTCTACACGACCAGGACTTCCACAGGCCAACGAGACAATCAGCACTTAGACGAGGCCGTTAGGCTGGAAAGAAACCACAATTTAATTATAAAAACTAAAATAACTTGTAGTGTTAGTTTTTCATTTCAGATATACGACGCAGCCCGCGGCTGAAATATCACTACCAATTGTACATAGGATAAAATACACTCACTGACATGGAATGGAACTCACCGTCATTCCTTAGTTTGTTTCAGAGACTCGGCCCCATAGGCAGAAGACACACAAGCCAAACTACGACGCTAGAACTGCACCTCATCTAGAGACCAGTCTTCAGAAATGTCACCAATAAACATAGGGAGAGAGTGGCACCTCTCCCTACACTCCTTACCACCAACGCTAAATTCCTATAATCCTTAATTATCCCTACCTCTGAATCCGCATAGGAGGCCGGCTGGGCCCTGGTCAAGTCGGTCTGCTAGCACTACCTTACCCACTGGTGGCCGCACAGCGGGCCAGTTTCATTTTCCTTTCCATCACTACGCGGGTGCAACAGCGGTACCGCAACATTCCTCACTTTCCACTCCCGGTGGAGGGTTTTTTAGTCGGTAGGCCCACTCTGGGAGACCCCGACACTCCGGGCTAGCCAGCCCGGGTTAGTCCTTAAGGTGGATTTTTCCCTCCACTCGAAAAAAAAAACAAAAAAAAACAAAAAAAAAAAAACATTGTCCAATCGCTTGACGACTTTTCATCGTGTGCCGAGAAAGAAACACCAAAGTAGAGCCGCAGCCTCTACAGCCGCCGCCACACCCACGGCCTCTGTCGGTAGGGTAGCTTCGGTATTATCGCCACCCAAGCCTGCCTCGGCCGCAAAGCCGTCGCCTGCCACTACTGCTTCACCGGCAGCGAGCGCCTCATCGGCGCCATTTCAGAGCTCCAACCCACCGCCTAGGTTCGGTGCCGTGGTTCGGAAGAACTCTAGAGACCTTTCCACCCGCACTTCCTCACAGCTGCGCAGTTGCAGGGCCTTCTTGTCTGACAACCACTCGCATCTTTTGCGACCAGAATCGACTCCCCTCGTTAGGGTGGAGCTGGACCGAGCGGACCTGAAAGCTGTCTTGGCGCTAGAGGTTGTCCTTGTTAAGGCGACTTCTGGTCGTTGAGGTTAGCTAACAGGAATGTCAGAGGCTCTTTCGTCGCTACTGGGGCTAGGGGCACAGCTCGGAAGTCTGCTCCTCGCCACCGCGTTGCCACTATTGTGGCTCCAGCTCTGGCACCGCCAAGTGCACTGGTCCCGATCTGCGCCGTCACCGCCGGTTCTATGCCACCTGTATCATTGGGCAAGCCCGAGGAGCAGATAGACCCCTACGCCGATCACCCGGACTACACCACCGCCGAGGACCCTTCAGACACAGCTGGACCTCCAACAGAAGTGAAGGCGCAGGATGCCGTTCAGGACCTCCACATGGAGACCCGAATAGCTTATCACAGCAGTTAGCACTTCTCAACAAACCTCACAGCTGATCTATCTCAAAGATCAGCACCATCAACCACATGCACATATCAGAAAAAATGGATTCCAACGCCGGCAGATATCACCTCGGCGAAGTATTGGAAGAGATACCGCCAGAACTCGAGAGTCGCCGTCCACACAAGTAACGAACCTACCTATCCTAAACCTCTGCTTTGATTCCTGTAAGCTGCAGTCAGGATATCCTGCCATGTACCTAACGCCTTGCCCGCTCCCGTACATGGTAAGAAGCATGAGACCAATGGGGGTGCTATGTTGGACCGCGCTACCTTTCCTTTGATAATCCTTCACAATAGTTGCTTTCCAGTACTTCAAATTCCGGAAGGGTTTTTAGTCGGTATGGCCAGGCTGATAAAATTCGACATTTCGGGCTGTAACAGTAGGAATGTACGCACAATTAAGCCCATGGTGGCTGCAATTTGAATTCTCCTCTGGAATGCAACAAGCAACCTTCTTCTTCTTCTTCAACTTCCCTAGTTTACCACAATTGTGGTGTCAGGGGAATGCCTCAGATCCATTTTCTGAACTCAATTCTATCCTCTGCCAATCTATTAAACTGATCCCAAGTCCTTCCTCTATTTGCTACCACTCTTTTGATCCCTTCTTCCCAGGTTGTCCTATAGAATTTTTTCCCAGTGACCTTGCTCTCATAATCTGATGCATCTTCCGGTCTATATCCATTCTTTTTACATACCCAAACCTTGTAAGTCGTCTATATTCAATCCTCTTCTTATAGATAATATTTTTAGTTTCTTTCTTATTCTTCATTCCTAGTTCTATCTCGCCATGTCTTTCTTGCTATTCTTCTTCTTAGACTTTTCATTTGCATTGTATTTGCACTTCCGTAAACAAGTACTGGTTCTATCACTACCTTGTATACTCTGGTTTTGGTCGTCTCCTTAGCGTGGTGGTAGCACAGCAGCTTACCAAGCGGGAGACTTGGGCTCGATTCCCAGTACCGGCGTGGGGATTTTCCCCCCGCTAAGAGACCTGGTCCGGGGTGCACTCAGCCTCGTAAGGTCCCTGGGGGCCAATTGAGGAGCTAGTAGCGGCTCCAGGTCATGAGGACCGCATTAACCAGCTGGAGGGCTCGAGGCGCTGACCACGTTTCACCCTCCAATACTGCGCCCCATCCATGACGTCTGTAGTGGATCGAGATGGGGGACGCAGCGACCGGGCGGTAGGCCAAGGTTCCCCGTGAGCAGTCGTGCCATGGAGTTATGTATACTCTGGTTTTCGTCCTTTTATCTACTTCTTCTTTCCCAAAAACACACCTGTTTAATGCATAATGTGCCTTGGTAGCTTTCTCTACACGCTTACTTATTTCTTCGTGTAATTTACCGTTTCACTGTTCCTAAGTACTCGTAACTTTCAACTTCTTCTAATTTCTTTCCATCCTTTTGCTCCAAGCAACCACCTTTAAAAAAGGATTCTAGTTTTAAGTACTAAGTTCAATGTTTCCAAAATTTTGTGTTTGAATTATCTAAACTGGTCATAGAGAGACACAGAGTGGCTTTCTTTGGGATTCCTATGGATTTTATTACATTTCCAATGAAATCTGCTGTCGATTTTTGAGTCAAATACAGAATTTCCTCTAGCTCAGGTAAACGGTTAGAAAAAGTGAACATTTCAGCCATGATGTTACATAAACACAAGGGTTGCAATTGCTCTACGTTGAGATAATTCGTTTAAAAGTGGTTGTAATTGCATTAATACTTTACGCAAATGCTGCAGAACGTATATGTGGGAGCATAACCTGAAAAGCCTTCTGCCAAGGTTGGGGGAACTTGCATCCTGCTTTTATTATTTTCCGTTTCGCTCTAAAAATACAAGTTCGAAACAAAAACGACGTTCATATTTTTCCCTTCTGACGTGATATATGGAACCTGATTTAGTAGTTTTTTGCTTCGCCCCGCCACTTACTCGCGTTCTCTGCAAGTAGTGCTATCTTGTAATTTCGAACAATGTGAATAATTCCTTTGTTTTTATGTGCGATATCTTCTAAAAAAATATAGTCTGTACCTATATAGCTAATACAGCTCATGTGAAATACATAACCGAAAATTACAATAATGAAAGAAGACCCTTACGCATTTTACTCATGCGAAGTATATACGAATATTAAGTATATTTTTGACGATAGTTTGTTATGTAGTCCAGAACACTTTACATATAAATGAATGATTCATAAATAGCTAAAAATGACAAAAGATCGACAAAGTAAGCAAATTAGAACACGAATGTACCAATCAAGTTTACAATGTAAACATATACATATATACATACATATACATATTTTATTCCAAGAAAAAATATATATACATGCTCACGGCGTAACATATACATAATTTGTGTCGTAAGTTTTGGTCTATAGCTTACAGTTTGGCAGTTAAGAGAAAGTTACCAGAGTAAATATAACTTCAGAGGTTATTCTTAAATAATTCAATATATATATATATATATATATATTATTTTTCATAAACTTATCTTTAAAATATGGCACTTAAATAGAGTCAAAATTTTCCATTTAAGGGATAGGTGGGGGGATTTTATTGAAATTTTCGTATCATATCCTTAAAAATGCAGAAATTTGGTATTTAATCGACTTTTCGTTTTTTGGTTATATTATTTTCAGACAAGACACACACGCATTCACTGACAACCTTTTTCTAACACAATTACTTTCTCTATATACTATGTACATAGTTTATAGAGAAAATATTTTATTGCATCCAAACATTCCATACGGAGATTTCACCGGAAATATATGTTTTGAGACCCCTTGAATCCAAAAAATGTATTTTTAGAAAAATGACCGTCTGTGTGTGTCTGTCTGTGGGTTGCACAAGATGTCCGTTAAATACTAATGCTATTTAAGTTCAGTATCTTCCAAGGATGTGACTCGAAGATTTTAAAAAAAAATCCCTCCTTCCCAAACTACACTTTACATGGAAAAATTTCAAAAATTTTGGTTTTCCCAAAATAGCTCTAACAATTTTGATTAAAATATCCTACATTAAAGATATTTATCTGAAAATTAAAATGTATATCTTGAATTTTTGGGAATAGCCTCTGAAGATTATTTTGTACGTATTTTACGGAATTTTGCATAACTGGCAAACTGTAAGAGATAGACAAAAACTTACTTCACAAAAAATGTAGAGCTCTTAATACACACAAATTATGTTATATACACTTTTTTCGTGCAGTGGATCGTTTTTAAGATATTCCCTTGTAATTGATTTCAGTTTTAAAAACGTATACCTTTCTTATAGAGGAATTTGTCAACTCCTGTCCATAGTAACAAAGGAACTTCAGTCACATAGCAATCAGCTTTTGACTAATACTTTAGCCTATGCTACTCCCTTATTTCCCGTCTACTTGCATGGAAGCAATTAATATGATTACTTCTGCTTTTTTTTTCTGGATTAGCATGAAGTAAAACGAAGCATAAGCTATTTAACAATAATTTGTTGCAGAGAAATAAAGAAAGTCATGTGAATAGAGCACATTAGATTTTTTTTACTTTCTCTATACGTGCTATGTATGTAGTGTTAGAAAAATGTCCGTGTGTGTGTCTGTCTGTGTGTGTGTGTCTGTCTGTGTGTGTGTGTGTGTGTGTGTGTCTGTGGGCAGCATAGCTAAAAAATAAAAAGTCCGTTAAAAACCAAACTTGGTATTTAGATTTGGTATCTTCCAAGGATGCGACACGAAGATTTTCAAGAAAATGCCCCCAATCCCAACTACCCTTTACATGGAGCTTTTTTCGAAAATTTTGATATTCTAAAAAATGGCTCTAACGATGGCTCTAAAATATCGTATATTAAAAATATTTACCTCACGAATAAAATGTATATCTTGAATTCTCTGGGGATAGCATCTTAAGACTACTTTATTCTGGATGAATTTTGAATAACTACTAAACTGTAAGAGATGGACAAAACTTAACACACAAAAAATGTAGAGTACGTTAAAACACACAATTTATGTTATATATATTTCGTGGAGTTGATAGTTTTTGAGATATTCCTTGTTTTTGGTTTCATCTTTGAAACACTTTTCTCATACAGGAATTTGTCACCTCCTGACAATACAAACAAAGGAACATCAGTCTCATAGCAACCAGCTTTTGGCTTTCACTTTAACCTATGGTACTCCCTTATTTTACTTATACTTACAAGAAAGCAAGAAATAAGACTATTTCTTCTAATTTTTCCCGATTAGCATGAAATAAATAAAAGAATAAGCTTATTAACAATAATTTGTTACAGAAATATAGAGAAAGTCATGTGAATGGAACACATCAGATTTTTTTTGGATTCAGGGATGTCTAGAGTATTTTACGGTTAAATGTCTGCGTCGAATTTTTGGGTGGAATACAATATTTTCTCTACTTACTGTAAGTAGTACAAGCATTACAAATTATAGAAGAAGAATAAAAATTAAGGATAGAAAATTCACTTGGCTTGTGTTTAATAGCATTACAGATGGTAATGTTAAAACGCTGTTGACTGCCAAGCCTCGCCCAAGCACTCAGCGCTGGATGGGAATGAACCCGAGACTCACTGTACGAGGGGAGAACGTCCCAGGATAATAGCAGGAAGATACACAATAGAGCCTCGGGGAAGAAACACTGTCGCCGAGACATCGAGTGAATAAATACACCACTAGCGCATTTTCCGATATCCCAAGGGTCGCTCCAGTACTGTTGAGTGCAAGAGCCGCGCAAGTCATCTTGAGAAAACTCACCACATCAGCCAAAAAATCTGATGTGTTCCATTCATATGACTTTCTCTACATCTCTGCAACAAATTACTCTTAAAAAGCTTATAATTCTGTTTACTTCATGTTAATCAGACTGAAATAGCAGAAATAGTCTTAATACTAGGTACCTTGTTGCTATGTTTGCTTTGTTCCTTGCTGGTTGCTATGTCACTGAAGTTCCTTTGTTTGTATGGAAGCTGTTGACAAATTCCTATTTGAGAAAAGTGTAAGCTTTCATAGCAGAAACCAAAAACAAGGAATGACTCAAAAACGATGACTCCACGAAAAAAATGTATATAACATGAATTGCGTGCTCTACATTTTTTGTGTAGTAAGTTTTTGTCCATCTCTGACGGTTTAGCAGTTATTCAAAATTCCGTAAAATTCATCCAGAATAAAATAGTCTTCAGAGGCTAATCCCAGAAAATTCAAGATATAAATTTTATTTGTCAGGTAAACATCTTTAATATACGATATGTTAATCAAAATCGTTAGAGCCATTTTTTAGAAAATCAAAATTTTCGAACAAAATTCCATGTATAGGGTAGTTTGGTGTAGGGAGATTTTTTTGAAAATCTTCGTGTCACGTCAGTGGAAGATACTAAACTTAAATACATAGTTTGGTATTTTACCGACTTTTCGTTTTTGAGTTATCGTGTTCACAGACACACGGACACAGGGACACACGGACACACACACGGACATTTTTCTGAAAATACTTTTTTTTGGATAGAGGGGACCCTGAAACATATATTTCCGGTGAAATCTCGGCATCGAATTTTTGGGTGGAGTGCAATACCTTCTCTATACACTATGTACAATAGGATGTGTAGAGAAAGTAAAAACGAGAAGCGCTTATACTTGCACCGACTCGCCATTAATCTTATGTGGATCCATTCCGTCATTTCTCTCGAGTTAATAGCATTTTATTTTATTTTATTCACCTGCTTACCTAATTCCATACTGTGAAAAGAATCCAAGGCTAAATGTGTTTTTCTCAGTATTCTTACTTCCTCTATCTACTTAATAGTAGTGAAGATAATGCATTCCACCCAAAATTTCGACACCGAGATTTCAACGGAAATACACATTTTGAGTCACCATAAAATCTTCTTCATTTTGGATGTCTTTTGCATAACTAGTAAATACTGTAAGAGGTATTTTTGATGGTGTTTAACGCCCGCTTTTACTACCATGGCACCACAGGCGATGCCACTGAAGATGGAGCACCAGTGGAATGCAATGGCGGGGGAAATCGGAGAAAACCCCCTTTATCCACCACAAATCTCACATACGGTCGCTTGGGATCAAACCCGGGCCGCATAATAGACAAGATCTTTCCATCTAATATATACAGGATGACGCTAATATTTCGGAACTGGAAAATCCTGTGAATTTTCAGCATTGATTGGTAGTCCTATAAACAGATGCTAATAATACTTAAAAAGTGTACTTTTTTAGCAAACTACATTTTTTAAAAGGTATAATGCCTGTTTACATCAACAAAATAAATCAGAATGCCAACAATGATTGTTGCACGAATCTAGTGCAAGTAGTTTACGTTCTAGTCAGTTTGTGATAACTCAAGCAGTAGGTCGTGAGTGAAAGATGGGATTTATCAATGCAGAAAAAGCGGACTTACTCATAGTGAATGGAGCGTGTAGGAAGAATGCAGTTCGTTCTTGGCGGTGTATGTGGAAATATATCCCAATAGAGGTCAACCATCTCAGCAACAATCTACTGCTAGAAAGTAAACTACTTACACTAGATTCGTGCCAAAACCTCTTCAACCAGTTCTGTGAAAGTGATAGTGTAACATCTAGAAAACGTAATAGAAACAAACAAATGAATGGGGAAGAGTGAAAAATGAATGTTTTGGCTGCTGTTGCAGTAGATCCGCAATCACACGTGGAAGTCGCATGAGGCAAGTGTACTTCACCTTTGATAAATGGACGCTCCAGAATTGGACTTGATTGCTCCATTCTGTACAAATCTCTAGTTCGACCTCTCTCCCGTATGGGGTTCAGCTAGTAAAACACATATTCATAAGCTTCAGATTATTCAAAATAAATTTCTTCGAGTTATAACTAATTCTCCTTGGTTCATCAGAAACATTAAGCTGCATCAAGAGTTTGACATCCTGTCCATTAAAAAAAAAAAAAAAAAAAAATCTGATGCAATCCATTCACATGACTTTCTCTATATCTCTGCTAGTAGCTTCTATTTACTTCATGTTAAGTGAGAAAAAAATTAACAGAAATAGTCTTATTACTTGCTTCCCTGTAAGTAGAAGCGAAATAAGGGAGTAACATAGGTTAAACTGATAGCAAAAGATGGTTGCTATATGGCTGAAGTTCCTTTGTTTGTATGGATAGGAGTTGACAAATTCCTGTATGAGAAAAGTATAAATGTCTTAAGGCTGAAACAAAAAACAACGAATATCTAAAAAACGATCAACTCCACGAAAAAAGTTTATATAACATAAATTGTGTGTCTTAATGTGCTCTACAGTTTTTGTGTGTTAAGTTTTTGTCTATCTCTTACGGTTTACCAGTTACACAAAATTCCGTAAAATTCATCCAGAATAAAGTAGTCTATAGAGGCTATTCCCAGAAAATTCAAGATATACATACTATTTGTCAAGTATATATCTTTAATATATGATATTTTAATCAAAATCGTTAGAGCCATTTTTTAGAAAATCAAAATTTTCGAACATTTTTCACGTGAAGGGTATTTGGGGGTGGGAGAATTTTCTTGAAAATCTTCGTGTAGCATCCTTGGAAGATACTGAACTTAAGTACCAAGTTTGGTATTTAATGGTCTTTTCGTTTTTGAGCTATGCTGCCCAAAGGCACACACACATACCCAAACACGGACATTTTTCTAAAAATGCTTTTTTTTATTCAGGTGGTTTCAAAACATATATTTCCGGTGAAATCTCGGTATCGAATTTTGGGTACAATGCAATACCTTCTCTATACACAATGTACATAATACGTATAGAGAAATGATACATCAGATCTCTCTCAAAGATCTTCTACTCTAAGTTACCTAGCGTTTCAGGAGCCCTGGTGTACAAATTGGGAGAAAGAAGCCGTCAACAGCCAGGACTGAAGAGAAAGTTACCTCAAGTTATTATGGACACCGAATTTGAACAAGACTGATTCAACCTAATTTGTAATAATTATACCTTCTTTCTTTATGTTAATATTGCTAATAATACAGATTCATTTTTCAACTCCTATTTTATATACTTCTTAATATAATTTTAATTTTAATTTTTGAGTTTACCTGAAATTTGTATTTCTAAGCTTGTTATAAACTTCATTGTAGTCATTGTAATTTCTTTTAACCTGTATACTTTTCAGCCAATGGACATATGTTAATGGTGTCATATGTCAAATATCAATGTTATTTGCTTGTTATTTTATGTTAAATTATTATAAAAGGCCTTTATAGCTTTTAGCTAGTCGGTCAAAATATATAAAAAACAAATCTGATGTGTTACATTCACATGACTTTCTCTACCTCTCTGCAACAAATTATTGTTAAAAAGTTTATGCTTCTATTTACTTCATACTAATCGAGAAAAAATTAGCACAAATATTTGCTTGCTTCCTTGTAAGTAGAAGCGTAATAAGCGAGTAGCATAGTTTAAAGTAATAGTTAAAAGCTGGTTGCTATGTGACTGAAGTTCCTTTGTTTCTGTGGACAGGAGTTAACCAATTCCTATATGAGAAAAGTATGTTGTTCAAAGCTGAAACCAAAACAAGGAATACCTAAAAAAAAACTATCAATTCCACTAAAAAATGTATATAACATAAATTGTGTGTTTTAATGTGCTCTACGTTTTTACATGCTAAATTTTTGTCCATCTCTTACGGTTTACCGGTTATGCAAAATTCCGTAAAATTCATCCAGAATAAAGTAGTCTTCAGAGGCTATTCCCAGAAAATTCAAGATATACATTTTATTTGTCAGGTAAATAGTTTTAATGTATGATATTTTAATAAAAATCGTTAGAGGCATTTTTTAGAAAATCAAAATTTTCGAAAAAAAATCAATTTAAAGGGTAGTTTGGGGTGAGGGGATTTTCTTGAAAATCTTCGTGTTGCATCCTTGGTAGATACCAAACTTTAAATATCAAATTTGGTATTTAGCAATCTTTTCGTTTTTGATCTATACTGCCCACAGACACACACACACACATACAGACAGACGGACATACACACGGACCTTTTTCTAAAAATGCTTTTTGTGGATTCAGGGGGACCCAAAACATGTATCGAATTTTTGGGTGCATTACAATACCTTGTCTATACACTATGCACATAGTACGTATAGAGAAAGTAAAACGTGTACTTCACATTCTCCATCGACATAGATTCCATCCCTATCACATCTCTCTCCAACAAGAGCTGCATGGAATCGTGTTAAAGACATGATACTCCAGACTCTTTATGTATTTTGTTTAATGATGAAGCAAAAATTACTAATTATGTCCAGGTATACCGCAGAAACATGCACTATTGGTCTGTTGACGTTTCCCGTTGACTTCTTCAGATGAACATCAGCGTCTATGTACCTAGCTTAAACGTGCGGAATTGGATAGTGAACCATCAGCTCTTGGCCTATCTTACTTTCTCTACATGTGCTATGTACATGGTGTTTAGAGAAGGTATTGTAATGCATCCAAAAATTCGATTCCGAGATTCCACTGCTAATACATGCTTTAGAACCTTCTGAATCCAAAAAAAGTACTTTTAGAAAAACTCCGTGTGTGTGTGTGGGGGGGGGGGAGGCAGCATAGCTCAAAAAAGAAAAGTCCGTTAAATATCAAACTTGGTATTTAAGTTCAGCATCTTCCAAGGATGCGACACAAGATGTTCAAGAAAATACCCCTACCCTCATCTAACCTTTACATTCTGAAAATTTCGAAAATTTTATTTTCTCAAAAATGGCTCTAACGACTTTGATTAAAGTATCGTATATTAAAATGTTTATGCGACAAATAAAATGTATATCTTCAATTTTCTGGGAATAGCCTCTGAAGACATGTTTATTCTGGATGAATTTTGCCAAATTTTGCATAACTGGTATACGTAATAGACAAAAACTTACTTCACAAAAATGTAGAGCACGTTGAAGCACACAATTTATGTTATACACATTTTTTTCGTAGATTTGAACCGTTTTTGAGATATTCATTGTTAATGATTTCAGTTTTAAAATACTTAAAACTTTTCTCGTTAAAGAACTTGTCAACTTCTGTCCACGCAAGAAAACGGATTTCAATCTCATAGCAACCACATTTTAAAACATTTGATTGTCGGTTTAGCCTAATGCATTCCCTTATTTCGCTTCTACTTATAAAGAACTAAGAAATAAGACGGTTTCTGTTAGAGTTTATCTTGATTAGCATGAAGTGGATAGAAGAATAAGCTTATTAACAATAACCTATTACAAAGATGTAGAGAAAGTCATGTTCACTACTAATGAAATGTATAACTTGACCTTTCTGGGAATAGCCTCTGAAGACCTCTCCATTTTGGATGCCTTTTGCATATCTGGTCAACTGTAAGAGGTAGACATAATCTTAACACACAAAAATTATAGATCTTATTAAAATACTCAATACGTTTTTCTTTTTTGGCCCCTGGCCATGCAAAGAGGACCTAATTTCAATTTGGTCACATGCTGACGAGCTTTAAAATATTTGACTATCACTCCTTATTCCGCTTGTACCCACAAAGACTGTCGGTATAATAAAACGTTGTCTGCTGATATTTATCACAATTTGCGTAAAATCGGCAGATGGAAGATTTGGGCTTTGTAAGAATAATTTGTTGCTAAACAGGTGGAGGAACTCATATGAGAGTAACACATCAAATGCGGCAATTTGCTATTCGTTTTTTCTCCTGGTAATGCAATTAGCATGGTATTTGAAAATTATCCAAATTTTAAACATCTAACTATCGCTTGTAAAGAACGTTAATCTTTACTAACAAGAGATATAAAATAAGTCCTATTAATAATAGTTTATGGATAACTGAGTAGAGAAAGTCATGTCAAATCAACACATCATAGTTTTTAAAATGCTATATGGAGTAAAGTAATGACATTTTCACTGCTTATTCTTCATATATGTTGCTACAGTTCAAAATATTGATGTTAAACGTGAAAATTATTAGATAAAAATATCACTTTCTTAAATTTCATAGAAATTTAAAACCAGATCCAGTTACCATTTTGCCCTTACGATAATGTAAATGCTCAAACGTAACGTTTAAATGGTCATTTTTCATTCTCTCGCATGAAACATAGTTTTGGACTTAGAAGCTTAATGGACACATGCACGTTGTTAGAAAATTAAACATACTTCAATATATTTTTACTTTCTTCACAAGTACTATGTATATAGAGTATAGAGAAGGTTTTGCATTTTCACCCAAAAATTCGATACTGAGATTTCACCGGAAATACGCGTTTTAGGGTGTTTGTATGAAAAAAAAACATTTCTAGAAAAAGTTCCTTTGTGTGTGTGTGTGCGTGTGTGTGTCCGTGTGTCTGTGAACACGATAACTCAAAGACGAAAATTCGGTAAAATACTAAACTTGGTATTTAAGTTTAACATCTTCCAAGGATGCGACAAGAAAATTATGAACAAAATCCTCTCACCCCAAAATACCCTTTACATGGAAAACATTTAGAACGATTTTTTTTAAAAAATGGCTCTAGCAAATTTGATTAAAAAATATACATTTTGAATTTTCTGGACATAGCCTCTGAATACGTCTTTATTCTGAAAGAATTTTCATAACTGTTAACTGTAATAAATAGAAAAAAACTTCTACATAAAAATGTATATCTCGTTAAAATACACAATATATATCATATACATTTTGGTTTCTTGAATTGATAATTTCTGAGATATTCCTTGTTATTAGTTTCAGTTTTAAAACACTTAACTTTTTCTGTAAACTTCTGGCCATGCAAAGAAACGGATTTCAAACACAAGTCAGCGTGATTTTAAAAGAATTGAATATCGCCTTAATCTAGTGTATTCCCTTATTCCCCTTCTACGTACAAGGAAGCAAATGATGAGACCAATGCTGCTAATGTTTATCTGTTAACATGAAGTAGATAGAAGAATATGCTTATTAACCATAATTTGTTACAGAGATGTGGAGAAAGTCATGTGAATGGAACGCATAAGATGTTTATAAGAAAGGTTTTTGTTACAAAATATAATACTTATTTAAAAAGAATTATATATATCTGGATATTACATATTTACATATATAGGTTTAACATTTTCAAATTATAATCATTGGGCATTTTACATATGACTGAGTTTTTCACTATGAACAATAGTTTTTGTTTTGTAATGAAAATTAGGTACATAATCACAAAGAATCATTTGTATTTCTGTTTTACCGAAGAAATCTGTAATCACATTTTCAACTAGAGCAAAGTGTTGAAATTTATAAAAATTAGGTATCCTTAAGCAATGTTTAACCCAATCTTGAAATGTGATATTTTATTTTTAACGTATGATGTATATAGGCAGAGAAACACAAGACGATTTTGTTTCAATTCTGTTATTCAAGGAACCTGACGCAGGATTTAATGCTAAATAAATCAAGTCAAGAGAAAATGGAACAATACTGCCCTAAAAGAATGTTATAAAATAATAAAAAATATTGTTTCGCGATATAAGACAAAGAATTGTATGTATAAAATGGCAGCGTGACGTTATCGCCTCACGATACGCACGAAATTAGCCTGAAATGGCGTGCTTTTAGGTAAATAACATAGCCTAGGTTATGTAATGTATACAACGTATTATAATGCATAATATATAGCTATAAAATGGTGCTTAGAAAAGCATAATTATAATAAAATATAATTAAAAGCAAAAGTATGGGAGGAGAAGATGAATAAAAGTGAACAGATACCGGATGCTATAAATTATTTATACCGGTAACAAAGCATAAGAATAGAGTGAAATAAATATTTGTTTCTGAAATATTAGCTCTGTATAAGAACATTTTCTTGCAAATTATATAAATGCATTAATTTTAAATCATTATGAATGTATAAAAATGTATTAAAATTAGTATTTCACGAAATGTAAATAAGGAAATCTGTTGTTCTCATGGAGACGGACAGATCACAATGTATAAAACATTGACCTTCAACTATTGTGTATATGTGTAAAATTTTAATAAGCTTCCGGGTCGCAGTCAATGAGATAGAACGCCAGGGATAAGGACGCAAAGAGAAAATCTCGCCAATCGAGACCTCTTATGTGATAATTCAGTATAAATTATAGCATTGCATTATTTAACAAGAAAAGATTGGTTTTAAATACACATTATATTGTATATATATATATATATATATATATATATATATATATATATATATATATATATGTGTGTGTGTGTGTGTGTGTGTGTGTGACACAGTTGTCTAAAAAGAGGATTCTGTTAAAACAGCGTGCCTTAACGCATCACATTGTTTCGAAAGTTAACAAATAAAAGTTCATATATATCAAGAAATCTTCAAATTCAATTCATTTATTATCATATTCTACCATTCAAACATGGAGGTTAAGAATCACGTACTCACCGACTAAGCTAGCTGAAAAATACAAAAAACATGGCAAAGCAGTACACAATAAATAATCCGCTGCCGAAAAATAAACTTAACGGCTCTAACAATTAAGTCTGGCGCGACTAACTAATTACAGTTTCGCCAACAGTAAGAGCTACCAACTCCTTATGCAGCGGCAAATTCAAACCAGTTAAAAAAAGTTTTAAAACACTAATCCACAGCTTATATCACCACCGATGACTTACTAACCGCCGCAGACCTTTCTGGTTAAAGTATTTAATGCATTTTTGATTCGAGGTAGCATATATACAAATTTTATTGAGGATTAATATAGTTTATATATAGCATTTAATAAACATTGTAAATGTCAGTAAAATGCATTCGCTAGTTGGCAAAAAACATTACAAGGTTTTAAGCTGGATAAGATAGAGACAACGTTTTCACCTTAAAGATTTTTTCGCGCTATATAGCAAGCAGGCTTAAAGGCAACACCATTCTCGAGTTGAGTATTTAAGAGCCCTTATATGCTAGGGAATCTTTGCCTGCTTCAAAAACAACACACATACGGTGTGTTTCACTTGTTTTTAATGCACGTGAGCGTTGCTAAGAGATAAATGGGATGGAATTCCTTTACGAGGAGAAAGAAAAGAAAAGACTGTCGAGAAGTGACCCGTTACATATGTATGCCATCAGTAGCGTCATTATCCAAAATGGCCTCTTTAAAACGCATGACAAACAATTGAAAGCCGTCTCAGAAACAAGTGCGGAGGTAATAATGACGCAAACCTTCTGCTTTTGTGCTTATTCGATAGAGTTGGCTTTGTCTCCCTACCCATTTGGCAGCGCGAGAGGATTTAGGCTCAAAACTGCCACCCTCACCATTTGGCAATCGGATTGTACTGCTGCCATCCACGAGTTTTTTTTATTGTATATCTTAATGGAGGTGCCAGCATCATTTGAGGTTGAAAAGGGGAGATTGATGCGCCATCAGCACACTCTGGCGGGCACACCAAACTATATTGCTAATTTTACTGTTTTTGCGTTGGATTCCAGGTGACAGTGCAACGTGTCAAAATGGTTCAGCATTTATTCATTCAACGTCATATGGCTAGTGAACAATAACACAGTGTGTTTCGTAATTTGTTTCAAACCATGGTGTAGTGCGATTTAATGCAATAGAGAGATAAAGCAACAAGAGACCCACAGGGTTGACGATTGTTGGGGTTTAAAACGACATAAAATTACAGAAAGGTTTTTACTTTCTCTAGCCTCGTATGTACATAGGAATAGAGAAGGTATTGTATTCCACCCAAAAATTCGATGTCGAAATTTCTCCGGAAATGTACGTTTCGGGGTCCCCTGAGTCCAAAAAGGTCATTTTTAAAAAAAGGTCCGCGTGTCTTTGTGGAAAGCATAGCTCAAAAACGAAAACATGGTATTTAGGTATGGTATCTTCCAAGGATGCGACACGAAGATTTTATAAGAAAATCCTCACACCACAAAGTACTCTTTACGTGGAAAAACTTTCGAAAATTTTTATTTTCTAAAAAATGGCTGTAACGATTTTGATTAAAATGTCGTTTATTAAAGATATTTACATCTCAAATTAAATGTATATCTTAAATTTTCTGGAATAGCCTCTGAAGATCTCTTTATTCTGGATGAATTTTGACGAATTTTGCTTAACTGCTAAACCACAAGAGATAGACAAAAACGTACGACACAAAACATTTAGATCTCGTCAAAACACACAATTTATATCCTTTACGTTTTTGTTGTGAAGGTAACCGTTTCCGAGAATTTCCTTGTTATTGGTTTCAATTGTAAAGTACTTTTACTTTTCTCAGACAGGAAATGTCCGTTTTTCTTTTGTGCTACTCCTGGCCAAGCAAAAAAGGCGATTTAATTAACAATCGCATAACGATATGTTAAGAACATTTGCTAATGTTTATCTCGATTAACTCTGTGAGAAATTTGCAGAGCAGCTAGAGAAAGTCATGTGAGTGTAAAACATCAGATTTTTTCTATTGTTTTTAAATCAAAACCCAAATGAATATAATCCGTTTCGTTGTACTGGTTGACATTCAAAATATTTTCTACATGAAAAAGGGGTACTAATTGATTTCAATTTGCAAAAACGAATAAGAGAGTGACAGATTGAAATATTTTAACTTCTTAACAAAGTTTAATTACATATTTGGGTGCCTACACTGCATTAATGGCGTATAGTTGCGACAAACACTTAAATCATATACATGTTGAATAGATATTATAGAAGAAAATCTGATGTGTTCCATTCACATGACTTTCTCTACATCTCTATAACAAATTATTGTTAATAAGCTAATTCTTCTATCTTCGTGCAGAAACTGTCTTATTATTTCATTACCTATAAGTGTAACGGAAATAAGGAAATACACTAGGCTATACCAACAATCAAATGGTTGCTATGTGATTGAAATCCATTTTTTTACCTTGACGAGTTCCCGTATGAGAAAGGTTAAAATATTTTAGAACTGATATCCATAATAAGGAATATCTCGAAAACGACTAACTCCACGAAAAAAATAATATGACATAAACTGTATGATTTATCGAGATCTACTTTTCTTGTGCTGTAAATTTTTGTCTATCTCTCACGGTTTACCAGTTAAGTAAAATTCAATAAAGATCATCCAGAATAAAAAAATTATATACATTTCGTTTGTAACATACTGTATTTTAATCAAAACTTTTAGAGCTATTTTTGAGAAAATTAACATTTTAGAAAAGTGTTCCATATAAAGGGAAGTTGGGAGTGAGAGATTTTCTTGAAAATTTTCGTGTGGCATCGTAGGAAGATACCAAACTTAAGTACCAAGTTTGGTATCTAACGGTCTCTTCGCTTTTGAGCTATGCTACCCACAAAGACAAACACGGACATTTTTCTATAAATGGTTTTTAATTCAGGGGACCTCAAAACATGTATTTCCGGTGAAAACACGGTATCGAGTTTTTGGGTATGCTGTAATACCGTCTCTATACACTATGCACATAGTACGCGCCTAGAAAGTAGAAAATCTTGATCTTCACTTATTTTCCATAATTTCATAGTATTTGAGTTTTCATTAACAACAACGATACCGAATAGGATTATGGGCAACCATCGAGGAACACTGACAACCGGGCAACACGGGTGAGTTGACGAGGGAATTTCATCAGTACCTCGCAGTAACCCAATGGTAATTGACTTCTCTTTTGTGCCACATATCTACGTAAAGTAGAGGAAACACTGGACTCTATCAAAAATGCTGTGTTGAGATTTCACCATAAATATATATTTTGAGGTCCCTTGAATAAAAAAGTATTAAAAATAGGTCCTTGTATAGACAACGTGTAGGACAGGATTTGGAAAGGTAGAGACAGACTGAAAATGCTGGCCAGTGTGAAAGAATTATTTCACAATAATTGACCTAATAGTTGGTTAAATTATGAAGCCTGGGACTTAGAGTACTAATAATATTATAAGTTGCAATTTGGGGAATTTCATCTCAAAATAATTTGAGATCTCCTCGTGAGATTTACAGGAAAAAATGCGAGACATTAGGAAATTTAATGCTGTAATGGCATGCTATCTTGATAGCTCCGTGGTTAGAGCAAATGGACGGCTCAAATCCCGGCTATGGCATTGCATTTTTCTGTCTCACTCTAGCTTTAGGTTGACTGGTTGGTACATTCCCGAGGGGGATCCATGTTCCAGCCATCATGGGATTATTGTGAATTAGATTCTAGGAGAACAAGAGATATGAAAGTATTTTTGATGGGCGGTCGAAATCGACCGCGGGAAAAGAACCACCTGGTGGGTTCCTAACATAGTCCAAGCAGTAGTTCATCTCAACGCGGCGAGAGCTAGAAACTCGGGTTTGACTGAACACCCCAAGCTCAGGCTACAATCCTACTCTGCCGCAGAGGGTGTATTTTCAAAGCGCATTCACCACCACGAAAGACCGCAACCACTGTAGTCTTCGCCAACACTTACAACCCAGAAAGATACCCATTGGAATGAAATGCAGAAATAATGAAAGAATAGGAAGTTTGGGAAAATTAGGAAACCTCCCCAGCGTTCGTCTAGTGACCTGCGAACCCCCCCCCCCCAAAGCTTATGAGTCAGAGATATAACCCGAATAATAATTATACTTTCATGACAAATAAAATGAATTTTTCGAATTGTTTTAGAATAAATAGCCTCTGAAGACTTTTATTCTGGGTGATCTTTATTCTATAACTGGTAAATCAGAAGAGATAGGCAAAAACTTACTACATAAAAATCTAAATCTCTTAAAACTTACAAGTTGTTAACTTATTTCCAAAATGTTTCTTGTTTTTGTTTCAATTTTAAAATAACTACTTAAAAACTTTCTAAAACGCAGAGTCGTCTTTCATTTCATATCTCTTTTATTTTACTCTTGACTATAGAAAGGAAACCGAATTTCAATTTTATCACATGGCAACCAGCTCTTAAAAGATTTGACTATTGCTTTAGCCCGGTGTACTACCCTATTTTCTTTTACTTATAAAGGAGCAAATAATAAAACTATTTTTACTAATGTTTATCAAGATTAGATAAAGGAATAATCTTTTGTGAGAATAGTTTGTTTGCAGAACAGGTAGAGAAAGTCATGTAAATGGAACACACCAATTTTTGCCAAATGGAAGTTACTCACTTTATTCATCACTTTTTTTCAATAAAAACACATAGCGATTGACTTTAAGAAGATTTGAGTAGCAGAGTAGACTGAAGAAGGTATAAGATTTTGTAACAATAATTAGCTGCAGAATAGGCAGAGAAAGTCATTTGAATGTAAAAGAACCTTTTTTGGATTCAGGAATCCTCAAAATATGAAATTTTAATATCAAATTTTGGGTGAAATGCAATGCGCACTCTACCTACTATGCACTTTACATGGTAAAGAAGATAGAAATGCTGTTTCTGGAATTCAGGAAACCCAAAATGTGTATTTCTGGTGAAATTTCGATGTCTTTTTGGTGAAATGCAATACCTTACCTACTTATAAGAGGTAATTTATTCGAGAAGGTAAAATTTAAAGTGAATGACTGTGATCGAGGGGCTTCACAACCCAGAGGTCACGGGTAAAATTCCCTGCTGGGATAGGGAATTTTTCTTTAACAGGCATCTTCCCTATCCACCTGTGAGACAGGAAATAATACAGTTTGAGTGAATGTGTTTGCGTTTAATTTTAAACATCTGGTATGTTCCATTCACATAATGTTCTCCAGCTGTTACATTTACAAATTATTCTTACAACAGATTATATTTTATCTACATCATTCTAATCGAGATACACATTAGTGGAAATTGTATTACTCATATTACTTTGTTCATTATAATTAGAAGGGACTAAAGTGTTAGTCAAATATTTTAAAAGATGGTCATATGTGACACTCGAAGTTCGGTTCGCTTTGGATGGCCTGCAGTAAGTCAAGAGAGATGAAACGAATCGTTACTTCCCGTTTGAGAAAAGTTACTTAGTATTAAATTGAAACCAATAAAAATGAATATCTCATAAACGGACAACTCTACATAAAAAACATATATAACATAAATTATGTGTCTTACCAGATAGTAATTTTTGTAGTGAGCTTTTGCCTGTCTCCTACAGTTTACCAGTGATGCAAAATTCATCAAAACTCAACAGAACAAAGATGTCTTCATAGGCTATTCCCAGAAAATATAAGATGTATATTTTATTTATCATGTAAATACCTTAAATATACGGTATTATAATCAAAATGCTTAGAGCCATTTTTGAGAAAAATACATTTTTCAAAAAGTTTTCAATGTAAAGGGTAATTTGGGGTGTCGCATCTTTGGAAGATATTAAATATAAATAGTAAGTTATACTATTCCACCTAAAAATTCTATCTCGACATTTCACCGGAAATGCTTGTTTTGAGGGCCCACGAGTAAGCATTTTTTAGAAAAAGGTAACTTAAAATTGAAAAGACCGTTAAAATCCAAACTTGGTATTTAAGTTTAGTATCTTCGAAAGATGCGACACGAAGATTTTCAAAAAAATATTTATAACTTGAATTTTCTGGGAATAGTCTCTGAAGACCTCTTCATTCTGGGTAACTCTTATTATATAACTGGTAAATTGTAAGAGATATACAAAACTTACTACCCTAAAAATTTAATCTTATTAAAACACACAATTTATATCATATACTTTTTTTTTGTAGAGTTAACAACTCTAAAAATGTTCTGGATTATTGGTTTCAATTTTAACCAAATTATACTTTTCTCAAACGGGACTATATATTTATTTCTCGTTTCTTGTTTGTTTACTCACGGCAAAAGATTGGACTTTTATTTTTTTCACATGGGACCGGGGTTTAAAGGACGAGAATATCACTTTAGCCTGTACATGTTCTTATTTCCGTTCTACTTACAAGGATCCAAATAATAAGGACAATTTATGCTATTGTTTATCTCGATTATAGTGAAGTAGATAGAAGAACGCGCTTATTAACAATAATTCGCCACAGGGATGCAGAGAAAATCATGTGAATGGAACACATGAGTTTTTTGAGCTATACTTCATAGGCACACACAGATACAGGATATTTTTCTAAAAATGATATTTTTTTTGGACTCATTGGCCTCAATATATCGGACATTTATTTACGATGAAATCTCGTCATAGAATTTTGGGGTGGAAAACAATGCCTTCTCTAGCTCCTATGTATATTGTATACACATATGTGCTTGAGAGAGTAAAACTTGAAAAAAAAAAACTTAAAGGAACCCTACAGTTCAATGAGCAAAACACCAGCAGTTGTTTCGCAAGTCAAAGCCCCTGATGTGACCATAGATGTTAAAGCAATAACATTCGAATCAATACGGGTGTAGATGGAAATTTGCTGAGGTTTCGTGGATAAGCACTCGCAGGTAAGTCAGTCAGTCCAGTAGCTCTTCAGATTAGCGTGCTCACGCAGGGACAGGGATATGAATACTGTATAACGTTTAAAGTTTGAAGCGACTTTTGAAAGGCCGTATACAAAGAAAGCCCTGGCTACGTTCACGAAAGTGTGTCGGAAATGAGGCGAGGGTCTTGTCCCCCACAAAACCAACTTTTGCTGCAGCACATTTTCATATAATGATGTTCTGTGTGCCATGAGTGATTGCTTCACTCACGCAATAATTTGGTGTAGCACGCTACTCACCCGTTTCCGTAGAAACTACGCCTTTCAACTTTTTCCTTTGTGTTAATTGTGAATGTATTATACTTCTTCAGAGTTAAGAAAACACTACCGGCCAAAGTCTTCACTATATCCTCACAACATAGGCTCTTTAGAGCAGGCCTCACCTACTGCTTATTCATTGACAGAGCAGAGAGAAAGAAATTTTGCTCGATGCTCCTGCGAATCGTCTACTGTGCACTGAGAGGCTAACTGCTTGGAAAGCAGAAATAGATAATCCCTTAGATCTCTAGCTGCATGCAGAATTTTGTTTTTGAAATACATAATCATTCATAGCTTAATTTGACTTGACTATCGTAGTGATGGAATCGGAATGTACTAGTTCTTAACACTGAAACAGTACTCAAATTTCTGCCTTTTCCCTATGTATGTAATTCGATAGGAGGTTTAATGTTTCTCGTTTCAGTGTTACATATTTTTTTACGATTGAGCGTAATTGAGTAGTTTACAAGCTCATTTCAGATCGCAAATTTGACGTTTTACGGAATCCACGCGCAAAATGCAAGCGTAATGTAATTTTGTTCCAACTTAACACTCGCCTAAATAATCCACGATATTATGTGTGTACATCACTGATCAATAGACATCACATACATTTTTCATATTGTACCGCATAAACTTTTCGGGATTTAGCAGGAAGTAAATTTGATTCTGCATCTTTCGCAGCTCTAGGATATCATAATTCTCAAATTCTAATATTTTCTCAACATACATCACAGAACAACAATATTTGACTGCCTCCATGGTTGAGTGGTCAGAGAGCTGACTTCTCACCCGGGGGACCCGGGTTCGATTCCCGGCTGGGGCGGGGAATTTTTCTCTAGCCAGAATTATTCTGGAAGTTTGTATGTGAATGTGTGCGTGTTTGAGTAAAACAAAATGATTTAAACCAACGTAAAAGAACCTACAGACAACGAGTTGTTTCAAGTGGAAAGCCCCCGATATGACCTTCGATGCTAAAGGGTGCTATATGAAAAAAAAAAAAAAAAGAACAACAATAATATTAGTTTGTTAGGGCCTGCTATAACCGCAACGTCATCGCGCCCAGCAATGCGAAATAAATAACGAACACTTGGTGAATGGCTCAAACTTAACCTCAACTTTATTTCATCTTTCGTTGCTTTTCTTTTAATACTAGAAAATTCTCGTAAGATACGCCAGCGTAAGGTTTCTTTTTAATTCTCGTGTGGTTGTGGAACTCAAATGCGTCTTCTCAATATTCCCGCTCGAATTAAAAACCACACCTTTACTCTGTTGTATCATAAATATGTTTTCATTTTCATTAATCCCTGAATTTGAAATCACTTGCTATATGAGAGAGAGAGAGAGAGAGAGAGAGAGACAGAAAGAAGTTACATGAAAATAGTGGGAGAGAGCCAGTAAGAAAGAGAAATATTGAGATGGAAAGAGTAAAAAAAAAAAAGTTTATAATTTCTGTCAATATTTTTTTCAAAATTATCACGATAATACTTCTATTATATTCATCGTTACCTTACAAACAGCTGATTGGCCCAAAATCTTACGCACGAATGGTAAACAAAAATAATTTCGATGCATATGTGTGTCGTGACTAAAATGAAGTGCACTGAAAGAAAAATCTTATGTTACAATCGCATGACTTTCTCTATATATTCTGCAACAAACTATTTTTACAAACGCTGTTTCTTTCTATCTTCTGTACGTGTATCGATTACAACATTTCATACTTCCTTGTAGATACACAGGAACAAGGAAATACTTTAGGAAAAAGCGATAGTCAAATCTTTCAAGAGCTGGTGACTATATCATATATTGACACTCTGTTCTGTTTACTTGATCAGCAGAAAGAAAAACGAATAATTATTTTTCATTTGATAAATGTATATGTATTTTAAAATTGAAACAAATAATTAGCAATAGTTTGTATCAGGTTTGGTATTTAGGTCAAGTTTTGTTTAGCTATGTTGTTCGCGCGCATACACAAAAACAACACAGACCTTTTTCTTTAAAGGATTGTATTTAGAGAACATCAAAACAAGTATATTCGGGGAAATCCCTATGTGAAATTTTTGGTTGGAATACAATACTTTCTCTACCAACTATGTAAATTGTATGTATATGGTAGAAAAAGGAAAGAAATACGTTTTTATAAGAATAACTTACTAAATAGTCATTAGACAAGGTTCTATGAGTGTAATACAAGCTATTTAATTCTCTCATGAAATATTAGTTTAATCGGAACTATTCCATATTTAGAACAAGTTAATGAAGCACGAAGTTCCACGTTGAGCTATTATTACATTCTCTATACATACTGTGCACATAGTGTATAGAGAAGGTATTGTATTGCACCCAAAAATTCGATGCCGAGATTTCACCGGTAATACATATTTTGGGACCACCAGAAACTAAAAAAAAAAACATTTCTATAAAATGATATGTGCGTGTGTGTGTCTGTGGACAGCATAGCTCAAAAATGAAAAGTCCGTTAAATACCAAACTTGCTATTTATGTTGGATGCGACACGAAGATTATCAAGAAAATTCCCCACATCCAACCACCCTTTACAGGGAACAATTTTCAAATTTTTTTATTTTCTCAAAAATGGTTCTAACGATTTTTATTATAGTGTCATATTAAAGATATTTACATGACAAATAAAGTTATATCTTGAATTTTCAGGAAATAGCCTCTGAAGACCTCTTTATTCTGGATGATTTTTATTGAATTTTGAATAGCTGGTAAACCGTAAGAGACAGAAAAACGCTTACTCCACAAAAAAATAGATCTCGATAAACCACATAATTTATGTCATATACATTTTTTTCGTGGAGTTGATCGTTTTTTAGATTATCCTTATTATTTATTTCAGTTTTAAAATACTTAATACTTTTCCCATACGGGAACTTGTCGACACCTGACCACGCAAAGAATCGGACTTCAATCCCATGGCGAACACATTTTAAAACATTTGATTATCGGTTTAGCCTAGTGTATTCATTTACTTCCCTTCTACCTATAAGGAACTAAATAATAATACCGTTTCTACTAATGTTTTAGTATGAAATAGATAGAAGAATAAGCTTATTAATAATAATTCGTTACAGAGATGTAGAGAAAGTCTTTTAGGTCGGGAAGTACACCTCGATACAGTGCTCGATGCACTCTAGATAAGTTTACATCTGAACAGGTCGTAATGTTCTGTGATTCTTGTGGTCATAAAACAAATCATTTTGATTGGATCATTTTGGGCGACGTTAGCGCTATAACGGCGAAGCACAGAGTGAAAACTCCTGAAGGCAATCCTCGAAGTGGGGGTGGTCGCCGACCTATGATTAAGTGCACGGTAGATTTATCGACCAGGCTTCCAGGGTCATTTGCACACAATGGCCTGCTTGGGATTCCAGGCCCTTGGCCTACCTACTTGTGAGAAATTTATTTTCCAAATTTACCCTCTCACAGAGACAGACGCTCTTCTCGGTCTTAAAAGTACCAACAAGCACACATTTGATTCATAACGAGACGCCAAATGCAGACATTTTGGAAATACGAGGTGCTCTTCCTGGTGACATTTTTATGTATGTATTTGTTACTTTCTCTACCAGGTAATATGTACGTGGTAGGTAAAGAACGTATTGTATTGTAAACAAAATTGATTCCAAGATTTCACCGGAAGTACGTATTTTGAGGACCTTTTAACCTTTACATACTGCTTCTGTGTATGTACCTGCGCGCGAGCATGTGCGTCTCTGTGTCTCAGTGTGTGCCTGTACAGTGTAACTCAAAATGAAAAGTCAGTTAAAGACCAAACTTGGTATTTAAGTTGAGTGTTTTCCAAATATGCAAGATGAAGATTTTCAGGACAATCCCCACACCGCAAACTAACATTTACATGGAGAATTTTTCGTAATTTTCGATTTTCATAAAACGAGATTTAACCGTATATTAAAGATATTTACATTACATAAAGTGCATATCCAAAATTTCTTGAGTATAGTCTTACTCCAGTACTTCAAATGGAAAGTTAAAACTTCTTTTTGCTTGGTTTGTTTGTTTTTGTTATTCTGGTCATTCAAAGAGGAAGTAATGGCAATTGCATTTCATATACACTGTTTTTTAAAAGATTTGACTATTGCCTTAGGTTATTGAATTCCCTTCCATCTACTTAAAGGAACTAAGTAATAAGAACATTTCAGCCAATGTTTATCCTGAAGCAGAAACCACGGATCTCCCGATCTCTAGCCAATTGCTCTGCCACTCAGCTACCATGGCAACATGCCGGTATAGCATTGAATTTCTCAACTGACTCGCAGTCTGACTTTCAGTATGACTCTACCTATCCAACTCCTTTTCTACACATGGCTTGTGTGAAAAAACAATTAAGTCAATACTAATTGACCATAATTGTTGGCTACACTATGCATCCTGGGACCTAAAGTATTTACAACATTGTAAGTCACTATTGGGGTTGTCATCTCAAATAATTTGAGATCACCTTGTGATTAACCGGGAAACATGCGAGTCAGTTGAGAAGTTCAATGCTATGGCTCAGTGGCAGAGCAACCGGCTAGAAATCGGGAGATCCACGGTTCCAATACCGGCTATGGTATTGCATTTCTCAGTCTGACTCTACCTGTCCAACTCCTGTCCTACACACGGCTTGTGTGAAAATACAAATAAACCAATAAGAATAATCTATTGGAAAAATTATTTTGTTTACAGAAAAGCAAAGAAAGTTAAGAATTGTTCTGTAAAGAACTAAGGCATTCTCTTTTACATTATATCAGAAGAAATCTCGCGAGTTTACACTGCGCGGAGAAGCACCTGCCCTAGATTTTCTAGTGAGAGAAAGTATAGTAAACAATTAGAAATTTCGAATCAAAATTGTACCATTACTTTACAGTTTGAGGTTCTCTGAACCCATGTATAATATATACCTTTTTTGAATGATAATACAAATAGCATTATCTTAAAGGTCACTCTATTTTTACTTTCTCTACACGTACTATGTCCATAGTGTGTAGACAAAGTCTTGTATTGCACCCAAATATTCGATACCGAACTTTCACCGGAAATATATGTTTTGAGAGCCCCTAAAAGAAAAAGAAAAGCATTTTTGGAAAAAAATGTCCGTGTGTGCCTGTCTGTCGGTCAGTGTGTGTATGTATATGTGTCTGCCTGTGGCCAGCATAGCTCAAAAACGAAAATCTTGTTAAATACCAAGCTTGGTATTTAAGTTCAGTATCATCCAAGTATGCGACACGAAGTCTTTCAAGAGAATGCCCCCAACTACTCTTTACATGGAAAACAAATCGAAAATATTGATTTTATCAAAAATGACTAACGATTTTGATTAAAATATCGTATATTAAAGACATTTACATGACAAGTAAAATGCATATCTTGAATTTTCAGGGAATAGCCTCAGAAGGCACCTTTATTTTGGATGATCTTTGTGAAATTTTACATAACTGGCAAACCGCAAGAAATAGACAAAAACTTACTACATAAAAATGTAGAGTTCCTTAAAACACACAATTTATGTTGTATATTTTTTCGGGTAGTTGATGGTTTTTGAGATATTCCTTGTTATGGGTTTCAGGTTTAAAATACACTTTTCTCATACGGGAATTTGTGAACACAAACGCCACGCAAACCCATAGCAACCACTTTTAAAACATTTGACTGTCGGTTTAGCCTAGTGCATTCCCTTATTTCCCCTCGACTTATAAAGAACTAAGTAATAAAAGCGCTTCTACTAATGTTTATTTCAATTAGCATGAAATAGATAGAAGAATAAGCTTATTTACAATAATTTGTTTCAGAGATGTAGAAAAAGTCATGCGAATGGAGCACATCAGATATTTTGGATTGCCTTCACCAACGCAATGTTTTTCCAGGCTGCATGGACTATAAGCTATATTGAAGCATTTTAAAACTGGGGCGAGATTTCATATTCATGTCACCCAGTTTCAATACCATTACATTGCATATGAATATCAGAGGATATTTTTACTCTCTCTTGCCCCGCATGTATAATGTACATAGGGATAGAGAAGTATTGAATTCCACCCAAAAATTCGATGTCGAGATTTTACTGGAAATACATGTTTTAGGACCCCCTGTATCCAAAAAAACATTTCCAGAAAAAGGTCCGTGTGTGTGTCCGTGTGTTCGTGTGTCTGTGAACACGATAACTCAAAAACGAAAAGTAGCTAAAATACCAAACTTGGTATTTAAGTTCAGTATCTTCCAGGGATGCGACACGAAGATTTTGAGAAAAATATCCCCGCCCCAAACTACCCTTTACATGGGTAGTTGAAAATTTTGTTGAAAACTTTGATTTTCTTAAAAATGGCTCTAACAATTTTGATTAAAATATCGTATATTAAAGATATTTACCTGACAAATAAAATATATATCTTTAATTTTCTGGGAATAGCTTCTAAAGACCTGTTTATTCTGGATGAATTTTGCTTAATTTGGCATAACTATAAACCGTAAGAGATAGACAAAAACTTTATATACAAAAAATGTAGGCCTTGTTAAAATACACAATTTACGTCACATACATTTTTTCGTGGAGCTTACCCTCTTTGAGGTATTCATTGCTATTAGTTTCAGTTGGGAAGTACTTACACTTTTCTCAGACGGGAGTGTCCGTTTTTCTTTTGTTCTACTCCTGGCCAAGAAAAGAAGCGATTTGTAATGACAATCGCATAACGACAGCTTTTAAAACATTTGACAATTGATTTAGCCTAGTGTATTCCCTTATTTTCTTCCTACTTATAAGAAACTAAGTAACAAGAACATTGTGCTGAATACCTCGATTATCAAGGTGCAGAAAGAAGAATAATCTTATGTAAGAATTTTGTAGAACGGCTAGAGAAAGTCATGTGAGTGTAACACATCAGATTTTTGGTACTTTATTCCGGACATGCCGGAATTTAAATAAGTTGCAACTTTAAAAAATCTGATGTGTTCCATTCATATTACTTTCTCTATCCGTTCCAAAAACAAACTATTGTTATAAAAGATTATTCTTTTATTTACATAATCTTATCCAAGGCAAACATTAAAAGAAGTGGTCTTAATACTTGCTTCTTTATAAGTAGAGGGGAAAATTCAGGAATATACTAAACTAAAGCGATAGTCAAATCTTTTAAAAGCAAAGTCGAGGAGTAAAATAAAAGAGAGATAACACAAAAGATGTTTTGAGTAGTTTAAAATTGAAACCATTGCAATACATATCTCGGAAACTTAATTTTACAAAAAGTTTATGACATAAATTGTGTGTTTTAACATTTTTTGTGTGATAGAATTTTGTCTATCTCTTAAGGTTTACAATTATGCAAAAATAACACAGAATGAAAAGGTTACCTTAGGCTAGCCCCAGAAAATTTAAGATATACATTTCGTTTGTCATAAAATATCTTAAACATGTTTTTGTGAAAGTTGTTAGAGCCATTTTTGAGACAATTAAAATTTTCGAAAAATGCTCCACGTAAAGGGTAGTTGAGGATGGGGGATTTACCTCAAATCCTTAGTGTCGCAGCCTTCTGAACTATTTAACTGATTTTTCGTTTTTAGTTATGCTATCCATAGACACACAAACACACACACACAAGCACATATGGGCATTTTTTCTAAAAATGTTGTATTTGGATTCAGGGCTCCCCAAAACGTATATTTCCAGTGGTATCTTGGTATCGAAATTTTGGATGAAATATAACTTCTCTACCTACTATGCACATCGCACGTGCGTGTTACAGAACGTAAAAGGTAAATGGGTATAGGTCAGGGCTACATTATTTTACATTTTGGGTTTTATAAACCGGTAAAAATTAAAAGATAATCTACACTTAACACAAACAGCAACAAAACAAACAAAAAACCTTCTGAAAATCTTAAAAAACCAACCCTAGTTATATTTTCAACCCCTAGTGTGTAAATCTGTAGTGTTAATCTATAGGGTCGACGTATAGCATATACAGAATCTTCGGTATAACAATTGACTGTCGCAGAGGTTTTGTGTCCGGATAACGCGAAATGCTACAACCGTCAGTACCAGCATGCTGTCTTTTTTTTTTTTTTTTTTTTTTTCCAAAAAATACAGTTCCGGAAGCTTGTCAGGACTCCGGCGCTGTATTCTTTTTTCTCCATTTTTTCCCTTTTCCTATATTTCCTTAGTAGCCTTATTATTCTTAACGTTTTCCTTTTATATATTCATACACAAACATAGACACATTTACAAACACAGAAACACCCATGCCTCAAGGCGGGACTCGAACCCACGATCCTGTGCACCACGAAGAGCCAAAGCGAGTCACTTTAGCGAGCACGGCCACCGGGATCGGCATCTTCGTTTCTTAAATCCTCTGAGTGAGTTTTAACTTCACCGACAAACTTCAGGGTCCAACTTAATTTGACTGTCGCTTTAGCCTAGAGTATTCTCTTATCATTTGTTTCGAGGATTTTCACCAGGCGAATGCCGGGGAGGTTTTGTTTTCATCCTCCAAATTTACCGTCCCATTCATTTCGTTCCATTTTCATATTTAAATCCGGTCTTTCCAGGTAGACGTATTGGCAGTTGTGCTGCGGCCGAAGTGATGATATTTCACTTTGCAAATGCTGTTCTTTCCGCTAGGGTGGCATGACGGTAGTCTGTCCCCGCGCGAGGTCAGTGTTAAACGTTGTATGAGCTTGAGACTGCCTGGCAAAACCTAGTGGAAGGATAAAGAACTGTCAGCATCGTATAGGACCCACCTCGGCCGTGCACTTGCTCGGTGTACCTGATGTCTCGCTTCATCTTGCGCTTCCACCCAGAGTCTGACATACAATAGCAATACTGTGCTCAGTGGGAATCTCCTCTGCTCAGTAGTCCAGTCCCTTATTCCCTTCTAATTATAAACAATTAAGTAATAAGCCGATTTATGCTAATGTTTATATCTATTTGTCTGAAATAGATAGAAAAATATGTGTTTGTAAGAATAGTTTGTTACAGAATAGGTAGAAAAACTCATGCGAATAAAAATACATCAGTTTATTGATTTAAGGGACCTCAAATTACTTTGTGGTAGGTAACTCTCGATATCGAGTTTTTGGGTGGAATAAAATAGTTCCTCTATTTTACAGAAAGTACAGAAGAAGTAAACACAAGGTTACTAATATCAAAAGTGAAATTTGTGTTCTTAAATTAAATAAATAAACTTCCTACCTCTAAAGAGAGAGGTAAAATTGCCTGCAAACATTATGTGCTGAGCAAGAAGATTTTGCTAAACGTGTTGCTAGGCAACGGCAATTGGTTGCGGAATGAGCTCGAGCACCATCCTGCATGCACGAAGCTTCAAGGATTCCCATTCCAATTTGATGCAAAAACAAGCATCGTGGCCAGTGGAGTCTCTCTCTCTCGTCCACATTTCGTTTTTAAAGAAATTCAATTATTATTTGCAGTGTGCTGAAGTCTACATAAATGTCAAATTGCTGGCGTGCGGGCCGTATGTTAGTTAACTAAAAGCGAAGCACGGCTCGTTTTATGAAGCGAAATTTATGAATCCTAATTTGCATTTCATTTACTTCTAAAAATATCATAATACGGAGGCCATTTATTTCTCCCTAAAACGAGCATGACAATGCAAATGAGGATGGCGCCCACGAAAGCAGCAGCGCTGCTGAAATAAAATAGTTCCTCTTTGTAAACAGAGTTCGATGCTACCTGGGAGTCATTGGCACGTGGTAATTAACTGCTTGGTCCGAGCACAAAGCTGAAATTTAATATTTCTTCTTCACTAACCGCTTGACTAATTAATGCAGCAGGTTCTTCTTCCCCTCATTGTTTTGTTTCAGCAACTTGACTAAAGGCTGAGTGCTACCTTTTGTTCTCCACATATTTGATGGAAGATGTGCACCATTGTAAAAGGAAAATTGATCGTGGAGTGTATGAGCTTGGGTAGACAGAAACAGAAAACTCCGCTGAAATGAAAACACTCGCGGAGCCGTGCACGAGAACAAATAATGTTCCACCTATTTGCTATGCAAATTCGTTGCACTAATCTCTATTCCTTTCCAAACAATGCTTAATTTCTTTGACTTGTCTGTAAAACCCGCTGTAGAGTGGACTCATTTGGACCTCCTCCACTTGTCCATCTTTACTTTCTCTACCACATATATAAAGTACGTATTGTAAAGTGCATTGTACAATACTAGGCTGAAAATAATGTGATATGCATTCATTCTAAAAATTCTATACAAGTTGTCACCGAAAATACATGTTTTGACGGCACACCAATCCAAAAACAGCATTTTTTAGAAATAGATATGTATATGTGTCTAAATAGCGTAACCAAAAACAAAAAATCTGATGTGGTCCATTCACATGACTTTCTCTACTTCTGTGTAACAAATTATTGTTAGTAAGCTTATTCTTCTATTTACTTCATGCTAATCGAGAAAAAATAGCAAAAATAGTCTTATTACTTGCTTCCTTTTAAGTAGAAGCGAAATATGGGAGTTTCATAGGTTAAAGTGAAGTCAAAAACATGTTACTAGGTGACTGAAGTTCCTTTGTATGAACACGAGTTGACAAATATCTGTATGAGAAAAGGGCAAGTTTTTTAAACCTGAAACCAAAAACAAGGAATATCTCAAAAACGATAAACTCCTCGAAAAAATGATATAGCATAAATTGTGTTTTAATGAGCTCTACATTTTTATGTGGTAAGTTTTTGTCCATTTCTTACGGTTTAGCAGTTATGTAAAATTAATCCAGAATAAAGTAGTCTTCAGAGGTTATTCCCAGAAAATTCAAGATATGTATATTATTTTTCAGGTAAATATCTTTAATATAAGACATTTTAATCAAAACCGTTAGAGCCATTTTTGAGAAAATCAAACTTTTCGAAAAAAGTTCCATGTAAAGGGTAGTTGGGGGTGGGGGATTTTCTTGAAAATCTTCGTGTCGCATCCTTGGAAGATACCAAACTTAAATATGGTCTTTTCGTTTTTGAGCTATGCTGTCCACAAACACACAGACACATACGCACACACACACACGAACCTTTTTCCAAAAATGCTAGTGTCTGTGTCAGATGCTGAATTTAAATGCAAAATGGTATACATTCTGCTTTTCTTTTTGGAATTATGCTACTCATAAGCACACAGACAGACAAAGAATTGTCGGCGCGGATCTTTTTCTATATTTTATTTAGGGGTGTTTTAACGACTTGAAAACACTTCTCTGAAGAAATGTGGATGTAATTTTTAGAAGAAGTAGAATAGTTCTCCTACAATAGACAAGAAGCAATAGTTGCGCATGTAAATCCTTGCACACACAGTAAAGGCAAAATATTGAAGCCATCTAAAATAGGCGTATGCCCTTTGGGGCGCTTTAGGCCTTGAGCGATTAGTTCTGATGACGACTCGATCCTTCTACTGCTGCTCCTTTCCTGAATATGATAATTGTTTGTAGCTGAAAACATCTTCAGATATATAGAAGATTATAGGGATCAATAAAAGTACTGGGATGCGTTTGAGGAATAGCAAAAAGAGTTTTAGGGCTGTACATAATATAATGTTGTTGCTTGTTGCTGCCGAAAAATGGAAAAAGATATGACAAATCAGATAACATTTTCGTTAGAAGCCGCCTATGCCTTATCCATCCATCTATTCTTAGATGCTCTCAGGATAATAGGCCATATTTTTAAGAGTTGAGGATATCATTCTTACGTTCCTTAGGAATGTGCATTGCAGATAACACGTGCTGAGATATTAGTTAATTCACTATTATTATGGTATTATTAAGATTGTGATGTAAATAGCCAGATGTACATTAGCTGTATATACTTGTAAGATAAAAACAAGGTAAGGTTTGCTGGGCTACAAAGATGTGCATTTCTGATGAAAACAGGAAAGACCAAGCAAGTAAGGGCTGGAGATTATAGCTCAACCATTGTATTGGATTTCATGCAATAAAGTCACTGCAATACCAGGGACATTACCTAAACTTTAGTAAACAGGGTATAAAACAAGTAATTTTCATGTCACATGTATGATGGCAACCAATAAGGCGGGAGTGCCGGAACGTAACACTCTATGACGACAATATTGGCGCGAAAATATAGCCAATAACAGAATAGGACATTGACTCCAAGTTCTTGTCAGCTTTAGATATATAAGAGGATGGAATTTGGATTGCGACTCTCTCTGTGATGTAACATTTGTGTGTTAAGTCCATGCTGATTTGGCTCTGAAATCGCGCCATTTTAAGTGCTATGTATACTTTTGTGAATTTGTTGCTTGAAAAATCAGTGTTAATATTTTATTATTGACCATTAAAATCATAAAAGATCTTGAAGAAAAATCTGATGTGTTCCATTCACATGATTTTCTATACATCTCTGTAATAAATTATTGTTAAAACGTTTATGCTTCTATTTATTTCATGCTAATAGAGAAAAAAATAGCAGAAATTGTCTTATTACTTGCTTCCTTGTAAGAAGAAGGGAAATAAGGAAATAGCATAGGTTAAAGTCATAGTCAAAAGCTGGTTGCTATATGACAAGTTCCTTCATTTGTATGGACAGGAGTTGACAAATTCCTGTATTAGAAAAGTATAACTTTTTCAAAGCTGAAACCAAAAACAAGAAATATCTAAAACACGATTAACTGAATGAAAAAAATGTATATAGCATAAATTGTATATTTCAACGTGCTCTACATGTTTTGTGTGGTAAGTTTTAGTCCATTTTTTACGGTTTAACAGCTATGCAAAATTCCGTAAAATTCATCCATAATAAAGTAGTCTTCAGAGCCTATTCCCAGAAAATTCAAGATATATTTGTTAGGTAAATATCTTTAATATACGGTATTTTAATCAAAATCGTTACCGACATTTTTAAGAAAATGAAAATTTTCGAAAAAAGTTCCATGTTAAGTGTAGTTTAGGGTGGGGGGAATTTTTCTCAAAATCTTCGTGTCGCAACCCTGGAAGATACTAAACTAAAATTCTTGGTATTTTACTGACTTTTCGTTTTTGAGTTATCATGTTCAAAGACACACACGGAGCTTTTTCTGAAAATGCTCTTTTTGGTTACAGGAGACTCTAAAACATTTATTTCCTGTGAAATCTCGGTATCGAATTTTTGGATGGAGTGCAATACCTTCTCTAAACACTATGTACATAGTACGTGTAGAGAAAGTAAAAATATAAATAGAAAGATCAAAAGTGTTTTTAATTAGATTTATTTATATGAATACTGATTAGTAAAATTTGTTCTACACGACGACAGCAGTCGAGGCAAGAAGCAGCTACTCACAGGCAACAGCTGCAATGCAAGGGCAGTACGTTCATTAAAGGTACCTACATACGTGTCAGTCATATGGCACAAAGATGAACTTTACCACAATAGCAAATACATTTAGAGACTATTAGGAACACCACTTCAGTGTCTTATTCAAAACAAAAATTGTATATATTTATAAAAACCAAAGGAGCTGTATTTAAAATCATATTCTTTTTCAGCCTGCTTCACTAATGAGCTCTCAAAATAAAAAAAGTATATATAATTGTGAATATTTTAATTTACCTCTATCAGATACAGTAGGTGTACATTTTCGAATCGCCTGAACCTTTAAAAAAACATTTTTCGACAACGCTCCTTGTGCGCACATACCTTTTTCTATAAATGTTATATGCTCTAGTTACATGACTTCTCTGCTTATTCTGTTCCAAACTATTCTTACAAAAAATTATTCTTCTGTCTACTTCATACCAATCAAGATAAACATTAGCAGAAAGGGTTTTATTCTTCATACGAAGAAAGGAAATAAGAGAATATACTAGTCTAAAGCGATAGTCAAATCTGTTAAAAGCTGATTGCTTTGTGATTGGAATTCGATTCTCCTTGCATCGCAGGAGTTAAACAAAAGAAAAAGGAATACAAATTCCAGTTTGAGAAAAGTTTAAATAACCAGGAGCTATTGGTTAACTCTACAAAAATGGTTTTTCATAGATTGTCTGTTTTGAGTATTAATTTTGTTGTTGTTGAAGTAACTGATTGTCTATCTCTTACGATTCAGAGGACTTTAGAGGATATACCCAGAAAATTTAAGATATACATATTATTTGTCATCTAAAATATCGTTCATCAAAACGTTAGAGACATTTGTGAGAAAATCAACATTTTGGACATTTTTTCATCTAATGGCTAGTTTAGGGTGGAGGGATTTTCTCGAAAATCTTCACGTCAGATTTTCGGAAGATGCTGAACTTAAATATCAAGTTTGGTGTTTAGCTGACTTTTCATTTTGGAGTCGTAGTTTCCACAGGCACACACGCACACACACACACAACCTGATTCTAAAAATTCTTTTTTATATAGACCCTAAAACGTGTATGTCAAGTGAAATCTCTGTATAGATTTTTTTTTGTGGAATGCAACTTCTTCTCTAACAAGGTATTATGTATGAACTAGAGAAAGTAAAACTGTTTCTTATTCAGGGGCCTTAAAAACTTATATTTCCAAAGAAATGTCTATATTATTATTATTATTATTATTATTATTATTATTATTATTATTATTTTGTCGGAATACATATCATTTACTGCCTTAGGTGTATGGTATAAAAAGTAAGAACATCTCAATAAGGTTGATTACTCCCCAGAGATTTGAACCGAGGACTTCCCGCACGTGCCAGCCACACGTGTTATCGCCTGCACCAGCTCTCGGTTGAATCTTTTTCAAACATAAAGATTCTGCGCTGTAACAGCGTCTAAGGCAGCCGGTTTAATATATGTTCCAAGAGATTTGTGTTCTTTTATCTACCAGCTTCCCAATACCCACTCATGAACCCGCGCACAAAGTCTGCGGCCTAACAAATAATTTGGGCACCACATATCGATTCCAAACAGTCGATGTTGAATTAGTTACTGGGCTGTAAGAGTATTCCTTACATAAGAGGGATCAAAGGAACCAAGTTGCCTCTAATTCAACATGTTTGTGAAGTACTTTCCTTTGGTTTAAAGACTTTCAATCAACTTAGTGAAGCATGCAATTTCTATTCATTCTTTTATTTTCACATAGGCAAGCAACGGAACCATTGAAGATGTTCTTGTAAACTTTATTTTTTAAATCTTGCTTCTACATCTGGCTATGTAACTTCTACGAGAGTTCCAAAAATGTAAAAAAATATGTAAACCAGCACTTGTTGCTATTTTGATATAAATATTCAAATTAGTATTGTAAAAAGCTCATTATTACTTCAAATTCTGATTACAATAAATTACTTTATTGCAGTGACATAGCAAAATGTTATCTCTCGTCGCTTTGACGCTCGTAGACAGTTGACAACTACTTTCGCTAATACAACTGCATCTTGCAGCTCTCTCTCTCTCTCTCCAAACTGAAGGCGCGACGGCGACAACGAGCGATGGCAGTCTGAGGTCAGCCCGAAGGTGTGCTAGACGTGTACCTACCCTTGCTAGGGTTTAATCACATACTGATAGGAATTGGGGTTTGCAGTGTGACAGGCGAGAATATGGAATGATAGGAGGTAGCAAGGTTGCTCCTCAACGGTTGTCAGTCATGCTATACTACCTGCCAGTGTAGTGTGGTGGTAGAGTGTCTGCTCTCATTCAACAGGTCGCGAGTTTGAACCTCGCTTAGGATGAGTTACCCCGATAAGTTTTTTTTTTTTTTTTTCCGCGGTTTTCCCTTATCCTGAGAAGACGAATGTCGAGTAACTTTAAGCTCCATGGACCCCATAATTTCGCCATTGTCCGGTATGACCAGCTAGGTTAAAGGACGTTAAGCTACAAAAAATGTTCCCAGGCTTAGCTGCTGGTGGAATTGCTTCGTTGTTACCGGATATTCCCAAATGCCATGTTTAGCATGAAGCGGCATGTTCTGGGTTATAGTCCCCAAAAGACCTAACAAAGACAAAATGTTGTACAATTTTAGAAATCCACACCTAATCTTGTCCTCCATTTAGGAAAATCTTGAGGTTTCGTGCAAAAGTCTCACAGGAAAAGAGCGAGGAACAGAATAGATGGCCTTAAGGCACCTCTTCTGCTCGTTGAAGCAGCAGTAGACTGGAATCTGCGGCCGTATTCCAGATCTTGCAGGAGTAAGTAAAATGGGGACTATTAGAACAATCAAAAGGCGCAACATCAGGGGAATCGTCATCGTAGACCCCAGCATCGAGTAGAAGGAGACCGCAGCCCAGGTGCCCCTGACGTGCTCCGCAAAAGTTAGACGCTTATCAAGCTTCATTCCCAAGTAGGTAATGGTGTTCGTCCACTCAATTCCAGAGGTGCGTCAATACGGGAAACTGGCGAATGGTGAAAGGAATAGCGTGGATTTTCTCCGGATTAATGGAAAACCGCTAATGCTAGCTCCACTCTTGGAGGAGTCAAAGATGTCTCTGGATGGGGTTGAAGGCTTTGTGTAGGTTTTTATTTAGGAAATACAACAGGACGTCGTCAGCATATAGCGGTATGTGACTTGCTGTTCAGTTGGTAGGTTGACCACGTAAACGCTAAATAACGTGGGGATAGCATAGAGCCTTTAGGTACTTCACTTTTATTGGCCTTTGGAACTGAGTCAAATCTGACAGCTCCACTTTTAGGTATAACTCTCGATGACAAACATTTTCCAGAAGTAGAGGTCATTAATTAATGGAAGTGTACATTACACGCAGGTGTGACCCTGCTACATCGAGATGTATTACCGTGCTACTCAAAAGATTAATATGGGCTTTATCTTTGTTAATACAAACTTCTCAGATAGCGCACTGATTATTCTGGGAAGTCGCCGACGTTTTGCAGTGCACCAATGAGCGCGTCACTTCAGCCAATAGAAATCACAAATCACAGAGAGACGTAGTAAACACTATTATCGCAGCCTTTGAAGTTGATATGTTAACCTTTTGAGTAGCACGGTATTAACAATGCCCTCCATACACATATGCGAGGGTGCGGACCTTTTTCTAAAACTCTGATATGTTACATTCATATCACTTTATTTATTCTGCAACAACTATTCCCCCAAAAATATATTCTTCTATGCACTTCATACTATTCAAGATAAACATTAGCACAAATTGTTTTATTCCATACCATCTTATTCGTTCAAAGGGAATAAGGGAATATTCTAGGCTAAAGCGACACACGTCTTTTAATAGCTTGTCACTACGTGATGATATTGAAATTCAGTTCTTTTTACTAGGCTAGAATAAACACATTAGAAATCCGAAAAAAAATTCCATTTGGGAAAATCATAAATTGGAACATTTAAACGAATAACAAGGAATATCTCGAAAATCTACAAAAAAAAAAAGTATTTGACAGAAATTGTGTTTTGACGAGATCTACACTTTACACTATTAAGTAAGCTTTTCTCTACCTCTTACACTAATTCAGAAGAAGAGTGCTTCAGAGGCTATTCCCAGTGAATTCAAGATATACACTTAATTTGGCATGACAATATCTATATGCTATTTTAATCAAAATCAGAGCACTTTAGAAAAAATCTAAATTTTCGAAAAATGTACAATATTAAGGTTAGTTTGGGGTGGCGATATTATTGAAAATCTTCTTGTCCCTGAATTAGAAAGATGCTGAACTTAAATGTCAAGTTTGGTATTTCACTTTTCGTTTTTGACTGACACACAGAAGTTTTTTCTAAAAATATTTTTTTAATATCCGAGATCCCCAAACGTGTATTCCCAGTAAAACCTCGGTGTAACATTTTTGAGTGGAATATAATACCTTCTCTACATACTATGTACTGGTTAGAGAAAGTAAAAGTTCTTTTGGGGGATCCTAAAACGTGTATTTCCAATGAAATATTGGTGTCAAATTTTGGGTGGAATGTAATACTTGCTCTACCTATATTCTATATACGAAGTAGAAAGTCGATGTATTAAGGTTCTCAGCAGGCCATGACAACGGTAAACATACGTCTATTATTTTATGGGCCCATAAAAAGGGTTAAGAAGATAACATTTGCATGGCTTACCTTGATGTAGTGTCTTAGTTGGGAAGGTGCCCATCGGTCCCTTAATTGTTTCTAAGGATATTCTCAACTTCTCTGTAATTTCTATTCCGGTTGATTAAAACGGAGTTTTAGTCGGTTGTTTAAGGATTCTACTCGCTTCATTCCGTTTGGATTTATGTCTTAGGGGAGTTAATGAGGCGGTATTAACGCAACTGCCCTTGCGATGAACTAGGTCCCCGAGGGAACGAGCAGTGGCGGCCCCGCTATGAATTACCGTTCTTCTATTGATTCTTACTTACCTACTATGTGAAACACTTCATATCCTCTCTACTGACTCTCTGTACAGCCATAAGTATATTGCGTCACAGTCACGTGTGTTACAGTATACCAGAAAACGCATTCTTCTATTCAAGCTAGTCGCCCTCCGTGGTGTAATGTTTACCATGCTAACTTCATATACCCAAGGTCGCGGGTTCAAACTCGGCGGAGGACGATGGATTTTTTCGGTTGTAAAAATTCTTAGCATGGCTTCCTTCGGAAGGGAAGTAAAGCCGTTGGTCCCATGTCGTAGATTTACGGCACGTAAAAGAACCTCAAGCCTGAAAGAGAGGCCTCTGAGCAAAATTAAGCGGTCTTTCACGCCCAGATTGGAATGGGACGCTGAGAACCACAGCATTTAAAGAGCGCACATAAATAACACGCCATTTACATTTTTTATTCAAACTATGTTACTAAGGATGCTTCTTACTTTCTACACTATGTACATGTATAGAGAATGTATTGTAAGGCACCCAAATTTCGATACCGAGATTTCGCCGGAAATACATGTTTTGGGTTCCCCTGAATCCAAAGAAAAAGTCTTACGTGTTCCATTCATATGAATTTCTCTACATTTATGCAACAAATTATTGTTAAAAAGCTTATGCTTCTATTTACTTCAGGCTAATTGAGAAGAATTAGCAGAAATAGTCTTATTACTTGCTTCCGTGTAAGTAGAAGCGAAATAAGGGAGTACCATAGGTTAAAGTGATAGTCAAAAGCTGGTTGTTGTGTGACTGATGTTGTTTTGTTTGTAGGGACAGGAGCTGGCAAAATCCTGTATGAGAAAAGTATAAGTTTTTCAAAGCTGAAACAAATAACAAGGAATATTTAAAAAACGATCAACTCCACGAAATAAAGACATAATTGTGTATTTTATCATGATCTACATTTTTGTGTAGTAAGGTTTTGTCCATTTATTACGGCTTAGCAGTTATGAAAATTCAATAAAATCATCCAGAATAAAGAGGTCTTTAGAGACTATTCCCAGATAATTCAATATATACATTTTATTTGGGATGTAAATATCTTAAGTATAAGAGATTTGAATCAAAATGGTTACAGCCATTTCGAAATGTTGCCATGTAAAGCGTAGTTTGGGGTGGAGGTATTTTCTTGAAAATACCTCCAATCTTCGTGTCGGATCATTGGAAGATACCAAACTTAAATACCAAGTTTTAGTACTTAATGGTCTTTTCGTTTTTGAGCTATGCTGTCCACACACATACATACACACAGACACACACGCACACACAGGCCTTTTCCCAAAAAGGGGGACCCAAAACATGTATTTCCGGTGAAATTTTGGTTGCAATACAATTCCTTCTCTACACCCTATGTAGGTACATAGCACGTTTACAGAAAACAAAACTTTTTGGTAAAAGCTCTGTGTGTGTTTGTGTGTGTGCGTGTGTGTGTGTTTCTGTGAACAGCATAGCTCAAAAACGAAAAGACCGCTAAATACCAAATTTGGTATTTAAGTTTGGTATCTTCCCAGGATGCGACACGAAGATTTTAAAGAAAATCTCCCCAACCCATTTTGATTTTCTCAAAATGGCTCAACGATTTTGATTAAAGTCTCTTATAGTTACGATATTTACATGCAAAATATAATGTTTATCATGAATTTTCTGAGAATAGCCTCTGGACGATTTTTATTGCTTTTATTGCTAAAATGTAAGATATAGACTAAACCTTATAACTCCATGGCACGACAGCTCACGGGGAACCTTGGCCTACCGCCCGGCCGCTGCGTCCCCCATCTCGGTCCACTACAAACGTAATGGATGGGGTGCAGTATTGGAGGGTGAGACGTGGTCAGCGCCTCGAGTCCCTCCCGGCCGGTTAATGCGGTCCTCATGACCTGGAGCCGCTACTTCTCCATCAAGTAGCTCCTCAATTGGCCCCCCAGGGACCTTACGAGGCTGAGTGCACCCCGGGCCAGGTCTCCCAGCGGGGGAAAAAATCCCCACGCCGGTACTGGGGATCGAACCCAGGTCTCTCGCTTGGCAAGCAGCTGCGCTACCACCGCGCTAAGTAGACGACCAGACTAAACCTTACTACACAAAAATGTAGATCACATAAAACACACAATTTACGTCATATACAGTTTTTTCGTGGAATTTATTGTTTTTGAGACATTCCTTGTTATTAGTTTCAGCCTTAAAAAATCTTTTCTCATACAGGGATTTGTCAACTCCTGTCCATACAAACAAAGGAACATCAGTCACATTGCAACCAGCTTTTGACTTTCACTTTAACCTATGATACTCCCTTATTTCGCTTCTACTTACAAGGAAGCAAGTAATAAGACTATTTCTGCTAATTTTTTCTCGATTAGCCTGAAGTAAAGAAAAGAATAAGCTTCTTAACAATGCTTTGTTACAGAGATGTAGAGCAAGTCGTGTGAATGGAACACATCAGATATTTTTAACTAATAATCTAAAATGGTTCCGGGCATGATAGGAAATACGAAACATAACTGTTCAAAAGTCAGTTCTCTCCCCTTCAGTTAGCCTGTAACATCGCAGTTCATTGCTCATCGCAATTATTGTATAGTTAATAGTTGTGTTATCCTTTTAAGTGGACTAATTTTGGGTTTCTTTTGTTAATATCAAGGCTAAAGAAAATTCTCCACACTCCAGAATACTCCACCTCTGGATTTGGTGATTGAGTACTAGACTATTTACGCTATTTATGCTGCGGACTAGAGAAGCCAGTTTTTGATATTATTATTATTATTATTATTATTATTATTATTATTATTATTATTATTATTGCGTAACATCGCTATGACTTATGGATCATTAGGTGACATCTACTTTAGGACCTACATTTATATGCTCCTCTGTATACAATGGTCTCTTAACTACTAAGGTTATTGTTAGGTAGAACCATTCTCTACTGGGCGTGAAAGGTCGAAAATGTCTCTCAGAGGCCTCTATCAGATATGAGATTCTTTTTTGTGGCATAAATCTACGATACCGGACCGCTGATTTTACCGAAGGAAGCCTGCTTAGGACTTTTTAGGCCTAGAAAAGTCATGGTCCTCCGCTGGGTTTGAACCCGCAAAGAATAGAAAGCAGTACGGAGGATAAAAGCACCGATAAGGATTCCACAAAGCTGCAGATATATTAGGCATAGAAGAATTAAAATATGGTTAAGGCTAAACTATTGTTTTATACAGAAAGGTATTGTAGGGGACTGAAATCGTTACCGAAAGTATGGTACTTAATTTGGCAGTGATTATACGCATTTTTCACATAGAGTCACGTAAAATAAACTTTGCAGTGATACTTAAGCAGGTGACTTCATCACATTGAAGAGTAAATGATTCGCAACCAAGCTTACATTTAAATGTTTCAGTATTCGAAAACGAGTGTGCACCCTATAGCGGGGAGCTTATGCCCCAACGGAAATTCGAACTCGGGACTTGATAGACGCTATCAACACACCATAATTACAAGCATTTGCAGAATGAAATAGCAATCGTAGTGAAAGAAAGGCGAGAAATTACGTGTGCATTAGGATCTGTGGAATATATGGACTGCTAGTAAAAGAGAAAACGTTCTTAAGAGACATTACTAATGGTCCAAATGATAATCGGATAAAGGCAATTAAAATATGCATTGCAACTAACACATGCATTCCTCTGTATTCGTAATTACTTTCTACACACGTACTACGTACGTAGTGTATGGAGAACGTATTGTATTGCACCCAAAATTTGTTACCGAGCTTTCACCGGAAATACATGTTTTAGGACCCTTAGAATAATTTTTTTTTTTTAAAGAGTTACGTGTGTGTGTGTGTGTGTGTGTTGCAGCATAGCTAAAAAACGAAAAGTCCGTGAAATACCGAACTTGGTATTTAAGTTCAGTATCTTCCAATGGTGGAACACGAAGACATTGAAGAAAATCTCCTCACTCCCAACTTGCCCTTTACATGGAAAATTTTTCCAAAATTTTGACTTTCTCAAAAATGGTCCAACGATTTTGATTAAAATATCGCATATTAAAGACATTTACATGACAAATAAAATGTATATCTTGAATTTACGGAAATGGCCTGTGAATGCACGCTTACACTGGATGAATTTTGCGGGATTTTGCATAACTGGTAAAGAGGTAGACAAAACTTAAAAATGTATTACACAAAAAATATAGATCCCGTTAAAACCCACAATTTATATTATATAATTTTCTCGTAGAGTTGACCGTTTTTGAAATGTTTGCTATTATTGGTTTCAGTTTTAAAATACTTCTACTTACCTCATACGGGAACTTGTCAACACCTGGCCACGCAAATAATCGGATTTCAATCCCATAGCAACCACATTTTAAAACATTTGACGTCGGTTTAGCCTAGTGCATTCACTTATTTCCCTTCTACTAATAAGAAAATAAGTAATAAGACCGTTTCTGCTAGTGTTTATCTCGATTAGCATGAAGTAGAAGAATAAGCTTTTTAACAATAATTTGTTACAGAGATGTAGAGAAAGTCACGTGAATGAAACACATAAGATTTTTTTTATTATGATGTTTTGGAAATGGTGCTAAACGGGTGAAATCTTAGGATACTTTCTATATATACTTTTAACATATTTTGAAGCGTGTTTATACATGCTAATCAAGCTACTATAAATAATATTTCAACTACGTACCTGCAGCAGTTCGTAGCTGCTCATGTGTACGGAAATACAGATGAACAAAGCTAGGTTGAGAGATACTCCGTAATAACCAACGTACCTAAAAATAACAAAAACACATTATTATTATTATTATAATTATTATTATTATTATAATTATTATCATTATAATTATTATTATTATTATTATAATTGAGAGAAAAGCAAAGATGCACTTGCTATTTTTAGATGAATTAATGCAGTAAATGGAAAGATAGTGGCATTAGGGATGTACCATAAATAATAAATATTTATTCAAGTGAGAGGATACCAATGACAAAGAACCCCTTTTAATAACAACTTTAATATTGCAACAAAATATATTTATTACTTCAATCACCGAGCCAGGTGCTGTTTCATCTGGGACTGGCATTCGGGAGGTCCAGGTTCGCTCCCCGGTAACCGCGTTCTAGCCCTGGGAATTCCGTGGTTTTCCTGGAGCCGCTTATGCGATTGTGGGTTGAGCAAGCTGTCTGGTTGGGGCTAGGTGTTCTTTTAGAGATCTCCTTCCGGCCGCCCGGTACCTGTATGGCAACCATGGCGCGCGGTCTGCCATCTAGTGAAACTGTTGGGGACTCCGTACGTCTCTGCGCTTAGCTCCGTCGTTTCATATGTGCTGGCCTGTGGTTTCCCCTCCTCTCATCCCTTCTCTCGGGGGGGGGGGGGTTGTAGACCGCAATAGATCAGTACTTGGCCGCAGTTGCCAAGGTGTCCCCCGCCATTAAATGCTCCTACCCATCTTTACTTCTTCAGTCTCTTTACAATACATGTCTTTATATCAATGCTGTAGTTAAGTTTTATCTCTCTTCACTACGACTCTCTCTCTCTCTCTCTCTCTCTCGACTACTTCTACTGTTCCTTCACTACAAGTGTATGCTCTAAACTCACTGTCGAAACTGAATTCTGCGATCCTGCCAACCTCACTTATGTACCACTCGATGACGTGTCAAAATTTTTTCAGAAGTAGAGATAATTTTTACACTTGTAAATTAAACGCAAGTGTGGCCTGTTACACCCAGGAGTGACAATGCGAAGCACTGATGTAAACCATATCAGATACCAGCTCGCGCCGTTTTATTTTTACGCACACCTGCAACAATAATCTATGAACGATGGAAAGTAAGGCGTTCACATACGTACAACGATTCAGAGTGGCAAATGTATAGGTGCAGGCATTTGGCGTATAGTTACTCTATGTTAGGCACATCCACATTACTTTTTATACCTACTATTATTGGTTATCAGTTTATCTTCTTCATCTTAATTGAGATAAATGTTTCAGAAGTAGCTTCGTGTTACTTTTTTTCTAGGTGCAAGAGGGATGCATGAAGTTGAAGCAATACTTCAGAAATAACTAATGCCAAATTTATGATCCCCAGTGTCACAGGATGTGGTATCGTAAGAAGTGGCAGGTAGCATCAACCACAACTCGAAACCACATAACAGACACAATCTTTAAATTACACTGTGAACATTATATTTTAAGGTACCTGATATGGTAATTTTGAGTAAATTACATTTCATTTAGCAAGAGGTAATGTTGCACCAGTTCAGCAATCGATATTAGTGCTAAGATGTCGAAATGCTGACATAGCTGTGTCATCAGAAAGCGATGCTGGTATAATCATCGGCATTATTATAGAAGCTTCGTAACTAGGTCACAAGAGCCTTGTTCATCTGAGCTGCTGACGTTGAGAGACGTCTTGATCAACGGCATAGTTTTATTTTAAAAGTAAACTGCAAGATCAATGGTGCACCAGGTGAATTGAATGGAGTTTGGGCAATCCTTGGGTTTGCTCAGCTCTAACCACACCTTATTTCTTAACAGTAAAAGCCCTGTGTCTCCTCGCAACTTTGCGTATTTATTTATGGCTCCTGATATTTCTAGCCAAAGGTGCCTTAAAACATCAGGCTACCCGCTACCCTCTCGCAGGCGCACAACGTTCTACTTCTGAACCTATTAGCCCTAGTATGCGCAGTGTAGGGATGACTCGTACTCCACACTGGATATGCTACAATATTTCAGCATGTTTAGGAAGCATTCACACAGAAAGGGAGTGAATTAATTAATGTATTTGACTAAGTTGCAGTTTATCATTATTAATATTATATGTATGAATAGAGTTTATTTGTGCAACTTATTTTACAACATTAAACAATATTTCTTCTCCATTAACTTAAACCCAGTGTAAAATATATGGTCGTCTAAGCAAGCAGATTATGTTAAGTTTGGTTGGCTCCTTGGCCTAGTAGCTCACTGAGAAGCCCTACCATTCTCCTCCCCCTGCCCTTTATTTTTCTTCCTTCCTTGCATTTCTCACTTTTGTAATCCAGTTGACAGTTACTTTTCTTAAAAATTCACCATATCCGCAATTTTATTTTTCTTATTTTCATATCATTAATACACAAGAGCAAAACATAAATGGAAAGCTTAAGCTAGATAAAGCTTTTATTTTAACTGTTTCTTTTGAGGACATAGTACATGGATAGAGAAGATATTGTAGCCCACCCAAAATTTCGATACCGAGATTTCACCGGAAATAAACGCATTATCATATTTTAGAAAAAGGTCTCCTCGCGCGCGCGTGTTCGTATACCCGTAAACAAACTAATTCAAAAACGAAAAGCCGGTAGAATATCAAACTTGGTATTTACGTTTAGTATTTTCCAAGGATGCAAAATGAAGATTTTGAGGAAAATCTCCCCTCCCACAAACGACACTTTACATGGAAAAGCCGTGGACGAGAGTTTAGATTCCAGGCGACCGCATGCAGGATTTGTGGTGGACAAAGCGGCGTAGGTTCTCCGGTTTCCCCCGCCTCGCATTCCACCGGTGTTCTATCTTCATTCCACGTATCATTAGTGTCATCGCTATCGGTTCCACAGTAGTAAAAGCGGGCGTGAAACACTACAAAAATAGGAAAAAAAAAAAAAAAATAGAACATTTTAATGTTCTCAAAAAGGGCTCTAAAATTTTGTATTTTCTGGGAAAGGACTCTGAAGACCTCTTCATTCGGATGGACTTTGCTTAGCTGGTAAACCGTTAGAGATAGACATTACCGGAAGACGGGAAACTGTGTAATTGTTAAAGATAGGTTTCTGCAAAAAGATCCCATACTGTTGATAAAATGATTCAGTGTATAATATACTTGTGTAAGGCATTGATGGGCATAGAAAATTGTACACAGTTTGAGTGTAAAATGTGGTTTAAAAGAGTGTGTAAATGCTGAAGGCCAACAATTTGAACATTTACATTAGTGAGGGTAGTCTTCAAGTATTTCTAATATGCTGGGTAACACCACTTAAACTACCATTAAATTTATCTATGTATTATTTATTCACTTTTCCGCACCGTATCCTATTACAAAGCTTTAAACATTTCTCAAGTCTATTGTTGGTTTTTAAGGTTCACTATTTACATATATAGTATGTCCAGGTACATACTTCGTTTGCTTTGGTTTCTTACAAAAGTGTCCATTGTTTCACTACCTATCGGACACGTAGTTCATAAAATTCATAGTTCGTGTTCATACCACAAATTCAGAACTACCAATATTTGAGTACATCTATCAGTAGCTAGAATTGTTTAAATAGAGCGAAGTGAGCATGCGCTGTATTAGGGGTGTGTTTGTATGTGTGTATGTATGTATAAACTGATTTTTCTGTACTTAGGTGTTAATAACTTCCACTGTATTTATCAAAGCATGCGAGCGAAGCGAGCATGCACTGTGTTAAATCTAAATTGGCGTGTTTGTGAGTAGTCTGATTTTCGTGTGTAGCATTTTTAGTAATTTCTACTGGTTTCTTTTCTGGAGACTTTTCTACGTTGGCAGCATCCGCATGTCATTGCTTCTGGCTAGTAAACAGTTCCTTCCCGCCTAATAACCGCTGTTATATCTTTCCCCACCAATCAAATTTTTGTCAACCTTGCTATTTAATAAAGAGTCTTTACACAGTAGGGGTGGCGGGCTTATACCAAGTCCAGACGACTTCTTGGCTCCTAGATCTTTACAGTGGCTAATTCTTAAATGCGTTATATTAGATGGTGGAACCTCTTATATTCTTATCTTCTATAGTATTTTAATGAAAATATAGTAAAATTAAAGTAAAGTTTTCTTTGCATATCTATGTAATGCATCACTATAGTATTCCTACTAATGCTCCTTCTGTATGCAATAATTTTGGATGGAGTATAATACTTCTCTATCTACCAGAGATAGATGGCAGAAGAATTAAAAATAAAAACGTAAAATTATTCTTGAAATAGCATTTTTATAGCGTTAGCCGTTTCCAATATTGTATTTGTTGAATATTTTCAAGTTTCTCTGAGTTAAACTCTGCTGCAGAATTTATGAAACTATTTTGCAATGAATGCACCACATCTACAATAAAGGTATGCCGCGGAACAAAGTAAATTCCTTCTAATAATTAGGTACTTTATGTTCAGTGAGTCAAGTTTCTCGTCACCAAAGAGAAAGCTGGTGGGTATAATTTTGACAGCTTGACTGTATGCGGTCTCAAGTCGTGGATCGACACTGATATTGTAAACATTAATTGGCGGTAAGATGAGGTTGCCGTCGAAGCTGGGCCGGAGCAGAAGGTGTATTGATCCCCCACCCTGGTCTTGCTGGGGCTCTGGGTGCCAGGCAGCCGACTGTGTGTATGTGATCGAGGGTGGGGCTCCGACGGTCATCACGTCCTTTCCTCAATAATAACACAGAGAAAACCCTCTGACTTCATTGTGTGACAAGCATTTGGAAAAACAAACATGGTGTCTCTGGTAACCTGAGTGACAGAAACAGTTGCTACTCAGTACGCGCTGCTGAAAACTAATCAGCCAAACACCAAAAAATCTGATGTGTTCCATTCACATGACTTTCTCTAAATCTCTGCAACAAATTATTGTTAAGAAGCTTATGCTAATATTTGCTTCATGCTAATCGAGAAAAAATTAGCAGAAATAGTCGTATTACTTGCTTCCTTGTAAGTAGAATCGAAATAAGGGAGTACCATAGGTTAACATGATAGTCAAAAGCTGATTGCTATGAGACTGAAGTTCCTTTGTCTGTATGGACAGGAGTTGACAACTTTCCGTAAGAGAAAAGTATAAGTTTTTTTAAAGCTGAAACCAAAAACAAGAAATATCTCAAAAAGAATAAACTCCACGAAAAAAGAGATATACAACATAAATTGTGTGTTTTAACGTGCTCTACATTTTTTGTGTGGTAAGTTTTTGTTCATCTCTTACGGTTTGGCAGTTATGCAAAATTCCATAAAATTTATCCAGAATAAAATAGTCTTCACAGGTTATTCCCAGAAAATTCAAGATATACATTTTATTTTTCAAGTAAATATCTTTTATATAGGATATTTTAATCAAAATTTTTAGAGCCATTTTTGAGAAAATAAACATTTTCGAAAAAAGTTCCATGCAAAATTCAATAAAAATCATCTATAATAAAGAGGTCTTTTGCTGATGTTACACAAAATCCCTTTTATTTCTTGAAACTTCATCCTTTATACGATATGCAATTTACATTTTGACCAGAGTCCCTTTCTTAATTACAACATCCATTGTTCTTGGTTTAATTGTTTTTTGTTTTTTTTTTCACTAAAGCCGTGTGTAGGATAGGAGCTGGATGGGTAGAGTCAGACTGAAAAATTAAATTCCATAGCCGGGATTTGAACCGCGGGTCTCTCGGTCTCTAGCCATGCAACATCCATTGTTCTTATTGACTTTCCAGAATTGACTTTACAAAATATTGTTGTTACATACAAAACACTTTAGTTGATTTCAAAAATAAATTTTTAATTAAATTAACATGACATCGTTCTCAAATTGTTGAACCGGAAGGAATGAGGAATGGAACCTCCTGTTTCTGTCAAGTTGCTATAAAAAACTGAGCTACGTAACAAAAGGCAGGCACGACATTAAAGTCCGCAACTGACCAACATTGTTTTCCGGCAAACGACAAGAAGATCTCAATTCATGTTGAAATGACACACTCCAATGGCGACTTACAATGTCAGTTAAGTACTTCCCGGGTTTCAAAGTTTACCAACTATTACGTTAATCAATGGTTATTAATTGTTCTTTCGCATAAGCCGTGTGTGGGACAAACTGAAACTGAATCAATATGAAAAATTCAAAGTCATAATGGAACTTAAACCTCTGATATTTAGTTTACGTTGGTTGCCCTAACCAGCTGAGCTGCTATGACAATATACCGACATTAAGTTACCCAGCAGACTCGTATTTCTTCCGGTAAACGACGACAATCCAACCTCAGTTTACGTCGCAATCTATTACATAACCTCCCGGCGTCACCTCATTTGGTTGAACATACAGTTAGTCATGAAACAGGCATTGTTATACAGCATTTTTAAGATTGGTACTGCAAGTCATTTTAATAGCTCAACTACCTGTTAATGAGCAACAAAGTAGGTAACATAATATAAAATCATCACCGAAAGATAGTATGCACTTTACAAGTGTAAGTTTTAAGTCACGGATTTTCAAACATTTATATGATTCTATATAAACCACTTAACATCGTTATAGACTAACAACTAATACATGCACAGCCTGTTCGGAAGGTATGAAGTCCAATAGAAAACCTCTTGATCCTGATACCTTCAGAAAATATATGGTAATCTATTGAAATTGTTGTCCAAGTATATGAATCACATATTAAACGGATTATTCATCAGACAAGATAGAGATTTATTTATTCTTTGTGGTAAAAACTTATGTTTACTACAGAACTGTATGCTTACTTCTAGCAAGGGAACTGTTCGGATTGGGTTGGACTTGGTGAGGCAATAGTGCCTGGGATATGGGGTGCATCTGCGCGGGGTACGCCTCAATGTCTCCGGCAGTATCCTCAGAGTTAGTAGACATAAGCAGGTAGATGTAGTCCCCTCCCCTGACGAGGTCTTTGGGATAGTAATCTCCTTAAGGGGTTGACTTGGTCACCGCTGTGTAGCTTATGTGCCCACCTATACATATAACACAAACTCAGTAGCGCATGGGGCTTCTGCCTCTCGCCTCTTGCTCGCTTGTAAACAACGCACCGGTATACTAAAAGTTAACCTAAAGTAATGCCCATAGCCTAGTAATGTTACAATATAGGATGGTTATACACCGAAGGGGGACAGCTAAAGCTACATTTCTCTTCCATCAGAAGTAAGGGATGAAGAAATGAACCACATGTAAGTCTCTGACATTCCCAGGCTGAAGATTCGTTTCTGTGCTGGAATCGCCATTAGAGGGCGATGTACTACCCGTGGACCAAGCAACTCTCTAGTGCCTACGAAAAATGCTCTTTTCTTTGAGCAAACATCATGTACATCTGTCCACTCCCACCATACTTCAAGAAGTCTAAAGGCACGCCTGAAAGGAAAGGAATGAAAGATAAGTTATGAAAATAAATTGTGTTAGATGAGAAATCAAACCAATATTTGCTTACCGATGGAAAAACCATAAACAACAAAGGCCAAAATGGAGGTCGACGAGATTCGAAGTCTGTGCCTCTCGAATGCCAATCTCTTGCGGAACCCTCTTGCTCGATATATTAGTATTTATCCTTGTTATATAAACATTAGAATCCACGCCTATATAATTTATAGCTATAGGTGTAATAAGTTAGTATTAACAGGCAAAATGCAAACAAGGAAAACTCTGAAAAAAAGGGAGAAGAAACGAACGACATAAGACAAAAGAGAGACCTCAGCAGATAAAATAATAAAGATAGTAACTGTTCGTCGTTTGGACGCTTGTTGCTCTAAACTTGTATTGAAATTATGAGGCAATATGGTCTACATCCTGGCTTTACAATGGAAGACAATAATGGCTTTTTTACTAAAACAACCAAACGTTAACTGTGAAATATTGGCAATACAGAAGCCCAGGCTTTTGAGCTATTCTTTGAACCTTATGGCCGTACCTACATGTTACTACATGTTTTAGTTATTTCAAAAAAAAAAAAAAAGAATTTCCCATGAAAACTGTGTATAAGATCTTAGTATCGTCCGATTAATATTTGATATAAATTGTCTTTATTGGTTTTAATTTTTTTACTTTCTCTAGCTCGTATTTGCAATGTGCACAGAAGAGAAGGCATTGTATTCCACCCAAAATTCGATACCGCTATTTTACCCGAAATACATGATTTGAGAACCTCTAAATAAAAAGAGTATTTTAGAAAAATATCCGTATTTGTGTATATGTGCGTTGTGCCTGTGTCTGACGTAAATAGCATAGTACAAAAACGAAAAGTCGGTTAAATACCAAACTTGATATTTAAGCTCAGCATTTTTCAAGAATGCGACAACAGAATTTTCAAGAAAATCCGCACGTATTTGCATAACCAGTAAGATATAGACAAAATTTTCCTGCACAAAAAATGTAGATCTCGTTAAAACTCACAATTTTTGTCATATAAAGTTTTTAGAGCTAAACTTTTCAGAGATATTCCCTGTTATATGTTTTAATTTTAAACTACTTTTAATTTTTTCTAAAACGGGAGATCCTCGTCCGTTTCATATCTCTTGTTTTAGCTCTTCCACATGGAAAGAGAACTAAATTTCAATGACAAACGCAAAGTGACACATTTTAAAAGATTTTACTGTCGCTTTAGCTCTTATTTCCTTTCTATTTTTAAGCAACTAAATAATAACACAGTTTCTAGTGATTTATCTTGAATAGCATGCAGATAAAATAATGATCTTTTGTAAGAATAATTTGTTTGCAGAACAGGTAGAGTTTTAGAGAAAAGCGCGCGTGGTGTGTGTGTCTGTGAATACGATAATTAAAAAAAGTGGGATAAATACCAAACTTGATATTTAAGTCCAGCATCTTAACAGATGCGACACAAAGATTTTGAAAACATCCACCCACCCTCAACCTATACAAGGCCATTTTTTTGAAAATTGTGTTTTTCTCGAAATTGGCTCTAACGATTTTTACTAAATACCGTATATTTAAAACACTTACATGGCAAATAAAGTGTATATCTTGAATTTTCTGGGAATAGCCATTGAAGACCTCTTCTGCATGAATTTTGTATAATAGGTGAACTGTAAGAGATTACAAAATCGTACTACACAAAATTATAGATCCTGTTAACTGTTTCCGAGATATTCCTTGTTATTGATTTAAGTTTTGAAGCATTTAAAACTTTTCTCAAACAAGATATCCTCTTTCGTTTCATCTCTCATTTGTTTCTCCTCGCCGTGTAAAGCGAACCAATGCCATTTTTTTCTGATTACGACAGGCTTTTTAAAAGATTTGACTATCGCTTTAGCCAAATGTATTACTTAATCCCCTTCCTAGAAGGAACAAACTCAACAATTTCTGCTAATGCTTACGGACTACAACGATACGTATGGATAAAGGAATAATATTGTAACAATAGTTTTAGAGAAAGTAATGTGAATACGATTTTTTAGTGATTGTAAGATCATTGTTTGAATAAAGGATGTTTAAGCAATAGGTGTTTTGATCCAATTATTGTATACATGTTTGATATCAGAGCAGGTGTAATGATTTTTACTTTGATATATTTGGATATGATAGGTACGTAGTTTATATACTTTAAAATGTATGCACATGTTAAATTTAAAAGTTACTTTCTCTACTTTTTATATTGTAGTAAATAGGTAGAGAATTTATTATATTAAAAATTTGATACCAAGATTTCACTGAAAATTGGCATTTTATTGTCCACTGTATCACAAAAAAAGCATGTTTTAGAAAAAGATTTATGTGGGCATGTGTTTGTCTGTGTGCCCGAGTGTCTGTGAACTTATGGGAACTCATCTTTTCATATCTCTTTTGTTTTACTCCTGCCCTGGAAACAGAACTTAAATACAATGACAATCACATAGTGGCAGTAACCTGCAGATCGCTGTTTTGTAGTATACACCATAATAACTAAACCAGTTTCACGTAATATTATTCCACTATGCTATAGCAGACTTAGGTCATTCAACCCGATACCTCATATGGCTGCTTATGCAGTCGCGAACACTAGTTTTTAAATATTGTTTATTTAAGGTTGCAGAAATCAGTGTTCTTTGTGTCTTTTTTTTGCGACCACAACATTACAATAACAAAATACAAACATTATATTTGAACAACAATGGAATAAAAAAAATATTTCTCAAATATACATAAAACATTACATAGGCAATTAACAATAACATTACAAATCACTAAGGAATACCAAGTTATGTGTTACAGTTTAAATTGATTTATACAAAGAAATACCTTTTTTGAAATACTTGATATGTAAGTTAATCATTCTGAACACATATTTGATAATGAAGGTAGATTTACAATTAATTTATTAATTGCCATGCCAACAAGCAGTGTAAGTACTTATAGTAAGAGTTTGAGAATCATTAATACTTACAGTACAATTAGGAAATGACGTAACACTCAGCATAACTTTGCTTCGACTTCGCTGGTAAAAGTGAAGCATATGTTAGATCCACAGCTTCTTCAATAGCAATGTTGTTCATTTTAATAACATTTTATTGCTTGATAATAACTATGAAAACCCGAAAGATTCGATGCGACTACATAAACATGGGCTATTTCAAGTAAAGAATCTATTACAAAATTCATCAACAAAAGAGTATATAATAATACTTGTCCATATAATTTAGATGTAGCCTTTCATTTGTTCACATCGAGAATTCATTTTTACTTTCTCTATACGCACTATGTACATAGTGCATAGAGAAGGTATTGCACTCCACCAAAAATTCAATACCGAGATTTCACCGGAAATATATGTTTTAGGATCACCTGTATCAAAAAAAAGTATTTTCAGAAAAAGGTCCGGTCCGTGTGTGTGTCCGTGTGTCCGTGAACACGATAACTCAAAAACGAAAAGTCGGTAAAATACCAAACTTGGTATTTAAGTTTAATGTCTTCGGGGAATCCCACACAAAGATTTTGAGAAAAATCCCACCACTCCAAACTACCCTTTACATGGAACTTTTTTCGAAAATTTTGATTTTCTAAAAAATGGCTCTAACGATTTTGATTGAAATATGGTATATTAAAGATATTTACCTGACAAATAAAATGTATATTTTGAATTTTCTGGGAATAGCCTCTGAAGAGTAGTTTATTCTGGATGAATTTTACGGAATTTTGCATAAGTGCTAAATTGTAAGAGAGAGACAAAAACTTACCACACAAAAAATGTAGAGCACATTAAAACACACAATTTATGTTGTATACATTTTTTTCGTGGAGTTGATTGTTTTTGAGATATTCCTTGTTTTTGGTTTAAGCTATAAAAACTTATATTTTTCTCATACAGGACTTTGTGAACTCGTGTCCATACAAACAAAGGAACTTCAGTCACATAATAACCAGCTTTTGACTATCACTTTAACCTATGGTACTCCCTTATTTCGCTTCTACTTACAAGCAAGCAAGAAATAAGACTATTTCTTTTAATTTTTTCTCGATTAGCAGGAAGTAAATAGAAGCATAAGCTTTTTAAAAATAATTTGTTACAGAGATATACAGAGAAAGTCATGTGAATGGAACACAGCAGATTTTTTCTTAATGTTCAATGAAATATTGAAAAGCAATTTTGATTTATTTAATTTTTTTACAGTTTTTTCAAGTACTTCAAAAAGTAATTGACCAATCACGAACTGTAAGTTACTTATCAGATCTTGAATGCTTGGAAAAACTCGTCCCTGCGGACCTCCTGTTCCCAATATGTTTTCTCGACCTGACAAGTATAACTTACAGCACTTAGTACGCAATGCACTATAAAATAACAAACCGTATTATGTAAGAACTTTGGATTATTCAGAGCTGTGACAATTCGTGATATTTTGTGTTTCTGTTTAAATGTGCTGTATATGGTGAATTCTGTAATAATGTGCTTTACTGTTAGAGCTTCTGGCGATTCATACAAATAAAGGTTTTGTCAAAAATCATCGACTTTCTTCAAAATAAAAACCTCCTCCCAACTTTCCTTCTCTTTGACAGCTGAACAATCAAAGCGCTGTTTTGATGTTCACTTGAATCAGAGCAGATTTCAGAATTGATGTTGACAAGGAGTAATGATGCACCTATACGACACGTCATTTGTTTTTCAGCAATAATTTAGCCCTTAAGGCTTGAGAGAGAGAGAGAGAGAGAGAGAGAGAGAGAGAGAGGAATAAACAATATGACGTCAATTTATGCGTAGGATATGTTACTAAAAAGTTATGGTGATATAAAAATCAACAATTCTTTTTATTTTCTATTTTGCGTAAATATAATTGATGGGAGGTACCGTAGTGGTTTTTACATTCTCTACCATGTATGTAGAATGTAAATATTGGCAGAGAAAGTATTGCATTCCACTTCAAAATTCCATATCGAGATTTCACCGGGTATACATGTTAAGAGCACACTGAACACAAAATAAATGGTTTAATTTGGTTAAGTTGGTGTATAAGTAAAATTTTGTCTATTCTTTACGGATTACACGTTACGCAGGTCACCCAAAATGAGGAGGGTTTTAGAGAATATTCTCAGAAAATTCGAGATAGCCCTTTTATATGCAAATTTCTTTAATACTCGTACATGGCATTTTAATTAAAATCGTTAGAACCATTTTTGAGAAAATCGAAACTTTCGAAAAATGTTCTATAATATAAAGGGTAGTTTGGTGTGGCGGAATTTCTCGGAAGATATTGAATTTTAATGCCAAGTTCAGTATTTAATGGACTTTTAATTTTTTAATTATCCTGCTCCCTCTCTTTCTCTCTCTGACTCACACACACAATTATACACACACATCCACACAAAATAGTGATATTACATGGATCTTTTTCTAAAAATGACTTTTTGGTTCAAGGGTCCTCAAAAGATGTATTTTCGGTGAAATATAGTTATTAATTTTGGGTGGAATGCAATACAATTTCTACTTATGCTCATTTTACATGTTAGAGAAAGTAATATGTAGCATACAAAACCTGACTTTAAGTTAGGCATCTTCCAGCGGTGTGATTGGAAGACTATAGATCATCCTCCACCTCAAGCGACTATATCCATTATGTATCAGCTACTTACAAATCACTTTAACAATTTTGATTTATATATTACATGTTTAAGATATATATGACTAGTAAAATATATACATTGAAATTTCTGGGAAAGGCCTTTGAACTTGTCTTAGCATGGCTTTCGTATAAGTTTGTGAAACAGGTAACTACATCATAAGAGTTAAACAAAAGCTTTCACTACGAAAATAGTGGATCTTTTTAAAACATCGATTTTTAAGAGTACATTTCTGTTGCGCTAACCATTTTAGAATTTATTTTTTTAATCTACTAATATGTTACCTATATTTTTGAAGCGCTAAGGCACAATTCTGTTGTTTCTAGTGATGATGATAATAACACTAATACATTTATTTTGCCATTAAACACATTGTACAATAGGCTAAACCAAACTGAATATAAAAATAGTAACTCACACTTATGTATTAAAAACTCAGCGAAATTATAAAATAAATTACATAGCCACGTCTTCATCTGTGATTTAAAATAATGTCATTCATTTCTTTAATGTGCGCTGGCAGTTTATTATAAAACCTAAGACTACTGATAATTTAACTGGATTGAATCATGCCTGATATCTATAGGGCACTTGAAAATTATAATTATTTCTGCTGTTGTGCTGATGTCTTTCATAGTTGAAACTAATTAATTAATATTGTTCTTTACATACAATACCAGATATAGAATAGTGTAATATTACACTGTTTAAGTCTTTTAGATTTTATAAAGTAGTTTATAAGATGTTCTGGAGTTAATGGTATTTACCCTTTTGCATATAACGTGTAGAGCCTCATTCTGTAAAATATGTAAATTTCTGCAAAATTGCATTAAGATTACTACTCTTACTATGAAATAGCAATCCATATGTAAAAATTTGATGTGTACTACTTAAATGACTTTCTCTACCTGTTCCGCAAATAAAAATTTTCTTCTTTTATCTACATCAAGCTAATGGAGATATACATTGACAGAATTGGTCTTGTAGAATGGAAATAAGGGAATGAATAGGTTAAAATGATAGTCAAATCCTTAAAAGCTGGTCGCCATGTAAAACATTTAAAATTGCCTTTAGCTACCAACAGCAAACAAAAGAGAAACGAATAGAAACATGAAATGAAATGGCGTTTTATTTATGGACGCTCTTTAACTGCTGTGGTTCTCAGCGTCGCATTCTATACTGGACGTGAAAGACCACTACATTTTGCTCAGAGGCCTCACTAGCAGGCTTGAGATTTATTTTATGTGCCGTAAATCTACGACACGGGACCAACGGCTTTACTTCCCTTCCGAAGCAAGCCATGCTAAGGATTTTACCCCGAAAAAAATCCATAGTTCTCCACCGGGTTGAATCCGTGACCTTGGGTATATGAAGTTAGAATGCTAACCATTACACCACGGAGGTGGACCTGGAGATATATGAACCTATTTGAGAAAAGTTGAAGTGTCTTAAAATTGAAACTAGTAAAACGGAATATGTCCGAAAGGGTGACTCTATAAAACAAAATGTATGTATATGACATAAATTGTGTATTTTATCGAGATCTACATCTTTATGCAGTAAGATTTTTTTTATTTCTTACGGTTTACCAAATACACAAATTTATACAAAACTCAGAGGTATTCCCAGAAAATTCTGGATAAATAATTTGTTTGTCATAAAATATCTTAAACAAATTGTATTTTAATCAATATCGTTAGAGACATTTTTAAGAAAATCAAAGTTATCGAAACATGTTCCTTGTAAAGGGTATTTGGGGAGGGTGGGATATTCTTGGAAAACTTCGTTTCGCATCCTTGGAAGAACTGAACTATAAAACTGACTTTTCGTAACCAACAGACAGACAGACAGACACACGCACGCGCGCGCGCGCACACACACACACACACACACACGGATCTTATTCTAAAAATGTATATCGAATTCAGAGTACCCATAAACATGTATTTCCGGTGAAATCTCGTATTTGACAAATGTCGGATCATTCGCATATAATATTGACTTTGCAATTATATTACACGGTAAGTCATACTAATATCACACAAATAGTATAAGATGTAAAAACTAACACACCAGTGACGCAACTGACCAATATTGGAGTGTTACAGATATTCCTTCGTGCGCTTAAAGAGTTGCAGAACTCGAAGGGCTATTTCAAGTTAAAACCGTCCAGTGACAAACTGGCGAGAGGGACCTTCATTTCGCCCCTCTCAATGAGCGTGACCCGCTGACCGACTCCGCTAATAAGCAAGATGGGCAAAATGAAGGTCGGCTTTAACTTGAAATAACTCCGTTTAGTTCCGCAACTCTTCTAACGAACGACGTGATATCTGCTTAGTGAAATACGGGATTGTTGAACAACTGCTATAGTGACATGCTTCTTAAGGACTTGACTGCCGCATTTATATCCCTTTTCTATTTTAATGGTAGTTTAACGTTCTTTAACCTGTTTGGTCATATTTAACGATGAATGAAATTGGTGAAATATTGCTCAAATGATATCAGAGTCCATGGAGCTTAAGTTATTCGACATCTGTCTTCTCAGGATAAGGGAAAACACCGAACAAACTTTATCCGTGTAACTCACGCTAAGCGAGATTCGAACTCAAGACTTCTTGAATATGAGGCAGACACGTTACCCTCAAACTACCGAATCCGGCTTATATCCCTTTGTACCTACCAAAAATGCATAATGAAGCTATTACTGCAAATGTTTATCTCCTTGAAATATAATATACAGAAAATCACGTAAATGTAGCAGTTCAGCGTTTTAAATTGTTTTTATATTATTTTTACATTTTACGAATACGATTGTTATTAATGCTAGCATATAGTAAACATGTAACTGAAATATGCAATAGTTTCTGAGATTCATCTCAGCAGTGCCTAAAATTTTCGTCCTAGCGTCCTCCTTTCTCTATTCTATATTAGCATGTTGGAATAGTTTAGGACTCCGGCAGGGGGTCGCGGTCCACAGTTATAAAACAGGGAATTAATCAATAGCAGTGCAATGTTACCTCACTAACACTAATGCAGTTACTACTCTCCGTGTGTTAAAACAGTTAATTGAATTATTTCTAGTAACCACTAGAACAGTATCCTGACAAGGGGAATGGGGGAAGTACGTTACGTCATATTATCGTCAACATGCTACTCTCTACCGCAGACCAAACTAAACAACGACCTCAGAAGTTGCGTGGTGAGGAGTGACGCTGCAACAACTATGGAATGGGACCCTTCCCAACAATTACTTTACGAGGGGCGTTCAATAAGTCCTTAGAAAAATCCAAGAAATTACATTCGTAGAACCGAAAAAAGTTTGTGTTTAGTAACCGTCGTCTCTTACTAAATGGCAGTTGAAGTTTCAACTATATCCATCACGTGGTTTCGTTGTCATAGGTGATTGAATCATCAATCCTGTGTTTCTTTAGAAAGATAGGGGAAAGAAAAAACAATTACGTGCGGTGATTAAACACTTCTATTTAAAAGACTTAACACCGAAAGAGATAAACACTGAGTGGGATGACGTTCATGGCACATCTGCTCCTGCTCTCCAACAATTTACAATTGGACAAATGAGTTTAAATGAACATCGTTCCGAACGTCCAGCAGAAATGACTTCCACCGAAAAGATTGACGACTCCAAGATGTGGTTTTGAGTGATCCACGAATCAAAGTTCGCTAAATAGTAGAGGCCACAAATTTGCACAAAAAATTAGGTCTGACAAAGGTCTTGGCAAGATAGATGCCAGATTTGCTCCCAGTGGAGAATAAACGTAATCGTGCGATCGATTCGGAAGCGGTTTGACACTTTTTCCGTCGCAATCCTGATGAGTCTCTGCACCGATACATCATTTTGGATGAAACATGGATGTACTACTACACTCCAGAGACAAAAGTACAGTCGAACCATGGGTTTTTAAAGGCAAACCGGCTCCAAATAAAGCGAATGTGTTGAAATCTGCAGAGAAGATGATGGTCTCGGTTTTTGGGGATGCACGCGGAATTATTTACATTGATTATTTGCAGAAAGGAAGAACGATAAATGGAGAGTATTGTGCATTGCACCGGTTGAACAGAGAAATCAAGAAAAACACCTTCATCTGGCAAACAAAAATATTCTTTTCCATTAAGACAATACAAGAGTGCATACCTGAGCAGTTGCGATGGCGAAAATTGTAGAATTAAGATTCTAATTACTACAACATCCGTCGTATTCACTAGATTTGGACTCCAGTGACCTTTTACTTTCTCTACACGTAGATACTATGTGCATAGTGTATGGAGAAGGTATTGTATTACACCCAAAAAGTCAATACCAAGATTTCAATATGGGTTAAAGTCCCCTTAGTCCAAAAAACATTTTTAGAAAAAGGTCAACGTGTGTGTGTGTGTGCAGCATAGCTCAGAAACGAAAAGTACGTTAAATGTTAAATATGATACTTAAGTTAAGTATCTTCTAATGATGTGACACGGTGATTTTCGAGAAAATTCCCCCACATCCAACTATGCTTTACAAGGAAAAAATTTGGAATTTTTTATTTTCTTAAAAATAGCTCTAATGATTTTAATTAGAATATCTATATATTTAAGATATTTATATTCCAAATAAAATGTATATCTTGAATTTTCTGAGAATAGCCTCTGAAAATCTCTTTATTTTTGATTATTTTTTTAAACAAAAACTTACTACACCAAAAATGTAGATCTGCTTTAAACATACAATTTATGTCATATATTTTATATGTATATATATTTTGGAGCTGGTCGTTTTCGAGATATTCCTTGTTATTGGTTTCAGTTTTAAAATGCTTAAATTTTTCTCATACTGGAACTTGTCAACTCTTGGACACGCAAAGAAACGGATTTCAATATAATAGCAACCACATTTTAAAACATTTGACTATGGTTTAGCCTAAAGTATTCCCTTATTTCACTTCTGCTTATAAGGAACTAAGTAATAAGACCGTTTCTAATGTCTATCTCAATTAGCATGAAGTACATACACGAATAAGTTTGTTACAGAGATGTAGAGAAATTCATGGGAATAGAAAAAAAAAATATTTCCAAAATCGAAAAAGTGGCTCCGCTGAAAACGATTCACTCTAACAAAGAGGTCATCTCCCAAATAGAAGCCTATTTTTAGGACCTTCCGAAATCTTACTTTTGGAGCCATAAAAGAGTTGGAGAAACCTGGAAAAAGTGTATCGAGGTAAAAAGAGTTTAGGTTGAAAAATAAAAAAAAAATTGCCGAAATAATTCTTTTTTCTATCTTTTTCTAATCACTGATTGAACGCCCCTCGTAAAAGCGGTCTTCTGAACAAATAATAAGCAAGTTCACTAAAAGATGAAGTGTTTTCGCATGGAGTTACTGTATACCACTGGTTTTACAAGCTTTGGACTCCTGAACCTTCCCAGGGACAGCCTGGATCACATCTAACGTGTGAATTCAGACAAATTATATCAAAGAGATCGGGAAAAAGGACACTTACTTTTTCATTTCCAAAAATAACTGAATAGAAGAGCGAAATTAGTTCAAGGATCCAGAAGGGATCAATTCTGTTTAAGGGACACTTGAAGTTCAAATTTCTATATTTATGCATATATTTTTCCGTAAACGTCACTCTAATTGCATTGCTGTGAAGTTTATATAAATACCAAGTTTTATTTAAGTTGAATAAAGCTTTAAAGATATAATTATTTCATTAATTTTATTACGTAAATATATTACATAATCATAATGTTCCACTTGCCTCATAATTTAAGAAAATTGTTGATATATAAATAACTTTGAAGACATTTTTAAAAAAAATTAAGCTCTAAAATTAGTCTTTTTTCATTGAGTTATACACGTTTTGAAAAATTTATATTCAAGTTACGATAATATTGTCCTTTTTAATGTTACAATAGATACTTCTGCACATTATAGAAAATTTAAACAAAAACTGAGACGCGCTGAACACTTTTTAAGGTGTGAAAATGTAGTTTAAAAAAAAAAAAAAGGTTGTTTTACTTATAGTACGAGTTTGCTAGTAAACAGGTGTACAGTGCGATCTTTAAATGGTAAGTAGAGCCCGAAGCAAGGAGAGGACAGCTAAATTTGGATTTCCTATGAATACCTGAAGGTCTAAATACCTATTTACCACAAAAAAGCAATTTGCAACTTTTTACCAATTGCCAAAAGTTTACTCCCCGTGTCCCTTAAGAATGGTTCCAAAAATTGAATGAACCGGAGCAGAGGTCCCCCTATGGCAGAAAAGTTTCCTTCATCTTCAATGCTACTCTCTTTCTGACAGAATCGTATGCCATATATATGAAAGTTTAAGCAAGGTCTAAAGTAGACGGAATATGAAAGGAATAAAAAATAGGTGGAATATAATAGCTATGCATATTATGAATACGATATAGAGAAAGTAAAAATGCAAATTATTGGACACTATCTCGTATTTCCAAATATTTTCCATTATTATTATTATTATTATATTATTATTATTATTATTGCAGATTGAAGAAACCGTACTTTATAAAGTATATTAGGATTATAGACACACTAAATTAACAATTTCGATTACAAATACTATTTAAGTATTATACACATATAAATATAGTGATGACAAATTCAATTGAACACTTACTACCATATATGGCGATATACAATTTTTTTCGATTTTCAAAAACAATTCATTTATTTCAAAGTAATTTTATTTAAACGAATGGAAACTAATTTGTAGAAAACACGTTCTAAATTTCTCACTGGGCTCTTTCATATCAAATAAATCATGAGCCTGATCTCCATATCACTCCTTGAATTTATTTACAAACGATGAATGCATTTATAGCTATATTTTTATTTATATACTATTTGCAAAACTGAACTTTATTCCATTGTTTGCAGTTAGAAATAAAAAACTCTTTATGTCCATGTAATACAAATCATTCTGAAAAGAAAATTGCATCTTAAGGAATGACAATATGAAAATATAAAAATTACGATACTCAAAAATTTTACATATCATGTACCTAACACCAATAGAAATATGTGACTATATTTGTTCATTCTGAATGTATAGTTTTTATACTATTTATCCATAATAAGTAGATAAACTACTGCACTCCAAAACATGGTAACAAAATGTTATGGTTATACATGTATCCAAAATATTTTTAGGACAAGATAAGAGAGTGCCAGCACTTGCATGTTTATGAACAGTGTGTATATTAAAAAATCTGATTTGTTCATTCACATGAACCTTATATCTGTTCTGTAAATAAACTATTCTTACAAAAGATTATTCTTTTATCTGCATTATGTTAATCAAGGTAAGCGTTAGCAGAAATGGTCTATATAAGTAGGAGATAAATAAGGACTAAGAAAATGCATTAGGCTAAAGCACAATTATATATTTTAAAATCTGTTGCTATGGGATTGTCCTTGAGATTCGCTTCTCATTTCGTGACCAGAAGTAAAACAAAAGATAAATGAAACGGAAGAAGTCTTCCCTTTTGAGAAAAGTTTAGGTACTTTGAAGTTGAAGGTAATAACAGGAAATATTTCGGAAATGGTCAGCGCTATAAAACAAATTTATCTGACATAAACTGTGTATTTTAATAAATTCAACATCGCATGGACGCGACACAAAGATTTTAAAGAAAATCCCCACACCCAAAACTATCCGTTACATGAAAAAAACTTCGACAATTTTTATTTTCTCAAATATGACTCTAAAGATTTTGATTTAAATACGTATATTAAAATTATTCATAGCACAAGTAAAATTTATATTTTCAATTTTCTGAATAGCTTCTGAAGAACACTATTCTAGTTTATTTTTGTAGAATTTTGCAAAGCGGTTACACCATAACCGATAGACAAAACTTTGTACACAAAGCATGTAGATTTCGCTGAAAAACGTAATTTATGTCATATGCGCTATTGTTGTAAAGTTGACCGTATCTAAGATGTTCCTTGTTATTGGTTTCAATTTTAAAATACATACACTTTTTCTTTTATTCCATTCCTGGCCAAGCAAACAAGCCAATTTCAATGACAATCGCATTACGATATCTTTTAAAACAGTGTATTCCTTTAGTTCTACTTAAAGGAACTAAGTAATAAAAAATTCTGCTAATGCTTATCTCGATTAACATAGGGTAGAAAGGTGAATAATTACTTTCTCTACACATACTATATTCATAGTGCGTAAAGAAAGTATTGTATCCCAAAAAGTTTTGGGTCCTCCTGAATCCAAAAAAAGCATTTTTGGAAAAAAGTCCGTGTGTATGTCTGTGAACAAAATATCTCAAAAACGAAAAGACTGTTAAATACCAAACCTGGTATTTAAGTTTGGTTACTTCCAAGGATGCGAGAATTTTCAAGAAAATTACCCCACCTCAAACTATCTTTTATATGGAAAAATAGCTCTAATGATTTTGATTAAAATCTCTTATATTTAAGATATTTACATGCCAAATAAAATGTATATCTTGAATTTTCTGGGAATAACCTTTAAGACCACTTTATTTCGGATGACTTTTATTGCATTTTGCATAACTGGTAAACCGTAACAGATAGACATAAACTTACTACACAAAAACGTAGACCACGTTGAAACACACAATTTATGTGCTGTACATTTTTTTCGTGGAGTTGGTCGTTTTTGAGATATTAGTTGTTTTAGTTTCAGCTTTGAAAAACTTACACTTTTCTCATACAGGAATTTGTCAACTCCTGTCCATACAAACAAAGGAACTGCAGTCTCACTTTAACCTATGGTACTCCCTTATTTCTCTTCTACTTACAAGGAAGCAATTAATAAGCCTATTTCTGCTAATTTTTTCTCGATTAGCATGGAGTAAATAGAAGCATAAGCTTTTTAACAATAATTTGTTGCAGAGCTGTAGAGAAAGGCTTGTGAATGGAACACATTAGATTTTACTGGAAGCACTTTTTGTGTTCAGGGAATTCAGAGTACAGTTCTTGGATTAGTATATGGAATCTCCCCCAAAGTAAGCTTCAGACGCTACTCTATAAGCCATTGTGTAAGGATGATACAACAATTCTTCATGTATTGAACCACACATCTCCAGATTTTGAAGCTCACACACTAACCATATATACACAGAGGCAGTTTGTTTGGATCCCAGAATACGTAGTTGTTCACTTGCTGCGGTTGTTGCTAAGCAACGGAAGGAATGCGGACAACTCCTCGAGACTGGTGATCGCCAGTTCAAGTGGTTATTGTGAGTCTCAAGCGGTTTGGAACTGCCAGGAATGTGGAATGTCTGATAGCAGTCAAATATGTGGAGAATACTTCTCTCACATACCTGTATCTGCTTTTGCTAATAGTTCATAACTTCAGTCGTTCATTAAACTTGTTCTGAAAGTAAGAAAAGCTAGTTAAAGTGTTATCCACTTACACGCTATTTCCGATAAATGACCCTAATAATATTTACGCATTAGTAGTTCAGTGGTATTTGGTCAGAAGATGACAATTCCAAAAATCTCACGCCTTTCTCTGCATCGCTATAACAAATTATTGTTTAAAAGCATATTCTTCTATCTACTTTATGATAATCGAGATAAGAGCCAGCAGAAATTATCTTAATTACTTGCTTTCTTGTAAGTAGAAGGAAAATAAGGGAATACACTTGGCTAAAACGATAGTTAAATCTTTTAAAAGCCGGTTGCTATGTGGTTGAAATTCGTTTCTATGCATTACCTGAAGTCACCAATTCCTGTATGTGAAACATTTTAAGTATTTTAAAACTGAAACAAATAACAAGCAATATCTAAAAAATAGTCAGCTCTTACAAAAAAATTATATAATATTGTGTGTTTTAAGAAGATCTACATTTTTTGTGCAGTAAGCTTTTTTTATTATTATTATTTCTTACGGTTTGCAAAATTCAGCAAAATTCATGCAGAATAAAGATATCTTTAGTGGTTATTCTAGAAAATTCAAGATATGCATTTTATTTGCCATGTAAATGTCTTTAATATACGGTATTTTAATCAAAATCGTTAGAGCCATTTTTGAGAAAATCAAAATGTTCGAAATGTTTTACATGTAAAGGGAGTTTGGGGCGGGGGGGATATTTCTCAAAATCTTCGTGTCACATCCCTAGGAGATACTAAACTTAAATACCAAGTCGGTATTTTATCGACTTTTCGTTTTGAGTTAATGTGCTTACAGGCACACAGACACACTGACATACGAACACACGGACACACACGGACACACACGGACCTTTTTCTGAAAATGCTTTTTTTTTATACAGAGGTCCCTAAAATTTTCAGTTCCGCTGAAATCTCGGTATCGAGTTTTTGGGTGGAATGCAATACCTTCCCTATACACTATGTACATAGTACTTAGAGAAAGTAAAAATGGCTTTTTTGTGCTAAGAGAGTAGTGATATAAAAGAAACAATCTTCTATCATTTGGTAGAGATCTGGAGATATCAGGTCTTCCCCATAAGATAGACGATTGTTTCTGGAGATATCAGGGCTTTGCCAAACGATAGAAAATTGATTATTTTATATCACTACCGTTTTAGCATATAAATGCCAAGTTTGGAGTTATGTTCAGACCAAACGCCACAGAATTATTGTCACGCACGGGAGTTACTTATCCTTATTACTTTATCTAGCACGTATGTACAACATACACAGTTGCTAGAGAACGTATTGTATTCTACCCAAAAATTCGATACCGAAATTTCACCGGAAAATATATTTAATCAAAAGGCTGAATAAAAAAAAAGACATTTTTAGAGAAAGGTCCACAAGGTGGCTGTGTGTGTTTGTGTGTCTGTGTGTATATGTGTGTATGTGAACAGCATAACTCAAAGTCAGTTAAATATCAAATTTGGTAATTAATTTCAGTATTGTCTAAACATGTGACGTGAACATTTTCAAGAAAATCCCAGACCCTTAATTTTAGTATTTAAAGAAACCTTTCGTTTTTAAGTTATGTTGTTCTCACATATACACACACGAACATATTCGTACACATGCACAATGAGCTTTTTCTAAAAATGCTGTTTTGAATTCTTGGGATCTCAAAACATATATTTTGGGTGAAATTTCAACATCAAAGTTTGGATGAAATGTAATACCGTCATTATTTACCATATACAGCATTACACGTAGTGGAGAAAGTAAAAAATGAAAAGCTAGAGAATAAAACATCAGAGGTTTCGTTCGTGTTTTCTGTGGCCTTAAGGTGAGTGCTGAGATGGGCTCTTATGCACCATGAATGTTTCATACTTTATTCGCTTTCATTTCGCTTCCTTCTTCATATTTTAAGATAGGAAGCTATAACGTATAGCGAGGGTATGAGAATCTGCCCCTTTGAGAGGAGGAGTTGTGATGCATATCATGGCACTCGCCTCTCACCTGGACGGCGCGGGTTCAATCCCAAGCGACCGCATATGAGATTTGTGGTGGACAAAGCGGCGCTGGGCGGGTTTTCACCACACTCACTAACACACACCACCGGTGCTCCATCTTCATTCACGTATCATTAGTGTCACCACCTGCGGTGCCATAAGTAGTTAAAGCGGGCGTTAAACACTAAAATGTAAGAGTACTCAAGAACTGGGGGAAACGTCTTTAAACACGATACTTTACCACCTTGAATGGAAGGCATGTTGGACGTAACTGGCAGGCACAGAAGACGTGAAGGGAGTAGCTGAAATGCGAGAAAACTGATAGTAGGAAAGATGATATAATCAGCGCTAAATGTACAATTTGAGCTTTACTTGTCATTTTCACCTACTGTTAGTGTCTTGTGTTTATTTATATCTCTAAACTATTTTTGGGTATTACAATAGGCAATAACAATACATCCTAATACAATTTACTCTTGCTTTGTCAGTTTTAAGATGCTGTGTTTGAATATATATGTTTACTTTCCTTTTTTTCGTACAGTGATGTTTTCTGATAGTGTATTTTTCTTCAATTTTTACTTTCTCTACACGTACTATGTACATCAGTATTGTATTGCACCCAAAAAAAAATTGATACTAACGTTTCACCGGAAATTATTTTCTCAAAAATGACTCTAAAGACTTTCATTGAAATACCGTAAACGAAAAATATTTACACGATAAATGAAATGTATATTTTGAATTCTCTGGGAATAGCCTCTGACGAGTTCTTCATTCTGGATTAATATTTGCTGAATTTTGTGTAACTGGTAGACAACAATTTACTAAACATAAAATGTACATCTTGTTAAAATACACAATTTATGTCATATACATGTTTTTAGTGGAATTATCCATTTTTTTAGGCATCCCTTGTTATACGTTTCAGTTTTAAGATGCTTAAAATTTTTCTCATGCGGGAATTTGTAAACTCTTGACAATGAAAAGAAACTATTTAGCGTTTGTCTTATTACTTAGAAGGAAGCCATTTCTGGTAATGTTTATCTCGATTACCTTGAAATAGATAGAAGAGTTAATGTTTTAACAATAATTTGTTACTTTAACCGGAATTATTCCCTATCCCCCATAGAGTCTGGAAGTATGAATGTTCAATGTGCGTGTGTTTAGTAATATAAAGTTTAACCTAATGTTCTGAACCTGCAGTTTCACAAGTGAAAGCCCCCGATATGACCATTGATGTTAAAGGGGGGTATACAAATGAAGCAATAAAAAAAAAAAAAAATTTGTTACAAAGCCCGCCTGGGTAATGTGGTGGTAGTGTGTCTGCCTCACATTCGAAAGGTCGTGAGTTCGAATCTCGCTTAGGGTGAGTTACCCGGATAAGGTTTTTGTCGGGGTTTTCCCTTATCCTGAGTAGACGAATGTCGAGTAACTTTAAGCTCCATGGACCCCGAGATCATTTGAGCATAATTTCACCAATTTCATTCATCGTCTGAAATGACCAACTAGGATAAAGGACGTTAACATAAAAAAAAATCTGATGTGTTCCATTGCCATGACTTTCTCTACTTCTGTGTAACAAAGTATTGTTAATAAGCTTATTCTTCTATTTACTTCAAGCTAATCGAGAAAAAATTAGCAGAAATAGTCTTATTACTTGCTTCCTTATAAGTAGAAGCGAAATATGGGAGTATCATAGGTTAAAGTGAAGTCAAATACTGGTTACTAGGTGACTGAAGTTCCTTTGTTTGTATGGACAAGAGTTGACAAGTTCCTGTATGAGAAAAGTTCAAGTTTTTTAAACCTGAAACAAAAAACAAGGAATATCGCAAAAACGACAACTCCTCGAAAAAATGCATATAACATAACTTTTGTGTTTTAATGTGTTCTACATTTTTTGTGTGGTAAGTTTTTGTCCATTTCTTACGGTTTAGCAGCTATGCAAAATTTCGTAAAATACATCCAGAATAAAGTAGTCTTCAGAGGCTATTCCCAGAAAATTCAAGATATACATATTATTTGTCAGGTAAATATCTTTAATATACGATATTTTAATCAAAATCGTTAGAGCCATTTTTGAGAAAATCAACATTTTTGAAAAAGGTTCGATGTAAAGGGTAGTTGGGGGTGAAGGGATTTTCTTGAAAATCTTCGTGTCGTATCCCCGGAAGATACAAAACTTAAATACCAAGTTTGGTATTTAACGGCCTTTTCGTCTTTGAGCTATGCTGTCCACAGACACACACACACGCACAGACACGGACCTTTTTCCAAAAATGCTTTTTTTGGATTCAGGGGGACCTAAAACATGTATTTCCGGTGAAATCTCGGTATCGAATTTTTGAGTGTATTACAATACCTTCTCTATACACTATATACATAGTATGTGTAGAGAAAGTAAAAATAATATGTTACAAAGATGTAGAATAGAACACATCTGATTTTGGTCCTTAAATTTATATATTTGCAAATATTCATGTCGTTATTATTTACCGCGATTAGTCAGAAATAGCCTTAGAAGGTATATCTTAGTTTGCATTATAGAAAATACCTAACATTGAATATATTGTGCGTCATGCTTCAAATGCCTTTTTCCTCTTGTAAAACGCCAGTGAAATTTTGCCAAATTATAAGCCCCACCCTGCCCCCCCCCCAACATAGAGCTGCAGCCTTGCCCTAATGAACACTAGATGAACAAAGGCTTTGTCAGCACCAATCGCTGTACTTTCAAAACGACTCCAATCAGAAGCCTGATTACTTAATTCCGAACAGGTTCATGGAGGGAAAAAACGCGCCAGTGATCACCGTTTAATCGAGTTTCTTGTATTTAGCCGAGACACGTCATTTTCCTGACCTACATTAAAAGTCAAGTTCGATATCTGAGATATAATGAGAACGTTTCGTCTTAATGAAGACATGGCCTGCTCCGATATTTATTCCTGATGAATACCGGTATTCAACCCTCCTAAGGGAAGCGAACCCTGACAGAAAAATCTGATGTGTTATTGTTAAAAAGCTTTTTTTTTTGTTTGTTTGTAATTTAACGTCCTTTAACCTGGTTTGGTCATATCGGACGATGAATGTAATTGATGATATGATGCTCAAATGATCTCGGGGTCCATGGAGCTTAAAGTTACTCGACATTCGTCTTCTCAGGATAAGGGAAAACCCCGAAAAAAACCTTACCCGGGTAACTCACCCTAAGCGAGATTCGAATTCACGACCTTTTGAACGTGAGGCAGACATGCTACCACCACGCTACCCAGGCGGGCTCGTTAAAAAGCTTATTCTTCTAGCTATCCGAAACAAATACTAGCAGAAATTATTATTTGTTTCCTCTAAAGTAGAAAGGAAATGATAATCAAATGTTTTAAAAGCTGGTTGCTATGTGATTGAAATTCTCTCTTCGCATGGCCAGGAGTTGACAAATTCCAGTTTGAGATAAGTTTAAATATTTTAAATCAGAAGCCAATAACAATACATATATTTGAAATGGTCAATTCCACGAAAAAAAAAAGTATTAGATAAATTATGTGTTTAATCAAGATCTGCATTTTTGTGTGTGAGTTTTTGCGGATCTCTTACGGTTTACAGTTGCACAAAATTCATCCAGAATGAAGGGTCTTTAAGAAGCTGTTACCAGAATTCACGATATACATTTTATTTGTCATATGATTATCATTAATATATGGTATTTAATCAAAATAGTTACAGCCATTTTTGATAAAATTATAATTTTCAAGTTTTTTTCTATACTAAACTTAAATATCCCAATGTGGGATGTGTGGTGGGCGAAACAGTGTCTGGGTGGTTTTCTCCGGGTCCTCCGGTTTATCTCGCCACTCATTCAACCAATTGCTCCATCATCACCTTTCTTATCATGCATTTCGCGTTCATTTCATATCATCCACTTCCTCACGCTTATTCCTTGCTACGGGTCGACCACTCGTTCCGGCTTCTTCATTCTGTGGTTACGTGCCGTTGGCTCCCCGAGAGGTTTCTGACCCCTAGGTGCCCCCTGTAAGTCCTAGGGGGTGTAATTCGGTTAACTCGAATACCAAGTTCAGTACTTTATCGAATTTTTCGTTTTTGAGCTATGTTGTTCTCATACACACGAACACACACAGAGCTTTTTCTGAAACGGTTTTCTTATACAGTAGACCTAAAAAGTGTATTGCCAGTAAAATCTCGGTATCGTATTTTTGGTTTGAGTACAATACCTTTTCTACCTATGTACTATGTACTATGCAAGGAAAATAAAACTCGTGGTCTTTCAATTTGGGGGGTTTTCTACATAAAAAATAGCTCGCTCATAAACCTCAGAAGAATAGCCAGACGAATTTTACGACGACAAAAATAGAAAAACAACGCGTTGCTTATTTTGGTTGTAATTTCTTTTTTAACAACGATGAACTGAGGTAAAGGCTTTATCGATTTCATTATATGTGCGCAAAATTTCGGTGAGCATTGAAGGGTAAAGTGAAAGAAGAGACTCAAACTTTGTGATTCTGTGGCAACAATAGTAACAAATATGTTATACGTATCTGTAATATACGGGGTAACAGACATAGGGGAAACAAATAGAACATATATAAGTCGGCCAAGGCGAGTCAAGTCCTGCACTGAGAGCAGAAAGTCAGTGAACTATAGCGATGACGCAATACAAACGACAGAAAATCTGTATAGTCTGATATATCTTCAGGGATGCCTTATATTCACACTGTTAGTGAAGGAATGTAAAGAAAATAGAGTTGTTAACTAATAAGCTGGAGGTGTTATTTATAATGTTATTACGTTTTGTGACGAAGAGAAGAAAGAAGATCGTAAAACGCTACTTTATGAATGCCACTGAACGTGGCTGTTGCTTCTACTGGTTTTAATAAGAGAGCGAATGATATTTAAAATTAGAAAGGAATATCAGCTTGAGCAAAATTAAATCACCTCGCAAGATTGTATAATGTAAACAAGTACTTTATTAGAAAAAAATTTCACGAGTATTATGAAGTTAAAAAAATCAGATGTTACATTCATATAACTTTTTATGCAAAGTATAGCTTAGGGGGGGGGGGAGATTTTCCTGAAAATCTTGGTGTTCATCCTCGGAAGATGCTGAATTTAGCCGGTACCAGTGGCCGCGCTCGTTAAAGTGCCACGCTTTGGTACTTCGTGGCGCAGGGGATCGTGGGCTCGAGTCTAGCCTTGGGCATGGGTGTTTGTGTGTTGTAAATGTGTTTATGTACGTGTATTAGAAGCAAACAGTAAAAACGGTAATCAATATAGAAAAAATAAAATGTTAGGAAGAAGACAAGGAAAATGGGAAATACAGCGCCGGAGTCCCGACATGACACCGGAACTTAAAAATACAAAAAACAAACAAACAAAAACGATCAAGCTTGATATTTAAGGGACTTTCCAACCGTGAGTTATAGTATTCACACACACACATAAGCACACTTGCGGACTCCTCAAAGGTCCTCAAAACATGCATTTTAGTGAATTCTTGGTATTATCTCCACCATGCATGTGCTAGATAAAGCATAAATAAATCCCTACTGTGCGAAAATTATTAAAATTTTGCAAGATAGATTTATTTCTACTTTATTAAGTAGAAAATAGTGAAATATATTAGATTTATTTTTAAAAGGTGCTCTCTCGATGCAGGACCACACTCGCCTTGGTCGCCTTATAATACATATATGTATTCTATGTACATAGAATGTTCTATAAAGACATTTTAGAGATAACCACAAAAGGGTTTGTAATAGTAGCATTAGGAAAACCATGAAGAAGTGGAGTGATTCTGGAGATATTATTTGAATTTGAATTTTATAGCTATATAAAAAGTAAAGACGAGGACTTGATAAAAAGATGTATGGAATAGTTCCAGATAATTAAGAACGAGAAAAGCTGGTGGGGACAGTTACAGAGAATCTTTGCAAAAATAAGAATGGGAGATATATGGAGGAAGGGAGAAGAGTAAGAAAAAGGATTCTGGAAGTCAGTCAGAGATAGGATAGAAACCGGTAGATAAACACGAAATATGGGGTGAGCTATAGTACAAAAATTTGTTTATACCGAAAAAATAAAAATATATATAAAAATAAGAGAGGAAAACATTAACTTGGGTGAGGACAGGAGCATTATCTACTTTTAAAAGCGATGAGAGATAATGAACTAGAGTAGTGTAGTTTATGCGGGGAACAAGACAGAATTTTTCACTGTTTAACTGAAGGTGAACAGGTAAGAAAATAGAAGAAATTTGGTAACAAAAAAGGGATAGTATGTAGGAGAGATGGTAGCGATGAAAATGTCGAGTGACAAGGTAAAGGAAGGAATTAAAAGAATAGTTCAATATTAGTTAAGGTAAAATAAAAGTGGATAAGAAAAGAGAGGGTGGGAGAGGGCTAACTGCAGAAAATACAAAGAGAAGCTGATGGAATTGACAGCAAAAAACCAGAGGGCTACATTAACTAGCCAGGGAGCTAAGCGGATATAGCACCAAGCAGTATTTAAATCTAATGGTACATTAGGAATAAGAAATACTTGGGAATAAGTGATATAGTTTAAGTAACCGTATATGATTTGTGAATAATTGAAGCAATAGTACAACAATAATATTAATCTGTGTCAATATAGAGGTATGGAAACGAGAATGGAGGTGAATAAAACTAATTATCATAAGCAATATACGAGAGGTCCAACGTTTATCTAGAGAAATATTGTAGCTGAGTTGTATTTAATAACACTATTTTGTCAATAAAATAACAATGAGTAGCCTATATGGACACGAAGAATAATATTCCTAAAATCCCATCTACCTTGACGTATATTTGTACCAAAATTACTGCAACTTGATGTCCAATACATACATTTCAGATCTCTTTGTATTGCTACATTATATTATTGTGGCGTAAAATAAACACAGATCTCTTTGAATTGTTGTACTCCATTATTTTGGCTTGGTAAGGCATGATTGCGATTACTAATATGTCTAGTGGATGTATAGGATATTCAGAGAGAAAACAAATGCATGTGGGTGTGATAAATTTAGAAAAACAATTTCACATGTGTGTGATAAAAACTAAAGGACAGAAACTGCAATGAAGAGATAAGGCAGCCACTAAATATATCATCTTGAATAACAGAGTTTTTCAAAGAAAGAGAAAATGGGTAAACTACATCGTAGGATGGAGGACAATGACATTCAGAGGCTTGTCCTTGAATATCAACCTAGCGGAAGAAGAAATGTAGGTCGACTTATGCAGAGATGACAGGAAAACTGTGGTCGGAACAGATTAATAGCATAAGCCTTCAAGAGGAAGTGAGTGAGTGAGTAAGAATTCAGCATTCACGGCTCCATATGAATATACGGCTTACATTTAGGAGACCATATACTTGCATAAGCACTGTTTTATAACTTATCCCTTGAGACTGCTTCGACACCTCAAGGAGCAATATAAACAAATCCGTAAAACAGTGAAAATGTATGTTATGCCGGGGTTATAGGTGGAGGTTTCGAAGGGTTGCTGGGTCGTATCGACCTGAATTTGCTACCTGCAGCACATATATAGAGAGAAAAGATATCCTTAAGCATTGTGGTTGGTGAAGCACGTTTTTGACAAGCCACCATATTTTGATTCCACGCTTCTGAGATGAGTACTGCTTTTGTGGGTTAAATTTCAATTAGGTAGTGCATTTGGACTGTAGGTTTTAAAACAGTATAATAGTGAATACGTGTGTGTGTTTGTTTGGTTGTGGTTTCTCGTATAGTAGAAGGAAAAACAAGGAAAAGGAAATGTTTCAATACGCTGGTTAGTGTACTTATTTAAGTGATTTTTCGGCGGTATACTTAGTGAAATATGTTATACATTATCAACAGAATGATTTTGTATTGATTGTGAATTGTAGATTTCTAGCTCGGAAAGACCTTAGAGAAGCGTGGGTGAAGGCAATTCGCAGACAAAATTGGCAACCTACTCCGGGTTCTGGTGCTTGTTCACAACACTTTACATACATCCGACGATTTGGACTTAACAGGGCAAACTAGGAGACTGAGAGAAGAAGCCATTCCGTCTTTGTTTCCTGCTTATCCCTTTTATTTGCAGAAATGTCCTGTATCTCGGCATAGACCGCCAAATAGACCACAAAATAGTGGAAGTGCCTCAATTGTTTGTGAAACAGTAACTGAAAAGGCCACCCAGCAAGCTGATACTGACAATAGTGTTATACTACAAAGTCCAAGAAAGGGAAAATTAATGTTGAGGTTGGAGAACAAAACTGCATTTTTCGGGCGTAAAAATCCTCAGCATGGCTTCCTTCGGAAGGGAAGTAAAACCTTGGTCCCGTGTCGTAGATTTACGGCACGTAAAAGAACCTCAAGCCTGATTGAGAGGCCTCTGAGCAAAATTAAGCGGTCTTTCATGCCCAATTTAGAATGGGACGCTGAGAACCACAGCAGTTAAAGAGCGTCTATAAATAACACGACATTTTATTTAGGAAAAATCCCGAAAAAACCTACGGGTCAGAGAGGTCGGCTACGGGAATCGATCCCATGACCTCCCGAATGCTGCCGGTTCCCATGGCCGCGCTCGCCAAAGCGTCTCGCTTTGGTGTTTCGCAGTGCAGGGGATCGTGGGTTCGAGTCCCGCCTTGGGCATGGGTGTTATATGTTTGTGTATGTGTGTGTAAAAAGTAAAACAGAAATTCAGTAATCATACAGTAATCACAGTAAACAAATTAGATAAATAAAAAGTAGGGTATACAGCGCCGGAGTCCCGATCAGACTCAGGAACTGTATTTAAAAAAAAAATGCCAGTCATGGAGGAAACGACTGACCACCTGGCTCGATTTTAGCCTAATACACTCCCTAATTGCTTTGAACCAACAAGAAAATATACAATAAAGCCATTTCTTCTAATCTTTAAACCAAAGAATTTGCTTTTGTTAAAGTAGTTTGTTTCAGTATAGATAGATAAAGACATGTGAATTAAGCATATCAGATGTTCTCTACCGGTAATGTAAAGAGTGCGGGATTTCATTCTCTCATATAGCGAGCAGCTCTTAGTTGATTTGAGTATCGCTTTAGCCTGGGACATTCTCTTGTTCGCCTTAACCAACACGGAAATATAGATAAAACCGTTTCTGCTGATGTTTATAACCCAGTTAGCGTGAACTAGATAAAAGAATAAGCTTTAGTAAGAAGGGTTTGTAGCAGAATAGATAGGGAAAGTCATGTGAATCTGACACATTAGATTTTTTAAAGAAGCACTATTATTACTTTGTCTACACGTACTTTGTATAGTGTAAATAGAAGGTATTGTATTGCACCCAAAATTTTGATACCGACATTTCACAGGAAATATGTGCTCAGAGACCCCCTCAATCCGAAAAGAGTGTTTTAGAAAATTGTCCATGTGTGTGTCTATCTGCCTATCTGTCAGTGTGTGTGTGTGTGGGGGGGGGGGTGCAGTATAGCTCAAAAAGGAAAAGTCTGTGTAACACCAAACTTGCTATTTAAGTTCAGTCTTCCAAGGATGCGACACGAAGATTTTCACGAAAATCCCGCCACCCCCAACTATTTTGATTTTCTCAAAAATACCTGTAACGAATTTGATTAAAATATCGTATATTAAAGATATTAACATGACAAATAAAAATTATATCTTGAATTTTATGGGAATAGCCTCTGAAGAGGTATTTATTCAGGATGAATTTTATGGAATGTTTGCATAATTAGTAAACCATGACAGATAAAAAATTACTTGATAAAAACGTACATCTCGTTAAAACACACAATTTATGTTATATATATATTTTCTCGTGGAGTTGACCGATTTTGAGATACTCCTTGTTATTGGTTTCAGTTTTAAAAACTTAAACATTTCACATACAGGAACTTGTCAACGCTTTGCTTTAAGTAACGGATTTCAATCCCATAGCAACCATATTTTAAAACATGTGACTGTCGGTTTAGCCTATAATATCCCTTTATTTCCCATTTATAAGGAGCTAAGTAATAAGACCGCTTCTGCTAGTGTTTATATCTATTAGCATGAAGTAAATAGAAGAATAAGGCTATTAATAACAATGTGTTACAGAGAGGTAGAGAAAAGCATGTGAATGGAACACTGCAGAGGTTTTTTATTCAGTGTAGGTACATCCATATTCCACTCTATGCGATACTTTTGCAGTGTGTTTAAACCATTTTGCAGACGTTTTATGTGCAGAGCGTAAGAAGCACGGCCTGCCGGCGGTAGTCCGATGCACGCACATAACCTCACTAGGCCAATAATTTACACAAGTTGAAGAGGTGCGCGCCCAAATCCGCTGACCTCTGCCGCAGCATATGCGGCACATACAAATTGCGTTCCTAATCCAGGATTAGCCGTGCGTATTCACGGGAGTGTCCTGATAATAAAGTTCACAGGAAACCCCGCCCTATTAATCTCGTCACGTGGTCCCCACCTCTGGTCAGCAACTATCTCGCTGCGCTTAAGAACCTCTTTAGCGAAGCCATTTTGCTGGACAGGTAGCAAATTATCCTCACTGGTATTACAAAGAAGTTTCTCTAAAGTTTGAATTTATAGCAAAGTCTCCAAAGCTACTCAACAGACTTTTGACAATTCTTTCTCTACAGAGAGGAATTTATTTCTCTCTGGATACTTTCAAAAGAATTTAAACAAATCTGATGTGTTACATTCACATGCCTTTCTTTACCTATACTGCCACAAATTATTCTAACAAACGTTTATTCTTCTCTCCTTCGTACCAATCGAGTTAAACATTAGCAGAAATTGTTGTATTGCTTTTTGATTTTTTTATTGTTTCATTTATATAGGCCCCTTTAACATCTAAGGTCGTATCGGGGGCTTTACATTAGAAACAACTCGTCTGTAGATTCTTTATATTGGGTTTAAATCACTTTATTTTCCTCAAACACACACACACACACATTCACTCACACATACATACTTCCAGACTCTATGGCGGATAAGGAATAATTCTGGTTAAAGAAAAATTCCCCGCCCCAGCCGGGAATTGAACACGGGACCTCGGGGTGAGAAAGTATTGCATATTGCCTTCTAAGTAGAAGTGAAACAAGGGAATATCCGAGCTAAAGCGATAGTCAACTCTTTTAAAAACCGGTCGCTATGTGATGAAATTGAAATTCCGTTCCCTTTGCATGACCAGGATAAGACAAGTGGACAAATACTTCCCATTTAAGAAAAAATTAAGAATTGGAAATTTTAAAACCAATTACAATAAATACCTCGGAAATTGTTATCTCTAAATAAAACGGCATAAATTGTGTGCTGTAACGAGATTTACATTTTTATATGGTAAGTTTTTGTATATTTTTATGGTCTATCAGTTGTAAAAAAGTCATCCAGAATGAACAGAACCTCAGAAGCCAAACAAATTCAGATAATACATTTTTTATTTTATTTTTATTTATTTATTGTAGCTTAACGTCCTTTAACCTGGTCGGTTATATCGGACAATCAATAAAAATGGTGAAATGATGCTCAAATGATCTTGGGGTTCATGGAGCTTAAATTTACTCGATATTCGTCTTCTGAGGATAAGGGAAACCCCCCGGGTTAGAACTCGTGACCTCTTGAATCTGAGGCAGACATACTAGCTCCATACTAACGAGACGAGCTTTATATACATTTTATTTTCATGTTAATATAGTTATTTTAATCAAAGTTATTGGAGTCATTTTTAGAAAATAGAAAATTTCGAAAAGATTCCATGTAAGCCTGAACATTTTGTGCTAGATCCTTCAAAGATACCAAACTTAAACACACATACACACACCTTATAAAAAGGGCGTGTGTGTCTCTGTGTGTGTGTGTGTGAGAGTGTGTATGTGGACAGCATAACTTTAAAACGTATTACATTAAATAACAAATTAAGTGTTTAAGTTGAGTATTTTCCAAGGACGCAACACGAAGATCTTCAGGAATCCTGATCCCAAACTACTCTTTACTTGGAGTATGTTTCGTTTTCTGAAGAATGGCTCTAACAGCTTTGATTAAAATGCCGTATATTAAAAACATTTACATGGAAAACCAAATGAATACTCTTATTTTTTGAGGAATAGCCTTAGCAGTTGTCTTCATTTTGAATGACTTTTGCATAACTGGTAAACCGTAAGCGACAAACAAAAACTAATTCCACAAGAATGTAGATCTCATTAAAACACACAAAATATGTATTGTATAGCTTTTTTGTATAGCTAACCATTTCAGAGATATTTCCTGTTATTTGTTTCAATTTTCAAATAGGTAAACGGTAAGTCCTCAGCAATTTCATCTCTCTTTTGTTTTATTCCGGACTATGGAAAGAGAAATGAATTTCAATGATAATAGCATAGCTACAGCCATTCGCTTGAAGAGCTTGTTACAGAAAGTCATGTGAAAAGAACACATCAGATGTTGTTTTTTCTTTCCTCTTCATCCTTCTTATTTTCACTATGTTTGTTTCCAATCCCATGCACCAAATTCGTGAACGAAAGGTCCGCGGTTCAAATCCCGCCAGGGTTGTCCCAGGAATGTTTCCGGTCCACATTTCCTTTCTGAATGTTGTAACATCAGTATCATCTCTTTCTGGTACCGTATGTAGTAAGAGTGAAATTCACCCACTTTCTGCACATTTTATTATATGTTCCTAATCATTTCAAACCCCCATACACTCTATTCCTTTTCTTTAGTTCGTGGTAAAACCTAACTATTCCAGGGGGAGCATTTTAATTTTCCGGTGGTAATGTTGTTGGTTACTTAATCTGATTCAGACCCAAAGGGATGGCTCAGGTGGTTTCATCTGTGGTTCGCATTCGGGAAGTTGGCCTTCCTGACCTATGGGTTTTTGACGGATTTTCGGGTCACCGGCGAAAGCTGGGAGCACCCCCCGAATTTTCCGGTCCACCATTTACTGGTCCCATCATTTCTTGTCATCTGTTTCAGGGTTGAAGTAGCGGACGACATTGTTCGGCGGGTAGCGGCTGGATAATGGCTTGTACACTCTTAAGGTATATACCTCATTGGTACCACTTTTCTCATTAAAAAAAGAAAATGAAAAACAAAATAGTGTACCGGAGGCTTGTCGGGACTCCGGCGCTGTATTCCTTTTTTCTGTTTTTCCCATTTTCCCAACATTTCTTTTGTTTTTCTATTTGCTTGCCATTTTTGCTCTCTACTTCTTCGAGTTCCAAGGCGGACTCGAACCCATGATCCCCTGCGTCACAAAGCACCAAAGCGAGACACTTTAGCGAGCGCGGCCATGGGGACCGGCATTACTTTTGGCTGCTGGGTTTTCCCGCTGGCCCAGTTCATCGCTCTTTAGACAAACTGGACACTCTGAGTTTCCCCAGGAGATACATGTTGATGCCCAGCTTAGTGCGGACCTCCAGTCGGCGTGGGATTACTGAACACCAGGACTCCTGTCCTCAAACCATTCTCAACACCCACCCTCCAGACACTGGATTACAGGAGCACGCCACCGCTCCCGGACAAAAAACGAATCCGTATTCGGGTAACTCATCCTAAGCAAGATTCGAACTCGCGAACTCTTGAATGTGGGATAGACACGCTTCCTCCACACTACCGAGGCGAGCAAATTGATAGGGTCTTTCTGTCTCCTCTGGGAGACTTTTGAAGACTCAGGCCTCTCGAGTGGGACCGGGCGGCGTCTCTATGCTTGCGCCCGTCGTCATTCGCATCTGGTCACCTCATTCCTCCCTGGGATCACGTAAGACGCAAAGGACTATAAGGGACTAACTACTCTGCTCCAGTGTCTGAGGACCCCACCCGTGTGTAATCCTAATCCTAGCCTGATTTAGTGTATGCGAAATAATATTAGTTGCCATCTTATACCACTTGCTTGGGAAACTTACTGATGCACTTATTGCACTTATTCTTCAAAATCTTCGTGTCGCATCCTTGGAAGATACTCATGATATACCAAGTTTGGTATTTTACTTTCATTTTTGATTTATCGTGTTCACAGCTACACACACACACACACACACACACACACACACACACATTGTTTTTTAAAAAATGCTTTATTTGGATACAAGGGACCCTAAAACGTCTATTTTCCGGTGAAATTTCGGTATCGAATTTTTGGATGGAATGCAATAGCTTCTCTCTACACTATGTACATGGTACGTGTAGAGAAAGTAAAAAAAAAAAAAACATGGGGCGAAGAAGTACGCCGCGTGTATTTTTTTTTACCTTGTTTTTCTGTATTATTACTGGATTGTTGTTTTTTTTTACTGTTACAACACACACATAAACACATAACACCCATGCCCAAGGCGGGACTCGAACCCACGATCCTCAGCGCTACGAAGCACCAAAGCAGGACGCCTTGGCGAGCGCAACCATGGGGACCGGCATTATGTATCGTACCCAAGACCTCCCGAATGCCAGTGGCAGACGTGGCTCGATTACTGCAGGTAGAAGAGTAAATAAAGAGTTCTGCTATTGGTTTTCAGAATATTCCTTGGCGAGAGAGTGACAGCTAGGGAGAGAGGAATCTGACAAAGGAAGAGGAAAGAGATAAGACGAGACAATGAGTGAGAAGGGACGGAGATAGAAAAATCCCCAACGCGAGTGGGGCTGCTGGTACAAGTCACATAGTGTACCGTTTTAATTTTGTGCTAACAAATATATTTAACGAGACCTCCATTTCGTTACTTGCCCGTTTTGTTACCTCTGCTTTAATATCCAGTGCAGAAAGAAGCGAACGACGCCTGCGTACTAACAATTTCTCCGATGCTCTCCCATCTTGCAATCATTATCATTCACGCTCGGCTGGTTGCGCGCAAATCTCTCAAATGACAGATGCTCCATATCTCCAACAAATTGCACGTGGATGTGCTTTTTTTAATCACCGCAACTCTTTTAACGATATCCTCGTCTCACTTCTTTATTTGCATGCATCAGCTGCTACTTTGTTATTCTTGTTAGGTGTGTCTCGTTTTGTAACCTTTTTAAATGACCTTACTACTGTTGTTGCCATGGTAGCGCATTTCCAAAACCTTTTCTAACAAGTCAACAAGAAGGATAAACTAACAACCTACACGTTTTCGGATCAGAATATCAAATTTATCTCTTCTATCACCACCTACGGTAGGCGGAGAAAATATTATACCTCACTAAAAAATTCAATATCGTCATTTCACAACAAATGTATATTTTTACATCCGTTAAATCCCCGCTGGCCAAAAAAAGGCATTAAAGCTCTAGTGTGCTACATTTACATAGCTTTTTACTTTCTGTAGACCTGTATGTACAATGTACTCCCAAAAAAAAAAAAAAAAAAAAAAAAAAGATTTTGTGGTGTTAATGTCAATTAAACAGTACATTTAGACTGTAGGTTTTAAAGCCGTATAATGGTGAATACGTGTGTGGTGTTGGGCTGTAGTTTCTCGAATAGCAGAAGCAAAAACAAAGAAATGGAAATGTGTTTCAATACATAGATTAGGGTACTTATTTAAGTGATTTTGTGATATTAAATGTTCAGTTAAGCAGTAAATTTAGAGTGTAAGTTTTAAACCAGTATAATGGTTAATACGTGTGTGGTATTTAGTTGTTTCTTGAATAGCTAAACCATTAACAATGAAAGGGAAATGTCTTTAAATACATAGGTTAGCGTATTTATTTAAGTGATTTTTGGTGGTATACTTAATGAAATATTTAAATACACAAATTAGTGCACTTATTTAAATGATATTCGTTAGTATACATACTGAAATATGTTATACATTATCAACAGAACAATTCCGTATTTCCAACTCGTTAAGAGCGTTGAGAAGCAGACAACATTGTCAACCTACTCCAGTTTATAAGAAATTCGCCCATTTAGCAACTATCGTGAGAAATAATTTGTATCAAATTGTGTGCTTATGATACCAGAACCATGAGAATGTTCCTCGGACTCGGAATGCAATACATGCAGTCCACAGTGAAAGCCATTATAATCTTTGGGATATTCTCTGATACGTATCACCACTCTTTTTTTTTTTTTTTTTTTTTGGTGTGCACTTAACTTCATGTAGTGGGATTAATAGCTCTAAGTATGAGAGACAAACAAAATTGAGCTTTTAATCAATTAGGATTAAGAGATAACCCTGTATATAGTGGATATCAATGTACAAATCCGGCTATGATGGCAAATACAGCTCCTATGGAAAGTACATAGTGGAAGTGAGCTACAACATATAAGTGTCATGGAGAATAATATCAATGGCTGAATTGGTTTGGCCAAAATCTGATATTTTGCCCTTCTTTAGTTTTAGACCAAGAAATTAGAACAAAATTAAGTTATGGCCTTGCCGCGATGTTTACTGTAATAATATCAATTTATCAATAATAACTTCTGACAGGCCGAAAAATATGATTGTATTAAATATTATTTCAACTAGAGATCTCTCCCCTTCCGTCGTCCTTTGTTTTTTATTTCAAAAACATAGCAAAAAATCTCATGTGTTCCATTCACATGACTTTCTCTACATCTCTACAATAAATTATTGTTGAAAACCTTATTCTTCTATTTATTTAATGCTAATCGAGAAAAAAATAGCAGCAAGGGTCTTATTTCCTGATTCCTGGTAAGTAGAAGGGAAATAAGGAAGTACCTTAGGCTAAATGATAGCTAAAGCTTTAAAAAGCTGGTTGATATGTGATTGAAGTACCTTTGTTTGTATTGACAGGAGTTGACAATTTCTTGTATAAGAAAAGTGTAAGTATTTTAAAGCCAAACTATTAACAACCTGCCAACAAAACTGCCAACCTCAGGGAAAAAATCTGATGTGTACCATTCACATGACTTTCTCCATATCCCTGCAACAAATAATTCTTAAGAAGCTTATACTTCTATATACTTTATGCTAATCAGAAAAAATTAGCAGAAATAGTCTTATTACTCGCATCCTTGTAAGTAGGAGCGAAATAAGGGACAACCGTAGGTTAAAGTGATAGTCAAAAGCTGGTTGCTATGTCAATGAAGTTCCTTTGTTTATATGGATAGGAGTTGACAAGTTCCAGTATAAGAAAAGTATACGTTTTTCATAGCAGAAACCAAAAATAAGGAATGTCACAAAAACGACGAACTCCACGAAAAAATGTATATAACATCAATTGTGTGTTTAAATATGCTCTACATTTTTTGTGTAGTACATTTTTGTCCATCTCTTACGGTTTAGTAGTTATTCAAAATTTAGTAAAATTCATCCAGAATAAACTACTCTTCAGAGGCTATTCCCAGAAAATCCAAGATATGCATTTTATTTGTCAGGTAAATATGTTTAATATCCGAAATTTCAATCAAAATCGTTACAGCCATTTTTGAGAAATTCAAAATTTTCGAAAAAAGTTCCATGTAAAGGGTAGTTGGGGTTGGAGGGATTTTTCTCAAAATCTTCGTGTCGCATACCTGAAAGATACTAAACTTAAATACCAAGTTTGGTATTTTACCGACTTTTCGTTTTTGAGTTATCGTGTTCACAAGCACACGGACACACGGACACACACAGACACACACACACGGACCTTTTTGTGAAAATGCTTTTTTTGGATATTGGGGACCCTAAAACATATATTTCCGGTGAAATCTCGGTATCGAATTTTTGGTGGAGTGCAATACTTTCTCTATACTCTTAAGTACATAGTGCGTATGGAGAAAGTAAAAAAAAGTGTATAACATAAATTTTGTGTTTTAATGAGCTCTACATGTTTTGTGCGGTAAGTTTTTACTTTCTCTATACGCACTATGTACATAGTGAATAGAGAAAGTATTGAACTCCACCAAAAAATTCGATACCGAGATTTCACCGGAAATATATGTTTTAGGGTCCCCAATATCCAAAAAAAAAGCATTTTCACAAAAAGGTCCGTGTGTCCGTGTGTCAGTGTGTCCGTCCGTGTGTCTGTGAACATGATAACTCAAAAAGGAAAAGTCGGTAAAATACCAAACTTGGTATTTAAGTTTAGCATCTTCCAGGGATGAGACACGAAGATTTTGAGAAAAATCCCCCACCCCCAACTACCCTTTGCATGGAACTTTCGAAAATTTTGATTTTCTCAAAAATGGCTCTAACGCTTTTGATTAAAAGTTCTTATATTAAAGATGTTTACCTAAAAAATAAAATGTATATCTTAAATTTTCTGGGAGTGGCCTCTGAAGAGTAGTTTATTCTGGATGAAGTTTACCGAATTTTGAATAACCGCTAAACCGTAAGAGATGGACAAAAACGTACTGCACAAAAAATGTACAGCACATTAAAACACACAATTTATGTTATATACATTTTTTTCGTGGTGTTCATCGTTTTTGAAACATTCCTTATTTTTGGTTTCTGCTATGAAAAAACGCATACTTTTCTCATACAGGAACTTGTCAACTCCTATCCATATAAACAAAGGAACTTCATTGACATAGCAACCAGCTTTTGACTATCACTTTAACCTATGGTGTCCCTTATTTCGCTTCTACTTACAAGGAAGCGAGTAATAAGACTATTTCTGCTAATTTTTTCTGATTAGCATAAAGTAAATAGAAGTATAAGCTTTTTTAAGAATAATTTGTTGCAGGGATATAGAGAAAGTCATGTGAATGGTACACATCAGATTTTTAGTCTATCTCTTACGGTTTATAAGTTATGCAACATTCCGCAAAATTCATTCAAATAAACATGTCTTCAGAGGCTATTCCCAGAAAATTGAAGATACACATTTTATTGTCATGTAAATATCTTAAATATAAGACATTTTAATCAAAACCGTTAGAGCCATTTTTGATAAAATCAATATTTTCGAAATGTTTTTCCTGTAAAGGGTAGTTGGGGGTGGAGGAAGTTTCTTGAAAATCTTCGTGTTGCATCCTTGGTGATACCAAACTTAAATACCAAGTTTGATATTTAATGGTCTTTTCGTTTTTGAGCTATACTGTCCACAGACAGACACACACGCACACACAGACTTTTTTTTCTAGAAATATGTTTTTCAGGGAGACCCAAGACATGTATTTCCGGTGAAATCTCGGTATCGAATTTTTGGGGGCAAGGCAATTCCTTCACTATACACTATGTACATAGTACGTGTAGAGGAATTAACAATTAATTTTACAGATGTTGCATATGGAGTACATGGCAGTGTGTAGAATCGCAAGATGGCGTTTTCAGCAAATCGCTAGGCATTTGTGCGCTGTGGTATAGGTACACTTCGTGAACTGTAATTTGGTGGCAGGCTGTACTTCCCATTCCGTGTAAAAGTGACAACCGCAGCCATTTCATTTACATTTTACCACCTGTGTACAAAACCGCCAAAAGATTCCGCACACATCTTGCCTCGCAACATTAAGAGGATTTACATGGCCTGTGAAAATACAGCTCGGAGAGAAACGGCATCACAGAAATAGGTTCCAATTATTTTCACGCTTCCTCTGCCACTAACCAGAAATCAATGACTTTCAATTCAATTTCCTTATAGTATCGCGCTAAGGCGAACACGGCTCGCAGACATGAATGCACTATCACAAGCAATAAGATTCTGTCTTACATTCACATGACTATCTCTATCTAATCAGCAACAAACTACTCTTACTAAAGCTTTTTACTTTCTCTACACGTACTATGTGCATAGTGTATAGAGCAGCTATTGTACTGCATCCAAAAATTCGATGCCGAGATTTCGCCGGAAATGCATGCTTTGGACCCCCTGAATCAAAAAAAAAAATTCTATAAAAAGGTCAGTGTGTGTATATATGTGTGTGTGTGTGTTTGTGTATGTCTGCCCGTCTGTGGACAGCATAACTCAAAACAAAAATACTGTTAAATACTAAACTTGCTATTTAAGATTGGTATCTTCCAAGAATGCGACACGAAGATTTTCAAGAAAATACCCCACCACAAACTATACTTTACATGGAAAAATTTTCGAAAAATGTCATTTTCTTAAATATGGCTCTAACGATTGGATTTAAATCCCATATATTACAGATATTTGCCTGACAAATAAAATGTAACTGCTAAACCGTAAAAAAGAAAAGGCTAGTCGCCCTCCGTGGTGTAATGGTTACCATGCTGACTTCATATACCCAAGTTCGCAGGTTCAAACCCGGCGGAGGACGATGGATTTTTTCGGGTGTAAAAATCCTTAGCATAGCTTCCTTCGGAAGGGAAGTAAAGCCGTTGGTCCCGTGTCGTAGATTTACGGCACATGAAAGAACCTCAAGTCTGATAGGGAGACCTCTGGGCAAAATTAAGCGGCCTTTCACGCCCTATTTAGAGTGGGACGCTGAGAACCATAGCAGTTAAAGAGCGTCCATAAATAACACGCCATTTCATTTCCACAGAAAATGCTTACTGCACAAAAAATGTAAATCTCGTCAAAACACACAATTTATGTATGTGTCCTTCACGTTTTTGTTGTGTAGGTAACCATTTCGAGATATTCTTTGTTATTTATTGTGTATCGATTGCAATTGTAAAGTACTTATACTTTTCACAGACAGGAAGTGTCCGTTTTTCTTTTGTTCCAATCCTACTTATACTTATAAGGAACTAAGTAAAAAGAATATTCTGCTAATGTTTATCCGATTAGCGTTTATAGAAAGAAGAATAATCTCTTATAAGAAGTTTACTTGTAGAACAGCTAGAGAAAGTCGTGTGAGTGTAACACATCAGATTTTAGAAAAAATGTCCTTGTTAAATACGAAACTTGGTATTTAAGCTATATTCCAAGAATGCGACACGAAACTTTTCAAGAAAATCCTCTTATCCCAAACCACTCATTATATGGCACATGTTTAGAGAATTTTTATTTTCTAAAAATGGCTCTGGCTATTTTAATTAAAACGCCTTATGTGTAAGATATTTTTATGACAAACGCAATATAGAAGGTGGTTCACCTGCCCCTTATTCTCTGGTTTTATGCAACCCCCAGTTTACTGTCTAACCTGAAAACAACGTTCCCGAGGCTCATTTTCTGCATGGCAACATTATGGCTGTTGGCACTGCAAGTTATAGTTAAAATGTAGCGTATTTGGTTAACCGCGTTGTTAGAGCTCCAACATGCTCGATTTAGGTCGAATCTTACCAAAAACTTGATGATTTTGCCCCGTTTTCTTTCTTCCTGATTTGGCACAAAGCTAGATGGGATAGAACATTTGTTAACTTGCTTGTTTATTTCTTTTATTGTTGTCCTCTTTATTTATGTTTATTCTAACTTTATCAGTGCAGTATTATTTGAAGTCTTAGTGAAGCTTCATTTTCAAAACAATTAGAATGAAAATTAAGGATCGAAAATTGAAGAACACGTAAAATGAACTGCCGTTTGTTCTTAATTTGTATATCTTTTAGTTTACACCTAAATTTATTTGCGTAAAAATGGCGTGTTATTTATGGACGCTCTTTAACTGCTGTGGTTCTCAGCATCCCATTCTATATTGGGCATGAAAGACAGCTTAATTTTGCTCAGAGGCCTCTCTATCAGGCTTGAAGTTCTTTTACGTGCCGTAAATCTTCGACACGGGACCGACTTTACTTTCCTTCCAAAGGAAGCCATGCTAAGGATTTTTACACCCGAAAAAATTCCATCGTCCTCCGCCGGGTTTGAACCCGCGACCTTGGGTATATGAAGTCGCGGGTTCAAACCCGGCGGAGAACAAACACCGGACTAACTTTGCACCTTGATGGATAATAAATAAAGAAGAAAGAAAGTTCGCGCAGATTGGGGGTCCCGAAACGCTGACACGCTGGAGGTGATGAGGGAACATGAAATTAACCAGTTGAGCTACAATCATTGCGACCACTTTTCCCGTCCAAACTTGTAGGTATAGTATCACATATGTCTTCCCAGACCCAGAGCAAATGGCAGGCTGTGGGCAGCCCGAGGTGAGTTACACGTGTCCCTGTTCTCGGAGAGAACTTAACCACGTACTGACGGGATTGTAGGGTTTGCAGGATGGCGGGTGAGATTTGGGGGTTTGGAATGACAGGAGGAGGCAAGTATTGCTCCTCAACGGTTGCCTATTTTGGTGCAACGGCCCTTGTGCACCGCTGTTGTGAAGTTTATTCAAAATGTTTATTTTGGGCTTTTAATTTTGATATCCAAGTAACTCTTGAAGCATTGTAAGGAGCTTAGCCGTAGCAGCTGTTGGAGGTGCTCCTTCGTTACCGGGGATGCCCGCAAGCCATGCGGGGAAGCCGGTATCGCCTGAAGCGGCGGTTTGTGGGATCGTAATCCCCAAGAGACCACACGAGGGCGCTCCGATGGAATGGTAACCCTTCGTTGAATTTTGTTGCCCGACGCCTAATCTCGTCCTCCAGGTATGGTAGACCAGAGGCTTCGTGCAGGAGTCTCGTAGGAAATAGTCGAGGCACTGAATAGATGGCCCGAAGGCATCTATTCTGTACCCGCTGAAGCAACAGCAGACTGGAATCTGCCGCCAGGCCTCAGATCTCACAGGCATATGTCTTCCTCTCCACTTCTCGTCTCTTTATAACTGTTGTGCTACTCCTTTTTGTGGCTTAAGCCGTTCGTTTAACCTGTATTCATTATAATTTATGTTGCAGAACTTATGACAGATATATCCTTGATATAACATTTACTGTAACAGGAGTTATTAAGCGCATGCTTTTGGAATGGACGTAGCTATTGCTGCTAAGGTATATTTTCCTACGAAAAGCAGGCTAGATTTGCGTGGTTACCAAATGATCAAAAAACATGGTAATTTTGACCTTATTGTTTTCAGAGTATGAAGTGTCCCCTATCTCAAAAAATAATAAGGGACAGGTGAAAAACCTGGTATATCTTGAATTTTCTGGGAATATCCTCTGTAGATCTCTTCATTCTGGATGACTTTTACGTAACCGGCAAACGTTAAGAGATATACAAAAACTAACTGCACCAAAACACACAATTAATGTCATATACATTTTTTGTAGATTTAACCGTTTCCGAGATATCCGGATTATTGTTTTTAATTTTAAGCTACTTAAACTTTTCTTAAACGGGCAGACACCTTTTTTGTCGTTTGTCGTTTGTTTACTCCTGGCAAGCAAAGAGACTGAAATTTCAGTTGTTTCACATAGCGACCAGCTTTTAAAGGTCGAGACTATCGCTTTATCCTGTGCATTTTCTTATTCTTCCTTCTACTTACAAGGAAGCTAGTAATTAGACTAATTCTGCTTATGTTTATCTTGATTAGCATGATGTAGATAACAGATTAATCTTTTAAATAAAAGATTTCCGAACAGCTAGAGGGCATTATGTGAATGGAAAGCATTAAATTTTCTCCCTTCTACCTACAAGGTATCAAGTAATAAGGACAATAATTTCTGCTAATGTTTATCTCCATTATCGATTGATAGAAGAATGAAGCCTTTTAACAATAATTTGTTAGAGAGATGTAGAGAAAGTCATAAAATGAAATTCTCAGATTTTTCTATTACTATGCACATACTTAGTAGGTAGCGAAGGTATTGTATTCCTCTCAAAATTTCAATACTCAGAATCATCGGAAGTACACGTATTAGCGTCTCTTGTATAAAAAAAAAATTTAGAAAACGGTGTACGACATGTGTGTATGTATTTGGGAGTCTGTGTGTGTGTTTATGGACAGAATAACTCAAAAACGAAAACGTTGGTTAAATTCCAAACTTCAAAATTAAGTTCAGCATCTTCCGAAGGTGTGACACGAAGATTTTCAAGAAAATCCCTAATCCGAAACTACCCTTTACATGGAAATATTGTCGAAAATTTGTATTATCTCAAACAGGCTTTGACGATTTCCGTTAAAATACACTATATTAAATAAAATGTTCATGATAAATAAAAATAAATCTTGAAATTTCAGGAAAGAACCTCTGAAAACCTCTTCATATTGGATGACTTTTGTATAACTGGTAAATTATAAGAAATAGGCACAATGCAGATCTCGTTAAAACTCAATTTATGTCATATAATTTTTATTCGTGGGGCTAACTATTTCGGAGATGGTGGTTTCAATTGTGGTTTCAATTTTAAAATACTCATATGGAAATTTGGCATTCCCTTTCCTTTGTTTTACTACTGGCCATGCAAATAGAACTGAATTTCAATTACATAATAACTCGCTCTTATAGTATTTGACTGTTGGTTTAACATAGTATATTCCCTTATTTCCCTTCTGCTTATAAGCAGCTAAGGAATAAGACCAATTCTGCTAATTTTTACCTTGATTAGCATGCTGATTAAACAATAAGTTTTGTAAGAACAGTCTTATAGAAAAGGTAGAGGAAGTGTTGTGAATGGAACACATAAGACTTTTTCCATTTATATCGATATAAAATTTGCAAAATAAATTTATGTAGGAATAAACGAATATGCGGCTAAAGCGATAGTGAATTTTTTCAAAAGCTTGTCGCATTAATTTTTCGTTCTCTTTCCTTGACCGGAAGAAAGAAAAATAAATAACGATTTTTCAATTCAGAAATGTATAAGTATTTTAAAACCCAAACTAATAAGTAGAAATATCTCTGAAATGATTAATTCAAAAAACACAGATTTAACAAATTATAACAACTCCAAGATTATATTTTTATTTTTATATGATCCTTAAATATAGGTTTTATTTAATATTTTCCTTCAAGCAATTTGCATATATGTAGTTGTAGTTAGCAATTATATATGTTTAACTATTTTGTTTTCCCATGTGTGTTTTACGAGATTTACATTTTTTGTAGTAAGATTGTCTCTAACTGTATTGTTTTACCAGTTTAGCATAAAATATCCAAAGCATGTGCTATTTTAATCCAGTTCATTAGCACCAGTTTTATTAATATCAAAATTTTCGAAAAATGTTCTATGTAAGGAGTAGTTGGGGATAGGGAATTTTTGTGATGCATCCTTGCAAAATACTGAACTTAAATACCAAGTTTTGTATTGAACCGACCTTTTGTTTTTGGACTATCTTATTCACAGACAGACATAAAATGTATCATCAGAGTGTTATATGCATTAGTACAGATGTACATAAAAGAAAGTAAACACCATAATAATATGTAACGATCTTATAGTGTAGTTCTTGGGATACGAGTGAGAATAAGTTTCGACTCGAGCGAAGCGGGCTTCGAAAAACCTCAAGAGTATTTTAATAACCATTATATGAGAGTTGCATACATAATTTTTCTACATGTAATTATACAATAAATATTTAATACTTAGATATCCTACATACGAAAGATGAACTCCGCCGACCGCTATGCGTATTGTACACATGAGTTGATAATAAATGAAATTCGATTCACGGTGATAGTTATTTGCAGATGGAGACTGAGGTATTTTGGCCTATGATAATGATATGAAATTTAGTTTCACGCCTCCTGATGTATCAGAGGAGGCAAGTAATGTTGTTAACAATTTACTTCCACAGAAATCAATAAAGATCTACGAAAAATTATATGATAAATGCATGGCATTCATTCTCGGAAAAAGTTCTCATAGTTACATTGAAGAAATATCAAAAACAATGAAATCCTTAGCCTTATGGACAAATTATTCGATATTTAAAACTACTCTAAATGTGAAACATGGAATTGATATATCCCAATATAAGAAGTTGTACTCCCTGTTAAAACGGAAATTGGTAGGGTAGAGTGGGAAAAAAGCGATATATTTTCCATGGATGAAATTAAAAACTTCATTGATGAAGCAACTGACAATACATATCCACTGTAAATGTAATTATTCTCGCAAAAATAAATATTTAGGTTGGAAGAGAGCCAGCGCGCATGAGCATGGGTTATTGATTTTCTCGTCTGTGATGCCAATGTCATGACCTAGTTTGCGTTGCTTACATAATGTTATGAGTTTAGATTCGTGAAATAATTATATATTCTTATAATGCTTACATATAATTAAATATTCTTGGAGGTTATTGTACGCGTAAGATGTTTCTGTAATGTTATGCAGTGAACAGCCATTATTAGGGCAATGCGCAAGCGTCAAAATCTATATCGAAATGAAAATCTGTATGGAAACGATTCAGATTTTTGACAGTAAATAAACATATTTCACTATACGAGTATAAAAAGATATATACGAGTAACTTCTTTGTGATTATAAACAATGCCACTTTGGCCTAGAGTAACAAATTGCAGACATAGTTAGCCAAGATAGATTGGTTTACGGAAGTCGGCATCCTGATATATCCCCTTGTGGATTACCGACAGCGATTTTCCATTGCCAACGTACACAGCACACCGGACAGGCTTAACGAGGTCCTTATCCTGCTCCGTCTTAAGGCGAAAGTAAATATTTCAAAGCTCTGCCTGCCACTTGCTTAGCGGCATTGTTACTGTGCTCTCCAAACTAACTGTCAGAGTTAGGGATATTCCTCCATGTCTGGACTAGAATCGTTATAAACAAACGTACTTTTTCAATGAGAACACCTAACAGTGCTGTACTCATACTTGTAACCTTACTTTTTACTTTCTCTACACGAACTATGTTAAAAAGTGTATAGAGATTGTATTGTATTGCACCCAAAAATTTGATACCGAGATTTCGCCGGAAATACATGTTTTGGGAACAACTGAATCCAATTTTTTTTTAAAAAAATGTCCGTGTGTGTCTGTGTGTGTGCAGTAGCATTGGTATTGGTATTTAAGTTTTTATCTTCCAAGGATGTGACACGAAGGTTTTAAAGAAAAAACCACCCACCCCCACATACCCTTCACATGGAACATTTTTCGAAAATTTTGATTTTCTCAAAACTGGTTCTATCGATTAAGATATATTCTAAATAAAATGTATATCTTGAATTTTCTAATGACCTCTTGATTGTGAATGAATTTTGCCTAACTAATAAATCTTAAGAGATAGACAAAAACTTACTACACAAAAAAATGTAGACGAAGTTAAAACATGCAATTTATCTCATACACTTTTTTCGTGGAATTGAACATTTCGGAGATATTCCCTGTTATTTGTTTCAGATTTAAAATATTTCAACTTTTCTCATTCGGAATGTTGTAAACTGCTGGCCCTGCATAGCAACGGATTTCAACCTCATGGCAACCAGCTTTTAAAATATTTCACTATCGTTTTAGCCTAGTGTATTCCTAATTTGCCTTCTACTTACAGGGAAGCAAGTAGCTTAAACAATTTCTGCTAATGTGTATCTCAATTATCATAAACTGTATTTCTATCCACTTCTTCTAACAGCTTATATCAGAAGAATAAGCTGTTTAATAATAATTTGTTACAGCAATGTACAGAAAGTCAACTGAACGTATCAGATTTTTCATATAGCAAGCAAAAAAAAAAAAAAAAAAGATTGTTTTCTAAATAAAATAGATATGAACATTTTACTTGAAACATTTGATTAGGTTGTACAGTATACAATAGTATGTTGTATACACTAAATACACAATAAGTATACAATAGTAATTTATGCAATAAATGGATAATCTTGATGATTATGGCATAAGTGAATGTGCGATAGTAATTGTGGGTGTCGCTAAGGAGATAATCATGTGAAAATCCTAATTTTTATATTTTTAATGGTCTTGAACCTAACTTGCAGAATTTTAAAATTAGGAAACTACATTTTTGTATAAATATTTTGCATAACCCAGTGAATTTTCAACTCTTTAGCCCTTCTTTGATAGTGTTTAACGCCCGTTTTTATTGCTTGTGGCACCACAGGCGATGGCACTGGTAATACATGAAGATGGAGCACCGGTGGAATGCAATGGCGGGGAAAACCGGATAACCCGGAAAAAACCTGCCCTTGCGTCGTTTTGTCTACCACAAATCCCGGATGTGGTCCCTTGGGATCGAACCCGGGCCGTCTACGTGAGTAGTCTAACCACTCGACCACAGCGCGACCCCTATAGCTTTAATAGATTTTAGGTATTAATATTTTTGTGTTTTAAAAATGCGTGTTTTCAACATCCTCCTGCAATTTTAATGTAACGAGGTCCAAAATGTTCTGAATGTTCATTTTTTCTCTCTCATGTCAAATACTTTGTTTTTTTTATTTCATGAACCATGCAATATACCAAAGATCCAATATTTATTTTTACTGGTAATAGTGTCTTGAATCTCAGTCAGCCTCTTGACACAAGAATTGTAGGAGTAGATAGTTTTATTGCAGTTAAATGTAAGATAAAAAAAATTCAATGGGACAAAATTAAGTTTAAAGGGGATTTAAACAGTAGAGGTTTTCAAAAATGATGCATTTCTTTAATTTAAAAACGTTGTAGCTTCAGAAATGCATACTTACTTTTTGACAAAAAGTAATACTGATTCTCATCCCCCCCTTAAGAATATAATAGCTTTCAAGTATTTCATATTTATTACTTTTACCTTTGGATTTCTATAATTAATTTTTATCTATGCCAAATGCTTTACACTTTATTAATCTTTTAATTAATTTGATATAAAATTCTCTTTGCGGTACAGGCATTCCCTTATTGTATAAGTAAATAAAATTTGCTTTTGCTGCACAACGAAGGTAAATTATGCATACATACATTTTTTTTTGTATATGCACATTTTAATGATTTTAATATAAATACATCTAATTTTTACTGTTAAATATATGCTCAACTAATTTAAATCAAAACCCAACCAAATTATAAAACAAAGATAATGCAGAACTTATGTTTTAAATTTCACAAGCTGCTGAAAACTGATCCACAAGAGACTTTATATACGAAAAAATGTAGTTTTGAGAAACGGAGAAAATAAGGATGAGCTCATTATAAATCCCGAGCACCTTCATGACTACAGATACGAACATTAGAATTAGAATTAAACAATTATACAGTTTTTAATTAGAGAAAAACACTACGAATACTTAATAATAAAACTAAAAACTACTTATTTGGTCCAAAGCTTAAGACTTGTGCTTTTAACCCTTTATTGCATTGAGTTATATATGCGACAAAGATAATTAATCAAAGCTTTTACAATTTGTAGTGGACTTTTCTCTAATTTCGTATTGCACTAACCTTTAACAATAAAATTGGGTTAGTTACAGCTATCTTATTTTATAAAAACACTAATATTTTTGCAATAATTTTTTTTCAATCAAAAGATCACAATCTATGCAAATGCAGTGAAATGTAGCCCCATCAGCATCAAACGTGCCACTACACCGGGTAATTTACGTGGGTCCTCCCCGTCCTTTACCGCAGGCACCTTTGATTGCAGTCACTGGAACTTGGATAACTAATCCACTTGAATGGATGGCCATTCCACTTCGTATCGCACTAATGGTCACGGTTATTCAAGTCGCTTCAGTTGTGGTGCCGGTGAAAGGGATATAAATACAGGTTTGCGAACTACTGGAAGAACGGCATATGTGGCAAAATAATTCATACAATTGACGGTTAAGATTATCCACAAAATGGATACAGCATCTTATATACTCTTAGCATTATAAATTGCATGAAATAAATCCTGAAATAATTCGACATCCTTGGCTACATAAGCGAGAGGTCTTCATGTGCCTCAGAGTTGGTTCTCTTTCAGTTTTTCGATTATTATTATTACCTTGTTTGTTGAAACGATACATAAAACAAACAAAAAACCCAGGGAGAGAAGTGAACAAGTGTTATGATTGTAATACTGCCTAATATCAATACAGTGAGGTAAGTAATTATAAACTCAGGTCTTGCTTATTTTATATTTAATAACGCACATTTTTTACAGCTTCATGTTCAGAGAAAAGAATATCGCAACACTGTTTAATTTTCTCCTCAAAAGCCGCATCAACTTGGAATACAGTATTGCTATAGTAAATACGTAATTTCTATAGTAAATACCACATTATGCCCGATTATTGAATACAGTTTATAATGGTAGGATTGCAAAAAAAAAAAAAAAAAAAAAAAAATGTATTAGAATAATGTCCACGCGGTGCGCACGATTTTATGTATATAACATAATTCCAAAATAAATATTATATTCAAGTTCAATATGTTCTAAGGAACCAAAATAAAACTACAATTTAAATAGAAAATCAGTCTGTTTTTATTTTCTCAAAGGCGTCTGTAACTGTTCCATTAAAATATCTTAGTTGTCTGCGCAGTTATCCAGTGATCCCCTAATTTTTAACAATTTTTGTCCAATTTTGTATCACTTGTAAACAATAACAGATAAAACTAAAACTCATTATACAAAAATATCATGAGGTACTGAGTAGTAAAATTGCTATTTTTATAAATACCAAGCACCTAGACCATTACACACATACATACATATACAGTAATATGCTCAACCTAATGTTATAGAAAATACTTTTTGCAGCCATGTGTGGCACAAAAATTAAAAAGTTAACCTTGAGGAATATGTCATATGTAATTGAAATGTTAAGGGTTTAAATATGATGTACTATTCTTCGAATATACTTACTTAAAATCAAAGATTAATTTTGTTTCACATTAAAGCTTTTCCTGGAAAAACAATAAAATACCATTTTAAGATTCCAAAAGTCAATCATGTATTGCGTCACTAAAATCTATATTCAAAATAATTACAGTTGATATAAACTTGATGTAGACTTCTTTACCAACTTACAAAAAAAAAAAAACAAAAAAAAACAGTTGTCCTTCATGGTCTAGTGGTAACGTGCGAGCCTCCGGTTCCCAAAGTCGCCGTAAAAATCCTTAGCATGGTTTTGCGGAAGGGAAGTACAGTCGTTGGTCCCGTGTCGTAGATTTACGGCACGTAAAAGATCCTCAAACCCTATAAAGACATCTCTGGGCAAAATTAAGCGACCTTTCACGTCCGAGATAGAATGGGACGTTGAGAACCGCAGCAGTCAAAGAGCGTGGACAATTATAACTCAATTTATTTTAATTTACTACAAAAAACATATACCGAACTTTTGAAAGAGGCTAACAAAAGTTGCATCTAAGTGAACATTTTTAAATGACAAATATGAAAGTAAATAAGATAACCATACAATGAAATGTTATTACGCTTTGTTTGCACTCGTCTATTTAAATGTTGCGTTTAGCATAATCATCGCGGGCAGAGCACGACAGTTTTATTGTCAAAAGTTGATTACTCATTTGCTTAAGAGTGTATGCATTTTTGACGAAGCTTGACAAAAGACAACAAATACTTTTACACACACAATTATTTGTTGTCTTTTGTCCTCTCTGTACTTTTGTCTTATTATCAAGAGAGACACGTCTTTTTCATTGTATGCTTTATGCAGGATTAGGATGAAGGTTGGACACGGGTGGGGGCCCCCAGGACACTGGGGCAAAACATTGGACATAGGCTATTGTGATCCTTTGCCTCTTATGATTCCAGGGAGGGAGGGATGAAGGGAGAGATCCGAAGGGCAACCAGATCCGGATGACGACGGGCGCAGGCATGGACGGGTCCCTAACCGTTACACTTGGATCACCTCCGACGCTCCTAGGACCTGCTAACGGCCTCCACCTCCCAGCTTTCCTCCAGAAGAAGTGTCAAGCCCGAAGGTGAGTCTCAACTGAGTGGTTTCGACGATGACGTCATGATACCATTCTCAATATGCACAATACATCATCCAGCTTCCAGGCCTATCGCCTGGTTCTTTAACCCTGAAGGAGTGCTGATTAGGAAAATGATGGGAACAGGAAATTGTGGACCGAAAAATTTGGGAGATAGATGAACCTACCCATCATTTATCTGGCGAAACCACCTGAGCCATCCCGCTCGGTTATGCTTTATGCAACTTTTCGATATATTAATGAACTATACATTAGAACCAAAGGCCACATTTATAATTCCTACAATGTTTGCGTGTGGACCAGGAAAAACCATGAAAAACTCTTAAACCAGAATGTCCTTTCCAACGGGATCCGAACCCAGTCTTTCAGAATGGAAGTATGAGCTATCCTGATATGTCATCTCGCATTTCGAAAGCGTATGGAAGAAAGCGAGCTGCCCTTTTAAGTCTATCAGCACTCTTTGATCTTTTAAACATTTTCCCGGTATAAATATGATGGTTAGTTTTTGCGAGCCTGTTATAATTAAAACGGGAGAGCAGACAGCATATGCAGCAGCGACATCGGGAAACCCATTTGTCAAGTGAGATCTTTCATCGGAACGAGTCGCTGCAGAAGCGCAGCGCCCAGAACTGTTATCAGAAAAGCAATTGGCAACGGCGTAAGCTTTTTATAGTCGAGCGTAATGTTGGTCCGCAAGTACCTCTACAATAATTCAAACGGCATGTCCCTTCTTCTGTTTCTTTTTTATTCGCCAGTAAAAAACAAGAATGTGGTTTAGTGTGTGGGGTACTCTCTTATTGATGGCTAGGATGTTTGTACATGCCCTAGGGACTATCTAGATACAAGCAGTGGCGGATCTGTTTCTACACTCTGCTCTCAATAGAAAAGTAAGGTGGTTTTGTGTATAGGCACCATGCATGGACCAGAAAATCGTACTGGTGGCGCCGCTCCGTGTCATGGTCTGTACTTATTAGGAGTACAGATAGAAGCGGAAGTCATGTGCGATGTAGGTATTATTTGTGGTTTTCTGCCTGTAAAGTGCATACATTTGACTGAAAATGCCATTTCAAAAGATCGAAATTTGTTTGTACACATCTGGAAATATGCTGGGAACATATGCTGAACTGTGGGGATGTTCTGAACCTCTTATTTCCGATCAAGTGAATGCTGCAAATTTTTGTTGCGGGCTTTGGTTCTCACTATATCTCAGGACTGAAAATAAGATATAAAGTATAACTAGTAATACGTACATAACAATACGTACATAAATATTAATATTAATAATAATACTAATAATAATAATAAACAGACTATTCATATAATGTGTCGTTTAATCTAATATTAACAGTATTTAGAGTTTCTATTTATTAAAAAACGTTAGCATTAGTTTCTAAACAACATTGTCCATGCTGCAGTTAATTTTTAAGCATATGTTTCTGCTTTGAGGTTTAATATAAAATTAGTGTGCCTTCTTCTTTCATTATACAGCTTGAGTCCATAGATTTCTTCTTTGCACTTCAGTTTTCCACGTGGGAAAAGAATAAAATGCAATAGCTGGCGAAGTATTCTTGTAGGTATTATTACATGCTACAACACGGCAGTTATTGCTCCCTTTCCGTCTTCTTGTAGTATTTACATTTTCAGGAGGTTCGATAATTGACATCTTAGCATACGCTAATATTCTTACTGCACTGTCTTTGTTATCCTATTATTAGTAACCAAATTTGCCGCCAGAGTAGCGTGCACGGTGCGTATAGCCCATTCTAGTTCAGGCTACCGCTGACGACCGTGTCGCTAATGTTGCTGTTGCCTAACGAATGTAGACTACCATGGAGCTGCAGGGAGTTGCGAGGAGTGCATGGCACAGTCCGTCACGTAACGCTATTAACAATGGGCATTTGCGTTGAATTTCCGTTTGTCATTAACACTAGATAATAGGCAATAGTTATCGATTTAGTATAGCTCACCTATCTTAATGTTAGCACCGATGTAATGGCACATACACGATGAGTGAACACTCGTTTAACACATCACTATACCCGAACACTCGTTTAATGCACACTGATTTTCCACAGTGGCTGTCCAGCGTATGACGTAACAGTGCGAGCATTCGACACCGGTAACATGAGGTGGGAGGGCAGTGTGGGATACTCTCTTATTGGTGACTAGGATGTTTGTACATGCCCTAGGGACCATCTAGACTCAAGCAGGGGTGGATCCGTTTTCATACTCTCCAATAGGAAAAAAATCTGATGTGTTCCACTCACATGACTTTCTCTACATCTCTGCAACAAATTATTGTTAAAAAGCTAATGCTTCTATTTACTTCACGCTAATCGAGAAAAAAAAAATATCAGAAATAGTCGTATTACTTGCTTCCTTGTAAGTAGAAGCTAAACAAGAGAGTACCATAGGTTAAAGTGATAATCAAAAGTTGGTTGCTATTAGACTGAAGTTTCTTTGTTTGTATGGACAGGAGTTGACATTCCAGTATGAGAAAAGTATGTTTTTTTAAAGCTGAAACCAATAACAAGGAATATCTAAAAAACGATCAACTCCACAAAAAAAAAAAAAAAAAAAAAAAAAAAAAATGTACATGACATAAATTGTGTGTTTTAACATGCTCAACATTTTTTGTGTGGTAAATTTTTGTCCATCTCTTACGGTTTAGCAGTTACGCAAAATTCCGTGAAATTCACCCAGAATAAAGTAGTCTTCAGAGGCTATTCCCAGAAAATTTAAAATATACATTTTATTTGTCAAGTAAATATCTTTAATATACGATATTTTAATCAAAATCGTTAGAACCATTTTTGAGAAAAACAAAATTTCGAAAAAAGTTCTAGGTAAAGGGTAGTGGGGGTGAAGACATTTTCTTGAAAATCTTCGTGTCTATGGAGATACCAAACTTAAATACTAAGTTTGGTATTCAACGGTCTTTTCGTTTTTGAGCTATGCTGTCCACAGTCACACAGACACACACGGGCCTTTTTCTAAAATGTTTTTTTTTATTCAGGGCGACCCTATTCACTATGTACATAGTGCATGTAGAGAAAGTAAAAAGTGGTGGTTTAGTAAAGGAATACCCTCTTATTGATGGCAAGGTTATTTGTACATGCCCTACGGACTATGTCGACACAAGCAGTGGTGGATCCGTTTTTACACTCTGCTCCATAGAAAAAGATGGGGTTTAGTGTATGGGGTACTCTCGTATTGATGGGTTGGATGTTTGCACTTGCCCTAGGGACTATGCAGACACATGCAGTGGCGTATCCGTTGCTATACTCTGCTCAGTAGAAAAGGGTGGTGGTTTAGTGTATGGGATACTCTCTTATTGATGGCAAGGAGGTGTGTACATGCCCAAAGGACTATCTAGATACAATCAGTGGCGGATCCGTTTCTACTCTCTGATCAATAGAAAAGGGTGGTGGTTTGGTGTATAGGATACTCTCTTATTGATGGCAGAGATGTTTATACATGAATAAGAACTATGCTGACACAATCAGTGGCGGATCCGTTTTTACTCTCTGATCAATAGAAAAGGGTGGTGGTTTAGTGTATGGGATACTCTCTTATTGATGGCAAAGATGTTTGTACATGCCCTAAGAACTATGCCGACACAATCAGTGGTGGATCCGTTTCTGCTCTCTGGCCACTAGAAAAGGGTGATGGTTTAGTGTATGGGATACTCTCTTATTGATGGCAAGGATATTTGTACATGCCCTAAGGACTATGTAGGCACATGAAGTGTGTATAGCCCACATGAAGTAGCGGATTCGTTTCTATTATCTGCTCGATAGTAAAAGAAGGTGGTTTAGTGTATGGGGTACTCTCTCTATATTCATGGGTGGGATGTTTGCACATGCCCTAGGGCCTATGCAGACACATGCAGTGGCGTATCCGTTGCTCTACTCTGCTCAATAGAAAAAGAATGTGGTTTAGTGTTTAGGGTGCTGTCATACTGATGAATTGTGTGTTTTAAATGCCCCAGGGTATATAGACACAAGCAGTGGTTGATCCGTTTGCTCAACAGAAATAAGAAGTGAATAGGATATCCGTGCGTGCTCTTTTTAGACACAATCAGTGGCAGATACGTTCATACACTCTGTTCAACAGAAATAAGAAGGTGACTTGGTGTGTGAGATACTCTTATTAACGCTAGGATGTTAGTACATGGCCAAAGACTCTCTAGATACAAGTAAGTGACGGATCCGTTTGTACACTTAATTCAATAGAAATAAGAAAGTAAGCTAGGGTGTTCGTACATGCATAAATGCTTATCTAGGCATACGCAGTGGCGGATCCGTTTGTACACTCTGTTCAACAGAAACAGAAGTTGGTTTGGTATGTGGGTACTCTCTTATTAGTGGATACTCGGTTATTCATGTTTTTAGATACCATAGAGACCATCTGGAAACTAGCAGTGGCGGATCCATTTGATCAGTCTGCTAAATATAAATAAGAAGATGGTTTAGTGTGTGGAATATTGTCTTATTGATGGCTAGAATGATTATACATGCCCTAGGCACTACCTAGATACAAGCAGTGGCTGTACATTCTGCTCAAAATAATCGAACAGATGACTAGTGAATAGTGTAAATTTTCATTGATGTTTTAATACTCTAAGGACCACAATAGCGGATATCTTGGTACGCTCTGCTAAAAAAAATATATATTGTTTAGTGTATGCAGTAACTCGTATTGGCAAGTAGGATGTGTGAGCATATTGTAACAAACTCCTAGATAAAATAGTGGCGCATTCATTAGTATATACTATTATATAGAAATGAGATGATTGCGTGAGAGACAGTATATTATTGATGCTTATGCATATCTGAGAACATCTACATACATGCAGAGGCATGTATTGTTTGTACGCTCTGCTTAAAATAAATAAACAGTTGGTTAAGCACGTGTAATACTCCCGTATTTGAAACTAGAATGTGCGTGCATGTTCTGACATATTTAGATACCAGCAATTCATTTGACAATGTGATCAAAAGAGCGGTGGTTTAGCACGTATATATTATCTTAGAAATGGCCAGGATTTTTTTTTTTTTTTTTTTTTTTTTTTGTAGCTTAACGTCCTTTAACTTGGTTGGTCATATCGAACAATGAATGAAATTGATGAAATGATGCTCAAATGATCTCGGGGTCTAGAGAGCTTAAAGTTACTCGACGTTCGTCTTCACAGGATAAGGGAAAACCCCTAAAAAGCCTTATCCGGGTAACTCACCCTAAGCGAGATTCGAACTCGTGAGCTGTTGAATGTGAGGCAGACAACTCACTCTACCACCACACTACCCAGGCGGGCTCCAGGATGTTTGTAAATACACTAGGAGGGACAGCCTAGGCAAAAGCAAAGCAGACTCGACATTTTTAACAAATACTAAGGCCCTAGATATAAGCAGTGGAGGATCCAAAACGTTTTGTACATTCTCTAGGGATTATCTGGATACAAACAATGTCGGTTCGTGAATTCCGTACATTCACTAAAAATCTGATGTGTTCCATCCACATGACTTTTTCTACATCTCTGTAACAAATTAATCTTAAAAAACATTCTTCTGTCTACTTTATAATAATCGAGATAAACATTAGTAGACATTGACTTAATTACTTGCTTCCTCTTAAGTAGAAGGAAACTATAGAAATGCACTAGGCTAAAACGATAGTCAAATCTTTTAAAATCTGGTTGCCATGTGATAGAACTCCGTTTCTATGCAGGGCCAAGAGTTTACAACTTTCCGGGTGAGAAAAGTCTAAGTATTTTAAATCTGAAACAAATAACAAGGAATATTTCAGAAATGGCGAATACCACGAAAAAACAAATATGACATATGATGTGTTTTAACGTGATCTACATTTTTTGTATAATAAGCTTTATCTATCTCTTACGGTTTACCAGAGAAGCAAAATTCAGCAAAATCTATTCAGAATAAAGAGGCCTTCAGAAACTATTCCCAGTAAATTCAAGACATACATTTTATTTATCATCTAATATCTTTAATATACGGCATTTTAAAAGAAATTATTAGAGCCATTTTTGAGAAAATAAACATTTTCCAATTTTTTTTCCATTTTAAGAGTAGTTTAGGGTGGGAGCATTTTTCTGAAAATCTTCATGTCGCATCCCTGGGAGATACTAAACTTAAATAGCAAGTTCTGTATTTTACCGACTTTTCGATTTTAAGTTATCGTGTTCACAGACACACGGACACACACACACACACACACACACACACACACACACTGAGCGTTTTCTGAAAATGCTTTTTTTTGGATACAGGAGACCCTAAAACATGTATTGCTGGTGAAATCTCGGTATAGAATTTTTGTGTGGAATGCAATACCTTCTCTATACACTATACACAGTACGTGTAGAGAAAGTAAAAATCGGATGTATTACATTCACATGACTTTCTTTACATTTTTGCAACAAATTATTCTTAAAAAGCTTATGCTTCTATTTACTCCATGCTAATCGAGAAAAAATTAGCAGAAATAGTCGTATTTGCTTCCTTGTGAGTAGAAGTAAAATAAGGGAGTACGATACATAGGTTAAAGTGATAGTCGTAGTTTTAAACTTTCCGCATTACAAAAGTTACATCCTTTACACAAAGTACTTCATTTATCTAGATTTGTTGCAAGTGCTTCACTTACTAATTACAAAGTATGACTACTAAAATAGCTTCATACCATTTCATAATGAATATGTATACATCTATCCACGCATAAAAACTTTGTTGATAATTCAGCAGCTTTTGTTCTTCTGCGTTGCGGAATAACAGAATCTAATTTGACACTTTCCTCTATTCTCTTTCAGTCCTTAACATAAGTTGAAAACGTAGATGCACTGATTGTGTATTTCTTCGCTATATCCGGTTTCTGTAGTCCATTTCATCTTCTTCTAAGAATTTTATTTTTCCTTTAGGAAAAACTGCTTTCTTTTAACTTTCCTTACTTCTTTGGTTGACATTCTTTAAATCAGACCTGCTGTGAGCATACTGAAATGCTCATCTTATATTGGGTTAAACCATATGAGACTCCAATAAGCAGATGAAGCAAAAGTTTACCATCACGCACTTTTTAAACAGACTGCAGGAATACTGGATTCAATTCAAATTTTATCCTATTATGGCTTAAGCTAGGCAAATTATGGTATGGACAGGGATTAACAAACCACCTCATTTGCAACGTTCTGTGGTCAAGGATGCACAAACCCCTCTACGAATCAGGAAACGTCAATGTATGAACAAATATTTGGTTATATATTCATTGAGGGGAATGTATTATTCTCGTTATATTGTATTTTCTTTGTACTGACATCGTGCAATGTAAGTAATTTAATATAGGTGCTTAAGGAGATACCGAAGTGATGTTCAGTTTTATTCGTTTAACTGAAATAAAGTAATAAACACCATTTTGTTATAACTGTTTTTACCGGAGAGAATTCTGATAACAAACTCGACTTAAATATGAAATTTGTATTTTTCTGACTTGTGCCATTCACATACAGAACTCATATAGGCATGTTGTTAAAGTTTTTTTGAATTAAGGTGATGAATCTGTGAAATTTGACCAAAAATTGTCGAAAATTAAAAAAAAATATTTTTAATAATAAAATAATATGACTCATAAACTTTAAGAAAACGCAAAGTTTTTCCCATTTAGCGCACTTTAGCTACCAAATAACTGAAGCTATAAATGGGCAGGTGCTTGCACACTAGTAGGCACTCCCAACTTTAAACCTCATTTTATCGCAAACCATTTTGCAACACTTTTCTATACTTAAAATGTTCCACACGATGCAATTTTTCAGTAATTTGTTTCAAACGTTTGATCCGACCTCTCAAAAGCACATTAAAAAGTGATCAGATTCCTTTTTGGGAATAATATTCAAATGTTCATAAATAAATTATCAGAGTTTGGGAGATTATGAGTTTTGGAAAGTAGCAAAAGTAATAATTTTTCTCCACTAATTAGGGCTAATATTTAAAAATATAATATGACAGCTCTATTTTTAAACTCATTTTCTGTAAAGCTGGATGCTGGTATGTGAATATTTCTAAAAATGCATCACGTGGCTCATTTTTGTTAGCAATGAATTTACATAGTAAACAATTATTATTTAAATAACCATTTAAGCTATAATTTTGATACGTTGGGAAAATATCACTATTGTTATTTATGATAACTGATTTTCCAAATTCCATAGATGCATTACCTTAAAGGGACATTAAAGTGGCCCGATGACATTTGGAAATCTATATTTGGGGTTACACAATAATTACTTTTCTTTTGATACTTAAGATGGATAAAAACTAAAAGCCTGAGCAAGACAGTTTGACCTAAACTGGAACTGCATCGTGGATGAAGGGTAAGAACGTTAACGCTACCTCGCCACAACGGGGACGGTTCCTCAAACTTGTTGTTGATTCAAGTCCTCTCTTGGTCGTGCGAGACACTATGTCATGGATTTTCTCCTGAATAAGAACTTTGTTTTGAGGGCGTTGAACCCATCGCGATGTCGGAAGCCGCTGGACCTCTTCCTTGTGGACGATTTGCTGCAAGACAAGGACACAGGACACTTGTGCAAATCAAAAAAGGATTAGGAAGGAGCAGGCGTCCGTCCATCGTATATGCCACACCCTGGCAGGGTGGTATTGATCCTGTGCACACGACGAGCTGGCTGGCTCGCACCCGGGTTCCATTCCCGCCGCCTCTACTCAAATCTTGTTGCTATGACCAACCGACGACTTGAGCACCGCACCTAATTACTTCTTTACTTGTTAAACAGACTCATCACACCACCAAGCAGTCACATAGCTTTCTCTAGCACTCTGTGTTGGCTGGAGACGTGACAACAATCGCAACAATGATAGAAAGAGATGGAAAGAGTTATACGTATGTGAATTTCTAAAACTTTCATGCGCTACCCGGCCTCAAATGAACGCATGGCAACACAAATATTTCTGTTCATAATTTCTGCAAAGAAAGAGGAAGATCGATTTGGCTTAACAACGAAACAAGAAGGGGTAAACATGTTGTATTTTTGTGATAAATAAGTGTTATAACTTGGTTCTATGTGTGTATGTATCTGCAATGATTTTCAATAAATTCAAAAGAGTAACAACAATATTTATTTATGGTAGTTGAAACCAAAATATAAAACGCGTCTCGCATACCACAACCCTGAGAAGAGTCTTCATGGTAGAAGTATAAAATTAAGAAAACTAAGTATACGCTAACCAACTTTTTCGTTGCAGATGGCACCCACACAATGCTGTGTTTCTATCCACGTCACACTAACCAGAAATATACAACATGCAAAAATAGTATTCAAGCTTAATTATGCTACTCGATTATTTTGAATAACAGAAATATGTGAAGGGAATGGGCGGGTGGGACAGGTGAGAAACTGATATCCTGTTAAATAGGTATTAACTGAAAAATAAAATCTGATGTGTTCCATTCACATGAATTTCTCTACATCTCTGTAGCAAATTATTGTTAAAAAGTTTATTCATCTATCTACATCATTCTAGTCGCGATAAACATCTCGCTGGTTGCTATGTGATTAAAGTACCTTTTTTATGGACAGGATTAGACAAATTACTTACGATAAAAGTATAAGTATTTTAAAGCTGAAACTAATAACAAGAACAAAAACGTTCAACCTCACGAAAAAAATGTATGTAACAAATTGTGTGTTTTAACGAACTCTACATTTTGTGTGTGGTAAGTTTTTGCCTATCTCTTGTGGTTTACCAGTTATGCAAAATTCCGCAAAATTCATCCAGAAAAAGTCTTTAGAGGCTATTTCCAGAAATGTTAAGATATACATTTATTTGTTTCGTAAACATCTCTAATACACGACATTTTAATCAAAACCGTTGAGTCGTTTTTGAGAAAATCAACATTTTCGAAAACTTTTCCATGTAGTAGTTGGGGGTGGGGGGATTTTCTTGAAAATCTTCGTGTCGCATCCTTGGAAGATACCCAGTTTGGGTTTTAAAGACATTTTCGTTTTTGGGCTACGCTGCTGATCGGGACTCCGGCACTGTATACCCTACTTTTGTTTACCTTTTTTTCACTTTGTTTTCTGTATTATTACTGGACTGCTGTTTTCTTACTTTTACAACACACACATAAACACAAACATATAACACCCATGCCCAAGGCGGCACTCGAACCCACTATCCCCAGCGCTACGAAGCACCAAAGCGGGACGCCTTGGCGAGCGCGGCCATGGGGACCGGCCTGCTCAAAGACACACACACACACATACACACGGACATTTTTCTAAAAATGCTTTTTTTTGGATTCAGAAGTTCCAAAATATGTATTTCCGGTGAAATCTCGGTATCGAATTTTTGGGTGCAATGCGATATCTCCTCTATACACTATGTACATAATTCGTGTAGAGAAAGTAAAAAAGCTGTAGGTGCTTGGTTTGTTATCCGGTTAGTCGAAGGACTTATATGACAAGGGGTTTTCATTTATTAAAAGAATTAAAATAATTTACAAAGAAATAAGTACTTACTTTATTTCACGATACAATACTCATTTTTATTGTTTTATGGGATACATGAAGTCTATAGGCTAGAATAATATACTATACTTATTCCATCTATAGGAAGTTAAGATGAATGTTTTTAGTGTGCTAAAGCGACGTAAATGAAACAAGCATTCCTATACAGATGAGGTTATTAAAAAGAGCAATTTGAAAGCATAAGTGTTTCAATATTAATATCTCAACAACGGAATGGTAGGTTGAAATGAACTCTGTGAATGAGTTTATGATACGCCTGACCTCCTCGGAAAATTAAATCAACTACTGGTGAGCAGTTCACTGAGAGGTCAGGCCGTTGTACATGTAACATGTGCTGGGGAAACCAAAATGTTCCATCTGTTTGGACATGGATTCATTATCATGTGGTCTCTTGCTGAGCCTTTTAGCCTACTTCCCTCTCCGTGCCACGTCATCGGTTTATTGAGTTCATCAAATTTTGACAGCGCTGCTGGTGCTGAATGCCGGTCATACATCGTCAATATCTCTGTTAAATTGTTTTCTCTGACGCTTACTTACATTATAGCTATCTTGAATTATCTCTTAAAAACTTTAAATATATAAATTTAAAGCCAAATTTGGTATTTATTGTATAGGTGGCGCGTGTGCAACTCCCATTTAGGAGAACGCGGGTTCTATTCTCGTTGACCGCGCACTCTCCCTGTACCGAGGCGAATCCTGGATGCTTATTCAAGCAAGGCCGCGCTCGCCAAAGTGCCTTGCATTGGTGCTTCGTGGCGCAGGGGATCGTGGGTTCCAGTCCATCTTGGGCATGGTTTTGTGTGTGCGTGTGTGTGGGTATGTGTGTGTATTATAAGCAAAGAGCAAAACGGAATCAAATAGAAAAGTAAAGGAAATAGGAAAATGGTAAAAAGGGGAAAAAGAAACGGGAATACAATGCGGAGTCCCGACAAGACTTCGGAATTGTATTTGTTAGAAAAAAAAATATCCACGACTTCCTTTCCAATATTTCCCTTTCATATAATTTCCTTATCATTGAGCTTCAAACATGACTTTAGATTAAGTTAACCTCCCCTAGAACTTACAAGCCAGTGCCGAGGGGTCAGAAGCCTATCGGGGAGCCTAACGACACGAAATTACAGAATGGAGAACCTGTTTCGAGGGGTCAGCCCGTAGCCGGCCATGAATATGAGGAAGTGAATGATATGAATTGTAAGCGAAATTGATGATTGGAACGGTGATGATGGAGCAATTGATAAAATGATTGGCGGGGGAAACCGGAATACCCGGAGAAAACCCGCCCAGAAGCCGCTTCGTTCACGACAAATCCCACATGCGGGTGCTTGGGATCGAACTCGGGCCGCTTAGATGGGAGGCGAGCGGTCTAATAGTATACTGGTACGTTGTTTAAAAACGAGCGGAGAAGGGGGAGGCAGAAGTTCCATGCGCTGCTGAGTTTGTGCTAAAGTATAGGTGTGCTCATAATAAACCACGGAGCATGGACCTGACGTCCCAGGTGTGACCGGCGTCCCAGGGAGTTCAGTGAGGTTTTCCGTTAGCCAGTACCTATTTTATAAACCAACTCTCGAACACGCCACATATGCGTGTCAACTCCATAGGGGGAATGCTAACGTAGACCTCGGTGAGGGCGACAGTTACCAGTTTCTGTCTACTAAGGTCTCCAGGTTAGCAGTCGAAGTACATTAAATCGTCCTCATCCCCGCCCAGGCATCGTCGTCCATACGTACCCAACTCCCATGGGTTTCGGGAACCGCTACCCCGCTGAGTCCAACGCAATCCAAACAGCTTTCTTTCGGGAGGGACTTAGACGTTCGGCCCGACATACTTCTAGTAAAGTTAAAAGTACCCAGGTGCTCGGGGTCCACAGCGCTTGCACCGCAGCAGTTGAGGCCATAACTTCCCTCCTTCTGGAGTAAGTATAAGGTTGTGTAGAAAAGACAAGTTTTATTACAAAATATAAATAAGATAAACAAAATAATAAGTGTGTACTGTGGCTGATGATATAATCAGTTTTATATGTAATTAGCATGTGTGAACAACTATTGAATAGATTCAATATCTTTTTTCAATGTATCGAAAGTCAAACGTCTTCAATTGGGCTTCGCACCTTCAGAACAGGATGTACATGTATTTTATTACAATTAGAATGAATGATCTGGGGTAGGGGGAGGTCCCAGTGAAACCATTTGCAGTCAGAAAGCAACTAAACCGCAACCGTGTCTGAAGCCCTTTTATCATCTTTCAGGTGTGCTTCTAGACACCTGGTGTGTGGCAGTGCTGGAACATGGCGCGGGTGTATGCGCATTGTAAATGTTGTTCTCGACATTGTAGTCGCTGTCCCCACGGTGGGGGGGGGGGGGTACGTATAATGACACTGGAACCTGTGGTGTTGGCGATTACACGGCAGATGCTGACGGCGGGATGAAGAACTTTCAGTCACCGAGTTAGGGGCTTCCGCGCGTCTCTATGGCCTGTCTGCCGCTGGCATGTGGCCACCTGTAGATCTCTCACTTCATCTCTTCCTTCTGGGAGAGAGTTAGCGTGCAATAGATCTCCATAGATCGCAGTACATGAGGTTTCACCCACCATTTAAATCCTTTACCTTGGCATTCACACCACTATCCGTTTTAGAGCTATGCTGATCATAGGCAGACATATTGGTATTTTTCTAAGAGTTTACTTTTCCTTTTTCTATCTAACTACGATAGGTGGACATCTACATCCCACCAAAATCTTTTGAACAATATTTCACCATGATTACACGTTTTGAAGTATCCTTATCACTACCCCTACAATAGCAGAAAGTGTGTTATTACTTAGTGCCTTATAAGTAGAAGGAAAATAACGAGATACAATAGGATGAACTGGCAGTCACGTATTTTAAAATGTGGTTGCTATGGGGTTGAAATCCATTTTTTTTTTTTTTGTGGCCAGGAGTTCATAAGTTTCTGTATCAGAAAAAGTTTTAAGTATTTTAAAACTGAAACCAATAAGAAGGAAAGTCTCGAAAACGATCAACTCAAATTTTTCGAAATTTTGTCCATGTAAAGGATAGTTGGGTGTGGGGGGATTTTTTTTTAATCTTTGTGTCGCATCCTTGGGAGATTCTGAACTTAAATATCAAGTTTAGCATTTTACGGACTTTTCGTTTTCGAACTATTCTGCCCACATACACACACGCACACATACACACGCGGACCTTTTTCTAAAAAATATTTTCTTATGTAGGGGGTCGAAAACATGTATTTCCGATAAAATCTCGGTATTGAATTTTTGGGTGCAATGCAATACCACATATAGTACATGTACAGATACTAAAAATCTGATGTGTACCATTCACATGACTTTCTCTATATCCCTGCAACAAATTATTCTTAAAAAGCTTATACTTCTATTTACTTTATGCTAATCAGAAAAAATGAACAGAAATAGTCTTATTACTTGCTTCCTTGTAAGTAGAAGCGAAATAAGGGACTACTATATGTTAAAATGATAGTCAAAAGCTGGTTACTATGCCAATGAAGTTCTTTGGTTATATGGATAGGAGTTGACAAGTTCCTGTATGAGAAAAGTATAATTTTTTCATAGCAGAAACCAAAAATAAGGAATGTCTCAAAAACGACGAACTCACGAAAAAAATGTAACATAAATTGTGTGTTTTAACGTGCTCTACATTTTTTGTGTAGTAAGTTTTTGTCCATCTCTTACGGTTTAGCAGTTATTCAAAATTCCGTAAAATTCATCCAGAATAAACTACTCTTCAGAGGCTATTCCCAGAAAATTCAAGATATACCTTTTATTTGTCAGGTAAATATTTTTAATATACGAACTTTTAATCAAAATCGTTAGAGCCATTTTTGAGAAAATCAAAATTTTCGAAAAAGTTCCATGTAAAGAGTAGTTGGGGGTGGGGGGATTTTTCTCAAAATCTTCGTGTCGCATCCCTGGAAGATACTAAACTTAAATACCAAGTTTGGTATTTTACCTACTTTTCGTTTTTGAGTTATCGTGTTCACAGACACACGGACACACACACACACACACACACACACACACGGACCTTTTTGTGAAAATGCTTTTTACTTTCTCCATACGCACTATGTACATAGTGTATAGAGAAAGTATTGCACTCCACCAAAAATTCGATACCGAGATTGCACCGGAAATATATGTTTTAGGGTCCCCCATATCCAAAAAAAGTATTTTCACAAAAAGGTCCGTGTATGTATCTGTCTGTGTGTGTGTGTGTGTGTGTGTCCGTGTGTCTGTGAACACGATAACTCCAAAACGAAAAGTCGGTAAAATACCAAACTTGGTATTTAAGTTTAGTATCTTCCAGGGATGCGACATGAAGATTTTGAGAAAAATCCCCCCAACCCCAACTACCCTTTACATGGAACTTTTTTCGAAAATTTTGAGTTTCTCAAAAATGGCTCTAATGATTTTGATTAAAATTTCGTATATTAAACATATTTACCTGGCAAATAAAATGTGTATCTTGAATTTTCTGGGAATAGCCTCTGAAGAGTAGTTTATTCTGGATGAATTTTACTAACTTTTGAATAACTACTAAACCGTAAGAGATGGACAAAAATTTACTACACAAAAAATGTTGAGCACATTAAAACATACAATTTATATTATAGACATTTTTTTCGTGGAGTTCGTCGTTTTTGTGACATTCCTTATTTTTGGTTTCTGCTATGAAAAACGTATACTTTTCTCATACTGGAACTTGTCAACTCCTATCCATATAAACAAAGGAACTTCAGTGACATAGCAACCAGCTTTCGACTATCACTTTAAGCTACGGTTGTCCCTTATTTCGCTTCTACTTACAAGGATGCGAGTAATAAGACTATTTCTGCTAATTTTTTCTGATTAGCATAAAGTAAATAGAAGTATAAGCTTTTTAAGAATTATTTGTTGCAGGGATATGGAGAAAGTCATGTGAATGGTACACATCAGACTTTTTTGGATATTGGGGACCCTAAAACATATTTTCGGTGAAATCTCGGTATCGAATTTTTGGGTGGAGTGCAATACCTTCTATATACACTATGTACATAGTGCGTATAGAGAAAGTAAAAGGTAGCCATTTAAGGCATTAAGAGAGATCTTTCATCTCCTTAACATAACAGCATTTTAAATCTTTTCCGTTTTGGCAATTCGCGCTGAATAAAATTGCAAACATTTACGCAATTGACGGTAATCTACCAGCTTTGTCAAAAATGCATACACCCTTTAGCAAATGAGTATTTTTATCAGATTTGCACTGTATTGTCTGTAAATGTACAGTGTACGGTTTCTAATCATATGTAGATCGGTACCTGATGGGCTGCTATTAGCCACTGTTTCTTCGTTGGTATGACTAAGGTGGCATGTGATAGTGAAAACACACAAGGTACACTTGAGGTGTGAGGAACGGTAGTTCATCTTAAAAGTGGTGGTCAAGTTTGCAAATGTCACTTAAATGCAATGCACTGGAAGCCTGAGTTTGCAATACAAACTGTAATATGTCTGAAAACTACAGCACTTTTTACTTTCTCTACACGCACTATGTACATAGTGTATAGAGAAGGTATTGCACTCCACCCAAAAATTCGATACCGAGATTTCACCGGAAATATATGTTTTGGGGTCCCCTATATCCAAAAAACCATTTTCACAAAAAGGTTCGTGTGTGTGTGTGTCCGTGTGTCAGTGTGTCCGTGTATTGCTCAAGTAGGTATTTAAAGAGTTTGTTTTTAAATTGGGATAAGTTAGATGATTGCTTAATGTTAAGTGGAAGACTGTTGTATGTTTTGGTAGCACTATGGAATATACTTTTTATTCCATATTTGGTAGAGTTAACTGATTCTATACATATGTGATTGACTGATCTAGTTATGCAGGAGTGAATATCTCTTTTGTTTTTGATTACAGAGCGCTACAGAGGAGGTTATTTTCAGCTTTATACATGAATAAATATTCACTATATTTACAGACATAGGAAAATGACCGCTTAATTTTGCTCAGAGGCCTCTCTATCAGACTTGAGGTTCTTTTACGTGCCGGGACCCACGGCTTTACTTCCCTTCCGAAGGAAGCCATGCTAATGATTTTTACGCCCGAAAGAATCCATCGTCCTCCGCCGGGTTTGAACCCGCGACCTTGGGTATATGAAGTAACCATTGGTAACCATTACACCACGGAGGACGATAAGGACCCGCAGAAAATCCACCAAGACTTCCCTTTTTTATAATAGTTTTTACTACATACGGCACCGCAGGCGATGACACTGATGATGCGTGGAATGAAGATGCAGCACCGGTGGAATGCGATGACGGTGGAAACTGGATAACCCGGAGAAAATCCGCCCCTGCGCCGCTTTGTCCATTACAAATATGGTCACCTGGGAGCAAACCCGGGCCGCCTGGGTGAGAGACGAGTGATGCAAGCACTTGGCCACGGCGTGACCAGACTACGCTTTCTCCTCCAGAAATCCCACATTTGTGTCTCCTGGGAGAGGCCAGCGGCGCCGCCGAATGTTATAAGCTTTCTGTGCAACGCCCCTAAACTGACCAGTCAAATGTGCTCCTTACAATCACGGAGTAGCGGTTTTGTGGAGGTGCGTTTGTCTTAACTTTTCCAATCACAACCTTACTCTCCACATTCTATGGATAGGGTTTATACACTCATATAAACGAATATGCAAACAAAACATTTTAATGTCCTGCTTCAAGTACTACCTTATACATGTTAACCTCAACTACTCCATCAAAATTACAGAAAATTCTCTGATTCAATTCTTCCTGTTTTACAAACAAAACTCTCTTTATTTACAAATTAAATACCTCATGATTTATGCTTCTAATACAAGACAGATATAAATTAACCATTAAAGATCAATATACAAAAATAACACACACACACATCTAAGCACATACATTTAAACGTCGCGAACGGACTTAAAATGGTCAGAAAGGCAGCATTAACTGGATTCTGACTCTACAATGCTTGTGGATTTTTTCATGACAAATTTAAAAATCTGAAGTGTTCCATTCACATAATTTCCTCTACATCGCAATAATAAATTATTGTTAAAATGAATATTAATTGAGCTACTTTATGATAATCGAGATAAACATTAGTAGAAATTTTCTTAATTACTTTCTTTCTTGTAAGTAGAAAGAAAATAACGCAATACACTAGGTTAAAACAAATGTCAAGTCTCTTAAAAACTGGTTGCCATGCGGTTGAAATCTGTTTCTATGCAGGGCCAGGAGTTTACAGCTTACCGGGTGAGCAAATATTAAGTATTTTAAATATGAAACAAATATAAAGGAATATTTCAGAAATAGCCAATTCTACGAAGAAAAACGTATATTACATAAATTGTGTATTTTAACGTGACATTTTTTGCGTAGGATGTTTCTGTCTATCTCTTACGGTTAATCAGGTACGCAAAATTCAGCAAAATTCATTCAGAATAAAGAGATCTTTAGAGGCTATTCCTAGAAAATTAAATATATAACATTATTTTTCATATAAATTATTTAATATAGGGGATTTTAATCAAAATCGTTAGAACCATTTTTGAGAAAATCAAAATTCTCGTATTTTTTTCCATGTGAGGGTAGTTTGTGGTGGGGAGGAATTTTTCTCAAAATATTCATGTCGCATCCCTGGAAGATACTAAACTTAAATACCAAGTTTGGTATTTTACCGACGTTTCGTTTTTGAGTTATCGTGTTCACAGGCACGCGGACACACACACACGCGCGCGCGCGCACACACACACACACACACACACACACACACGGACCTGTTTCTAAAATGTTTTTTACTTTACACGTACTATATATAATGTATAGAGAAGGTATTATTAATGCACCAAAAATTTGATACCGAGATTTCACCAGAAATACATGCTTTGGGTCCCCTGAATGCAAAAAAAAAAAAAAAAAGCATTTTGGAAAAAGGTCCGTCCGTGTGTGCGTGTGTGTGTGGGTGGGTGTTTGTGGACAGCAGCTCAAAAACGAAAAGACCGTTAAATACCAAACTTGCTTTTTAAGTTTGGTATCTTCAAAGGTTGCTACACGAAGATTTTCAAGAAAATCTAACGATTTTGATTAAAATATCGTATATTAAAGATATTTACCTGCCAAATAAAATGTATATCTTGAATTTTCTGGGAATAGCCTCTGAAGACCACTTTATTCTGGATGAATTTTGTGGAATTTCGCATAACTGCTAAACCGTAAGAGATGGACAAAAACTTGCTATACAGGAAATATAGAGCACATTTGTGTGTTTTAACACACAATGCGTGTTATATAATTTTTTTTTCGTGGAGCTGATCGCTTTAAGATATTCCTTGTTTTTCGTTTCAGCTTTGAGAAGCTTATGCTTTTCTCATACAGGAATTTGTCAACTCCTATCCATACAAACAAAGAAACTTCAGTGAGATAGCAACCAGCTTTTGACTATCATTTTAACCTATGGTACTCCCTTATTCAACTTCTACTGATAAGGAAGCAAGTAATAAGACAATTATTGCTAATGCTTATCTCGATTAGCATGAAGTAAATGGAAGAATAACTTATTAAGAATAATTTGTTACACAGATGTAGAGAAAGTCATGTGAATGGAACACATCAGATTTTTTGACACAGGGGACCCTAAAAAGTGTATTTCTGGTGAAATCTCAGTATCGAATTTTTGTGTGGAATGCAATACCTTTTCTATACACAATGTACATAGTACATGTAGAGAAAAGTAAACGTGTTTTTTTATGTGAATGTTGTAAAAAAATTCAAGTGTATTGAGTAGCCCTAGAGTTTAAAGAAAACATTTCTGAAAACGGATGTGGTTAAATGATTATTGTTTTTTACTTAAATTTCAACTTTGTTGCTTTGAACATCAGTAGGATTCTTTAGCTTCCTGCTATTAGCTTTAGTATTCGAGACTAAGAAGGCAGGCCAGTGTGAACGAGGCTTTCTCATTTCCTGCAGTCTCATTTTCATGCAAATTGGTACTACCGCCCTAGTAACGTAACTTCTTGCGGAAACTGCTATGGAGCGTTTTCAGCCTTGCCCGCAGAACACCTCACGATTTTTTTTCTTTTCTTTTTTTCAATTCGGCGTTCAAACACGGTATTCGATCATTTCTCTTACATACATGTGCATACGTACGTCAGTGTGCTGAGAATTCTCTTCTGCTTTCATGTATTGTGACCTAATTTTCTGAAGATTTAAATGCTGAAGGGTTCTTTAGCTTCCGATTTATTTTAAAAAATGACACATTTTTCTAACTTATATTTTAATATTCTGAATTTTTTTCAAAATACAGGATCGCACGGTTTGCCTTTGAAGCGTCATTTAGAAATATTATTTTCAACCATCTGCGAGTTCATTGCAGAGTAGCCTGGAGGACCTCAATTCAAATCTTAATTGGTGCGAGTTTTGTATACATTTACAAAATATAAAAAACGCGTTCCATAGAAATTTATTGTATCTACACTTTTAAAATAAAGTATAACGTTTTACTACTGTGTGTTAAGTAGTTTTACAGAAAATGCTCACAGTATTTAATAAAGGTGCAAAATATTTAGTACTTTCTCTACACGTACTATGTACATAGTGCAAGGAGAAGGTATTGTATTTACCCAAAAATTCGATACCGAGATTTCATCAGAAATACCTGTTGTTGGTCCCCTGAAATCAAAAACATTTTTGGAAAAAGGTCCGTATGTGTATGTATGTGTGTGTGTGTTTGTGTCTGTGGACAGTATAGCTCAAATACGAAAAGACCGTTGAATACCAAACTTGGTATTTAAGTTTGGTATCTTTCAAGGATATAACACAAAGAATTTCAAGAAAATCCCTCCACCCCCAACTACCCTTTACATGGAAATTTTTTTCGAAAATTTTCATTTTCTTAAAAATGGCTTTAACGATATTGATTAAAATATCTTATATTAAAATCAAGGAATATTTTAAAAACAATCAACTCCACAAAAAAATGTATATAGCATTAATTGTGTATTTTAACATGCTTTACATTTTTGTGTGGTAAGTTTTTGTCAATCTCTTACGGTTTAGCAGTTATGCAAAATTCCGTGAAATTCATTCAGAATAAAGAGGTCTTCAGAGGTTATTCCCAGAAAAGTGAAGATGTACATTTTATTTGTCAGGTAAATATTTTTAATATGCGATACTTTAATCAAAATCGTTAGAGCTATTTTTAAGAAAATGAAAATTTTCGAAAAAAGTTCCATGTAAAGGGTAGTTAGGGGTGGGGGGATTTTCTTGAAAATCTTCATGTCGCATTCTTAAATACCAAGTTTGGTATTTTACCGACTTTTCATTTTTGAGTAATCATGTTCACAGACACACGGACACACGGACATACACACACGAACCTTTTTGTGAAAATGCTTTTTATGGATACAGGGGACCGTAAAACATATATTTCAGGTGAAATCTCGGTATTGAATTTATGGGTGGAGTGCAATACTTTCTCTATACACTATGTACATAGTACGTGTAGAGAAAGTAAAAAGGAACCTCAGGAGACTATATAGGTCGCAGGTAGAGCAACCGACAGATGCTCCTGACAATTCCAAGCTTTATAGCCCGGTCACAAGGCAATTCAAAGAAGACTTCCCTCTGTTGGAACCGGGGAGAATTCGACACACCTGAGATGGCTCAGGAAAGGCTGCATTCTGGCAAGATTGAGAAGAATTATCCAATACTGTGTAGCCCCTAAGCCTACCTGAAACATAAGGGATGCGGAATGATCGATATAAGGGAAAGGGAATTCAGAGTAGAAAAGCAAACTGCCCCAGCATTCATTTTACTAACAAAAGTAAACCAAAACAAACTCATGATTAGAGTAGCGACCCCGTAAAACAAACGCAGGACCTTCCGAATACGAGCCTCGCTATATGCCACGAGTCATCTCACGTATGTAAATGATAATTTGATAAGATAATTATTGTCTTGAGAATTGTTGTGTCCATCTTAGGATGCTGTAATTAAATACTCGGTTTGTTGTCCAAGTTTTCGATTGTGATGTATCATATTTAGGGATACATTCACACACAGAGAGGGAGAGGATAAGAGAGAATATGGTATAAATAAAATAATAGTCTAATATAATAATTTTATTAGCTAGTTTAGGTGTTTCAGTATGTAATTTTTTCATGCCTAAAACCTGTTTAGTTAAACGCATTATTCCTTACTTTTTATGTATATACCCTGTATTAGGGATATAGTTACAAATATTTAGTTAAATACTACCTTAATTGTAGCCTAACTAGTGTGTTAGTTGTTTTTTTCTCTTGTTTGAACAGTTTTTTCATAACTAATCACACAATTTGCTACCTGATATGTTTTGCATGGTCGTAACTGCGCGGCGAAATGGACAACGCCTGTCAATATAGACTATCAGTTTTTCTTCCAAATGTTCACACCTCAATCTGCCGGCCTAGGTACTATGGGGTTATTGACATGCAGTAAGTATTCAATTCAGTTCCAATTCAACATTCGTTTTAGCCCGTCCAGTCATAGTTACGTCTTCCAGCTCGGGGTCACAGGGAAAATAAATACATAGGTCTTGTGCGAATCAAACCTACTAACCAACGTGGGAACATACAACTCTTAATAAATAAAATGATTAGTCCTGAAATGAAACAAACATTGGTGTAATTATATTCATTTCACTGTTTTTAATTGCCAGTGTGTGTGTGTATATATATATTTGGTCTTATATCCCAAACAGAGGTATACAGGGCGGAAGTTGAATAATTGCAAATAATTTGATATTTAGTAGGGAAGAATAGAAGTGTATCTTACTTTGTCCGCTTACTAATAGCATGTAACTTGCCATAATTGAAGCGATGTTGGTTTGTGAGGGGTGGATTGAGCAAAATAAAATAAATGACCTTCCCTTCAAAAAGAAGAATGTTGCCCAAATTAGATTTTTTAAAAAATTACAAAACATTGGTTCCACTAAAAATACTTTTAGTATATATTTTTCATTCTTATGCATTCCATTTTTTTTCCTTTTACAAGTTATGTCTCTCCTGTGTTTACATATATAACGCAACGGCCAGATCCTGTGTTTCGTACAACTCGCGCACCACCGAATTCATTTACATGACTCATAATGAGAAAACTATAGAACGATTCAGTCGCAAACTTTCTTTTACACAATGAATGGCTTTACATGTATTGAATTAATAGATATTCATTTAATTTACACCGCAAATGGTGAAATGCTGTGAGAGACTATATCATCGGCTAATTCTAAAAGAGAAATGTTCTGTAAGTATATTAAATGATCTCTGACACGAGTTCTCTTAATTCCCGATTTGAAACTTTTTTTTAATTTTTTGTGTGTAATAGATTAGATTTAATTTTAATTTTTCACCTTTGTAAGAGCAATGAGGGTGATTTTGTCACTTAAAGAACGGAAGTACAAATGCTTACTTGTGGGTTTGAGTTACGAATTTGTTCAATAAAACCAAATTTTAATAAAGCATGATGTCATTGTGTTCAATACTTTTAAGTTGAACCCTGTATACACAGTGAATTCTAATCAAATAATGTTTTAAGAAAACAAAACGTATGGTTATGTATGTCATCTCAAAATTATTTGAGATTACCTTGTGGTTTTCTGGGAAATATGCGAGTCAGTTAAGGAATGCAATGCTATGTTGCCATGGTAGTTCAGTGGTAGAGCAACAGACTAAAGACCGGGAGATGCGTGGTGTTCAGTGCGATCGATATTCTTCCTTCACATCAGTCAGACAGGGTAAAGGACAGAGAAGGGTTAATCTTTTGACTTATTACGTAAACAACCACCAGACATTTGTAATAGAGAACAATAGCTATCCTTAAAACACCGTGTAATTTTTCTCAACTCTAGAAAATAGCGAAAAAAATGCATATACTGGATCTTCACATCGCCCTCAAACGCTATAACAAATATTTGCCACCCAGCCTGAGTGTGTATATGTTTATTGACGCAGGATATAACGCTCATTTATGCAGCCCCTGTTTAAGATATTAGTATGGTTCCTTTGGAAACAGGCATAGTTTACTCTCAGCTAAAGTACAAAAGAAAATGACAGTTAAGTTGGAAAACTTGAGCATTTCAGCATTCAACAAGCACTTGGAATAAATTCGATTTGGTTTTATCAGATTAGTGTCCAAACAGGGCCAAGACATAGTTTATTTTAGGAATATATTTGGCAACGCAGCACTCGGCTCCAATTAAACCTTATTAAGAAGAGATTACAGTGGAGGGAAGACAAAAGCAGGCAGGCACTGTTCTCTTTGGAATCCCTTCTCAAACTTAGGTCCAAGTATGCGCCTTAATCTAATAATGTAAGAAGTGGTTCTTGCCATTTGCTGATGTACCCTCCCCCTAAATTAACTTCCAATTAGCCATCACACCACCGGAAGAGAGCTTTATCATCTTTAAACATGCCAAAAGTTACGTCGATGGTGTTCAGTTAAGTGTGTTACAGCGAAATTGTCTACGTAAGAAACTGCCAGCTCTACAGCATCTCCCCTATTTTGCCTCTCTTTTGTTATCCAAAATATGCTTTTACTTTTTCTACTAGCAACTTGTAGTAAATGGAAGTATTGTATTCCACTGAAAATTTTAATATTGATATTTCACAGCAAATCCTTTGAATAAAAAAATATAATGTGTTCCATTCACACGACTTTCCCTACATCTCTGAAATAAATTATTGTTAAAAAGCTTATTATTCTATTAACTTAATGCTAGTCATGAAAAATTAGCAGAGGGTCTTGTTACTTACTTCATTGTAAGTATACGGGAAATAAGAGAGTAAGATAGGCTCAAGCAATAGGTAAATCTTTTAAAATCTAATTGTTATGTGGTTTAAGTATTTTAAAGCTGAAATCAATAACAAAAACGGTCAACTCCACGAAAAAATATATAATAGAACATAAATTGTGTGTTTTATCGAGCTCTACATTTTTTGTGAAATAAGTTTTTGTCCATCTCTTGCAGTTTACCAGTTATACAGAATTCATCCAGAATAAAGATGACTTCAGTGACTATTCCCAGAAAATTCAAGATATACATTTTATGGTCATATAAATATCTTTCATATACGATATTTGAATCAAAATCGTTAGAGCCATTTTTGAGAAAATTAAAAGTTTTTGAAAATTTTTCCATGTAAAGGGTAGTTGGGATGGGGTGATTTTCTTGAAAATCTTCGTGAAGCATCACCTTATTATTGGATTGGATATCTTTATTATTTATAAGTTTTGTAATATTAATTTCTTCTTTGGTAATTTTATATAGTGAGGATTATATAATAGGGGATGTTACATTAAATCATAATGATTATTTTAATTCATTTGGTTTATTACAATGTTAATATATATTTTTTGTATAATTTTTATAATTCCCTTATGTTTTGTTTATGGGAAATACCAAGTATGGTATTTAGTGGTCTTTTCGTTTTTGAGCTATGCTGCCCACAGACACACACACACACACACGCGCGCGCGCGCACACACACGAACATGAACACATACACGGATGTTTCTAAAAATATATTTTTTGGAATCAGGAGATCTCAAAACATGTATTTCTGATAAAATCTCGGTATCATACTTTTGGGTTCATTACAATACCTTCTCTATACACTAGATGCATACTACGTATAGAGAACGTAAAAATATGTTCCTAAAATGAGTATTCTTCAAACTATTTCACCATAATCCAAATAAATGTTTGCATAAATGTTTTGGTGGCATATTTTCTTGTAAATAAAGAAGTTTAAGAAAATACACTAAGCTAAAGCAATAGTCAAATCTTATAAAAACTGGCTATTACTCTTTGGTTTTCCAGACGCATGAAAAACAAATAATGACTTCCAATTTCTGAAAAGCATAAATATTTTAAAATGAAAAGCAATAACAGGTATGTATCAGAAATGGTTAACTTCACAATAGCAGCATATGCATGACATGCTGTAGGTTTTTTTCTATTTCTTAAAATGAAATGAAGCCGGCATTATAGACTATTTTCAGAAAATCCAGATATGCATTTTATTTGTTATCTAAATACTTTAATATATGGAGTTTTAATCAAAATAGGTGCATGCAATTTGAGAACATTGAACATTTTGGAAAATAGTTCATGTAAACGATAGTTTGGTTGGAAGGATTTTCCTAAAATTCTTCGCTGCAATTTTTTGGAAAATATTGAACTTATATATCAAGGTAGGATTTTACTTAACTCACCCTTCACATACCGATCCAGCACACGATTGTAAGTAAACATATCTTATGTGTTATAATCATTTCTCTACCCTCTATAATTTTAGTGGCTATACAACTTATTCTATTATTCATACATCTTATTACTTTCTCTATCACGTACATAGTAAGCAGACAAGACATTGCATCGCAAAAAATCGATACTGGAAATACTTTTAGACGACCCTCGGTGCAAATAAAGCATTTTTATAAAAATACCTTTATGTGTTTATCTGTGTGCCTGTTTGTGTTATCCCAAAAATGAAAATATGGATTAAAGGCAAACTTTGTATTTTAATTTAGTATCTTCCAAATATGTTCTTTCTCAATGTCCTCGAAAAGTTGAGTCTGACTTGCACAATTCAGTATCAGAAAGACTCGGAACACGATTCTGCGTCTCTACGTCAGGAGACGCCCTTCCATTTGAACTATCATGGCGAGATACCCGTGTGTATGTGTAAGTAGTATGTCATTTCGCTATGAGCTTATTGTGCGTCAGAAGCCAGGAGAATAGGATGGAATGAGAGTATTATCAACGGGCGGCGGAAACTGGAATGGGTGAAAGAGCCACCCTGGAGGTTCCTAATATAGTCCAAGAAGCTCTTCATTCTTCTGACAGAACCCTCCCCTCTGGTAACACCAAAATTGTAATTGTATTTCCAAAGCGCATCGTCGCCACGGAAGTGCGCCACAACCGCAGTCCTTGCCCACAATTACAACCCAGAAAGAGAGAGGTTAGAATGAAATGGAGATGAAATGAAGGGCCAGGAAGTTCGAGGGAACGAAGTTCGAGGCATTCGCCTAGTGATTCGGGAAAATCTCCGAAGAAAACAATGGGTAGAGAAGTCGGCCACGGGAATCGAACCCAGGACATCCCGAATATCAGTCCCTTAAGCCTCCTGGCTCTGTATCTTTGAGTGTATATATAATAATTATCAGGACTGAAATAGATGAGAGGGTTTAATGGAGACCACTCATGAGGGTAGTTTCAGCGGTAAAAATATCGGCATAGAGACGCTAAGATTCTAAGTTCCAGTTCCAGCATTAACTAAGGCAATTTTATTAATTTATCTGGTGTATCGGAATATGATAAAAGGGATAACCACATGGATAATAACATGTTTTCTCGAATTTAAAAGATATAATTTAGTATTTTAATTATTTGGTCATAAATATTAAAATTACTTTATTGGCCAAAACTTAATTTTTTATATCTGAATCACCTTTATAATCAACATACTCCGGTTAATTTTATTTTCTGAATTACAAAATCCACTTACAACAACACCTTAACGCCTTAGAAATTTACAATTACTATACCTTTTACTTTCTCTACACGTTCTATATACATAGTGTATAGAGAAGGTATTGTATTGCACCCAAAAATTCGATACCGAGATTTCACCGGAAATACATGTTTTGGGTCCCCCTGAATCCTAAAAAAGCATTTTTGGAAAAAGGTCCGTGTGTGTGTGTCTGTGTGTCTGTGGGTAGCATAGCTCAAAAACGAAAAGACCGGTGAATACCAAACTTGGTATTTAAGTTTGGTATCTTCCGATACGAAGATTTTTAAGAAAATCCCCCCACCCGAAACTACCCTTTAAATGGAACTTTTTTTGAAAATTTAGTTTTTCTTAAAAATGGCTCTAACAATTTTGATTAAAATGTATATTAAAGATGTTTAAGTGACAAATAAAATGTACATCTTGAATTTTCTGAGAATAGCCTCTGAAGACTACTTTATTCTGGATGAATTTCATGGAATTTTGCATAACTGCTAAACCGTAAGAGATGGACAAAAACTTAAAGCACAAAAAATGTAGAGCACATTAAAACACACAATTTATGCTATATACAATTTTTTCGTGGAGTTGATCGTTTTTGACATATTCTTTGTTTTTGGTTTCAGCTATGAAAAACTTATACTTTTCTCATACTAGAGAAAGTCATGTGAATGGAACACATCAGCTTTTTTTTCCTTACACTACAAGCTATTCACGATGATTATTTTCCCAAGAATTATTTTATATGAAACAATACGGTCACAGTTGAAACAGTCATGAAAACATTTTATTTTTTTCTATCACAAGTCACTTCTTATTAGGCTCACACGAAACAAATTATAAAAAATTAGAGGTGTTCCATTCGCATGACTTTCTCTACATCGCTAAAACAAATTACTGTTAAAAACACATTTTCTATCTACTTTATGATAATCGGGATAAACATTAACAGAAATTGTCTAGTTATTTTCTTCCATGTAAATAGAAGGGAAATAAAGGAAAACAATGGGCTAAAGTGATAGTCAAATCTTTTAAAAACTGGTTGCCATGCTATGTAGAAACCAGGAGATTACAACTTTCCGTGTGAGGAAAGTTTAAGTATTTTAAATCTGAAACAAATCTGAATATTTCAAAAATGGTAAATTTCACGCAAATAAGTGTGTGACATAAACTACGTGTTTTAACGTGATATACATTTTTTGTGCAATAAGTTACGGTTACCAGTTTCCAGTTACGCAAAATTCAGCAATAAAGAGGTCTTTAGAGGCTATTCCAAGAAAATTCAAGATATACATTTTATTTGCAATATAAACGTCTTTAATATACGGTATTTTAATCAAAATCGTTAGTCATTTTGTATAAAATAAAAGTTTTCGAAATCTTTTCCATGTAACGGGAAGTTTAAAGTGTTTTTCGCCTCAAAATCTTCGTTTCTCATCCCTGAAGTTTGGTATTTTACCAACTTTTCGCTCCTGAGCTATTCTGTCCACAGTCACACGGACACACACACGGATCTTTTTTCTAAAAAGTTTTTTTTTTTTATACAGAGGACGCAAAACGTGTATTTACAGTTAAATCTCGGTATCGAATTTTTGGGTGAAATGCAATACCTTCTCCATACGCTTAGTACATAGTACGTGTAGAGTAAACGATACAAAACTCAAACAGTTTCTCGTGTTACATTTAATAATGTAAATGTAACACAACAAGGAGTTTTCGGAAATATATGAATCCCACGAAATAATGTTTTTGACACAAATTGTGTATTTTAATGAGATATCTTTCTCTAGTTTGTTTTTGTTTACCTCAAGGGGTTTCCTAATTTTTTTATCATAATTCTTCTTGCTGTAAAAGGTTCATTGGAAAGAAAATAAACACACAAAAATCCTCCACACGTGGTATTTTATCTCGTGAATATTTAGAATAACAGCAAGAGCTATCAAAAAATGTATATAACATAAACTGTGTGTTTTAATGTGCTCTATATTTTTTTGTATGTTAAGTTTCTGCCTTCTCTGACGGTTTAGCAAAATTCCGTGAAATTCATCCAGAATAAAGTAGTCTTCAGAACTTCAGTATTCCCAGAAAATTCAAGACACACACACACACACACATACACACGCACACACGGACCTTTTTCCAAAAATGCTTTTATTTGGATTAAGGGGGACCCAAAACATGTATTTCCGGTGAAATCTCGGTATCGATTTTTTGGGTGCAATACAATACCTTCTCTATACACTATGCACATAGTACGTGTAGAGAAAGTAAAAGAACCCAGCGCATACATATCATTCTTCATTAAAATACATAAAACAAATGTCAGTTTAAAAGAACAAGCCTAAGAAACATACTTAGGAAAATAAAATATTATGAAACATTTTTCCATGTAAATTGTACTTTCGGGAGCGAGAAACGAGACGGAAATCATTGAATTGCATTCCAAAACTTAAATGCGAAATCTGTTCTTTATCCGACTTTTCGTTTTTGATTTATGCTGATCAAAAAGAGACAGATAGACAGATAGACAGATAGATTTACCCAAATCAAAGTTTATTTTAAAATGCTTATCTCGATTCCAGTAGTTCCCAAAACGAGTATTTCAGACAAAATCGCAGGATTAAATTTTACGGAAGAATACAGATCTTACTCTCCCTATCACAGATAAGCGATAGAGAGTGTAAAAATCTTCTGTGTTCCATTCACATCAATTTTTTACGTTAAAACGATTATCCATTTATCTACATCAGGGAATCGAGATAAACATTAGCAGAAATTGTTGTATTAGCTCCTTCTAAGTAGAAGGGATACAAGGTTATACATTAGGCTAAAACGACAGCCAGATCTTTTAAAATGCCGGTCCAGTGGTAAAACAAAAGACATGAAACGAAGGATAAGCTCCCGTTTGAGCAAAGTTTAAGTAGCTTAAAATTAAAACCAATAAAAATAAATATATCGGAAACAACTGCATATGATGCGAATTGTATGTTTCAACTAGACCTACATTTTTGTAATTTTTGTCCATCTCTTACGGTTTACCAGTTATGCAAAATTCATCCAGAATGCTTTAGCGGTCTTCACAAGCTATTTCATGAAAATTCAAGATAAATATTTTAATTTTAATGTAAATATCTTTAATATTAGTAGTTGCAATTATAACTGTTAGAGCCATGTTTGATAAAAACAAAATGTTCGAAAAATGTTCCATATTAAGGGTAGTTTGGGGTGGTGAAAACCTTCGTATCTTGTAAGATACCTACTAAACTTAAATACCAAATTTGGTATTTAACGGGTTTCCTCTTTCTTGAGCTATGCTGCCCACATCACACTCACACACACACACACACACACACACACTCTATATATTAGGACGTTTTTCTAAAAATCTGATGTGTTCCAGTCACTTATCATTCTCTAGTTGTTCCAAATACAACTATTCTTATAAAAGAATATCTACACCATGCCACATTAGCAAAATAGTCTAATTACTTGCTTCATTGAAGTAGAAGGGAATGTTAAAGCGGTAGTCAGATTTTTAAAAGCTGGTCGCTATGTGAAACAATTGAGGTTCGGATCGCTTTGCGGATCCCGTTTGAGAAAAATTTATTTAAAACTAAAACTAATAACAAGGAATATTCTGATGTGTACCATTCACATGACTTTCTCTACTTCTCTGCAACAAATTGTTCTTAAAAAGGTTATATTTGTATTTACTTCATGCTAATCAGTAAAATATTAGCAGAAATAGCCATATTACTTGCTTCCTTGTAAGCAGAAGCGAAATAAGGGAGTAACATAGGTTTAAGTGATAATGAAAATATGGTTGCTATGTCACTGAAGTTCCTTTGTTTGTATGGACAGCAGTTGACAAATTCCTGTATGAGAAATGTATGATTTTCATAGCAGAAACCAAAAATAAGGAATGTCTCAAAAACGACAAACTCCACGAAAAAATGTATAAAACATACATTGTGTGTTATAACGTGCTCTACATTTTTTGTGTATTGCGTTTTTTCCATCTCTTACGGTTTAGCAGTTATTCAAAATTCAGTAAAATTCATCCAGAATAAAGTAGTCTTCAGAGGCTATTCCCAGAAAATTCAAGATATACATTTTGTTTTACAGGCAAATATCTTTAATATACGAAATTTTAATTAAAGTCGTTAGAGCCATTTTTGAGAAAATCAAAATTTTTGAAAAAAGTTCCATGCGTTCCAAAGTAGTTTGCGGTGGGGGGTTTTCTCAAAATCTTCGTATCGCATCCCTGGAAGATACTAAACTTAATTACCAAGTTTTGTACTTTACAGAACTTTCGTTTTTGAGTTATCGTGTTCACTGACACACGGACACACGGACACACGGACACACACGGACCTTTTTCTAAAAATACTTTTTTTTGGGTACAGGGACTCTAAAACGTATATTTCCGGTGAAATCTCGGTATCGAATATTTTGTTGGAGTGCAGTGCCTTCTCTATACACTATGTACATAGCTAGTATAGAGAAAGTAAAAATGAACATGACATAAATTATGTGTTTTAACGAGATCTAAAGTTTAGTGTCGTAAGTTTTTGTCTAATTCTTACGGTTTACACGTTATGCAAAATTCTGCAAAATGATCTACAATAGAGAGGTCTGTTGAGGCTATTCCCAGAAAATTCAAAATATACGTTTTATTTGTAATGTAAATTTCTTGAATGGTATTTTAATTAAAATCCTATCAGCCATTTTTTTAATAAAACACATTTTCAAACATTTTTTCACGCAAAGCGTAGTTTTTGGTGGAGGGATTTTTTTAAGTCTTCGCATCGTATCCTAGGAAGATACTAAACATAAATACAAACATAACAAAGTTATGTTTTTAACGGTATTTTCGTTTTTGATCTATGCTTTCCACAGACACACACGCACAGAGTCATACACATGGACCTTTTTCTAAAAAATTTCTTCGAGCTCAAGAGTCCTAAAAAAAAGTATTTCCGGTGAAATCGTGACATAGCCTTTTTTTATTGGAATACATTGCCTTGTCTAGCTATATACGTGCTAGAGAAAGTAAAATACCTAAAGATTCATGAACCTCAAAGTATATACTCCGGTAATATCTCGACATTCAGTTTTTGGGTGGAATATACTATCTCTGCCTACTATATGCATACTACGTGTAGAGAAAGTAAAGATATAACATATATGAAGATATAAAATAAGCTAACGTAAAAACGCATTTTTACTTTCTCTACGCGTACTGTGTACATAGTATATAGAGAAGATATTGCATTCCACCCGAAACTTCGATACCATGATTTCACCGGAAATACATGTTTTGGGTCCTCCTGAATCAAAAAAAAAAAAAAAAAAAGCATTTTTACAAAAAAGTTCGTGTGTGTGTGTGTGTGTGTGTGTGCGCGCGCGTCTGTGTCTATGTGTGTGTGATTGTGTGTCCGTGTGTCTATGGACAGCATAGCTCAAATTCCAAAATACCTTTGAATACCAAACTTGGTATTTAAGTTTGGTTTCTTTCAAGTGTGCGACACGAAGATTTTCAAGAGAATCCCCCACCCCCATACCCTTTACATGAAACTTTTTTCGAAAATTTTGATTTTCTCAAAAATGGCTCTAACGAATTTGATTAAAATATCGTATATTAAAAGCATTTACCTGTCAACGAAAGTGTATATCTTGAATTTTCTGGGAATAGCCTCTGAAGGCTACTTTATTCTGGATGAATTTTACATAACTGACAAACCGTAAGAGGTAATCTAAAACTTACTACACAAAAAATGTAGATCTGAATAAAACACAAAATTTATGTCATATACGCTTTTTTCGTTGAGTTGACCGCTTTTAAGATATTCCTTTTTTTTTTTTTTTTAAGCTTTGAAAAACGTATACTTTTCTCATACAGAAATTTGTCAACTCGGACGTTATTATACAAATAAATAAATAAAAAGCTAAGTAACAATACCGTTTCTGCTAATGTTTATCTCGATTAGTATGAAGTAGATAGAAGAATAAGCTTATTAAAATAAATTGCTACTGAGATGGAGAGAAAGTCATGTGAGTGGAACACAGCAGACTTTTAAATTTCCAAACAAGCAGTGACGTTTTACAATTTAAGTAGCCGTACCTTTGTCTCGCATGGGAAGAGTTTAAAAGTTATGTTTTTTTCTTTTAAAACAATTTTGTTTTTTCTCTGTCTATTATATATCTATTTCTGTGGTATTACTTAAACTGAAACAGTTTTTCATGAACAAATATCACGTTTAAAGGAAATATATAGAATTTCTAAGAATGATTATTAGAACAGCATTGATTGCACTGATTAGAGAATAAGGGAATCTGTTGATAAATTTTCGCGGCAATGACAGCCGTGTTCGCTCATAGAAAACTCCTTAAACACGGTAAAGATATAAAATGACGAGCGCAAAGTATGCAAATGCTTGCCTAATTGTGATGCTACTTTCGCAAGGAACTAATTTATCGTACTATTCGTGAGAGGGCATGTTTTCAAAGTTTGAGCAGTGCTGACAAATTAATGTAACGAAACTTGACCCAACTGGCTCGTTCCCCCTCCCCACATCCTCTTTCAGGGTGCGTATGTGCTAAAGAAATGCAAACGGCTTCAGTACTACAGCAAAAGTAGCAAAGCTGAAAAGAAATCGATAAAAAGAAAGGCGAGGTGTGGAAGTGGACAGACTAATGAGACAGGAAACAAAAGAGGGAAGAGAGAGAAAAATAAATAAAGGGAGGAGAAGAGCGAGTGGAAGCTGGGTTTGCTGGGGTGCGCATCATCCCCTCTCTGACTTGCCCGACCACACCCAACTGCATCTGACGTCACGATAACAGAAACACCGCATCATCACACCCTCAATACATCCTCTTTAACACAAACACATCTATACACCTTCGACAGAATGCCTTTCGCACCTCAGCAAACAACAAAATCGATTGTCACTTGAGAACATGAAACTGAAAATTAACCATAAAAGAATCCGTGCACATGTGTTTATTAACTGTGCCGTTCTAAAGTAAACATCTTGGACTGATAGTTAAATATAATCCTATAATACACGAGTATGCATTTAACAAACTGGCTGTCACTCATCGCTGTTTATCATGAAAGGTATGAAAAAGGATATACTAGAGTGCATACACTGTTTTTACATTTTCTAGCCCCGTATGTACAATGTACATAGTGGATAGAGAAGGTAATGAATTGCACCCAAAAATTCGATACCAAGATTTCACCGGAAATACATGTTTTAGGATCCCCTGAATAAAAAAAAACATTTTCAGAAAAAGGTCCATGTGTGTGTATGTTGTTCAGTCGGTGTGTCTGTGGACAGCATAGCTCAAAAACGAAAATACGGTTAAATATAAAACTTGGTATTTAGGTTTAGTATCTTCCAAGGATTCAACACAAAGTTTTTCAAAAAATCCCTCCAACCTTAACCATCCTTTGCATGGAAAATTTTTCGCAAATTTTGTTTTTCTTAAAAATGACCATAAACGATTTTGATTAAAATACCATATATTAACGCTATTTCCATCACAAATAAAACGTATACCTTGAATTTTCTGGGAATAACTTTTGAAAACCTGTTTATTCTGGATGAAATTTGCTGAATTTTGCATAACTAGTAAACCATAAAAGATAGACAAAAACTTACTACACAAAAAATGTAGATCCCGTTAAAATACGCAATTTATGTCATATAAATTTTTTTCGTGGAGATTGCCGCTTTCAAGATATTCCTTGTTATTAGTTTCAATTGTAAAGTACTTGTATTTTTCTCAGAGAGGAAGATTCCGTTTTTCTTTTTTTTTCTACTCCTGGTCAAGCAAAGAAATGATTTGCAATGACAATCGCATAACGATGGCTTTTAAAACATACGACTGTCACTTTAGTGCATAAGAACATTTTGCTAATGTTTGTCTCGATTAGCAGTGTGTAGAAAGAAGAATATTTTGTAAGAAGTTTGTTTGTAGAGCAGCTGGAGAAAGTCATGTGAGTGTCATACATCAGATTTTTTTTCAATTCTATCACAGTTGATAATCTTTACTTCTCTACACGTATTATATACATAGATTATAGAGAAGGTATTGCAGTACACTCAAAAATTTGATAGCGAGATTTCACCGGAAATATATGTTTTAGGGTCCCCTGTATCCAAAAAAAGCATTTTCAGAAAAAAGTGTCCACATATGTGTGTCTGTGTGTGTATGAACACGATAACTCAAAAACCAAAAGTCGGTAAAATGACAACTTGATATTCAAGTTGAGTATCTTGCAGAGATGTGACACGAAGATTTTGAAAAAATCTCCCCACCCCAAATTACCCTTTACATGGAACTTTTTTTGAAAATGTTGGTTTTCCCAAAAATGACTAACGATTTTGATTAAAATATCGTATATTAAAGATATTTACCTGACAAATAAAATGTATATCTCGAATTTTCTGGGAATAGCCTCTGAAGACTACTTTATTCTGAGTGAATTTTACAGAATTTTGCATAACTGCTAAACCGTAAGAGATGGACATAAACTTACCACACAAAAAATGTAGAGCACATTAAAACACATAATCTATGTCATATACATTTTTTTCGTGGAGTTGATCGTTTTTGAGATGTCCCTTGTTTTTGGTTTCAGCTTTGAAAAACTTAATACAATAAGGCTTTCAATATCACAAGAAAGAAAAATACCTATAGCCTGGTTATTTGATACGATTAACAAAGGGAACAAGAGTGAAACAATAAAAATACATGGATAAAGGTTAAGATTATTGTTACCCATTTATTCTTCTTATATCAAAAACACAGCAATAAAAGAGACAAAAATGAATGTTTATAATTGAATAAAATAGCTTAAAATACTTTAATTATTTCCTCTAAATTTTGTAAAATTGGGTAAGATTAACCACCAAAGTTTGTATAGTGTTATCTGCAGAGTCCAATTACGTTATTTTCAAGCTGATTATACTCCAATATATTTAGCACATAAGAGTAAAATTATGAGCAGTTGTTTCAAACATTATTGAAAACCCAAAACTCGTTTATACAGTCAAAATAGCGAACCATGAATGTAAATGTTTTGTTGAATTAGATTTGATGAATCCAAATACAAATAAAATATTTTACTCCTGAAATAGCGAATGGACTGATCACGTAAGTAATAAAGAACCTCAAATCTTGTCTTAGAAAAAGAATATTTAGGCTTAAATACGTCTTTAATGTATAGAAGTTTACTTTATTGAGAAAAATATTTGGCTATGTTGAAGAGCACGAAATTAAAAATCTGACGTGTTCCATTTATATGACTTTCGCTAAATCTCCGTGACAAGTTATTACTTGCTTCCTTGTAAGTAGAAAGAAAATGATAGAATACACTACGCTAAAACGATAGTAAAATCCTTTAAAAGCCAGTTGCCATGGGGTTGAAATCCGTTTCTATGCAGGGCCAGGAGTTTACAGCTTTCCCTGTGAATAAAGTTTAAGTATTTTAAATCTGAAACAAATAACAGGGAATATCTAAAAACGTATATGATGTACAAATTGTGTGTTTTAACGTGATATACATTTTTTGTGTAGTAAGTTTTTGACTATCTCTTACTGTTTACCGGTTACGCAAAATTCAGCAAAATTCATTCAGAATAAAGAGGTCTTCAGAGACTATTCACAGGAAATTCAAGATATACGTTTTATTTAGCATATAAATATCTTTAATATGCGTTATTTTAATCAAAATTGTTAGAGCAATTTTTGAGAAAATCAAAATATTCGAAATTTTGTCCATAAAAAGGGTAGATTGGGGTGGGGGATTTTTCTTAAAATCCTGGTATCGTATCCCTGGAACATACTAAACTTAAATACTAAGTTTGGTATTTTATCGACTTTCAGTTTTTGAGTTATCGTGTACACAGACACACTGACACATGGACACACTGACACAGACACACATGGACCTTTTTCTAAAAATGGTTTCTTTTGGATACAGGGCACCCTAAAACGCTTATTACCGGTGAAATCTCGGTATCGACTTTTTGGGTGGAATGCAATAGCTTTTCTATACACTATATACATAGTACGTGTAGAGAAAGTAAAAATGCTATTCAGAAGCTGCCAGTTCTGTTCAGTTGTACCAAGTTTGATAGCTCGGAAGAAGGATGTCAGAAGACGAGCTGAATACAGAAGCATTATCAACAGTTTGTGTTACATTGTCTACACAAATGTCGAACTTCTAACAACATTCGATATTGAAAACAACGCTGAACTTTTGTATGGTACACGTCTATGCTATACTTATTTTCAACGATAAATGGTTAAAGATATCACTGTCTACATACAAAACTACTTCTCTTCCACTTTAGACGTGGTTATAGCTCTTAGGTACATATACATATTGGAATGAAAACAATCTTAAACAATTTTGTGACGTCTTGGTTTGGCAAGATAAAAATTCTGATGTGTTGCATTTACATAACTTTCTCTAACTGTTCCACAAACAAATGTTCCTCACAAAATATTAATTTTCTATCTATATCATCCGTTAGAGAAAAGTTACTAGTTTAAAATTGAAACCAATAACAAAAAACATCTCGAAAATAGACCACTATGCAAGAAAAACATTCGTGACATAAACTATATGTTCTAAGAAGATCTGCATTTCTGTGAAGTAAGTTTTTTTTCTATCTATTACGGTTTACCAGTTATCCATAATTTAGCAAAATTCATCCAGAATAAACAGGTCCTCAGATGCTATTTCCAAAAAAATTCGAAACATAGATTTTATTTGTCATGTAAGTATCTTTAATGTATGGTATTTTAATGAAAATCTGTAGATCCTTTTTTGAGAAAATCAAAATGTTCTAAATGTTCCATGTAAAGTGTAGTTTGGGTAGGGAAATTTTCTTGAAAATCTTCGCACCGCATCTTTGGGAGATACTGAACTTCAATGCCATATTTTGTATTTAACGGTATTTTTTATTTTTGAGCTATACTGTCCACACAAACACACACATACACACACGCACACATCGACTTTGCTCTAAAAATGCTCTTTTTGTATTCAGAGGGTCTCAAAACATGTTTTTCCGATGAAATCTCACTATCCAATTTTTGAGTGAAACACAATCTACTATATTCGTTGTATATATGCGCTAGATAAAGTAAAATATTTTTGACAATATTTACGACCGTAAAAGAAAGAGTTTATATATATTTTAAAACACAATACCATCTATAAAGATAAAGATATACAAGACTTCGATGCACCAAATTGTTTCTCTGAACATATAGCATGTTACGAATTTCAAACTTTTCAAGTGAACCAGCTGTTTAAAATGTTGTCAATTTTTAAATTTCAAATTATAGTTTTACTTTCTCTGGCACGTATGTACATGCAATATAATGGTATTGTATTCCATCCTAAAATTTGATCTCGAGATTTCACCGTGAATATATGTTTTGAAGTCCCCTCTGTCCGAAAGAAACGTTTTTTGAAAAAGGTTCCTGTGCAAGTGAGTATAAACATTTTTGAACATTTTGTTTTGCTCAAAAATGACTAACGATTTTGATTAAAATACCGTATATGAAAGACATCACACATAAAATTTATATTTTAAATTTTCTAAGAATACACTCTGAAGACCTCCTTTTTCTGGATGATTTTGCATAACGCTTAAACCGTAAGAGATAATTTATGTCATGTACATTTTTCTTGTAGAAATGACCGTTTTCCAGATATTTGTTGTTATTGGTTTCAATTTCAACTGCCTTAACTTTTCTCAAATGTGACTATTTAAGGGTATTTACTCTCAATTGTTTCAAATAGCTTTTAAAAGATTTGACTATTGCTTTAGTCTAGTGCATCTCCTTATTTCCCTTCTACTTACAGGGAAGCACGTAATAAGAACCAATTCTGCTAATGTTTATCTTGATTAATATAATCCGGATAAAAGAATAATCTTCTGTACGAATAGCTTGTATATGGAACACTTAGATAAAGTTATGTGAATGGAACATCAGATTTTTACCACTTGGATTATGATTAAAAATGACTGCAGATCTTTCTACCTTGAGTAAGGCCATGGTTCTGACTCCATACCTTTCTCTGCTGCATACTTAAACATGATATGCATGTATATTTATTTATATATAGTACTATGCGTATTACTTTTTAATTTTATACAGTAAAATTGTTGAATATTTTATCTGGAAGAGATGTGAAATGAAAATAATGTGCTCAGATTAGAAGCTCAGGATGGTACCAAACAACTAAAAACATTTCTGGTAAAAAATGTCATATAAACAAAATATACATTTTTGAAAACTTGAAAGAATGTGCTACTATGACACCAAAATAAAACAAAATTGAGAATTAAGAAAAAAATTCTGATATATTCCATTCACATGACTTTCTCTCATCTCTGTAGCATATTATTGTTAAAAAGCGACTTCTTCCGTCTACTTCATGCTAATGAGATAAAGATTAACGTAAATGCTTTCTTGTAAGTAGAAGGGAAATCATGGAATCCAATATAATAAAACGATAGTCAAATATTTTAAAAACTGTTGCCATGGAATAAAATCCGTTTCTTTGCATTCCCAGGAGTTGACAAATTCCCTTATGTGAAAAGATTAAAATAGTTTCAAAACTGAAAGAATTACAAGGAATATCTAAAAATGGCCAACTCCACGAAGAAAATGAATATGACATATATCGTGTGTTTCAACGAGATCTACATATTTTATGCAGTAAGTTTTTGTCTATCTCTTACGGTTTACTAGTTAGGCAAAATCCAGCAAAATTCATCCAGAACAAAGAGGTCTTCAGAGGCTATTCCCAGAAAATTCATGACATACATTTTATTTTGTGTAAATATCTTTAATATACGGTATCTTAATCAAAATTCTAGAGCCATTTTTCGGAAAATCAAAATTTGCGAAACATTTTCTATGTAAAGGGTAGTTTGGTGTGGGAGAATTTTCCTCAAAATCTTTGTGTTGCATGCTTGGAAGATATTAAACTTAATTAACAAGTTTGATGTTTTATCGATTTTTCTTTTTTGAAATACGAGTTCACCGACAAACACGCTCCATTCATATGACTTTCTCGATATGTCTATAACAAATTATTGTTAATAAGCTTATTCTTCTATTTCATGCTAAAATATTAATCGGTTTTATTACTTGGTTACTTATAAGCAGAAAATAAATAAGTGAATACACTAGGATAAAACGACCGCCAAATGTTTTAAAATGTGTGTGCTATGGGATTGAAATCCGTTTATTTGCGTGGGCCAGCGTTGACAAATTCCAGTATGAGAAAAGTGTTTTAAAACTGAAATAAATAATAAGGAATACCTCTAAAACGGCCAACTGCACAAAAAAAATATATATGACATAAATTGTGTGTTTTATCGAGATCTGCATTTTATGTAGCAAGTTTCTGTCTATGTCTTACGGCTTATCAGTTATTTAAAATTCAATAAAATCATCCAGAATAAAAAGGTCTCTAGAGGCTATTCCCAGAAAATTTATGATATACATTTTATTTTTGTGTAAAAAACTTTAATATACGTTATTTTATTCAAAGTCGTTAGAGCCATTTTTGAGAAAATCAAAATTTTCGGAATTTTTTCTATATAAAGGGTAGTTTGGTGTGTCTTCGTGTCGGATCCTTGGAAGATACTAAATTTAAATAAAAGTTTGGTACTTTAATGACTTTCTGTTTTGAGTTATGATTACACAAACACACCGAAACCGACACACACACTGTTTTTAAAATGGTTCTTTTGGACAATGGAGACACTAAAAATGTATTTCCGGTGAAATCTCGGTATCGAATTTAGGGTGGAATGTAATACTTTTTGTGCTTATGTACCATGTACTATGTAGGGAAAGTAAAAACGTGTTTTAGAAGAACGGACAGGGAAACCCCCATGTGAGTGTAGCACATAAAACATTTTCTGTTTTCAATCAGTGGTCTGTAAGTCGCCTTACACTGGACTAGAGCGAGTTTCAACCCGAGACACAAGTTTCTCACAGTGTAGTATTCAAGTGCAATAGAACTCTAGAGCACACAACGTCCAACTCTAGAAGCTGTGTTGAGAGCTACAAAGGAATTTCAGAAAAACAACTGTGAGGAAACCAGGACAACATTCCGCTACTGAAAACGTAAATTGATTTCCACGGAAGGGATTTACTTCTGAAGCATTTGTTGATGAAATCTCGCGCCATGGTTTGCATTTCTAAATAACTCAAATTCCACTGGATAACCCAAGGCTAAGCTCATATCCATGAAATACAGCAGGCCTGGCACAACATCCAACGTTTTAAATTTTAGCCCTCTCATTGTAATACTACCTAGAGGCCACCACTTTCACACCAAATTTTGATTACTACAACCCAACAATTCCCTGTTTCTAATATAGATAAAGTTTGGAAGTCTCTATTTGATTATTAGTAGCAGGGTCGGCTGATAAGTCTCGGGTCTCTCAATGAAAACAGCTTTTAATTTTTGTTTACTTTATTTCTCAACATAATCTGCGGAAAGGCTAATATATGTGTCATATCGGTACTCTAATTTAATTAAACCTCTCTGTAGTGCGATTTATCAAGGTCCTCAAAATAGCTGTTTACCGCATCAATAACCTCCTCGTTCCTGTGAAATCTTAGTCCTCCATTTTTTTTTTTTTTTTTTTTTTTTTTGAGCTTTGGGAACAGGTGGTAACCACTGGGCGCTAGATCTGGCGAACAGAGTGGATGTTCAAGCAATTAGAACTTTAATTCGCTCATTTTTACTTTCTCTATACGCACTATGTACATAGTGTATAGAGAAGGTATTGCACTCCACCCAAAAATTCGATACCGAGATTTCACTGGAAATATATGATTTAGGGTCCCCAATATCCAAAAAAAGCATTTACACAAAAAGGTCCGTGTGTGTGTCCGTGTGTCAGTGTGTCCTTGAGTCTGTGAACACGATAACTAAAAAACGAAAAGTCGATAAATACCAAACTTGGTATTTAAGTTTAGTATCTTCCAGGGATGCGACACGAAGATTTTGAGAAAAATCCCCCCACCCCAAATTACCCTTTACAGGGAACATTTTTCGAAAATTTTGTTTTTCTCAAAAATGGCTCTAACAATTTTGATTAAAATTTCGTATAATAAAGGTATTTACCTGACAAATAAAATGTATATCTTGAATTTTCTGGGGATAGCCTCTGAAGAGTAGTTTATTCTAGATGAATTTTACTGACTTTTGAATAGCTGCTAAACCGTAAGAGATGAGCAAAAAGTTACTACACAAAAAATATAGAAACACACAATTTATGTTATATACTTTTTTTCGTGGAGTTGATTGTTTTTGAGACATTCCTTATTTTTGGTTTCTGCTATGAAAAACTTATACTTTTCTCATACAGGAACTTGTCAACTCCTATCCATACAAACAAAGGAACTTCATTGACATAGCAACCAGCTTTTGACTATCATTTTAACCTATGGTATTCCCTTATTTCGCTTTTACTTACAAGGAAGCAAGTAATAAGGCTATTTCTGCTCATTTATTCTGATTACCATAAAGTAAATAGAAGTATAAGTTTTTTAAGAGTAATTTGTTGCAGGGATATAGAGAAAGTCATGTGAATGGTACACATCAGATTTTTCCCATTGCTAGGGTTGACTATGTAGGATTCGCTTATAGCAGGTTTCCCAAAGTCAAGGTCACTTGAGGGCGTGCAGGGCTGTCTGCAGTCCTCACTGCGAGCAGCACGGTCACACACACGTCTATGGATGTTGGATGTTGAACTCAACGTTTTGCTTCACACTGTGAAGGCTGCTATATCTCTTTCCATTTGAACTACAGATAGAAATAATTGATTTACAAAACTATTAAGGAATATCATACAGGAAAAGTATGAACAATTTCTACACTTCGTTCCAGAGAAAGATTTTCTAACCTCCATAATCCCATTGAAAGAATTTTGTGCATGTTCGGAAAAACCTAGTATAAATATGTATGAGATAGTATTTTTCTTGATGACATTTAAAAACCATCTCATAGAAGTCAATTAAGTAATGAACACTTGAAAGTATGCTTGCGGTTGAGTGGTACTCAAACAAACCCCCACATTTTGAAAATCTGGTAAAGAAAACTGTAGAAATAGCGGCCAATTTCTGATGTGTAGGAAAATTACTTTCATTAATGAGCTGTATTTAAATAACACATGCTGTTTGTTTATTTAGTTAACTGAATTTTCTAGCAATAATAAGAGGAAGGATTTATTTCTTTCTCTACACGTATTATGTGCTTAGTGCATTCCGAAGGTATTGTATTGCACCCAGAAATTCAATACCGAGATTTCACCGGAAATACACGTTTTGAGACCCCTGAATCAGAAAAAGCATTTTTTTAGAAAAATGTCCGTGTATGTGTGTGTCTGTCTGTGTGTGCGTGTGTGTGTCTGTGAGCAGAATAGCTCAAAAACGAAAGGACTGTTAAATCCCATACTCGTCACTTAACGTTGGTATCTTCCAAGTATGCGACACGAAGATTTTCAAGAAAATCCCCCAGCCCCAACTACCCTTTGCATGGAACAGTTTTCGAAAATTATCATTTTGTCAAAAATGACTAACAATTTTGATTAAAATACCTTTTGTTTAAGATATTTTATGACAAACGAAATATATATCTTCAATATTGTGGGAATAGTGTCTGAAGATCTCTTCATTCTGGATGGATTTTGTATAACTGGCAAACCATAAGAAATATACAAACATGTACTACACAAAAAATGTAGATATCAGTAAAACACATACCTAATTTATGTTATATACATTTTATTTGTAGAGTTAATCTTTTTAGTGATATTCTGGATTATTGGTTTCAATTTTTTGGCACTTAAATTTTTCACAAACAGGGAGACATGTTTTTTCTCGTTTCTCGTTTGTTTACGCCTAGAAAGCAGAGAGATAAAATTTCAATTGTTTCACATAGTGATCGACTTTTAAAGCATGAGACTATCGTTTTAGTCTGTGCATTTTCTTATTTCCCTTCTACTTACAAGGAGCTAGTAATAAGACTAATTCTGCTTATCTTGATTAGCATGGTGTAGATAACTGATTAAAGTTTTTAATTAAAGGTTTGTTTTCCAAATAGCTAGAGGACATCATATGAATGGAACACACACGATTTTTTGCCTTCTACCTAAAAGGAGCGAAGTAATAAGAACAATTTCTAAAAAGTGTTTATCTCGATTAGCATGATGAAGAATACCTAAGCTTTTTAACAATACTTTGTTACAAAGATGTGAATGGAACACATCAGATTTGTTCATGTTGTCATGAATCTGTACAACGGTGTACAGAATATTGCTCTCGTCAATTGTGTAAGTAACAGTAAAAGTGTAATTGAACAAGTTTCAGTTTAGTTATATCCATATCGAGAATTTAAGTTACATAATAATCTTGGTTCTGTCACTTTAGCAGTAGCTTTCCTTGCCCACAGCCGAACATCCAAGGCTTTTTATGCAGGTGTCTGGTTTATAGACTCAACAACTTCTATCGAATCAATAAAGGTATTCTTACAACCCATCATTAGTCTTAACTTCAAGACACCTCTTCGTTTCAGTGTCACTTACTGTCAGTTACCTCACAGCGCATGCGCCTGAGGAGATGTTACGTTTATCAAAGGGATTTCTTTTCAACTTCCCCACCCCATTACAAACTAATAAGTTAGGTACTCAGCCGGCAGTTTTCCAGCCGATTACATCGTCTCGGAAGTCGGTCGGAACTCTAAGCCGATTACACCGCGGCGCTCCCTCCACGTCTTGCTAATAATATTTATGTCCGAGTTCTTTTTCTGCACAACTTTGTGTGGCATACAGCTTCTTCGCGCTTTAAAGTTTGCAACACAGCTTTAAATTTAGATGCGTGGTGTAATGGCGTGAATAATGCTTATGGCAGCTAAAGTGAAATTTACGAAAAATTCAATTAGAAATTTCGCCGTTTATCCATCCACGTATATAAAAGTAAATGTGTATGTCATATGCTCTCAAAACATATAAAAGAGAAATTTATAATATTAGAAGTTATAGAAACCAATGTAAAATAGTTGTGAATATTTAAGGGCAGAAATATGCATAAATACAATTTGTTGTAACTTAGGCAATTAAGGCAAGGCGAGCTAGCTTAATTCCAGGTAATAGTTCACCAACCAACACCTGCTAATGTACACAGGGTTTAGGCTAAAGAATGTAAATTAGAAAAGAATAGACATAGAAAGAAGTGAGACAGGAATAGTGACTTGTCTTCCAAGTAGTACAGGGAATTGGAAAAACAGGCAAAGCAATCATAAAGCTAGAGTGAGAAGGAACCACTGGGTTTTTCCAAACGCGTCATGTGCACGCTATGATGTCAAAACTTACCACAATTTATTCTCATAGCTTGTGAGGTGATGCTTACTAAGAAACAATAGGAGATACTGTTACATTTTATGGCGCGGAAGTTGGCGTCACCCAGGATTAGTATACAAGACAACACAGATTTCTTATGTGGTTACTCTATAATTCTCTCCCTTGAGCTTGTGTTCACGTCACATTGTGTTACGCGCACGTCCACATGCTTAAGTGGTGGGGGAGTGATGTGCAAATGGTTAGATTAGGCTCCCGATTAATAATGTAAGTGGTGGTATGGTATTTATTTATAACATATTTTGTAAGGAAATAAGCTAGCCGCCCGTTTAATCTGTAATACAATAAATTCACGTCGTAAGGGAAAATGCAGTGTTTTTAATATTAGCCTCACCCAAAAACCTCTGAGATAATTTTAATTAGAAGATTAGGAGTGGAAGCTGAGGATACTGCTGGAACGATTCCGACATCCTGCGACAACGATAGGGGTAAAAAATACTGATTTGTTCCATTCACATGACTTTCTGCACATATTTTGCAACAAACTACTCCTACAAAAACATATTCTTCTATCTAATTCATGCTAATCGAGATCAAATGTAACAGAAAATGTCTTATTACTGTTATTATAGGTACATGAGGTAGGTACACTACTAAAGCTATAGTAAAATATTTTAAGAGCTGGTCGCAATGTACAATTCGTTTTCTTTATTTATTTTTTAAATGGCCATAAGTAGTAAAAAGGACTTCACATTTGAGAAAACCATAAAAAAAAAAAAACTTAAAAATAAATGTAACTCCACAAAAAAGCATCCGATGTAAATTATGTGCTATAATTAGTCTTACGGTTCATCAGCTATGCAAAAGTCATCCAGAATGAAGATTACTTCAGAGACCGCTACCAAGATATAATATCCTTCTCATAAAATGCCTTAAACAAGCACTATTTTAAACAAAATCGAAAAAGTTTCCATGTAAAGAATAATTTGGGATTGGAATACTTTTTTTTGAAAAACCTTCGTGTCGCACCCTAAATAACAAGCTTGGTATTTAAGGGATTTTGGTTATTGAGTTATGCTACACACATATACACGATTTTTTTTCCAAAAATGTTTTTTTCTGTATATACGGGGATCTTAAAGCATATATTACCGGTGAAATCTCGACATCGGTATTTCAACTTGTGGGCAACAATACGCTCACTTATATGCAGTTAAGAAAGTAATAAAGTTCGGGTGCTATTACAGAAACGTCTCTAATTGAACAAGAGGAAACCGTGTTCGATCCCAAGTTGTTTAGAAATTTCTCGGCAATAATTCAATAATTTTGGCATTAAAATACCTTCATTCTTTTTTTTTTTTTTTAGGCATAAAAATCAACCCCACTGTAAGATATTCGAGGGAATTCAGCACGAATGTTAGTTTACTCAAAAATAAAGCTACACAATTTCCTATTACGTTCTTTTAGGTTTGGTAAAGCGAAAAACTGTGCTGCAGCTGAAAAATGATGGATTGGGAGGCAATTTGAAGAATTTCAGTATGGATGGGCACCATAAAGGCGAATATTTTTGGTGCTCTTTTGATTGGGCTATGGGCTTCTAATCCCGAGATCGAGAATGGGTAACATAAAGGCGAATCTTTTTGTTACTCCTTTGATTAGGCACTAGATTTCTAATCCCGAGGTCGAGAATGGGTGGCATAAAGACAAATCTCTTTGGTACTCCTTTGATTAGGCACTAGACTTCTAATCCCGAGGTCGGGAATGGGTTTCATAAAGACGAATCTTTTTGTTACTCCTTTGATTAGGCACTAACTAGACTTCTAATCCCGAGGTCGGGAATGGGTTTCATAAAGATAAATCTTTTTGGTACTCCTTTGATTATAATGATAATGATAATTTATTTCACCATTTGGCATGCATACAATGCAATAGGTTTCGTCAGCAAGTCATTAAAATGCATCTATATTCTTGTATGTTGTAAAAATTAAGTTCCTTGTTTCTGTTTTTACATTAATTTTAAAAGAATTTGCATTTACAATTTGTCTTATATTTAAAGGTAGTTTATTATACAATTTCACTCCAAGATAGAGATGAGTGCTAAGAAATTTCTGTAACCGAAATTTAGGAGGTACCATATTATTTCTACACCTTGCATAATGGTTATGTATATCAGAAAAATGTAACTCATCTGCCTTTGGAGATGAATAAAATTCAAGCATGCAAATACATACAAAGATGCCACAGTTAAAATTCCAAATTCTTTAAAAATAGGTGCACAATGTTGGCTTCTAATCCCGAGGCGAATCCTTTTGGTACTCCTATGCTTAGGCAATATAGGATTCTAATCCCAAGGTCACGAGTTCAAATCCGTCCTAGATCGAAGATTTTAAGAATGCTTAAAAGCGGCAGTTCCACGACAGTAGCTTTATTGGCATGTTAAGGAACTCCGGTACCCTGGGGACATTATTATGATCCAGGAAATTTACTGCGCGTTAACAAACACAATTATTGTTTATTACCATAAAGATGAGATGATTATATATATAAAGCCTGGTAATCAGTTAAGTGGAGAACTGCCAAGAGCGACATTTACGGTACTCCTCTTACTTATCAGCAGAGTAGACAAGTGGGTCGCACTAATTACGTGGGGTAAAACGAATGTCGCTCGAGCATTTCTCCACTGGCCAGTTTTAATCTGAAATTCTGCAACTCTTTTAACGCTCGAAGAGACGTCTGCACACGTCAAATGCGGGGCTGTTGGCCCACCAGGTAGATGTATTCTGCATTCTCACGTCCTCAGGACGAAGTGAATGAAGTGAAGGAACCACAGACGGCCACAGGATTGCTGCATTCAGGCCTCAGAGTCACGTGAAAGCCCTTAATTGATTGGCTGATAGTTCATCATTAAGTCAGGAGCACTGCCACACACACACACACACACACACACACACACACACACACACACACTGAACCAAGTGGCTGAGGCATTTCGTCTGTGACTGGCATTCCGAAAGCCGTGGGATCGAATTCCACGACCAACCTCTCTCACACTTGGGTTTTTTCGCTAGTTTTCCGGTTCACTAGGCAAATGCTGAGAAGGTTTCTTCATTTCCCTGAACTTCCTGTCCCTTCATTTCATCTCTATTTCATCCAACCGGTCTCTTTCAGGGTTGTAAGTGTCGGCGAGGACTACGGTGGTGGCTTCCTCCCGTGATGGTGACTGCGCTCTGGAAATTCAGCTCTCGGCGGCGAGACGAACTGCATGGAATATGTTAGGGACCCTCCAAGGTGGCTCTTCCCCGTTGTCCGGTTTCGGCCGCCCTTTGAAATGAGTAGCATCTCATCCTATCCTCCTGGGGTCTGATATAGAATAAGGCAATGACTACATGTAGAATCCCATCCGACAACACACACACTTGCACACGTGCACCAGAAAGATAATAAGAAAATGATATTAGGAAATTATGGAAAAGAAGTTTTGGAGAATAAGCAACCCAGCAGGGGGAATAATGAAAAACCCCAAGTCAGAGTGTGGTCAACGGGGATCGAACACGGAATATCACGATGGTGAGTCACGCTCTTCCCTCGCTCCGTCATTTGAATGATACACATATAGTACGTGAAGAGTTGATTATAGAAGGTATTGTATTCCATCCAAAAATTCGATACAGAGCTTTCACCGAAAATACATACATGTTTTGGGATCCCATGAATCAAAAACAATTTTAGAAAACTATCTGTGTGTGTGCGTCTCTCTGTATGTGTGTGTCTGTGGGTAGCATAGCTCAAAAACAAAGATTCCATTAAATACCAAACTTGATATTTAAGTTCAATATCTTCCAAGGATGCGACACAAAGCTTTACAAAAATCTTCCCACCTACAATTATCCTTTACGTGGAAAACGTTTCGAAATTTTTGGATTTCTCAAAAAAGTTTTTGACTAAAATCTCGTATTTACATACCACATAAAATGTATACCTTGAATTTTCTGGGAATAGCCTGTGGATGAATTCTGGATGAATTCTGGTAAACCGTAAGAGGTAGACAAATACTTACTTCACAAGAAATGTATCGTTAAAATACACAATTTATGCCATATATATTTTTGTAGAATTAACTGTTTTCGAGATATATCTCGTTTTTGGTTTCAGCTTTAAAATACTTAAACTTTTCTCATATGGGAACAGGTAAACTCCTGGCCACACAAAGAATCAGATTTCAACCTCATAGCAACCACATGTAACATTTTATGTTCATTTAGTGTAATTCCTATTTGCCTTCTACATAAAGCAACTAAGTAATAAGACTATTTTACTAATGTTTATCTCGAGTAGCATGAAATAGAATAAGCTTATTAATAATAATTTGTTACAGAGATATAGAGAAAGACATGTGAATGGAGAACATCAGATTTTTACTTTCTCTACACGTACTGAGCATATAATGTATAGAGAACGTATTGTATTCTACCCCAAAATTCGGTACCGAGATTTCACTGGAAATACACGTTTTAGGGTCCCCTGTATCCAAAAATAGCATTTCAGAAAAAAGGCCCGTGTGTGTCTGTGTGTCCGTGAACACGATAACTCAAAAACGAAAAGTCGGGAAAATACTAAACTTGATACTTAAGTTTATATCTTCCAACGATGCGACATGAAGCTTTTGAAAAAATTCCCTTCACCCCAAACTACTCTATAAATGGAAAAAATTTAGAAAATTTTGATTTTCTCAAAAATGGCTCTAACGATTTTGAGTAAAATACCGTATACTGAAGATATTTATAGCAAATAAAATGTATATCTTGAATTTTCTGGAAATAGCCTCTAAAGACATATTTATTTTGGGTGATTTTTTTTTTAATTTTACGTAGGTAACTTGTAAACCGCAAGAGATGGACAAAAACGTACTACACAAAAATATATGTAAAAACACACAATTTAAGTTATATACATTTTTTCGTGGAGTTGGTCTTTTTGAAATATTCCTTGTTGGTTTAGATTTTAAAATACTTAAACTTTTCTCATACGGGAACTTGTAAACTCCTGACCATATAAAGAATCGGATTTCAATCCCATAGCAACCACATTTAAAACTTTTGACTGTTGGTTTAGCCTTGTGTATTCCCTATTTCTCTTCTACATATAGGAACTAATTAATATAATTTGTGCGAATGTTTATCTCGATTAGCATGACATACATAGCTTATTAATAGTAATTTGTTACAGAGATGTAGAGAAAGTCATGTGCCTGGAAAAGTTTTTATTAAACTGACGACAAAGCAGAGAACTTCTTAGTAGGTGACAGGGGCCCAGTGTTTGCACAAGTTGGGTCCCACAGTAGAGGTTTTCTTTTGGTCTCTGGATTAACGTAATGTCATCCGGACTCCTTCCATTCGTTCTGCTGATGTCAACAAGCTCCAAGATTCTCGGAAAACTCACAGAAACCAACTCTTCTGAGAATTTCTTTTATCTTGGTATGCCACAAAATCTTTGTATGTTCTTTCGGTCATTTAAGGGACCCTGCGGGTAACTTTGCAAAGATCCACGTTTTTGTTACTTCCTTTAGCACGTATGTACTAATGCGCATAGTACATGAAAAGGTTTTGTCTTTCACACGAAAATTCCATACCAAGGTTACACCGGAAATACAGGTTTTGAGACCCCCTGAATCCAATAAATGCATTTTAAAAAAGGTAACTTTGTGTATCTACATGTCTCGCGCGCACGCATGTGAATGTGTGCATGTGTGTGAACAACATAACTGAAAAACGAAAAATCTGTTAAATATACATTTGGTATTTAAATTGAGTATCTTCCAAGGAGAGACACGAAAATCCCCCCAATTATAGAGATAAGTATTATCTTTGAATATATTTACAAACATTCATTTTTACTTCTACCCTTTACATTGTCAGCCTCCGTGGTGTAATGGTTACCATGCTGACTTCATATACACAAGATCGCGGGTTCAAACCCGGCGGAGGACGATGGATTTTTTCGGGCGTAAAAATCCTTAGCATGGTTCCATCGGAAGAGAAGTAAAGCCGTTGGTCCCATGTCATAGATTTACGGCACGTAAAAAACCTCAAGTCCGATAGAGAGACCTCTGAGCAAAATTAAGCGGTCTTTCACGCCCAATATAGAATGGGATGCTGAGAACCACAGTGGTTAAAGTGCGCCCATAAACAACACGCCATTTTTTTACCCTTTACATAGAATAATTTTTGACAGTTTTGATTTTCTCATAAATGGGCATAACCATTCAATTAAATACCGCATGTTACGTCACAAATAAAATATATGTCTTGAATTTTCTTGGAATAGCCTCTGAAGCTCTCTTCATTCTAAATGATTTTTGTATAACTGGCAAGGCATAAGAGAAGAAGAAAGGCTTACTAGAAAAATGTGAACATTATAACTGTATAGTTAAGCTATGTTTTGCTATTAGAAGTGCAGATAGAAAACTGTGAACCACGTGACTGTATAATTAAATTATGTGGTATTAGAAGTACAGATATAAAACTGTGAACCACGTGACTGTATAATTAAATTATGTGGTATTAGAAGTACAGATATAAAAGTGTGAACCACGTGACTGTATAATTAAGTTATGTGGTATTAGAAGTGCAGATATAAAACTGTGAATCTTGTGACTATATAGCTGAGTTGTGTTTTGGTATTTAAAGTGCAGACAGAAAACTATGAACCATGTGACTGTACAATTAAGTTATGTTTTGGTACTAGAAGTGCTGATAGAAAATTGTGAACCTTGTGACTGTATAATTAAGTTATGTTTTGATATTAGAAGTGCTGATAGAAAACTGTGAATCTTGTACCTGTATAATTAAGTTATGTTTTGGTATTAGAAGTGCTGATAGAAAACTGTGAACCTTGTGACTGTATAATTAAGCTATGTTTTGGTATTAGAAGTGCTGATAGAAAACTGTGAACCTTGTGGCTGTATAATTAAGTTATGTTTGGTATTAGAAGTGCAGATAGAAAAATGTGAACCTTGTGACTGTATAATTAAGTTATGTTTTGGTATTAGAAGTGCAGATAGAAAAATGTGAACCTTGTGGCTGTATAATTAAGCTATGTTTTGGTATTAGAAGTACTGATAGAAAACTGTGAACCTTGTGACTGTATAATTAAGTTAGTTTTGGTATTAGAAGTGCAGACAGAAATCTGTGAACCTTGTGACTGTATAATTAAGTTAGTTTTGGTATTAGAAGTGCAGATAGAAATCTGTGAACCTTGTGACTGTATAATTAAGTTAGTTTTGGTATTAGAAGTGCAAATAGAAAACTGTGAACCTTATGGCTGTATAATTAAGTTAGTTTTGGTAGAAGTGCAGATAGAAAAATGTGAACCTTGTGACTGTATAATTAAGTTAGTTTTGGTATTAGAAGTGCTGATAGAAAACTGTGAACCTTGTGGCTGTATAATTAAGTTACGTTTGGTATTAGAAGTGCAGATAGAAAACTGTGAACCTTATGGCTGTATAATTAAGTTAGTTTTGGTATTAGAAGTGCAGATAGAAAACTGTGAACCTTATGGCTGTATAATTAAGTTAGTTTTGGTATTAGAAGTGCAGATAGAAAACTGTGAACCTTATGGCTGTATAATTAAGTTACGTTGGTATTAGAAGTGCGGATTGCGGCACTACAGACAATAAAAACATAGCTGGTTTTAACGAAAGCAGACTGAAATAAAATGTGTGTGAGTGGTTAAACACGCGGGCTTTGTTTAGCCTCGTCAGATCCCGCCCTGTTAATATTTGGAGAGAGAGTATTGACTTTTCAATAAATTTTTCAGCACCAAGTGTTTGGACCACTACCTGACTGCCATCTCCGATAAGGGAACAATGGCCGCAGCTTATTGTGGAAATGGACCAAAAAAGGGCGGGCACTCTTGATAAACGCGTTCCGTTTCACGTTCAAATATAACTAAGTAATAATTCAATGGGCCAGAGCGACAGAGATAGGCTGCTTTGTTCACACCCCATGTATGTATGTAGGTACTGTGAGCCAGACAGAGTTCTCTTACTGAAAAAAATGTCTGATGCGTTGTGTTCATATGACTTTCTCTACTCACTCCTGTACGTATAAACTACTCTTATAACATTGTATTTTTCTATTTACTCCTTGTCTTCGACGTAAGACAAACCTTTACACTTACACAGATACATTATTTAAAGCGATATTCAGATTTTTAAGGTGCTAACGCTATGTACTGTCTTTTCTTAAATACAGTTTAGGAGACTTGTTGAGACTTCCACGCTGTATTCCTTTTTCCTATTTTTTTCCAGTTTACTTACATTTCCTTAGTTGACCTTTTAGATTTACCGTTTACTTTCAAATAGATATACATACACACACATTAACAAACACACAAACACCAATGCCCAAGACGGAGCTCGAACCCACGACTGGCATCTTATGAAAGTTCATGCGCTTTACATGACTCAGAAAATTCTAATGTGTTTTATTTACATGGCTTTCTCGACATCTCTGTCACAAATTATTATTATTATTATTATTATTATTATTATTATTATAGCTTTTAACTATGATACTCCCTTATTTCACTTCTACTTACAAGGAAGAAAGTAATAAGACTGTTTCTGCTACTTTTTTCTAGATTAGCATGAAGAAAATAGAAGCATTAGCTTTTTAACAACAATTTGTTGCAGAGATTTAGAGAAAGTCATGTGAATGCAACACATCAAATGTTTTCTTATTTAATGAATCATTCAAAATATTATAAATCAATTGTTTAATTTTATTAACCACTTTTGTTAAACATTAGGCGTAATTTCAACCTCTTTGCATAAACAATGTAGAAAGAGATGGCTCATGATTGCACAAAATTCTAAAAAAAGCTGATATGTTCCATTCACATGATTTCCTCTACTTGCATTACAAACAAGCTATTCTAAGGAAATATTATTATTTTATCTGCATCATGCTAATTGAAATAAACATTAGCAGAAATTGTCTTATTACTTGATTCTATGTTGGTAGAAGGAAAATAAGGGAGTAATTAAAGTTAAAGCGATAGTCAAATGTTACAAAAGTTACGCTGTACGAATGTCATTAAAATTCGCTGCTTTGCAAAGCCTGGAGTTAACAAAGAAACACGGGTAACTTCCTGTTTGAGAAACGTATATTTTAAAACTGAAATTAATAACAGAGATATCCCTGAATGTGTAACTCTAGGAATAACGTGCATGATATAATTTGTATGTTTTAACAAGATATACATTTTTTTGTTGTAAGTTTTTGTCTATTTCTTACGGTTTATCAGTCATGTAAAAGGTATCCAGAATGCAGAGGTTCTCGTACTTCGGCATTCTTTATATGCATGTAGAAAACATGCCGGCACGGCATTAAATTTCTCAGCTGATGGTTGCCATGGTAGCTCAGTGGTAGAGCAACCGGTTAGAGATCGGGAGATCGTGCTTCAAATCCCGATTACGTTGAATTTTTTCAGTCTGACTATCTATCCAACAACTCTCTAATTGAAGGTTAAGGCGTGACCGGAATAAGTTCCGGTTTGGAAAAAAAAAAAAAAAAAAAAAAAAGATAAAACATTTGTTTCCACAATATTTATGCTTTCCTTAACCTATTTTTCGACTTAGTTTCCACCATTGTCAATTATCATAGCATATTTCTTGTTATTGGTTTCAACTATAAAATACTTAAAAAAAAAAAAAATTAAAACTTTTCTCAAACGGGGATTTGCATTTTTTTTTTTTTTTTTTTTTTTAAGTTTTACGCCTGGCCTTTTAAAGTATTGACTGTCGCTTTAGTCTAGTGTATTCCCTTATTTGCCTTCTATTCATAAGGAACTAAGCAATAAGACCATTTCTACTATTATTTATCTTAGACAGGTAGAGTCATACTGAAAAATTTAGTGCCATAGCTGGGATTTAAACCACGGATCTCCCGGTCTCTAGCCGGTTGCTCTTCGACTGAGCTACCATGGCAACATGCCGGCATATCATTGAATCTTTCAACTGACTCGCATGTTTTCCGGTAAAGATTCAATGCTGTACCGGTACGTTACCATGGTAGCTCAGTGGAAGGGTAACCGGCTAGAAACCCGGAGATCCGTGGTTTAAATCCCGGCTATGGCACTGAATTTTTCAGTTTGACTCTACTGTCCAAGATAAATAATAGCAGACTAAAAAAAAATGTTTCAGTCTGACTCTACCTATCCAACTCCTGTCCTACACACGGTTTGTGTGCAAAAACAATTAATTTATTACTGATCTTGTTTATCATGAATTAGGTAAAAGAATAGGCTCTACCAGAATAGGTAGAGAAAGTTTTGTGAATGACATAAATCAGATGTTTGTAAATATAGTCATGCCTTTGGAGCCGGCCATCATTTACGCTAAAAGTCAAGAAAGAGGATGTTGGAAACAAAGAGGAGCTGGAAACGGTAGAGGAGAATGCGAGAATTCTACGAAATGGTGTTATGGGTCACCTAATAGATCATATAATTTGTGGAGCTCTGACAACTTATATTTAACATGGTGCAAAGTAAAATAAATTTCAATGGAGCCGTGACGTGGTTAACGCGCAGGGCAGCCAACATACACACACACCACAGAGAAAAGCAATTCTCCGAGGAGAGGAGCAGGAAGGAAGTTTCGGCCTCCTTGTCGATATTGATAGGGCCGTCAAGAGAAACAACAGATAAAAATATTAGAAAGAATAAAGTTTTGTGCTGCTCCGTGACACCTTGGTCTCTTAGCAACCACACCCAGTGCACGGAGAAGTTTACTCAACTCTGTAAGTAGGCCTGCCAACTTCAGGGAATATCTCTTCATACACACACTTTTCTTCGTCGCAGTTTGATCTAATATTGTTATACGTATACCTACAAAGATGAACACATATTACACTTCCTAGCCTCCTATATTACTTTCTCTATACGCACTATATACAGAGTGTATAGAGAAGGTATTGTAATACACCCAAAAATTCGATACCGAGATTTCACCGGAAATACATGTTTTAGGATCCCCTGAATACAAAAAAAAAAAAAACATTTTTACAAAAAGGTCCATGTGTGCCTGTGGACAGCATAGCTCAAAAATGAAAAGACCGTTAAATACCAAACTTGGTATTTAGGTTTGGTATCTTCTAAGGATGCGACACGAAGATTTTCAAGAAAATCCTCCCACACCCTACTAATCTTTACATGGAACTTTTTTCGAACATTTTGATTTTCTCAAAAATGGCTGTAACGGTCTTGATTAAAATGTCAAATATTAAAGATATTTACCTGACAAATAAAATGTATATCTTGAATTTTCTGGGAATAACCTCTGAAAATTGCTTTATTTTAGATGAATTTTACGGAATTTTGCATAACTGCTAAACCATAAGGGATGGACAAAAACTTAACAAACTAAAAATGTAGTGCACATTAAAACACACAATTTATGTCATATATATGCTTTTTTCGTGGAGTTGATCGTTTTTGACATATTCTTTGTTTTTGGTTTCAGCTTTGAAAAACATACGTTTCTCATACAGGGATTTGTCAACTCCTGTCCATACAAACAAAGAAGCTTCAGTCACTTAGCAACCAGCGTTTGATTATCAGTTTGGCCTATATTATTTCCTTATTTCGCTTCTACTTAGAATGAAGCTAGTAATAAGACTATTTCTACTACTTTTTTCGATTAAAATGAAGTAAATAGAAGCATAAACTTTTTAACAATAATATGTTGCAGATATGTAGAAAATGTCATGTAAATTGAACACATCAGAGCTCATTACTCAATAAACAGTCCTAAAATATAAGTTAAAACAGTGTTGCGTGTTTACCTATTACCTAAGTCTACACAGCTTTCCTCCGTTGTCTGACACATTGGACATAATATTGTGTGTTCATTTTTACTTTCTGTACACGTACTATATACATAGTGTATAGAGAAGGTATTGCACTCCACCCAAAATTTTGATACCGAGATTACAGATTTTTTTATACAGGCCCCCCTGTCTAAAAAGAAGTATTTTCAGAAAAATGTCCGTGTGTCAGTGTGCCCGAGTGTCTGTGAACACGATAACTCAAAAGCGAAAAGTCGGTAAAATACCAAACTTGGTACTTAAGTTAAGTATCTTCCAGGGATGTGACACGAAGATTTTGAGAGAATATTTTGATTAAAATACCATATATTAAAGATGTTTATATGGCAAATAAAATATATATCTCGAATTTTCTGGGAATAGCCTCAAAAGACCTTTATTCTGAATCAATGCGTAACTAGTAAACAGTAAAAGATAGACAAAGACTTACTGTGTAAAAAATGAAGATCAGGTTAAAACACACAATTTATGTCATATACGTTTTTTTCGTTGAATTGTCAATTTTTTAGACATTCCCTGTTATTTGTTTTAGGTTTAAAATACTTAAACTTTTCTCACACGGAAAGTTGTAAACTCCGGCCCCACGAATTTCAACCATATGGCAACCAGCTTTTAAAGGATTTGACTATCGATTTATCCTAGTATATTCCCTTATTTCCCTTCCACTAACAAAGAAGAAAGTAATTAAAACAATATATGCTGATGTTTATAGATAAAAGAATAAGCATTTTAACAATAGGTTGTTACCGATGTAGAGAAAGACATGTGAATGGAACACATCAGATTTTTATCCATGATTTTCGGCGTGGCAATAGAGCGAGAAAGATATAGTTGACTGGTGAGCCTACAGCGAAGCCATACACCTAGCTTCAATTAAATGTATAAATAATGAAGGAGTTATTCTTAAATGAATGCTGTTTGCATTCTAACCTATTGTCAGGCTATAAAATGGGCTTCTTTTGATAAAATTCTATCTGTTTCAATGTATTTTAGCCCATCTTTTCAGGTGGGAGTAGCATGACTGGCCAATATGGTTTAATTGGTATATTTGTGGAACGTGAAATAAAAAGTGTGTCCACTACAACAAACAGCTCAGGTTTTTCTCTCGACTTGCTTAGTATAGCCGACGAGTCTCGAAAGGTCGTGGGTTCAATCCCGGCGGAAGACGATGGCTTTTTTCGGGCGTAAAAATCATTAGCATGGCTTCCTTCGGAAGGGAAGTAAAGCCGTGGGTCCCGTGTCGTAGATTTATGGCACGTAAAAGAACCTCAAGCCTGATAGAGAGGCCTCTGAGCAAAATTAAGCGGTCTTTCACGCCCAGTATAGAATGGGACGCTAAGAACCACAGCAGTGGTCCATAAATAAAACGCCATTTCATTTTTTTTTATTTATTTATTTATTTTTTTCCTTTTTAACGAGTCTCGAGGACAGCTAAAGCAGTTTCCGGATCCTCAGAGCCGCAGAAATTACCAACAGTATAAATTGTATAGTGGTTTTTATTAGTGAAGACTCTTAATTTGCCTAACAGATACATCAGAAGTTTCAAAAAAAAGAGAGGAGTGCTTAGTGGGTAATTACTATTATATTATTATCAACTGTATGAATTACATTTCTTAAAGAAAAACATTTATACTGTTATAGACAACTTATGTAAAACTAATTTGGTAAGTAACAAATAAATAAAATCTGATGTGTCCCACTCACATGTCTTCCTCTGCCTCTATACAATAAATTATTGTTATTCTTCTATTCACTTGTAGGTAGAAGGGAAAAAATCTGATGCGTTCTATTCACATGACTATCTCTATAGCTCTGTAACAAATTATTGTTAATAAGCTTATCTTTTATTTATTTCATGCTAATCGAGAAAATATTGCAGAAATAGTCTTATTTCTTGCTTTATTGTAAGTAGAAGCGAAATAAGGGAGTACCATAGGTTAAAGTGAAAGCCAAAAGCTGGTTGCTTTGTGACTGATTGTTCCTTTGTTTGTATGGACAGGAGTTGACAAATTCCTGTATGAGAAAAGTATGTTTTTCAAAGCTGAAACCAAGAAAAAGGAATATCTCAAAAACGATCAACTCCACGAAAAAAATGTATTTAACATAAATTGTGTGTTTTAACGTGCTCTACATTTTTTGTGTGTTAAGTTTTTGTCCCTCTCTTACGGTTTAGTAGTTGTGCAAAATTCATCAAGAATAAAGTACTCTTCAGAGGCTATTCCCAGAAAATTCAAAATATACATTTTATTTGTCAGGTAAATATCTTTAATATATGATATTTTAATCAAAATCGTTAGAGCCATTTTTTAGAAAATAAAAGTTTTCGAAAGAGAGAAAGTAAAAAAGGGAGTATCATAGGCTAGATCAATAGTGAAATCTTTTAAAAACTGGCTGCTATGTAATGAAGTACCTCTGTTTTTATGGACAGAAGTTGACCAATTCCCGTATGAGAAAAGTATAAGTAATTTAAAGCTGAAACTATAATAGAGAATATCTCAAAAACTGCCAACTCTACGAAAAATTTTATATATCATAAATTGTGTGTTTTAACGAGCTCTACAAACTTTGTGAAGTAAGTTTTTGCCTCTTACTGTTTACCAGTTATGCAAAATTCCGCAAAATTCATCCAGAATAAACATGTCTTGAGAGGCTATTGTCAGAAAATTGAAGATTTACATTTGATTTTTCATGTAAATATCTTAAATATAGGAGATTTTAATCAAAATCGTTACAGTCATTTTTTGAGAAAATCAAAATCTTCGTATTTGTATCCAGGTAAAGGGAGTTGGTGTGGGGGATCTTCTTGAAAACCTTCGTGTCTCATCCTTGGAAGATACCGAATTTAAATACCAAGTACGGTCTTTTCGTTTTTGAACTATGCTTACCATAGACACACACACATACACACACGGATATTTTACTAGAAATGCTTTTTTTTTATTCAGGGGGTCTAAAACATGTATTTCCGGTGAAATCTCGGTATCGAACTTTTGGGTTCAATACAATACCTTCTCTATACACTATGTACATAGTAAATATGTGTAGAGAAAGTAAAAAGCACCTAAATGGTAAACAGATAAAATAAGGAGTTAAAAATAATTCAGTTTAATAATCTCCCCCCAAGAACTGCAAATATTATTAATCCTATACTTTATTAAAATCTTTGGATGAGGATTCGGTAGCAGGATACGCCTATTGCGCCCTCTAACTACAACGAACCCGAGCAACTTTTCCCTTCAAAAGATTCGGACTAAAGAATATCCAGAACTCTTCACTGTTTAACCATCTGGCAAAAAGTATATACCTCACAACTTCCAGAGGTCCTTATTTTCAACCATATGTACATCGAAGGTTTTAAAAAACTGAATTCAAAACTTTGCTTTGACCTTAGACGAAATACAACTACCTGGTTAATCAAGACACGTTCTGTGATCCTGAGGGATAGACTTGACAATTATAGAAAACAGTAAAACCTAAAATACTACCCCCTACTCTTACCGAGTTCATTTCGTCTGGGACTGGCATTCGGGAAGCCCGGGTTCGATCCCCGTTGACCGCGAACTCTGGCCCTGGGTTTTCCTATGGCCGCTTAGGTGAATGCTGGGGTGCTATATATCTACCACAGTTCCTCTCTCTTTCATTCCTTCATTTCATTTCCCTTCTTCATCCTTCAGGTGGCGTAGGTGTGGCTTGAGGTTTGGCAGGCAGAAGACACGATTGCTTCCTCCTGGTTGCGGTGGTTGAGGCTAGGTGCCGTTGTAGAGGCATTCTTTCGACCTCCCGGCGCTGTATACACTCCATGGGGCGCCAGGGTTGCCATCTAGTGACTGCTAGGGACTTCCGCGCGACTCTGCGCTTAGCTACGTCGCTTCCTGTGTGCTGGCCTGTGGTTCCCCCTCCTGTCAGAGGTGGGGTGGTAGCCCGCAATAGATCCGTACAGTGTCGCAGTTGCCGAGGTGTTCCCCGCTTTTAACATGCTGTACCCTTTGCCCCTACTCTTATTTCCGCCATCTTACTAACAATAGAATGGATCTATACAATACTAGGTAAAACATAAAATACAAATCAAATGTGCACCATTCCACATTTGGTACATTATAAATCTGAATCAAAAGGATGTTGTTTCAGAACGCTTTGGAATTACGCAAGTTAGGAGAAATATAAGCGAAGTTGGCAAAAATGTATACAAGTTATAATATCCTTGTTATAAAGAGCCAATTAGTCTGCACGACTCTGACCATCATTAACGCTTGTCCATTTGAGTAGCTGTGGGACGGCGTGAAGAAAATTTTACAACTTTCAAAATAAAGTGTTTCTATTATAACTCTTTGAAATTATTTTATTATTTCTTTACCTGATCAGAGTTGCCAACTTAGTGAAGAGACACCCGTTGCTGGATAGGCCTGGGTTCCTTCTCCATAGGCCTAACCTGAAGAAGAAAAAAAATATGGAGATATTACAATGATATAGAGTTTACTATAATAATAATATTAATAATTATCGTTTTGACAAATCTTTGTTTTATATCAGTTAAAAAATCTTTAAATCATCCTGAAAAAACATGACAGCTATCATATGATCTTTTATAATAACTATATAGATATTTTATAATAACTCCATGGCACGACAGCTCACGGGGAATCTTGGCCTACCGTCCCTCATCTCGGTCCACTACAGACGTCATGTATGGGGGTGCAGTATTGGAAGGTGAGACAACGTCAGCACCTCGAGCCACCCCCCCCGACGTCGAGCCTCGAGCCGGTTAATGCGGTCCTCGTGACCTGGAGCCGCTCAAGAATCTCCTCAATTGGCCCTCCAGGAGCCTCACGAGGGGCCAGGTCTCCCAGCGGGGGAAAAATCCCCAGGCAGGTACGGGGGATCGAACCCAGGTCTCGCGCTTGGTAAGCAGCTGCGCTACCACCGCGCTAAGGAGACGACCACGTTACTGCTTCAAATATACTTTATTTTTGCCAACAAGCCATGTTGAGCATCTTTGGTTTTCAACAAGTTGCGAAGAGCATTCAGGACGTTTTGGAAACATTAATTTTCAACATTTCTTTTAGGAAGGGTTTATAACTAAAATAAATGTCTTACATATATAGCACATCATGTTTAACTGATAGCTATAACTTATTATTTTAAATTCTGGAAAACAGGCATTTTGAAAATATGATACTTATATATTTCGAATGAATGATGAAATTAGGAACTCGGGAAAAGCTTGCACTGGTCAAGACAAATGTGAGTGGAACGGGTCTTCTTTCGCATAACAAACATAATATTACAGTTTATTTGCAGTTGCATATAAAAAAAGCTGATGCGATTATTAACATAAAATTATCCACCTATTCTGTACAATTTATTGTTACAAAACCTTATTCTTCTATACAATTTATGCTAATCAAGATGAACATTACAGAAATGGTATAAGGGAAATAATAAAATACACTAAGATAAAGCGATAGTCAAGTTTTTAAAATGGAAGTTGCTATATGATTAAAATTCGGTTCTTTTATATGACCAGGAGTAAAACAAAAGAATTCCTATTTGAGAAAAGTTTAAATTATTTTAAAATTGAAGCCAATAATTAGGAATATCTCAGAAATGGCTAACTCTAAAAAATGTATATGACACTAATTGTGTGTTTTAAAGGGATCTACACATTTTAGTATGTTTTTGTGTATCTCTTACGGTTTACCAGTTATGCAAAAGTATTTCAGAATGAAGAGGACTTTAAAGGCTATTCGCAGAAAATTTAGGATATACATTTTATTATTCAAGCAAATATCTTTAATTTAATCAAAATCGCATGAAACATTTTTCCATGTAAAGGATGGTTTAGGGTTGGGAGATTCTTCTGAAAGACTTAGGGCGCATCCTTGGAAGGTACTGAACCTAAATACCAAGTTTGGTATTTAACGGAATTTTGTTTTTGAGTTATGCTATACACATATACACACACACTCTCTCTCTCTCTCTATCTATCTCTCACACATACACACACACACAAAACCGCGACCACGTGTGAGATTTGTAGTGGACAAAGCGACGCAGGGGCAGGTTGCCTCCGGTTTCCTCCGCCATCACATTCCACCGGGGCTCCATCTTCATTCCATGTATCATCAATGTCTTCGCCTGCGGTGAATTAGCAGTAAAAGTGGGCGTTAAACACTATGAAAAAATACACGCACACACTCAAAGCACATACTCCACCCTCCTTTCCCCCTCTCTCTCTCTCTCACTGTCCCTATGGCCGCGCTCGCTAAAGTGTCTCGCTTTGATGCTTCGTGGCGCAGGGGAGCGTGGGTTCGAGTCCCGTCTTGGGCATGGGTGTTTATATGTTTTTGATGTGTGTATCTTAAAACAGAAGACACAGTAAAATGTTGCGTAAACGGAAAAAGGGGATACAGCGTCAGATTTCCGACCAGATTCCGGAACTATACTTAAAAAAAAAAAAAGTGTGACCTGAGTGACCATGTACAAAAGCAGCTACTATACATAGAACCACCAAAAGGCCACGTAGTAACCAATAGAATCTACCGAATGAGCTTGCGCACATATCAAAATACGATCTTTGAACATAGAATGAAATACTGAGTTTTTTACTTCTCGGATGACTGTTATTGGGACAGAAGTCTAGGCTCTGGAGTATGGGAAATCCCATATAAACATGACTTCTCGCAAGTCTAGCTTTATTCAATAACCTTGACTTTATTTCAAGTTGCCAAATCAAGGAGAAAGCGGTTATAAGAGATTGCATAGTCTAAATGCCAAGCAATGCTGCCATTTAATGTTCAAAATGCCATGCAGTAACATTCCTATCCCTCAGATAAAAGATTCGTGTTATGTTCTGAATACCTTCGTTGTGTACACTCAAGTTCAATGCAAAAAATAACAAAAGCAAGGTTGTCTTTATCTTAGTGTGGCGGTAGCGTGTCTGCCCCACATTCAAGGGGTCACGAGTTCCAATCTCGGTTACTAGGTTATGTTGGGTAGCTCTAAAATCTAAGGATCCGGGTTTTAAATACGTTTCACTTTCCATGGCCAGGACTAAAATAAAAGAGATATGAAACAGATGAGGACTTGATGTTTAAAAACAGTTTTAAGTATTTTTAAATTGAAACCAATAGCAGGTAATATTTCTGAGATGATTAGATCTAGCAAAAAATCTGATGTGTACCATTCACATGACTTTCTCCATATCCCTGCAACAAATAATTCTTAAAAAGCTTATACTTCTATTTACTTTATGCTAATCAGATAAAATTATTTGTCGCATCCTTGTAAGTAGAAGCAAAATAAGGGACAACCGTAGGTTAAAGTGATAGTCAAAAGCTGGTTGCTATGTCAATGAAGTTCCTTTGTTTATATGGATAGGAGTTGACAAGTTCCAGAATGAGAAAAGTATACGTTTTTCATAGCAGAAACCAAAAATAAGGAATGTCACAAAAACGACGAACTCCACGAAAAAATGTATATAACGTGTGTTTTAATGTGTTCTACATTTTTTGTGTAGTAAGTTTTTGTCCATCTCTTACGGTTTAGCAGTTATTCAAAATTTAGTAAAATTCATCCAGAATAAACTACTCTTCAGAGGCTATTCCCAGAAAATTAAAAATATACATTTTATTTATGAGGTAAATATGTTTAATAAACGAAATTTTAATCAAAATCGTTAGAGCCATTTTTGAGAAAATCAAAATTTTCGAAAAAATTTCCATGTAAAGGGTAGTTGGGGGTGGGGGGATTTTTCTCAAAATCTTCGTGTCGCATCCCTAGAAGATACTAAGCTTAAATACCAAGTTTGGTATTTTACCGACTTTTCGTTTTTGAGTTATCGTGTTCACAGACACACGGACACACGGACACACACACACACACACACACACACACACACACACACACACACACGGACCTTTTTGTGAAAATGCTTTTTTTGGATATTGGGAACCCTAAAACATATATTTCCGGTGAAATCTCGGTATCGAATTTTTGGTGGCGTGCAATACTTTCTCTATACACTATGTACATAGTGCGTATGGAGAAAGTAAAAAAGAAGGTATATATGATATAAATTGAGCATTTTAACATAATATACATTTTTGTACAGTAACATTTTGTCTATCTCTTACGATTTACCAGTTATGCATAAGTCATTCAGAATGATAAGTATGATAAGTACCTCAGGGGCTATTCCTAACAAATTCAGGGTATACATTTTATTTGCACATTTTTAATATACTATATTTTAAACAAAACCATTAAACGCCATTTTTTAGGAAATCGTAAAATGTTCCATGTAAAGGGATGTTTGGTATGGGAAGGATTTTTTTTTAATATCTTCGTGCGGCATCCTTAAAAGGTTCAAAACTCAAGTACCAACTTAAGTATTTAACGGCTTTGATATTTGAGCTTTGCTGTCCATACAGACAGACATATACTAACAGATATTGATCTTCTTCTACAATAGGTTTTTTTAGATTTAGGGGAGCCTCAAAACACGTACGTTCAGTGAAATCTCGTATCAATATTTTGGGTGAAATACGATACGTTCTCTACTTACTATGTACTTTGTACATACGCGCTAGAGAAAGTAAAACTGTAATGCATATAAGTTGTGTTTTAACGAGATATATATTTTTGTGTAGTTTTTGTTTATCTCTTACGCAAAAGGCATCCAGAATTCAGCGGCTATACCCAGGAAATTCAAGATGTACATTCAATTTGTGATGCAAATTTCTTTAATATACGGAATTTTAATCAATATCAATACAGAAAGTTTTATTAAAATCAACATTTTCGAAAGTGTGTCCATATAAAGCGTAGTTTGGGTGGGAGGAATTTCTTGAAAGTGTCCGTGTTGCATCCTTGGAAGATGCTGAACTTAATTATCACATTTGGTGTCTAACCGACTTTTTGTTTTATTTAACGTGTTTATTGACACACGGACACACTCACACATATACACAGGGACATTTTCCTAATTGTTGTATACAGTGGATCGTAAAGAGTATATTTTCAGTGAAATTTCGATATTGAATTATTAAAGCTTGAGATAATATCCTTTATCAACTACAAATTTAAATAATAAATTTTGGGTAGAATGCAACATCATCTCTACCTATATACTATTTACTAAGTAGAGAAAAAAATCTAATGTGTTTCTTTCATATGAGCTTCTCTACATATCTGTAACAAATTATTGTTAAAAAGAATATTCTTCTATCTACTTTATGATAATCGAGATCAACATTAGCAGAAATTGTCTTAATTACTTGCTACCTTGTAAGTAGAAAGTCAAACCTTGCCATGTGGTTGAAATTTTTTCTATGCAGGAGTTTACAAATTTCCGTGTGAGAAAAGTTTAAGTGTTTTAAAGCAACAAAGGAATATCTCATAAACGGTAAACTCTATGAAAAAAATGTATATGACATAAATCATGTTTTAAGATCTGTATCTATTGTGTAATGAGTTTACCAGTTATGCAAAAGTCAGAAAAATTATCCAAAATAAAGAGGTCTTCGGCGGCTATTCCCAGAAAAGTCAAGATGTACATTTTATTTTTCATGCAAATAGCTTAAAAGTAAGAAGTTTTAATAAAATAATTAGAGCCACTTTCCATATAAAGTTAATTGGGGGATTTTCTCGAAAATCTTTGATTCGCGTCCTTGGAAGATATTGAATATAATTATCAATTTTGGTATTTACCGGGCTTGTGTTTTTAGGATATGCTTCCCTACTCTCTCTATCTCTCTATCTATCTCTCTCTCTATCTATCTATCTATCTATCTATCTATCTATCTATCTATCTATCTATCTATCTATCTATCTATCTATCTATCTATCTATCTATCTATCTATCTATCTATCTATCTATCTATCTATCTATCTATCTATCTATCTATCTATCTATCTATCTATCTATCTATCTATCTATCTATCTATCTATCTATCTATCTATCTATCTATCTATCTATCTATCTATCTATCTATCTATCTATCTATCTATCTATCTATCTATCTATCTATCTATCTATCTATCTATCTATCTATCTATCTATCTATCTATCTATCTATCTATCTATCTATCTATCTATCTATCTATCTATCTATCTATCTATCTATCTATCTATCTATCTATCTATCTATCTATCTATCTATCTATCTATCTATCTATCTATCTATCTATCTATCTATCTATCTATCTATCTATCTATCTATCTATCTATCTATCTATCTATCTATCTATCTATCTATCTATCTATCTATCTATCTATCTATCTATCTATCTATCTATCTATCTATCTATCTATCTATCTATCTATCTATCTATCTATCTATCTATCTATCTATCTATCTATCTATCTATCTATCTATCTATCTATCTATCTATCTATCTATCTATCTATCTATCTATCTATCTATCTATCTATCTATCTATCTATCTATCTATCTATCTATCTATCTATCTATCTATCTATCTATCTATCTATCTATCTATCTATCTATCTATCTATCTATCTATCTATCTATCTATCTATCTATCTATCTATCTATCTATCTATCTATCTATCTATCTATCTATCTATCTATCTATCTATCTATCTATCTATCTATCTATCTATCTATCTATCTATCTATCTATCTATCTATCTATCTATCTATCTATCTATCTATCTATCTATCTATCTATCTATCTATCTGTCTGTCTGTCTGTCTGTCTGTCTGTCTGTCTGTCTATCTATCTATCTATCTATCTATCTATCTATCTATCTATCTATCTATCTATCTATCTATCTATCTCTCTATCTGTCTGTCTGTCTATCTATCTATCTATCTATCTATCTATCTATCTATCTATCTATCTAGAGGGTAGTTTGGGGTGGGGGTTTCTTGAAAATCTTTGTGTCGTATCCTTGGAAGATACCAAACCTAAATACCAAGTTTGATTTTTAACGGTCTTTTCGTTTTTGAGCTATGCTGCCCACAAACACACACACACGGACAGACAGACACACACAAGGACATTTTTCTAAAAATGCTTTTTTTGGGTTCAGGGGGTCTCAAAACATATATTTCCGGTGACATCTCGGTATCGAATATTTTGGGTGCAATATAATACCTTCTCTATATACTATGTACATAGTACGTATAGAGAAAGTAAAAAGTAGGACTGAAAAGAAACACCAATGATGATGTGAGCTCATCCAGCATATGCAGTTAAATGTAACATGCGCTCTGAAGACAGAGATTTAAGTGAATCGGCTAAATTGTCTTTAAGCTGTACTCTCTGCCTAAAGATATTCTTTTCATACAATCTCTATGCATATTAAATGAAGTAAATTGAGTGGGATGCCCCAGGCGATTGCTTCTGCAGCCCTCTTTGGGAGATCGAGGTCGATCACTCACTCTGACTTGGATTTTTTCGGAGGTTTACCCTGTCGGCAGAATAATATTTAATTTTCACATCATTTCACTTCATATCAGCTTTCGGGGTACGCAGCTTGAAGTGGTAGTTTGGCGGGGTGCTGTGCACTATATAACTGTTTCCTCTTCTGGTACAGACCCAGGGCAGAATGAAGAGGACTTCTGAGGATATTCCAAGAAAATTGAAGATGCATGTTTATTTCATTTGTTATCAAAATATATTAAACATAGCATTTCGAAACATATTTGATTAAAACATCACTTTTTGATGACACTTATGTATATCTTTAATTTTCTGAAAATGTCTCCAATATTCTCTTTATTCTCAATGAACTTTGCATAACTACACAAAGCACTCAGAGGCTATTAAAATATACAATTTGTTTTAAATAAAATGTATCGCAGATTAGCTGTTTCTACTTTCTCTACTCGTATTGTGTACATAGAGGAAGTACTGTATTCCACCCAATATGTCGACACCGAGATTTCACAGGAAATATAAGCTTTGAGATACTCTGAGACCAAAAAACAACATTTTTAGAAGAAGGTCCACGTGTGTCTATGGACAGCATAGCTCAAAAACATAAAAGCTGTTAAATATCAAACTAGGTATTTAAGCTTAGTATCTTCCAAGGATACGTCACGAAGACTTTCAAGAAAATTCCCCCAAAACTAAATACACTTTACATGGAACATTTTTTGAAAATGCTGTTTTTCTCAATAAGACTAATTATTTCGATTGTATATTTACATCAAAAATAAAATATATATCTTGAATTTTCTGGATTACCTTCTGAAGATCTGTTCATTCTGGATGAATTTTGCATAACTGGTAAACCGTAAGAGATAGACAAAAACATCACAAAAATTATAGATCTTGTTAAAACACACAATTTATGTCATACATTTTTGGTGCAGTGTTGGCCGTTTCCAAGATATTCCTTTTTATTGGATCCAGTTTTAAACCACACATCTTCTCAAATGGTTCCCATTCGATTTGTCTCTCCTTTGTTTTTCTGGATATGCAAAGCGAACCGAAGTTTAAGTGTTTACATATTGATAGGCTTTTAAAAGATTGGGCTATCACTTTATCCTGGTATATTCCCTTATTTCCCTTCTGCTTATAAGGAACTAAGTAGTAAGACGAATCATGTTAATATTTATCTCATATAATATGATGTAGATAGAATAAAACTCTCTTGAAAGCTTAGTTTGTTTGCAAAATAGATAGAGAGAATGAAGTAAGTAAAACACATAATATATTTTTTAAACACTACATGGAAATTCTAATTTTTGAATCATAGATTGGCTCATGTTTCGAAAACCTGATTTTTTGTTTCCATGGTTTTTCTCTTCGTCTCCTCGAAGCTGTATAAAAGTAAAGAGAAGTGAAGGTAAATAGGTTTTAAGGTTTTAATGAAAATTCTGTAAACAAAAGTGTTTTGAAGATCTAAGAAGCGCATTCGGCCGGCGAGAAAAACAATATGATGCCGCTGAGGAAGGAAAAAAAATATTGCAATAACTTTGTGTATACATTTGGAAGAGAAAATAAGAATGAGGTAGTGGGAAGGTGTGAGTTTCTCCCTCCTGCGGCAAAATAATACGTCTTAGTGATTCCGTGGTGAATAATAGCGGCCGTAATGAAATGGGTAGACAGATTCCATGGGGGATGATATTTTAATAACCGTGGAAGAGAGCAAGGCAAATAATTAACAAGCGCGTAAGAGAAAGAAGGGACAAAGCACCTGTGTGAAAACGGAATATTTCCTCGCTCGTGTAAACTTGGTCATCTAGAGTACTAGCATTGCTTACCGAGCCAGGCGTTTCGTCTGGGACTGGAATTCGGGAGATCCGGGTTCGATCCCCGTTAACATCGCTCTCTAGCCCTGGGGTTTTCCGTGGCTTTCCTGGGTCCGCTTAGGCGAATGTTGGAGTGCTTATATCTACCACGCCGCCCTTCTCTTTCATTCCTTCATTTCATCTCCCTTCTTAATCTATCAAGTCGGCTCAGGCGTGGTTTAGGGCTTTGCAGGCAGATGGTTGCTTGCTCCGGGTGAAACTCTGTTACCCATGGTTGCGCTGGTTGCGGCTAGGTACCATTGTAGAGGCCTCCTTCCGGTGACTATAGCCTCCTTGGCGCACCAGGACTGCTATCTAATGACTTCCATACGTCTATGCACTTAGCTTCGTCGTTTCCTGTGTGCTGGTCTATGGTTTCCTCTCCTCTTTTTCTTCCCCTTGGGGTGTTAGTTCGCAATAGATCAGTACTTGGTCGCAGTTGCGTACGTGTCTCCCGACTTAAAAATGTTCTAATCTATAACCTCTAACTACTATTGCTTTAACGGCCATCATTTTAGTGGTTGAGATCATTATTATATCATCTTCAGGCAAACACATGTGAGATCTGTGATGGACAAAGCGGCACAGGAGCGGGTTTTTCGATTTCCCCCGCCATCGCATTACACCGGTGTTCCATCTTCATTCCATGCATCACCAGTGTCATCGCCTGCGGTGCCACAAGTAGTAAAAGCGGGCGTTAAACACTACCAAAAAAAATCATCAGGCGACGTGTCTGTGCTAAATGTTCTCTAGAACAGAACGGACGGAATTTACTACAGTGGTAAGAATCGTGTGTGCCATGAACATTTTGTACATTTATACTATACTTAGATTACATTTGCAATTATTTACAAAAGCATGTTCTGTTACATAAGCTATATTACTTATCCAGATGTACAGCAGGTTTGAGTACCGCTTAGGCACTACACCCGCATATATTCTTGGCTGTTAGAGAGTATAACCCTTTGGTTTGTGCTACTTATACCATCCCAATCTCTGAGATTTCTCTCCTGCTCTCTTTCTCCTTCCTTTTTACTTTCTCTAGCACGTATGTACATACAATGTACATGGTAGCTAGAGAAGTTATTATATTCCGCTCAAAAATCCGATGTTGAGATTTCACCGGAAATATAATTTTGAGGTCCCCTGTATCCTTTTTTAGAATTTGACAAAAGACAAAAAAACTTATATTTTTCTGTTCGTTTTGCATTATATCTACTAGGTGCATGTCAGCCTCCGTAGTGTAATGGTTATACTAACTTCATATAGCCAAGGTGTCGGGTTCAAATCCGGCGACGATGGACTTTTTCGGCGTAAAAACCCTTAGCATGACTTCCTTCGGAAGGGAAGTAAAGCCGTTGGTCCCGTGTCATAGATTTTCGGCATGCATGCTAAAAGAGGCCTCTGAGCAAAATTAAGCGGTCTTTCAAGCCCAATATAGAATGGGACGCTGAGAACTACAACAGTTAAAGAGCGTCCATAAATAAATCTCCATTTCCATTTACTCGTTGCATGGCCGTGAAAATATGACAGTATTTCTGGCGCGGAAGGCTACATTATAACTTTGCCTGGATTTTGTTTTGGCGCGGATCAACTTAAAGGTGAAAATATTATATAAGTTAGTCTCATCGTCTAAAAATAATTGAACGATCGCATTAGAGCTAGTTTGGAGCACTATTACTTTGGAAATTTATAACTGGATATGGATGTTTAACTCCTCCTTGTCTCTTCGGAAACATGACAAATACAGCAATGCTGACTTACCTCGAGCCAAGAAGCACTGCGTGGCAAGAACGCCGTGTTATTGACCGTAGTTCCCCAGTACAGGTAAGGGGAAGTCCCAGACTTTTATTCCTTGCAAGATCATGGGGGGAATTTATGAGAGTGGTTGGAGGATTATGTTAATGGTCATCCTGGAAGGCGTATTAATACATCACGCCCAAAGTTTATTGGCTGGTGCAGCTGTTTTATGTACTCTGCGACGTAGACGCAAAGTTGTGTCGGTTTCGGGGGGTTCCCACTGCTTGGCGTACTATGTCGAGTGTTGCAAAACTGGATTATATATTGATGCGTTTTTTTTTTTTTTTTTTTTGTTTTTTTCGTTTTCATGCTTTTATTGCATATGAATATTTCGAATCTCTCGCTCATTTTTCTTTAACTATCATACAGGTACACTAATTGTAAATACTTTACAAATATTTTGGAAGTAATCCTGCGTAGTAGTTTTTAGAGCATTCTGGTCCACTCGCTTGGTAAAACAATAACTTTGTAAATAATAATGTTAGAGGAGAGATATTATTTTCTCTACACGTACTATGTTCATAGTGTATAGACAAGGTATTGTAATGCACCCAAAAATTCGATACCGATATTTCACCGGAAATATATGTTTTGGGTCCCCCAGAATCCAAAAAAGTAAAATGTCCGTGTGCGTGTGCATGTCTGTCAGTCTGTCTCTCTGTGGACAGCATAGCTCAAAAAACGAAAAGACCGTTAAATACCAAACTTAGTATTTAGGTTTGATATCCAAGGTTGCGACACGAAGATTTTCAAGAAAATCCCCCCACCCCTGACTACCCTTTACATGGAAAATGTTTTGCTGAGTTTATTTATTTATTTCAGTTTAACGTCCTTTAACTGGTTGGTCATATCGGACGATGAATTAAATTGATTAAATTATCTTGGGGTCCATAGAGCTTAAAGTTACTGACATTCGTCTTCTCAGGATAAGGAAAACCTCGCAAAACACCTCATCCTAAGCGAGATTCGAACTCACGACCTTTTGAATGTGAGGGAGACACGCTACCACCACACTGCCTAGGTAGGCTCTTATTTTCTTATAAATGGCTCTAACGATTTTTATTAAAATACCACATATTAAAGCCATAATCACCACAAATAAAATTTATATTTTGAATTTTCTGGGAATAGCCTCTGAAGACGTACTTATTCTGGATGAATTTTGCATAAATAGTAAACCGTAAGATATAGATAAAAACTTACTACACACAAAATGTAGATCTCGTTAAAATACACAATTTATGTCATATACATTTTTTTGTGGAGATTACTGTTTTTGAAATACTCCTTGTTACTAGTTTCAGTTGTAAAGTGCTTAGTTTTCTCAACCAGGAAGTGTTTGTTTTTCTTTTGTTCTACTCCTGGCCAAGCAAAGAAACGATTTGAGTGTAACATATCAGATTTTTTATATAGGTAATATCTTTAATTTATGGCATTTTAAACAAAATCATTAGAGCCATTTTGGAGAAAATCAAAAACCTATAAAAATGTTCCATGGAAATTTTCTTGAAAGTCTTCGGTCGCATCTTATAAAGATACTGAACTGAAATACCAAACTTGGTATTTAACCAGCTTTTCGTCCACAGACGCACAGACAAATATACAGACGGACATTTCAAAACACATATTTCCAGTGAAATCTTGGTATCAAATTCTGGTGTGGAATACAATATCTTTTCTAACCATTATGTGCATTGTACATACGGGCTAGAGAAAATAAAAAGGAAAGGAAGAAAACAAAGAATCGTTAACTTTCAAACATGTCCGTTAGATGAAGCTTAGGAAAGGATACTACTTTCAACAAGGAATATCTTTGAAATGACTAACGCTACGAACAAGTTTACTTTAATGGCCTCTAAGTGATTTTGTCTATATCAAATGCTTTACCGGTTTTGCAAAACTCGTTGAGAATGAAGATAACTAAGGAGGGATTTTCCAGAAATTGTAACGGAAATTCTTAAAATATTTTAATCAAAATCGAAGGAGCTATTTTTGAGAAAATCCAAACTTTGTAAATTTTGTACCTATAAAGAGTAGTTTGGGTGGCGGAATTTTCTTGAAAATCTTCGTGTCGAATCCTTAAAATATACTGAACTTAAATACCAAGTTTGATATTTAACCGACTTGTTGTTTTGAACTACACTACTCACAAATACACACATGGATCTTTTTTAAAAACTGATTTTTTTTTATTCAGAAGAGCATAAAACACTTATTCGGTGAAATTTCGACATCAAATTTTTCAGTAGAATACAATATCTTCTCTATCCAAACTACTATGTGCGTAATACGTATAAAGAGTCAGCGGAGGGCGATAGATTTTTTTTTTTGGGGGGGCGGAGCTTCTGAGCAAAATTAAGCTGTCTTTCATGCGCAATATAGGAACATAGAATGGAACACTGAGAACCATAACAGTTAAAGCATCTCCATAAATAAAGTTCAATTTCAATTTACATGTAGAGAAAGTAAAAATATAATGTGTCCCGTTCACATGACTTTCTCTAGTTGTTACACAAACAACTTTCCTTACAAAGGTTATTTTTTATCTACGACATGGTAGTCATTACTTATTACTTACTTCCTTGTAAGTAGAAGGGAAATAAGCGGATACATTAGGCTAAAGCGATTGTTTTAAAAGCTCGTCCTATGTGAAACAACTGAAGTTGGATTCGCTTTGTATGGCCTGCGGTAAAACATCGGAGATGAAACGAAGCGTCACTTCCCGTTTGAGAAAAATTTTAGTAGTTTAAAGCTGTAACCAATAATAAGAAATATCTAAGAAACGGGCATATCTACATAAAAAAACGTATATGACATCAAATATATATTTTAACAAGATCTGCATTTTTGTGTAGTAAGTTTCTGTCTATTTCTTACGGTTAACCACTATGCGAAATTCTGCAAAACTGATCCAGAATAAAGAGGTCTTCAAAGTCTATTCCCATAAAATTCAAAATATGCAGCTTATTTGTGATGTAAATATCTTTAATATGCGGTATTTTAATAAAACTAGTTAGAGCCATTTTTGAGAGAAATAACATTTAATTTATTTTCTCCATTTAAAGGTGGGTTAGGGGGTTCTTGAAAATCTTCATGCCGCTTCCTTGGAAGATATTAAACTTAAATACCAAGTTCTGAGTTAAGCCGTCCAAAGACACACACACAGACCCAGACCTTTTTCTAAAATACTTTTTTCGGACTCAGAGGATTTCAAAACATATATTTCGGGTGAAATATTGACATCCTTCTTTGTCCACTATGTATATTGTACACACGTGCTAGAGAAAATAAAAAGTAATACAACCGTCGATTCTTGACTGCAACACGACTGCATCTTACACGCGGAAGAACTCAATAGAAACTTGTAATATATAATTGAGATAATCATGATTATAATGATAAGTCTAGAATACTTTCTGCTTGAAAATGAATGTATCTTAATATTTCAGCTCTGATGCAACTGGTGGTGGTGATGTGATCTACAAACATTGTAAACTAAAAGAAAGGAAGAAACCGCTGACTGTCTGAAGGCGTTGGCCGGGAGACGGAAATGCCCCACCCAGCAGCTCCTCTTGCAACTTGGAATAAGGAAACACTGCAGAATTGACTTTTGCTGTAGCTTTAGTAACTTTCCTTACCTCGTCTCTCTAAAAATATTATCCATAAGTAAGATCTCACCAAGTAGCGTTAAACGTACAAGCCACAACGTTTGTGTCAATCATTTCTTCGAAACAAGGTCTAAATTTGCTTCCGCCATCGAATATTGTTAATTCATGCAGGTAACTCATTTCTCAGTCCAAAACTTTGAACTGCTAATTATATTACATTGGGATTGGCTGCTTACGCTAATCAGGGTAGATTTATTTCTGACGATCTGCGCTTCACACCAAGTAAATATCATATTTAAGTTCAGCATTTTCGAAGGAAACAACACAAAGATTTTCAAGAAGATTATCCCATCGAAACTTTCCTTTACATCGAACATTTTAATTTTCTCAAAAATGGCTCTAACGATTTTGATTAAAATTTTATATGTTCAAGATACTTTTATGCTAAATAAAATATATATCTTTAATTTTCTGGAAATAACCTCTAAAGACCTGTACGTTCTGGATGACTTTTGGTAAACCATAAAAGATGAAAAAATTGTACTGCACAAAAATCATCTTGTTAAAACACACAATTTATATTTGTGGAGTTAAGCGTTTCCGAGATAGCTCTAGTTTATAGTATCAATTTTAATATACTTACATATTTCTCAAATGGAAAATCGTTATTCAGTTTTCCTCCTCCTGATCAAGCAAAGAGAGCGGAATATCTATGCACCACATAGTGGCTAGCTCTTGAATTCTATTTATATCTCCGAGAAAAAAAAACCTTATCCAGGTAACATACACTAAGCGAAATTCGAACTCCTGACCTTTTGAAAGTGAGACAGACACACTACCACCACACTACCTAGGCGGGCTTTGAAAAATTCGACTATGACTTTAGTCTAGCGTATTCTCTATAATCGCGTATCTGCAAAGAAGAATGTAATAAAACGTTCCTACAAATGTTTATATGTAAAATGGAAAAGTAAGCAGTATTTTCTTGCAGAATTGTTAGAGGAAGGCATGTTAATGAAACACATAAGATATTTTCAGTTATGCTTTTCCAGACAAACACGTGAGTCTTTTTCTATAAATGCTTTTTTGGATTCAAAGGTCCTCAAAACATGCATTTCAGGTGAAATGCATACTTTTCGAGTGGAATGCATTACATATCATCTCTACCTAATTTATACTTCACGTTTAAAACTGTAAAAAACTGAATTATAAAATAGAAAACATTGACAGCATGTTTTCAATCTTTCTATTGTCAATTTCACGATTTTTTTTTTTATATTTGATAAAAGCCGGAGTTCAAACCGGGTCCTGTTACTGAGATTTGGTATGGATATAATTACTTGGCGTGCTGTATATATCAGACTGTACTTAAGCTGAAGGATATGGCCCTTTGGGTTATGTACTGCTTTAAGTTGGCTGCCCTGCGGAACTTCACGCATGGCGAACTGTAATGGCCATTCTGGCTCTTTTCCAGCTCTCCATTCTTTCTGCATTTCTTCATCTTCCTCTCCTCTTCTCTTTTTCTTTTCTATCTCCTGCGTTATTCTTTTTACCCCAAAACAAATATCGGGGAGGGAGCGTTTATGGTCGTTATATCGAACTCTTGTACCTTGTTCTGAGAATCTGCGTCTGGCAGATCGTCTGTCACTTCGCCAGAGCCTCGAGAAATGTAAATTATATATGCATTTTATGGATTTATTTGAACAGCTCAGTGCCAAGTGTTCCATTTTAATGACATGTTAATGGTGATGAAAATAATAGTTTTCCGTAGACTCCAAGCAGTGTTTTCGCAGTGTCGTTATTATCATTATCATTATCACCATCATTCAAACGTTACGAGAGCGGCGAAAATAATATGTTATTGAATCTCTAAAATGGATTTACCTTGAATGATGCATTTGAAGTAGCACGTAACGGGTTGAGTATTTGCAATCCAGTTTAAATTTGTGTGGAAATTTCTATACAACGTGAATAGTCTAGTAAAAATATATGGAAATGGACCAATAATAATAATAATAATAATAATAATAATAATTCAAAATATTGTTACTTTATCTACTTAGTACACATTACGTAGGCGGAGAAAGTATAATATTCCACCCAAAAATTTTATATGTAACGAGATTTTGCTGGATATACACATTTTAGGGTTCCCTATATCCAAAAAAGCATGTATGTGCATGTGTGTATATCCCTGTGTCTGTGCACACACTAGCTCAAAAACAAAATTGGTTAAATACTAAACATGATATTTAAGTTCAGCATCTTCCAAAGATGCGACACAAAACATTTTCAAGAAAATTTCCCCACTCAAAACTACACTTTCCGTCGAAAAATTACAAAAATTTCGATTTCCTTAAAAATTGCTCTAACGAGTTGGATGGATAAAACTATACTAAAGATACTTAATGACAAATAAAATGTGTATCTTGTTTTTTGTTTTGTTGTTTGGAAGTAATCTTCATTCTTTAAACCGTTACACATAGATAAAAACGCACTACACAAAAATTGAATTTTTCGTTAAAACACACAATTTATGTTATATATGTTTTTGGTAGATCTATTTCCGAGATATTTGTTTCAATTTTAAAATACTTATACTTTTCTCAAACAGAAAGATGTGATTCTTTTTTCACTTGTTTTACTCCTGACCATGCAAAGAGAATAAAATTTCAAAGTCAATCGCTTAGCAACAGTTATTAAAAGATGTGACTATCACTTTAGCCTAGTGTATTCCCTTATATCTATTCTCCTTAGAGCCGTTGATGCGTCCATAAACCATGTTTTGGAGGTTTATCAAGCAGATTGGAAAAAATGACAAATGATTCGGCGCATGCAAAAGTGTATTGATCATAAAGGGGAATATTTCGAGAACAATAAAAGAATTTTCAATGACAAATTACAACTTTTCATCATTAGGCTCATAATATAAATAGATTTTCTCGTAGTATCTATATAGTAAATAATTAAAACGCGAATTTACTCAATTTCTACTGGTAGGTATCTAGCACTTTAAGTGTTGGTATTCACACAGAAAGGTATCCCAATCTGTAAATGTTATATTCTTTTGTAAATTCTGTTCATATGTTAAACAATAAAATAGAAAAATACTGCTGTAACACAAAACAGCGGACATCTCGTGGAAAGAATTGCAGGAAAATCGCTGCTTTGTATTAAAGTGTTTATGACAAAAGAATAATCGATGTTTTCAAGATAAAAATCTATGTGTTTATTATCCGTGGGGAACGTTTAAAGATCAAGTTTATATCAAAATACTGGAATAATTAGATATATTTTCAGTATTTCAATATTTCGGCTGCACAAACGTTCAACATGTGCCAAGGTTGTATAGACGCAGATAGGTGAATAATTTTATAAGGAAAATAGCGTAATTTTAATTTGGCATTATTAATATAATGTTTTATTTTATACAGAAAGTATCTTTTAATTATATAATAAATGACACATATAATTACTCTACTTTATGCTGTCAACCAAGTTGTACAGTAAGACCTCTTAATTTGTATATCTGTATATTAGACACCTCATTCATTGCCTCTGCTTAATTCTTGGATAGTTCTTTAGTACTATCGTGTATTTCTGCTATATATGTATGCATGTATATATTTGTTAAGTTGGGTGTTTTAACTTTGACTTCATTGTTTGTGCTCCACTGCCTCTTATTTGCTAAGAAAAATAGTCACAAAAACAATCTATGTTCATCCACTTTCATCACACCAGAACTAAAATTCCTTTGAAATAATATCATTAAATCTATTTAACAAACTCAGTAACAGCGCTAAAGCTCTCTCCATTGAATCTTTTAAGAGGTCAGTGAAGGGCACTTTGATTTTAAATCCATTTTATTGTCTGGATGAAGTTTATAGTACTGCCAATTGTTTTTATCTTGCTTGTATTTGACGTTGCTACACAATGTACTTTGTTCTGGCAAATAAACTTGTCTGTCTGTCTGTCTGTCTATCTATCTATCTATCTATCTATCTATCTATCTATCTATCTATCTATCTATCTATCTATCTATCTATCTATCTGTCTGTCCGTCTGTCCGTCTGTCCGTCTGTCCGTCTGTCCGTCTGTCCGTCTGTCCGTCCGTCCGTCCGTCCGTCCGTCTATCCGTCTATCCGTCTATCCGTCTATCCGTCTATCCGTCTATCCATCTATCTATCTATCTATCTATCTATCTATCTATCTATCTATCTATCTATCTATCTATCTATCTATCTATCTATCTATCTATCTATCTATCTATCTATCCATCTATCTAGCTATCTATCTATTATGCATGCGTACTTGTTAGGTTTAAGGGGTATTCAACCTTTTGTATTTTATAAGGATATTTTGCTCAGTTTAATCACAATGGCTGCTCTTTACAACTGTCAATCTGTTTCTACATTCCTGGGGTTATTCATTTTGTCCTTTTGTATCTATATTTGAATCTATTAAGTACATATTTATTGTTATTGTGCTCTTGTATCCATTAGCACGACTTAATAAAAGGGATTTTCTTTGCAATTATGAATCGGCATTTCTAATTTCTGGAATCTGTACCCATTTTTTTTTTTTTTTTTTCGTATGGTTGAAGTTGAGTAAGGATCAGTAAGGGTTTTAGAGTCCGTAATAAGAATGAAGAAAAATGTTCAAGTGAAAATGATGCAATTTCTGTTTCTGAAAATCTACCCACCATGAATGAGCTCTTGAGTGATTAAAGAATTTGAGAAGTGTGCACTAGTGCATAGTCAGCCATATATTATTGAACTTTGATTTATAGTTGAACGACATATTGATAAAACAATGGGCATTGCCAAAAATTAAAAATACTAAACAATGTCTTTAACAATTGCTATTCACAAAGCAGGACAATTGGTAATTCAGATACACACATACATACTTATACATATATAAATGTATATATACATACATAAATACATACTATGTATTGATTTTAACAAAATATGGTCTAATATGTATAGAACTGTATCATAACCGTAATTTATTGTGGTTTGTAGTATTTTTATATGATACGTAAAGCACTTACTTGGCATTATCTAGCCTATATTCATTTCTTTTCCACCTAATGCCGAAAAAAAAAAAAAAATCTATCCCCTCCTCCTCGGACATCCGTTAGGTTAAACAATTCTTATTGAACATAGGAGTCCAGGTTAGGAAAATTTTACTGTATTTGCATCATCAGAGGATAACTTCCAGAGAGCTATGTTTAAGTTCAGTTCTATAGCTGGACAATACGTTTAAAAGTATAAACAAAAAAGACAAAAGAAATGATATTTCGGAAAAATATTCCACCCAGAAAAAAAAAAATAATTATCAATAATGACCCTGTGGAACAATTAAATACATTTAGTTGTTCAGGCTGTACTATAAGTTATGGTTATTCAAATGATATGAACGTTAAATTACTCAAGTTCCAGCAGCTTTTAGGCACAACCAAAAGAAAACTGGTAGGAAGAGCCAGAAAAGGCACCGGCCTAAAATTTTACAAAATTCTTGCCAAATCATCACAACTCTATGATTCAGAGGCTTTGTATTTAACCAAAAGGCAAAAACAAAGGTAGAAGCAGCAGAAATGGGATTATTGAGACCATTAGCTAGATATAAAATGTTAAACTATAAACAAAATCGGGTATCTGTGAAGAAAAAATGTAGAATAGCATTACCATATAAATAAAATAGATCCCATCGAATCCCCAGAATTATGAATGACTATAAACCTAGGGGATATAGGACATCAACGAAAGCGAGGAACCAATTGAAATCGTCAACAATATGAAGACGGAACGGACTCTGCGTTAATACTTTTGTTTATTATTATTATTATTGACGTAATCTAGGAGAGAAACGATGGCCAAGTCCGCCGCCACTGCAAGAGCGAATTCATGTAGGAGCGCTGTAAAAGCGACGGTCTGCACTCACGACATTCAAGAGAAACTCAGTATCTTTGCATGTCTGGTGTAACCTATACAGTGGTGTAAATCAGCATAAACGCATGGATATCTGTAGGCAAAATAACATTTTCTGTTGGAATAGTTGTGCACATTTGTAGATTAAATTATATCACGGGGTGACTAAGTGGAGTTTGTTGACCGTCTGTAGGTCAGGCTGAAATATTTATTGTACTGTCCCACTCTCGTCTTCCAATGTTAGGGTCCTTTCCCAAAGTTTCCCTGGTTATGGGCAGGGCAAGTCTCCTTGTTTCTAGGAACGAACAGTCAAAACAATATGTGAGGCAGTTTCCTCTTCCTGTTTACACACTCGATATATGGGTTTGTCTTTGTAATTGCCCACTTTGTGCAGATGTTTCCTGAAGTGTCCATGTTCAGTAATCTTCAGATCCCTGCTCTGCCCGTTTGAGCAGTGAATATGGGAGAATTTGTTTGGAACTTGAACCAGTTTTCTAGCTGTTTTGTCCAGGGATATTTCCCACCTGAATTGTTGTCTTTCCTTAGCCCATGTTTTAACTGATGGTTTAGTAGTAAATGCACTGACACCAACAATGGCTTCAGGGTCAACAAAAGGGGTCTCTGCTTCCATTCCGGCTATGTACACAGTGTACATGCAACATTGTGAGATCCAGCATACTGACAACTGCATTCAAACGATACCACAATTGGTATCAGTATTACAATGTATAACAAGACATCACAATTCAAGTGGTAGAGGGTGGAACTCGGTATAAAGGCAGTCAGAAGTGTATGGTGTTAGTGTGTGCGTATTTGCCTATACTGCAGATAGGAAACAGTGACAGTGCTTGTGTACATAAACCACTACTGTAAAATGGAACTCCAAGAAGTAAAATCGTTCAAGTTTAGTGATTTGATAATTTTTTTTAAATTAGATGCACGATATGAACAGAATGGAAAATATGGGCAAGGTGCAAAATTATTTGAGGCATCGAAATGATTATTTTTGCGCAAAGCAAGTATCACACGCCGTTATTAATCTCAATTTGTTGCTGATTTACAGTTGCCAAACATTTGCCGGAGGCGTACGACATATTTTGCCAAATGACAAACATCTTGCATTGAATAAACGGTTTTATAAACCACCTCTAATACCCAAACAGGCTAGATTGGATTTTGCTTAAAAATATGTCATGGACTTCAGATTGGGATAAAGTGATCTGCGATGAAAAGAAGTTTAATTTAGATGGACAGAATGGCATGATCTGAACAGCAAGTAACAATGACCTATCTAACTCCTATCCTACTCACGGTTTCTGTGAGAAAACAATTAAATTATCACAATTATTGTCCATAATAGTTGGCTATACTATGAATCCTGGGTCTTTTAGTACTTTCGACATTGTAAGTCGCCATAAAGGTTTGTCATCTCAAAATAATTTGAGATCGCCTTGTGGTTTACCGGGAAACAAGCGAGTAAGTTGAGAAATTTAAAGCCGCACCGGCATGTTACCATGGTAGCTCAGTGATTGAGCAACCGGCTAGAGACCTGGAGATCCGTGGTTCAAATTCCAGCTATGGCATTAACTTTTTCAGCCTGACTCTACCTATCCAACTCCTGTCCTACACACAGTTTCTGTGGGAAAACAGTTAAATTATCACAATTATTGTCCATAATAGTTGGCTATACTATGAATCCTGGGTCTTTTAGTACTTTCGACATTGTAAGTCGCCATAAAGGTTTGTCATCTCAAAATAATTTGAGATCGCCTTGTGGTTTACCGGGAAACAAGCGAGTAAGTTGAGAAATTTAAAGCCGCACCGGCATGTTACCATGGTAGCTCAGTGATTGAGCAACCGGCTTGAGACCTGGAGATCCGTGGTTCAAATTCCAGCTGTTCAGCCTGACTCTACCTATCCAACTCCTGTCCTACACACATTAGTAGTTAAAGCGGGCGTTAAACACTACCCAAAAAAAAATGTCCTACACACAGTTTCTGTGGGAAAACTGTATATCACACATTCATTGGCTGCATACTTGAATGAACTGTAATATGTATACTGAGATGCTAGATACAGCATTGATTAGACTATATGAGGAACTACGGGACGAAAGTCTACTGTTTCAACAAGATAATGCATATGTGCTTTGTTCTGGTACAACCAAAAAGTGGTTTGAAGAGAAATGTATCGATACTTGCCCTAGCCTGCATGTAGCCCGGATTCGAACCTCGTGGAAAATCTTGAGAAATTCTTACAAGCAATGGAAAGCAATTTGAAGCCTATGTGAGGTAAAAACAGCCCTACGAGAAGACTGGGCGGCAATTTCATTGCAAACCTTAAGAAAAGCAATGCCTAAGAGACGTTTTGAAGTAATTAGGAAGAACGGAGATTCGACAAACTACTAACAATGCAATACTATAATAGGAAAGTGAGTGCCGTTATACCAATTTGCATCCAGGAAATGCAAAACCATATTTTGTTATTCGTGCTATGAAATAAACTCATTGACATGATTTTTACTTTCTATACATAGTAAATGGTACATAGGGAAGATATTGCACTCCACCCAAAAATTCGATACCGATGTTTCAACAAACATATTCGTTTTAGGGTCTCTTGTATCCATAGAAAGAATACTTTTAGAAAAAGCTCCGTGTGTGTCCGTGTATCTGTGAACACGGTAACTCAAAAACAAGAACTACCCATTACACGGAAAAAATATAGAACTTTTGATTTTCTCAAAAATGGCTTTAACGATGTTAATTAAATTATCGTATATCAATATACTTAAATGACAAATACAATGTATATCTTAAATTTTCCAGGAATAGCCTCTGAAGCCCTTTTCATTTTGAATAACCTTTGTATAACTGGTAAACCGTAAGACATAGACGAAAACGTACTACACAAAAATGTATATTTCGTTAAAGCACACAATTTGCCATACGCAGTCTTTTTTCGTGAAGTAGAACATTTCCGAAATATTCCTTGTTATTGGGTTCAAGATTAAAGTACTCAAAATTTTCTTATACGGAAATTTCTAAACTCCTGGACATGCAAAGAAATGGATTTCAACAACATGGCAAGCAGTTTTTAAAATATTTTACTATCGACTTAGTCCAGTTATTTCCATTCTAATTACAAGGAAGCAAGTAATAAATACAATTTTTGATAATTTTTATCTCAATCAGCATGACATAGATAGAGGAACAAGCTTTTCAACAATAATTTGTTACAGAGATGTAAAGAAATTCATGTGAATGAAACACATCAGATTTTTGCATATCTTATTTCAACTACTGTCATAATAAATTAGATATATGAATGCTTCAGACATTGGGTCAGTTGAATAATATCCAATAAACTCTTTCACTTACATTATTTTAAGTCAATACTGATAACAAATCGAATAAACCATCAGTAATTACTTACAGTTCAGGATTTACTGATTACTAATACGTTATTACATTTACTTGTTCAGTAATTACTAATTTTTTCAGCAAATACTTAAAATTTGTTTCAATAAGATTCAGTGATTACTAATTGAGTTAAATATTTGCTGAAATATTTTTAGGTTTGCTGTAGAGTTGACTTGCAAAAGTAGCTGCAAATAATTATGGCAGCATTTTTACCCATACACCACATAAAGATCTAAAATAATAGAAGGGATATTAGTCCCAGTGATTCAAAAAGATTTCTGAGGTTGAAAGTGGAAATGTAAACTTTTTAACAAACTGTTTTCTAGATAGTATGGATGAAACAAGGGGTGGAACATTAAGTTCCCATCATAAAATGAGCATTTTTACGCTATTTATTTGACCCGGTTGCAGTAGATTATGGTATTCACCATTCCACGGTGTGCAAGACCATAGACTTTGTGGCAAACAGAATTGAAGCAAAGACAGGTGACTGATAACATTTCCAACCTTAAATTTGAAATTGAAGAAGCGAAAGAAAAATGGTCTTATCGTCTTAGATTTCCTTCAGTTATTGGTGCACTTGACTGTTCACACATACTGGTATATGCTCCTCCAAGACAACGCCTATGTTCATTCAGTTTATACTGTACATTTTCCAAGGCTTTAGTTATAAGTAAAAGTAAACTGTAATTACTTTTACTGATAAGCCTTAACTTTCCTTGTTAAGTAATTACTTATAAGAGTTTACTGATTTGTACTTTCTCTACACGTACTATGTACATAGTGTATAAGGAAGGTATTGCACCCCACCCAAAAATTCGATACCGAGATTTAACAGGAAATATATGTTTTAGGTCCCCTGTATCCAAAAAAATGCATTTTCAGAAAAACGTCCATGTGTCTGCGTCCGTGTGTTCGTGTGTCTGTGAACACGATAACTCAAAAACGAAAAGTCGGTAAAATACCAAACTTGGTATTTAAGTTTTGTATCTTGCAGGGTTGTGACACGAAGATTTTGAGAAAAATCCCCCACCCCAAATTACCCTTTATACGGAACTTTTTCGAAAATTTTGATTTTCTTAAAAATGGTTCTAACGATTTTGATTAAAATGTCGTATATTAAAGATATTTACCTGACAAATAAAAAGCATATATCTCTAATTTTCTGGGAATAGCCTCTGAAGACTACTTTATTCAGGATGGATTTCACGGATTTTTGCATAACTGCCAAACCATAAGAGATGGACAAAAACTTACCACACAAAAAATGTACAGCACGTTAAAATACACAATTTAAGTTATATGCATTTCTTTCGTGGAGTTGGTCGTTATTTAGATATTCCTTGTTTTTTTGGTTTCAGCTTTGAAAAACATACCTTTCTGATACAGGAATTTGTCAACTCGTGTCCATACAAACAAAGGAACTTCAGTCACAAAGCAACCAGCTTTTGACTATCACTTTAACTATGGCACTCCCTTATTTCGCTTCTACTAACAAGGAAGCAAGTAATAAGACTATTTCTGCTAATATTTTCTCAGTGAGATGAAGCAAATAGAATAATTTGTTGCAAAGACGTAGAGAAAGTCATGCGAATGGAACACATCAGATTTTTATTCAACTAACCCATTGTACCTATTAGCTGGAGTAGGAAACGCATGCCTTTATAATGATCAACTACACAATCTTGATGATTTTTCTGGTTTATTTGACGATACGAAATGGATTTCAGTTTTATAATACTAATGTGGTTTATTATCGAGTGCAAATTTCAGCACTGGTTGGAGCTATTGGATATAATACACACAAGTACCATCAGTTAAAACTTCGATATCTGCTAGTGTGTCGCTGGCGCCTCTCATCTCTTTTACTTTTGCCGCTATCAGTGACGCAATATCCGCCCTTTCTGGTCCATTGTTTCCCTCAATTCGTTTATCACCCCTCTCCCTCCCCTTCTTATCTCTCCACCACACGGAACTGGAGCCATTTTCTTCTTTTGTTCTGGAATTAAAGCCGACTGCACTGGCCTTGTGGGGAGGTGAACTGAAAATTGAATGCAAATGTTGCTACCTTTATGGGTCATCTCAGACCACGCTCTAATTTCTGAAATAGGTGGCCATGTACCGTGCACGCGATATTAAATACACAGGCCACTATAAGGATCAGCAGCTGAATACGTAGGCCCTTTTGTAACGTCGGAAATGTACAAACAGATTCTAACCAACTTCGGTTTGCAACTTATGCAAAATGGTACCAGGGTTTACACTACACCAGAAACACTGAAACTAAAATATGAGACATCATACGAATCCCAGCAGCAAATTACAACCCACGATATGCACAATCTTCTGTTATTTTCGGTACAATAAATCAACTGTAGGTAGAGGAATTATAGCATATTGTATTCCACCCAAAAAAGTATGATGTGCTCCATTCACATGACTTTCTCTACGTCTCTGTATCAAATTATTGTTAATCAGCTTATTCTTCTATTTCATGCTAAAACAGTAAACGTTTTTATTATTAGTTCCTTATAAGTAGAAGGGAAATAAGGAAATACACTAGGCTAAACTGATATTAACTGCTATGGGATTGAAATCCCCAAACTTTGCGTGGCTAGGAATTGACAAGTTCCTGTATAAGAAATAACGATAACAAGGAATATCTCGAAAATAGTCAACTCTATCAAGAAAATGTATAGGATATAAATTGTGTGTTTTAAGGAGCTCTACATTTTTATGTTCTTGTCTATCTCTTACGCTTTACCAGTTATGCAAAATACAAAAAATACATCCAGAACAGAGAGGTTTTTAGAGGCTATTTCCAGCCAATTCAAGCTATATATTTTATTTGCCATTTAGCTGAATATCCTAAAAATATGATATTTTAATCAAGATCGTTAGAGCCATTTTTGAAAAAATCAAAATTTTCGAAATCTTTCCGTGTTAAGGATAGTTGCGGGTGGGGAAGGATTTTCTTGAAAATCTTCGTGTTGCATCGCTGGGAGATACCGAACTTAAATATCAAGTTTGGTATTTAAAGGCCTTTTTTACTTTCTCCATACGCACTATGTACATAGTGTATAGAGAAAGTATTGCACTCCACCAAACATTCGATACCGAGATTTCACCGGAAATATATGTTTTAGGGTCCCCAATATCCAAAAAAAGCATTTTCACAAAAAGGTCCGCGTGTGTGTGTGTGTGTGTGTGTGTGTGTGTGTGTGTGTGTCAGTGTATCCGTGTGTCTGTGAACACGATAACTCAAAAACGAAAAGTCGGTAAAATACCAAACTTGGTATTTAAGTTTAGTATCTTCCAGGGATGCGACACGAAGATTTTGAGAAAAATCCCCCCTACCCCAACTACCCTTTACATGGAACTTTTTTCTAAAATATTGATTTTCTCAAAAATGGCTCTAACGATTTTGATTAAAATTTCGGATATTCAACATATTTACCTGACAAATGAAATGTATATCTTGAATTTTCTGCGGATAGCCTCTGAAGAGTAGTTTATTCTGGATGAATTTTACTAAATTTTGAATAACTGCTAAACCGTAAGAGATGGACAAAAACTTACTATACAAAAAATGTACAACACCTTAAAACACACAATTTATGTTTTTATACATTTTTTCGTGGAGTTGGTCGTTTTTGTGACATTCCTTATTTTTGGTTTCTGCTATGAAAAACGTACTTTTCTTATACAGGAACTTGTCAACTCCTATCCATATAAACAAAGGAACTTCATTGACATAGCAACCACCTTTTGACTATCATTTTAACCTACGGTTGTCCGTTATTTCGCTTCTACTTACCAGGATGCGAGTAATAAGACTGTTTCTGCTAATTTTTTCTGATTAGCATAAAGTAAATAGAAGTATAAGCTGTTTAAGAATTATTTGTTGCAGGGATATGGAGAAAGTAATGTGAATGGTACACATCAGATTTTTAAGCTATGCTGCCCACAGACACACACAGATACACACGGACTTTTTTCTAAAAATGCTTTATTTCTTTTGATTCAGGGGGTCCGAAAATATGTATTTTCGATGGTCTCGGTATCGAATTTTTGGATGCATTACAATACCTTCTCTATACACTATGTACATAGTACGAGTAGAAAAAGTAAAAATTCTTAAAGTACTTGAAAAAAGCTGCTGAATTACGTCGAAAAACAGCCTTCGCAATGTTCAGACTTACCACTGGACTTGACACTCTCAGCAAACACCTACATAAAATTGTCTGTTATGCAACAAGAAAATAAAGGAATGTGAACAACTGAAACCGTACCCAGACTTGATTTCAAAATATTGGGAGGCAAGAAAGAGAAGCGCTTTGTTGCTAAACCCTGCGCATTAGCTACACACACACACACACATACATATGTTACTAAATTTTACTCCTGCAGTGGTAGCCGCGATGAATGAATGTTTTTACTTTCTCTGTACGTACTATGTACATAGTGTATAGAGAAGGTATTGCACTCAACCCAAAAATTCGATACCGAGACTTCATCGGAAATACATGTTTTGGGTTACCTGTATCCAATAAAAAAAAAAAAAAACAATTTTAAAAAATCTGATGTGTACCATTCACATAACTTTCTCTATATTTCTGTAAATTATTATTGTTAATAAGCTTATCCTTTATTTATTTCATGCTAATCGAGAAAAATTAGAAGAAATAGTCTTATTTCTTGCTTTATTGTAAGTAGAAGCGAAATAAGGCAGTACCATAGGTTAAAGTGAAAGCCAAAAGCTGGTTGCTATGCGACTGAAGTTCCTTTGTTTGTATGGACTGGAGTTGACAAATTCCTGTATGAGAAAAGTATAACTTTTTCAAAGCTGAAACCAAAAACAAGGAATACCTCAAAAACGATCAACTCCACGAAAAAAATGTATGTAACATAAATTGTGTGTTTTAACGTGCTCTACATTTTTTGTGGGTTAAGGTTTTGTCCATCTCTTACGGTTTAGTAGTTATGAAAAATTCATCCAAAATAAAGTAATCTTCCGAGGCTATTCCCAGAAAATTCAAAATATACATTTTATTTGTCAGGTAAATGACTTTAATATACGATATTTTAATAAAAATCGTTAGAGCCATTTTTGAGAAAATCAAAATTTTCGAAAAAAGTTCCATGTAAAGGGTCGTTTTGGGTGGGGGGATTTTTTTCATAATCTTCGTGTCGCATCCCTGGAAGATACTTAACTTAAATACCAAGTTTGGTATTTTAGCTACTTTTCGTTTTTGAGTTATCGTGTTCACAGACACACGGACACACGGACACACACACACGGACCTTGTTCTGAAAATACTTTTTTTGGATACAGGGGACCCTAAAACATATTTCCGGTGAAATCTCGGTATCGAATTTTTTGGTGGAGTGCAATACATTCTCTATTCACTATGTACATAGTGAATATAGAGGAAGTAAAAATGGCTGTGTGTGTGTCTGTAGGCAGCATATCTCAAAACAAAAAGACCATTAAATACACAACTTAGCATTTAAGTTTAGTATATTTCAAGAATGCGACACGCAGCTTTTCAAGAAAATCCTCCCACCCCAAACTACTCTTTACATGAAACTTTTTTCGACAATTTTTATTTTCTTAAAAACGGCTTTAACGATTTTGAATGAAATATCGTATATTAAAGATATTTACCTGACAAATTAAATGTATACAGGACTTTGTGAATTCGTGTCCATACAAATAAAGGAACTTCAGTCACATAGCAACCAGGTTTTGATTATCACTTTAACCTATGGTACTCCCTTATTTCGCTTCCACTAACAAGGAAGTAATAAGACTATTTCTGCTAATTTTTTCTCGATTAGATGAAGTAAATAGGATAATTTGTTGCAGAGATGTAGAGAAAGTCATGTGAATGGAACACATCAGATTTTTTTTTTTCAAATAGCAACTGTTTTACCAAAGACACTGAACTACTTCCTTCATAAAAGAAAAGCCTTTCGGATTTAGAATTATGGTTCACGGTCGTTTAATTTGTATAAAAGCTCCATTTCTAATATTTTAGTTAGAAATTAGTTAGCGAGGAAATAGCTACGCCTGCTATTAAAGCTCCAAGCACACTTTGCAAGGTCTTGTGATTACGATGTACCTCCATAACAAGTCTACCATATATATTCCTCGCTCAGTTCCGGAACCGTCACAACTGGATGGAAACCTAGATCCGCTCGCTCGCACAACTTGCTTAATGGGAACGCTCATGTTGTAAGGGTTGAAACATCATGTTTTTGAAGTTAGCTGTGCGGGAAAACGAAATTGCAAACATCCTTATTTTGTATTTTCCCTGTAGAGGGCTTATGGTAATCTAAACACTTTGTTATCGATATACAAAAGTGATTACAATGTTTATGTCATACTGAGGTCACTGTTGTGTTACCTACTTTTTAGGCCGCGTGGTTACACCACTCGCCTCTCACCTAGGCGGCCTGGGTTCAATCCCAAGCGACCGCATGTGAGATTTGTGGTGGACAAAACGGCGCTGGGGCGGGTTTTCGCCGGGTACTTCGGTTTCCAATGCCATCTCATTCCACCGGTGCTCCGTCATCATTCATGTATCATCAGGGCCTGTGGTGCCATAAGTAGTTAAATTGGGCGTTAAACACTACCAAAAAGAAAAGGATACTTTTTATCCCGTTTCCGTGGGACGTGACATAAAACGTGGTACAACAAAACGCAACAGATAGAAAAACGAAAAGTTTATCAGTCAAAACATCAGTCTAGCCGTTCATTTGTTAAAAATTGTATAACAAAACGCAACTGACACGGAATAACAAAACGCAATTGACAGCGAAACGTAATGTTGTCTATGGTTAAGTATGGTTGAAAATTTGGCAATTAGAAATTTTGAAGTTGACCGGTTGATGTGTTTGTTTAGAGTTTCTATTAGCTTATTGTGCCGATATTATCATTAACAATGCCGCGACCAAGACGATCGAATCTTTCCCGACATAGCTATAATTCAACTAGAATTCGAAACATTGCGAATGAAAGGACTGAAGAACTAGAAAATGCACGTGAAGAGCGCCGCGTTAGTATGGCTCGACTTCGTGTTTCTCAATCACAAGAGCAAAGCGAGGCAGCCGTGAAACGGCTCAGTTGGCAATGTGAAATCATCGAGCAAACCTCAGAGATCAACAACTAGATAATTTTCGACGCACAAGAAGAAATTTATCAAGTACTGATTAGAATCAAGCAGCGTTTCGACACGATTGCAGCACTGATTACTGCTTGCATACTAGCTCAATTTTATTGACTGTGTAACAAATGAAGATGAGGCCACCAACTATCCAATTGAATTTTTAAACTCCTTGGATGTGCCTGGCTTACCACCGCACATTTTGCGATTAAAGGTTGGCTCCGTAGTAATCATGCTTCGAAACATAATCCAGCCAAAACTGTGCAACGGAACACGTTTGGTAGTAAGTAAATTGATGAACAATGTGATTTTTGCGACGACACTCAAAGGAAAATTCGAAGGTGAGGAAGTTCTCATTACGAGGGTCCTGATGATACCAACTGATTTGCCGTTTGAGTTTAAACGACTTCAATTTCCGATCCGTCTTGCATCCGCCATGCCCATTAACAAATCACAAGGCCAATCCTCGAAAGTTTGTCGTCTGAATCTATAAAATCCATGTTTTTCCCATGGTCAGCTTATATGTGGCATGCTCACGGGTCGGAAGACCATCTGCGTTATTTGTTCTTGCGCCTGATAATAAAACAAGAAATGTCGTCTATCACAAGGTGCTTCACTGAAGAGTGCAACCCATGCACCAAAATAAATGGCCAATAAAGAATAATTAAAATACTTGATTTTTTTTATTTATATTTATTATCCTAATAAAAAATTGAACTTAATAAAATCCAAAATATGCTCATTTATTGCCTCTAAGGCAACAAAGTTTGCCGAGTCAACTAGTAATTTTATATATTGTGTATATATTATGTGTATATATTCCTTTTAAGTGTATTTATCTATTATAAGAGGGTACATTTGTGAAGGTGTTCTCTGTGCTGTAATTTTAAATTGCTATACTTGAATATCTTTGTATTTTTACTGTGGGGTTTACTCTTTTAATTCTTTGCTGTTGTTATAATACTGCTTTTTATTGTGTATTACCTTTGTCTTTTATTTTCGTGTTTTAATTCTTTGTTGTTGTTTTAATATTGCTTTTTAGTGTGTATTACAAAAGCACGTAGTCTGTGGATCCATGCGATTGTTGAAATTCAATGTATGATACTGTTATGTCAAAAAATACACTTATTCATTCATTCATATTTTACCAAAAAATGCAGTTCTGAACAACATGAACGCGAAAAAAAAGGGACGTGAATAGATAATTTTAAAAATGTGACATTTTTCTTCTCCCTGTATTGATTATTAGGGGTTATGTAAATAATTATATGAGGGTTTATTTTTATCTACTTCACGTTATAGATAAACCTTTATAGAGGCAACTACACTTTGTTATACATACAAAAGGAACACCGGCAGTCAAATATTTAGCAACTGGACGCTATACTACTATACTTTATTTTACTTTCTCTACACGTACTATGTACATAGTGTATAGAGAAGGTATTCTATTACACCCAAAAATTTGATACCGAGATTTTACCGGAAATACATGTTTTGGGTCCCCCTGAATCCAAAAAAAAATTTGGAAAAAGGTTCGTGTGTGTGCCTGTGCGTGTGTGCGTGTGTGTGTATTTGTCTGACTGTGTGTCTGTGGATAGCATAGCTCAAAAACGAAAATACCGTTAAATACCAAACGTGGTATTTAAGTTTGGTATCTTCCAAAGATGCGACATGAAGATTTTCAAGAAAATTCCCCCACCCCCAACTACTCTTTACATGGAATTTTTTCGAAAATTTTGATTTTCTCAAAAATGGCTCTAATGATTTTGATTAAAATATCGTATATTAAACATATTTACCTGACAAATAAAATGCATATCTTGAATTTTCTGGGAATAGCCTCTGAAGACTACTTTATTCTGGATGAATTTTGCGGAATTTTGCATAACTGCAAAACCGTAAGTGATGGACAAAACCTTACTGCACAGAAAATGTAGAGACCATTAAAATACACAATTTATGTTATATACATTTTTTTCGTGGAATTGATCGTTTTTAAGACACTTCTCGTTTTTTGTTTCAGCTTTGAAAAACTTATACTTTTGTCATACAGGAATTTGTCAACTCCTGTCCATACAAACAAAGGAACTTCAGGCACACAGCAACCAGCTTTTGGCTATCAGTTCAACCTATGGTACTCCCTTATTTCGTTTTTACTGACAAAGTAGCAACTAATAAAATTATTTCTGTTATTTTCTTCTCGATTAGCATGAAGTAAATAGAAGCCTACGCTTTTTTACAATAATTTGATGTTGAGAAAGTCATGTGAATGGAACATTAGGTTTTTAAAGCTGTATTGGACTTTTGTTACAAAATGTCTGCATTCTTTTTATAGTAAAATAATATATTTTGAAGAGTGTATTGAATCGGCTTAGCTGTCCCTCTAACAAAGCTGTACTCTCTTAAAAATGAATGACGGATGCCTATACGCCCTAATAATGACCACCTGTCCCATTGCTGTTTAACATGACTGGAGGGATGGACGTGACATCATATTCAGGGTGTAACTCGTGCCTCGGGCCTCGAGGAAATGAAAGGCAATAAAGTCCGAGATGTCTTAAATGCCCAAAACAAAGCGTTAAAGTTATGTTTGTGGGGAAATATGATAGGAAGCTGGTTAGCACTGTTGCAGTAGCTTGTATAATACAACCATGCATTCTGCCTTAATTGCACTGGTATTTATACACATGAAATATCTATGGAAATAATAAGACAATCTTATGTATGTAGATGAGATTTTGTTCTTCTATGGTTACAAAACAAACATTGTTTGAAACAGTTTTCTCTCTCAAAAGCATAAAAAGTTAGCGTCGTGTAATTCGAATAGACGAGTATTGAAAACCTCGATATTCTTAAATATATTGTATAGCTGTACTGTGTGGTAACAGAAGGTGCATGTATAATTAAATGTAAGAAAAACAAAAAGTAAATACTAATGAATGAATTTTGTAGCACATACCCCATTATAACACAAGCTAATTTTAATCCAGCTTGTTATATCTTGTAAATTATGTTTGGGAAGAAATATATGTTAATATCAGTAATTCTACGTAGATTGGCTAAATTAAGTAAGCCAGTAAAATCATTTATTGTGAAATTTGTTTTGGTTCGTTACGTTCACATTTATATAATTTAAAGCAAATAAATTAAAATATCTCAGCAGAAACTCACCCCAATATCATTCAATAGTTGAATCTCCTCGTATCCCCCCTGCACATCTATTACTTCATGCTCAATTAAGGTACTGCAAAATCAGATGTGTTCCATTCACATGACTTTCTCTACATCTCTGCAACAAATTATTGATAAAAACCTTATGCTTCTATTTACTTCATGCTAATTGAGAAACATTAGCAGAAACAGTCTTATTACTTGCTTCCTTGTAAGTAGAAGCGAAATAAGAGAGTACCATAGGTTAAAGTGATAGTCAAAAGCTGTTTGCTATGTGACTGAAGTTCCTTTGTATGGACACGTGTTGACAAACTCCTGTATGAGAAATGTACAAGTTCTTCAAAGCTGAAACCAATAACAAGGAATATCTCAAAAACGATCAACTCCACGAAAAAAAAGTATATAACATAAATTGTGTGTTTTGATATGCTCTACATGTTTTGTGTGGTAGGTTTTTGTCCATCTCTTACGGTTTAGCAGTTATGCTAAATCCATCCAGAATAAAGTAATCTTGAGAGGTTATTCCCAGAAAATTCAAGATATACATATTATTTGTCAGGTAAATATTTTTAATATACGATAGTTTAATCAAAATTGTTAGTCATTTTTAAGAAAATCAAAATTGTCTAAAAAAGTTCCATGTAAAGGGTAGTTGGGATTGGGGGGGGGATTTTCTTTAAAATCTTCGTGTCTCATCCTTGGAAAAAACCAAACTTAAATACCAGGTTTGGTATTCAACAGTCTTTTCGTTTTTGAGCTATGCTGCCCACAGACACGCACACATACACACAGACAGATAGATACACAATGACATTTTTCTAAAAATGCTTTTTTTTTTTTTTTTTTTTTTTTTTTTTTGGATTCAGGGAGTCTCCAAACATGAATTTCCGGAGAAATCTCGGTATAAAATTTTTGGGTGCAATACAATACCTTCTCTATATACTATGTACATGGTGCGTATAGAGAAAGCAAACAAAATTAACAGTTAAATGCTAGCCGGACAAACGATAACTAATATAACATCCAGCTAATGAACGAGCAAGAATTGTGTAGCGATTGTTGGGGAGAACTGAAAGCTTCCGCCAATCCAGGCAAGCCAGGTAAGCCAACTTAACGTGGCTTAAAAGCCGACGACAACGGTTGCCAACCCCGAAACCGCCGCAGCACTCTTCTTAACAATGATCTACAAAAACACAAATGTCAAACTTTGTCGTGAAATGCCCCCTTAAGCGAATGAGCTCGGAAATGCGCTAAGGAGGCAGTGAGTGAATTACTGCCTGTCTTTGTGATATGACTCGGTGAGTTCTGCTAGTGGTGTGATGACACTTTTGACGTACAGTGTGTGCTCCGATTAGTCAAGTTTTACGTGCCAGCGAGTGAAGCGGAAGGAAGAAGAATCTGCTTCCTGTGTACTTCATTACCCGCTACGAGCAAGTAAAAGTGAGGTGACAGTGAAAACTGGAGAAAGTTCCGGTATAGATACAATGCTTTCTCTACACGTACTATGTACATAGTGTATAGAGATGGTATTGCAATGCACCCAAAAATTCGATACCGAGATTTCACCGGAAATATATGTTTTGAGACCCTCTGAATCCAAAAAAAAGCATTTTTAGAAAAATGTCCGTGTATGTGTCTGTATGTGTGCGTGTGACTGTGGGCAGCAAAGCTCAAAAATTAAAAGTCCATTAAAAACCAAACTTGGTATGTAGGTTCGCTATCTTCCCAGGACGCGACATGAAGCTTTTCAAGAAAATTCCCCCACCCCAAACAACCCCTTACATGGAACATTTTTCGAAAATTTTGATTTTCTCAAAAATGGCTCTTACGATTTTGATTAAAATATATATTAAAGATATTTACCTGACAAATAAAATGTATATCTTGAATTTTCCGGGAATAGTCTCTGAAGTCTATTTTGAACGTATTTAATGGAATTTTGTATAATAGCTAAAATATAAGAGATGGACAAAACTTGACACACAAAAAATGTAGAGCACGTTAAAGCACGAAATTTATGTTATATACATTTTTTCGTGGTTTTTATCGTTTTTGGGATATTCCTTGTTTTTGGTTTTAGCTTTGAAAAACTTATAATTTTCTCATACAGGAATCTGTCAACTCTTGTCCATACAAACTTAGGAACTTCAGTCACATAGCAACCTGCTTTTGACTATCACTTTAACGTATAATGCTCCCTTATTTCGCTTCTACTTACAAGGAAGGAAATAATAAAACTAATTCTGCTATTTTTTTTTCTCGATTAGCATAAATTTTATAGAGGAATAGGCTGTTTTTAACAAGTATTTGTTATAGATTTTTTGTTCACAATATGTTACTAATGCGTGCATGGTGTACAGAAGAATAGCCTTTAATACTTTTTGTGAAGGGAACCAAGAATCAGGACTTATTGCTTAAGTACCCGAGTCGCACAATTATCAGTAGGTCAAGTATATATTTTCTTTCTATTTTTCTTTTTCTTTCTTTTTTGTAGTTTAGCGTTCTTACTGTTTGGTCATATCATATAATGAATGAAATAGAAGAAATGAAGCTCAAATGATGTCGGTGTCCATGGAACTTAGTTACCCAACATTCGTCTTCTCATGATAAGGGAAATCCCCAAACAAATTTTTCCGAATAACTCACCATAAGCGAGATTGGAACCCTCGACCTCTTGAATTTAAGGCAGACATGCTACTTCCACATTACAGAGGCGGACTTAGAATACTTTGCTGTTACGATTATGCCTAAACAGTCTAGGACATTACTTTTTATTACTTTCATTGCTAAGTACAGTGCACCTAGTAAGTACGAATTTAAGAGAAATGTTTCATTCCACCCACAAAAAAATTATATGAAACTTTCACGAGTAGTGGGCCCGTATGAGCGTCAGGAAAGATTATGATGGGGAAAGTGGTAGCATGAGTGGCAGGGGAAACCGGAGGACCCGGAGAAAACCCGCACAAATCGCAAATGCGTGCACTTGGAATCGAACCCGGTCCGCCTAGGTGGGAGGCGAGCAGACTAACCACTCGGACACGGCGCAGACATTTATTTCTCAAGTAATTTCATATAAATAGACAACAGAAACTGGTACATGGCTAATCAGAAATTCAGAACTCAATAAACCATACAGTACATTCGAATAGCACCTACTGCTTCCAAAATATCCGTTGTTATAGTTTTAATTAGTTGATAATGGAAGTCTGCTTAAGCACACTACCATGTATGTAACATGTTTTAAAATGTTTCGGTACTGTTCCTCCTTGATTATTTATTTCGAATGTTTTTCTTTCTTTACTTTTTGCAAATAGATCTATTACTGAGCAAGTTGTCTTGCGATCTTGGCAATTGGCATGTAAACAGTACCGAATTGCCTAATTTCAACCATTTTAAGAAAAAATGTATCAAGAATAAAGTAGCATGGGTAATAACTTTTGTTTTATATGATTAGCGTAATTTTTAATGATTTGATAACATACAGAGAATGTCATCATTAATCATATCTAATGCAAAATCACTAACTGTTGTCTACTTATAATTAAAAGAATGCCGCAATGTATAAGAAATTGTTATTGTACACGGAATATCTAAAAATCGTATGTGTACCATTCACTTGGATTTCTCTACATATCTGCAACAAACTATTATTAAAAAGCTAATGCTTCTATTTACTTCGTGGTAATCGAGAAAAAATTAGCAGAAATAGTCTTATTACTTGCTTCCTTGTAAGTAGAAGCGAAAGAAGGGAGTACCTTGCGTTAAAGTGATAGTCAAAAGCTGGTTGATATGTCACTGAAGTTCCTTCGTTTGTATCGACAGGAGTTGACAAATTCCTGTATGAGAAAAGTATAAGTTTTTCAAAGCTGAAATCAAAAACAAGGAATATATAAAACAACAATCAACTCCACGAAGAAATGTATATAACATAAATTGTGTGTTTCAATGTGCTCTATATTTTGTGTGATAAGTTTTTGTCTATCTATTAGGTTTAGCAGTTTTGAAAAATTCCGTAAAATTCATCCAGAATACAGTAGTCTTCAGAGGCTATTCCCAGAAAGTTCAGGTAAATATCTTTAATATGCGATATTTAATCAAAATCGTTTGAGCTATTTTTGAGAAAAGAAAAATGTTCGAAAAAAGTTCCATGTAAAGGGTAGTTGGGGGTGGGTGGATTTTCTTGAAAATCTTCGTGTCACATCCTTGCATGATGCCAAACTTAAATACCAAGTTTGATAGTTAACGGTCTTTTCGTTTTTGAACTATGCTGTCCACAGACACACACACGCACACACAACGACCTTTTTCCAGAAATACTTCTTTTTTTTTTTTGGATTCAGGGGGACCCAAAATATGTATTGCCGGTGAAATCTCAGTATCGAATTTTTGGGTGCATTACAACACCATCTCTATACACTATGTACAGAGTACGTGTAGAGAAAGTAAAAATGCGCCATTAACATGCGGTAAGCGTGCCGCTTAAGAGGAGGAATATTTAGCACTCCGATATAAAACACATACACGCACGCACACATAGGCTACAAATCTCAGTGCAACCTCCCCCATGTATATCTGATTGGGGCAAGATGGTATCTTCACCCCCACTAAAGGTCATACGGAATTAACTCTCCCCTGCTGGCTGCCTATATAGCGTGCACATTTTCTACCCTTAAACTGTCGTTTTGCCGATATGCTGAGCCTTCTCAGGAAGCCAGCGATGAAATTAATTTCATATCATCTCTAAACGTTATCGAAGGAGGTATCGAATTCAGTTTGACTTGAAACATTTGTCCTATTACGTTAAGTGCAAGATGTCAGTTTAGGTCAATTACAGAGTTTCATCATACACAAATATGTTGATGGCTTTATTATTTAACTAGTCTATGAAAACTACATATAGAATCTGATGTGTTCCATTCACATGACTTTCTCTATATCTCTGCAACAAATTATTGCTAAAAATCTTATGATTCTATTTACTTCATGCTAATCGAGAAAAAAAAAAAAAAGAAGGCAGAAATAGCCTTATTACATGTTTCATTTTAAGTAGAAGAGAAATAAGGGAGTACTATAGGTTAAAGTGATAGTCAAAGGCTGGTTACTATGTGACTAAAGTTCCTTTGTTTGTATGGATAGGAGTTGATAAATTCCTGTATGAGAAAATGTAAGTTTTTTAAAGGTGAAATCATAAAAAATTAATAACTCTAAAACGATCAACCCCACGAAAAAAGGTATATATAAAATAGATGGTGTGTTTTAACGTGCTCTACATTTTCTGTAAAGTAAGTTTTTGTCTATCTCTTACCGTTTAACAATTAAGCAAAATTCGGCAAAGTTCATCCAGAATAAAGAGGTCTTCGGAGGCTATTCTCAGAAAATTCAAGATGTACATTTTATTTGTTATGTAAATATCTGAAATATACGGGATTTTTATCAAAATCGTTAGAGCCATTTTTTAGTAAATCAAAATTTCCGAAAAAGTTCCATGTAAAGGGTAGTTTGAGGTGGGGGGATTTTCTTGAAAATCTTCGTGTCGCATCCTTGGAAGATATCAAACTTAAATACCAAGTTTGGTTTTTAACGTCTTTTCGTTTTTGAGCTTTGCTGCCCACAGGCACAGGCACAGGCACACACACATACACACAGATACACACACGGACATGTTTTTAAAAATGTTTTTTTGGATTCAGGGGGTCTCAGAACATATATTTCCGGTGAAATCTCGGTATCAAATTTTTGGGTGCAATACAATACCTTTTCTATACACTATGTATATAGTACGTATAGAGAAAGTAAAAATACTATATGGATATTTCTCCTGTGTGGAATCCTAGAACTCACCAAAAATAAAGTATATTTAGAACACCATGTGTGTGTTTCTGTGAAACTCCACATAACTTCGAAAACTAAAAGAATCTGGTGTGTTGCATTAACATGATTTTCTCTACCTCTGCAAACAAGATATTCTTAAAACATATTATTCTATCTATACACAATTAGTCTTAATACTTAGTTCCTTATAAGCAGAAAGGAAATAGGGGGATGAAGGAAAATAAGGCGATAGTAAAATCTTTTAAAAGCCGGTCGATATATGAACAGTTCGTTCGCATTTCAAGAAAAACAATAGAGTTATGAAACAAAAGAGACCCTGTTTGAGAATATTCACAGTTTAAAATTGAAACCAATAACAAGGAATATCTCGGAAACGGTGAACTGTGCAACAAAAATGTATATGACAAAAATTGTGTTTTAACGAGATCTATATTTTTGTGTAGTAAAGTTTTGTCTATCTTCAACGGTTTACTATACAAAAGTTATGGTAAAGTCATCGAAAATAAAGAGATCTTCAGAAACTATTCCCAGAAAATCCTGGATATACATTTCATTTGTGGTGTATATAGTTTTAGTAAAAAATCGTTAGAACCTTTTTTGAGATAATCAAACTTTTAAAACATTTTTCCATGTAAAGGATAGTTAGGGGTGGGAGGATTTTCTTGGAAATCTTCGTGTTGCATCCTTGGAAGATACTAAATTTAAATTTCAAGTTTGGTATATAGTTTTGAACAACTGTGTCCACAAATATACATATACACATGGATCTTTTTCTAAAAATGCTTTTTTGGCCTCAGGAGACCTAAAACATATATTTCCGGTGAAATCTCAGTACCGAATTTTAAGTTCGAATACAATTCTTTTTCTGTACACCATGTACAGAGTACGTGTAGAGAAAGTAATAAGATGAGCATCTCTCAAGGATGAAACATTAAGATTTTAACGAAACTTTATTCGTTGCATTCAAAAGTGTACCTTATTTCTATTTTCTCTAAAATTCTCTAATGATTTTGATTAAAATATAATATGACTGCCTCTGCGGTTGAGTGGTCAGTGCCTTGACTTCTCATCCGGAGGTTCAGGGTTCGATTCCTGGTCGGGTTTGGAAATGTTTCTTTAACCAGAATAATTTCCTATCCCACACAGAGTCTGGAAATGAGAATGTGCGTGTGCTTAATAGTATAGAACCGAAAACCCAAAGCTAAGAAATCCTACACTTCCGCAACTAAAACACCATCGGTTGTTTAAATCAAAGACCATAGAAGTTAAAAGGGGTTATGCAAATTATTGAAAAAGCTCTTATGTGTTCCATTCACGCCACTTCTCTACCTGTTCTTCAAATAACTATTCTTACGAAAGATGATTCTTTTATCTAGTTATTATATGCCTTCCAAAGGCTTGATATGAAGATTTCACCGGAAATATATGTTTTGAAACTCCCTGAATAATAAAAAAAATGTTTATAAAAATGCACATGTGTGTGCCTTTTTGTGTGGGTAGGTAGCACAGCTCAGTCCGTTAAATACCAAACTTGGTATATAAGTTCAGTATCTTCCAGGAATATGGCAAGATGATTTTCAAGAAAATCCCCAACCCCAAATACGCTTTCCATGGAACATTTTTCTAAAACTTTGATTTTCTCAAAAATGGCTCCAACAATTTTTATTAAAATTCCATATGTTTGAGATGTATTCATGACAAATGAAATATATATCTTGAATTTCCTGGGAAAGGCTTCTGAGAATTTCTTCATTCTAATAGATTTTTATAACTCGTAAACCGTAAAAATAGACAAAAACTTAGCATAAAAATGTAAATGTCACACCATTGTCTCATACAGGGACATATTTTCAGAGTTAACAGTTTCAATTTTGGCTGTTATACAATTTCATATTATTTATGAACCGTTATTTCTCATTTTAAGGACGCAGTTGTATTTTAAACGCATACTTAAGTGTATGTAAACGCTACCTTATACAGACGTAGGAGCCTAAACAAATGTTTCTCTAATGAAACAAATTGAATGTATCTGAAATAATTGAATTGCGTTTAGTTTCCTGGCAATTAATCAAACTTATTTATAGAGAGCCTGACACACTGAGTAAAATGAAAGAAAAAATACGAAGTTATTATAGCCTCAGAGAAAAAAGACTAAATTATTTCTACTACAGAAATGTTTCTAATGCTTCTTAATTATATGTACTTTTTATAATCATACCAAAGAAAGCGTTTAAAATAAGCTGGTGTTAACACTATCCACGAGAAGCAAACAAAGTTATTTAATATTTCAAGCTCCACTGCTCTGAAATGTAGAAAAATATATAAAACTATCAATAGACCAGTTTTGCAAATTTTAAATATTCCATCTGAAAACATTTTGACTCAAACAACTTTATTTAAGATTAAGTTAATATGTGTATTTTCATGAAATTTAACTTGTTTTATAGTTTAGTCTTCCTAATCATAACCATTAAGTCATTTTTATAGATAAAATACCATTTGTTTTTCAAATTGGGATTTATTTGTTTATTATTATTATTATTATTATTATTATTATTATTATTATTATTATTATTATTATTTAGTACTGAGGGATCCTCCAAAAAGTTTTCAACTTATTTTCTTAAGATCAACGATCAATGTGCCTAGTTATTTTGCTTTGGTGCTTAAACACGTGGAGGATCACGGGTTTAAGTACTGCTTCGAGGATGGTGTTATAGTCTATGTAATTATGTGGATGTGCAAACCTAAAACCAGAAAATAATAGAAATAGAAAAATACAGTAGCTAGAAATGTTATATTTATGAGCTTTCGTTTTTGAGTTGTCCTTCTTACACATAATCAAAAATTATTTTCTTTTTCTAATTCATGAGATTTAATTGTGATAAAATCTCAAAATAGAAGTTTTGGTCCAATAAAATATTTTTACTTTCTCTACTTACTAGCACATAGTGTATAGAGAAGGTATTGTAATGCACACGAAATACCGAGATTTTATCTGAAATATATTTTTGGGTCCCACTGAATCCAAAAAAAAATTTGTTTGGAAAAAGATCCGTGTGTATAGTGTGTGTCTGTGTGTAAGTGTATTGTGGACAGCATAACTCAAAAACGAAAAGTGTGTTAAATACCAAACTTGGTATACAAATTCAGTATCTTCCAAGGATGCGACATGAAGATTTTCATGAAAATACCCCACCCCCAACTACCGTTTACATGGAACATTTTTCAATTTTTTTTTATTTTCTCAAAAAATGGCACTAACGATTTTGATTAAAATATTATATGTTAAAGATATTTAGCTGACAAATACATGGAATATCTTGAGTTTTCTGGGAATAACCTCTAAAGACTACTTTATTCTTGATGAATTTTACGGAATTTTGCATAACTGGCAAACCGTAAACACAGACAAACACTTACCTAACAAAAAATGTAGAGATCCTTAAAACACACAATTTATGTTATATACATTTTTTTCGTGGAGTGGATCATTTTTTAGATATTCCTTGTTATTGCTTTCAGCTTTAAACAACATACTTTCTCATATGAGAATTTGTCAACTCCTGTCCATACAAATACTTTACCACTTTAACCTATGGCACTCCATAATTTCGCTTCTACTTTCAAGAAAGCAACTAATGAGACTATTTATGATAATATTTTCTCGATTAGCATGAAGTAAACAGAACCATAGGTTTTTAACAATAATTTGTTACAGAGATGTAGAAAAAGTCATGTGAATGGAACACATTAGATTTTTTTAGCTTAGTAAAGCAATGGGGAAAATAAACAAATTAAACACATATCAGTGTGAAAACGTTCCAATTTTATTGTGCGCCACAGCATTTAGGTCCATGCCAGCCTCACCCTCACACATACGCGACAGTGGTAGGCGATCATCCAACTGATACGGGAAGGTATTGTGGCCAGCATTTTGCATTCAAAAGCTGAGTTGTGGCTATCGCGGCCGGGAAATCTTACAAAAGGATCTGAAATTCAGAGAGAGTGAAACCGCCGTTTCGTTATGTTACGCTGCACTGCAAGCCTGTCGAAGTAGTTGCCGGTAAAGCAAGGCTCGGTCTAATGTATTAAAGCCTAAAAATGAATTGCCTACTTCCGCAGTGTTTAAATCAACACTATGCACAGTGCTACATCAAGCAGGATGAGCATCTCCTCTACTGCATAGTGCATTACATGAATGACGAAAGTTCTAAAGAGATAAAACTGGTATTTATCCTTAGATATTGGCATGAAGAGCTAATAAAAACAGGTGATGGTCATTTGAACATAATCACTTTCTTGATTGTATGTTTTCTCAGCCTTATATGTCCTGATTTAATATTAATTAATCTTATAGTATCTATCATTAGAGCTATACGGATTTATTCATCAGTTATCTATTAACATTTTTGACCATGGAAAACTTACACGATGGTGACTACAGAACTGCTGTTAGTAGTCAAGCGCAAAAAAAAAAAAAAAAAAAAAAAAAAAAAAAAATCTGATGTGTTACACTCACATGACTTTCTCTAGCTGTTCTACGAACTTCATACATAAGATTCTTCTCCTTTTTGCACCTTGCTAATCGAGGTTCTCATTAGCATAATGTTCTTATTATTTAGTTCCGTATCAGTATGAAGAAAATAAGGGAATACACTAGGCTAAACCAATAGTCAAATGTTTTAAAAGCTATCGTTATGCGATTGACATTACAAATCGCTTCTTTTCTTGGCCAGGAGTAGAACAAAAGAAAAACGGACACTCCCATCTGAGAAAAGTATAAGTACTTCACAACTAAAACTAATAACAATGAATACGGTAAGCTCCACGAGAAAAATGTATATGACATAACTTGTGTATTTTAACAAGACCTAAATGTTTTGTACAGTAAGTTTTTGTCTATCTCTTACGGTTTACTAGTTATGCCAAATTTAGCAAAATTCATTCAGAATAAACAGGTCTTCAAAAGCTATTCTCAGAAAATTCCAGATATACATTTTATTTGTTTGGTAAATATGTTTAACATATGATATTTTAATCAAAATCGTTAGAGCCATTTTTAAGAAAACCAACATTTTCGAAAAAAGTTCCATGTAAAGGGTAGTTTGGGGAGGGGGGATTTTTCTCAAAATCTTCGTGTCGCATCCCTAGAAGTTACTAAACTTAAATATCAAGTTTGGTATTTTAGCTACTTTTCGTTTTTGAGTTATCGTGTTCACAGACACACGGACACACGGACACACACACACACACACACGGGCCTTTTTCTCAAAATGTTTTTTTTTAATACAAGGGGTTCCTAAAACATGTATTTCCGGTGAAATCTCGGTATCGAATTTTTGGGTGGAATACAATACTTCTCTATCGCTATGTACATTGTACATATGGGGCTAGAGAAAGTAAACATCTGCTGTGTACCATTCACATGACTTTCTCTATATTTCTGTAAATTATTATTGTTAATAAGCTTATCTTTTATTTATTTCATGCTAATCGAGAAAAATTAGAAGAAATAGTCTTATTTCTTGCTTTATTGTAAGTAGAAGCGAAATAAGGGAGTACCATAGGTTAAAGTGAAAGCCAAAAGCTGGTTGCTATGTGACTGATATTCCTTTGTTTGTATGGACTGGAATTGACAAATTCCTGTATGAGAAAAGTATAACTTTTTCAAAGCTGAAACCAAAAACAAGGAATACCTCAAAAACGACCAACTCCACGAAAAAAATGTATGTAACATAAATTGTGTGTTTTAACGTGCTCTACATTTTTTTGGGTTAAGTTTTTGTCCATCTCTTACGTTTAGTAGTTATAAAAAATGCATCCAGAATAAAGTAGTCTTCAGAAAATTCAAAATATACATTTTATTTGTCAGGTAAATGACTTTAATATACGATATTTTAATCAAAATCGTTAGAGCCATATTTAAGAAAATCAACAGACACACGGACACACGGAACCACGGACACACGGACACACAGACACACACACGGACCTTTTTCTGAAAATACTTTTTCTGGATACAGGAGGTCCTAAAACATGTTTTTCCGGTGAAATCTCGGTATCGAATTTTTGGGTGGAATACAATACTTCTCTATCCCTATGTACATTGTACATATGGGGCAATAGAAAGTAAAAATCTGATGTGTACCATTCACATGACTTTCTCCATATCCCTGCAACAAATAATTCTTAAAAAGCTTATACTTCTATTTACTTTATGCTAATCAGAAAAAATTAGCAGAAATAGTCTTATTACCCGCATCCTTGTAAGTAGAAGCGAAATAAGGGACAACCGTAGGTTAAAGTGATAGTCAAAAGGTGGTTTTTCATAGCAGAAACCAAAAATAAGGAATGTCACAAAAACGACGAACTGCACGAAAAAATGTATAGAACATAAATTGTGTGTTCTAAAGTGCTGTACATATTTTGTGTAGTAAGTTATTGTCCATCTCTTACGGTTTAGCAGTTATTCAAAATTTAGTAAAATTCATCCAGAATAAACTATTCTTCAGAGGCTATTCCCAGAAAATTCAAGATATACATTTCATTTGTCAGGTAAATATGTTTAATATCCGAAATTTTAATCAAAATCGTTAGAGCCATTTTTGAGAAAATCAAAATTTTCGAACAAAGTTCCATGTAAAGGGTAGTTGGGGGTGGGGGGATTTTTCTCAAAATCTTCGTGTCGCATCCCTGGAAGATACTAAACTTAAATACGAAGTTTAGCATTTTACCGACTTTTCATTTTTGAGTTATCGTGTTCACAGACACACGGACACACGGACACACACACACACACACACACACACACACACACACAGACACACACACGGACCGTTTTGTGAAAATGCTTTTTTTGGATATTGGGGACCCTAAATCATATATTTCCGGTGAAATCTCGGTATCGAATTTTTGGTGGAGTGCAATACTTTCTCTATACACTATGTACATAGTGCGTATGGAGAAAGTAAAAATCATACAAGATAGAAACTGCACATAGGATAGTGATTTAACGTCAAATCCCCCTCCTCAAGAGATAATTACTTCTATAGCACATAGGTAGAGAAGGGATTGCATTTGGAATAAAAATTAAATACTGAGAATTCGCTTGAAGTATACGTTTTAAAATCCCATGTATCCAAAAAAAAAAAAAAAAAAAAAAAAAAAAAAAAAAAAAAAAAAAAAAAAACCGCCTGCGGTGCCATTAGTAGTTAAAGCGGGCGTTAAACACTACCAAAAAAAAAAAAAGTATCCAAAAAAGAATGTTTAGAAAACGTTCCAACTGCGCGCATATGCGTGTGTCTATGTCCCCGTGTGCCCGAGTGTCTCTAAACAGATTAAATTCAAAACAAAAGGTCGGTTGGATACCAAACTTGGTATTTAAGGTCATCATTTTCCAAGAATGCGACAAGGAGCTTTTCAATTAAATCTCCTCACTCCAAACTACTATTTACATCATATATTTTCCAAAAGTTTGATTGTCTCAAAAATTGCTCTTACGATATTCATTCAAATACGTATATTAAATATATTTACATGACAAATAAATGCATATTTTTGAATTTTTGGTAATGACCTTTAAAGACTTCTTCATACTGAATGATTTTGCATAACTAGTATATCGTATGAGAGTGACAAAAAACTTACTACTAAAAAACATAGAACTTGTTAAAACACACACACACATGTGTGTTGTCACACACATCCTTTATATATTGCTCATGATTTCCTATATATTTGTTGTTATTGATCTTACTTTTAACATACGTGTACTTATACTTTTCTCAAATGCGAAGTCGTCATCCATTTTTGTTTTGTTTTACTTCTGATCATGTGATGAGAACAGAATCACAAGCGCATAACAACTACCTTTTAAAATATTTGACTATCCCTTTAGCCTAGTGTACTCCCTAATTTATCTTCTACCTACAAGTAACTAAGCAATAAGATAATCTTTATCTTTATTAGCATGAATCAGATATAGAAATAAAGCTTTTTGAGGTTTGTTCCTTACAGAACAGGTAAAGAAAACTGGTGAATGGGACACACCAAATTTTCTTTGTGCAGCTTTTTGTTCATCCCTGCAATGCTATCCAAGGTTGTTTAAAACACAATGAGAACGAAGAGGTTACCACAGGCCATTTACAGAGAATTCGATATATAGGTTTTAGCCTCAGGCCAGTGTCTCAAATTTATGTTGTAATTAAGATCGTTAAAGATATCTTTAGAGAGAAAAAACACGAATTTCCCATACCAAGTGTTTTAGCGATGGGGGATTTTCTGAATATATCCACCTTACTGTTATATATATATACAGAAATTAATGAGAAATATCGTATATTCACACATGTATATATATATATAAATCGGATATACGCACGCGCATCTTTTTCTAAAAGACATGAGTTACATTTATATTTATGTTTGTGCACATTCTTTAATCTGTTCAAAAGAACTTGATTATAAATGGTAGCCGGGCTTGTAGGCGGTGTTCCAAATGATTTATTTACCTACGTTTCGCCGAAATCTGTGTCCAGCATCTTCAGGAGCAAGGCTATCAGTCTAATTCCGGAGTCCAATGCGCTGCTATATACATATGATTGAAATGCGTTCCAGCTTTGTTCCCTGAAGATGTCGACGCAGATTTCGGCGAAACATCGGTAATTAAAGCATTTGGATCACGGCCTACAAGCCCGGCTACCATCGAATTGACATCGCCGGCCTAAGTAAGTATTTATGTTCAAAAGAACTTAACTTTCTTTTAACCTCACGTTAAACCAGATAAACGTTTGCAAAAATGGATTCATAATAACATTAAAAAAATTACTTTTATTAATGTTTCATTTATATAGCTTCTATAAGTTCTATAGTTATATCGGTTTTGCTTTAGAAGCAACTGCTGCAGTTTTCTCTCTAAACTTTAGCTTTTATTGACATTAGTTTTTCTGAATTTTACTATAAAATACACCCACAACACATTCTCTATCACTTACAAACTTTCACACTTGTGGGGGATGGGGAATGCTTCTAGTTAAAGAAAAATGTTTCGCCCTAGCTGAAAATCGAACTCGGCCTTTCAATGTGTATGGTTGCTGAAATCTTGGCGGGGGTGTCAAGCCAATAGCTTAAAATCTAATGTGTTCCATTTACATAACTTTCTCTACATCTCTGTAACTCTGTAAGCTATTCCTAAAAAGCTTATTCTTCTATTTACATCATGCAAATGGAGATAAACATTAGTAGGAATGGTCTTATTATTACTGCTTCTTTGTAATTAGAAGGGAAATAAAAGGGCGCACCAGGTTAAATAGATAGTCAAATCTTTCAAAAACTGGTAGCTATGTGATTGAAATAGATTTCTTTGCATGGTCAGGACGAGCTTCCGCATGAGAAAAGCTAAGTATCAAAACAGAAACCAATAACAAGGAATATTTCAAATTGCAGAGGTCTTCAGAGGCAGTTCCCAGAAAATGAAACAAATACGTTTCGTTTGTCATAAAAACATTCTATACATAAGGTATTTTAATCAAAATCGTTAGAGCCATTTTTGAGAAAACCAACATTTTCGAAAAATGTTCCATGTAAAGGGGGTTTGAGGCGGGGACTTAAAAATCTTCGTATCGGAACCTTGAAAGATACTCAACATAAACACCAAGTTTGGTATTTAACGGTCTTTTCGTTTTTGAGCTATGCTGGCCACAGACACACACGGATCTTTTTCTAAAAGGTATCGTTTCGGTATTGAATTTTTGGGAGCATTACAATACCTTCTCTATACACTATGTACATAGTACGTGTAGAGAAAGTAAAAATGATTTTCATACAGGGACCCTAAGACATGGATTTCCGGTGAAATGTCGAATTATGTGCTAAGCAAATAAAACGCGTAACTTAAATACTCCCTCCTCTCTATGGAATTTAAAAAAAAAATCACATCAACTGCTATTGAAAACAAGACACCAACGGAGGCACGGCAAGTGTGCTGTTTCTGAAAAGGCAATCATTGAAGAGTGTAAGCAGTAACTCCACCTCCTTAGTGGCCGCGCCGTGGTCGAGTGGTCAGACTACTCGCCTCTCACCTAGACGGTCCGGGTTCGATCCCAAGTGACTGTGAGGTTTATGGCGGACAAAGCTGCGCAGGGGTGGGTTTTCTCCGGGTTCTCCCCGCCATCACATCCCACCGGGCTCCATCTTCATGTATCATGTGGGCGTTAAACACTACCAAAAAACCTCCTTAGTACTCTCAACTTTAAATCCACGTCACTGATCCAAAACAATTCTGTGGTTAAGCCCTATGAAAGGCAGGGTGTGTATGTGTGTGTGTTTGTGATGTCAGAGGGGATTCTACACTCCAGCTATTGATGTATATATTATACGTCAGACCTCAGGAGAATAGGATGAGATGAGAGAAATGTCCAAAAGCTGCCGAAAACGGACGGCAGGGGAAGAGCCACGGTGGAGGGATCCTAACATATTCCAAATAGTTCTTCATCTGAACACGGGGTGCACTAGGAACCCGCGCTAGGTCTGACAAAAATCCTTGAACCCACAGATGACTTCCAACATCATTCCGCCGCCGCCGAGAGCTGTATTTCCTGGCAGTCCTCGCCGACACTTACAGCCCTGAAAGAGACAGGTTAGATGAAATAAAGATGAAATGAAGGGACAAGAAGTTCGGGTGAATGAAGAAACCTCCCCATTATTTACCTAATAACCCGAAAAAACTCCCGAAAAACATATGTATCAGAGAGTTGGTTACGACCTCCGTTTGCAAGTCTCAGGTAAAACGCCTAAGCCACCTGAATCGGTAACAATGTCAGGTACACACCTAGGCTCACCATGAGTCTTTATGGCGGCGGACAGACGAATATCTAGACCACCTTTTGAGTTAAACACGGTACCTTCTCCGCCTCAAGTAAGCGATTCAGAAACTAAGAATTCCTTTCGAAGTGATTTTGAATGCTTGTAGGTGTGTATGTGTTTTCAAAAATTCGCAGGTATTTTCACTGTTCATGGAAACCTTGTCAGGTTTGAATCATCTCGTTCAAAGCACAAAAGTTACCTAATGCTTATCAATAATATTTAATTAGAGGAATGCCCGATCCAAATGAACACTTGAGGCTCCAGAACACGCCATGCCATTTGGCGCTTGTCCATCGCTATGAATCAAAAGCAACGTTTTAAAACCACTCAAGGAATGCGCCCAGTGTCCAGCGGGCAAAAATGACTCAACATCACATCAACTATTTCTGTGGCTATTAGCGATACGAATACACACTTTTTACTTTCTATATACGTACTATATACATAGTGTATAGAGAAGGTATTGCACTCTACCCAAAAATTCGATACCGAGATTTAACCGGAAATATATGTTTAGGGTCCCCTTTATCTAAAAAATAGCATTTTCAGAGTTCAAAATATTTCGTCGTTTATGCCTGCTCTATTCCCTTATTTCCCTTCTGCTTTCCCTTCTTGTTTTTTTATTTTTCTTTATTTATTTTTTTAGTATTAATGTACTTTAACCTGCTACCAAGTTATATCGATGAATGAAACTATTCCCTAACTAGCACAGGTCCATGGAGCTTAAAATAATACGACATTCATCTTCTTAGAAAAAACTTCGGAAAAAACCGTATCTGTATAACTCACCCAAAGAGATTCGAACTTGGATCTTGTTGAATGTGAGACAGATGCGCTACCCCCACACTTCAGAGGCGGGAGGCTAATATTTATTTGATTAACATGAAGCAGATGGAAGAATAAATTTTTCTAATAACAGCTTGTTACAGAATAAGTAGAGATAGTCATATGAATGGAACAAACAGAAATAGATATTGCGCAATACTTAATATAGGAATAAATGCTGATTTTAAAAGTTTAATTGCTTGTTTTTTTCCAGACAAATCGTGTGCGCAACAGGGTTAGACTGAAAAATGCAATGCCATAGCCCGATTTGAACCACGATCTCGAGGTCCCTAACCGGTTGATCTAACCATTGAGCTACCATGGCAACAGGCGGACAGGGCATTAAATTCCTAAACTTTTTATAGTGTTTAACGCCCACTTTTACCACTACGGCACCGCAGGCGATGGCACTGATGATACATGGAATGAAGATGGAGCACCGGTGGAATATGATGGCAGGGGAAGCCGGAGAACCTGGAGAAAACCCGCCCCTACGTCAATTAGTTCACCACAAATCCTACATGTGATCGATTGCTATCGAACCCAGTTATGTGGGACGCGAGTGGTCTAAGCACAAATCATTTGAGATCACCGTGAGGTTTGCCGGGAAACATGTGGGTCAGTTGAGAAATTTAATGTCGTGTCGGCATATTGCCATGGTAGCTCAGGGGTTAGTGCAACCGAGAAATTGGTGGTTCAAATCCCAGCTATGTCATTGAATTTCTCAGTCTGATTCTACCTATTAAGAACTTAAACTTTTCAGCATTATGATGGGTATTTCATAAAATATGCAGTTTTAATTTTTAAACAATTTTTTTTGAATGTATGAACTTAAGATGACAAAAATTAATTGCTATCATAATTCTGTTAAACAAACATATCATGTGACAAAAATTAAAATAATTTGGTTAAAATTTATAATAATAACATTTAATCACTGCTCACCATTAAAGAATAATTATAGAATAGTTATAGTACCGAGCAGGAAGCCTCAGCGGCTGTGGCCCGAATTCGGGAGGTCCTGGGTTCAAATCCCATGGGCCGACCATTCTAACAGGTTTTTCGTGATGTCTCTCAGTCGCCAAGGTAATTACCGGATTGGATATTTAACAACATGGCCCAAAATTCTACTTCCAGTCTAAAACAACGGTAAAACTGAAAACTAGATGGAATTGTGATTATGCTGCCATCTATCCACAGATAGAGCAGACCTCCAGTGACATCTGCTTGTCGCATAGCAAAGTAGCATGGAGTAAAAGGCATCAGGCATAGAAGATTGGCTATATACCGTCTGAGTACAGATGGTGAAAAAGCAGTCAAGGATGGCACCCTTACACTATATATTTGGCGCAAAGCGAAAGTGGTATCGGCTGTTGTTCAAAGAATATCACGAACAGAACCAAGCAATAAAACAACCTTAAATAAATGGAATTTTATAAATCAATTAAATTGGTTAAATTGGTAAAACGTTGCAATGCCATCATTGCGTACCCATACTTATAAAGAGAGAATTACAGTATATAAATATAGTCGTGTGCTTTTAATACATCACAGGTTTTCGAGGGCTTATTGCTGTAACACTGCAAATCTGTAAATGCGAAGTTCACGTGTTGCTTCATGTGCGCATGCTCCGCAGTAGTGAATAAGGTACGGTGAGGAATTTTGCCTAAGCACTGCATCCCTTAATAACCAAACCACGTACTTATGCAGATGTAATGACCTACATTAATGGGGAGTGCCCATTCCGGGAAAAGAACCCAACACTGAGACGTTCTAAACAAAAACTTGGCGAATGAGAGCCCCGAGCAGGAACAAAGCGCTCCACCCTTTAAATATTTAATCAGGAAGTGAATATATTTTTAACATGTCCTTCTGGTGGACACGCGAGGAGTGGATGTTAACAATGCAGTCCTTTCTACACCATGTCCTCGTGGAGCCCGGGGCTGTCTCCAGAGAGCAGCACCTGCAGCTAAACACTGACGTCACGTAATGAATGGAAAACTGCTTACTGCCACGTACAGTTGCGCGCTCATTGCCTAACTCAATATCCATCTTCTGTCATTTGTTCTCAGCAGGATGGTTCACCTGTTTGGAACACGCACAGTCTTTTGCAAGGAATGTTTACCCTATACACATCTTCAGCACAAATGTCCTTTTCTACTCAAATACTTTTAAAAGCCCGTTTTCCATTTCCTTGAAAACTGCCATGTACATTAAAACTAGTATAACGTTCAAATTATACACTTTTGGACTTTGACGAAATGCAAAATTAAAATCCAAACAGATTTTTACTTTCTCTATATATACTGTGTACATAGAGTATAGAGAAGCTTTTGCATTCCACCCAACAATTCAATACCGAGATTTTACCTGATATATACGTTATAGAGTCCTCTGTATCCAAATAAAATCTGATGTGTTCTATTCACATGACTTTCTCTACATATCTAAAACAAATTATTGTTAAAAATCTTATTCTTCTATTTACTTCGTGCTAATCAAGGAAAACTGGCACAACTATTATTGGTTTACATGTAAGAAGAAGGGAAATAAGGGAGTATCATAAGCTAAAGTGATAGTCAAAAGCTGATTCCTATGTGATTGAAGTTCCTTTGTTTGTATGGATAAAAGTTGACATTCCCGTGTGAGAAAAGTGTAAGCATTTTATAGCTGAAACTAATAACAAGAAAAATCTAAAAAACGATCAACTCCACGCAAAAAAAAAAAAAAAAAAAAAAAAAAAAAAATGTATATAATATCATTGTGTTTTAATGTGATCTACATTTTTTGTGCGGTAAGTCTTTGTATATCTCTTACCAGGTACGCAAAATTCAGTAAAATTCTCTCAGAATCAAGAGATCTTTAGAGGATATTCCCAAACATTTCAAGATATACATTTTATACCTTTAATACACAGTATTTTAATCAAAATCGTTAGAGCCATTTTTGAGCAAATCAAAATTTTCCAACATTTTTCCATGTAAATGATAGTTTGAAGTCAGGGATTTTTCTCAAAACCTTCGTGTCAAATCCTTATAAGATACTAAACTTAAATACCAATTTTGGTATTTTACAGACTTTTCGTTTTTGAGTCATCGTGTTCAAAGACACACACACACGCGCGCGCGCACCTTTTTCTGAAAATGTTTTTTATGGATATAGGGGACCTTAAAACACGTATTTCCGGTGAAATCTCGATATCGAATTTTTTGGTGGAATGCAATACTTTCTCTATACACTATGTACATAGTGCGTGTAGAGAAAGTAAAAGAACTTTTTGGAAAAAGGTCCATGTGAGTGTCTATGTCTATGAACACGATGACTCAAAAACGAAAAGTCGGTAAAATACCAAAGTTGATATTTAACTTTAGTATCTTCCAGAAATGTGACACGATTTTTTTTTAGGAAAATCCCACATTCCAAACTACCCTTTACATGGAAAAATTTTCGAAAATTTTGATTTTTTCAAAAATGGTTCTAAAAATGTTAATGAAATCATGGCACGACAGCTCACCGGGAACCCTTGCCTACCGCCCGGCCGCTGGGTCCCCCCTCTCAGACGTCATGAATGGGGTGCAGTATTAGAGCGTGAGACGTGGTCAGCGCCTCCAGCCCCTCGGCCGGTTAATGCGATTCTCATGACCTGGAGCCGCTACTTCTCCATCAAATAGCTCCTCATTTGGCCCCCAGGGACCTTACGAGGCTGAGTGCACCCCGGGCCAGGTCTCCCAGCGGGGAAAAATCCCCACGTCGGTACTGGGGATCGAACCCAGGTCTCCCGGTTGTTAAGCAGCTGCGCTACCACCGCGCCAAGGAGACGACCTTTGATGAAATTATCATATATTAAATATATTAATATGACAAATAAAATGTATAAGTTGAATTTTCTGGGAATAGCTTCTGAAGAATATTTTATTTTGGATGAATTTTACGCATTTTGCATAATTGGTAAACCACAAGAGATAGACAAGAGCTAACTTAACAGAAAATGTAGAGTTCGCTAAAGCACACGATTTATGCTATATATATTTTTTCGTGGATCTGGTCGTTTTTGAGACATTTCTTGTTATTATTTCAGCTTTAAAATACCTATATTTTTCTCATACAGGAATTTGTCAACTCCTGTCCTTATAAACAAAGGAACTTCAGTCACCTAACAACCAGTTTTTGACTAACGCTTTAACCTATGGTACTCCCTTATTTCTCTTCTACATACAAGGAAGCAAGTAAAAAGACTATTTCTGCTATGTTTTTCTGGATTAGCATGAAGTAGATACCTAAAGGCATAAGCTTTTTAACAATAATTTGTTGTAGAGATGTAAAGAAAGTCACATGAATGGAACACATCAGATTTTTATTTATTTTATTTTCTTTGCTATTTAGTTCTCTATCACTTTCGAAAATAAAGAAAGTATTGCATTCTCCTCAGAAAGTCGATTTCGAGATTGAGATTTCCTGAATTAATTATTTTCATAAAAAGTTCCGCGCGTGAGTATATGTAAAGAGCACAATTCATCTGACGTGTTACATTCGCATGACTTTCTCTACATATCGGTACAGATTATTTAAAAAGCTTATTCTTCTATATATTTCATGCTAATCCATATAAATATTAGCAGAAATGGTCTTATTACTCACTTCCTTGTAAGTAGAAGGGAAATATGGGAATACACTAGACAAATGCGATAGTCAAATCTTTTAAAAGCTGGTTACCACGTGGTTGAAATCCGTTTCCTTGCATTGCCAGGAGTTGACACATCCCATATGTGAAACTTAATGTATTTTAAAACTGAAACCAAAAACAAGGAATATCTCAAAAATGGTAAACTCCAAGATTAGTGCAGATATGACATAAATTGTGTGTTTAAAAAGAACTACATTTTTTGTGTAGTAGGTTTTGGTCTATCTCGTACAGTTTATCAGTTATACGAAAGTCGTCCAGATAAAGAGGTCTTCAAAGGCTATTCCCAGAAAATTGAAGATATGTGCCATGTAAACATCTTTAATATTCGATGCTTTAATCAAAATAGTTGGAGCTATTTTTGACAAAATAAAAATTTTCGAATTTTTTCCCATATATTTTCCTCAAAATCTTTATATCGCGTCTTTGGAAGATGAATAAAAAACAACTCCGAAGGTCCCGGGTTCGATTCCCGGCTGGGGCGGGGAATTTTTCTTTAACCGGAATTATTCCCTATCCCCGATAGTCTGGAAGTATGAATGTGAGAGTGAATTTTCGTGTGTTTAGTAATATAAAGTTTAGCCTAATGTTCCGAAACTACAGTTTCACAAGTGAAAGCCCCCGATATGACCATTGATTTTAAAGGGGGCTATACAAATGAATCAATATAAAAAAAAAAACAAAAAAATCCAAGTTTGATATTTTATCTATTTTTCTTCTTTAAGTTATCGTGTTCTCACACAAAAGTCACACGGACACACACACGTACACACACGGACTTCTTTCTAAAAATGCTTTATTGGATACAGGGGACCCCAAAATGTCTATTTCCGGTGAAATCTCGGTATCGAATTGTTGGGTGGAATACAACACCTTCTCTATACACTAGATACATAGTACGTGTAGAGAAAGAAAAAGGTTTCTTTTTGCTCTCTCTAGCACGTATGTACATACAATATACATGTTAGCTAGAGAAGGTATTGTATTCCACCCGGGTTTCAATGTCGTGGTTTTACCAGCAATATATGCTTCGAAATCCCATGAGACCGAAAAGAGGCATTTTTAAAAAAGGTCCGTTTTTGTGTCTGTGGACAATATAGCTCATAAACGGAGAGACCTTTAAATGCCAAACTTGGTATTTATGTTTAGTATATTTTAGGGGTACATTACGAAGATTTTCAAGAAAATCTCCCCTCTAGAAACTACCCTTTTCATGTTTTTTTTTTTGAAAACGTTTTTCTCAAATATAGCTGTTTTGATTTTAATTAAAATACCGTAAACTAAAGATACATCAAACAATAAAATGTATACTTTGAATTTTCTGAGAATAGCCTCTGAACGCCGCTTTATTTTGGATTAGTTTTGCAGAATTTTGCATAACAAAATCTTGCTACTAAAAATGAAGATTTCGTTAAAACAAATAATTTATGTCATATATATATATATATATATATATATATATATATATCTTGTAGAATTGATCTTTGTCGCGAATTTCTTGTTATTGGTTTCAGTTTTAAACTGCTTATATTTTTCACAAACAAGCCATCAAAGTGAACCGAACTCAATTGTTCCATATAACAACGAGCTTTTAAAATATTTGACTAAGCTTTAGCTTAATGTACTCCCTTATTTCCTTCTACTTACAAGGACGCAAGTAATGAAACTAATTCTGTTAATATTTATTTCAATTAGCATGTTGTAGATAAAAGAAATAAGCTTTGAAGGAAAAATTAAATTAAATAGAGTTTTATTTATGGATTATCTTTAACTGCTGTGGCTCTCAGAGTCCCATTCTATATTGGGCGTGAAAGGCAGCTTAATTTTGCTCAGAGGCCTCTCTATCAGGCTTGAGGTTCTTTTACGTGCCGTAAATCTACGACACGGGACCCACAGCTTTACTTCCCTTCCTAAGGAAGCCATGTTAAGGATTTTTACGCCCGAAAAAGTCCATCGTCCTCCGCCAGCTTTGAACCCGCGACCTTGGGTATATGAAGTTAGCATGGTAACCGTTACACGGCGGCGAGCGACTTTAAAGAATAGTTTATGTATGTAAAAACTAGAGAACGTTATTTGAATGGAACGCATTGGATGTTTGGGTGGAATGCAATACCTCCTCCACCTACGAGTATATACCATTTACGAAGTAGAGAGCGTAAAGTGCTCTCAAAGCAGTAATTGGTATACCCACTAATAAACGATATGCAGTATAGAAAGTCATGTGAATGTTACCTATCACATATTTTTTTCTTTGGTTCTCTGCTGAGGAATTTTAATTACAAGAGCTACATTACTTTAGAACCTGCAAAACGCTATCTAAATGATAATGTCAGAGAAACGCCATGTTATTAAATCGTTAAATCGAGAATGCGCGGCTACCTGCTGGCCATATCTAGGGGCAGACACAAACTGCATGGCGACAGATAGGATTTGGTGGTGTCGAGCGAGATAACTCTTCTCTTGGAGGTGGACACCTTCTTGGGATTTAGCCAAAACTGTCTCGCTAACAAATCTTACTAAAACCAAACTCAGCGCTTAACCCCATTCGGGCAATTGCGGGAAACAACGACATATGTGCCGCAACTATACTGCTGTAATACCTTCTGATGATATTACAGAGAATCTGAAATGTAACCATTAGAGACAGATGAAACATGTTGATCACTTTAAACACAATTTATTTCAAATAAAAGTTTACCTTCTCTAGTGCGTATGTGCAATGTATATAGTAGACAGAGAAGGTATGTACCCAACAATTCGATACCAAGATTTCCCCAGAAATACGATTTAGAGTGCTCTGTATCCAAAAAAAAAAATTTAGAAAAAGGTTCGTGTGTGTCCTGTGTTTGAGTGTCTGTGAACACAATAACTCAAAAACGAAAAGTTGGTAAACTACCAAACTTTAAAGGATACCACACAAGATTTTGAGAAAAATCCCCCACCCCAAACTACCCTTTAAATAGAAAAAATTTATAAATGTTTGAGCTTTTCAAAAAATGGCTATAGTAATGTTGATACAAATAACGTGTATTAAAGATATTTACATGACAGATAAAATGTATATCTTGAATTTTTTGGGAATAGCCTGTGAAAACCACTTCATTCTGGATGAATGTTGTTGAATTTTGTATAACTGTTAAACCGCAAGAGTTAGACGAAAACTTACTACACACAAAAGTAGATCTTGTTAAATCACAATTTATATCATATACGTTTTTTCGCGCAGTTGACTATTTCTGAGATATTCCTTGTTATTGGTCTCAGTTTTAATATGCTTTCAACTTTTCTCTTACGGGTACTTGTAAACTCCTGTCTATGCAAAGAAATGGATTTCTACCACATGGCAACCAACTTTTAAAATATTTTATTGTCGCTTTAGCCTAGTGCATTCCCACATTTCTCTTCTACTTACAAGGAAGTAGTAATAAGACTATTTCTAATACTGCTAATTTCGATTGGTATGAAGTAGAAGAATAAGATTTTTAATAATAATTTGTTATAGAGATGTAGAGAAAGTCATATGAATGGAACACATCAGAGTTTTGAATGCTTGGTGACACGCTTTTGATATGCAGAGCGAATGAACTTCAAAGCTAGCAGATAGCAAGCCAGTTTTAAATATTCGGCTATCGCTTAAACCTCGAGATTTCCCGTTTTTTCAACAAAGAAATATCTAATGTTTCTAAACGTTTATCTAACATGAAGTAGGTAGGAATGTTTTGCATACACAAGTTTCTCTATCCATTCTTCAACAAAGCATTCTTACAGAAGATTATTCTTCTATCTATGGTAGAAGCGATAGTCAAATATTTTAAGAGCTGGTCGCTATGCGATGGTTTGAAACGCCGTTGTCATTAATGACCAGTTAAAAAAAAAGGAATAATTACTTTCTAATTGAAAAAAGCATAAATATTTTAAAATGCAAACCAATAACAAGCAACATCTTGGAATTGGTTAACACCAAATGACCTTCTCACACCTCTTGTACAAAAAAGTCTTGCAAACGTTTATTCTTCTATTTACATCATAGTAATCGAAATAAAAATCTCCAGAAATTATACTTTTGCACATTTACATGTAGATACAGCGGCGTTCCCGTAAGGCTTTAAATTATAGTCGTATATTTTAGATTTTGTCAGTATGTATTGCCTTTGAAATTCGGCTTTCTTTGCATAGCAGAGAGAGAAAAAGAAAATAATAACGATTTCGGATTTGTTAAAGTACAAGTAACTTAAAATTCAAACCAATAACAGGAAATGAAATGTTTAATTCCGCAAAATACCAAAACATATAAACTGTGTACTTTAACAAGATACCTATATGTTTTTTGAATATTAAGATTTTGTTTTTTACGTTAATCATTTATGCAAAAGTCCCTCAAGAACAGAGCAATGTTAGACCCTCGTCTCTCCCCTAGGTGGCCCGGAAATGATCCCGAAAGAGTGTACGTGAGATTTGTGGTGTACGAAGCGACATCTGGGTGGATCTTCTCAGTTTCGTCTGTTATTCATTCCAGCCAGCAATTGTTCCACAACCATCATTTCTCTTTTCATCCATTTCACCTTCATTTCATGTCATTCACTTCCTCACTTTCATACCAAGCATCAGTATGAAACACAGAAGGAGTAAACACAGAAAATAGAAGCAAAAATTAAACATAATGAATAGGTGTTATTTTAATCAAAATCGTCACAGCTATTTTTGAGAAAATTACAAAATTTGAAAGATGCTGAACTTAAATATCAAGTTAGGTATTTAATAGAATTTTCGTTTTTTTTTTATTTTATGCTCTTCAAAGACACAATATACATACACACACGCACAGAAACGTACTTCTTTCTAAAACGTTTTTTGTGTGTTATATTTGCGGTGAACTCGACATCGAATTTTTGGGAGAAACACAGAGACAGTGGTAGGAGGAGATAATACTGCACCGGTGTATATCACAAAGTACCGACAAATAGACGACATGGGCACGAACATGTATCCTAATTTGCCCTTTCCACTGTGACAAAAGGTTCACTGCAAAGAATAGTTCTACTACTTATTAGAGAGAGAGAGAGAGAGAGAGACAGAGAGATGTGTATTTACATCTTACACATTTTACTTCTTGGGTCTCATACATCGCATTGGTCAGAAGCTTTTGTAAGTATTCATATTTTGTAAAAGCTATAAAAATAAATGATAGTAGCTAGAGAAAATCCTGTGAATTTAACATATTAGCTATTTTATTGTTGAGAAACCTACAGCAATGGAAATACATTTGAACAGCTTGGTGCTGTGTTCACTTCTGTCTCATTGATCGACCTGGGAAACTTGTGTTTTGCATGTTGGTTTACTATGTACTTGAGAGATAATATAATAGGCTAAAGTAATGGAACTAGAAAATTCCACCATTACGCGTCGTGAAACTTGTTAATGAGGTTCCCGTCTCATTTCGGACTCATGATTTAAGTTCTCGATAAGTAGACTGTATCACCAAATCGCGTGAGGAAGCAAGAAAACTTCGCACATAATTCTTAAAACTATAACCTTTCAGGAAAATAGCCTCAGAAAAATAGATTTTAACATGCCTCCTTCATTATGTTCCTTACAAATTCTATGTGTTCTTCAGGTGGTGGTGACGAGTCCAAAATTGTGAATGACTGTACAGCGTTACCCTTCAGTTGCGTTTGCCAAGTTTTGCATCGTATATCACTTAATTTAAACCAGGCATGGGCATTCTTGACCCCGCGTGTCACGTGTGCCACCCAGTGGAGAAACACTGCTGTGCGACGCAGCATTAGATATTTTCCACAATATTCGGTCGAACATTCAAGGAAGAATGGGGCTCTTTCATATTTGGTAGCATACAAAGATACTGCAATGGACTGTTTGTACATACATAAAATAATTATTATCAACACAATTTCCCATAACTAAGGGCTACCATAAACAAAGCATACCAAACATACTGGTTTTCAATAGAAAATAGCCAATCAGCTGGTTTTCAAGTACATCAATTCTACCGCCAGATGACAGCGCAGTGAAACAAGGCACCACCAACTAATATTATGATTCAGTCAAGCAAAGGAACTGAAGAAGCCACGATATTGTAGCGAAAATGTGATATTCAATGTTTAATTTTTATACTTAGTGCATAGTACATAGGAGAGAATGTATTGCATTCAACCCAAAAATTGAATATTGAGATTTCACGGAAATACGCCTTATAAAGAGTTTTAGAAAAAAAAGTCCGTGTGTGTGTGTGTGTGTGTGTGTGTGTGTGTGTGCCCGTGTGTCTCTAAATAAAATTGCTCAAAAACCAAATGTTGATTTTCTCAAAAATGGCTCTAACGTTTTTGATTAAAATGCAGTGTATTAAGGATAATTGCAATGCAAATAAAAAGTATATCTTGAATCTTCTGGGAATAGCGTCTAAAGACCTCTTCATTCTGGATCACTTTTATATAACTGACAAACCGCAAGAAATATACAAAAACTTTCTACACAATTTTTTTTGTAGAGTTAACCGTTTTCGAGATACTCCGATTATCGTTTTCAATTTTAAGCAACTTAAAAAGCAGAGATTGGAATTTTAATGGCTTTACATAGCGACCAGCTTTAAAAGGATGAGATTATCGCTTTAGCCTGTACATCTTCTTATTCCCTTTTTACTTACAAGGAAGCTAGTAATAAGGCTAATTCTGCTTATGTTTATCTTGATTATCATGATGTAGATAACAGATTACTTTTTTGAATAAAAGGTGTGTTTACCGAACAGCTACAGGACATCATGTGAATGGAACACCTTAGCCCCTCTACTTACAAGATATTCAGAATACACACTTTATTTTCCATGTAAAAATCTTCTATATACCAATTTTAAAGAAAATGGTTAGAACCATTTTTAGAAAATAGAAGATTTCAAAAATTGTTCTGTGTAAAGGGTAGTATGCGGTGGGATATTTTTCCTGCAAACATTCGTGTCGCATCCTTGGAAGATACTAAACTTAAATAACAAGTTCTCGAGTTATGCTTTTCTCACACACACACACACACACACACACACAATAAAGACGATTTTTTAAAAAAAAAATTAGATTCAGGGCTCTCAAAACACGTATTTTTGGTTAAATCCCGATGTCGAATACTTGGTGGTATACAATACCTCCTATACTTACTATGCACGTTGCACATGCGTGCTAGAGAAAGTAATAAACATATTGATTCCACTGCCTTTTACTTGGACCTGATGTACCTAGTTCTAAAATAATGCACTACTCCTCTTCTGCTGCACTTCAAGGCTTATGCAATCTGCCCGCTTCGACTTCACAGAATTAGCACCATCTTTTTCTTGGCCGTCCTACGCCTTTTCTTCCTGCGGGCTTGTGCTTGTTTACAACGGCTGGAATTCTATTTTCATACATCCGCCTGAGGCGTTGCCTCCATTTTCCCATCATTTTTCAATCTCCTCATTTAAATTATAAATCCCCAACGGATGACATCGTTGTTTATATGGTCTCTCCTTGAAGAACTTTTGACCGTTCTTAAAAACATCATTTCTGGTGACTTTGCATACTTTCAATTTTCTGTTTATTCTAACCGTATTTTATTACTTTCTCTATACGTATGATGTGCATAGTGTATATAGAGGGTATTGTAATGCACCCAAAAATTCAATACCGAAATCTCACTAGAAATACATCATTTGAGACCTGAATAAAAAAAAAAACACATTGTGTGTGTGTGTGTGTGGGGGGGCAGCATAATTCAAAAGCGAAAAGGCTGTTAAAAACTAAACTTGGTATTTTGGTTTGGATACTTCCAAGGACGCGACACGAAAATTTTCAAGAAAATACCTCCACCCCAAATTACCCTCTACATGGAACATTTTTCGGAAATTTTGATTTTCTCAAAAATGGCTCTAACGATTTTCATTAAAATATCGTAAATTAAAGATATTTACCAGAAAAATAAAATGTATAACTTGAATTTTCTGAGAATAGCTTCTGGAGAATTCTGGATGAATTTTACGGAATTTTGCATAACTGCTAAACTGTAAGAGATGGACAAAAACTTACCACACAAAAAATGTAGAGCAGTTAAAACACACAATAAATTATGTAACATACATTTTTTTCGTGTAGTTGATCGTTTTTAGATATTCATTGTTATAGCTCCTATATACAATGTACATAGTGGATAGAGAAAGTAAAAGAAAACAATATAAGATACTAAGTATAATATTTTACATACTATTTAATGTAATGGGAATAACAGATTAGTAAATACTGATTATTCACTCAATTGTTTTCGCAAGCTGGTGGGGCTTGTTCCTCCTTCCAGCCTCCCGGCGCCTGTATAGCCTCCGTGGCGCGCCAGGGCTGCCATCTAATGAAATTATTAGGGACTTCCGTGCGTCGTTTCCTGTGTGCTGGCCTGCGGTTTTCCCTCCTCTCATCTCTTCTCCCGGAGGTGGTTGTAGACCGCAATATATCAGTACTTGGTGGCAGTTGCCGAGTTGTACATAGTGGATATAGAAGGTATTGTACTACACCCAAAAATTCGATACCGAAATTTCATCGAAATATATGTTTTTTGAGTTCCCGAGTCCGAAAAAGCACATTTTTATAAAAAGGTATGTGTGTGTCTATGGACAGTATAGCTAAAAACAAAAACATCGTTAAATACCAAACTAAATACTTAAGATTAGTATCTTCCAAGGATGCGACACAAAAAAAATCAGGAAAACCCCTTCACCACAAACTACCCTTTACGTTGAAAATGTTTTAAAATTCTGATTTTCTTAAAAATAGCTCTAATGATTTTGATTAAAATCCCGTATATTAAAGCTATTCACATCCTAAATAAAACCTATATCTTAAAGTTTCCGGGAACAGCCTCCGAAGACCTCTTTATTATGGATGAATGTTGCCGAATTTCGCTTAACTGCTCAACCGTAAGCCGGTCCCCATGGCCACGCTCGCTAAAGCGTCTCGCTTTGGTGCTTCGTGGGCAGGGGATCGTGGGTTCGAATCCCGCCTTGGGCATGGATGTTATATGTTTGTGCAATGTGTATATGTTTGTAAAAGAAACAGTAAAACCAGTAATCAGTAAAACCTACGGGGGGAAATGTAAATAGGGATACAGTACCGGAGTCCTGATCAGACTCCGTTACTGTTAAAAAAAAAAAAAAAAAAAAAAAAAAACGTAAAGGATAGACAAAAATGTAGATCTCGTCTAAACACACAATTTATCTCCTTTACATTTTTGTTGTGGAGATAACCTTTCCGAGATATTTCTTGTTATTGATCTCAATTGTAAAGTACTTATACTTTTCTTAGACAGGAAGTGTTGTGTCCAACTCCTGGCCAAGCAAAGAAGCGATTTGCAATGACAATCGCATAACGACTGCTTTTAAACACTTGACTATCGCTTTAGCCTAGTGTATTCCCTTAGTTCTCTTCTACTTATAAGGAACTAAGTAATAAGAAGATTCTGGTAATATTTATCTTGATTAGTATGGTCCAAAAAGAAGAATACTCTTTTGTAAGAAGTTTGTAGAATAGCTAGAGAAAGTCATGTGAGTGTAGCACAAGATTTTTCACAATTCCTCACATGCTGCAGATGTATATTAGGAATATCGCTCTACTTGCTGCCATCTTCGTTGGGATCATTTATAACACTCCTCGAAGAAGACATATATCATCACTAATTGTAAATTGGTCACGTCATTCTTGCACTTATAGCCGCAGTTGGTCGTTAAGCGGTTAAATGTACCGCCTTCTGATTGGATGGGAAATTTTTGACATCAGAATAACGTTTAACGGGAATTTCTAATCAGTACTCAGGTGTGAAAGCTCCCTAATAATACGATCTCTTCGATTAAAATACCTTAAACTTGCATATGACAACAGTTGGAGATGAATGTTCCTCAGCAATGCCCTATTTCTATAAAGCTTGCACCTTCTGAAAAACCCTCACATTGTAAGTATTGTATTCGTTGCTTAGCTTTGGAAGTGTAGTTCATGTAATGGGCGTAACAAAAGGTTACCAACCTCTGTACTTGCGTGAAGTAGTATAAGACGTGCGTGTTGGCTGCAATGGACTTGCTCCCGAATCACGGAACTCCTTGTAGTACGTCAAGAGGCCGACCGCAATTTTGCCTCATTATCTCGGAAAAACTGTGTACCGCCATTGTGCTTCTCACGCCCTAGAGGCAATAATTACAATATTGTTGTAACATCCTGCGCATTGTTACACAAATGAGCGAATTACCATAACAAATATGGCGTTCTTTTCCAATGAGGAACACGATCACGGTGTTAAGGGCGTGCACCTGACCGAAGAGTCGATATTTGTTACCGCAAGGCTAGCCAACTTCCCTAGTTGTTGATAAGCAGACATAAACCAGCTTGGGAGCGAGTCCCTAATCACAGGAACATATTTAAGGACTTGCAACTAATTACAATGGATCATCGTTACAGCCAGGGAGGAAGAGATATCCTTGTTTCCAGCCCCTGGCAAGATGCATATTTTCTCTACTTAAAAAGGTTCATTTGAAAAATAATAAAGAAACTGACGATCAGCTGAAATTAAAATGTAAGCGCTATAACAGCTGTTTAGGGAATTAATTTCCGCGAGGATAATGTGTCTGCTTCACAAGCATGACGTCCCGAATTTGAATGTCGGTTAGGGTGATTTTTTCAGGTTCCCTCACCCTGGGAAGAGGCCTAGCAGGATAACCCAGGCAGTTTTGTCTGTGGCTCGCATTCAGAAGATCGTGGTTTCGATCCTCGTGGCCGACTACCTGACCCATGTGGTTTTTCGGAGTTTCCCGAGTCGCTAGGCTAATGCTGGGTAGAATCATTACATCCCCCGAATTTTCTAGGCTACCATTTTCTGTTCATATCATTTCTTTCAGGGTTGCGACAGTTGCGACTGGATGGTAGTTTACTCATTCTAAAAGGCTCTTCTTGGGGGCGTTGTCGGGAACACTCGATCGGGACCCGCCTTCGGGTTTCAGGGCTGGCTCTAGAGGCTCTCCGGGAGGCTCGGAGCTGATGGGCAGGGCCTAGGATGGCAACAGAAGCATTTCAACTGTAATAGCTAGAGTCTCCAACCATGTTTGCGGTCGTCGTCAGCCGGATTTGGTTGCCCTTCGGGTCTCTTTTTTCATTCCGTCCTCCCTGGTGGTCACGTAAGTGCTAAAGGACCACAAGGTCCTACGTCCAGTGCTCTTCTCAGTCCTGTGGGCTTCGTCCGTGACTAATCTTAATTTGAATGCATTAATTTGCTGGTTTTGGGGATTCGAGGTCCACAAAACATGCGTTTTAGACACCAAATTTTTTGAGGGTGCATAATACTGCCTCTATCTCAGCGGTGATATGAATGAACATACTATCCCTTCCAAAAAGGAAATGTGAATAGACCATATGCTATTCCTTTGACATTTTGTAACATGTGACGTGGTGATTCGCCTGTAGTATAAAATTGGGTTCGTTTTCCTTTCATTAAGTTCTGGGAAATGTGGCAAGCATGAGCTGGTCACGCAGGTGGAGGTATGGCGTCACCCATCTGGAAACGATCTTCGTATTTTCCATCGCGTGGTGGTTACAACTATACTATATATAGACATGCTGGCGGGTAACCATGGTAACCTGCAGAAATGGCTTAACTTATTGGATATAAATTCTACTATAAGATATTGTTCCAAGAACGAGGCCTTTTACTTTATCTAGCGCTTGCCTAAGCATATCTTTCACTCAAACCCAAAAACTTCCATTTATAAAGTTCACTGGAAATATACAAACTGAGATTCTATATCTATAAAGAAGCACTTCGGGCAAAACGTTCGCAAGCGCGTGCACTGTGTGTCCGTCAATCAGTATGTGTGTGTGTCTGTCTACCTGTCTGTCTGTATGTCAGTCTATGACAGCATAGCTCAAAAACAAAAAGGTATACAGATAACAGCGTCGTATTTAATCCAGCATCATTTGCAAATTCAAAGAAAATATTACCCATGATTCTACTAACCCACTAAAAAGAACTTTGTACAGTGTTTTTCTTTCTTTCTTCCTTTTTTCTTTCTGAAAAAAAAGTATGGCGACACTGATTAAAATACCACATGTTTTAGATATTGGCACGATAATAAACAGTTCACAAATTTAATGCAGTAAATTAAGTTAAGTAATCTTCATTCTAACTCAGAAGAAAATCTTCAAAAGTAAATGTATGCACTGAATAAAATAGCAAAAGAATATAAAATTACAATCCCCCTTAAGCAAAACAAAAGTTATGGCATTAAATGAGACAAAGTATTAAATAAAAAAAGTTATGGAAGATAAGACTGAGGATCAGGTGGTAGAATTTAGATATTTAGGTTGCAATATATATAGTAAAATTAATCTAACATATTTTAAAATATACAATACTTTAATTGTTTTTGAACAATGTGACTAATTTCTATTACTTACCTATGTTATTCTTATTGGACGTAAGTTAACACTCCCACATTTAACCTGGTTGCTATAGAAACAAAAGAAATGACTACTGATATGGACCCAAAAATACAGATGCCGTAAGTAAAACAGTTGTAGTATTTGTTTTGAAATATTGAAAATCAAAGTAAAATTCTTACAGCTATTGAATGTTATTAGACGAAAACTATCCATGTTATTCAAGTTGAATGTGTTCATATTATGTATTATTATGATTATTATTATTTATTTATTTATTTATTTCTCCGTAGGTTTAACGTAGAACATCTCACTCTCCAGACTTCTTCTATTTCTCTGTGCTGTAGTATAATTTTCTCCATAGCAAAATTCTCAGATGTTTATAATTAGGCTACTGCATATAAAATTTTCTCTACAGCCAACAAACTTTGTTTACAAAAGCAATGGAAAGCTACATAACGACTACCAAAAGTTTGTTTCTCATAAGCGTCATTTACAGCTAATTTTAATTTATTTATTGCCATTTCTAGTTAATATTAATACGCATCGTCCAAAAATATATGGGACCCGCGTGTGTTGAGTGTATTTCAGAATCTCTCTGAATCTCGTAAATTGAAAAGAATCAACTTCGTTTCACTGTTTCAAACTTTGCCTCGGTTCTGCAATAGTACACTTCACACACTTGTTCGCAATAAAACATAACAGCACTTAAAATATGCTTGAATAACAAACCAATAAAATGTAAAATAGTAACATTTTATAAAGTAATAACAGTGACAAATTACTTTCTGGGAATTATATATATATATATAAAATAAAATATTGTTATAATATACAAAACTGTGGAACAGGTTGTATAATTGAGATATTTCGGATTAACATATCATATAAAAACAAGCTAATCATTTTAAAAAATGGAAATCCTTAATTATTTAACAGCACTTTAAAAACAATTTTGAATAACGTTGCAAAAAAGGTGTAATATTAAAATGTTATAAGGTAGTATCAGTTACAAAATGGAAATCCTTAATTATTTAACAACACTTTAAAAACAATTTTGAATAACATTGCAAAAAAGGTGTAATATTAAAATGTTATAAGGTAGTATCAGTTACAAAATGGAAATCCTTAATTATTTAACAACACTTTAAAAACAATTTTGAATAACGTTGCAAAAAAGGTGTAATATTAAAATGTTATAAGGTAGTATCAGTTACAAAATTATTGTATAGTAGACTCGAAATAAACGAAATTAAGTTTTAGGAGCAGCTAAAAGGTATAAAATAACAGATTATAAAAGAAATTGAGATATAAGAAAGCTTTAGATATATGTATAGACTATAAGTAAACATGTCCGTTAAAAATGACAACAGAGAGATTATAGATAAAAATCTGATGTGTTACACTTACATGACTTTCTCTAGCTGTCTACAGAACTCCTACAAAAGATTATTCTTCTTTGTACACAATGCTAATCAAGATAACTGTTAGCAGAACGTTATAATTTAGTTCCTTATAAGTAGAAGGGAATAAGGGAATGCACTATGCTAAAGTGATTGTCAAATGTTTTAAAAGCTGTCGTTATGCGATTGTCATTGCAAATCACTTCTTTGCTTGGCCAGGAGTAGAACAAAAGAAAAACAGACACTTCCTGTGTGAGAAAAGTTTAAGTACTTCACAATTGAAACCAATAACAAGGAATATCTCGAAAACGGTTACCTCCACAACAAAAACGTAAAGGACAAAAATTGTGTGTTCTGTCATGAGGTACGTTTTTTGTATAGTAGGTTTTTTTTCTCTCTTACGGTTTAGCAGCTAAGCAAAATTCAGCAAAATTCATCCAGAATAAAGAGGTCTTCAGAGGCTATTCCCAAAAAATTCGAGATATACATTTTATTTCGGACATAAATAGCTTTAATATGCGGGATTTTAATCAAAATCGTTAGAGCCATTTTTAAGAAAATCAAAATGTTCGAAAATTTGTCCATGTAAAGGGTAATTTGTGGTGGGGGGATTTTTTTGAAAATCTTCGTGTCGCATCCTTGGAAGATACTAAACCTAAATACCAAGTTTGGTATATTTAACGGTATTTTTGTTTTGAGGCTATGCTGTCCACAGACACACACACACGTACCTTTTTTAAAATGCTTTTTTCAGACTCGGGGGCCCCAAAACATATATTTCCGGTGAAATCTCGGTATCGAATTTTTGGGTGAATTACAATACCTTCTCTATCCCTATGTACATTGTACATATGGGGCTAGAGAAAGTAAAAATAGTTTTGGAGAGCGAGAGGGAGAGAGAGAGAAGAAGAAGAAAATTCTGATAAATAAAAGAATAAGTTGATATTTAAGACCAACATCTTCCAAGAATACGATAAGAAGATTCCAATTTAAACTACCTCTACATTAATGTTATTTTCTCTACTACATACAATGTACATAGTAGGTAGAGAAATTATTGAATTACAACAAAAATTCGTTATCGGGATTTCATCGGAAATACAAGTACTAAGGACTTATGAGTACCTAAATCAGTTACCATGGGAAACAATGTTTTCATTTTCATGGTAACTAAGTAACAGACACAAGTTTGTGACTGTCAAACGTTTTACTTATTGCCTCCCTAGAGAAAGTAGTTATATTACCAACATTCTAAACATCACCTGTATAAATCGGACAGAGAGATAGATGGGTTAGAGAATCAGAACGTTGTTAGAGGAGAGAATCTGAGAGAGTAGAAAGGATGCGAGTGGACGAGCGACAGGGTATGAGAAGCAGAAAAAGATGAAAAAACTGATGTGCTCCATTCACATGATTTTCTCTACATCTCTGTAACAAATTAGTGTTAGTAAGTTTATTCGTCTATCTACTTCATTCTAATCGACATAAATACTAGCAGAAACGGTCTTATTACTTAGCTCCTTATAAGTAGAAGGGAAATACGGAGATACACTAAGCTAAACTGACAGTCAAATGTTTAAACATAAGGTTGCTATGGTATTGCTTGGCCACGTTTTGACCAGTTCTCGTATGAGACAAGTATAAGTATTTTAAAACTGAAATCAATAACATGAAATATCTCAAAAACGGTCAACTCCACGAAAAAATGTATATAAATGAACCGTTAATTTTAACGAGGTATGCATTTTTTTTAAAGTAAGTTTTTGTTTATCTCTTACAGTTTACCAGTTGTGCAAAATTCCGCAAAATTCCTTCAGAATAAAGACACCTTCAGAGGCTATTCCCAGAAAATTCAAGATATTCATTTTGTTTTGAAAATATCTTTAATGTACGACATTTGAATTAAAATCATTAGATCCATTTTTGAGAAAATAAAATTTTTCGAAAATTGTCCCATGGAAAGGGTAGTTGGGGTGGCGGGATTTTCTTTAAAATGTTCATGTCGCATTCTTGGAAGATGCTGAACTTAAATACCAAGTTTAGTATTTAACGGACTCTTCGTTTAGTCTATGCTGCCACACACATACACACTCTGACAGACAGACACACACACGGACATGTTTCTATTCTTTTATTCAGGGGGTCTCAAAACATATATTTCCGGTGAAATCTTGGAATCAAATTTTTGGATACAATATGTATCTTCTCTTTACGCTATGTACATAGCACGTGTAGAGAAAGTAAAAATGTGGAAGGAGTGTAAGAGAAAGAAAATCTGATGTGTTCCATTCACATGACTTTCTCTACATCTCTGCAACATATTATTGTTAAAAAGCTTATGCTTCTATTTACTTCATGCTATTCAAGAAAACATTAGCAGAAATAGTTTTATTACTTGCTTCCTTTTAAGTAGAAGCGAAATAAGAGAGTACCACAGGTTAAAGTTATAGTCAAAAGCTGGTTTCTATGTGACTGAGGCTCCTTTGCTTGAATGGACAGGAGTAAACAAATTCCTGTATAAGAAAAGTATGTTTCTCAAGGCTGAAACAAAAAACAAGGAATATCCAAATAAACGATCAACTCCACGAAAAAATTTATATAAGATAAATTGTGTGTTTTAATCTGCTCTACAATTTTTGTGTGGTAAGTTTTTGTCTATCTCTTACGGTTTACCAGTTACACAATTCCGTAAAATTCATCCAGAATAAAGTAGTCTTCAGAGGCTATTCCCAGAAAATTCAAGATATACATATTATTTGTCAGGTATATATCTTTAATATACGATATTTTCATCAACATAGTTAGAGCCATTTTTTAGAAAATCAAAATTTTTGAAAATATTTCCATGTGAAGGGTAGTTTGGGGGGGGGGTTCTTGAAAACTTTTGTGTCGCATCCTTGGAAGATAATGAACTTAAATACCAAGTTTGGTGTTTAACGGTCTTTTCGTTTTTGAGCTATGCTGCCCACAGACACACAGTCAGACAGATACACACACGGACATTTTTTCTAAAAATTATTTTTTTTTGTATTCAGGGTGTCTTAAAACACGTGAAATCTCGGTATCGAATTTTTGGGTGCTTTACAATACGTTCTCTATACACTATGTGCATAGTACGTATAGAGAAAGTAAAAAAATCAAGACTGTGAAAATGGAGATAGGGATGAAATGTAGAAACGCCTCTGCATAACGCGAATACAACAGCGGATTCTATTATGACAGTAGTAAGAAGTAAACGGCTTTAGACACACTTGTCGAAGGACTCCACCTGTCAAGTTCAATATTCGAAGCAAACTTGCGGTTGACTTATAGGTTGAAAGTTTTGGCTACAACTGACGTTAAGTTGTCTCACGTTCTGCTGTCAACCTGACTTCTACAAAGTCTACATGTATGATATGTTTTAGAAGTTGGCAGCAAATCTTTTAACGACACACTATAACGAGGTTTTCCACACTATTGTGCCATGATCAATAGATGGTATGCTTTAACCTACTTGTAAAATAGGAAACAAAATGTTAGGCGTTGTATTCCTGAGGCCCAGTGGTCCAACTATTCCTGCTTGCTAGATCTGCTTTTATAATAAATAACAGTTTCATTCAGCCTCTTTTTGTATTAATAATTAATTGTAGTATTGTAAGGGGTAGCGTGTTTTCCTTACATTCAAGAGGAAACGAGTTCGAATGTCGCTTAGAATGAGTTACACGGATACGGGTTTTTCGGGGTTTTCCCTTATCCTGAGAAGCCGAACATAGAATAACATTAAGCTCCATGGAACTTGAAATCATTTGGGGGCATTTCACCGATTTTATTCATCGTTAGAATATGACCAACCAGGTTAGGACGTAAGCTACTAAACATAAATAAATTAAATAATAATAATATTTGTTTTTTCACACTAGCCATGTGAAGGACAGGAGTTGGATAGGTAGAATCAGACTGAAAAATTCAATGCTATAGCCGGGATTTGAACCACAGATCTTTCTATTTCTAGCCGGTTACTCTGTCACTGAGCTACCATGGCAACATGCCGGCATAGCATTGAATTTCTCAGCTGACTCACCCGATCTCTAGCCGTGGTTCAAATCCCGGCTATGGTATTGCATGTTTCAGTCTGACTCCTCCTATCCAATAATAATAATTATAATTATAATAATAAAAATTCGTAGTTTTCTACTTTCTTACAGAAATTTAAGCGAAATATTTACACAGAAAATTAAAGTTACATAAAACTGCAAGGAAAATGTTAATGTATTACACAGCAACACGTAATAATTCCTCAACACGCGTAAGTAACGTTTGAAAACATGAAATTGCAAGAATAGGTTCGGAAATATGGTTTGGGAAATATAAAAATAGGAAAAGTAGATTTACACATGTGGATTAGGAAAAAAAATATAGCTTTCGGGAAGTTGGACATTCGAAAAATAAATTCTGAAAGAAAAGTTGCAGAAAAATAGTCGGTAACGTATAAAAGGACAATCGAGCACTTTCTAAGAGGGTTTCCACTTTTCGAAGGAAATGACATTGAATACAACTTAGTTGTTGTTTCCCTAAAAAAGGGCGTAAAACAGATAAAATATATTATGTGTTACATTCACATAATATTCTCTATCTCTTATGCAATAAACTAATCTTACAAAAGCTTATATTCTTTTATTCACTTCAAGCTAATCTCAAGCGATAGACAAATCCTTTATTTGCATGGCCAAAGACTAAAACACAAAAAACAAAGAAAGAAATGACTTCCGATTTGAGAAAATTAAACGAATATCAAAGAATATCCCGGAAAGGTTGGTTACACACAAAAAATATATTTGACATAAATTGTGTGTGTTGAGGAGAACTGCATTTTTCGTGTAGTAGACTCTTGTCTAACACTATAAACCCCAGAGTTTATTCCCGGAGAATTCAGATATATATTCCAATTTTTATTTTCTCTATACGTACTATGTACATAGAGAAGATATTGTATTGCACCCAAAAATTGGATAGCGAGATTTCACCGAAAATATATGTTTTGAGACCCCCTGAATCCCAAAAAAGAAGAAAAAATGCATTTTTAGAAAAATGTCCGTGTGTGTGTGTCTGTATGTATGTGTGTGTCTGTGGGCAGCATAGCTCAAAAACAAAAACGCCCGTTAGAAACCAAACTTGGTATTTAGGTTTGGTATCTTTCAAGGATGCAACACGAAGATTTTCAAGAAAATCCCCCCACCCTCAACTACCCTTTACATGGAACGTTTTTCGAAACATTTTATTTTCTTAAAAATGGCTCTAACGATTTTGATTAAAATCTCGTATATTTTAGATATTTACTTAATAAATAAAATGTATATCTTGAATTTTCTGGAATAGCCTCTGAAGACTACTTTATTCTGGATGAATTTTACGGATTTTTGCATTACTGCTAAACCGAAAGAGATGGACAAAAACTTACCACACATAAAATGTAGAGGACATTAAAACACACAATCTATGTTATATACATTTTTTTCATGTAGTTGATCATTTTTAAGATATTACTTGTTTTTGGTTTCAGCTTTGAAAAACTTATACTTTTCTCATACGGGAATCAGTCAACCCCTGTCCATACAAACAAAGGAACTTCAGTCACATATCAACCAGCTTTTGACTATCACTTTAACCTATGGTACTCCTTTATTTTGCTTCTACTTACAAGGAAGCAAGTATTAAGACTATTTCTGCTAATGTTTTCTCAATTAGCAGGGAGTAAATAGAAGCCTAAGTTTTTTAATAATAATTTCTTGCAGAGATGTAGAAAAAATCATGTGAATGGAACACATCAGATTTTTTTTAAAAACCTGCCTTGTAAAGGTTAGCTGGGGGTAAGAGATTTCGTTGTAAATCTTCATGTGACATTCTTAAAAGATGCAGACTTAAAAATCAAGTTTGGTATTTAACGGACTTTTCGTTTTTGAGCTATGCTATTCACGCACATACACATACACACGCATACATACACGATTTTTTAAAATGATATTTTTGTTTCAGATGATTAAAAACATATATTTACGGTAAATTCTTGACATAGCATTTGTCGGTGAAATACAAGACTGCATTAGTGGCGTTTTTGACCGCTCTCACATTCGCTTTGGTATGCGGCGGTGGAGCTAGAATGTGATGAATAATAAAGTGCGGCGCGACGTTAAGCGGAGACTTTGGGACGTTTGAATACTTCCAGAGCTTTGGTTTCCACGAGCGTTCAGAACATTCTGGACGTCAAATTCTAGTTATAAAAGAAGAAGGAATTGCGAGGTGAGTGTAATGTGTGTATGTGTTTTTTATTTTGTTTTGTGAGTATGTGTGTGTGTGTGTGTGTGTGTGTGTGTGTGTGTGTGAACTGTACTAAGTCATGGCTGGAATGTTAGCGCTCAGTGGTGCACGAGCCATGGATGGCGTGCAACTGTTAACTGTCTATGCGTCAAAACGTCGAGTGAATTATTTACAGCAGTGCATTTAAGACCTTATTTATAAACAATTTTTGAGTCTATAAAGACGTTTCTTACAATACTTTGCCTACTTTTTATAGATAGTAGAGAAATTAAAATCGTGAATATTTCTTCCAAGAAATATACAAAGCTGGTGACGATTTAACAACTTAGAGGATACAGAAACCATTGCTGACAAATATTATGGTGGATATGAACATAAAAGTTTGTGATGAATAATTGATAGAATAGTTATGAGAGTATATGACAACTCATGGAGCAAGTTGTGTGACTGTTACTCACCAGATATATATGTCCCTTGCTATTTATAGGCGTGTAAAAGTTTATACTCAAGCTGTGCAAGCCCTGCTTGCGTATTACGGTCTGTTGCCCTCTGTAGTTTTTATTTAGTATTTCTTTCACACGCACATTTCTTTTCCATCTTTCACATGCAGCTCATAACCGCAACCACTCAGCCTTTCATAGCCAACAACCGTTTAAAGGGGCCACTCCAAGCAGCAATAGCCAGTTTCATGTTAACTATACCCGCGTGTTTGTAAAATACACTACAGAGTATATCCTAATTATTTTACTTTGTTTTTCGTTCAAGGCGGAAGCAAAAGACCGAAATTGTGCACTGGTTCAGATAGCGCTAGTCATATTTTGCTAGGTAGTTTGAGCTTTCGTGAAGTGTTCAATGGATTCTCAGCAGTAACCGTTAATGAACGAAATAATCGTACTTTAATCTTCATCTGGATATTTGAGCATCTTCTTAATCATGCTTCAAGAGGCCTAACTGAAAGAGAAATGCTCTGAATCTGGATCATTCATATAGATTTCTATTCCTCCACAGTTACTTCCTATTTCTTTAGTTTTATAAGTCTCTACTGTCATCTTGACTTGCGTTTAACTTTCCTATTCGAAAAAATCGTATATTCTCAAAAATGGCTCTAATGAATGTTATTAAAATACCGTATACCAAAGCTATTTACATGACAAATAAACTGTATACCCTGAAATTCATTCTGAATGAATTTTGCATAGCTGTAAACAGTAAGACAAAGATAAAAACGTTTTATACAAAAACTTTAGATCTTGTTAAAACACACAATTTATGCTATAAATTTTTGGTAGAGCTAACTGTTTCAGAGATAGTTTGTTATTGGTTTTAAAATTTCCAATACTTAGAATTTTCTCAAATGGGAGTTGTTATTCAGTTTTTTGAGCCTGGAAGTACAAAGAGAAGGGAATTTCAATCACATAGCGATAACTTTTAAATTATTTGACAGTCACTTCGGCCTAATATATTCCCTTATTTTCCTTGTACTTAGGAGGATAAGTACTGCAATTATTTCTGCTGTTTATTTCGATTAACACAAATTTTAAACAAGAATATTTATTTTACTTTCTCTTGCACATATGTACATACAATGTAAATAGATAGAAAAATCTTATGTGATCCATTCACATGACTTTCTCTACATCTCTGCAACAAACTATTGTTAAAAATTTATACTTCTATTTACCTCATGCTAATCTGGAAAAAAATAGCAGGAATAGTGTTATTACTTATTTCCTTGGAAGTAGAAACCAAATAAGGGAGTACTATAGGTTAAAGTGATAGTCAAAAGCTGTTTGCTAAAATGAAGTTCCTTTGTTTGCATGGACAGGAGTTGGCAAATTCCTGTATGAGAAAAGCGTAAGTTTTTAACGATGAAACCAAAATTAAGGAATATCTATAAGATTATCAATTCTACGAAAAAAATGTATATAATATAAATTGTGTGTTTTAACGTGCTCTACATTTTTTGTGTGGTAAGTTTTTATCCAACTCTTACGGTTTAGCAGTTATGCAAAATTTCGTAAAATTCATCCAGAATAAAGTAGTCTTCAGAGGCTATTCCCAGAAAATTCAAGATAAACATTTTATTTGTAAGGTGAATATCTTTAATATACGATATTTTAATCAAAATCGTTAGAGCCATTTTTAAGAAGTGGAAATTTTCGAAAAATGTTCCAAGTAAAAGGTAGTTTGGGGTAGGGGGATTTTCTCAAAATCTTCGTGTCGCATCCCTGGAAGATACTAAACTTAAATATCAAGTTTGGTATTCTACCGACTTTTCGTTTTTGAGTTATCGTGTTCACAGACACAAGGACACACGGACACTCACACACGAACCTTTTTCTGAAAATACTTTTTTTTTGGATACAGAGGACTCTAGAACATATATTCCCAGTGTAATCTCGGTATCGAATTTTTGGGTGGAGTGCAATACCTTCTTTATGCACTATGTACATAGCACGTATAGAGAAAGTAAAAAGTATTGTATTCTACAGATTTCAATCGAAGTACTTGGTATCCCCTGGATCCAAAAACGCATTTTAAGAAAATGTTTCCTGAGTGTCTGTGTGTCTGTAGGCAGCATAGCTCCAAAACGAAAAGGTTAAAAACCAAACTTAGCATTTCAGTTCAGCATCTTCCAAGGACGCGAACCGAACATTTTCAAGGAAATCGTAGCACCCCCAGTTACGCTTTACATGGAACATTTTTCTAAAATATTGATTTTCTCAAAAATGAGTCTAACGATATTGATTAAAATGCCACGCATTTAGAATGTTTTCATGACAAACGAAATGTCATAAATTTTCTGAGAGCAACCCCTGAGATCATCTCATTCTGGATGGCTTTTGTATAATCGTAAACAGTAAGAGCTACACAAAAATTAAGATCTCGTTAAAACACACAGTTTAAGTCATATACTTTTTTTTTTTTTTTTTTTGCTTAAGCTTTTCTCAAGTAGAATGTCAACTTTCGTTTCATCTGTTTTGTTTTGCTCCCGGGAAGAATGCAAATCAGATTCAATTATTTCATGTACCGATAGCTTTTAAAATATTTGATTATCACTTTAGTTTAGTGATCTCTTTTATTTCCCTTATATTAAAAGGAAGCAAATAATAAGACCATTTTTGCATCTCGATTAGCATAACGTAGATAAAAGAATAATCCTTAGTAAGGAAAGTTTGTTTTGGAACTGCAGGAGAAAGGTATGTAATTGGAGCACATACGATTTTTTTTCAACAAGTCTGTAATCAAATGTTCAAATGAAGTATTTGAAATGTTTAACATTTAACTAATGGGTAACTTAACTGCAATGGAGGAGTGGTGAACGAATAGTCAGAAGTTATGGGGTGGGATTGATTCGACCGCATTCAATAATTCCAGCTTCAGAATGCCACTTTTGAGTGGTGTGTACAATCAGGTAACAAAGACATAATGTGGCAATATACAAATAGTATCTTTTATACGCTACAGATGCCAAATTCCGCCGTAGCAGATATAAAAGCTTTTTTGTGAAGAGATGGCCAATGGGAATGAAAAGATATGACGCAATGAAGCATCCTCTCTGCCGCATACGTCATAAATAAAATAATACAATTGTAGATACGCAATGGCCTTCTGCTAGCCCATTTTCAGACCCTGCAGCAATTGTGTTTGTCCTAAGTGGTATTCGCGCAATCTTTTAACAATATCTGCGGCCCACAATACGTAAATTAGGGCTACTCTAGGCCTGCAATTCTGCGAAGGGCGTTTTTTTTTCCAAACTCCGATAGGCTATAAATAAAAGAATATTTCATACAAAACAATTATTTTATTACTAAAAGTTTTGTACACTTATGTTTACTTTTCAACATAATCACCGAAAAGATTGAGACATTTATCGTACCTATGCACAAGCTTTGCAATACCCGCTTCAAAAAATGATGCCGCCAATGATTTCAAATGAGCATTGACGTTGTTTTGGAGATCTTCGTTGCTTTGAAAGTGTTGCCATCCTAGCCAAGTCTTCAGTTCAAGGAAACGGTGAAATTCGCTGGGTGCCAGGTCAGGACTGTACGGCGGATGATCGAAAATGTCCCATTGAAATTGTTAAAGGATGGTTCTGCCAGCAGTATGTGGACGAGCGTTGTCATGGATCAACACAATTCCTGAAGAACGGCCCACCTGGGTGGTAGCGTGTCTGTAGTTCGAATCTCGCTTAGGGTAAGTTATCGGATAAGGCTTTTTGGGGGGTTTTCCCTTATCCTGAGAAGACGAATGTCGAGTAACTTTAAGCTCCGTGGACCCCAAGGTTATTTGAGCATCATTTCACCTATTTCATTCATCGTCCGATATGACCAATGGGTTAAAGGACGTTAAACTACATTCCTTTTTGTTTGTTTTGAATGGCTCTCTGAAACGTCGTAAAGTACGAAGATCTTCAACAACGTCAATGCTCATTTGAAATCATTGGCGGCAACATTTTTTGAAGCGGGTGTTGCAAAGTTTGAGCACATGTATGATAAATTGTCTCAATCTTGTCGATGATTATGTTGAAGAGTATTTATTATGGCCTATTGGAAGTTGAAAAGAAATGGCTCTCGTAATATGAGGTCATTTATTCCTTTATTTTCCCCTGTATTAAGTTCTGCTGAAGGAGCATATTGCTCGATATTGTTTTGCAAAGAGAAGCTGGTCACACCAAAATCCAAAAGTAAAATATTCTGTATCTAATTGATAGAAGTGAGTGCATAAGTATATTTCACAAACTCAATTTGTATATGTGCTTATGAGCTTAATTTAAAAATCTTATGTGTTTTATTCACGTGACTTTCTCTACCTATTCTGTAACAATTTATTCTTACATCATGCTAATCGAGAAAAACTTTAGTAGGAATGGCTTCTATTTAGTTTCTTTTAAGTAGGCGGGAAATAGGGGAATACACAAATACCATTTACATGGAAAAATTTTATAAATTTGTATTATTTTTTTAAAAATGGTTCTAACGATTTTAATTAAAATCCCACATATTAAAGATATTTACATCCCAAATAAAATATATATCTTGAATTTTCTGGGAATAGCCTCTGAAGACCTCTTCATTCTGGATGACTTTTATATAACTGGAAAACCGTAAGAAATAGACAAAACTTACTACGCAAAAAATTTAGAATATGTAAAAACACACAAGTTATATCATGTACTTTTTTTTCGTGGAATTGACTATTTGTGAGACATTCCTTGTTATTAGTTTCAGATTTAAAATACTTAAATGTTTACTTTCTCTACACGTACTATGTACATAGTGTATAGAGAAGGTATGGCACTCCACCCAAAGATTCAATACCGAGATTTCACCGGAAATATATGTTTTAAGGTCCCCTTGATCCAAAAACAGCATTTTCAAAAAAAGGTCCGTGTGTCCGTTTGTCTGTGAACGCGATAACTCAAAAACGAAAAGTCGGTAAAATACCAAACTTGGTATTTAGGTTTAGTATCTTCCAGGGATGCGACACGAAGATTTTGGGAAAAATCCCCCACACCAAACTACCCTTTAAATGGAATATTTTTCAAAAATTTTGATTTTTTAAAAAATGAATCTAACGATTTTGATTAAAATATCGTATATTAAATAAATTTACCTGACAAATAAAATGTATATCTTGAATTTTCTGGGAATAGGCTCTGAAGACTACTTTATTCTGGATAAATTTTACGGAATTTTGCATAACTGTTAAACCGTAAGAGATAGACAAAAACTTACAACACAAAAATATAGAGCACTTTAAAACACACAATTTATGTTATATACATTTTTTCGTGGCGTTGATCGTTTTGAGATATTCCTTTTTCTGGTTTCAGCTACGAAAAACATACTTTTTTTCATACATGAATTTGTGAACTCCCGTCTATACAAACAAAGGAACGTCAGTCACATAGCAACCAGCTTTAGACTATCACTTTAAGCTATGGCACTCCCTTATTTCGCTTCTACTTACAAGGAAGCACGTAATAAGACTATTTATGCTAATATTTCTCAATTAGAATGAATTCAATTGAAGCGTAAGCTTTTTAACAATAATTTGTTGCAGAGATATAGAGAAAGGCATGTGAGTGGAACACATCAGATTTTTCTCACCGGAACGTTGTAAATTCCTGGTCCTGCATAGAAATGGATTTCAACCGCATTGCAACCAGCTTTTAAGAGATTTTGACATTCGTTTTGGTCTAGTGTATGTCCTTATTTTCCTTATACTTACAGGAAGCAAGTAATAAAACTATGTTTCATAATCGATGAGCATGATATAGATATAGGAATATGTTTTTAACAATTATTTGTTACAGAAATGTAGAGAAAATCATGTGATTTTTAAACATTTTACTATCTGTTTAGACTCCTGGAACACCCTCAGCAAATGTGAAGTGAAATTGTTTCTGCAAACGCGTATTTCACTTAACAATAAGTAGAAACAATAGCCTTCATAAAAATGTTTTGTAAAATAAAGAGTAGAGAACTTCGTCCGCATGTAATCCATTAAATTCGATTCATACAGACAGTTGAAGGTTGGGAAAATCAAAGTCAGTGGATACTCTCAGCACAAACCAATTCAAAAACTAAAAATCTGATGTGTTCCATTCACATAACTTTCTGTACATCTCTGGAAAACAAAAATTGATAAAAAGCTTATTCTTCTGTTTACTTCACGCTAATCGATAAAAAATTAACAGAATTGCTTCCAAAGTAGACGGGATTTAAGGGATTACAGTAGGCTAAACCGACAGTCAAATGTCTTAAAATATGGTTACTATGGGACTGAAATCTGTTTCTTTGCGTAGCCAGGAGTTGACAAGCTTCTGTATGAGAAATGTGTAAGTATTTTAAAACTGAAATCAATTACAAGAAATATCTCAGAAACAGTCAACTCCACGAACAAATGTATATAACATAAAGTGTGTGTTTTAACGAGATCTGCAATTTTGGGTAGCAAGTTCTTGTCTATCTCTTACATTTGCCGTTATGTAAATTCTGCAAAATTCATCCACAATAAAGAGATCTAGAGGATATTCCCAGAAAATTCAAGATATTCATTTTATTTGTCACATAAATATCTTAAATATAAGCGATTTTAATAAAAATCGTTAGAGTCATTATTGAGAAATCAAAACTTTCGATTTTTTCCATGAAAAGGATAGTTGGGGAGGGGGCATTTTCTTGAAAATGTTTGTGTCGCATCCTTGGAAGATACTTAACTTAAATATCAAGTTTGTTATTTAATGATATTTTCGTTTTTGAGTTATGTAGTCCAAAGGCACACACACGGAACTTTTTCTAAAAATGTTTTTCTTTTTTTTTGATTCAGTGGTATCCAAAACATGTATTTACCGTGAAATCTCGGTATCAAACTTTTGGGTGCAATACAATTCCCTCTCTATACACTATGTACATAGTATGTGTAGAGAAAGTAATAAAGTTATAAAAATGTAACTGTTTTGATATCGTTGCTCTACTTTACCCCTTAAGGGTTTGAAATGAACTTTTCGTTGCCACGGGTTGGACTAATCTTTTGATTTCCAGTCAGTGTTAGAATAATAATGGCATTGTCTCTGTAGATGGAAAAACCGTGTTTCTGATGGAATAAGAAACAGCTTCTCGCTCGTGGAATTGCATTTTTTCCCCTTCTCCTGGAGGACTGGAATTAAGTTGATTTCACCCTTCATCGCGCCGCCGTGCCGCTGCTGATAACATACTTGGCTAGAAGTTGGGGCAAATTGGGGAGGGAAATATGGCGATATTGTTCATAATTCAAGGCCCCCTGCGTCTCGTAAACGTTTAATAATGCAGGCAACGATGAGCACATACGCTAGTGAGAAGGTGTACTTTGGCAACACTGTGTAGTGTACTTGTCATAATGCGATGGTTACACAGGTGTGACGTCAGTGGCGGTTCGTATACTTGACAACGTTTCAAAAAGAAATCGTATGTATTACATTCACGTGAATCTCTCTATCCACTAGCGTTTGCTTTTATCTCTCTATATAGGTAGTATTATCCGTAAAAAAAAACTATTTTTGCTTTCTCTACACGTACTATGTACATAGTGTATAGAGAAGGTATTGCATTTTTGGAACAAGGCCCGTGTATGTGTGTGTGTGTCTGTCTGTCTGTTTGTGTGTCTGTGAACACGATAATTCAAAAAAGAGAAGTCGGTTAAGTACCACACCTGGTATTTAAGTTTACTATCTTCCAGGGATACTATACGAAGATTTTGAGAAAAATCTTCCTACCCCAAACTACCCTTTACATGGAGAAAACTTTAAAACTTTTTATGTACCCAAAAATGGCTCTAATGATATTTATTAAAATACCGTATATTAAAAATATTTTTATGGCATTTATATATTTTCTGGGAATAACCTCTAAAGATCTCTTTATAGTTTTGCTAATTTTGCGTAATTGGTAAACTGTAAGAGATAGAGGGAAACTTACTATACAAAAAATATACAGCACGTTAAAGCACACAATTAATGTCATATACGTTGTTTTTTTTCGTGGAATTGGCCATTTCTGAGATATTCCTTGTTATTATTTTCAGATTTAAAACACATATAACTTTTCTCACATGGAAAGTTGTAAACTCCTGGCTCTGCATAGAAATGGCTTTCAACCACATGACAACCAGCTTTTCAGAGATTTGTCTTTCAGTTTAGCCTAGGGTATTGCCTTATTTTCCTCCTACTTACAAGGAAGCAGGTGATTCAGATAATTTCTGATAATATTTAGTATGATTATCATAAATTAGATAGAAGAGCATGCATTTTAACAATAAATTGTTACAGCGATGTAGATAAAGTCATATGAATGGACACATCCCATTTTTCTATCTGCATCTACTTAATCGATAAATGTCTCATTACATAAAGGGATACAGAAGGCTGAAATAATGTTTAATGCTTAAAAAGTGGGTTGTTTTATCAAAATTTACGACATTCGCTAAATCTAAATTAATATAATATCAATAAAAGTATGTATTGCCACACTCTTAAACCAAAATTCCTTTTAGAAATTCTAATATACGTAAATGATCATACTGTATGGTGACTTTGAAATCTCATACTGTTAAAACGATCACCAGAATTGAGCACTGCAGAAAGGTAACAACTTTTGAAAATTCAAACCAATGGCAATGAATATCTTGGAAAATGGTATTGCGACAGAGAATTTGTTGACACACATTGGGTGTTATGACTACTATGCATTAATTTTGTAGTAAATGCTTGTCTGCGTGTCACTATTATACAAAAGAAAGTATTTCACAGGCTGTTTAAAGAAAATTCAGCATTTAATTTTTATTATTTTTGCAAATATGTTAAAATGCATTTAACGAAATCTTCACGAAAAATTAAAAGTAACCACCTTTTTTATAACAACAGCAGTTGTTACTAGGGAGATTTTCCTGAAAATCATTGTATCGTATCCTTCCCATATTTTGAAGTTAAATACGAGTTTAGGCAATTATCCGAATTTGAGTATGTTTTGGGGTTATGTTGTTCAAAGATGAAGAGAAATATATGTTCGTACTTTAAACTTTTTTCAAAAATTCCTTAAATTGTGGCATCAGTCGTTTTAGTGGAATGCAATAATTCATCTATTACTAAAACTCATTGATAGAAAAGGTAATAAAAATAACATTTACCGTTAAATGAGATACCTAGAAAACCAGTCATAACATATAACTATACAATGTGAAAATGACTGAATATATTGCATAGTAATTTTGTTATTAATGGATCACCTACTGTTTATTGATCAGTTATTGATAGTAACTCAGAGAACAATCTACAGAAGTTATGCAAAATACAAAATAAATCAACCTCAAAATTTATGAAAAATAAAATTAAAGCAGAGGCATTTATCAAAGCCCAAAATAAAATATATGTGTTCCATCCATATAGCTTTCTCTACCTGTTCTGAAAAAGCTAAGCTATTCTTACAAAATATTATTAATTTATCCAAATCATGCTAATCGAAATAAAGCAGAAATAGTTTTATTATTTGCTTCCTTATAAGCAGAGTGAAATAAGGAAACACACTAGGCTAAAGTGATAGTAAAATATTTTAAAAGCTATCGCTATATGAACAAATGAAATTCACTTTTTCTGCAAGACAAGAAGTAAAATAAAATAGATATGTAACAAAAGGTGACTTACCGTTTAGGAAAAATTTAAGCAGCTTAAATTGAAGTCAATATCAAGGAATATCGTGGAAATATTAACTCTACAAAAATATATATAGCAAACTTTTTAACCAGATCTACATATTTTGTGCAGTAAGTTTTTCTTTATCTATTACGGTGTACCAATTACACAAAAGTCATCCAGAATGAAGAGATCTTCAGAGCCAATCCCAGAAAATTCAAGATATACATCTCGTTTATCATGAAAATATCTTAAACATACGGTATTTAAATTAAACTCTTTAGGGAAATTATTGAGAAGATAAACGCTTCGAAAAATTTCCATGTAAAGAAGATGTCCTCGAAAATATTCGTGTCGCATCCTTGGAAGATGCTGAACTTAAATACCAAGTTTGGTATTAAATGGACTTTTCGTTTCTGAGCTATGCTGCCACTTCTCACCCTCCCAAACACACACACACAGGCACACGTATGGACATTTTTCAAAAACTTTTTTTTTATTCAGTGTCGCAAAACATGTATTTCCGTTGAAATCACGGAATGAATTCTATATTTACTATGTACATTGTACACAGTGCCAGAGAAGGTAAAAATTATAATTGATGTTCAAATTATTGAACAAGGGAGCGTTTATAAATATCTAGGATATACCAGAAAAACTTGAACATGGGAGAGAAGCTCAATACATATGAATGTGTTTGTGGGTCAATAAGAAGATATTTAGAGAATAAAACAGCAAAGGAAACACTCAGTGGCATTGCCAATATTCCTTTATGGTGCAGAGATCTGGTTAGCTACAGAAAGAGAGAAGAACTTTCAGAAATGAGATTTCTAAAATCAGTGGCTGGTGTGTATGTAATTGAGCATAAAAAGAGTGACGAAGCCATGAATAAAAGTAAACTAGTTCACATTTTTTGCGGGAAGAACTGAAAAGAACATTTGGACAGAATGGATCAAAACCTATCACCAAAGAAAGCCTATATATATATTTTTTTTAATTGTTTCATTCGTATAGCCCTCTTTAATTTCTCAGTCGCCCTCCGTGGTGTAATGGTTACCATGTTAACTTCATATACCCAAGTTCGCGGGTTAAACCCGGCGGAGGACGATGGATGTAAAAACCCTTAGCATGGGTTCCTTCGGAAGGGAAGTAAAGCCGTTGGTCCCGTGTCGTAGATTTACGGCACGTAAAAGAACCTCAAGCCTGATATAGAGGCCTCTGAGCAAAATTAAGCGGTTTTTCACGCCCAGTATAGAATGGGACGCTGAGAATCACAGCAGTTAAAGAGCGTCCATAAATAAAAACGCCATTTCATTTCATTTATTTAACTTCTGTGGTCATATCGAGGGCTTGACTTGTGAAACATCTGATCGATTATAGTAGGTTATTGTCATTAGGATTACCGTTTTATATCATTAAACATTCGCACATTCATATGCATATTTCCAGACTCTGTGGAGGACAGGCAATAGTTCTGATTAAAGAAAAATACCCCACCCCAGCCGGGAATCGAACCCGGGACCTCCGCGCAAGAAGTCAGCTCGCTGATCACTTGACCACGGAGACAGCCATCATGTAAATTATAAACCACGAAGAGAACGAAATATAGGATGCCAAAAATTACGATGGAATGAACAATTCTGATGGGGACAGAATGGACCTAAGGCTTGTCCTGAGGATGCTAATTATTATTATTATTATTATTATTATTATTATTTATATGCATAATTGCTACACCCTTAATCCAAAATTCCTTTTAGAAATTCCAATATACGTAAATGTATTTATTGTATGGTGACTTTGAAATCACATACTCTTTGCATGATCACCAGAAATAATTGAATGTCTGCTGAATTGAGCACTTCAGAAAAATAACAATCATTTGAACATTCAAACCAATAGCAATGAATATCTTGGAAAATAGTATTGCGACAGAGAAGTTGCTGACACACGTTCACTCTCACATGCATACTTCCAGATTCTGTGGGGGCTAGGGAATAATTCTGGTTGAAGAAAAATTCCCCGCCCTAGTCGGGAATCGAAGGTGGGACCTCCAGGTGAGAAGTCAGCTTGGTGACCACTCGACCACAGAGGCAGTCATCATGTAAATTATAAACTACGAAGGGAACGAAATACAGGATACCTAAAATTTCGATGAAATGAACATTTCTGATGGAGACACAATGGACCTGAGGTTTATCCTGTGGATGATAATGATGATGATTATTATTATTATTGTTTATGGGCGTAATGAATTAGATCTTTAAAAACCGTTTTACTAATTTATGTTGACGCGTTCAACTGGGATATAGGTCAAATAAAGCACACATGATATATGCCACCTAGCTTTAGATTTAATGCATTTATTTTGAAGTGATGGGAGCATTTTGCTTGTAGAGCAAAGGAAACGAAACTTAGGGTGACAAATCTGGTTTATTGAAGAGTTATTCTAGTGACTGTGGTGTTAAAGCGACATCCCTTCCAGAGTAGGTATATATTGTCCTTAATTATGAGAGGGTTTGTCAGGAATGTGTCGCGTACTTCCAAGTAATTTAATTCAACCGTCACAACTGCTAACACGAGGGAATAATGTTCTTGTTGTGGAAAGGCAAGTTTCCCCACAAGATGTTGGGAACTACCATCACAGACTAAAAACAATAATTATGCTCAACTTTGTAAAGATACATTTACTCATAATATACTCATGTTACAGTAACTAGGATAAAAATTCTGGCAAGCTGTAATTATGAAATACATTTCTTATATATAATTTCTTATAATTTCTATACTGAAAATTATTCACAGAGAAATTTTTGTAGGAATGGAGAGAAACCTTTGTTACGTGTCTAGTAACATGTCTTATGACTGACTACTTCAATTGTTCAAAAGGCTATTTTTCATTCAAACATCAAAACATATGCGTCATTTCATGAAAATTGTTAGTCATTAGAAAAAAAAAATCTGATGTGTCCCATTCACATGACTTTCTCTACGTCTCTGCTGAAAATTATTGTTAAAAACATTTTTTTCTATTTACTTAATGCTAATCGAGATAAAATGACACAAATGGTCTTATTACTTGCTTCCATGTAAGTAGAGGGTAAATGAGGGAGTACTATAGGCTGAAATGATAGTTAAAAGCTATGTGATTGAAGCTCCTTTGTTTGTATGGACAGGAGTTGACAAATTCCTGTGTGAGAAGAGTATAAGTATTTTAAAGCTTAAATCAATTTTCATGTATATGCAACAGCATACCAAGAGACAAGCGATAGTCAAGTATTTGGTGGGTCGCTAAATGTTGGCTTTGAAATTCCAAGAAGTTAATGACTACAAGGTACAAAAAAATAGTGATTTACCACTTAAAAGAAGTGTCAGATAACAGAGCATATTTCCGATATAACAATGAATATTTTACTTATTGCTCCAAATAATAATTGAACATAATATGTGTGTTTTAACGAATGTTTGCCTATCGACGATTTACTAGTTGATTAAAATTATACAGATATCATAAGGATTGATTATATTTGCTAAAAATTCACACAAAAACTAAAATAAACATTTTATTTTTCATTCAAATATCAAAACATATGCGACATTTCATGAAAATCGTTAGAGTCATTAGAAAAATAAACGCATGGCGGAAATATTTTCCATTTAGAGTTTGTTTGATGTAGGACAATTTTCTTTAAAATTCTCATGTCGCATCCTTGTAGGATGTGGAATTCAAGTAACAATTTTGGTGTTTATATTACGTTCGTTTTTAAGTAGTGCTGCTCCCAAAGACACAAATCACGCATGGATCTTTATTTTGAAAGCATACTTTTTATTTTAAGTCCGGAGAATTAAAACGAAACGTTAATTTCAGTGAAATCTCAATATCAAATATTTTGGTTGGAATGCTAGGTATTCCTCCTCTATTCATTATAATAAAATGGCAGATAAAGTAAAAATGAATAACCACACAAATATCAAATCTAGGGGAAAAAAGTATTCTACTTTTATGCCTGAAAAATGACGATTTTCGCTGAATATCTACTCTTTATGTGTAAGGCTTTCGTTGTATTTTATTTTCTCAAAGTACATTTAACAATCTTATATATTCTATTCTCATGACTTTCTCTACCTGTACTGCAAACAAACTTTTCTTAAAAAGATTATTCTTTTATCTATGTCATGCAAATCAAGATAAACTCAAGCAGAATGGTGTTTTACTTGCGTATGGGTAAGAAAAAGGGAAATAAGGGAATACACTAGTTTATGCAATAGACAAATCTCTTAAAAGATGGTCGGTTGACAGTCATTTTTCTTTGCACGACACAGATAAAAAGAAATAGATATGAAACGAAAGATGACTTCCCATTTAGAAAAAACGTAATCGTTTTAAAATTGAAAGCAATAACACCAGTAAGTCTACACAACAAATATATATGACATAAATTGTGTGTTTTAACGAAACTGCATTTACTGTAGCAAGTTTCTCTTACAAAGTTATACATAAGTTATCCAGAATGAAGACGTCTTCAGACGCAATTCACAGAACATTCAGTATATACATTATATTTGTCATGTAACGATTATTTTAATCAAATTGTTAGAGCAAGTTTTGAGAAAATTAAGTTTCCATGTTAAGCGGCAGCAGGATTTTCTGCAAAATCTTCGTGTCGCATCCTTGGAAGATGCTGAACTTATTTATCAAATATGGTATTTAAAGGAATTTTCGGTTTTGGGTTATCGTGTTCACACACACTCGCACATATACACAAATACACATGCTCACACCCACTCATGTGTGGATCTTTTTCTATTTTTTTTTATTTCTTTTACCTTAAAACATTTCACATCGAATTTTTGGGTGGAATGTAATACGTTTTCTACCTACTATGTACACAAAACGTGTAGAGAAAGTGAAATGCTTCACGAGTTTGAAATATTAACAGGAGAAATAAAAGGTGTAGCTTGAATTTGCTGTACATACCCTGCAGTTTTCTCTTTATTCTCATTATTTTTGTATAGTGTTTAACACTCACTTTTACTATTACGGCACCGCAGGCGATGGTACTGATGATAAATGGAATGAAGATGGAGCACTGATGAAATGCGATGGCGGGGGAAACCGAAGAAAACCCACCCCTGCGCCAATTTGACCACCACAAATCCCACCTGCAGTTGACTGGGATCAAACTCGGGCTGCCTGGGTAAAAGGCGAGTGGTCTAGCCACTCGGCCAGGGCGCAGCGTGCTCATTAACTGAAGCTGGAAATGGGCAATATAGATTAAAAGGTTTCTTAAAAATGATGTGGTACCTTATCTACATCTGCTTGGAACCAAGCGAAAAGCGGTATGGTACAGGGGCAGCCCTGAAAATCCACCATATACAATCGAGGTGTCTTACAGAGCAATTCGGTCGCGATATGGCCTAGGTATTAAAACGACATAAAATAAAATAGATGAAAAAAAAGTTACCCTAGAAATCAACTTTGACTGCTATATCAATGGCTAATTGCTTAATTTATGTATAGAGATAATTACCTATTATTAAACATGGTTTAATCTAAAAAGAAATTACTATAGGCAGTGCGCGTAATTATTTGAAGGTTTAGTTTCATTCCATATTTCAGTTTTTCCTATCAGAGCCAAATCAAGGCGCCTGCTCAAGTACCTTTTGTATAACAATTTTAAGTAAATATCTTAGAAGATCTTAGAAGGTGTCATCCTGATAAAACAGGTGTGTTTGCGTCATTTCGTAAGGGTTCCACGCAGCAAACCATGGGTGTAGGCTTCAGGAGAATAAAATGACATGAGAGTATCCAACGGGCGGTGGAAGCTGACCGCGGGGAAAGAACCGCCTTAGTAGGTCCCTAATATAGTTCAAACTAGTAGTCCGCACCCTGGTCTGACTGAACACCCCTTATCTTTAAAAACGACTCCAGCGCCACCCTGCCGTCGAGAGCTGTATTACAAAAGCGCATTCACCACCACGGAGGGGCGCAACCACTGCAATCATCGATTCTTATAACCCTGAAAGAGAATGGTTGGAGTGAAATGGAGATTAAACAAAGGGGCAGAAAGTTTCATGGGATTAATAAACCTCTTCAGCATTCGCGTGATGGCCCGGGAAAACTCCCGCAAAAATGAACAAACAAAAAAGCAATGTGTCATAGAGATCTCGAATGCCACTCCCAGGCGAAACGCATCATAAAGCATGTAAACATTTTAAATATCTTAAAAGACTGAAAGGGGAAATAACGGTTTGTGGGCGTCTTGAAATATATCGCTGCTAATAGCACAATAATGAAAGCCGCAACTCTTGGGGAACTGCTAAGTTTGCCATCCATTGAAGAGCTTTCAAAAATATTCCATAAAACCTGCATATGAAAATACTGAAAATAATTTCTTTGAGCCACAACGCGTTCAAATTAGTGTTTATGAAATGAGTTATGATATTGAAAGCAGTTTGCATAATTATTGACAAATGACCCATTTCCCCATATGACTAGATAAGTTAAATTTACCTAGTAATGGAGCACTATTATTGGAATATGTTTGATTTGTTATGCACCAAAAACACAATGAAGAACTGCCCTTTACGAGAACCTTAACAGCAGACACTAAAGGCGAACCTACCATAAATATTATGAGAAATTATTTCATGGAAAAAGCGACCCATTTATATTCTATAATATCAAGGCAGCAGATGGAGCACTTGCTATATTTGGATGCTGTCGTGATTTTTTAAGCCATTTAATGCAAAATGTACCCAGGGTATTTGCAATTCACAGCGTTTATCGGAAACATTTAGTTGCTAAAATGTTGTGTAGAAAAGTCCATCAATATCTTCCATTCAGTATAAGCGCAGATTCGGAGCAACGCGATGAAATTAGTTACGCAGTTTTGTGAAAAAAATGACTGGAACGTTCATGGATTGGTTCTTCAAATTAAGTACGCTTGTTTTCGATAGGCTTATGTTTGAAATGAAATTAAGTTTTTATTTATGAACGTTCTTTAACTGCTGTGGTTCTCAGTGTCCTATTCTATACTGGGCGTGAAAAACCGCTTAATTTTGCTCAGAGGCCTTTTTATCAGGCTTGAGGTCATTTTGCTGCTATAAATCTACGACACTGGTCCAACGGCTTTACTTCACTTCCGAAGGAAGCCATGCCATCGTCCTCCGCCGAGTTTAAACACGCGGCTTTGGAGTTTTGAGGTTAGCAGAGTAACCATTATACCATGGAGGGAGACAGACTTTTGTTTGAAAAGATTGTATTTTAACTTGTTAACACTATTTGGATGCTAAAGATCTAACTTTAAAATAAATATTATCAAATGAAAACCATACTACTGTTAATTTAATGAGTTTTGCTGAAGATTCAAGCTGAGTATACCGAAAACGAGGTCCATAGTTGCACTTTTCTTGCCTGAAGTAAAATTATGAACCAAACAGAGGGCGCGAATTTTTCCAGTTTCCCAATTTATGACGGACAAACTGCTAGGAAGATAGTGTACATTCAACATCTAAATGTTCTTCACAGACTTTTATATTGTTTTGTCTACTCACCACACAAAAAATGTACATCACGTCAAAACGCACAGTTTATGTTCTTTACGTTTTTATTGTGGAGGTAACCGTTTCCGAGATATTCCTTGATATTGGTTTCAATTGTGAAGTACTTTTCTCAGACAGGAAGTGTCCGTTTTTCTTTTGTTCTACTCCTGCCCAAGCAAAGACGCGATTTGCAATGACAATCGCATAACGATAGCTTTTAAAACATTTGACTATCACTTTAGCCTAGTGCATTACCTTAGTTCCCTTTTACTTATAAGAACTAAGCATTCTGCTAGTGTTTATTTCGATTAGCATTGTGTAGAAAGAAGAATAGTCTTTTGTTGGAGGTTTGTAGAGCAGCTAGAGAAAGTCATGTGAGTGTAACACGTCAGATTTTGTTTTTTTAATGACAGCACTCGAAGTCGGGAAGGCTAGGTACTGCTGATATCTATCTTACCAAACCGCCTCATCAGCCATGTCTATACCATGTACAGTATTCCAATCAAAGGCAATTACATACATAAAAAAGGAAATGGTTGGTATCGATCCCTAGTATTCTAGTCTGGGCACGGTGCTACTAGCTGGTGCCAGGTCTCTCGCCCTTTCAATCGCGCGCAAAATTCCTCATGTGCCAATAATCGTATTCATTCCAATCAAACTCTACCTGTGCATTTGGCCTTTGGATCTAAGCCTGTACACCCCATCTAACATTTCAATGCGATTTTGATTTCATCTAGAGAAGTTCTAAACGATTTATTAAAAGCTGCCCATAAATAACATAACTATACATCACGTGTGGCTTTTAAAACGTTTTTGTTAGGCATATTTAGGCACCTTTCATACTACAAAATATATAACCCACTCTTCAAAAACGATGTAGCAATAATTAATCAGTTACACGGTCAAATTAACTATATCTAATTTCATATAGATGTTCATTAAGTTTGTTTTGTATAGGATTCTCTTTAATACAAGCAGTTCTAGCTGTAAAATATTTAAAGTGAATATTAGAAAAATCTCAGAAGAAAAGAAATCTGTAAATTAATCAAATGTAAATGAAATGGAAATGGCGTGTTATTTATGGACGCTCTTTAACTGCTATGGTTCTCAGCGTCCCATTCTATACTGGGCGTGAAAGACCGCTTAATTTTGCTCAGAGGCCTCTCTATCAGGCTTGAGGATCTTTTATGTGCCGCAAATCTACGACACGGGGCCCACGGCTTTACTTCCCTTCCGAAGGAAGCCATGCTAAGGATTTTTACGCCCGAAAAAATCCATCGTCCTCCGCCAGGTTTGAATCCGCGACCTTGGGTATATGGAGTTAGCATGGTAACCATTACACCACGGAGGGCGACTAATACTAAATAATCAAATGTAGATATTATATGCAAACAAGTAATTGAAGTTTTGGAAATTTTGAAACAAGAAAAGAAACAATTTTAAACCAGTGATGCTATTGCCATAACATTTCAATTTTCATTTAAAAATTATCATGCATAATTTGAAAAATACTGAAGTTATGCATATTAAAAAAAATACCGGTCCCCACGGCCGCGCTCGCTAAAGTGGCTGGCTTTGTTGCTCTGTGGTGCAGAGGATCGTGAGTTCGAGTCCCGACTAGGACAAGGGTGTTTCTATGTTTGTAAAATGTGTACATGAGTGTATGTGTATTAGCAGAAAAAATCAAACACCTAAATGTTATTTTAGGTAATTTACCTAACTTTACTGCATTTAAAAAAATACTAAGTTTTACTTTTTCTACACGAACTATGTACATAGTGTATAGAGAAGGTATTGTATTCCACCCAAAAATTCGATACCGAGATTTCACCGGAAATGCACGTTTAGGGTCCCCCTGAATCCAAAAAAAAGCATTTTTGGAAAAAGGTCGGTGTGTGTGCTTGTGTGTGTCTGTGGATAGCATAGCTCAAAAACGAAAAGACCGTTAAATACTAAACTTGGTATTTAAGTTTGGTATCTTCCAAGGATGCGACACGAAGATTTGCAAGAAAATCCCCCACCCCAACTACCCTTTACATGGAACTTTTTTCGAAAATTTTGATTTTCTCAAAAATGGCTCTAACGATTTTGATTAAAATATCGTATATTAAAGATATTTACCTGACAAATAATATGTATATCTTAATTTTCTGGGAATAGCCTCTGAAGACTACTTAATTCTGGAAGAATTTTGCATAACTGATAAACCGTAAGAAATGGACAAAAACTTACCCCACAAAAAATGTAGCGCACATTAAAACACACAATTTATGTTATATGATTTTTTTCGAGGAGTTGATCGTTTTTGAGATATTCCATGTTTTTGGTTTCAGCTTTGAAAAGCTTATACTTTACTCATACAGGAATTTGTCAATTCGTGTGCATACAAACAAAGGAACTTCAGTCACCTAGTAATCAGCTTTTGACTTCACTTTAACCTATGATACTCCCATATTTCGCTTCTACTTACAAGGAAGCAAGTAATAAGGCTACTTCTGCTATTTGTTTCTCGATTAGCTTGAAGTAAATAGAAGAATAAGCTTACTAACAATAATTTGTTACACAGAAGTAGAGAAAGTCATGTGAATGGAACACATCAGATTTTTTTACAGTTTTTAACGCCCGCTTTTACTACCATGGCACCGCAGGCGATGATACTGGTCATCCATGAAGTGAAGATGGAGCACCGTGGAATGTGACCGGAAAATCCCCGCCCCTGCGCCACTTTGTCCACCACAAATTTCACATGCGGTTGCTTGGGATCGAACCCGGTCCGTCAAGGTGAGAGGCAAGTGGTCTAACCACTCGGCCACGGCGCGGTCAAAACGTACGAATCATTAATTATGTGTTTTAACGAGATCTACATTTTTGTGTAGTAAGTTTTTGTCTATCTCTTATTGATTACCAGTTATGCCAAATTCTGCAAAACTCAACCAGAATAAAGAGCACTTCAGAAGCTATTCCCAAAATATTGTAAATATACATTTTAAGTGATGTAAATATCGTTAATATACGGTTTTTTAATCAAAATCATTGGATCTATTTTGAAATAAAGAACATTTTTTCGATAATTTTGGAAATCATTGTGTTGCATCCTTGGACGACACTAAACTTAAATACCAAGTCTGTTATTTTCTGGTGAAATCACGGTATCGAATTTTTGGATGGAATATCATAACTTCTCTCTCCACTACGTAACCGTACACACGGGCTAGAGAAAGTAATAATACAGAAGTTAATGTTTTTAGAAATAGCAAACGAATGTAATACTTTAATCTTTAAAGACGTTAAGTTTGAAAAAAAATCATATCTGGTAAAAATACATACAATGGCAGGGCCGTAGCCAATGGTTAGACCGCTCGCCTTTTTCCAGAATGATGGCTTCGGCCCCAGGGGATCGTATAGGGATTTGTTGGACAAAATGTGGGTTTTCTCTGGTTTTTTCGGCTTCCCGCGCCATTCATTACTCGATTGCTCCATTCTTGCCTTTGCTTTTGTCCATATCACTTCGTTCTAATTAATTTCCTTCCTCACTCTCGTATCAGCTACTCAACAGGCTTCTGGCTCCAGACATTTGTGTGTAAGAGATGGAGGGTGTGAATCCCATATATGAGGGTAACCGTATAATGACTTTAAATTTGAATTTGTATCTTTACATATGGTGTATAGAGAAGATATTGCACTTCACCCAAAAGTCCGATTCCGAGATTTCTCCGGAAATATATGTTTTAGGGTCCCTTGTATCCAAAAAAGCGTTTGTAGAAAAAGATCCGTGAGTGTGTATTTGTGAACACGATAACTCAAAAACAAAAGTCAGTAAAATATTAAACTTGGTATTTTAGTTTAGTATCTTCCGGAATGCGGCATGAAGATTTTGAGAAAAATCTCCCCAATTCAAACTACCCTTTACATGGAAAAAAATGTGGAAAATTTAGATTTTCTTAAAAATGGTTCTAACGATTTTTATTAAAATACCGTATATTAAAGTTATCTATATGGCAAATAAAATTAATATCTTGAAATTTCTGGGAATAAACTCTGAAGACCTCTTTATTCTGAAACAGTTTTGGTGAATTTTGCATAACTGGTAAACCGTAAGAGATAGGCAAAAACCTACTACAAAAAGTGTAGATCACGCTAAAATACACAATTTAGGTCATATAAGTTTTTTTCGTGGAATTGACTATTTCTGAGATATTCCTTGTTATTTGTTTCAGATTCAAAATACTTAAACTTTTCTCACACGGAAATTTGTAAACTACCGGCTCTCCATAGAAACGGGTTTTAACCACATTGCAACCGGCTTTTAAAGGATGTGACTATCGTTTTACCTAGTGCATTCTCTTATTTTCCTCCTACTTACAAGGAAGCAATTAAGACAATTTCTGCTAATGTTTTTCTCGATTATCATACAGTAGACAGAAAAATATGCTTTTTAACAGTAATTTGTTACAGCGATGTAGAGAAAGTAATGTGAATGAAACACATCAGTTTTTTTTACAAGCTCAGTACAAAATTGTATTCGTACTTGTACCATTAACTTTTACCATTTTGTGTCATTCAGTTTCCTTGACATCCTGACCTTATAGCTCAATGAGGAGCCCTTTACTTGCTTTAGGCCCCAGTATTCTTTTTTGATTACCCATAGCTGTCTTTCTTAGTCTTCTAATTCACCTCTCTTACTTTTTTTAAAAATTGTCCCACGACCCTAACTATTTTCCTTAGCGCATGTACAACGTACATAGTAGATAGAAAAGGTATTATATTCCACCCAAAAATTCTTTACCAAGATATCACCGAAAATATATGTCTTGAGACCACCTGAATCGAAAAAAAAAGAGAAGTGTTTTTTTTTAAAAAAAGGTCAGTGTATGTATGTGTGTGTGTGGGAGGCCGCATAACTCAAAAACGAAAAGTCCGGTAAATACCAAACTTGGTGTTTAATATCTTGTAAGGACGCAACACGAATATTTTGGGGAAAATCCTCCCACCTCAAATTACCCTTTACATGGACAACATTTCGAAAATTTTGATTTTCTCAAAAATGGATCTTAATGATTATGATTATAATACCGTATAGTAAAAATAAGTACATGACAAATAATATGTATATCTTGAATGCTCTAGGGAAAGCCTCGGAAGACCTCTTCTTTCTGGATGACTTTCACATAAATGGTAAACCGTAAGAGATAGACAAAACCTCAACAACACTAAACATATAGATCTCATTAAAATATACAATTTATGTCTTATCCAGTTTTTCGTGGAGTTGATCACTTTTTAGATATTCCTTGTTGGTTTCAGTTTTAAAATACGTAAACCTTTCTCATACAGCAATTTGTCAACTCTTGGACATGAAAAAAAAAAAAAAAAAAAAAAAAAAACACCGGATATCAACCACATAGCAGAGGTTTTAAAATTATTGAAAACCACTTTAGCTTAGTGTATCCCCCTTCTCTTTATAAGGAAGTAACTGTTTATTTTAATTATGACGAAAGATTAGCTTATGTAACAACAGTCTGTTACAGAATTTCTAGAGATAGTTAAGTGAGTGGAACACGTCATATATCCCCCATTCATTTTCCCATACTATTTTCCTCCACATCTATATTTACTGTCCCTAGGTATCCGCTTGTAAGTCCTAGGATGTTGTCAGTCCTACATACGGGCAGGGTAAGCCGACTATGTAACGTATATTTGTTGTTGAACTTAAACGTGTTAGTGGTCATTTAAACCAAGATAAGCCAATAAGTATTTTTACTTTCTCCATACGCACTATGTACATAGTGTATAGAGAAAGTATTGCACTCCACCAAAAATTCAATACCGAGATTTCACCGGAAATATATGTTTTAGGGTCCCCAATATCCAAAAAAAGCATTTTGACAAAAAGGTCCGGGTGCATGTGTGTGTGTGTGTGTGTCCGTATGTCCGTGTGTCTGTGAACACGATAACTCAAAAACGAAAAGTCAGTAAAATACCAAACTTGGTATTTAAGTTTAGTATCTTCCAGGGATGCGACACGAAGATTTTGAGAAAAATCCCCCCACCCCCAACTACCCTTTACATGGAACTTTTTTCGAAAATTTTGATTTTCTCAAAAATGGCTCTAACGATTTTGATTAAAATTTCGTTTATTAAACATATTTACCTCATAAATAAAATGTATATTTTGAATTTCCTGGGAATAGCCTCTGAAGAGTAGTTTATTCTGGATGAATTTTACTAAATTTTGAATAACTGCTAAACCGTAAGAGATGGACAAAAACTTACTACACAAAAATGTAGAGCACATTAAAACTCACAATTTATGTTATATAAATTTTTTCGTGGATTTCGTCGTTTTTGTGACATTCCTTATTTTTGGTTTCTGTTATGAAAAACGTATACTTTTCTCATACAGGAACTTGTCAACTCCTATCCATATAGACAAAGGAACTTCATTGACATAGCAACCAGCTTTTGATTATCACTTTAACCTACAGTTGTCCCTTATTTCGCTTCTACTTACAAGGAAGCGAGTAATTAGACTATTTCTGTTATTTTTTTTCTGATTAGCATAAAGTAAATAGAAGTATAAGCTTTTTAAGAATTATTTGTTGCAGGGATATGGAGAAAGTCATGTGAATGGTACACATCAGATTTTTTCTGTAGTCGCCTTACCTTTCCCATATGTAGGACTGACGCCCTCCTAGGATTTTCAGGCGGATGCCTAGGCGTTATGAGCCTGTCGGGGAGATAACGGCACGAAGCCACAGAATGAAGAATCTAGAACGAGTGATTGGCCCGTAGCCAAGCAGGAGCGTGAGGAAGTGGATGATATGAAATGCAAGTGAAATGGATGATAGGTAAGGTGACGATGGAGCAATTGATGGAATGAGTGGAGGGGGAAACCGGAGGACGCGGAAAAAACACTGTCAGTAGCCGCTTGGTCCACCACAAATCCCACATGCAGGCACTTAGGTACACAAAACATATTCACAATATATATTCTTACCATTACATTAACGATTTTCAGTAGTTTCTTTATAAAATGGAGCTTTATTTATGGCCGCTCTTTAACTGCTGAGATTCTCAGCATCTCATTCTACACTGGGTGTGAAAGACCGTTTAATTTTGCTCAGAGGCCTCTCTATCAGGCTTGAGGTTATTTTACGTGCCGTAAATCTACGGGACCAACGGCTTTACTTCCTTTCCGGTGGAAGCATGCTAAGGATTTTTAAACCCGAAAAAAGCTATCGTCCTCCGCCGGGTTTGAACCCGCAACCTTAGGTATACGAAGTTAGTATGGTAACCATTACGCCACAGAGGGCGACAATAGTTTTTAATAAATAGATATATAATGGTTAAAATATATACATTATTATAATTTTACCATTCTTACCATTACAATGATTTTCAGTAGTTTTCCTTCTACTTACAAGCAAGCAAGTAATAAGATTATCTGATAATGTTTATCTAGATTAACATGAAGCACATAGAACAAGATTTTTAATAGCAATTAGTTACCCAGATGCAGAGAAAGTCATGTGAATGTAACATATATTCCTTTAATGATAGGACAATTGACTGGACCGCTCATTCTTCACTTCTAAATCTATCTGATAAATTTATGCAAGAAATTCCCATTGGTTATTAAAAGCCATGCCACTTGCGTTTTCCAATATTTCGGGTGAACGAGTGTTCAATAATGTATTCAACAGGTGTCAGTCTTTTAAAGACAATTGTACTCAACAATTCCAATCGTTAATAAGGGATATTTTGGAAATGACTTTAGCCACAAAAAGGCTATTTGAATTAAGCTGTGGATTTTAAAGGGGGCTACAGTTTTACTTTCTCTATATGTACTATGCACAGGGAAGGTATTGTATTGCATCCAAAATTTGAAACCGAGATTTCATCAGAAATGCATGTTCTGAGACCCCCTGAATCCAAAAGAAAAAAAAAAGCAGTTTAGAAAAAGGTGAGTATGTGTGTCTGTTTGTGAGTGTCTATGTGTGTATGAGAGTGTGACTGTAGACCGCAAAAAATACTTTGTATTTAACGGTATTTTTCTTTATTTTGAAAAATTTTCGAAAATTTTTATTTTCTCAGAAATAGCTCTAAAGATTTGTTTAAAGTATGATATGTTAAAGGATATTTACATGACAAATAAAATGTATATCTTGAATTTTCAGGGAATAGCCTCTGAAGACCTCTTTAATCTGGATGATTTTTGCTGAATTTTGCATAACTGGTAAACCGTCAGAGATAGACAGAAAAGTACTGCAAAAAATATGTAGATTTTGTTAAAACATATTATTTATGTCATATACGTTTTCTCAATCCATTGCAACCAGCTTTTAAACTATTTGACTATCACTTTAACCTAACGCATTCCCTTATTTTATCTCGATTAGCACAAAGTACATAGAAGAATAAGCTTTTTAACAACAATTTGTATCAGAGATGTAGAGAATGTGAATGGAACACATCAGATGTTTATATAGTTGTTTGGCTATTACTTAACTTTTACACAGATTAGATACAACTCTTTACGAATAGGCCATTCGCAGAACATTCAAGTATTACATTTTATTTGTCATACAAATATATTTAACATTGGTATTAAACAAAATCCGTGGTTGAGTGGTTATACCGATCGCCTCCCATCTAGGCGGCACAGGTTCGACCCCGAGCAGCCCAAGTGGAATTTCTGGTGGACGAAGTGGCGTCTGGGCGGGTTTTCTCCGGTCCTCCGGTGTCCCCCGCCCCTCATTCCACCAATTGCTCCATCATCACGTTTCCAATCATCAATTTTGCTTACATTTCATATTATCCACTTCGTCATGCTCTCTCCTGTCTTCGGGTCGACTCCCCGTAGCCAGTTCTCCATTCTGAGGTTTCGTGCCGGTGGCTCCCCGACAGGCTTCTGGTCGCTAGGCATTGGCTTGTAAGACCTAGGGGGGTGTCAGTCCTACAAATACGCGAAGAGTAAGCCGATTACGAAATGAATTTAAAAAATAAGCATTTTTGAGAAAATAAAGACTTTGGAAACAGGGTAGTTGAAGGTAGCAGGATTTTTTCTGGAAAAAATCATCTTGTCGCATTTTTGGAAAATACTGAATTTAAGTAACAAGTTTTGTTTTGTATTTATCCGACTTTTTGTCTTTTTAGTTATGCTATTCAAAGGCACACCGAAACACGCACATGCGTGCGTGCACACCGACCTTTCTTTCAATAGCTGATGGGGTATATTCGCTAACCAACTATTCTTACGAAAGCTCATTTACCGTAGCTTAGCAGTGGGAGTGGGGATTTCCTTTCTTTCTTTCTTTCTTTTTTTTTAAGCCAAGATTATTCCCTATCCTCCCAAGAGTCTGGAAGTCTGAATAGGACTTCAGAAAATTCAAGATAAATATTTAGTTAGCATAAAATATCTTCAATACCTGTATCATATTTTAATCAAAATCCTTACGGCCATTTTTGAGAAAATCAAAAGTTATGAAAGATGTTCCTTGTAAAGCGTAATTTGGGGTAGGTTCGTGTCGTGCCCTTGGAAAATACTAAACTCAAATATCAAGTTTGGTATTTAACTGACTTTTCCTTACACACACATACACACATGACGGACACAGGGATGCTTTTTAATAGTTGATTTGCCCAAGGGACCTCAAAACATGAATTTGCAGAATAATATTGGAATTAAATCCTTGGGTAGAATGCACTGTAATTGGTTAACTCTACAAAATAATGTATAAGACATAAATTGTGTGGTTTAACGAGATCTACAGTTCTTGTAAAATAAGCTTTTGTCCATCTCTTATGATAGTTATGAATAGATCTTCAGAGTATTCCCAGAAAATTCAAGATATACATTCATTTCTCATTAAATATCTTAAACATATAATATTTAAATCAAAATGTTACTGATAACATAACTCCATGGCACGACAACTCACGGGGAACCTTGGCCTACCGCCCGGCCGCTGCGTCCCCCATCTCGGTCCACTACAGACGTCATGGATGGGGTGCAGTATTGGAGGGTGAGACGTGGTCAGCGCCTCGAGCCCCTCCCGGCCGGTTAATGCGGTCCTCACGACCTGGAGCCGCTACTTCTCCATCAAGTAGCTCCTCAATTGGCCCCCCAGGGACCTCACGAGCTGAGTGCACCCCGGTCCAGGTCTCCCAGCGGGGGAAAAATCCCCACGCCGGTACTGGGGATCGAACCCAGGTCTCCCGCTTGGTAGGCAGCTGCGCTACCACCGCGCTAAGGAGACGACCATGTTACTGATATATTTGATAAAATAAAAATTTCCAAAAAAAAATGTTCTATCTAAAGAATAGTTGGGGGTGCGAGGATTTTTCACAAAATATTTTTGTCACATCTTTGGAAGGTTCTGAACTGAAATATTATGATGGGTATTTAATGGACTTTCCGTTTTTGAATTACGTTGTTTACAAACACAAACATTCACGGAAACACGCATACATACACACACGGACCTTCTCCCAAAAATACCTTTTTACTTTCTCTATACGCACTATGTACATAGTGTATAGAGAAGGTATTGCACTCCACCCAAAAATTCATACCGAGATTTCACCGGAAATATATGTTTTAGAGCCCCCTTTATCTAAAAAAAGCATTTTCGGAAAAAGGTCTGTGTGTGTGTGTCCATGTGCCTGTGAACACGATAACTCAAAAACAAAGAGTCGGTAAAATTCTAAACTTGGTATTTACGTTTAGTATCTTCCAGGGATGCGACACGAAGATTTTGAGAAAATTCCCCCCACTCCCAACTACCCTTTACATGGAACTTTTTTCTAAAATGTTGATTTTCTCCAAAACGGCTCTAACGATTTTGATTAAAATTTTGTATATTAAAGGTAATTACCTGACAAATAAAATATATATCTTGAATGTTCTGGGAATAGCCTCTGAACAGTACTTTATTCTGGATGAATTTTAAGAAATTTTGAATAACTGCTAAACCGTAAGAGATGGACAAAAACTTACTGCACGAAAAATGTAGAACATATTAAAACACACAATTTATGTTGTATACATTTTTTTCGTGGAGTTGATCGTTTTTGAAGTATTCCTTGTTTTTATTCCTTAACTTTCCTCAAACAGTACTTTGTGAACTCCTGTCCAAACAAACAAAGGAACTTCAGTCACATAGCAACCAGTGTTTGACTATCACTTTAACCTATGGTACTCCTTTACTTACCTTCTACTTAAAGGAAGCAAGTAATAAGACTATTTCTGCTAATTTTTTCTGATTAACATGAAGTACCAAGAAGTATAAGCTTTTTAACAATAATTTGTTGCAGAGATATAGAGAAAGTCATGTGAATGTAATACATAAGATTTTTTGGTATTAAATGGGACCCAAAACATACATTCCGCTGAAATTTTGGTATCAATTTTTGTTGCAATACAATACCTTCTCTATATTGTGTGGAGAAAATAAAGAGGAGTGAAAACTCGATATGAAATAAGAAGTTATGCAGCCTATAGAGGAAAATAAGAAATATATAATTAGTAAGTACATAAATTATCTAATTATTCTTCAGAAGATTTATCCTGTTTAGTTATCACATTCTTAGCAGTTCTGCTTCTTATTTTTCCTCTCTCTATTCTATACTGTCTTCCTCAGTTCATCTTCAACTTCTTCAGGGGGAACAAATATTCTGAATTAATATTTCGAAGATAGCACTTCATTTTGCCTGGCTTCTCCTGACAGCGGTCGATAAAACTTGAATAGGAAAATTAAACTTTCCCAATTCAATTTAAACTTTCGTGTTCCTTCAGCAAATGGAAGATGCTGTGTATTTTGTTGTTTGTATTAACTTTATGAATAGTTATTTCTCTCAGTGCTGTAGGCTTATGAATTCCGAAAACCTCCTGGAGGAAATTCTGTACGTCTGTCCGTACGTCAGAACTCTGAATTACTGCGATTGTTTTGTCAGAAGTTCAGGATTGATAGAATTTAGAATACAGTATGGAAGGGGTTTTAATGCATGTTTTCTTCACGATATAGCGTACTGGTATTGGAATTTATAATCTCTTATTTCTTATGACATCTTAATCATTTTTACTATTATATATATAATATTTCACTACAAATACAAATAACAACAAAAACTAAATAGTAATAGTTATGACCAGCGTTGATTTGAAGAGCAAAATCTCTTCATACTTATGCACAACTCATAAACAGGTACAGTGCAAGCGCAGTTTATGAATATATTAATTAGCTTTTTACTTTCTCTTAAATGTATAGAAGTTGATACTGAGATGTCACTGGAAATACACGTTTTGAGACTCCCTGAATAAAAAAATCCGAATATACAAAAATAAGGTCCTTATGTGTGTATGCCTGTCGAACTATATGCATATGCGTGCATGCGTGTATGTGTGTCTGTCTTCCTGTGAATAAACTAAAAGTTGGTTTAAATATCAAACTAGGTATTTAAGTTTAATACCTCCCAAAGATCACAAATATTTTTAAGGAAATCCCCCACCACAAAGTACACTTTATATGGAATATTTTCCTAAATGTTTTATTTCCTTAATATTAGCTTTGAAGATTTGATTAAAATAACAGATATTAAAGATATTTACTTGGAAAATAAAATATATACATAGATTGAATATTTTGTAAATATTTTGTGAAGTTGCTTTATTCAGAAGAAATGTTGTATAATCTTGTATAACTGGTGAAAGTTAAGTGATAATCTACACAAAATGTATATTCTTTTAAACACACCTTTTATTTCAAATAAGGTTTATGTGACGGACTCTGCGGCCGAATGGTCAGTGTTCTGGCTTCTCAGCCGAGAGGTCCTGTTTTCAATTCCCGGCTGGCGAGGGGAAGTTTTCTTTATTCCCTATTCCGCACAAATTCTGGAGGTATGCATGTGTTAATAATTGAGAGTGTGTGACAAAATCAACGTTAAAAACCTGCAAAGTGCAATGATTAATAACACCATTAGCTGTTTCTCAAGTCAAAGCCCCAGATAAGAACAAAGAAATTAAAGTAGGCTACATAAATGAAATAATATAAAAAAAATTATGTGTCGTAAGCCATTCCAATGTTTGGAATTGTGATGATTTTAATGTTCTTTCGATATTCAGTTGCGTTCCACGATTGCACAGATAATATGGAATTATAGAGTCAGTATTAATTGTCAAATTATTAAACATTTTACTATCGCCTTTGCTTTGTATAACAAATGTGTAATGTAGCTATTTCTGCAAAGGTTAAACTCAATAAAAATTAAGTAAATATTTCGTAAGAATAGTTTGTATACCCAATAATAATCGATAGAGGGTAGAGATAGTAGAGAAAGTCATGTAAATGTAACACTTCATTTTCTTTGTGAAGTAATCAAAGCAAATATATGTATCTCAAGTTCCGGATTCTCTCAAAGTGAAATCTGAAGCAATCGTATTGTTAGAGAAAATTCTCAAGTCGTACTTTGAATATTGGGTCAGTTATTGAAAACCAGGAAATTTAATTGTCTATTACTGTCGGTGATACAATTATTAGATTTTATTCATAAAACGAATGGGTGTATGATGGGTTCAATTTGTAATTTTGAACTCTCTGATTAGTTCACTCCCACGAAACTTTCGATAGATGTAGAAAGCTTAGAAGACTTTGTACTGAAACTAATCTGTTGTACTAATTTATTAATCTCTCTTAATTATTTTTCCAAAATAATGCGCAGCCTTCTTCCATTACCCATTCCTTCGCCCCTTTCCCCTCTTATTTTATCATTTTTTTTTCCTTACGTTCTTCGGTACATCTAGCGAAAATTTTCAAGCCATTATCTTCATTATTAAAGTTGGTCCTTGCTAAAATGTCAGACGTTGTGAAAAAATCACGCTATTTGGATAAAAAGAGGTGGAGGGAAGGAGAGGTGGAGAAGAAAGAACCTACTCAAACAAGAAGAAAAGATGAGAGTGGAATGGCGCAGAAGAAGCTGGACCTATCACCATTTGACTAATTGCAAATGGCAGAAACAATGTTGGCCATGCAAATGCACGCTCCTCCCGAAGAAAGCCTTTCTTAGATGAAAAATGAAACTGATCAAAAGAAAAAGCCGCCTTTGTGAGTTCATCTGCCGTTTTCCATTAAATTTCATTCTTTTCTCCCCGTGACAAATGTAAATCGAGCCAAGTGACAAATACAGACACTACTCCTCTCTCAAGATTAAAGAGTGGTTCGTTGGTTAAATATTCGTCTATTGTCTCTAACGTTGCTGCACAACATAGGCAAAAACTTTACTGCATTGTCTGCCGTGATTAAAAAGACAAAGTGTGATATTACTTAGAGATTAAGAGTAGCTCTGTGATGTTCTGTTTAGCCATAAAAATGAATAAAGAACACTATCTCAAGGTAGAACATGTAAGCCAATCAAAGGGCTTGGCTTTTAAATTTAAACCAATCACCTGACGTTCATAGTGAAAACATATGTACTTTTTTATTCAGCTCAAATGTACGTACGAGGGTCCAGCGTAAGAATGTCAGAAACTTCAACCAATCACAAAAGCCTATCACATATTTTTACTTTCTCTAGCCCATATGTACAATGTACATAGTGGATAGAGAACGTATTGTATTCCACTCAAAAAGTTATGTCGATATTTCACAAGAAACATACGTTTTGAGGTCTCCTGAGTCCAAAAAACATTTTAGAAAAAGGTCCGCACGTGTGCGTGTGTGCATGAAAACGAAAACACCGTTAAAACCAAACTTAGTATTTATTTTAGTATCTCCCAAGGATGAGACACGAAGATTTTCAAGAACCCCCCCCCGCCACAAATACCCTTTACATGGAGAAATTTTTGAAAATGTTGTTTTTCTCAAAAATGACTCTAACGATTTTCATTAAAATACCGTATATTAAATATATTTACATCACAAATAAACTGTATATTTTTAATTTTCTGGGAATAAGCTGAACAACTCTTTATTCTGGATGAGTTTGGCAGAGTTTTGCATATCGGCTAAACCGTAAGAGATAGATAAAACTTACTACACAAAAATGTAGATCTTGTTAAAACACATATTTTATGTATGTACATTTTTATGAAGAAGTCCTTTCTATATATTCCTTATTATTGCTGCCAATTTTAAGCTACTTTAACTTTTCCCAAACAGGAAGTGAGCTTTCATTTCTCTAACTTGTTTTACCGTAGATCATGCAAAGTGAACTAAACTTCATTTGTTTCACCCATAGCCAGCTTTTAGAAAATTTGACTGTCAATTTATCCAGTGTATTCCTTGTTCCTTTATGTCCCTTCTACTTACAAGGAAGCAAGTAATAAGGCAATTTCTGATACTTTTTACCTTTATTAGCATGTCGTAGATGAAAGATTAATCTTTTGTATGGAAGGTTGTTTGTATAACAGCTAGGGAAAGAGATGTGAATGGAGCACATCAAATTTTTTCGTTTCGGCTTTATCAATTGCAATTTATCACACATGTGGTGATGAATATTTGAACGTAAAATCCTTACATCGGAAGGGAAAGAAAGCCGTAGACTCTTATAATGTTTATTTGTATGTAAAAGAACGTCGTACAGTGATAGAAAAGACCCTTGGCTAAATTTTTTCAGTATCTCTGTGTATGGGGGGGGGGGCAGCAAAGTTAAAAATCGAAAAAGTCTGTTAAAAAAATGGTATTTAAGTTCAGTATCTTCCAAGAATGCGACACGAAGATGTTCAAGAAAATCCCCCACCCGCAACTACCCTTTAAATGGAAAAAGTTAAATTTTTTTTTTGATTTTTTCAAAAATGGCTCTAGCGATTTTTATTATAATCTCTTATATTTAAGATATTTACATAACAAATAAAAGGTCTATCTTGAATTGTTTGGAAATAGCCTCTGAATACCTCTTTATTCAGGATCATTTTTACTTTCTCTAGAAGGTATTGCACTCCACCAAAAAATTCTATACCCAGATTTCACCGGAAATATATGTTTTAGGGTCCCCTGTATCCAAAATAGTATTTTAAGAAAAAGATCCGTGTGTGGTGTCCGTGTGTCCGTATGTCCGTGTATCAGTGTGTCCGTGTGTCCGTATGTCTGTAAACATGATAACTCAAAAATGAAAAGTCGGTAAAATACCAAACTTTAGTATCTTCCAGGGATGCAACACGAAGATTTTGAGAGAAATCCCCCCACCCCAAACTACTCTTTACAGGGAACTTTTTTCGAAAATGTTGATTTTCTCAAAAATGGCTCTAACCATTTTTATTAAAATATCGTATATTAAACATATTTGCCTGACGAATAAAATGTATATTTTGAATTTTCTGGGAATAGCCTCTGAAGACTAGCTTATTCTGGGTAAATTTTACGTAATGTTGCATAACTGCTAAACAATAAGAGATGGACAAAAACCAACCACACAAAAATGTAGAGCACACTAAAACACACAATTTATGATGTATGCATTTGTTTCTTGGAGTTTTTCGTTTTAGAGATATTTGTTTTTGGTTTCAGCTTTGAAAAACTTAAACTTTTCTCATACAGAAATTTGTAACTTCTGTCCATACAAAGAAAGGAACTTTAGTCACATAGCAACCAGCTTTTGTCTATCACTTTAACCTATGGTACTCCCTTATTTCGTTTCTACTTACAAGGAAGCAAGTAATAAGACTATTTCTGCTAACTTTTTCTCGATTAGCATAAAGTAAATAGAAGCATAAGCTTTTTAACAATATTTTGTTAAAATTTGAAAGCCATGTGAATGTAACACATCACAATTTTTTTTTAATTTTGCATAACTAGAAGCCGTAAGAGATAGACAAAATCTTACTGGTCAAAAAAATTAGATCTTGTTAGAAACACACAATTTGTGTCATATTGTTTTTTTCGTGCAGTTGACCGTTTTCGAGATATTTATTGTTATTGGTTTCAGTTTTAAAATACTTTTCCTATATGGGAACTTGTCAACTTCTGACCACGCAAAGAAACGGATTTCAATCCCATGGCAATCACATTTTAAAACAAGTGACTGTCAGTTTAGTCTAGTGTATTCCTTTATTTTCCTTCTACTTATAAGGAAGCAAGTTATAATAAAACAAATAAGCGATAAGATATTTTTATCGGAGGACAGGTAGTCAGACTGAAAAATATAATGCCATGGCCGGGATTTGAAGCACGAATCTTCGTCTGGTTGCTATACCTATTGAGCTACCAATACAACATGCTATTAAATTTCCATTTTTTACCCGGTAAACCACAAGGAGATCTTAAATTATTTTGAGCTGGGCATATCCCAATGGTAATTTACAATGTAGTAAGTACTTTAAATTCCGGGCTTCATAGTTAAAGCAGCTGTTAGGTTAATCAAGGGTTATGTCATGTCGGCTATTGACATGGTAGCTCAGTTGATGGAGTAGTAAGACACAGACCGGAAGAACCCTGGTTCGAATTCCGGCTATAGTAGTGAATGTTTCAGTCTGGGTATGTTTCCAGCTCTTTTATGATACAAAAGAACAATTAATTACTAGTTTTGTTAATTTATTATATACATAGCCCTCATTAGATTTATATTCTTTTTTAATTATTTCATATATACAGCCCATTATCTTCTATATATCGTCATATATATGGTCATATCGAGGGTTTTGACTTGAGAAACAACGGTTGATTTTCTCGCTGAACGGTAAGTTTCTTTAGCTTTGTTGTATCAGCATCTTACTCTTAAATACACGCATACATACACACTCACGCGCACATACGCACATACATACACACACTTTCGGACTCTTTTGGGGATAGGAAATGATAATAGTTAAAGAAATATTCTCCGTCGCAGGCGGGAATCGAATTCGGGACATATGAGAAATCAGTACATTGGCCACTCGATCGCTGAGATAGATTTATATACCAAATGATATTGAGTTTGAGCAACATGGTTGTTTCAAACTCTTCAATTTTTTAAAAACATTTTAAAAACTGCAAATGTATATCTCAATTAAAATGAAGAAGATAGAAAAATAAGCGTTTGTAAGAACAGTTTGAAGAAGTTACATAAAAATAAACGATACACAGTAGTGAAAGTCGCGCATATGTAACACATCAGTTGTTTAAGTTCTTTTATTCTTTCTTTCTCTCTTTTTACTTTCTCTACACGTACATAGTGTATACAAAATGTATTGTAATGCACCCAAAAATTCGATACCGAGATTTCACCGGAAATACACGTTTTGGGTCCCCCTGAGTCCAAAAATAGCATTTTTGGAAAAAACGTCCGTGTGTGTGTGTGTGTGTGTGTGTGCCTGTGTGTCTCAGGACAGCACAGCTCAAAAACGAAAAGACCGTAAAAGACCAAACTTGGTATTTAAGTTTGGTATCTTCCAAGGATGCAACATGAAGATTTTCAACAAAATCCCCTCGCCTCCAACTACCCTTTACATGGAACTTTTTTCGAAAATGTTGATTTTCTCAAAAATGGCTCTAACGATTTTGATTAAAATACCGTATATTAAACATATAAAATAAAACGTATATCTTGAATTTTCTGGGAATAGCTTCTGAAGACTACTTTATTCTGGATGAATTTTACGAAATTTTGCATAACTGCTAAACCGTAAGATATAGACAAAAACTTACCACACAAAAAATATAGAGCACGCTAAAGCACACAATTTATGTTACATAACATTTTTTCGAGGAGTTGATCGTTTTTTAGATATTCCTTGTTTTTAGTTGCAGGTTTAAAAAAGTTGTACTTTTCTCATACAGTAATTTGTCAACTCGTGTCCATACAAACAAAGAAACTTCAATCACCTAGTACCCAGCTTTTGACTTCACTTTAATCAATGATACTCCCATATATCGCTTCTGCTTACAAGGAAGCAAGTAATAAGACTATTTCTGCCCAATTTTTTGTCGATTAGCTTGAATTAAATAGAGTAATAAGATTTTTAACAATAATTTGTTGCAGAGATGTAAAGAAAGTCATGTGAATGGAATACATCAGTTTTTTTGTTTTGTGTGTGAGGTTTCTTTTCCTTTTTACTTTTTTGAAGTTAAAAGTAATTATTGTATTTTCATCTTTCCCTCCTGAAAATACATGCTTTCAAATTCCCTGAGCTCCACTATGTAATAGAAAGCTGCGTATCTGTGTGTGAAACGCATAATTTAAAAATATTAAATGAGTCGCTAAAATATGAAATTTGGAATTTAAGTTCAGCATGTCCCAAGGCTACGTCATGAAGAAATCCCTTCATTCCAAACTATGTCTTATATGTTAAAGATTTATTTTTTCCCCCAAAAATGAATATAACGAGTTTAGTTAAAATGTTGTATGTTTAAGATATTTGAATAAAATATTTACAATGAATGTTGTATAATTTTTACAAACAGTAAATGGTAAGAGAGAGAAACTTTTTAAATAAAAATCTGATGTGTACCATGCACATGACTTTCTCTACGTCTCCAGCAAATTATTCTTAAAAAGCTTATGCTTCTATTTACTTCATTCTAATCAGAAAAAAATTAGCAGAAATAGTCTTATTACTTGCTTCCTTGTAAGTAGAAGCGAAATAAGAGAGTGCCATAGGTTAAAGTGATAGTCAAAAGCTGGTTGCTATGTCACTGAAATTCCGTAGTTTGTATGGACAGCAGTTGACAAATTCCTGTATGAGAAAAGTATCAGTTTTTCAAAGCAGAAACCAAATACAAGGAATGTTTCAAAAAAGATGAACTCCACGAAAACAATTCATACAACATAAATTGTGTGTTTTGATGTGCACTGCGTTTTCTGTGTGGTAATTTGTATACATCTCTTACGGTTTACCAGTCATTCAAAATTCCGAAAAATTTATCCAGAATAAAGTACACTTCAGAGACTATTCCCAGAAAATTCAAGATATACATTTTATTTGTCAGGTAAATGTCTTTAATATATGATATTTTAATCAAAATCGTTAGAGCCATTTTTTAGAAAATCAAAATTTTCGAAAAAAGTTCCATGTAAAGAGTAGCAAAATCTTCCTGTCGCATCCCTGATAGATACTAAACTTAAATACCAAGTTCGGTATTTTACCGTCTTTTCGTTTTCGAGTTATCGTGTTCAAAGACACACGGATACACAGACACACACACACACACACACACACACACGGACCTTTTTCCGACAATGCTTTTTTTAGATAAAGGGGACCCTAAAATATATATTTCCGGTGAAATCTCGGTACCGAATTTTAGGGTGGAGTGCAATACCTTCTCTATACACTATGTACATAGTGAGAAAGTAAAAATGCAGTAAACATATAATTTATCTAAATTCATATTCTTTTTTCAGTACGATTCGCTGTTTGTTTTGTTTCTCGTTATGTCCTGCAAAGTATATTCAACTTCAAATCAAGTATACATATATTGACCCCTTTTAGAGCACGTGACTATTGCTTCTTGAATTCCCTTGGCATATACTGTAAATTACAATTAAATTATTTCAACGAACTTTATCTTTATTAGCATGAAGTATGTATAATAATACGTCTTTATAAGAATACGTGCAGAAAAATGTGTAAAGAAGTTCACGTGAACTAACAAATCTGAATTTTTCCTTCAATTAAAAAATAGAAATAGTTTAAATACGGACGTTAGTACCGCTGTTTGTGAATGCTACGTGCCTAGAGGTTCTACTCGCACCAAAGTTGTGGCATAGTTGATAGCGCTGAATAAATCATTTTCTTTGTGAGTAGATAAATGTGGTAGGAGGGAAACAAAGGGATGCCAGCTATTGTTACATAAGTCTTGAGATAAAGTACTTCCGACACTCATTTAGTGGAAGCTGTAACCAATAATCGATAACACCACACAGTCTAACATTACCTACAATTTGATCTTACACTGCGCGTGGAATATTTTCATGCCAACGTTGCGCTTTTCATTTGTTTTAGCGGCGTATTCACACGATCGAAATGTGTATGATAATGCCGAATCTTCCCAAAAACAAGAAATGCATAAGTTTTACTTTCTCTACACGTATTATGTACACAGTAGAGAAGGTATCGTATTGCGACCAAAAATTCTCTAGTAATATATTTTTGAGACCCCCTGAACCAAAAAGGCATTTTTAGAAAAATGTCCGAGTGTGTGTGTCTGTGGGTAGCATAGCTCAAAAACTAAAAGTCTCTTAAATACCAAACTTCTATCTTTTAAGGATGTGACACGAACATTTTCAAGAACATCCATCCACCCCCAATTTACCCTTTACATGGAAAAAGTTTGGAAAATTTTGATTTTCTAAAAAATGGCTATTAATATTTTTGATTAAAATATTGTGTATTAAAGATATTTACATGATAAATAAAAGGTACATCTAGAATTTTTTGAGAACAGCCTCTGAAGATGTCTTTATTCTCAATGCATTTTGCGGAATTTTGCATAACTGGTAAACTGTAAGAGATAGACAAAAACTTACCGCATAAAAAATGTAGATCTCGCTAAAACCACAATTTACACTTTTTTGTGGAATTGACCGTTTTTGAGATATTTCTTGTTATTGGTTTCAGTTTTAAAATACATATACTTTTATCATATAGGACGTTTTTAACCCCTGGTCATACTTCAATCACATAGCAATCATCTCTTAAAAGATTTGATTATCGCTTTAACCTACGGTACTCCTTTACTTCCCTTCTGCTTACAATGAAAGCAAGCAATAAGACCACTTCTGCTATTTTTTCTCATTAGCATGAATTAAATAGAAGAATAAGCTTTTGTCAATAATTTGTAGCAAAGATGCAAAAAAGTCAAGTGAATGGAACACATGAGATGATTTTATCCTACAGCCCAGTCAACGGCATAAGATGATGTTAGTTTAAAGTCTGCGTTTTTAGCAGTGTATGTATTTTATATAAACGTTACATTCTTCTTAGGTATGAAAAGTAGTTCGTGGAGAATAAGCACTTCAACATTCCCTAAGTGACAAGAGAAACCACCAAAAACTGCAAGTCAAAGTGCCATTGACCGGTATCGAACCTGCGACCTCCGAATGCGAGTTGCATTCGTTACCGCGGCTTCATCTCGCTGGTATTGCAAATATAAGAAAAAGCACAAATTTGTATTTGTTAAACTTGTGTTTTAACTGTTTTAACATCCTACAGTAATTACAGATATTAAAAATTACATTATACTGGGCTTTTTGTTCACACTGCGGCCATTGCACGACTGCTCACACGCGGGGCCGCGGCTCGAACTCCCGACGAAACAGTTATAATATCCCCGCAACCATCTCACGTTTTCATAGTTAAAATTACAATGATAGTAATACATTAAAAGGAAAGCTGGAACCGATGACCTTCTCTATCTACTCGAGTCTCGCATCTGCTCAGAAAATTTCCACTCACACTCCGGAGGTCAATGTCGAAGTTTAATAAATTTCTCACCTGATATTTTCTTTTTGTTATTGCTTGGTCACAGAGAGAAGAGAAAACAGTGAAAGCAATGTAGCTTGAGAGAGTGTAAATGCAGAGAAATAAGAAGAAAATGAAGGGATGGAGAGAAAATTGGAGTTATAGTAAACAATTATTAAATGTTGCGTTTTGTATTTCCAAATTACCTTGGATAATGCTCAGGCTTCTGTATAATATTAGTTATAGATAATATGATAATATTATACAGACACAACATTGTAAATTCGATTTTGAAAACATTTTTTCTGATGTTTTATCTTGATCACGTTTAAAAGGGGGTGGATGCCCATATTTCGCTGACGTAAAGAATGTGAGAAAGAGTGGGAGTGGGAAAAACAGTGTACTTCTAGAACATTTACTATATTTTCCTATTCAATAACTAAAAGATAAAAATATGCTGTGTTCTATTCACACTTTCTTTACCTCTCTATAACATATTATTCATAAAAATTATTCTCTTATCTAATTAATGATAATCATGAAAAACATTATCAGAAATGGTATTATTAATTAATTCCTTATAAGAAGAACGCAATTAGCGGTGTACATTAAGATAAACCGATAGTCAAATATTTAAAAGCTGGCCTATGCGATTGACACTGAATTTAGTTCCTCTTCCGTGGTAAAACAAAAGAGATATGACACGGATGAGGAGAGAGAGAGAAAAAGAATATTTAACTCAATATCATCAGCAGTTTAGCATATTGATAGTACTCATTTTAGGTATATGCATGTCTCTAGTTGTTTGTACTCTATTTCTAAGTGAATAGGGCTACCATATTTTTACTGATCGTGACATCTCCAAGTGACTGGTAGTAAAAAGTAGAATATCAGATATAATCCGTTTTGAGGCATTATTATTCAATATCTATAAAATCTGAATATTTATAAATGTTATATCATTGATGCCCAATAGCTTTTAATGTTATTGTGGGTTTAGGCTTTTAGTCTGTTTGGAAGCTGAGTAACTATGTGTAATGTACAGAATATTTTTGTTAGATCGGCTAGAAAACTGGTGCAATTCTCAGTAAAAGCGTCTATTTTTGAAATTGACTTTAATCTAGAGTATTATTAGGATTTTAAACAAATTTTCAGTGAGTGTGCAGTATTTTTATATTTAAAAATGTAATGTGTTACACTCATATGACTTTCTCTAGTTGCTCTACAAATAAAATTTTACAAAAGATTATTCTTCTTTCTACACAATGCTGATCGAGATATGCATTAGCAGAATGTTCTTATTACTTAGTTCCTTATAAGCAGAAGGGAACTTAAAGAATGCGCTATACTAAAGTGACATTCAAACGTTTTAAAAGCTGTCGTTTTGCGATTGTCATTGCAAATCGCTTCTTTGCTTTCCCAGGAATAGAACAAAAGTAAAACGGATGCTTCCTGTCTGAGAAAAGTATAGGTACTTTACAATTGAACCCAATAACAATAAATATCTCGTAAACGGTTACTTCCACAACAAAAAAAGCTAACAGACATAAATTGTGTGTTTTGACGAGCTCTACATTTTTTGTGCATTAAGTTTCTGTCTATCTCTTACGGTTTAGCAGTTAAGCAAAATTCGGCACAATTCATTCAGAATAAGCAGGTCTTCAGAGCCTATTCCAGGAAAATTCAAGATATACATTTTATTTGGTATATAAGTATCTTTAATATATAGGATTTTAATCAAAATCGTTTGAGCCATTTATGGAAAAAATCAAAATTTTCGAAATTTTGTCCATCTAAAGGGTAGTTTATGGTGAGGAGGATTTTCTTGAAAATCTTCGTGTCATATTCTTGGAATATACCAAACCTAAATACCAAGTATGTTATTTAACGGTGTTTTCGTTTTTGAGCTATGCTGTCCACAGACACACGCGGACCTTTTTCTAAAAATGTTTTTTTCAGACTCAGGGGGCCCCAAACATACTTTCGGTGAAATCTCGACATCTAATTTTTGGGCGCAATACAATACTTCCTCTATACATGTAGAGAAAATAGAAATGTAAAGAAATTCTAAACTAGGCGACCAAACGAGATGTAAGGTACTGGCTCTACAAATTATTCTTGCAAGATCTTGTTCTTCTCTCTATATCATGAGAACGAGATAAATATTTACAGAAACGGTTTTGATACATATTTTCGTTGCATGTAAGAGTATACCGGTCGCCATATTTTGGTTATGAAATTCTATATACGATGCATTACATAAAAAAAATCTGATGTGTACCATTCACATGACTTTCTCTACACCTCTGCAACAAATTATTCTTAAAAATCTTATAGGTACTTCTATTTACTTCATGCTAATCAGAAAAAATAGCAGAAATAGACTTATTACTTGCTTCCTTGCAAGTAGAAGCGAAATAAGAGAGTACCATAGGTTAAAGTGATAATCAAAAGCTGAAGTTCCTTTGTTTGTATGGACAGCAGTTGGTAAATTCCTGTATGAGAAAAGTATAAGTTTTTCATAGCAGAAACCAAAGGATGAACTCACAAAAAAATGTATATAACATAAAGTGTGTGTTTTAACGTGCTCTACTTTTTTTGTGCAGTAAGTTTTTGTCCATCTCTTACGGTTTAGCAGTCATTCAAAATTCCGTAAACTTCATCCAGAATAAATTACTCTTCAGAGGATATTCCCAGAAAATTCAAGAAATACATTTTTTCAGGTAAATGTCTTTAATATATAATATTTTAATCGAAATCGTAACAGCCATTTTTGAGAAAATCGAAATTTTCGAAAAAAGTTCCATGTAAAGGGTACTTTGATGTGGGAGGATTATTCTCAAAATCTTCGTGTTGCATCCCTGAAAGATACTAAACTTAAATATCAAGTTTGGTATTTAACCGACTTTTCGTTTTTGAGTTATCGTGTTCATAGACACACGGACCTTTTTGTGAAAATGCTTTTTTTGGATATAGGGGACCCTAAAACATATATTTCCGGTGAAATCTCGGTATCGAATTTTTGGGTGGAGTGTAACACCTTCTCATAGTACGTGTAGAGAAAGTAACAAAAGAAAATTTTCGTAGCACTTTAAGAATGTCATTTATTTTAAAAAGCAAACCTATAGCAACAAATATCTCGAAAATGCTGACGTCACAGAAAGTTGTTTAAAATAAAGTTGTTATAAAGAGATCTACTTGTATTTGTGTAGTTTTATCGTCTCCCATGGTTAATTTGTTAAACGGATTTTTTTTTTTAAAAAAGGTAATATGGGGAGGAGTTATGGAAAATCGTTGTGTTAAACCTTTGGAAAATGCTAAATTTAAACACGAAGTTTAGAATATAACTGAATTTTCTTGATGAGTTTTGCTGTTCAGTTTAAAAATGCTTTGGGTGCAGGAGTGGAGAGCAGCCCAAAATTGCATTAGAAATAAAATGTTTACCTGTTATTTAGATAGTGTTGATGTACAGCTCCACGATTCATTGATGGTTAGGTTTCAGTCGGTAGTAACCATCGTGTACTCCGTAAAACTTACCTGAAACAAACGAAAACATAGTCTATTACGTTAATGTAAACAGTCCTTGAAGGAAACTCTCAAAACTACAAAAAGTTATCTTAACAGATAGACATATTTCAACTTATGGAGACTTGATATGGGAAGTGTTTACTACTTTTTAGACATACGTCGTTCAGCAGTAAAGGTTTGCATACATCACTGAATATAATGGAAATTTAACCCAAGTCACACCATAGGAGTGGTCTACATGGTATAGCCCTCCGTGGTGTAACGGTTACCATGCTGACTTCATATACCCAAGGTGGCGGGTTCAAACCCGGCGGAGGACGATGGGTTTTTTCGGGTGTAAAAATTCTTATCCTGGCTTCCTTCGGAAGGAAAGTAAAGCCGTTGATCACGTGTCGTAGATTTACGGCGCGTAAAAGAACCTCCAGCCTGATAGAGAGGCCTCTGAGCAAAATTAAGCAGTCTTTCACACCTAGTATAGAACGGGACGCTGAGAACCACAGCAGTTAAAGAGCGTCCATAAATAAAACGCCATTTCTTTTTTGGCCTATATGGCTTCTCTAACTAAGAAATAATTGCACAATCAATAGATATTTCTCGATACTCAATGCCCATAACGATTTTGAGCACTGGTGCGGAGTACTTGATATCTTTATGGAAACTGTAAAGGATAGTTTTTTTACCGAATTAACACACATAGACACAGACACACACACAGATAGACAGACAGACAGACAGACACACACACAGGGACATTTTTCTAAAAAAGCTTTTTTTGGATTCAGGGGGACCCAAAACATGTATAGCTTCTCAATACACTATGTACATAGTACCTGTAGAGAAAGTAAAATATATATATACCTATAGATGATATTTTTCTGTATAAAGAGTGTCTGAAAATACTATTACCACTAAAGCAGAAATAATATTTATACCTTACGTGTGTAGAATTGAAAGGGAAGGTTAAACAAAAGTCGTTTTCAGGTAATGAACCTCGCAAGGTTTGCTGTTTTCATTTCAACCATGAAGTTAACAGAATTTCTTTACTAAACTAAAAAGAATGCTAAAAAATATATAGGAAAAAAAAACACAGTCGCTGTCTCTACGCTATTTGCTGTCCCATTTCATTCCAATTCCATTTAAAAGGTTAGCCACTGAAAATGGGTTGCAGAATCGAAAATAAACAGTAATTACTGCGTCGGTTAATTGAATACGTAACATCAACAAGAGCACGTTGACTTGGAATAAGCCATTAGTCAGGAAACACCTTCGATCACACCGCCATATTCACGATTATATGAGAAGGGCCGCATAAAATTCTGGTAAATCAGCAAAAATACTACTCTTGGGGCAATATTCTGTAACCTCGCCGCGCAGTTCTTTATTGTTATTTCTTTCACACGTGGGGAATGCATAATACGCGAGTTCACGCTCCCCCATGCACAAAGGTGCTTGTGCATATGTCGTTTAATTTTAAAAAAGCTTTTAGACCACTATCACCCGCCTACAGGGCTCTTATTATCAGAACTTAGTTCGCCACAGTAATGTGTATGTGTTTTTGTGGTTTCTATGGGCCCGATAGGAAACTCCTTTGTTGATGTCTCATCTACCACAAGTTTCTTTCCACCATTTATGTTTTTTTCTGTTTCTTTCTTATTTTTCACAGGTGTATCTAATTTTGTGACGGTGCCCGATAGATGGTGCGGATACATGCTCAAGTGGAGAGTTCTCCCCATGAATACTAGAGGACTTCCTGGTTTACGGGCGGTTGATCGTCCTCTCTGGCAGCTCCAACAGTAAGATGAATGTTAGGGACTTCCGCGCGTCCCTTTGGCCTCTATGAATGCGACTTGCAGCCTCCTGTGGCTCTTTCACTTCATTCTTTCCTCCTCAGTAGCCACAATAAATCTGCTAATGAGTAAGTGATGTATAATCCTAGTTCTAATTCTCGATTTGTAATGTTGTTGTTATTATTATTATTATAAGGGACACAAACAGTGAAATAAAATGTTTATATTTATTGTACATATTTTTTGAAAATGCTACTGTGTTTGTATTGCTGTTATGTTATTATGAATTCCAAATTCCATTTAAACTTGTGAGATATAAGATTTTACGTAGTTTGTTGCGCGCGCCTCGAAATTTCAGAAAATTGATTAGCTGTGTTTGCGCTGGAGCTTTCAACCATACAAAAATAATCGTTTTTTCATAAAAATATTTTTAGAAAATTATTATTGGTATTAGAATAATTTTCTGGCCTGTAATATTACAATAGTTAAGTTTACATATTCTGGGAAATTTTAGTTTATTTAAACAAAAACTGTGGAACATTTTGAATGTGTGAAAACGTAGTTTTGAGAAAAACTTTGTTTCATAACATAATGTGCTAGGAAACAGAGGTATTGCACGACCTTTAAATGGCAAGGAGGGAACAATTAAATTTTGATTTTCAATAGAATTTCAGGATTCAACGATAATTTGCCAGAAAAAGCAATTTATCCGATTGTAATAAAATTTTCACTCCTAGTGTCCCCTAACATCTTGGATCATATTGGCATCTTTTGACTTCAAAACAATTTCTCATTGGCAACTTCACTATATTTGTTTGTTTCTTTTTCTTTTGCTGTTTGATCAGAGTAGCTCTTTGTCTACTATTGTCAACGGGGGCTTTGACTTGGAAACAAAACTCGTGGCTGTAGGTACAGTAATATTAGGAACTTTATAGCTATATGTTATAAAGGTATGTGTTAACAATTATTTATCCAAAATCAATAAGTCAGAGGTTTGATTACAGATTTATACAACTTTTAAATTGAGTATCCCCTTTTTTAGCTAATTATCCTCTTTTTTTTAAGATTTGCATCCCCAAGGACTTATAAAGCCAATGCTTGAGTCAGCCTCTCGAGAAGAAGTAAACAATGGATCATAGCATATCCAGGATGGGTAATCAGCCCATTGTCTGTTATGGCGGCGAAGAAGTAAATGTTGTGATAAAGGGACATAAAAACATTCGTCGATCAAATTATTATCCAAACAGCATACACTAGTGTCCGAGGAAAACCGTAAAAAAACATCAGTCAGATTGATTGAAAAACACCTTTAACTCTTCAATGGTCATATTCGGAGCTTTGGTTGAGAAACAGCTACTGGTGCTTTGATCGCTGAACAATAAAGTTTCTTAACTTTGGTATTTTCAGTATTATACTGTCAAATACACACATTCACTCCTACAGCCATCCTTACAGATTCTTTGGAGGATAGGGAATATCTCTTATTACAGAAAAATTCCCAGTTCTAGCCACAAATTGAACCACAAACTGGATAAGAACCCCCCACACACACACACATACATACACAGAGGGTGATTTTAAAACACTTTTAAAAAGTTTGGGGACAGGTTCCTTACGCTGTCAGCTTGTCAGGAGGTGTTCCACAAAAACACCACTCGTAAAAAATGATCCAAACGTCCTCCCCTTGCGTCTAGAGACGTATGCCGAAGCATGGAATGTCAAATACTCCCAGTCAGTTGCGTATGATTTCGCAGGCTTACATACACATAGATTAAGAGTTTCTTCGACTAGGATATCTGCTGCATAAATCAATGGTTTAAGATGCGCCCAAAAGCTAACAATTCAAAGGATCGAAGTCGTAGGAACGTGCAGGTCATGGATCTGGTCTCCCTCTACCTATCCATCTGTCATTCTGTCATGCTAAATACCAGCCAGTGCATCTCGAACAATGAGACTAAAATGTGCTAGAGCATCATGCATAAAACCACATGTTTCTTCTTATCTGCAGAGGCACATTTTCTAATAAGTCTGTGGGAGTGCTCTGAATGAATTTCCTGTAGACAGCGCTTCTAAGACGTGCTGGAGAATGTATGTATTACAAATCTCATAAACGACTAACATTAAAAATCTGATGTGTTCCATTCACATGGCTTTCTCTACATCTCTGCAACAAATTATTGTTAAAAAGCTCACGCTTCTACTTACTTCATGATAATCTAGAAAAAAATAGCAGAAATAGCTTGCGTCCTTGTAAGAATAAGCGAAATATGGGAGCACCATAGGTTAAAGTGACAGTCAAAAGCTGGTTGCTATGTGACTCAAGTTCCTTTGTTGGTATGCACAGGAGTTCACAAATTCCTGTATGAGAAAAGTATAATTTCTTCAAAGCTGAAATTAAAAACAAGGAATATCTTAAAAACGATAAACTCCACGAAAAAAAAATGTATATAACATAAATTGTGTGTTCTAATGTGCTCTACATTTTCTGTGAAATAAGTTTTTGTCCATCTCTTACGGTTTAGCAGTTATGCAAAACTTCGTAAAATTCATCCAGAATAAAGTAGTCTTCAGAGACTATTCCCAGAAAATTCAACATATACATATTATTTGTGAGGTAAATATCTTTAATATACGATATTTTAATCAAAATTGTTAGAACCATTTTTTAGAAAATCAAAATTTTCAAAAAAGTTCCATGTAAAGGGTAGTTTGGGGTGGGGATTTTTCTCAAAAACTTCGTGTCGCATCCCTGGAAGATACTAAACTTAAATACCAAGTTTGGTATTTTACCGGCTTTTCGTTTTTCAGTTATCGTGTATATGGACACACAAACACGGACCTTTTTGTGAAAATACTTTTTTTGGATGCAGGGGACCCTAAAACATATATTTCCGGTGAAATCTCGGTATCGAATTTTTGGGTGGAGTGCAACACTTTCTCTATACACTACGTACATTATGCCATGGCAACACAAGACTAACTCTGCAGGGAAATGATCAAATCTTTCTATGAAGGAGTACATAAATAAATGCTGTTAGGTTAGATCCTGAAATTGTTGAATGTAATTTTCAATAATAAATGTATATATATGTATATATAGTCTTTTCATCTTAGCAGTTTGGTTTTATATTGGAATCTCTATTGTTTAGAAGTTTGAAGTTTTTTGTTTCGTTACCAGGGTAAATGTATCATGTTTGTATAAACATAAGATAGGAACAATGAAGAGTTGGCCTTCTAGATCCCCGGAAATAAATCAAGCTGACTATTGGTTATACTGTTATCTAAAAGAAAATGTATTTTTGCCAGACTCACTACACATTGAGAACATTCCTAAGAATGCGTTTGCTATGCATTGAAAAAAGACTATTGCTTGTTGAAAAAGTCAGTGATAGTCATATTTAATTGTTTCTTGATTTAATAAACTCCCATTTCTTTACGAACATATGGATGTATATATTTTTTAGGCTCTAAAATTTGATAAATTTATTACGATTTTTAAACTCAGTACTCACTTTAGGAGTAAATAAATAGTTAACAACGCTATTTGTCAGGATTATATCAGCGACGCCGGTGTGCCGAAATTTGGACCTGCAGAAGTTATTTACATGCCTGTAAATCTACGGACATGGAGCTTTCGCACTAAGTACGTTTAAAAATCATCGTCGGTGCCTAACCAACTGAGCCACTCAAACCGATCCCGAATATCAGACGCACAGGTTTACTGCTGAGCCATTTTCATAGTGTTTATCGCCCGCTTTTATTACAAATGGCACCGCAGGCGATGAAACTGGTGTTGCGGGAATGAAGATATACCACTAGTGGAATGCGATAGCGGGAGAAACCGGATAACCCAGAGAAAAAACCCTGCGCCACTTTGTCCACCACAAATCCCAAATGCAGTCGCTTGGAATCGCATCCGGGCCGTCTAGATGAGAGGCGAGTGAGCCGATTGCGGTGCAATTACTTTCCATTTAAATTGATTAGCAGTTTATACATTCTTTTTAATATATTTTCATTTGTTAAAGTAATTTTTCATCTGAGTCTGGTAAAACATTAACACAATATTTTCAGAGGTTATGCTGCTACCAGGTTCTGGAACAGCTCTTTTGTTTTACTTGACAAATTATGTTTGCATTTTTGTTCTAAATTTATAGAGTTATCTATAACAATGTAAATATTTTAACGAAGTTTAAAATATGCAGTTGTTAGTAATAAAAAAACAATTGTAATTACTATTTAACTAGACCTTTAAATTGCAAAACAAAGAAAAATAACGACCTCCATCTATTTTTGAAATGCATAACTTCTGTTTTTATGTTCATTAGGCAAATTAAGAATTCCAATATTCAGTAATAAAAAATCACTAAACTGGCTACTTTGAACACGTATCCGGAAGTACTTGAGACTCGTCCGCTGTGCTTTGTACGGCAAAAGAGAAGACCTGAGGCATTTGTTATTGTTGTGATTTCCCCCTTCACGTCTCGTCCCACGAGTTAGCCCAGTATATCACGTCGGTCAGTCATGCTATTCCCATCTGAAAAGACAGGCTACATTACGTATGGCTTGCTTCGTAAATAATAACTGAATTTGACATCCATTGCTACATGTGCGTTAGTGGACACGTATTCTGTTGGAAGAATATTTGACATCGAATCCCGCATTACTACACCGGAGTGAGTTTATGAATACCTGCGGTGAACTGCACGTGCGACAGATTCTGCAAATTTCCAGTCACATGACCAAGAGATATAATAAGAGCAACGAAGCTCTGTCCAGGGTTCCACGATGCGAGTTCCCCTTAAGTTGCGCCTTTTGAAAGTTCTTAAAGTTTCCATGCTTATCTACGCCTGCGAGATTTGGGGCATGGCAGCAGACTCCAGTCTGCTGTTCAACGGGTACAGCATAGCCATCTATTGTGTGCCTCGCTGTTTTCCCACGAGACTCCTGCACGAAGCCTCTGGTCTGCCATACCTGGAGGACGAGATTAGCCGTCGGGCAGTAAAATTCAACGAAGGTTTACCCTTCCATCGGAGCGTCCTCTTTAGGTCTCTTGGGGATTACAGTCTCAGAAACCACCGCTTCAGGAGATTCCGGCTTCCCCGCATGGCTTGCGGGCATCCCCGGTAACGAAGGAGCACCTCCAAGAGCTGCTACGGCTAAGCTCCTTACAATCCTTCAAGAGTTGCTTGGATTTCCAAATTGCAACCTCAAAATTAATAAGTATTTGTAAACAATTTACATCGGCGGTGCACAAGGGCCGTTGCACCGTGACTGGCATCCGTTGAGGAGCAAACTTGCTGCCTCTCTTCACTTCCCAACCTCATTTTCACCGGCCATCCTACAAACCTCACATTACTGTCAGTACGTGGTTAAAGTCTAGCAAGAATGGGAACACGTCTACTACAAAATCGGGCCCTTAGCCTGCCAACTGTCGTGTCCAGCATTCAGTTTTCACTGGAAATGCATCGCATGCAATAGTTGAGGAGTACAGCGGAAATTCCGTTATGTTAACGACTCATTTTATGCCCCAACAACAGGCTAGAATACAAACAGCCAACAGACTGGGAATAAATTCTTCGTTATTAATAGATTTGATAGAAATTTCTTCTTCACAGTATGTACCGTTTACACCTCTCTAAAAGGAAAATAAGTTAGTACCTTCCTACGTAGCTGAGGCGGCTGGCTTCAAACATACAGATGCCAGAAATTACGTCTGCGAAGTCACCAACCTACATACGTTCCTGGTGGTACACTTAAGACTAATTCTAACTACAGTGGATAGAGTGCACTGCTCTTACTTCTCTAAGTAGCTTTGGTGGATGGTGGTGAAGAAACGAACTATAAGCTCTCCCAGCAGGGTTTATAAGGACGTATTCACAGACGTTCCAGTTGTTCATCGCACGGAAGACGACATAGTGAGTGCATTGAGGGGAATACAAAGTCGGTGCCATTTTGTATGAGAGGTAACATTTTGTGGGAAAGTACTTATTTTGGTCATTCTAAATTCATTCTTCAGCCACAAACAAACAAAATCTTTAATTGTGATTTCTATTTAATAATTTATTTAACGAAATAGATAATGGCCTAACATGTATGCAAGCTAAATTCTACTAATCAAATAAACAACAGTGGAATTGAATCATTTAATGTTCTTTGTAATGGAAATTTAGAAATCCTGAGTTATTAGCAACCTCAAACAGTCTCATCTTTCTAGAACATCCAAAAGAATAAAACCCAGTACAAGTATTACCAGGCTTCACGGCTAGCCCACAGAATAGCCTACGAAAAAGTGGTTTGGTCATATTAAACTGCATTAAATAAAGAAAGCTTTCTGTTTATCTTTCTTCACGATTACCATTACCTCGGAACATAGAATTGTATTGCACATATTACAATTACAGCCCTGTATTCAAAACTAAGCAGCGAAGATTACAGTGAAGGGCGTGATGGGTGAGCATATTCCCTCTATTGTCTCCGTCGTCGCCCTAATCCAGTAAAGAAAACAATGAACTGTTGGGATTAGCCTCAAGTCCGCAGTTCGTAGGTAAGCTAGAAATGAAACCGCTGTTTATTCCTGCAAAAATTAATAAAGCTAGGAGGGGGGAAGATTACAGTGACGTCGCTAGTTACGCAATAACCCTGCCCGTTGCCACGGCAACGCTACGTCATAATGTGAACCTTAAAATAGCAGGGATTTTGGTGGGGAGCGTTTAAAACGGTCGGTGTGCGCAGACAGCAGATGCACTCCAGCCAGCCAGCCACGCCCAAGCATTGTTCCTCGCTCGCCGCCAGGATTACAACTTTTAACACTTTATTAACACTTCACTTCAAAACGAAAATACCTACTTATCTACAATGATAAGCCGTGCTTATAAACACGAGTTGCAGGTGGCGACACACAAGCATTACGTCTTATACGTGTAAACCTTATACATCTCGTACGTGTATAGAAAAACAGCATCGGAAGATAAACGTGTAGATACAAAAAGACCAGTATTTAAAACTCTGATGTGCTACATTTACATTACTTTCTCTACCTGTTCCACAAACAAAATATTCATATCAAAGATTATTCTTTTATCCACATCATACTGATAAACATTAGCAAAATTGGTCTTCTCACTTACTTTCGTGTAAGTAGAAGGGAAACAAGGGAATTCATTAGGCTAGCAAAATTCTTAAAAGCTAGTCGCTAGGTGAAGCAATTGAAATTCAGTTCTGTTTACAAGTCCAGAAGTAAAACAAAAGAGCGATAAAACGAAAGCTGTCTTCCCCCTTTGAGAAAAGTTTTAAGTAGTTTAAAATCGAAACCGGTAACAAAGAATATCTCGAAAGAGTTAACTCTACAAAAATAAATGATTGTATGTTTAACGAGAACTACATTTTTGTGTAGTAAGTTTTTGTCCATCTCTTACGGTGTACCAGTTACACAAAAGTCATCCAAAATGAAGAGGTCTTCAGAAGCTATTTCCAGAAAATTTAAGATATACTTTCGTTTGTCATGAAAATATCTTGTATGGTATTTTAATCAAAATCGTTAGAGCCATTTTTGAGGAAATCAGAATTTTCGAAAAATGTTCCATGTAAAGGGTAGTTGAAGGTGGGGGATTTTCTTGAAAATTTTCATTTCGCATTCTTGGAAGATACTGGATATAAACACACACAGACACACAGACTTTTTTCTAAAAATGTTTTTTATTCACATGATACATTTCTATGAAATCTCGGTGTCGAATTTTTGTGTAGAATACAATATCTTCTCTAACTACCATACATATTGTCCATACATGCTAGAGAAAGTAAAAATATGATGTGTTACATTCACATGAATTTCTCTACCTATTCTGAAGCATGTATTCCTGCAAAAATGTATTCTTAAGATCGATAAGAGGACACATTAGTCCAGAGGTGCTCAGTGGGGAAACATATTTTAACCCACTTTCTTATTGTTGTGTTCGGTTTGCCTATCATCCAAGGAGTTTTGTTAACACTGCGTCGCCGTAAAGTCCGGTCGAACCTATGGCACAAAATTAGGGACCGAGAAGAGCAGAATGAACATTATGACATTAAAGTCTTTTAAGAACTGTGATGGCTTTGAAATGTCCTATTTGAATAGCCAGGATGAAAAGTAAAGACAAATGAATGATTTCTCATTTGAGGAAAGTGTAAGTAACGGGAAATTTAAATTAAAAACAAAGAATAATTTGGAAAACGTTAACTCCACAAAAATTGAATTTGAGAGGGGAGTATTGAAATAGTTTGTGAGTGGGGTAGTGAGTAAAATCAAGAAAAAGCCTGCCCTCAATATTACGAAACATTTGTTCTCTTAACAACACTTTAAGTACTTTTCAAATATACAGATTTCATTTTGAAAGAACAAATATTTCGTAATATTTTTAGAAATCGAATTTGGCGAAAATGTTGATTTTTTTTTTACCCAATTCAACTCTTACAAATCGAGAGCGTATAGGATAACATGGCTAATTCGTTATTGAACATGTCATCTCAAAATAAATTTTAGATCTCCTGGTGGTTTACCGGGGAAAATGCGATACATGTGTGCGTTTAACACCCTTTAAGGTAACGCAACTGTGAAATTCCTAAATCCAACAGTTTTCAACTAATCAGCCTGAAATTTTGAACATGCATTTCTGTTGTACAGTAGTTACACACTTTAAAATTGTATTTATGTATCATAAGTAGTTTTTGAGTTATTATTTTTTTAATTAAAAATCTGGCATCAAATTCCAATCACTCCACACGATGAAAATGCTGAAAATTTATTTTTTTTTATTTTTCAAAATATGCATTTAAATATCAGGAACAGAATTATAATATAAATTTACTGTACCACAATTAGCTCAAGAAGTAAAAATATTAGACCAAAAATCAGACAAAACTTCAAGATATTTTATAATACAATTGACTTTAAAAAATCATTATCTACAACAATATTAGGAATTTTAAAAAAATCATATAACCATATAAATCATTACAGTCAAATGTTTTGAAAACAAATTCCATATGAATCTATTGTACCTTGTATTATGAATACTCTTTGCAGGGGTGAGAAGCAAAGGAGCGAGTATAACATCTCAGAAGTGTATAGCTTCAACTAATGAAATAGTCGACCAAAAATATGAAATATTCCGTAAACGACTAGCCATACAAAATTACAAAGGTTATAACTCTACATTTTTGTGAAGTAAATTTTTGTCTGTCCCTAAGGTTTCATAACCTAAAGGAATTCATTCAGAACAAACACTTCTTCTGGAAATGCAATATATATATATATATCATAATACACACATATATTAAATTTCAAAGTTAGGACGCTGTTGCTTAGATTTTATTTGATATGAAAATATGCTTTCAACTTTAATAAATGTTCAACAAAACGCAAGATAGCCTGTATGGATTAGGCAGTTATCAGTGGCTGAACCGCAGGATAGGTGGTAATTATACTTTTCATTATTTGTTTGCCACAATTTAATAATAAATAATGAATGAAAGCAAATTTAAAGGAAAATAATCTGGAATTCATAGATACCAAGATAACCTTTTACATGTAATAGCGTCAAGGAGTTTATAAAGACAGCAGAAGCGATAATACAATCAAAATATTACTAAAGAGGTGGATATATAGTTAAACAAAAAAAAAAAGAATCTGATGTTTTCCATTCACATAACTTTCTCTACATTTCTGCAAAAAACTATTGTTAAAAAGCTAATGCACCTATTCACTTCATGCTAATCGAGAAAAAAATTAGCAGAAATAGTCTTCTTACTTGCTTCCTTGTAAGTAACAGCGAAATAAGAGAGTACCATAGGTTAAAGTGTTAGTCAAAAGCTGGTTGCTATGTGACTGAAGTTTCTTTATTTGTATGGACACGAGTTGACAAATTCCTGTATGAGAAAAGTATTAGTCTTTCAAAGCTGAAACCAAAAATAAGGAATATTTCAATAACGATCAACTACAAGAAAAATATATATGATATAAAAAGTGTGTTTTAATGCGCTCTACATTTTTTGTGTGGTAAGTTTTTGTCTATCTCTTTCGCTTTAGTAGTTTTACAATATTCTGTAAAATTCATCCGCAATAAAGTAGTCTTCAGAGGCTATTCCCTGAAAATTCAAGATATACATATTATTTGTCAGGCAAATACCTTTAATATATAATATTTTAATCAAAATCGCTAGAGCCATTTTTGGGAAGATCAAAATTTTCTAAAAATTTTACATTCAAAGGGTTGCTGGAAGTGGGGGGATTTTCTTGAAAATCTTCGTGTCGCATCCTTGCAAGATACCAAACTTAAATACCAAGTTTGGTATTTAACGGTCTTTTGGTTTTTGAGCTATGCTGTCCACACACACACACACACACACACACACACATACACGGAACTTTTTCGGAAATGTTTTTTTAGATTCAGGGGGACCCAAAACATGTATTTCCGGTGAAATCTCGGTATCAAATTTTTGGGTGCATTGCAATACTTTCTCTACACACTATGTATATATTACATAGATAGACAGTAATAAATACATTTACATTTAAATAAGAAGTTAATTTTACTGCCCTTAACTCGTAATACTAAGTGAAACTTTTTTATATTTAACAGCACGTTTTTGTTGATATTTACTGTAAGTTATTGAGGGTTTAACAAAGGATAATTGAAAAAAGATTAGGATAATAATCATAAGATGCTTGTGGTTGGGCAAATTGCGTATGTTTCGCGTTTAACAGTAACCTCAAAACTTTCAAGTCATAAGTAGTTTTTCGAGTAAGTAACTAACCTTTGTCCCTTTACCTGAAACTAGGAAAGGTTTGTTGAGAACAAACAGGGAGAAATGCAATTTAAATTCATATCTTCCAGGGATGCGACACAAAGATCTTCAAGAAAACCCCCATCTCAACTACCCTTTACATGTGAAAATTTTTTAAAATTTTGATTTTCTCAAAAATTGCTATAACGTTTTTGAATTAAATGTCGTATATTAAAGATAGTTACATAATATGACATCTTGTTTTTCAGGGTAATGCCTCTGAAGAAAATTTTATTCTGGATGAATTTTACGGAATGTTGCACAACTGGTGAACCGTAAGAGATAGACAAAAAACTTACTTCACACAAAATATAGAACTCATTAAAACACACAATTAATGTTATACACATTTTTTCGTGAAATTGACTGTTGTTATTGGTTTCAGTTTTAAAATGATTATTCTTCTCATACGGGAATTTGTCAATTCCTGACCGTAGAAACAAAGGAACTTCAGTCACATAGCAACCAGCTTTTAAAAGATTTGACTATCGCTTTAGCCTATGGTTCTCAACTATATCCGTCCTATTTATAAAGAAGGAAGTAATAAGTGTATTTCTGCTAAGTTTTTGTCGATTAGTATGGAGTAAATAGAAGAATAAACTTTTTTTACAATAATTATTTGCAGACATGTAGAGAAAGTCATGTAAACGGAGTACATTGGAGTTTTTACTTTGTCTATACGTACTATGGTTATAGTGTATAGAGAAGGTATTGTAATGCATCCAAAAACTCGATACCGAGATTTCACCGGAAATACGTATTTTGAAACTCCCTGAATCCAAAAAAGGCATTTTTAGAAAAATATCCGTGTGTGTATGTGTGTGTGTGTCTGTGGGCAGTATAGCTCAAAAACGAAAATACCGTTAAACGCTAAACGTCAGAGATGGATAAAAACTTACCACACAAAAAATGTAGAGCACGTTAAAACACATAATTTATGTTATTTTCATTTTTTCGTGGAGTTTATCGTTTTTTAGATATTCCTTGTTTTTTGGTTTCAGCTTTGGAAAACACAATTTTCTCATACACGAATTTCTAATTTCTCTAGCCCCGCATGTACAATGTACATAGGGATACAGAAGTATTGTATTACACCCAAAAATTCGATACCGAGATTTCACCGGAAATACATGTTTTAGGGTCCCCTGTATCCAAAAAAACATTTTCAGGAAAAGGTCAGTGTGTGTATGTCCGTGTGTCCGTGTGCCTGTAAACACGATAACTCAAAAACGAAAAGTATCAAAAATACCAAACTTGGTATTCAAGATTAGTATCTTCCAGGGATGCGACACAAAGATTTTGAGAAAAATCCCCCCACCCCAAACTACCCTTTACATGGAAATTTTTTCGAAAATTTTGATTTTCTTAAAAAATGGCTCAAAGAAGTTTGATTAAAATAAATTAAATTAAAGATTTACCTGACAAATAAAGTGTATATCTTGAATTTTATGGAGATAGTTTCTAAAGTCCTGTTTATTCTGGATGAATTTTGCTTAATTTGGTATAACTAGTAAATTGTAAGAGATATACAAAAATTTAGTATACAAAAAATGTAGATCATGCTAAAATACACAAGTTATGTCATATGCATTTATTTCGTGAAGCTTACCGTTTTCGAGGTATTCCTTGTTATTAGTTTCAATTGTGAAGTACTTATACTTTTCTCAGACGGAATTGCCCGTTTTTCTTTTGCTCTATTCCTGGCTAAGCAAAGAAGCGATTTGCAATGACTATCGCATAACAAAAAGCTTTTAAAACATTTGACTATCACTTTAACCTACTGCATTACCTTAGTTCCCTTTTACTTATAAGAAAAGTAATAAGAGCATTCTACTAGTGGTTTTTTTTTTTCCATTAGCATTGTGTAGAAAGAAGATTAATCTTTTGTAGGAAGATTATAGATCAGCTAGAGAAAGTTATGTGAGTGTAACACATCAGATTTTTACTTTCTCTATACGCACTATGTACATAGTGTATAGAGATGGTATTGCACTCCACCAAAAAACTCGACACCGAGATTTCACCGGAAATATATGTTTTAGGGTCCCCTGTATCCAAAAAAAGTATTTTCAGAAAAAGGTCCGTGTGTCCGTGTGTCAGTGTGTCCGTGTGCCTGTGAACACGATAACTCATAAACGAAAAGTCGGTAAAATATCAAACTTGGTATTTAAGTTTAGTATCTTTCAGGGATGCGACACAAAGATTTTGAGAAAAATTCCCCCTCCCCTTACTACCCTTTACATGCAACTTTTTTCGAAAATTTTAATTTTATAAAAAATGGCTCTAACGATTTTGATTAATATATCGTATATTAAACTTATTTGCCTGACAAATAAGATGCTTATTTTGATTTTTCTGGGAATAGCCTCTGAATACTACTTTATTCTGAGTCAATTTTACGGAATTTTGCATAACTGCTAAACCGTAAGAGATGGACAAAACCTTACCGCACAAAAAATGTAGAGCACTTTAAAACACACAATTTATATTATATACATTTTTGTCGTGGAGTTGATTGTTTTTTAGATATTCCTTGTTTTTGGTTTAAGCTGTAAAACATATACTTTACAGGACTTTGTGAACTTGTGTCCTTACAACCAAAGGAACTTCAGTCACATAGCAACCAGCTTTTGACCATCACTTTAACCTATGGTACTCCCTTATTAGGCTTTTGCTTACAAGAAAGCAGGTAATAAGATTATTTCTGCTAATTTTTCTTGATTTTCAGGAACTAAATAGAAGCATAAGCTTTTTAACAAAAATTTATTGCAGAGTTGTAGAGAAAGTCATGGGAATGGAACACATCAGATTTTTTTTCATGTCTCGCAAAAATCTATCAACGATCCTTAAATACGCTATAGCGCTGTCAGTAAGGCTGCACACTGTGTACACATTGCTGGGGAAAGTTACAGCGTTATCCTTCCATCATATTATGTTTGTGGTGGTAGTGCGGTAGAGGAAGAAGGAGGAATCAATCTCACTCCCCCTACCTCCCTGTCTCTCCGCGGAGGGCGGCTGTACACTTGAATGGCGATAGCAGGGCAAATAGAAGTCTTCCTTCCAGGGAACTTGTAAATACATCGACCCGGTACTACGTGTGTAAACAACATCAGTGGCGGACTGGCTACATAGAGAAGTGATAGGTATGTCCTTTATTACTTTCTCTACACGCACTATGTGCATAGTGTATAGAGAAGGTATTGCACTCCACCCAAAAATTCGATACCGAGATTTCACCGGAAATATATGTTTTAGGGTCTCGTATTTCTAAAAAAAGCATTTTCACAAAAAGGTCCGTGTTTAAGTGTGTCTGTGAACACGACCCTTTACATGGAAAAAATTTCGAAAATTTTTATTTTCTCAAAAATGGCTCTAATGATTTTAATTAAAATGTCGTATTTTAAAGATATTTACATGCCAAATAAAATGTATATCTTGAATTATCTGTGAATAGCCTCCGAAGACTACTTTATTCTGGATGAATTTTACGGAATTTTGCATAACTGCTAAACCGTAAGAGATGGACCTACCACACAAAAAAAGTAGAGCACATTAACATTCACAAATTATATTGTATACTTTTTTTTCGTAGAGTTTTTCGTTTTTGAGATATTCCTTGTTTTTGGTTTCAGCTTTGAAAAACTTAACTTTTTTCATACAGGACTATGTCAAATCGTGTCCATACAAACAAAGGAACTTTAGTCACATAGCAACCAGCTTTTAACTATCACTTTAACCAATGGTGCTCCCTTATTTCACTTTTACTTAAAGGAATCAAGTAGTAAGACTAGCTCTGCTAATTTTTTTCTCAATTAGCAGGAAGTAAATAGAAGCATAAGCTTTTTAAAAATAATTTGTTGCAGAGATGTAGAGAAAGTCATGTGATTGGAACATATCAGATTTTTCTCATTTTTGCTACTTCGTATAGTAAGTAGAGTACATATTGTATTCCACCCAAAAAAAAATCGTTGACGAGATTTTAACGGAGATGCATATTTTGAAGTTCCTTGAAGCTCAAAAAGTAATGCTTACTTTCTCTACCACGTAGAGTAAGTAGGGTAAATATTGTATTCCGCCCAGAAATTCTACACCCAAATTTTACCAAAAATACACATTTTGAGACTCCCTATATACAAAAAAGTGTTTACAGAAAGAGGTTCTGTGTGTATGTGTGTGCGTGTTTCAGTTTATCTGCCTCGGTATTTATGAACAACATAACTCAAAAATAAAAATCGATTATGCACCAAACTTGATATTAAGTTCAACATCTTCGAAGGAAGCAACAAGAATATTCCCCCAACCAAAACTATCCTTTACATGGAAAAAAGTTTGAAATTTTTGATTTATCAAAAACGGCTCTTACGATGTTGATTAAAGTTATATATATTAATGATATTTATATAACAAATAAAACTCATATCTTGAATTTTCTGGAAAGAGTCTCTAAAGTTTTCATTCTGAGTGACTGATAAAGCGTAAGATATAGACAAAAATTTACTACAAAAAATGTAGAGCACACTAAAACACACAGTACATGACATATACAATTTATTGTGGCTAATCATTTCCGAGATATTTCTTGTTATTGTTTCAGTTTTAAAATACTTAAACTTTTCCCATAGGGATATTTGTCAACTCCTAGACATGCAAATATAACTGAATTTCACTCACATATTAACCAGTTTGTAAAAAATTTGACTATCGCTTTGGCCTAGTATCCTCACTTATTTCCCTTCGAATTACAAAGTATTAAGTAATAAGGCATAAGAATAAACTTTTTAAGAATAATTTGTTACAGAGATGTAGAAACAATCGTATGAATGGAACATTAGAGTTTTTGATACAGGGGTCCTAAGACGTGTATTTTTAATGAAATCCCAGTATCGATTTTGGGTAGAATGCAATACCTTCTCTACCTATGTACTAAATAAACAAGTTTTCGTAAAATTAGTTTGTATACTCGCTAATAATAATCAATAGAGAGTATAAAATGATTGTGAAACACATGCCTTTTCTTAATGAGAACAAGCTAATTATTACAGCAATAATATTTAGTTTACTCAAGTTTCATAAATAAATAAATTAAGCATGTCTACACTATATTATCCCGTGCGTTTCATAATTTTCCGTTGCATAATTTTCCATAGCATAGAGCTGTTGAATAAAATGGAATATCTTCCACTAAATTGGGTAAAACAGGACAATACTTGGTTTTATCCATAGGCTTAAAGAACTGTATTATTATTATTACTTGTATTATTACTAATTTTATTGTTATTGTTTATATTAACGGTAATTAGTAGTAGTAGTGATAGTAGTAGTAGTAGTAGTGGTTATTTTATAATCATTATAATATTGTTATTCATAGGGCCTGATAACTCTGCTATTGTTTGACACCCTATGTAAGTACGACTAACGGAAAGAAAAGAGAAAATCACCAAAACTTCCCCTTAAAAAAAGAACCATACTTTCCGCTATGAGATACATACTTTTGTATTACTCCGCACAACACGTGCACAACTTATGCAATTAATATGTGATAACTACTCATTTTCAGTAGACTATTGTTTTCCATTTACAAATAACAGTAAAATTTATATATTGCAAATAAATTATTAAACATGCCCATCAGTGTAGTTTAAAAGTAATAATACAAGTGAAATATTAGATCTATTTTATACTCTTAGGCTGAGTGTTGGGGTCAGGGTTCAATAAAAGCATTCATTGCTTGGTCTTCCTCTCGTCTTTGTTTACCGTAAGCGCGTTTCTTAATTCGGGAACACTATAATTTCTTCCGTTAGGTGCAAAAAGTAAAATTTAGGTGTAACCAAATGCTACCAAACCTACTGTAACAAAAAAGAAGTGACAGAAAGCTGTCACAGTACAAGATGGTGACACATTACCAGAAGAGTAACAAGAAGGTCATAGTACAGCTTGGATTTATTGTAAGTACTATTTCGTTCTACCGCCAACGCAAAGCTAATGTCGCAGTTCCACGCATGGGCACTCGTCTCTGCTTCATTGTCCACTAACGCTATTACAACCGGATTGTGCTGTGATGTTAGTGATCCTTCAAAATGTTTAAGACAATTTCTGATCCCGCCGACTGTAAAGTGCGTTCCGTAATACGGTTTTTGAATGCAAGGAATGTTAAGCCAGCTCAAATGCATCATCAACTTGTAGAGATTTACGGTGAAAATGCAATGATAGATGGAATGGTGAGAGAGTGTGTTAGGCAATTCAATGATGGACGATCTAATGTGCATGATGAAGCACGGAGTGGGCGGCCTTGTCACTGATGATTTGGTTGAACAAGTGAATGAAGCAATTCGTGAAAGCGGACGGTTCACAATAAGAATGCTTTATGATGTGTTTTCACCAAATACGGTACTCAGAAGTGGCTGTATTCACTGGCCGCAGGTTTCTTTAAAGAGGGCATACAAAAGTTTATTTCCCGTTATAACAAATGCCTGAATAATGGCGGCTACTATATCAAACAATCTGATGTGTTGTACTCACATGACCTTCTCTAAAAGTTATACATACAGGCTTCTTACAAAAGAGTATTCTTTCTACACCATGCTAATAAATATAAGCATTAGCATAATTTACTTATTATCTATTTAGTTTCTTATAAGTAAAAGGGAACTAAAGGAATGCGCTATGCTAAAACGACAGGCATATGTTTTAAAGGATATCGTTATGCGATTGTTATTGAAATTGGCTCCTTTGATTGGCCGGGACTAGAACAAAAGAAAAACGGACACTATCTGAAGTCAATAACAAGGAATATCATGGAAACGGTCGACTCAATACAAAAATGCATGTAACATAAACTGTGTGTTTTAACGAGATCTACATTTTTTGTGTCATAAGTTTTTGTCTATCTCTTACAGTTTAACTGTTATGCAAAATTCTGCAAAAATCAACCAGAATAACTGTTCTTCATAGATTATTCCCAGCAAATTCAAGATATATCTTTTATTTGCACTGTGAATAACTTTAATATACGGTCTTTTAATCAAAACGTTAAGCCATTTTTGAGAAAAACAAAATATTCAAAAAAAAATTCATGTAAAGGGTAATTTGGGGGGTTTCTTTGAAAATCTTCGTATCGCAGTCCTGTAAGATAATAAATCTAAATACTAAGTTTGGTATGTAACGAGCATTTAGTTTTTGAGCTATGCTGTCCACAGACACACACAGACCTTTTTCTAGAAATAGATTTTTTTTAATTCGGCGGTCTCAAAACATATATTTTCGGTGAAATCTCGGTATCGAACTTTTGGGTGCTATACAATACCTTCTCTATACACTAGTACATAGTAGATACATGTAGAGAAAGTAAAAATTAGTTAAGCAATATAATTGTTGTATAATAAAATATTTTATCTTTTTTTTTTCCAAACGGTATTTACTTTCTGGACACGCCTCGTATTTTAACTCTAAGTCTGAAGAGCGATAGATGGAATGTTTTAAATAAGTGTAATAAATGGGCTTATCAGAGAGTGCTGGCATTGATTTGAGGATGAAGAATAGCGGATTATTTGAGGTATGTGATTTTTGCAACTAAAATTAATTTGAGCAGTTAAAAATGTTGGTAGGTGCAGTCAAACTGAAAAAGTCAATGCTATAGCCGAGAATCTCTCAGTATCTAGCTGGTTGCTTTAACTACTGAGCTAGCACGGTAATATGCCCACATGGCATTAAATTTCTCATCTGATTCGCAATTTCCCGGTAAATCACATGGTGCACTTAAATAATTTTGAGTTGTCACACCCCAATGATCTTAATGCTGTGTCGGCATGTTGCCATGGTAGTTCAATGTTTAGAGCTACCGGCTAGAATTTGGGAGATCCGTGAATCAAATCTTTTTCAGTCTCACTTTACCTATTCAACTCCTATTCTGCACACGGCTAGTGTGGAAACAAAAACACCGATTTCAAATAAAATATTGTATATTATTTTTATGTACGTACTATATACATAGTGAGAAGGTATTGTATTCCACCAAAAATTTCAGAAACAAATGTATTGGATCCCCCTGAATTCAAAAAAAATAAAAAAAGGTCCGTGTGTGTGCGTCTGTGGATGTGTGTGTGTGTGTCTGTGGACAGCATAGCTCAAAAACGAAAAGACCTTTAAATACCAAACTTGGTATTTAAGTTTAGTATCTTCCAAGGATACGACACGAGGATTTTCAAGAAAATCCCCCCACACAAACCAACATATAACATGGAACTTTTTTCGAAATTTTTGAGTAACTCAAAAATGGCTCTAACGATTTTGATTAAAATATTTTATATTTAAGCTATTTACTAGCCAAATAAAATGTATATCTTGACTTTTCTGGGAATAGCCTCTGAAAAATATTTTATTCTGGATGAATTTTACAGAATTTTGCACAAGTGCTAAACCTTAAGAGATGGACAAAAACTCACCACACACAAAATGTAGAGCGCATTAAAACACACAACATATGTTATATACATTTTTTTCATGGAGTTGATCCTTTTTTAGATATTCCTTATTTTTGATTTCAGCTTTGAAAAACTTATACTTTTCTCATACAGGAATTCGTCAACTCCTGTCCATACAAACAAAGGAACTTCAGTCACATAGCAACTTATGGTACTCCCTTATTTTGCTTCTTATTTCAAGGAAGCAAGTAATAGGACTATTCCTGCTAATTTTTTCTCGATTAGTATGAAGTAAATGTAAGCTCAAGCTGTTTAACAATAACTTGTTGCAGAGATGTAGAGAAAATCATGCGAATGGAACGCATCATATTTTTTAATGTAAACTATAATCTAAATAACCGTGAGGTTTATATAAATGCAGACATATCAGGTATATATTCATTAGAAATTAACAAGTGTCATGCAGAATTTATAGGTTATGTGAAGTTATTTATTAAATAATCTGTTTTGTCCGATTTTTCCTATTAACATTTGCAACAATATTCACAACACAGAACGGTAACGTCTGTGGCCCAAATTCTGGAGGTAACATGACTCCATGGCACGACAGTCTTCAAAGAACCTTGGCCTATAGCCCGGACGCTGCGTCCCCCATCTCGATCCAGGACAGACGTCATGGATGGGGTGCAGTTTTGGAGAGTGAGACGTGGTCAGCGCCTTGAATCCCTTCCGGCCGGTTAATGCTACTTCTCCATCAAGTAGCTCCTCAATTGGTCCCTCAGGGACCTCACGAGGCTGAGTGCACCCCGGTCCAGGTCTCCCAGCGGGGGAAATATCCCCACTTCGGTACCGGGAATCGAACTCAGGTCTCCCTCTTGGCAGCAACTGCGCTACCTTGGGGCTAAAGAGACGACCTAAATTTTGAAGGTCCTGGGTTTAAATCCCGTTGGCCGACCAATCTGGTTGGGGTTTTATGGTGCTTTCTCTCATTCGCCAAGGTACATACTGGATTGGTTATTTGATGCTACGACGCAGAGTTCCAGTTTAAAATTTTAAATTAAGTAAGAGGCAATTCTTTTTGGTAGTGTGGGACCGCAGTAATGATATATGTAATGAAGATGGAAACCGGTGGAATGCGATGGCGGTGGAAAGCGGAGAACCCGGAGAAAACTAGCCCCTGCGCCGCTTTGTCCACCACAAATCCCACATGCGGTCACCTGGGATGGAACTCGAGCCGCCTTAGTGAGAGGCGAGTGGTCTGGTTACTCTGCCATGGCGCGGCCTATTGATTATAATCAGTTTTTGGAGGAAGAATATTAAATTGAATAATGTTTTTAACTTTTAAATTCAGTTTAACATGCCAATATATAAATTATATAATAATTAAAACATCTTTAAACAAATGGTAAAACTTGAAAATAGATGTAAATGCGATTCCGCAGACATCTCACCACATGAAGTATAAGAGTAAACTGGACGGTAACCTAACGCTATCTGCTTGATGTGGAGCTAAGTAGTAAGCACGATGTGAGAAAATGAGACCTTAAAATGCTAGCTGCACTTTGCCATCTGACTACGGATAGCACCCTCTGATTAGGCATGGTAGAACACGCACTCTAACAAAATCTTTTTGGCGCGAACTGCAGGTAGTATGGTTAGGGGATGAGACCTTGAAAGACTACGTACTACCACATGTCAACTTACCGAACAGTTCCGTTACGATATGACAAATTTATTAAAATGACGTAAAATAAATAGAGTTTTGAAGAATATTCATAATGTACCTTTTGAAATTCAATTTGTCCAAACTTCGTTAATTATTTTTTACCAACGTAATATACAGTTAATCCTTGGAGCAAAATTACACCACACGTTTCTCCATTCTGTTTCTGGCTCATCCATCACTTTCATTCTGAATTTTCTTTATCACTCATTAAACTCCCAAGTATCGTCGCTTTTGTGTTTTTTTTTATTTCCTCCCGTCCTTCCTTTTTCAGTTTCATACATTCTTCTTTTAATTACGCAACAACAAAAAAACTGGCAAACTTGATATCTGGGCCGTCTTTTGTTAAACAAGATAATAATCAGCGTCCTTTTCGCTTTTGCTTTGTTTCGTTGGGAAGAATGATGGCAAGTGTTCTGGAGTGTTAATGGCATTTTGTTTTATCTTGCAGTCATCAACAAATAACACGGCCTTTCCTGGTCGCGTATGATCTTAGTATCTGAACTTTGCTCTTTAAAAGGTTAATGAACAGTTAGCAGTGGTCTATCCTAAATGTGCGCAACCCTGAAGAAAAATGTGTTACATTCACATAAGCTAAATACTATCGCCTATTTTATATATTTTCTGCAAAATCTTCCTATAAAAGCTTGGTATTCTATCCACATAATATTAATCGATATAAATGTTTTCAGTAGAGGTTTGACTACAAATGTTGTTGTGAATACATGGGAAGCACACGAGACTGGTTTCATTTATATAATTTCATTGTAAATAACTGAATGGTGGAAGTACTACAAAAATGATAAAGTGTAATGAAATTTCAAGTAATAACAACGAATATTTTGGTTTATGCTAAAAAAGTATTTTAAAAAATTTTGGTTTTTAAATATACATACATTTTTGCGCAATAAGTCTTTAATTTGCCTTTTTAGCTTCCGAATCTTACAAAAGTATACTAAATGCATTCCGAATGAAGGACTATGCACGCTATTCGCATAAAATTCAAGATGTACATTTTAATAGTAATTTATTAGTCATATAAATAAGGTAATATGTAGTTCTGTGATCAAAAGCCTTAGTCACAAGTTTAAAACAAAGAAAAAATGTCTACGTAAAGAATGGATTGAGTGAAAACTCATGTTTTTAGGGGAAAATCCTTCAAGTAGTATTCTTGGAAAATATTGAATTTAAATAGTAAGTTTGGTATTTAAGTTCAATTAAGTTTATAATAAGTAATAACACGATTTGTGTTAGAATAATAAACTTTTGTAAGAATATTTTGCCACAGAATAGATAGAAAAAGCCATTTGAATGGAACGCATTAGATAGAGCCTCAAAACATGTATTTTTGGATAAATGTTTATAAATATTTTTCCTATAAGTAAGTGCTAGATAAAGTATAAAATATAATTATATTTCATTTAAGGACAAGGCGTAATGGAAACAGATTTTAAACTACTTTTATTATTAAGGGTGGATTTTTCCTTATTCCTCCTTTATTCATAACCTAGGCTTTAGAATTTTAATTTATTCAGTATTGTTCATTTAAAACAAACAAATTGTACATGAAGTAATAATTTGAAAACGATAAACCCGTTATGTTTATTTAAATTCAAAACCATTTCTGTCCTTAAGTTAATTTAATTCTTACGACAGTATAAATTGGGCTGATGTCAGCACCCAGTGTTTCTAGGACATGAGTTCTGACCATATTTCAAACCCAGTACCCTGTGAATTTTCATACAGTATCAAATAATTTGTGCGCTGAGTAGAACAGCCTTTGTGACGACCTATATGCCGTTTCAATATGCAATTTATTTACGTCCAATATTCAGAGCAATTTCATGGTACGCGTAATAAAATCAGCACTGATATAAAATTATCATCATGACTAACAGTGTTAGAGCGACTCAACATTTCCAGATATATTTTAATTAAACATACTCACCCCTCTGCCCCTCTAACCCTTCTGGTTACACGGTGAAACTATGAAGTTATATTCTACGCTGACATTTAACTGTGACGAACACAGGGGTTAAATTTTATTGGAGCACTTCCAACGGAAAGAAACTTCTGTCTCTACCGCGAGCTTACAAATTGCTTTTCGTATGAAGACCTGAGGAAGCGCTGCTAACAACTTATACGATTTCCTTTTGCTTTTTCTCCGGGTGTGTTTAAGATAATGCATCTGTGGAATTTTGAAAATTCACAATATGTAATACGTCTTATTGAAATTTCTAACAGTTATTATTCATAATAATACTGATGTTTTCCCCGTGTATCAAAATTATAGCTTAAATAATTATTTAAATAATAGTTCATTGTTCTAATAAAAATAATCTACTTGATGCATTTTTAAAAATATACACATAAAAACATCCAGTTTTATAAAACATAAAATTACAAATCTTTTATATTATATTTTAAAATATTAGCCCTAATTAGTGGGAAAAATGTATTACTTTTCGTACTTTCCAAAACTCATAATTTCCCAAAATCTGAAAATGTATTTGTAACAATTGGAGCATTATTTCGAAAAAAAATAATCTGACCACTTTATTTAATGTGCTTTAGAGAGACCAATAGAAAGTTTGAAACAAATTGGTGAAAAATTGCATCGTGTGGAACATTTTTAGTATGGAAAAGTGTCAGAAAAATGTTTGCGATAAAATAAGGTTTAAAATTGGGAGAGGCTATTAATAAGCAAGCGCCTATCAATTTATATCTTCATTTAATTGGCAGTTAAATGCAGTTAGTGGCAAAAACGATTCTTTTAGTAACGTTTAGAAGCCATATTATTTTATTATCAAACAAAATATTTTTTTAATTTTCCAGAATTTTTAGTCAAATTTCACAGATGCATCACCTTAAACTAAGAGAACAATTCTATTCGGGGAAAACCCGTAAACGTAACATATAGTTTAAGTTTAGGTGCATTTATTCTGTGATTCAATGCGATAACATTTTTAAAAATTATTTTGGAAAATAGCTTTAAATATCATTCGCCTTTCATATAAACTGCCCTATTTTCATCTGATTAAAAAGACGTAATGTATTATATTCAAATACATTTTTCTAGTCACTCGTTTATTACTTGCTCTACGAATTGCTATGTAGTATATAATAGATAGAGAATGTGTTGTATTCCACCCAAAAAGTTGATACCGGAAATCATTGGATTTCATGCTTTCAGAACCCCTGCATTCAAAAAGAGCATTGTTTGAAAAATGCCAGTATATCTTTGAGTGTTTATTTTAACTGCATAACCCAAAATGAAAAGTTGATTAAATACCAAACTTTAGAATCTTGTAAAGATGCAACACGAAGATTTTCAAGAACACCATTACTCTAACTACCCATTAAATGGAACAGTTTTCGAAATTTTTGGTTTTCTCAAAAATGGTCTAAGGATTTTAATTAAAGTACCGTATATTAATAACAGTTACATGACAAATAAAACATATTTCTTGAATTTTTGGGAATAGCCTCTGAAGACCTCTTCATACTGGATGATATTTACTTAACTAGTAAACCGTAAAAGATAGACAAAAACTTACTACTCAAAAAAAGTCGATCACACTAAAACAAAAATATTTCCATATATTTTTTGAGGTTAACCACTTCAGAAATACTCCTTGGTTTAAATTCTATAACATGTAAACTTTTCTCAAACAGGAATGTTTTATTCCTCTAGATCAGGGTCTCTCAAACGCCTAAAGTCGCACCTTGTGCGGTGCATTCTGAGATGAAACATCTCTGTACCGTACATCAGTCCAACTCGTTTCGGCTCTGGAGAGTTCGCGATGAGGAAAAGGGAAGTAGGTAGAGCTAGCGCGTCAAACATAAAGAAAGAGCGAAAGAGACAGCGCTATTGCTAACAATCGAGGAGTTGGAGCTTGCACTATCGTCAATCTAATCTAGTCGTATTTTGCACTCTGCGCTGTGCAATGCACCCTGAGAGAACCTGCTCTAGTTAGAGGGCAGATACGCTAGCTCACACCACAAGGTGTTTCATATACGGTTGCGGGTTCAAACCCGGCGGAGGACGATGGATTTTTTCGGGTGTAAAAATCCTTAGCATGGCTTCCTTCGGAAGGGTAGTAAAGTCGTTGGTCCCGTGTCGTAGATTTACGGCACGTAAAACAACCTCAAGCCTGATAGAGAGGCCTCTGAGCAAAATTAAGCGGTCTTTCACGCCCAATTTAGAATGGGACGCTGAGAACCACAATAGTTAAAGAGCGTCCATAAATAACACGTCGTTTATTTACCACAAGGTGTAATATGTGTGTGTGTGTTTTAACTCCACAGTACATTTTTCGTGAAAACCTAAAAACCTCTTTCGTTGCTTTATTATTTTCGTTTCCTCAACATATGGGAAGTGGTTCTCAAACTCTGGGAACTGTTTAAAGTTAATTATTTAGGCTTATGTTTAGAGAATAAATAATGCCGTTTTAGAACAAGTAAGCTATTTTAAATACCTAGGTTACGATATCACTTACGATTATGATAAGGGTATAAATATTAAAACACAACGCTTCCAGACTCTATGTGACACAATTGCCAAGAACTTAAAGAAGAAAACAAGGAAAGAAACGAAAATAAAATTTTATAAAATAATGGCTTTATGAACATAAAGTATGGACCTTGAAGAACAATGATATTAATAGAATACAGTCAGTCGAAATGAAGTTTCTCAGAAGAGTAAAAGGATGTACAAGACTGGATAGATATATAAATAATGATACAAGGAATGAATTAAACCTGCTCCCAATTACAGATAAAATAAAGGAATACAGAATTCCTTGGTCGAACCATCTAAGAAAAATTAACAAGGAACGACCCCCGAAACAGTTATTCGATTATAAGCCACAAGGGAGAAGAGATGTCGGTCGACCAAGGTGGAAAGTTGAGGAGGGAAGAGGAGGCTCTCGCACTCCATAAAGAGAAAAAGAAGTTCCTTAGAAAGTTGATAACCTGTGTTTATCTACTTGCTCAAAATCAATACTCGTCTAGTGGGAAGGCGGATTAGGACAACAGGACTTTTCATATTTTCTTAAGCAGTCTCACATTAGAATTCAAAAATAGCTATCATACAAGGTCGTGGATTGAACTTTCTCAAGGTACTCAACAAATCAATCATAATGTCATTCAGTAATTAAATGCTACATGTTTAACAATTTAAACGTTATGAATTTTGTCAGACTGAAAAATTCAATGCCATAGCCGGGATTTCAACCACGGATCTCCCGATCTCTCGCCGATTGCTCTGCCACTGATCTACCATGGCAACATGCCAGCATAGCATTGAATTTCTCAACTGACTCGCATGTTTCCCGGTAAACCACAAGGTGTTCTCAAATTATTTTGAGATGACAACCCCGATGGTGCAAGTACTTAAGTCCCAGGATTCATAGTATAGCCAACTATTATGGTCAATTAGTATATGGTTAATTGTTTGTTTGTTTTTTTACACAAACCGTGTGTAGGACAGGAGTTGGATAGGTAGAGTCAGACTGAAAAAGTCAATGCCATAGCCGGGATTTGAACCACGGATCTCCCTATCTCTAGCCGGCTGCTCTGCCACTGAGCTACCATGGAAGTATGCCGGCATACAACTCCTGTCCTACTCAGACTTGTGTGAAAAAACAATTAATCCAATTATGTTTATTTCACTGACGAACGAATTCAACTGCAGTTTAAGTGTATTATGTTCTCCTCTTCCACTAAATAGAATTAATTCATAAAATCGTTCATTTACAAATAATGGCCTACAAAGTGTTACCTATAATCTCGCACACCACGAGCTTCAGAATTCATAACGCTGCAATCTGTAAAAGGATTATGCGCAAGTGCTAACACTGGAAGACGGACAATGATGCTCCGTGTTTTCGCTTTGGCTATGAGTAGATTTTCAAGTATGTATTTGTGTTTATCTAACAAAGACGCCACAATTCAGAAGCTTGTTACTTGCATTGAAAATAGAGTACAAGAATATATTTTGTAAATTATCATAGCTTTTGAAATATAAAATTAAAAACGCATTTTCTTTATGAAAGCTCTTTAACTGTGTGGCGTCCCATTCTATACTGGGCGTGAAAAACCGAATGTTTTACTCAGAAGCCTCTAATAATAACCATTTTACATGTAGTCCTTTTTCAATTGTTATTGAAAAAAGTTATCATGGGGGTACGTTATATTTTAGGCACGTCAAGGGGGTTACAACATATAAAAACTGACGTGTTCCATTCACATGACTTTCTCTACCTGTTCAGCACACAAACTATACAAAAGCTTATTTTTTATCTACATCATGCTAATCAAGATAAACTTTAATAGAAACTGTCTTATTACCTGTTTTCTATAAATAGAAGAGAAAGAAAAGAATACCCAACCTAAAGCGATAGTCAATCTGTTGAAAGCTGGACGCTCTGTGAACAATTGAGTTCGGTTCGCTTTGCATGTTCAACAGTAAAACAAAAGGGAGATAAAGAACGTGATTCCCGTTTGATAAAAGTTACGTAGTTTAAAAATCAAACCAATAACAGGGAATATCTCGTAAACGGTTAACTTTACCGAAAATGAATATAACATAAATTGTGTATTTTAACGAGATCTACATTTTAGTGTTGTAAGATTTTATCTATCTCTTACAGTTTACCAATTATCCAAAATTCATCCAGATTGAAGAGGTCTTCAGAGGTTATTCCCAGAAAATTCAAAATATACGTTTTATTTGCCATATAAAACTCTTTATTATGCGTTATTATAATCAACATCGTTAGAGCCATTTATGAGAAAAACAAACTTTTCAAAAATTGTTCCAGTAAAGAGCAGTTTGAGCTGCAAAGATGTTCTTAAAATTCTTCGTGTCATATCCTTGGAAGGTACTAAACTTATATACCAAGTTTGGTATCTAGGTCTTTTAGTTTTTTAGCTATGCTAGTTTTTACTTTCTCTAGTCCCGTATGTACAACATACACAGTGGATAGAGAAGGTATTGTATTCCATCCAAAAATTCGATATTCATATTTAATCGGAAATATATGTTTTGAGTTCCCCTGAGTCCAAAGAAATCATTTTTAGAAAAAGGCCCGCTTGTGTGTCTGTGTTTTGTGGACAGCATAGCTCAAAAACGAAAAGACCATGAAATATCAAACTTGGTACTTAGGATAAGTACCTTCCAAGAATACGACACGAAGATTTTCAAGAAAATCTCCCAAGCACAAATTACGCTTTACATGGAAAAATTTTCGTAAATTTTGATTTTCTCAAAAATGGCTCTAACGAATATTGATTAAAATGTCGTATATTAAAGATATTTACATCCCAAATAAAACGCACATCTTTAATTTTCTGGAAACAGCCTCTGAAGACCTCTTTATTCTGGATGAATTTTACCGAATTTTGCTTAACTGTTGAACCGTAAGAGATGGACAAGGACTTACTGCACAAAAAATGTAGATATCGTCAAAACACACAATTTATGTCCTTTACATTTTTGTTGTGGAGGTTACCGTTACCAAGATATTCCTTGTTATTGACTTCAGTTGTAAATTACTGATACTTTTCTCAGCCAGGAAGTGTCCGTTTTTCTTTCGTTCTACTCCTGGCCAGGCAAAGAAGTGATTTGCAACGAAAATTGCATAACGACAGCTTTTAAATCATTTGACTATCGGTTTAGCCTAGTGTGTTCCCTTAGTTCCATTCTACTTATAAGGAACTAAGTAATATGAACATTCTGATAATGTTTATCTCGATTAGCATGATGTAGAAATAAAAATAATTTTATGTAAGAAGTTTTTAGAACAGCTAGAGAAAGTCAGTGTAACACATCAGATGTTTTAACGTTAGAATGAACTGCAAATGTGTAAGATTACCTCAAGGTCATTCAAACCGATTCCTGCTACAAGTAAGAGCTGGAGACCGCTAGTTTCGTCATTCAGGTAAAGTTCGGATTTTTATCAATGATGTTTATAATTTTATGTCATCCAGTAATATAAACCAAGTGGTAAGCAAACCTACAGGATTGTTATATCTGATTTTAGGTACATAAACCAAGATTTAACCAAACCTATATACCATGGCATTTAATTATTACCAGAATATTTATCTTACTTTCCCGTTATTCCCTTTTGCTCTTCTTAATGATATTTCCATATATGTATATTACACTACACAAACACAAACGCCTTAGCAGGAGTCAAACACGTTGTCCTTTAACTGAAGAAACACAAAGCTAAACGCTCTAGCGACAGTAGTCTGAGGACTGGGTATTGAACATTCTTACGCAGGCGCAGGTCGCCGTAAATGCACGCAGCCCAAAGAAGTTGCCTTAGTAATTTTGTTTTATAGAACGGAAGTATACCGAAAGGTATATGCAACCCGCAGACCACAAATGTTAAAGAAGTTGCCCATGATTGCTACTTCTGACGGAACCGCAGCTCGCCGTATGTATATGCAGTCCGCAGGGCGCAGTGAGTCAAAGAAGTTGCCTTCCGAAAAGGGGTGCTCCAGCGTTTCGAAGCCTGCCGGGCCCCATTGTCGCGCTAGCTAAGGCTTTGGTGCTTCGTAGCGCAGGAGATTTTTTTTTTCTTTTTTTACTAGCCGAATACTGGGGAGGTTTCTTCATTCTTATTTTTGCATTCCGGGATGAAAAAGATAAAACGAAAGTGGACTTCCTGCTGGAGAAAAATATAAATATTTTAACATTTATAAAGTAACAAATAATATCTCGGAAAAGGTAAACTCTATTAAAATGTATATACATAAATTGTGTATTTTTACGAGATCTACCCTTTTGTGTAGAACGTTGTGTTTAAAGGCTTTTCCCAGAAAATAAGCAAAATCGTTGAGAAAATAAACATTTTTTAATTTTTTCCATGTAGAAGGTAGTTCGGGGTGGGGGAATTTTGTTGAAAATCTTCGTGTCATATCCTTGGAAAATGCTGGACTTATATATAAAATTTGGTAAATAACCGACTTTCGTTTTTGAGTTATCGTATTGATAACTACACGAACACAGACATAAATACACACGCGCGCGCGGGGACGATGTTTTGAAAAATATTTATTTTTATTCAATGGACCCTATAACATGTATTTTCAGTGAAATCTCCGTGTCAAATTTTGGGGTACTATGTACCAAGTACTAAGTAGAATAAACAAAATTCTAGAAACAAAGCCCCGTGTGTTGTGTATCTGTGTGTGTGAGAGAGAGAGAGAGAAAGAGAGAGAGAGAGATGAGAAAACAGTATAATCCAAAACGCAAAGTAGGCTGTATACCAATTCGTATTTAAGTTAAACATCCAGAGCTATATTCTTCTGCGCATAGCGTGTAAAGTTCTCTTTATTCTGAACTAATATTGTATAATACTTAATAATAAATCATAAAATATAAATAAAAGCTTACTATCCAAAACATATTTATCTCATAAAAACATTCAATTTATGTAAAAGTAGTTGCATTATCGTTGTAGGTTACTTTTTAAACTCCAGTGACAAATTAATTAATTTAATGTTCCTCTCCCATTCTTTGTACTTTCTCTACACGCACTATGTACAGAGAAAGTATTGTAATGCACCCAAAAAGTCGATACCAAGATTTCAACGGAAATACAGGTTTTGGGTCACCCTGAATAAAAAAAAAACATTTTTGGAAACAGGTCCTTGTGCGTGTCTGTCTGTCTGTGTGTGCTTTGGACAGCATAGCACAAAAAGAAGAGACCGTTGAACACCAAGCTTGGTATTTAAGTTTGTATCTTCCAAGGATGCGACACGAAGATTTTCAAGAAAATCCCCCCACCCCCAATTGCGCCTTACATAGCATTTTTTTCGAAAATTTCGATTTTCTTAAAAATCTCTCTAACGATTTTGATTAAAATATCGTATATTAATGTAATTTACCTGACAAATAAAATGTATATCTTGAATTTTATGGGAATAGCCTCTGAAGACTACTTTATTCTCTTTATTCTGGATGAATTTTACGGAATTTTGCATATCTGCTAAACCGTAAGAGATGGACAAAACCTTACCACACAACAAATGTAGAGCACTTTAAAAACTCTAATTTATGTAATATACATGTTTTGTGGAATTAACGGTTTTTAAGATATTCCTTGTTTTTGGTTTCAGCTTTGAAAAACTTATAATTTTCTCATATAGGAATTTGTCAACTCCTATTCATACGTATAAAGGAACTTCAGTCACTTAGCAATCAGTTTTTGACTATCTCTTTAACCAATGGTACTGCCTTATTTCGCTTCTACTTACAAGGAAGCAAGTATAAGACTATTTCTACTAATTTGTGTCGATTATAATGAAGTAAATAGAAGCATAAGCTTTCTAACAATAATTTTTGCAGAAATGTAGAGAAAGACAGGTGAATGGAACACATCAGATTTTTAAGTTACTTTACAATGATCTAGAACATCCCTGGAGAGCTGGTAAATAAAGACATCTCCCCATTTCTCCCGGAGTAGTTATAATGATTATTTCTCGCAAGTGGAGTACAACAATGCCGGAAATAGTCAATCTAAAAAGCGAGTGTCCGAGTACCAAAAAGTGTCATGCAGTCTTTCTTCCTCAAATGAGGCTTTACAAACTTATTTTCCGCGCATACAAGAACGTTGACAACTTTTTCTCAACACTAATTTATCAATGTCAGACTTAATGTAGACACAGAGAGGAGGTATTGATATCTTCCAAACAGTAGCGTGTGTCACTCTTAGTGTTGTTCAGTTAGAGAAGAATTCATAACATGTGTATGCGGAACAAAATATTGCAACAATATGGTCGGAAAAATTTTTCAATTTTGGGTACGTTTGGCAAAGTTGCAAGCGTGTTTCCTGTTGTTTTAGATGTAATTAGTTTTAATTACATCTATTACTATGGTCTGCTGATAAACCCGAGGCTCTCAATGAAAACAGCATTTAAAAAAATGTGTTTTTCTTTATTTCTCAACATAATCTCCAGAAAGGCTAATACATTTGACATATCAGTGTTCTAATTTAATTAAACCATCACTGTATTGCGATTTATCAAGGTCTTCAAAATAGCTGTTTACCGCATCAATGACCTCCTCGTTGCTGTGAAATCTTCGTCCTACAAGATTTTTTTTTTAAATTTGGGAGCAGGTGGTAGACACTGGGTGCTAGATCTGGTAAATACGGTGGATGTTCAAATAATTCGAACTTTAATTCACATATTTTCCCCATTGCAATGACTGAACGATGGGCCGGAGCATTCTTGTAATGAAACAAGACCTTTTTTTGACAAGTGAGGTATTTTTCTTTTCACCTCATCACTCAAATGATGCAGTAAGCTTGAGTAGTAGTCACCAGTGATACTTTTACCCTTTTCCAAGTAATCAATAAAAATAAGTCCCTGTGCATCCCAGAAATAGCTCGCCATAACCTTGTTAGCCGACAAAATTGACTTTGTCTTTTTTGGAGTTGGTTCACCTGGCGTAATCCACTGTTTTGACTGTGATTTACTTTCTGGAGTGTAGTGATGTACCCATGGTAATAATTCACTGGTAATTTTGGTAGAGCTCCACCTTCTTAACAGAAACAGTTTTTCTTTGCAACTTTTGAACAGGTGTCAACAAACGCGGCACCCATCTTGCACAGACCTTGTGTAGTCCAAAACATTACTTAAAATGCTGTCTGCATGTTCTTTTTATATGTTTACAGTCTCTGCTATCTCAAACAACTTTAATCTGCTGTCTTCCAGTACTAAACAATGAATTTTTTCAAAAATTTCTGGAGTAGTCACTTCTACAGGGCGTCCAGAGCGAAGCTCATCACTAGTGCTCTTACGTCCCATCCACCTTTTAATCATTGAATATGAAGAGGCAGAGTATTTCAATGTACTGTCCATTTCTTCCTTGATTCATTTAGATGTTAAGCCTTACAAATGGAAGTATTTAATCACTGCTCGTTTTTCCAAATCCTCCATTTTCGTGAAAACTCTAAAGTTGTCTTTTTTAAAATGCTGTCATTCAAAAACTAAACAAGCTATTGACCTGTAACTATGGATACAATCTAGTCAAGAGCTAAACTATACGATGCTACCGTCTAACTGACCTAGTGGCGCCATATCTATGTGAGGCCCGGGGCTTATCAGCCAACCTTTGTATATTGATGAGCACGAGTTGCAAAATAGTTGCATATAAGCACATTTCTATACTGAAAGTTTCTGTCAATGAAACGTCATTGACTGCTTTGGTGTATGTTGTTATTCGCCATGTACACCGCTAAGCAGGTGCGGTAAGTTGGTAAGGAAGGGCTGTCAATATTTGCGCTCCGAAAAGAGCAATTTCCTCAGATTGATCTAGTGGATTTTTATAACTAATTCTTCTCTTCTGCTCTTATAATTGAAATTTCATGAAGTATTGACTATTCCTAGTAACGGGTGAAATTCCCTCGATATTTATGCAAAAGGAGTCAAGTCAGCACTACGACCAACTTCCTTAACCTCCTCCCAATAGTCTTTCATATTCTCAGAACTATATATATACGCTATGCCCCAGATATGTAACAGATTGTTTATTGAGGGGAATTACCCTACCAGTTGGGGAAAGGGCATTATTCATCCCATTTATAAAGGGAAGGGAACTATTGGAAATCCGGATAACTATAGGGGGGTTACTCTTTTGCCAATTATGGAGAAAATTTATTGTAGAGTGTTATATAACCGAATAAAGGACTGGGAATCTAAATTTGGCAAACTTTCAAAATTTCAAATGGGTTTCAGAGAAGGACACAGTACCATAGATGCCGCTTTTATATTAGACACTTTAAGGACGAAGCAACTGTTAGTTAAGCGGGGAAAGCTTCATTGTGCTTTTGTGGACTTTAAGAAGGCATTTCACTCTATCAATCGAAATGCATTTGGTACAAACTAGGCAGAAAGGGGTTATCAAGTAAAATGGTTAGAGCATTGCAGGCAATGTATCAAAATGCCGAATTCTGTGTAAAGTACGACAGAAACAGAGTGTCCGAGAGCTGCCGAAGCTATAGGGGAGTGAGGCAGGGTTGTATTTTATCTCCCTTGCTATTTAATCTCTTTGTGGATGATATTACTGATACAATGATAGAAGAGAATATTCAAGCGCCAGTAGTAGCGGATTTGCAGATCCCAACACTTTTATACGCAGACGATTTAGTATTGTGCTCTACGACAGTAAACGGATTGCAACGAGGACTGGACAAACTTAAGAACTATTGCGATGAATGGCTACTTACAGTTAATGTGAATAAGACTAAGGCAATGACTTTCAAAAAGGGTTGTTTTTATAGCAGGGACGAGACTTGGACATATGCAGGACAGATACTGGACAATGTTAAACCTTTTGTGTACTTAGGACTCACATTTACAATGAACGGAAAATGGGCAAAACACATTACGAAACACAAGGCAAGGGTGAAAGTGGCGGAAGCTCTCCGGATACGCTGCAGAATTCCGAATATCTCCATAACCTTAATGGAAACTGAATACGGAGCGACAGTTAGATCCACGATGACATACGGAGGAGAAATATAGGGGTGGGAACAAACAGGGAATCTGGATCAAGTGAGGACCCAATTTTTGAAAGGAATTCTGGGTGTAGGGAGGGGTACGGCAAACTGCGGAATAATGAGGGAATTCGGGGCACATAGTGAAACGATAGAGTGCAAAATCAGAGCAGTTAAATATTGGATGAGAATCGTTCACGGAAACCAATTAGGGCAGTCTGCTACCTTGAACAGTTGCGAATGCTAGGTAATTTGACGTGGGCATCAAAATTAAAGAAAGGGTTGGAGACTATTGGGATGGGAGACATTTGGATGGCGGGGCAGGAAAACAGGCGAAGTATTTGGAGAAAAATTAAGAAACGTCTCTGTGATATTGACAGACAGCAAATAATTGCGCAATGCACACAGAAGGTGTCATTAGAAGTACAGTCTGGGCTGAAATCGGAGTGGGGTATGGAGCAATACATCAAAACAGGTACCAAACTCATTAGAGAGGGGCTCGCGTGGATTAGACTAGGAGCATGGAGGAGCACGAAAATTTCTGACAAGAATGAAACGAGAATCTGTCCCATTTGCGAGGAGGAAGAGTCGTGGACTCACATCTTGGCAAGATGTAGGGGTACGGAGGAATGGTGGAAAAAATATTTGCCGCGATTTTTTACCACTGCGAATGTAGGGATAGAAGCATGTTGGACGCTACTGGCAGGCACGGAAAACATGGACGGGCTAGGTAAATTTATACTTAAGGCAAGACAGCTGAGATCTGAGGAGGCTGCCAATAGAGAAGGGGGGGGGGATAAGATCAACTAAACAAAAGTGACTACAATGTTCTACATACATATATATTATGTCATACTTAGGTCACTGTTGTGCTAGGGTTGTATATATTATGTGTATATATGTCTTTTAAGTGTAATTATCTATTATAAGAGGGGTGCATTTATGAAGGTGTACTCTGTGCTGTAAATTTAAATTGCTATATTTGAATATCTTTGTATCTTTATTTTCGGATTCACTCTTAATTTTATTGTTGTTTAATATTGCTTTTGACTGTGTATTTCCTTTGTCTTTTTATTTTCGTGTTTACTCTTTTAATTCTTTGTTGTGGTTGTTGTTTTAATATTGCTTGTAATGTGTATTACAAAAGACGTACGGTCTGTGGACCCGTGCGACTGTTGAAATTCTATGTATGATATTGCTATGTTAATAAATACACTTATTCATTCATTCATAAGAGCCCTTTCCGATGGAAGAACACTCAGTCAGATTGGTCGAGGAAGTTTTTAAATAATTATGGTAGGCTAACTTTTAAAACTTTGTTTTGTACTATGTACATAGTATGAGAGAAGGTATTGTATTCTACCCAAAAATTCATATTGAGATATCATATGGAATATATGTTTTAAGGTCCCCTGAGTCCAAGAAAACATTTAGAAATATCTGTTCCGTGCATGTATGTCTGTGAACAGCATATTTCAAAAACAAAAAGTCGGTTGAATACCAAACTTTGTATTTAAGTTTAAATTTTCTAAGTATGCCACGAATATTTTCAAGAAAATCTCCCACCTCAAACTGCCTTTTGCATGGAACATTTTTCGAGTATTTTGATACCCTCAAAAATGTCTCTTAACGATTTTGATTAAAATATCATATGTTTAAGATATTTCTATGCTAAATGAAACACATATCTTGAATTTTCTTGAAACAGCCTCTGAAGTCCTGCTCTTTTTGGATGAACTTTTGCATAACTGCTAAATCATAAGAAATACATAAAATGTTACTACGACAAAATGTACACCTTATTATAACCCAATTATCAATTAAGTTTGTTTGTTTTTGTCTGGTTTGTCTGTTTTTTTTTCTGACTTAAACGTTTCCGAGATATTCCTAGTAGTATTTTCAATTTTAAAATACTTATACACTTCTCAAATGAAAATCGTTATCTTTCTTTCTCCTGGTCAAGCGAAGAGAACGGAATAACAATATATCACATAGAAACAACTCCTGAAAACTTTTGAGTATAACTTTAGCCTAGTGTACACCTTTTCCCTCATTTCTATTGGGAAGTGTGTTATAAACGTGTTTTATAAATTGTTTATATAAATATACGTGAAGTAGATAGAAAACAAGTTTTTGTGAGAAAATTTGTTGCAGAATAGGTAGAGAAAGACATGTAAATAGAACACGTCAGTCAGATTTGTTTAATATATAAGGAATTCATAGAGTTTGCTCTCTTCAGTTTTGGATTCTGATAAAGTTTCGAGTGCTGGTCATGTCATGTCGTTTCTTTAAGCATAGTTCTCGAAAATCCCGTTAAAACAGAAGTAAGAGGCAGCACAATGAGTGCAGAAAACTTGCCAACACAGCTTGCAATATTAATTAAAAGTTATTGACTCCAATTAGAGTACAAAAAAGCGGATATAACCTGCAGAAAGGAAAACGGGGAGATTCAAAGAAAAGATATGCATTTTGTATGACCAGGGCCAGTTAGATGCGTGCGCTAAAAGCCAGCACCAAACGGAATATTCAGCTAAACTGCGGTCACACAAAGGAAGCACATTCTTATAAATTGAGTATTTTCATTTTATGACAAGTCAAGCTAAATCTCTGCCAGCCGTTATAAAGGACCTGTTGTTCATTAAGTAAATCCTTAAATCCATGGAGGATTTCACGTACATGTCTTTCTCTGTGTCGGTTTGTGAACCGTTTCTTGCGCGAATATAATACTAGTGACTTCAACTGTGCCCAACATAGCTAAAAAAACGGGTGTGTTACACTCACACGATTTTCTCTTCTTATTCTGCAACAAACTATTCTTACAAAAGCTTATTATTTTCTCTAGACTATGCCCATATTAGGCAGAGAAGGTACGATATTCCATCCAAAACTTTGAAGTCGATGTTTCACCGGAAATACATGTTCTGAGGTCCCCTGAGTCAAAAAAGAAAAGTTTAGTCAAGCTGTGTTACGTGTGTGTGTGTGTGTGTGTGTGTGAGCATGATAATTAAAAAGCGCACATTAAGTTCAGTATCTTCCAGGAATACGACATGAAGTTTTTCAAGAAAGTCCTTCATCCCAAATTATCCTATACACGGAAAAAATTGAAAAGTGACGCTAACGATTTTGATTAAAATAACCTATATAAATGATAACTATATGCCAAATGAAATGCATATCTTGAATTTTTGGGAATAGCCTTCGAAGTCCTCTTTATTCTAAATTACCTTTGCATAACTGTAAGAATTACTTCATAAAAAAGTAGGTCTGTTAAAATTATGTCAAATACCTTGTTTGTAGAATTAACCGTTTTCCGAGATATATTATTGGTTTTAATTTATATCTACTTAAACTACACACAAAAAGGAAGCCAGTTTAATTCCTGATATTGAATTGTTATCAGGAAGAGAGTAACGCTGATAGCAATATATTAATAGCATTAGCTGTCATGTAAAAGCACCAGCTAAATGTTGTCTCTTCGCAGATGATCTCACTATATTATGCAAAGGTAAAAATATATTAACTACACAAGCTATTATTCATTCCAGTATAAAAGAACTACATCATTGGACCAAGGAACTGGATTTAAATTCTCAACTTCTAAAAGTAAATGCATTATTATTTTCAAAACAAAGGAAACTCATGTTTCAGCCAAAAATTTACTTAAGTGGTAACATTTTAACAGTAGTAAAAACAATGAAGGTTTTGGGCGTTATATTCGACCAGAAGTTAACATGGGCTCCTCAAATAACTGCCCTCAAACAAAATTGCATAAGACGATTAGCGATCTTGAAAATACTTGCAGCAAAGAATTGGGGAGCAGATTTTAAAATCTTACTAAATACTTACAGAAGCATTATTCGATCTAAACTGGATTACGGCAGTATAATATTTAATTCGGCAAAGCCATCTGTATTAAATAAACGCAACACAATTCAGACAACAGCACTTCGAATTATTTTAGGAGCATATCGAACTAGCCCGAGTGTTAGTTACAAATAGAGGTAAATAAACCGCCCCTTAGTATACGAACAAAACAGCTGAGTACGTCTTATGCACTTAATATAGCAGCCTCGCCTAGTTCAAAAATGAAAACCTGTATATTTACGAAAGAACATTTACAGAAGAAAAATCCAATGCCTTTTGCACTAAGACAGAAACAGTTCTTTCAAGAAATACATTTACCATTTTCTAACATTGCCACAATTAATCAATCCTTGGAGAAAAACTTCCTGAAATTAATATGGAAATATCCTACCTTGTTAAAAGCCAAACAAATAAACTGATATACCAGCAACTACTGAAAGAACAATGGCAGCAATACCCATACCGATATACCGATGGATCGCAGACGGAAAACGGGTGTGGTTGTGCTGTGGTTTATCCTGATCACACTATGCTGTACACATTACCACATTTTTACTCTATATTTAGTTGTGAGTTATATGCCATCAAGAAAGCATTACTGTACTTATTCGAGACAAACAAATCTGAAGCTTACCTAATACACACTGATTCTAAATCCAGCATACAGGCGCTACAAGATCTGTTCTCTACAAATACATTAGTCCAAGAAATTAAAAAAAATTATCTACACTTCTAATGAAACAAGGAAGGAAAATAGCCATAATGTGGATACCCTCACATCAGAACATTTTAGGTAATGAGCAGGCAGACTCTGCAGCAAAGGAAGCCACAAGACTCCCAATACATGAAGAGATACCTTTATCCCACAAAGATGTTGCAAAATATGTATCCAAAACATTTTACAACCTCTGGCCACAACATGGGCACAATCACCTCCTAGCAAACTACACGAAATTAAAAAGAACTCCAGAATATTATATGCACTGCAGAAACTGAGACGGAAAGATCAAGCTGTCATCAACAGGCTACGTATCACCAAGTTAACCCATTCCCATCTACTGAATAAAACAGACCAACCTAAATGCAACATTTGTCACACTACCATCACTGTACGCCACTTACTCTCAGAGTGTCCTCAGTATCAACAGCAGCGAGCAGAATGCAATCTACCAGAAATTCAAGAAGCTCTCAACAATTCATCACACAGCAAAATACTACTTAAATACTTAAAACTAACAAATATGTATAATGAAATATAATATTATTCATGAAATTTTATTTACCAATGTCAATTTTTTGTAAATGGTACCATTAAAACATGTTGTCGTGATATGACTTCTTTGTAAGTTAAAACGACATAAAATAAATAAATTAAAAAAAAAGCTTTGGATCGAGGCATTATCTAATCTGTACCTTGGTGACTGAGAATAACGAGTGGTTGGCCCATGGGATTTGAACCCAGAACTTCTCGAATGTGATCCACAGACGTTATCTCCTCAGCATACGGCTGGATAATAGCTATTTTTGTTTCATTTTATAGCCTTAACAAAATCGTCTAAACAAGCTGTATTTATAATTATATAACGATAGTAAACTCTTTTTGCGTGTAAAGATCTAGGTACTAATGGTTTTGAATAACAAAATCCGCCACTGCCGCCAATGCTTGTTTTGTGATCTCTTCATCATGAATTCGTAATTACCACAATACTAAAGCTCCGTTCAAAGCAGAATGTATGTGTGTGAGTGTGTGTATGTGTGTGTTAACATGTTACTATGCAAATATGTACATACAATGCTGTTTAATTCACCCTCACCCACCCCCCAAACACACACCCTCAGGCCTACACTTTTTATTTACACCTCTTTCCACTGCAAATGGACGGGTTCATGTTTTATTTATTTCACTGTGTCGACAATTGGATCTGATGCACCATAACCTATTTTAATAATAATGACTTGGGGCCGAGTAAGGTACGGAATTAGTTGATATCATATCCACAGCTGGTCTCTGGATTATGCAAATTCACTTGGCAATTTAAAGGCCATAATGACCTACAGAGAGATGTGCAAATATTTGATTTATTGGGACTGTCATCATGATCATTAATAATTATTTAAAATTACCAATCTTTCACTCTACGTCCATACAACGGTCACTTTCAGAGCAAAACTAGGTATATTTTTATTTGCTGATCATGTTTTCTGGTGGCCTTCTGTTGATTTTCTATGTTATATAATATGGGTTTCTTAAACTTACAACTCCAACCTAACCTCATTACTATCAATACCTATAGTATGAAGAGAAGGTATAATATTTCATTCCAAAAATGAGTGTAGAAATTTCAGCTGGAATACATGTTTTGAGGCTCAATGAATACAAAAAGAAAATATTAAATAATACCCAACCTAGTATTTTAGTTTGCATATTCCAACACAATTTTCCAACGATATTCAAACTAGAATCTCTCCTCCCTTGCCCTCCCATATAAAATTGGAGCAGATAGTTTCTTGGCTTCCGAAACATTAATGGTTTTGTTCTAAGTGATTTAAACCTTAATTTTGGAAATTAAAGTTATCAAAAGAGATGTTTTAAGCAATAAACAAACCAAAAAAAGCCTTACACGATAACACAATTTTATTTACTAATGATTGAGACTTCACGGATGTTGGAAAACAAGCTCATCATTTAGTAGTTAAATATTCCTTTTTCCTCATTAAATTCACAGGCTCCAAAGAATTTGATCTCGTATTACAGAAACCCGTGATTTACTTTTATTTTAATCCGAAATAATTATGGGTAGGAGAACGCCATTAGTTCGTTATATCAGAATATTTGCTAAAAATTGGAAGGGGACTCTGAATTTGTGAATGTAAATTAAATTTCAACGGATTTATGATCAGTAATACATTGTTGATTAAAGACGTCATTAGAGCAACACCAAAACATCAGAATATATGGATAGACTTTGTGCTTCATTATGAATCTTTCTTGAAATTCTTATCAGCATTGCAGCTCCTGCAGTTCATTCTGAGGACATGATATCAGTGCATATACGTATTTAGTAAATGACTTAGTGATATAATGTTAGTATTTTATAGGTACGTTCTCTATCTGTAACACCTTATTTTTACTTTCTCTATAAGTACTATGTACATAGTGTATAGAGAAGGTATTGCACTCCACCCAAAATTAGTTACCGAGATTTCACCAAAAATATATGTTTTAGAGTCCCCCATATCCAAAAAAAACATTTTCAGAAAAAGGTCCGTGTGTGTGTCCGTGTATCAGTATGTCCGTGTGTCAGTGTGTCTGTGAACACGATAACTCAAAAACGAAAAAAAGTCGGTAAAATACCAAACTTGGTATTTAAGTTTAGTATCTTCCAGGGATGCGACACGAAGATTTTGAGAAAAATCCCCCCACCCCAAACTACCCTTTACATGGAACTTTTTTCGAAAATTTTTATTTTCTAAAAAATGGCTCTAACGATTTTGATTAAAATATCATATATTATGGATATTTACCTGACAAATAAAATGTATATCTTGAATATTCTGCGAATATCCTCTGAAGACCACTTTATTCTGGACGGATTCTACGAAATTTTGTATAACTGCTAAACCGTAAGGGATTGAAAAAAAGTTACCACACAAAAAATGTAGAGCACTTTAAAACACACAATTTATGTTGATCGTTTTTTAGGTATTTCTTGTTGTTGGTTTCAGCTTTAAAACTTGTACTTTTCTCACACAGGAATTCGTCAACTTCTGTTCATACAAACAAAGGAACTTCAGTCACATAGCAACCAGCTTTTGACTTTCACTTTAACCTATGGTACTCCCTTATTTCGCTTCTACTCACAAGGAAGCAAGTAATAAGACTATTTCTGCTCATTTTTTTCGATTATCGTGAAGTAAAGAGAAGCATAAGCTTTTTAACAATAATTTGTTGCAGAGATGTAGAGAAATTCATGAGAATGGAACACATCAGATTTTTTATGTGTCCGTCTGTCCATACGAAAGAAACAACTCACGAAAATGGGCATGACCAAGTGAACAGTGCATATAAAGGAGGAGCCATAGCAAGTTTAAAAAATTCAATACCACATGCGGAATTCAATGTTTACTTTCTCTATATGTACTCTGTACATAGTGTATGGCGAAAGTATTGTATTCCAACCAAAAATTCGATACCCAGATTTCACCGGAAATACATATTTTGAGTCCCCCTGAAACCAAAAAAAAAGGATTTTTGGAAAAATGCCCGTGTGTGTGTTGTGAGCAACATAGCACAAAATGAAAAGTCCGTTAAATACCAAACTTGTTATTTTGCGCCACGAAAATTTGCAACAACAACAAAATCCCCCATCCCCAACTACCCTATACATGGAAAAAAATTTAAATTTTGATTTTCTCATAAATTGCTCTAACGATTTTGATTAAAATCTCTTATATTTATGATATTTACATAACAAATAAAATGTATATCTTGAAATTTCTGGAATAGCCCCTGAAGACCTATTTTATTCTGGATGAAATGTTTCTGAATTTTGGATAACTGGTAAACCGTAAGTGATCGACAAAAACTTACTACACGTAAGATGTAGAATTCATTAAAACACACAATTTATGTCATATACGTTTGTTTCGTGGGGTTGTCCGTTTTCGACATATCCCTTGTTATTGGTTTCAGTTTTAAAATACTTAAAACTTTTCTTATACAGGAATTTGTCAAATCTTGACCACGTAAAGAAACGAATTTCAACCCCATACCAATCACATTTTAAAATATTTGACTGTCGGTTTAGCCTTGTGTATTGCCTTATTTCCCTTCTAATTATAAGGAACTAAGTAATAAGACCATTTCTGTGTAGCACACCATGAAGTAAATAAAAGAATAAGTTTTTAACAATAATTGTTACAGAGATGTAGAGAAAGCCATATAAATGGAACACATCAGATTTTTAGTCTGATTCTACCATTCAACCATTACCCAACACATGGCATTTCATGAAAGGACAATTAATTACCATTCGCAAGAATATGAACGTGTGTCTAATTGAGCATTGAAATTCCGTTCTCCTTACATGACCATGAAAAACATCTGATGTGACACACTAACATTACTTTCGCTATCTATTCTTCAGCAACTATTATTTTAAAACGTTTATTCTTCTATCCACTTCACATTAATCCAGATAAACATTTTTAAAACATTTTAATTACATATTTCCTAGTAGATACAGCGATATTATTAGAATATTTGTAGGCTTAGGCAATAGAAAATTCAGTAAAGAAGTGGTCTATTTTTTGAAATTCCGATCTCTTTGCTTGACCAGCAAAATAAGCAATAAGTTTCCATTTGAGAAAAGTATAGAGATGGAAAAACTAAAACCAATAAGATGGATTATCTCGGAAACCGGTTACAAAAAAACTGTATTTTGCATAAATTCTGTGTTTTACTAGATATATGTCTGTCCATCTCTTACTGTTCACCATTTATGCAAAAGTCATCCAGAATAAAGAGGATTTCAGGGACTTTTCCCAGAAAATTAAAAATATGTATTTAATTTGTCATAAAAATATCTCACAATGTGCTATTTTAAACAAAATCATTAGATTAATATAAAAATAATAGTTGCAACAAATCTTCACTTATCTTTTGGAATCCTTGCCTGGACTAGTTTCGCAACGATTTCATTGCATTATCAACATATCCTTTTGGTCTCTTTTTTGATGTTGTTTATTTACACTGTTATGGTTACTGCTACTAGGTAGATTGTGTACTAATGCATTGCTAACTACTGGAATCAAAACAAATTTGGTAAGAGTGTCAATTGGAGGTATATCAAAATTCATTGCATGATTTCTATACTTTAATATAAATATTTTCTCCCAAACCATTAAATCTGTGGGCCCATTTAAGTGTTTTAATAATTTAACATCTGGATTTATTTCATGATTAAATTTCCAAAAATGTTCTGCTAAAGCTGATTTATCAATTTGTTTGTATTTAATATTCCTAAAGTGTTCTTTTACTCTGGTTTCCAAATGACGTTTAGTCTTACCAATATAAACAAGGTCACAATTTAAACAGTTTAATTGATAAATGCCAGATTTTTTATTTTTTGAAATTTCATCCTTTTTAGAAAAGCCTAACAAATTGTTTATACTGTATTTATTTTGAGGAACCAATATTATGCCATGCTCTTTGAAAATATTTGTGAATTTTTTATTTGCCCAAGGGTGATAAGTAAATTTTTTAAAAATGTAATTATCTTTTATTTTCTTAAGCGTAGAAATATCTTTAATAGCTTTTTGATATTTAAACTTCTCAATTTTTTATTTATAAAATCAATATTAAAACCATTAATTAAAGCAGTGTTAATAATGTGTTTATATTCTTTATAGAATTCATCTTTATTAAGGGGTAAATTAATTAACCTATAAATTAAACTATTAAACCAAATTTGTTTTGATTCCAGTAGTTAGCAATGCATTAGTACACAATCCACCTAGTAGCAGTAACCATAACAGTGTAAATAAACAACATCAAAAAAGAGACCAAAAGGATATGTTGATAATGCAATGAAATCGTTGCGAAACTAGTCCAGGCAAGGATTCCAAAAGATAAGTGAAGATTTGTTGCAACTATTATTTTTATATTAATATTTGTGTTATTCTTCACTGTTACTAGCTTCTTTTTCATTTATAAAAATCATTAGAGTCATTCTGAGAAATTCTAAACCTTTGAAAGCGTTCCATGCATGAAATAGTTGGGGATTTTTGCATCACTATCTTGGTAGACGCAGTACTTAAATATTAATTTTTATATTTAACGAACTTTTTGTTTTGAGTTAATCTTTTTAGGCACATATACACGCACTTGGACCTTTTTAATGAAAAGTATGTTTGTGTTTGTCTGTTTCTTTTTTTTAATTCAGGATATTTAAAATCATATATTCTCAATGAAGGTACGGTGTCAAAATTTTAGTGAAATAATATGCCTTCTCGGCCTATTAAGTGCATTATACATGAAAGAGAAACTAAAAACTATAAGTTTTGGAAAATGTAAACCAATAGCAAAAAATGTCTTGGAAATCTGTATCTGACATTATTTGTCCGCGTTAAAGAGTTAGAGACTTTTACTTTCCCTTTCACACAGAACTATTTATGTTCGTACTCAGCAGGTACATTTAAAATGTAGTTTTAAAATCTTAGTTTTGTTAACTCCTGGTCATGCAAAGAAATGGGTTGCAATCACAATAACAACAGCTTTTAAGAGATTTGACTGCCGCTTTTTTTAATTATTTAATTTATATAGTCCCCTTTAACTTCAATGGTCATATCTGGGGCTTTGACTTCTAAAACAACGCGTATTACCGTAGGTTTTTTTATAACATTAGGTTAATCAATGTTATGTCATTAAATACCCACACACACACATTCACTCTCACATTCATACTTCCAGACTCTGTGGGAGATAGAGAATAATTCTGGTTAAAGGAAAATACCCCGCCATAGCCAGGAATCAAACCTGAGATCTCCGGATGAGAAGACTATCGCTTTAGCCTCGTGTATTTCCTTATTTTCCTTATAACTGCAAGGAAGCAAGTAATAAGATGTTTCTGTTAATTTTACCTGCATTAGCATGAAGCAGATAGAAGAATATGTTTTTTAACAATAATTTATTACAGAGATGTAGAGAAATTCATATGAATGAACTCATCAGATTTTTATAATGTTTTTCTAAGACTCACGGGCCCCAAAACATATTTTCGGTGATATCTGAATATCGAATTTTCTACCTATTTTCATTGGTATAAGTGTAGGAAGGGAAACTCTGGATCTAATTAAGATAAAAGTACACAATTTAAGATTCTTCGTAAATTAGCCATTTCCGAGATATTTGCTGTTTGTTGCTGAAACACACTGCTGCTGTAACTTTAAGATATATTTGTCTTTCTTTATTTCTTTCCTCAAGGTTCTTACAGAGGGTATGCAGATAGGCCTGCTCTTATTACGAGTACCAGCTGTGTAGTGTAGTATTGTGTAATATGGGTGTGCCGGAGGGGATTCCTAACCTCAGCCATTCATTGGATTTTTGTACGACAGATCCCAAGAGAACAGGATGAGACGAGAGTAATTACAGCGGGCAGCCGGAACCGGACGGCGGGATGGAGCCACCGCGGTCGGTCCCTACCAGTTTTCAAGCAGCTCTTCATCTCGACGCAGAGAGCGCTAAGATCTCACGCCTCATGTCTGACCAAACGCCAGAGTCTACAGACGACTTTCAACACCATCGCGCCACCGAAGGCTGTAGTTCCAAAGCGCATTCTCCTCCAGGAAAGGGCGCCACCTCGCCGACACTTACAACCTGGAAAGAGCCAGTTGTATGAAATTGAGATGAAATGAAGGGACAGGAAGTTCAGGGGTATAAAGAAACCTCCCCATAATCCGCCCAGTGAGCCAGAAAAGAAAACGAAAAAGCCCATGGGTCAGAAGGTTGGCCACAGGCAATCAATTCCATGATCTAACGAATGCCAGTCCTAAAAGAAACGCCTGAGCCACCTGACTCGGTTCCATAATGTGACTGTATACCTATTTGTATTGAAACTAATTATTTAAACAATTATAATGAATAACAAGAAGAAAATGCATAATTAGATGTACAAGCTTGGACGTCCATTACTGATACTTGCTCCACTAATTTTGATACTGGTGGTATGGACGCGTTTCGACAATTTTCACTGTCATCTTCTAGCAGATTTGCAGAGTCTGCATAATGATAGCTTGTACAACATGATAGCTTCACTGCATATAACAGCTTTAATTATTAATTGTATAACATAATTAGATGTTGCATAAGTAACTTTTAGAACTACTATAACAAAATTTGGAAAAAGAAACACTTATTAATTCACGTTCAAATTTTGTAGAATTAGGATGCCCTCGCAGTTTTGGCTTTCTGGCCAATTAATGCCCCTGCTAACGTTTAAGGGAGGGCAAAGCTGTGAAATATTAAAATTTTATTTTCCTCTAAACTGTTTTCCTGATGCTGTATAGTGTTTTCCATGATTTTTTTTTTCAATGATTTTCAAAATGTTGTGCACTTTCCTTTGGCGCGGGCGAGAAGCCCTAAATAATCTTTTCTGTACACCAATCATAGTAACAATAATATAACATCTTATTGGTTAAAAATATTAAAAGTATTTGATTACTTTTCCAAAAAAAAAAATTTAATATTACATAAAATTGAATTGAGTAACAATGTGCCAAATTCAAATTTTCATCTCCTGTAGCATTTCACAGGAAACTCGATTTTCATTTTTACTACTACGTATGTTACGGTTATAAAAGATTTTGCATTCCTCCGAAAATTCGATACAGAGATACATGTATTGAGGGTTTATGAATCCAAGGACGTATTTTTAGAAAAAAAAATCTTAGCTCCATTCACATGATTTTTCTCTACCTGATCTTCAAACAAATGCTCTTACAAAAGAGTAATCTTTTATCTACATCATGCTAATTGAGATAAACATAAATGGGCTTACTACTTGATTCAATGTAAATAGAATGCAATACACTAGGTTAAAGCGATTATCAAATATGTTAAAAGTCGATCGCTATGTGAAACAATTGAAATTAGGTTCTCTTTACTTACTAGAAGTAAACAAAAGAGAGATGAAAAGAAGATAACTCCCCGTTTGAGAAAGGTTTACGATCTATTTTTTTCTTCCGAGGTCTCAAAACATGTATTTCCGGTGTTTATCTCGGTATCAATTTTGGGTGGAATACAATATCTTCTCTATCCACAATGCAGTTAATATCCAGTATTTTCAATATTCTTTATCTGTGGTATATATGCCACAAAAACTTAATGTCAGAATGCAAATGAAGCTTGAAGTTAAATTACAAGCCTTTATTAATGAAAATGAAATAAAATATTGGTATTCAAAATGAGTTTCTTATTTGGAATGAATGCTGTCTAACTTCTGAAAATCTAAAATTGAGTATTTAATAGATACAGTAAGACAACAAGCAAAAAATGCCTTATATAAATGTTTCAATTTATGTTATGTCAGTCACAAAGAGATGTACATTCTACAGAATCACATCTCCATCTTTAATCTCTAGTGCATCATCCTTAAGTCGACTCTCATATAAATAATGCATAGTATATATAGCCTTTTGTCATTCATTCACACACATACACGCTAAAGAAAAGTAAACTGTCTGCGTGCGTCTGTGTCTGTGAACAGCATAGTTTAAAAACGAAAAGTCAGTTGAATACCAAACTTAATATTTAAGTTCAGCATCTTCCAGGATGTAATATAAACATTTTCAAAAAATCCCTCAATCTAAAATACCCTTTGCATGGAACATTTTTTAGAACTTTTTTCTTTTCTGGAAAATGACTAACGATGTTGATTAAAATACCATATAATTAAGATATTCTCATGGCAAATAAAATATATATTACATTTTATGAGAATAGCCTCTTCATTCCGAAAGACTTTTGTATAACAGGTAAACGGTAAGAGATAGACAAAATCTTACTACCAGAGTGTAAATCTCTTTAAAGCATATCATTTTTTCTCCTATTTCATTTCTCAAATGCGAAATCCTTATTCTTTTTCTGTCCCCCTCCAAAAAAAAAAAATTTGACTACCCTTTCGCTTAGTGTATTCCCTTATTTCCCTACTGCACTTCAAATAACGTTTATCTCAATTAGCATGAAGTAGTTAGAAGAATACGGTTTTGTAAGAATAGTTGCTTGCAGAATAGGAAGAGAACGTCAGGTGTATGGAACACATCAGATGTTTTGAAAATGAATTTGTTTGAAAATATATAGAACTACAAATGATTTTTTTTCAATAAATCCTTCTTAAGTTCAGCAAGTCTGTGGCGAAAGTTCAGCTAAATTGGTTGTAGAACCTCGTAGCTTCAGTACGGAGCACCCTTGAAAGTTGTGTAGAGATCAGACCAACCTAACGACAAGTTCAATTGCTTTTTCTTCACAGAGGAATGGATATTAACAATTTTAATGGTACAACGACACGTAAATTTGTTACAACCGTGCATTTTATTGGACTAACTTGGATAGCAAACAGATTAAAGTCAAAAATTGATTTTTTTGTAATATCGGCATGATAAATTAAAAACAAACAGTGATGCAGTAATTGTCTCATACGCTATATGGTGAAGGGAACGAGTACCAACATTATCCTAATTGGTATTGTCAGATGACAGCAATCAGATGAGACAAACACGGGAGGGTATGCTTTAGATTATTAAGCTCGTCACGTCATCAGCTATGCGCCCAACATACAGAACTGTCAACAATTAATTAATTCACCAAGTTATCGTCTTTAACACAATTTGCTTTTCTTATGGTGATGTGTTCAATTTAATACATTAAAATAATACAAGTATCTAATACAGATCTAATTTTAGTACCAAATTATGCAGAATGTTCTAGAGTTTTGATTCCTTGTCACTATATGCGCAAATGGTTACGTTTCATTCCTAATTGCATTGTTGGCAGCTGTTTCGACATTTTTGTAGTCAACGTGAAAATGCAGCTGAGTCAAGGATATTTTCAGCAAGATGACGCTATATACCATAATCAAATAAATCCATGAACTTAACTGCAAGTTTCTTTGACGACCGGATAGTTTCCAGGGTTTACGCCACATGTCCCAGACATTGGACAATCTGAAGCACATCACGAAGGAGATTCAAGCTATTGGCAATAGAGTCCTCCAACGAGTGGCCAGTAACATGGAACGTGTTGAGCTATGTCTTATGCAGGATGGAGGACCTTTTCAACATTTTCTATAGAGGTAAATAATCTCGCAAAAAGGATCTACAATTTAGGTATAATAAGTTGTCGCTAGCATAACACGTTTTGAAACAATTAATGAAAGCAATGTGTCAGCTCTATATAAATCACTCTGTATAATGCAACATTATCGCATCAGATCAATTGGAATTTTTACTTTCTCTGCTGCATAGCTAATAATAGAAGAAGTGCCTGCAGCCCAACAAAATATTCGCCATCGTTTCATTGTTACATTTGAGCTCGGATGATTCAATAAAAAATGCATGAGTGTGCGAATGTAAACAGTAGTGTTTACTTTCTCTAGTACGTACGCACTATGTAAGCACATGGTATAGAGAAGGTATTGTACTCCACCCAAAAATTCGATACCGAAATTTTACCGTAAATACATGTTTTGAGATCCTTTGAATCCAAAAACGAAGCATTTCTTAGAAAAATGTCTGTGTGTTGTGTATGTGTATGCTCACAAACGAAAAGTTCGTAAAATACCAAACTTGGTATTTAAATTCAGAATCTTCCAGCTATCCGGCACGATGGTTTCTAAGAAAATCCCCCATACCCAGCTACCCTTCACATGGAACATTTTAGAAGACTTTGATTTTTTCAAAAATGGTTCAAATAATTTTGATTAAAGTACTTTATGCTTAAAATATTTTCATGGCAAACCTAATGTATATCTTTAATTTTCTGGGAAGAGCCTCTGGAGACCTAGCAAACCGTAAAAGACAGACAAAGCCTTACCACACAAGAAATATAGATTCTCGTTAAAACACATGTTACACCATATACATTTTTTCGTAGAACTAACCGTTTCCAAGATATTCCTTATTAAGATAAATTCTAAAGCGAGAAGTCAACTTTCGCTTCATCTCTTTTGTTTCACTCCCGGGAATGCAAAAAAGAACCGAATTTCAATTGTTTCACATACCTATGAGCTTTTGAAAGATTTTACAATTGCTTTAGCCTAGTGTGTTGCCTTATTTTCGCTCTATTTACAAGAGAGCAAGTAACAAGAACAATTCTGCTAGAGTTTATCTCGATTAGCATGATGTAGATAAAAGAATAATATTTTATGGGGAAACCTTGCTAGAGAAATTCATGTGAATGAAACACATTAGATTTTTTTAAAACACACAGTTTACTTAAATAACTTTTTGTGGCGCCAGCCATTTCCAAGATTTTAATGCTTATGGCTGTTCAATATATTATCAGTTTTACTTTCTCTCCCACCTTGAGTATTTATTGCATGTCACCCAAAAATTCGAAATCGAGATTTCAACAGAAGTACATATTTTGTGGGCCCCGTGTGCCGATTGTGTGTGTGTGTGTGTGTGTGTGTGTGTGTGTGTGTGTGTGTGGGTGGGGGTTGTGCTCGCGCACTACATGCAGCATAACTCGAAATATAAAAGTTAGGCAAATACCAACTTAGTAGGCTGGCTACTGGAAGTCACTTTCCGCACTTTAAAATGGGACAAGAGGCGGAAAGCCATCAATATAATTGGTGACTGTCCAACTTGCGCTTCGCGGACTATACAACCTATTATTTTTGAAAATGCAGCAAAGGAGTTAAATATAGGTGAAGTCAGACTGAAAAATACACTGCCATAGCACGGATCTCCGGATCTCTAGCCAGTTGCTCTACTACTAAGCTACAATGGGAACATGCCGGAACGGCACTAAACTTCTCAACTGACTCGCAGGTTTCCCGGTAAACACAAACTGATCTCAAATTATGCTCAAAGAGTTGAACACCATCAGCCAAAATTTTGGACTATGGATGAACCCAACTAAAGCGAAAGTGATGAAAAAAGCTGAAAAACTACCAGAATTGGAAGAAAAAGGAGTGTATGGAGGACTACATCTACTTAGAACAAAACAGCGAGGCAGAAATCAAACGAAGAATTAGAGCAGACTATTCTGAAACTGAAAATACAAGTCATGGAATCGTGCGTAATGTCAGTGCAGATACGAATGCCAGGCGTGATGCTTTATCGTACGTCAAACTAAAACCATACAAGTGTGCCGGAGAATTTACCCATTATTGTTCTGATTATTATTATTGTTATTATTATTATTGTTGTTATTATCATCATCATCATTATTACCATTATTACTCTACAGAAAAACCTTAAGGGTTCACGTGTTTGGATACTGTTCGTTACACTTTCATATTTGATTTACTCTGTTTGTTCGTATCGTGCGTAATAATAATAATAATAATAATAATGATAATTCGAAACACTGTATGCTCTCGTTTATGGTTGTTGTTACGCCGCCTTATTTGATTTATTTCCGATTAGAGATCCAAGTAGAGCTAATTCGGTTCGAATTAGAATTCTTAATGTTGTTCCTCATATTCCTGCTCATTTTGATTAAATTCTACAGTGGGTATAGTCTCTAACGTAAAATAAGAATAGCGTATTCATAATTACAAAACTATTTATTAGCGGGTATTGATAGGTGAAATAAAGATTTTTTAAAATTATTTGTCAATCGAATTGAAGGCTTTATTATCTCAAAAATAAAGATTCTGTAACTGAAATGGAAAACATGTTTAACTTTTCCGTCTGTTTACACTGTTCTTGTATATCACCACGGACTCTAGTACAAGTGTGGAAACTGCGTCTTAATGAGTGCGATTCCTTCAACACTGATAGGCAAGAGGAATAGAATGAACGCCATTGCCCGGCGTTCGCTTGGAAATTCTCCGTTGACTCTGCAACTGATTTAGCAACGAAGGGTTTTCTGCACACGTGAAATACGGCGCTATTGGTCCACCTTGTATTGATATTTAGACGCGACTAATACAAGGCTGGGATAAACATGTATATATTCTTTGGTTAAGGTCTTTTGTGACAGCACAAAGGGCTAAGGTACTAAACAGGTTACTCATACCTACGAGGTTACCTGTACCCGTTCTACTGACTCAAATTATTCTGTATTCTATTGTATTATTAGTAGAACCCGGCTTAACACACATTATTCATTAGGGGTTACAATTCATGTTTATTTTCTCTAGCACGTGTGCACAATATACATAGTAGGTAGAGAAGGTATTGTATTCCACTGAAACATTCGATACCGAGATTTCACCGGAAGTACATGTTTTGAGGATCCTTGAATTCAAAAAAGCATTTAAAAAACAGTGTGTGTATGTGTGTGTGTCTGTCTGTCTGTCGGTGTGTGGGTAGCATAGCTCAAAACGAAAAATTCGTTAAATACCAACTTGATATTTAAGATCAGTATCCTCCAAGGATGCAATACGATGACTTTCAAGAAAATTGCTTCACCACAAACTATCCTTTACATGGAAAAATTTTCGTAATTTTTTTTTTCTCAAAAATGGCTCTTACGATTTTGATTAAAACGTCACATATTAAAAATATTTACATGGACTTTTCTGGGAATTTGAAGTCCTCTTCATTCTGGGTGACTTTTGCATAACTGGTAAACCACAATAGATAAACAAACAGTCACTACACAAAAAAGGTAGATCTCGTAGAACACACAACTTATGTCATATACATTGGTTGTGGAGTGACCCATTTCCGAGTAATTTCTTCTCGTTGGTTTCAGTTTTAAAATACTTAAAACTTTCTCAAAGGGGAAGCCGGAGTTGGTTTCACATCTCTTTTGTTTTACTCCTCCCTATGCAAAGGGAACCTAATTTCAATTGTCTCATTCAGCGAACAGTCTTTAGAGGTACTGGCAATGGCTTTACCCTAGTGTATGTCCTTATTTCCCTGCTACTTATAAGGAACTAAGTAATAAGATCATTATTACTTACGTTTATCTTGATTAGCACGAAGTAGATAGAAGAATAAGCTTGTTTAAGAACAGTATGTTACAGAATAGGAAAAGAAAGTCATGTGAATGGAACACATCAGATGTTTTTAACTGTTTCATTTATTCAGTCTCCTTTAACTTCTAACCGGTAGAAGTGATAACAAGTTCAGTAGCATTTGTAATAGGTATTTTCTGAGGTTCTTTCTTCTCTTCGTCACAAAACTTAAGAACACTATAAATAACACGCTTTGCGTTCCATCAGTCACTGAATACTACGCCGCTTGCTAGTGAAGTAACCCATACTGTACAGCATTTCGTGACGTATGCGGGAAGTAGTATTGCGTCATCACATTAGTTCGCCTGCTCTCCGCTCCCACTGCAGGACTGCACTGACCTCGGCCGGCTTATACTATCACAGTACAGGTTCATTGCTACGGTTATTGATGAACAACAGAATTTATCATCAACTCCGTGTGATGGAAGTAGCCTGCCGGTACGAGCACAAACTTCTGTTGGGGTGGTTTACCTGTCTAAGGGCGTTCTTTTGTTTTGTTTTGCTCTTATCTTCTTATTCTAAGAAGACGAATGTTTATCCTTGGAAGACAAATGTCAGGCAACTCTAAGCTCTGTGGACGCCGTCAAATAATGTCCCTTCAGTGAACGGATGCTGGTGTCGCATAAAGAAATTGTGTAACTTCTTTGCGTAGACGATTTACAGCTATCATGTGCAATATCGGTGACACATGTATCATTTTTAGACAATTAGCAGTAAAAATAGTGTATTTAACATGAGTCAATCATACCAGAAATTAAAGGTTATAATTAGAACTCGATCCAGGGTCACAAAATCGCCAGATTGAGGTTCGGTGCACACAGAGTATAACTATGACGTGATGGAGTAGGTGATCCGTTTCAAAATGTGTTGCACTGTGCCTGCCCTCTTGCAGTTCCTGCTAGATTTTTTTTTCACCTTTTTCATATTTATTCCCACAATATTGTTTTCCTATTTGTTTCTTTTTTACATACAGATACCTAGACATATACACATTTATAAACACCCATCCCCGAGGCAGGACTCGAACCCACGATCCCCTGCGCCACGAAGCACCAAAGCTAGACACTTCAGCGAGCGCAGCCACGGGGACCGGCAACTAGTAGACAAACCAGCAAACACTGAACTAAAGCGCAGATTGAAAAATGTCGAAATACACTGAACAAACTTGTGGATGATTCAAACATATTTTGAGTGACAGGTCTTTCGCTATAGTAAACATGTATCTTGTAATTCACTGCAATGAATTCTGAATGAGTTTGGTTGATTTGTGTTCATTGTCTTTTCAAATCATTATCTTTTTTGTATCAAGCTTTATATTTTATTTGTAAAAGTACAAGGCGTTTTATTTATTAATCGCATTATGAAGTAATGGTTTTATTGTATTACTTAATGAAATAGAACGATGCATATCATGCCAATACATGTAATGAGCCACTTTTGGAACAGATTATACTTCAACGCGTGCATGTTTACGCTACAAACCCCTTTCCACTACCCTCTTTTTGTATTCGAAAAGTTTACTGCTGAAGCTCTGTGTGTTAGTAACTTTGGGCGCTTCGGAACCCAAAATCGAGCTCTAGTTTTAACTACAGAACGCATTTGGGGTACGTCCAATTTGAAGTTCACTGCACCTTTATCTACAGACAGTGACCATGTCCCTACGAACCGGATTTTGAGCAGGGAAGACAAAGGAAAAGCAGGCGGGACCAGTACAGTCTTTGCACGAATAAATTGTTTTACGATTGCACTTTATAATATAATAAATATTTAAGCATAAACATACACATATTATTTATATGTTTATTATACATTCACGTAACATCTATAATATTGCAGCAGTACTATGCACAGCAGCATAGAATATTAACACATGTGCATATTTACAACATTTGTACTCAAACTTATGATTTGTAGATATAGTAGTAGTTAATCTATGTATAAATACTAAGTTAGCCTCTTTCAGCATGGTCACATTTAAGACTAACACAACAATATATGAGATTTTGCGGTGAAGCTCCTACTATATATACATTTTAATTATTGTTTCATTTATATAGCCCCTTTAACATCTCAGGTCATACTGGGGGCTTTGCACTAGAAACAACTCGTATGTAGGTTATTTACGTTGGGTTTAAATCGCTTTGTTTTTTGTATGTTTTTTTTTTTTTTTCCTCAAACACACAATCACGCTCAAAACATACATACTTCCAGACCCTGTGGAGGATAGGGAATAATTCTGGTTAAAGAAAAATTCCCCGCCCTAGTCGGGAATCAAACCCGGGGTTTCTGAGTGAGAAGTCAGCTTGCTTACCATTCGACAGCCCTAAGATATTTTGTTAAGCAGTGTTTATACTGAAAAAAAACTCTCTGCATCACTATCAAGAGTTCCAGTCGAAATTGTTCTTCAAATGACTGCATTTGCCATTGCCGTACCTTCCATGCCTTTGGCAAAACATCTTACCAATAATTTTCATACAGTTGAGAAAAGCAACAACAACAAGAGCAGTAAGAAGAGTAGTTGCCAAGAGCAACTAATTACTACGCCTTATTATTCCTCTAATGTACTGCTCTCGCCCCTGTTTCTGACTCATCAATCCCCGTAGCGCTGTTAACTTACAATCCCTCAAACGTTACCATGTCTGTCTGCAACTATAACACTCAGTGGAATAAAATGTCATAACATGCCATTGTTATAAATCTTAAATATTACGATGGAAATTATGAGTGTATAAGCGAATCTCTTATTTCGATTTGATCATATTGTCAGCACTAGTGCTATGGAGGTCAAACAACAACGAGCACAAAATCACCACTGCACATGTGTGAATGTATCCAATATTCGGAACCTAACATTAAAGGCTGTCTAAAAAATATTAAATGCCAACACATATTAAAAGTGATTTTATTTTCCTCACTCGGCTTCAGCACTCCTAATCGCAAAATTAACACCGCTTTTAACATTGTATCATAAAACAAGTTATCCACCTAACTGGAATTCTAACAATCTTAAAATAAATAGGAGAGAAAACAGTAATAGGTAATGGAAGAGGAATACGCAATTAGAACAATCTGTCCAGGATCATTATGACTGCTGTACCCTCAAAGAATAGCAGAGACTCCCTGATCCCAATATCCACAGTCCACAAAAACTCAATAGCAACAAAATAGATGGTACAGAAAAGACACTAAGCAAATTCATCAAGTAATTGTTACGGAAAGCAACTACTCAAATAAATGCATCCGTCCAGCAACACTGACTTTGAACCAATAAATTGTCGCATATGCAAGAAGATAAAGCAATGTTTTCATAAAATTGATTTAGAATATTTTCTTTTAACGATAAATTAATTCGAATAATGTAATAGAACTAATATTCCTCTTATATACATAAAAGATCAAATGTAAGAGAATGAAATGTCATGTTTCTAAAAACAAACGAACCTTGTATTTCACAGCTATTTTCTAATGTTTTGTGAGTTGATTGCCGTGTAGTCTATTATATATGCTCTAAGGTCTGTTAATTATTATCATCATTTGAAGATTTTGTATTCATCCACAGCTGAATTTGACTGTAGATCATTACTGGGACTTTATTTTTAAGAATTTTAAGTCGTTATTAGCCCTAACAGTATGAAGATCGGCTTATACATGCATTTGGCGAATATCGAAGGAAACAATTTATATTTTATATTGGTTCAGCGAGTTTAAAAGGGATTCTGTTTTTGTTCTTCTTTTTTTTTTCTTTGTTTCTTTTCTTAATGGTGAATTTTGTAAAGGTAGCCCAAGAACTTCTCTTACTGAACTTACTTATCTACTATGGTTGCCCAAGAACTTACATACATACCATACACATTGTACAAACGTGCTCGAGAAAGTTAAAAGGCGTTAACATAAAGTTTGTCAAAAGATTTTTGAAGTTCATAAAAATAAGCTACTACGATCCTTTTATTCAGTCTGAATCCTCAACAGTCGGACCTTCATGCAAGTGTATCCTTCTTTATTTTTCTGATAGAATGCATCCAAGCTCATTTCTACTTTCTCTACACGTACCATAGTAGGTAGGCAAGTATTGTATTCCTCCATTCGATGTGAAATTTTACCGGAAATATATATTTTGAAGTTCCCTGAGTCCAAAAAAAGAATTTTTACAAAAACGTCCGTGTGTATGTGGTCAGCAGATCTCAAAAACGAAAAGCGTTAAATACCAAATGTGTTTGAGTGTGTATGTGTGTGTGAAAGATGTGTTTGTGAACAATGTAACTCATACACGAAAACGCGGTTAAAAACAAACTTTGTCTTTAAGTTTCTTCATCTTGCAAGGATACCACACAAAGATTATTAAAATCCCACCCCCTCAAATTAACTTTACATTAAACATTTTTGTAAAATTTTAAATTTTATCAAAAATAGCTCTTAACGATTTTGATAAAACCGCCGTATATAAGATTTTTTAATGACAAATGAAGTGTAGATCTTGAATTTTCTGGGAAGAGCTCTGAAATCCTTTTCATTTGGATTAACTTTTGCTTAACCAGTGAACCATAAAAGATAGGCAAAATTGTACGCCACAAAATACGTCACCCTCGATGAATCACGCACCTTATTTTAAATATTATTTTTTTGACGTTTAATATTTTGCTACTCTAGTTATTGGTTTGGGTTTTTAAAAGAGAAAAATCGCTATTCAACTTTTCTCTTGGTCTTGTAAAGATATAGGAACTTCAAAGGCATCGTAAATCAACACGTTCTTAAAAGATTTGACTTTATCTTAAAGCATGTAATCGCCATAATCTCTTTGTAATACAAGGAGATCATTAAAATTATACCTGCAAATGTTTATCACGATTAATATAAAGCAGATGAAAGAGCATATTTTTGTAATAAGTTTGTTAAAGAGTGACTAGTCATGTAAATATAACACATATGAATACTTGTATTTCAAAAAGACTATTGGTATAAATATTGGTTGATTTCTACGTACATAACCTAACAACATAATGACGATGAAGTAATTAATATACTTCATGTTCACCGTTTATTTCATCGCTTAACTATAGTAGGTGGATGAATTCACCCGACAGTTTCAATCATTATTTCACAGAAATTTCAGGTTTTGAAGTTCACAGAAAAATCTTACATAACTGTAGCTTTATACTATTATATAAGTAATTTTAGTTTTATTATATTATTATAATAAAATTGGATAAAATCAGGATACGATGCCAGATCGCGCTGTGTTAGTTGCTAGTAATCGTTCAAATGTTTAAGATAATTTTTGCCAGCTGTGAAGTGCGTTCCGTAATACGGTTTTTGAACGCAAGGAATGTTAAGCCAGCTAAATTTCATCGCCAACTTGTAGTCACTTATGGTGAAAATGTAATGACAGATGCAATGGTGAGAAAGTGGATTAGGCAATTCAAAGATGGATGAATCAGTGATGGACGAAGTGGGTGCCTTCTGTCGTCACTGCTGGTTTGGTTGAATAAGTGAATGTGGAAAAAAGGCGCTTTTTGAACGCAAGGAATGTTAAGCCAGCTGAAATTCATCGCCAAATTTACATTGAAAATATTATGATAGATGAAATGGTGAAAAAGTGGGTTAGACAATTCAATGATGGATGAATCAGTGATGGACAAAGTGGGTGGCCTTCTGTTGTCACTGATGGTTTGGTTGAATAAGTGAATGAGACAATTTGTGAAAAGAAACGGTTTACATTAAGAATGCTTTGTGATGTGTTTCTATAAATTTCAGAAACTGTTTTGCATGATATTGTCACATAGTGCTTAAATTATCGCAAACTGTGTTCCCGTTGGGTTCCGAAGATGCTTACAGACGCCCATAAAACGAAGCGACTCGACAGTGCCTTGACATTTCTTACCTTATACAGTGAAGAGGAAAAGGAATTTTTAAGAAGGAAAGTGATCAGTGATGGAACTTGGGTTTGTCATGTCACTCCAGTATCAAAACAGCAGTCGATGGAGTAGAGACACTCAGGATCTCCCAAACAACAAAAATTCAAAACAACGTTGTCACCTCTAAAAATCATGTGCACTGCGTTGTGGGTCGTTCTGCTTGTTGATTTCCTTCCCAGAGATGCAATTATCAATGCGGTACTATACTCTGAAACTATGAGAAATCTTCGGCGTGCAATTCAAAACAAAATGATCAGTCAAGTGATTATGTTGCTACATAGCAGCTACAATGCTGCTGATGTCACACAAAACTTTATTCAACAATTCGGTTGGGAGCAGTTCAATCACCCGCAGTACAACTCCGATCTTGCGCCTTCTGACCAAATGGAAATGGAATGTTAATTATGGACGCTCTTTAACTAATGTGGTTCTCAGCGTCCCATTCTAAATTGGGCGTGAAAGATCGCTTAATTTTGCTCAAAGGCCTCTCTATCAGGCTTGAGGTTCTTTTACGTGCCGTAAATCTACGACACGGGACCATGCTAAGGATTTTTACACCCGAAAAAAATGCATCGTCCTCCGCCGGGTTTGAACCCGCGACCTTGGGTATATGAAGTTAGCATGGTAACCATTATACCACGGAGTGCGACGCCTTCTGACCACCACTTGCTCTTGAACCTGAAGCGTGAGTTCAGAGAAAGGCGCTGTGACAGTGATGGCAACGCAAAACACGGTCTTCACTGGCGGCAACTTTCTTTGAAGAGGGCACACAAAAGTTGATTCCCCGCTATGACAAATTTTGAACAATGGTGGCAACTATGCCAAAAATAGATAAAGGAATACTCTTTCATGTACAAATAAATGTGAAAACAAATATTTTAAGCACATATTTTAGCTTAACGTCCTTTAATAGGTGGTCATATCGGACGTTGAATGAAATCGGTGAAATGATGCCCAATGATCTCTGTCCATGGCACATAAAGTTACTCGACATTCGTCTACTCAGGATAAGGGAAAACCGAGAGAGAGAGAGAGAGAGAGAGAGAGAGAGAGAGAAGTGACAAAAGATAAAACAAACCAAAAAGCAGCAAACAAAAAAACCAACTAACTCACCCTAAGCGAGAATCGAAGTTACAACTTCTTGAATATCAGGTAAACACGCTACTTCCGCAGTAGGGAGGCAGGGTTATTACGTATCGTGTTCCTGTGAATCTCTAGTACCAAGCCGGTACAAAATCCTTGGGACAATCTCTATCCCTCCATTGTGCGCCCTCTATCCTGGACGTGAAAGGCTGCTTAATTTTGCTCAGAGGCATCTTTATCAAGTTGAGGTTCTTTTACGTGCCGTAAATCTACGACACGGGACCAATGGCTTTACTTCCCTTCCGAATGAAGCTATTAATTTTGATGCCCGAAAAAACCCATCGCTTGCGCTTTAGATCGTATGCATTCTGTTAAGGGACATAGAACTAGAGAACTAAAGTTAAACTGACAATAGGGTTAGTACAATAACCCTTTTAGGCTGCAGTACATACGAGCCCAAGTGAAAGGTGAAAAAAATCTTATGTGTTCCATTCACATGACTTTCTCTATCTGTTCTGCACATAAACTATTCTTACAAAAGATTATTATTTTATCTACATCATGCTACTCAAGATTAAATATTACCAGATTTGTCTATTACTTAGTGTCTTGTAAGTAGAATACAATAGGCTAAAGCGACAGTCAACTTTTTAAAAAAAATGTCGCTATGTGATTTTAATTTAAATTCGGTTCTTTTTCCATGGTCAGGAGTAAAACAAAAGAAATATGAAACCGATGAGGACTTCCTATTTTGGAAAATGTTAAATATTTTAAAATTAAAACAAATAACAGGGAATATCTCAGAAATGATAACTTAACAAGATAAAATGTAGGTAAGAGAAAGAATAGTATTTTAAGCTCATTAGAGAGGGGTTCGCGTAGATAAGACTAGGAGCATGGCGGATGTAAAAAATTACATTGCACCATTTGCGAGGAGGGAGAGTCATGGACCCATATCTTGGCAAGATGTATGGGCACGGAGGAAAGGAGGGAAAAGTATTTACCGCGACCCTTTATCACCGCGAAAGGGGAATTGCGAGTATGTTGGACACTACTGGCAGTCACGGAAGACGCGGACGGGATAGGTAAATTTCTAGGCGAGATAGCTGAGATCTGAGAAGGCTGATAATAGAAAGGGAGGCGGCGATAAGAAGAGATAAAATGTGATTATGTTTTATATATATTTTATGTCCTTTTCGGTCATTGTTTTGCTGTGTTGTTAATGTTGTGAGTATATATTTCTTTTAAGAGTATTTGTCTACTATAATAGGGTACTTTAATACATCGGAATACGGTCTATTCCGGTTGTAAATTTAAGTTGTATTTGAATATCTTAGTCATTTTATTTTCGTGTTCACTCTTTTCATTTTGTTTGTTTGTTTTTAACATTGCTTACTATTTTGTTTATTGCAAAATCATGTATGGCCTGTGGACTCGTGCAATTGATGAAGATCATACTGGCATTTCAATGAATACACTTATTCATTCGTTATGCCGTAAATTTTGCCTGCGTAGCTACAGTAACAAATTTGCAAAATCTGATTGATGTATGGCGTATGCACCTCCTTAAGCAATACACCCGGAATAGTAAAGATTGCAGAAGAATGCTTGCAGGAAATACTTGGTGGTGTAGAGGAAATTCTGCCGGCGTGTCCATTACTTGAAATGGTACCGGCACCAGTGTTCCACCTCGATCTCACTCCCGCGTAATTTGGAAGTCGTTTCGGGTGTTGTGCCACCGAATGCTAATGGCCCACTCAGTCAGAGGGGGGGGGGAGAAAAAGAAACAACTAATGAGACGGACTTAACGGCCATTCTGAATCTCCAAGTCTTTTGGACCTGCAGCTTCACGTACGACGTGATTAAAAAGCACGTAATGAACGAGTTTTTGTGAGTTCCATTTGGTTCGCTTAAATACCAGTTACGGTGGATATTAACCTAAATTTGCATCTGGTTAATATTCAAACTTACAGCGTTTTTAAATGAAGGACTCAATTATGTAAGGATAGTCAAAGCATGGTGTTGCTTTGACTGATAATGGATTCTAAATTATTCTCAACTGCATTTATCTATTATTAATTATCTTTCTTTCAAGCGATTTCTGTGACACTGAAAATTTTAGAAAATCTAACAAGGATTGGTTTTAAGAAATCCGATTTTTTTCTCTACCTAATATAAAAGAAATGTTCTTGAAAAAACGCATTCTTCTATCTACTCTATGCTAATCACGATAAACATTAATAGAGTGGTATTATTATTTATTTCCTTATAAGTAGAAGAGAAATGAGGGAATACACTAGGCTCAAACGATAAACAAATCTTAAGTGATGAATTCTATCCCCTTTGCATGGCCAGCAGTAAAATAGAAAATATAAAAGACTGACAAATTCCATTTAATAAAAGTTTCAGTATTTTAAAATTGAAACCCTTAGAAGGGATATCTCATAAATTGTTAATTCCACAAATGTATAATAAATTGTGTGTCTTGACGATGTCTACATGTTTTCTATCTCAATTACAAAAAAAAAAAAAAATCATCCAGAGTAAAGCGCTCATCAGAAACTATTCCCAGTGAATTCAATATATACATTTTTTGTCATGTAAATACCTTTAATATATGATATTTTGATCAAAATAGTTCAGAACCATTTTTGAGAAAATGTTTTTTTTTTTCATGTAATGGGTAGTTTGAGGTGGGGAGGAGAATTTCTTGAAGATCTTCGTATCGCATTCTTGATAATGGTGAATTTAGTTATCAAGTTTGATATTTGACCGACTTTTCGTTTTTTTAATTATGTTGCTCCCAGACACACACATGGACTTTTCCTAAAAATGTTCATATACAGGAGACGTTAAATCGTGTATTTCCAGTGCAATTCCGGTATCGAATTTTTGGATGATTTCGGATGATTTTGGATGCCTGTGTAATATGTACTAAGTAGAGAAAATAAAAAACACGTTGGAAAGATAAGTCTATGTTGATAAATTAAGTAATAACCAAGGAGAGAGCGAATGTGTGGAGACTAAAAAGGGAGAGAAAAGGCCTCTCACAAAATCAATGTCCCATATGTGGAAGTAAGGAAAACATTGGACAAATAGTGTTTTAATTTAAATGTAGAAGAAAAGGGTGTATAAATGGGAAATAGTGTAAATTACACAGAAAGTAGCTTTAATTTAACTATTTAGTAAATATTTTAATAAGATAGGTGACCATTCGATAAAAGTAAAAAATCTTATGTGCTCCATTCACATGACTTTCTCTCCATGACTGAAACAAATTATTGTTAACAAGCTTATTATTCTATTTCATACCAAAACATCAGCAGAAATGGTCTGGTTACTTAGTTTTTTATAAGTAGAAGAGAAATAAGGGAATACATAGACTAAACTGACAGTCAAATGTTTTAAAGCTTGGTGCTATGGGATTGAAATCCGTTTCTTTGTGTGGCCAAGCGTTGACAAGTTCCTGTATGAGAAAAGTATTTTAAAACCGAAAACGGCCAACTCCACAAAAAAAAAAGTATATGACATAAAGTGTGTGTTTTGTCGAGATCTATGTCTTTTGTCTATTTCTTACGGTTTATCAGTTATGCAAAATTTAATAAAAATCATCCAGAATAAAGAGGTCTTCAGAGGCTATTCCCAGAAAATTCAAGATATACATTTTATTTATCATGTAAATATCTTAAATATAAGAGACTTTAATCAAAATCATTAGAGCCATTTTTGAGAAAATCAAAATGTTCGAATTTTTTTCCATGTAAAGGATAGTTTGGAGTGGAGGGATTTTCTTGAAAATCTTCGTGTCGTATCCTTGGAAGATATCAAACTTAAATGCCAAGTTTAGTATTTAACGGTCTTTTTGAGCTATGCTGTCTACAAGACACACATACACACACAGGTGTTTTTCAAAAAATGTTTTGTTTTTTTGGATTCAGGGGGGCCCAAAGCATGTATTTCCGGTGAAATATTGGTATCGAATTTTTGGATGCAATATAATACCTTCTCTACTATCCACTATATACATTGTACACACGTGCTAGAAAAATATACAACCTTAGCTTTAATCGTTTGTAGTCGGCTTACCCTCCCGGTATTTAGGACTGACACCCCCTCCCCCTAGGACTTACAAAGGGATGCCTAGGGGTCAAAAGCCTATTGGAAGCCAACGGCACGAAACCTAGAACGAAGTCCGTAGCCAGGCATGAGTGTGAAGAAGTGGATGATATGAAATGCAGCGAAATGGATAGTAGGAAAGGTAATGATGGAGTAATTGGTGGAATAAGTGGCGGGGGAAACCGGATGACCCTGAGAAACCCCGCCAGGATGCCGCTTCATCCATTCGGCCACGGCGCCGCGCTCTAGCTCAAATACTTTAGAAATTCACTTCGGTATCCCCTTAAAGAGCGACCATAATAAAACTAAATAATTTCAATGTTTCAATTTTTGTACCTTTGTACCATTGTTTACACATAATTCTAAAATCCCTAATACTCGTATAAATGCTGTTTATGCAACAAAGTATAGGTGAGTCTGATAAGTATGAAAATTCCTCATTCCTAGGCCACAAAGTTAATCTTGTCCTCTGAAAAGATACATTGTCTGCGGTCATCGAATAAAATTAAGTTTTCAGTTGTTAATATGGGTAAAATATCCGTGCATTGATTTCTAATATAAGCAATTTTATAGTTAATATACATTAGTTACACCACTTAAACTACCGCTAATACTATCTAGGTATTAGCTATTCACTTTTACTCACCGTAATATCCTATTATAAAACTTTGAGAATGTCTTGAAACTATTTTTGGTCTTTAAATTTCAATAAAGCACGCGATTTATATTGACATATAACAAAATTGTTTCGTTTGCTTTAATTTATTCCAAAAATGTTCTATTGTTTCACTAGTTGTCGGACATAGCATTCATTAAATGTTTATATCATTCATAGTTGGCGCTCATATCGCAAAATTCAGAACTACCAATATTTGAATACAAATTATCACTAGCCATTAAAACATTTAAATTGAGCTTTGTTTATGGACGCTCTTTAACTGCAGTGGTTCTTAGCGTCCCATTCTTTGTTGGGCGTTAAAGAGGCCTATTCTTTCACGCTTAAGGTTCTTTAACGTGCCATAAACCTACGACACGGGACCCTCGGCTATACTTCCCTTCCGAAGGAAGCCATGCTAAGGATTTTTTACGCCCGAAAAAATCCACCGTCCTCCGTCGGGTTTGAACCCGCGACCTTGGGTATATGAGGCTAGTATTGTAACCATTATACCAAGGACTAGCCGTTAAAAAATTGTAGAACTAGAGTGGTGCTGTCTTAGGTCTAGGTTGGTGTGTGTGTGTGTGTAAATAAACTGATTTTCCTGTACTTTGCTATTAATAATTTTCATTGGTATCAGCAAAACATGCGAGCGCAGCAAGCATGCGCTGCGAAAGGTCTACGTTAGTAAGTATGTGTCAATAAATTGATTTTGTGTGTTTAATTTTTAGTAATTTCTGCTCGTTTCTTCTTTGTGAATTTTTATACGTGGCAGCATCTACATTTCATTGCTTCTGCTCGGAAACAGTTGCTTTCCGCCTAACAACCACTGCAATACCTCCCCCACCATGCAAACTTTCATAATTTTTTTATTTAAGAAAGGGGCTTTACAGGGAGGGCGTGGTGGGTCGTACCATGTACAGATAACAACAAATTGGCTCCTAGACGCTCCGCATTGGATAATAAGGCTAGTTTCACTTCTTAAAAAGCCTTACATATATTATGCAATCATGCTATATCTTTATTGTAAGTTTCTTTCTTTATACAATTACTTAGCACATCTTGTTATCCAACTTGATTATGATATAAGTACAAAGGATATAAAGCAAACCTTTCTTCCATGAGAGCCATCAGAAGAATTTGACATCCAGAAACGCATACACCTATAGAATTAGAATAAAGGTTATTTAGAGGTTATACACTACTTCATCGCACACACTCACACACAGCATTTAATAAATTACAGTTGCATAAATACACCATATGATTCGTACCGTTATAAACAGGATCGATTGTCGCTCTTTCAGGTCTGTCTCATGTTTGCTAAGTGTTACATCATGGCCATCTATGTATTGCTTGGAATAAAATGTGTCTAACTTTTGTTTCTACGTGCATTTCTTGTGGAGTACAGACACTATTTTCCTCCAGGCCCTTCTCGACAAAGACTTCGTAAATTAGTTTTAATATTTTAGCAATTCGTATCTAAATTAAAAATAAATCTTTTATATCCTATGTCATTCAGAAAGAATAGGGCTAATTAACGATGAGAGAATTATGAAATTGGTCGAGTGATCTTTTAGATTACCTTAATCTCTCTCTCTCTCTCTTTCTCTCTCTCGCTCTCTCTCTCTCTCTCTCTCTCTATCACACACACACACACAAATAATAAATACATACACATTTTCTAAGCTAGCCTCTTGCCTCGCATTCAAGAGACCCCAAGTTCGAATTTCGGTTAGGATGAGTTACCCGGAAAAGGTTTTCCTTTATTCTGAGAAGAATGTTGAGTAGCTTTGAGCTCTATGGACCTCAGTTTCATTTAATCCCTTTCAATCATCGTACAATATGACCGACCAGGTTAAAGGACGTCAAATTAGAAGTTAGCATAAAAATTATAATATCGCTCTTTATAATATTAATATAGATATTATAACAGGGCAATCACAAGAATTGGCCCACCTTAGTAGTGTGAGCGTTAAGTGTCTCACATTCAAGAGGTCCCGAAATCGAATCTCAGTTAGGATGACTTACCCGAATAAAGTTCTTTTCCTGGGGTTTTCCTTATCCTGAGAAGACGAATATTAGGCAACTCAAAGCTTTATAAGGAACCCACGTTTTTAATATCATTTCACTCTTCATTCATTCAAGGAACCGTATGGCCTAGGATGTAAACTTTCAAAAAGAATAAAAAATGCATTCTTATTGATTCGGATATTTGTTCCAATACATACTATAAATAGCTTAAAAGCTCCAGGAGTGGATTAGTCAGAGTAACATTGTCTATGAACCAGAATATAAGATGCCCTTTGAAATAATTTTCAACGTCTTCCAAGGATTTAACACGAAGATATTCAAGAAAATCCCCCACCTCAAACTACCTTTACATGAGAAAATATCGTTATTTTTATTTTTCCCCCAAAAGACTCCAACAGCTTTGATTAAAATCCTATAGGTGTTTTTAATTTATTTACAAGTCATTTAGAATAAATGTTGTATAACTTAATATACAACAATTACAAATCTCTTTAAAACGGAGAATTTATTTCAAATAGCTTTATTTGGAGCCATCGTTTATATCCGAGATATTCATTTTTAGTGTTCTAAATTTTTCAATGCTTTTATTACTTTTCCTCTCAGTACTTAATACATTGCATTCTATCCAAATATGTGATACTGAGATTTCAACGGAAATACACGCTTTGGGCTCTCTGAATTAAAACAAAACATTTTCAGAAAAAGGTCCGTGCGTGTATCTGTCAGTGTGTCCGTGTGTTTGTGAACACGATAACTCAAAAACGAAAAGTCGGTAAAATACCAAACTTGTATTCAAGTTTATCTTCCATGGATACGAAACGAAGATTTTCATTAAAACCCCTCTCTCCAAACTACACTTTGCAAGGAAAAAATACGAAAAATTTTATTTTCTCATAAATGGCTCTATTTTGATTTAAATAAGCATATTAAATATATTTTTGCATGACAAATAAAATGCGTATCTTGAATTTTCTGGGAATAGCCTCTGAAAATCTCTTCATTATGGATGATTTTGTATAACTGGTAAGTCGTAAGAGATAAACAAAAGCTTACTGCTCACAAAATGTAAAACTCATTAAACACACAATTTATGATATAGATATAATTTTTTTCGTGGAGTTGACCATTTCCTAGATATTCCTTGTTTCATTTTTAAAATAATTAAACTTTTCTCATACGGGAGTTGTCAACTCAATCACATAGCAACCAGCTTTTAAAAAGATTTGACTATCGCTTTAATCTATGTATTCCCTTATTTTCCTTCTATTTACAAGGAAGCAAGTAATAAGAGCATTTCTGCTGATGTTTATCTCGATTAGCCTGAAGTATAGAAAAATAAGTTTTTTAAAACTAATTTATTACAGAAGGTGTAGAGAAGGTCATGTGAATGGAAAACATAAGAATTTTTTGGAGCGTTGTTACCATTCATTTTTTTTTTTTTTTTTGTGATGCCCTTGGAAGAACATGAAATATAAAAGCTACTCATAATATAGAATCTTAGAGTAATGTGTTTTTTAAAGATTCAGCCCCGTTTAACCCTATTATATATATATAATTATGTAATGAAACTATTTCTGCAAACGTTTCTCTCGATCAATATGAAGCAGAACAGAAAAAAAAAAACTTATGTTCCATTCATACGACTTTCTCTACATCTCGCAACAAATTATTGTTAAAACGCTTATTCTTCTATTTACTTCATGTAAATTGAAAGATGGTATTATTACTTGCTTCCTTGTAAAAGAAGGAAAATTAGAGAGTACCATTAGCTAAAGCGATAGACAAATCCTTTAAAATCTGGTTGCTATATGATTGAAGTTCCTTTGTTTGTATGGCCAGGAGTTAATAAATTCCCGTATGAGAAGAGTATATTTTAAAATTGAAACCAATAACAAGGAATATCTAAAACAAAAGGTCAACTACATGAAAAACTGTATATGACAAATTCTGTGTTTTAACGAGCTCCATAGTTTTTGTTACGTAAGTTTTTGTCTATCTCTTACGGTTTACCAGTTTTGCAAAATTCCGCAAAATTCATCCAGAATAAAGATGTTTTCAGAGGCTTCCCAGAAAACTCAAGATACACATTTTATTTGTCATGTAAATATCTTTAATATACGATATTTTAATCAAAATCGTTAAAGCTATTTTTGAGAAGATCAAACATTTCGAATTTTTTTTCATGTGAAGGGTAGTTGGGGGTAGGGAGGATTTTCTTGAAAATCTTCTGTGTCGCATATTTGGAAGATACTGAACTTAAATACCAAGTTTGGTATTTAACTGGTTTTTCGTTTTAAGCTATGCTGCCCATAGAACACACACACACACACACACACACGGACATTTTTCTAAAAATGCTTTTCTTGGATTCAGGGACTCATAACATGTATTTCCGGTAAAATCTCGGTATCGAATTTTTGGGTGCAACACAATACCTTCTCTATACACTATTACACTATGTACATAGTACGTGTAGAGAAAGTAATAAAACTTTTGCAGGAGTGGTTTGTACTAGTTGTAGTTTGTAGCACATCAGATTTTGCTAAATGGTATATCAATACGATTTCCCCAATGGTGAACACTCAAGCTCTTGTGATTGCCATATAATATGGTTTTCTGAAATAGTTTCTTCTTCTCAGCCTATACTTGCTGATTAGGCAATATAATTGAAACTTATCTCCTGCGTTTCGTGGGTCGACCTCAACCTTTTGTTTCTCTCGGTATATTCAGACCACTTTTGCATTTATCTATTTTATTACTAATTGACTAAATTACCCAAGTTTCACTGCTACAAGGCAATCTTATAAAATGTAATTTTGTCTCTTTCCTAATTTTATTTTTCAAATTCATTGAATGCTCTACCACAGTGCTTGAAAAAATGCTATCCTTATGTTCAATATTGTCAACATTCTTAAAACTAACCTCTCAGCCAAAATATTTAAAAAAAGATTTTTATCCCAAAATGTTATCTGGATTAATTGTTTTGTCACACAACCCTGTGTAGGACAGGAGTTGAATAGGTAGAGACTGAAAAATGTAATGCCATAGCCGGGATTTGAACCCTGGATCTCCCGATCTCTAGCCGCTTGCTCTGCCAATGAGCTACCATGGCAACCTGCGAGTATGTCGTTGAATTTCAAAACTGACTCGCATATTTCCTAGCATACCACAAGGTGTTCTCAAATTATTTTGAGATGACAACCTATCCAACTCCTGTCTTACATACGGCTTGTGTGAAAAAACAATTAATCCAATACCAATTGACCATAATAGTTGGCTATACTATGAATCCTGGGACTTAAGTACTTGCAACATTGTAAGTCGCCATTGGGGTTGTGATCTAAAAATAATTTGAGAACACCCTGTGGTTTACCGGGAAACTTGCGAGTCAGTTGAGAAATTCAATGCTGTACCAACATGTTGCCATGGTAGCTCAGCGACAGAACAACCGGCTAGAGTTCGGGAGGTCCGTGATTCAAATCCTGGCTATGGCATTGAATTTTTCAGTCTGACTCTACCTATCCGGCTCATGTTATTACCTGTTGCAGTATTTCATTGGATTAATGTTTACCTTTAAACATTAGTTGTATTTTCATAACTAAACTTTTAACTGTAGTATTTTCATGATACAAAGACTTCATTTTCTTGAATTATACAGTCATTCGTAAATACTCAAACATTTACATACCTATCCTCAGATAGTTTAGTACTATAGTCTACTGAAACTTTATATTCCTTGAAATTGTTAATACATATTAATTATTAAAATTAAATTCAATAGCAAAATTATACTTAACATGCAGAACCATCCGTATGCCAATTGTGAGCGGTCAGATTCCAATGTCAGCTTGATGCTCCTGATTTTTTGTTTGTTCTGTTGATGGTGATAGTATTTAGTTGAGTACTCGGATGTAATCATCACAGCCAACTTAAATAAACTAGGTTAACATTTAAAACAATGTACTCTCCCACCCCTTCCTGAAATAACTCATTTTATATGATGAAACAATATTAATTTCAAAAAGGGTATTTTGTGTCAAAATACTATGGACACTCTATACCAATTCAGAGCTAAAAACTTATCTTGATCACATTGGATTGTTTTGTATAAGATGTTCACTTCCGGTTGAAAATGTTTGAAATGATGTATGCATTTCCTAAGAAAATTTTAGAAATTAATTGATGTATTTGGCGAACAAAACTTTTAAAGGAACAATATTTTTTGAAATACGGATGGTGTCAATTTCTGAAATTTCAATAAGAAGTATGAATTCTGGAATCAAGAAAGAAGATTCTCATCGTCAGCAAGCTGAGGTCCCAGGTTCGATTCACAACCGGGGCGGGTAATTTTTCTTTAACCGGAATTATTCCCTATCCACCACAAAGTCTGGAAGTATGAATGTGAGAGTGAATGTGCGTGCAAATAATGACATAAAATGATTTTTAAAAACTTAATGTCAGTAAACTACAGTTAATATAGAGTTGTTTCACAAGTTAAAAACCCTCATATGACCATCGCGGTTAAAGGGAGTTACACAAATGAAACAATAAGAAATCATCAATATGTAAAACACGTATCATATGAAGGAGGACGAAGTTTGAGAAAACAGACATGGATTTTGTGGAACATCAACAAGAAGATTATTATAAGTATGGTGAAAATGAAGACTGGGGTTTCTAGGAAGAGGACTATGAGTGAAGTGAGGTCAATTTTGTTAAATGGAACAATAACTGTGAATTATTAATTTTGAGGATTCATGAAAATAAATTAAAGTTATAATAATGAAAATTAACAATTGACATTTATCTTAGAATATCAAACATGTGAAGGTTCAATAATCAAAATGAAAAAAAGAAGAAAGAAAAATATTGTATTGATTTTTGTTTTGTGTGTTCTTGGTTTTTTTTTTTTTTTTTTTTCCCTTCCATTTGTGTAGTCTCCTGTAACTTCAATGGTCATATCGGGGGGCTTTGACTTGTGAAACAATCATATTACGGTAGGTTTAGAACAATAGGTTAATAATTTTATACCATTAAACACACGCTCATTCACTCTCACCTTCATACTTTCAGACTCTGTGGAGATTAGGGAATAACTCTGGTTAAAGAAAAATTCTCCGGCCCGGCCGGGAATCGAACCCGAGACCCCCGGGTAAGAAGTCAGCTCACTGACTACTCGACCACGGAGGCAGTCGGTATCTAATTGTATGATGTATATTATAGTATATTTATAATCGGACACTAAAAGGAACAATGATTCCTAAGGTGTCTATTTAAAAAAAAAAAAAAAAAAAGAAGCAGTATAAAATGTTCTTCCGATAAATGAAATGGATATTAGTTATAAAGAAAGACATGATCCCAAGTGTTCCCATATCAAATTTACAATAGCAATATATTTCTACGAGACTGTCATGCTCCAAGACTTCGTTTCGGAATTTCAGCCGGGTACTTCAGAGATTGGATGCGGAAGATGACACTTTATGTTTGGTGTAGAGGATACGTGAGACGATAAATTTATTTATCGTAAATTTATTTTCACGCGAACAAAAGTTTATTCACCATAAATTGCAACAGTAATACTGAGGTTAACGTCCCCATCTTCAACTGAAGGCAAAATGTAAGACAGCCGAGGGTTGAAATGTTCACCAAAAATAAGTTTTATATGTAAATTTATTTTCAATTGATAAACATTGGTTACAGTACACTATTATGCTCTGTCCACATAGTACATAGGTATTGCATTCCACCCAAAAATGCGATAGCTACCAAGATTACATTGGATATATATGTTTTAGAGTCACCTGTATCCAAAGAAAAAATTATAAAAAGATGCGACAGTTTGTTTGTGTATGTCTGTGAACATTATATAACTAAAAAAAGAACTGATAACTAAGTTCAGCATCTTCCAAGGATGCAAGACGAAGATTTTCAAGAAATACAATACAAATGAAATGAATATCCTGCCTCACATTCAAAAGGTCCCGAGTTCGAATCTCGGTTAGGGCGAGTGCTAAACTTAAAAAAAAAAAAATCATATCTAAAATTTTCTGGGGATAGCATCTGATACCCTTTTCATTCTGGATGACTTTTGCATAGTTTGTAGTAATCCGATAATGATAGACAAAAACTTACTACTCAAAATTCCGTCATATAGGTATAACTTTTTAGCTAACCATTTCAGAGATCTTCTTTTGTTAATTGTTTCAATTTCAAAATACATAAAGCTTTTATCAAACGGCAAGTCTTCATCCGTTTTATATCTCTCTTGTTTTACCCCTGGCCATGAAAAGAGAACCGAATTTCCATGACTATCGCATAGCGACAACTTTTAAAAGATTTGACTTTCACTTTAACCTATTGTATTCCCTTATTTCCCTTCTATTTATAAGGAACTATATAATATGTAGGATCATTTTGCCAATATTTATCTTGATTCACATTCTGTATATAAAAGTACAATATTTTGTTTATTATATACATAGATTTTTTGTGGAGTTAAGCATTTCCGAGATGTTCCTTGTTATTGGTTTCAATTTTAAAATACTTAAACTTTTCTCAAATGGGAATTTTTCGTTCCTTTTTCTTTTGTTTTACTTCTGGCCATGCAAAGAGGATATATTTAATCATAAAGCGCCAGCTTTTAACAGATTTGTTTTAGCCTGGTAGTACTTCCTTTCTTCTTATAAAGAGCTAAATAATAAGAGCATTTTTGCTAATGTTTGTATTGTTTAGCATGAAGTAGACAGAAGAATAAGCTTTATTAGATTAATTGGTTACAGAATAGATAGCGAATGTATAGGATGTAATTGGAACACATTATACCACCATTTTTAGGTATAATAAGCAATTAAATAGGCAGAGAAAATTTTAAATATTAGTATATATTTTCTCTTGCGCAATTTCTATGTGCATTTAAACTATTTCTTGTTCATCAATTGCGGTATAATTTAAAATAAAATATTTATGCTGGTCTTCAAAATCATGTTCAGAATTTATTATTATTGGTTTTAGTTGAAATAAAGCTGAATGATTCACAAAACCCTAACACACGTAAATATCTAAACCAATAACAGCATGACCTATTCTTTTAAACATACAAAATAAAAAGTAGTGATAATATTAGTAGTAGTAGTAGTAGTAGTAGTAGTAGTAGTAGTAGTAGTAGTAGTAATAGTAGTAGCAGTAGTAGTAATAGTAGTAGTAATTAATGTAGGAATTTCAGAATTTTGCTGATACTTTACATCTAATATTTATAAACCATTTAATATTCTGAAAAAGTAATATCCATATAGAATTAATTTCTGTAATAAGAAAAAGTTTGTACGATTTTAATCTCAATAGCTTCCAAATAAAATATTATTGAATATAATTCTAATTTTCTTTAGCTTCTATAATTCAAACGGCTTAGTACTTGAGTTATACTTAAATTCACGTTCAAATTCAGTTTGAATTAAAACTAGAATATCATCATTTGTGGAGCTCCTTACACAAAATTAATATAGAATACTTTACATTTAAAATACTCATGCTTTCATTTGACTTTATGTTATGACTTTTGAAGTAAATTATATTTGACACTTACATTAAAGTCTGAATTATTTGTTACACACTGAACACAGAGTGTAGAGCGAAATAAAACTACAGGAATCAGTGTTCGTGACCTCGCTCGCCAACATTGAAATAATTGTAACAATTTTGGACCATTTAAGTAAAATTCCGTACTACAATTAAACTTTCAAATTAATCCCACAAGTTGGAGAGTATTTTGTTCGAACACATTCCTTCGTAAGACTATTGATTCCCACTGAACCAACTGCAATATTCGTCCATGACCTTTTAAATCAAACCATGGTTTCTAGGCAATCTGCGTAGTACCCATCATCAGCTCGTGCTGACTTCTTTGATTTTATAATTTGACAAACATTGGACTTCCACGTGAGAACTATTTGCCACCAAAAATGGTTTTGTATCATTATTTCTATTAAAATACTATCAGGTAGGCAAGATTACCCTCAGAGAAAATGTTTTATTCATTCCTCTGTTCCGTTATTCAGTTTGTCCAAATATTTCCATTCTATTATCAGTCACCGCATACCGAATCTCCCCTAAGACGCGAATTTGGGGGAGAAAAGAGGTGAATGACACGGAGTGACACGGGTTCAGCTTGGTCTTCATCCTGTTCCATTTTTTTTTTTTTTTTTTCATAATTTTCATGATTTCGATGCTTAATAGATGTGGATAACCAATTGTACAGCTTATAGAGAAAGAATGTTCAAATATTTGAACATAGACTGTATATGCTAAGCGTTCTGATCTTACTCAGACCTCTATAAAATACTTAGAAGTAGACTCTCAACCTTTTACTTTCTCTAGCATGTATGTAAAATGAAATACTCTGTAGAGAAGGCTTTGCATTTCATCCAAAAATTCGATACCGATATTTCTCCGGAAATATGTGTTTTAAGGGCCTCTGAATAAAAAAGCACTTTTAGAAAAAGTTCCTCTGTGTGTGTGTGTTTGTGTAACTAAAAAACAAAAGTTCGGTTAGATACCAAACTTGGTATTTAAGTTTAGTATCTTCCAAGGATGTGACACAAAGATTTTCAGGGTAATCCCCCCACCCCAACTATCCCTTATATGGAACATTTTTGGAAATTTTCGAGCTTCTAAAAACTGGCTCTAACGGTTTTGTTTAAATGTCGTTTATTAAAGCTGTTTACACGGAAAATAAATTGTATATCCTGAATTTCTTGGGAATAGCCTCTGAAGTCCTCTTCATTCTGGATGACTTTTGCATAAATCGTAAACTGTAAGAGATAAACAAAAACTTACCGCACAAAAAAATGTACAGATTATTAAAACACCCAATTTATACCATATATAACTTTTTTAGTGCTAACCATTTCAGAAATATTCCCTGTTATTTCTGTCAGTTTCAAAATACTTAAAATTTTTCTCAAGAGGGAAGTCCTCATATGTTTCATGTCTCTGTACATGTATTCTTGACTATGTAAAGAGAACAAAATTTCAATATCAATCGCATAGCGACAGTTTTTAAAGGATTTAGCTGTCCCGTTAACCTAATGTATTTCCTTAGTTCTCCTCTACTTATAACTAAGTAATAAGACAATTTCTGGTAATGTCTATCTTGACTCGCATTATATAGATAAAAGAGCAATGTTTTGCAAGATTTTTTTTCTCAGAACTATAGAGAAAGTCTGCGATTTTAACACATTACATTTGTTCTATTTATTTTGTGTTCTTTTTGATTAGGCATATATTTTACTCCCCATCCCTTTCTAATAGTGATTATGTCTTTCAGGTCTCTAAATTTAATTTAAAAAAAGAAGTATTGCCGCAATAATTAATCGTTGTGACTATGTCAAAGTTCACGTGAGTTCAAAAACACTTTCGACCCACGAAAGATGAAAACTAATAGGATGGAACTGGAATAAATATCGTATTCCTATAGGTCAGAGCAATTTCAATGACTTTGAGGACACTCTCGGACGATGAGGACGTTTTCACACTCTGTGAAACACCATTTAGTAATGATGGTAATGAAAAATAAAAACTGATATATCGGAATGGGAAGTTTTCCACTTCAGTTAATCAAACTCTTATTTTGATTCTGCCGTTTTGTTTGATGCCAACAGTTTCAATCTGTTGTTAATTAGTAATCCATCAAAAACAAATAATTATGATTTTATTGACCAAAAGCAGCCAGTTGCAGTACAAAAGCACCCCTAAAGTGATTAAGAAATTTTAGGAAATGGAGTATAATTTAAGGATATTGGAAATTCAGGTTCCCTTAGCTTTCTTTCTCTAAAATATAAATGGGATATAATTACAGAAATTAATGAAGATGTCAAAACATAAGGATGATAACTGCAATGGAGTCAGAACCATCGCGTACAAAATACTGATCTCAGCTCTCAAGTTGGAGGACATCCTGAAAAGAAAAGAAACTATTACCTAATGCAAAATCAAACAGCAAATAAAAACCATTATGAGTATAGTTGGCAAACAATGAACAAATTCCAGCACCATTAATCGTCACATTAACGGATGCAGAAGTCGATGTGTATTTGTCTTAAAATAAGCATTCAGATTATTGCTGGCAAGTTTCATACACACATTTCAACTAGGTACATTATGTAAACAAAAAGTGTCATCATCCCTAACATAAGGAAGTTCCTAATTTTGCCGCAGGTTGGAAGTAAAAACCTATATTAAAATAAATTCATTAAACTTAGACCTGGCTGTAAGGATTAATCTGTGAATTTCTTGAAACAACAGAAACATCTGTAGTCGAAGCAAGTTCACCACTGTCTGAAATTAGAAAATACTGTCAAAAAGCATCTGCATAATCGTTAAAAGATATAATATAGATATTATCGTGAACTTCAACTTATCTTATGATGATAACAAAGAAGTGCGACTAGAATCTTTAAATAAATGTTTTTTGTCAAAAAAAAATGGTCTTCTGAAGTTCGCACTCTGTGTTAATTATATCCAGATAAAGAAATTGAGTTCCTTAAAGTTCCATTACGGAATCATGGTGAACCTTTTGCAGGCATGCTCCCGGTGTTACTTGGAAAAGTGCCAGGGAAAGTTAACTCAGTCCTCCAGTGTCGCAACATCGTCCTAGCCACTGGGAGTAACCTCCGCCTGTAACTTACAGCATGCTTACAACTCCATTTCTTGTGAATCAGAATGTTACGCCACTGTGTCAATGCGAGACAAACATTATTCTCTATGAAAAGCAAATGGTAGAGAACAGGACTGGAGAAATGCGTGACTTGTGCGAAAAGGAGAGAACTCAAGACCAATCAATGTAGCGGCGCCACCAGACAGAAGCCCCCGTCCATTCACAGTGCGTATTAAACAATGGAATTCCAAAACCATGAATAGCGAATTAAGCTTTGGGGTTTCATGGAAAAGCAGCAGCAATCTGTGAATGTGGGACTCTTTTCACTCTCCGAACAAACAATAAACAAGTGTTCTAAACTCTTTATAGCTTATTTGGAAGCCGTGTTTAGAATTTAGTTAAAAGGTTACGTTAATATATGCAATTGCTCTAATTCGGCAAAGTCTGCACTGAATAAAGAGAGACAGCACAAAATATGAAAGCACATCACAGAATACCTTAGAGGCAAACTTTAGCACCTCCAGCATGCTTTAAATAAAAAGAAGGCATTAACAACATGAATAATATACGTGTATTTAAACCTAAACGTTCAATTAAAACAGCTGCTTGTACAGAAGTCCCAATAACCTTAACATGTGACAATTTAAGATAAATAACTACAGGAGAGACAACTTACGGATTATAATACTGTCTGTATAACTAGAGGATTTAGAAACAGTACAAGAACGTAACTGATGCTGAATGTTGCTCGCTATTTTATTAAGGTTGCTGTAATATAAAGACAGTTTTATGATACTTGCTATACATACAGGTTATTTTGTGTACGATAACAAGGGAACTGTTGTAAACATAACTTAGCTAGAGATGACAGTAAGGAATGTAAAGCAACGTAACATGTGTAGAGAAGGAAGAAGGATATTACCTTGCTCAGGATCTGAAGACCCCGCGGCGGGCAGGCGGTGCAGACAACGGTCACCCTGCACCATCACACGCACTTCCTTCACACCGTCGTGCCGCAGGAAGAAGACTTGCCCCCCCACCCCCACCACGACCAGCTCAAGTTCCTGGTTCTTGCAACACTACTATCTACCACGCACTCACAATCTTCACTTCGGCAACGTTCCGATCCAGCGAGGAATCTTGTGTCCCCTCGATTTAAAAAAAGAAAAAAAAGAATAGCACCACTAGTATTGTTCTGTTAGGTAGCCCACGGTGAAAGGTGTTGTCGCTGTTGGGGCCCGGATAGCTGGTGTGCTGGCGGAGACGCCCCAACCCAACCGACACCGCACTTCTGCCAGGACCGACCTGTCTCTGTCTCACTCCAGGGCGGGGCGAAAGGCGGGGTGGAGGGAGTCCCGTAAAATCAATAGCATGGCCTTTCCAGGGGCCGCCACAGGAGGGCAGCAGGCCCCTGTCCCGCGCGAGAGAGAGGGAGTTGAATCAATTCTTTTTTATTTTTTCGTGCAATGTGCCCAAAAATTTGTTAGTTTAAATTGGCAACCCTCACTGCTCCAGTTAGATGTGGGTTGAGGCCCCAAAAGTCATTCAAAGCAGAGTGCCAACTTTCCCAAACCTCAAGAAGTTGACATGCAACAAATAACCAAGATACATACTATGAAAATAATTAATGACCTCTATTAGTTTATTCTGTTTAATGCACGCCATAACACTTGCATGAGAAATTAATTTTTAATTTTTCTTTGCATTCATTTCTATTTTTTTCTCTCTTTTTTTTTTTTTTTTTTCTTTATGTAAGAAAGAGGAAATCAAGCTACTAGACAAACATACTTTCTTCATCATTTCAAAATACGAGTTCAAATGAACACTCAAAGCAACCCACACATACGATATGAAGAAAATCAAGTACAAAAACACTAAGTGCATAATAAAAAAAATTTCAGGAGTGAGGAAAATTGATAGGTCCTAAACTTACCAGCACTTTTTGAAGTTCTTCATACCTAATTGTTGTGCAAATAACACTTTTTACATTCTCCACTAGTACTATATATGAACATGATAGGTAGAGAAGGTATTATATTTCACCCAAAAATTTGATATCAAGATTTAACCAGATATACACGTTTTGAGGACACCTGAAAAAAGTATTTTTAGAAAAAGGTCCATGTGTGTGTATGTGTGTTTGTGTGTGTGTATAAGCATAACTCTAAAACAAAAGGTCAGTTAAATACCAAACTTGGTATTTAAATTCAGAGCATGCGACACGAAGATTTTCAGGAAAATCCCAGCACCCCAAATTACATTTTATGGAAAATATTTCAAAATTTTGGTTTTCTTAAAAATGATTCTAACAATTTTGATTAAAATACTGTGTATTAAAGATATTTATATTACAATTTTCATAACTGGTAAACCATAAGAGATAGACAAAAACTTACTCCACAAAAAATATAGATCTTGTTAAAGCACACAATTTATGCCATATACATTATGTTTATCAAGTAAAACATTTCCTTGTTATTAGTTTCAATTTTAAAATGCTTAAACTTTTCTCAGATGGGAATTTGCCATTTCTGTTTCTTCTGTTTCACTTCTGGCTATGTAAAGAGAACAAAATTTCAATCACATAACAACTAGCATTTAAAAGATTTGACTATTGCTTTATCGTAATGTATTCCCTTATTCCCCTTTTACTTCCAACAAATTAAGTAATATAATTATTTCTGATAATATTTATCTCTATTAGCATAAAGTAGAGAGCAATAAGGCTTTTTTTTGTTAGAAAAGATATAGAAAATCATGTGAATGGAACATATTAGGTTTTTTAAACACTATGATCATCAAAATAATTTTTATTTAATATGCATTTACAATGACAAATGTTTTGCACTTAGTGCATTTTGAACCAACTATCATGGACTTTATGAAAAAATGGTCCAATTTTATACTTTGTTTTGTGCATTTTACTATAAACATTTTTATGTAAATTTTCTTCCAAAAACACTACTGTATTTAAACAATGTCCTTTTTGTCCTGAAAACAGTGACAGTCTACTTCATTCTGGTTTTCGGTTTAGAATGTTCTGTTTTTTGTTATGCAAATTTCAGCATAACAAAAAATTGTTTGCAGCAGAATACCAAAAAATTGAAATGATGAAAATGAAGTTTAAAGTTTACATGTGGAAACATTTAAAGGGTGTAGGCTTTTCAAAATTACATAGAGTCTTAAGTTACAAATGTGGCAGGGGCTTAAAACTATGAAAATGTATAAAACAAAGTTGATAAACTTGATGTTTGCCAAAAACCATTTTGTCCAAAAATGACAAACTGACACCCATTTATTTTGTTCAGTAAAACGTTGAATAATTTTATGGCTATGAATTCCATTAATTTTGTAAAATAATGGAATTATAAATTAATTTTAATGAAAGAATGTGCATGTTTATTTATTAATCTAGTGCTATAAGAATGAATTTCATTATTAAATTGAAATTGAGAGCTACACAGCTTCCAAATATATATATAGCAACCAACTCTGAACACCATCAACTAATAAGAAATGAAATTCTGGATCTCATTGACACAACTGATGGTAAACCTTTCACAACAGATGTGAAATAACATCAAACTTGAAACTGTTTAATTCAAATAAAATTCCAGGACAGATGGATGAACCAATGACAACTTATTAAGAGCTTTCCAATGATTCCCTAAATTCTTTACAGAACTATATAGCATTTTTAAGAAAAGAATGGTCCCCAAAACAATAGAAATGTTCAACTATTATTCTAACCAGTAAACGAAGAGAGTAAAGAAGTATCAGAGTATAGAACAATAAATCTACTTCCATTGTTGGAAAACTGTTGGAAGGATATCATTCCACATTTATTAAGAATCTTCATAAATAACAATCAATTTGGCTTCATTCCTTAATGGGAAACAGCTAAAGCTACACTGAGTGTTAAGAACTAAATAGAAGAAAGCCTCAAATTAAAACAATGCAAAGGAGCATTTGATGCAGCCTGGGGGCCTACCAAAATCGAGAGCTTAAGATACCTAAATTGTCCTAGAAACTTATTTAACTTGTCAAGGAGCTATCTAAGCAACAGAAGAGCATTACTGTCCTTTAACAACTTCAAGATTGAAACAGAAGTCCAGAAAGACTGTCCACAGGGCTGCTGTGGCCCTGGCTTCTGAGTATAATGTATACAATTCACTTCTAAATTTGGATTTCACTTCTGAAAGCAAAGTCATCGCATTTGAAGACAACTTTATCTTAACTAGAGGGACTTAATATCAGAAGCAGAGCACTATGCTAACATAGGCATAAAGAGAGTTGAAAAATGGGCTGCAGACAACAAAATTATTTTTAATGAAAAAATACAGATTCTACTTAATGACTTCAGAGATATCAATAACTAATTAAATCACAAAAGCAAAAGAAACTGTTAAATGAAGAACCTAGGAACTTATTTTGATAACAGCTTCAATTTTAGAGCCCATATTCAGTATACAGCAGAAAAATCAATAATTCTTAAAAACATGCTAGCAAAAACAGCCAAACTGCATAGGACGTCAAGCACTCCAAACAATTTATGAAGGAGATATTGTACCCATGTTAACCTATGGAACACTGGTATGAGCAAAAGCTGTTTGGCAAAGCAAGAATCTTGCCAAATATAAGCGAGTACAAAGATTAATAAACATTAAAATAGCAAAAGCCTACAGAACAATATCCTACAAAGCCTCTTATGTTGTAGCAGGAATACAACCCATGCAACACACGATAGAAGAGAAGGCACACATTTATTTAGCAACAAAAATACACAACGCAGACTACAATGCACCACTGGAAATGAGATACTGGCATCACCTATCAGAATTAGTATGTATCCAGGAAGTTGAAAGAAACAATACCTATGAATTAGACATTTTTACAGATGGCAGTAAGACTGGAAACAAAGTAGAAGTGCAGGAAAAATATTTGAAAATGGAAACATAACTCAGCAATTAAAGTTTAAATTACATGACAGATACAGCAACAAACAAGCAGAGCAAATAGTGATTTTTAAAGTTCTCAAAGAACTAGAAAAAATTATGGGAAACAAAGACCACCAATACCATGTAGTGGTATACATAGACAGTAAAACCCCTTTATATTTGTTAAAAAAATGCATTCAAACAGAACAAATTGATTGAAGACAAGATAATCACTTTGACTGTTTACCAGGGACATACAGGGATAGCTGGAAATGAATTAGCAATTACCTTGCAAAACAAGGCACCGAGGAAGATCTAGACATTGTATATGCAAAGAGTTCAAAAGAAGTCATAATATCTCAAGAAAAGGAAGCTGGACAAGTACAACACAAGGAACAATTACAAAAATGTTCTTCCCATTAGCTACATGCAGAGTACAGCAGAAAATGTCCCATATTCCCGGGAATTTGCAACTATGGTGACAGAACATGTGACAATATGATCATATTTACATATATTCAAATTAATTGATAACCTGCTCTGCAATCATAATGAGGGCCCACAAGCAGTGAGCAATATAATATTCGATTGAAAACAACTAATTACACAAAGGAATAAACAAGTAAATAAATAAAGAAAACTGAAAACACCTGGCCTGTGATACACAAACAATTTATTAGTAAACATCTTCGCATTTTTGTTAACTACACAAAATCTATCTTAGCCCACCTGGGTAATGTGGTAGCAGCATGTCTGCCTCACATTCAAAAGGTTGTGAGTTCGAATCTCGTTTAGGGTGAGTTACCCGGATAAGGTTTATTTCGAGGTTTTCCCTTATCCTGAGAAGATGAATGTCGAGTAACATTAAGCTCCATGGAACCCGAGAACATTTGAGTATCATTTCACCAATTTTATTTAGCATCTGATATGACCAACCAGGTTAAAGGATGTTAAACACCTATAAAAAAAAAAATCTATCAAATTTAGTGGTGTAAATGTGCAAAATTAATAATTTATAACTGTAAAATGTCAAATATTATTATTCTAATGCATGTGGTGTTAAAATATAATGGGGCATACTGCTAAATAATGTATATATGTATATATATATATAAAAAAAAAAAAAAAAAACCACACACACACACTCACAAGGACATGCCATGGCCGAGTGGTTAGATCACTCGCATCTCACCAAGGCAGCCCAGGTTCAATCCTAGGTGACCGCATGTGGGAGTTGTGGTAGACAAAGGATACAGGGGCAGGTTTTCTCCAGGTTCTCCGGTATCCCCTGCCATTGCATACCATCTTCATTCCATGTATCATCAGTGTCAACTCCTGTAGTGCCGCATGAAGTAAAAGTTGGCATTAAACACTATTCAAAAAAAAAACACACACACACACACATGTACATAGAACCTTTCTCAAATAGCTCTTTTATCTTAAAACATTTAGTTTACTGATGTCTCAACAACAAATTATTGGGTTGAATACAATAATTCCTCTATACCTGTTAGTAAACGTAATAAAAGATTCACAAGTATTATAATAATAACAATAATATAAAAAACCATAATAATAATAATAGGTAGTAATAATAATAATAATAATAAATAGTTTATAAACATGATATTAGGAACTCTCCAAAGAGAATGTTTTCTGTGATAAATATGAATTGACAAAATTGTGTTATTTATTCTGTTAATGCTTTTAAAGGATTAAAAAGGTCATCTTATTTATGAATTTTATGAAACAAATAACCTTAAAGATTGGTTTCTATGCCTATATTACTCTAAAGTGTTGCAAAATGCAAAATGCTTTTATCTCAGAATAAGTGCAATATACTCATAATAGACACCATAAAAAGAGGGCATCTTTATGGAATGTAACTTATTATCATGTTTATATGACTTTTATTTGCTGAAAAACTACGAAACAATTTTTAATATTAGTTCAAGAGATACTGTACTTTTGTTTATGTAAATAGTCTTGCTCAGTAGTATTTCCTAGTCTACTTAAATGTATATTCACAGATTAATAGAATTATTATCATGTTTAAATGACTTTTATTTGCTGAAAAACTACGAAACAATTTTTAATATTAGTTCAAGTGATACTGTACTTTTGTTTATATAAATAGTCTTGCTCAGTAGTATTTCCTAGTCTACTTAAATGTATATTCACAGATTAATAGAATTATTTGTTGTGAATTAATTGTTTCTTCACACCAGTTGTGTGTGGAACAGAAGTTGGAGAGATAGAGTCAGAGAATTCAGTGCTATGCTGGCATGATGTCACTGGTTAGAGCAATTGAACAGAAACCATGACATTCATGGTTCAAATATCAGATATGGGCATTTTTTTCAGTCTGACTCTACTTCTCCACCTTCAGAATTAATTGTTGTTTTATTACAGTAATTGATAACTTTCTCTTGACAATTCGGTTTATAATCTCAATGTTCAATTATATTAATTTAGAAGGAAGTTTTAAAAAGTCATTATTTTATTTCTATTTTCAGAACAACTGTATTATCATATCTATTTTGTCAATATGAACTGCAGCTAGCATTATGAGCAATCATCTTAAGGGGCACAAGGGCAAGTGACCTCCCTACAAAACTTTCAGAAAATAATTTCTTCATAATATTATAAGGTAAAATGCTAAGAGTATTATATATAACAAATTTGTGCACCAATTTAAGCCTATTATGAATTCTTTAATCACTGCACTATTGTAGTGAAGTGGTGTCAGTAATATTAACCAATGCATTTCTCAGGAACAAACTATTTTTTAGTCATCCTCTGTGCATATGCAGAACTCAGAACTTCTTAGATGTACTTAGTTTGCTGATGCAAGGTACAAGAGGCTGAAAAAGAAGCTCTTTTCAGGCGTGGGGAATCTGTGTGACCATCTGCCACATATGCGCAAAGAGAAAATAAGAATCAACAAGAAACAATTGAAGTTCGAGTCAAATTCCTGACAAAAATATTCATCAAAGATCTTTTCATGTACAAGATTAAATAATAAAAATCTGATGTGATCCATTCACATGACTTTCTCTACATCTCCACAACAAATTATTGTTAAAAAGTCTTAGCTTCTTTTGGAAGGGAAGTAAAGCCGTTGGTCCCGTGTCGTAGATTTACGGTACGTAAAAGAACCTCAAGCCTGATAGAGAGGCCTCTGAGCAAAATTAAGCAGTTTTTCATGCCCAATTTAGAATGGGATGCTGAGAACTACAGTAGTTAAAGAGCGTCCATAAATAACACACCATTTACATTTTACGGACACACTGACACACAGATACATGGATACACACATATACAGATCTTTTTCTGAAAATGCTTTTTTTGGATACAGGGGACCTTAAAACATATATTTCTGGTGAAATCTTGGTATCAAATTTTTGGGTGGAGCGCAACACCTTCTCTATACACTATGCACACAGTACATATAGAGAAAGTAAAAATCTGATGTGTTCCATTCACATGACTTTCTCTACATCTCTGCAAAAAAATTATTGTTAAACAGTTTATGCTTCTATTTATTTCATATTAAATTAGCAGAGATAGTCTTATTACTTGCTTCCTTGTAAGTAGAAGCAAAATAAGAGAATACCATAGATTAAAGTGGTAGTCTAAAGCTGGTTACTATGTGACTGAAGTTTCTTTGTTTGTATGGACAGGAGTTGACAAATTCTGTTTGAGAAAAGTTAAGTTTTTCAAAGCTGAAACCAAAAACAAGGAATATCTCAAAAAATGATCAACTCCATGAAAAAAATGTGTACAACATAAATTGTGTGTTTTAATGTGCTCTACATTTTTTGTGTGATAAGTTTTTGTCCATCTCTTGTGGTTTAGCAGTTGTGCAACATTCTGCAGAATTCACCCAGAATAAAGTGATCTTCAGAGGCTATTCCCAGAAAATTCAAAATATACATTTTATTTGTCAAGTAAATATCTTTAATATACAATATTTTAATCAAAATCGTTGGAGCCATTTTTGAGAAAATCAGAATTTTCAAAAAAATTTCCATGTAAAGGGTAGTTTAGGGTGGGGGGATTTTTTTTCAAAATCTTCATGTCGCATTCCTGGAAGATAATAAACTTAAATACCAAGTTTGGTATTTTACCGACTTTTCGTTTTTGAGTTATCAGCTCACAGATACACAGACACACGGACACGGACACACACACACATACACACACACACCTGCAGATCTTTTTCTGAAAATACTTTTTTTTGGATATGGGGACCTTAAAACATATATTTCCGGTGAAATCTCGGTATCAAATTTTTGGTGGAGTGTAATACCTTCTCTATACACTATGTACCTAGTATGTGTAGAGAAAGTAAAAAAGGAACCTGTAGTTTCAATGTCCTCTTTATTTGAAAACAAAGTTGATATCTAAACCTTCCAAACTAATAAAAGAAGCTTATGTTGTGAACTTTTACAATGTTGGTACTTGGTTAAACAAGGAGAAGACACACACTTTAGCCATCTCACCACTGCCACTCCAGTTAGAACTTAAGTGTGGCAAACTCATGTGTTTTGTAAGTAAAAATTAAAGATCACTTTTTAATGTTTCTGTTATTTAAAATCTGTAAGCTTCATTTGAAAACATGAAAAGGGCAATTAACCAATAACTGAATAAATACTAAAATTATGGTTGTCAATGAGCAGTAAAATGGTGCCTTACATGCAGGAAGGGATAAGAGACACATTGTGAAAATGAGTGTTGAGCTGAGAGTTACAAAACTGCTTACGAGGAAACTCATAAGAAGTGGTGAAAAAAATAGTTTGAAAGTATTTCACAAATTAATGAAACACATCCAAATGTGTTGGTGAAAAATTTGATAAAATTAACTGCAGAATATACCAATCTATCAGTTGCCAGCGTTTAAAGTAATGGCAGTATTTAAACTTACCTTAAGGGTGAAAACGCTAAACACTGTTTGGAAAGGTAGACAATGGTTTCTTGATTGACTATAAAGAAAATGCATAAGACAGTTAATAGGGATTTTCTTTATCTTACTGTAAGAATAGCTTCCATAGTTGAGAGAAATGGGAGCTCTGTTTGTAAAAAGAAATATCATGAACATTGGTTAATTGACATACATAGGCTAATGAGATTGTATGAGTAGCGATGAAGGTTAGAATCTTCCAAACTGAAGATGGTACATTAGCTGTTAAGACCAGTTAAATTATGGGATCATCTTATTGGGGGCTTCAGGAAAAAAGCAAATATTAAAATATTTCGGCTACAGAAAAGAGCAATAAGAATAATTTTAAAATTTCAAAGAAGAAATTCAGGCAACAGTACTTTTAAAAAGCACAGAATCATCATAGGCAATTCCAGAATTTGATCACACAAATTGTTAGGATTGTAGAGGGGTCTTAGATAAATAGTTTGAAATAGGGAACCTATGGTAACTTTTGCCAAATGTCAATGTTGTGTCATGTTTTCTGGATCGCACATCAATGACTGTAAATTAAAAGAAAATGGAAATATGTGTCCTATTTTCATTCAGAATGCCTCATTTGTATGCTAGTAGTTGAACAAGTGCAGTATTGGTGCACAATCAATACCATATTTAAATTATTGGACTTGCAACTTTGACAAAATTGCCTGTTGCCATATTCGGAAGATTTCAGAACATATGTACTTAACTAGAGGGCTTTGCTAGAACACGCTGGTGGGCAAGTTGATATAACCTGGTATACAAATCCCATGTTACAAAGATCGAACACTCCTTAAAGTTTTCATTTTTTAGTTTTTTAATTTCTTATTTTTCTCAAAGAGTTACATAATCTGAGCAGCACTAATATGTTAGTTTACATTTCTGAAGCCGAGACTATAAACCCTCCAGTACAAATTACTTTCAAAAGACTATGAATGATATTTACATAGCATACAATATTAAATGCATTGTCAAGGAACCTGCTTAGATTAATGTAACAGAATTATGATTTTAGCAGTGGAATAAAAAAGCCTGGGCTATTGCTAGGAATCAAACAGAGATACTTAGATTTTTATCTTTATGTAGGTATTAATGCCATTTTAACCATTTGAGCTACTGTGTCTGCAAGACTGTGCTTCTGAAAACCTTGTCTAACACCTAACATGATTTCTATAAGAACCATGAATTGCTAAATATAGTGTTCATATTGTAAAAGTGTGAGTATATTGTTTCAATGAGGTCTAAAATGGAGTTCAAACAGGCTAACATCCAAGATAATTTAAACTGCAAACTTCTGAGCTGTCATGCTTTTTGGTGCCACATGGTACCATTACACATACTGAAAAGTCTGGCTTACCAGATGTCTGTTGAATCAGAGAAACAAGAACTGACACAAACTTTAGCTGCTTATGATGATTCACAACACTCCTGGACTTTTTGTCAGGGTGCAAGGTTCACTTCTTTGTAGGTGCAGTCTCTGCAAGGATCTTCCAGGTGGTCAAATCGAAACTTTTCTTTGGTGACCTGTTGATTTTTTGCTTCTCATATTGTATTTTCTTAAAGTCTACAGAGATAGTTGTTAATTTTCATTTCATTTGAAGTTCATTTGATACAATGATATTATTGTTTTGTAAATCGTGAACTAATCCTACAATTGTAATGTGCACGTAAGTAAAACCTCAAGTATAACACTATTTTAGAAACTCCTTCAGGGGGTATGGAGAAGTGGACCCATTCAGATGCTAAATGCAATTGTTAATGAAACAATCTCTTTTGCTGTAAGTATATGAATAATATTTTTAAAAAATCTGATGCGTACCATTCACATGACTTTCTCCATATCCCTGCAACAAATAATTCTTAAAAAGCTTATACTTCTATTTACTTTATGCTAATCAGACAAAAATAGCAGAAATAGTCTAATTAATCGCTTCCTTGTAAGTAGAAGCAAAATAAGGGACAACCATAGGTTAAAGTGATAGTCAAAAGCTGGTTGCTATGTCAATGAAGTTCCTTTGTCTATATGGATAGGAGATGACAAGTTCCTGTATGAGAAAAGTATACATTTTTCATAGCAGAAACCAAAAATAAGGAATGTCACAAAAACGACGAACTCCACGAAAAAATGTATATAACATAAATTGTGGGTTTTAATGTGCTCTACATTTTTGTGTAGTAAATTTTTGTCCATCTCTTACGGTTTAGCAGTTATTCAAAATTTAGTAAAATTCATCCAGAATAAACTACTCTTCAGAGGCTATTCCCAGAAAATTCAAAATATACATTTTATTTGTCAGGTAAATATGTTTAATATCCAAAATTTTAATCAAAATCGTTAGAGCCATTTTTGAGAAAATCAAAATTTTCGAACAAAGTTCCATGTAAAGGGTAGTTGGGGTTGGGGGGATTTTTCTCAAAATCTTTGTGTCGCATCCCTGGAAGATACTAAACTTAAATACCAAGTTTGATATTTTACCGACTTTTCGTTTTTGAGTTATCGTGTTCACAGACACACGGACACACAGACACATGGACACACACACACACACACACAAACATGGACCTTTTTGTGAAAATGCTTTTTTTGGATATTGGGGACCCTAAAACATATATTTCCGGTGAAATCTCGGTATCAAATTTTTTGGTGGAGTGCAATATTTTCTCTATACACTATGTACATAGTGCGTATGGAGAAAGTAAAAATGGGTGGTTTTGAAATTTCATGCTAGTTGAATGACCATGAGAAGACTGAATAGCAACTTATCACTTGAAGAAAATAAGTATTTGAAAATGCAAAACAATAACAAAGAATATATTGGAAATGGTTTATGCCAAAAAAGTATTTTTTACACAAATTGTATGCCTTAGCTACATCTGCATTTTTATGTAATTTATTATATTATGTACTTTAATATACTATGTACTATTACTTACTCATCAGTAAATGGAAAAGATGTTATCTCCTACAGTTTATCAAGTACACAAAAAACCATCACAATGAAAAGGACTTCACAAACTCTTCTCAGAAAATACTCACTCACTCACTCACTCACTCACTCACTCACTCACTCACTCACTCACTCACTCACTCACTCACTCACTCACTCACTCATTCACCCACCCACCCACTCACTCACTCACTCACTCACTCACTCTCACTCACTCACTCATTACATACACATGCGCATTTTTCTAAAAATAATTTTTTTTAATTCAGTAAATGTACTTCCAGTGAAATCGCAGTATCAAATTTTTGGGTGCATTGTAATACCTCTCATATGCATTTTTTTCGTGTAGTTGACAGTTCTCAAGATATTCCTTGACATTTGTGTCAGTTTTAAAATACTTTAACCTTTCTCATGCGGAAACTTGTCAACTGCTGGTCACGCACAGAAATGGATATCAATCCTATAGCAACCACATTTTAAAAAAAAAATCTGATGTGTTCCATTCACATGACTTTCTCTACATCTCTGCAACAAAGTATTGTTAAAAAGCTTAAGCCTCTATCTACTTCATGCTAATTGAGATAAAAATGAGCAGAAATAGTCTTTTTACTTGCTTCCTTGTAAGTAGAAGCAAAATAAGGGAGTACCATAGGTTAAAGTGATCATCAAAAGCTGGTTGCTATGTGACTGAAGTTCCTTTGTTTGTATGGACAGGAGTTGACAAATTCCTGTATGAGAAAAGTATAAGTTTTTAAAACTGAAACCAATAATCTCAAAAACAATCAACTTCACCAAAAAAAATGTATATGACAAATGTTTGATCATGATCTACATTTTTTGTGTAGTAAGTTTTTGTCTATCGCTTATGGTTTACCAGTTATCAAAATTCAATAAAGATCATCCAGAATAAAGGGGTCTTTAGAGGCTATTCCCAGAAAATTAAAGATATGCATTTTATTTGGAATTTTATTTTATCTTAAATATAAGAGATTTTAATGAAGACATTTTTGAGAAAATCAAAATTTTCTAAATTTTTTGCATGTGAAGGGTTGTTTGGGGTGGGATGATTTTCTTGAAAATCTTTGTGTCACATCCTTGGAAGATGCCAAACTTAAATACCAAATTTAGTATTTAACGGTCTATTCATTTTTGAGTTATGTTGTCCCCAGTCTCATGCATGCACACACACACACACACACACACACACACACACACACACACACAGACCTTTTTCCAAAAATGCCTTTTTTGGATTCTGGGGTACCCAAAACATGTATTTCCAGAGAAGTCTTGCTATCAAATTTTTTGGTTGGAATACAATAACTTCTCTATACACTGTGTACATAGTACATGTAGAGAAAGTAAAAATAGGATAATATATAATAAACATTGTCAAAATTTGAATTATGTTATAAATTAAAGTAAAAGGTGGCATTGTGGCTGAGTGGTTAAACCACTCACCTCCCACCTAGGTGGCCTGGGTTCGATCCTAAGTGCCTGCATGTGAGATTTGTGGTAGACGAAATGGGGTCTGGGCAGGTTTTCTCCAGGTCCTCCAGTTTCCCCAGACACTAATTCCACCAATTGCTCCATTGTCATCATCTTTCTATTATCATTTTGCTTGCATTTCATATCACCCACTTCCTCATGCTCATGCCTGGCTATGGGCCAAGGACTCCATTCTGTGGTTTGCCATTGGCTCTCCAGCAGGTTTCTAACTCCTAGGCATCTGCTTGTAAGTCCTAAATATGGGGTAAGATGCCTATGAACAAATGAAAATAGTGGAAGAATATGAGATAATCATTAAATAGGAAATCATTGGTAGACTATAGTGTTTGTTCCTTAAGAGAGCTGTTGAGCCCTTCAATGCAGATGTACCAATATAAAGAACCTGGTATTGCTCTACGAGCACCAATTAATGCCTGATCACCATAATTTAGTCCAATGCATATTTTTATTTGTAATATGAACTGTTGGCTTGTAGATATTAGTTATCTAATCATCAACCTGCTTGACTTGGATAGGGCTCGTTCTGAATTGTATTGTTGGATCTAAAAGCATATAGAGAAGAGAAATTTGCAAAAATAAACACTAATCACTGAATGTCTATGGAAAAAGTGGGTAGGGGCAGCTCCCATAGAATCCATTGTGAAGTGAGCTTAGCTCTGAATAAATGTTTATTATTATTATTATTATTATTATTATTATTATTATTATTATTATTATTATTATTATTACTATTATTATTATTATTATTATTTTTACTACTACTATTATTATTGTTATTGTTATTATTGTTGTTATTTTTATTATTACCATCATCATTATTATCATCATTATCATAATCATTATCTTATCAATATCATTATTATTATGCTATTGTTGTTATTGTTGTTATTATTGTTATTATTATTACTATTATTACCATCATTATTAGCATTATCTTATTATTATTATTATTATTATTATTATTATTATTATTATTATTAATATACTTTATGAGAAGTGGCATCTCTGTAGCACTGATCAGATCTTCTGCTTGAATCACTACCAGGACTACCCAATAGCTATAGATGAAGAGTAAAACCTCAGGCTTTCACAATTTTTATGCTACTGCTAATATCTGTGGTATTTGGACAGAACATGTTAGCTCCAAAAATGCTGTTTTGAGATATAAGCATTTTTTTTTATTGCTTCATTTATATAGCCCCTTTTAACATCTAAGGTCATATTGGGTGCTTTGCATTAGAAACAACTCGTTTGTTTGTAGGTTTTTTACATTGAGTTTAAATTGTTTATTTTCCTCAAACATACACACACATTCACTCTCACAAAATACTTCCGGACTCTGTGGGAAATAGGTAATAATTATGGTTAAAAAAAATTCCCCACCCCAGGCAGGAATCGAACCCACAACCTTTAGTGAGAAGTCAGCTCACTGATCACTCAACCACAAGCAGTCTTAAGCATTTTGTTTTCAATTTTAATTTAAAAATCAGGATCTGGTACAGATACAAATGCTAATGAAAATATTATACATTAGCATATTGTTTGGTTATATTTATATGCTTATGCTTTTATATAGTTTCTAAATTGCATTAATTACAAAGAAAAGGAGTCATCATGGTCTGGCCAATTTATGTTGCCCATAATCAGAACTAGTTATCTGCATATATATTTACAGATTGGCAAGTAAATCATGTACAAGTGGAAATCAATATAAAGTGGAATAGGCATCAACACTTTTATTTTAAATCACATATATTTCACTTTTAAGAAGTCTAAAGGCTTCATAACTTTTAAGAGTTGTATAGTATGTCCATCTGAAAGTTAACAAAGTGCTTGGTTTCAAATGAACTCTTCGTCACTATCACTCACATAGGTAGTAGCATCCTCTGAAGCACAAAGTTCCTGGTAGAAACTATGGTAAGAGGATCAATAATCTAACATGGACAGCACATCATCATACTACTGCTTCTTAATCTTCTCTGGTTTCTCATATGCAACAGGTAAATACATGTTTTCTTCTGACAGATGTCCTCTTTTATTTATAGTACAGATTCTGAAAGATAACTTAATCTGAGGTGAATACTTGAATTTAAATTATCCAAACTCCTTGGTGACATGCAGCCAGAAAATATTATGCCAAACAAATGGAATTTTGTTCGTATCAATCGTCCCTCTAGTGAGGCAACATTTTATAAGGCTCGAAAATGAAAAGAAATCATTCTGATTCATCTGAACCACTATTAAATGCTTTGCTAACATTCTAAACAACCATCATCCAATCTTGGGAAATGCTACAGCACTATTATAGCGTTTTTGGACTTTTCAATGACAGCATGGTCAGAATTACACTCTACATGTATGACCTGGGACTAAGTATTTGTGGCAGATTTCTCTTAAAGATTTCTTTTTCTGTTACATTATATTATACATCACAGGAATAAACACGTTTCTCTTCTGTCCTGATAATGTGTCAGAATAAATTATCATGATTCAAAAGTATCTGACAACTCCATAAGAAATTTCATCAAACAGGAAGCAACCTTCATTTGCTCCCCATTTTACATCTTCATGCCACATATTGTTGCAGAAAATTTTTCTTTTGCTTCAATTCCGAATTGTAAAGTTGTAAGTCCATAACTTGCATTTATAAAATGTGACACTTGATGTTAGGTCTGGAGTTGGGAGACATATACAGCCACCACAATTTTTCCATCGGAATTCATTGCCAATTTTTTGTCATGACATTTGCATTCATAATGGAAATCTGCTTTTCCTTGGTACTCCTACAATTGTCCTTTATATTTTGTTTTTTCTTCCTTTGGAGAAGCTTTAATTTTATTGTGCAGGTTTTAAGGTATCAATGTAAGGCTTCTTAACTTGAGGTTATACTCTAAAAATACTTTCCTGTATACTGATTTACTAACTTGTGAAGATAGGCCTTCATTTTCCAATTTCTGCTTGTATAATTCGTACATCTTCTGCAAATTAAGTTCACTGCCCAGATTAGGTTAGAAGAGTGTTGCCGAGGATAATGACTTGCTTAGTCTGGGAAACACAAGATGTGCATACATAAGCAATAGCTACATCTGTGCGTTTAATAGCAGGGGAATGTTTCCCGCATTGATCAGTAACTATTATTCCAGTAGCAATAACCTTTTTCTTGGATAGGTAGAGTCACATTGAAAAATTCAAATCCAATTCAGGATTTGAACCATGGATTTCCTAGTCTACTCAGTTGCTCTACCACTGAGCTACCATGATAACATGCCAACATAGCACTGAATTTCTCAATTGACTCGCATGTTTCACGGTAAATCACCAGGTGATTTCAAATTATTTTAAGATGGCATACCCCAATGGTGACTTACAATGTTGTAAGTACTTTAAGATTCATAGTATAGCCAACTATTATGGTCAATTATTACTGGTATAACTCTTTTTTCACACAAGCCATGTGTAGGACAGAAGTTGGATAGGTAGAGTGAAAAATGAAAAATTCAAATGCCATAGCCGGTATTTAAACCATGGATTTCCCAATCTCTAGCCGGTTCAAATCCCAGCTATGGCATATGAATTTTTCAGTCTGACTCACCTATCCAACTCCTTTTCTACACACAGCTTGTGTGAAAAAACAATTACGTCAATAACCTTTTTCTTCTTTACCAGTTCATTTTCAGAAACACTCTAGTTTCTCCAAATATGGCCAGCAAACATTTCTTACTACTTTGGTCCTCTTTGGTTGTTTCTACATTATAAAGAACATTTATTTCTCTATTTTTTGAGCTGTTAGTTGATCTTATTGATTTTGTCTCAATATCTAGAAGGCTTGCAAGATAGCATCTTTGTTCATTTCGGTGGAGGGTTTGCTATAATCTGTGTACAGCTCTTTGCTGAAGCTAACATGAACTTTCTCTATGCATTTATTTCTGCATTTTTTTTAGTTTTTTCATGGGCATCCCTGGATGTACCTTACCTGCAGATGTAGTAATTTCTTCTCCTGTTACTATCCTTCTTCTAGGTACCTCTCTCAATTTCCTTTGTATTGGCCCTGTCCCTTTTTTTCCCTTAGTAGTAACATTACATTCAATTTAGTATCCGTCATTGGATAGTTGAGTTGAAATGGAACAAGCCTGATTCTCGTAGCTGTAATTTAATACATTGCTGACTTTCTTCCTCTTACTAATGTCTCTTTTAATTACAGAATCTTCATCTGGAGATGTATCACCAGAACATGGCTGCCATAATTTATCTTCATCATTTATATCACCATCTGATTCCAAGATCACTGACTTAAAAATACGTACATTGCTTATTGAAGAACTTGTGGGTACTGGTTAGTTTACTTCAACTTTCTCTTTATTTTCCAGAATTTTGTTGTGTGTTAATTCCTAAAATTGAAAAAGATATGGCCAATATAATGGAATATTCATTTTAAAATATATAACATAAATTTTTCTGAGCTTCTATTCTAATAAGGTATCCACAATACTTCATTATTAGCCTAATATTATCATCATTACTATCAACATCATCATCATCATTATCATTATTATTATTGTTATTTACTATTATTACAATTATTATTGTTGTTATTATTGGTAGTAGCAGTAGCAGCAGCAGGGTAGTGGTGGTGGTGGTAGTAGTTTTTTTTTTTTTTTAGTAGGGGAAATTCTTTCAAAGAACACCACTTTGTGTGGGAGTTTGATTTTTACCAACTAAAAACCCCTACTGCCAGTCATCTATGATTACAACTCTCGGAACTGCTGGAGGCATTACTTCAAGAGACGATGAGTCTATGGTGTTCATTATTCCTGTTTAATTACTTGGGTGGGAGTTATCTTCAGTTTGAGTTTTCTCTACTTTGATTTTCCATCATTGTTTTGTCATTCTCATGTTTTTCCTTCAGAACGTCCTTAATAAATGTTGCAATAACTTTCCAGCTGCTTTCTTTCTCCAACATGAGTCCAACTATGTTATCCACTGTTAGTCTTCCTAGTTTGCTTTCTAGACACTTCCTCTTTTCTTTCCAATGTGTACATTTAAATATATTGTGTTCTGGAATATCTTTTTCCCCACAGTGGACATGTGCCACTTGATACCATACCAAACGGAAACATATAGCTTTTTAAACATCTATGTCCTAATAATAGCTGAGTTAAATAGTACTCTGTCTCTCCGTCCTTTCTATCTATCCATTTTTTGATATCAGCTATTAATCTTTTAGTCCATTGGTCCATATTTTCTTCTCTGTCCCACTCGAGGTGCCATTTCTTTAATATGTTTTCTTTTACTATCATTTTATTGCTACTTTGTTCTAATCCATTCATGTACGCTCTTTCTTTAATTAATAGGTTATCGGCATCATTCCCGCTATAACCTGTATTGCCTTTGTTGAAATTGTTCTATATCCACTAACTATTCTGATTAAAATCTTTCTTTGTGCTTTTTCTATAAGTTTTTTATATGTAGTTTTATCCTCCCAATCTCCCCAGAATGACACTCCATATAAAATGATGGAGTTAACTACACTGCCTATGTGTCTTTTATCAGCTCTAGGCCCTCCTACATTTGGCATCAGTCGGCTTAAAGCTGCCACAATCTTTTCTGCTGTCCCTGTTGCGCTTTGAATATGCGCCGACATACTTAAGTTGTGGCCCATCTGAACACCAAGGCAGCTTACATTTCTCTTAGATGTTATAAAAATATCATCAACATTGATTACAACTTCTCTGATGGTTCTTCTGCCTACTAGGATTACAGCCTCAGTTTTTTGTGGCACTAGTTTTAGCCCTTTCCCTGTCATCCAGGACTGCACTCTCTTTATAGCCCATCCTATTCAGTCTTCCAAAATGTCTCTATCTTCACCGCATATTACCAAAGCAAGGTTGCCTGCATAGCCCACAATTGTTATTCCTTCCCCCATTTTTTTGTTTTAATACTCCACCATAATATATGAGGCTGTCAAGTGCAAAACTCGCCTTATCCAGGTAAAACAAATTTTCAGAAAATGTGATAAACTAAAATTAGGAAAACAGTAGAACATTTGAAAATTTCTTAATGTTATCATATCCCAACTAGACCCTTAAAGATGTCTGCATTCTCTGGGAAATCATTCTCAAATAATGTGCTGGTAAATCAAAATTCAAATTTGGATAAGGCGAGTTTTGCACACAACGGTAGTGGGTTTGGCGAGTTTTGGTAGAAACACAATAAATTACAACTAAGTGGAAACATTTTCACATTTACTTCTTAATATTTCATTTGACAATGTTAATAATCAACTTCTTGCAATATTTGTTTAATTATAATACTTTCTGACTTCATACTGATTAAAAAACATTTTCACAACTTTGACACCCTTTTCACATAAGGGTGAACAAGTCACTCCTTTCATATTTTTCTCACTACTTGACTGGTTTTCATATGACATATTATGACTTGTAACATTTAATATTATGTCTATGAAAGGCAATACTAATCATTTATGTTCAAAAAGCAAACATATCAAACTCCTAGTTGTCCTTTCTCACTATCCAAGGAGCTTTCACAAACAGCATCTGCTTCTTCATTGACATTGGCAATATTGTTTTTAAATATTAAGTTATTGTAAAATACAAGGCTTTCATTTTCCTCCCAGTTTTTGCCCAAATGTTTTTTAACAAATTTCTGATATCTTCAACCTTTTCCTTCTTTACTAACACATCTACATCTAAATTCTTTGCAATAAGCATTTCTAAGGTTTTGCCTCGCTTCACAATAGTCTTGCTTACACACAAATCCGACCGGTTTTGCCTCACCTTGTGCTAGAACTATGTCCGAAGTATAACATTGTAAAATTATATGTTTAGAAACCTTTAATTTAAAATACCAGGATCCTGGTGACTTAAATGTTTCCTTTGCAGCATACCTCCAATCTTGCACAGGTGTATCTGTCCCTAGCCTGATTACCATTCCATGATTGTTATAGATTTCAAAATATTCTAAAGACCTACTAATAGTGTTTCTCATTCTTACTTCTTTCTCTATTAGCCCGAAAACATGATTGGGAGGGATGAATGAATGGCCAGGAATAGGAAATATCATTCCTATCACCTTCATGTTCTGCGGTGCTTGAATAGCAAGCCATTTATTATACATGCTTATCATAGTAGTGTTTTTATTTTGTCCACAGCAGTCATCTGCAAATAGCCTAAGTTTCTTAATTCCAGAAAAATCAGATTTGCACAAATGACTGTATGCTGCTGACACAATTTCCTTTGAACCTTTAGGACGTTCATTTTCTGTCCAAACAAAATTAGAAACATTCTGCTTTGTCAGTGTTGTCTTGGATAAACCATGCACAATGGTGAAGTTGTACATGTATAACTGCCTCATGTAGTATGCTGCTTGATCCTGTACTTTTGGCAGTACCATATTTTTCTGGTAATCAAATGAAAATGTTGCTACTTTATCATCTTCTTCTTTCAGAAGATCAAAATAAGCCTTAGCTCTAAGTTGTGTATTCGTTTAGTTATCAGCAAATCAGAATGTTAAGTTTTATCTGTTTCAAGCTTTATTTTCTCATCATAAGAAAGACAAACTGAGCATACATCAGAAACAAGCCTTTTGAAGCCTAAATTAAATTTTGTATTAAAATATTGTAAAAGAAACTCTTAGAGACTTTTAATGAAATAGGTACTTCTGCATTATTCATACATCTCATCTTATTAATGCTCAATTTGCCTGATAAGTATTGTCATGTTGAGGTTTTGCTCCTGCAATAATGGACGTCAAGTACTTTAAATTTCTGTATGAATTTAAGTACAGATTCCCTCTAATTACTATTTTTTTGTGACACCCTGTCTCCACCTCGCAGTTCCTTTGACATTACTTCAGTTTCAAGATGCCTTTTACAAATGCACTGCACTCGGTCTTTTGATATTTGCAAAGTGTCTAGAAAAGTTTCCTGACACACCTGAACTAGTGGACCTTGTACATGTTTCACATGATACTTTGTTGTAAAACCCTTCCGAGAACTGCCTTTGACTGCAAGCTGCTGTTTAGGTATATCAGTAGAACAGTAAGTCAATATAATGCAGTCCTGTTTAATTTTAAAACTGCAGCTGTAGAAGGCTTCATGGAATTTCCTTACATCCTTCTGTGTCAAGTTACTGCATTGGAATGAATTGCTGTTGTGATTGCAGGCAGGCATGCATGAGCTGAGACTTGCTGAATGCCTTTAAAATAGAGCCAGTATTGTTTAACATATCTGTTTACTCCTTAATGAGTCATATTTGTGAAAAAGGAAGAATACTTTTAATTGAAATTCGATCATACATACCTTTCCCACTTCTCTCTTTCACGTTTTGATTCATGGGATGCTCGTTTCCTAGTTCTACTACCCTGTTCCACCAATTTTGGGATATCAGAGGACTCCATAATAACACATCTGCACCTTACATCAGTCAAAGCTAAACTAACAATTACAATTATGCAGGATTGCCAATGTAGGAAAATATAGAAGCAAAACTGCTATAATTCTTAGTGTTGGATAGGGGGGGTTTTGCTCTTCACACAGCACAATTGTAGTGACAAGAGTATTGGATAAGGCAAGTTTTGCTGTGAATTGTAAGATGGATTATACAACTTCTGCATCAACCACCACAATGGATTTGAAGAACTTTGCATTAAACAGTGGTTTTCTGGCCTCTCTTGAAGACGAATTAGAGAACTGCAATAAGTATTGAATCCTATGTCTAACTCAATTTTTTTAATTTTTGGATAAGACGAGTTTTGCACTTGACAGCCTCATATGTTCCATAACGTTGGCCCCAACACCGACCCTTGGGGTACACCATATGACACATTCATTTTACGTTTTTCTCCCAGCTGGATTTCTCTATCCTCTAGATAACTACAGATTAAGTTTGTCAGATATGGAGATATCTCTCACCTGTCTAGTTCTTGTACCATCCCCTTCCATGGTGCAGAATTAAAAGCATTTTTAACATCTAATGTTACTCGAACCACATATTTATCTGCATTTATTTTCATTTCTTCTGCTATATGTTGCACTACATGGATTGCATCTATTGTAGACCTTCTTTGCCTGAAGCCATATTGTTTAGGCGAAGTCCCATCCCCTTGCTCTATTAATCTTTTATTTATAATTCGCTCAAAGAGCTTTCCTATAACATTTAATAGACATATTGGTCTATAGGACTTTTCCCCTCATTTTAGCTAGGTTTATCTATTAGGACCAGCTTGCCTGTTTTCCATACTTTTGGAAACACTCCGGATTTAATTAGCTTGTTTATTGTACATACCAGAGTCTCTGGTTTTTAAGTCACTATAGCCTTTATCACTTCTGGTGGTATTCCATCGGGTCCAGCTGCTTTCTTAGATTTAATTCTTTGTCCAGCAATTATGATTTCCTCCTTTGTACATACTGGGATTTTTTCTGTCTCCAGGGAATTTCTTTTTTTCCCATCTTACTCTTTGATGTTTAGGAAACAATTCTATTGCTATTTTTATTTGTTCTTCATAAGCAACGGTTATTGGCGACCTCTGACCCAATTTATCAGTCACTATTTTGTACCCTTTACCTCATGTATCATTATCTACTTCTGCACATAAAAGTTTCCACTTTTCACTTTTTTTATTTCTCTTTTTAGTTAATTTTAACATTGCCTATAGTTATTTCTTGCTTCCTCTTTTTGATCATTTGTAATATTTTTGTTGTTTAACCTAGTTGTTTTCCTTTTTGCTTTGTTGCAGGCTACTCTTAATTTTGCAATGTCTTGATTCCACAAATAAATACTGCTGAGATACTATATGTCTGCTTCCTTCTTAAGGTTGAGCTACATACCTTTTTTATGGCCAGATCTAAACACTGCAGCTTGCAGTTCTGATAATTTATATTTCTCGTATGTTCTACAACTTTTTCTATTATTTCTTCTTTCTTCTCTTCTTTATATATCCATCCATTTTTTCGATTCGTAATTTGTCTATCTATTGGAACTGCTTCCAGCTCTGTATATATACTTTTGTGATAACTTAGGTTTTCTTCATCACTAATATACCAATTTTTAACTAAATTTCCAACATTTTGTGTACACATGGTTATATCTATGTACAATGATCCTCCATTCCTCTCGAATGTAGGTACTTCTCCATCACTTAATATTATAAAATCATTTTCACTGGCCCATTCTGCCAATAGGCTCCCTTTTTTGTAGTAGTAGTAATGGTAGTAGTGGTAGTGTTGGTGGTGGTGGTGGTGGTAGTAGTGGTGGTAGTAGTGGTGGTAGTAGTGGTATATTAGTACTATTAGTAGTAGTATTACTATTACTATTATTATTAACATATTCATCTGCTGATGAGAAAATTTCTAGGTTTACAAAGTTATTCATTTTAATACTATTGAGAATTTGAAGAAATAGATTACTTACCATTACTTCCTTGTTGCTGCAACTTTTACCATTAATTTTACCACAAAAGAACGCACTCATTATAGATGTTAAAAAAAAACATTTCCATCAGAAACAATAACTCTTAACAAATGACAGATGTGATGACCTAATAAAGCTATGATTGACAAATGAAAACAAGCAAAGCCAACCTATGCAGTAACATTTAATCAATCCTAATGTAATAACTCCTTGTGTTTATATTATGTAAGGTGGACAATTATCTGTTCTATACATGATAAGTGCTCTTTCAGAGTCTGACCAAAGCTAAATTGCAACATTGACAGTTATCATGTTTAGACCAACATTGTAGTGAGGGCTCAGGAGCAGATGGAGATATCAGGGCTGCACCAAACAATAGAGGATTGTTTCTTTTATTTAATTGCTGACTTAGCACAAAAAGGCCATTTTTGGAGTTATCATGTTCTGACCAAATGCCACAGATATCTTTGCTACATAACAGAATAAGTATGGTATACTGCTGAAAACAGTTTATATAGGTATTAAACTTTACTGTTCCATTACTGAAACTGTAGATACAAAGAGAATTATGAGAAAAATTTGTTCATTAATTGAAAAGAGCTGTTTTTATATTTTTTTCTGGAGACTCTCTCAATATGTTCTTTTCTGTTTAGAAACTATTCCCTGCAAAACTTATCTGTTAACTACATATAGCTACAGAAAATTTTGCACAATTATTTTGCTTATTAACTTCCATTCTACATCACAAAATATGACTTTTGCATAAGCATGATTCATTAATCATTGCTGCAATGCTTCATTAACTGCCTATTCTATTTTGTTAGAAACGTTATAAAATGTAATTTGTATACCTCCGCTACCTTTGCTCTTAATAAGAGCTTTTAATGGAGAACGTGACTGTATGCTACTGACATTATTACTACAATCTTCACATTGTGTACTTTATTCAGGAACTTGCACCAAATAACATAATTATATAACATATTTATTTTATTTTCTCCCAAACAGCAGAATAATTTAAATATTCATATCTACAACTTATATTTAATTAAGTATCATAATCTTTTAAATAAAAATTGTGAAACCACATAAAAACAAAAAGATGATAAACAAATCAAGATATTTAAAATATATATACATTTTATATCTGTATATGTGTGTGTGGGTGTGTGTGTGTGTGTGAACATTACTGGTTTTAGAGTGGCGGCACCGTAGGTGAGTATTAGGTCGCTCCCCTCCCATCTAGGTGGCCTACGTTCAATCCCATATGCCCATATGGGGGCTTTGTGGTGAACAAAGCGACGTCTGGGCAGGTTTTTTCTGGGTCCTCCAGTTCCCCTGCCACTCATTCCAACAATTGCTCCTTCATCACCTTTCCAACCATTAATTTTGCCTACTTTTCATATCATCCACTTCCTCATTTTCATGCCTAGCTATGGATCGACCCCTTGTAACAGGTTCTCCATTCTGTGGTTTCGTGTTGTTGGCTTCCCGGCAGGCTTGTGATCCCTAGGCATTAGTTTGTAAGTCCTAGGGGGGTGTCAGTCCTACAAATATGGGGAGGGCAAGCCCATGTTGACCCCTTTTATACCTGTCGATCATGTGGCTATAAACTTTTAGAGGTGTAATAGTATAGAAGTATAATTGGGGTCTGACAGAAGCACTACAATTGGAAACACAAGTGGGCATGGCAGGCCCATTGCTATGGTAATGGCTACCTTGTTGCGCAAATTGGTTCTGTCAAATTACCACTTGCTCAATCCTGGTGTTACACTTGGCTTCAGCTTGCAGTTGCATTTTGTTTTTGCTTCTTTTCTTTTCAATGTTGGTAAGGCTGTGAAAATTATTTTTCTAAGAAGTCGACAGAGATGTTGGTCATAGCCCCCGACTTTTGTTCCAAAAACAATATGGTATGATGTAGCAGAAGTGTACAACTAATTGACTTGGTTTCTTTATGTTTATCTTACCCATTGATTGTTTACCTTATTATTTAATTTGTGATAAGGATGAAAAACCAAAGGTGCAGTGTAATTACAATTCCTTTAGCCATTTTCTCATACCTTAATATGAACATACTCCTTAACACTTCAAAGCACATGAAAGGATCAGCTTAAAGTAATTGAGTGATTTCATTTCTTTAATTTTGCTCTGAGGAGTACATTTTTGTTGGATAATTATTTTTTTTTCATAAATATAATTAAAAGTAGATACTCTTTTTTGCTTCTCTTTGTAGAGTTTTGTTTTATTATTACTTCCTGATGTAAACACATATCAGGTGAACACGTGTTGCTCACATTAGTAATAAAGTTTGGAGTTTGGGGCTAACCTGTCAATCTCCAATTTACGAGATAGCACTGTAGTTGTATTATTGCGTGAATAAAGCACATATTGCATGGTGTGTGTCTCAAAAACGCATACAAGTGTAACAATAGTAGTAAAACTATGGCTATACGATCCAAAGCAAGTCACTCACACATACAAGGTAGTTATGGCCGGCAAGGCGCAAGCCATTCATCACAAAGACTATCCCTCCTCAGAGCTGGTCATCCTGGCTGCACCATTGCAGCGAGCTAAACAAGCAATATGTACTGCCAGCCTCTCGTTAACTATCTTTTTTTTTTTTTTTTTTGGGTAGTGTTTAATGCCCGCTTTAACTACTTATGGCACTGCAGGTGGTGTTAACTATCTTCACCACAAGGTATTGCCCTTGTCATGGTGCTGAAGTTTGGGGCAGCGTCCCTTGGTCTAGGTAGGGTGATATAACCACATCAGATCGTCCTACTGGCTGTTGGTCTGCTGTAACAGGTCTTCATCCAGTCATTCACTATCTGGATGTGTTAGCAGACCATCTCATGCATGTCATAAAGGCGATCTACAAGATGCTCCATGTAATTGACTGCTGACCGTTGCAAAGGCCCAAACATTAGGTCACATAATAAATGTAGTTCCCTGCCTAAGTGCCAAACACCAAAGTCCTGGTGTCATAGGTTGACGAGCGGTAGCTCAGGAAATTTACAATCTGCTGTTTTATATTAAAACATATCATTTTCAATTTCATTTGGATAGCAAACAGTTATATAAGAACAAATTACTATATAATCGGGCTTTTTAAGTTAAAATACCAAATATTGAATTATGCACCACTTTATTTTAATATTCACCCTTACTATTCTACTGGAAACCATAGTGTGCTTTAGAAAAAAAGAAAATAAACAGCGTGCTATTTATGGACGCTCTTTCACTGATGTGGCTCTCATATCTCATTTGAAATTGGGTGTGAAAGACCGCTTAATTTTGCTCAGAGACCTCTCTATCAGACTTGCGGTTCTTTTACGTGCCGTAAATCTACGTCACGAGATCACTTTAGGCGCCACTAGCAGCCGTTACTTCAACTAGAGCAACCTATTTAGAATGTTTTCCTTTTTTGGAGACTAAGGGCTGATTCACGTAGTCCATTCAATTATTTTGGATTATTTTATTAGTACACACACGGAGACGAATACAACGGCGATATAAATTCGAAACGTGATAAGTGTGCTTACACTATAAGATGCAGAAAGCTTACCTGGCGACGTATTAACTCCTAAGTGTTCTCGGGCTTCTAGCCAATTAAGTTCATAGATTGTCTCCAACGTTTGGAAGATGTACAACATTTTCGTCTTCAGGGTAGGTTCAGTATGTTGTTTCACAGCAACTCGGTGTTGCACAACACTCGCCTTATTCCGCGGTCGGACAATTCATAGTTATCATATACCCATACTAATTATCACGAATAGGAATTAATATACACACCTTGGGTATTAATTACGCTAAATATCGGAAAAAGAATTATTTTTACTTCCATTTCAACACTCCATAAAAACAAACAATTTATATCGCCCGCCGTTGCAATATGCAGGGTAGCCAACGCTCCTCAGTAAAATGAATTTGGTTGTGTTTAAACAAATACTCTTCAATATTAAAGTATATTTGGTTTAAATAAATGCCGTTCAATGATACAGGTATTTACTTTTTTAATAAGAGTATAGAGCAAGAGGACTAAAGTGTTCTGGTCCCCTTGGTATAGAGCTGATACCCACATATATCCATATCAATATAATAGTTGCCTAAAATGTAAATTGCAAAAGAAAGAAAGAAGAAAAAAAAAAAACTGTGGGAGTTGCATTTGTAACTCTGTATATGGATTGCGTTTACATAGTTAATGATCCAGGAACATGCTACAATTATATCTTATTTTACTATTGCTTCGTATGTTCTTTGCTACGGTTCGAAGTTTTCCTGAAAGTTATTAAAGCTTGGTCTGTTTTACACATTTTCAAATGCTTGCACTTAAGTTAATCAGTTTTTATAAGCGTTGATTATACTAAAGGGAAAGCTACTGTTCCCTTGTCACACCAGTGCAAATCCTTCATACGACCGATGCATCCTTTGCCTCCTTACATGAAGGCATCAGGAACATAGTGCAACATTTGGGATGACATTATCCAGCATACTATTCTAGCAAATGCATTTATTGACTCAAAGATTGATTACAAAAAGTTTTTAATTGACTGCTGCAAACAGTTCACGCGACGCTTCGACTAGTAGACAGCCACTGTTCACACTGCGCGCTAGCACTCCAGTCAGTATACACACTCAGTTGGCATGCAATCCTTCCTCCTTTTATAGCTAGAACATAGCGTCATAGAACCTTCTGGAAAATTGTGGAAGCCGAAGTTTCTCGTCGCTTCTGGTCTGGCATTCCAAGGCTTCCGATTACTGACGCGTATTTACGCATTCCAAGGTTCTTCAACTCCGCCGACTCACATGCCAAGGCGAACGGCACTGTCAAACTGCTCCCATCCAGCGCCACCGTAGCGGGTTAGACGATCCAAATGTACTACCAATTTCTTCCCTCAGGGTAGCGTCTGGATGCGGTAATGACATCATTTATACTCTTCACCACTGGGTTGCCCCTGCCATGGTTGTTGAAGCTTGGGCAGCCACACCAGTCACCTTGCTGAAAACTTGGATGTTGGCGTTCCGGTCATAACGATCTTCACCCGATCGCTCGTTACCTGGATGTTTTGATGGACCATCTCATGCATGCCATGAAGTTGGTCTATGAGATGCTCCAGTAGTCAGATTTTCCTTAAACAACATTTAGCTGCATCTCTAAGGAAGACACCGAACTTATATACAAAGATTGGTATTCATTTGTTTAGTCTTTTAATTATGCTGTTTTCTCTCTCTCTCTCTCTCTCTCTCTCTCTCTCTCTCTCTCTCTCTCTCTCTCTCTCTCTCTCACACACACACACAATACATTGTATCACACATTGACATTTTAGTGTGTACACTTTACATAGTAGGCACAATTGCATTATTTTTTAATTCATTTCATTATCATGTTTCCATCTCCTAAACTCTCTCTTTTGCTACAAGGCAATCTCTATCATACCATCCATTTTATATTCTCCCTTTAATTCCTAATTTTCAGTCTTTCTAGCTAGCTTCATTCTCATTCTAGGTACAACGTTGCTTCTTCAGTTTTCCCTGCTCAACAAGTTGGGTAATTTCACCTTGATATTTCTTTCCTCTATTTGAGTTCAAATTCTCAATAAATACTTCTTTCTCCTCTGTGTGCCATCTGTAATTTTCAAGTTTTACTGCCCTTCTTCCTGTTCCACTACTCCCACTGTTTTGTAAGTTGCTCTAAATGGGAAATGGTAGGAACCTTAAAATCTACAAGATTATCTAAATTCTATGAATACAACACATAATTAATTACGCTCTCTCCCCTTTCATTGATATATGTGAACTCCCCAAATGTATCTGATCCTCTTGCCCCATTACACATTAATAGAGTATTAACTTCACAAAACTTTTCCCCTTATTACTTATTTTGTCTTTACTATGCCTCTTCATATAAATATTTTCCTTTGTTTATTTTTATATAGCTTCTGCTGTACTAAAGCTTATGTTTCTAACTACTTCATACTGAGATAATGTTTGCAGCAATAACTTCATTGCACATTTTGTTTAAGGTACATACAAGGAAAATGAAGCAAGTCAAAGTTTAAAAGTTGGTCCATGTGTATCGGCCTTAAAACCTGATACCTTTTTAATGTCACAAAAGTATTTGTAACAAACTGTGTTTTTATAAAATGTCTAAATTTTTGTGTACAAAGCTTTTGTCCATGTGTTTAGACAGATCTTAGCATTTATTGTTTGGGAATCAGTAATGGTTCTTAACTTTCCTCCATACAACAGAAGGTGTCACTGTGGGATTTTGGTATGCCTAACATTTATATTCCAATTATGATGCATCCTATTAGTGAGAAGTGTCACTTCATGACAGTTTCTAATTGAAAGGTCATCATGGCAATTGTAAGTCTTGTTTATAAGAATTCTGCACTCCTTGAATTACTTTGTGAAGATGCAACTTAAATCACATTGAAATGAAAAATAAATAAATAAATAAACAGACTAACCACAAGGAACAAATCAAAATTTAGTAAATATGTACAATGCTATTTGAAACCTTTGCCTGCAGTTGTGGGAAGTACAAATGCCTCAGTTATATTATTTCCCCTCTTTGCAATTCCTCCAAAACAGAAATGAGGCAAGAAATTGAATAAGTCTATTTCTTTATTAGAAAATCTAAAGAGTAAATAATTTGCCAAGAAATGTTTTTGACCTTTTTGTAAACCCTATGCATATTAAACTATAAGGCAAAGGTTGGATTTGTAGCTACAATATAGCCATGAAAAATTATACTTTTTTAAAATATTTGTGTTATGGTGAACATGAAGCTGATCTGCTTAAGCAGTTATCATTTGCAAAACACACAATTAGGATTGTTTGTAGCTAAAATGTTGCCTATGTTTGCTTCTACATCAGGAATGGGGAATAATGGCTCCAAAGAGCCACAGCACTGAAAGGCATCCTTGCCTTATTCTATTGCCCAAAACCTCCTCTTCTCCAAAGTGTCTTTCACCTGTACTTCATATACCCTAATTCAGTGATGGAGATCATTCGAATTCTGAATAGTATTTTTAAATGCCTGCCAGAGGAGCAATTCACTAAATCTATGCACATTTGCAATGCATATTGTATCTATGTTTGACTAAACTTACCACGAGTAGTTTTTCTCCACATGAATACGAGTAAAAGTGTCTCCAGGTTAGAATCACTATTGTACTTACTTGCAATATTACAATTGAGTTGTTTCACTTTATAACCAAATATATCTCTTTTAGTAAATAATATGAAAACTATGAAGGATATCAATAACAAAATATGAAAACTAGCAGTAGGTATAGGCCTTCAGTTATATACACAATTGTTTAACATATTTTGAATTTTAAAATTTAAGAACACTATATTTGTTTTTAAAACCAAACAATTTCTTATGTTGATCATACATTTACAAGTTTAGTGGTAATGGAGCTTTGTAACTTTATTATTAAAACACAAATATTTTATTATATTGATCACAAGACAGTGACAAAATGTTGTGCACAAGATAAAGGAATAACTATAAACTTAAAAGTTTATGTAATTTGTCTAACCACAATGTGTGGTTGTAACAGTAATTGCATGAAAAATATATGCATAATATAAACAAAATATTTTAAATACCAGTGGGAGAAAACATTCACCACTGCACATGACTGTAGCAGAACAAGTCGTTACTTCTTAACACTGGACAACAGAATGTTACTGGCCATTCCCATGCCTGTTATACATATTTGTGTAAGCAAATGTTTTCAGAAATGAAGAATATCAAGTCAAAATATAGATCTTAATTGATGAGCATTTATTAGCTCAGCTGAAAATGGCTGTATTGGAGGCAGCCCAGATTTTAAAATAATGACAGTGTAAGGTTAGTATTATTTTACCATAGTCTACAGAGTAGATAAAAAGAATCAGTACTCTTTATCTAAGGATCAGCAATTGCCACTGCACATATTTCTGATTGTTTCTCCATCTAACAGTTTATTTCAAACTACATACCTGGATTAGCCAAATTTGCTGATTTCATGTCCATACTCCCCTTATGATTTAACCTTTAACAGGATTCTTTCCAAATGAACATAGGTTCAGACTGTTCTCAGAATATTCAAGATATTTTGTCATTTAAATACTTTAAAATATAAGGTAATTTAAATCATTAAGAGCTATTTTTGAGAAAATATAACAATAATAAAAAATTACAAGACACTGAAATTAAATACCTAGTTTGCTATTTATCCAGCATTTCATTTTTGAATTTTACTATTCACAATGTTTGTTTGTTTGTTTGTTTATTTATTTTAAGGAGGTGATTCAGGGTGTCTGTATCAAACATTTGGATAGAATTATAGATTAATAGGATAGAATGCACACTTCCTCTACTTAAAAGAATGTACATAAAGTTGTACACAGTAAAAAAAATGTAAATAAAAAGTAACAAAATTAGCAACTGTGTTTTTGGAAAATTTTGTTACATATCACATTTTAACAAGCAAAATTTAAGAAGATATACCAATTTTTTTTACTATTCCTTGAGCACATAAACAGTTACAATGGTCAATGAAATCAGTCTGGTCAATCAGCCTCTGTCCCCCCTGGCAAAAAAGATGAAATTTTCCAATAGTGGTAGTGGCCCTTACCCCATCACAAAACCATTTCAAGCCTACATTGCTAGTTTAGTTGTTTTTAGATAAGCAAGAAAAAAGTAATTCTTCTGTTAGGTACTGTGTCACATCTGGTTTCTTGCAAAGAAAGATGTGGGTATAATGAAACAATTCAGACTACATAGGAAATACAGGGAATCACATTATCGAAAACACAGGTGAAATTTCGGTGCTAAAAATTGCATGAATGATGAGTAGCTGTGCAAAAGGAAGGCTATGAATGCCACTTAGGATCACTCAAGATAACATTGCAGCTGCTAAAATCTTTATTAAAGCTGATCACCCCCCTATGATGCAAATTCATCATGAACTGGGTTAGCCATTTGATCATACAAAAATATTTATGCAACCTAAATTATGTTTTAACATCTACATTTTATTTTAAGTAAGACTTTGTCCCTTTGTTTACCAGTTATACAGTTACAAACATTTCATTGACAAATTATTCCTGGAAAATTCAAGATATACATTTTGTCATGAACTTACATAAAATATTTGTAATCATAATTTAAATAAAAACATTTTCCATGCATGCAAAGGGTAGTTTGGAGGTGATTAGGCTTCTTTGAGAATCTGTATCACATCCTTAGATGCTGAAATATACCAAGTTTGATTTTTGACATTTTGATTTTGAGTGCAAACACATGCACACAAGCAAGCACGTACACAAATCTCCTTCCAAACCTATACAAACACCAACCTCCTCCTAAAAATCCTTGCTTTTTTTTTATTAATTTATTTACATACAAGATGATGTTTCTTCCTACAATACCATTGAAAACTAGAAGTTGTCTTACCTTAACAAAATATGTTTTCTAATAACATGCAGGAAAAAGCAAGCTTCAAACTTTATGGGCTTGAGGATTTCAATAAGGATTATAGCCAAAGTCGTGACATGGGCCTGATTGTGTGTGTTTCATTTCCCACCATATAGTTGCATGTTCAAGGACCTAGAGAGATTGTAAGTATTTCATCTCAATGTAAAAGAAATTTGTCTCGAAAATTAAAATAAAATTAGAGGATTTCCTTTCTCATTGGTGATTATGCCTAATGTTTTATTGCGAGCCAACAGACAAACAGAGAGAAATTTAGTTGCATGTTTCCTTCCATTCACTATTTCCATACTAGTACACTTCTGCCTCTCACTGCTGTTTAAAATGTGAATTTTCACACAAATTAATATTAGGTAAAACCTTTTACAATGTTATGTTATCTAAATATAAAATCGTATTAATCATTGTTGTTATAGCAGCTGTTCCTGCCATCACCAGCCACCACGCACAGACTGGTACCTTTCCACACAAATTCAAATTAGGTAAACCTTTTTATATGATGTGTTATATTACAATGTTGTGTGAATAGAAAATATCTGTTATGTGCTAACATTACTGCCTTCATCTTCTCCACTGCACATACATCAATACATTTCTGTTCTCCCCTCTCCCTCTCATTCCTGCCCACAATGTGAATTTTCATGCAAATTCAAATTTAAAAAAAAAAAAAAAAATATCTGTGTTCTATTCACATTACACTATCTATTCTATAACAAACTATTCTTACAAAAGCTTATTCTTTACTTCAATCAAGATAAACATCAGCAGAAATGGTAGTAATATTTAGGTCCGAGTACCCATAGAAGGGAAATCAGGGAATCTACTAGGCTAAAGCAATAGCCAAATTTTTTAAAAGCTGTCACTATGTGATTGAAATTAAATTCTCTTTACATGGCAGAAATAAAAAAATAAATAAAGAAAGAATGACAAATTTTAGTATTTTAAAATTGAATATCCCAAAAATGGTTTACTCCACATAAAATTATATAAGACAAAATGTGTTTCAATGATATACATTTTTTGTGTGGCAAGCTTTTGTCCATTTCTTACAGTTTATCAGTTATGCAAAAACCATCCAGAATGAAGGGAGGTCTTCAGAGGCTATTTGCAGAGAGTTAAAGATATACTTTTGTCATGTAAATATCTTTAATATTCAATAGTTTTATCAAAACTATTAAGGTCATTTTTGAGGAAATCAAAACTTTCAAAAATTTTCCCATGTAAAGGGTGGTTTGGGATGCAGGGATTTTCTTAAAATCATTGTCTCACATTCTTCAAAAATACTAAACTCATTTATCAAATTTGGTATTTAACTGACTTTTCATTTTTGAGTTATGTTGTTCACAGACACACACATGGACCTTTCTCTAAAACTGTGATGTGTTCCATTCACATGACTTTCTCTACCTACATTATAAAAGGCTGTTCTTCTACTTCATATTAATGGAGATAAATTTTAGCAGAAATGGTCTTATTACTTACTTCCTTGTAAGTAGAAGGCAAATAATGAAATACACTAATTAAAGCGAGTCAAAGTTGTCACTATGCAATGAAATTAAAACAAGAGAGAGAGATGAAAGGAATGAAGAGTTCATTTGACAAAAGTTCGATTTAAAAAAAAAAAAATTTAAAAAATTTAAAAAAAAAAAAAAAAAATGGTTATCTTTTATATACATATAACGTATATGAATTAAATTGTGTTTTAACATGTTCTACAACTTTTGTGTAGTATAGTTTTATCTCTCTCTTTCAGTTTACTAGTTATGCAAAGTCCTCCAGAATGAACAGGGCTTCAAAGGCCCTTCCCAGAAAATTCAAGGTTATGTTTTATTTGCCATGTTAAAATATACGTGATTTTAATAAGTGTTGACATTTTTTAGAAGACAAAACTTTTGAAAAACATTCTACGTAAAGGGTAATATAAAATTTTTGGGTGGAATAAATACCTTCTCTACCTACTGTGTACTTATTACTCAGCCACGGCAGCATTCCCCCAGCGGCAACGCAGTGGGCATTCGTCCCTCTATTAGCTTGCAGCTCCGACGCCTGCGGGTGCTCGGCTTCTAAACAGCGGCAACGCAGTGGGCTCTGACCCCCTAGTAGCTTGCCGTTCCGCCGCCAGTGTGCGAGCGGCCCCACAGACAGCTTGCTGTCATTTTGTAAAGAGCAGGAACTCCCCTACTTTCTTACTCCTCTTCTACTGTCATCTTTCTTTTTATCGACCTGACTAGACCGACAGACAACGCAAACAGCGGGTCCGTAAGGCCAGAGCCAAGGGTGAAGGCCATTGGCCTGAAACCTCGAGCCGATATGGCTCGCACAGGCGCCTCCTCTAAGGAGGTCCGGTCCTCTGCGGACAGCCGTAGGGCAACCGCACCGACACTGACTAGTGATGACGGGCAACAGCCAACCACCAGCACAAGTCTACCTACTCCCTCACCAGAGACGGCCGAACCTTCGCGCAAGCGAAGCAGGACGTCTATTGGCGGCAGCAACAGGCGCAAGCCATCTTCGCCTCACCGCCTCGTAGCGGTTGAGAGTGTTCAAACCGGGCAGGACCCAACCAGTCCTTACACCATTCCTATGCCCGACTCTGACACCGACGTCGAACCTGACGGGCCGTGGATAACTGTCCACGCAGGGGGCCGCAGAAGCGGTCGTTCCTCCCCCAACCCAGCCGCACCACCACAGGGAACTAACCAACCCCCAACCCAAGGGGGGCGAAAAATCCCGCCTATAGTTGCCGACGCTTTCCGCAACCACGTTGTGGTAATGAGAAAGCTGGCAACGAAGCTTAGGGGCCCCTTCGAGGCCCGGCGGAAGCAAAGGAAAGTCCACCTCCATACCTCCTCGGAAAGGGATTTCGAGGCAGCGAAGGCAGTACTACGGGACGAACAAATCCCGTTCTACAGCTACTCGCTGCAGCGGCCCTACGTGGAGCGTAGGATAATTCGGGGCCTTGACTCCGACTGCACCCCTGAGGATGTCAAGGCGGCTCTTCAGAACGAGTACATCACCCCTACCTCCGTGGCACGTCTTAGTAAGACGGTGGCAACAGAAGACGGCACTCAGCGAGTGTCCATGCCCTTATTCCTGGTCGTGGTACCAAGGGAACGCGCCCAGACAGTTCAGCCGATAGACGCCGTCCGTCGGCTTATCTTCACCGTCGTGCGTATCGAAAGATACCACGGCAAAGAGGGACCTGTGCAGTGCCATAGGTGCATGGGCTTCAACCACTCTAGCAGTGTGTGCGAGCGCAAGCTCGCATGTCTGCGGTGCGGTGAAGCCCATCTACTGAGGGACTGCACAAAGCCCCATGAAGCTCGCCACTGTGTGAACTGTGGTGAGGCGCACGTGGGCTCATACAAAGGATGTAAGGTGCGGAAGCGCCTTGTTGAGAGCCGCCGTGGAGGCCCCCAGGAGCCAGCTAATGTGCGCCCTGGGGTGTCCTTCTCCTCGGCACTAAACCGCGCTGAGGGAACACTGCGCGCCGCTGAGGCAGCAGCAACTCCCAGCCCCGCAGTCACTGCAGAGATCGTGCCAGCTCCGTCCTTGACGGAGACCCCAACCCCCCAACCTGGTCCGTCTACGTCAACGGAGGAAGCCGCCCCGACGCCCTCGACAGAGGGCCCACGCCGGACTTCTCCAAAAAAGAAGTCCAGGAGGAGAGGAAAGAAGAACCGTCGGGCGCCCGGCCAGTCGGGCCAATCAGGGGCTCCCACCTCTGTGAGACCCGAGGCCACGCCCCCAGCATTCCAGCAGCTACTAGTGGCGGAAGCTCCAGTAGCGGCCGCCACAGTGCCGACGCCAGTAGCGGAGGCTCCCGCTGCACCTACCACCATAGCGGCTTCCTGGCCTTTACAGCGGCCATCCCACAGGCGGACCTGGATGAACTTCAGGACCTAGCCCTGTGGTTCGGTGACCTCCTAAGTAAGGTCCTACCTGTACTGCGAAACTTCAAGTTGCAGTACAGTAACCCCAGACTCTCCCCCCTCCAGAAACACACCCTGTTCCTCCAAACCTTGGAGCAGTTGTACCCGGGTTCCGCTAAGTAATGGTCTCTAGATTCGTTCGGAGACCATTGCGACTCGCGTACTGGAACGCGAACGGCATCCGGGGTCAACGCCCAGGCGTCATTGAGTTTGTACAATCGTACGGAATTGACATCCTGATGGTTTGCGAAACCCATCTGGATGCTGTTACTACCTTCTCGCTGCCTAGTTACGTCACCCATCGGTCCGATCGGGTCGGCCGACAGGGTGGCGGTACAGCTATCTTCATTAAGAACCACATAACCCATACTCCTGTCCAACTCCCAGCACTACAGCACGTGGAGGCCTGTGCAATCCGGCTTGCCGTCGCCGGGCTAGACGCGCTGCTGATAGCTGCATATGACCCAACTAAACCACCGCTTCCATGAAGCGGACTACACCACCCTACTCAACCTTCACCCAGTGGTATGCATTGCAGGAGATCTCAACGCGAAACATGCCCTCTGGCACAGCCGCACCAACAACCCCCGAGGCCGCGGGCTTTACCGCCTCATCAGCGGCAACCCCGCCCTCGTCGCGCACGGACCGAGAGGACCTACGTGTCATCCGGCTCGCGGCAGACCGGATGTTCTTGACATCATAATCACCAAGAACACACCATTTCATCTAGACCTCTCGGCGGTCAACGAGTTGGACTCCGACCATGACCCTGTCGTGGTGGATACAACCGAGACCGTATCAGCTCTGGTAACACCAGACTGGATAAATGAGATCGACTGGGACGCAGCCGTCCTAGACCTAAACCAAACCGTGGACCCGCGACCGCGCATCGATTCCATCGAAGCGCTGGAAGCGGCAGCCACGGCCTTCTCCCGCCAACTCCTGAATGTGGTACGCGCGCATACCTACCGCATCCCATCTAACAAACCTAACCCGAGAACCATACCGAATGAACTCCGTCAGCTGCTAAAAGCCAAGACAACCGTACGGAAGCTATGGCAGCGCTTCCGCCATCCCAGGATCCAAGCAGTGTACCAGCGGTTCAAATCCCTGGCAAGGCGCCTGCTTCGCGCGCACCGCAAAGCGGCCTGGGAACACACAATGGCACATATAAACCTGGAAGAGAAACAACCCTGGAGGATCATCCGATCCCTCAGGAAAGACAAAAGTCAGTTTCAGCATCCCATCCATGGCTCCCTAGGGAGACTCTCTTTTGAGCCCCAGGATAAAGCCACGGATTTCGCAGATTATCTGGAGTCCCAATTCGAACCCCGCGAAGACCCCCAGGATGAGGACTTTACTGAGCTCGTGGAAGCGACGGTAGACTACCTCTATGAGGAGCCCCCGCCGCTCCATGAGGAGATCCGCATTCCTTTAGTCACCCCGAAAGAGGTGGCTTCCCAACTCAACCTAAAGCCTAACAAAGCCCCTGGACATGACGGCGTTACGGCGCCTATGCTCCAGCACCTACCCAGAAAGGCCGTAATCCACCTGACGCGGATTTACAATGCATGCCTGCACCTACGTCACTTTCCAACGTGTTGGAAGGAGGCGCAGGTGGTATGCATTTTGAAGCCCGGCAAGGACACGGTCTTCCCGTCAAGCTATAGATCTATTAGCTTACTTCCGATCGTCTCGAAAGTATTCGAGCGGTTACTCCTACCTCGCCTCACCCCTCTCTTCGAAGAGAGACTCCTACTCCCGGATCATCAGTTTGGTTTCCGTACTGGACATTCCACAACCCTGCAGTTGCTGCGACTGGCTGAGAAGGCTGCCCTGGGCTTCCAGGACAACTTCAAAACAGTCGCGGTGCTCTTGGACATGGAAAAGGCCTTCGCATCAGGGACTCTTGTACAAGCTCAAGAACGCAGAAATCCCTCCCCCCTACCTTCACCTGCTTAGTAGCTTCCTTCGGGACCGCACTTTCAGGGTGAGGGTGGAGGGGAGGCATTCCACAGTCAGACCCATAGCGGCGGGAGTGCCGGAAGGCAGCGTGCTGTCGCCGTGACTCTTTGCTGCCTACATGTCCGACTTCCCCACAGAACCCAGTACAGTTACGTGCCAGTATGCCGACGATGTCCTCATAATGGCGCGTAACAAGAACGCCCGATATTGCTTCCCCCCGCTACAGAGACAGCTCCAGAGCTCCAGGCCATAGGCAGATGGAGTGAACAGTGGCGGATGGCCATCAGCCCGCAGAAGAGCTCAGCTCTACTGCTGGCTAAAGTCCGTGGCTGGCGACCGGAGAGGTCGCTGAGGTTGCGGCGGCGGCGGATCCCCTGGGTCCGCACCGCCAAATACCTTAGAGTCCTCCTCGACCGCGGCCTTACTTTCACTCCACATGTCAGGGAGAAGGTCGGTTTGGGACACGCTGCCCTGCGGCAGTTGTTTCCCATCTTCCGCTCCACCATGCCTACATACCTAAAACTACGGCTGTACCGCGCAGTCATCCCACCCCTGATGCTGTACGGCTGTGAGGTCTGGGGTTCGGTGGCTCGTTCCACCATCCGCAGGCTGCAGACCGTGCAGAACAGGGCATTGAGGATGATATACGGCACAGACCGCAGATTCCCGTCCCACATTCTCCATTCCCACTCCGGAATCCCTTACATAGTGGACGTTGTGCGAGAAAGAGCTCGCACAATATACACTAAACTTGCTCCCCACCCAAATTCCCAGGTGAACACTCTCGGTCTTTACGACCACATGCTGCCTAGGAGACGCGTAAGCTACCACCTTCCCAAGGATGCCTTGGGATGGTAGTTTTCCGGCCGCCTCTCCCTTTATTGTTCTACCCGCCAAGTTAAGCAGCACCGGGCATGGTCACGACTCGGACGGGTGACCATCCAGTTGTACTCCGACCAGATCTGCAACACTGGCTTCCCCCACCCCGTACCTATATCCCTTCAGTTCTCCCCGCTAGCCGGCACTGCTTTCCTTGACAGCCCGCAAGTGGCTGGCCAAGGTAAGCAGCATCGGGCCTGGTCCCTCTCTGGGTGGGTGACCACTCAGATAGGTAAGTCAGCCTGCACCGGCTGCACAGAGGGAAACACCCTGCCCAATTACTTTGACACAGACAAAAACACTTGCATAAGACTACATCTTTTATATCACACGGGTAAATCCGCGAGAAAAGCGGATAGGTACCGTGGTGATTTGCCCCTGCCCGAGTACACTCGGGCGACTAGTTCCTGCTCCTGGCTCCTGGTGTACTTATTAATAGTGTAAAGAAAGTAAAACAGCTTAAATTTCCCTTAGATTGTTCAAAATATGTATGCAACATTTACATTTTCTTTAAAAATTAACATATCTTTTTATATAGATAAGCTAAATACCAAAATTAAGATCAGAAAAAAAAGTGTCTCTCTTAAGGATGTCCTTAATTAGATAAATACAGTAATTTATTTATATATTCAGTAGATCTATAGCGTATATCTTCTGTTAAAATTTTGATACCCAACTTTTGAGTGAAACATGGTACTGCATACAGAAAGCAAAAAGTTAGGTTTTCTGGACTTTGTACAGCATTTAAAATGTGTAGCTATGCTGTTTAGCTGCTTCTATATCGGTGAACTGGAGAGATAAAAAGTCTGCATTGTTACTAACGTAGGTGAGGCGGAGAAAGTGAGAAAGAGAATAAGTCTTCATGGTTAATGCTATACAGGAAGTAGAGTTACAATTACTATTTTACATTAAATCTTGTTTACAGTGGTTTGTAGCCAGTAAAAAAATAACTACTCACTACTGCTCTAAGAAACAATTTATTACATATATAATACATAACATTTTACAAAAAGAAGATCTTTGAGCAATGTTTCCTCAGTTATCAATGTGATACAAAACATGTACTAAAGTCTGCAGGAATTAAGGCCAGTTAACAGAAATAAAATGAGTATTTACACTATTCCTAAAAAACAAAATATAACAAGCTAGTTCTTGTCCCACTTTTCCTTATAAGTTCAGGAGGGAGGATCTACAATAATTGTTTCCTTCCCCAAAAACAAAGTAGTGCTGGTTGATGGCTGGTCTGGAGCTCAATTTTTTTAAACGAAATAGCCATACGCCAACAAAAGTTCTCACAAACAACAACAAAATGCCCATTAGGATGACATATTTACACAGGGGTATTGTCCCTTCCCTAAATAAAATGTAACAACTTATTAATGATGGCATGTGAAGAATGAAGCACATTTTGGTAAATAAGTCCTTAAAAATATGTATTAAAATATATTTCTTACACTTGTGGGAAACCAAAGACATGCAAATCAATTACACTCTTATTAGAAAGAAGGAAAATGATAATGATTGAGTTCTCCGGCTCACAAGAGTTCATTTTTAACAGTGCACCATCATAATGGTGTGATATTGTGTTGAACAGAGACTGAAATCCGCTTTAACCACCAGGTGTAAAAAAAGGGGAAGGAGGAATAGCAAAACATCTTTCCATAAAAAAATAAATACTACTCAAAGTGTAATGGACAACAAAACAAACTTCACTGTGACGACTTGGATGCATTCTGTTGCAAAAGTATATTGGCATTTAATACCACAAACAAGATGGCGCAACAGTGTTACTAATAAATACACAACAGCACTGAAATAACTGTCACAATACTCCAAAATAGTTTTTTTTACTGCCATCTTACAAACTGCAAAGAGTGCTTTATTAATTTTGACCCTATATCCAATATATATAGATTTTTTTTTTATTTGTTTGTTACATTTAAATGCTACTCAAACCCAAAACCTCCAACAATAACAAAAACAAAACCTGGTCCGTACAGTTCACACTCAACTGTTAACATATTCTTATCAAACTATACACTTCTTTCATCCTTTACTTTCTCCTTTTTCTTCCCCCCCAAATCTTTATGCTAATGGAGTACATCGGGTCAGACGAAGGAATGACGAGCTTCCCAACAGGTCCACTGCTTCATCTCTATTCAGTCTCAAGTATTCTCGATTTAGCTGTAACTATTTTGCCTCCACATCAAAGTCCAACACTAGTAGTTTAGTCTCTTCTGTGCCATTTCGACTTCCTACTGCGCAAACAAGCTTTGTTTCATTGGCACGGATACGCCACACTACGCCACCACTACCACCACTGTCCAGTGCTACCAAATTACGAATAAATTCACCTAAAACACAGAAACAATGCATGTAAATTAAACATATTTATTTAGTGCTAAGTTATTGTAAGTGAATAAGACTGACATTCAGTCCTAGCTCTATCAGTCATATTCCTGTTTACAATACCTTTCTTATACTAATCAATAGTTTTTTAATTCTATTGAGAGTTAACTGCTGTATGTGTCTTGATCACTGTCCAAATCCATTTATTCTTAACTTTACTTAAATATTGTCCTTCACCATACTATCTTTATAAAATGTTTCACTTAAGCTATATTTCTTTACATTTAAACCATTTCTTATTAACACACTTTCTCCAAATTTCCACTCCTTTGTAACTAAAAGTGCATTCATCCACTTCTTTTCCACCACATATAGGACTTCCTTTCCTTTGGCCTTTTAACAGCCATACTCTTGCTCCTAACCATGGAATACTTTTTCTTTCTCCTCAATTTGCTCCCATACACTTTTAATAGTTTAAACAAAAAACCTATGCTCTCTTTTCTATCACTAAATATGTTTTATATTTCAATATCTTCAAATCTCTTTCTTGCCATTTTTCAGAAGTTATTCACATTGTTCTCTCTCATTCTCCTAATCTCTACTAATCCATTAGCTACTTTCCTGGTATTATACGTATTGTCTAAACATATTTCATTCATTACTAATATATGGTGGGCTTTGTGACAGTGATGTGTTCTATCAATTGAAATTTATTATTGGAAAACATGTTTCAGAAGCTATGTGCTTTCTTTAATTAACTGCCAGCATTGCTTGCTGTGATGGTTGTCCTTTTCCCTAGTGTTCGATGAACCTCTGCATTAGTAGGTTTCCTGGCAGAGTTTCAAAATTGAAAGCATGGTTCTTGTTTTTCCAAATGTAGATGTTCTCCCAAAATATCTAAATTTGTAGTTCGGAACCAAAATTTCAGTGCTCTTTTCAATACTTGTTACTCTATCCAATTCATGTGCCTTATAGTTGTACTAACATATGTCTGCAAAACAATCTAGTACTTCATCTATGCATTTCCATTGTTCATCTAAATCCCATACTTCTATACCGTACATGCGCACACTCTCCAACCTTAATGTTAATATCAGGTACTCTATATTTACACCATCTAATAACTGAAATAGTTTCTCCCATTTGCTGGCTTCACCTATTTTAACTACCAAAAAACGTTATTCTTTAGTTTCTCCCTCCACTTTTCCTCCTTTTTTACATACCAATAACATGTGTCTTCTCTTGGTTTACTTCTAAACTCCACTCTTTACAACATTCATCTATCCTTTGCAAGGATTGCTTTCCACTCGATCGACCCTTTCACTAAGTCATCTGCAAAAAGTAATCCTGGAATTTGGATATTATTGACTTGAGTAATCCTGGAATTTGAATTATTGAGTGGTGCAAAGCTATAATTCCCAATTTCTAATAAAATATCATCTAAAGATAAAATGAATATTATTGTACTTAATTTTGCTAATTTTTTATTGAATTGCTTTAGTCACTGCCCCTTTACACAGAAAATATTTTCAGTATACAGTGTTCTAAGGATATTCACCATATGCTACTTACTCCTTTGTTAAATAATTTGTACTATAATAATTGTAGTGCTATTTGGTCATATGCTTTCTCAAAGATAATTTGCTTCTTCCATTTTTCAGATACTTGTGTACTATAGTTTTTATTACAAATAAATTGTAAAGTAGGAACACCAACTAATTCTGAAAGGATATTGTATTTTTCAAACCAGGTTTGTAGTCTACTCGCCAGGATGCCTGTAAAAATGTTTCCTACATTTGACAGTATTGCAATTTCTCTATAACTATTGTGTTTACATACACTACCCTTGCCTTCATAAATAGAAAGATTAATTGCTTTTCTCCAGCTCCTTGTTCCTTATCTATCCAATTTAAGGGACTTAAGCTATTTTTAGTGACAACAAAGCATCTTATATTATGATAGAATTGAATAGGTCTGGTAAAACCTTAACTTTTTGTTTTATAGTTTATTTGCAATCTTACACTGATTCTGTAGTTGTCCATACCTTATTGACATTGTTTTCATTTAAACTCCTTATCAAATTTCTTTCTTTTTGCTCCTTATCTGCTTTCTTTTGTTAGTAAATTATAAGAAATCTCTCCTTCATATACGAGGACAGTTCAATAAGTACCTGGGGATGCTAGGGTTTTCAAACACAAATTATTTATAATTTTGAATACTGGAAGTGGTACACTGTGAAGCTAGCAATTAGTTTTTAATTGGCAGTCGAATATACACACATGTGCTTCACAAAAACTTACTTTTACGCAGAACTAGTTTCGCATGCATGTAACACGCATGCGAAACTAGTTCTGCATAAAAGTAAGTTTTTGTGAAGCACATGTGTGTATATTCGACTACCAATTAAAAACTAAAAACAAATTATTTAATTTAAAAACAATTGGAATTAACACTGTGAAGCACTATAATATTTTATAAAATAATACACACTGAATGGACTAGAGCAGCCACTATCACTAACCTGCCCTGTGACATACTTATGCAGAACAGGTTTGCCTGAAAACAAGGACAATGTGCAGTGAAGGTACTGTTTACTCTGCACAGCTGACAATGGAGCAGCATAGCATACAGTGGCAGGACCCATCTGTCTAAGTGATACATTCTATCACAGGTCGTGTGTTATGAATCTTCTACTATTGGTGATATAAAGACAAAGGAGGGTGTTAAATATTATTAATTTTATATAATAAAAATAGACCTTATTGCACAAGAACGAAATACCACTATTTATTGGTGTGACAAAATTGCACATACTGAGCATTGAAACTGTTTACAGAATAATATTCTCTATTTTGGCTTAGAAATGATTAAATCCTGATGACAATACTTAAACAAATCATTCCTTTGTACTTGTGAAAATGGGCCACAATACACACACTGTTGATGTAACCAGAGTATATATTTACTGTGAACCTATACTACTTCATCAAAATATTTTAATTCCTTTGTTCTGCAATAGTTTTTCAACATTAGGTACCATGCTCTGACTCACACACAAACAATACAATTTAATTTATAGTCTGATAGCTGGTTTCTGTGACATGGTTTCTGTCTTCATCAGTGAAAACTGCTCACATAAATATATAGATGTGAGTATGCTAAGATACCAGGCAGCAAAATGATGAAGTCTGGAAAGCATGATCGAGGGAAATTGCTGCAGAATTCATTCAGATTCTTTCTATTCTGAAAATTGTCTATGCCATTTTGTAAATCTATCATTTCTAGCTGCAATGTGGTAGGAATAGTATCAACTGCAACAGAGAAAGGTGCAGCAAATAATTGTACATCAGGTTTCTTTAAATACGGAGTCAAAATTCTTCAATCACTTCCACACATGAACTGCCACTGAACAAATGACTACTGCATTATCGCCGCTGTACCTACCACAGTACACCTAAAAATAGGTACTGGCTTCACCTCTGCCCTGTCTGTGTTGCCTACACAGTCAATGCCTGCCCTAATGTCAGTCCGCTTCATTATGACGCCTGCTGGACTAGACACACTGACTTTCACATACCAAAAATTTACTCCAATGTTTTTTATTGAGCAAACGTTTTTCCTTTCCAAGAAAAATTCTATCAATAGCAATCTGGACTAACAATGGGCAACCTGTTAACAATCTTCCTTGCCAATATATTTATAAGTCGCTTCGAAATGCAAATCATTACAGCCTTCCTGCACATATTCCAAACCTGATTCAGATACATGGATGACATATTTGCAATAGTTAATAAAAAAACATATCTGAATGCCCTTAAACTACTCAACTTATAAGAACCTACCATCAAATTCACAATGAAAATGGAATCAAACAGCATGTTCCACTTTCTAGACCTAAAAATAGTGACACATGTCAAATTAAAATTTGGAATCTTCAGAAAAGACATACACACAGACAACTACATCAGCAAATAGTTTCAATCCCTCACCATACAAACATGCAATTATAAATAGCCTAATGCAAAGACATGCTGATGGATGAATAGGAATATTTGACCAAATACTCCACTGTAATACAAAAAGCTAAAAAAAACAGCTTCAACAAAAAGTCAGTAAAAAGTTCAAGAGACAAAAGCATTTAAAACAAATCAACACAGTCATCTTTCAAGGACAAAAAAGTAAATAAGAAATGCAGATTATCACCCCTAGGCAACCCACTAAGTTTTAAAAAGTCTTCAAAAAACTTAACGTCAACCTGGCACATATTAATAAGATTGAATATCAAAACCTCATGAAAAAACTAAAATCTGATAAAATTCCCTCAGAAAAGAAGTTTGCTATTTATAAAATCAACTGTTATGACTGCAAAAAGGTATATAACAGCAAGACCTAAAGAAACATTGGAACCAGATTAAGGAACATTTTGTTAATACCAAAATTAAAGAAACTAACAATCTGCAGTGGCAGCACACTTCAAAGATAACCATCACAACATAGAGAAGAAAATTCATTTGTTAAAGCCAGTCCAACTCAATTCAAAATTAAATATCTGGACAAAGCTTTCCATGAAGAAACATGGAACATATCTAATGATCTTAGACATCCCTTCGAAAGTTAACTCACTACTAATCCTCATAAAATCTCCAGTGAAGCAAGATCCACAGGAGCACCAGAGTTCCAACCAGACAACTTCACCTTGATGCTGCCTTCAAATGAAGGTAAACTGCATTTTTTGGAGTAAAATGTAGATATGTGAAGCCACAGAGTGTCTAAGTCGACTTAAGTCTATATTATTTTACAAATTATTTATTTTTCAACATAGCCCCTTTTTAGGAGCATACATCTTGCAACATTCCTGCAATTTTTTTCACCCCTCCAAAAACGAATTGTCACACTCAGGAAAATAGGCCTCATTCTCGATGATTTCATCTGATCTAAATTTTGTTTCCACAAGCAATTTCTTCATGTTTAGGAACAAAAAGAATTCATAAGGAGTCAGCGTAATTCATAACATAACTAATACACTTGTATTTTTATGGAAGTTTATAAACAGTATTATTATAATCATTTATTTGAGGAGTCGATTAATCAAGTAAGCGTTGTTTAGTATAATTAATTTACTTGTCAAATAAATAATTTAAACAGTTTGGCAGCAAAAACTCCAGGTGAATGTGCTGATGCATGGTGAAACAACATTTTCTTCATCAAATGGGGACTGTCTCTCCAACTTCACTGTAGTTTTATCCAGTAATTGTTTTTTCTTTTTCTAAGAAGTCAATCAGTATGACACCCATCACATCGTAAAAACTCGTGATCATTACTTTTATGGTCGAGGGACCATCTTTGCCTTCTTTGGAAACAACTCATTTTGATTGCTTCTTAGTTACCAGGGTTCTGGAAGATTCCGTATCCATTGTATTATTTGTAATAGTAGTGTTGTGTACACTGTACATCATAATGGTACAAGCTTGCAGTAATATCAGGTGTCTGTGAGCCATTTGTTATTTCTCTGATTTAGAAGATTATATATGGATTTCTTAAGCTTTAGTGAATTAATGCAATTAAATAACCTGATCAAGTTTCCTATAAGCGTTAGCTGCATTGAGTGGTGGCACATTCTGATCAGTTGTTTTTGTTTAACTTTAAGATTTTTTTTTAAATTGATGCGCAGGGAAATTTGAATATATTTTCAGGGGGTAATTTGGCTACAGTAATCAGCACACCAATGTTTAAATATATATATTTTTATCAAGACTGTATCTCGACAGCCTATGAAACATTTCCAAACCAAGAAGCTTTTACATTCGACTTCACCAGGAAATAGCACCATTATTAATAAACAACTTGAACTGCAGTTGAGTTAATCTGCCTCAAACATAAAACAAGCCTAACGTGAAAAAAACTCTGCTAGCAGATATTTATAATTTAGGGACCAGTAAAAATCTGCCAGCAACACATTTTTTCTCTACTAATGATGAAGAGCTAATGCAGAAGAAAATAACAACATATGCAAATTTTGTGCAGTCAGCTATTACTCAGATTTATTCTCAAAAACGTGGGACTGCCAGTACTGCAAAACTTGGTTTCATGAATGATACATTGGAGCAGAGGAACTAAAACAATTTATTTATGGTAGTTGTGCCAGAGTTGTTTATATAAGATTCAAATGACTGCTTTGTTTTCTTTTTTTTTTTTTTTTCTTTTTAGGAGTGTTTTTTTTTTTTCAGTATGTTGTACAGGAACTTAGCATTAAAAGTAAAGATAAAATACATTTCATTTTGCTATAATAGGTCCATTAACCTTAATTTTTGTTAATATTTAAATCACCCCATATGATATTCAATTATCCTGCAAAATACTAATCTTGTGAAAATCATGGGATAAATGCGGTAACAGATTTAAACATTTAAATTTAAGCATGCTCTTTCAATAAATGATTTAACATTCCTTAAAGAAGGAAACTACCAATCAATTAGGTATAAGAATAGCATTATTATTTTTGGAGTAATATGTAAAAAGGTTTGAAATCATTCAAATTACCCCTCTGTATTTTATCTGCACATAAATTGCTTAAATTTATAACATGTTTGATTCCATTTGTATTTGCTATAGTCCTCTTTATTATACTTTCCTTGGCTTAGATTATTCATCATTTGTTCCTGAGGGAATTATGATATCCACAACTAGTGGCTGTTTGTATTTAAGTTTAGTAGCTTAAACTTAATTACAAGGGGGAGTCGAACAAAAACCTTAAATATATATTTATTTTAATTAAATTTATTGAACAAAAATGTATCATTTTTTGACATAATCTCCATGACCCTTAACACCCTTCCTCCAGCATGTAGGAACTGCACAGTTTCCTCTTTTGGTTGCCTGTGCAGCCACTCGTGCACAGCTGGAGCACCTCTTCATCAGAACAAATTTCTTTCCTCCCATTGCCTCTTTAAGTGGTCCAAACATGTGCTAATCCCTTGTTACAAGGCCTGGTTAGTACAACAGATGTGGAAGAGCATCAAAGTGAAGGACACTTATGGTTGCAACTGTTGCATGGGCAGTATGAGGCTGAGCATAGTCAAGTTGCAAAATGACACATTCGCTTTATCTATTTGCAGGCTGAAGCTGAATTTTTAACATATTGGAATATGACACACTGGTAATGGTGTTTCCCCTAATTATGTAGTGTTCAAAAACAATACCTTATTCATCCCAAAAGAGTGCCAGCATAGTAGATGGTTGTGCCTGGAGCTTTCTGGATTTGGGTGATGAAGAATGGCACCATTCTTTGCTTGCTCTCTCTGTTTCAGGTTGGTGGCAGTGTGGCAGGTTTCATCTCCTAATGATCTTCATAAAGATTACACAAGTTTCTGCTTCAAAGTGTCACAAAATTTCTTCAGACATTAACATGTTAGTTCTGGAGTAAGCGGCCATGGCACCCATCTTGCAGGCACTTTGCAGAACTTAAGCACTTCATGAAAAATGTGATGTGTTGTGCTGAGCCATGACTAATGTTCAAATTTGCAGCTATTTCATCAACTGTTGTACAGTGATTTTCCTGTAGACTGGCGATTTTTCATCATAATGGTATCAACTGCTGCGGTTGACTTTGGTGTCCCAAAGAGGAGTACTTGACCTGGGCGCAGATGGTCTGTCATGCCATTTCAGAACTTTTTATTCCATTCATACTCTTGCTGCAGTGATAAACATGCATCACTATGCTGGATCCTTATTCACTGCTGGATTTCAACAGGTTCACGCTTCAGAAAATGTATGATCCCATTGGCAGTCATTTTAAACTGTATTGTGGCCACATTTTGCTCGTCTGTAGAAACCTGCCACCTGCTGGGCATCTTTAAATAACTGGTAACAGTACTATCAACTTACAGATGAATGGTGCAAAATTTTGATTTTTAATTGGATGTTTAAGCTTATTATTTGACTACCCCTTGTATATCTCCAATTTATATACTATATTATATAGTCAATTACAATATGCCTATTGCTATTAATATATGTACATTCCCCATTCTCATATTTCGTAATCAAAATATCAAATTCTAAAATTGTTCGCCACTGTGAACAACCTGTATTTATTTGCCTAGGCATTTCTTTTCTTGACAATATTTCATCACTCAATCATCACTTCCAATATTAGTCATCCTCCATGGCTTATGGGTGTTATACTAGCCTAGAGTTTTTGAGGTCATAGGTTCAAACATGGCAGAGAGAGATGGATTTTTTGGGGGTTAAAAATCCTTCCCTTTGGAATGGAAGTGAAACTGATGGTGCAGTGTAATAACTTCAACACCAGGAAACGTGACGTGCATATACCATATTGATCCAAATACAAGATGACCTCAAATGCAAAACGTCCCCATTTTTCACAACACATATAAGTGAGGTGAGTGTTACTATTCCGACTCATTTTCAACATCACATTGATTAAAACTTCACTTGTCTCAAACTTCTGAGTTATTTAATTTAATTTTGGAATTTAGCATATCAGCTATATAAACAGAAGACATAATTTTTTAAATTAAATATAAAGTTTTGCTGTATATTTTAAATGAACTATAGTATACTTAAGCTGATTCTTTCTTTATAATTAATGAACCTATACAGTTTCAGTGTTAAGGCAATTAACCTGACTCCTACTCTATGAAAATTCAAATCATTAATATACATATGTCAAAAAGGTGTATTTATAACAATTTATATCAACATATTACATTAATTTCCTTGAAATAAAGTTACAGTAACCAACCAACACAACTTACCTGTCCTTACATCCCACAGCTTAACAGTTCCATCATCAGATGATGTAATAACAAAACGATTATTAAACTGTAAGCATGTTACTGCAGATTGGTGTTTATTGGGACCTACAACAAAGACATTTAGATTAATACTGGATCAATTTTAACAAGATCTCATTTATAATTAACAGTTTCCTCCATTATTTTGAGAACCTGATATTATTTTATACTTAATAAAATTACAACTTGTATTTGGTTACCCTGAAGCGGTTTCCATAGATGAAATAAAATAGGACATTTTAAATACAATAACATCCTACAAAACCAAAATAATAAGGGTGGAGGCCTTTTGAAATAAAACTTCAATTCCAAAATTCTTAACTGATGCTGAAATAAAATACAGGTCGGAAGTTAAATAATCCTGCAAATTTTAACAGTGGAATCATGTTATTGTGAATGACAAGGAAGTCTAATACCAAAAAACTGAAAAGTTTATAGTTTTCTAGAAAAAATACTTTTATTCAAAAAATTAATCACCATCTTGCTATATTATAGGTTCCTAATTTATGACTATCTTTATAAAATATTGAATAAATGATAACTGTTTCCATTGGTATATTTCAAAAGAATGAGTATAATTTACATTTTGATTTCCTCTAAAATGGCCCTAACGATTTTGTACACAAATCTTAAAACTGTTTAATATCAGTCCACATGAATTTGTTATCTTACCATGGCATAACACATTCAAAGAGAATAGGTCAGATATCCAGGTCTTTAAACATATGAAATAAAATATTACGTGGGAATATAGAATTCGAGGTAAGTTGACATATGGTGTGGTGAACAATAACTTCACTTTTTCCTGGAATTTTCTGGTGTCTTGTTATGTGGATAACTTTACTTATATGGTTTTTATAAAACATTTCAATAATTCAAGGCAACATCAGTAGAAATAGACTACTCAACAAGTTGCACTAAGTTGTCAAATACTCCTACTTTTAAACACAATTATCTAGTAAATGGTGCATTTAAGTATACAAAAAGTATTAAAGTTTTTGTTCTTTAAATCCATATTCTCACTTCCTTCAGCTTGCAGGATTATTTCATCTCCAACCTGCATATGCAAATTAAGATGACTTAATACTCTGTTATTCCCTCCCCCAAGACTAACATTCTATAATCTGGTAGGTCATTTTGGACCATTAATACTCCGATGGTATACCATTGTAATTTCACTTCCTCATAATTAACGAGAATGTGTTTCATACACATTTGTGTGTGCATCATCAGCTCATTGACCCCATATTTCATTCTTCTTCACAGCTTTTAGTTCCTTTTTTTCTATTTGGTATTTCTAATAGGGTTTAATTACCTGAGAGTGTTTGCAGGCACTGCCCTGTGACGATGTCCCACACTTTGACAGTAGAATCTGCATTCCCTGACACCAGGATGTTATTACGCAGTTCCATGCCTGACGTCAGGGACTGGTGACCCATTAATGTGTGCTTTAGTGCCCCTGTTTCCACCTCCCATACTCTTATACTAGTGTCCAGCGATCCGCTTACCACGTGAACGCCATCAAACTGAAACAAACATCCCTATACATCAATATACCTATTAAAAATTCACTTGCCATGGCAACTCTGATAGTTTAGTTGCAACACAATTAGCTCCATTTTATGGCAGATTACACTACCTTATTCAACATTATAAGAAAACTTTGATATGCTCCATTCATATGACTTTCTCTACCTATTCTGCAGCAAATTATTCTCAAAAAAACTTATTCCTCAATTCATTTCATGCTAAATGAGATAAACATTAGCAGAGATTCTTATTACTTGTTTCCTTGTAAGTAGAAGAGAAATAAGGCAATGGTCAAAATCTCCTAAAAGCTGGTTGCTATATGATTACATTGAATTACGCTTCTCTTTGCATGGGCAGGAGTAAAGCAAAAGAAAAATGAATGATGACTTGCCATTTGAGAAAAGTTTAAGTATTAGAAAAGTTACACCAATGATCTAGAATATTATAGAGATGGTTAACAACGCCAACGCCACGCCACCACAAAAAAAGAAGTATCTTACAAATTCTGTGCTTTAAAGATCTACATTTTTTACTTAGTAAGATTTTGTGTTTTTTATAGTTTACCAGTAAAGCAAAACGCCATCCAGAATGAAGAAGACTTCAGAGGCTATTCCCAGAAAAAATATACCTACATTTACTATATCATTAAAATGTTTTAAACATAAGGTATTTTAAGAACTTTAATTCTGTATTTAATGGACTTTTCATTTTTGAGTTATGCTGTCACTCATGTGCGCGTGCACACTTTTTTGCTTCAAGGGACTTCAAAATATATATTTTGATGAAATCTTGACATTGAATTTCTGGGTCAAAAGACATTCATCAAGATAACCTCAATATCATTTATGATAAAGTCCAATTGTTAAAAGTAAACATTGAGTTGATTAATGATACTAAACAACAGTGTCATTAATTGACTAAATGTTTACCTTTAATTTAATCTCAGCAACTCTGTCATCAACTTCCAAGATATTGTTAAGCTTAGTAAAATATATTTAAAATAATTTTATTTGAATAAGTGAGTTCTAATAATTGAACTATTTTGGTAGAAGTGAGTGCAATAGATTTACATTGTATGTACATTGCGCATGGTAGAAAAAATAGAAAAAAAATATGAAACAGACAGCAGAGAGAACCTCCTACATACAATGGACAGTGCGGGTGGATTCCAAAAATATTTTAAATTAACAAATACAGAAATTGCATTTGAAATAGCAGAAACTATAACATTCTTTATTTACTTCAAAATGTTTCAGAGATACTTTATCTCCATGTTCAAGTGTTGTGTTTATCCAAACATGAGGAAAGATTTTCCTGCAAAATTTTAGTTCTGAAAACCATAAGTTATCTTGCATTCTTGACACATTCCCAATTAGTATACAGACAAATTAGTATTGATTTAATTGTAAGATCTGTGGTTCAAACCCTGGCTATGGCACCAAGTCCTACTCCACCTATCTAACTCCGTCCACTCCGCCTGTGTGAAAAAACAATTAAATCTTAAAGAAACAATGTTTACAATTTATACTTTAAGGAAATAGTAGAATTCAGTAATTTTAATACATGGGATATGGTTATTTAGTATTTCTATACTGTTCTAATACATACATTTAGGCTTTCATGCCTGGCATTAATCCAATAAAAAGTAGATTCCGGGCTCATAGCCTGTGGTCGAGTCGATGTGGTCCCATCTGACGTATCGCCCATAGCTCTGTTGGGCATCTTCAGAGAATATGACTCTTAGCTGGTTATAACTAGAGTGGCGCAGAGAGAAGCGCTCGGCTAATTATATCTTTATAAATAGCAGAAGGTTGTTCAAGTCCAGCAAAGCTCACAGCATCTATAATCGCTCTGAAGACGCTCTCACATGTGAACGCATTCGCACCAACATCAAGGAGCTGGCCATTACTGACAACTCACTGTTTATGTTATATCTAGAAATCAGCCATAAACTAGCACATGATGATTGGAACCATCTGGACAGTTTGACCTTCTAATCAGCTGAAAGGACGCTAATCATGGTGTCCAATAGACAGAAAAAGAAACATGGAAAATAGTAACGCTGCATACAGAGACCCATATTGGACACTAGGCATGAAGTTGTTAACCTCAGCGGGAAGACCCTGTTCACGAATGAAGTATCACTCTTAGAAAAAGGTGGTAATTATGCAGTAGCTTCATCAAGTGTACCTAAAGAAGAAATTATAGGAAACATTGAAGCTGCAATTCATACCTTCAACTCAAGCAGATGAGATACACTCCGAAGCATCACGAATTCTACGCTATGCCAAACCTGAACAGAGAAGAAAGACGAGCTATCAAGACTTTGAATGACAGGTCCGTTATTATTCTCAATGCTGATAAAGGGAATGCCATGGTAGTGATGGACACAGTGGAATATAATAAGATAGAATAATTATTATCAGAACCAGAGACCTACAAGAAATTACAAATAGACCCCACGAATAAGGTCCTAAAGAAGACAAACTAATCAAGAAGTCAACACTCCTGCAAGAACTACAGAAGATCATCATCAAGAGCAAAGCTGCTGCGCCACGTCTTTATGGCTTGCCAAAGATATACAAAGAAATCACACCTTTATGTCCCATAATCAGCACTATATTCACCGACCTACTTGCTATTGAGAAAACTACCAACGCTCTTACAAGCATATATTGGTAATACTGATACATATATAAAAAACTCCACACATTTTATAGGAAAATTGGCCACGATAGAACTGGACCCACAAGATCTCCTGATAAGCTTTGATATGACTTCACAATTTACAAAGGTCCCAATAGAAGACGTGTTATCCCACATCTCCAAGATTTTCCCAGCAGACATCACTACCTTTTTCAAGCATTGTCTCACAACCAGTTATTTCTTGTGGAACGGGAACTATTATAAAGTTATGATGGAGTCGCCATGGGCAGCCCCTAAGTCCAGTAATTGCCAACTTCTTCATGGAGCAAACTTGAGAGATTAACCCTCCAATCTGCTGTTCAAAAGCCAAAAGTTTGGTGGAGATATATGGATGACATGTTTGTAATCTGGCCCCATGGAGGGGAAAAATTAGCAATATTCCTCCACCACATAAACAATATCCATAAAAATATACAGTTCAGTATGGAGAAAGAGATAGATCAAAGCATTCCCTTTTCGGATGTCCTAGTAACTAGAAAATCTAATTTGAGACTTGAGCACAGTCTACAGAAAGCCCACACATAATGACCACTACTTACATAAGGAGTCTAACCATTACCCTCGGCAGAAAATTGGCATAATAAAGACACCAACAGAACGGGCCAAGCGCATCTGTGAACCATGTTAGTACATGAACTGAAACACCCTGCACCAGGCACTACAGGCCAATGGTTACAGGAAGAAAGAAATAAACTGGGTCTCACACCCAAGAAGGAGTACAAGAAACTGCACTGAGGCAATTAGACAACAAATCAAAGGCTTTTTGCCCTATGTCAAAGGAGTCACGGATTGTATTGGCAAGTTTCTCAAGAAATCAAATATAAAAACGATATTTATATGCACCAGAAAAATAAGACAACTAAGATCAGCAAAGGACAGACAGGGATATACTGTATACTGTGGCCAAGTTTATGTTGGCACTATTAAGCACAGCATAAAAACTCGAATAAAAGAACATAAAAGCAACTGCCGTCTTGGATATACAGAAAAATCAACAGTAGCAGAGCATGTGTTACTAATGGGTCAAGTTCGAAAAGACTGAAGTCCTAGCCAGCTCAGCATATTATCATGCATGGTTGTATCGCAAGACAATTGAAATTTACATGCATAAAAACGATTTCAACAGAAAAGAGGAAATAGCCCACATACATAAAGCCTGGATGCCATTGCTAGATGGAATAAACCAAAACCCAGGCGGCAGAAGCCCATGCCACATGAGGATTGGCCAACGGTTGACCAATAGGAGATGCGGGGGGCAGATCACTCCTGGCTATATATAATTAGCCGAGCACTTCTCTCTGTACCACTCTAATTGTAACTACTGATAAATTACCTATACATGCGGTTATTTTGAAGTTGATTTTGTCATCATCTCAAAATAACTTTAGATCACTTTGTGGTTTACCAGGTAACATGTGATACAGAAAAATGTTTAAAATATTGTAATTATGAGATAGATGTCAGTGAAGAAACACAGTAAAATGCAGAAGTGGCTATAAATGTCACGGTATATCAACATGCTTTTGTGAGTCTTTTTGCATCAAGTTGGCAATTTGACACCACACCTAAATGGCATAGAAGGTTTTAATTGGCAAACATTGGTGCATCCATGGCTGTAATATTATATTGACAGCAGTTTGCTGTGAGTAACAGGCATGCATAACCTCCCTCGTGATCTTCTCTACCCACCATGAATTACTCTGCAGTTTGAATCAAAACTGTTACTACAATGTGTTATACAAAGTTCACTCTGAAAGTTTTAAGAACGAACATCATACTTTTTTAAAAATCTGATGTGTTCCATTCACATGACTTTCTCTATATCTCTGTAAATTATTATTGTTAATAAGCATTTCTTTTATTTATTTCATGCTAATAGAGAAAAATTAGCAGAAATAGACTTTATTTCTTGCTTTATTGTTAGTAGAAGCGAAATAAGGGAGTACCATGGGTTAAAGTGAAAGCCAAAAGCTGGTTGCTATGTGACTGATGTTCCTTTGTTTATATGGACAGGAGTTGACAAATTCCTGTATAAGGAAAATATAAGTTTTTCAAAGCTGAAACCAAGAAAATAGAATATCTCAAAAACGATTAACTCCACGAAAAAAATGTATACAACATAAATTGTGTGTTTTAACGTGCTCTACATTTTTTGTGGGTTAAGTTTTTGTCTATCTCTTACGGTTTAATAGTTATGAAAAATTCATCCAGAATAAAGTAGTCTTCAGAGGCTATTCCCAGAAAATTCAAAATATACATTTTATTTGTCAGGTAAATAACTTTAATATACAATATTTTAATCAAAATCGTTAGAGCCATTTTTTAGAAAATCAAAATTTTCAAAAAAAAGTTCCATGTAAAGGGTAGTTTGGGGTGGGGGGATTTTTCTTAAAATATTTGTGTCGCATCCCTGGAAGATACTGAACTTAAATACCGTTTTTTCGTTTTTGAGTTATCATGTTCACAGACACACTGACAAACGGACACACACATGGACCTTTTCTTGAAAATACTTTTTTTGGATACAGGGGACACTAAAACATATATTTCCGGTGAAATCTCGATATCAAATTTTTTGGTGGAGTGCAATACATTCTGTATACACTATGTACATAGTGAGTATAGAGAAAGTAAAAATGTAGGCCTGAGCATTGCATCTTTTCAAAGTATTCTCCTTTGCATTGTATACGTTTTATCCTTTCAATCGATTTTTCAAATGCCTAATGCTAATCATCTTTGGAGAGAGTGCAGATACATTCTTTGTAAGCAACAGTTTCAGGTGATTCAATTTTTGACCTAGAACTGCATCTCCTCCATTTTCTTATTTCTTACTTCTGTTTTCTAGTACTTTCTCCATTCTTGTTCCAAATCTCTTTGCTAGTTCCTTACCTCTTAATATAACTCTTTTGTCTACGGCTTCTCTTTCTGCCATGTTGCTAACACCTCCCATCTTTCTTCCAAGGGAGCTTCTTGCTGCACACTGTTTGCTTACAACTTATTCTGTACTGATGTGAGCAGTGCCAAATATTTGCTGACATGCTATGTAGATGACATCTTTGCAATAGTCCCAGAAAAACACCTAGAAGATGCACTAAAACTCCTAAATATGCAAGAAAAGTCTATAAAGTTCACAATGGAGAAGGAATGTGATGGACAACTACCATTCCTCAACCTAAAAATCATCAAAACTAATAATCACCTTACATTTGGCATCTACAGAAATCCTACCCACACCAACAGCTATATGAAACAAAAGAGTTACAATCCCATTCCCCATCAGCATGCTTTACTCAACAGCCTTACACACAGATTGGTAAATGTACCAATGGGCAAAACAGAATACCAATGTGAACTTACTAAAATATTGGACATAGCTACAGAGAATGGATTTCGGGCAGAACTGGTGTACAAAAAAGTTAATAAGGCCAAAAATAGAAAGAGAATTAAAGAAGTCAGCACACTCACTCAAAACCAGGAAGAAAACAAGATCTACAAGAAGTTTACATACCACCCTACAACTTTCTACAAATTCCAGAGGATCTTCAAACGACATAACATCATTCTAGCCCCTAAAAACAATTACTCTATAAAAAACATTTTAAATTCTAAATTAAAAGATGACATCCCACAAGAAAACAAACCAGCAATATATCAGTTCAGCTGTAATGACTGTGAAAAAATCTACATCGGCCAAACAAAAAGAAATATAAAAACAAGGGCAAAAGAACACCATAGAAATATTAAACTCAAACAAGAAGACAAATCTGCAGTAGCTTGGCATTTTTGGAAAGAGAAACACACTATAAATAGAAGCCCAAAAATCCTCAAAAACATCACAAGGAAGACAGAATTAAAAGTTTGGGAAAACATATATATTTGGAAAAACAAGAACCGGGTTTTCAATTTTGAAATCCTGCCAGGCGATCTACTCATTCAGAGGTTCATCAAACCACCACCAGGGACAGAGACAACCACCACAGCAAGAGATGCCGGCAGTCGACCAAAGGAATTGACAATGGAAGCACATGGCTTCTGAAACATGTTTTCCGAAATAAAAAAGTAAGTGATGTAGTGTTACAAAATCGACTCAACTAAATTTCAAATTGTTAAAACACATCACTGTCTCAAAGTCCACCATATATCAGGATAAGTGATGTAGTGTTACAAAATCGACTCAACTAATTTTCAATGGAGTAAACTCTTCAACTGAAGGAATACTTGACTTTGGATTAGAATGTTGTGGCAAATAAAGTTTATAACAGCATCATGTTAGAGAAACTAGGCTCAGCATTGAGAAAAATAGCCAAAGCTTTCAAAAGAACTTGTTACGAATCCTAATTCCAATTTAAAACATGAATTCTAATTCCACATTTTCTCAAAGGAACATCATTACTATATCCTGTTATTCTTGAAAGATATACTTCTCTCACTACAAAGAAATTATACAAATATTATGGTTATTTAATATTAATTCATTTTCAACTATATTAACAAACTCAATGAGCTAATATTTTTTTAAAAAAAAGATCTGAGAATGGATTTTTAAATTACAAATTATTTCATACATATAAAATATGAAGTTTAAATACTGACCTGGAGGGAGTAAACACGATTGGTGTGACCCTGTAGAGTATGTAAACATTCCTCGCGCTCAGGATTCCACACCTTCACCATATAATCGTATGCACCACTCACAACTAACCGCCCATCATATTGAACACATCTAACAGCTGCCAAGTGGCCCACAAGAACATGTAGACATTCTCCGCTGTCTATATTCCATACTCGAAGGGTAGCATCTCGTGAACCACTGACAACTCTGTAGAACATACATGAAATAAACAGAATTAGCATTATATTAGTGTCATAATATTGAATCTGCTCTAAGAAGCACACTTTTGTGTTCTTCCACAAAACATGTGCATATTATATGCATTAGTTATATCATAACTACTTATTTCCAATATATTGATTGGTTTTTTTTTTCTTCTCCAAATAACATTGCACATATTGCAATGGAACAATTAAATGTACTTATTGGAACATTTTAAAAGTATTAATGAGATATATTTTTACTTTCTCTACAGGAAATGTGTGCATAGTGTATAGAGAAGGTATTATATGCATCCAAAAATGTTGTTACCCTACGTGGTGTAATGGTTACCATGCTAACTTCAAATACCCAAGGTCGCAGGTTCAAACCTGGCGGAGTACAATGGATTTTTTCGGGTGTAAAAATCCTTAGCATGGCTTCCTTCAGAAGGGAAGTAAAGCCACTGGTCCCGTGTTGTAGATTTACGGCACTTAAAAGAACCTCAAGCCTGATAGAGAGGCCTCTGAGCAAAATTAAGCAGTCTTTCACACCCAATTTAGAATGGGACACTGAGAACCACAGTAGATAAAGAGCATCCATAAATAACATGCCATTTTTTATCCAAAAATTTGATACTGAGATTTCACCAGAAATAAATGTTTTGGGACCCTCTAAATCCAAAAAAAAGGAGCACTTTTAGAAATATGTATGTGAGGGTGTGTGCATGTGTAGTATAGCTCAAAAATGAAAGTCTGTTAAATGCAAATTTGATATTTAAGTTCAGTATCTTTCAAGGATGTGACACAAATATTTTCAAAAAATTGTCCCACTCCCAACTACCCTCTACATGAAAGAAAAAAAAAGTTGAACATTTTGATTCCCTCTAAAATGGCCCTAGCAATTTTGATTAAAATCTCTTATATTTATGATCTTACATGACAAAATGGATATCTTGAATTTTCTGGGAGTAGCCTCTGAAAACCTCTTTATTCTGGATGAAGTTTTCTGAATTTTGTATAACTGGTAACTGTTGGCCTGTTGTTTTTGGCAAGTAAAGCTTTCATCATCTCCTGCATTGTGACATTAATCCTGCCTGATGCAGTATAACAAAAATTTGCTTTATTATTATTATTATTATTATTATATTTCTTTTTGCAATTACAAATGAAAATCTGTTCACAAATAAATGTCTTTCTTCGATGCTTTTGCAACAATTGTACAGTAAAATTTTCTTTTGAATGCTGCTGTACTGCAGTGTGGCAGCTATTGCTGCATGCTCCAAATTTCCCAACTCACTCAACTGCTTCAGCTGTGTGCATTTCTAGGTGAAATTGAACTTGCTGCAGGACTTGCTCTCTCCTTTTATACCTGACAATGACTTAGTAGTTGTACATACACATCATCGCAGCTGTTACAAACTCATGCAGGTGTAACAATGCATAGCTTCAATGTCAAAGAACTCGCCAACAGCACATGTTTCCATAACAGGCATAACAATGCAGAGCAACAATCAGCTACGGCCTACGAAGCAAGCCACTCACACACGTGCAGAGATCGTGGCCACAAAGCGTAGTCAAAATATTTCAAAAGTATATGTGACACTTGTCATCAGCCTTTTTATTAGTTTTGCAATGCTTTATCAAACATTCTGGTACATTAGGCATAATTCTATGTGTTAAATGTGTAATACGGTGCCCATTCATTATGCTTTCATGGGCAATGCCTTTCTCAAGTTTTAGTTCTTTGGCACCTTTCTGTGAAGTAAACAAATAGCAGATTGTACCAAAAGACTAATTATCATTGTCACTGGAAAATTGGAAAATAATTTTAAAAGTTGACTGAATCATTGGATTGATGCATCATCTCAATTTATGAAAAAAGCATGTATTTGTTTTATATTTAGTTTTAATAAATTAAATGTTCATTCCCATCCTTCCCGCCACCCCTTTTTCTAAATGGTATGTCCAGAGACATATGGCACACACTACCAATAGTCTTCATACTTCACCAAAATATGGAGGCACCTCTAACCATTAACAGGTGCATTCAAGTAAGTTTTATCATTGTTTATAACTTGAATTTGGGTTGTGCCAAGTAATGGAATAATGTGTATTAAAACTTCTAGCTATTGCTTGAAATTTCAACGATTTTCTGATTTTATTACAGTCATATTAGGTGCTGATTATTAACATGTCTAGAATTAGAAACCAAAGAAATGAGAAATACATACTTTTTACCATGAAGGTGCATACACCGAACTGTGGAGGTATGGCCATACAATGTGTGAAGGCAGTGTCCTGATTCTGCATTCCATACTTTGAGAGTGCGATCCGTACTACCACTAATGATTATACTGCCTGACATTTGTGATGACCACACGCCACCAGTATGTCCAACTAATGTACGAAGACACTGAAAAACAAGAAAAACAACCTTTTAATTGCAGATTTACCACTAATAAAGCAAGCTAAGATTACTGATATACCTACAATACATTCAACAATGCTCTGATTAAAGGATGCGAAGATAATTGGTTTTTTCCTGTTGTCCATGTTACTGAAGATGAAAACAATATAAAAACAAACATTGCCTCCCGTGGTACACTACAAGTTTTATCAAAATATGCACATTATTTTCAAATTTTAATTTTATCTGTCTCAACTGGTTAGGTCAGATGGACACCAAGGCCAAATGCACATTATTATGTACTTCCATTCAGATCATACAGTGATACTGTTAAAGGCCACAAGTGTCAGCTCCTTTGTTTCGCTGATAAGATGATGCATTTGTGGTGCAAATATTCCATTTGACAATAGTGTTGCTGGAATCACAGTCGAGACTTTCAGCAGTAACTTGCAGATTCTGCCAATATTTTTGGTGTGGATATTATGCAGAATATAGTGAAGCAAACATGTATTCACTATTTTCTGCCTTTGCATATGGCTTTCAGGGATTACAACAAGCTTCTGATCCTGACAGAGCACCAAAATCATTATTTGTTAACAGCACCCATTGCTTCTGACAAATGACAAACCAACATCTGCATAATAGGCAATTGTAGACTGTACATAAAATTTATCGCACCCATATGTACCATTACCCTAAGAAGCATTTAGTCATAGCCTTAGCTGGACACCATAATTGGCTAGTGAGCTTATCCCATACAACTACTAGCTATCAAAAGTGTAAATGTGCAATAACAAACATTATGTTTGCACCTCTCTGTTGATGTTTCATCTTTGTTAAACTCTGATAGCACTTCATTTTTGTTATACTCAGTTTTTAATGTTTTAACAGATATTTTACATAATACATTTTAGCACATCTTAAAAAACCCAGCAGAACATCTAAATTCCACAGTTAGCAGCTGCCATGACATAATCTCACTAACTAGCCTCACAGTCTGGCCAAATCATTGACTAAATAAAAGCCATATTGCCATTTGCTAAGTACTAATTCTTATAGACTGACTGAACCAGAAGTTTATGTTTGAATTCATAACACAAATGATGTCAGAGTTTCTAAATGTACATTAAATTTTTGCATGCAAGTAGAGGCCAAACAAAGGTATACATTATACAACATTCTAACACTGAAACATTTAAATTTAACTTATAAATGTAAAAAGAAGCTAGTAACAGTGAAGTAATAACACAAATATAAATATAAAAATAATTGTTGCAACAAATCTTCACTTATCTTTTGGAGTCCTTGGACTAGTTTCGCAATAAATCTATTGCATTATCAAAATTAGATTTATTACGAAACGAGTCCAAGGATTCCAAAAGATAAGTGAAGATTTGTTGCAACTATTATTTTTATATTAATATTTAAATTTAAGTTTGCAGTTACTTACCTACCTTCAGCAGCATCATCTTATGGGGATAAAATCACCCACTTAAGTACATTTACAATTTTTATTTCACACATCTTTAACATAGAATTCGTACAGGCACTACTAAATTAAACATAACTCCAGGATCTTGGTTTCTCACAACATTTCACATTAAATAAAACAACAGCTTAGTTTTTATCATATTTTAATTCTTTTATGCATGATATCTTTGTCTACTATGGAATCCCTATCAACCTCATTCTCATAATTGCTTTTATCCCATAGTCTTCAATTCTTTCCTCCATTGTATTATCATTCTCCCATTTTATGTAAATTTCTATTACTTGTTTTGGGATCATATGTATTTTTCCATGTGTACAAGAAGATGCTCCTTAATCTTCACGTTTTTGCTTTCTTCCAAAGTTCTGTGAGTAGGACTATGTGATATGCTAGCAGTTACAGGAACTCTTGCTTGCAGATTTTGGATTTCTTTAAGAACTCAGAAGAGAATCAATTTGGCCTTTTCCTTATGCATTTAGAAATATTAGCAATTGTCTGTTTTTTCTTTTTCTTTTCTTTTTTCAGTTTTAACTCTGAAATTAAGGAGACATTATCACAAAGTTAACTACTATGTAAAAGCATAGTTACATCCGTATGACAATACTTTATAACTCAACTGCTTAACTGTACTCAGCAGAAGATAATTCACACTTTGTATTGCATCAAGTAACATGAGGCTCAAGTTCGCTGAATATAGGAGAGATAATGGCAGATCATGGCTCGCCAACTGTTTTCTGGATTCATGACATTGTTCAAGTACAATGTGTGAACTACGAGGGCGGTACTGAAAGTAACCTCCATTTGGAAATAAAAATTAAACCAGTTGAGATATAAAAATGTTATTATTATATATGAAAAATACATTTTTTCTACTTTTCTACATATTCTCCGAACAAATTCAAGCACTTGTCATACCTTTTAACAGTCTTTGAAATACACTCTGCATAAAGCTCTGCCACCTATGAACATAGCCAAGCCGTCACGGCGTGATGAAGCTCTTTGTCATTGCCGAAACGCTGAGATGCAAGCTACTGTTTCATGTATGGGAACAGATAAAAATCACTGGGAGTTAAGTCCGAGCTGTAGGGGGGATGGTCAAAAACGTCCCATTTGAAACTGGCCAAAAGTTCATTTGTTCTTCAAGCTGTGTGCGGGCGAACGTTGTCATGCAGAAACACAACACCAGATGACAGAAGACCATAACGGTTGTTTTGGATTGCCCTTCTTAGTCTTTTCAACGTTTCACAGAAGGCTTCAGAATTGACAGTTGTGCCACGTACCATAAATTCAACGAGTAAGATGCCCTTAGCATCCCAGAAAACCGTAGCCATGACTTCCCTCTCAGACGAAGTTTGACGGGCTTTCTTTGGCTTGCTTGGAGAAGCGGTATGTCCCCATCTCATTGACTTCCGTTTTGTCTCAACATTCACATAGGCCACCCAAGTTTCATCGCCAGTAACAATTTTGTTAAAAAATGCGTCTCCTTCAGTGGCATATCGAGAAAGAAAGTTGATGGCAGAACTCATTCTTTTGGTTTTGTGGTTGTTAGTCAGCAGTTTTGGTACCCAAAGAGCACAAAACGTGCGATAGCCTATGTGTTTGGTCACTATCTCGTGCAAAAGACTCCGAGAAATTTTGGGAAAATGATCGGAAAGTTACGTTATCGTGAACCAACGGTTCTCACGAACTTTTCCATCCACTTTGACCACCAGGTCATCATTGACAAGAGTAGGCCTACCACTCCTGTATTCTTCATGAATGTTAGTTCTTCAATTTTTAAAAAATCGTACCCATTGACGGACAACACCTTCACTCATAATGTTAGGACCATATACTGCACTCAATTCACGATGAGTTTCGGCTGCTGAGTGATGTTTAGCCAAAAGAAATCTTATAACACAGCGCACCTCACACTTGGAGGGATTTTCTATTGCGGCGCTCATGTTTTGAGGTTATATCTCTCAAACTCGCGACAGTATAATGCTCTTCCTTAGACAGCTAGAAGCATACTGACCACTGTGCACACTGATGTGTAGAAAATGGCGCAACCCCACCACTTCCTGTGCTACGCACAAACGGCGGTTTCTTTCTGGATCGCCCTCGTATACTGATGCCTATGTCATCCAGACAGATTGACAGAAACCATTGACAAAATACGACATCCTTTTTGTGGTAAAATACAATCAAGTCTTTTCTTTCAAAAATGTAAAATTGCACTGTTTTACATAATGTGTAGAAATTGTATTTCAATAAAAGCTGTTTTTCCAAAGCCCATATTTGAACACTAAGTAAACCATAATACAAAAACTTGATTTATCAGAGATGCAGAAAATAAAGGTCCCTAGATATACAATTAATGAAATTACCTTCCTTTAATTATACTAATCCATTAGAAATTCCATTTAACAAAGAACTGTAACACATTAAAAGTTTTTTCATAATAAAATTAAATGAATCCTAAACTTTAAATATATATTGTTTTGAGTCATCTTTTTTTTTTTTTTTTTTTTTTTTTTTTTTTTTTTTTTTTTTTTTTTTTTTTAAAAACACTTTTTGCTCCAACTTTGCCTTTGTTGGGGAAGACCGGTTTCAGGGTACTTGAATCCTATTTTCAGTTCCAGGGTTGACTGACGCTACATACATTTTTCCTATTTAGCATACTTAGAAACTACCAATTAACTGAAGCTATAAATGGACATATGCATGTTTATTAATAAGCACTGACAAATTCAAACCTTATTTTTTTGAAAACTCTTTTCCATTAATCTTCCACACTCAAAATATTCCATATGCTGCAATTTTTTGTTAATTTGCTTAAAAAACGTTATAATGCCTCTCAGAAGTGCAATAAAGAAAATGTTCATACAGTTTTTAAATTTTAGGATAAAATTATGAAATTTTTAAAAATCAAGAATTTTGGAGTGCACAAAAAATAACAATTATTCTAAAATAATCTGATGTGTTCCATTCATGTGACTTTTTCTACCTGTTCAACAAACAAACTATTCTTACAAAAGATTATTCTTTTATCTACATCTGATAATAGAAACATAGGTAGAACGGAAATAAGGGTATACACTAGGCTAGTCATTCTTTTAAAAGCTGGTTCTTATGTGATACAATTGAAATTTGGTTTTCTTTGCAGGGCCAAGAGTAAAACAAAAGAGATGACAAATTCTGGTTTAAAGAAAGTTTAAGTATTTTAAAATGGAAACCAACAATATGGAATATCTAGGAAATAGTCAACTGCAAAAAAAAAAAAAAATAAAAAAAAAAAATAAATAAATGACATATTGTGTGTGTTAATGACATTTTTTGTCTTTCTCTTTCAGTTTATCAGATAAGCAAAAGTCATTCAGAATGAAGAGGTCTTCAGAAGTTATTTAGAAAATTAAAGATATAATTTTAGTTGTTATGTAACAGTTTAATTTGTTATATACAGAATTTCATTGAGGTGATAACAATTTTTGAATTTTTTTTCCATATAAAAGTTAGTTTGGGGGAGATTTTATGAAAATGTTTGTATTGCTTCCTTGGAAGATGCTGAACTCAATTGCCAAGTTTATGTTGTAACCAACTTTTCATTTTTGAGTTATGTTATTAAAAAAAAGAGAAAAAAGCAAGGGGAAAAAAAAAAAAAAAAAAAAAAAAGCAACCCCCCCACACGCACGCACGCACACACACACACAGACCTTTTTCTAAAAATGCTCTTTTTAGATGCATGGGACCCTAAAACATGAATTTCCAGTGAAGCCTCAGTATCAAATTTTCACATGGAATTCAATACTTTGTCTACCTTTACTATTAGAGAAAGTAAAAATGTAACATGAACAAATCTGTTTGTAAACTCATATATTGTTAAACTTGATTTTTATGTGAATATTTTAAAAATGCATCATGCAGCTCATTTTAATTAGAACAATAAATTTGGACACTAAAAAAAATTATGTAAATAACCATGCAAGCTAGAATTTTGATACACTGCAAAAATATTGATATCCTGTACAAAACTGGTATTAATTTCAGTAAGATGTCTTGCATACTCTGGATTTTTCAAATTTTCAAGATGATTTCTACATTTCTAATAATGCTCTATGTATTATTTGCATATAGTAATATGAATTTAGAACACGTGTTGGCAAGTTTATATATACATCTGAACATCAATAAGATGCAGAGATATATTTTTTTAAGTAAAAAACTGAGTATATGATGGCTTTATGTTTAATAGCAGTATATAGAATACATATTATAGAAGATTTAAAAGCACTGTTAGGCCTTTAAAAACGGTGATGCATAAAAATTACACGGCAAACTAAATTTGTATTTTAACATAAAGCTCATTACCACTCTCCCTTAAAACTGCTTAGTTACACACAAACTTAAAAATAAATATTGATATAAAAATAATAGTTGCAACAAATCTTCACTTATCTTTTGGAATCCTTGCTTGGACTAGTTTCGCAATGATTTCATTGCATTATCAACATATCCTTTTGGTCTCTTTTTTGATGTTTATTTACACTGTTATGGTTACTGCTACTAGGTGGATTGTGTACTAATGCATTGCTAACTACTGGAATCAAAACAATTTTGGTAAGAGTGTCAATTGGAGGTATATCAAAATTCATTGCATGATTTCTATACTTTAATATAAATATTTTCTCCCAAACCATTAAATCTATGGGCCCATTTAAGTGTTTTAATAATTTAACATCTGGATTTATTTCATGATTAAATTTCCAAAAATGTTCTGCTACAGCTGATTTATCAATTTGTTTGTATTTAGTATTCCGAAAGTGTTCTTTTACTCTAGTTTCCAAATGATGTTTAGTCTTACCAATATAAACAAGGTCACAATTTAAACAGTTTAATTGATAAATGCCAGATTTTTTATTTTTTTAAATTTCATCCTTTTTAGAAAAGCCTAACAAATTTTTTATACTGTATTTATTTTGAGGAATCAATATTATGCCATCCTCTTTGAAAATATTTGTGAATTTTTTTTTTATTTGCCCAAGGGTGATAAGTAAATTTTTTAAAAATGTAATTATCTTTTATTTTCTTAAGCATAGAAATATCTTTAATAGCTTTTTGATATTTAAACTTCTCAATTTTTTTATTTATAAAATCAGTATTAAAACCATTAATTAAAGCAGTGTTAATATTGTGTTTATATTCTATATAGAATTCATCTTTATTACGGGGCAAATTAATTAACCTATAAATTAAACTATTAAAAACAGCAAATTTATGTGAAAAAGGGTTAAAGCCATTATTTTTTATATAATTATCAGTGTGGGTTTGCTTTCTATATATTCCAAAATTCAATTTATTGTCTTTTTTTATTATTTTTAAATCCAGGAAAGGGAGATAACCATCACTTTCAATTTCTAATGTGAATTTTATAGCCTTATCTTGTAAATTTAAAAGTTTTAAAGCATCATTTACATGTTTATCAGGAACAATAGCAAATATATCATCTACATATCTATACAAGTTTTAAAAATTGGAGGGAATGCTTTAGTGACCTGTATTTCAAAATAGTTCATGAAAAGATCAGCAAGAAAAGGTGAAAGTGGACTACCCATTGCTAAACCAGAAGTTTGTTGAAGAATTTGTCATTAAAGCTGAAAAAATTTTGATCCAAAGAAAGATTAGTAAGGATAACAAAATCATTTATTAAATCCTCATTCAGTTCTATAGAACTTAACCATTTTTTTAAAAATGTCAAAATTTTTTCTCTAGGAATGCTTGGAAACAAAGCAGTTACATCAAAAGAAACAAGTTTATCATTAGTAGATAATGTAATATTGCTGATCCTTTCGACTAGCTCAAAAGAATTTTTAATATTTAAAACTCTCAAATTTTTCAAAATTAGTGAATTTTTTATTTAACCATTTAGCTAGGCTGTAAGTAGGTGAATTTATGCAATTTACAATAGGTCTCATTTTATTTCCAGGTTTATGAATTTTGGGAAGAGCATATATTCTGGGTAAAATTGTATTACTGATTTTTATAATTTGCTTTTCTTTATTTGTAATACTTTTAATTTCATTAAGGGTCTTATTATAAATTGAAATGCAGGATTTTAAAAGGTTAATATCAATGCTTTTGTAATCTTCACCTTGAAGTAAGAGTTCCATTCTGTTAATGTAATCAATTTTATTTAAAATTACAATGCTGTTACCTTTATCAGCTTTAGTATAGATTACATCTTTTTCTTTTAATGATTTAATAATTTGTTTATTGCGATTTACTTTAGGGTGATTTTTATTCAAATTCTGTATATATATATATATATATATATATCTAGAGACCAAAAGGATATGTTGATAATGCAATGAATTCCAAAAGATAAGTGAAGATTTGTTGCAACTATTATTTTTATATCAATATTTGTGATATTCTTCACTGTTACTAGCTTCTTTTTACGTTTATAAATTAAAAATAAATACTCAATATTTACAGATTGTAAAGCTTTTTTGGACATATCAAACCCAAACGGATATTATTAAATGCTTCCTTATGTATAAGAAACAAAGTGAAAATATGAGTAGGAGTTGCCTTACCTTTCCAGTGGTGGCAGACCAAACTTTCAAAGTATTATCATCTGAACCACTAACAATCCTATTCCCTGAGAACTGCAGGCACGTGATAACATGGTCATCATGACCTTTGAGTACTTTAGGTGGCCGGATGGGTTTTATCCTCCAGTTCATTTCAATTGTATGCTGTCGCATGAAAGCAGCCTACAAAGACAATATATTAACATGATATAAATACCTACGCATTGTAGTATACTTAAATAACATTAAATTAATCCAAAATCTAACAAATTTTCAAACAGTAAGGCGTAGGACCAGTTCTACAATATCAATCTTGGCTATAGTTACTCCCCAAATAAATTTTTCTCACTGATAAACAACGCTCTTGTTCTACAATCACACAGCTTCTCTGGATAGCAAGCCTAAAGGATAATTTGTTTAGTTTGCCATTCTGAATTTGATGGAAGTGCTACAGTTGTGGAATTCATAAACTAAAAAACAATTGAGAATTGCCTTAAGAAACAGGTCACATCAAACAAAATGAAAGATTATATATATATCACAGGAATTCTTTTGCCACGGTTTCAGAATAAATTGAAGAGACAAAGCAAAGCAAGGCTCTGAACTTCACTCATGACTGCAAACAATGGTTAAACCTCGAAAAATTATGTAAGATTGCACAAGAATAAAAAGTCTGATGCCATAACTTGGAGGGAGGGAAATGCTGGTTTTTCACACAACTTTACCTCTTTGTTGGTCACCATTTGCAGATGTAGGTACTTCTTGTTTCCTTATAGTCCTCCTATTCCGAAAATGAATAAACTACTACAGGGAGAACTTTTGTATGTACGTGAATATGAATGAATCTTAGAAACCACTTAACTGATTTTGATAATTCTTTCACCATTGAAAAGTCCAAGATTTTGAAACCAATATGAGCTATAAAATGCCTTATAATTTCAATTAATAAATTATTAAAACACTGGGATTATTAGAAAATAATCACTTATATGAAATGAAACACTAAAACTGGCAGATACACTATATACTGATGGTAATGTGAAACATTTCCCAAGCACATCTCATTTCCCTTGACCCAAAATCACAGCGTTCCTTCCATAAATTATTCACAATACAATTACATATCACAAATACAGCTGCACTCTTATAAGGTTGATATTTATATTAAAAAAAAGAAGTCTAGTAATTCAAAGAAATTTGATATCGCAGGAAAATTGATCAAATTGACAATTCAAAATTTAAATTTATGCTATGAAAAGCTGCTTAAATAAACTTGAATTCTAAAAGCACAAATAAAGAAAATCAGAACAGGTAAGGAAAACTCAATTAATCGTCTGTTTCCTTTTATGTTTACTTAATAAATTATTATACTAAAACTTATACTTACTTTCCATGGTGACGTAACTGATGGAATTCGCTGTCGCCTTCTATTTATCGTTTCACGAACTTCATCAATTCCTGCTTCGCGGCATTTCTCTCTCCATAGGAGATTATCTTCAGCTAGGAAACGCCAATTGCGGCAAGTTTGGGCAGCTCGTAAAAGGTCACGAGGTTCCAAAAATGATAAGACATAAAGTGCCAACTGCAACATAAATTTTTAAGTATTAGGATGAAAAAATTCAATAACAACTAGGAATAATTGTTAAAAGAAAAACATTTAAATAATACATTTAAATATGAATTCACTATCAGCAAATACTTAAATGTAAAAACAAGCTAGTAACAGTGAAGTAACACAAATATAATATAATAATTAATAATTGTAACAAATCTTCACTTTTCTTTTGGAATCCAAGGACTAGTTTCGCATATCATATGCCTCATATTATTACGAAACTAGTCTTTGGATTCCAAAAGGGAAGATTTGTTACAATTATTAATTATTATATTATACTTATGTAATATGTTTTCAATTTGTAGTTGTCCATTCATACAAATGAACTTTAGATGGAGGTTTTCCAATAATTTGCACCTTTAGTTTTAACTCTCTCTAAAATAAATGCATATTACACCATATATTTATTAATTTTTATATATGTTTCTTACTAATGTTTGCATCACAAAAAGGTAAATAGAAATATGAACTATGGTATTTATTTGAACATATGCGTATGCATACTTTACTTTAATACTTTGAGTCGTATGCAGCTGATGATGTAGGATAGATCTTACGATGGTGATTCTGTGCAAGTAACAATTTTGATGAAACCTTGTGAAAAACCACTCATTAGTTCAATACTATACTTTGTTTTGTCGCCCTCTGAGATATAGTGATTACTATGCTAGCTTCGTATACCCAAGGTCGTAGGTTCAAACCTGGCAGAGGATAAAAGAACCTCAAGCCTGCTAGAGGCTTATGAGCAGAATTAAGCGTTCTTTCATGCTTAATATAGAAAGGGACAGATAACCACTGTTGTGAGTATGCATATGACTTTTTAAGTGCAAAACACAGTATGTTTCAAACAAAACAAAGGCCATAATAGTAAATACCTCTTTTGGAAGTAATGATATGAAGTCTCTCTGAAACTGGGGTTCAATAACCTGCATCATATGCCTCACTTGTGTTGGCTCACATGTCTCTATTAGCTGATCTATTGCCAGCAGTCGCTCTGCATTGGACCACCGCTGAAAAAGTAAAATAGTTTCTGTAATATTATAATATACATATCTCTTGTACTTCTTAACATAATTAACACTGATATATTGATGTGTTTGCAATAGTAAATAAAAAAACTAGTTGATGACAACATCAAATTACAAAACTTTCAACTTTTTAATTCTATGTACAGCTTCCAGTGCTTAATTTTATAACTCATAGACTTAAAAAGTCTCTGGAATTGTTTATTTTCTTTTTAATGTAAACAAAAGTAAATAAAATCGTATTTTTAGGTGTTGGTAACATTCCTGACAGCACTTCATTTCAATTTTCGTGCTAATATATTTTTTTTTTTTTTTTTTTTTAAATGGTTTCACCTGTATAGTCACCTTCAACTTCAATGGTCATATTGGACGCTTTGACTCGTGAAACAACTTTTACTGTAGGTTTTAGAACGTTAGGTTAATCAGTTTTATATTGTTAAACATGCGCACATTCACTCTCACATTTGCACTTCTAGACTCTGTGGGGGATAGGCAAAAATTCTGGTTAAAGAAATATACCATGCCCCAGTCAGGAAATTGTTGTCTTTGCTTGACAACTAGTTTTTATTGTGTATTCATGTTCGTTTATTGCATTTCATAATGTCTTGAACGGAGTACATTCAAACGTAAAGTTGTATATTTTGTTACAAATCTCCCTAACAGACATTGAAAATGATGGAAGAAGCAAAGAACACTCACATGTATAAGTGACAAACATTTCAGTCAAGATTTCTGAATGCTTAAGAAATTACTGTACATGCGATTGGGGCACTATGACTGATATCTGAAAATGGTTTCCATAGGAGTGCCTCCAATCTCTTCACTCACACTCAGAAGTGTAATTGCAGAAGGGAACTATTTATTTCTGGAAACTTCTTTCTTAACATCCCTCAAGACCAATTTACAGTGGAAGGAACTCATTCATTCCATTGTTTATCCAGCCTTAGCTGATGACATGTGTCCACTGCTATAGTTATACTTCTTATGTGGTTGAGTGATAATGAGTTTTTATATGTAAAGTATATGCAGGGTGTAAAATGATTAACACTGGCAGTAGATGGTTCCCAGTTGATCACTTTGAGATAAGAAACCAATGGCCTACAAGGTCAAGTTATCAAGTTATGTGTATTCAAAGTAATTGGAGATTGGGATCAATAATCATAATCAGGAAGAAATATGTATATTTCATTTGAAACTAAACTAGAGGTTATTATGCACATAGTAAAGCCTGTCTTTTATCTCTCTGAAGAAGCTTTACCAAATTTTAATGGTACCAATATTGCTTAAATTGCAGACAAAATATATGGCTGCATGCTTCTGCAATGGATAACAGATTGTGGCAAACAGCTAAAGAAATGTAGGAGAATTCTGATAGTTGTATCTATGGCTGCACAGTTAGGTACTTTGTGACAGTGAAGTGTTCTATCAATTAAAATTAATTGGAGTCGATTTTGTAACACATCACTTACTTTTATTATTGGAAAGCAAGTTTCAGAAGCCATTTGCTTCCATTGTCAATTCCTTAGTCGACAGCTGGCATTGCTTGCTCTGGTGGTTGTCATTGTATCTAGTTGTGGTTTGATGAACCTCTGCATCAGTAGGTTGCCTGGCAGGATTTCGAAGTTGAAAATGTGGTCTTGTTTTTCCAAACTTTTAATTCTGTCTTTCTTGTGATATTTTTCCATTTATGGTGTGTTGCTCTTTCCAAAACTGCCAAGCTACCGCAAATTTGTCTTCTAGTTTAAGTTTAATATTTCTGTGGTGTTCTTTTGCTCTTGTTTTTGTTTCTTTTTGTTTGGCCAATATAGATTTTTTCAGTCATTGCAGCTGAACTGATATATTTGTTTTCTTATGGGATATCATCTTTTAATTTAGGATTTAATGTTTTTTATGGCGTAATTGTTTTTTGGGCCAGAATGATGTGTCGTTTGAAGATCCTCTGGAATTTGTAGAAAGTTGTAGGGTGGTATGTAAAATTTTTGTAAATCTTGTTTTCTTTCTCATTTGAGGTGAGTGACCTGACTTCTTTTATTCTCTTCCTATTTTTGGCCCAATTAACTTTTTATTTTCTCTATACGTACTATGTACATAGTGTATAGAGAAGGTATTGCATTGTACCCAAAAATTTGATACCGAGATTTCACCAGAAATATATCTTTTGAGACCCCGTGAATCCAAAAAAAAAAACATTTTTAGAAACATGTCCATGTGTGTCTGTCTGTGTGTTTGTGTGTGTGTGTGACTGTGGACAGCATAGCTCAAAAACGAAAAGACCATTAAAAACCAAACTTGCTATTTAAGTTTAGTATCTTCCAAGGATGCGACATGAAGATTTTCAAGAAAACCCCCCCACCCCAAACTACCCTTGGCATGGAACTTTTTTCGAAAATTTTGATTTTCTAAAAAATGGCTCTTAACAATTTTGATTAAAATCGTGTATATTACTGACATTTACATACCAAATAAAATGTATATCTTGAATTTTCTGGGAATAGCCTCTGAATACCTCTTTATTCTGGATGAATTTTGCCAAATTTTGCTTAACTGCTGAACGGTAAGAGATAGACAAAAACTTATGAGAAAATGTAGAGCACGTTAAAACATACAATCTATGTAATACAAATTTTTTTTTGTGGAGTTGATCGTTATTTAGTTATTCATTGTTTTTGATTTCACCTTTCAAAAACTTATATTTTCTCATACAGGAATTTCTCAATTCCTGTCCATGCAAACAAAGGAACTTCCGTCACATAGTAACCAGCCTTTGACTATCACTTTAGCCTATGGTACTCCCTTGTTTCGCTGCTACTTAAAAGGAAGCATGTAATAAGACTATTTCTGACATTTTTTTTTTTCTCGATTAGCATGAAGTAAATAGAAGCATAAGCTTTTTAACAATGATTTGTTGCAGAGATATAGAGAAAGTCATGTGAATGGAACACATCAGATTTTTTGTATAGCAATTCTTCCTGGAATCCATTTTCTGTAGCTATGTCCAATATTTTTGCCAGTTCACAGTTGTATTCTTCTTTGCCCATTGGTATAATTACCAATCTGTATGCAAGGCTGTTGAGTACTGCATGTTGATGGGGAATGGCATTGTAACTCTGTTTTATATAACTGTTGGTGTGGGTAGGTTTTCTGTAAATGCCAAATGTTATGTGGTTTTCATTTTTGACGATTTTAAGGTCAAGGAATGGTAGTTGTCCAACACATTCCTTCTCCAGCGTGAACTTTATGGGTTTTTCTAGAAGATTTAGCAGTTTCAATGCATCATCCAGATGTTTTTCTGGGACTCTTGCAAACATGTTGTCTACATAGTGGTACCATACTTTGAATATCCAGGGGAGTGCCTTTTTTATCCTTGTTTCCAAAGTGCTCATGAAGAGGGCTGCCCATAGCTAAACCAGATGTTTGTTTATAATATTTCCCATTGAAGGTGAAGACATTTTTATCTATGCAAAGATTTGTTAGTGTGATGTATTCTTGGACTTCCGTTGTTTTCCCTATTGCAAGTAACCAGTTTTTGATGTGGGATTGTTGCTTTCTAATGGTATGCTTGGAAAAAGAGCAGTAACATTGAAGGAAACTAACGTATCCATTTTTTCTATTTCCAAAGTTTTAAAGATACTGAAATGAAAGAACAGGATTTAAAGGTGAGGTTCAGGATATTGGTATGAAAACAAATACCACAAAAACAAATAAAATGAGAATAAAAAAAATAATTAAAAATGAATTGTACATACACAACCACAAAATAGAAGTGAATATTTTAGATATTAGGGATGTATTGTATCCCAAAATGTAGGAATGGATCAAGATATAGATAAAATGAAACAAAGCAAAAAATGTTTTCTCATAATTGAGAGAACATTATGGAATTCCCAGAATATTCAAAGAAATACTAAAATTAGAGTTTTTAAATCATATGTGTTAACTGTATTGTTCAACAGAAATGTATTGAAAATGACACAAGAAATACATAAAAAATTGTAAACTTTTATTAATTAATGTCTAAGACATACTGAGAATCTGGTGGCCAAAAATCTTTAACAATTTATTATGGAAAATAACAAAACAGTTACCAATTGATAGAGAACTAAAGAAGTGTAAATGGACATGGATTGGACATATACTGAGAAAGAATCATGGAAATATAGCTGGGCAGATATTGGAATGGAATCCCCAGGGAGAATGGAGGATTGGAAGGCCAAGGGTAAGTTGGAGAACAGTTGAGGCGGAATTGAGAGAAATAAATAGATCATGAAAGGAGATACAAGTCTTGTCAAGGAATAGAGTTCGACAGCGAAGACTTGTTGCAGCCCTAAGTTTCACCTAGGAATTAACTAAAATCATAATCACTAATTTACAAACTACATCAAGGGCACAATATACAGGGCAACTGGATTCTTGGAATGATAGATGTTCAAACAAATAAGGTGCAGATAACAATAATATTATTATTATAATAATAGTAATAATAATAATAATAACAAGAGGAAGAAGAGATGTAGAATTAGGTTTAGACTAGGCTTAATTAACAAGTGAGTTATCATAATTTAGGGACTAAGTGCACACAATTATACAGTTAAGTGTTATTTAACAGCAAAAAAACTGCTGGCAGCAGTACTACTTCATAAATATAAAGTAAATAAATAAAAGAATTATAAGCCATAAGTTATGTTAAGAAAACATTCTCTGGTGTGAAATCATAGTAAAAAATGATTTTAAATACACATTAAAAAAAAAAAAACCTACAGCCATACTTCAAAAAAATATTCTGCTCATGTTGGACTTAGAAAAAAACTTGCATCACATGTTGGAAAGAAGAGCTAAAGTTTTAATTACCTTGAACTGAAATATCCACTCATTCATTTCAGGTGGTGGGTTATCCTTTGAAGGAATTACGCTCCTTTGTACCTTTTTTTCTAATGGTGGGCATCCTTCAAGGTTTTTCTTTTTCAAGCTATAAATAAATCCAGTCAAGTATTAGAAAAGATCAGTATATGTGCTTCCTATTAGCACTGTCATACCAAAACACAAATACTTACCTCATTGAAACAGTCTTATCCTCTGGGAAGAGTTTCTTGCATGGAAACCCATTTTGTACTTCAAGCTTCCGTTTACGCTGCAACATGCAATGGGAAAATTTCTTAGTTTCTCCATTAGTTAACCATGTATTCCTATACATATCTCAATAAAGACTACTCAAACTAAACACTAAAATAATAAATACATATACACAGAAACTTAATAAAGTTAAGTGATGAGTAGTAATTTTACACTGAGTCAATTATAAATACACAAATTTCACTAAAAGCCTAAGTGAAGTTTGTATACTAAATCCTGGCAGTGCAGTAGTATTAGCATACTTAATTAAAAATTAATTTTACTCTGATACTTGTTTTGCAAGAACAATTACACTTTAAGTAAATTTAAAGGTCACAACATATAAAAATATTAAGTGCAAGCCTTAATGAGAATGGTTCTCTAATAAATTATTCATTCGCAGCAATCAATTTTTTGTTGGTTAACAACTACTTAATAAGTTGTTTAGGTAATCTCTTAGTGCAGTTATTCAATAATTATATCTTAAGTTGACAGCAATGCCAGTAAGAGTTAAAATATAATTTCTTAATTCAACTACACAAGTGCTTTTAGGAATACAATCACAGAAATTAGGTGAATGCAATAGTTTTCTGTTTGTTTCATTGTTATAACCGCAATGATTATATCAGTTATCTTTTTTACTTTTTGTGTTATCTGTTTTGAGCAAATTCAAGATACCAGCAGAAACTCATATATTTACTGTAAGTCACAAAATCTGTGCTTGAATATTGTAAAACATAGTTATAAAATCATAATTTTGCATCCAAATATGCTTGTGAGAAATCATAATTAATTCACAACACAATAAACATTTCCAATAAGAAAAAATAATAGTTTAGAAACAGAAAAAACAAAAAAAAAAAAATAGTTTAGCAGCAACTGATTGCCAAAATAATGAAAACTGCTAATCAAGTTTCAGCAAAAAAAAAAGCAGTGAATAAGCTAAGCTGGCCACAATGGCTTGCAATTTACCCGACAATTTATCTGTAAACAGCTGAATATCTAAGAAATAAAACTGTATCATAAAACTCATCCTCACATTTATACCCTCAATAAGATTAGTTCTAGTGTGAACACGTGACCATTAGGAAAATATTTGTAGAGTTAAAATTAACGGGTTACAATAGGTTTTCCACCCAAAAATTTGATATCCTTTTCCACTAGAAATACTTGTTTTGAGGTCCCCACAAACCAAAAGAAACAGTTTTATAAAAGAATACTCCCAGAGAGAGAGAGAGAGAGAGAGAGAGAGAGAGAGAGAGAGAGAGATATAAGGGCATAAACTCAAAAACAAAATGTCTGATAATTACCAAAACAAGTAAACTAAGTTCAACACCACAGAATGTACTCCGAAGGTTTTTTCAGAAACCACTTCTCTTAGCTCAAACTACGGTTTAAGTGGAAAATGTTAGTTTATTTCTTCAAAAACTGCTCTAATGATTGATTAAAATATTGTGTGCTTGAAATATTTACATAATTAATAAAATGTGTATCTGCAAATCACACCATTTCTATTGACAGGAAGATAATGAGTTGATGTGAGACTTAAAAAATTGTAAAATAACTTTTACTTAAATTAAAATTCAGTTCACTCAAAACATTTTGCCATATTAGTTGCAAGTTAAAATTTATCAATAATTTATCAACTTGATGAATTCTAAAAGCAAATTAAGATTTACTTTCAAAGTGTATTCCCCACTTTGACAGTTCATCCCTGAAGTACTACTCTGAAGAAATGTATTATTCATTACACATCTGCAGATAAATGTCCTTGAGACAATAAGGCAATATGCTCTGTGTGTACTTTTGTGCTGTCTGAGCAGAAGAGTTCAATGGACCATATATGCTTATTAGAAACAAAGGCAGATACACTGGCCTAAATGAATGCAATAAGCTAGGTTTGTTTACAAACTTTGACCTCCGTGTCAGCATTTGTGCTACATTTTCTGCTGAATATGTCAAAGAGACACAAATGTCTATGTAGCCAAGACTTAATGTTGTGTTAAAACAAATTTGATAGGTATATTAACTTTGTTGACTTAACATCTCCAGTTTAAAGAAGTATTCCTCACTCTTTCATTATCTAGTATCACAATTCTGGATATGGGTTAAAATTACTTTTTCTTTATTTTTATTCCCTTTTCTTCCATTTTAACTACCCCACTCCTTATTCAGATTCAATTTTACAATTTCAATTACAAATTAAATTTTCAGAGCTCTAAGTCCAATCAAAAATCCACAATTTTTTTAAAATCTAAGAGGAAATGGCAAATAATATAAAGCATTTAAGTAAACAAGATGAAGATTACGGTATGAAAACAGCTTATTCATTGCACTACTGGAAACAGATATGCAGTTACAAAAACAAATTAAAGTATAATGAACTGATGTTAAGGCTGATTAAGAATAATCAAAGACAAAAGAATGGAAACAACCGAGTTAAAGTGAGTGTATTAACTTGCTTAGAAGAACTTCGGAGGCTTTGTGAAGTTTTAACTTTTCTGTTTTGTTGCCTGCTAGCTTTCTGATTAAGATCGTGGATTCAAACCCAGCCCAGACCAATGTTTTATAAATGTACTTAAAAGCAATCGCCACATGTTGATAGATTTACTGGCATGTAAAAGAACTCCTGCAGGACAAAATTCTAGCACACCAGCGATCAGCAGGATATGATTATGGAGATTGACAGTGCTGTTAATAAAGAAAATAATTGTAATTTTCTGTTGCCAAGAATTGAATGCTTATAGTATTTATCCAAATACAAAACAATGTTTTTTATAAAAATATTACTATTAAGAATGGAGGGGGGGGTAATTTTTCATTACAATACATTTTCCAAGTATCATGCAGGAAAAAATAAGTTTCGAACTTTGCAGGTATGCCGCGGTGAAGCATGGGGGGAAATGGTAAAGATTGCCACTAAAATCATAACATATGCAATAGAATTTGTGATTTCATTTCACACATAAACTTAGCTGTTAATGCTAGAGGGGTTATAAGCATTCTCAATGGAAAAAAGATTTCTATCCGAGATTAAAATAAAAATAGAGAGGATTTTATTTCATCAGTGGTTGCTGCCCATTTCTCTCCTCCCGCCTACCAGCTACACTTCTGTTCTTCCCTTCTCATTCATTGCATGCACTTTTAAGAAAATTCAAATTAGTAAAACTTTTTACAACAATATTTTATATCAGGTATGTTGCCTAAATAGAAAAAATCTTGAATGTCATCGCCATTGCAGTGCTGCCGCCATCATCTCCCAATGCACACATCAGTAGATTTCCATATTCTGCCTTTGCTTTCTCTCCCACCCATTATGTGAATTATCATGCAATATTGAACAAGATAAACATTTTTACACATACCGGCTGCATTTCTGTACTCCTTTTTAACCATTAAATGAATTTCCGTTTAAATTTGAATTAAATATAATTTCAAAATGTATTAGTTGCCTAAATAGAAAACCTCATCATAACCACTGTTATCACCTTCCACATCTCAATTCTTCTCTCCCTTTTACACAAACTTCTGCAAAAATTTGAATTAGCCTATGTCCTTTAGTTCATTCAAAATACATGTGCAACACTTTAGTATTTTTGTTTAAAAATTAAGTTGTATCTTTATATAGATAATATTATGCTAAATTCCAAAATTAAGTTCTGAAGAAAGCAGGTCATCTTGCATTTGAGGCCATTCTGTATTCCAATAAATACAGTAATGTGGAGTAGCCAGGAGTTTTTGGGACTTTGAACCCCCCCTCCCACCACTTGATAAAAAAAAAAAGTTTAAAGTAATAGCAAAATCTAATTTTAATTCAAATTGTGATACCTTAATCTTTGAATACAGAATGGATAATTTTAAGATATTTTATATAAATTACTTTTTTATTATGATTTTAAAAATTGTTTAAAAATGGATCCCCATAATAACCTCCCCCTTAATATGTTTTGGCTACAGTGCTGAAAAATAACAGAATGCAGATGCATTGATAATTAGTATAGCAACCATTTCCACTGTTCCTATTCTTGCTAGATCAGTTCAAAGCTTCAATATGCGAATTTGCTTCTCTCTAATTTTATGCTTGAAAAACTAAAAATGCAGCACAAGACAGCACAGAATATACACCAGTTATTATAAACTTATGGATGACACTTTCCCTGAGAGGAATCAGAAAATGTAATGGCATACCTTTAGAAAATTTTTACTGTACTGAATTTAGAAGCTTAATTTTATCACGGCAGCTAACTGCAAGCGGGAAAAAAAAATATCATAAGCAAAAACTTGAGATGTGTTACATTCACAGAACTTTCTCTAGTAACTATTTTTATTTTGATATAGCTTTAACAAAACAAATGTTTTCACAAATAACTTCATTATACATTGTTATGTACCGTAAGTACGTGGTAAGGGGGATATAAAGGGACTGAAGCAATAGTGAAAAGTTTAAAAACAAGTCACTATACTAGCTTTGAAATTCTATATTCTTTCCATGACATTGCAATAAACTGAATGGTAACAGCACTTCAAAAAATAATTAAGTATTACAAAATTCAAAGCAATAACAGTGGATATTCTATAAATGGCAGATGCGAGGAGGAATTTGAATATTGAGAGTTTTAAAGTTATCTACTATTTTCTGTTTTTAGTTTTTGTCTATTACCTATAGTTTACCCATTAAAAAAATTCCTTCTGAATGATGAAGACCAGAGGCTATTCTCAGAACATATAGATGAATTTTTATTTTCATTGCAAACATGTATCTTAAATATATGATACTTTAATCAACATTTTTTAACCAAAACTAATGAAAATCTTATATGTTAAGGAGGGGGAGTGTCTCTCTCTCTCTCTCTCTCTCTCTCTCTCTCTCTCTCTCTCTCTCTCTCTCTCTCTCTCTCTCTCTCTCTCTCAAAATATTCTTTTTTTAATCAGGGGGGATGGGTTCTTACATTCAAATATTTTGGTGGAATATTAAGGAGGGTGGGTCTCTCTCTCTCTCTCTCTCTCTCTCTCTCTCTCTCTCTCTCTCTCTCTCTCTCTCCCTCTCGCAAATGGGCCTATTTCTATAAATATTCTTCTTTTATTCAGGGGAGATGTGTTCTTACATTCAAATTTTTTGGTGGAATGCAATTCTTTCTCTACTCACTATGTATGCGATAAACTACATTATGGACAGAACACAAGTCCTTCACTTTCCATGCTCATTTTCATTCTAGTCCCTTACTACAAACCAGGCTATATTGTAAATTCAACACATGAAAATATGCATATTATGCTAGTGATGGATATACACCAAATATATCAGATATGCAGTCAGATAAAGAACTAACAATTAAGTACACCAAATGCTTTCTTGCCTAAGTCATCCAGCATTTTTTTTTCTGAAATACTGTAGCAAAGTTTCATTCAGATATACCAACCAATAGAGAGGAATTACAAACTACTCCTTATGTATTATTTCCAAGCAAATAGCTTATCATGAAGGATAATATCAATAGCTAAATTAGCTAGAATTACACCTGTTAAACTTTCTACTGTAAAAAGAAAAATTTAACCTGCAGCTCATATTGATGCAGATTTAAAAATAATTTTTGAACTATATATTGTTGCAAGTAAACTGAAAATTTTAATTCCTATTGGTACAGCAATTATTATAGCAGCTCCTATCCAGCACCTTAAAAGCTGGCTATTGCTGTTTTCCAGAGTCACGATAGAAGATGTGTAAGAACATAAAAAAGCAAACTATATTCAATATGCAAGTATATACCCAAAATTCCAAGTCTCCAAAGCCCTCCAAGTGTCAAAAAAGAAAGTTGTTAAAAGTTAAACAAAAACCACCAACCTTTCTGGACAATATGTAGCAAAAGATATATCATAAGCCAAGTCTCTCTACTTTCCAGCTCATTTTTCTACTCCTCCACATCACCCTTCCCTTTTCTCTACTTCTACCCCAAAACCTGCCTGCTTCCATATAAGCAACTGTTCTTATTGTTCACAGTTGTACAAAACATAGTTTTAATTTTTTATGTCCTTTTGATTTCAATGATTTAATCCAACAACGGTCCATGCTGTTCAGCATATCAGTCAGGCTATGACACACTCTACCAACATCAGTATAATGTCAGAGTAATATGAAATCTTCACATTCCCCCACGTTAACATCATGAACTCCATTCTGAAACTTTTTACGCTACTGCCACTGTAGCAACATTCTGGATCATTGATGTTTAACTCGCAGATCTCTCAGCTACACTTTGTAGCCATTCTGCAGCTGTGACCACCTCTACTTATAAAAATCTGATGTGTTCCATTCACATGACTTTCTCTATCTCTCTGTAAATTATTATTGTTAATAAGCTTATCTTTTATTTATTTCATGCTAATCGAGAAAAATTAGCAGAAATAGTCTTATTTCTTGCTTTATTGTAAGTAGAAGCGAAATAAGGGAGTACCATAGGTTAAAGTGAAAGCCAAAAGCTGGTTGCTATGTGACTGATGTTCCTTTGTTTGTATGATCAGGAGTTGACAAATTCCTGTATGAGAAAGTATAAGTTCTTCAAAGCTGAAACCTAGAAAAAGGAATATCTCAAAAACGATCAACTCCGCGAAAAAAATGAATATAACATAAATTGTGTGTTTTAACATGCTCTACATTTTTTGTGGGTTAAGTTTTTGTCCATCTCTTACGGTTTAGTAGTTATGAAAAATTCATCCAGAATAAAGTAGTCTTCAGAGGCTATTCCCAGAAAATTCAAGATATAGATTTTATTTGTCAGGTAAATAACTTTAATATACGATATTTTAATCAAAATCGTTAGAGCCATTTTTTAGAAAATCAAATTTTTCAAAAAAAGTTCCATGTAAAGAGTAGTTTGGGGTGGGGGGATTTTCCTCAAAATAGTAAAGATACTAAAGATATTCATCCCTGGAAGATACTAAACTTAAATACTAAGTTTGGTATTTTACCGACCTTTCGTTTTTGAGTTATCGTGTTCACAGACACACACACACAGACCTTTTTCTGAAAATACATTTTTTGGATACAGGGGACCCTAAAACATATATTTCTGGTGAAATATTGGTATCGAATTTTTTGGTGGAGTGCAATACATTCTCTACACACTATGCACATAGTGAGTATAGAGAAAGTAAAAATCATCCCTCTGCTTTGGGGTTTAGGATCCCCAACCCTGGGTTTTGCTTTGCAAGTTAAGGCCCTAAATCAATTGTTTTATCATAAACAGTGAATTTGAGATCTTTGACTCTATTTATAAAAGTTTTTGCAGTGCTAGTTCAGAGGGACAATTTCTCTGGGGCTGGCATTTAAAGAAAAATTGCGAATACCCACACAAGGTTCTCGTGGACATTCAGCAACCTATCCAGCTTGGAGGGTACTGTTGGCCAGCAAGCCCACAACAAATATGGAGCTTCAGCTGTCAACATCTTGCGGATACCCAACAGCACAGATATAAGTATGGTAAAAAAACATAGGAAAAGTACTTAAATAAATAAGAATTCTAAAATATGAACTGCATGTACCCCTTCTTATGCATTCCGATTCAATCACCCAGGAAACAACATTGACATTAGAACCACTCAACTGTGAAATCAGCATTCTTAAAAGCAAATGTAACAAAAAATGTGTTTCCCCATTGCAATATTAAGGTTATTGATTATGGGAAATATGCTAGTCATTTTTATCATGTAATGTCACTTAATCTATTTTTCATGGCAATCAGCAAAGGAAGTCACTGGAGAACATCTGCACATATAGGTGGAGAGCATTATATAGCCAACATAAGGCAGTGAGCTGGGAAAGGATTGGATAGCACAGTAATGAGATCATTATTAAACTTTCTTCCGCCACTGCATTCATGGCAAGCGCCAGTTCTGTACCATGTTGCATCCTTTTGAATGCTACAAACACAATAAACTACATAACTATGTTAAGGGTATTTCTGTTTTTATTGAAATGGGGAGAACACAGTGTATTATAATGTATGAAATGAAGTGGAGTATCAAACACAGCACAGGCTATTTCTGCTACTTATCTGTTTATTTATAATTAAGTTCGGTAAAAAATTTCACAAATTATTTTGCCAGACCTCATTACAATACATAAAATAAAGCCAAAGGTAAGCTATTCTTTCCATTGATTAAAAAAATTCCCCTCTAACCCCACTATAACAAATTTTACAACTTTAAGAAAATAAAAATTTCTGAGAATTGAGCCCATGATGGGTTTTTCCTGTCCAGTTGGATTTTCGATACAAGATGTTTAAAAAGTGTTACTAAAGCATATATGCAAGAGAATTGAACCCAAGACAGCCTATTCCCCCCTATACATTATTGTGTTTTGTTATTATATAAGTTGTTCTGCAACTGTAAGGGTTGTTCTCAAGAGCATGTTTTTTGTAGTAAAAGTGAAAAGAAAATTAACCAGCAGATGTAGAGATCGCGAGGCAAAACAAAAACAAAACATTTAGATGCACAGTGGCAACTCTTTACTTGAAGAACTGATGGTGGGAGAAGTTACGCCAACACGCGCAAAAGTCATAACACTTCTGTCCATTAAGGAGTGAAGTATGCTAGCACTAATTTTTGTGACATTGTTAGTGTCTATGCAAATAAAAAACACTAGCAGATTATTATTAACTTGGAATAAGACAGTGATGCGACAATATCAACAGCAATGCTGATTATGAGGATGAAGATGAGTGGGATTGAGCTGTAGAAACATGCAAGTACAGCAATTTTGGCTATGTTCATGGTTGCCAATTCATTGTGTGAAAAGCTACACTGCAAACAAAACTAAACATATCAATATTCCTCAAAGTGAAACACACTGTCTCACGCTCTATATATTATTAATGATATTATATATATATAAATTAGCTTTATAACAAAGAAAGCGATTTTGCTATAACCACAATATGTGCCAATAATGACTTTCATGTGAGCTGCAATAATTGTTTAATGATGCACGCTGTTGTGGTTGTGTTACTTACACTAAGCTGGCAACTCTATTACTCCTCTTAGCCATTGCAGGGAGGGAAAGCAATTTTCCCTATGCATAACATTTGCTCATGTCTGGCCTCACGGCCTACATTACTGGATAATGTTAACACACAATTGGTCACTTGCTCCTTGTGCTGTAATTGGTGGCAAAGTGAAATATGCTAAAACTCACTTAAGGAGTCATCAATTTTACTAGAACCTACTCTTGCCTTACAGCTCCATCTACCTCTGGGTGATTCTAAATAACGGATACTACAAATACATACATTACTCACCCAATTTCTGGGGCTTATGGCACTCGCACTATTGGCAGTAGATGGCAGCGCACCAGTCACATCCCACTTGTCTAACAATTTGGAAGCGTCCTCCATCTGTTCCTCATCAACACCACTAACTTCCACATCTTCCCCCTCTTCCAAGTCCCCCCACATTCCCTCCTCACAATCTTCCGTCTCTTCTTCTTCCTCATTGTCTAATAAACACTTTGCTGTGCTCTCTTGCACAATGTTTGTCTCTGTTAAGGCTACAGAATCACTGCACACTTCCCTAGATGGACCTGCCCCTTCTTTCACCTCCACCACAGAGTCAGACAGTTCCAGACAGACGGTCTCTGTTGGGCTTGGACTTGCACTTTCAGTCTTGTTGCTGGATGAAGAACATGATGCAGCCATTCTATATTAATAGCTGTCCTGGAAAACACAACAGAAAACATTAAATATATGGCATGATGAATACAGTGGTATATAGTTTAACTTTTTATTTCTAATTTATACCTGTATGAGAAAAACCATATTCTGGAGTTGAATACAGATTTAACATTAAATTGTTCTAAAGCATGTTTCAGCACTCTAGTAACCCACTTCTGGAATTCCCTTATCATCTGAGCCACATTTATCGTATGGATATCAAAGCTATAATAAAAATAATTCCTGTAAGTAGCTCTTAAAAGGTAATAACTGAAATATCTCGTACATTTGTATGACATTACCAAATCAATTTCGGGCTCTTTCCATTTTCGACAAATTTAAATATGAATTCAGTTAAGTTGAGTATCATGCTTGGCGCAGAGGGGATTAGATGAAATACCATGCCAAAGTTTAGAATAAAACAGATCATACTCAAACTGTAAAAAAAAAATGCACACACTTTAATGGAATTTATTTTTCTCCTTTAGTATCCCTATGCTAATGTGAGCTACTCAATGTATCATTAGCATGCAGAGTCATTTATATAAAATCTTAGGAATTGATATTGAATTTTGAACGCATATAAGTGCACATTCATGTAAAACAACTGCCTCTGCTGTACTCTACAAGGAACTTCAGCTTTTTGGCACTTTAACTTTTGTTTGAACTGCACTTTTCTCCATACCAAGTTTAATCTGTCATTTGACATATGAAAATTTGTGTTATAAATCCTATAAAGGAACTACACTGATACATGTCTCAATTGTCTTTTCAATATTTTTGTTCAGCTCGGGCTCTCTGAAACAGAGCGCTTCCAAAATGTATGCTACCATCTCCTTTTTAAAAATGATAAGCTTCCCCACAGCTATGGTGTACTGTGGTTCAGATTTTACATTTATCATGAAAAAGGGTTCTCTTGGTACTTTAGTCTAGGTAAAACTCACATGAAGTTCACCTTCTCATTTAGGATTGCTTGGTTTGTGGTTATGAGGAATGAAAATATTACATGAATGTTGCATTATGAATTGCTTTGGAATATAATTTTTAAGAAAATTGCAGATTGAGATCAATTGATAATACCTATGACTTGGTATGTCTTTGTAAATGCATACTGCACTATGTATATAAAACGGACTATAATGGACTTCAATATAATATGCAAATGTGGTGAAACTGATGGAATTTCCTTAATGACACTCATTCTTGAATATGTTAAGCAATTCAGAGATAAGGTCAGTTTCGTTTCTTAAATACGTTATATTAGCTCCTAAAACCAATGCAAACTATTACGGAAAATGTAGCAGATAGAAATATATAACTGAAAGGCAGTGCCACTAAACATCCCAAATGAAAGAAAAATGTACACGAATTTTTAGGGGTCACAGCCACTTGTATTTCGGAAGGTAATTTTCAATAAAATTCATACCATACTTTAAAATGTTCTTGCCTTTTAATTGTTTGTACCTGCTAAATGAAGTACACTCACGTGTAATCCCGCTGATGAAATAACAATAACATGGTAATGCGTTCAAGCTATAAAACATTAACATGGGAGATATAACGAAATCAAATTAGAAAATAATTTGAAAGAAGACTTAGCAGCTAAAATTTGATGCATGCAGCTTTTAATCCTGAACGTGTTACCGAACAAAAGTCTGAACCACTAATATCACATCGCACTTATAGCAATACAGTTTCATTACAATACACAGTGGAGGTTCACCGCTTATTAAAATATTCGTATCCATAAAATTTAGAAACCACAAAAACACAAAGAGCATTCCAAGTTTTTCGTCTCTTAAATTTACCACATGTCCGCTACTAGAAACTAGGATCAGATTACGTGATCACCACCACACACGACGCTTTACAGAACTACACAAAATAATTAGTTATTGTGATTAACAAAACTATAACATCCTATTGCTACATCTCTTAACAGACGAAGAGATTAAGGGAAAAAAAAAAAAATTGTCACTTTTCTAACATTACCTATCATGGCCTGAAAACAGGATGCGAACATGCTAATCCTTCCAGCCCGCAGAAAGTGACTTTACGTTAATCCATCACGGAAATAGGCAATTATTCTCCATGATGTTAGCTTTACGCAAAAATAAATTAGTCAGCGCTATTTCTGTAAGTAATTCCATTCAGCCATGCCCAAGCCCGAGGACAGGATAGCACTTAGGAGTATTTAGTGCTCACCCGATTTTCTAGGCTACTATAAAGCCTTTAATCATTTGCAGATATCTCTAAGAATTTGATCTCAATTATTGCTTGCATTTAAATGTTCAAACAGCGCAATGGACTGGTGTAGACTCTATGTATTTCATACATTTACATTATGTGAATTAGAATGAATTTACGAACCCTCTCCTTTGGTTAGGCAGCCATACTTCATGGTCAAATTGCACTGTTCGCCATCTAGCGGTAATGTTTACAGTTGTCGAAATTATAAGGCTTAATATTAATTAAATTGTTAAGCATTTCAAGCATAATAGAACAAAATATCATGTACTATCCCATTTCCAAATTTGTTTACTCAAAGTTCATACTTTAAACTCTATTTGTCACATTACGGAAAACCAAATTAACCGGCATGTAATTACCCACGTCGCTACTGCATATCTCAGCCTTCTCCACCCTTTCTTTCGACCTCGCGTGTTTCCTTCGTTTATAATTTTCAGTTTTTTTATCATGCACAATTTTTGGGATGGTGTTATCGACTTTTTACCTTCTCTATGATAATCACATTCAGCGCTTTTAGATTTCCGCGGGTATAGTTGACCACGTGACAATGTTAACCACATGTCTATCCGCGTGTAGTTGACGTGAGAAAAATAGAGAATGAATGAAATAATGCCATTCCCAAATCAAATAACCTTTATGCCCTTATAACAGGTTCACTTTGTTTGGGATTTGTTTTATTTTTTGCAAATTGTTGATACTGATTTCAACAATTTTAATGTTTAAATTATGCATTTTAAAAATTACGTGTTAGAATAATGTAAGTAGATATCTGTGCACATTAAGATGCATTACAAGGCAAAGACCCACTAATCAAAACAAAAAAAAATTACCTTGTTTGTCCACTACTCATCCTTACCTTCTTTTTTTAATTTATTTATTTTTTGTGAAATGAAAGAAAACAAATCTTTGCTAAAAGGATCTGTTGAAATTTTAATTAGGACAAATTGCCTACACAAGTTTTTCCCTTATATTGAGTAGACCAATGTTGGGTAACTTTAAGCTCTAAAGATCTGGGATCATCTGAACATCATTTCGTTCATTCATTGTCCAATATGACCTACTAGATTATTTTTTTAAAAAAAAAATTTAGTCATAACCAGCCCCATTCTTATAAATTCTGGGCCACCTAAGAGGTCATGATGTCATGCTCCCCCTTTGTCATGCAGTTACAAGCAGCCAGCAGAAATATCATAGTGAAGTTAAATACCCACTGTGTTATGTTAATGTAGATCCTTTTGGACCCTGAGAAGTCTGAAACTTTTGACCTTGGGTGCTCTAGAATCTCATATGGCCATAGTTAAACAATGGGAGCTTTACTTTCATTTGCTAAATAGAAAGAAGTCTATTGTATTGAAAAACACAAGTTTTTCATGTTTTAAAATCCAAATTGGATCATTTCTTAAAATCTGAAAAAAGAAGATATCCAGGCAAAAGGGAATGTCGCTAAGGGTATTTTCTCAACTCCTATCTCTCCTGTCTCATGTTACTTGTTTAAGACACCTCCTTATTCTCTGAAACTATTTTGTTCATTAGCAACCTGTATATGACATCAGCCTTGTAGCATATGCAGTGTAGTTATATTTTGGTAAATTTTAATACAGATTAAAAATAATAATGCAAAATATATTTTGAAATAACATACCTTATATTAAAACAAAACCCAAATTTTGTGATTTTAAGATAGATGCATGCACGCCCGCACAAACACACACACACACACTCTCACACTCTTTCATTCACTCTCACACTCTCTCACTCTCACTCTCTCACACACACACACACACACACACACAGATATATATTAAAATTCATATCTGTTGTTTTTCTAATTGTCCTTCATTCTTGAATTCCTTTTTCATGCACTGCAGCAGATAATGGTATGGAAGAAAATAAAGAATAGGAAGACAGGTTTGCAGAAGCCTCTTGATATGGATCCATACAAATGATAAATGCTCTTTTTGGTGGCTCCTGTCCAGACTTAAATGGAATCTATGAGTATAAAATATCAACCATTTCTAATGGGTTTTTCTCATGTATGAATTTCCATCCATGCTTGACAAAATATGCCATTGTCTTATCTATGCTATGATTTTCATCTAAGGGTACATTCTCTTCAAAATCTTTGCTCAAATGGTCAAATAATTTACAAATTTTTAAATATTTATCAGCTCTGTATATCTATATTATCATTATAGTACAGATGTAGGGGTGACATAAACTTAATGTATCCCTAAATAAGGGTCCCCCAGCAACCTAGGGATTGAGATAATCAAGATTAATTTACCAATACATACAGCATCTCAACACTTGAACATAGCCACTACAGAATTCCAATAAATGATTTGACTTCTGTTGCAATATATCTCCTAACCTGTTGTATTTTGCTGCATAGTGATTCATGTAAGTTACCATATCAATAATTTCCTTATCAAAAAACATGAGTAATGTTTCCGCTGTTTTTAGACACACTGAACCTAATACCCTTTCTACATTGCATTAAATCTTATTTAATCCAGTTTCTTCTCTGGGGTAATTTGGTTGCTTCTATTATCTTAAAAACATTTTCCTGCTCTTCATTAATTTTGTATCCTATTCTTTCTTCACATTCAGCTCCATGCAGCTCAATTTAAGCCTCACTTCTAAGTTGACTACCAGATAAGTTACAGAACATATTTTTCTTCCCCAGAATCCTCAACAGTGGTGTCATTACAGGCATTCACTAGTGGAAAATCAGTGATTGTTATTGATTACAATCATATGAGAGAGATCATTAAATTCTAGTATTCCAGACTGAAATCCCTAAAATACCTATATAAGAGCAGCTGGTGACTCCTAAGTACCTTACTATATTGTGACTATGCCTTCTGGCTTGTAATTGCTGCATGTGTTTGAGCAGCTTGTTTTGAAAGTCATAGCTGATTGTTGCCTTTCACCTGTTGGCTTCCTTTCCTTAGCTAATGCATTGTTGCACCTGTGTGACTGGACACGTGTGCAGTCAGTGAGCACTTTACATCAAAGCTCTGATTGTCGCACTTGTGCAAGTTTGTGACACCTGTGGTGATTTGACGGTGCAACAATAAATACTACTTCTGGAAGTTTCTTGCCAGATGATCAACAGGTATAAAATGGGAGCAACTTGGCATGGACAGTCAGTTTCATAGCCACATCAAGCATCAAAAGAAAACTGTATGATAGAATTGTTGTAAAAGCATCAAATTAAGATATTTATTTGTAGAGATTTTTTACTGCAATCAACTTAAAGAAATAGAGTTAGTTATTTGAGTAATAAAGCACAGTTTTTGTTACAATGGTGTAGTCGGAGCAGGATTTAATGTCAAGATGAAGATGAAATTTTACTTGCAGAAATACAAATCATCAAATCCAAAATGAAATCTGGCATGCAGAAATGGATACAAACATGGAATCCATATGGGAGAAGTGAAATCTGAAATAGCAGGCTTGAAATTCAGAATGGAGGAGAAAATGAAAACTGAAATGAAAGAAATGAAATCAGGAATGGAGAAGATGCAAACAAAAATGGATTTGAGAACCTAAAGATGAAGATATCAAGCAAAATCAATGATCAATTGACTAAGATGAAGGATGTGGAAAAACTTGGGGAAAAGGAGGAAGAGCTTGGTGGATGAAGACTACAACCAATGCTTTAATGCTCTGGAGGAAAGAATCGACAGCAGCACCAAAGAATTAAACTTCATGGCACAAAAGATGCTCAACAGAAAGCTTAAGATTTGAAAGTACAGACTCTGGATGAAAACAACATTTGTATGCGTCAAGCCACCCAAAGTATGAGGGAACATCAATTTTAAAAGTTTATCGCCAACAATTTGCTGCCATCACTACCAACAACAGATACTCTGCACAGGAGGCAGCCGCACAATGGATAACAAGCCTCCAGTGGCCAATCCTGATGCTGGAAAAGTCCGGAGGCACTTGGGAGGCACTCGAGAACTGCTGCAGGAACCATCACTTGGCTGAAGCCTATCACAGTCAGCTTAACTCGAGGCTGCAATAGCTGGGGAGACAATGCAGAAGTTCACCCTGGCTATTGAGCAGTCAGTAAACAAGTCCTGGTGAACCTACTACCTAGCTATGCAGGAAGCTGCCTACTCCAACATCGAAGAGTGCATGACACCGAGATATGACAGTGCCTGATGCTCGTTGACTACAAGGCAATCCACAAGGCATTATCTGAAGCACTAAGGATGGAAGCGGCTAAGATAAAAGCAGCGTCCACCACGAATACCAGGAGTCTTCACTACAACTGGGAGAAACAAAGGTGACAATGATGACTTTCGAGCGGTGTGAGCTGGGATTGTGGTGAACCAGGATACCTAGAGTGAGACTGTCCACGACAAAGCCGACCAGTAGGCACGAAACAATGGAGGGGTACTCGGTGCCGTCATTGCTAACACCTCAAGTGATGCTACGTGTCTTGGGCAGAAGGGTGAATGTATTGAAGGGAAGCTGTGCCCGACACTAGTAGACACAGGTGCAGCAGTGACTGTAATCAGAACTAACAAGCGAAGGGCTTGCAACACGAGCACTTAGTCGGTCCTAGCAACTAGTGAGGCATCGGGTGGATCTTACCTATGGAAAAGAAAGCCCTGCTGGAAATGACACTGGGACAGAGCACCGTGGATGTTTGTCGCGAGGGTGGCTGAGATATGATATTGGATATGCTCAGAAGCCACGAGGCGGCGGTTGACGTCAGCTGAGATGAGCTGTTGATCCGGAGCCCTCACGAACATCTGGAGATCTGCTAGGTGGTCCTGAGGGACAATTTAGTTGCGCCCTCAAAAAGTAGGGTGGTAGTGAAGGCCTACCTGGAAGTCCAACGGTTAAGGAACATTGTATTGGATCGGAAAATATCACTGCATTGCCTGGGTATTGTTGCCTTATCAGGGGAGGTGCCCGTGAGGCTGCTGAACCCATTGGACACCGACCAGGACATCCAGGCAGGGAAGCAAATAGGGAAGTGCGGCCAGCAGCTAGTACATCATGCGACGGGTCCACCAGCTAGCACCTCGCAGGATCTGGGGCTCCGGCTGAAAGACTTGCTAGAGAGGGTGGCCGACATCTGACTGCTTCACAGCTGGGTCCAGCATCTACTTAGCCAGTCTGTCTTCATCAAAGTGAGGCGATTATGGCCGCAATGACCGAGTACATGACAACTTCGATATCGGAGGCGCCCGACCTTACGGCATCTACCAAAATGTGTTCCTCTGGCAAAACAGGCGAAGGTGTGGGACAAGCTGGAAGACATGAGATCTAGGGAAATTCCGAAGAGTCCGATTGCCCTTGATACTCCCCTGTAATCTTGGTGAAGAAGAACGGTGAGCTTCACTTCTGCATGGACTACAGGAAGCTGAATGTCGTCAGCAGAAATGGCTGTTTCCTCTTATCCCAGATTGCCGACCCCTGGAGATACTTGTTCTTGCACAGTGATTCTCGACTTTGGATTTGAATCGCGATACTGGCATTTGGGCCTAGTTCCCATTCTCAGCTGGCCGAGGACTTTGGCAATTGACAGTTACATCTTTTGGCCTCTGTAAAGTGCCAGCCACCTTCCAGTGCCTCATGGAATCAGTGATGAAAGAGCTGACTTATGCCGCCTGCTCCCTGCATATCATCACAGACAACAACTTCGAAGACCATCTAAAACCTGACCAAGATTCTGCAACCGCTGCTGGCAGCTAACCTGAAACTGAATAGAAACTCTTCGCTACTCTTCAGCAAGGTACTGAACTATTTGGGTCACATAGTCTCAACATCAGGAGTGGCCACAGGCCCGAAGAAGAATCGATCAGTGAAAGATTGGCAGACAGATGAGAAGTGTGAAGTTTCCTGGACCTATCTATGCAGCTACTACTGCCAGTTTGTCAAAGGTTTCTCCAAAATTGCAAACCCTGCCTTACATGTGTTCAAAAGAGGCAGAGTGTGTTCTAGGTGCTTAAGTCAGCATTCTGCAATGCACCTATTTTAACATTTCCAAAACCTGGTAACAATTTTATTGTGCCAGCAACACAACCAGCATTGGAGACATATTATCCCAGGTACAGGATGGCCAGGAGCAAATAATAGATACTACAGCAAGACAGAAAGAACTACTGAGATAACATGCGAGAGCTCCAGGCAGTAGTGAAGGTGTTGCAGCACTTCCACAAGTACCTGTGTGGTCAGCCATTCAACCTAAGGACTAACTAGTCTGCCCTCACCTGGCTATTGAGTTTTAAGAACCTGGGGGACCAGACAGCCAATTGGGTCCAGAGGCTCCAAAAGTACAACTTCACATCAGAACATCAGAGAGAAAGGAGCCACACCAATGTTGATGCCTTGTTACAGCGACCCTGTTCAGAGGAGTGTGACCATTGCACCAGGTTGAGGGGAAAGAGTGTGCAGGCTGTCCATGTCATTTTGGCAGTGCATGCAGCTGGATAAGAGAGCACAGGTCTGAGCTGGCAAATGTTAACTTGGGAGCTACTTCTGAGAGAAGTGGAGGCAGGGACTAGAGCAAGCTGTGAGGGCATCATACCCACATAAAGTGGGTACAAGTGATTCTGGGTCCAATGGGACTCATTGAGAACCAAAGAAGGAGTACTCTTTAGAGTATGGAAGTCACCTGATGGGAAGACCCAGAGAGAGCAGTTGATTCTTCCTGGAGTAAGGTTGCAGATGCCCTGGAGGAAGTACACGCAGGGATTTTGGGACCCAACCGAACCTTTGACAAGATCCGACAATAGTACTACTGGCTGAGATTATGGTCATATGCTGATAAGTGTCTGTCATGTGTGTGCAGCAAGCATTGGCCCACAGCCCAAGAGTCAGGGTCGCATGCAACACTATAAACTGGGAGCACCTTTCGGATGCATAACCAGTGATGCAGTTGAACCATTCCCTGTGTTAGGCAGGGGCAACATGTATCTGTTGCTTGCCATGGTTTACTTCACCAAGTGGCTGGAGGTATATACCATCCCTAACCAGGTGGTCAAGACCATTGTAAACTGTCTCGTAGAAAAATTGTTTTGTTGCTATGGGGTACTGTTGGAGCTACATAGTGATCAGGACTCCAACTTTGGGTCCAACCTGATGAGAGAAACAATGGAGCAACTTGGACTGCACAAGATGCACTCAACACCTTTCCTCCCATTGTCAGTTAAGCATTACATCAAGACTTTACAACATTTGAGGAAGGTTGTGGCCAATCACCAGAGAGATTGGGATGTGAGGGTGCCACTTTTCTTGCTGGTCTACCACTCTTCAATCAACAACACCACTGGGTTGACACCAGCCGGTTTGTGACCTGATGTTTGGGAGTTCTTCTAAGCAAGAAAAGCGGTAGTTGACTATGTGGAGAATTTCTTATTCCGACTTCGCAATATGGCCTGTCAACACATCCAAATAGTGAGTGACTAGAAGAAGACCTGATACGACCGGGAGGATAACAGACAAAGTTTATAGTAGGATGATCTGGAGTACCTATATTGCCCTAACTGGACCAAGGGAAGCTGCCCAAAGTATCAACAACTTGAAAAGGGTTGCGGTGAAGAGAATAACTTATGTTGTCTACTGCATCCAGAGGCTGTTCAAAGAAAGAGGCTGATAGTACACTCGGATCATCTACCCTGCTGATAGTGCTGGCCAGGATGACCAGCCCTGAGGAAGTATCACTGTGGATGTAACTGCCACACATGTGAAACAGCTTGTTTTGAAAATCATAGCTGATTTCTGCCATTCACCCATTGGCTTCCTTTCACTATCTAATTCATTGTTACACTAGTGTGAGTGAACACAAGTGAGCAGTTCTCTTTGAAGTTCTTATTATCGCACTTGTGTGAAGTTTGACGCCTGCGGTGGTTTGCAGGAGCAACAATGAGTTCTGCTTCTGGAAATTTCTTTCCATATGATCAACAGGTATAAAAAGGGGGCCAACTTGACTCAGACAGTCAGTTTTCTAGGAAAGTTCGGAGTACGCAGTAATTGCTGTATTGGGCATCAAAAGAAAACTGTACGGTAGAATTGCTGTGAAAGCTTAAATAAAGACACTTATTTATAAACTAATTTTTTATTGCAATCAGTTGGAAAAATAAAGATTTGTTCGAGTAATAAAGAAGCAGTTTTTGTTAAAATGTATAGAACAACCAATTTTGTTGCAAAAATGTATAACACCAAATAAAAATTTTGCTAATGTAATGCAATGCACTTTTAAGTGCATAATACATAAGTTGGAAGTAATTATATGTACTTGTTTAGAAACAAAGTTCAACTTTAAAAATATATCTATCTTTCTGCCATTAATTTTTTCACACAGAATACAAAAGTTTTCTTCATACACTTGCACAGCTGTATGCAAGAATCAATTTAGAGGGAAACCCACAATGGTTAATAATGGTTTAGAATGTATTAAACAAATTTACCAAATATGTCAGCCTTGTTGGGTTAATTATGTAAACAAAATCCAAAAAAAACTCCTTCCATCAGACAACTTAAGCATTATTCTTATTAATTCAAAATCTTCTCGGGCTTCTTCTAGCCAGGTAAAAACTTGGTTTGACACCAACGTTTCGAAGAAGTGCATCTTCCTCGTCTTCAGGGTGAACTGATGGTTTGAGCTTGCGGAGACTGGTATTTATAAGAGCCTGGGATGAAGCTAACATCTGATTGGTTCGTGTGATATCAGATGTTACCTTCATCCCAGCTCTTATAAATACCAGTCTCCGCAAGCTCAAACCATCACTTCAACCTGAAGACGAGGAAGATGCACTTCTTCGAAACGTTGGTGTCAAACCAAGTTTTTACCTGGCTAGAAGCCCGAGAAGATTTTGAATTAATACGTCGCCAGGAAAGCTTCAGTTCTTATTATTCTTATTGTTAGGAGAGGTACAGTTTTATCAGATTTGTTTGTAATCATAAACATTATGCAGCAGATGCTATTTTATATTTTCAGAACTTTGGGACTAACATTTTTTTAACACAAAATTTTACAAACTACTATTGCATGATTAAATCAGTGTGTTAAACTTTCAAGTTTTGTCACACTGAGTCAAGACGTAATATGCTAAAATCATAATAGATGAACATACCTCAATAATTTTATTACAATTTCGGTTATTATCCTTCCACTCAAGTAAGGGTTATTGTTTTTTTTCTTTCTGAAAGAACTTCATACATTCCCTAAATATTACGGGGCCAATCAAATGTACATCAGAATTTTAAATTAGAGATCTTGGTAGTGAATGAAATGGGTGAGGTTTTGAGATGATGATGTTGGGGATATCTAGTGTCTTCATGTGTCATACACTGTAGAGTGGCCATAAGCAGAATATCAAGTTTCTGGCAAAAGAAGGCACCAAAGCTTCAGAAATTTTGATTCACAGTTTGGGGACTCAGATGAATGAATGGCACACTTTTTTGGCAGAACAGGGTGCAGTGAAAATTAAGCCCCACACAGGTACAATTGAGATAAACATGGACAAGTATCACTGTAGACTAGATTCATGCTGTACAAATCTTGTTGCAGATCGATGCAAAAGAATTCATAGGAAAAGCTTTAGAAGTGTTCAAGCCAGGTGGATTTGTCTCCTCACGCAGGAACAAATATATTGGACATCTCTGGAACATCCTCTTTAAACCCAGATTTGTCATGTTGTGATACAATTTGTTTGGGACACTGAAAGAAGAACTGTAAGAAAGCAATTTGATTATGCAGGGTATAGGAGTATGTGCACAACTGGATGAACACATGTTCCTTTTCGTTCTTCAAGGGTAACATTGCCAATTTGATTGCAAAAATGTGTCTAATTCAGGAAACTATGTATTTGTTTTTTGTTGGTAGAATCCATAAAATTGTAAAAAATAATTCCACTTTATATTTGATTCATCCTATTAGCATCAAAAAAGATTCTTCTTTTCACATTCCTTTATTCACTACATATTTTTACTTAGAAATTATTTCAAATTAGAGAATAGACTAAGCTACCCTAAACATGTGAAATAATGTTAGAAGTTTTTATTGGATGCATGGAGAAATAAATTAAGAAGTTCTATTAAAAGGAAAAGAAAAATATGTTGGCAACTTTCAAGCATCTTCCATCAGTTGATGCACTTTTGTTTAGCAAACTATAATTCTACATTAATTATTAAATACTATTAAAAATTTCACAGATATTGTACATAATAATGTGTTCTATGTTCTTCCTGAAGCTCTATATTATTCTTTCTTATGGTTTCTTCATTAAACAAAATTTAGTCAGAATAAAGCAGACTCCACAGGCTATTCACAGAATAATTCAAGATTAAGGATTTTATTTCCCCTAAAATTTATTGTTTGTGCAGTTGAATAACATTTGTTGTAGAACTGTATACATTTTGAGAAAACCAAAAACTGTAAAGTTGACTACTGAATGAAGAGATATAAATGTGTGGAACACATGATATTTTAATTGTTTTAATCAAAATCATGGTGTTTTGGCACAAAAAAAAAAAAATTCTATGTAAAGATAATTTAAGGATGGAAGTATTCTGTGAAAATCTTCATACTGCTTTGTTGTAAGAGGCTAGACTTGAACAACATTTGATATTTATCCAACTCTTTGTAGCTGAAAGTGTTAATCCTCTTGTTAGGGAAAAATTCTGTACTGCTGACATTACTTTCCTCCAAAATGTGCTGGACTTCTGTGAGAATACAGAATTAAAATCAAGGTTACTTTAAAATCTGCTTGATGGATGAATTGCAGCAATTACTTTCTCTATCTTATATGTGCAATGTAAATAGTGGATAGAGAAGGTGTTGTATTCCAACCAAAAATTTGCTGTTAGATTTCAATGGAAATATATGTTTTAGGGTCCCCTGAGTCCGAAAAAAGCATTGATAGAAAAAGATCCATGTGTGTGCGTGTGTGTGCATGTGAATGTGTGGGGGGGGGATAGCATAGCTCAAAGAAAGAGTCTTAGTATTTAACTTTAGTATTTTTCAAGGATGCGATATGAACATTTTCAATCAAAGTCCCCCACCACAAACTACCCTTTCTATGGAATAATTTTTGAAAATTTCGTTTTTCTCAAAAATGGCTCTAATGTTTTGGACTAAAATACTGTATGTTAAAGATATTTATTCACAAATAAAATGTATATTTTGAATTTCCTGGGAATAGCCTCTGAAGACTGCCGGTCCCCATGGCCGCGCTCGCCAAAGCGTCTCGCTTTGGTGTTTCGCAGCGCAGGGGATCGTGGGTTCGAGTCCCACCTTGGGCATGGATGTTATATGTTTGTGTATGTGTGTGTAAAAAGTAAAACAGAAATTCGGTAATCATACAGTAATCAAAGTAAACAAATTAGGTAAATAAAAAGTAGAGTATACAGAAAAAAAAAAAAAAGACCTCTTTATTCTGGATGAGTTTTGTTAATTTTGCATAATGGTTAAAACGTAAGAGATACAAAAATACTTACTACACGAAAAAATGTAGATCTGATTAAAACACACAAATTATGTCATATACTTTTTTTACGCAGAGCTGACAGTTTCTGAGATATTCCTTGTGATTGGTTTCAATTTTAAATTTTTCTCAGACTGGAAGTGACTTTTGTTTTCTCTCTCTTGTTTTACTGCCATGCAAAACAAACTGAACTTCAGTTGTTTTATATAGGACCAGTTTTTAAAAGCTTTGACTGTCGATTTTGCCTAGTGTGTTCCCTTATCTCCCTTCTACTTACAAGAAAGCAAGTAATAAGAACATTTCAGCTAGTGTTTACTTTGATTAGCACGTCATAGATAAGAGAATAATTTTTTTTTAAACGTCCTTTAACCTGGTTGGTCATATCGGACAGTGAATGAAATTGGTGGGATGGTGCTCAAATGATCTCGGGGTCCATGGAGCTTAAAGTTACTCGACATTCGTCTTCTCAGGATAAGAGAAAACCCCAAAAAAAACCTTATCTGGGTAACTCACCCTAAGCGAGATTCGAACTCACGACCTTTTGACTGTGAGGCAGACACACTACCACCACACTACCCAGGCAGGAAATAATCTTTTGTAAGGAAAGTTGTTTGTGTAAAGCTAGAGAAAGTCATGTGAATGGAACTCCTCAGATTTTTATATATAACAGTTTTATCTCAATACCTGTACTATATATGAACTGAGTTAGAAAAGTGAATCATAACTTAAATACGATGTGTAACATTCACATTACATGCTATTATGTTTATTTCAAAGCATTTTTTTTACACTCCAAGTTAATGAAGACAAAAATTTTGTACAACAAAATCCACAGCATCATGAAAGAAAGTGAATGTCATAATGAACAAGTACACTGGAGAAAAAAGGGAGTAAGAAATATTGAAAAATCTGATGTGATCCATTCACATGACTTTCTCTACAATTCTGCAACAAAATATTGTTAAAAAGCTTATGCTTCTATTTACTTCATGCTAATTAGGAAAAATTAGCAGAAATAGTCTTATTACTTGCTTCCTTGTAAATAGAAGCAAATAAGGGAGTACCATAGGTCAAAAGATGGTTGCTATGTGACTGAAGTTCCTTTGTTTGTAAGGGCAGACAACAAATTCCTATATGAGAAATGTATGTTTTTTAAAGCTGAAACAAAAATCAAGGAATATCTCACAAACGATCAATCCCACAAAAAAAAACAACAAACAAACAAACAAACAAACAACAACAACAACATGTGTTTTAACGTACTCTACATTTTTTTGTGTGGTAAGTTTTTGTCCATCTCTTACGGTTTAGTAGTTATACAAAATTCATCCAGAATAAAGTAGTCTTCAGAGGCTATTCCCAGAAAATTAAAGATATACATTTTATTTGTCTTTAATATGAGACAATTTAATCAAAATTGTTAGAGCCATTTTTGAGAAAATCAAAAATGTTGAAAAAAGTTCCATGTAAAGGGTAGTTTGGGGTTGTGGGATTTTTCTCAAAATCTTCGTGTTGCATCCCTGGAAGATACTGAACTTAAATATCAAGTTTGGTATTTTACCCACTTTTCGTTTTTGAGCTATTGCGTTCTCAGACACAGAGACCTTTTTCTGAAAATGCTTTTTTTGGATACAGGGGACCCTAAAACATATATTTCTGGTGAAATCTTGGTATCAAATTTTTGGGTGGAGTGCAATACCTTCTCTATACATTATGTACATAGAATGTAAAGAGAAAGTAAAAATATGTCAAGAAAGACACAAGAGAGCTAGAAGAGAAAGAATATATACCATCCTCAGAGCCTTCAAAGATATCTCCACCTCTTCCAGGATTGTTGCAGGCAAAGGCGGAGAGGCAAAATTCCATGAAGCTGGCAAAAACCATGTTTTTCTATTTACCAGATGACATATCCTTGCAGCACAGTTATGCACCTTCACCTATCAGAGCCAAAGAACAGAGTGGGGAAATTACCTCCACAACTTAGTTACTCTTGATAAGGACTTAAGTTTTTGTGAACACATGTAGCAGATAATGGACAAGAGTAAGGAGGCAGTGGCTGCTCTGGCTTCCTCTATGCTGGTCCTCTCAAAGCTATGTCTTTACAAGCTGCTAATACTACCTCTGATGCACTATGCTTGCAAAGCGTGGGACATGGCAGCAAACTCCTGGCTTCTCTGGTTGCAACAGATGCAGCTTAGAGGACTTTGATCCATCTACTCTGTCTGCCATAGAGGCTACTATACAAAACCTTGGCTATCCTATACATGTGAGATGTGATTAGGTGCCATGCTCAAAATTTCTTCAGCAGATTGGCCCTACATTGAGAATGCCCTTGTCTAATCTCTGGTGAACCACTTTATCCACAGAACAATGCCACTGCAGGTCAAATAACCTCATTATTTCAGGAGGAAGGACTGATGCAGTGGTGATAAGACTTTCCTAAAGCTTTTGATATGCAGCATAATTACTCATCCACAAGCTAGCAAAAACAGGAAACAATAACTACATAGTATCATGGATAAAAAGAGAGGACACAAAAAGTAAAAGTAGTAAAGAATTGTCTGAAAGGAGCTTTGTTTAGTTAGGGCAAGCCCCAAGGCTCCGTACTGTGTCCGTTATTTTTTCTTATCTTTGTTAATGATGTAACTATATATATTAAATGTCAAATAAGACTGTTCGCAGACGATTGTATTATTTACAATAAGATATGAAGTACCATGCATGAGACTGCTCTTCAGGATACCAAAATGCAATAAGTAGATGTACTGCCACAAATAAAATAGCAATTAATGCTGGAAAAAGTAAGTCCATTGTTTTTAGTAGAACTAAGTGGAAAGTTCTTCATAGGTATCATATGGGCAGGGAACAAATTCCACAGGTGGACAGCTGCAAATATTTGGGAGTGTGCTTGTCAAGTAATGCCGGATGGGAGGATCAGATAAATTCTACATCTAGGAAAGCGTGGGAGACATTGCACTTCGTAATGAGAATACTGAAAAAGGGGAGCGCAAAGTCAAGGGAAATTGCCTACAAGTCTTTAGTGCAGCCAGTTATGGAATATGGAGTAGCATGCTGGGACCCATATAGGGTTAATCAAACTGATTCACAGGAAGACACAGAAGAGCTGTAAAATTCATGAAGAGAGGTAAAGATTTTAGGCTTAAGAAAGGCAAAGAGAATAAATGGGAGCCACTAAAGGTTAGGCATAAAGGACATAGATTTAAAGTTTATGCTGGTCTAAATGCATGGGTGGACATTAGAAAGAGGTTAGGAAACCCGGCATAATATGGACAAAACAACCATTTGTATAAAATTAAGGGTAGAAGGTATAACCGACAAAGGAAAGATTTTCTTAGGTTAGAGCTATTAAAAAATGGAATGAATTGCCTGCAGTAGCCTTTCAGGGCTGCCCTCTGACCTTCAAGAACTTAGGATTAATTAAAGAGAATAAATGTAAGATAACTAAAGTAAATATCGTGAAGTAATTAAGAATCTTAAAAATGTTTGTTAACTATTAATGTTGAGGTTTCAAAGCAACTGTTTGTAAACATGTTGGTAATTGACGTAAGTATTGCTATACTGAATAATAAGTAGCTAGGTATTTCAAAAGCTACATATATATAGCATGTTAGTTGTATTATTATTATATTAACTGTAAGATTATTACATGGATTCTGTACATTTAACTTTGCCACCAGACAGCTCTCAATTGTAAAGAATACATTCATACATGTAGTACAGGCAACTTAGTTCTACAAGTATGTAATTAATCACAAAACTGTAGCAACAATATTGCAAGTATTAACAAGTTTTTGTTAGATTTCTCTAAACACAGGTGAATGAACTTTTTTTCTTTCTACAATTAGTGATTCAACTTAACTGTTGCAGGCAGGCAGACAGTGATTTCAGGTTTCATAATCTATGACTATGTCCTACACGGTTTCAAAATTATTATTTCTATTTGTTTGCTTGCAGTAAAACATATTAAATAGAATGCAATAAAATGCAACGTTAATTTTCCACTGCTAAGTATTCTTTTATATGAGACAAGTTTTATAAAAAAGCTAAAAAGCCAAATTTTATCAAAATGTATCATAAATTTATATTTTTAAAATGCAAACTTTTTATCCTCCACTCTAAATATGGGTTTAGTTAAGGAATAGATCTTCCATACACTTCTGTTCTTTGAAAGGTAAGAAATAAAATAAAAATGTATTGTAATCAAGTGTTTATTAGATGAAGAATAAAAAATGTAAAAGAGATTTTATATACATAGTAATTAAATTCAACAATACATTTAAATGCTTAAAATTCTGAGCTTATACACTTTTATAACAGCAGCTTAATACAAGCCTTTTAGTTGTAAACGTTTTTTATAAAATATACAATATACTGTTGCATATTATTCTAACATAATGTAAAAGTAGTGCCATCCATATTGTTATTGCAGATTATTACCTCAACAATTTCAAAGCTACTGTAGTTCACCAAAGATTGTGTAATGGTGTGTTTCTTGCATTAGCCACAATAGACAATGCTTTTGCCAGAATGTCTTCATGCAAAGCCTCCACACTATGGTCTGCATCAATGATCTAAAAAAACACAAAACAAAAACAATCTGAAAAGATTTTCTCAACCTATTCTGTAACAAACTATTCTTACAGAAGCTTATTTTTATTTACTTCATGTTAACCAAGTTAAACATTGGTAGAAATGACCTCATTACTTAGTTTCTTATAAGGGGAATTAGGGAATATACTAGGCTTAAGCCATAATTATATCCTTTAAAATAATTGAAAGAATGTTCTCTTTACAAATGTCGGGAGTAAAAACAAAGAGAGCTGAAACAAAAGAGAAATATTTGAGAAAAGTTAAAAATCAAACAAACAACAAAGAATAGCTTGTAAACGGTCAACCCTACAAAAAAGAAAGAAAAAAAATGTTAATGGCATAAATTGTGTGTTTTTAATGAGATCTACATTTATTGTGCAGTAAGTTTTTGTTTATCTTTCATAGTTTACCAGATATACAAAAGTTGTCTAGAATGAAGAGGTCTTCAGAGACTATTCCCAGAAAATTCAATATATACATACTGTATTTTAATCAAAATCATTAGGGCCATTTTCAGAAAAAAACAAAATTTTTCCCATATAAGGGTAGTATGGGGTGGAGAGATCTTACTGGAAATCTTTGTGCTGCATTAATGGAAGATGCTAAACTTATTTGCCAAGTTTTTAACTGACTATTCGTTTTTGAGTTATGATGCATGCACGTACACACCCCTTTTTCACTTTTTTTATTCAGATGTCCTCAAAACATGTATTTCTGGTGAATTCTTGGTATCAAATTTTTGGAATTCAATACCTTCTTTACCTAGAATGAACATTGTAGATACGTGCTAGAGAAAGTAAAAATAAATTGATTTTAACTGTACCTTCTAGCCAGGTAAGTATATGGATTGACATGGATAGGAGTCAATTCAGCTAGAAGCCAGGAACACTTAATAGAGTTAACACATCATCAGAAAAGCTTCAGCTCTTACTTTAGAAATAAGAGTTTATTTAAAATTTCATCTATACTAACATGAATGCAACACATTTCTCCAAACAAGATGTGTCCCCTCTGCCTGAACTTTACATATTTAGATTTCTAAAATTTAGGTTATTCTTGATATATCTGATCAAGCTGCAACATAATGTTCCATATTTGTAAGATTTGTTGATAGCATTAATATTTTTATTTTTCTATGTTTTTTTATAGATTAATTTAAGAAGATTGTTAAGGCTAGTTCACAATACATCCGTAATGGTAACCAGAACAAGACCAAGTACGGGAAACTGGGCAGCATTTAATATTTGGTTCATAATAACATGACATTTTTCACCTGCTCTTAGCCAAAGTAATCTATGAATGCAGTTAAAATAATACAGATTAGCCAACTTAAAATTTCAGAAGCCACTACTTATTTCTGAATCCTTAGAACTTAGCAGCCAAACTGTACACTTTCAATAAATAACTGATGCAAAAACAATTTGAAATATAAATAAAGCTCTTTTGCTAGGATTCCTTCTGGTTTGATTTTCCCACCATGCGATTGCAATGCTAGTGGCTGATTTACATCGCGGCTGCATGGAATAATTGCTGCAATGAAGAGTCTTTAAAGGAAGAACAAGAGTGTCATATGCACAATATGGATTATATATGCTGTGCTCAGGAACGAGAACATGGGCAAGTCTTGCTTCTCTTTCCCCAGGGTCCGGGAAGGCTTCCTGTCATGCATTTCAACATTCCCATTCTCATTTTGGTTACAGTTACTGTTTGTTGTGAACCAGCCTTGTTTTATTTTATTTATCAGATTAGCTTCAATTGAAATATTTTTCTACTCGAATATAATTCTGTGGGCTTGGGTGGCTCAGTTTTTAGTCACTGGCCTTCAGATCCCAAAGTTGCATGCTCAAACCTGGCCGAGTCTGATGGATTTAAGTATGCTTAAAAGTGGCAGCCCCATGTCAATACATTTACAGTAAAAGAATATCTGTGGAATAAAATTTCAGCAAGTGCTGATATGATCCTGGTGGTGACAGTGTCATTAACAAATACATTTTGTTTAAAGTATAAAAAATTCTATTAGAATATAAATAAATAAAACAGCACTAATTTAATTTTTAAAAATCTGATGTGTTCTATTCACATAACTTTCTCTACAAACTATTGTTACAAAAGATTATTCCTTTATCTACAACGTAATCCAGATAAACATTAGCAGAAATGTGTGTATTAGTTCCATCTAAATAGAAGAGAAACAAGGTAATATACTAGACCAAGGCGAGTGAAATCTTTTAAAAAGCCAGTTGCTATGTGAAACAATGAAATTAAGTCAGTTTGTCCAGCCAGAAGTAAACAAAAGAGAGATGAGAAGAAATATGACCTTCTACTTGGAGAAATGTTAAGTAGCTTAAAACTGAAACCTATATCAAGGAATATCTTGTAAACAGTTAACTATACAAAAAAAAAAATATTTATGACATAAATTGTGTCTTTTACAAATTTGTATAGCATGCTTTTGTCTATCTCCTACGGTTTACCAGTTAAGCAAAATTCATATAGACAGAGTTCTTCATAGGCTATTCACATAAAATTCAAGATATACACATTATTTGTCATGTAAATATCTTCAACATACAATATTGTAATCTTTAACCCCATTATTGAAAAATTTAATATTTTCGAGTAAAGTGTAGAGTGTGCGAGGTGATTTTCTTGAAAATTGTGTGGCATCCTTGGGAGATATAACACACACATGCATGCCTGCACGCATGTACTGATGTTTTTATAAAAATGCATTTTTTTTTATTCTGGGGGTCTTAAAATATACATATCCAATGAAAATTGATATCAAATTTTGGGTGAAACACTATCTTCTCTATATCTATGTACACAGTATGTGTAGAGAAACTAAAAATGAAATTCAAAGTATAAATAAAGATAAATTGAGACGACGACAATGATACAATAACTCAACAATATACCTGGAAGTACAGTGGTGTTAAGTTTGCCATTGGCCTTGTATACACAGAACACTGACACTTATTTGATCCTGTGCCTAGCTTATGAGATGCAGCAGTGCTTATTCCTTTTCTATCTTCTTTCAAAATCATTACAAGTCATGAGAATAAAAAGACAAAGAAATTATGATGGTTTTTCTTTAAGATGCATTAAGAGACCAAAAACATAAGAAGTGTGTAGAAATAATATATAATGCATTGTTATTACAAATTTGTGGAAATATAGAACCTCCGACAGGACCTATGGCTGGCTTTAACAGGAATTTGCTTGCCATTGGAGTCAGATAATCATAGCCCCTTAAATTCAAGCATATAAATTTCTAATGAGATACAACTACATTAACCACAGATTTTTGCCATAGAAAATGTTGGAAATTATGTCCTTGTGCCAGAACACATCTCTCATGCCTTTTAAGAACACTTCCATTAACACCCATTGATTTTTAATAGCCATGTAAATAAAATCCATAAATGAATATAATACATGGGTAATATTATCATTAACACTATCTAACACCCAACTGCAAAATTAGCTCTACTCTCAATGTCTGATTGCAATTGAAGAGGTTTTTATCATAAGTCAATTAATGCTACAATTTTGAAAATTCAGATTTTTGTAGCCATATATCAACCTTGTTACTACGCATGATCTGCTAGCAGAGTTGTCAAATTGATGAATTTTTCATCAAAATTAAACCACCTTTTAAGTTGTAAGACAGATAAAACACATATTTTATGTTAACTATTATGAATCATTGTCAATTAATTGTTTCTTCCACTCTAGCTGTGTGTAGGACAGGAGCTGGAAAGTTAAGAGTTAAACTGAAATATGCAATGCATTAGCCAGGATTTGAATCACGAATCATCTTGTCTCTAACCACTAAGCTCCATGGCAACATGCAGACACAGCATTAAATCCCCAAATCATGTTACTATGTTTCTGTCTGTCATCTTTGTGTTGAAACTGATGGCAACAGCACTAGTGTGAACTCCAACAACCATGGCCTCTTTAAAAACTGTTAACCACCATATTGATATATATGAATATGTTGGCATTTCTAATTTCAAATTTGATTAGTGACAAATTATTTACAATTGATAAAGCATTTCAGTTACATTTTTTATTTGAAAAATATGTTTTTGAAAGTTTAGTAAAAGAGGAATTCCAAATAAAAGTTTACAACTTTTCCTTATTTCAGATTTATTGTATTTATCCAAATACAAGACCACCCCCATTTTTCAGAACTTAATTTTAGAATTTAGCATAACATCTACCTAAGACATGTTTAAAAGACAAAGATATATAAAAAGAGGAATTTCTAAATTAAATTAAAAGATTTGCTATATATTTTGGACAAACTAATGGACATAAGTCCATTATTTATTTATTTTTGTACTTAATTTAAATTTGTGTGGAAATTCATATTTTGAGCAGTTGCTGAGAGGGGAGTATGGAAATGTATGGTATGGGGGTTATGGTACATAATGGCAGCGGTGGCGTAATTGTGATGATGGATATGATTTTGTTTTTAGTCAAAATACTTGATATAACACATCATAAATGTTTTTGCCTAATTTGAATTTGCGCAGAAATTCACATTGTGAGTGAGAGAGACTGAGATAGGAGAACAAAATGTATGGTATATGCAATGACAGAACATGGCAGCGGCATGGCGGTAGCGTAACTGTAATGACAATGATATCCTTTTGTATTTAGACCGCATATTTAATGTAACACATCATAAATGTTTTATTTAATTTGAATTTATACAGAAATTCCAATATGAGTGGGAGAGACGAAGAAAGAAGAACAAACGTCCAGTATACACAATGATAAGACGTGATGGCGGCATTGGTGGCAGTGTAGATGTAACAGCGATTATTTGTGGATGCTATGTTCTTTTAAGACAATATACTTAATATAGCTCATTGTAAAACACTTTACCTAGTTCAAATCTGCACGTAAATTCACATTGCAGTACATATTCTGCCCAAGGAGGGGAAATGCGCAATAAGTTCTCTCCTTCTGCTTGACCGTATACTTTCAATACAACATTATGTGCAACCACTGATGTGAAAGAAAGTCCTGTAATTTTATTTTAATCTCGGGGATTAAACTTTTTTACAATGAGAATGCTCATAGGCTCCTTAACAGTTAATTTTCAGCATGAAATAAAATGCTCAAAATCTAATGCATACGTCATGACCTTGGCAGTAGTCTATAACATTTCCCCCAAGCTTCACCACTGCTGCACTTGCGAAGTTTGAAACTTACTTTTCCTTCCGTATGTATTCAGAAAACATATCACAAATGCAAGAAAAACCCCCAGTTCTGAACATTAATATTTTGGAAAAAAACAATGTCTTGTATTTGGATAAATATGATAAATATTAATTTACATGCTTTTTAACTCTGTGCTATTTATATATGCTTAATATGGTAAATACTGGTACTGTTGGCTAGAGTAAGATGTTCTGTTTCTCAGCTAGAATGTGCCCGAGTTCAACCCACTCAAGGGCGGCAAACTTTAAATCTCAGGTATAGGACAAGTCTGTGCCTACTCAGCATCATTAAGAACAGTGGCAGGCAGCAGTTGCGGTCATGAAAGCCAACTTTCCGACTGGCATCACTTTTGGATGACTGCCCCCTCTGCCTTGCATACATATAATGAGGGCTAGGCCCAGGCCCAGTGGTATTATAATATATATTGTAGTCTGGTAAGAACACTTCCTTATAAAAGACTCATGGAAATAACTAAAACATAAATTATTTATAACTAAAAAGTAATGCTTTGTCACCTAACCTTTTGTGAATTCTTGTGCACAACTATTTAAATATTAAAATGTGTAAAGATACTTGCATCCTTTAGGATAAAAATCTGTGTTGATAGGTTTATTACTTTCAGGAATACTGTACAGAATCAGATTAGCTCGGTTGGCAAAGCTTGTATGAAGGAAATACTTATAACTCTAGATCCACTGCAATGTCTGTTACTATATAGAGACTCAATTACTACATACTTGCCAAGATGAGTCCTGGAGCTTTTTGAAGTTTTCCATAACCTTTTTCTGAAATTCTGGTATTTCGTAGCGCTCATTCCCAAAGCCTCCTCGCCTTGCTATTGCTTCTGCAGAAAGTGTTAAGTAAAATACAGAATCTGGTTTTGGCAACCCTGCTTCAGGCTGTTTACACCATTCCAAATCCATACCCTGAAATCAAAAAAAGTGACATTTCATTAGGAGAGAAATAGCAGTGCAACTTTATACCTTACTGCTTAAAACAGTTTCAGAAAAATAAAACCCAATATTTATCAGCTAAACAACACTTCAATACTTGTAGATCATTTTAATCCAATGATAAAGTATATACTTAGAAACTTTATGTTTTCCAATTAATATTTCCAAATGTATGAATTTTACAGTTTGTGGTTTTTAATGCTTTCATTTTTACATTGTGATTTTAATTTGACTTTGAATTTTTCTTAAATTTATTTACAAGGAGCATAGATAAAACAATTTTTACTCTAACGGTAATTAGAGGAAGCAATTGTAGGGCATTCAAAAATTGAATGTAGAGATTTCACAAAAAATACAGGTTTTGAGGTCCTCTTAAACATAAAAAAAACTTTTAGGACAACTTGTGTGTGTCAAAAACATAAGATCTGACAAATACCAACTTTGGTATTTATGTTCAAAATCCTCAAAGATTCAAAATACTGATTTTCATCAAAATCTCTACATCCAAACTATCCTTAGGTACAATGTTTTATATAACAAAGCTCTAGTGATCATTGCTTCATGTCACAAGTATAACTGTTTCATAACTGCATGCTGCAACAAAGAAATAATTAACTGCATAATCTTTGGGATAATGGAAGAATAAAATAAATATTGAATCATCAAATGAATTTGGATAAGATTACTCTCAACTTCAGTGCAACGATACTCTATCATTACAAATGTAATTAATATAATTATTCATGATACAAAATGACAAATTACTTCAACTGGTGAACCATAACTAGTTTCAATTTATGAGGCTACTTCATATCTTAATACATTATCATTGCTAATTAATGCTTTGTTATTAATACTATTAGAAAATGTATTAAGCCTCATGATAACATTTTGATGATGCTGGGATTGCGCAATGCTAGTTACCTTTAATAGAGATATACTACCCTCCTTCCAAATTTGTGCCTGAAGAAGAAGCAGAAAGTGACAACAAACCTCCAGCATATACAATAACTAAAACTCCTTCACTCTTAAAACTATTTGGTGTCCTCTGCCCCTCAAAATCTGCTTCAGAATTGTTTTCATTCAGTAACAACTCACAAGAACTTGAAAAACTGAACATCACTAACGGTCTAAGATAATTGTACATTCACACAATTAGTGGTAGTATTTCCTGTATCTCCTAAGTGGAGCAAAGGGTATCGTTACGATATTTCCATGATCAGATTTGAATTTCTAGTTTGTGAGTTTACTGCTATGTGTCATGGTGATGAGGGACTGGCTCATCGCCCACTGATGGCACTGAAAAACAAAATCATGACTTGTGGACCAAAATGTTGCCTAGGAACCTTCTTTCAAGGTATGCAGTTCTTTTACATGCAAATAAACATTACATGGGAACTCCGGCTTTACTTCCCTTCTGAAGGAAGCCATGCTAAGGATTTTTGCATCCAAAAAAAGAACAACAGTTGCCTCTACATGTACTGGTTACTATGCTAGCCTCTAAAACCCAAGATTGCAGGTTCAAACCTGCTGGGGGTTATGGATTCTTTCCTTCATACAATTACTCTCTTTAGATCCTTAAAGCACATTAAGACCACAAAGGCAGTGACATGGTGTCAGTTACACACAAGTATGAAAATACTGCACTCAGGAGCAAAGATATGACAAACAAGGAAGGTTGTTCCAATAGTTGTCGCAAATCTAATGCATATTAAGTACCAAAAGCAGTATATAGAAAGAAACTGCTCATTTACCTGCTATAAATTTTACCAGAAATAGATTTTCCTATGTAATATGCTGATCAGTTCATTAAGTAGTTGTGTGCATGTTAGGAATGCAGACATCATTTTTTTTCAAAGACAAATTATTCATTTCTCAAATTAGTTCCCTTTTGGGATATACACTTCTCCCAATAGTACTGCCATATTTTTAACATCCCTTCAAAAAATAAGAATTTTCAAGCTCTGCAAAATATGAAGCTGGGTCTTCAATGACTTCATTTGATCTAAATTTTGCTCCTGCTAGCCAAATCATATAGGGGGAGGTGGCGGTGGTGACAGCAATTCACGCAGTTAACAGCAACTCCAGATGAATGCACTTGTGCATTGTCATGGGAAATAGCAGTTTCTTCTTTGCCAAATTGGACCGTGTCTCAACTTCTTGCTGAATCAGGCCAGTAACTCACTGCAGTATTATCTAATAATTATTTTTTTTTTTGGTAGTGTTTAACGCCCGCTTTAACTACTAATGGCATCGCAGGCGGTGACACTGATGATACATGAATGATGGAGCACCGGTGGAATGCAATGACGGGGGAAACCGGAGTACCTGGAGAAAACCCGCCCCAGCGCCGCTTTGTCCACCACAAATCTCACATGCGGTCGCTTGGGATCGAACCCCGGCCGTCTAGGTGAGAGGCTAGTGGTCTAACCACTCGGCCACAGCGCGGCCTTTCCTTATTTTAAGAAATCAATTAGTATAACACCCTTCACATTGGCATCTCTTTTCTGGCTGATGGAACCATCTTTGCCTTCTTTGGAGCACAATCACTGGAAGCAACTTAATGTTTTGATTGTTACTTGGTTTCTGGAGAATAATGATGTATCCAGGTCTCATCAATGGTGACAACTCAATGCAGAATATGCTTTGAATTATGCTTACATAGCTTCAAACACAGCTTTGAAGTTGAAAGCCACACTCACTTGTCTACTGTGAGCAATCATGGCATCCATCAATTCAGCACTTTTTCATCTCTTAACTTACACAAAATATGAATTGCTGTTCCTGCTGACACACTTAAGATCTATGTCACTTCATGAACTTGGTTCAATGGCAGAGAGAATTATATTGTGGACATTTTTAATGATTTCTTTGGTAACCACATCTGATAGGCATCCTGAGTGCTCTCATCAAAATCAGATTTTTGACCACATGTAAAATTGTTGAATAATATGTAACTTGTAGTGGTGAAGGGTCCCATGAACTTCTCCTCACAAATTTTTCCATCCAAAAGTAAAAGGCATAACATTCAATAATACAACATTTTATTGACCAAGAAAATGTTTCTATGAACGTTTTTATATTCTCTGCAATGCATATACTACACTGTTCTTTACACAATCATGCAAAAAAAGAACAAAGATAACATTTGAACATGACTGTCTCAATAAACATTTATTCAGGGTTGGTATAGTGAGAGCTCCTCTGTGTCCTTTCTGTACACTTAAAGAAGATGTGGATGGAAACCATCTACTGCACTGCCCAACCTTGAGTCGACATGATAATATGACATCAAAATACTGGAATGTAAGAGCAAATGGCTTCACTGCCAACTGCTCAACATTAGATACCAATCAACCAACCGACATTTGAACAATGAAATATATAATTAAAGCACTTTGAAAAGGATTTTAAAACCAAAGAAATTATATCGTTCATAAGTAAGATAACTGAAAATAGTTGACTAGAAACTTTCCACATAAAAAATTTCTCTTGGGCTATCAGCCAGATGAATTCTGAAAGGATTGCCAAGCTTTCAACAGCTAACATCTTCAGGGAATGATGTACAGAGTCCTGTCCACCTATTTTATAGTCAATCTGGTGGAAGGACAAGCCATATGCTGCTCGGGAGAAGTTGACTGGGGACCAATGCCGTTTATTGCAGAGTCAAACCTCTCTAATTGGCCCATTGCTGGATGTAAGCCAGCATTAAAACTAGAATTGCCCTTACCAGCTCCCTCTATACTGATTAAAATATAGGCAGACCAAGAGTCTCTAAATCATTCCCTGAAGATGAAAGCGAAGTTAACTCTTGAAAGCTTGGAAATCCTTCCAGAATTCACCTGGCTGAGAGTAGTTATTTTCAAAGTAGATACATAAAAATTTGAAACAGTAAAGCAAGTGCAAAAAAGGTCTTTTCATTGTTTATCTTAAAAGTAAACCATGAGAAATAGACAAAGGAAAAAGCTTTGGTAAGAAGTGGATAAAGCAAGTCATATGAGTACAACATTGACTTTCAGATTGAGAAATGGAAGGGTTAGTTAAACTATGAAATTTTAACTTGCCTCCTTTGCTGCTGTAAAAGCTACTCCAGAATAGGCATATCTGTCCAAAATCAAAGTGGTTCCACTCTTTAATGCTGCTCTCATTCTGGGCCTGCAAAAAGATTGTAATACAAAATTGCATGTTTAGCACTCTCATAACTTTCTCTACTCAATTTTGTACAAATATTCTCAAAAACATTGATTCTTCTTTTCACTTAATGTTAATTGAGATAAATAAGTTTTTTTTTTTTTTTTTACATATTTCTTGTAGATACAATGGGAAATGGGGATTACATACACTTAAGAACACTCAAATGTTAGGTTTAAATCCAGATCTTTGCTCGACCAGAAAAAAGAAAAAGAAAGAAGAAGAAGAAGAAGAAGAAGAAGAAGAAGAAGAAGAAGAAGAAAAAAGAAATCCCTTTTGAGATTAATAATGCAAAATTTAAACAAATAACAAGGAATATCTCAGAAATGGGGAACTCCACAAAAAAATTGACCTAAATTGTGTCTTTAATAAGATCTACATTTAGTGTAGTAAGATTTTGTGTGTCTCTTACAGTCTATTAGTTAGGCATTCTTATTTAGAATGAAGAGGACTTCAGAGGATATCCCCATAAAATTCAAGATATACATTTAATTTGTCTTGAAAACATCCTAATCAAAATCATTAAAGCTATTTTTGAGAAAAACAAAGTTTTTTGAAAAATATTCCATGTAAAGGATAGTTTGGGATGGGAGCATTTTCTTGGAAATCCTGGTGCCACACCTTTGAAAGATGCTGAACTGCACTATAAAATTTGGTTTTAACCTATTTTTCATATTTGAGTTATGAGATGCACATGCATGCACGCATGCGCTCACTAACTTTTTCTAAAATTACTTTTTTGGGTTCAGGCCTTAAAACATATATTTGCGGTGAACCCTCAACATCAAATCTTTGGGAGAGACACAATGGTTCCCCTATTTATATGTACAAATGAAAAGTAAAGACTAAGAAAAGCAAATAGTTCTAGTAAAAATGGATATTCAATTTAATTTCCTGTAAGATAATGCAGTATTTTGGGGCAATAATTATGTGAGGACTAACTCCAACAAAAGCAGGTTATCAATTAAGTGACAATAAATTTAAAACTTGGACTTCAGTGCCACAACATGTGATTGGACATATTCATAAACAATTACAGTATTTATCTTTATACAAGAGGCCTTCAAATGCAAGACGACCCCCATTTTTCAGAACTTAATTTTGGAATTTAGCATATCAGCTATATAAACACAAGACATAATTTTAAAATTAAATATCAAGTTTTGCTGTATATTTTTAATGAACTAAGGTACACTTAAGCTGAGTCATTTTTTTTTACTTAATCTGAATTTGTGCAGAAATTCATGTGGTGGATAGGAGTGAAGGAGAAGGTAGAACAGAAATGATGCAGTGGTATGTGTGCGTTCAGAGATAATGCATAGTTGTAAAAGTTTTACTTTAGTTAATTATTCAAATTTGTGCACAAATACACGTTTTAAGCAGGAGAAAGATGGAGCAGGTAATACGGAAATGTACCGGCATGCAGTTGGAGAACATGACAACAGTGGCAGTGGTAGCAGCATAGCTGTCACAATGATGAATATAATTTTCTACTTAGAGAGCATACCAAATTTAATGCATCATTGAATTTGCACATTGTGAGCAGGAGAGAGACACGGTAATGTGCCTGTATGTCTGCGCTGGGTAGTAACAGCAGCAGCAGTTTAGTGTAACAATGATGATGGATATGACTTTCTATTAAGACAACATACTTAGTATATCGATATATAAAAAGTTTTAGCTAATTCAAATTTGCTTGTAAACTCTTGTTATGATCTGCAGAGGGGTGAACTAAAATATATGGTAGGTATAGGAGAGAAATACACAACTAAATCTATTTTCTTTCTGCTGGACCTTGGCTACGAATACAACTTGTGCAGCCACCAATGCAAAAAGAAGTCATCTATTCTTATTTTAGTCTCGGAGAGAAATATTTTTTTCTAACGTGAATGCTTATATGGCCCATTAATAGCTAACTTTTCGGCGCAAAAGGAAATGCATAGAATCTGCTCCCAAGGTCGCGGGTTCACACCCGGTGGAGGACGATGGATTTTTTCAGGTGTAAAAATCCTTAGCATGGCTCCCTTTGGAAGGGAAGTAAGCTGTAGGTCCCATGTCGTAGATTTACGGCATGTAAAAGAACCTCAAGCCTGATAGTGAGGCCTCCGAGCAAAATTAAGCGATCTTTCACACCCAGTATAGAATGGGATGCTGAGAACCACAGCAGTTAAAGAGCGTCCATAAATAAAACTCCATTTACATTTTATAGAATCTGCTACATATGCCAGACATGCATCAGACCTTGGCGCTAATCTTTACCATATCGCCCAGAGTTTGCCACTACCACACCCACAAAGTTTCAAGCTTATTTTTCCCTGCATGCTATTTGGAAAACTTATATCATGAATACAAGACAATGCCCAGTTTTTCAAACTAATATTTTGAAGAAGAAAGAAAGAGAAAAAAAAAGTAGTCTTGTATTGGGATAAATATGGTATTTTGTTTGACCCACAGTGAAATTTATAGTAATACAGTGTATGTTGGTGGCATTGAATTGAGCCCTGTGCACTGATTATGTGAACAGGTTAACAATTAGGTGACAGAAAATTTAGAACTTGGACTTCAGTGATTAGTCATACACATAAACAATTATTTTGTTTGACCCACATTGAAATTTGTGGTAATATGGTGTACTACTAATGAACATGTTAATGGTATTGGGAGGAGACAGAAATTGAAGTAAAAAATATATTATTTCAGGATTAGGCTCAACAGCATTGGTGATTAGAGAAAAAAAAAAAAAAAAAAAGTATTTAACAAAAACCACAAAAAAAAAAAGGAAACTTCGTCTTAAATGTTATTAGAGCATGTAGGCACAAACTTCCAGGAATACTATAAATGGTTAAAGAAAACATTTATTCAGCAGTACTCAAAGTCAAAATGTTGTATGGTGCAGAAATAGAGGAAGTCGACAACGTGGAACAAAATGCAAAATTGATTCATCGGAGGTTTTACAAACAAATTTTGAGACTACCAAAGTGGAGACAAAAAGAAAAGCCAGAATTTAGAGGAATGCCCAATGGGTGGATTGAAAGATAATCATTGGCATATGCTTCTTGAATGTGAAGAAACCAAAATAATTAGATAAGAACTACCATGTTTTTATCACAAATAAAATGTATGCCTTGAGTTTTCTGGGAATAGCCTCTGAAGCCCTCTACATTCTGAATGACTCTGGCCTAAATGCACCATGAGAGACAGTTTTACTACACAAAAAATATATTAGATATCGTTAAAACACAATTTATGTCATATGCAATTTTTTTTTTTTGTGAAGTTAACCATTTCTGAGATATTCCTTCTTATTGGTTTCCTTTTACAATACTTAAACTTTTGTCAAAAAGGAAATTGTCATTCATTTTTTCCTCTTGGTTGGTCATTCAAAGAGAACCAAATTTCAATTGTATCACATAGCAACAAGCCTTTAAAATATTTGACTATCACTTTGGCCTAGTGTATTTCCTTATTTCTCTTTTACAGAATCCCTTGTTGAAAGATGAATTCAAATTCAATGCACACCTAAATTTCTGCAATCAGTTAAGATACAAAGCAGGATTTTAAACTGCAAGCATCAAAATAAAAATGCTTTTCAAGAACACATTATCCTCTTTCCTGGAGCATAATGATTTATCACCAGTTTTACACTGTGGTTTCAGTATCTAGCTGTACACTCTGCAGCATAAGGTGAATCTCTCATTTGATTTTGTAATCACCAGAAACTTCCTCCACTTTCCATTAAATGTTGTATCTGCCAAATTATAGAGGGGAAAAAAAAAGTGAAAATGCTTGTATCTATATTATAAGCATGGTACAGATTTTGACTAACTAAAAATCCCACAAATGACCTATAAAGTGTTGCAAAAATTATTAGAAAATTACCTAAAAAGCTGAAAAAGTTACATTTTTGGAAGCAATGAAAATTGGTAGAAAAGGAAATAATGGACAATTTTATGTTTCTATGATCCCAATTATGGGTAATTATGCAGAAAATGGGCTGCTCGAAAAATCGAATGAAACCAAGTGCGATCAATGGATCTTGTATTTGTGATGACGATTTCAAAAGCTTTATTTGGTGCTTAACCTTGGTTTTTTATTATAGAAAAATTCATATTCATGCTAGAATGGTTGGCATTTTAAAAATATGACTGATATTTACCAAATACATAAACAAGTATTCTATACATAATAAATGGTTTTATAATGTTCAGAAACTATTTCTCTGCCAACTGCTAGCACAACAGAAAATTAGAAACAAATTTATACACACACACACTAACCTTATCGGAATCAAACCTAACCTCGTCCTGAAATTGAAAACTACAGGACCCAATGGTTTCACCTACAGAAACAAAGGATTAAAAAAAAAGAGCGACATATAACATTCTTGCATACTAATAGCTTCATAGTTTTCCACAAACAACGAAACCAAGCTTTTTCATTATCAATCCAGTTTTTATGCAAGTATTTTAGCATATACACATAAAACAATTTATCATTCATAAACTGCCTGTTTATGTGTAATTTGGTAAATATACGTCATATATGCAAAATACCAACCATTCCAGCAGGCAAACAAATTTGTCTATAATTTAGTTTCATTTGATTTTTCCAGCAACCCAAGCTGTGAATAATAACCCAATTATGTTATTTTGAATTTCAAATTTTCCATTAAACTTATATTGAACAAGCTGTTTCAAACTTAGGGACTTTTGAAAAGTTTAAAAAAAAAATTCTTTCTTTTTTTCTTTTAGCATTTTATATGGAGAAAAGAAATTATGAAAGTTGCCATTTAAAATAATGAAGTAGAAATCATTTCTGGAAAAACCAGAAGTCATAAAACTCACAAGGTCATATTTGAATCCCTGCTGTTTAATTAACACCTCATACCAATTTTCAAGTAAATGGAACTTGTACTTTTAAAGATAATCAGAGAATTTTCATTTAACTCCATATATTTTAAAATTGAATTCACAAACATATCACAAAAGTTCTCATCTACCAGCATTGATTTCAACTTACTCATGTTCCCATCTGTTTGTGCTGAACAAGAGGTGGATTGCCTGATCAGGAAAATCATTTTCTTTCAACAGGTAACTATTGATTAGCTTGCCAACAGCAGTGGAGCGATCTGAAAAGTAATAACTCTTGTTAAAATAATTTATTATTAGGGACAAAATCTTTGGATTCACACTTTTTTTTATCCTCACAATGAACAGATCACATCACATCTTGAATGAATGAAATGGTTGAAATGATGCTCAAGCAAGCCTGAGGTTCATTAAGCTTCAAGCTACCCAGAAAGGAAAGATACCTCAAGCACATAGCTCATCCTAAATATGATTCAAACTCAGGACCTATTGAATTTAGGCCAACATGCTTACCCCCAGATCATGGAGGCAATAGTCGCTTTAGTATAAGCTATCTTCAATTGGAATGTTAAAACTGTAACAATTATGGTCAATGTATCATCCTATTTTAATATTAGTTATTACCAGGCATTGATATTTGTCAGCATTAAAGCCATGATGGAAGGAAATCAGTCACTGGACTATAGGCAGACACCACAAGTAACAAATCACTCTCTCATACCCCATAGTCTTTTGGCAATTGAAGAAACAGTCATTACCTGCCTGACAGTGACCCTTCAATTCTGCGGTTTGTGTCCTTTGTAACCAGATAAGGTTTTTCCTTATCCTGAGAAGAATGTCGAGGTAACTTTAAGCTCCATGGATTCCCAAGATTTTTACTTGCATATCATATTGTAATCCTATTCTGTTTTTACAGCAACATTGCTAGGAAGTGCATCAAAATGAAAAATTGGTAAACTTATTTCGGCTTATCGCTATACGTATCGAAGATTGCCGGATCCATCCTGGTACACCTTTCGTGAATGGAACCTGGTCTCCTGGTTAGAAACGGAGATGTAAAACAGGGGAAGAAATTGTTGACACACACAAAATGACATTAAGTCTAAGATGCGCTCTCTCTCCAGTATCTGATTACCTGGAAAATATATAAGCTCTGCCTTTATGTTCCGCTCCAAAAGTGCCGCCAAAAGTAACCTGCACTGCGTAGTTTTTCCTGATCTGTCACAGCCTTCAAAAACGATTAACGCTCCTCTGCTTTTCATTGCTTTCAAAAATTACTATCTTTAGTAAGCACAAAATATTGCTCTCCCTACAACGCCGAACTTAATGTAAATACAAATGCCTAAATAGCCTATATAGTCCTAATTCATTATATGCTGTTTACTACCGCTAGGACTGGCGCGGATTTTCATTGCATCTAAGCATGATCTAAGCGTTATGGATCTACAGCACCACCAACTTGAGCCCTCAATTGTCTCAAAGTCGTCTTAAAACAGATTTCTGCCTTTAGTGTAAACATATGCAGCTATTTTTAAAAAAACTACAAGTGATATAACACTTTTTCAAATTTCCATTTATGTAAAATTGTGTAGCTAATGCATTATTTATTTCACAAGAGCTGCATAAAATTTCTCAAAAACTCCAAAACTTACCTCCAGTAAAAGTAACAAAAGAAACACTAAACAGCTGTTTGTCATTCTAACGTCTGCTGTATATATGTTATCCATAATTTTTGACAGATAAGGCTGAAAATCATAGAGATAATAGCGTATAACTAAAATTTTATTTCAAAAGGACATGTTTTAAACATGCAGACTGTAGAAAAACCATTGTATGCATTTCTGATTATATTACTTTGTGAGAAAATTGTGTACGCAAAAAAGGCAGATCTGTAAGTTGAATTCATACCTAAGTTTTGTTAAATATCCGTGCTTTGAATTTTAGAATAGCTTAGATCTGTTAATGGTTTTATTTAGATGTGCTTTGAATGTTAGAACAACTTAGATCTTTTAATGGTTTTATATAAATAGTAAATGCTCTGTTATTTTCTCATGACATTACAGGAAATGACAAAACTTCGCATGGGAAAATAATAGGATTATAGATCTTAAATGTGTTTTAAATAGAAAACAGATAATAAAATTCGGTAATTCTGCGTTCCGGCTCTAAATATTATTCCGTCTGCTAGGCGGAGTATCAACATCGGAATACTGTATCCGCTTGGTGCGCTTGAACGCAGAATTACCTAAAATTATTTATCAATAATGTTTAAGGTCAGATATTCTTAAGGAACATTATTTTTCCCTCCCCTCCAAAAACAAAGAAGAATTCGGCGTTAGCTGGGATTCGAACCGCGTATCTTTTCTTTTCTGTGGTAATCCCCACAGGGACCAAACTTAGAGGAGTCCACTTACCAGGAAAATAATAGCATAAACGGACATGAAACTGAAATCTTAAGAATTTAATATCTAAGATTGAAATTGAAAACGTGCTAAGATAATTCTCTGAAACTGTACATCATTATTTGCAATACACATTTTATTAATTGCTTTAATTAATCTAGTACTTATACCCTTCGCGTCAGTCATTTGTTTTATGTAAGGGAACAGGTAGTTATCATTATTTTAAGGTTCAGGAATAGTATCTAACAAAACCAAATAAAACAGAACCTTACATTTTTATGCATGAAAAAGTTTCCCAAGATTTTATGTGATTTGAATGTTAAATTATTCTGCCATTAGAGCCACTTTGTAGTTAGCTACTTATTAAATATCTTCTAAACTTTTAGGGCCCTAAGCTGCAAAATGTAGCTGAGGGATGTTTTTATAGGTAAAGGAGTAGAGCAGTCATGGCTAGAGCGAAAACAGGGCATAGACAAAGAATCTGTAAAGCTAAAGCTGCAATGATCTCCAGATGTAAAAATCTTGACAATCTAGCAGATTTCAACTCTGGACAAGATAATAGTTTTGACACTTCCAAATCCAAATCACTTGTGAAAGTTTTACCATTAATGTTTATTGTGTACAGTCTTTTCATGTTTTTTTTTTTTTAAATCATTTATTGTTTGACATGTTCTGTTACAGTTTGTAACACTATATGTTTGATTTGCTTTTAATACTATAAAATACTGTATGTATTATTCTTTAAAAATCAAATATTATTAAATATTAAATAATTGCATTGATTACACAGTTCTTGAATTATGTTTTTCATAGATAAATAGCATTTACATATTGTATGCATTATTTTGAGTATTGCTTCATTAATTGTGTTTTGGTTGGTGGCCATGATGCTCTTTTTGAAATATTTCTTCTGAATGTTTTTCTTTCGTCCTGAAGTTTCTTTAAATTGTACATTCTAGTTGTATTACAGAAATGTAAGTTGTAATTTGTTACCTGACGAAGCCTTTGAATTCATGTAATTCTTTTGGTGAATAAAAATCTTATCTTATTGTAGTCTTATATGCTGTAGTCTGTTGTTTGTTTTCCTCAATTGCAGAAACGGTTTGTCTTTTGTAGGCTTTTGTAGGACAAATGCTCAATGCTCAATGTTTTCTTTGCTCAACCCCAGCATACCCAGGACACTTGCTGCAGGATATTAATTTTTCACTGGTTACCATTTCTGTGTTTCCCCAAAATAACTAATTATACTCTTTATAGTGTGAAGGTATTGTTCATTTGTGCAACACCTAAAACCTTTTCTAGTAATAAATGAGTGGACATTTCATAAACGCAAAAAATAAACTGTGCTAAATATAAAGGGAAGCAGATAACCAATTATTCATGGTTACATATGAGTGATATAAGTAGCACAACATTTTAGAAAACTTTAATTTTTTTTAAGTAAATGTTAATATTTTATGATGAATGATGTTACAATCACTTGTATTTGTTTTGGTCACTTTCATTAAATGTACATTGTGTTTGTGGCATTACCAGAAACACAAGATTATTTGAAGTAATAACTGACAACAATATTCTTACTTTTAATAAAACACAAGGTCTAGAATTCTGTTTCATCATACCTGGTGAATGCTGATCATGCTTCTGCACAAGCAATACTACCAGGATACGATTTGCAAAATACTAAAGCACAACACAGCTGTAACTTGTTAGAACCTGTTATAGCTTTCAATGTGAGTAATATTTACCACAATTTATTTCTACTCCATTTCTTTTCACCAAAGAAAAATACAATTTTTCAAATTTATCATAATTGAAATAATCTGCTTTACATTCAAACCTCTGAACAGTTTACAACCCTGGACTTTACCTCAGACAGTAAAGGAGACCAGAATTGTGGGGTCAAGTTCTGAACAGATGATAAGCCTAGCCTTCTGTGATACAAAATCTGTAATATAGATACTGTCTCATATGTAATGTCGTTTTTTAAGAAAAACAATTATTTGAAATGTGTTCTAACAAGCAATTAACTAACCTTCAAAGTATAGGCCATTAGATTCTATGGTCTTCAGCCATTTTTCAACGAGGTCTATTGTCCCACGATGGTATCAGTCTCTGGTTTTTGATGCGAACAATTCGGTGAGACCCACTTGCACTGCTTCAATATGGGCAAAATTTCTTCCACGTAGAAAATGGGCCTTGGACGAAAAAAATTATAATCTGATGGTGCGAGATCAGGGCTGTATGCTGGGTGTGGTAGCAGTTCAATTCCTCCCAATTGCTTCATTTTTTTCAATGGTTGTTCATGCAATATGGGGTCTTGCATTGTCCTGTTGCAATAGAACTCTATTTCAGTTAACGACGCCAGGTATCTTCATCTCAAAATTTCATGAATTCGTTCCAGTTGTTGAGAATAAAGATCAGCATCATTCGCTCACCCATTTGGAACAAACTCCCAGTAAAGCACACCTTCAAAATTTCACCAGACACACATTACTTTGGGACTAAACTGATTTTTTTTAACTATAACTTTGGCAGGTTGGCAGGGATCAAGCCACTGTCTCGAGGCAGCAGGTTTTCGATAATATACCCATTTTTCATCACAAGTGACAATTCTCCTAACAAATCTATCATCCATGGGATTATGGATAAGCTGATGACAGATAACCACTCTACGTTGAGCTGTTGATGTGTCAGTTCATGAGGTATAGATCTTTTGTATTATTTTCAAGCATCTTAATGTGGCGATGTATGGTATCTTTTGATGCACCAAGTTTTTCTGAAAGCCTAGGATACTTTTTTGCAGATTTTCGCGCAAAAATTGGCACGTATCCTCAATATTCCATTCTTTAGGTCTTCCAGAACGTTGTAAATCTTTAGAGTTTTTGTTTCCATTGCTGAAACTTTGGAACCATCGTTGTACCACACGCTCACTAACGACATCTTCTCCTTCCACTTCACATATTCTTCGAGCTGCTGCAGCGACTTTATAATCTTGTTTCCAGTAGTGCTTTAGAAGGACTATAAGTTCAAACTTTTTCTCCATCTTGTGGTTGTTAATTAACAACTGAAGACTGATACATACTTGCAATGTATGCAACACTAGTCATGGCATCCTGTGAATAACATCGCCAAACCAAAGAAATCCAATAAATTTTCAAAACATGAAAATCAAAAAACCGACATTACTTATGAGACAACCTAATAATATGTTTTTAAATTTTCCGTGTCCTATCAGCATTTAGTAAGGCCTATTATAACATGTATTTTTATTAAATTTTAACATGTTTTTGCAAAGACATATATTTCATTTTCATATATTAACACATATTATCATCATTAAAATGAATGTTTTAGTTTTAGAACATCTTAATTATTACAGACACACATCAAGTAGATTGTTTAATGTGGTTGACGTTTACATACACATCACTTTTATTGAGTGGGATAATTTTACACGGGCCCATGCCCACTACGGTTCAACAACTGATGATGCGGGCAAGGATCCACGAAACAATTGTCCTACTCAATAAGAGTAAGTGAGGCATATGTAAACATCAACCACATTAATCAATATGATTAGCCTTGTCTGTAAGTAACTTCACATATTAAATTGTACACATTAAGTAATGGCACAAAGAACATTAGGAAGAATTTATTACAGACTTATTTGGTCATTCCTAGTATCAACTGAAAACCAATACAATCAGTCACTAAACAAACACCAGAAAAATAGAACTCTTCATTCACCAGGGACCACTTGTAACCATCATAGTATTGTTGTTAGTGGGATTCTAAATTTCATTGTTTCTGCAACTGGAGGAAAGTATTTCTTTGCCTCTGCCACTAGCCAAATTTTTTTTCAATTTTTTTTAGCCTTTGTCTTAGTATATTCTTAATAGTGCTCTTTGGAATTATAATACCCTCTTTATACATATAGTTGCTTTCTTTCCCATCTGGTTTGCAATTCTGTTCCTGGTATGTGTGCTTCCCATCCTATTTCTTTGTTCCAGTCTTGTTTTATAATGCCGTTAACTTTGTTGTAATTGTGAAGTTTGTAGTTATGTAACAAATTTATTGCAAATTTTCTTCTTCTTCTTCAGTGATTTTAAAAACTTGCAGATATAAAGCAGTTCGGTCCACAGTTTCTTATCTGCATGTTTTTTCAAATCTTATGGTTCAGACATTTATACAAATGTCTGAACCATAATTTTAACTTTACTATCTGCTTATATTGCTGCACTTTTGTACTGTTTTTGTTTTCCATGGTTTGCATATTTTTATAGTTTTTCAGTACCCTCAAAATAGCGAGTTGTTACGTTTGGCTGTTGGAGCATTGGACAGGTACAGTCGGACTGAAAAATTTATTGCCATAGCCTACAGATCTCCAGGTCTCAAATTATTTTGAGTTCTTTTTGTGGTTTACTGGGAAACCTGAAAGTCAGTTGAAGAGTTTAAGGCAGTACCAAAGTGTTGCCATGTTAGCCCAGTGGTTGGAGCAATTGGCTAGAGATCAGGAGATCTGTGGTTCAAATCCCGGTAATGGCATTAAATTTTTCAGTCTGTCTCTACCTGTGTAACTCCTCTCCTACACATTGCCCTCCGTGGTGTAATGGTTACCATGCTGACTTCATATACCCAAGGCCACGGGTTCAAACCTGGCGGAGCACAATGGATTTTTTCGGGTGTAAAAATCTTTAGCATGGCTTCCTTTGGAAGGGAAGTAAAGCTGTTGGTCCTGTGTCATAGATTTACGGCACGTAAAAGAACCTCAAACCTGATAGAGAGGCCTCTGAGCAAAATTAAGCAGTCTTTCATGCCCAATTTAGAATGGGATGCTGAGAACCGCAGCAGTTAAAGAGCGTTCATAAATGACACACCATTTCCATTTTCTCTCCTACACAAGGCTTGTGTGAAAAAATTGTTTGATTAATTTGTATTGCAGCTGATGTTCAAACTTATTTCTAAAATAAGCTGATGTTCAAGTTTATTTTTATTTCAATAAATTGCTACTCCAGCGCCTACTCTCTCTTGCCAAGTTCTTGAGTTATTAAAATGTTGGCAACAACAATAAAAGAAAGGTCTGGGAGAAGATATTTATTAACAAATTTAAAAATTGTCTGATAAATTGGGATGTCAATACAAACGACAATCCAAACTTTAAGTTCATTTTTCCAACAATTGGGCAACCTAAGACAGTCGTTTGCTGAAGATGCTGGCAATGACTGGCAAAAACATGTTTCTGGGTAAGAAACCTTAAAGTGAAGTTAGAGTGTAGCTCATTAATTAATAATTGTTCTTGTTACTAATTCATTTCCTAATATTTTTGTGGCATTCTGTGTCATCTTCATTCATCCTTGTCTTCTGGTACAAAAGGTTTAGCATATAACCTAGCATCTCTTGAAGACTCTTGTAATTGAACGATCCTGTTTTGGAGAGTTACTATTTGAGGAGAGTGTTTGTTTTCTTATTCTGCCTGCAGCTAGACAATAATCTACATTCCATGGATTTTTTTCCCTTTCTTTCTTTTTTTAAGCCCACCTTAACTTCAATGGTCATAATTGGGGGCTTTGACTAGCGAAACATTTGTATTATTGTAGGTTTAGAACATTAGGTTAATCAGTTTTATATTACTAAACACATGCAAATTCACTCTCACATTCGTACTTCCAGACTCTGTGGGGAACAGAGAATAATTCTGGTTAAAGAAAACTTTCACACCCCAGCCGGGAATGAAACCTGGGACCTCCGGGTGAGAAGCCAGCTCGCTGACCACTCGACCACGGAGGCAGACTTTCCTTGGATTGTTTGATGGGGTTAGAGTACAATATTGTTTCCATGATTTTATTTTCTATTTTCTTACAGTTCTTTCATACTCCCTCTTCTGTTGCATATTATATACAGTTTTTCACTCTTCCCGCAGCATTCATTTTATATTGTCTTTTAATAATGTTTTCTTAGAGCATTGGCCATTCCTCATAATTGTGAGTTCATTAGTCTACCAAGGCACAGATCTTCATTTCAAGGCACAGTTATCTTCATTATTGGATTATATTTTTTTTAAAACAGCATACTGGAAGCTTCTGTTTCACTAATTTTGTCAGCATCTTCCATATTCACTAATCTGCAAGTTGTTGTTGAATGGGAATGTGGCAAAGATGAAAGTCGTTCTGATCATAGACTTATCATCCTTATAATAAACCAATGGCAGACTATAAAACAAAATTTGAACTTAAATTCCATTATTCTTCCTTGACATTTGTAATTATGTAATGCCACATTGATCTGGGATTTGTAACCATGGCAATTAATATTCTGCTCCTTCTCTAAATGTTGTTGCTTTGTCTACTTTAAACTAATGTCCAGATATATACTGGCTATATAGAATCTTTTATTTTGGTACCTTATTTCTATATTATCTATCAGATAATTAAGATATTAGGATAGCATAATTATGTGGTGTCATGTAAATAAACATATTATTAATGAAGCCAAAACTGAGAATATATAAGTTTGATTATAACAGTACTGAATTCACTAACATATCAGTTAAAATATTGGGCATTCATTTAGATTCCTCTGTAAATATAAAATATGCATCTTGCTTGTGTAATTTGGTAGAGGAAGCATTATATTCCATATAAGAATTTTAGTTAGAGGCTTCAAATAAAATACACATTTTCAAGTCCCCGATTCAAAAACAAGTAGTTTCTCAATACTGGGAAAAAGTTTGGACCGAAGAAGAAAAAAATAAAAGAAATTGCCATATCTGCAATAAGAAGTTCAATTTCTCTTCTTTGAAATTATTTGTATAATAACCATTTTTAGCATTTTCACAGTTTATATTCCTTTGCTACAAATTATTTATTGTATATCAATTTTATGTTATATTTAATAGTTCTTTTTCACCTTTTAGTTTTGTTTTTGATTGCAATACTAATGAAAACTCTGTATTACATTATCTTTATAGAAGAGTTTCAATATTATTACTAATTTTTCTTTGAGATAGGTCATTTATGATTTGTCTGGTTTACTCTGTCCTTGTTGGCAGCCTGTAAATATGGGGAGCTGTTATTGTTTCAATAAATAAATAACAGAGGTGAGCAAGTTGATCTTACTTGCATACATATGTGGGTGCGTGTGTACGTGATTGAGAGGGAGAGAGAAGGGAAAAGAAATAGAGAGAGAGGGGTTTAGGGGGCTCAAAGGGATAGTAGGTTAATAACAAATGGGATGGTAATTGGGTAAAGCATGTTAGGATAAACTTTAAGTTCCTGCTCCCCCCTAATTTGAAATTAAATATTTTTCCTTTTTTTCAAAAATGGTTTTTACAATTGTGTTTAAAATGCTGTATTTGTCTTTTTTTAATTTATATTTTTATTTATTTGCTTGTCCCTTATCATGCAGCACATAATATACATACGATATTGGGATACTAAAATCTTATAGCAGAAGTTACTCTGAATGAGTTACAGTAAATTAAAATTTAAGCTGACCAAATTGACTAAAATAGATCAATAAAAATAAAATATTATTAAATTTGCTGTAAATAGTCTGTGCTCAGTATATGAAATAGACAAATAAAGACTGATTGATTCATTTATAATAAAATTACAATGAAAATCCATTAAATAAATACTAGCTGTTAAAATATAATTATATATATATATATATATATATATATATATATATATATATATATATATATATATAGATAGAGGCTATTCCAAAATGACACCAAATGAAGATAGTAGTCGATTAGCTTACACTTTGATTTGTCTGAAACTTGATGTTGCAACTTTCAAACTCTTTTATTTTATGTGTGTTTAAAAATTGCACACATTTGGGATTAGGCAGCGAAGGAACAATGGTTGTCATATGTCATGTAAAACAACCTCAGAACGTGTTATATGAAACTCACAACAAAACCCACATGCTACGTTTGACCAGTGCTGCGCTGGTGTGTATATCAAACCAGCCCTACACCACACTACTGGGACCTTTGCTACCAACCGGCGTCTCTCTTGGAGTGGGCCAGGCACGTGCCATTTGGTTATATATGACTGCCTAATCCATGGTGATTTTATGGCAGTTTTTGTATGTGCTAATTTAGAGCTGAAAATTATATTCATGCATCACGTACGGTGTGACCGACAAGGTCCACATCTTGTTTGGTATCATTTTGAAACACTCTGCACAATTGTTATATGTGAGTAATTCTGCAAGCAGAATAAAATTAATAGCTTTTTGCTGTGAAATAAAGTTAAACTTTTGTATGAAAACACCTTTTGATTAGTAATAGTTAGAAAAATTCAATTGAGTGTTTATACAGCAAGTTTTTATTTTTATTTTCAGCACTATTGATCCTGGAAACATTGCAGAAAAATGCAAAAGCCTACTAGAAAACTTTGCAGCTGCTTCATCAACATTCACACAATGTGCTGTGTGCTATGCCAGGCCTATCAAACTGTGTGAGGGCTGTATAGATAACTATTTAGCTGTTTTACAAACACACATAGCTATAGAAGTAAGTTATTCTTAATGTTTCTTGCCTAATGTTTAGTTGGATAAAGCAATACAGTATGTGGCATAATGACAACACTGAAATTATTGTCCAAGTTTCCTTAGTAATGAAATGTTTATTTGTTCCAACTCTACCTTTCCTAAATAATTTATTGGCCGGTAGCAGGCACTTTGTGGCTGCTGTTTGATGGAAGAGCTACCAACATTTGAGCACATTTTACTCATGAATTGGAGGACCACAGTTCAGGATCACTCTCCCTGATGTGAGAATTTTTCCAGGTTTTTCATGTCTTCAAATTGGAAAATGCTGAGGAGGTACCATAAACTTAAACATGGAAAGTTACTTTCTCTATTATTTCATTACATGTATTATCAGTGTCCACCACCTGCAGTGCCATATGTAGTAAGAATGGGCATTAAGCACTATTAAAGATAGGCATTTCAGTTTTTACAGTTTCAATATTATGTCATGTGGAAACCATTATACATTGTGCAGTTACATCATATTTTTTGAGCATAGAGCCATTTTTGTTCTTCTGCATGTTTGATAATCATCCAAAAATTTTGAAATGTGGCATGAGATGAAACTGGTACATTCTGTACCAATATTATTAACTAACATTTCATTGTCATTTGTTTTGTTACATACTGAACATGTAAAGGCTAATATAAATGAAACTATACTTAACATTCATTGTTATTGCATAAATCTTACACAGCCATATAGAATAGAATAGAATTTATTCACTTTAAAATATACAATGAATTCCTGGCTCTTTGCAAAAAGAAGTAATACATACTTTAACAAATTGATTACATTTCTATATTCATTATATGTTACAGTAGTGATGAAAATAAATAAATTGTGAAAGTAGTTATTAAATTTCCTCCTAAGCCAGAGTGCATCGTTCAGATGAACAGGATCCATGATATAAGCAAGTTCATAAGATTATTACTATGGTGGACTTTGTGACAGTGATATGTTTTATCAATTTAAATTAACTTGAGTCGTTAATTTATTTCAAGTTCACAAGGGCAGTATCTTCAAAAAAATAACTGTTATTCATTGCAATAAAATCAACTTAAGGTTTATGTATTAAGGCACTTCTATGGCATTATTGAGCACAATTAATTGTACTTTATATACCTTGAATTATAAAAAATATTCACAATAAACTTTTTACATTCTTGAAATTAAAATTTTTTATTCATATAATCAGTGACAGAGAATGGTAAATTACTCAAGAGAATATTTTTCTCAGCTGTCTTTAATTTTTTGTGATTTAATTCTTTAACATTATTTGGGAGGTGATTTTATAATTTGGATTGAAATTTTTTCACTTAATAATACAATTAGCTCTATAATACTATTTTATAATCACATACCAAGCAAAGAAAATACAGCAATATAAATACCAATGGCGTAGCATGAAATAAAAAACTGGGAACACTATAGTTTAAACGTCCTACTGCTGGAAATAAAAGATAGAGGTGGGCAGTTGCACATTTTACCGAATATTGCGCCTTTAAATTAGGTTTGAGATTGACAATGAAAACAACAAATAACAGTGTTAATGTAATGGTTATATTGAAAAGAATAACACGCACCTAAACTGACTTTTACACCAAATTCATCCGTCTTCTTTGTTGTGAACGTTTCAGTTACCTTCTCAATACAGGTGGCATCAGAATACAGTTCTCCCAACAGTTTTTTTCTACAGCTAAAATGCTTACTTTGCACAAATGGTGATTGAGTTTCTTAAGTATGTTTTAATCCTCGTGAGTGTACTGATTGATATCTCACTACTTGTTATTATAGCAGGATATGTTACAACTAAACGCAATAGCTTAGCCACCTCCTCCTACTCCGAGTCTAAATCATTTATAACCAAATACTTCAGTACATTTTGTGGTGATAGATGCTTTTAATCATCTGCAGAAATATTGAAGAGCTCATCTTCAAGCTGGCCTGAATTAAAACAACCAGGATATTGATTTATTAGTTTGGAAATTTTTGTCTGAGAATATTCTTTCTTATGTTCCATGAATTTTATTTTATTCAGTAACTCTACAAATTCAAGCTCTGAATTTCATTTGAAGAACTTGGCAGTCAATGATTTTCATATGTCAGCACTTTCAATCTAGCCTTTTGAGAGTCACTAAAACTTACATCTCTATTTAACTGGATACTATTTTACACATACTCTTCAATGAAAGCCTTGCATTCTTAGGTTTTGTATATTTGCAATGGAGATTGTATTTGATTATGGCAAGCATTTATATTAACCAGTGACTGCAGAACATGTACTACAATCTTATTCACAAAGAAACACAATTGACATTACCTCAACAGCACTCTGGATACAGATACACGTCTGAGCGCTAGCGTATGCATGATCGGTATGTGAGGATAGGCAGATGGATGGTCAGAGGTTTGTGGGGAGGTCCTGCTAACCATGTCACATACAGAGAGTGAAATGTTGACTCGTCTCAGCATATGTTGCTGTTTTCGAACGGAACAAATTGATTTGCAAATTTTGTATTTGCTAGTTATGCTTATTACAGCTGCTTAACAGTAGGATCTGCGAAAAAAAATTGCTACTAATTGTCCTCCTTTAAAGCTGTTAGAAAATAAAATAAATGTAAAACAATTAAACATACAAAAATAAGGGGAACGCTCAGCGTGCTAGCGTCCCTTAAAGCAACGCCCTTGATAAATACTAGTTACTCTTCCCAGGTTGATGTGTAACCAAGTGGTCCAAGTGGTTTCAACCTTGGAGTTACGCAACTATCAGGCCAACTTACATCATGAGATGACCTCCATTGACATTAAGTTTCTAGCTGATCTACAACCCAATTTGTATTTATTTTATTCAACCACTTTCTTTTAACCTTGACTGGATAATCCTCAAATTCTTAAGATTTCCTGACCCGATTTCATACTCGTCAACATTTTCCCACTTATCTCTATTGGTAAATTAACTCACTTCTCAATCCAAAGTTTAGCTCTTATTTCTTTAATGTCTTCACATTCCAGAATTATGAATGGATGAATAAGTGTATTTATTGACCGGTATACTTACATTGATCTTCATCACACACACGGGTCCACAGACCGTACATGCTGTTGCAATACACAAAATAGTAAGCAATATTAGAAAAATGAAAAGAGTGAACACGAAAATAAAAATACAAAGATATTCAGATGCAGCATCTTAATTTACAACACAGAATTACATGTCAGTAGTTGACTTTCATTCCACACATCGGGCATTCTTCAATATTTAAACCTCTGCTTTGAACCTTTCAACTCCACTACCTATATTCTGGACCATGCAGATCCTTCTCTCGTCCACTTGTCACCTTTATCTACATAATTTTCTCTACCCCTGTTTACCCTCAATGACTTTTTGTTGCTGAAACTACTTAATATGTCCTGAATTTCCATATCGACAATTCTTTGTTTAACTTCTTTCCAAAAGCCACATTCATTGCTCTCTTTATCGTGCCACACCATACCCAAGACAATTTTTTCCATGATGTCGTTAATTCTATTAACCCAGGTGTATTGATTATATAAGTTAATACCTTGGTGTGATATTGATCTAAGATACCTGGTGAGCCTATGATGGTTGAGGTGCTTTTTTTTTTATGGTGTTTAATGCCCGCTTTTACTACAACAGCGATGACACTGATGATATATGGAATGAGGATGGAGCACTGGTGGGATGTGATGGCAAGGGAAACCAGAGAACCCTCTGTTTTGCCCATCACAAATCCCACATGTGGTCGCCTGGGATCGAACCTGAACTGCATTGATGAGAGGTGAATGATGTAACCACTCACCATACTGTGGCCTGAGGTGCTTCTTGCTACATGCATGATCATAATACAATGCTCTTGTATTATGATCATGCAACGCTGAGTTCCTTTTGAAGAAATCCATGTTTAGATGATGTAAGAAATTGACTTGACTATGTATGAATGAGGGACAGCTAATAAGTCCTGGGCCTCTCAATGAAAACAGCATTTAAAAACATTTTTTTTTTTTTTTGCTTTATTTCTCAATATAATCTCCAGAGAGGCTAATACATTTGTCATATCAGTGTTCTAATTTAATTAAACCATCTCTGTAGTGTGATTTATCAAGGTCCACAAAATAGCTGTTTACCTAATCAATGTCCTCCTCGTTGCTGTGAAATCTTTGTTCTCGACGAAACTTTTTGAGGTTTAGGAACAGGTGGTAGTCACTGGGTACTAGATCTGGTGAATAGGATGAATGTTCAAGCAATTCAAACTTTAATTTGAACATTTTTCCCATTACAATGACTGAACGATGGGCTGGAACATTGTCATGATGAAACAAGTTTTTTTTTTTTTTTTTTTGCCAAGTGGGGTCTTTTTCTTTTCACATCATTACTCAAACATTGCAGTAAGCTTGTGTAGTAGTTACCAGTGATCTTTTTTTTTTGCCAAATGAGGCATTTTTCTTTTCACCTCATCACTCAAGCATTGCAGTAAGCTTGTGTAGTAGTCACCAGTGGTACTTTTACCCTTTTTCAAATAATCAATAAAAATAATTCCCTGTGCATCCCAGAAAACACTCGCCATAACCTTGTTAGCTGACAAAATTGACTTTGCCTTTTTTGGAGTTGGTTCACCTGGTGCAATCTACTGTTTTGACTGTGATTTACTTTCTGGAGTGCAGTGATGTATCCAAGTTTCATCCATAGTAATAAGTCATCTCAAACATTCACTGGGATTTTTTACGTAGAGCTCCACATTCTTAACAGAACAGTTTTTCTTTGCAACTTTTGATCAGGTGTCAACAAATGCAGCACCCATCTTGCACAGACCTTGTGAAAGCCCAAAACATTACTTAAAATATTACCTGCAGCCTCTGCTATCTCAGACAACTGTAAACTGTAGTCTTCCAGTATACTAAACGGTGAATTTGTTCAATGATCTCTGGAGTTGTCACTTCTACAGGGCATTCAGAGCGAGGCTCGTCACTAGTGCTCGTACATCCCATTTTAAACTCTGCAACCCACCTTTTAATCATTGAATATGAAGAGGCAGAGCCTTTCATTTTCTCCTTAATTTCTTTAGCTGTTAAGCCTTTCAAATGGAAGTATTTAATCACTGCTCGTTTTTCCAAATCCTCCATTTTCTTGAAAACTCTGAAGTTGTCTTGTTTAAAATGCTGTCATCCAAAAACTAAACAAGCTATTGACCTGTAAGTATGGATACAAGCTAGTCTAGAGTTAAACTATACGATGCTACTGTCTAACTGCCGTAGTGGCATCATATCTGTGTGAGCCTGGGACTTATAGCCAACCCTCGTATTTACATACATGCAATGATGGCTCATCTGGAGTGAACAGAGGAACATTACATTGTTAACTTTTGTTCTAGGGTGAAGACAGTGAAGGACATACATGTAAAACAGAATTAATTAATTTAGATCGACTGGAAGTAATAGAAGGTGCCTTCAAGTATGTCACTACACTTTGGGAAAAGGGTGAATGTAATGGTAAGAATTTCAGTAATCTAAGTGTCAAGTAATACTCTTGTGGCATAAAGGTTCCTATTTTAAATGTTTTCCATTTTAAATGAAGAGGCATATGCTGCAACCAAATTCTGGGCAAACTCTCTCTTCTGTTTTTATAACAATGTAAATAATTTCAATGAAATGTAATACATACAGCCAGCAATAGCAATAAGTAGACCGTTAAATTAAAACCACCTCCATCTACTTTTGAGATCGATAGCTTCTGATTTTGTGTCCATTAGGCAAATTAAGAGTCCCTATTGTCAGTAATAAAAATCATTCAACTATTTATACTGAACATTTATCAGTAGCTGCTTTGGCTGTCCTCAAGACTCATCAGTGGTGATCTGCATTGCAAGAGAGAAAGCCTAAGAGTTTTGTTTTAATGACTTCCCCCTTCATGTCTCGTTCCGCTAATATGCCCACCACATCAATCAGTCATCCTACTCTCTCTAGAATAAAAGAGAAAGTTATGCAAATGGAACACTTAAAATTTTTAGTTATATGCACCTAAATATGAAAAACATTTGATGTTTTCCTTTCTGTACCTGTTCTGCAAACAAACTATTCTGACAAAAAATTATTCTATTACTTCATGCTAATTGAACTAAATATTAATAGAAATAGTCTTTATTTCTTGCTTTCTTGTAAGTAGAAGAGAAATAAGAAAATGCACTAGGCTAAAGCAATATCCAAATGTATGGAATAACTGTTTTTTTACACATAGCCGTGTGAAGGACAGGAGTTGGATAGGTAGAGTCGGACTGAAAAATTCAATGCCATAGCTAGGATTTGAAGCACATTATTTTGAGATCACCTTGTGGTTTACCGGGAAACATGCAAGTCAGTTGAGAAATTCAATGCTATGCTGGCATGTTGCCATGGTAGCTCAATGTCAGAGCAAGTGGCTAGAGATCGGGAGTTCTGTAGTTCAAATCCTGGCTATGGCATTGCATTTTTCAATCTGAGTTTACCTATCCAATATTCAAATGATTTAAAAGCTAGTCACTATGTGAAACAATTGAAATTCAGTTCTCTTTTCTTGGCTGGTGGTAAAACAAAAGAGAGATAAAATGAACGGTGACTTCCCATTTGAGAAAAGTTTAAGTTGTTTAAAATAAAAGCCAATAAGAAGGAATATCTTGGAAACGGAACTCTCCAGAAAACTGTTATGAGATGAATTGTGTGTTCTAATGAAATCTTCAGTTTTTGTACATAAGATTTTGTGTGTCTCCTATGGTTTACCACTTATGCAAAAGTCATTCAGAATGAAGAGGACTTCCAATCAAATTCAGGATAAACATTTTATTTGCCATGTGAACATCTTTATATGACATTTTAACCAAAACGTTAGCCATTTTTTTAGAAAATCAAAAATGTTGTAAAAATCTCCATGTAAACGATAGTTTGAAAATCTTAAGTGTTGCATCCTTGGAAAATACTAAACTTAAATACTAAATTTGTAAAATTAAACTGAGAGTTTTGAAAAAAAAATAAAAAAGCATGATTGTTCAACTCATACCACTTCTGAATGCCCTTAAAGCCATTTCAGTCCACAATTCACAGTAAGCTCACAAAGATTCACAGAAATTTCATATTTATGAGAAGTTGATTCTTCAGTTACAGATTATTGATATAAGATATAAAGTATGTGTCATTTAAACTACATAAGCTTAATCTTATTTTGCTCTGTTCTCTTGCAGATTGTTTTGTATTATCAGAAAATGGTACATTAACTTCACAACTTTCAAATATAACACTAAGGTTTCAGAATCTCTACAGAAGTACAAATGAGTGTATTGCTAATCATTATAACCATAGTTCACAGGCCTATGATAAAAATGTATGTTCTAATTGTTCAGAAATATATCATGATCTGAATGTATTTTATGATGAAATTAAAGGAAATACTGATGGCAGAATGTGCATTGACATAGTGGACATGGTAAGCATTTGTTCTTATATCAGAATATTAAGTTGTGTGTAATTATGTACATATGTTCTTTCATAAATAATTTTACACCACCAAGTAAAGTAAATTTTTCTTTCTACGTGTGTTAAATTCAGGTTTGTATTGTGTGAAGAGCCAATATTCTTGTTGCAGATGAACTCAACTCGTTCAAAGTGGAGTAAAAGGCTTGGGTGTGGAAAACCTACACAGAAAGTGGATATTGCATTTCTTGCTTCTATGTTCCTGATAGCCACAACACCAATTGTATTCTACTCAATTGCAAAGCAATTCTCAGATAAAGGAAGTAGGCGTTTACTGCGACGTAAGTCTCACATCTTTTATTTCATGAGTAGAAAAACTTGCTTCAGCTCTTACCTCACACCACAACTCCAGAGTGATAGGAATCTTTGGAGTAAAGTTTTCTAACTGTTACTACTTCCCTATAACCTACTTCATGTAGTGGCTTTATAGCAACTTTTTTAAAAGTAAAAAAAATGTGTTATGTTGCATTCACATGACTTTCTCTACCTGTTCTGCAAGCAAACTATTCTGACAAAAGATTATTCTATTTCCATCATGTTAAACAAGGTAAACATTAACACAATTGGCTTTACTACTTAGTTCCTATAAGCAGAAGAGAAATAAGGGAATATACCAGGTTAAAGTGATAGTCAAATCTTTTAAAAGTTGATCGATATGTGAATAATTGAAGTTTGGTTTGTTTTGCATCTCCAGAAAAACAAAAGAGAGATGGAAAGAGATGTTTGAGAAGATGCTTAGTTTAAAATTGAAACCAATAACAAGATATATCTCAGAAACTACAGCTCTGCAACAAAAATGTATCTGAAAAAATTTGAGCATTTTAACAAGATCTACATTTTTTGTATAGTAAGTTTTTGTGTATCTTTTATGGTTTACCAGTTATGCAAAATTCATCCAGAATAAAAGATCTTCAGAAGCTATTCCTAGAAAATTCAAGTTATATATTTTATTTGTGATGTAAATAGTTTTAATATACATTATTTATTTTAATCAAAATCGTTAGAGCCAATTTTGAGAAAAACAAAATTTTCAAAACATTTTTCATGTAAAGGGTAGTTTGGGATGCTTTTTTTTTCCCCTTGAAAATCTTTGTGTCGCAACCTTGGAAGATACTAAACTTAAATACCAAGTTTGTTATTTAACAGTCTCTTAGTTTTTGAGCTATGCTTGTATGCATGCACTCCCTTTATCTAATTTTTTTATTCAGGGGACCTCAAAACATACATTTCCAGTGAAATCTTGATATCAAGTTTGTGGGTGGAGTACAATACTTCCTCTGTTCACTATGTGCATATTATGTGTAGAGAAAATAAAAGCTAGAACAACTTTGATTTTGAAGCATCAGCATGAGCTTCTTTTGTAAATATACCTCCTGCCCAATTGAGATCAAGGGTGCATGCTTCTCACTCTTCACCAAGAATAATATTAATAAAAATAGATCTAGTGTGTTCCATTCACATGACTTTCTTTAGCTGTTTCACAAACAAACTTTTCATAAAAAAGATTATTTTTTTACCTACATCATTTTAATGAAGAAAAATTAGTATAAATTGTCTTATTACTTATTTCCTTATAAACAGAAGTCAAAAAGGGGAATACACTAGGTTAAAGTGATAGTCAATTCTTTTTAAAAACTGGTCCCTATGTGAAACAATTGAAATTTGGTTTCTTGCCAGGAGTAAAACAAAAGAGAGATGAAATGAAAGATGACTTCCTGTTTGAAAGCAGTTTAAGCCATTTAAAGTTTAGCCAATAATGAAGAATATCTTGGAAATGACTTAATCCAAAAGAAAAAATCTGATGTGTTACACTCACATGACTTTCTCTAGCTGCCCTACAAACCTCCTACAAAAGATTATTCTTCTTTGTACACAATGCTAATCGAGATAAATATCAGCAGAATGTTATTACTTAGTACCTAATAAGTAGAAGAGAATAAGAGAATGCACTATGCTAAAATGATTGTCAAATGTTTTAAAAGCTATCGTTATGCGAGTGTCATTGCAAACCACTTCTTTGCTTGGCCAGGAGTAGAACAAAAGAAAAGCGGACACTTCCTGTCTGAGAAAAGTTTAAGTACTTCACAATTGAAACGAATAACAAGGAATATCTCAGAAACGGTTACCTCCACAACAAAAATATAAAGGACATAAATTGTGTGTTTTGTCGTGATGTACATTTTTTGTGTAATGAGTTTTTTTGTATCTCTTACGGTGTAGCAGTTAAGCAAAATTCATCCAGAATAAAGAGGTTTTAAGAGGCTATTCCCCAAAAATTCGAGATATACATTTTATTTCGGACATAAATAATAATATATGGGATTTTAATCAAAATCATTAGAGCCATTTTTAAGAAAATCAAAATTTTCGAAATTTGTTCCATGTAAAGGGTAGGTTTTAGTAGGGGGATTTTTGTGAAAATCTTTGTGTCGCATCCTTGGAAGATACTAAACCTAAATAGACACATAGACCTTTTCTTATAAATGCTTTTTTTGGACTCAGGGGACCCCAAAACATATATTCCGGTGAAATCTCGGTATCAAATTTTTGGGTGCATTACATAAATTGTGTGTTTTAACGAGATCTACATATTTTGTGTAGTAACTTTTTGTCTATCCACTAATGTATCTAGCACACCTGTATTGTAAGTTTTAACTTGTCACTGAGGTAATACTGAATTTGCGTAAATAACATATTCAATGAATATACATGCTATTGTTCGCTTTTACACATTAGTATAACTTGGTGAATTCCTTAAGGCTGCATTATGAGCGCACTGTTTGGAAACTCAAAATTCTGTGTGCTGGCACCAAGATGAGCTCTCTTTTTTTGTTTTTTTTTTGTTTAGTATAACTTTTATACAATATTTGAATAAGCTAATAAGTGATATGGAATTTAAATTTAACATAAAGTTAAGAGTCGGGGTTGACCAGTTTCAAGAGCTGTTGCTCTTATCTTCAGAGGAGTTCAACTGGACGCTGGTGTTGGCGTCCATAGTGTGGTGGTTGTTTGCACTGACATTTATTGGTGGATATCTGTGAAAAGATTTTCATTATAAAACATAAACTCAGCTTGATGAATTTTGAACTGCCACCAATAAGTCAACTTTGGAAGTACATCACTCCATCACTAGATGCCAACGCAAATAACCACCACACTACAGATGACTACACCAGCATCCAGTCAGACTCCTCTGAAAATAAGAGCAATAGCTCTTGAAACCAGCCAGGTACAATTAATGTAAGTGATGTATGTATCTCAACAATGATAATTTTTGTGTTGGCTGACAATTCACGTTACTGCTACTGCTACATTTAATATCACATGATTAGCTTAAATTGCCCATGTGACTGGTATAACAAAAGAGATTCCCTATATATTCAGTGAAATAAGATTTTCCCTAAAAACATGGCTTTGTGTGTTTGTTGCATTAAGAGGTTATCTAAACTGTAGCTTGCAAACATCCTACCCCAACTTTCTCCTTGCTGCTGGACAATGAGTTTCTTTCTTACCTTTGACATTACTGTGTATGTCTCAACTGAGTTTCAAACTGCTTCTAAACTTAACTAAACAACTTTTGATTCTTTACCTAAAAATATTACACACAATTACACATACATTATTAATCATTTTTGTCATTACACTTGTTAGTTTATTTACATATTATGAAACACCATATATAAAAGCAAACTACCGGCTTACAGTTTATGGTATTTTAATAAATCTGCTAAGAATATTAAATAGTAGATGTCAAAACTTGCATTATTTGTGGTTTGTGTCTCTTATGTGTTTCCATCTTTTTCAAGAGGATAGCTTTTCAGTTTTGAATGTCACTCAGTTGGTGAATTGGTTGGCAGTTTCAGTTCACTTATGTCTAACTAAAAGAACTGATACCCTAGAACAGAACATGGTATAGTATTGTCTGTGTTTAGCCTCTTAACAGAAGGTCACTAGTTCAGGCCATTTGCTTTTTTACTTTCTCTACTTAATATATAGCAGAGAAGGTATTGTATTCCATCCAAAAATTTGATACTGAGATTTCACTGGAAATATGCATTTTAGGGTCTCATGTACTCGAAAAAAGGATTTTTAGAAAAAGATTTTTGTATGTGTGCATGTGTGTGTGCAAATTCAACCTCAAAAACGAAGAGTCAATTAAATACCAAACATGATAGTTAAGTTCACCATATTGTAAGGTCTTGTGATTTCTATGGATATATCCGGAGCTTTCAATAATGCTTGGTGGCCAAAAACATTATTATTGCTGCAAAGGCATTATTATTGCTGCCATTAAAATCTTTTCATGTTGATTAAAAATTACTTCACAAACAGACCGGCAATTCTAAAGCTGTGTGGTGCAGAGACAACATCAGCTATCACAAGGGGATGTCCTCAAGGATCAAACTGCTGTCTCAGTTTTTGAATTATTCTCTATGATGACATCCTCAAACAGCATTTACCCAACAACTGCACTCTGGTGGCATATGCAGATGATATTGCCCTTCTCGTCTGATCCAATATAACAGAAGCTTAGCCATTACTGCAACTACAGCTCTAGATACGCTTTGCCACTGGGAATGTGAAAATAAACTTACCTTTAATATGACCAAGATGGTGGCTCTGATTGTTTCAAGAAGACATTATGTCTTATATCCCATCATACCATGAACAAAAAATCTGATGTGTTCACTTCACATGACTTTCTCTACATCTCTGCAACAAATTGTTGTTAGAAAGCTTAGGCTTCTATTTACTTCATGCTAATTGAGAAAACATTAGCAGAAATAGTCTTATGACTTGCTTCCATATAAGTAGAAGGGAAAAAGGGAGTACCATAGGTTAAAGTCTTAGTCAAAAGCTGGTTGCTATGTCACCAAAGTTTCTTTGTTTGTATGGTCAGGAGTTGACAAATTCCTGTATGAGAAAAGTATGTTTTTCAATCCTGAAACCAAAAATCAGGAATATCTTAAAAACGATCAACTCCATGAAAAAAATGTATATAGCATAAATTGTGTGTTTTAATATGCTCTACATTTTCTGTGTGTTAAATTTTTGTGCATCTCTTACGGTTTAGCATTTATGCAGAAACCTGTAAAATTCATCCAGAATAAAGTAGTCTTCAGAGGCTATACTCAGAAAATTCAAGATATACATTTTATTTGTCAAGTAAATATCTTAAATATACAAGATTTTAATCAAAATCGTTAGAGCCATTTTTAAGAAAATCAAAATTTTTGAAATTTTTTCCAAGTAAAGGGTAGTTTGGGGTGGGGGGATTTTCTTGAAAATCTTCATGTCGCATCCTTGGAAGATACCAAACTTAAATACCAAGTTTGGTTTTTAACGGTCTTTTCATTTTTGAGCTATGCTGCCCCCCCCCCCCACACACACACACGGACATTTTTCTAAAAAAAATTTTTGGATTCAGGGGGTCTCAAAACATATATTTCCGGTGAAATATCGGTATCAAATTTTTGGGTGGAATACGATACCTTCTCTATACACTATGTATATAATGCTTATAGAGAAAGTAAAAAGTTATACAAACAGAAAACATATTAACATATCTTGGTATTATCTTGGGCAGCAAACTTTGTTTTCGTGCTCATTTTGACTCTCTCCAAGTAAAAGCCAATAAGTTGCATTCAGGTTTTTCCTTTGCTACTAGGCCATCTGGGATTTTAATCCTACTATACTGAAAATTATATATCATGGAGCTGCTGAACCTATGCTATTATATTCTGTTTCGTTATTTTATGATGTACTATCTAGAAGTGGACCCGAAGAAGCTGTTACAAATTCAGTGTGGATTTGCATATTTTCGGGGCATATTGCACTGTTTCCACCAATGCGCCTTTAGTTCTTGCAGGCACAGAACCCCTATACATAACTGGAAATTTCAAAGCTATGCTGATAAACATTAAAAAATGGACGTCAAAATATCATATCAATTACCAGTTTTGAATTAGAACATCCTGTCCACTTTCTTTCCTCTGGACACCCAACCTTAGAGATAAATCCAGCTCAGAAGCTCTGCTTGTATAAATATGATTTGCTCATCTACACAGATGGATCACATTTATGTAATGATAATAACACAGCGTTAGTTGGTTGCGCTTTTTGTGTTTGCTGGTGATTTGGAAATTCCTACAACAATGCTTCAGTGTGCACAGTATTTCAAGTGGAACTATTAGCCTTAAAGAAAGCAATTGAATGGAGTGTAGATAATCTACAAAATATTAAAGTTCTAAGCTGTGCATGAAGCAATAAGTGATAAATATAATCTTAATCCTATATTGCAGTCAATATCAGAAATACAGTATACCATTACAGAAAACATTCATGTTTATGCTGGGTATGTGGTCATACTGGAAATATAGGCAATAAAAGAATTGATGAACTTGCAAAAGCAGCCTCTAAATTAATTACAGAATTTTTTTTTGTAGTGTTTAACGCCCGCTTTAACTACTTATGGCACTGCAGGCGATAGTTACAGAATGTGAATACACAAAATGCCCAATATCAGTGGTAAAGAACGTTTTAGAAAAAGACATATTTTACAGTTGGAACTCAATCTGGCAAGAAAGTATTAATGGTCATTTTACAAAACAGATGCTCTTTCCCGAAATTCAAGATAGATTAGATATAAACCATTTTGAGCCTACATGTGCAATGACACAATTCATGACTGGACATAAAAAATTTGCATCATATCTTGAGTGACTTAAAATAGTGAGTCAAATCAGTGCCACATGTGCCTGTTCACATCCAATACAGAATGTTAATCACATACTCTTTAACTGCCCATTACACGAAAGGAAACGACTCAGATTAATAATGCACTACACCTAGACTTCTTAATAAATCTTTCACTCCACTATTACACCACATTATAGAAAGCATTGTTGCTACTAAAAATTTAAAATATTTGTCAATAATATATTTAATTCATTGTAAATAATTACCTACATTTCCCCATATATTTAAATTACTTAATACAGTTATGTAAATAACTATTTTATGTTTCCAGTGAATATGTGCCTATTTTTATTATTTGTCTATTTACATTAATGTTACTTCTTTTGTTGTAGTCTTTATACTTAATATTAACTGTTATTAAGTAAAAGTATACATTGTTTACAACTTTAGTCTTAATATAAATTGTAAAATAGAACTAACATTTTGGAAATTCAATAAATAAATAAATAACATTTTGGAAATTCAATAAATAAATAAATAAATAAATAAATAAATAAATAAAAAGGATATGATATGAAGATTTTCAAGAAAATCCTCCCACACAGAACTACCCTATACATGGAAAAATTTTCAAAAATTTTGATTTTCTCAAAAAACTAGCTCTAATGATTTTGTTTAAAGTACTATTTATGTACTGCCATAAGTTCGTCAGTACAATTTAAACATGCTGTACTGTGAGTGAAGAAACATGGCAACACTGTATATTGTTGTCCACAAATTCACCTTTACAACTCTGCAAGTGTCCAGTAACAGGCAAGAGAGAAAGATGGAGTGGGGCGTGTACAAAAATTGTATCGCTATATTGGCATTGTTTTGTTATGGAAAACAAGCTAAGGAAACTTTTGATGTTGAAACCTCTTGGTATCAATAAACGATTTGTGTCTCAGACAGTATCACAATTTAAAGAAATGGGTGTAACTGTTGACCACGTCAGATCTGGCCATCCTAGGTGTGTATGCACAAAAGAAGTTGTCAACGTTATTCATGCAAGGATGTGATGCAATAAACAATTTTATCTTGTGAAATGAACATCCTTTCACGAACAATGTTGCACATTTCTTTTTGAAGGATGATTTACAAGTTAGTGCATATAAAAGGCACACAGGCATTTTCTAACTTAAAAATTTAAGGAGATACACCAGGTTCGATCCCAGGCTTTGTTAATGACATATGAGGAGAACAAAAAGAAAAACCATGCAGCAGTTGTTGGCAGCCAATGTCCCATGATCCATCGCTGCTGCTGACTGGCCTACCAGAAGTCCAGACCTCAATCCATTGGATTATTCTCTGTGGCAGAAGCTTGAGGCAATAGCATGACAAAAGAGGCACTGCAATATTGAGATGCTAAAATAATCAATCATGTCAGCTGTCAAGAAAATTCCACTGAATATGATTCATGCAGCTATTGATGAGTAGCCTCAACTAATCGCCACTGTGTTGCACACATGGCAATCATTTCGAATGAGAATATGCTCAGTTTGCAACATTTTTTTGCATTTTTTCAGAATATTTGCTTATTAATGGATTTGCCTAGTTTTATTTAGTAGTATATGCATTAAAGTACTGGCAGTACTGCGTGTATTAAAGCTCTGAAGACCTCTTCATTCTGGATGACTTTTGCATTACTGGTAAACTGTAAGAGATAGACTAAACTTACTACAGAAAATGTATATCTCGTTAAAACACATAATTTATGTCGTATACAGGTTTTTATGGAGTTAATCATTTTCAAGATATATCTAGTTATTTGGTTTCATTTTAAAATACTTAAACTTTTCTCAAATGAAAATTTTTCATTCATTTTTCTTTTGTTTTACTCCTGGCCATGCAAAGAGAACTGGATTTCAATCACATAGTAACCAGCTTTTACACAATTTGACTATTGCATTAGCCTAGCAAATTCCCTTATTTCCCTTTTACTTACAAGGAACTAAGTAATAAGACCATTTCTGCTAATGATATAGAATAAAAGAATGAACTTTTGTAAGAATAGTTTATTATAGAATAGTGAATGGAACATATCAGATTTTTGTGTATATGCGAGCATGGGTATATGTATAACATTTCTAGTATGGCCTACTTTGGAAGAAAAATGAAGCTCTAAAGCCCATTTAACCTTTAACTGGTGTTATGCGGTCTTGTGGACCGCCGGTGAAATGTTAAGTGATATACAGCGTTACTACAAAACAAATAGACAACTTCAACAACCTGTCAAACAAAAACTATTAGAGATAGCAACCTAATTATTTTGGAGGTATGTTGAGAAACTCTCAAAGTTTCGTTTGTTACTATTGGTAAAGCTGTAGTGTTTTGTTTGTTGTTGCAGAAGCTGAAATGGCAGAAAATCCTGTGGAAAAAGCATATTGCATGTTGGAATTTGCTAGAACGCAATCAGCAACTGTTGTCCAACGACATTGTAGAACACGTTACCACAAAAATGAAATGATGCGCTCACAAAAACCAGCATCGTCTTCATCATGTCGCAACATGTCGATGCAAAAGTCACGCCGTATGACCTTATCTTCTTCACTCAGAAACTGCAACATCTGTAATCTGTAAGGCATCATGTGCAGTCGCTTCCGCAAGATTTTCCATACAGTTTGCTGTGGAATTTGTAATTGCATGCTTGCCCTAGATGTCGATTTCTGTGGGCTTCTTATGTAGGTAGAACGAACACGTTCAACGTTTTCTTCCGAAACTCTTGGTCTTCCTGAGCTCTTCCCTTTGCACAAACATCCCATTGTCTCGAATTTTCTATACCAGTCGTAGATTGACTGTCTAGTCGGTGGCGTTTTGTGGTAACGTGTTCTAAAATGTCGTTGGACAACAGTTGCTAATTGAGTTCTAGCAAATTCCAACGCGCAATATGCCTTTTCCACAGGATTTTCTGCCATTTCAGCTTCTGCAACAACAAACAAAACACTACAGCGTTACCAATAGTAACAAACGAAACTTTGAGAGTTTCTCAACATACCTCCAAAATAATTAGGTTGCTATCTCTAATAGTTTTTGTTTTACAGGCAGTTGAAGTTGTCTATTTCTTTTGTAGTAACCCTGTATTTTCGCACTTTATTAAGCTATACACATCTACACCCCACTACCTTCTTATCAATGGGTCTGCAGCTGTGTAGGAAGTGGAAGTGTTCTGTTTGTTTGCATTGTTGAGTTATATCGTCTGAAACTCAAGAAGCAGTCTCTCAGATGTCTAGTACCAGTTACATTATTTATTTCCAACAAAGTAAATATTTTTTCTTAATCATATTTTTTTAATTCTTGATTTAAATTATTGAGGAGAATAATGCATAATATCCTTACTATTAAAGATACCTACTAGTATGTGTATATATTATATATTAATATTTAATTTACAGTATATTTATAAATACAAATTTTCATAGTAAATTAAATGCATATACACGAATAAGTTAAAAAATATAAGCATCTGCAATATAACAAATATAGCTGGTACTAGCATATAGGAGATTTTTCTCGATTCATTTACAGAAAATATCCAAAAACCCGGGCCTATCATCCATGAGAGCAGATGATCCCAACTTAGTGAATTCATAACTCAGATGTTAGTGGAGTTAAAGACTGTAACATTGTTGACAGTGATGACGACATAGATAAACCCTCATTCGTAATGGAAAGTGACAATAGTTCAGATTCAGAAATTGAGGAATGTGATGATGAGTCAGAAACATAGACAGGAAATGTACAAAGTAATGTTGGAACTTTCCTAGGGAAAAAAGTTTTGTTTGAAACAAAACATCCCCACCAGAAATGTTCAAATCAGAGTGCACAACATTTTAATTCATCTTCCTGGATTGTAACCTCCAGCTAAATCTGTTGGTAACAATCCCAAACCCCAAAATGTATGTCAATTATTATTCACCAATGAAATGGTGCCATGCCGTGATGGTCCAGATTCGATCCCAAGCGACCGCATGTACTCTGTACCCCTGAAAAGGAAGACAGGATACCCTTGCTACAAGTGTCAGCGTGCAATATGATGAAATGTTTGTCAAAAAAGTGTGTCGAATTTCTGCAGAAAAAGACTGACTGTATATATTACACAAAAGTGTTCAGTTTTCCAAATTACACAAATCACTATTTTTTCCCAATCTTATAAAGTTATTTAAGTCAAAAAGTGTTACAGTTTTTAAACAATTATACTGTTAGGATTGTTAAACGCAATTGTTTTAAACTTATGCAGTCTTTCAGACCTCCTGTACAAATTATGTTATATTTTTGTACTGTTAATACTTGTTTGTAAGAAAGGAACTGTATACTTGAAGAAAAAGGTCCTGAGCAAAGTTTGTTTCCATTTTTTGCCTAACACACCCTTCACTTAGCCTAGAGTCGCCTAGTAGCCCAGACTACATATACATAGAGCATAACTGATTAGTGATTATGGAAAATCTCACAGGTCTATATGCTTCATAGCCGGATGTTTGAGACACTATATACTGATGTTTAATGAACACAGTTTAGTTCCTTTGTCTGCACCAAGCACAATATTCCTTCACCACTTTTATGTACTGTTTCAGAAACAAGATTGGCACAGACTCTGACATCACATGTAGCTGCTGACTCAAGTTGATGGGAAGATCTGATTTTCTTGAAACTGTGCCTGTGATATGCACATTTAACCTGGAGTGTAGAAACTGCTTCATGCAACATTGCTTTATCATTGTATGTATATTAGCAAAAGTAGTCTTAAGAACCATGTATTTATTCCTAGCAAAAATACTCCTTAGGAAAAAATTGTCCCTCTCTATTCAGTTGTAAACCTGTGGCTTTTGATTCAGGACTGAATTTTAAGTATTTATATGTTCCTAATAAGTATGTTTATTTTATGCCATCACAGTTAATGAAATGTGGGTCATCCTATTTTATTTAGCCAAAAAATGAGTAGATGTGTAATCATTTGTTGGCTATTACAAGATGGTAAATTAAAAGGTTCAACATTTTGAAGGTAGTAATGTTTTAAAAATAAAGTGAACAAGGAAGGATGAACATCATGGGTTCTAAAACCAATATCTTCTAAAATGACCACTTGCTAATCATGATAAGAGAAGTACAGGAAAGTCAATATTCGTTAATATAAGTTTTTACGTTTCATTTGTTAGAAAATAGAAAGACTTCATTGAAATTGTGAAAAAGGATATTTTCAATAGTATGAACACTTTATTTATTATGCCACAACTGTAGCTCATTACAGAATAACATAATCTGCTTGGTATATGCTGTTGTTAAGCACTGACTTGTTATGCCCAAGGACTGAATTTGATTTTGATCTAAGACAGTGGCATTGCAATGTATTTAGGTGAATACAAACACCATTTTGGCATCAAATGTCAGAAAAATAATTTTTGCCTTAATAATGTACTTCACAATATTCTACTTCAAGAAGTAGTTCCTTGTGACAGGCAAAATAATGTTTTTTATATTGTATTGATGATCTTGAAAGTGTAACTACAGTTTTAAATAATAGATGTGTCCCATTTCATTTAAAAGATGAGATGTCATTTAAGGCAACACCACATAATTCAATTACTTTCTTATTTATAACAAAGAGTAATATCAGTAATTTGCAGTTTTCTCTCAAAAAGCAATGCAAGCGTAATGTAATGCTTAATTGAAGCTTGTGCTTCTGATGTATTTAATGTCAAAGAGTGTCGCTTTTGTTATATATTAAAGTCGAAGCTTCCAGAGTCTGAGAACTAGAATGTGACTTCCATATATGTCTTGTTTTTTTCTTTCTTTTGTATAATTCACATTAACCAATATTATTAAATTGTGGTGGAAGCAAATTTTTATGTACTAAAGTCTTAAAAGATTATAATAGTTATTTATTATACAAGTGGATAAACAAAGAGTTTATCCATGAGTAGAACAATTTAAAACTCGACCCAAAGGGGATCATTTGAAGTTCTACGAGTGGATAATAAGAGGTTTGTCCACTTGTGTAATACATTATTTTATCCTACAAATACGATAAATTAATATATGACAAATATTCAGTTAATGATTTTACAACAGATAGTAATGAATTAAATAAGGAATAAAGCATTGAATTGCAGTGTTTTTATAGTTATAAAGTATAGTAGGCTATGTATTAATACCAATTTTGTTTTTATTGCTACTAGTTTCAAATTCATTAAGTTTACGATGAGCATGAGAACATTAATATATCAGTTCCAAATGATATGTTAAATGAAGCAAAAGAAGCAGTTGAGGTTTTATTACTATTAACTTCACGGAAATTATACGAAAAAGAGTTTCAGCAATTTAAGGATTGGCAGATACGAAGAAATGTTCAGGCATTAACGAAGAAGTGATTCTTGCTGTTAAAAGGCTATAGAAAATGTTTAGTTATCAACCAATTACTTTACCCCACTTGGTACCAGAGCAATTAGTGAATTTTGTTTACTTTACCTCACTCATTGCACTAACAACTATCACTTTGATTTAAGATCCAAGTTTTCTTATGTCATTTCTGCATAGCAACAGCGTCTATTACAAGTATCTGTAGGATAAAGGCTATTTATAGAGTCTATTTTTATCAGCTATACATGGTTTAGGTTTCATCTATACTTTTCTTATAAGCTACTTCAGATACTCATATTTTAGGCTGGTTAAAACATGTTATTATATGTATTTTCAGCCTAATACTTCAACATTTCTAAACTTCTAAAATTTATTTATGAGGATTGTATAAACTATAGAGTAAATTAAAAAACATAAAAAAAAAAAAAAAATACTAATGTGCAATAAAGACTAATACTTTGGATTTAAAAACAAAATTAACACATGAAAAGTTTTTAAAAAGATGAGACCATTAAAGTTCTAGAATTAATTTAGTTTCATTGTGATAAACCATTCACATTCCCCTTTACCGACACAGTAGCCAAGGTCGTTAAGGCAAAACTTTTTGAACAGGAGGTTTGTGATTCAAATTCCACAGAGCCATCCTCCCCAACAGTTTTTTTTTTTTTTTTTTTTCATTTCCCAATTATTATTTTTTTTTTATTATTATTATTATTATTATTATTATTATTATTATTATTATTATTATTATTATTTATGATCCCTGTTACTGCCTGTGGTCTTGCATGTTGTGAAAGAAAATAGCTTTATATACTATAAAATACATTACATTGCTTAAACCTACTTTAATTGGCCTGGGATTTTTTTAAGTGAAAATAGATGGAAAATAAAAATACCCGGTCTCAACTTTTTTTCCTGTAGGCCCAAGTTTGACGAATTTTACAGTTATTATTATTATTATTATTATTATTATTATTATTATTATTATTATTATTATTATTATTATTATTATTATTATTATTATTATTATTATTATTATTATTATTATCTGTCATAGAAATCAATGGATTCTTTACAAAATACAGTTAAACAGAAGAGTTACCAATGAAGTTCTGTTAGTGTAACGTATAAATCTTAGTAAAATCTCCTTTTTATTAGCTGTCTCAGAATATATTAACATTAGAACTCATGATTAATGAAAGCCTTCACTTATTTTATGAAGCATTTGCATGCCTCAAAATATTGAACCCTTTTTTATCAGTGAGTGTATACAGGGTATGACAAAAAGATCTGAGGGTTTAATTCAGTTGGATTTTAGGTTTGCCATGTACTAATGTTAAAGAACAGATATAATAAAAAAACTTAGAATCTGAAAGTAACACCAACCAAAAGATGCACGTTGGAGTGCTGAATGTTAAGGATTGGCCTTAGCTGTTTACTATTAGCTCTTGGTATATAGGAGGTCCCTAGCCTTTTCTTATGTAAAGTTTTAATGCTGAGGCAATTTTGAAAGCATTTATTTGCTACAAATGTGTTTTGGCTGGAAACTTGATCTTATTGCCTAAATTGAAATGCTAGCAGAAGCTACACTGAGTAAAAAACTAGTCAAATATGTTAAAAAGTATTTTCATAGTGAACAACAACTTCATATAGTTTCACAGCACATGAAATTCAGTAATTGTGTTCATGCCCTCTTGCCCCACGGACACCATTATAAAACAACTACTAAGAAGCTAAAAGCTTCAGATCTTTTTGCCAAACCTATATTATGATAAAAAATCATTTTTAGGTGTGTAATTTAAAGTGTAATAATTGAAGGGTACTTGGGAAGAAGAGCATTTTAAGGAATAAACACCCTATTTATTATGATTTTTCTTAAGTTTAAGTGCAATTTAAATGATTAAATCTTTAATTTAATCTTAATGTAGGTGTAATAATATTTTTTACTTACATCAATAATATCAATTGTTTTTTGTTAATTTTTAGCTGCATTATTAAAGAACTGTTTTCTTTTAGGAAATGAACACTGAAAATATCAGCTACAAATTGTATAAACATCTAAATGTTTAACCAAAATCATTTTCCTGTGCACACTTCAATACTAAAAGTAGTAGTACTGTAGCAATACTACAGTAGTATTAACTAGTATTACTAGTAACTATAGTTTAAGGTTGCCTGGACTTTCTTTTACAATAATAAAAATCACCAAATACAAAATTATCTTCACACACTCCCTCTATAAAACAATACATTTTTCCGAGTGTTCTGTGGCCGTTAAACATAAATGCTGTTTAGGCTTGTGTGTGGACTCTTTCAGTTGTGACACTTTGTTCACCTGGATTCAAAGGATTGAAACGTCGAATGTCAATGGGACTAAATGGACTGAACTCAGCTTTGTCAGTCTGCCACCAAATGCCCTGTATGTGGTCACATAGATGTCAGCAATTTTCTTTAGTCTTCTTTCAAAGTGAAGCACATACTTTTCTCAACGGGGAGCTATAGTAATTGCTGTAATATTGAGTGACCAGAAATCAGTATAATGCCTTTCACAACCATTCCAAAATAGCTATTACTGAAAAGGCATGCTTATCAAACTTTTCTTAGACTCTTTTTCAAAGTTCAGTAGCCTTCTTTTCTACTATGAAAATAATACTAATTATGCTATTGTTGGCTATGAATGGTGTTATCAGGTTCTGCTGTCATTACAGGAAAGTAGGAAAGGGTGAGGAGGGAGAAAAACAAAAACAAATTCCAGGTCAACCTCATATAGTAACTTAGAACTTGAGAGAACTTTCGCACTGAGAGTAATGAATTTGAAATCATCTGATTTAAATGAATATAAATTTTGCTCTCTTATTTACGTTTTTTTTTTTTTTTTTTTTAGATTAGTTTTGAAATTTTAGTGGATTTTAATTCAGCATTTTTACTGTGACCATATTTCAGTTGTATAAAAATATTTGTCAATATTTGAGGATCATTCCATGTAAAAGGATATATTAGAGTCCAAAATAGAAATGCTTCTGTAGAAACTTTGTTTTCATTAATCTGCAGAGTAAATACCAAAGTTTAATTACATTCTCTTAGTATAATAGCATAACATAATAACATTATGTAATTTCTCTTAAGCTTTGACTTTATGGATGACTTATCTAATGCTTGGTAACTTTCTTCTAATATTTTTTGGGTTTCTAAAATGCTCATAAAAATAAAAGTAATATACTTTTCCATTGTAATCAAGGCATTAATTTTCTGAATTATTTTGTGGCACAAAAATAAATTTTAACCAAGTGAGCTGCAGATTTTTCTACCTATTTTTATTTTATATTGCGGTGGTGTTCCTTTAATCTAGTTTCTATGTTTTGTCAGCTCATTCTTTTAACAATATTTTCATTTGTTTGTTTGACCAGAAATAATAGGAAAAATGAGGATCCAGGTAATTTAGGTCAAGCATTTTTAATAGTCATTGTATGTTGTTGGAGAATCAGTATTTCATGTTCTGTCAACTTTTTAAATGTGACATAATTTGAAATATTATTTATGTAGTATGATTGGCAATAAATGTAAAGCACAAACATACTTATGCACCATTGCAAAAAAGAGGAACTATGATAAAATGCAATGCAATAAAAAAGAGCTGTTCCTTTATGTAATATATAAAACATTTCCCTTCAATTTATAAAATCAATAAATCTGGCATAAAAATAATGCTGTTATCAGAGATAAAAATAAGCAAAATAAAAAGAAAGTTAAGAGTTTTAAGACAAATATATTTTTGTTTAGTTTTATTGTTTATCATTTTTCCATCTCAAGAGTGTATTATATACAGGAAGTGTAAGTTGGCTGGTTTGTATAGGTGTTTTGTTCTCAAGCTAGAAAAGAAATCTCATGATTTTCTTTTTTATACAGCTTGTGTCTCTTGCCATACTGTAAGTTGCATGGAATGGTCCTCTATAGTAAAATCATGGGTTAGAATTTATTTGCAGATGCTATAATTATATAACTATTAACATGCTTCATAGTCAGTTTTGAAAAAGCTGTTAGAATAATTGTTTAGAAAAATCCATCCAGGAATTTTATATAGCAAGTGAATATAGGAATGTAATGCATAAAATAGCAATGCATTGTAATTAATACCTTGCCTATTTCTTGCACAGAAAACTATGAAGAGCTTTAATAATGTACTTTCCTTGTTGCCACAAATACAGGTATATTCCATCCATAAAAAGGGGCCATCTGAGTCCTTGAAAAAAATGGCTCTTATGCTATTGCACTGATAACATAATTTTAAGAAGTGTGTGTTGCATAGGGATACAAAATGGCAGATGTAACAGCAATAAGCCTATTAATAGCAATGTAGGTGTTGCACTTTCATTGTTCTTACGTGGATTTATATTCTAAATAAAGAAGCTTTAGAATCTTGCCAAATTTTGTGCAAAATTTGCATTCAACGAAAAGCATTTTTCCTGTCATTTTCTTGCTGCTTTCCTTAAGGAAAATGGGGGGGGGGAGTTCTTTGTTTATACAAGTTTTATTTAGAAAAATCTCTGAAATACAAAATAAGTATTGCACGTTATAAAATATCCATTTTTATAATAAAAATGGAAGATATAAAATATTGCAAGTTTGTCTGATTTTAACATTTGTTGTGAGAGTGGACTTATACAGAAGTTTATATAACCTACTAAAGAATCAATGACATCAGTTTTGTTAATGATAATGTAGATTTAGTTCTTAAACAGTTACCAATACATTATTATGTAATTTATCTTATTTTTGTTTCATTCTATGTCCAAAATGTTACAATGGTAGTATATTGTGGAAAGAAAATATTTGTTTCAAGACAAGCACTTTGTAGATAAGAGGGGAGTTAAGAGTTACGTTATTAAATTACTAATATACTTTGAAGTAAGCTAAATTTCAATCTGTATAATTGCATTATGGAGCTAGAAGTTATTGGGATATTGTTATTTAATGTTTTAAACTGTGCAAAACGGAGCATAAACTACATTTCCTTTAGGAACAATAATTTACAAAGAGGCATTTGTAACACACGCTTAGAAATGCACTCTTTGTCATATATATATTTCATTATTCCTCATGCTATAACATGTATTATTGTTACTTAAATATGCAGTTTAATATGAGTGTTATAGCTAAACTAAGTGGTGTAAAACTATCTTAAAATTGTATTGTTATAAATTCAGTAAACTGCTGCTCATTTTTCCATTATTTTGCAATATTCCTGCCACATTTTGCACATACTCTGTTTTATACAATATACACAAAGCTATAATATTAATTAATTTTTCCACACAAGCCGTGTGTAGAATAGGTAGAGTCAGGCTGAAAAATTCAATTCCATAGCCAGGATTTGGACTAAAGATCTCCCGGTCTCTAGCCAGTTGCTCTAACCACTGATCTATCATGGCAACATGCTAATACAGTATTAAATACAACTCAGTTGAGAAATTTAATGCTGTGTTGACTTGTTGCCGTGGTAGCTTAGTGGTTAGATCAACTGGCTAGAGACTGGGGCATCCCAATGGTTCAAATCTCAACTATAGCACTATATTTTCCAGTCCTACTCTACCTAACCAAAGCCATAATAGTTCAAAAGAAAGAATATGTAACTACTGAAATATTTTTTGTTTCTACTCTCTCTGTATTTTGGAGTTAAGAACTTTGCATTTCTTAGACTCAGTACAAATGCATAAAAAATGCAATAATTGTCTTTATTTTAAGCCTTATATGTTAGGAATATAGTATTTTCAATTGTTAACATGAGCTTGACTATGTACCTATTTCCATTCTTAGGTTCCATTTTATTCCATACTTAATGGGAAAGGCTAGCCTCCAGACTAGAGAGTATTTTGTGATGAACATTTTAGTAGAATTTTTTTCTGTACAAAAATCAACAGATTAACAAAAGTTGTATATTAAATGATCAAGTGATTGCTATTGACTCTGTAATGTATAGAATGTATTAACTTATTTAATACAGGTCTGTCATTTGTTTTTAGTTCATGTGTAATTGTGACACTGCACCAATCATAGCAGTGGCATATTACTTACAGCAGTATTATAATACTGGTATCCCAAGTTGCTGTGGCATATAGAGAGAACATGAAACCATTTTGTGATATTTTTTCTGAGCAGAATTGCAAAAACTCTGTACATTATTAAATGTGGAATAATTAATGCCAGAATTTATAATTTCCTTATTGTTCTGATAATAGGTTATATCATAACTGCTCACTTCTCCCCAGAAAGGAAATATATGCAAATAGGTATTCATTACATCAGTTAATAATAAATGAAATGCAGAGAAAGAACTTAATGTCGTATTCGCAAATGTATGAATGCCAAATTATTTGATGATTTATTTCTTACAAGTTATAATACTAAGATTACATAAAATGCTGTGCCAGAGTGTAAGCAAAGTAGGCAATTACGTCATAACACACTATAGTGAAACCACTGGTTCTTATGGTTTCAGTATTTAATAAAATGTTATGTTTTGCGTGCATGTGTATATAAGAGAGAGAGGAGAAGGGAGAGGGGAAGTGTGGGTGTGAAGGGGAGGGAGGTGTGAGAGAGGGGCAGAGAAAGAAGCAGGTGAATTCAAATAATTATATTTTAGAGTTCTACCAAAATACATCTTGTACCATATTTGTGAGCAAATATTTTCTTTTTTTGCCAGCATTGACATCAAATAAGCTGTATTTGTGCAAAGATCCAAATTTTCTGTTAGGTATAAAAATGTTTCAAAATGAGCAACCTTTCACATGTATTCCTAAAAGTATTTTAATAGCTCTCTTTTGTAGGATTTCTAAACTGTTTAGCTGTTCTTTATTGTTATTGGACCATACTGCATTTAAATACAAAAAATTGAGGTGCAAGAAAGCAAAATAAAGACTTCTTTTATAGCTGTTATCTAAGTCTGGTAAATGCGATATTTTCTTTCCTATTAAGTATGGAACTACATCTGTTAAATTTTTAAACCAAAACATCTGTACACGATTAGGCTTTTCATAGCCTAATGTGAAGTTGAGAGATATCCAGCCAAAGTAGGCTTTGATCTTGAAAATTCTTTAGATTACAACCTACAGGTCCAGAACTCTGTTTTCAATTGTGTTTACTCAGCACTTCTTATTCTGTCTGTCAAGAGGTTAGTATGAACTGCAAAGAATTCTTTTCTATAACAGTAAATAAATATGAAAATGAGAAAGCAAAATTCCTTTCCTTGTTTTTTTGTGAAAATATTAGAATCAAATGGTGTACAATTTCATATTAAGTGCAAGTATTCTGCCCACTACTAAACAACAAAACAAAAGGCCAGTTTTCATTTTACATTGACACAGGATTTTTTTTAATACCTATCCAGAACCTGTCACTCTCTCTTAAAATGGAAATTTGCTTTCTCATTAAAACTTTTTTTTTTTGTTTTTTGTTTTTTTTTTGTTTTTTTTGTTTTTAGGCTTAAAATTTAGGCAATATATAATAAACTAAGTGGTTTGCCGGGTTAAACGTAGGTTTTAAAGTTGTAGACAATAGAAAAAGTTCCTAGCTGAATTAGAAGAGTAGCAATAGAAGCCAATAATTGCCATACATTTAGATTAGGTATCTCATTATGGTGTGGCATTTAACAATGCGCAAGTATCTCAAGGATATTCATGTGATATAACACATTACTATTCTAACAACATAATCTCTCATTTGGGAGCTCCATTTCTTTTCTTCATTCTGTAAGATAGGTTTTAAGGTAATTATGAAAACAATGCTTATCTTGCCATAGCATTCTTGTTCACCTATGTGTAGTTTCTAATCATTTGATTATAACCATGTTATTAAAATTTGTAATCTAATACCACTAGATCAATATTTGGTTTTAAAGTTCCTGATTTGTTGTTGGAGCACCAAACGAGGGAAGCCTTAAGAATCTAGAAAAAAAACACTATTCAGGTTAAATCTACATTTATTTTATCTTATGTGTTATGGTGAAGAATATTCTCATCAGAACAGTTATATTCTTGAACATAATACTTAACTAAAGCTCAAAATTGGTGAATATTTGTGGTGAAAACAAGCATTTAACTTTTAATTTTTCTGCAGAAAAAAACTTTTAGTGAGAGGAGTAGTCTTGATTTAAACTTAAGACTTTCAACAAAATAGAACATTTTTTATGATTCTGTTCAGACTGTAAGGTTTCTAAATTAGAATATTTTAGTTTTTAAAAGGTATTGCATATTTTTCTTTTAGAGTGTTTTAATATTTTAGAGATATATATTACAAAACATAGCATGTATCTTTAGCAGAATTTCTTTGTTTTAGGCTTTAAGCATTAAAGTAGTCAAAAGGATGATTACTTTGGATCATTATACTATGATCCATATGGCAAATTATGTGGGTTTTATTTTCTTTTCATATCAAATATAATTTGAAAAATGTTTTTTCATTAATGAAATAAAATATAGCTAGTAGAACACTTCCCAGTTAAAGATTTTCTTTGTGAAGCTAGATTAATGTTTTTAAGAGAAGCTCAGTCCAGACATTCTCTCATATTTGGGGCATTCCAATGATGTATCCAAAAACGCAGTAGAGTTTACAAAGTTTAATGTATGTGGTTTTTTAGCAATTATAGGACATGTTACAGAAATTCATAGCAATATGAAATTGTGCTTCATCCTGATTTAAATTATACAAGCATGAAATGCCAATATTTTGTATTTTGGTGTTTAATAAGATAATTACTATTGAAAATCAGGTGCACATGTTTTGCTACTTAATGAAGTATTGTAATAAAGCTTATTTCATGTTATTAAAATTTAACTTTTTGAGAATATTTTTCATGATGTATATTAACAGTAAATGTTATGGCCAAATCCAAATTATGAAGGCTTTGCTTGCAAAGATTCAAGAAAACAAACTGTATGATACAGCCAGCCAAGCATTGGAGGAGGCTTTCACTGGCTACCCTTCAAGTAAAGTTTGCTATCTGCATTCTGTTAAATTCTGGAAAAATGCCAAATGTGTCTTCCTAAAAACAAGAAACCATAAAAAAAGGTGGCAGAAAATAAATTTGAAATAGTAGCAAATGAGCTATGAGTGATTTTTAAATCAGAGCCACAATGTAAGACTTGTAATGCATTTTGCATAATCAATAAAGTTTGTTATATAATAACCAGTATTTCTGTTTGTCACAGCAGTAGTTTTTTAAAACTGATCAATAGAATGAAATAAGAAAACAGTGCAGTTAAAATAGAACAGGAAGAATAGAAACTTTGTCATTGATATTTACAATAATGAGCTGCTGTTCTTAAACAGTTGACTTGTCAATTAACAATTATAATGTCATAAGTATTATACATTTTCTTCTTCTTTCACCATTTATCCTCCTTGTTTGGAGGACTTACAATCTCCAGGACTTAAAAGCAAGATTCTGGGGTTAGATGCTTGTTGAGTAGCCAGGATGAATGATCAGCTAAATGCCTGGTATGAGAATAAGTAATAAGGTGATATGAAATGGATGAAAGGAAAGGTGATGAGATGGTGAATTGAATGGTAGGGGAAAACCAGAAAACCTGGAAAAAACTTGCCCAAATGCCACCATGTCTACCACAAATCGCACATGCAGTCTCTTGGGATCCAATCCAGGTCACCATGATGAGAAGCGAGTGATCTCGCCACTCAGCCATTATACAACAGAAAGAGTAAAAATTGTATAAACATGGTTACAAAAGCATAAGTTAATAATATGAATGAGTATATTTATAATGCATATAGTATCTAACAAGTTAAAAAATGCATCATCTATGCAATTACTTAAATAATTTAAAAACTCAAACCTCCATGTACTCTTTTACTGATTAATAAGCTTTCTGTGTAGGTAGACATTTTATCTGCCTGAAGAATTGAGTGATATGGTTTCTTTCTCTAAATGTTATTAAATACTTAATTTTCATATATTGCAGATTTTTTTTTTTTTTTCTCAAGAACTACTAGTCTGTGTTTTGCAAGGTATTTGATCATAGTTTTGCTTCCTGTCTCATGTTTGTGGCTATATTAATTTTTTAGGAAATTGTTGAGGCTGTACCGGATACAAAGTTTTAAGTTTATGTGCAAATGTATTCTTTGAGATGGCATTTTAAATATAATTGATAACAGTAACAAACATTTCATGTTTAGTAATTAATTATTATATTAAATTGATGCTTCAGTTGAAATTATAGCATAGTGAATTAGAACCACTTTAAATGTTCTGTTGCTTTGCACAAAAGTGATAATTTCTCACCTGTCTGCATTGTCAGATTTTGCCTCATTTTCTCTGCCCGTGCACTACCAATATGTTTCAACTTAGAGCTTAATTGAATATATCCATACTAGCAATAGGATGGCGCAATGGTTTCCTTCATGGCTTTTACATTAAGGGTGCATGGTTTGATTCTCAACTCTGGGGTAGTGATTTTATGTCAGCCCTATTCACACTTCCACCTCTGACTAGCTCATGTGGAGTATCCCCAAGGTTCAGCATGATTTGGAGACCATTGTAAAAAGTATTGCTCCTCTCATCCTGCTTCCATCTTCATCTTCCTACTCGAGAAAACAGACACTACTCACCAGGTGCCTCCACAGTCATTGCTTGGTGGAATGAGTAGCCTCTGAAGGTCAATTAAATCATGTGGGGAGCATTACTAACCACCAAGCAGTTATGTTTTTACTGTTTCTTTTTGAACCTCCTAATTCCACTTATTTTTCACTTTGTTTAGAAACTATGCTAATTTTTTATTGTTTCCATTAAAATGTTTAATTAAACCATGTTTCTATCTAATTTAAACCATTTCTGATTTAACCTCCTTTCCCTTTTTATTCAAATATATGTTCACGATCTTCATTCTCTCCTCAAAAGGCACTGATCTTATAGGACACCATTTCTTAGTCCTCCTAATTATCATGCACTTACTCTCACCCATACAATACTCTCTTTTGTTTATTATATACTTTATATATACACATTTCAAAATATTTTTCATTGAAATATAACATATTACAAAGCTTTTATAGGTTATCTCACTTTAATTTCTATTTATATTCTCCTTTTTGCTGTTTTCCAAAGTACTAACATTATTCTGTTTTTTCCATAGTTATACCCCCTCCCCCATATTCTCACAATATTTCTTTAAGCTGTTCCATTGGTATTCCAAGCTTTGTCTTAATTACTTTATTTTAAACCAGTTTTAATTAGGAGCCTGTAATAAGCTATTGTGTCACATGTAACCTGATGTTGGATAGGTTCACAAGGTTTCAATGTATATCACTGCATCTCATGCATCACAGGTCAGTGAAGAATAATGTTAACTACCGTGAATTTAAACGCATTTGATTTATTCATTTATCCTATCACGCCAAGCCATTTACGCCCCCCTTTACAAACTTTATTGTAGAGTTATACAGTTTTTACAGCATGCCCAATAATACACAGGGTTAGCACAAATTGTATTACAATACTCAGGTGACATATGTCAGCCCTTCCTGCCTTGAAGATGACAAACAACCAAGTATTCACCTGAAACCCCTTGGTGACTTGCCCCACACATTTTACACATGTCTTCTTTCAACTATGAACAGCAGTGGTCCCTTGTTAGGGCCACTCACAGTGTTGACTATCTGCCCAAGTTATTGAATGCTTCTAAAGGCAAACTCTGAACTTTTCCACCTTCCTTCCTGTTTCTCATCTACCTAACTGCTTATTTGGCTTTGTTGCAATATTAATGTGCAGCTTTGATAAACTGTCTCAGAGCCCTTTCCATAATTATGCGATTCTTGGTCTACTTCCTTTGCAGTTGCACTTGCTATACTTAAGATTTCCCTACAAAATATCCTGTGTGTGACACATATGATTTGTTCCTTTTCTCCATTTAGTCCCCCAAACTTCAGTACATATAACATTTTGTGTTTGATCACCAACTTGTATATATTTTACTAACCATTTGACTTGGGTTTAACATGGGACAGATTGATCAGAAACAATACATGGTGACAAAACTGACCTGAGTTTGCAATGATCTTTTTGGACTGGCATACCTTGTTTGGAGCAAACTTATGGGTAATTAACATTATGCATTTCTGTAACATCGTCAAAACTGCCAACAAATCCAATACTCTGCTTTGGAGTAATTTAAATTGTAATTTAAAACCAAGTTGAAGGTGCACTAGCATTTTCTTTTTATAGAGTGTTCCAAAATATTAGAGATGCTGTTTAGCTTAAAATGTTCCTGATAACAATGTACATCCATTTGTTAAGAACCTGTTGAATGAAGCCTTAAGGTAAACATAGGTATAATAAAATATCTGAAGAGAATATTTACTGCATTTGCCTTCAAAAAAGAAAGTTTGTACTACTTTCTAACTCTTCAACATCCAACGATAACTGGTCTTCTTTGAGACAGCAATTCCTTTTCTCATTTGTATTTCAGATGTGTAAAATAATGTGTGTATCTGTGTAAACATTCCTGTAATATTATATCTAGTGAAATAGGTATTGAAAGAGCTCTTAAAGGTAGTTTATAATTATTAATGCTTTTATAATGAAAATGAATAGCTGCTGTGAGTTAGATTGATAGTTAAATATAATGCTGCATTGACATAACTGTAAATAAGAACATATAGTAGAATTGTTAGCGTTAGATATATGCAGTTATGCACACTCTGTTTGAAAGGCATGAGTTAGATCAGATTACATTGTTTAGAACAGTGATCACCAAATGCCTGCTATTGGGATAGTAGCTATTGCAACACAATCATGAAATTGGCTGAAAACCTTGAAAAAATTGTAAAATTTGATTTTTGGTTTGTTATATTTATTTTCATTTTGCCATTTCTGGCAGTCTCTGATTTTGAAAACATTTATAAAGTTCTGTAAAACCATTTAGCGTCCTCTGAATATAGTATATAATGTACATTCCGATTTTAAATGCATTTTCTCAGCAATTTTCATCATTTAAAATACTCTGCCTGTCAAAATTTATAACCAATAAAATAAACTTCTAATTTTCAATAACATTTCAAACATAAATACTTCATTTTTTAATCCAATATATCCGTAGGGTGCGATGTATTCATATAAACAAACTTTTTACTTTCTCTATACTCACTATGTACATAGTGTATAGAGAATGTATTGCACTCCACCAAAAAATTTGATACCGAGATTTCACCGGAAATATATGTTTTAGAGTCCCCTGTATCCAAAAAAAGTATTTTCAGAAAAAGGTCCGTGTGTGTGTCTGTGAACACGATAACTCAAAAACGAAAAGTTGGAGAAATACCAAACTTGGTATTTAAGTTTACTATCTTTCAGGGATGCGACACAAAGATTTTGAGAAAAATCCCCCCACCCCAAACTACCCTTTACATTGAACTTTTTTCGAAAATTTTGATTTTCTGAAAAATGGCTCTTAACGATTTTGATTAAAATATCGTATATTAAAGTTATTTACGTGATAAATAAAATGTATATTTTGAATTTTCTGGGAATAGCCTCTGAAGACTACTTTATTCTGGATGAATTTTTCATAACTACTAAACCATAAGAGATAGACAAAAACTTGACCCACAAAAAATGTAGAGCACGTTAAAACACATAATTTATGTTATATACATTTTTTTCATGGAGTTGATCGTTCTTGAGATATTCCTTTTTCTTGGTTTCAGTTTTGAAAAACTTATACTTTTCTCATACAGGAATTTGTCAACTTCTGTCCATAGAAACAAAGGAACATCAGTCACAAAGCAACCAGCTTTTGGCTTTCACTTTAACCTATAGTACTCCCTTATTTCGCTTCTACTTACAATAAAGCAAGAAATAAGACTATTTCTGCTAATTTTTCTCGATTAGCATGACATAAATAAAAGATAAGCTTATTAATAATAATCATTTACAGAGATATAGAGCAAGTCATGTGAATGAAACATATCAGATTTTTTAGATCAGCATGAAGTAAATAGAAGCATAAGCTTTTTAAGAATAATTTGTTGCAGGGATATAGAGAAAGTCATGTGAATGGTACACATCAGATTTTTTTTTTTTCTGCACAGGTTTTAAAGTTGTTTATGTATTAAGTCTTTTGAAGTTTAATGTCCTTTAGCATGGTAGGTCATATTATACATGAAATGAGTGAAGTGATGCTCAAATGAGCCTGGGGTCTATAGCAGAAGTATAGCCAGAAAAATATTAGGGGTGAGGGATATATATATATATATATTGTTTAATAAATGAAACCTTATACATATAAGGTTTCATTTATTAAACAATTTATATAAAATCAAATGAGAAATAGATTTTAATCCTGAGTGGAATAAAAAAAATCTGATGTGTGCCATTCACATGACTTTCTTTATATCTCTGCAACAAATTATTCTTAAAAAGCTTATACTTCTATTTACCTCATGCTAATCAGAAAAAATTAGCAGAAATAGTCTTACTACTTCTTCCTTGTAAGTAGAAGCAAAATAAGGGACTACCATAGGTTAAAGTGATAGTCAAAAGCTGGCTGCTAAGTGACTGAAGTTCCTTTTTTGTATGGACAGGAGTTGACAAATTCCTATATGAGAAAAGTATGTTTTTCAAAGCAGAAACCAGAAACAAGGAATGTCTCAAAAATGATGAACTCCAAGAAAAAAATGTATATAACATAAATTGTCTGTTTTAACGTGCTCTACATTTTTTGTGCAGTAAGTTTTTGTCCATCTCTTATGGTTTAGCAGTTATTCCAAATTCCATAAAATTCATCCAGAATAAAGTACCCCTCAGAGGCTATTCCCAGAAAATTCGAAATATACATTTTATTTGTTAGTTAAATAGCTTTAATATACAATATTTTAATCAAAATCGTTAGAGCCATTTTTGAGAAAATCAAAATTTTCGTGTTGCATCCCTGAAAGATACTAAACTTATATACCAAGTTTGGTATTTTACCAACTTTTCGTTTTTGAGTTATCGTGTTCACAGACACATGGAGACACACACACAGACCTTTTTCCGAAAATGCTTTTTTTAGTTAAAGGGGACCCTAAAACATATATTTCCGGTGAAATCTCGGTATCAAATTTTTTAGTGGAGTGCAATACCTTCTCTATACACTATGTACATGTGTGTACAGAGAAAGTAAAAATGGTTTTACCTTCATAGATTAAGTGTAGCAATTGGAATTACAATTACTTTTTTTTTCTTTTTTTTTTTCAAGGGGAGTGTTCCAGCCCCCAAACTCCCCATAGCTACTACACCTCTCATTTAATTAAAATTATGATTTGTGGTATAGAAATAAGTAATTTATCTTAGGATTGTGAGGTATTTGTCATTATGTTTTTAGAGCTTAAAATTCCGAACATTTGTCTTCTCAGGATAAAGTAAAACCCTGGAAAAAGCCCTATCTGGGTAACTAACTCATTCTAACCAAGATTCAAACTCAGGACCTCTTGAATGTGAGGCAGCCATATAATGGTGTCAAAGCCAAATATAATTCTGAGGAGGATGCAACAAGCCATCTGACATGAGAAGTTTGTAATTAACATAAACAAATTCATTAAATCAAGATCACACATAATTAGTTCATAGAAATTTTGTATGTTTCCTTTATATTACCATTGTGTAATAAAAATTCCAAGCCACTTCAAATGAGAATGAAGATTTTAAGGTATTTCAATGGTGTACCTTAAGACAAAAAATATGTTGTTTTAATTTAAGAAATACCTAATTATAATAATATTATTGATTTAATTGTTTTTTTCCACACAAGCCGTGTGTAGGACAGGAGTTGGATAGGTAGAGTCAGCTGAAAAATTCAATACCATAGCCGGGATTTGAACCACGGAACTCCCGGTTTCTAGCTGGTTGCTCTATCACTGTGCTACCATGGCAACATGCCAGCATGTATTCCTGTTGCAAAATTATCCTTATAGAAGATCATGAGTTGGTCTGTGTACACTGAAGATAGGGATTTGCTAATTCTTAGAACAACTGGCAGTTATTTGTCAAAGTAATGCTTCCCAAGCAGCCCAAAACAAACCATATGTGTGAACTATTTTCAGTATAGAATGCTGAATTAGGAGGAATGTGAGCTTGCATCACCCAAAACGCAGGTAGTTGGCAATTACTGGCTTAGAAAGTGCTGTGAATCAATGTAAACTCTAGAAAATAAGTTTATTTCTATTTTTAGAATCTTGGAAATGTTAGAAAGCAATATGTAATTATTGGTCATACAGCATACTTAATGTACTACCAAAGTTTAAAATGCCAGAGTAGACTGTTGAATCATGCTTCCATTATTAAATTGAGTGGCTTCTTTTGTGAAGACAATCTTCTGCAGAGATTTTATGAAGAGCAAATAAGTTGTTTAACTGTACTGTGTTAATGATTTTATTGTCTATTGTCTATAATATATTACTCATTATAGTGGCAATATATAAACACAGCTAACTTTACATGTTGTTTAAGAAATTGTTTATTCAGTGTACATTTTCATAAATATCTATTGGTATATGGATGAAATAAAAAAAAAATTACTGCAGTTTGTTGTGGATTTTCATTTTAACACTGAGTGTTTAGTTTGTAGGTTTAACATACATAAATACATTATGTACTCTATGCTTGTTTGGCAAAGCATTATCATTCAATTTCTTAACTATCATCCTGCTTGATACAGAGCTGAAGCTGCCAATTTATATAATAAGTGGGTTATAGTGCAGCTTGCTAAAACTTCTTGCTTCACTGAGAGTGTTCACCACCTAAACACCCCCCCCCCCAAAAAAAAAAAAAAAGTTACTCATTCCAGAACTGATCCACAGGCAATAGGCCGTTTACAATGTGCTCGTGGAAGGTATTCTGCTTAATATTTTGAATTAATTGAAATGTATTTATAATATTTATAAATCACAATAGAAACATTTGTTGCATTTACAATAATACACCTTTTTACTTTCTCTAGCCTACATACACAATTTACATAGTGAATAGAAAAGGTATTGTAGTCCACCAAAAATTTGATGTCAAGATTTCACCAGAAATCTGTTTTGAGGTCCCCTGAGTCCGAAAAAAAACATTTTTACTTTCTCTACACATACTATGCACATAGTGTATAGAGAAGGCCACCCAAAAATTTGATACCAAGGTTTCACCAGAAATACATGTTTGGGTCCCCTGAATAAAAAAATTTTTTTTTTGGAAAAGGTCCGTGTGAGTGAAGATCCTATAATATTTATATAAGCGTGTGACAGTGTGAAATTGAAATTTGAATGTTTTGAGTCAGAATAGAAACATTCTCTTAAATATTTTACTGAAGATATTTATACCAAGGACACTGTTGCAAATGTGTGAAACTAATTAGAATGTTAACTTTTGTATTATATTTTCATTCTTTATGCCTGAGCTGGCACAACATGCTTTAAAGGCCTGAGATTTTTTTTTATAGTGTCTAACGCCTTATTTTTCTACATATGGCACTGACACTGATGATACATGGAATGAAAATAGAACACCAGTGGAATGCAATGGTAGGGGAAACCTGAAAAAACCTGCTCCTGTGCTACTTTGCCCACCACAAATCCCACATGTGGTCACCTAGAATTGAATCTGAGCTGCCTTGGTGAGAGGTGAGTGGCCTAACCATAGCCATTTAAAGGCCTGAGAGGATATTAGAAATTCTGCAATATATCTTGTGCTCAAGCAAGAAAACTGACTTACTGTATAATAAGAAAAATAATGAATGCAGTCTTTGTCAGTGGCTGAATTAAGTCAAAGCACATTCAGCCCATTACACCTTATGCAAATGTCACAATATCCTGTATTCATTCTCAAGAGACTGAATTATCTTGAATACAGAACTAATTTTTGTTGCAGTGGACAGTAAGGGGATACTGAAATTACAAGTATCTACTTGAAATTTTAATTAAAAAAAAAATACACAGTTGCCTATTTATCAATCAGCATGACTTTTAATCACCATATAAATTACTTTGTATTGTAGTGAATAATCAGAAAAATTGATTTAAAAACCTTGATGTGTACATTTACATGACTTTTCCTAATCTCTTAACATTTTATTATTTTTCTACCCACTTTATTTTAATTGAAATACCTTTGAAGATATAGTATCACCTGTCTGAAGTATGAATGCAGACAGCCACGAGTGGAAGCTTGTGTAAACACAAACAGATAACTAGTATTATGTCATCATGCTACATTCATAATGAGATGCAAACACAGACATAACGTAAGCACAAGAGTTTGGACTCTTAATGTAAGTATTCACATAGAAACACACAAGAGTTTGCAAACTCCAGATTTTATCCTTGCATTGCATGCAAAGAGGATTAATTTTGCTCTTTTCCTCTATGCAGTGCCTGCTGTGCAATATCAGACAGTCGCATTACACAGCGCCCTCTATACATACAGGCTGATCTCCCATTTGGATGTGATGTACCATTTTTGAATTGCTGATTCTGTGCTTTCATTTAATGGATGTACCCACCATCTGTGTTTAGATTTCTTTGCGCTCACAATTTGGAATGCACAAAGAGATAATATACATTGCATTAAAAGTGCAGCTTTTATAATTTTCTGCAGTCTCCATATTTGCACAATTTTCAATATTTTAGTCAGTTTATAACGTCACTGTTGCGACAGTTGTGAGTATACTTTTATAACATATTTATTTGTTATAAAAGATTAAATTATTTTTCTGATATAAATTTGAAACTTGTGATGCATGCATGATATTCTCATATATTTATGAAACTAGAAACCCATGCCAACGTGCATTGTGAATGGTGTCTCCTTGCATCTGCAATCATTGTGAATGTAGTATCACTCCCAGTGCATACCATGTACAGTTCAATACTGAAATGCAGCAGTTGAGTCTCTTACAATGAATGGTTTCAAATCAAGTCAAAATGCACACACCACTGCATTTAGTCATATGCTCACTGAGTAGAAGACATATTCATTAGTGATAAACAAAACAGAAAGTTTAACCTAGTTTATTCTATTTACATATGCTGTGCTGATCTTTTGATGGGAAGACTGTACTGCACTATATTTCCACCTTCTTTGATCATTCTAAACTGTGCCATGCTACTCCAGTGACCTCCCCTAACAATTGCACTCTTTCCTCAGACAGGTAATACATTACAATTTTGCTATGAATACAAAGGGTATACTAACAGTCAAATGTTTAACAACATATGCTGGTCTTAAAATTCCATTCCCTTTCCATGTAAACATGAAACTACTGAATAATCATAGGATATTAAAAGAACAAGTATTGTACAATTCAACCATTAATAATGGATATCTCAGAAATGATTTATGCCATAAAAATCTTTTAAGAAATAATTTATGTATTTTTAAAGAGGTCTACATTTTTTGTGTAGAATGTTTTTTCATTTAACGTGTACTAATTTTACGGCATATATATACAAAATTCCTTCCCAACAAAGTGGACTTAACCAGTTATTCTCAGAAAATTCACGATATACATTTTGTCATGTAAATAGCTTTAAAGGTGCTTTTAATCAAAACCATTAGCCATTTTGAGAAAGTAAAAAATCTCAAAAATGTTCCATTTAAAAGGTAGTTAGAAGTGGGGTATATTCTTAATCATCTTTGTGTTGCATCTTTGGAAGATACTAAAATATCTGATGTATCCCATTCACATAATTTTGTTTACATCTCTACAATAAATTGTTAAAAAGCATATTCTTCTATTTACTTAATGCTAATCCAGAAAAAATTAGCAAAAAAGGTCTTATTACTTCCTTCCTTATAAGTATAAGCAAAATAAGGGGGTATCATAGGTTAAAGTGATAGTCAAAAGCTGGTTGCTATGCGACTGAAGTTCGTTTGTAAGGACAGGAGTTGACAAATTCCCGTATGAGAAAAGTATAAGTACTTTACAGTTGAAGCCAATAACAAGGAATATCTCGGAACAGGTTACCTCCACAATAAAAACATAAAGGACATTTTGTATGTTTTGACGAGATCTATGCTTTTTGTGTAGTGTATTTTTGTCTATCTCTTACGTTTAGCAGTTACGCAAAATTTGTTAAAATTCACCTAGAATAAAGAGGTCTTCAAGGGCCATTCCCAAAAATTTGAAGATGTACATTTTATTTGTCATGTAAATATCTTAAATATAAGAGATTTTAATCAAAATCGTTAGAGCCATTAAGAACAAAATTTTCGATATTTCCATGTAAAGGGTAGTTTGGGGTGGGGGGATTTTCTTGAAAATCTTCATGTCACATCCTTGGAAGATAACAAACTTAAATACCAAGTTTGGTATTTAATGGTCTTTTCGTTTTTGAGCTATGCTGCCCACAGACACACACACAGATATTTTTCTAAAAATGCTTTTTTTTTTGAATTCAGGGGATCTCAAAACCTATATTTCCAGCGAAATCTCTATATCAAATTTTTGGGTGCATTACAATACTGTCTCTACACACTGTGTACATAGAACACAGTAAAAAACAATCCCAGTCTTGGTATTTATCTGGCTTTTAATTTTTGAGTTATACTGTTCACACACACAGAGACCTTTTTCTATTTTTTCTTCTTTTGATTCATATGCCCTCAAAATGAATTTTCAGTGAAATCTTGGTTATCACATTTTTAGGTATGTGGTGGAGAAAGTAAAATGTAGCTGAAACAATGACATGCTGACCTGAAACAAATAAATCTCAAGAATAAGTTTTATAGCTTTATTTACATTTGTGTTACATTATTTTTATTGTGGTTCATATAAAACAGAATTGTGCATAAAAACTAAATTTTACAAAAGATGATATCAGTTTTCAAGTACAAACATAGAATGCCAAAATACTGACTTCCTCCTTTTTCCCCCTTTGGCACATCGTCATAACTACTTTAAAAGCAAGAAAAAATAATTTCTATTCAATATTTGTTTTCAAATTTTGCAGCTATGACCATATGGCATAACCCAATATAATTATGATTCTTACATTACCTCTCTGAAACATAAAAGAAGCACAAACATTTTTTGCAAAGTTCTAGAAAATAAGAAAATCCTGACTTAAACATTTGAGCTGGCAACCTTTCTTAGAAAACTTTAAAGTGAGAACACAAACCTACACACATCCATTTCTACAGATAAACCACATTTCAGAGAACTGACCTTGTCTCCCTTCAAATATCAAATACTTTTGCTTTTTAAGCGTAATGAGTGTTAACTTAGAACATAAATAGAAAAATTAGCTCACAGCTTCAGTAGTCAAATTTTAGTCAGACATTAAAAAATAATTTTAAATTCTATAAAAATAAAACACGTGAAACACTTTATCATCGGTGCCTGGCTTTCTTGTTTGTGTTTTTCTTAGCACTTGGTTTATGTGCAATCTTAGCATCTTTGTTGGCAATGTCTTTGGAAGGTGTTGAGGGTCTCTCAACTGTTGATGTGCCATTCAGTGCTGGTAATGGCGTAGTGGTGCTGTTGAGACTATTGTTGAGTATGATAGTGTTATTGCTGTTGTTTGCATTGTTGCTGATGCTACTGCTGTTGTTTGCTGTGGCGTGGCTTGCATTAAGTCCACTTCCACCGCCACCTGTCGTACTGCCTCCATTGGGCGTGATGTGATGTGTGGTAGTGATGTTGTTCTTCCCTGAGTCTTTCACAACATTATCCTCACTGCCGCTATTACCAGTCTGAGATTCTGTTTCACTGTTTCTCTCTGTAAAATGTAATTGGCAATTATTTATTACAGTAGTGCTACAAACAATGATGATTTAACAATAGCCTATTGACACATTGCTATTTCACTTTGATTTTAGCATGATAAGTTTCAAGTTATGCACTCCATTTCAAGTAAAAATCCTTAAACCTCTATTGTCCATCTATCCTTCACCGATAATGCAAACAAAAGCAACAGATTGCAAAGGCTGTTATTGGTAGCTGAACGTTTGACCACTCTTCTTTATCAAAAAATAAATTGCTGACAGGGGTATACAATTATTATATTTAATAACTGTTGGCTAAGTAATATAGTGTGAATAATTAAGGAACAAAATTGACTGAAGTTTACAAATATTTCATGTAACAATGTTCACGGCAAAAACAGCTCTGCTTCAAGTCAGCAAGTAATGGTAGATGCGTGTTACAGCAGTGCCGTGAAACATGAACAAAGAAACCCCTAAAAAGTAGAGAAAAAATAATTATACTTCATGCATATAATACGTTTTGTGAAAAATACCTACTTTTGCATTAGATGATATTCTCGCTTAGCAACAAACTTTGCTGTGTTTCCGAAAGTGTATACAGTGTGCAGACTTTTAAATTAGCCATGGTACAACATCTTGTGCCAGCAGCTTTCAACAAAAGACATCCAAAAAAATACATTGAATGTGTATCACACATTTTTGGGATAAGCAATCAAAGTGGGATTTGGAGGGAATAGTGGATATTGTTGTTGACCAACTAAATGATCAATCCCAGTAATGATTCAGACAGTTCAAGTGCAACTGGCCAGATGACTCATATCTTAACACAGTTGGGAAAAGAAAGAATAGTCTTCAGTCACCACACTGCTGACAATGAGGATGAATAACCTCAAAAATATTCTAGATTTAAAAACTTAGTGATAGTTTGTGTAAAAAATATCACACATTCTAAATTCTACATGAAGAAAACTTCACTGTTTAGAGCTTCTGTTTTTCATATTTAATATGACACTGCCTTTCGTTTTGCTCTTCTGTCTTTACTGCTCCTTGGGTCTGCAGTATATTAACAACTAACTTGTGACAATGCCCTCCACTGCTTACTCTTGTTTTCTCATTTACCATGCTGCTCCATTTCTATAGCACTCTAAATAATGACTTTATTGCCGACTCCTTTCTGCAGCACTCAAGATTAATATGGAACATTACCCTTAACTGCTCAATCTTCTGGCTTCACACTTTGCTCTTATATGCCATATCAACTTGCTTTATATGGGTTTTGAGGTTCCCTATATTTCACTTTCAGGACCAACTTCTTGTTTAAAACTGCAGAACTTTCAAGTAATCACAAACAACCCTCTTCTCACCAACCACAGACCTTCTAATGACCAGCAGCAACAGGGAAACTAAGATAGCATGCACATAACTGTTTCCTTAACTTAACACTTTTGAAATACCCCAAAGTGATATTAAAATGGATTCTATTTATATAGCAAGTATATAAGATTTTCAAAATATTAAAAAAGAATAAAATATATACCTTTTTCCTGTGTCTGGTCCACCAATCCACTAACAGCCTGCAACATAAAAATTGCATGAATGAGCTAACAAATATGTTGTTTATCCTGTTAATTATCGAACATTTTAACAATTTTAGTAAGATTTATACAGTAATAACATTTTTAAACAATTCATATATATTAACTCTATACAGAGAAATAAAATTTTTCAGCTTTCAACAGAATTTGAAACAAAAACTTAAGTGCTAGTCAACTAGCACTTGATCTAGTATCTAAGACAAAACTAATGCCTACCAGAGCATTACCTGGCAGATGTTAACAAATTTACACGTAAGTGCCAGTCATCAGGATCTTACAGGACTCCATTTCTGGTTTCAAGGATGGCATCTTTAAATTTTCAAGTCAACATGTTATAATTGTGGTGAAAAACAAACGCACCTATTTATTTAGTAATTATGGAGGAGTATCTACCTGTTACCAATAAAATTTAATCCCAAGGTTTGGGTTCAAACCCGGCCCAGACCTCCATCTAATGGCCAACAGAAAACTACCTTACCTACCAGAGCATTATCTGGCAGATGTTAACAAATGACATGCAATGTAAATGCTAGTCAGCAGGATCTTCCAGGACTCCATCTAGTGGCCAAGAGAAAACTACCTTGCCTACCCGAGCATTCCTAGGGAATCTAAAAGAACATACCATGATGAGCAGATCTGACATATGACAGGACTATGTGCTTGCAAACTGTTAATTTCATTGTAGTGGAATGGGGTACATGACCATGCATCATATTTTCATGATTAAAAGTTATTTCTGATCTGGTAGAGTAATACAAGGAATGCTTCATTACAATGCTGCCCACTGCATACATAAATTTCTTAGAATTTTCCCTGAATTTCAGCAGTTTTCACAACAACGTCTTAGGTTGAAGTGCATTTATGCTTTGCTTATGTTTTCTTTTTACTAAGGAAAGTGCTATTCTGTTTTGTTTTTGTTTACTGTAAGACAATTTATTTTCTCCTTTTATTTGCATAAGTATTCTTATTTACTTACTTTAGTGAAGGCCTGGGTTCAAATTCTGGTAGATGCCAGTTACCTGGATAAGTTATCCAAATTTTTTTCAACTCTGGGAAGATAAACATTGGGTGACTAAGTGTTGTGAATGTAGTTGCAACTTTACATCCTCCAAACAGGTAAACTGGTGAGATAAACAGTCTAATCTACAAAGTGTAGCCCAATCTAATCTGTAAAGCATAGCCGTGGAATGCTTTATAAGCATTTGGCTAAGCATCTACAGAAAGATAGAGTCTTCCGGTTTCAAGATTTACATGAGATTGGTTTAGTGTGTTTGACTTAAAATGAGTATGAGGCGAGGGAAGGCCACCAGGCCATAGTGGGCTGCAGTGCAACACAAGTTTTTATGATTTCACGATTTACACAAGATTAGGTTAGGTTTAGTGTGAGTGTACCGAAGTCCATAATTATTTTGAAAGTAAATCATTGTTCCTAGTTAAACACAAGACGGAAAATGTGTTGTACACACATGTCTTGTTTGTAGTAGAAACTATACAACAAGTGACAAGAAGTCTATGTGAAGACTGTTTTCCAGGCCTGTTTTTAAAGTAAAGGTATCCTTACAGGCTATGCTTGGTGCAACATCATTGAAATTTGCACTTTTATTTGTAAGCTTAAAATAATGACATTTATTAACTTAGAGTATTTTAACAAATATTAAAGAGTACCCTAGAAACAAAGTAAAATGCTTTACTATGCAATGAACAGACCTAATTAAGGTAAAGTGAAATAGGTCAAGATGACCCAATGTAACCATTTACATTATTACAGTTTGTGTAACCACTGCCGGGTTAAATGAAAATTAGCATTTTTATGACAGATAAAATTTGCATTTGTTTTTTCCTATGAACAGGTGTTAAAATAATGACTTCTTAAAAAGTTAAAGATGCACACTCATTAAAATTAACCATATTTTGTATCATACCAGTGTTATTAAAGACATGAATGCTTACTGCCATAGAGGTGATTGACGATTTAGAAAACAGTCGTTCTGCTTCTTTGAATTTTCTGTTACGCTTATCAGCTTTGCTGTTAGTATTTTTGTTGCTTGCCAGATAACGATCCCATCCACGAATAATATTTCCATACAGCTGAGTATCTTCCAAGTAGCTACCTTCGAATGCATATATCTGTCTTTCCAAATTGGCTAAGGTTTCCTGAAACAATGTATTCATTAACGAGGTTACAGTGCATCAGCATTTCTTAAACTACAACTTTTACATCTTAACAAATTCTAAAGTTCACTATTAAGTAATTTGACATCATAACTAAGCATTAGCTACTACTAGGAACATGGTTTAAAATATCAAGTTATCAGCTTAGTACTACAACCAGGGTTGACAACTTTCATTATAAATGACCTGCTCTGTTACATTGTAAAAATAGTAAAGCCTAAGTGTTTTACTACTGCATGCAAAATAAAAATATGTTTTATCGAAGAAATGTGCACATGTTTGCAAGAATTGTAAGTTATTCTTTGGTATATTCTGTGGTAGACATTGTCTTACTTTATTTCAGAATATGCTATCTTTTACAGGTATTATTATTCAGAATTCACATGCACTCTTCACTTGGTTTGTGCACAAGTGTGTAGACAAAAGAAAATACAAAATCAAAGTGATTTCTAATTTTAACTGACAACCCAACCTATAAAAGCTTCCTTTTTAACTATTTGCAAACTATCAAGAGGTTTCATCACCACCTGTAGGTACATTGGTTAGTGCAAATTCTAGTGCATTATCAAAATAATGTGCTAAAAGTAACTGCTACGTTGGCTAACGGCTAAACATCTAAATTTAATTTCTAACCTAACCAAAAATCAATTTAAGTCTTATGACACTAAAACTACATATGTTGCCGCTAAAGTTGGAGTTGATAGCTACAAAATGTTACAACATTGTTACATACTGCAATTTCAGCCTTCCTCTTTACTAGTTCCGCTAATTCTGCTCTAACATCTATGGTTGTTGTGGTTTTCGCCGCCATTTTCACAAATTGCTTATTTACTTTAAATTCTGGAAACTGCCTTTTAATTCATTTGTTCATTTACTTCCATATTGGAGCGCTGCAGACATGGAGATCTAACTTCGCGAACAACTGAAAAACGTGAGGTGTTTGTTATTGTAGCAGAAGAGGTTTAGAGATGGTTGAAATATGGCATTTTATATTTAAAAATTTGTCTTTAATAGTGTTAATTTGAAATTAATTTATTACGATGAAATATGGCAAGTAAATATTGAATAATGCAAAAATATTTAAAATGTCATCCGTGAGCACTTATGTTCCAAGAGTGACGCAGGTAAGCAATAATTATGAAAATTCGTCATGTCACCATATAGTAACAAGAGTTGAAACATCGGAAATTGTTTCAATTACCAGACACTAGTGGCTAATATGGACGATTGCAGTGCTTATTAAATGGTGCACTTGTTACACTTCGTCAATGAACATATTTTCTAATACTGCTTTGCTTTTCAGCTTGATGCTGTTGAATTAGACAGTGAGATTGTGAAACTGCTGAAAACACAGATTACAACTGTCGCTAAGTATGCCAATTTTGGGTATCTTGGAAAATGGGAACCTGAAGTGGATGCAGCATTACGACTTCTGTTGTGGAGGGTTTGTACTATCCTAATGCTGCTACCTACCTCTAATTTAAATTTTAGTTACAATTTACGTGCCCTATCTTATGCTAGAAATAAACTTAAGGAATACCGATATTAGAATACATTGAAACGAACGGTGAAGGGCCAGCTCTAAAGGAACCACTACAAGAGTAATCTTTCCAAAAGTTGAATGTTGCATACACAGTAAAAATATCATACCAGTCTTCATATTAACTCAATTTTTGCAATTTTGTTTCTCAAAGATAACGGACGTCCCACCTGAGGATTCATGACATCACTGATTCTTCTGTCCTTGTTTCTCGTATGTTGGTAATATTCACAATCCGAACATAGAGGAAGAACCTGCATAGCTAACCAAGGGTAAAGGGCTCTAAAGCATAAGTGGTTGAGAGCCGTAAGCCACAAAGCACAGCCAAGGAATGTTTTTAGGAGAGGAGTGTAGCACATGCAGCCATAGGCTACAGAGTGGCAAGGAATTTGTGAAGCTAAACTCCAATGAATCACAGCATTGACTTTTGGATATTAGGGAACTATGCTGCCTAAACCCATCCAAATTACCAAAAATAATAGATTTTCATTTTAGCAACATTCACTTACCTCTATTTTTGGTGGTCTTAGCAGACAATGCAATGATGATGTTACTTTGCCATATATGTGTGCAGATGAGTGGGGGAGGGATATTACTTTATCAGTTACAAAATTTGCACTCTGGCATTGCCAAAGTTAAATGCTTAATTGAAGATAAAGGATAACAGCTAAAATAAAGGAAAAGAAGCCATTAACTTGATTTCGGGGCATTTCTTTTCGTTTCTGTAAATTAAATTGTTCTAGATAGGCAACACACACATAATTTTGGTGCAATGCATATATATATATATATATATATACCTCCATATTTAAATATAATTTATGTTTTTATTAATGCTCTTTTCAGAACTCAGTATGGAAATTACATAGTACATTTGGACAGCAGATGTTGGGTATTAAATATTCTGGCCTCACACAAAAGAAAGCAATGATGTTTGCAGTGTTAGTAATTGGCTACAAATACATAAAGCAACGTTATCATGAAATAGCAAAGTTGATGGGAGAATCACCCTTAAGTGTAAAGGTAAGAAAGTTAGCGACTGTTGATATAAATAAATAAAAAAAAAAAGAGAGAGAGAGAAAGAAAGAAGCTGATTTCAAAGCCTTATTATTGTTTCAAAGTCTGCTAATTTTTATTTCATAATGAGGCAGTATAATTTTGATGTTTCAGTCTAATGTTTCATTGGAACATTTCTTATACAGGAATTAGTAATAGGAATTCCACATGACATTACAGTTTTCCAGCAATATAAAATTCAATGAGAATGAATGTAAAATAATTTTGGGTTTTCATAATACTGCAAAAACTGCCTTTATTCTTAAAAGTTATGTGACTAAAGAATGAAACCTCAAGTTTTTATATTCTTGAGTTAATTGTTCTCTAATGGATCTGTTTTTAGAACTACCTTATCTTTCCTTCTTCATTGTCATTTGTGAACTTGGGATTTAAAAACATACATTTTCATTGTATTTGAATACATATTTCCTCTACCTTGGCAACAGCAAAGTGACATGTATGATAGTTAAAAATGATCCTGCAGTTTATTTCTGAGACTCCCTTATTTTGCTGTGATGCAACAAATTGTTATGACTTTGAATATTATAGACTAATTTCTTTGCTAGTGAGCTATACTAGACACAAGACGTCACCTGTTCTAGCAACTATTATAGCACATGCTTTTGAGATTCTTGAATCCAAAATGAGCATTTTTGCAACAAAGGTCTAATAAGAGAGAAAGCCAGATGAATACCAACCTTGTGATGTGGTTCAGCATCTTCCAAGGATGTGACAAAGATTTTGAAGAAAATCCTCCACATCCTTAAATACCAAGTTTAGTATTTTACTGACTTTTCGTTTTTGAGCTATCGTGTTCACAAACATATGGATACACACTCAGACCTTTGTCAAAAAATCTGATATGTTTCATTTACATAACTTTCTCTAGCTGTTCCATATACAAACTATTCATATAAAAGATTCTTACTAAAGAAAAATGCAAATGGTGTGTTATTTATGGGTGCTCTTTGACTACTGTGGTTCCCGGTGTTCCATTCTAAATTGGGCGTGAAGGACTGCTTAATTTTGTTCAGAGGCCTCTCTATGTGGCTTGAGATTCTTTTACGTGCGGTAAATCTATGACATGGGACCAACAGCATTACTTCCCTTCTGAAGGAAGCCATGCTAAGGATTTTTACACCCGAAAAAATCCATCGTCATCCGCCGGGTTTGAACCCACAACCTTGGGTATATGAAGTTAACATGGTAACCATTACACCACGGAGGGCAATCTCTTACTAAAGATTATTCTTTTATCCACATCATGCAAATCGAGATAAACATTAGGAGAATTTAGAGTACATTAGGCTCATCATTATGTAAAACAATTGAGGTTCGGTTTCCTTTGCATGGTCCTGTTTCAGAAAAGCTGGGTGGCTTAAATTGAAGCCAAAAAGAAGGAATATCTCGAAAACTGTCGGCTGTACAAGAAAATCATATGACATAAATTAAGAGTTTTATGCAGATCTATGGTAAATTTTTGTCTCTCTTACCGTTAGCCACTATGCAAAATTTTTCAAAACTCATCCAGAATAAAGAGGTCTTCAGAGCCTATTGCCACAAAATTCAAAATTTACATTTGTTTGTGATATAAATATCTTTAATATATGTTGTAATCAAAATCGTTAGAGCCATTTTTGAGAAAAACAAAATTTTCAAACATTTTTCCATGTAAAGGGTAGTTTGTGGTCAGTGGATTTTCTTGAAAACCGCGTTGCAGCCTTGGACGACACTGTACATAAATACCAAGTTAGTATATAACAGTCTTTTTGGTTTTGAGGCTATGCTATCCACAGGTCACAGACCTTTCTCTAAAAAATGCTTTTTTTTGGACTCAGGGGACCTCAGAACGTATATTTCTGGTGAAATGTCGATATGAAATTTTTGGATGGAATATAATACCTTCTCTAACTTCTATGTATATACATATGACTAGAGAAAGAAAAATGCTTTAATTGGATATGGGGGACCCTAAAATGTTCATTTTGGATGAAATCTTGGTATCACATTTTTGAGTGGAGTGCAATACCTGCTCTACTTATCTACTATGTACTAAGTAGAAAAAGTAATAAATGTTGTAAGAATAGTTGTGTAGAAGCTATATAAAACTAACCAGTAGTAGGTAGAGAAAAGTGAGTGTAACACAATCAGAGCTTTTTATAGCTCACATGAAACAAATTTATAAACATATAAATACATTATCCAAAAATCTGATGTGTACCATTCACATGAGTTTCTCTACATCTCTGCAACAAATTATTGTTAAAAAGCTTATACTTCTATTTACTTCCTCTACTCGAGAACAGACTATAAGAAATAGTCTTATTACTTGTTTCCTTGTAAGTAGAAGCGAAATAAGAGAGTACTATAGATTAAAGTGATAGTCAAAAGCTGCTTGCTATGTGACTGAAGTTCTTTTGTTTATATGGACAGAAGTTAACAAATTCCTATATGAGAAAAGTAAGTTTTTCATAGCTAAAACCAAAAACAACGAATATCTCAAAATCGATCAACTCCATGAAAAAAATGTATATAACATAAATTGTTTGTTTTAATGTGCTCTACATTTCTTGTGTAGTAAGTTTTTATCTAAGTCTTACGGTTTAGCAGTTATGCAAAGTTCCGTAAAATCCATCCAGAATAAAGTAGTCTCCAGAGGCTGTTCCCAGAAAATTCAAGATATTAATTTTGTTTGTCAGGTAAATATCTTTAATATATAACATTTTAATAAAAATTATTAGAGCCATTTTTGCAAAAATCAAAATTTTCGAAAAAAGTTCCATGTAAAGGACAGTTTGGGGTGGGGGGATTTTTCTCAAAATCTTCGTGTCGCATCCCTGGAAGATACTAAACCTAAATACCAAGTTTGTTATTTTACTGACTTTTCACTCTTGAGTTATCGTGTTCACAGTCACACGGACACACACGCACACACATGGCTTTTTTTGTGAAAATGCTTTTTTTGGATATAAGGGACCCTAAAACATATATTTCCGGTGAAATGTCGGTATCAAATTTCTGAGTGGAGTGCAATACCTTCTCTGTACACAATGCACATAGTGGGTGTAGAGAAAGTAAAAGTCTGACGTGTCCTATTCACATGACTTTCTCTATATCTCTGTAACAAATTATTGTTAATAAGCTTATTCTTCTATTTAGGTATTTCATGTTAATGAAATAAACATTAGCACAAACATTCCACGAAAAAAAAGGAAGTAAATAACATAAATTGTGTGTTTTAATGAGATCTATATATTTTGTGTAGTAAAGATTTTGCCTATCACATACGATGTACTAGTAGTGCAAAATTTAGAAAAAATTCATCCAGAATAAAGAGGTCTTCAAAGGCTATTCCCAGAAAATTCAAAATATATAAATTTTATTTGTCATGTATTTAACTTAGATATAAAAAATTTTAATAAAAATCATGTCATTTTTGAGAAAACTAAAATTTTCGAAATTTTTCTCATGTAAAAGGTAGTTGTAGGTGGGGGGATTTTCTTGAAAATCTTCATGTTGCATCATTGGAAGGTACTCAACTTAAATATCAAGTTTGGTATTTAATGGAGTTTTCGTTTTTGAGGTATGTTGTCCACAGGCACACACACTGATATCTTTCTGCAAATGCTTTTTTTTATTATTCAGGGAGTCCCAAAACATGTATTTCTGGTGATATCTTGGTATCCAATTTTTGGGTACAATACAATAATACCTTCTCTATACACTATGTGCTTATTACATGTAGAGAAAGAAAAAATGAGTTATCAAGGATTCAACACTGTGAAGCATTTTAGTCAACAAAACTTTGTGTCAGACTTTACGTTCACAGTTTCATTTGCCATACATTTTACAGAATATGTTTCAAGGGACATTGCCTTCATTATCAGCTGTGTGTTGACTTATCACCAGACAGCTATAGATACTATCAACTAGAAACTGGACCCAACCTAGCACCAATAGTCAACACAGCTGACAGTGAGAGCATTAACCTTTGAAATATATGCTATAAAGTTCGTAGTAAACACAGGTTAGGCAGTAAGTGTGAAAGTTAGATTCATGTAGAGGTGAATGCATTGTTTAACTTCTTAACATATGTATTCATATACAATATGGTGGTTCTTTTTCTGCCTATTTTTTTATTGTCAAAATGAAATATTTAGTACAGAACAATAATCACAGTAACCTTGAAATTGTTTTTTAGATGCTTAACAATGGAAATTTTCATTGCTGAATATCCCCTGGTTTAAAATCACGAGTATACTCGTGATATGCTTATCCCCTTTTTCCTCTTGAAATTACATTAACGAAAGTGAATTCCGGGTATTGAAGTACTAAAAAATGAACAGCAACACATTTAGAGTCATTATTTATGTTTGTGGCTGTGTGGAATATCTTGAAGCAAGGATCAATACATAAAACTACTCCATAATCTTTACACATGTATCTAGATTCCCTCCGTACCTTCTTTCCTTTGGCATCATGCACACTACTGCACATCCTACATGTTCTTGTTGGATTCTGCTTCTTCTCAGTCGGAGGAATCGCTGATGGAAAATGACGTCCAACAAGTCGAGTTGGGGTTGCCTTTGCTGATGGATGGCCTGCTACTTTTGGTGACAATTGCTCCCTCTGACGTTTTTCAATGAGCTGCTCAGCAACAGCAATGCAAAGGTCAAGGGCACTGTGCTTTACTCCATGTTTTTTATACAGGATAAAGGCATTCCATTCTGTCAATTCCAAAAGGTGAAGAAATATTTTCTTGTAGTACTCCTTGCCGCTCTTGCGTAGCAATGGATTATTTGCGATGTGCTGGTTTGACAATTTCTTTGTTTCTTACTTTGCGTGTTGCATTTCTCTATTGTGAATAGTGGACAGCAAATAGACGTCTCTCTTATCTTTCCATTTCAGTTCAGTCAGTTTACCTCGCTGAAATGCTGCAACCTCCCCTTTCTTTAGTTTCTTGGTCCGGAAAGAAGGCAGCATTTCTTTCCTTGTTGGACTCACAGTGCCATATATATTGGTTCTTTTGGTCAGCAGAAGGTCAGCAAAGGTCTTTTCAAAGCAACAGACCACAGCAATATCTATGAAAATATCAAATAAGTGCCAAAATGTGAGATAGAATGAGTAACTTAGACCTTTTAAAATGTATGCCAGTCAGAAATGATAAGCCCGAGAGTACTCGGCGTTTTATTATGCCATCAAATTTGAAAAAACGAGTATACTCGTAGTTTTATGTTAAAAGGTTAATGCGGTGTAATGTTTTAGGTATATAGACTACTGGATTGGACAGACACAGCTATCCAATGTGCTGCATTAACAAACTTGTTGGTGTTTCTTCTGGAAGGCAAGTACCCAGCATTAGTGGATCGACTTCTAGGATTGCAGCCAGTTTCTGCAACACCACATAGACGCGTTGTGGGGTACAACTATCTGGCAAGAGAACTGATGTGGCACGTCTTCTTTGTAAGTGGAGTTTTGTTTCATTTGCTATTATAAACATCAATAAAATGCTATTACAAATTGTATAACTGCTAAAACGTAAGAGCTGGACTAAAACTTACCACACGAAAAATGTGGAGCACATTAAGGCACACAATTTATGTTCTATAAATGTTTTTCGTGGAGCTGATCGCTTTTGAGATATTCCTTGTTTTTGGTTTCAGCTTTAAAAATCTGATATGTTCCATTCACATGATTTTCTCTACATCTCTGCAACAAATGAGTTTTAAAAAGTTTATACTTCTATTTACTTCATGCTAATCGACAAAAAATTCCTGTATGAGAAAAGTTAAGTTTTTCGAACCTGAGGACAAAACAAGGAATGTTTCAAAAACGATTAACTCCACGAAAAAAATTTATAGAACATAAATTGTGTGTTTTAATATGCTCTACATTTTTTGTGTTGTAAGTTTTTGTCTATCTCTTATAGTTTAGCAGTTATGCAAAATTCCGTAAAATTCACTCAGAATAAAGTAGTCTTCAGAGGCTATTCCCAGAAAATTCAAAATATACATTTTATTTTTCAGGTAAATATCTGAAATATACGATATTTTAATCAAAATCATTAGAGCCATTTTTTAGAAAATCAAAATTTTCGAAAAAAGTTCCATGTAAAGGGTAGTTTGGGGTGGGAGTATTTTTCTCAAAATCTATGTGTCGCATCCCTGGAAGATACTAAACTTAAATACCAAGTTTGGTACTTTACCGACTTTTCGTTTTTGAGTTATTGTGTTCACAGACATGCAGACCTTTTTCTGAAAATACTTTTTTTTTGGATACAGGGGACCCTAAAACATATATTTCATGTGAAATCTCGGTATCGAATTTTTTGGTGGAGTGCAATACCTTCTCTATACACTATGTACATAGTACATGTAGAGAAAGTAAAAAACATACTTTTCTCATACAGGAATTTGTCAACTCCTGTCCATACAAACAAAGGAACTTCAGGCACATAGCAACCAGCTTTTGACTACCACTTTAACCTAAGGTAATCTGTTATTTTGCTTCTACTTACAAGGAAATAAGTTTTTCTTGGTATCAAGCCAAGTTTTTACCTGGTTAGAAGCTCGAGAAGATTTTGAATTAAAAGTATAAATTTTTCATAGCTGAAACCAAAAACAAAGAATATCTAAAAAACAATCAACTCCATGTACATAACATAAATTGTATGTTTTAAAGTGCTCTACATTTGTTGTGTGGTAAGTTTTTGTGCATCTCTTTTGGTTTAGCCGTTATGCAAAATTCCTTAAAATTGACCCTAAATAATGTAATTTTCAGAGGCTATTCCCAGAAAATTCAAAATATATATTTTATTTGTCAGGTAAATATCTTTAGTGTACAATATTTTAATCAAAATCATTAGCCATTTTTTAGAAAACCAAAATTTTCGAAAAAAGTTTCATGGAAAGGGTAGTTTAGTGTGGGGGGATTTTTCTCAAAATCTTTGTGATGCATCCCTGGAAGATACTAAACTTAAATACCAAGTTTGGTATTTTACTGACTTTTCATTTTTGAGTTATTGTGTTCACAGACACATGAAAACACACACATACACACACTCAGACCTTTTTCTGAAAATCCTTTTTTTTGGATATAGGGGACCCTAAAACATATACTTCCAGTGAAATCTCGGTATCAAATTGTTTGGTGGAGTGCAATACCTTCTCTATACACTATGTACATAGTAAGTTTAGAGACAGTAAAAGTGGTTTCAAATTACTTTGCTTAACAAATATCAGGGCAGTCCTACAAAACACAAAAATAATTGCATTAAAATTAGTTTGACTAATAGTGTTTAGATAAATGCAGATTGTAAGGAAGTTTGTTGAGAATCTTAAAAATCAGTGTGTTCACAAGGAAGTCCATTTATATTGCTGTGTATTCCAGAAGCAGTGATGAAACTGCTATAGAAACTTTCAACGTCATTTGGAATTAGCTTCTTGAAGCTTTAATATGTAAACAATTGAAGCTAGTAACAGTGAAGCAACACAAACGTTAATAACAATTAATAATTTGAAAAAAACTTCACTTATCTTTATGAATAAAGTCAAACTCACAGAATATTATTAATTGTTATATTAATATCATTAAACTTTGTTTCTGAAACAAGTTTCCCATTGGCATATAATGAATTAAGTAGATTATGTAGAACTGAAGCATTATCATTTTCAACTAGCGACCAGCTTCTGATTTTTTAATATTTAGTTCAGCAAAATGCTCGGAATTTAATTGAGTTTTGAAGAAAAAGCTGAATGTTTGTGTTTCTTCTCATTTGTTCACACCTAAGTTTATATGGCTCCATTGCACTCTCTTAGACTTAAATACATTCAATCTTGGTACACTGAAAAGTCTTAGGTTAAATACAAACTGCAGTGCATGTTTCAGAGAAATGGGTTTCTAAGTTTGGATAATAATAAAACAGGAATGTGATAAGTGGGAATCAACAAAGACGATGAGATTTTACATTGTTGTATTGCCATTCAAGGAGTAATTTGCAATACAGAAAGAGTACCTGGCCAGTTGATGTGAATTTTGATTTCAATAGTGTAATGATTATAACTAGAAGAATTTTCTGGGCTGAGTCTTCTCAGTGAAGGTTTAGATCCCGCCACTGAAGATGTTCACCACAGTCGTGAACGAAATGTCTGGACCTGATAACTCCAGCAGACCATGGCTTCTCAGCCCGGAAAATTCTTCTAGTTATAATTTGGACTCTGGCTGTGAAAGCTTACGACTACTGATGGTATAATGTTGTTTGTTTGGTCAAAATGCATTTTCCAGGGAGGAATATGAAGAAAACATGCAGAAATAATTTTTTGTGAAGAGTTTAATCATTTATCCTCTAGATGGAATAATAGTATAAACAGGCTGATTTTGGCACTTGGGTCAGTTGATGCATAACACCATCCAATTTTATCTCTTGTCGCTTTGATATTCATACACAATAGACAACTGCTTCGACTATCTCTGATCTGACTGCACTCTTAGCTCTCTCCTTTGCAACTGACTGTCTGTAGGCTGGTTGGCCTCCTCTCATACTTCCCGATTATACATAAAGAAATGTTTAAAAGTAGGGGTCATAATTACACATGTTCTTTGCATGCAGGTATGGCATTGCAGACATTGATATAAACCTTCTGCTCGCATGTATGTTAAAGTTATGCACCCCTGTACAATGCAGTGCAGCTATGGAAAGCAAGCTGCTCACACACATGCAACAATTTAGGGTGGCAAGATATTGGTGCATAATCACAGTACATACTAGGGAATCAATCCTAAAATGTTTCTTTGCTATTAAAGTTAGATACAAGCTTGGAAAGAAGAAATAACAAGCAATTAGTGCATACAAGTGGTAAGAGTAGCAAGATTTGGAAGAGCAAAGAGGAAATAGACATGATACAACAAATAACTAGGCAAAGCAAAATATAGGAAGGCACAAATAGGAGGGAAAGGAAAGTAGGCATAAGATCTAAGACAAGTACAGTGTGAATAAAGTGAAGAAAAGAGGAAAAATCAAGTGGAAAGTATTAAGTGATTAGTGGCAAGGAAAGTAAAAGGGAGAAAGGGGAGGCTAAGGAAAGATTCAAGAAAGGTTAAATTAGGCATTTCAAGAGTAAAGTTCATAGTAGAGTGTATAGAAACAGAATGGATAAATATAAGGAATATAGGAGAAGTCATTAAATACAGAGGAATCCATGAGCAGTTGGGATGAAAATCTGTAAACTATAGTTTTGTGTAAAATATGTAGACAACTGTCCAATGACAGGAGGGAAGGGTCCCAAGGTCAGTTGTACTAAATAAATCCAAATTAAAATTAAAACCTTAGCACTCCAGAGCAGTTCACTTGGCTCCATTACCTCGTTTTGAATTTCAAGTTCATCTTCATTTTACAATAAGTGTATCTTGTTTAATAAAATATTAAGGCTTTCAAGGCTGACGTTTGTACAGTAGAATATAGATTCTGGGGTTGTATGCCACAGTCTATCAGATGGGTCATTGGCCGTCACCGATGAGGAGTCCAAGGAAGTTATGGGAAAATGTTGAATGAATATTCACCTATTGGACTATGGCTTACATGCCCAGAATCAACATTTCTCTGTATCTTGTTTGTTTATCTTCTAAAACTTTGTTTTCGCTTTTTTTCATAAATTGTCATTTTATAGGCCTTGCTATTGTTTAGCTATGTTATCTTGTTTCATTGAATTATTTCCTCTTCTTTTATTAAAGGTGAGAAAAATAATTATATTTACTGTCTCTATTTCATATAGTAAGAGGAGGAAATATTGCACTCCATCCAAAATTTGATACCAAACTTTCACCAGAAATACATGTTTCAAGACCCCTTGAATCTAAAAAACAGCATTTATAGAAAAAGATATACATGTGCGTAAATGAGTGCATGCATGCGTGTGTGTATGTGCTAACTCAAAAATGAAAAATAGGTAAAATATCAAACTTGGTACTTAAGTTCAGTATCTTCAAGATATTTGATAGAAATAAAATCCCCCCAATAAAAATAATCCCATAAAATCCACCCACCCCAAACAAATCTTTACATGGATGATTTTTATAAATTTTTTATTTTCTCAAAAATGGCTCTGATTTCGATTAAACAGGAGAAATAAAATCTATATCTTGAATTTTCTGGGAATACTTCATTTGGAAGGAATTTTGTATTATCTTATATAACTGGTAAATGTTAAGCAGTAGATAAAAATGTACTGCACAAAAAATGCAGATCTCTTCAAAACTCTTAGCTTATTTTAAATATGTGCCATTAGCTGTTTCTGAAATGTCTGTTATTTTTTATTTGAATTGCTTCTCCAGTGAGAAATAATAAATCCACATTTGTGTACAAGACCAAAAAAATACTGTGAATATTTAATGCATTTTTGGTCAAAAATTTCCTAACAGTTGGCCAATATTCACATGCAATTTCAAAATAGCTTTGGTGTGAGCAGATGCAGCATCAGTTTTGCATTAACTTCTTCATTGTTCAAAATAAAATGAACCTGTTGAGATGTCTGTGGTCTCTATTAATTTATGCTTTTTCAGTCATCTGCCAGGCATTATCAATGATTTCTATCCCCATGTCAAATTTTGGAGTTTTAGTACATGGTATATTTTTTATGTGGTTCTACCACGTTTGAATGAATTTAACTTATTAATTTTCTTCTGTATTACATAACGTAATAGATTATCTAATATATAAAAAAAATCTTGTGAATATCCTTTACTGATTTTACTTCCAAATAAAGAATTGAATCACACCATGAATACTTAGCATATTCATTTTTCATGTGACTTGAAACGCTTGTGTATAAATAACTGTCTGGCAATGAATTAACGTCAGTATGACATGTGATTATAGAGTATTCATACAAAGCAGACGTTATAATTACATGGAAAATGCTGCTAGAATAAGAACAAAGTTTACCATCAAAGTAACCTCATATCCAATGCATTCTGTATATTTCAAAGCTTACAGCCATTTATAGTATTTGTTTGTGTTTGTAGGAATTAGTTGCTGTAACTGCACCATTGATAAAATATCATTCTTTGAAAAGAAAAATTATTAACTTCTTCTCATCCAAGAAACCAAAGGCAAGCGGAAATGGCAGCTTTACTTACACTCTCTCTACCAAATGTGCTGAATGTAATAAGAGGCCTTCACTTCCACATCACATGGGCTGTGGGCATATATTTTGTTATTACTGTATTAAGGTGAGTAAGAAAGATTAGACAATTCATTATTATATGATCCAGATAACTTAAAAATATGTAAAATGTACTTAAATAACATTATTGATTGTATTGTAGACTAGGAAATCATAATAGGAACAATGAAACATGAAGCCAAAGTTATAATTAGGAAAAGTTGTGAAGAAACAATAAAGCAAATGCCACCTTGATAATGATAGGTTAGCGTGTCTGCCTCATATTTAAAAGGTTGCAAGTTCAAATCTCGCTTAGGATGAGTTGTTCAGATAAGGCTTTTTTTGGGGTTTACTTTTATACTGAGAAGACAAATGTCGAGTAATTTTAAGCTCCATGGGCCTCGAGATCATTTGAGCATCATTTCACTGATTTTGTTCATCGTCTGATATTTGGGCCGCGCCGTGGCCGAGTGGTTAGACCACTTGACTCTCACCTAGACGGCCAGGGTTCGATCCCAAGCGACTGCATGTGAGATTTGTGGTGGACAAAACGGCGCTGGGGTGGGTTTTCTCTGGGTACTCCGGTTTCCCCCGCCATCGCATTCCACCAAAGCTCCATGTCATTCATGTATCATCAGTGTCACCACCTGCGATGCCATTAGTAGTTAAAGCGGGCGTTAAACACTACCGAAAAAAAAAAATCGTCTGATATGATCAACCAAATTAAAGGACATTAAGCTACCAAAAAGAAAATAAATAAATAAATAAAGCATCGAAACAAACAAAAAATATTTTAAATGGAAAAGGTAAAGCAAATAAAGATAGCAGTATAGCAATTCTGCATTCTGAAGATCTGAATTATTACAGCTTATAGACATGAAACATGGCAAGTTTAGCTCAGGGAACTTTTCTTTCAAGATATGATGCAAATAAGTATTACATTAAACACTACATGGGACCAACAGCTTTACCTTCCTTTCTAAGGAAATCATGTTAAGGAATTTTACTCCCAAAAAAAAATCTGTCACCCTCTGCCAGGCTTGAGTCTTTGGCATTAGAGGGTAGCATGGTGACCACTACATTCCCGTTACGTATATTTATTTTCCAACTACATTGTGATTGATCTCATGCTTGAGATTCGTATCCAAAACTAAGAACAACAAGTTTGGCTGCATTTTAATGCTTATTTATTTCCATGGAGTATTTAAGATGATAGCACACTGGAACAGAAATCATGTCTCTGAAAAGAAACTATGTATTTCATAGGTATATTTTATGTATACGTTTAACAGGAGAAGTAGTTTTGTTGTACATTTTTCACCGGATCTAGCACAAACACTCACATTTTATATATATATCAGTTATAGTGTAGTACTAACCATCACTGCTATTGTCATTGTTGTCCCTGTCGCCCTCCATGGTGTAATAGGTACCATGCTAACATACCCAAGGTCATGGGTTCAAACCCAGCTGAAGACGATGGATTTTTTTGGGTGTAAAAATCCTTAGCATTGTTTCCTTCGGAAGGGAAGTAAAGCCGTTGGTCCCGTGTCGTAGATTTATGGCACATAAAAGAACCTCAAGCCTGATAGAAAGGCCTCTGAGCAAAATTAAGTGGTCTTTCACACCCAATTTAGAATGGGGTGCTGAGAACCATAGTAGTTAAAGAGGTCCATAAATAACACGCCATTTTTTTATTGTTGTCCCCATCATGTTTATTATCATCTGTGTGGCAGTACTAGAGGCTAAAATGATGTATGGAGTAGAAATATGGGGCATTGAGGAGGGATGGCTAAATGATGATATGGAAATTCAGGAGATATTGGGTAGTTTCAGCAACAAAAAGTCACTGAAGGTATACAGGGGGCTAAAGAAAATATGAAGTAGAGAGAATTATTTAGATAAAGTGAGGGAAGGATCTGCATGGGTTCGAACAGGGGTAGGGAGTTAAAAGGTTCAAAAGGAGGTTTAAATATAGCGGAACATCCGATGTGTGGAATGTGGGACAACTATTGCCATGCAATTTTGGACTGTGAAGAAACTAAAGAAATGAGCAAAACTACAGATTGAGAGGTGTTCTAACTTACAAATAAGGAGAAAAAGTTGTGAAAATGAAAGCTATGCTTGGAGATTATCTGGGCAGGTTTAAAAGAAAATGCTTGAAGAAAATAAACAAAGATTTCTATTGGATAGAAACATAATTAAATATAGAGATGGAGGTCATCTCCAGATATAAGTTGGCCTGATAGTTGAATACCCACTAGATTGAAATTATTTGGGCCACTTGGTTATACAGTAACTCGGGATGAGTCACTAGTATTTAGTATTGTATTTTTTTTTTTTTTTGTATGGTCAAGAGATTGTAAAATAGTTTTACAGACTTAATTATATTATTAAGTATAAATAAATTCACTCATTATTATATTTTAGGAAAAGATGTAATAAACAAATAAAGATTCAAGCACAAATGTGCTGTAATTATACTTATTTCTTTGTAACAGGCTAACCACATGGCAGATAAGAAATATGAATGTCCATTGTGTGGCTGTTCAGCAGAAAGTGCATCAGAGATTGTACCTGTTCAACTTTTGGAGGATGAAGACTAGGTAATAACCAACTTTGTTTTAGACTAAGCACTTATCTTATGTCTTTCAGAATTGTAAATCTTTACATTTGAATGAAAATTGAGTCTTTCCAGAATATATAGCTAAAGCTATATATGCTATGTTGTAAATGTTAGTCATTCCTTTTAAAATGTTGAAATAATCTAATCTTTTATGTTCAGCAATATTGATGGTCCATTGTCATCAGTAAATGTAATAATTTTTTAAATATTTCTCTTTTAGTTTGAATATTCTAAAAGCTCTGCCTCCCTCACACTTTGCATCAAACTTTTCATTCTTACCTGCAAATATTTCATGTTGAAATGCAAAAGACAGTCACTTTATAGCAATGCTGTGCTACATTAAGGGGTAATGTTTAGAAGAGCTCTTTGCTACCTGTCCAAGCATTCTCGTTGGTTGAGTTGGTTAGTTATAGTTCTAAAAGATTATAGACAGAACTGTTTCTACAACAGTCCCATTTCAGGACAACTAATTGGAAATCAAATCATATATCAGGTGTCAATATACTTGCATAAGATGTAGAAGTAAACTATATACAATAGCTGCAAATAGAAACATTAAATCAAAATGCATACAATACTTACAAATTTATGGGTTATATAAATATTTTTCTGTTAAAAAGTATTTTAATTTAGTTTGAAATTGCTTTGTACTATAGGGTTGTTAAATTATAAGGTAACCCCCTGTCGCAGCCTCTTTCCACTGCGCGAATGATCTGAGATCAGGTGGAAAAGTGGTGCCAGCAAAGGTGCACTAAAATACGTATCTTAAGATAAATTACGAAAATGTTGACTTTCTGTTCACATCGGGCAGCACAATTTGCAAAAATATTCTTGCTTATTTGTCTAAGTTTAGCAGCAGGAATCCTTGTGATTTCTTGCATGATGATATTAAGTTTCTGTGGATTACACAGGGATTGCTGCTGCTGAGCTTAGGTGAATGTGCAAGAACATCTTTAACTTGTTATACTGCCTGTTTGGGAGCAGATGGTCCTCCCTTTCCTTTCATATTTCTTTCATTTTTTTAACTCATGATTTACTTCCTTTGGTTCTTTCCCCCACTTTCACTTCTCTCCTATTTATGACTTTCTACCTTATGCTTTGCCTAGCCACATTGTGTCTATTTATATCCTCTCTGATATAGAATGAATGAATTGAAACCTTTAGACTTGATCATTGTACCTTTTCAAAGTACTCTCCATTGCATGCTATACAACATCTCATCCTTTCAAAGATTTTTAAAATACTGAACAACATTCTTGTTTGGGGAGAGTGCAAATGCATTCTTCATTAGCAACTACTGCAGGTAATTTAAATCATTGGCCTAATTTTTTCTTTTATTTTGGTGAACAAAGACAATCACATGGGGCCAGATCTAGACTGTAGAGAGGATGGGACGAATATCTGACTCCTGCTGAAATTGAGTTCCTTCTTGTGTACTATTGTCATGATGCATCAAAATACCATGCAAATCAGTCATAGGACACTTTGTTCTCAATTCATTGTATACTTATGACAGACATTTTGTGGCATACCATCTGGCAGTGACAGTCTTTTGTCCCTCAAGAATTATCAAAATATGCCATTAGCTGAGAAGAAAAACTAGATGATTATATTGCCAGCACTTTTTGTTTAAGATTCCCCTCCTGGGAAGACCAAGACCAAAACCTGTCACTTGGTTTCCAGATCACATTGGTATATTCAGGTTTTGACACATTTAATAACGTTAAATATGTTTTTGGACCTTCTCCCATCAAATTTTTTATAATTTCCTGGCACCATCTCTGATCATTTGAGAGGTGGTTAGGGATCCAATGACTGCAGAGCTTGCTGATATGAAGATTTTCTTTAAGGATTGCTCTGACTGCTGCTGATCCAATACTCAGGGCTTCTTGAATCTTGAAATGTGGAACAGTTTCCTTTAAATGCCTTCTCTTCATTGATAACTGCTGTTATGACATATCCAGAGGAAAAAGCATAGCACATATAATTTAATTGTTAATTCCAAGAAAGAATGGCTTTATTTTTTTTTTTTATTTAACAACAGGTTTTTAGATATGTATAAAACCCTTTAAAGAATGAAAGAGGATAAAAAAAGGCTGGTGAGTGTTTGTATTGCACTGCCACAGGTCAGGTATGTGGTATACTGATGGCTTGAATTTTGAAGAGGATCACAGTAAAAGATAGAATAGGACTGGCCCAACAACAAACTGAGAAAGTTGTCTTAAGGAAAGACAACTATAAAACCTTGTAAAGACAACTTGGCCCAAGCTCATGCAAGAGAGGAAATTTATATTTACCACGCGTATGCAAGATAGATCTAAGAGACTAGCAAATATCTTTACCATGTCTGCACAACATAGATCTCAGAAGCTACAATTTCTTTCTACAAATTCCGCTCAATCAATTTTGAATTCATAAAATTGTAAGTAGAAGAGTAAATGTGATAATATTGTACAATATTTGTAGAGAAGGGCTGCCCCTGATGTGGCAATATTTTTAAAGCATAAAACAGACACTGTGTATGTTTCAACAGTTTTTAACCCAACAAAAATGTATTTTTTTTGGTTCAGTCTTCATCAAAAATTATGTGGGTGGGTGCATATGAGTATGTGTGGAGGGAGGAGACAGCATAACTCAAAAATGAACAGACCATTAAATACCAAACTTGGTATCTGCATTTATTATCTTCCAACAATGCAATACAAAGATTTTCAAGAAAATCCCCCCACCACAAACTATCCTTTACATGGAAAAAGTTTTGAAAATTTTGATTTTCTCAAAAATGACTCTAATGATTTTAATTAAAGTACTGTATATTAAAGATATTTACATTACAAATAAATTTATATTTTGAATTTTCTGGGAATAGCCTCTGAAGAGTTCTTTATTCTGGATGAGGTTTGCAGAATTTTGCATAACGGTTAAACCATAGGAGATAGGTAAAAACTAACTGGACAAAAAATGTATATCTCGTTAAAATGCATAATTTGTGTCATACATTTTTCTTGTAGAGTCAACCGTTTTTGAGATATTCCTTGCTATTGGTTTTAATTTTAAGCTACCTATGTAATCTTTCTTAAATGGGACCATGCAAAACGCATCAAACCTCAATTGTCTCACATAGCGATCAGCTTTTAAAAGATTTGACTATCACTTTAGCCTAATGTATTCCCTTATTTCTTTTCTACTTACAAGGAAGCAAGTAATAAGACAATTTCTGGTAATGTTCAACTTGATTAGCATGATGTAGATAAAATAATAATCTTTTCTAAGAATAGTTTGTATATGGAAAAGCTAGAGAAAGCTATGTAAATGGAACACATCAGATCTTTTTTCACAAGATCTCATTAGAGGAAGTTTTCTCGGCACACTTCATCTGTTACTGGAACTGCTATAACAAATTCAATAACTGACAATATATTTTAGTGAAGGTCTTTTTCTTGAATGAATTTTAAATAAATCACACCACTTTTTGACTTCTCCAACATTTATGTCCTTTATGTTGTAATTACGCACCAAATGTTTGTGCCTATGGCTTGCCAAAGTGAATTAAATACCAGCTGCTTCTTTTCCATGCATATCCCATTGTTGCACTTGCCTCAGTGAATGCATATGCGATCAACAGATGTACAGCATCAAAGTTCTGCAATGTGTAACTTTGTTGCCTGGGTGTAATTTACATGTGCAATAATGACCTCTACTTTTGAAAATGTCTTGCCATGTCATCAACATATATATAAGCAAAGCTGGCAGGCTCATTTGGGGAGAGAGTCCAAGAGTGCTTTTGAATTAGAGAGAGTAGTTGTCAATTGTCTATGTGCATCAAGACGATGAGAAATAAAATTGTGAGAAATAAATTGTAATATTGTAATCAGAATTTGAAGGAATAAAGACATTTTGTTACATTATCTTAGACTTACAATGGTGGATAAATATAGCATGCATATTTTCAGTCTCAAAATATAATAAATCAGCACATCTATTTGTATTAATTGCTTTATTTGTTCTCTATATTCATGGAGTGCATAGATTATACTTATATGTGTAGTGGTTTATTTAGCAAGCAAATACTAAATGGCCTATATCATGGCTAGTCCATACTGTTTACCTGGTTCAAGCAATTCACTTAATGTTTGTCTTATTCCCCTGCTCTCCTTTACCTTTGCTTTTGAGTCTAAAATGGACCAGACTTTTAACATCAAATCAATATAAAACAGATATCCAGGGACTTGTGTTAACTCTTCCCACCACTCAGGTGTAATGTTCTGTACTCCTCCCTTTTTGCCATTCACCTAAGTTAAGTTTTGGGCTGCTTCAGTAGGTTTGGGCAATTATAAAGCAATGGAAATTAATAATAATTAATTGAAGTACTGAGCTGTTACAAATATTAAGACTGCCCTATAAATTTTGCACTGGCCCCTTTTGAGATAAGCAGCCTATTTGGTGAACAATTACAATCTTTATTCTTATATTTATAATTATAAATTATTGATCTTTTCCTCTTTTAACAGTCAATTGCCATTTATTTTTTACTTTCTCTAAATACTGCCTTATGTTCTTACAATTTTTCAGTGTACATCATGTTCACTAGCTTGACAGATCTGATGGCAATATGACAGGCATCAGAAGTCCATTAGGAATTAAAAACTAGCAAGCTGATAGAACATCAATGGATTCCATCAGTACTTTAAGAAGACTGGTGAAAGTGCGATGGTATTGGTAAATGCATCCTTGAAATTTAAAAACTTGCTCTATTCTTACAAGGAAGGTCGCCCATAATTGTCGCTGACTTTTGTTGGAGACCAGTTTATTTATGTTTCAGAACATAAGAAAAGACATTTGACATGCTATGGACCATTAGAAGTGCAAAGAAGGGGAGGTAAGTATGGAGTGCAAAGAAAGAAGTAGATACGGAACTGATTTGCTAGTTATGTATTAGAGGTGAAGGGACATATTGTATTCATAGGCTATTACAAATAGAAATCAGCTGTGGTTAATTTGATAGTGGGTATTTCTGAGGAAAAGCCAACTAGAGTATATTACATAGTTTTCAAATGGATTCCGAAAACAGCTAGTTGATGAAGACTTTGAAGAGTATAAGTACATGAAGTCACTGATGATATTGAAAATTATTTTGCGGATGACACAGTTAGAAAATGAGCCAACTTAAGAAAGTAATCCAACATTACTTGGCAATAACAAGAGCAGTGGTTTGTTGTATAATCCATTACCATAAAGAAAGAATAGCACAGAATTTCCTGAAGGTTACTTGGCTGATGCTTACAAAACTGTATAAAGCAGCCAATAGGAAATGATCTTTCACAGTGTGCTCTTCTGGAGTAGCTCTAGAAGGAGTAAAATTCTCTACCTTAGAGGCACAAAAAAGATAATAAAAAACAATACAGTTTTGCAAAACTTCAAAAAGATACTAAAACAACATGGCAGAAACAGGAAGGTACTTCAAGAAAGAATATAATTAACAAGGTATGTGATCAGTTCATTGCAATGCAAAAATTGCATGAAATTATACATGACCAAACACTACAAATCTGAGTGGTCTTTGAAAGCACAAATTGTTCCAATAAAACCTTAATATTCAAAGCCTCCAAGCATGGTTGCAGCAGTTCAAGAGAAAAAACAAATTGTTTCTTGTAAGATCATGCATTAATTGACTGCAAATTTTGTTACTGATGCACAGAAAGCTGGTGAGTTGGTTACCAAAGTAACACTTTGCATTGAAGAGTATAATTTTACACCAGAACACATCAGTCAAGCTTTGCTAAAGAGTTACTTTCTGAGAATTCTTGCTGTAAAGTAAGCAAAGGCGATTTATAGCACTGTAAGTTCAGTTGCAGCAGTCACCCATTCATACATGATAATGCCTGTTATTATGATGGATGGCATGCCACATGCTCTTGCTCAGAACCCAGTGGAAATTTCCAGCAAGCATAATGCATGAATTATCCAGTATAAAACATATGCTAACAACCAGAGCTAAGACTCTTAGGACCTCATTGAGAAATACCAGTTTGTTGTAAGACTACTATGTCATTTGTCAACAACACACTCAGGGCTTTACAAGAACTGGATGCTGCCACTATTGGCAAGCTAGTATGTGTGGAGGTAGTGTTTTGCTATGTAGCCGAGGCAATTGCAATAGTTACATTAATATAGACAGGTTGGAGTTGTATTGAGTCACACTTATTTACACTTAAAAATCTCCACTCAATATGTTAAAAAACATTGAAATGTTTTCCAAGACATTCACCCTCTTCTTCAGCAGTTTGGTGACAGGTTAATCGCAAATACAGAAAATATATTTTTGAAAGCTCTAAAGAAATAGAAAATGAAAATTTAAATACCTCCTTTACCCCCTCAGCCTGTTACAACTCCTGGTTAAATGTAGTTGTATATTAATGCGTATCTTTACAATTAGTTACCAACATTTAACAACAATCATAGTTCTGTGGTACGAGCTGCAGAGTTCCTCATTTTAAACACATTACATGAATTTGCTGTTCGTAAAAAACAATTGCTTAGACTTGTTTAAAACAACATGTGGAGAGAAGTTGTGTTATAAAATGCTTAATTAGATAAGGCTCATAGAAGAACTAGCCCAAAAAATTGATAGAGGAGTGGTTTACTATAGGTAAAGTAAAGCAGAAAAAGAAAACCATCCATGTGAAAAATTAGGATATTTGAGGATGATAATATTAAACACAGTACTAGGCCATCATGAAATGAAATGGCCTGTTATTTATGGACGCTCTTTAACTGCTTTGGTTCTCAGCGTCCCATTCTATATTGGGCGTGAAAGATCGCTTAATTTTGCTCAGAGGCCTCTCTTATCAGGCTTGAGGTTCTTTTACATGCCGTAAATCTATGACACGGGACCCACAGCTTTACTTCCCTTCCGAAGGAAGCCATGCTAAGGATTTTTACGCCCGAAAAAATCCATCGTCCTCCGCTGGGTTTGAACCTGCGACCTTGGGTATATGAAGTTAGCATGGTAACCATTACACCACGGAGGGCGATTAGGCCCATCATGAAATAGCTCTTACAATGTAATATCATCTGCAAGATTCTATGTTTGCTCCTTTAACATCATGTGAAATGGAGAGAAGGTTTTCAAATTGCAAGCATTATTTTAGTAACAAAGAAAGTTTTTCAAATTTGAAAGATTTAAAATGTATGTTGCTATAAATTATAATAAGTTCAAAAAGTAAATAAATACTGAGAATGTAGAATGTAGACATTTTTGTATTGTAGAAATTTATATATTAATTATTTTATGTCTTAAGTTCTACAGAATAATTCCCAAAGATGTTTAATAATTTATACACTGTATTAAGAAAACAGTTTGTTAGCATGTTTGCATACCCTTATGTTATCTGTTCTTGTTTACTATTGGAGTTAGCTCATGCTCCTCTTCTTATACTCACAGTGTACACCTATTGTAAGCCAAATCCTGAAAGTCCTATTTCTGATCATAAAAAAAAAAAAAGTGATTAGAAACAGGAGTTATGGTCAAAATTACACAGGAGAGACTGAATTCTTCTTTTGGTTGATTCTTTGACAGAAAATAAAGATGAGCCTCTATATAATAAGACAGTTCCAGAAGATTTTGAATTTCATAAGAAGCTGATTTCTGCAAAATGTACTGGATTGGTGCAAACAGATCTTTTCCTTTTCCAGTCATTCAAAAGAATGGTACAGTTCATCACAATACAATAGTGTTATCATCCACAATTAAAGGGTGACAAAGAGAACAATATCTGCACATTCAATTGTGTACTTCCAATATTCAGCAAACAGATTCAAGTAATTGATCTGATTTGCTTTTTTCAAATATGGTTACACCAATGAACATCCAGGATCATTTCAGACATTTTCCAAACGCTTAGAAGAAGAGTGTTTAAAATATGCCTGTGTTCAGCTTGCCTTCATTCAGTGTGCTCACTGTAAAAGATTGAATCTCTAGTCCACAGATTACTTATCAATCTTCATGTCTATTGCATTTGAACTGCCATCGGTCCGCAATATATTTTATTTCCATTATTTGCATTTGTGCGCCCATCTAAAATATTCAGCCACATTTGGACTAATCTCTATCAGGTTATCTGTCTATATCTGTACTTATAGTCTATATCTGGCAGCTTATAACCCCTTTATTTCTTGCCCATAGCAGCTGTAATTTAAGTGGTATGCGCATATGGACATTGTCTGTTCAACACACTATATATTTTCAAAATGTGTGCAACAACAGAGGTACCCTTCTTTGGGATGTAACAAGAGAATGCGTAAACCCATTGCCACATGTTGGAAACTAAGTAGGAATAGAGGTATTTATAATGTACTATTATGAAAGATTGCTTATAAATCATTATACTGTGATAAAAATATATTTTTGTAATGTGTAATTTTATGTATATGGCTGGTAAATATGGATTTGTTTAAAAATTTATAATATTTAAAAATAAATGTTACAGTTATAGTCCATGAGTAAAGCATGATTTATAATAATCTAAAACCCATGTTATGTGTAATAGGTACACTATTTTCCTACCCATTATCATTTCAAACCAATTACATAGATAATTAATCTAAAACATTTATTACCTTCTCTTCTTCTTATCTTTGGTGGGAAGAAGCAGCATTGTTCTCCATTTAAATTTTCACCAGAAATATATGTTTTGAGCTCCATTGTAGCCAAAAAACTAATATAGAAAAAAACTCTTACATTCACATGACTTTCTCAACACACTATTCTGTAATAACTGTACAACTATTCTTATGAAAGCTTATTTTTCTATTTGCTCCATTTTAATTGAGATAACCTTTACAGAAATTTCTACATTACACATTTTGTTATAGTTACAAAGGGAATAGTGATAATCAATAGTTATGACCTGGTTGCTATATACTGCCTTTAAATTCCATACAAAACAACAGAACTTTAAAAAGATGACAAAGCAATATTTGTACATTACACATTTTGTTATAGTTACAAAGGGAATAGTGATAATCAATTGTTATGACCTGGTTGCTATATACTGCCTTTAAATTCCATACAAGACAACAGAACTTTAAAAAGATGACAAAGCAATAATCCACTCGAACCCTTATCTCAGAAATGACTTATGTAATGTAATGTAATTTATTGCATCCAGTTTATCAACTTTACATTGACTTTGGTCATGTCAGCCTTATTCCTAGAATATACAAATTATTTACAATATTTTTACATTATTATACATTTATACTTCATTTAGGTTATACAAAGCCTTATTTATTAAGTAATCATGTAGTTTAGATTTAAATTGTGTTTTTGAGATGATAGCAACATTTTTTAATTGTGATGGTAGCTTATTAAACAACTTGATTCCTCTTATGCTAACATCTTTTTCTGTGATACCGTTATTTACATTATGTCTGTGGAAATCAGAATTGCTCCTCGTGTTATACTCATTATTCCTTGTTAAGCTCTACTTTTCTATCACATACAATATAGTCCTGAAAACATACAGAGAGTAAATGGTGAATATTTTTTTATTAATGAAAGTATCCCTACATGAATCTCTTGGTTTTAATTTGAACATAAGTCTAATGCATCTTTTTTGAAGAATAAATAATCTGTCCATGTGTGTTTTTGCACAGCAGCCCCAGATTTCTACTCCATACACAAGTTGGGAATAAATGCAACCAAAATAAATAAGTTTCAAAATATATAAATCCCATATGTCTGGAAATATCTTAGTAGAAAAATTGATTTGCTGATGGTACTGCAAATGTGGTTAATGTGTTCTACCCATTTTAATTGATTATCTACTACTATGCTTAAGAATTTGTGAGCTTGCACATCTTTGATAGTGTTACCCTGTAATTGTAGGCTCAAATTAGAGATATTTTTGTTTAACGAGTTAAACTGCATCATTTTTGTTTTTTTCATATTACATTTAAGGTTGATAGCCTCAAGTAATTTGCTATCATGGAGGCAGAGTTGTTCATGTTTACATTTAATCCCTCTATGCTTTTACTCCAGCAGATGGCTGTTGTATCATCTGCATAAGTGACAATTGATGTATTGAGTGGGTGCACGACATCGTTAACATATATAATGAATAGTAATGGTCCCAATATTGTCCCTTGGGGTACTCCATACTTAATGATTTTTACTTTTGAGTGTATTTTATTGATGAATTTACCTGTTTTATGGGATATTTCTGTTAACTGACCTCTTCCGATTAGGTAACTGCTTATTAATATAAAAATAATAGTTGCAACAAATCTTCACTTATCTTTTGGAATCCTTGCCTGGACTAGTTTTGCAACGATTTCATTGCATTATCAACATATCCTTTTGGTCTCTTTTTTAGCTTCTTTTTACATTTATAACTACTTATTATTTTCTTAGCTAAACCTCTTATCCCATAGTTATCCAGTTTACTCACTAGGATGTTATGATCAATGCAGTCGAAAGCTTTAGACAGATCAAAAAATAAAAAGCTAACCTTGTCATCATTTTCCATTTTTTTGTGACTTAAAATAATCTGACTAATAGCAGTGGATGTAGATTTTCCTTTTCTGAAACCGTGTTGAAAGTTTTGAAGAAGTTGGTATTTCTCAAAGTAAGGAATTAACCTTTCCAATAGGACTCTTTCAAAAAGTTTCGCTACTTCAGGAGTTAATGAAATTGGTCTATAATTATTAACATCATCACCATCTTCTTTTTTAAATAATGGCTTAATTAGTCCTATTTTTAATATTTTCGGAAATTCTCTGTCTTCTATAGAGGAGTTTATTAAATGTGTTAGTGCTATAACCAGTGCTTCATTATCACTAGACTGATCTCGTCCCACCCACTACTTGATTTACTCGCTAAGTTACTAATTAATTTACTGATTTCACTTTCTGTTACTGGTCTAATAAAGAATGACTGGACTAGAGGTGTAGTAATAGTAGTAATATCTAAATACTTGCTTCGGTTTAATGTTTGAGAGGCCATATTGATAAAAAAAGTCATTAAATGTATTACAATTACTGGGTCCTGTATCAATTTCCCATCTATGTTTAGCTGAATATTTTTATGCAACTGTTTGTTCTTTCTAGTATCATTTATCAGACTCCATGCTGATTTGTTAATATTTTTCGAATTTTCCATTTTCTCTCTGTATGTTTTTGCTTTTACATTCTTTAGTTCTTTTAAATATCATCGTTTTACAGCCTTATACTTATTTTTATAATAAACAGTTGATGTGCCCTTATATAGTACATACATATCTTTCAATATCTCTTTTAGCCTTACTAACTCTAATGGTAATACAATTCTTTCTTTTTTGATCCTATTTAGTGTACCCTGCTTAAGTGGTCAACAATCATCAAAGTGTAATTTAAAAACCTCATAAAAATTATTCTATTTATTATTTATACTATTACAACTAAAGATAGAATCCCAGTTTTCTATATTTAATTTATACAGCAATCTAGATATATTTTCTTTCTTACCCTAACTTCTTTTGGCTGTGTTTCATATTTAGCTATGTTGAATTGGGCAAATTGAGCATAATGATCTGAAATGTGAGTATTAATTATGTAATACAAGTGTTCTGGTATATTGGATGCTATATGATCAATAGTTGAGGATGTATTTAAAGTTACTAGTGTTGGTTCTTGGATTATATCCTTAATATTGTACATATTTATTACAGCTTTTAATTCTTTATATGAGTTGTCAGAGTTATCTAGGTTTATATTAAAATCACCTCCAAGAAAAGGTAAATTAAATGGTGTGTTTTAAAGAGATCTTCATTTTTATGCAGTACATTTTCTCTATCGCTTATTGTGTACCAATTACACAAGATTATATAAAAGTTGTTCCTAATAAACAGGACTTCACAGGCTATTCCCAGAAAATTCCAAAAACATCTGTTTTTATTTGACATGCAAATATTTTATGCTATTTTAATCAAAATAATTAGAGCCCTGTTTGAGAAAATATAACCTCTCAAAAAACCTTCCATGTAAAATATATTTTGGAGTGTGGAGATTTTCCTGAATATCTTGGTGTCACATCTTTGGAAGATACTAAACTTTAAATGCAAGTAATATAAATTGTAAAGCTACTTCAGTGAAGGCATAATCAAATTAAGAAAAGGTTAAATTTACACACACTCCACTTATTTATAGGGTAGGACAATGTTTTGCAGACCCTTGCCCGCATCCTCAGCCATTGAACCACTGCTACTAGCTGAGGATGCAGGCAAAGGTCTGCGAAACATTGTCCTACGCAATAAATTAGTGAAGTGAATTGTGTGTAAATTTAACTTTTTATTAACTTAAATACCAAGTTTAGAATTTGTCTGAGTTTTTCATTTTTGAGTTAGACATACAAACAGGTCTTTTTCCAAAAACCGAAGCCCCTCCCTCCCAAAAAAATAATTTTTGCCCAAAATTCAAACTTTTGAGGGGGGAGGGGAGAGATTCAGGATACCTCAAAACATATATTTCCAGTGAATCCTTGATGTCAAATAATTTTTGGGTGGAATACAATAGTTCTACTTACTATATGTAGTAGAGAAATTAAAAAGCTGTGTGTTTGTGGTGGGGAAGGGGGGAGAGAGGGAGAGAGAGAGCACAGGGGGGGAATCCTCCAGAAACAAAAAGTTAGATAAAATTTTGCAGTTAAGTTTAGGAACTAGGGCACCACCATGATTGAGTGGTTAGACTGCTCACCTCCCCTTAGGTAGCCCGGGTTCAATCCCAAGTGTCCCTATGTGGGATTTGCAGTGTATGAAGTTGCATCTGGGCAGGTTTTCTCTGGCTCCTCCGGTTTTCCCTGCTACTCATTTCACAATCGCTCCATCATCATCTTACCTATCATCCTTTTCACTTTCATTTTATATCATCCTCTTCCTCACACTCATACCTGGGTATGGGCTGACCATTCATTCTGTGATTGTGCCATTGGTTCCCCAACAGGCTTCTGACCCACTAGGCACCTGTGTAAGTCCCAGGGGGGGGGGGGGGTAAGCTGATTATTTAGAAACCTTAAAAATTACACACACATATTTTCTTGAAATCCCCCTTCCCAGACCAAAGTTGTCAAAGGAAAATTGTCTTCATTCTTATTTTTTAAAAAAATGACTCAAATGGTTTTAGATTTTAATTATAGCATAATGAGATAATGACATGATGAATGAAACGTATATCTTGAATTTTCTGTGATTAACTTATGAAAACCTCTATATTTTGATTGAATTTATATAATATTATTGTGTCAGTAAAAAAATCTGATGTGATCCATTCACATGACTTTCTCTACAACTCAGCAACAAATTATTGTTAAAAAGCTAATGCTTCTATTTACTTCATGCCAATCCAGAAACAATTAGCAGAAATAGTCTTATTACTTGCTTCCTTGTAAGTAGAAGTGAAATAAGGGAGTACCATAGGTTAAACTGATAGTCAAAAGCTAATTGCTATGTGTTTCTCATGATCAAAGAAATATTTGGGCATGGTTTTCCATTCCACCAGTTGTACCCAGAACAATGCCAGTTTGAAAAAGAATCAGCGAAGGTAGTACTGGCGAGTCTTAACTTGAAATAGCCCCGTTGAGTACTAATTCTTCTGAAGAGGAAGCCTCTTAACAGTCTCAGAAAAGTAGTCTGATAAAACTGAATGCATTTAAGGTAAAATTCCTCAATTTGAAAATGTGACGAACTTTGGTATTTATTTTCCTGCAAGGATTTTTCTGCCACAACCCTTATTTTAAACTCATTTAATGGCAATAGGTTTGAGGGATCACACGCACATGACTATCAAACTTTTAACCCGGGGACTTACCTTTCTACCATTGTAGCATCACCTCAACGTGACTGTCCTCTCATGATCTAACATAATAGCATAACAACATAATAAGCCTTTCTTCTCTATGAAATTACGAGGGTGGTTTGATAAGGTCTCGGAATCACCTTGGGAGGTCAGCCCTATTGCCTGTTCACAAGATATTCATTGGACTGTTACCTGTAAATAGGTGTCACGTGAGTTCTTGGAAGACATTTGTAGTGCTAAGTTCCCGGGTAGTGATTGCGAAGATGGAAAAAATCGAGATTCGAGCAATGATTAAGTATTTCGTAAAGGAAGATATGAAATCAAAGGACATAATGCCGATTTTATGGATACATTAGAGGACTCTGCTCCTTCATATTCAACTGTTGCCAAGTGAAAAAACGAATTTAATTGTGGTCGGGAGAGCTTAGATGATGACCCCCGCAGTGGCCGGCCAAGATGTGTCACTATCCCAGAAATCATTGCAAAAGTGCACAAAATGGTTATGGAAGATCGCCGATTGAAAGTGCGAGAAATTATTCAAGCTTGGCAAATATCATCTGAAAGGGTATATCACATTTTGACTGAAGAATTAGATATTAAAAAATTATCTGCAAGATGGGTGACGCTGGATCAAAAACGTATGAGAATGGAAGTATCAGAACAATGCTTGGCCTGTTTTAGAAGCAACGAACAAGATTTTATTTATTTTGCGCCGATTTGTGACCACAGATGAAACTTGGATCCACTACTATACCGCAGGATCAAAACAACAGTCAAAAAGTGGAATCGTGCTGATTCTCCGCCACCAAAGAAAGCGAAGGCAATTCTTTCGACAGAAAAGGTCATGGCTTCGGTTTTCTGGGATGTGAAGGGGATTCTGTTTGAAGATTATCTCCGCAGTGGGCAAACAATTACCGTAGAATATTATGCTAACCTCCTGGACCAATTACAACAAAATGTACACGAAAAATGGCCAGGTTTAGTAAGGTAGGTCATCTTTCATCAAGACAATACGCACCCGCACACATGTGCCGGCACCAGTTGACAATTACACAAACTGAGGTATGAATTGTTGCCGCACCCGCCTTATTCACCTGATTTTTTTTTGTAGTGTTTAACGCCCGCTTTAACTACTAATGGCACCGCAGGCGGTATTCACCTGATACGGCTTCGTTAGACTTCCATCTCTTCCTGAAGCTGAAATTTTTCCTTGTGGACGAAGATTCGCGTCAAATGAAAAATTGATAGCCGGAGGTGACAACTATTTTGCAGGCTTGCAGGAATCTCATTTTCGACATGGGATCAAGGCATTGGAACATCGCTGGGCCAAGTGCATTAATCTACAAATATACTAGTTTGAAAAATAAAAAAAGTTCCAGTGTCATAAGTACTTTTTTTTCTATTCCGTTCAGAGAACTTATCAAACCACCTTTGTAAAACAGATTGATCAGTTAAACAATAATGGTGTTCTGCGACTGCAAAATTGCGCCATAATTCATTAATTTGGTAACGTTCAAAGGGAAAATCCCTATGATTTTACTAATTTTACATCAAAAGAAAATCCCTCAAACTCTACATAGCTTGAAATACTCTTACAATACGGGTTTTGCCTTATACCTGGCAACACTGAGACCTAGTATTAGCCTTCAAAGTATGCATTATGAAAGTGTATTTAAACTATTTAATGCTTCTCCCAAACAGATTAAAAGTGTTGCCATTTTATGATAAAGATAATTAGTAGTCTGCTTTTACAGAATACTTGTGTAACAAAACCTGTTTACTCTGTACAAGAAGTTATGGAGGAGCAGTGAATGGTTTAAATGCTTATTGATTTAAAATTCTCAATGTACCACAAATTCAGCAATTATGTGCGAGCAGTCCTGGATTCGATTCACTAAAGGGGTGGGGGTGGACGATTTTCTCTAGCCAAGTTATTCCCTATCCTCTCCAGAGTCTGGAAAAATAAATGAGAGTTACTAATTTATTTTTCTTCATTCATTTATGTTAGCACTACAGCACGGGGTGTGTCTTAGCTTCTGTCAGAATGTTCTGCCAGGTTTTTCTACATTTGGGAAAGCCTCACTAATTCTTCATTTAATCCTTCTAATATCCTCTATCAATACTTTTACAGTGACGTCCGTGTGCGGCCTCTTTCACGTTCCACTTGGTATGCGAGTCGGCTGGGTTTGAGACTTTGGAATGAGTAAATGCACAGGAAATGTGAAGCGCCGGTAATCGGAGGCTTTGGAACGCAACACGTCTGGTACACGCCAGATTCTTCCAATTGATTCGGCTTCCTCAATTTTACAGAATATCCTATGACGTCATTTGTAGTTAACAAGAAAGGAAGAATTCTAAAACAAGTGAACAACTGAGTGAGTCGTGAGTCAAACTCGACGGGAGTGTCATCACACAGTGGCGTGAAGAGAAATCCATAAATTGTCTCCGCGTCGAGTAAATTGTTTGCAGCAGTGAATTAAAGATCTTATTTGTAACCAATTGTTGAGTCAATTAATATATTTGTAACACTGGTGTAAGGACTGGAATTTTTCCGCCGAGATGGAGGAGATGATGAAAAGTTTGTTGGCTGAAATGAAGGAAATGAAAACTGGAACGGAATAAATACAATTTGGAATGAAGATGATGAAGGAGAAGATGGAAATGTAATGAAGTGGAGTTTTATTTATGGACGCTCTTTAACTGGTGTGGTTCTCTGCGTCCCATTCAATACTGGGCGTGAAAGACCGCTTAATTTTGCTCAGAGGCCTCTTTTTCAGGCTTGAGGTTCTTTTACGTGCTGTAAATATACGACAAGGGACCAACAGCTTTACTTCCCTTCCGAAGGAAGCCATGGTAAGGATTTTACGCCCAAAAATCCATCTTCCTCTGCCGGGTTTGACCCGTGACCTTGGGTATATGAAGTTAGCATGGTAACCATTACACCAGGAGGACAACTGAAAAGATGGAATCCAAAATAGGGAAGATAGAGAAGAAATTAAAAAAAAATATATATAACTCGGCATGGAGAAGATGAAGGATAAATTGAGTTGACAATGAAGAACATGAAGGCGGAGTTAATGACCAAAATGGATGAACAACTGGCCGTCATGAAGGAGGATCTGAAGGAGCTTGGAGGTAAAATATAAGAGCTGCGTGGAAGGATCAAGGAACTTGTAGAAGAACACGTTGACCCCCTGGAAGACCTCGGGGAACGCTTTAATGCCCTGGAGAAAAGAGTGGATGGCAGCGCCAAGGAACTAAACGGAGTAATCTTTACGAAGCATAATACACCGCCCAGCCGCGATCCGCGGAAAACCTTCATCTAGTTCCTACAATCCAGAAGCAGACGATAATGAAGGAAATTATGGATACAGAAATTGAGGGGCCGGAAAGTCGTGGTAGAAGAGGAACCACCCCAGTGTTCGCTTATCTAACTGGTGAAACCAGAGAAACCTATGGTTCAGAGCAGGTTACCGGTGATCGAACTGACCTGTGACTCCCGAATGCAAGTCACACACTTTACTAGAGCTCGGTCCGGGGACACGAAATTGCCGGATTGAAGTTCGATGCGCTCAGAGTATAACTATGACGTGATGGAGTAGGCGTGGTCTCTATAGCCCGTTTCGGAATGTGTTGCACTATGTAGCATAGCTCACTACCTGACCTCGTTCAGTTCCTGCTAGTAGATAAACCAGTCACCAGAGATCGCAGATTAAAAAATGTCGAAAATACAGAAGGGTAAGTGTTCGATACTGAACAAATTGTGGATGACGCAAACATATTTTGAGTTACAGGAAGAGAGCCTTTTCTTTCGATACAGTAAAGATATTTCTTGTAATTCACTGCAATAAGTTCTGAGTGAGTTTGGTTGATTTATGTTCATTGTCTTTTCAAAGCTCTGCACATTATCATCATTAATTTTTGTATCACGTTTCATACTTGGATTTATAAAAGTACAAGGTGTTTTTATTGCTAATCATATTATGAAATTATTGTTTTATTGCGTTACTTTATGAATTAGAACGATGCTTATAATGACAATAGATATAATGAAGTACTTTTAGAACAGATTGTACCTCAACGTGTGCATGTTTACGCTTCAAACCCTGCCCACCGCCCTTTTTTATATCGCTGACTGCTCTGTATGTTCGTAACTGTATGCACTTCGGAATCCAAAACTGGGCTTTACACGTTACAGCGTCGCTACTTCATTGGGTAAGGTGAGGGTTGTTTATTTTTGCCAAATTCCAACGCTTAAATTGACAGTTTTGTCAAAATCATACCAAAACATCTGTGATAACAACAAAGTTCAGAGGGAAGATTATTGATATGAACATAGCTTCCACTCTCCTTTCAGTAATCCCGTTTAAAGATTTTAAACTTTTTTAGTTTTATGCGTTCATGTTCACAATAAACTACCCAAAATACCCTCAAGCCAGCGTGGGTAGTGTGGGGGTAGGGTATCTGTCTTACATTCAACAGGTCGCGACTTCGAATCTCGCTTAGGATGTGTAACTTGGATAAGGTTTTTTCGGGGTTTTCCCTTATCCTGAGAGGACGAATGTCGAGTAACTTTAAGCTCCATGGACTCCGAGATCACTTCAGCATCATTTCACAGGTTCCATCCATCGTCCGATATGACCTACCAGGTTAAAGGAAAATAAATAGAAAAAAAATCCTGTGATGCTATGTTCGTACCTTTTCTTGGGCGCTAGTTTTACGGTGAAGCGAGGGCCAGGAGAAGAAAATCTCGCCCGCCCGCTCGACTTTCCGTAGTGTTGTCAACCAAAGAAAGCTTCTTTATTTGAGACCCTCAGCCAATATAATGAATAGATTATCAAATTTACCCCGAATTAACTGAATTATTAAACGAAACTTAGCGCATGCGGATGTGTATGAACTCTTGGGATCTACAGACAGGTTCAGCCCTAGCATTGAAGCCACTATATATCAGGGTGGATGGCATACTTCAAGTCTCAATGCTATTGCGCTGCTCCCGAAATTTTGCGAAAACTATCTACCGAGCGCCCAAGAAAAAGTGCGCTCATAGTGTTTGTATTTAAGGAGATGGAATTTAATTTGGGTGATATAAATATGAAAATACCCTTAAGTTTTAAGGTTCTGAAATTGTTATATATCTTATATTTTCTGGAACAACTGCTGTTTATTTTCAAGAGTATCATGTGAGATTAGAAGTGTATTTAATTAACAAAATAAATAAAAATCTGCTGTTTAACAGTACTGCACTCCACCCATGACGCCTGAAATGGGTAGCGGTGGGATATATAGCGGTCTTGCGCCTGAGTTTGGGTTGTAGCGATACAGAGTTTAGTTTTATACTTATCTATCATGCTGTGCAACGAACTTGATTGCAACAAAAAATACAAAGGAAGAAAAGCAAAACTTTCTATTAGGTTCTGACAGGCTCTTTAAGTCTGAACTAGAGCATACCACCCCAAAAATTTTACTTTATTTTCACTAACAAAAATTGCGTATATTTCCACAATTAAAATATTTTGGCAGATATTTTATTAATCTAATATAACTAACTTTGTTACCTAAATTAGACTAAAATCTAAACTAAAACACCCACGCCTTTCTATCTAGTTATCTATTATCTAATGAAAATCAGTAAGAAATATTTATCTGCTGGTAAGCCAGTAATATCTCTGTGTTAACCTTGATTAATAATATTATTAGGCCATGTTAACTAAATAAAGCATCTATTTAATTAAATTAATCAACTAAAATAAAATAATATCCATTTAACTAAAATTAATTTCTATTCCTATTTTTAATGCAAACAACTACTGGAATCTAGTAGCAATTACTTTATATAACTATACATCTTGGTATATATCTCAATCTAGTTTACATTATTTTGTTTGCAATATCATTTTTAACAACTCACTTTAATTGTACTATACTTTTATTTTCAGAATTAATTTTAAATTAAAATAAAACCTCTTTTATTCACCAACTCACAGAGAAGAAAAAAAAAAAAAAAAAAAAAAAAAAACAAACAAACCTTAATCACTTCAATATTCTTCATAAATTTCATTACGCTAATGCTTTTACTCTTATTTAAACAGCAACACTGATAACAATAGCACAAATATTATTTCAAACGTATTCCGTTTAAATAACGGTTATTACTATACAGCACGTGTTGCCAAGAAATAACTGTCCAATCACTTTCGGATTTATGTAACGAACGCATCTAATGCGATCAGCGTTCCATTGGCACAGGGCCAGGTTCAGTGTTGAGTTAATGAGGCAGAGTTTTGTTATACTTTCTCGAAAGTACGGTCAGTCTCCCTAGCACAATTAAAATGTTAAATAAGCATTCTGTTTTCTCCATGTCTGGTTGCAAATGAGGTAGTTATTCGAAATATTTGAGGTTATGTCATGTAGCACGTTACATTCTAGGCTATGCGGTTACGTAAGGGAATGGCAGTCGCGTGCATATATTCACCATCATCAGCAACGGGACTTTCTCCATCAGTAGAGCAATTTTTGGTCCAGTTCTCTGTGCTTCAGCATCACAGAGTGCCATTTGTTCAGTTTGGTTGGCTGTTTAACACACGGAGGGAAAAAGCTACCCGCACCATGACATTACACAAATGTTTCCAAAACCCCAATCACGTGGTACAATTTTATTTTTTTACTTTCTCTACCACTTAGAGTTAAGTAGAGGAAGTATTGTATTCCACCCACCATTTTTATATTCGAGATTTCAGCGACAATTCACGTGTCGAGCCCCCTGAATCCAAAGAAAAGGATCTTTAAAAAAAAAAAAAAAAGAACCACGCGCGCGGAGTGTGTGCACAACAGAACTCAAAAAAGAAACGCGATATGGGATAAATATTAGACTTTGTGTTTCAGTTCAGCATTTTCCATAGTTGCGACACAGATATTTTCTTCGTGACAAATAGTGGATCATGCAGTATGTATATAATTAAAATAATATATAATTTAGTATATTTAATTCTATGCACATTACATTCTCCACTACTGCGTATATAGCCTGCTACCCAGAACCTTAAAAAAAAAAAAAAGTATTTCAGCAGCTTCAGTTGACTTTTCACTGTATTGTAGTTGTATAGCATAATTATGCTAGTTTTTCGTGTTTTTAATTATTTATTATTAATATTGTTTAATTGTGAATGTTAATTATTATTAATATTCATTTTTGAGAACGTATACTATCCTCACTTTTAGCTGTATGTGCATTCTAAACTTAGTAGTGATTTTTCGCTTCATTTGTATTAATAATTTATCAAATACCTAACTGTTATAAATAATGTGGAATAAATGACAATATAGCATAGTAAACACACACACACAAACAAGAACACAGCTTGTAAGTTTAAACTTTCTATTGCCAGTGTTTGTATATAGCAAATTATTCTATATGAATGTCAATTTTACTTTCTCTACACGTACTATGTATATAGTGTATAGAGAAGGTATTGTAATGCATCCAAAAATTCGATACCGAGATTTCTCGGAAATAGATGCTTTGGGACTCCCCGAATCCAAAAATAGCATTTTTAGAAAAAGCTCCGTGTGTGTGTGTGTGTGTGTGTGTGTGTGTGTGTGTGTGTGTGTGTGTGTGTCTGGGCAACATAGCTCAAAAACGAAAAGGCCGTTAAATACCAAATTTAGTATTTGAGTTTGATTTCTTCCAAGATGCAACACGAAGATGTTCAACAAAACCCCAACTACCCTTTACATGGGAAACATTTCGAAAATTTTGATTTTTTCAAAAATGACTTTAATGATTTTGATTAAAATGTCGTATATTAAATATATTTATATGACAAATAAAATTTATAAAAATAAATAAATAAATACATTTTCTGTGAGTAGCTTCTGAAATTTATCTTTATTCTGGATGAATTTTGCGGAATTTTGCATAACTGGTAAACCGTAAGAGATAGACAAACACTTACTGAACAATAAATGTAGATCACGTTAAAACACACAATTTATGCCATATAAGTTTTTTTTTCGAGGAATTGGCCATTTCTGAGATATATATTTGTTATTTGTTTCAGATTTAAAATACTTTTAACTTTTCTCACACGGAAAGTTGTAAACTCCTGGCACTGCATAGAAACGGATTTCGACCACGTGGCAACCAACTTTTAAAGGATTTGACTGTTGTTTTAACCTAATATATTCGCTTATTTCCCTTCTACTTACAAAGAAGCAAGTAATTAAGATAATTTCTGCTATTGTTTATCCCCATTATCATAAAGTAGACAGAAGAATTTTCCTTTTAACAATAATTTGTTACATCGATGTAGAGAAAGTCGTGTGAATGGAACACATCAGATTTTTAATTAAGGGAACCTCAAAACATATATAAATCGAGGTATCGAATTTTTGGGTCCACTGTATATGCAAGGTAAAGAAAGAAATAAAAAAGTCACACTTTTGAATGTTTCTTGTTATATGAAATTACCATAATAATAGGTGCTCTGTTGAAAGGCAAGTTTGACCTCTTTAAACTGGTCCTTGGAATACAGTCACGACTGACAAGGTCGCTCTGGGTGGCTCAGTTGGTTAGGGCTGGCCTTCTGATCTCAAGGTCGCGGGCTCAAACCCAACACAGACCGATGGTTTAAAAGTTACAAATCCGGTATGGTCTAGTGGCTTTCACCCAGGAGGCTCGGGTTCGATTCCCGGTACCGGAAAGCAATTCTGCCGGTCCCCATGGCCGCGCTCGCCAAGGCGTCCCGCTTTGGTGCTTCGTAGCGCTGGGGATGGTGGGTTCGAGTCCCGCCTTGGGCATGGGTGTTCTATGTTTGTGTTTATGTGTGTGTTGTAAAAGTAAGAAAACAGCAATCCAGTAATAATACAGAAAAACAAGGTAAAAAAAAAAGGTAAATAAAAGTAGGGTATACAGTGCCGGAGTCCCGATCAGACTCCGGTACCGTATTTAAAAAAAAAAAAAAAAAAAAAAAAAAAAGCCCCATGTCAGTTGATATATTTTCATGTACAAGAAATCTTGTGGGACGAAATTCCGGCACACGGTAGCGCTATTATCCTGGCAATGGACAGCATCGTTAACACATACACGCGCTCGCGCGCGATTTAAGAAGACTCTGCCAGGTATTTTTATTAAACAACGTGCCGCATTACAATTTGAGCTTCTTCATTTACGATATAGATTCCCGCCATTTCTCCGGGCGCACTTCAGTCTGAGACTTGTGTTATCTGTATTGTTTAGAGTCAACCCATTACACCTGCATCCCTTAAAAAGGAGTACAGCCTTGCAATGGGTATGGATGATACTTCTGCTTGTATAAACATTCACCAAAAGTTTTGTATCTCTTGTGAGCAAAGCTTCGTAGGAGCATACAGTGTGCTGGGCTGTTTCTGTCTCCTTCCTGCAAAATCTACAGTCCAAGTTGCCTTTCTTCCAGGGATGCGACACGACGATTTTGAAAAAAATCCCCCCACCCCAAACTACCCTTTACATGGAAAAAATTTCGAAAATTTTGATTTTCTTAAAAATGGCTCTAATGATTTTGATTAAATATTGTAAATTGAAAATTCAGTATGTACATTTCGTTTGTCATAAAAGCGTCTTAAACATTTTTGAGAAAATGAAAGAATGTGAATATCTATGTAAAGGATAGTTGGGAGTGGGGAGATTTTCCTGAAAATCTTCGTGTACATCCTTGGTAGATATCAAGTTTGGCGTTTAAACACCTTGAGATGTTCAGAGGACCCTATGGCTGCGCCGTGGCCGAGTGGTTAGACCACTTGCCTCTCACCTAGACTACCCTGGGGCGGGTTTTCTCCGGGTTCTCCGGTTTCCCCCGCCATCGCATTCCACCGGTGCGCCATCTTCATTCATGTATCATCAGCGTCACCGCCTGCGGTGCCATGAGTAGTTAAAGCGGGCGTTAAACACTACCAAAAAAAAAGAAAAAAAAAGAGGAGGACCCTATAGCATATATTGTCGGTGAAATCTCGGTATGGAATTTTTGGGTGGATTACAATAGCCTTCTGTATCTACTATGTACATAGTATACAGTACATGCTGGAGAAAGTAAAAGGCCTATCAGATCCTTAAGCTACACAATAAAAACAGGCAATTATAGTCATAATAAAATTACTATATTTTACTCTGCTAAGCAAACTATGTATATTATAATGTCTACGATTCTAAACAAAGGAACAAAATAGATTACCTCCGTGGTCGAGTGGTCAGCGAGCTGACTTCTCCTCGGAGCTCCCGGATTCGATTTCCGGCAGAGGCGGGGAATTTTTCCTTAACCAGAATTATTCGCTATCCCCCATTGAGTCTGGAAGCATGAATGTGAGAGTAAATGTGCATGTGTTTATTAATATAACATTGATTAACCTAATGTTCTGAACCTACAGTTTCACAAGTCAAAGCCCCCAATATGACCATTGAAGTTAAAGGGGGCTATACAAATGAAACAATAAAAAAAAGGAACAAAATAGACAAATAATGCCGAGCTCTGAACATTACTTAACTGTGTTGTGCTGATAGCAGCGTAACCTGAACTATATCGGTATGTAGAGCACTAGCGCATTCTACAGGCGGAAGTGGATCACTCGTGCCCGCGGCATCAAACCACACACTGCATGTGAAAGTTTGGGGATCAAATTCTATTGCACTTGTGTTCTTTCTGCAGATGTGTGCATATTCATGCTAGCCAGTATATCGCATGATGGAAACGCGTTTCGTGCGAAATAACTTTCCCTTCATTTGTCTGTACTGCTTTTCTGAATGGTAATTGGGGGAACGAGATTAAGTTCAGTTCCCTAGAGAATGTGACGTATACGTGCTTTGCTAAAGGCTTAGTTTTCTAGCTCGTGCTTCATCACACGTAAAATATGAAAATTCTTTATTTCTTAAGCAATTAGAATCATTTATTTTACCATGTGTATATAATATATTCTATAGCAAACTTTCAAATCTTTGAATCAATACCTCAAGTAATATCTCAGAAAAGACATGTTTTCTCTTTACCAATATACAGTATAAATAGCAGGTAGAGAAGTCATTGTACTCCACCCAACATTTTGATGCCGGAATTTCATAGGAAATACATGTTTTATGGTCCCCTGATCCCAAAATCTTTGACGTGTTCCATTCCATTGATTTTCTGTAGCTATTCTGCAAATAAACCTTTTACTCAAAAGATGAATCTTTTATCTACATCATACTAATCACGCTAAACATAAGCAGAATTAGTCTTATTACCTCCTTCCTTGTAAGTAGAAGAGATATAAGGGAAATGCACAGGTTAAAGCGATAGTCAAATCCTTTAAAAGCCGGTCGCTAGTGAAACAATTGAAATTCCACTCTCGTTGCTTGCTAGGAGTGAACAAACGAGAAACGAGAAGAAAGATGTGTTCCTGTTTGAGAAAAGTTTAAGTGGCCGGAATATTTCGAAAACGGTTAATTCTACAAAAAATGTACATACAGCATATGCCTTTATTATGTGTTTTAATGAGATCTATATTTTTTGTGAAGTAAGTTTTAATCGATCTCTTATGGTCTGATAGATATACACATGTAATCTAGAATGAAGAGGTCTTCAGAGACTAGTCCTATAAAATTCAGGACACACATCTAATTTTTCATAAAAATATCTTAAACATAAGGTATTTTAATCCAAATCGTTAGACCTATTTTTAAGAAAATCGAAATTTTCGGAAAATGTTCCACATGAAAGGTAGTTTGAAGTGCGAGATTTTCTTTTCGTTTTTGAGCCATTCTGACAGATGTCCAGACACAAGGAACTTTTTCTAAAACTTTGATGTGTTCCATTCACATGACTTCCTCTACAGCTCTGTAGCAAATTATTGTTAATAGGCTTAAACTTCTATCCACTTCATGCCAAACGAGAGAAACGCTAGCAGAAACTGTCTTATTACTAAAGGTAGTTATTTATAAGTAGAAGGGAAACAAGGGAATACGCTAGATTAAACCGGCAGTAACATGTGGTTGTTATGGCATGAAAATGAAATGATTGAAATCAGTTTGTTTGCGTGGTCAGAAGTTGACAATTTCCTGTATGAGAAAAGTTTAAGTATTTTAAGACTAAAACCAATAATAAGGAATATCTCGATAACGACCAACTCCAGAAAAAAAAAAAAAAAAAAAAAAAAAAAAAACCGTATATGACATAAATTGTGTGTTTTAAGGAGCTCTACATTTCTTGTGTATCCTTTAAGGTTTACTAGTTATGCAAAATTAAAAAAATATATCCAGAATAAAGAGGTCTTTAGAGGCTGTTTCCAGAAAACTCAAAATTTACATTTGATTTGTCACGTAAATATCTTAAATATATGCATTTTTAATCAAAATCGTTTGAGATATTTTTGAGAAAAACATTTTTGAAATTTGTTCCATGTAAAGGATAGTTGGGGGGGGGGAGGATCCTGAAGATCCTGAACTTAAGATTATTTCAAGGATGCGACAGGAGGATTTTAAGTAGAATTTAAGTATCAAATATGGTATTTAAAGGATTTTTCGTTTTGAGTTATGTTACCCACAGACACATACACATAGACGCACATGGACCTTTTTCTAAAAATGCTTTTTTTTTTGGATTCAGATGGTCCCAAAACATGTATTTCCGGCGAAATCTCAGTTTCGACTTTTTGGGTGCAATACAATACCTACCTTAGTAGGTGTAGAGAAAGTAAAACATATATTTCCTTTGAAATCTCGACATCGAATTTTTGAGTGGAATACAGTACCTTATCTAGCCACTTTGTACATTGTACATAGGGGCTAGAGAAAGTAAAGCGGTCCGTGAGTGTGTATGTGTGTCTGTGAGCAGCATAATTGAAAAATGAAGTCTGTTAAATACCAAACTTAAAGCTCACTAAATAGGGTTGCACAAGCTGAACTGGGCAGAATAGGGAGCAATGGGAAAAGAATGTCAAGAACATGAAATATCGGTTAGGATCAGGTATTTAGAAGAGAGTAACATTTGAAACATCGTCTAGTGACACAAAAGAATGGGAAAGGAAGAAATACCTGGGTTAATAGAATTAATAATATAATGGAAAAAATCGGCTCTGGTAGGATGTGGCGGGAAACAGCAGGGAAAGTGGATTTTGGAAAGAAGTTAAATAATTGATTATATGAGACTCAGGAAATATTAGTTTCAGTAACAAAATGTCACTGAGGGTATAGGAAGCTAAAAAAATACAGGATAGAGAGAATTATGTAGATAAAGATGACAAATGAACGTGGTAAGGATCTAGATGGGCCCGAACAGGGGTAATGGAATTGAAAGGATCAAGAAGAGGTTTTAAATATGCTATGCCCGACGTGTGGAATACAATACAGCTATTGGCAAGCAATTTTAGAATGTGAAAAAATAAACAACTAAAGAAATGAGAGCAAAACTTCGGATTGAGAAAAAAACTAATTTACTAATAAGAAATAAGAGGAATGGATCTAAGCAATATGGCCTGGTAATAAATGTAGATAAAAGTAAACATATAAAGTGCGGAGCAAAGAAAGAAAATACCAAATATATAATAACAGAAAAAACAAAGATAGAAGGAATGGATTCCTTTAAATCTCTTGGATCTATAATCAATAATAACAAAAATATAAAGAATGAATTGCCGTAGGTAGTAGAGCCTTCTATGCTAACAAATTTCTATTCAGGATCAAGTTAGTATTCAAGTGAGCAAAAATATGATTATATAAATCTATAATTAGACCTATTGTTAACATATGCATGTGAAACCTGGGTCCTTAATGAAATAAGTAAACCAAAACTAATGGTGTTTGAAATATGGATATACGTACTATATTTGGAGCAGAGAAACAAAATGATAATACATGGAGAATACGTTTTAATAACCAATTAAATGAATTAATCAAAAAAGGAAGTATCTTTACAAATAAAAACCTTACGATTGGGATGGTTTGGACATGTAAATAGGACTCAGGATGATTGAATGCTTAAAAGAATATACAAATGGACCCCAATGAACACAAGACTAAGGGGCCATCCCAAAAATAGAGGATTAGATGATGTATTTGATGATATTAAGGATATGAAAATAAAAAGCTGGGCTATTAGCGTACAAGATAGGAAAGTCTGGAAATAAACTGTTTAAAAGGCCAAAACTGTTGTAAAGTTGTAGTGCCTTAGTGAGAACAAGAAGATAAGAAGGAATGGGATTGATGAATGTGAAAGCTAGACACGAAATCTTAAGAGTTGGAGGATTATCTGGGCAAGGTTAAAAGAAAATTATTGAAGAAAATAAATAAGATGAGGAACTAGATCAGCTAGAAACATAGGTAATTTAATATAGATGGAGATGGAGGTCAGCTCTAGATGTAAGATGGCCTGTTGAGTAACCGCAAGATTGAAACTACTCGGGCCACTTAATAAACAGCAAGTCATTCGGAGGAAGTCATTCGGTAGTATTTAGAATGCCTGTATTTTCTTTTTATAGGCAAGTGATTGTAAAATAATATTACCTATAGAACTTATTGTATTATTAAATGAAAATAAATTAAATTCCATTGAAATGCTAAACTTGATACCTATTTGAGTTCCCTACCTTCCAAGGAGGTCGTCTCCTTAGCGCGGTGGTACCTTGACCTGGGTTCAATCCCGGTACCGGTGTAGGGAGATCTGGTCCGGGATGCCCTCAGCCTCGTGAGATTCCTGGGGGGGGGGCCATTTGAGGAGCTACTTGATTGAGAAGTAGCGGCTCCTGTTAGAGAAGACCGCATCAACCGGGCAAGAGGGATTCAAGGCGCTGATCACGTCTCACCCTCCAGAATTGTACCCCAATCATGACGCTTTCAGACCGAGATGGGGGCTGCAGCGGCCGGGCGGTAGGCCATGGTGCCTTGTGGACTGTCGTGCCATAGAGTTACGTTACCCTCCAAGGATCCGACGAAGATGTTCAAGAAAATCCTCCCGTTCTAAACTACCTTTTACATGGAACGTTTTTCGAAAATTTTAATTTTCTCAAATATGGCTCTAACGATTTTGATAAGAATGCCAAATGCTTAAGATGAACATGATAAATATAATATAGGTATATCTTTAATATTCTGGGAATATCCTGTGAAATCCCCTTCTTTCTGGAAGACTTTTGAGCAACTGGTAAACATTAAGATATAGACATAATGTTACTACTCAATAAGTGTAGATCCCGTTAAACCACATGTTCATGTTATATATATATATATATATATATATATATATATATATATATATATATATATATGTTATAGATTTAACTGTTATAGTTATAGGGTACATTTTCCAATACTTTTCGCAAACGGAATGTCGTCGGAACTATCGCTTTAACCTAGTGCATTACCTTATTTTCGTTCTACTTATAACGAACTAAGTAATAATATTTATCTTGATTAGCTGAAGTAGATAGAAGAATAACCTTTTATAAGTATAGTTTTTGCAGAATCTGTAGAAAAAGTCATGTGAATGGAACACATACTACTTTAATGCTTTCTAACGACCTACAGGAAACCCTTGAGAAGCAGATTTTAAAATGTTAGAACCATTCAATTCTCTTTCCAAATGTAGGCACTTCATGATTACACGCGACGGAGCTCCCCAGATACTGTGGCAGAGCACCGCACGAAGATCCTTAGGACTCTTTGCGTGTAATGGTAGTACAGGGAGGGGAGAGACCCGAGAGGTGACCAGATCTGGATGACGATAGGCGCAAACATGGATGGGGTCCCTAACGGTTACAAAATGGAACACCTCCGTCACCGTCCTGTGCTTGCTCACGAGGCCCGAGCTTCTGCTGATTCCCCAAAGGAGCCCTGTGCTGAAGGTCCCGAAAAGGGTCCCGATCGACAGGGTAAATCCTTACAGTGCGAAGCCACCATCCAGATGCAGCCCACCGAACACCATCGTGTGGTCCTTCAACCTTGAAACACAAGGAAACTATGGGAACATGATGAAATTTCGAGGGATAAAATGATTCTTCCCTCCATTCGCTTGGCGATGCAGGGAATCTCCAAAAAATCCATGAGTCACGAAGACCGGCCACTATGGCCTCCCGAATACGAGCCACAAATGTTCTTTGTCACCCCGTTTTATACACAGTCTTACAAATGTATCACAGTTATGATTTGCAGACTATATATGTATAATTTAAAAAAAGCACACTCAAAGGATTTATTTATTGCTTTTAAAGCTTTTTAATTAATACAAATCCGGTTTGCTCCATACACATGACTGTCTCTGCCTAATTTGCTGTGAATTGTTCTAACAAAAGCTTATTCTTCCCTCCTAATCGAGATAAACACTAGCAGAAATCTTCTTATTACTTGTAAGGAGAAGGGAAATAAGGGAACGTACTAGGCTAAAACGGTAGTCACATCTTTTAAAAATCTGATGTGTTACACTCATATGACTTTCTTTAGCTGTTCTACAAACTTCTTAAAATAAGATTATTCTTCTTTCTGCACCTTGCTAATCGAGGTACTCATTAGCACAATGTTCTTATTACTTAGTTCCTTATAAGTAGGAAGAAAATAAGGGAATACACTAGGCTAAACCAATAGTCAAATGTTTTAAAAGCTGTCGTTATGCGATTGTCATAACAAATCGCTTCTTCTCTTGGCCAGGAGTAGAACAAAAGAAAAACAGACACTCCCGTCTGAGAAAAGTGTAAGTACTTCACAACCGAAACTAATAACAAGGAATACCTCGAAAACGGTAAGCTCCACGAAAAAATGTATATGACATAACTTGTGTATTTTAACAAGACCTACATTTTTTATATAGTACGTTTTTGTCTATATCTTACGGTTTACTGGTTATGCCAAATTAAGCAAAATTCATCCAGAATAAACAGGTCTTTAGAAGCTGTTTCCAGAAAATTCAAGATATACATTTTATTTGTCAGGTAAATATCTTTAATATACGATATTTTAATCAAAATCGTTGGAGCCATTTTTAAGAAAATCAACATTTTCGAAAAAAGTTCCATGTAAAGGGTAGTTTGGGTGGGGGGATTTTTCTCAAAATCTTCGTGTCGCATCCCTGGAAGATACTAAACTTAAATACCAAGTTTGGTACTTTAACTACTTTTCGTTTTTGAGTTATCGTGTTCACAGACACACGGACACACACACGCGGACCTTTTTCTGAAAATGCTTTTTTTTGGACACAGGGGGTCCTAAAACGTGTATTTCCGGTGAAATCTCGAATTTTTGGGTGGAATACAATACTTTTCTATCCCTATGTACATTGTACATACGGGGCTAGAGAAAGTAAAAATTGGTCGTAATGTTGTAAGTAGAAGGAAAATACGGGGATGCACTAGGCTAAAACGGTAGTCATATCTTTTAAAAACTGGTCCTAATGTGAATTGAAATGTCATTCTCTGTGATTGACCACGATGAAAATAAATGGGTAACAACTTCCATTTTGAGAAAAGCTAAAGTAAATATTGGAAAACCTATGATAAGCAGTGTGTGGAAAATGGTTAGGTGTGCCAAAAATGTATTTTTAACGAGATTTATATTGTTTGTGTCGTAAGATCTTTTGCGATTTACCAATTATGCAAGTCATTAAAAGGAAGAGGTCTTCAGAAACTAAGCCCAAGAAATCCAAGATCTGCATTTAATTTGGCATAAAATGATCTTAAACATGACATTTTAATCAAAGTTATTAGAGCCATTTATGAGTAAATCAAAGTTTTCGAAAAATGTCCATGTAAACAGAATTTTGGGGTGGGGGATTTTCTCAGTCTCCAGGTCGCAACTTTTTTAAACAATACTTTTCTTTTTATTCAGGGGTTCTCAAAGAATATATCCGATCAAATTTCGGTATCGAATTTTCGATGCGTACTTACTATGTACGCATGCAGTACTTGATAGAGAAAGTAAAAATTATTTTCAAAGGCATTTACTTCATTTTTACTTTACCTGAAAATTTCGAATGATAACTCCTTTTATTGTCATCTTAGGACTGATAGGTGAAATTTTCAAAGTAATTCTAAATATGAGCGATTTTACTTACTATTAGTAGTAGTAGTAATAATAATAATAATAATAATAATAATAATAATAATAATAAAAGGATGATTTTAGACTTTAAAGATCAGTCCTAATATGGTTGGCACTTAGTATTTACACCATTATATATAAATATCCCACCCTACAGCTTATAGTGCTTACAATTTATATTTTTTAATACGAGGTGCGTCCAGAAAGTAACCGTTTCAATTTATCTCCGCTGCAGCGCTGCGATCGCAGTTCCGCACATGCGCGGTAGACGCTCTGCATCAAGGAGAAGAAACGTGCGCCATTTTGAGATCGCTGTCAGCCACATACGCTTTGTTGTGCTTGTTTACAATGTCGGTGTTGATTGAAAATCCCGCCGCTTCTGAAATCAGATCTGTGATTCGTTTTTTGAATGCTAGGAAAGTGAAACCATTGAAATTTATCGGCAAATTTGCGAAGCTTGCGAACAAAATGCGATGAGTGATTCAAAGGTGAGAAGATGGGTCCGACAGTTCAATGAAGGACGTAATGAAGTGCACGATGAAGAACGAAGTGGGCGTCCATCTTTGGTTGCAGAAGAACTGGTTCACGCGATTGATGACAAGATCCAGGAAACCCGCAAGTTTACAATTAGTGCTCTCGCTATGGAATTTCCCCAAAGCTCACGATCACTAATTCATGAAATTGTTACCGAAAAACTGAAATTTCGTAAACTTTGCTCACGTTGGGTACCAAAGATTCTTACTGAGCAACACAAAACAAAACGGATGGGTAGTGCACTTCAGTTTTTAACCCGTTATGATGAAGACGGCGAAGAATTTCTGACACAGATAGTCACAGGAGATGAGGCTTGGGTTTCTTGCGACACCCCTGAAAGTAAGCGGCAATCAATGGAATGGAGGTACACTTCATCCCCAGTAAAGGTTAAGCGAAACAAATCTTGATACCTCGAAAAATGATGTGCACAGTGTTCTGGGACTGGAAAGGCATCTTACTGATTGATTTCTTACCGCGTGGTCAAACAATCAAAGCAGATGCTTATTGCGAGACACTTAGGAAATTGCGCCGCGCAATACAGAATAAGCGCCGAGGATTGCTGTCAAAAGGTGTTGTTTTTCTTCACGACAACGCACGACCACACACTGCAAATGTGACGAAAAATCTCCTACAGGGATTTGGCTGGGACGTGTTTGACCATCCTCCGTACAGCCCTGACCTCGCTCCTAGCGATTTTCATCTGTTCTTACATCTCAAGTCTTTCCTTGGCGGTCAACACTTCAACAATGACGAAGAGCTGAAAGAAAATGTTTCCAACTTTTTGAAGACACAGGCGGCAAACTTCTATGAAGAAGGTATATAAAAACTTGTGCCACGCTGTGATAAATACCTGCAAAATTTCGGCAGTTATGTGGAAAAGTAGTTTAAGAGTTGTAGAATTTTGTGCAATAAATAATTATTGTGTATCTGTACACAATTTTATTTTATTACCAAACGGAACTTACTTTCTGGATGTACCTCGTATTATCAACAATGTTAATGGGTTGTCCCTTTAATTCTCGAACGAGGATTTAGTTATTACATTTACTCCTCCCATTCTGTTTATTTAAATACCGTACAAATATCTAAGTATTCTATCCTGCCCTTTTTATCTTACAGAATAATTTCAAAAAGCCGCATAATCTATGTAGTAACGATTCAAAACAATCTCTTGATATTCATGGAAACGGAAATAAAAATGCCCATAGATGCTGCATTTCTGATACCCTAACTTTCCCTTCAAATTTTGGTCAGACATTGCCTGTAGTTATGCTTTATTAGGTACCTATTACTCGAGTAATTTTATATAGTACAGTACCTAATTAAAATGTTAAACTTTTGTTCCTTTTTTGTGTAGAAACATATTTTCTGTAAGTGAAATATAATGTTATAAGGGATATGGTGATAAATATGAGGACAACTCATTCCTTAAGATAATCTCAAAACCAAAAATCGGCCACTTCTGTTTACTGATGACACAATCACCAAAGATTTGGGTAATTATTTGTTTTGCAAGGGTGTGGATATGAAGCACCTCAGCAACAGTAACATCATTGATTACCTTTGATCCTCCAGATTTTTTTTTTTTTTTTTTTTTTTTTTTTTTTTGTATGTCAGCAACAGAACCAGCTTCCTCAAACTTCCTTATTAAGTCCCCAGAATTACGAATGGAACATTAGCCTGCTCTTAAATTGTTAAGAGTTCTAAATTTTTTTAGACCTTGAAAAAAACTCCTATTGCTTTTAAAATCAATCACATTAAATCAGCTATAACCTATCATTTACGGTAGAGCCATGATTTGAAACTTACAAATTCTTATAGCCTATGAATAAATTACTAATGCTTTATTAAAAAAAAACTGTCACTATGGTAATTGTGAACTGAAAAAAAACAGCACATACTCGCTAAAGAAAACCAAATCCCACTGCTTGCCTAGTATGTGACTTCTTTGTTTTGTCCTATAGCATTTTAAAGTTTTAATAGATATAACAATAATGTTCTTTAAACTAGTTTGTTAATGAATAGGCAGAGAAAGTCACGTTAATGTTAATCCATCAATCTTTAAATAATAATAATAACAATACTAATAACTTTAATGACGATAATATTAATAATGTCAATGATGATAACAATTACTTCCTCTAGCCCCATATGTAAAATATACATAGTGGATAGAGAAGGTATTGTATTCCACCCAAAATTTGATATCTAGATTTCACCGGAAATATATGTTTTGGTATCCGCTGAGTCCGAAAAAAATCAATTTTAGAAGAAGCTCCGTAAGCGCGTATCTGTGGACAGCATAGCTCAAAAACAGAAAGCTAATTAAATACCAAACTTGGCATTTAGGTTTAGTATCTTCCAAGGATGCGACACAAAGATTTTCAATAAAGTCCCCCCACCCCAAACTACCCTTTACGTAGAAATTTTTTTGAACATTTTGTTTTTCTCAAAAGTGGCTCTATCGATTTTGTTTAAAATACAGTATATTAAAGATATTTAAATCACAAATAAAATTTATATTTTGAAATTTCTGGGAATAGACTCTGTCTGGATGAGTTTTGAATAATCTTTAAACTGTAAGAGATAGACAAAAACTTATTAAACAGAAAAGTACGTCTGTTAAAACACACAATTTATGTCATATATGGTTTTTTTTACGTAGAGCTGACCGTTTCTGAGATATCCATTGTTGTTGATTTCAATATTAAACTAATTTAACTTTTCTCAAACAGAAAGTGACGTTTTGATTCATCTCTCTTGTTTTCTGTAGGCCATGCAAAGCGAATCGAACGTCTGTTGTTTCATAAAAGATCAGCTTTAAAAGATATACCTATCAATTTAGCCTAGTGTACTCTCTTGTGTCTCTTCTACTGACAAGAAAGCAAGGAACAAGGCAATTTCTGATAATGTTTACCTTGATTAGCACGTCATAGATAAAATAATAATCTTTTGTAAAAAAAAGTTGTTTGTGTTACAGCTAGAGAAAGTCATGTGAATAGAACACATCAGATTTTTATTTCTCTACATGTACTATGTACATAGTGTATAGAGAAGGCATTGCATTCCACCCAAAACTTTGATGCAGAGATTTCACTGGAAATATACCCTTTAGGGTCCCCTGTACCCAAAAAAAGTAATTTTAGAAAAAGGTCTGCATGTCTGTCCCTGTGTCTGTGAACACGATAACTCAAAAACGAAAAGTTAGTAAAATACCAAACTTGGTATATAAGTTAACTAACTTCCAAGGATTCGACAGGAAGATTTTGAGAAAAATCCTCCCACCCCAAACTACCCTTTACATAGAACAGCTTTAGAAAATGTTGGTTTTATGAAAAATGGCTCTAACGATTTTGATTAAAATACGTCATTAAAGATATTTGCAGGATAAATAAAATGTAAATCTTGAATTTTCTGGGAATAATTCTCAAAGAACTCTTTATTCTGGATGAATTTTATTGAGCTTTACATAATAGTAAACCATAAGAGATAGACAAAGGCTTACTGCACAAAAAATGTAGATCTCGTCAAAACACACAATTTACGTCTTTTACGTTTTTGTTGTGGAGGTAACCGTTTCCGAGATATTTCTTATTATTGGTTTCAATTGTAAAGTACTTAAACTTTCCTCAAACAGGAAATGTCCGTTTTACTTTTGTTCTAACTCTAGTCAAGTAAAGAAGCGATTTGCAATTATAATCGCATAACGATAGCTTAAAAGAATTGACTATCGCTTTAGCAAAGCGCATACCTTTAATTCCCTGCTACTTATAAGGAACTAAGTAATAAGAACATTCTGCTAATGTTTATCTCAATTAGCATTGTGTAGAAAGAAGAACAATCTTTTGTAAGAAATTTATAGAACAGCTAGAGAAAATCAACACATCAGATTGTTTTAAAAATCTGATGTGTTCCATTCATATGACTTTCTCTATATCGCTATAACAAATTATTGTTAAAAATTAGCAGAAATAGTCTTATTACTTGCTTCCTTGTAAGCAGAAGTGAAATAAGGGAGTACCATAGATTAAAGTGATAGTCGAAAGCTGGTTGCTATGTGACTCAAGTTCCTTTGTTTGTATGGACAGGAGTTGACAAATTCCTGTCTGAGAAAAGTATGTTTTTCAAAGCTGAAACTAAAAGCAAGGAATATCTAAAAAACGACCAACTCCACGAACAAAATGTATATAACATAAATTGTGTGTTTTAACGTGCTCTTGATTTTTTGTGCTGTAAGTTTTTGTCCATCTCTTACGGTGTAGCAGTTATGCAAAATTCCGTAAAATGCATCCAGTATAAAATAGTCTTCAGAGGCTATTCCCAGAAAATTCAAGATATACATTTTATTTGTCAGGCATATATCTTTAATATACGATATTTTAATCAAAATCGTTTGAGCAATTTTTTTTAGAAAATCAAAATGTTCGAAAAAAGTTCCATGTAAAGGATAGTTGGGGTGGGGAGATTTTTCTCAAAATCCTTGTGTGGCATCCCTGGAAGATACTAAACTTAAATACTAAGTTCACAGGCACATGGACACACACACGGACCTTTTTTTGAAAATTCTTTTTTTGGATAAAGGGGATCATAAAACATATATTTCCGGTGAAGCCTCGGTATGGAATTTTTGGGTGGAGTGCAATACCTTCTCTATACATTATATACATAGTACATGTAATAACCGTGAAATGTTAAGGGAGAAAAGATAATCGAATATCTGTACATACATCTGGTTTTTCCATCGGTCTTGACATCCTTACCGTCAAATATTATCCGTATTGATTCGCAGACAGTTCAAGTTTAGATGTTATCTTACCTTAGCTTGGCGTCTGAAACGTGTTGTCTAACCACTTCCAAAGGAAAGAAAGTCTTCCTACCTGTGCAATATTTCCGCAATATTCATGTTTGATCTGTGGTGGAGGTGGTGTGGTTTCATTTGTTTCCTTCTGTATGCAGGATGATTAATGATCGAGTGTAGGTCGTTATCGCTTTTGTAGGCCACCCGCTGGCCTATCCACGCTCAGAAGCACTTCATCTCCCTACCTTGCTGACCAGCATTTACATTTTTCAATTATATATCATTTAGAGGACGGACTTGCGCTTTTTCAACATTACCTTTTATTCCATTAAGTAAAGTGGCTAAAGCGATATCAACTTTTACCGTCTATTAAAAAAATCTGATGTGTTCCATTCACACCTCTGTAACAAATTATTGTTAATAAGCTTATTCTTCTATCCACTTCATGCTAATCGACATAGACACTGGCAGAAAATGTCTTATTACTTAGTTCCTTATAAGTAGAAAGGAAATAACGGAATGCATTAGGCTAAACCGACGGTAAAATGTGGTTGCTAAGGGATTGAAATCCGTATCTTTGCGAGGCCGGGAGTTGAGAAAAGTATAAGTATTTTAAAACAGAAAGGAATATCTCAAAAGAAAAAAATATGATGTGTTACACTCACATGACTTTCTCTAGCCGTTCTACAAACTTCTTACATAAGATTATTCTTCTTTCTGCACCTTGTTAATTGAGATATTCAGCACAATGTTCTTATTACTTAGTTCCTTATAAGTAGGAAGAAAATAAGGGAACACACTAGGCTAAACCAATAGTCAATGTTTTAAAAGCTGTAGTTATACGATTGTCATTACAAATCGCTTCTTTTCTTGGCCAGGAGTAGAACAAAAGAAAAACGGACACTCCCGTCTGAGAAAAGTATAAGTACTTTACAACTGAAACTAATAACAATGAATACCTCGAAAACGCTAAGCTCCACGAGAAAAATGTATATGATGTAAGTTGTGTAATTTAACAAAGCCAACATTTTTTGTACAGTATGTTTTTATCTATCTCTTACGGTTTACTAGTTATGCCAAATTAAGCAAAATTCTTCCAGAATAAACAGGTCTTCAGAAGCTATTCCCAGAAAATTCAAGATATACATTTTATTTGTTAGGTAAATATCTTTGATATATAATATTTTAATCAAAATCGTTAGAGCCATTTTTAAGAAAATCAAAATTTTCGAAAAAGTTCCATGTAAAGGGTAGTTTGGAGTGGGGGGATTTTTCTCAAAATCTTCGTGTCGCATCCCTGGAAGATACTAAACTTAAATACCAAGTTTGGTATTTTAGCTCTTTTCGTTTTTGAGTTATCGTGTTCACAGACTCACGGACCTTTTTCTGAAAATGCTTTTTCTTTTGGATACAGAGGGTCCTAAAACATGTATTTCCGGTGGAATCCCTATGGGGCTAGAGAAAGTAAAAATCTGATGTGTTACACTCACATAACTTTCTCTAGCTACTCTACAAACCTCCTACAAAAGATTATTCTTCTTCTTTTTTTATTGTTTCATTTATATAGCCCTCTTTAACATCTAAGGTCATATCGGGGGCTTTCCACTTGAAACAACTCGTTGTCTGTAGGTTTTTTTTAAGTTGGTTTACATCATTTTTTTTTTACTCAAACACGCACACTCACATACAAACTTCCAGACTCTGTAGGGGACAGGGAATAATTCTGGCTAGAGAATTATTCCCCACCCCAGCCGGGAATCGAACCCGGGACCCCCGGGTGAGAAGTCAGCTCCCTGACCACTCGACCACGGAGACAGTCTATTCTTCTTTGTACGCAATGCTAATCGAGATAAATATCAGCAGACTGTTCTTATTACTTAGTTCCTTATAAGTAGGAGAGAATAAGGGAATGCGCTATGCTAAAGTGATTGTCAAATGTTTTAAAAGCTATCGTCATGCGATTGTCATTGCAAATCACTTCTTTGCTTGGCCAGGAGTAGAACAAAAGAAAAACGGACACTTCCTGTCTGAGAAAAGTTTAAGTACTTCACAATTGAAACCAGTAACAAGGAATATCTCGGAAACGGTTACCTCCACAACAGAAACGTAAAGGACATAAATTGTGTGTTTTGACGTGATGTACATTTTTTGTGAAGTGAGTTTTTTTCTATCTCTTACACCACGCGACTGGGATCTTCGTTACCAACCGGCATCTCTCTTGAGTTGGCCAGGCGCGTGCCATTTGGTTATGTACGACTGCCTAATCCATGGTTATTTTATGGAACTTTTTATATGTGCCGAATTTAGAGCTGAAAATTATATTCACGTATCACGTACGGTATGACCAACAAGGTCCACATCTTCGTTTGATGTCGTTTTGAAACACCCTGTATAAGGAGCTCTCAAATGATAATAAATCAATAAGATAATGGATATAATAATAAACTTCGTTGAAGACACTGAAAAACCACCGCGGTCATGATTGTGTCCCTGCCAATTTTGGGGTTGCCAAACCCCCATTATTGTAGAGTACCTGATATGGTCATTTTGAATAAAGTATATTTAATTTATATTTCATTATTGTAGAGTACCTGGTATGATCAATTTGAATAAATTATATTTCATCTAGTAAGAGGTTATGTTGCACCAGTTTCAGCAATCGATATTGGTGGCAAGATGTTAAAATGTTGATATAGCTGTGGCCTCTTAAGGAGAGTCAAAATGCCCTATGTTGCCAATGTTAAAGGTTGACCCATTATCTCAGTAACTATTTAATATAATGCTGTAATTTTTAAGTATATTCAGCAATACCTTTATTGTTAATTGATGAAAAATATAATACTTGTGTTGATTAGAAAGAAAGGCATAATGTTTTTTAAATAAAACTCTTAAAAACTTGCTGAAAAACGATGCTTTTTATATTTAAAAAATAACTAATCCATATACATACAAAATTTTTCGTTAAAATAAAGCTTAATTACGTACAAATATGTGGTAACAATTTCAGCCCTTAATGGCAATTAGTTTTTGAGATAATGGGGCATTTGTATAGAAAAGTTTACTTCAAAAGAAATTGCTTTCAAACATAACATTAAAAAAATATGATGTGTACCATTCACATGACTTTCTCCATATCCCTGCAACAAATAATTTTTAAAAAGCTTATACTTCTATTTACTTTATGCTAATCAGAAAAAAATAGCAGAAATAGTCTAATTACTCGCTTCCGTGTAAGTAGAAGCGAAATAAAGGACAACCGTAGGTTAAAGTGATAGTCAAAAGCTGGTTGCTATGTCAATGAAGTTCCTTTGTTTATATGGATAGGAGTTGACAAGTTCCTGTATGAGAAAAGTACGTTTTTCATAGCAGAAACCAAAAATGAGGAATGTCTAAAAAACGACGAACTCCACGAAAAAAATGTATATAACGTAAATTGTGTGTTTTAATGTGCTCTACATTTTTTGTATAGTAAGTTTTTGTCCATCTCTTACGCTTTAGCAGTTATTCAAAATTTAGTAAAATTCATCCAGAATAAACTACTCTTCAGAGGCTATTCCCAGAAAATTCAAGATATACATTTCATTTGTCAGGTAAATATGTTTAATATACGAAATTTTAATCAAAATCGTTAGAGCCATTTTTGAGAAAATCAAAATTTTCAAAAAAAGTTCCATGTAAAGGGTAGTTGGGGGTGAGGAGATTTTTCTCAAAATCTTCGTGTCGCATTCCTGGAAGATACTAAACTTAAATACCAAGTTTAGTATTTTACCGACTTTTCGTTTTTGAGTTATCGTGTTCACAGACACACGGACACACGGACACACACACACACACACGGAGCTTTTTGTGAAAATGCTTTTTTTGGATATTGGGGGCCCTAAAACATATGTTTCCGGTGAAATCTCGGTATCGAATTTTTTGGTGGAGTGCAATACTTTCTCTATACACTATGTACATAGTGCGTATGGAGAAAGTAAATATATATGACATAAGTGATGTGCTCCAACGAGATCTACATTTAGCGCAGTAAGTTTTTGTCTCTCTCTTACGGTTTATTAGGTATGCAAAATCCAGCAACATTCATCCAGAATAAAGAGATCTTTAGATGCCATTCCGAGAAAACTCAAAATCTACATTTTATCTGTCGTTTAAATGTCTTTAATGTACGGTATTTTAATCAAAATTGTTAGAGCCAATTTTGAAAAAATAAAAATTTCGAAAAATTTCCCATGTAAAGGGTAGTTTGAGGCGGGGGCATTTTCTTAAAATCTTCCTGTCGCATCCCTGGAAGATTCTAAACTTAAATACCAAGATTGGTATTTTACCAACGTTTTGTTTTTGAATTATCGTGTTTACAGACACACACACACACCTTGTTTTAAAGTGCTTTTTTCGGACTCAGGGGACTCTCAAATGTATATACCCGATGAAATCTCGACATCAAATTTTTTGGTGGAATACAATACCTTCTCTATCCACTATGTACGTTATACATGCGGCCTAGAGAAAATAAAAATGTAGGTGTTTTTAAAAACACACAATTTATGTCACATACATTTGTTTCCAAGATATTTGTTGTGTAAGTGAACTAGATTTCAATTGTTTCACATAGCGACTGCCTTTTTAAAATATTTGACTATCTCTTTAGCTTAGAGTGTTACCTTATTTCCCTTTTACTTAGGAGGGACTAATGCAACCATTTCTGTTAATGTTTATCTGGATTACCCCGATATAGAAAAAGCAAAAATAGATTGTAAGAACAGTTTGTACAGAAATTCATGTAAATGGAACGCATCAGATTTTTCCAACATGTTTGGCCATGAGTGCAATGTAATACTTCCTTTACCTGCCATAGTTAAGCGGTAAAGAAACAACAAAGTAAGAGGCAGAAATTCCTGAGTTCTAAGCATTCCAAATTCGGAAGGTGTTTGATTCGCCTACAAATACGGGCTTATTCTATTTTGACTTTCCTCATAACGAAACTGGGTCATGTAGGAGGGCAGGAGGTAATAGGATTTTAATATTCAACGTTTTCACGTGCAATTTTAAGCTGGATATCATTTACCACTACATATATAATTATACCAGGTGGTTCACCTGTCCCTTATTATTTTTGGAGATAGGCAACACTTCATACTCTGAAAGCAATAAGGTCGAAAGTACCGTGCTTGTCGACCATTTGGAAACCACACAAGTGTAGTCTGCTTTTCATAGGAAATTAGATCTTAGCAACAATAATTACGTCCATTCCAAAAGCATGCGCTTAATAACGCCTGTTACAGTACATGTTATATGAATAGGATCGCTGTCATATGTTCTGTAACGTAAATTATAATGACTGAAGGTTAAACGAACGGCTTAAGCTACAAAAAGGAGTCCACAACAGTTATAGAGAGATGAGAAGCGGAGAGGGAGACATGTGTGACACATACCTACAAGTTTTAACGCAGCAAACGGTCGCAATGATTGTAGCTCAACTGGTTAATTTCATCACATCCAGCGTGTCAGCGGTTCGGGTCGCATAGTCTGCGTGCAGTTTGTTGTTGTTTTTTTTTTTTTTTTTTTTTAATTCTTTACGTATTATCCTTCAAGGTGCAAGGTTAGTTCAGTGTTTGTCACGCTAATAAATTTAGATATAAACTAAAAGGTATACGAATTAAGAACAAACGGCAGTTCATTTTATGTGTTCTTCAGTTTTCGGTGCTTAATTTTCAATTGTTTTGAAAAAGAAAATTCACTAAGACTTTAAATAACTTTAATGAACTGATAAAGTTAGAATAAATATAAATTAAGAGAACAATAAAAGAAACAAACAAGGAAGTTAAAAAATGTTCCGATATCGCATTTAGCTTTGTGCTAAATCAGGAAGAAAGAAAGCGGGGAAAAAAATGTTCAACGTTTTGGTAAAATTCGACCCTGAATCGAGCATCTTGGAACTCACGCTAACACCGCGCGTTAATCATTTACGCTACTGCTCTGCTATGACCTTTAGCGCCAAAGCCTGTAGTGTTGGTATGCAGAAGATGGGTCTCGGCAACGATGTTTTCAGATTAGACTGTAATCTGCGGGTTGCATAAAACCAGAGAATAAGGGACAGGTGAACCACCTTGTATATGCAGAAAGAGAGAGAATAATGGTCCGCCTTTTGCGTTTGAAACTCAAGTTGATAGCGGGGATGTCCAGTCAGGCTTTCTCGAAACATTCGAACAAAGAGGGGCAGGATATCCTTGCGTCAGATAAAAACCATGCTACGCAAAAAGTCGTTTCATCGCTTATAAATCTTTAATTTATTCCGCCCTTGTCATTTCACCTGTCGGCTTAGCTTAAAACGTTCGCATCTTTCTGACAACTGGATCCAAGAAACTCGCCATTTCTTGCTAGTATTAACATCAGAATTTATTCATGTATATTCTGAAGTTGCCGTAGCAACGTCACTCACCAATATTAGACATCACAACAGATTACCAAATGCAATTTATTTAGAGAATAAAGGTGGCATTACAAATGTTACTTAGTGTGATTGGGCAATAATAATTTATTCAAATGCTGCAAGAAAAGACATAAAATTACTTTTGATGCTTATTATAAAGCAGGTTTCGGTGTTTTAAAATGAAGCATATTACGTGTTGATTATACAATTGGTCCACCTGTCTCTTATAATTCTTGAGATATCCTGTAGTGTGTTGAAGTTGATGTTGTTGCGCTTGCCCATTATGCGGTACCAGATCTAAGGCGGAAGATATTTTTACCCACCTAGCGAAAACGCTAGCGATTTAAATTAATAGATGGTGTTAAAATCGTGTGTTACTCTCTTTAGTACATATGTATATAATATACAAGATGTTAATGAACTATACCGAAATATTTTCACAGAATATGTAGATTACTTTCACAAGTGATTTGAAGTAGGAAACTTATGGCCTGTTTATTGAAATTTCGAAGTAACGGCTATAAGTTTCTGAAGTGCCTTACGCCACGTATTGCGGCACTTCGTCTGGAATGAAAAAAATAATAGTAAAAAAAATCTGCTCTATGATAGGAATCGAACTCATGACCTTTAGGATAGCAGCTTCCCACGTTACGCATTAAGACACCGGAGTAGGCTACATAACTCAAGAGCGCAGTTAATGAATGCTCAGTGTCGCACTGTCAAGTGATTAGTTCGAGATTTTACAGATTTTTGCGACATTTAAATCTTGAGAACGCTAATAACGAGCTGCTAAAAATCAACATTTCTATACTCGGGCAGCAGTTTTAAAGACATTCTAAGCCATTTTTCAACCTGCTTTGCTTTAACACCGACTTATCAGCACCTGATACTCACACGTTTAACGCTATGTAGTTGCGTTATGTTTATCTGGGGACCATGCATCGCCCATCTCAAATTACTTATATCAGTCACGTGCACAATCTCGCAAATTATTTCGGTGTAGTTCATTATCACCTATATATGGTAGATATAGAGAGTATTGTATTCCACCCCAAAATTTGATATTGAGATTTCACCAGGACATTTATGTTTTGGGACCTCCTAAATAGATTAAAAATCTGACGTGTTCCATTCACATAATTTTCTCTACATTTCAGCAACAAATTATTATTAAAAAAACCTATTATTCTATTTACTAAGCTAATCGAGAAAACATTAATAGAAAGGGTCTTTTTATTTGCACCTTGTAAGTAGAAGGGAAATAAGATAGTACCATAGGCTAAACAGATAGTCAGGTTATAGTTGCTGTGGGATTGAATAGCTTTGTTTATATGAACAGGAGTTGACAGTTTCCCGTATGAGAAAGGTATACGTATTTTAAAGCTGCAAGCAATAACAAGGAATATCTAAAAAAACGGCCAACTCTACGAAAAATTGTATATAACATACATTCTATGTTTTAACGACCTCTATATTTTTGTGTGGTAAGTTTTTGTCTATCTCATATGGTTTACTAGTTATGCAAAATTCCGCAAAATCCATCCAGAATAAAGATGTCTTCAGAGGCTATTCCCAGAAAATTGAAGATATACATTTTATTTGTCATGTAAATATCTTAAATATGAGAAATTTTAATCAAAATTGTTAGAACCACTTTTGAGAAAATCAAAATTTTCGGAATTTTTTCCATGTAAAGGGTAGTTGGGAGTGGGGGAATTTTCTCGAAAATCATGTCGCATCCTTAGAAAATACCAAGTTTGGTATTTAACGGACTTTTCGTTTTTGAGCTGTGCTGCCCATAGGCGCGCGCGCACATACACACAAAGACAGACTTTTGGACATTTTTCTAAACATTTTTTTGTATTCAAGAGTGGGAGGCATAAGTTAAGGATTAAGTTATATCGACGGATGAATGGACGAAATGGTCGAAATGATACCAAATGACCCGGGAGCCCTTAAAATTTAGAGTTATCCAACGTTCATCTTCTCAGGATAACGGAAATCCCTGAAAAAAAAAAAAAAAAAAACTTGTCCAGATAACCCACCTTAACTGAGTTTCCAACTTGGGACCGAGAGAATCTGAACCACAGAGGTGAGACAATACAAAATTTTGACATATATGTTGTGTTTTATTCACATGATGAGGTTTTCAGTCGATCCACAGAAATTTCAAAATTTACGGTTTCTGTCATACAAATAAAATATTTTAATCAAAAGTGTTAAAGCCATTTTTGAGCAAATAAAAAAAAAGACACAAGGATCATTTGGGTGCGGATATTTTATTAAAGATCTTCGAAAGGCAAATCTGAATTTGAATACCAAATTTGGTATTTATCGAGCTTTTCGTTTTTGAGTTAGGTTGTTCTTTCTCTTTCTCTCTCTCACATACATAAATACATACTACATACACACATACATACATTACATTACATCCATGCATGCACGCACGCACGCACATACGTACATACATACATACATTCATACATACATATATACATACGTACATACATACATACGTACATACATACGTACATACATACATACATACATACATACATACATACATACATACATACATACATACATACGTAGATACGTAGATACGTACATACGTACATACGTACATACGTACATACATACGTACATACGTACATACGTACGTACATACATACATACATACATACATACACACCTACACACACATATATATATATATATATATATATATATATATGCAATTCTATTATTCACTTTTTTCATCCTGCTCATACAAAGAGAAGATAATTTCAATTGCATCAAATAGCGAACGGCTTTTAAAATATTTGGCTGTAGTTTTAAAATAGTGTATTTCCTTATTTCTCTCCTACTCTGAGGGAACTAAGCAATAAAACTATTTCTGCTCATGTTTATCTCGACTTTCAATATAAATGGAAGTTAAAGATTCTAAAAGAATATCTTTTTCTGAATAGGTAGCAAAAAATATGTGAGTGACACATCAGAATATTTGATCACTTATCTCAAAATGTATACTTTTTTTAAAAGATCTATATCGAACTTTTTGGACATAATGTGTGTCACAAACCTCTGCCCACTAAGGAGCTGTTAGAGAAAGTAATATATATGATGTAAGATATATCGAAATAAAATTTAAATAAAGCTGTCCCCAAGCTCAGTCGGTTGATCACTTGCCCGCTGGATGAGGGGTCTCGTGTTTGATTCTTTATAATAACAACAATAATAATAATTATTATTCTTAAGTCTAGATTATTTCCTGTTCTCCCCAGATTCTGGAACATAAATGAGGGTAGTGGGTGGATCATCTTAACAGCGGGGGACAGCTCAGCAACTGCGACCAAGAGCTTTTTATTGCGGCCTATCACCAGAGAAGAGGGGAAACGACGGATCTAAGCGCAGAGGTCCAAAGGTCGCCTCTACAACGGCACCGAGCCTCAACCAGCGCAACCAGGGAGAAGAGAGTTTCACTCGAAGCAAGCAACCGTGCCATCTGCCTGCAAAGCCTCAAGCCACATCTGCTCCAACTGAAATATGTAGAAGGGAAATTAACTGAAGGAATGAAAGAGAAAGGAACTGTGGTAGATATACAGCACCCCAGCATTCACCTAAGCAGCCCCAGGAAAACCACGGAAAACCCAGAGCCAGAGTGCGCGGTCAACAGGGAGCGAACCTGGATCCCCCGAATGCCAGTCCCAGGCGAAAAGCCTGTCTCGGTAAGATGAATGAGAATTTTTTTTTATAGTGTTAACGCCCGCTTTTACTACAATTGACACCGTAGGCGAAGACACTGATGATATTGGAATGAAGATGGAGCACCGGTGGATTGCGATGGCGGGGGAAACCGAAGAAACCGGAGAAAACCCGCCCCTGCGCCCTTTGACACCACAAATCCCACATGTGGTCGCTTGGGATCGAACCCGGGACGTCTATGTGAGAGGCGAGTGGTCTAACCACTCAGCCACGGCGCGGCCTTAATGTGTGTGTGTGTGTGTGTGTGTGAACCCAAAGAAGTTAAATCTAAGGAGAACTATACGTGAGTTAACACCACTGCCAATAGGCAATAAATGTTCTAAGGGTAAAAGGACAGCGATATGACTATTGCTGTTAAATTCAACATTAAAATTAATTGGAACAGTTAAAATTAATTTAATTAATTAGATAAGTTTACGATTTAATTTTCAAACAATTAGACTGAAAATTTAGGAATAGAATTTTCAATGCTTAATCCACTTGAATTTTAAGCAGAAAACATAATTAGAAATTTGCAATATGTGAAAATAATAACAATTAATTCTGCAATGAAGTTTCACTATTTCATAATTGACATGTTTGTTTTGTATTTTAGGATACTCCATAAGTACTCCTACAGTGCTAACATCATATACCCAAGGTTGCGGGTTCAAACTCGGTGGAGGACAATGGATTTTTGCGGACTTAAAAATCCTTAGCATGGCTTCCTGCGGAAGGGAAATAAAGCCGTTGATGCGTGTCGTAAATTTATGGCACGTAAAAGAACCTCAACCCTGATAAACGAGGCCTCTGAGCAAAATTAAGCGGTCTTTCACGCTCTGTATAGAAAGGACGCTGAGGACCACAGCAGTTAAGGAGCGTTAATAAATAAAACTCAATTTAATTTTAATAACTACTCTTAGCAATATCTATTGAGCCATAGCACATTTAAACAATAGAGGAATGTAATTTGAATAGCACATTGACACTTCTCTCTTCCCTCGTTGAACTCACCAATGCTGAGAGATGCGTATGGTTTGGTTCACGTCTGGCAGGTGGGCAGATACCGGGCGTTAGTGGCATTGTTAAGATTGTTATCAGTTCTGTGGATTAATTAATAATCATCAAGGCCTTACTGAAGGTACCTCTGGCAAATCAAGCGCTGACAGTACCCGACACCTACGTTCCGAAACAAAGCGACATGTTCAGTAGCTGAGGAACCCGTTCTGTTGCCCGCGTGGGGGTCGGCTTCCTACTGCCTGCGCTTTAGGCGCGTTCGCATGCACTTTAATAAAACCAATGGCCATAGAGGATAAGAAACCGTATTTCCTAAATGGCTACCTCAAACCTTAAGGGAATGTTTTACTGTACTACTGAAAAGGGTTTTACTTTCTACATGTACATAGTAAGAAGAGGGAATTGCATTCCACCCTAAAAATTCGATGGCGAGATATCACTGGAAATATATCTTTTCAGGTTCACCAAATCAAATAAAGAAAAAGAAAAAAAAGAAGAGATAGAAAAAACTTTTTAGAAAAAGGTTCAGGTGTATGTATATATGTATGTTTGTATGTATGTGTGTGTAAACAGCATAACATAAATCGAAAAGTCCGTTAAATAACAAACTTGGTATCTTCAGATCTTCCATTGATGCGGCCCAAAGATTTTCAGGAAAATCTCCGTATCCCAAGTATCCTTTAACTCCATGGCACGACAGCTCACGGGGAACCTTGGCCGCCCGGCCGCTGCGTCTCCCATCTCGGTCCACTACAGACGTCATGGATGGGGGTGCAGTATTGGAGGGTGAGACGTAGTCAGCGCCTCGAGCCCCCCCGCCGGTTAATGCGGTCCTCATGACCTGGAGCCGCTACTTCTCTATCAAGTAGCTCCTCAATTGGCCTCCCAGGAACCTTACGAGGCTGAGTGCACCCCGAGCCAGGTGTCCCAGCGGAGGAAAAATCCCCACGCCGGTACTGGGGATCGAACCGAGGTCTCCCGCTTGGTAAGCAGCTGCGCTACCACCGCGCTAAGGAGACGACCCCAAGTATCCTTTACAAGGAACAATTGTTTGGAACTGGGAATAGCATCTCTTCTATCTGGATGCCTTTTGTATAATTCGTAAACCGTAAGAGATAGACAAAACCTTACTGTACAAAAAATGCACTTGTTAAAACATTCAATGTATGCCATATACATTTTCTGTGGAGTTCGCCATTTCCGAGATATTCTTTATTGGTTTCAATTTTAGAATTAACATACTTTTCTCAAATGGGAATTAGTCATACGTTTCATATCTCTTTCGTTTTACTCTTGGCTTTATAAGAGAACCGAATTTCAATGTCATCGCATGGCGACAGCTTATAAAAGATTTAACTGTTGCTTTAGCCTAGTGTATACCCTCATATTTCTCCCTTTTTACAAGGAAAATGTAATAAAACCATTTCTGCTAATGTTTATCTCAACTAGCATGAAACAGATAAAAGAATAAGTTTTTTAAGGATAATTTGTTACCGAATAGGTAGAAAAAGTTATGTTAATGGAATACTTTTTCAATATCAAATACGCACGTACATATGGAATAGCACAATTAAAATAGCCCCTATTTGTATGCAATATCTGTAGGTTTTACTTTCTCTAACTCGTATACACAATAAACATAGTGGATAGAAAATATTGTATTCCACCAAAAAATTCGAATCCGAGATTTCAGAATATTTTTCGAAATGTTTGATTTCCTCAAAAATGACTAACGATTTTGATTAAAATACCACATGGTTTAATATAATTTTATGTTAAACAAAATGTATATCTTGAATTTTCTGGCACAGCCTCGGAAGACCTATTCGTTTTGGATGACTTTTGCATAACTGGTAAACCGTAAGACTACACAAAAGTGTAGATTTCGTTAAAACATACATTTATATCGTATACATCTTTGTTATAAAGTTAACATTTTCCGAGATATTTGATGTTATTGGTTTCAGTTGAAAATTGTTTGAACAGGAAGTCATCATAATTTTCGTCTCTCTTTTGTTTACTTCTAGCAAGCAAAGAGAACCGAATTTCAATTGTTTCATATAGCGACGGACTTTTAAAAGATTTGACTGATGTTTTAGCCTTGTGCATTCCCTTAGTTCTCTTTTAATTACAAACAAGCAAGGTTTCATGCCAATTCTGCTAACGTTTATCTCGACTAGCATGATGTAGATCAGACGTCTCCAAAACGCCCTTGAGTGACGGAAGGACGGTATGACGTAACGTTGCAGTCCATTCACCCCTGAGACGTGCAAGCACTTTTCCCTTACATACTAATGACTTGTAACTTTATTTCTTGACACTTTCTGCAATTTTACATCACCTCGCAACATAACTCAGTTAATATAAGACGTGCAGTTGTTGACTGTTGTAATGAAATGCCTACTACAAATGATAATAAGAATCCACGGAAACATGTATGGCAGGAACATCTTTTTCTACTGTTTCCGACGAAATTGCAAGGTGCATTATTTGTTCCAAGAGTTTATGGGAGATATATATGACTAATAGTATTATTATTATTATTATTATTGGTGGTGGTGGTAGGAGGAGCAGGAGTCATCGTCGCCGACGTCGTAGTAGTGGTAGTGGTAGAGGTAGAAAGCTGCTATAAACATTATTACTGTCGTCTTTTTAACATTATCATTGCATGCTAGTACAGTATAATTCAATAGATTCATAAAGTTTTAAACTTTAGAAAGTATTGTGAATAGAAGCAGAATATCTTCTTAGGGATGCAGAAATGTAATAATAGAAAACAGTGTGTAATTCATAAGTACACTATAGGGATGGAATGTGCAACAAAACTCCAGAACGGAAGAATTTTTCAAAATTGAAAACAGTAAAATTGCATTCACGATCTTGAATAGCAGATGCAAATTTGTGTGTGCAGTTAAAAGCAGTCGCATGTGACAGTTGAGTAAATTTGAATACGCTTGAGTCATAGTTCGTAATCGGCTTACCCTCCCCGTATTTGTAGGGCTGGCACGCTCCCTAGGACTTTCAAGCCAATGCCTAGGGGTCACAAGACTGTCGGGAGACAAAGGCACGAAACCAGAATGGAGAACCTGCTACGAGGGGTCAGTCCCTAGCCAAGCATAAACATAAGTAAGCGTATGATGTGAAATGTAAGCAAAATTGGAAAGGTGATGATGGAGCAATTGGTGGAATGAGTGGTGGGGTAAATCGGAGAACCCGGAGAAAACGCTACCAGACGCCGCTTTGTCCACCACGAATTCCACATGCGGGCCGCCTAGATGAGAGGCGAGCGGTCATCATTGCTCTACCAAATTTACTCTTCTCTGTGACCTGTGGCAGGTCAAAGAGTGCGTCACTGCGATCCTGTCCCTACTGCCAACTGCCCCCAATATCTTTGTAGTGCGGTGCAGTATCTCTGGTAACATACACTTTGGAAACGCCTGCTGTAGGTAATACACTTTTTTAAGAAACATCTGTTTGAGGAACAGAGTTTTTACATGGCAACAGAGTTATAACAGTTGCTATGCTGAAGAGGGTGGGGTGTGATGATGGTTGAAGTTTAGGGGCGCACAATTAGAACGTTTATTAGCAGTCTAGAAGAACAAGCCGTGCTAAACCCAAAATAAAAGAGAAATAAAAAGGATTAAATGCAATCATAAGAATAACTAAAATGACAAATAAAAGGCAAAGCAAATAAAACTGTCCATAGCAGAAACCATAGGGAGGCTAAAAACTATTAAAACAAGTACCTAAGCTAAAAGGATCACTAAAACAAAAGCTTCAGTCCTGAGAGGCGAAAACCGTTAAAATCTGCAGCTGCCATTCTAGGCACGTACCTGAACACTAAAAATTAAAATAAAGCTAGACTATCCCGCCTGGGTAGTGTGGTGGTAGCGTGTATGCTTCACATTCAAAAGGTCGTGAGTTCGAATCTCGCTTAGGGTGAGAATAAGGTTTTTTTCGGGGTTTTCCCTTATCCTGAGAAGACGAATGCCGAGTAACTTTAAGCTCCATGGATCCCGAGATCATTCAAGCATCATTTTACCAATTTCATTCATCGTCCGATATGACCTACCAGGTTAAAGGACGTTAAGCTAAAAAAAAAAAAAAATAAAAAATAAAAAAAAAAAAACCAGACTGTGATCTTAAAAGGTAGTGAAGATAAAAAGTTGAAAACCCTATCGACCGCTCCAGTATCGTCCAACATCTCTTTATTACTGGCCGGCAGTCGTAGAGTGGCTCGTAAACGGGCTAGAGGAGCACGCTCTACCAGTACACAGGGTGGGTGTGAGCAGACTTTACGACAAAACTTGCAAGCATTCATCACAAGATCATCGTGTACCTTAAAATGTTTCCAGTTCCTTAGCAGTGGAAGACATGTAAACACATGTTCGTAACACCACTTTGCCACACCTAAATGTGCTAGTTAATATTTACTGTGTGTGTGATATCAGTGCTCTTTCTTTTGTTATTCTATGGTTCTGTTGTCTTAGCACGCGAGCATATCCATGTGTGTATGTGTTTGTGTGTGTATTTCTAATGTTGTTAAGATATATAAAACAGATATATAGCTAATATTCTAAATTCAAGTATTTTTAGACAACGTGTACGGCCACACGAACCATACGACTGTGTTACGCAAATATTGTATTATTGTAAACTTACTACCTCTGCTCTTATACATAGCTTTTACCTCTTCTTTATTCCTGTTTATTTCCTTTGTCCATAATGTTTTACACAATATAAGTAATCTAAACACAGAAGATATATACTCAATGTTAATTTTGATACTCATTTGCAAAAAGGGTTTCATTGCAGGTAAAAGAGGAATACAAATAAGGGTCAGACCTTTGCAAAACAGGTCACTTATATGCTGAATTTGAACATCTGCATTTCAGAGACAACTGCGTGATGCGTTTCATTCACATAAATTTTTCTATCTGTCCTGCAAAAACAATTTTCTTACAATAGATTACTCTTTTATCTGCATCAATGCTAATAGATATAAACATTTCCAGAAATGGTCTTATTACGTAGTTACTTATAAGTAGAAGGAATAAGGGAATACACTAGACTAAAGCCATAGTAAGGTCCTTTAAAAGCTGATTGCCATGTGATAAATTGAAAGTCGGTTCTCTTTGCATGGCCAGAAGTAAAACAAAAGAGATATGAAACGAATAACGACTCTTGATTTGAGAAAATATTAACTATTTTAAAATTGAAATGGTAAAATCTACAAAAAAATGTATATGACTTAAATTGGTTTTAACAAGATCATATTTTGTGTCGCATATTTTTGTTTCTCTCTTATGGTTTATCAATTATGCAAAAATCATCCACAGTAAAGAGGTCTTCAGAGGCTATTCCCATATACAAGACATAGATTTTTACTTGCCATGAACATATCTTAACATATGGCATTTTAATGAAAATCGTTAGAACCATTTTTGAGAAAATAAAAGTTTTTGAAAAATGATTCCTGTCAAGGGGAATTGGGTGGGGAGTTTTCTTGAGAATCTTTGAAGATGCTGAGCTTAAACATCAGGTTTTTGTTTAACCGACTTTTCGTTTTTGAGCTATGCCTTCACACACACATATATACAGCCTTTTTTTTTTATTATTATTATTTTTAGGGGTCTCATAACATGTGTTTCCGGTGAAATGGGTATCGAATTTTTGGGTGGAATACAAGCTAAAGAAATTAAAAACGACAAGGTGATTATAACATTACCTTACATAAACTCTATTTTACATATTGTAGTAGGTTTTTGTTGATATTTTATCGTTTAACAGCTATTAAAACCATATAAAGACTATTGACTTAACCGATTGATCACAGAAAGTATAATATACGAGATGTGATAAAAAATAACGGTAATTTTAATTTCGCGGGCTTTATACAACCGATTTTCAAAAAGTTTTTTTTTTTTTTTTCTTTTAGGCACACATGTTTCCCATGTATGTTTGAATTTTCATCTGTTTTAAACACTTAGTTTATTGTTGACAGTTAACAGGGATATACGCGTTTTCGAAGGCTCAGCGAAATTACATTAAATTTTGCTTGAAAAATGGAGTAAAGCGTTCGAAATTTTGAGTGGTATCGACGTTCCAAAGATGGTTGAGAAGTCTCTGAAGACGACGATCCGCTGGGCGTCCTAACCGATGACAATGTAGAAGATGCAAAGAAATGGTTCTGCCATATGGTTATACAGTCAATAAGGAATACTACCTAGAAGTTATGCGCTGTTTGCATGAAGTTACCCGAAGAAAACGACCAGAATTTTCGCAAAAACCGCGCATGGATACTCGTCCTGCTCACATATCAATGCTTGTTCGTGATTGTTTTGGCAAAAACCAGAAATGTTATGTTTGTTGCCTCAGCCACCTTATTTGTCGGACATGGCCCTTTGCGACTTTTTTCTATTCCCGAGGCTGAAGAGCACATGAAAGGATGTCGTTTAGCCACTTTTGGTGGGCTAAAAACAGAATGGCTGAAGTAGCTGAACACCACAAGGAAAAGTGTGTTCCATAGCTGCTTCCAAGATTGGAAAAAGTGCTGGCACAAGTGTATTATATCTGAGGGAGTTTATTTTGAAGGGTACAGAGTTCATATAGGTGCATAAATAAAGATTGTTTAAGAAATACAAAAAATTCCGTTATTTTTTATCATACCTTGTATGCATTTTTTTTTTAACTACGTTATTTGAGTCAAAATTGTTTGCACCAAAAATTTCCGTGTAAAGGTGGTTTGAATAGGGGGAAGGGATATTCTTGAAAATCTTCGTATCGCTTACTTAAAAATTGTATATGTTCCATTCACATGAATTTCTCTGACTGTTTTGCAAACAAACCATCCTTCCAAAGCATTATTCTTTTATCCACGTCATGCTAATCATAAATGTAGCCAGAATTGGTCTTATTACTTGCTTCCTTGTAAGTAGAAGGGAATAATAGGATTCTGTTCTCTTTGCTTGCTAGTATAAAACAAAAGAGAGACGAAAATAAAATGTCTCCCATTTGAAAAAAAGTATCTTAAAACTGAAATCTATAGCTCGGAATATCTAGAGAACGGTTAATTCTACAAAAAATGAATATGCCATAAATTTTATGTTTTAATGTCTACATTTTTTGTGCAGTAAGTTTTTGTCTACCTCTTACGGTTTACCAGTTATACAAAGTCATCTAGAATGAAGAGGTCTTCAGGGCCTATTCCCAGAAAATTGAATATATACATTCCGTTTGTCATGAAAATATCTCAAATGTATGGCATTTTAATAAAAATCGTTAGGACCATTTTTGAGAAATCAAAATTTTCGAAAAATATTCTTGTAAAGGATACGGGATGGGGGATTTTCTTAAAAATCTTCTTTTCGCATCCTTGGAAGATGCTGAACTTAAATGCCAAATTTGGTATTCAACCGACTTTTTGTTTTTGAGCTAAGCTGCCTCCCCTCTCCCACACATGGACATATTTCTAAAAATACTTTTTATAGATTCAGGGGGTCTCAAAACATGTATTGCGGTGAAACTTTGGTATCGAATTTTTGGGTGGAATACAATACCTTCCTTCCACTTGATACAATATACATAGGGGCTAGAAAAAGTAAAAAAGTTCTGAATATGCTTTTGGGGGATCTTCCTCCGTGCAGTTTTTATGCAAGCACATAACTCCCCGATACTAGTTACTGGAGGACCGTGACGAAGAAGTTGCCGATCGACCACATCCTAGACATGTTCGATGGGCAACAAGCCAGTTCGCTCTTCGAAGAAGGCTTGTACATATTCAAGTCGGGTATTGTTTTGCTAAAATGCGGCCTGTAGCGATGCCTGAGGCAGGAAGAGTATCTACAATCTCCTCAGGTACCGGTTGCTGTTCCAAGTGCTCTCAGTTCGTACGAGGCGAGATTTATTGCTATAACAATGACACCCCAAACCTTCACATCTGGTATTTGTCCGCTATGCTGCTCAACAATGCAGACCTTCAGGTTGTGCTCACCACAGTACCGGCGGACACGTATGCGGCCATCACTGTAGGACAAGTTGAAGCGGGACTCGTCTGAAAAAATTACATTTTGCCACTCAGCACGTGTTCACGTGTCTATTGCAGTCGGAGGCGCTTTTGGTTCCTGGGCAATGGAAGCCGGCGTAATGGTATGTGTAAAACCAGTCCAACCTGCAGCAGACGGCAACAAATTTCGATGCAGACAAGTTCACTTCTGTTGCAGTGCTCCAGTGTAGAGCCAACACTGTAGCTGAAGCTGTGCGGCCCGTAAGGGCCATGGGGTCATCTCGTGCTGTAGTCCAGTATCCGCTCTTCGCTGCGTGCAACCTTCTTCTATCCATTGCTTCCACACACACGTCACTGTCATAGGAATATGCCCGAACTCGCTCACATGCTGATATGGCTCCCTTTGACGTCGACGTGGCATATTGGCACTCGCTTTAACGTTTCCACCTTGTTTGGCACCTCTGCACTAACTACACTTGGCACAACACTGACCTTGTCGGACAAACATAAAAGGCCCTGCGTGCTTGATCTACATGCATTTCATCTCTCTACAATGCTAATCACTAATTGCTTGCACACGCTTCTACACAACCACCAAGTTTGGATTCATTTGGAGAATTCTTTTCATTCTGTTGCAAGTTTCACAAACAATAGTGTATACTCAGCATACATGCCCATGTGGCTATGTGATTAACAATGTTATACTGAATGATTAGCTTACGTTTAAAATTACAGTATTTAAACAGAATGTAATACAGGTGTTTTACGTTCTTTATGGTAGTAATACGGGACAAGTTTTCTTCTTCTCGAATAGGGAACGTCTTTTAGATCTACCTGGTAGTCAGTAGATACATATATTTATTTTGTTTATGTATTGTCTGATTGATGTCTACAGTAAAAGGGTGAAGATTATATTTGTCATTAATTGCTTATAGCGCAGATTGGGAATCACTTAAAATTTGGACAACGTGTGAACTATTCACATTGCATTCTAACGGTTTCCTCAGGGCTATGAGTTCAGCCTGAAATACCGTACACACTGATGCAAGCTTATACAGAATTGAGAATATAGCTAAAATATATTATCTCTTGTGAGGCACCATAAAGAGGTATATAGGGGAGGAAGTACAATTTCTAAATAATTGCATGCAATAGTATACTCAGATATAAGGTGTTAAGTAGTTTATAACAGAATCGAGGAAAATTTTGAGAATAGGAGACGAAGTCTCTATTGAATTCTACCGTATTTCACGTGTGGAGACAACCCTTCGTGCCTTGAAGAAGTTGCAGAATTCAAAGGAACAATTGAAAGCAAACACCAAGCAGTGGCGATTGAGCAAATAGCGCTTGCGGCCTTCGTTGCAAATCTCTTGCATTTCAGCGAAAACCATGAGAGATCGCGTTCTCGCAGTTTTCGGAGTACGTGACGGAAAACATTAACTATTTTCCCCTTGAGTTACAGAGTCTTTATTTTTGAGAGAATAAAGTCACCTATCAGTGTTCACCAATAGCTAGTTTTGTAATTGTGTATACACTATTCTTATTTAACATTAGAGATTACATAGATCCACTGAAGGGTAAATAAAACATTAAGGTACTATCAATATTATTAAAAAAATCTGATATGTTCCATTCACATGACTTTCTCTACATCTCTGCAACAAATTACTGATAAAAAGCTTATTCTTCTATTTCCTTAGTGATAATCGAGAAAAAATTATCAGTAATAGTCTAATTGCTTCTTTCCTTGTAAGAAAAAGTGAAATAAGGGAGTACCATATGCTAAACTGACAGTCAAAGGCTGGTTGCTATGAGACTGAAGTTCCTTTGTTTGTATGGACACGAGTTCACAAAGTCCTGTATGAGAAAAGTATGTTTTTTAAAGCTGAAACTAAAAGCAAGGAATATCTCAAAAACAACCATCTCCACGAAAAAATGTGTATGACATAGGTTATGTGTTTTAATGTGCTCTACATTTTCTGTGTGGTAAGTTTTCGACCATCTCTTACGGTTTAGCAGTTATGCGAAAATCCGTCAAATTGCCCCAGAATAAAGTAGTCTTCAGAGGCTATTTCCAGAAAATTCAAAATATACATTTTATTTGTCAAGTAAATATCTTTAATATACGATATTTTAATCAAACTCGTTAGAACCATTTTTTAGAAATTCAGATTTTTCGAAAAAACTTCTATGTAAAGGGTAGTTTGGGGTGGGGGATTTTCTTGAAAAGTTTCGTGTCGCATCATTGGAAGATACCAAACTTAAATACCAAGTTTGGTTTTTAACGGTATTTTCGTTTTTGAGCTATGCTGCCCACAAACACACTCACACACAGTCACAGACACACACACCCATACTCACAGATAGACAGACACTCACGGACATTTTTCTAAAAATACTTTTTTTGGATTCAGGGGGTCTCAAAACATATATTACTGGTGAAAACTCGGTATCGAATTTTTGGGTGCAATACAATACCTTCTCTATACACTATGTACATAGTACGTATAGAGAAAGTAAAACAGTAATTAATCATTGAAAATTGCTTTATTCTTTCTCGAAATATTTTCCTTTATGATCAATGCACTTTTGCATGCATTCGAACCATTTGTCATAGCATGTTTCCCAATCAGTTTGAGACATCTCTAAAACATGGTTTCTGAACGCATCAACGGCTTCTTCTGTCAACGAAAATCGTTGTCCATGAATTTTATTCTTGATGTTCGGTAACAAAAAGAAATAATTGGATGTCAGATCAGAACTGTACGGCGGAGTGTTGACTGTTGAAATAGTCAGTTGTTGGACGAGATGTGTGAGCGCTCGCATTGTCTTGATGAAGAACGAACCGAAGGCACTTGTTTGTTCTCTTTATTTCACCGAAGACTTCCGGCACAGAAATGTTTGTGTTTGCTTCAAAATTGACCGTTTTACGTTCCTGTAAAGGCACTGCTGTCACATGACCAGTTTTTCAGAAAAAAAAGCAGGCGATATTTATTTCGAAGTGCTTCGAGTGCAATCAAGGGCTGTTTACGTTCCGGCTCATATTTATAGATCCATGATTTGCCACCTGTTGCACTCTTATATACGTCTTTTGCAGCTTTGTTATTGTATTTGTTGAGCACCAACCCACACGAACATCCTTTTGAGATTATGTCAAGTTATGTGGAATCTAACGAGAGCAAACCTTTTCCATGGCTAAATTATGATACAATATTTTATTTATTGAGGTGTAACTAATTCCTAGGGTTGCTTTACCTCACAATATGTGGTATGACGATCTTCCACTAACAGCTTTTGGCCGCATCAAAGTTTTTTTGGCACAACAACTGATTTTGGACGACCTTCACGAATGTCATCAGTGAGCGAACAGCGGCCACGATTAAACTCGTTATACCAGCGATTCACAGTAGCAAAGGATGGATCTTTGTCGCCAAATGTAAAAAATTATAATAAATTATAGAAATTATAGTTAAATTATGATAAATCATCAATTTTAACAAATTGATTCCATCTTGTCGTCCAGACACAATTTTAACCCTTTGTTGCCTGTCGGTACCTATAAGTTCCGCTTATTTGAAGAGTAACTACACAAATAGGGTTGTACTCTAGGATTAATTTCATGAAGTAATCAGGAATGTTTTATATTGTAAAAATATATAAAATGTTTGCACTAAAATTGCAGTGATTTTTAAATAAATAAAGAGTAAAGCCCATATTACTACAGTCAAATGTAACCCCATTAGCTTCCAAACATCACACCGATTATTTTATTAGTCGCCCTCCGTGGTATAATGGTTACCATACTGACTTCATATACCCAAGGTCGCGGGTTCAAACCTGGATTTTTTCGGGTGTAAAAATCCTTAGCATGGCTTCCTTCGGAAGGGAAGTAAAACCGTTGGTCTCGTGTCGTAGATTTACGGCACGTAAAAGAACCTCAAGCCTGATAAGAGAGGTCTCTGAGCAAAATTATGCGGTCTTTCACGCCCAATTTAGAATGGGACGCTAAGAACCACAGTAGTTAAAGAGCGTCCATAAATAACACGCCATTTCCATTTTGATTATTTTACTTGGGCTCTCCCCGTCCTTTACCACAGTCACTGGGATTTGGACTTTCAAATTTGGCTTTGAATGGATAACCAATCTATTACCTATCACCTAATACTCATGGTTATTTGAACCACATTTTTGGTAGTGCCTTTGACAGAATTATGAACATTGTTTTAGAAGAATTAAAACTTTTTTTTGGGGGGGGGGAAGAAAAAGATTAATAAAGGATCTACATATATTTACATGTCTATTTTCTCTTTTATTTTATACAATAATGTTATAGGTTTATTCCATATATTTTTAATAAAACCCCGGTTTTAAACTTGAACTATAAGAGAAACGGCATATGCAATATACTAATGCAGGCAACTAAGGGTTAAAGTCTTTGTAAACAACACAAATAACGCTCTATTGACAAAATACCTGCAGAAGGTTAAGATCAGCAATGTCAAACTTTCCAGTGGAAGCACCAAATGGCACCTGCAGCAATCAGTGTTACCAAGGCTCAAAATGTAAACAGTGGCCCTCGTATAGCTATAAGGAGGATTTCGGCACGTTTGCGATTTCGTTGCAACTTGGCTGGAAAATAGTTTTGTGCTCATAGGGATACACTGCGACCTACCCATCCCAAGAACTATCGGCCATTCATTCGAAACAAGTGATCAGCACATGTACAGCTTGTTCTGAAGGTATGAAGTCAAATAGAAGACGTTAGATCTTTGATGCATTCAGAAAATATATAGCGTAAACCATGTTCAGCACAGCACAAACTCAGTACAACTACTGTTTCACTACTAGAGTTCAGTCAAGCTATTAGTTTTCAGTAACCGATTCATACGATTCGTTCATGCAATATGAATCGATTCACACGATTCGTTCACGATTCATTAATCATTGCCATGGCTTCTCTGTGTTTGACTTATATTGTATTGACAGTCATATGATAGCTCTTTTAGCATAAACAGCAATTTATATAAAAATATCCTACTCTTTTCCATCTATTGCAAACATATTTGGTATAATTTCCTCCATTATTCGAAAAAAAAAGAACAACATTAAAAATCTAAAATTGACACCCAACTTCAACTGCATGGCAGTATTTGTATAATGTTAATACAGAGAGTAATTATTATTCATCACTGTTACGGTTACACGCCAGGAAGTCGTGTAATTTTATAAATACGCCATTATAAGGCAACACTAATACCCAGGATCATTTTTAATTCTTCAGGAATATTCGAGGTAATTTTAATGTATTAGAATAGTATGTTCCTATACATATTATGTTGTAGCATAATTGCTTTATTTGTCGCAAAATTTGTTGCTGAAGTTATATATCTTGCTAATGTAGTGACGGTTTAGCTGTGCATATATTATATTTAAGATACTGCAAAAAAGTTATATTATATATATAATAGTTGAACATTTTAACGCTCAACAATATAAAGACGCTCGTGGTAGCTTCGGCAGTGATCTGTAGGATTCATTTTCGAATGTATATTGTATATCATATATACATATATAATTTATATATTTTATTTTTTATACACATATATAATTTATGGTCGTCTCCTTAGCGCGGTGGTAGCGTTGCTGCTTACCAAGCGGGAGACCTGGGTTTGATCCCCAGTACCGGCGTGGGGATTTTCCCCCGCTGGGAGACCTAGCCCGGGGTGCACTCAGCCTCGTAAGGTCCCTGGGGGGCCAATTGAGGAACTACTTGATGGAGAAGTAGCGGCTCCAGGTCATGGGGACCGCATTAACCGGCCGGGGGGACTCGAGGTGCTGACCACGTCTCACCCTCCAATACTGCACCCCATCCATGACGTCTGTAGTGGACCGAGATGGGGGACGCAGCGGCCGGGCGGTAGGCCAAGGATCCCCGTGAGCTGTCGTACCATGGAGTTATATATAATTTATATTTTTTTATTTTATATTTTATATATCTATTTTTATATTTAGCCTCATGGCCACAGCACTATTTATTTTCTCACAATAATATAAATGGTTATAAATCCCTGTACAGATCATCTTGCGCACGCGGCAGTTTTCGTCGAAACTCGGCTTGTTATTTCGAAAGGTGGAACCAAAAGAAAAACAAACCCCACTACCTGAACACGATTCTTTAAATCTGCAATTCTTTTTGAACGACGATTCATAGATTCTTCCCTTGTAGTCGTTCATGTGAACAATTCTTCCATGAATCGCCTCATGTTTATTCACTTTTCTCCGCTCACTTGTAAACAACGTACCATTATATACTAGAACTTGTCTTAACCTAAAATCATGTCCTAAGCTATTATAAGTCTGAAAAGTGCATTACAGTTTACTTTTAGCAATACGTTTTAATCAACTGTAGTCCAGGATAGCGGTTGGTAGTACATGCAAAACTTCGGAAATATCTAGTAAGAAAGGTTATGATTAAAACACCTAATTTAAATAAGTACACATATTTTTTCTTGAAAAAGCTTTATTCATTTATTTCTTTACAAAACACGGAACTGTTACAGTTAAGTGTGGTATTCACATGGTAATCAAATAGGTAATTGTTTAATTACACTGTTACAAAATCAAGCTTTGCACGGATAAAAAAGTATAAAAATTTCTATATATAGCACCGTTAACTGCTTTGCCTACGTGATTCCTTTGTTGCGAGTACAAAAATCAGTATAAAAATTGCAAGGCTAAAATTATGGTTTTATAGTGGCAAATGTATGATACATCTAAAGCCTACATAAGGTAAAAAAGTGTAAAAAAACAAATAGGACTCAGAGAGCATAGATATATGAAATATCTTTCACACCAAAATTATTTACCCATATCTACAGCTTATATAGTACAAAAACTGGACTAGTCATATACAATTGGTTACATATTTAGTCTAAAAATATTATAATTCACATTTGCTGAAAAAAAAAAGTTGGTAAAAACATGCGAATGACGAAATGGTACATGAATGTAGAAGAAGCTTTTTATATTCTCTTTGTATAGGTTAGGAAACGCTGGAGCGCTGATGTCCCTCAAGATGTGTTGTGCGCCTGCGCGGTTAATTAGATGAAGGGGAAAATGGCGCTAAACTTGGATATAAAATTGGAAATGGGTTTAAGTAAAGAAGAAATGCAAACATAAGAGGGCTAATTCTATTTTGAAAGAACAGAGGCTATAAAGCTTATTTACAATAGGTGATATAGATTGTATCTAACGATTACGGGAAACTGGGCCCTCATTTCATCACACTCTTTTCTACGACTAAAATAAAATGTTGATTCAAAATTTAGCCTCTAGATGGCTTTAAGACTCAAAAGTCTTTATGCATGCAAAATAATCATTAGTGACATAACCTACACCAATGAGGTTAGACAAGCTCGTTCTCTTGAAGAGAATTACTGGAAGTTATATACTATCTACTGAATGATTAATGCGAAATTTAAACAGTGAAATGTTATTGTTTTAATAATAATTATTATAATTATAATAATATAAAAAGAAATCAATTTAAGATTGACTCTAAACAGATTTAAATAAACAGTTAAACTTATATTTTTTTTAAAAATAATATTGTATAATATTATGCCTAAAGGCATTTTATTTTGTGTTGCATTAAGCGTTGAAGAAGTATTGTTTAAAGATGTTTTTTTATTTTGGAAAGATTTACTGTCGCTTTGATTTCTGAAATCTTATAGCCACATATTTAGGCAGCTGTTTGAATTTGCTTAGGTCATATAGATGGTATTATAGTTTTCTTCTATACCACTTCGTTAGTTTTTCCCCTTTTGCTGATAGTATGTACATAGGGAATAACGCTCGATAGTAGTTTATTTTGTTGTTAATGTAGACTTAAACTCAGTTTTCAAAACACACTTTACCTTCCTATTTATAAAAAAGTGATAAAATATATAATAGTTTTATAGTTTTGACTTGAATGAAAGTAAGGGCCAGTTTCCCATGATGCAGTACCTACATATAATTAACGTTCATGAAGGAAACGTTAAATTTATAAACCAGCTTTTGTTACAGCTGGAGAAAGTGACCAATGAAAGATCAATGTGTATAATTACAAGACAATAAATAAATATGCTCGAAGGATTCAGGACATTGATACCGGAAACTAAACTACTGCGACGTGAGAAGCATTTTAAAGAAGAAAAAATAAGGAAGCCATCAAGCGGAAGGAATAAGCAGTAAAAGTGATACAGGCCTCTTTATAATCCGTTCACGTCGAACGACATAGCGTGTAACACGGTAGGTTTCCATATAGGGGAACCGCGTTCGATACCCAGCATTGAAAACAGCTGTTTGCAGCTGCACATGGTAACTATAATGTTTGTACCTAACTTCTTCATTGTGAGGGTGTGAGGAAATGCGTTCGTGGTATCGTGCGATTCAGAATAGATACTTTGTACTTGAAGCAATGCTTTCATAATTCAATCCACATCGCTACGAAACCATGAAATATCTGCACGTCACTGAAGTTAGGGATCTCTGTGTGGGTTACTGCGTTCTTGAGCTAGAAGGGTACTCTCTGGTACTCATTGGAGCGTCTGAATAAGAGTTCGCTTTTGTATCCTACAATAATACACCTTCAACACTTCAAATAGTTGTATATATTTTTTTCGTGTACTCCTTCTCTGTTTTCTTAAGAGTTACGACACTGAAATTTGACTGTCTTACTTTCTTACCTACCTCTAGATACTAAACAGAGTACACTATCAAGCAAAATATTAAGAAAAAGAGCATCAGTAGTGCGTATAGCATCGCTGCTGCATCTTATGTATGTATGCAAATTTCTGGAACTTATTTCAAGTACATATTTCCGAATAATAATACAAAAACATCTTCTGGTGGATTTTACAGTATATTGTTTTGGCATTACTGTAGTGAAAGAAAGAAGAACGAAAAATACGTTTTTTTATATATTTTAAGTTAAATTTATGTGCATTTTATGTAAAAATCACCACTTTAATAAACATAAGTGAAATAAAGAAAGTACTAGATACTAATATATAACATTTTAGTGTATATTTTCATATAAGTTAAGTACGTTTAGCTATTTATGCAGTACGCGTTTAAGATTTTGAATATGTCTAAAGAATTATTCTTGTGAATTTTGAATTTTATGACAGATGTTATGATTTATATGTATTTCAATTATACATAAGATACATGTTTATCTGTCCTATTCTTAATTTTAAAAAATGTCAAGTGAGTGTCTTAAAATCAGTAAAATTTATGGCTTAAATACTTATAAAATAGAATTTTTATGCTTCAGTATGTGCATAGGCAACTTTGTAGATGTTATATTCTTTTCCGCAAGGGAATGTATTTTTTTTTTTTTTTGCCCCTGAAGGTGTATCATCTATTACATACGAGTACGTGAAGAAGCTGTCTTAATTTGCATGACACAGGTTGTCTTCTAGCATTGCTGGGCAAGATACAAGTACAGTATTGCACATTAACGATTTCCCAGCCTCAGTGGCGTACTAGCATTCCTTGAGGTGATCATGAAGATGTTGGTGATGACGTGATAAGATGAGGGCTAAGATACAAGTTATTGGGATTCTACTGAGCGCTTCTGGTGCACAGTTGGTCCCTTCTTGGTTACGGTCGCGTGGAATCCAGTCTCCCAGTCTGCCACGTAGTCCACCACTCTGACGCTACCGTCGGGCTCCACCAGACTGTACTGGCCCTTGACAACATCTCCGTCGCGGGTCTCATGAGCCTGCTTGATGTCTCCCGTGTGGGGGTCGTTCACACCGTACTCGTAAGCATATCGAGGATGATCCTTCTGCAAAGCGAAAAACATCAACTGTACTCACTTGAGCCAAGAACGAATATAAACACTCTCAGTCCCAATCTTAGGTATAATGACCATTCAAATCAGTTTCTGGCAAAATAAAATAAAGAACAAATTACAAGTAATCACACTCTAGCCTCAATGCTACACATTTAAGCACTTTGATTTAAATTATGAGTATCCGATATACTGTACAAAATAATTTCGAGGTAAGATTTTATTTTCTCTAGTGCTCAATCATGTTATGTAGAAAGAATAAGCATATTTATTTCATCAACATTTCAATAAAGTTCAGTGAAAGATATATTTTGAGGTCCACTGATGGTGATCCAAAAGGATTGTATACATCTATGAACAACATAACTGAAAAACGAAAAGTCCCATAAATATCAAGCTGGTCTTTAAAGTTAGAATTTTCGAAGGATAGAAAGAAAAATTTCAAAAATTCTCCCACTCCAAACTCATTTTTAATTTTATAAAAAACGATATAATTGTTCTAAAATTAACGTACAATATCTTTAAATATTTACATGACTAATAATAATAATAATAATAATAAATGTATATATATAGCGAATAACCTTTAAAACCCTCTTCATTTTGAAGGTATGTTGTATAATCTTTCATGCTTTATAAATCGTAGTTGATAGACAAAGGCTTACTGTGAAAAATAGCTTTAAACCAATTAGTACATTTCATATAATTTTCGGGGCCTCAATCTTTTCGAGATGTTCGTTGTTTTTTTTTTTTTTTTTGTTTTGTTTTTTTATTGTATTTGTTAATGCATCTTCATTTCTTGAAGTGTTCTCACCATTTAATCGTTTCTCGCATGTTATTCAAAGAGCATGTCGATTCAAAGATTTGATTATCGCTTTAGCCTGTATCTCTTTATACCTTCAAAAAAATGTGTAATGAAATTATTTGAGAAACCCCGATTAATATGAAGTAGACAAAAAGAAACTTTTGTGAACATATTATATATTATTTATATTATATATATATATAAATCTGATGTGTTCCATTCACATGACTTCCTCTAATTGTTCTTTAACAAACTATTTTTACAAAAGCTTATTCTTCTATCTACTTCATGCTAATGGAGATAAACATTAGCAGAAAATATTTGATTAGTTCCTGCTAAGAAGAAGCAAATAAATGAATGCTAAAGGGATCGTAAGTCTTTTAAAAGTTGGTCGCTTTGGATGGTATTGAAATGCCGTTCTCTTTCCTTGCTTAGGAGAAAGAAAAACGAATTATGATTTCCCATTGAGAAAAGCAAATATTGCAAAATGTAAACCAATAACATGGAGTAGCTCTACACAAAACGTATGTGACATAAATTGTGTGTTCCAAGGAGATCTACATTTTTTTTTTTTTTTTTTTTTTTTTTTTTGCGTAGTACGTTTTTGTCTATCACTTACGATTTACAAGTTGTGCATCCAGAAGAAGAGGTCTTCAGAGGTTATTCTCACAACATTCAAGACATACATTTTATTATTGGCGATAAAATATATTAAACACGTGATATTTTAATAAAAATCGTTATTTAATTTTGACAAAAACATACATTCTCATAGAATATTCCTCTAAAGGGTACTTTGGGATAAAGGTATTCTCTAGAAAATCTTTGTGTCACATCCTTGAAAGATGCTAAACTTTAACACTAAGTTTGTAAAATTCCGTAAAATTCATCCAGAATAAAGTAGTCTTCAGAGGCTATTCCCAGAAAATTCACGATATATATTTTATTTGTCAGGTAAATAACTTTAATATACGATATTTTCGACATCGTTAAAACACACAATTTATGGCATATACATTGATGTAATCATTTCTGAAATATTCCTTGTTACTGGTTTCAAGTTTAAGATTCTTAAACTTTTCTCAAACTGAAATTCTTCATGTTTCATATATCGCTTGTTTTAATCCCGGTCATTCAAAGAGAACTAAATTGCAATTGGAAATGGAAATGGGGTTTTATTTATGGACGCTCTTTAACTGCTGTGGTTCTCAGCGTCCCATTCTATACTGGGCGTGAAAGACCGCTTAATTTTGCACAGGGGCCTCTTTTATCAGGCTTGAGGTTCTTTTACGTGCCGTAAATCTACGATATGGCTTTAGTTCCCTTCCCAAGGAAGTGCATGCTAAGATTCTTTTACGCCAGAAAAAAATCCATCGTCCTCCGCCGGGCTTTAAAATTTCAATTATATCACATAGGTCCTTCAAAGAGATGTAGCTCTCGCTTTAGCCTTCGATTGCTTCTCTTCTACTACTAGAAGCAAGTAATAAGACCATTTCTGCTAAGTTTATTCCGATTAGCATGATGTAAATAAAAATAATATTTTCTAAGAATAATTTATTTGGAGAATAGGTAAGGAAAGCCATATGAATGGAACACAACAAGTTATTTCTAATTCAAGAGAGTTTAAAACATGTACAGAACGTTTGGGTAGAATACGACACTTCTCTACCTAATATATATATGTGTGTGTGTGTGTGTGTGTGTGTGTGTGTGTAGGCAGTTGGCAGAGAATAGTATGCATACCAAGCATAAAAGGAGTGCCGTAAAGTTTGCGCATGCGTTTTGGTATGCCGTGCATAAAGAAACCCCTGAAGACGCCTGTTGTGCAAGCAGCAGGGCGCTCTCGACAGAAACTTAGTCTGCTATTACACTGAGTCATGTAAATAATCTTGTTTTACAACGCTTGTGGGCAGTATGTCAAGTTTGTGTTAAGCGTTCACCTTACGACGCCGAAGTGCCCCAGCCAGGGAATGCTGTCCTGGATATACACAATCTAGCTGGCAATTAGCATCACGTGTTTTATTCTTTCTCCCCTTGCGAACATTATTTCTAATTTATCTACTGACAAGACGTTTCCGTGCATAGAACTCAGCTGGCAATTATTATTTCCTGAAGCCAAACCGAACCTCGGTAGCAAAACTGCTGCCTTTGCTATCGCCTATAAATAAACTAAACACTTATCAATAGAATTAATGGCTGTACTTTTCAGAACGAAGAAAAAAATCTAATATGTTACGCTCACATAGCTTTCTCTAGCTGTTCCACAAAAAAAAAAAAATCTTACAAAAGATTATTCTTCTTTCTACACAACACTAATCGAGATAAACATTTGCAGAATGTTCTTATTACTTAGTTACTTATAAGTAGAAGGGAATTAAAGGAATCCACTAGGTTAAAGTGATAGTCAAATGTTTTAAAAGCTCGTTATGCGAATGTTATTGTAACTCGCTTCTTTGCTTGGCCAGGAGTACAACAAAAGAAAACCGGGCACTTCCTGTCAGAGAACAGTATAAGTATTTTACAATTGAAACCAATAACAAGGAATATCTCGGAAACGGTTACCTCCACAACAAAAACGAAACGGATTTGACGAGATCTACATTTTTTGTGTGGGTGGAATACAATACCGTCACTATCCACTATGTACATTGTATATGCGGGCTAGACAAAGTAAAAAACGCAAAAAAAATATTTCTAACACCTTTTTTTATTAAAGCTTCTGCACAACGAAAATAGAATATTTATATCAAGCCTCTAGTTACCTTTTAAAACTTGTAACGTGTTCTTGAGTTTGTAGTATAGTTGATTAAACCATAAAATATAATCGACGATTTATACTTTCTCTAGCACGTAGAATGTACATAGTAAGTAGAGAGGACATTGTTGCCCACACAAAAATTCATTATCGAGATTTCACCGGAAATGCATATTTTAAAAACCGATATTTCCATAAAAATATTTTTAGAAAAAGATCCATGTATATGTCTGTCTGTTTGCAAGTGTATGTATGGACAGCATAACTAAAAAACTAAAACTTCATTAAATATCAAATTTGTTCTTTAAGTTCATATATCTCTCAAAGATGCGATATGAAGATTTTCAAGAAAATTTCTCTACGCCAAACTACCCTGTACATAAAAAACTATTCGAAAATATTGTTTTTCTAAAAAAAGGACACTAACGATTTTGATTAAAATGCCGTATATTAAAGATATTTACATGACAAACAAAATGAATTCTTGAATTTCCTGGGGATAAGTTCTGAAATCCTCTTCGTTCTGGATGCCTTTTGCTTAAATGGTAAACTGTAAGACACAGACAAAATTTTACTACAAAAAAAAATATCGTCAAAAAACACAATATTATTTTCTGTTCATTTTTTGTTGTGAAGCTAAACATTTCTGAGATATTCCTTGTCATTGGTTTCAGTCTTAACACACATATACTTTTCTCAAACAAGGAGTTTTCTTTGTTTCTCTTGTTTTACTCCTGGCCATGCAAAGAGAATCGAATATCAATCAATTTCAATCGCATAGCGGCAGCGTTTAAAAGCTTTGATTATCGCTTTAGCTCAGTGTGCTCTTTGTTTCCCTTCTGTTTATAAGGAAATAAGTAATAAGGCCATTTTCCTAATGTTTATCTCGACTAGCTTTAAGTAGGTAGAAGAATAAGCTTCTGTAAGAGCTTTGTTCGCAGAACACGTAGAGAAAGTCATGTGAATGGAAGACATTGGCTTTTTACTTTCTCTATACCTACTATGTACATAGTGTATAGAGAAGATATTGCACTCCACCCAAAAAGTCGATACCGAGATTTCACCGGAAATATATGTTTTAGGGTCCCCTGTATCCAAAAAAAGCATTTTCAGAAAAACATCCGTGTGTGTGTGTGTGTCCGTGTGTCTGCGAACACGATAATTCAAAAACGAATATTCGGTAAAATACCAAACTTGGTATTTAAGTTTAGTATCTTCCAGGGATGCGACACGAACATTTTGAGAAAAATTCCCCCACCCCAAACTATTCTTTACGTGGGACTTTTTTCGAGAATTTTTATTTTTTTAAAAAATGGCTCTAACGATTTTGATTAAAATTTCGTATATTAAAGATATTTACCTGACAAATAAAATGTATATCTTGAATTTTATGGGTATAGCCTCTAAAAACTACTTAATTCTGGATAAATTTCACGGAATTTTGCATAACTCCTAAACCGTAAGAAATGGACAAAAATTTGCCACACATAAAAGTAGAGCACGTTAAATCACACAATTTATGTTATATACATTTTTTTCGTGCAGTTGATCGTTTTTGAATTATTCCTTGTTTTTCGTTTCCGCTTCGAAAAACTTATACTTTTCTCATACAGGAATTTGTCAACTCCTGTCCGTACAAGCAAAGGAACTTCAGTCACATAGCAATCAGCTTTTGACTATCACTTTAACCTATAGTACTCCCTTATTTCGCTTCTACTTACAAGGAAGCAAGTAATATAACTAGTTCTGCTAATTTTTCTCGATTAGTATGAGGTAAATAGAAGCCAAAGTATTTTAACAATTCTTTGTTGCAGAGATGTAGAGAAAGTCATGTGAATGGAACACATAAGATTTTTTCATTACCCCGCCTTTAACTGCAATGATCATACCATACATCTTTGTAGTATATTGCCTGCAAACAACGATGTTATTATGCTCGTATGCATGTCATTAGATTTCTGTTTTTCTTTGGGTTTTATACTTTAGATCACACAGACACACACGCACACACACACACACATTCACACTGTCATTCATATTTCCAGATTCTGGGGAGGAGAGGGATTATTGGCTAGAGGAAAATTCCCATCGCATCCGGTAATCGAACCCGGGACCCTTGGAACAACAAGTCCATGTTCCACTAACTGAACGAGAGATAATCTGTAGAGCATTCTAAGGATATCGAAATACGGCGATAATAATGGAGATAGCAGCATTATTCCTTAATCTGCCAAGCGTCAGAGAGTATGTGTAAAAGAGGTCGTTTTTAAAGTACTTTTTGGCCTGCCCCATAATTATTACTACGATTTGTGTCCTCATTGTCTTAACCTATGTTACAATTAATTAAAATCTATCGAACTAATACATTTCAAAAGAATTTCAAATATCATTGTCTACTAAACTTTCATTTAATGTTGTTTCTGTGATCTTTCAGTAAAATTTTTATTCAATGTTATCTCTCTGATCTTTCAGCAATTTACAGATATAAATTAAGTGGATCGGTGATTGCATATATACACTGTACTGTCTTATTATTTTAAAAATGTTAATTATATATAAATATTCGTTGTCTTTCTATGACCAGTTAAGAATGTTCTTATCTGTGTAGTTATGGATATTTAAGAGATAGAAAGAGAGAAAGAGTGTGAGATATATATATATATATATATATATAGAGAGAGAGAGAGAGAGAGAGAGAGAGAGAGAGAGACAGTGTGTGTGCGTGTGTATGTGTGCGGTGTGTGTGGTGTATTTGTGTGAAATTAAAGACACCTAAAGAACCCGAAGATCAACACAAACTGTAAGCAAGTTAAACTTTTTTACTTTCTCTGCTACGTGTATAAGCGGATGGCGTATTCCGTTTCACCCAAAAATCCAATATGGAGATTTTTACCGGAAATACACGTTCTAAGACTCCCTGAATTTATCCCCTAAAAACAGTTTTAAAGGAAAGTGTGTATGTGTTTCTATGTGCTTGTGAACACCATAACTGAGAAAGAAAATGTTCAGTATCTTCCAGATAGGCTGTAAATATTTGGAGTAAAGTGCCATACCTATTATATAAGGTAGTTTCATAACAAGTGAAATATATATATCTTGAATTTTCTGGGAGTAGCCTGTGAAGTCCTTTTGGATAACATTCGCATAACTAATAAACCGCAACAGAAGGACAAAATCTTACTACACAAAAAGGTAGATCTCGTTAAAGTAAAAAAATTAATCCTATGTAAGATACATTTTTATGGAGTTAATGAGATATTCCTTTTTATTGATTTAAAATTTCCAATAATTATACTTTTTTCAAATGGGTAATCACTATTGGTTTTCTTTTTCACCTGGTTACACCAAAAAAACGAATTTAAAATGTATTCACATAGCGACCCGCTCTTATAAAACTTGAATACCGCTTAAATCTGGTGTATTTCCCTATTTCCATGGTATCTACAAGGAAATGTGTAAAAAAAAAAAAACAAAAAAAAATCTAGTAATTGATAGGTAGTCAGGCTGAAAAATTCAGCTTATGGTTGAGATTTGAAACATGGATCTCTTGTCTCCGCCGGGTGTTTTAACCACTAAGCTACCATGATAACATAGCGACATGGAATTACATTCCCACTAACTTATATGTTTCCTGGTTCAAGCACAATGAGATTTCAATTTATTTTAAGATGACATATCTTAAAGACTTGCAATGTCGCTAAGTGCTTTAAGACCCGGGTTTATTAGTTGAAGCAACAATTAATGTCGTGTTGGCATGCTGCCACGGTTCCTCAGTGGTTAGATCAGCCGGACAAAGAGCGGAAGATCTATTTTTCAAATCCCAGCTATGACATTGAATTTTTCAGTCTGACTCTACCTATCTAACTCCTGTCCTACACATGCCTTGTGTGGAAAAAAAACAACAATTAATTAATAACATTTCTGATAATCTTATCTAGATTAATGATTAATGAAGAATACGCTTTTGTAAAGATAGTATGTTGCAAAATAGGTGGAAAAGTCTTATAAATGTTACACTTCAGATTTTTCTAAGTGCAAAGTCCTCTATATGACCTAAGCTGTTAGAGGCGGTGTACAAAAGTGTATCCTACATTTAAACCGATTGTTGAGCTAAACGTTGTTTCTGCGATTCATTGTTGCATGGTACTTTTATATCTCACCTAAGTGCAACAGTCAAAGATCTGTGACATGGTGTTAACTTTCGATTTTCACCTCCGGTTGAAAATTTTGCAAACAATTTGGAGGAGAAGAAAATATTAAAATTAAAGTATTTAGCTATCAAAATTAACAAAATGTAAGATTTAAAAAAGAAGAATAAGATATAAGATGCTATTTAAGGATGGTGTGGTGAGATGCAGAAAAGAAATTTTCTTTCATAAAAATATGCGATTAATTAGAAGTTCAGGATCTAGGAACATGTGTTTATGTAATACCAAGAATTATAAACAAAAGCGAATGTGAACTGTTAATATTCAAAAGTGAATCATTTATCGAAGTTTAAAGTGAAACATTTAAAAAAACTTACACTCCTGGCGCAACAGCCCACAAGGAGCCAGGGCCTAACACCCGGCCGCTGCGTTCCCCATATCGGCCCAGGACAGGCGTCATGAATGGGGTGCAGTATTAGAGGGTGAGTCGTGGTCAACGCCTCGAGTCCCTCTCGACCGGTTAACGAGGTCCTCATGACCTGGAGCCGCTACTTCTCGTCAAGTAACTCCTATATTGGCGCCCCAGGAACCTCACGAGGCTGAGTGCACCCCGGACCAAGTCTCCCAGCGGGAGAAACATTCCTACACCGGTACCGGGAATTGAACCCAGGTCTCCTGTTTAGCAACCAGCCGAACCAATAATTATCAAGAGAATATAATGTATACATATGAAATAATAAACCTGTCGAGTCAAATGAAACACATTACTGCAATAACAAAAGAAATATTAGCATTTCTTTGTAAGCAGAATAAAACCTAGTGATAAGTAGATGAAGATGGGGTAACTGTAGAAAAAATCTTATGTGTACCATTCACATGACTTTTTCTATATCTCTGCAACAAATTATTCTTAAAAAGCTTATACTACTATTTACTTCCTGCTAATCAGAAAAAAATTAGCAGAAATAGTCTTATTACTTGCTTCCTTGTAAGTAGAACCGAAATAAGGGAGTACCATAGGTTAAAATGATAGTCAAAAGCTGGTTGCTATGTGACTGAAGTTCCTTTGTTTGTATAGACAGTAGTTGACAAATTCCTGTATGAGAAAAGTAAAAGTTTTTCATAACAGAAACCAAAAAACAAGGAATCTCAAAAACGATGAACTCCATGAAAAAAATGTATATAATATAAACTGTGTGTTTTAGCGTGCTCTACACGTTTTGTGTGGTAAGTTTTTGTCCATCTCTTACGGTTAAGCAGTTATTCAAAATTCCGTAAAATTCGTCCAGAATAAAGTACTCTTCAGAGACTATTCCCAGAAAATTCAAGTTATGCATTTTATTTGTCAGGTTTAATATACGATATTTTAATCAAAACCGTTAGAGACATTTTTGAGAAAATCAAAATTTTCGAAAAAAGTTCCATGTAAAGGGTAGTTGGGGGGATTTTTCTCAAAATCTTCGTGTCGCATCCCTGGAAGATACTAAACTTAAATACCAAGTTTGGTATTTTACCGGCTTTTCATTTTTGAGTTATCGTGTTCACAGACACACGGACACACTGACACACGGACACACACACGAACCTTTTTCTGAAAATACTTTTTTTGGATACAGGGGACCCTAAAACATATTTTTCCGGTGAAATCTCGGTATCGAGTTTTTTGGTGGAGTGCAATACCTTCTCTATACACTATTACATAGTACGTATAGAGAAAGTAAAAAGAAGAAAAAACAATGTTTTAACGAAACTAAAGACAATGGATGTGGTTTATGTGCTGTAAAATGATGGATACGAAAGGATTAATCAGAAAAGAAATAATTTATTGTGGTGAATAATTAAATGCGGCAGAGTTAGAGGTTAGTTATCTCAGCGGGTCCTTATACGAAGAAAATAAAAAATAAAATAAATAAAAAGCTTCGATTTCAGCAAGAGACCCCAGTGTAATGTATTGGCTGTACCCTTAGGAAGATATCATTTACTAATAACTTATTACCGATACATCTCGATTTGCTTGAAGAATTTGACGAGTCACAAACATAACATCTTGTTATTAGTGCGGGGAATCCCCTGTTAATATATTACTGTCAGGTTCCGTGATTATCAGTCTTCAGTCAACCCTTCAGACCGGATAATTTACAGTATGTTAATAAACTTTTCAAGCCACAGAAATATTTGCATTCGTTTGCCATTCATCAGAACATGCTCGCCTTCTATTTTTATCTACCGGAAAGTATAATTTCGATATGCTGGAGCCCAAGTCGTATTTATTGGACTCTTAATTTATCAGTACCAACTCCGGGCGATGTTGCTCACGATGAAATGTTTTCACAGCGAGCAATTATATCGTCCCACACACGCCGTCATTAAATAATATTTATCAGCGCAAATTACTCTCTTATGCCCTTACCATCAGTCCGCTTTGAAGAACTCCTTAGGTCGGTGCGTTGGAATTTAGATACTTTCAAGAATAGACAACTCTATACACGGGTACCAATAGCCTCACGCCAGTTCACGTGTCTACAAATTATTGAATGATTTCACAAGGCTCTATTTTTACCAGTATTTGGTTTAAATACATTGTCTTACCAGCATTTGAACGAAGGAAGTTTGAAGTTTTGTGTTATAATTTTATTTTTATTTGTTATCTAGAGAGAAACGTGTATATTGTTTTTGGAGAAAATGGTTGCTTTACCATGTGTGCGCGCTTGAATTTGCGCAAATAGACAGTGCTGCAGCGGTTTACTGGGCGTTTACAGTGACTTTCAAATGGGATGAGGGTTTTAATTGAGTGCCACCAGGCTGGCAGCTAATCGGAGTGCTGCTGTGTTGACATACTGCATTCTTGTTTAACTGGGGAGTAACGTGCTAAGTGATTCCGTCTCTCGTAAATACTACTTGCGCTAAGACAAGATATTCAAATTTTGGAGAAAAAAAAATAAAATAATCCACGAGGAAGATAGGGAGTGTTGGTTGTAAGAGAACCGTAAAAACCACAGATTTTCAGCTCAAATAGTTTTCATAATAAACATGAATAAACAGTATGTCGCCAGGCAGTCTTGCATGCTCAGTGTGCGAGTGAGAGGGAAATATGAAACGAGTACGGGTAGCGACTTGGCAACGCAGAACATGATAACGCATCTCATTCGCTGCAGCGTAGAACTCTTCCCATTAAAAAAAAAAAAAAAAAAATACGCTGTAGACGGCCATTCTGCACCTCCCATTTCGTCAATCCGTAAGTGGTCTGAAGAATTTGTGACAGAAAATGTATTTATAATCAAGTGAAGGACACGCGGGAAGGCTAAATGTAAATGAAGAAACGATTGATAGAGTCCGTAAAAGCTTTATACTCAACCCTAAAAAATCAGTAAGGAGAGCCAGTTAGCAGTTGCAGATGTCAGCATCAACAGTGTGGAAGATTGTACTGAATCGAATGAAGTTATACTTGTAAAACTGTAGAGATATAAAAACTCCAGAAAAAGGAGCTAGCCATAACTCACGGACGATGAGATACACGTATTCATTTTCCAACAAGACGGGGCTCCTCCACATTGGCACACGAATATCCGTGGATACCTCAATTAAAACCTGCCAGGTAGATTGGGTTGGTCGTGCAACAGCTGCACGTGGCTATCTCGTTAACCTGACCATACAGTGTGTGACTTCTTTTTCTGGGGTTACACCACGAATAGTGTTTACACTTCTCCACTTCCAGCGAAACTGAGTCATCGAGAATATCACACAAAACATGCCGTCTAAATGCTACGATTGGTTACTAAGCAGCCATTTTCTCAAAAAAAAAAGTACAGGTTTCTCACTAGATAAAAACTGAAAATCAGACGTACAAAACAAAACTTAAAATTTCCACCTTCAAATTGTGGAATGACAACTTATTTATGCCAATTATTAGTAAAAATTCAGCTTATGAAGCTCAATAATTTGTAGTTCTGTATAATGAATTACGTAAGTATGTCTTATTTTACTGATTTACTGTTGATTCGTTACATCCGAAGAAGTAGAGAATTGACAATTTATTTGTTCGTTTATACTAGATAGATGGCATAGACATAGCTTCTGTACTGTGGAGAAAACCTGAATTTCTGATGATAGGGAATAGTCTGGGAGTTCTTATTAATTATTGTTTCATACTACTTGTTTAGGTTAATGTTAAAAATTTAAATAGCGACTGAAAAATCTATTTTTACATCCGGATCTTGATTTGCGGATTTTATGCTTCTACACCAATGCTCTAGCTCTGGCGGGCTTCAGAGACACGGAAAGCCGAAGAACCGTGTTTTGATTATCGATCACGTACTGATTAATGCCTACTCATGTTTTTCAACTTAATATTTTACTGCGCGTTTTCTTTATTTGTTTAGGAACTGTGTTCAAGTTTGGCGCTCATCGTGGTTTGGTGCACACAATGTTCTTGGATAGAGTCAATCCTCTCTCTCTCTCTCTCTCTCTCTCTCTCTCTCTCTCTCTCGAGCTCTATTTTACCTGCTTAAAAGTACGTAGTGTTATCGCGACGGATCTGTTAGGAAATATCTCGTGGCTTGGTCATTATACTTTGTATATAAATAACGTTCCTTAAAGTAATTAAAATAACGATTGTGTGACGAACTTTGTAGGTCTCGTACTTGTACCATACCATCTTGTTTCAGTGCGTGTCCACACAGGCCTTACTACTAGACAACTGTATTTCTGCTTCTATGCGAGAAGGCAGATGGAGTCTCGATACGTTTCCTACAAAGATGTTAGTGCCAGGCAAATATATCTCTGGAAGGTAACAAAGCCAGACTGAAAAATTCGATGCCTAGCGGGATTTGAACCACGGATCTCTCGGTGTTTGGCCGATTGCTCTAACCACTGAGCTACCATGGCAATATGCCGGCATAACATTAAATTCCTCAACTGAGTCACACTTTTCCCGGTAAACCACAAGGTGATCTCAAATTACCCCAATAACGACTTACAATGTAGTTTTAATACCCGGGCTTCATAGTTTAGCCAACTATTAGAGCATTTAATGTTTAACTTAACATGTGAGTATAATAGCAAGTGCTCGCTGTTGCCAAGTATTTCACTTACTGATTCCTTAACTGAGGCGCGATTCTCGACTTGGAAATAATGTCTCCAGGAAACATATTTTACTACTTTGCCTCTCGCCCCGCGAGATTTCAGATTCTAGTTCAGTTTTAGACTAAGGCTCTTTCCTGAGCCTTTCCTGTTGGTTACGGAAACAATATGGCTATGTGACAGGTGAACGACAGGTTTCGAGATTTCATCGAGGTTAGGCTATGTAATTATTTGGATAGAAATAAGGAGTAAAAATGGACTTTCTGCTTTCCATTGCGAAATGCACAGTCTTACGTTTGTTCTGCCTGCTTGAGCATAGGCAGCCATGTTGGTCAATCGACCAATTGCAGAGTCAAATCTAAAACTGAATTAGGATGTCGCTCTCACCCCCTTCTCAAAATGTTCTTCTGTCCATAATTATCCCACTCAAGAATGTAAATATAGTAAAACTCTTAACAGTTTCTCATGTATGTCATTTAAAATTTTCATCACCTTACCTCAGAACATCAAGACTCTTCCTTTATTAAACTTTAAGAGGAAGATCAGAACAACCTCGAAGGCAAATCCTCTTTATAGCATTGCAGAAATTTATGACCTGAAATGGGATTAATCCTATCCATTTTTATTTCTATCTATCTATAGGTCCGTCTTTTGTTTGCTAATGGTTATTGCCGAGTAGTAGGGGGGATCACTCCCGTTTGAGGGCCATCATGTTTTGGAGAAAACTATACTTACGTGATACTTGTGATGCTCGTCGTAGACAGTCTTGAGAACGGCCTTGGCTGCCACGGGAGCGACCGCAACTGGAGCAGAAGATGTGTAAGTAGCGATGGCAGGAGCTGCTTGGGCATACTGTCCTACACTGTAGGCTGGGGCGGCAGAAACGGCGACTGCAGGAGCGGCAACAGCAATAGCTGGAGCGGCGGCATACTGGTAACTTCCAGAACCTCTAGAAGCACCTCCGGCGCTGTACGATCCCAGGCTGGCACCTTTATATAACAAATCAAGGAATTAAACTTTTAAAATGTTGCTGCTTCTTTCTGGCTTGTCAATTATCATTAATATATTGATTATTATTGGCAACAATAGCTACTCATACACTTAGTATCTACTATCATCCACTTTCTATCTCAGAAATTAAACTCTTCCTAAATATTTACTTAACTTTAATCTTGAAAATTATTTTTTCCAGTTCCTCGTTTATAGAGTCACGTTTTTACTTTCTCTACACGTACTATGGACATTGTGAATGGAGAAAGTATTGCATTTTACCAAAACATTCGAAACCGAGATTTCACCGGAAATATGTTTTAAGGCCCCTTGAATCCAGAAAAGAAAAGTATTTTTAAAAAAGTCCGCGTATATGTCTGTGGGCAGCATAGCTCAAAAACTTGGTATTTAAGTTTAGTATCTTCCAAGGATGCAACACGAAGGTTTTAAAGAAAATCCCTTCACGCCCAACCACCCTTTACATAGAAAATGTTGATTTTGTCAAAAATGGCTGTAATGATTTTGATTAAAATATAATATATTAAAGCTATGTATATGACAAATAAAATATATATCTTGAGTTTTCTGGGAATCTTTATTCTAGATGAATTTTGCTGGTTTTGCATAACTGTTAAACCGTAAAAAGTTCTATAATAGAAAACGTAGAGCTCGTTAAAACCCACAATTTATGTTCTATAATTTTTTTCGTGCAGTTGATCATTTTTAGATATTCCTTGTTATTATTTTCAGCTTTAAAATACTATACTTTTCTCATAGGAATTTGTCAACTCCTATCCATATATAAACAAAGGAACTTCAATCACATAGCAACCAGCTTTTATGGTTCGACTATCGCTTTAGCTTAGGTAGACCCTTATTTCTCTTCTACTTACAAGGGAGCAAGTAATAAAACCATTTTTGCTAATGCTTATCTTGGTTAGGATGCTACAGATAAAGGAATACTCTTTTGAAGAATAGCTTATTTGCAGAACAGGTAGAGAAAGTCATGTGATAGGAACACATCAGATTTTTTCAATCTAATTAGAAGAGGGGAATACAAGACACAAAATCAGAATTTCCACTTACTAGGCTAGCATTTGTATTTAAAATTCCCTCTTAGTTCCCTTAATCAAATCCTTCTCTTCTTGTTCCCTCGCATAATAATTTGCATATTCCTTTCTGCTGCCTTCCATTCTAATATCTCTACATAGTTCTAAGGAAAGTTAGGCTCTTAAATTGTTGAGAGCTTCTGATTTCCAATATCCTTAATGCTTGCTGATATTTCCCTCGTCTTGTAAAAAGTCACATTTCAAACATTTTTCTTGCAAAGGGTTTTTATCTCTCTTACGAAATAAATTAATAATGGTTCATCATAATTTCATAAGTACTTCATTAATTGATTTTTTAGTTTGTAATATTGTCACAGTCTGATGTATGTAGAGTGGAAATGTATGACTTTACTTCATTTCGTTCACAGTAACATTTTGATTAGAGAAATATCTCTGAAACAAATGCACATAGATCATTAAACTGTTCAATACTACCTTGGTACATTAGTAACAACAGATAACTATAATTTATAGAAAATTAAAGGAAGAGCACATATGGTGGGGAAAAAGAACAATTTGGAAATAAAGAAATAGTTAGGTATTTAGTTTTGGAAGAAGTTATTATGAATATAACTCCTTAGACGTTAAAACTACAAAAGATGCTCAACATAGTCATAAGTGGAGGGAGAGTATTGAAAAGGAAAAGCAGTAGTTACGAGTGTCATGCCTAATTGTTAGTAAATTCTGTGGTGGAGAGCCATAAGATGACAATTGTGATAGATGTGATATATAAAATTTGCTATTCTGTTCACAAATCAGATATCTGTTCGATTCCAGAAGACTTTATGGCTCTATTGCAAATCATAATCTTATTAACTTTTGACAGACTCAAGATTAGCATTACTTAACTTATCAATGAAATGCCAAAACTATGATTTTATGGCTCCTCACAACAGAATTAACCCATTACCCACTAGTTCCAAACTTCACTCTACCTGAAGAATAACCGGAGGCAGCACCGCCTGAAGAGTAGCCGGAAATAGCTCCACCGGAAGAGTAGCCAGAGATGGCACCACCAGAAGAATAACCAGAGATAGCTCCACCAGATGAGTAGCCAGAGACTGCGCCACCGGAATAACCAGAAAGGGCTCCACCTGAAGAGTAACCAGAAAGGGATCCACCGGAAGAGTATCCAGAGGCAGCTCCACCTGAAGAGTAACCAGAAAGGGATCCACCGGAAGAGTATCCAGAGGCAGCTCCACCTGAAGAGTAACCAGAAAGGGATCCACCGGAAGAGTATCCTGAAAGAGCTCCACCAGAAGAGTAGCCTGAAGATGAACCTCCGGTTGAGTAGGCCAGTGATCCTCCACCGCGACTGTAGCCTCCAGTCCTGTAGGCGGAGAGGGCAGCTCCAGAGCCGTATGCAGAGGCGCCACTTCCAGTGCTGTAGGTGGACACAACGGCGGGCTTCACGGCCACGGCAGGAGCGGCAACGGCAAGACTGGAGTATCCAGCACTTGTTGAAGAGTATTTAACTGCAGGAGAGACGGAGTATGTTGATACTGCGGGAGTGACTGACGTGTACTTGATGGCAGGAGTGGCAGAATAAGTGGCTACAGCAGGAGCTACTGAGGTGTACTTGGTCACGGCGGGCACCACGGCTGCAGCAGCAATCCTTCCGCTAGAGTACCCCGCACCGGAGGAGTAAGCACCGCTTCCAAGAGAGTAAGCGGATCCCCTAGAAGAGTAGCCGGCTCCGGAAGAATACGCTCCTCCGGAGTATGCAGAACCTCCGGAAGAGTAAGCAGAACCTCCGGAAGAATAACCAGAACCTCCTGAAGAGTAACCAGAACCTCCTGAAGAGTAACCAGAACCTCCTGAAGAGTAACCAGAACCTCCTGAAGAGTAACCAGAACCTCTTGAGGCGTAACCAGCTCCAGAAGAGTAAGCGGAACCTCCTGAGGAATATCCGTAACCTCCGGCGGCGTAACCAGCCCTTCCAGATGAGTAGCTACCGCCTCCGCTGGAGTAGGACTGAGTGACGGTAGGTTGGGATACATATGTGGACACTACTGGAGCCGTGTATTTGACGGCAGGAGCAACAGACACGCTGGCTACTGCAGGTGCTACAGATGCGTACTTCACTGCAGGGGCCACAGCGGCGACCTGGACTGCTGGGGCTACGGAGGCATAGTTCAGAGACTGGCCGTAGCCGTAACCGCTGCTGAGGGCTGCTGCTCCATACGATAGGCCCTGACTGTGGCCGTACGCTCCGTAACCACCATAGGCTCCACCATATCCTAGCGCACCTCCGTAGCCATACCCCAGGTGGCCACACTGGAGTGTGTGTTGATGTTCGGGTGTGTAGAAAGCGTTGGCGCGGACCAGTAGACCAACTATCAACAATATAGTCGGTGTCAGCACCTGCAACATCATCAAACACAATTCTTTGTTTACTACTTGAATGGTGTTATCACAACAAATCTATTAACCACAAGGCTTATGGAATCAATGATAATGCAAAATGTAGAACAGAGAACATAATTCCTCTCATTCGACTTTCTCCACTATCGTCAAATCTCTAACTGCATTAAATGTTAGTATTAATCGCGGCAGGTATTTGTTTATCAGGCGACCCTACATTAGAGAGGCTGTGGAACTCAACAGGGCATTTCCAAATTATAGCCAGCCAGTGGAGATATGGCGATCGAGATCCGCTCACCATCTCCGCTGATAAGTAAGAGGAGAAAAACGAAGGTTGCTCTACCAGCTCCCAACTCACCGGTTTTAATTGGAAATAGCCCCGTTGGGTTCTGTAACTCTTTTAATGCACAAAGGATATCTGCTTACGTCAAATATGGGACAGTAGAGCCATCTGGATATAAGAACCACACTGGAAGTACAGAAAGGCAAGGGCCGCTTTTGAACAAGAACGTGACTGCAGTGAATGCTCTCGTTGGTCGTAACGGTAGCACTCAATTTAGAGAAGAAAATAGGTTCCAACTTTTCTTAGTATTATTACTTTTAAAATGTGCTAACGGCCACGTTTAATGATTTTATTGCAATATACTATAAAATAACTGTTATTTGAAAGTAAAAACCAATCAGTTATTGATACTGAGCAGTTACCGAATAACGAATACATATGTTGTACACGTGTTGCGTGGAGGAATACAAAAGTGTATTTCTTGGAGCGGATCCAGTATAGAAATACTTTCTAATTAATATAAGAGTTATGGACTTATATTCAAAGACGTAATTGTTTATGTCACAATTTGTTAATATATAAAAATGTAAACATATATTTCGGAAAAGTTAAACGCTACGATACAGTAAATTTGAATACATTTTATATTTCAACCAGAGCTACAGTATCCTATTGTACCTATTTCTCTTTTTCGTATTGTGATGTAAATATCAATAAAAGTTCCAAAAAATCCATAGATTAATTAAAAATATCCAAAACTTACTTGTTATTTATCAGATCAATGTTTTAACCAAAATCGCTAAATATATTTTTGAGGAAACAATACTATAAGCTTTTGGGGATGTCGAGGTGCAAAATTAGAAGTTTTCGATGCTTTCTATTTGCCAGACTTTTATTTTTTGATGCTGTGCTTAATTCACAGACACATACAAGATTCGCTGTCTAAAAATTCTTGTTAGATGTGTTGATACTTCGAAGTGTAGTCTAACAAATAAGGTCCTGATATTAAATGTTAACGATCTGATGAAATGCTTTTCCTATCCCAGACAAGCGGTAGCTGAACTGAATATTCATATGACATACAATATAAACGATACGTTCACATTACTGTGAATTTAGAATTAAAAAAACGAGTAATTTTTGTGTTAGGTTATTCGGACATATTTTTACTCTAAAATAATCCCAAATTAAGAAATGAGTACCTTGTTACATGTACAATTCAGAAATGTCTAGCCGTAGAAAGTAAAAAGCTCTTATGATGGAAAGAATGATGATGATGATGATGATGATGATGATGATGAATCGCAAACTTTCAAGCATGTACTGCAAGATGGAATACTTGTGAAAGTTTAAGTATGCAATATTAATGGCTAAAACTACGGCAAAATATATTTAATACAAATCCTGCATTTTAATTAGTCCTGGATTTTTTTTTTCTGTTACAAGGTTTTGTGTGTTGCTTGTGATTTTCTAGTTACACAAAACTGAATCAGAATTAAAATATCTTCAAAAATAAATATATACATTTACTTTGTTACGTTAATGGCTCTAATGCATTATATTTTAAACAAAACAATTCCGGCCAGTTTTTGAGAGAGTAAAAAATAGCGTTGTATTTGTTTAGGAAATATTAAAACGTGCATTTCCAGCTTAATAGTCTTTTGGTGGAATCCAATACTTTCACTAAGTAGGTTGTAGAGAAAGTAAACATAAACGAACACAGTGGTAAAATCCAATGCTTTGAACATTTATACATTTATGCAAGGCTTCGCATATAAGGCTTCCCTGGTCCAACAATTGTTTCCGTCGGAATCATACAGGGGAGAGATATTTAATAGAGAACAAAGCGTATAACACGTAAGTGATAATACATTTCGTCCGCTTACTAATAGCATTTACATAAATGAAACACAAATTTCAGGGTATAATGTGTTTTGAACGGCCCTGAGCTATACCTCTGCTGTGTTTACATACATCTCATCACCTATAGTCGTGCAGGGCAAGGCTAGAGGGCAGAGGAGGATCAACCGTGTTACCTGTTACGTAAACAACCGAATGTCTGAGAGAGGGAATAATAGCCATCCTAAAAATATCGTAAAATTATCCTCAAGAACATAGCTTTAGAAAATAGCGAAAAAATCTGCAAATACTAGATCATCACATCGTTCTTAAACCCTGAATAATATTTGCACTTATTCACTGCCTACCCTGTATACACTTAGCGCCTAAAAGTGCCAATAATGTTGGATTTTGCTAAAGCAAATACTGACACTCTGAACTGTTATAAATGGAAGCAAGGTCGACAGGTGAATCCGTGCACAGTTATCAGTTAAGAACCTGTTCAAGCATGCGAAAACGTGACACCAGATTTGCATCTGGAGCAGCCACGTCTGAGTGATTTGACTTGGTAATATCTTAGACATTGACATTCGCCACTTAACAACAAGGTAATGTTTATGCTCCAGTAATCCACACGGCCTTAACCTCAGCCGCTCAGCCGTTGAGAAGTGCTCGCAAGGTCGACTCTGGTGGTTTGCAAGACCGCAAAAAAGTAAAGGAATAAACACTAGCCAACCGTAATATGTAGTGATGATTAGTAAGTCTGGTATTTGATTAAAAAATTCTAGATCTTACCAGAAATAAATGTTGAGGTCTACTGGAACCAAAGTAAGCATTTTTAGAAAAAGAAGGGACAGCATAATTAATTCTGTTACATTCACATGACTTTCGTTACTTATTCTGCAAATCCCTATTCTTTAAAAAGTTTGTCTTTTTATCTACTTCAAAGGAAAGGCAAACATTAACAGAAGTAGCCTTATTACTTAGTTCCTTATATATATAGACTAACTCGATTCACATTTTTAAATATTTGTTGTCATATGATAAAATTAAAATTTAGTTCTCTTTGCAATAGCCTGGAGTAAAAATATGAGAAAAATATAATGACGAATTCCTGTTAGAAAATTTAAACCAATAACAAGGAATATCTCGTATTTGGTTAACTTCACACAAAAATATGTTTCATAGATTATCTACTTTTTTTGAAGTAAGATTTGTCTATGTGTTACGGTTTACCAGCTAACCGGAATGAAGATGGCCTCAGAGAATATCTCCAGAAAATTCTAAATATATATTTCATTTGTCATAAAAATATCTTAAACATATGGTGTTTTAGTCAAAATTTTTTGAGAAAAAATCAACATTTTCGATATATGTTCCATGTAAAGGGTAGTTTCGAATGAGGAGATTTTCTAAAAATCTTCGTATCGCATCTTAAATACCCATTAAATATTTAACGAGCTTTAATGTTTGAATTATTCTGTTCACAGACACATGCACACACACAAACATGAACGTTTTTATCATTTTTTTTAGTCAGGGACCCCAAAACATGTACCAGATGGCCCGTATTTGGCGTATAAAGATATCCCTTCGTACGTTAAAAGAGTTGCAGAACTCAACAGAGCTAACCCACCATTGGGAACCTGTCTGAAGGACCGTTTTACCCCTCTCAATGAGCGCAACTCGCTCACCGCCTCCCCTGATAAACAAGAGGGGTAAGCACTCAGCTAATTATCCTAGACGGATTTTAACTTAAAGTTGCCCCTCTGGACAGTTTGACCATCTGATTTCCGGTAGCGAAGTTTTAGCTGAAATGCAATATCTTCTCTACCTACTTTGTAAATGTAAAACAAAGTAAAACTATTAAAATCAAAGGATTAAAAACGCATATTTCCAAAGAAATCTCGGTAATTTTGGGTGGAATGCAGTACATTTCTATCTATTATATATGTGCTAAAGAAAGTAATAGGATTTATAAGAGCAACGTGTAGAAGAGGCAGGAAAAAAAGTAATTATAACGTATATCAGTCTCGAAGTCGCGAGTTCGAATTCCGCTTATGGTAAGTTAGCCGGATAAGGCTTTTTTCGGGGTTTTCCCTTATTCTGAGAACACTAAGGACGAGTAATTTTAAGCTCCATGGAGCCTGCAAAAATAAATAAATAAACAATAACGTATAACATTATTGTTTTATTAAGGATAATTGGGAAATAATTACTAAATTTCAACACAAAAGTCTAATCTATTCAAAACCAAGAGATTTAGAATAGATTAGAGTAGTAGTAAACTATTTACAATACTTAGGTCGCATAGTCTAAGCATAACATTTGTGTAGAACTTCGTGCACATTTTAGTGCCTCTCATATTTAAAGCCAGTCTACCAACATAACCTGTTCCTTACAGATGTCAGCTGTTCCATTTAGCTGCCATATTTCGTGCGTAATTTTCGCGCATGCGCTCTTGGCTGTCACATCGAATCTCTTTAATGTTGTTCTGATATTCTTTTCATGTGCAGGAAAACTTGTACTTTGAAGATAATTTATTTGGTTTAAATCCCAAACGACGGCCTACTGTTTCTTTACACGCAGAACATTTCAGAGTTACGAGGTTTGCGTGTTTGAGTGTAATAATGTATCTAGAAGCGGCCTCAACTGGCGCAATTTATCTTGCGGTAGTTTGGGGCAAAACGGCGAGCTTCCACGCCCTTGCAGAACCACGTATTTATTATACGTAAGAGAACTGTATCTAGAATTCTAGGCAGAATTCCTTATGTCAACTGGTAATTAATCAAGTAATTGAGATAATATTGTGGACGGAATAACAACGAGACCACTTCTTTTCATTTGATTTCAACCTGAGCGCCCAAACTGTGGCCCGCAATCCTCGTTTGCTGCATCAGAGATGCTTTTTTATATTTATAGTGGTAGCAGTTGTATTTTTAAATCATTATATTACATTTAGAGAACTTTTAAGTCCTCATTATTCGTTTCATACCTATTTTAAATCTGGGTTAGGATAAGCAACCTAGATAAAATAATGTTTTCACAGAGAATGATTATTATTATTATTATTATTATTATTATTATTATTATTATTATTATTATTATTATTGGGTTTTAGGGCGCGCAACTGCTGGGTCATCAGCGCCTACCAGAAACATTCGTTACTAAAACCAAGCTATTGGGTCAAAGAAGGATAAAAAATAATCATTAAATGGAATTTTAAAAAGGACTGAAATGCCAATTAAAACTTCCCGTGGTAGAAATCAAAGGGAGCGCCAAACAATTAAAACAAGGGAACTAAAAGGTGTGAATAAAATCAAAGTCCTAAAGCAATGGGGAGCTAAAAGATGTACCCAAAAGCAAATGCCTAAGGCAATAGGTACATTAGAAGAAATAAAATAAAAATAAAAGTATATAACAATTCTAAAAGGTACGGATGATAAAACTTTAAAAAGTCGATCTACCGCTCCATTATCATCCGCCAGAATCTCTTTGGTACTCTCCGGTAGTTGCAGAGTATTCATAGAGAATTTCTATTATCTTCAGAAATAAAATATCCAGAAATTTAAGCTCTATTGACCCGAATTCTCATTTCGCCTATTTCATATTCAACGTCCGATATATCTTACTTAAGGAATTTAAAGCTGACCCACTCCCAGAAAAGAAGAGGCTCTAAGGTTACCCGGTAATAAATTTGCTAATTTCCAACTGTTCAACAAGTTATTGTCTAAAGCTTATTGCCGTAATCTTATACTCCTGACTTACCAAGAGAATACTTTTTAAAGAAACAGAATTGAGTGTAATGTAAAATATTCAATATTTTAACATTTAGAAAGTTTAAACTTTTTAACATTTTACTTATTAACAATCAGCTTATATGTTGCATATCTCTAATTTTTTGAGGAAAAACAATAAAGCATGTAAATTATTAAAGTTGGAAATCCAAATTTATACTTCACTCTTTAGGTTTTTGCATCAACATTTAAAGAACGCGTACTGAAAATCTAAAATAAACTGTATAAAAATTACATTATGGGGAGGAATTTAATTTAAATGCATAGGAAAAAACCACAGTAAAATACGGGTAAGAAAAGAAGTAAAACGGAAAATTAACATTTAAAATTTCACACTATTTTCACACGTCCATTTAAATTTGTATTTGTGTATTTTATAACCACAAAGTCAAAGCAAGATTTGGACCATTTTACTCAGTTCATCCCTCAATTACCAATCCAATTCATCCCTGATTTTATAGTTTTGGGCTTGTTTTCCAAAAATGTTATAAAGGGTTTTTCTTTGATTTATGCTAAGATTCAGTACTTAAAGATAATTTCAGCTAAGTTAATTTTATCCTTATGTAAAAGGAACACTATTCTGAAAAAAAAAAAAAACATTTGATTTGCTTAATTTCAATTTTCAAAGAAAGCTAAAAGTTAAATCTTAGAAAAGGGTAAAAATGAATCTTTAACTCAGTTTAGAATCAAGAGATTTTAAAGAGAAATTTTACTTTTAATTGTGCCAATGATTATCAACACATTTTTCTCCCTTTTAATTTTTGAAAAGCCCTAAACACTCGAACGTTTGTGCATCGCATATAAACGACATATACATTCCCAAAAATTTCGGCAGAAACGGTTAAACTGTGTAATTTTTTCTCTCAGTATGTTTTGTCATCTTAAAGCTTAATATCGAGCACATCATGCCGTATTATAGTGACTGCAAGGCATGGATTGTTTGTTAGACCCGTTTCTTTATCATTAAACGATTAAAATGCCATTTTATCCTTGGGCCTTTTTCCTATATTACCATAAAATGATACACTTAACTTAATTCCATGGCACAACTGTCCGCAAAGGACCAAGACCTACCGCTCGGCCGCTGCATCCTCCATCTCAGCGTCATGAATGGGGTGCTGTGCTGAAGGGTGAGACGTGATCAGCGCCTAGAGTCCCTCCCGGCCGGTTAATACGGTCTTCTGGAGCCGCTACTTCTTAACCAAGTAGCTCCTCAATTGACCCCCACCCCCACCAGGGACTTTACGAGACTGAGTGCACCTCGGAACAGGTCTCCCAGCGGGAGAAAATTTCCCACGCTGGTACCGGGAATCGAACCCAGGTCTCCCGCGTGACAAGCAGCCTTGGTACCACCGCACAAAGGAGACGACCAAGATACAGAAGCTAAAATAGGTTTAGTCTCTGTTGGTATGAAATGACTAGGCCAAAACAAACTAGACTTCATCATTTTCTATTACGTCATCCACATTTTCTACGGCAACCAACTGTTGACATTACTTGCAGGTTTGCCTTCCTTATGAGATTTCTCCGACCATCAATGTCTATACATTCATAACTTCTGCGCCTTTAATGAACCCTTTTCGTTTGTTTTTTTTTCTTTCCAGTCATTTTCGGTAATAGGTTAATCGCGCTGGTAGTAAAACGTGTCGATTTTGAAAGGGAAACTGCTTCATCAGCTCCAATAAGGAAGTGTTTATAGCACTTGTTTCTGTGAAGGCTCTTACGTTTAAGAAGAGTTTCGAATAGGAATTGGATATTAAAAAGTCTAGACGTGCCAAAAACTGCAAAGTCATTCAACGGACAGTTTCGTAGATATCTGCCATTTTCTTTCCTCAGAAATGTACGAGTAGTATCAACGTGGAACAGAGCCAGGGCAACGGAAACATGCAAGCAACTTTAAAAAAAATCTAACATGATTTCCTGTACTTGCTCTTTTGAAGGTTATCTTTCTATCTACCTGGTAATCGTTTATTTACAGAATTCGTTCTTCTTCTTCTGTTTCATGAACTGAGGCAATTAGACCTGTTTTTCATAAAGAGAAGTAACCGATTCAACTTGCTGTCGATTTTCCTATGTTTCTGAACCCTTTTGGTTTATAGTTTAATAAAACAGATGACAGTTTATTAAATACCATTATTTTTTGTGTTCAAACCAGTGTATCTCTAATGTATTTATTCTATCTACAATGTTAGATATGTTTGTATTCGTTTTAAGTATAAAAAGGATAAGTAAATAATAAGTATATTCAGATGTTTTTAATAAGCAAATTGAAATGTGACAGCTAGTGTCGGGGTAGCGCAGTGGATTTGTTCGCGGCTCTCGTACTGAGGGTTCCGTGGTTCGATTCCGGGCTTTGGAGCGTCGATTTTAAGTGGTCCCTATCCACTTACTTCTCTGGCTAACTCATGTGAAGTATTCCCAAGGCCTAACTTGGTTCGGAGTCCACAATAAAACTGTGTCCTCTGATTTTTCCTCATCACTCTACCATCGAAGGTAATGGATACCGAACCATTGGGAGTCTACGCCTTAGAAATGGATCTGCGATTGCTTGAAGGAATGAGGTACCCCCGAATGTCAATCAGACCATATGGGGAGCGATGGTTACTATTATGTAGCAGCATTGAAATTCTATTCTCCATTCTCTAAACATTACCATTTGAAAAAAAAAAACAAATAGGGATTTTCCACTTGAAAAAATCATATTTGGAAAATCAAATATAAATATGTAACAACTTGAAAATGGTCAACGCATGTGTATATGGTATTCTTTAAGGAGACTTATTTGCCCAGTAAGACTCTTTTCTGTGTATCATATATTAACAATTATACGAATGTGTTTCAGGATGCAGACTACTTCAAGGACTACTCCCAAGTATGCATTTTATTGCAGATGCAGATATTTTAAGCATGGGGAATTTCAGTCAAAATTATTAGACCATTGTTTAGAAATTAAAAGAAATTGAAACTTTTCCAATGTGAAGAATAGTTTGGTTGAGAATTTTCTTTAAAGACTTCGTGTCGCAACCTTGAAAGTTGCTGAACTTAAATACAAACTTGGTGTTTAACCAACTTTTTATTTTTAAATTGACAGGTAATTTTTAACATTATCAGTTACTTAAATGTTAAATTCTCTATTTTGGTAACAAATGAATAGAAAACTGAAGTATCATCTACAAACGTTTGTCCGTTGCTGTGTATCAGTCTCACAAATCGTTCAACAGTTTACCAGGCATTTGTAAATACTAGCCTACAGCCGATGTTTGAGAAGAGAAGCTACTTGGAAAGCACATTTTCATTCTCACCAACAGTCAGTCTGCTCTCTTAGCACTCGACTGCCGTGTAAGTTGGAGCACTGAAAGCCATCTTTACAAGAAAGGAGCCGGTATTTTAGGCAAGGAAGATGCAGATAAATTGGCCAAGAAAGATTCCGAAACCCCTTTTATAGCACACGAATCAATTATTCCTTTGAGAAGGGTCGTTTTAGCAATATTCTCTTCCAGGAGTAGGAGAAAACAATTGCAGAGTTGGTAGAGTGTTCCTGACCAAAATTTAGGAAGAACCCTAAGCATATTACTCCAAGAACACTTCACTTAAGATCTAAATTAAATGAATCGCAGACAAACTAAATAATCTCTTGTATTTATTATCTACTATATATGGCCAATTTATGAAATATCTTCAGACTATGAAGCTCTAGAACGAGCTGCCTCAGGATATAGCGTTTGATGCTTACACTTGATTACCGAAGTGCCGAATCACCTGACCTTAGGCATTTCATGATTTTTCCAACTCGGCAGGAGACTGCTCTGGTGGATTAAGGAGCTTTCCAGTATCTCATTTCCTTTCAGCTTGTTGGCAGTGGACAATAATGTGTGGTGTATTAGGTAGATGTGCTTTGAGGTGAAAACTGTTTCTTCCGGAAGGCTAGGATGGGATTCATCGAAGGGGCATGTGTAAAAACGAATCATGGAGACAGATATGTAGAGAATTTCAGGAGACATTTCCTGGCATTCCAACGTTCCAAAGGGAGACACTGCCAGATTCTGGTTAGTAAATTTAGGACAGCGAGTGGGATGGCTCAGGTGGTAATTTCTGTGGCCCTCATTTGGGATGTGGTGAGTTCAAATCCCGTGGGCCAAAAATCTTGCTGAAGATTTTTTCGTGGGTTCCCTCAGTCACCAAGGTAAATACCGGATTGGATATTTAATACCATGACCTAAAGTTCTAAAACAATAGTATAAGTGAAAATAGATGATAATTGAGATTATGCCGCTATTTATCAACAGATAGTGAAAGTAGTTACACCGAACGGCATCCCAGCGACATTTGTCGCGGAGGAAAGGTACGATGTATAAGGCATTAGACTTTGAAGGCTGAGTACAGATGGTTCCATCTGAAAATGAAAATTCAGCTGATCGGATGGCACCCTAGCACAATTTGCTTGGAGCGAAGGGTAAACGTATAGGTGCGGGGGAAAAGACCATGAAGGTTACTGTCTACCGCAGACAGATCAACTAGTATTATGAAAATGACATGTTCTAACATAGGAAAACACTGACGAAGTTCGAACGCTCTCCAAAGAAATGTCTGTAATGTATTGCACAATAAGAAGCGTTTCAAAAACCTTTATATAGCTACTAAATTTTAAAATAAAGTCCCACAGAATGCCTATGTTCATAAAGTATAACCTCCTGACGACGAGAACTGCCAGGAGTTATCAATCAAGCTTATAACAAGGCCATTACACATTAGAGTGTATTTCATTGTTACTCATGAGTATATAACGAAGATTTTTGGAATGGAAAACCTCCTGGTGCAGAAGACAGCGTGCTGAACACACGTACACGCGATCTAGACCAGGCTATGAAACGATCACCCTGTGTAATTGAGATGGAAATAAAAACGAGCTCAAGAATTCAAAGTGTTTAAAAGTATGCATGTTGAAGCGAATGCCAATGTCTGCCATGGTAGAAACGAATAAAACCGATGTTTAAAACCTATAGTTCAACGAGTAATAACACCGTCAGTTGTTTCTCAAATCATATCAGCATAGAAGTTACAGAAGGCTATGCAAATGGAAAAATAAGAAAGAAAGCATCGCCACTTAACCTGTTTCTGTGAGGTATTAACATACTTCTCTAAAATATGTGCATATTTGTTATATCTGTTCATTAACAAAGCAATTCTACCGATAGACAAACCCTGAATTAGAAGTGGCGCATTTATTTGCCATAGTTTGTGCACAACAGCAGTTCCTTTCTTGAATAATTAAGTATTTGTATAGACTGACCGAAGCACCTACTTCTTGCCTCTAAATGGCCAACTAGAGACTTGAAACAAGTATCTTTAAATCACGTGCTTAATTAAATTTTATGTGCGTTGCTTGGAAACTGTTTTTAAAGGAAGCAACATTTCTCGTTGGCTTACGGATGCATCTGTGTATACATGTGTGTGCTTCTGGTATTAATTTATTGTACTAGACGAGGCCCCTGGCGTCTATTTTATGATCCAATAATTCATTTTGCCTTTTTGGCCGAGACAGATTCAAAAATAATTCAATTATGATGCCACACGGAGCGATTAAACTTGGGTTTCAAGGAAAGCACGCGATGAGGTTGGTTCTGTACGAGTTCACTGCCTCTGTGTCACTCGGAGCATGGTGAGGTGCACGCAAAGGCAACCCCTTGCTCATTCAAGTATAGACTGGCAGATATAAGTCCAACTGTTGAACTCTGTGGTTTGTAGTACATTATGTCTGTGTCTCTATAAACAGCATAACCGAAATAGAAATGCTGATAAACATTAATTTTTCGTTTACTCTCAACATCTCCGAAGTTGCGCGAAGAGTTTCAAGAAAATTCCCAACCCAAACTATCTTTTACATGGAAAATTATCACATTTTTAATCCTCAATAAAGATATCTTCAGAGACTATTCCCAGAAAATTCAAGATATACATTTGATTTGTCATTTAAATATCTTTAATATACGATATTTTAGTGAAATCGTTAGTCATTTTTTAGAAAAACCAAAATGTTCAAAAATGTTTCCATGTAGAGGGTAGTTGGGGATGGACGGATTTTCTTGAAAATCTTCGTGTCGCATCGTTGGAAGATACTGAACTTAAATACCAAGTTTGCTATTTAACGAATTTTTCGTTTTTGAGCTATGCTGTCCACAGGCACACATACGCGCACACGGACCTTTTTCTAAAAATGTTTTTTTATTCAGGGGATCCAAAACAAGTATTTCCGGTGAAATTTCGTTATCGAATTTTTGGGTGGAATGCAATACCTTATCCATGTACTATGTACATAGTACGAGTAGATAAAGTAATAGCTCTAACAATTCTTATTAAACTACTATATATAACATTTACATAATTCATGAAATTCTACTCTTTAAATTTTCTGCGGATATGCATCTAGTATTGTATTTTCTATAATTTTGTATAACTGGTAAACTATAAGAGATAGAACAAAGTTTGCTTCACGAAAAGTGTTGGTCCCGTTAAAATGCATTTTTGTTATTTTAAACCACATCGAAATATTCCCTGCTATTGATTTGGCTTTTCCAATACCGTTTTTTTATTAGTTTTTAAAGTTCAATTTCACCATAATGTAACGCAAAGAGATATCAAAGAACATGACGATTTGCTTTTTAAAGTTTAAGACTATCGCCTAAGCTTCCTGTATGCGACTTATACTTACAACAAAATTCGTAATGAAATTATTTATTTATTTCTATTAATATGAAGTAAACAAAAACCTCAACTTTCTTAAGAATAGTTTGCAGAACAACTGAAAAAAACTCCTTTTCGAAACTTTTGATTTCCTCAAAAACGGCTATAACGATTTTGCTTAAAATACCATAGGTATAAGGCATTTTAATGACAAGATAAATGTACATCTTAAATTTTGTGGGAATAACTTTTGATGTCCTGTTAATCTGAATGATTTTTTTTTTATAATTGGTAAACAACGACAGATAAAAAAATCTTACTACGCAAGAAATGTAGATATCATTAAAGCAGACAATGTTATATATTTTTTTAGTTAACCATTTCCGCGATATTCTTTGTTATTCAATGATTCAATGATAAAATGTCCAATGATTATACTTTTCTTAAATGAGAAACTTTATTTTTTTATCCCGGTCATGAAAGGAGAGCGAAATTTCAAAATCTCACATAGCGACCTGCTCCTAAAATATTATTTAATTGTTAAATTTATAATCAGACTTTAAGTGCATTGATCATATCGCGACATTTCAGCTTTGGGTCATTATTACATTTCTGCAATAGTGTTAACTCGTGTAATGTTGTCATAGGATTTTTGTGTGTTACATCACACGCACATACACACATTTACAGTCTCATTCATATTCCCAGACTCTGGGCTGGATAGAGAAAATCTTGACCAGCAAAAAAAGTCCATCCCTCACCCGGAAATCGAACCCGGGACACCTCGTACAGCAGGCAGGTAACCTACTTAAAAGATTTGAGTATAGCTTTAGCCTAATATATTCACCTATGCCGTTTTATCTACAAGCAAATTTGTAATGAAAGCATTTCGCCAATGTTTATCTCTAATAGCATGGTGTAGCTAGAAGAATAGGCTTTTGTAAGAATAATTTGGTGCAGAATAGGTAGAGAAACTCATACGAATTTAACACATGAGGTTTTCAGTTGTTACGTGTCCGATATGTAACTGTTTTAGAGATCATCCACTGAAAAATATGTTTTTCCTATATTTTGCAATGGAAGTGTTTCAGTAAGGAATATTTCTTATACCAAGCAAGCCTATATCTACTTAAGTTGGCATTTCTTTGCCAAAGGTTTCGTGGCAAGCTTACTAAACAGAATTTTTCAAACAGGTTACGATGAGTTGCAGACATAAACTTATTTCTTGTATGAGTGGCAGCCGTACATTCAACTTCAAGGTTCTACAGATGCATAAATTGGTAGCACTAGATGTGGATTCCTATTAAAAATAGCATATTCTAATCCACGCAGGAAGTTCTATTAGAAGCAATAAAATCCTACCTGCGAATCCAAACATGAACCTTATTAGCCTAATAAACAACGTGGAGAGCGCATGTGCGAAGTGGTGGTAGAAGAAAACTAGAGGAAACGTTAGAACGACATTTTCATTCTGACTTTTACAGCTCTGTAAAACAGCATTTATAGGAGCAGGAAAAAGAAGCATATTACGTAGCATGAAAATGGAAAGTTAGAATGCTTTTAAAGTACTAAAACAGAAAACCGATTTTTATGTTTGCATTTTTAGCTTAAGTTCATTTACACGTTTTTATGTGAAAATAAAAAGCAACAGTTAAATAGTATCAGCTGCTGAGATCTTAACGTTTTACCGTTATGAGATCAGAATTTGCATCTAAATGTCCAGTTTATTAGTATGGAGACTAATGGATGCCTGCTGCCTTCCTTTCAATATATGAATAGACAATGAGCTTTTATTTGTTTATACCAACATCTTCCTATGCATAAATACTCTCCAGATGACGAAAAGAAGAGCCATGTAACCATAGAAACACTTTACATAAACTTTTAATTAATTCATTTATTTATTATCTTATATAGTAAATAGTGTATATAGAGAAAGTATTGCACTCTATTCAAAAACTCGATACCGAGATTTCACGTTTCAGGGCCCTCTGTATCCCCCCAAACATTATAGAAAAAGTTTCCTGTTTGTGTGTCCGTATGACTGTAATCACGATGACTCTAAAACGAAAAGTCAGTAAAATACCAAATTTAGTATCTTCCAAGGATTCGACACAAAGATTTTGAGAAAAATCCCCCACACCAAACTATGCGGAAAATTTTGAAAATTTTTATTTTCTCAAAAATGGCTCAAGCGATTTTATTTAAAATTGTATATTTACGTCACAAATAAAACATATATTTTGAATTTTCTGGAAATAGCTTCTGAAGACCTCTGGATGAATTTTGCATAGCTGGTTGTAAGAGATAGACAGAAACTTAATCCATAAAAATGCTAAACATCGTTAAAATACATAATTTATGTCATACACGTTTCTGTTGTAGAGTTGACCGTTTTTGAGATATTCATTGTTATTGGTTTCAGTTTAAACTACCTAACCTTTCTCAAAGGAGACCATGCAAAACGAACATAACCTCAATTGATTCACACAGTCACCTGCTTTTAAAAGATTTGACTATTGCTTTAGTCTAGTGTATTCCCGAATTTCCCTTCTACTTACATGAAAACAAGTAATAGATCAATTCTGCTAATGTTTATCTAGATTAGCATGATGTAGATAAAAGAATAATCTTTTGTAAGAATAATGTGTATATAGAACAGCAAGAGAAAGTTATATGAATGAAACACATCAAATTCTCTCTCTCTCTCTACGATCGTGTGTTTTTATTAAATAAGCATTCATTGTGAAATGTCTAGGAAATTCTTCATTCGTTGCAACCAGCCTAACCTATCAATCTCTTTTGCAGTTTTTGCAGTATATCTATCACAACCATAGAATTTTAATGCTTTTATTTTTTTAACGTGGGAGGTAATCACATTTATCCTATTTTTTTAAAATATAATTTTTTCTATGTATTTAATTCGTACATTATGTTGATTTTGAATCAAGTGGAAAAATTATCCAAATGACCTTCTTCATCTCATTATTTCTCATCACTTTTTGGACATAGTATATGATGTATCGTACCTTGATTTGGAATTATTAGGAACCAAAGCACACATTATATTTGCCCCTTCAAGTTTTTATTTTTTGTAACTCGATTCTAAATGAAGTGGCGTTTATTTATGGTCTTAGGTAGTCATATGAAGTATGTTTAAGGCTTATCTGATCAGCCATTTTGATAGTGAACCAAGTGTGAGCAGATAAAATGGATAACATATAAATTAGCATAACAAATATTATCCATTGCCCAAAACTAATATGCAGTGTACATGTCTAAAATAGAAGAGATTCGTATTCTCAAGCGTTTCCTCGATTTTGTTTGTAAACCATTTACCACCCTTATATGGCAATAATCTCTTTATTTTAAGAACAGAGAAAACATTCGGAATAAAAATCAGCTAAGCAACACCAGGCGAATTGCTTTGGATCACAGATTTGACACAACATTACACATATACAAACAGGTGCAATGAAAACATTTCTAAGTAGTAGAATTGCAATCCCTCCGCATTTGTTTCTTTTCATCCTTTCTCCCTATCTCTCTCCCTTCATTTTTCCTTCTACCAGTTAAAACAGAGATGAGTAATAATGGTTTTTACTTTCTTACAGTAGGTAGAGGACATTTGATGTGTTAATTCGTTAAGTTTAATGTAGGTTTATTGGTCTACCTATTTATAAGATGGATTACCTTAGCTGCATGGTCGCCTTACAATACTACCTAATTTACAGATCCAGGTGGCTTAGGCGTTTCGCCTGGGAATGGCACTCGGATTCGATTCCCGCGGCTGACTTCTCTGATCCATGTGTTTTCTCGGGGGGTTTTACCGGGTCATTAGACGAATGCTGGGGAGTTTCCTTTTGTTATTTTCCCGAAATTACATCTCTGTTTCATTCAATGGTCTTTTTAGGGTAGAAGAAGACTGCGGCAGTAGCGCCCTTATGTGGTGAATGCACTTTGGAAATATAGCTCTTGGCGGCGGGGTGGTGTTGGAGTCGTCTCTGGGACTTGGGGTATTCTGTCAGACTGGCCGCGGATTCATAGCCCTCCCCGCATAGAGATGAAGAACTGTTTCGATTATGTTAGGGACCCACTAGTTCATAATACTCTCATATCATCCTATCCTCCTAGAGTCTGGCGCACAATAAGTTCTTAGGTGGCTAGACTGTGGAAGTATACCAACTAACCACCTATTTGATGCAATTACTGATACATGACATTAATGACTTAGCTAGATACCTTCAATTAAAAGACTAATTATTATGCTACCTTCACACAGTCAAACTACTGCGGCCGTTCAAAAAATGTTGAGTGGGCAGGTTAGATCTCTTAAATATCCCAAGAAACCGTATATGTATGCTGCTATGTAGTTTTGGTGGAATGGAACTTTGGGATCGTGAACTAGCTTTTATAGTAAACACCTAGCCAGTTAGATACTGGATAGAAGTCTTAGCTGTGTGGTTGCTTCTTTGTAACATATATTATTTTTATTACTTTCTCTATACGTACTAAGTACATAGTGTGCAGAGAAGGTATTGTATTGCACCCAAAAATTCGATACCGAGATTTCACCGGAAATACATGTTTTGAGACCCCCTGAAGATAAAAAAAACATTTTAGAAACATTTCCGTTTGTGTGTGTCTGTGGGCAGCATAGCTCAAAAACGAAAATACCGTTAAAAACCAAACTTCGTATTTAAGTTTGGTATCTTCCAAGGATGCGACACGAAAATTTTCAAGAAAATCCCCCCCACCTCAAACTACCCTTTACATGGAAAAATATCGAAAATGGCTCAAATGATTTTGATTAAAACTTCTTATATTTAAGATATTTACTTACCAATTAAAATATATATGTTGTATTTTCTGGTAATAGCCTCATAAGATCTCTTTGTTCTAGATGATTTGTGTTGAACTTTACATAACTGGTAAACTGGTAAGAGATAGACAAAAACTTACTACACAAAAACGTAGAGCACGATAAAACACACAATTTATGACAAATATACATTTTTTTTCATGGAGTTAATCGTTTTTGAGATATTCCTTGTTTTTATTTCAGCATTGAAAAACATTTTGCTCGTACAGGGATTTGTCAGCTCCTGTCCATACAAACAAAGGAACTTCAGTCACATAGCAACCAGCTTTTGACTATCATTTTAACCTATGGTGCTCCCTTATTTCGCTTGTACTTACAAGGAAGCAAGTAAAAAGATTATTTCTGGTATTTTTTCTCAATTAGCATGAAGTAAATAGAAGTATAAGCTTTTAACAATAATTTGTTGCAGAGATGTAGAGAAAGTCATGTGAATGAAACACATTAGATTTTTTATGTTTATTTTACTCTGTAGAAGGAAAAAATAAACAATTTACCTAGCAACTGAGAAAAGCCAGCGTAAAAATGCCCAACTACATAATATTACTCAGCAATGCAGCTTGTTTTAACGCAGACCCACTGTGTTAAGACAAAAGTTCCTTTCCTACATCACTATGGTGATATTCGTTTATTTTCTTCTGAAAAGTCCGGAGTGCGAGATCGCAAAAGAATAAATTCGGAAGCCTTTTGCCAATAAAACGACAGCATTCCTGTCAATAAAGCTGCAGTTGTAGCAGCTGCAAATGATGCATTAAATAAACATGCCACCAGCTTCTTTATATACTGAGGTAGAATGTAATATAAACGAGGTCCTACTAAAACCTTGTTATACCTTCATCCTACGTCATGTCAATGAACTTGTATCCTTTTACAGCATCTGGTTTCGTTATTGTAGCCAGGAATACCACTGTGAAGTTTATACCTCTATAACCATCACTGCTACCATGGCATAGGTCTCTCTATTACAAGTTGGATGTAAATATTCTTGTAGAATCCGCTATCGCGAGTGAGAATAAAGTGTTATTATTAAGTCTGACAAGGGGACATAAAGCAGTTATTGTATGCATTACGAACCTGTCTACCATTAGCGTGGGCATGTAGAAGTTGGTCTCTAACGAGGTAATCTTATACATGCAAGGTCTCCCAAGGTTGTTGGAGAGACCGCGTGTATAACAATGTTCGGGAGAGGGGGAGCTGAATGAGCTTCACGGCCGTTATTTACAGACGTCTTCTCGGATATCACCAGCGTAGGGACGCCATATTTCGTCTGCTATGGAGGTCATCCATAACCGCAGTATACAATCTGATGGAACTCATAACAAGTCCGTGTTCTATTCTAGAGTGGTAAAGTTATTTTCTTTACCCTGCGTTGAACTTCTCAAAGTTTTCCTGCGATATACTCGCCTGGTTATTGTCTTACACCAGCGTTGAACTTACCAGTAACGAATTTATTAGCAAATGAAAAGATAGTCTTTGTTCTGTCTAATTTTGATTCTTAGTTTACGATTTTGTCAGACACTAATAGCGTATTTATCATCAAAATATTGATTTGGGATATTTTATAGTTCTTTAATTTTAACATTAATTCAGCTAACCTCGTGTTTTTTTTATTGTTTCATTTAACTTGAACTTCAAAGGTCATATCGGGGGCTTTGACTTGTGAAACTCAAAGTACTGTACGTTTTAGAACATTAGGTTAATCATTTTTATTACTAAACACACGCACATTCACTCTCACATTCATACTTCCAGACTCTGTGGAGGATAAGGAATAATTCTGATTAAAGAAAAATTCCCCATCCCAGCCGGGAATCGAACCCGGGACCTCCGGGTGAGAAATCAGCTCGCTGACCATTCGACCACGGAGGCAGTTCATCGTGTATTTGATGTAGCATTTTTTCAAGTTTATAACTATACGGTTTATTTTTCGATGTATAACAAAATCTTAATAACTGGATCCAACCACACTGGCAAATGTATGTTATTTAAGGCCACCCGAGTATGCAAAACCACAAAACTTGCACCCTCGTCTTTTCTAAGTTTTACTTTGCAACTATATTGTAGCCAGTGTACTACATCTAATTAAAGTGCATTATTACCCTGCACTGGACTCACAGATTTACTGTCCTACATCAGCGTTGAATTTACCCGTGGCGAAGATGTGAAAACATAGACAACAGTGTTTGTTCTTTCTATAAATGTTTCTTCCTTACTTTCCTTTCTGATTATTTTTGTGTGTCTCCAAGCACTACATTTTTGTTGGTTTCAGAACAATTTATTTGAATATCATATAGATATATCTAACATAAAAATTGGATTCTTTGTGATACTTTTCTGTTTATTAATTTAATGCCCAAATTTGGCTAACCTGTCGTTTATGTAGCATCTTATTTATAAGTTTATATCCAGGACAGTTTATTTTTCAATAAGTTCAAAATACTTAACAAATGCCTTTAAAACTAATTTGAACCGCTGACAAATACACGTTTTATTTGTAAGGCGATTCGGATGTGGAAACCCACAAAGTCTCAAGCTCCATTAATCTATAACGTTGCTGTTAATATTTGTTTTACTTTCTTATAGTATTTAACGCCCACTTTTACTACATATGGCACCGCAGGCTGTGACACTGATTATACATGAAATGAAGGTGGGGCATCGGTGGTATACGAAACCGGAGAACCCGGAGAAAACCCGCCCCTGCGTAGCTTCGTCCACCACAAATCCCAATTTCGCTTGGGATCGAACCCGGGCTGCCTGGGTGAGAGACGAGTTATCTATTCCCTCGGCCACGGTGCGGCCCTATTTGTTTTACACTTTTTTATTTTCGCATATATATTTTTGTAATTAACGTTATTAAACATCTAAGATGTTGATAAGATCACTAATTTGTTTATAAATACAGGTTAATGTTCTTTTCTAACGTTCAAACTTATGTAAGACATGGATTCCCTAACAGTTTATGTGATTTTAATGCAGAAAAAGAACCAAGCGAAGCAGTGACGAGAGTATTTAAGTCTGGAGACACAACAATTAAAGAACTTTTTCCCTGTCAGTTGTATTATTTTACAAGTTTTCATAAATTTTACTCATTTGAATCATTAATAGTGAAGTGTTCAATCACTTCATGTTAGTAACACCAGAAACAGAACACCTCTTATACCACAATAGAACCATCCACCCTTATAGACTATATCAATTGGTGTCTTTCTTGCTGTTTTTTTCGCTTGGAATCTGCAAAGTTTTATTCCACCTTTATACTCGGACGAAAATGACATTTACGGTTCTGCTCTCGCATTACCTTCCATAACAACTTCGACCATAGATGCAGGCTGCGACATTTTTGTAAAGCCATAATCAATCAGCTGATTGTGGGACTTTGGAGAGAAGCGTGCTTTGTAGGTAATGGTTACCATGCTAACTTAATAGGTCGCGGCTTTAACCTCAGCGGAGGACGATGGATTTTTTTCGGGCGTAAAAATCCTCAGCTTAGCTTCCTTCGGAAGGGAAGTAAACTCGTGGATCCCGTGTCGAAGATTTACGGCACGTAAAAGATCCTCAAGCCTGATAGAGAGGCCTCTGAGCAAAATCAAGCGCTCCTGCACGCCCAGTTTAGAAAGGGACGCTGAGAACCACATCAGTTAAAGAGCGTCCATAAATAAAACTCCATTTCATTTCATTTCATTGTTTTGTAGGATGAAGTTAAGATTTTTATCGCCTTTTAAATGCACCCACACAAAATGGACAATATTGTGTAGCTTGTGACAATGAAACGATGAAAATAGAATCCAGCTTGAGTTAGAAAAGATGTGCATGTAGTAGCGAAGATATTCTTCACGTATGCTATTAGAAGTATAACGTAATTCCATTCTTACTTATCCATAAAGCATACATGTGTATTGTTTGAAATCAAAGATCGCTGCACAACTTTCACAACTGGCTATAAAATAAAGAGAAAACAGTTTGTTTCCTGTTTTCTCGGATGCTAAAAGCTGATGTTATCTACCAACGGAGAGAGAGAAAAGTGGGTGCAGATGAATGGCCTCAACGCCAGGCGCTATAATGAGAACAGATTGCAATGCTTTATCATGTGCAGGAATTCCCTAGTTCGTATTTCTCCATTACTCAGGGCTCGTTGTGGGTAATTTAAATCATTTAATCATTTTATTTCCTACTTTGTTTCTGCTCCCACGGAATCTGAAATCCTTGTTTGAACAGCTGACAGTAGCAGAGGTGGTTAAGTGGGCGACGGTGACTCGGTGGGCTAGCCCATCCAAGATTTCTTTCCGCCAAAGCTAGTCTAATATATTTCTAAAGTCGGCTATATTAACTTATATACAGTTCTAAGGAGAGAGAGAGAGAGAGGGGGAGTGGGAGGCCGAGGAGGAGAAGCAAAAGAATGACGCTATTGAAATAAAATAACGCACAAGATTCAACGTCCTAATGGTATACATCTTTATGAAGAAATAATATCTGAACATCGGATATACCAACAAATATTGATTTTTCTGACTGCCTCCGTGGTCGAGTGGTCAGCGAGCTGACTTCCCACCTGGAGGTCCCAGGTTCGATTCCCGGCTGAGGCGAGGAATTTTTCTTTAATCAGAATTATTCCCTATTCCCCATAGAGTCTGGAAGTGTGAGAGTGAACGTGCGTGAGTTTAGTAATATAACCTAATGTTCTGAACCTACAGCCCCCATATGACCATTGGGTTAAATGGGGCTATACAAATGAAACAATAAATACATTTTCGTTTGAGAAACATAGAGACTTGCTTTACATACTAAAAAATCATACTGTTATGTTGAATCCTATATGAAAAAAAAAACAAAAAAAACACTGATATTTCGTTTCTTTGTATTTTTACTCAATTGAGACAGATATAAATGCTTTGATTTCGTTCATTCTTAATGAAAAATGTGTGTTACACGCACACTAATTTTTCTACCCTCTATCGCATATTGAAGAGGAATGCAAACTATTTTTACGAAAGTTTATATCTGTATCTTCGTCATTTTAATTGACATACGCTTGAAAAAAGAGCTACAGTACTACACAGTTCTTTGTGAAAACAAAAGAAATAGTGATAATCCACTGCTTAAGAACTGGACACTTTATGCTGGCATTAAAATATCATCGCACGCATTTTTTGCATGTACTCGCGAGAAACAACTGAATAACGAAAGGATTAAACAATTGGTCAATTTGAACCATTAATAACGGATAACGTAGACATGGCTTACGGCAGAAAAAAAGTATTAAAATAAATTGTGTGTAAAGAGTTCACTAAAAAATACAACATACACATTTTATTATTCATATCAATATATGAAACATACGATACTTTAACCAAAGTTCTTAGAGCGTTAACTATTTTTAAGAATCGTAAATTCATTGATATAGACGGAGTTTTTTCTAAAACTACTGTTTTAATTTAGGGAATTCAAAACATGTACTATGTGGAAATCTAGAAAAAAAAATATTTTTATAAAATACAATACTTCTTCCTACTATATAGGTAACAGAGAAAGTAAAAGAAATATAGATATGTATAGAGGGGAAGAAGAAGAAGAAGAATGTCGTGTGGTAGAATATTATGTGCCAAATTTGATGCAACGGTGTGGAATATTATACAATACAAACGAATAATGCCGATTCCCTTGGCCACGCTCGCTATAGTGCCCCGCTTTGGTGTTTCGTGGCGCAGGGGATCGTGGGTTCGAGTCCCGCCTTGGGCATCGGTGTTTCTGCGTCCCGACAAGACTCCGAAACTGTATTTTATTTTTAAAAAAATAATAGGTAAATATTGAAACTTTTGAATTAAAATAATTATTTTGGCTTTTTAAACATTTCTTCTAATCATAATTTATTCTTTATTTAAAGATAGTTAATAAACAACCAAATAACACGGTTTAAAATTTGTATATTTACTTATCTTTAAATGTATTTTTGCAATTTTGTTTCTTGATTCTCTCTTTTGTTTCTTGTATTTTTGCTGGTTAATATTAATATGCTGGTTTGAAACCCATGCGTCTCAGAATGTCGTTTGATTGCGGAGCCAAATGGAGTTAGAAATAAGAGCATCCCCTCCCATTTGGGTATTCCCTAATCCAACCGGCTAGTGAAGATAACCTAGTCGAAGAGTAGGACAGCCTCCGTATTCGGATCTGCTCTGAAACGCCTCGCAATTTCGCCAATAAATATTATGTGTCCAGCAGATTACGTAAGTATGTGGAACAGGTTTGAGATATTCGGGAAGTCCCACCAAATGTGGATCTTATGACAAGTGGTTCAGGCTTGTCACTTTTCCTAGTCCACTTTCATTATCTGCACTTGAACTGCAGCAACGCGGGCGCGGTTTCAACCCAGTGGGTGCCATACCTCGCAGAGCACTATATCTGCGAGTTATTTCAACATTTAGAACAACCTCCGTGGTCGAGTGGCCAGCTGAGGCAGGGAATTTTTCTTTATTCTCTATCCCAGGGTCTGGAAGTACGAATCTTCGTGTGTTTAGTAATATAACAACGATTAAGCTAATGTTCTAAACATACAGTAACATAAGCTGTCAAAACCCCCAATATGACCATTGAAGTTAAATAGGGCTTACAAATGAAACAACAAAAAGAGAAGAATGTCACAAAAACTAAACATTAAGAAAAAAATCTTATGACTTTTATTCATAGGGGTTTCTCTACTTATTGTGCGACAAACCATATTTATTCTTCTATCAACTTTATGTTAATCGAGATAAACGTTAGCAAAAATAGCCTTTATACTTAGTTCCTTGTAAATAAAAGAGAAATAAGAAATTAGATTAAGCTAAACAGATAATCCCTGGTAGCTATATGATATTAAAATTAGGTTCTCTTTGCATGGCCACGCAGAGAACATAAGAAAAGCTAATCAAAACCATTAGCACAATTTTTGAGAGAATATCGAACATTTCCATGTGAAAAGTATTTTAATTTGGAAGAATGTTCCTGAAAATCTTCGTGTCACATCCTTGGAAACCACTTAACGTAAATACCAAGGATGGTACTTAAAGCATTTTTGTTTGATTTTTGCTGTTTACAGACACACAGGGAACGTTTTATAAAAACTACGTCTACAATGAAGTCACGTATAGCATTTGTATTATATACATTGTGCATACATGTACTAAAAGTAACAAATTAAAGACAACGTTTGTAATGATATTTCAGCTTTATTTCCTCTAACTGTTAGATGGAAAAATTAAATGATTTATGTGTTAACGATGCCAAAAGCGAGTATAATATCAACGCCGCCGGCGTACCCAAATTTCGCAGATGTTTTTTATATGGCAGCAAATCTGCTGGGATCTGGCTGTTGCTTTAAAGCACACTTAAAGGCGTCGATCTGTGCGTTTTTGAACCCGTGACTTTGGGATCAGAAGGCCAGCGCTTAATAACTGAGCCATAAGTCTTAGAGGGAAGAAGTATGTATAAGTGTAAGTGTACATTGTATTCAATACAAAATAAACAGCTTTGAATTACGGCAAGCGTGCGCATAAATGCGTCTAAAATTAAAATAGCAAATAGAAGTCTATATATACTGGTTACGAAATATTCAGTATATAGCTTACTTAGGCTATATTTTAACTGGATCTGGGTTTTATATATCATAAGTATTTGTGGTTTAGTGGCCAAACACGAGTGGTCAGCGAGCTGGCTTCTCAGCCGGAGGTCCAGGGTTCGGATCCCGGCTGGGACGGGGAAGTTTTCTTTAACCATTCCCTGTCCCCACAGAGTCTGGAGGTATGAATGTGAGAGCGAATGCGTGTGTGGTTATATAATGTTCTAAACCTACAGATTATACGAATTGTTTCACAAGTCAAAGCCCCCGATATGACCGTTGATGTTGAAGGGGACTATACAAATGAAACAATTTAAAAAAAAAAACAAAAAAAAAAAACGTTCTTGGTGAAATAATATATTCAGCTTTGTGAAGGAGAAGTTCGTGTATTCGAAAGATGCCATACTTCAGTTCAAAGCTTTTTATAATTTATTTTTTATTTATTTATTACTATTTTTGTTAAGTTTGGCGTCATTTAACCTGGGAGGTAATATCGGACGGAATGTATGAAATGCGTGAAACCATGTTCAAATTAAACCGGAGGGTTACTCGAGTTATCCCTTTCAGAATAGGAGGAAACCCCGGAAAAACACCTTAAGCGTGTAACTTGCCCTAACTAAGATTTGAACTCGGGACCTCTTGAATGTGAGGCAGACACGCTGCTACCAGCACACTAAAGAGGCGGACTCAGTTCTAGCTTATCCAAAATTTAGTCTTTTTTATGGCATTCTTCTACACACACCCTATGAGGGCGCGCGCGTTCCTTTTTTTTTTTAACTGATATTATGAGGGTTCTTTGGATTTTAAAACGTAAATTTCGTCGAAATCTTGATGTGGAATTTTTTAGTGGATTACAATACTTCTACTTACCATTAATATATAGTAGATAATCAAATGGTTTAAAAACGAAACATCTGTTTCTAATTTATGATGTTCTTGTGTTCAGGCAACCTCAAAACGTGTATTTATGGTGCAGATATGATAATGATACCTTAGATAATAGGTAGTAGAATTAAAATTAATATTTAGATATTTGTAATTCCTTCGAAATGAAAAGTTATGTAAGAAGTAATATAAATCGCCACGCTCACAAACTCTCTGGTGAGCGAAGGATCATGTGTAAGAAGCAAGCAGTACATTAATTGGCCAACTCCCTCAGGCAACTACATAAAACAAATTGCAAGTTAAGAAAATAGCATCTCTTGATTAATGACTACCATTGCTCTTCTCACAGCAACTATACCAATACCTTAAAAAGAATACTTTTCAGCTGATATTATTCATTTACAAGCAAGGGTGAGAGATTGATATCTTCACCGCTTCGATACTCGCATGTAAATGTTGGCTGAAAGATTTCGCCTTTTTTACATTCGCTTCCTTGACCATTAACGAAAGTTATGAGCCAACACTTTGTCTACGAGCATAATAACGTCGTCATAAAAACAGCTTATTAATTTCCATGCTGTGTTTAGGGCACTTTTCATACAATAGATGTCACGCCAATTACTTTGGTCATTTGTAATTATCTGCTTCGCTATAGGGTGCGAAATGGTTTCGTTTTCGTAAAGAAATAAGCATCTAAAACATATAGGTTGTCATGGAAACTATTGTTTACATTTCAGTGAGCTCAAGTGGCTTGCTCTACTTTTATGGAGAATATAAATTTCGATATGTTTCAGCTTCCTTAGTGGTGTAGCCGCTATTCCCATGGTAGAGGGTTCAGATCCGGCGGAGGATGATAGATTTTTTTGACGTAAAACTTCTTAGCAGGAAGGAAGCTATGCCCTATTCACAATGAGATGTAAGCGCAATACTTTGCAGCCATGTTATTCAATGTAAGCATTCACATAGACACACGCAGCACGCTATGCAAAGCAATGCAACGCATGAGTTTGCAAACTCCAAACTTTGTCCTTGCGTTGCGTACATAGAGAAAGATGTCTTTCTCTATGCTGCCTCGTCTGCAACAACAGACGATCGCAGAGAGAGATTTTACAGAGCCTACTGTACATATATGCTCTTTTTTTTTGGCCGTGCCACGCCATCTCTCATTTACCTCAATAGGTTATGGCAGATAATGCACCTTTGATTTAATGGATGTACCCACCTTCTGCGTCTAGATTTCTTGGCTCTCATAAATCGAAAGGCACAAAGAGATAATTCACAGTTCATTAAATGTACAGCTTTATTACTTGTTCCAATCTCTATGCTTACATATTTTCAATATTCTTGGAACATCAATGCCGCGAGCGTCAGTTGTTACTATGTAATTTTGTAGCCTATTTATTTGTAAATGATTGAATACCTATTCTTATATGGTATTGCTGGTTATGTTATTTTGAAACTTGCGGAGCGCTTGCAGTTTATTTACAAATCTATAAACTCGTGCCAACTTCTTGCGTTATGATTACACCTGCATTGTGAATAGCCTTTCCCTCGCGCATACGTTTATGCTGCGTTGAGTCGGCGCTGTATTTAATTGTGAATGTGGCTTAAAGCCGTTGGTCTCATGTAATGACCATTTGCACGTCCAGTCAGTTTCACGTCCGCAAGTCGTGATTTCGTCCTATGGTGCCATCTATGGGCGAGAGTTGATCCCTTGAAGCCATATGTACATGGTGGCGAATTCGCAAACTAGAAATTCCATTGGTCAAGAAACCACTAGAGACCAAAGCTCCAATTTGGGGCTGGTGTGCCTCAGCAGAGAGAATAATCAAATAAATAATCACCATAAAGGTTTCATTTTTTAATTTATGGCATTATAGTTTTATAAACTCTCTTATTCTGCAAGTAATTAATGGTAAATTAGTGTTCTTTATTAAACGTGATTATCATAAGACTTTATACGTGAGTAGAAGAGTTTCATACAGGAATTCAAATGTTAATTAAATAATATATTAGATAAATATTATAGTTATTTAAAATTATATTGGTTACAAGTAATCATTTGGGCAGTTATAGTATATCTATATTTTATGTACTGCTAGCTTTGGGGATTACTAGTAGTTACGAGTGTTAGAATATAGATAACTGTAATATCGATATTGAAAGAAATAATATATTGTAATGCTATTGGCCCAACACATATACTATTCCATTTCATAAATAACATTGTGAAATTGATTAAAATTTCGAGTTTTAAATTAAAAAAAACTATTAAATATGAGAGAAGTTTGAAAAGAGTCTGTGTTACATTCATATGACTTTATCTACTTACTCTGTAACAAACTATTATTACAAAAGGTTATTCTTCTATTGACTTCATTCTAATCGAGACAAATTTTAACAGAAATGCTGTCATTACTTAGTTCCTTCTAAGTAGAAGCGAAGTAAGACAAACGCTAAAGCTGCAGTTAAATCTTTTAAAAGCTGTTCGCCATATGATTGAAATTCGGTTCTCTTTGCATAGCAAGGAGAGAAACAAAGGAATGACGACTTCCTGTTTGAGATAAGAATAAGTATCTTTAAAATTAAACTAATACATAACAATATCTTGGGAATGGTTAACTTCACACACTTTTCACACACAAAAAAATGTGTATGACATAAATTGTGTGTTTTAACAAGCTCTGCATTTTTTTGTGCAGCAAGGTTTGGTCTGTATCTTACAGTTTATCAGTTATTAGTTATTAAAAATGAAGAGAGAATTAATAGAAAATTCAAGATATATATATCACAAATGTTTGTCATGTGAAGGATAGTTTGAGTAGGGGGTGGGGAAATGTTGAAAATCTTCGTGTTGCATCCTTGGAAGATTTTGAACTTAAATATCAAATTTGGTATTTAATCGACTTTTCGTTTTAGAGTTATCGTTTTAACCGACATGAATACACACACACGGACTTTTTTCAAAGATTTTTTTTTTTTTAATCAGGGTACGGTAAAACGTGTATTTCAAGTGAAATTCCGCAATAAAATGTTGGGTGAAATGTAATGTCTTCTCTACCTATGACTAAGTAGAAAAAGTAAAAAGATAGGCCCAAAACAAGATAGATGATGGTTGTGCAGGAGGAGAAAGCTCATCAAGGCCTGTAGAAGGGAAAAAGAGATGATCTATGTTCTATGCAACTTCTGTTCTACACAATTAACCATCCTGAATCCTGGACTTAAAGTACTTACAACATTGTAAGTCGCCATTGGGGTTATCTCAAAATAATTTGAGATCATCTTGTGTTTTAGCGGGAAAAATGCCAGTCAGTTGAAAATTCAAATGCAATAAGTATAATAAATTCAATGTAATGGTTAGAGAAACCGGCTAGAGACCGACAGATCCATGTCATTGACTTTTCAGTCTGACTCTACTTATCCAACTCCTGTTCTACACGCGGCTTGTGTGAAAAAAACAACAATAATTATATCAATGTTCTATTTGATTTGAAGCACCTCGCACTAAAACCGAATGTAAGGTCCTAAACCACGATATTTGTGAACTCTGCCGTTTCTATAGCAACCAACTCTTATGTTTCATTTTGTAATCGGCTTACCCTCCCCGTAGTCGAAGGACTGACACCTCCCTTGGACTTACAAGCCACTACCTAGGGACCAGAAGTGTGTCGGGAGCCAGATTGCAGATTCTAGTTGTTTTAGACTGTGGCTCTTATCTAAGCCTTTCATATTGTTTACGAGACAAGTGAACGACAGGTTTTGAGATTCCGTCGAGGTTAGGTTAGGGCATCTTCTGAAAATCGCTTCTTTCGTTCGTTCTGTCTGCTTGTGCATGAGCAGCCATGTTTGTCAATGGACTAATGGCAGAGTCAAATCTAAAACTGAACTAGAATCTGCAATGTCTTACGAGGGGTCGGCTATGAACATGAGGGAAGTGGATGATATGAAATCTAAGGGAAATTGATGCTGGAGCCCAGACGCGGGCGCTTGAGATCGAACCCGGGCCGCCTAGCTGGGAGGCGAGCCGCCTCAACTCTCACGTGCAAGGATATGGCAAGGTCGTTACGAGGTTGTTTCACCGGGACATTATAGATCTGCCCCGCACTAGTTTCCATTCACATCAAGTCGTGTATCAGAAGAGAAGGGAAGCACTACTTTTTCTGTCCAAACTTGTCATTACTGAAAGTAAGAGAGTGGTCTTGAATGCGAAATTCCTTTTCTTCGACCCAGTTTGTTACATCAGCACCACGTGGATCATGATATAACCGCGCAGATACCCCATTCCTTTTTAATCACCTATTATTGGTTGCGAAAAAAAGAAGAAACAAGGGTGGCCAGTCTGACATAACCACCCCGCGGCAGTGTAGGAAACATTCCAGATACAGCACATGTTTTGATTGGCGCACAAATTACATGTTGTGGCGGACAAAAGTTGGCACGCATGTTAATTGCCGCGTGGCACACCCGGAAGAAATTAAAATCGAGAGTAGAGTAGACCGGTCGATATGCAGATCTAGGACATGTTATACAATCCACTCGCCTGGCTTTTCTTTTTTTTTTTTTTCTTTTTTTTCGGTTTTACAGCTGTAGTTTCGAGTTTAGCAAGTTTACTTGTTTTTCTTGTAAAAGGTTCGATTACATATGGCGAGTAAAAGTATGTGAATTTGCGAAGGTAACAGTACACCTCGTTTCAAGACTGAATAGGTGCTTTACATAATTAAGTCATGAACCTCCATTTACTAGCGTTAGCTAGTGTTGCTTTCTCTACACGCACTAAGTATACAGAAGATATTGTATTGCGCCGAAAAATTCAATACCGAAATTTCATCGGAAATACATGTTTGGAGATCCCCTGAATAAAAAAGTATTTTTAGAAAAATGTCCATATGTATCTGTGGACAGCTTAGCTCAAAGACGTATTTAGGTTCGGCATCTTCCAAGGATGCGACACGAAGATTTTCAAGAAAATCCACCCTTCCCCCAACCACCCTTTACATGGAAAAAATTCGAAAATGTTGATTTTCTCTAAAATGGCTATAACGATTTTGATTAAAATCGCTTATATTTAAGATATTTACATGAAAAATGAAATTTATATCTTCAATTTTCTTGGATTAGCCTCTGAAGACGTTTATTCTGGATGATTTGCGGACTTTTGTATAACTGGTAAGCCATAAGAGATAGACAAAAGTTTACTTAACAGAAGATGTAGATCTCGTTAAAACACACAATTTATATTGTATACATTTTTTTTTTCGTGGAGTTGACCGTTTTCGAGATATTCCTTGTTATTGGTTTCAGCTTTAAAATACTTATACTTTTCTCATAGGGAAATTTGTCAACTCCTTTCCATACAAACAAAGGTACTTCAATCACATAGCAACTAGCTTTTAAAAGATTTGACTATCGATTTAACCTATGGTACTCCCTAATTTCCCTCCTACTTACAAGGAAGCATGTAATAAGACCCTTTTTACTATTTTATTATATATTAGCATTAAGTAAATAGAAGAATAAGTTTTTTAACAATAAAATAATTGTAGAGATGTATAGAAAGTCATGTGAATGGATCACATCATATTTTTTTAACGTCCTTTAACCTGCGTTGAACTTAAAGGTACTCGACAATCGTTCTTTTAAAGATAAGGGAAACCCCCGGGATAAATCTTATAGTTTACAGGATTCGAACTCGGTACCTAATGAGTGTGAGGCAGATATGCTACCCTCACACTACAGATCGGATGTTAGTTATTATCTAGTTTGAAAACGAGAGACAAATGCGAGATTCTGTGATGCACTCACCAGATTTTTGAGTGATTTTGAACCTGCAGTATTACTTTCCCTAGCCCCGTATGTACAATGCACGAGAAGTACAAGAAGTATTGTATTCCACCCAAAATTCGATGTCGAGATTTCACCGGAAATACATGTTTTATGACCCCCTGAATCCAAAAAGAGCATTTCCTGAAAAAGGTCCGTGTGTGTCCGTGTGTCTGTGAACACGATAACTAAAAAACGAAAAGTAGCTAAAATACCAAACTTGATGTTTAAGTTCCGTATCTTCCAGGGATGCGACACGAAGATTTTGAGAAAAATCCCCCACCCCAAACTACCCTTTACATGGAACTTTTTTCAAAATTTTTTATTTTCTTAAAAATGGCTCTAACAATTTTGATTAAAATATCGTATATTAAAGATATCTACCTGACAAATAAAATGTATATCTTGAATTTTCTGGGAATAGCTTCTAAAGACCTGTTTATTCTGGATGGAATTTACTTAATTTGGCATAACTAGTAAACCGTAAGAGACAGACAAAAACTTACTATACAAAAAATGTAGGTCTTGTTAAAATACACAACTTACGTCATATACATTTTTTCGTGGAGCATACCGTTTTCAAGGTATTCATCGTTATTAGTTTCAGTTGTGAAGTACTTATACTTTGTAACGACAATCGCCTAACGACAGCTTTTAAAACATTTGACTATCGATTTAGCCTAGTGTATTCCCTTATTTTCTTCTTAATTATAAGGAACTAAGTAATAAGAACATTGTGCTGAATACCTCGATTAACAAGGTGCAGAAAGAAGAATAATCTCATGTAAGAAGTTTGTAGAACGGCTAGAGAATGTCATGTGAGTGTAACACATCAGATTTTTTTTCGTATGAAACTGTGTGATTTATCTGCATTTATTTCCAAATTTAATAAATATAAATCTATAAAGATCTTATGTGTTTATCGACATGACTCTCACTGCCGTTTAGTTGTGTTACATTTCTACAAACTGCTTTCGCAAAACCTCATTCTTCTATCTACTGCATGCTAATCCAGTCTACACAAGCCTCTGCGCTCGAGTGATCAGCGTACTCATCCAGAGGTACTTGGTTCTATTCCTGGCTGGGGGAATTTTTCTTTAACTAGAATCTTTCCCTATGCGCCACAGTGTTTGGAAGTATGCATATGAGTATATATATATATATATATATATATATATATATATTCATCTTATTTCTTAGTTCCTTATAAGTATAACAGAAATAGGAGAATACACAAAGTTAAACCGATAGCTGTCACTATCCGATTGGCATTGAAATTCAGTTCTCTTTGCCAAATTGCCGTTTGAGAAATTTTGAAATATTTTAAAATTAAAGCCAATGAATTTTGTATATCTCTTATGGTTTACGGATTATGCAAACGACATCTAAAATGAAAAGTTCCTCAGAGGCTATCCACAGAAAATTCAAGACATACATTTTGTTTGTGATATAAATATCTTTGATATACGGTATTTTAATCAAAATCGTTAAGAGCTATTTTTGAGAAATGAAACTTTTCGAAAATATTTCCATGCAAATTAGTTTGGGGTGGAAAAATTTTCCTGAAAGTCTTCGTGTCGCATCCTTAAAAGATACTAAACTTAAATATCAAATTTCGTATTTAACCAACTTTTGCTTCTTGGTTTATGCTGTTCACACACAGGAGACAGAGAGAGAGAGAGAGAGAGAGAGAGAGAGAGAGAGAGAGAGATTACAGACACCTAGGATATTTTTATTATTTTTAATCAGGGGTCCTCAAATCATGTATTTTAGTGAACTCTCAGTTTCGAATATTTTGGGTGAAATTGCTGCTCAATTTACAGATAAAAATCACATGATCTTCACATCTACTATTTTATTACTATAATCTTATCCTCAGTAGGTTATATAATTTTATCATTAATAACAAATAAACTTATAGATTGACATTTATAGATAGTCCAATATCTTCTCTACCTATTGTGTGTACATAGTGCTTGGTAGAGAAAGTAATTATTTTATATTCGAAGTTTGTTCTCTTTTTGCTTGATATATTTCCTATTCCCTTATCGTTTCTTACCGTGAAGTCTTTCAGCTAAAGGAAACAAAATGATTCGTTTCGCAATTGAATATTAATGACCACCAAAGGCTGTTACCATACAATTTAAAACAGTACTTCACGCCGATCCCAAGACAAAGTTAGTGTCGAGGTCAGTACACAACTAATCCGTTTCAATCCACAAGGAATCGAAACCTGGTCTCCCGCTAAGCGATCCGTCACGCTAGTCCGTGTTAAAGTTTCCTCACGCGCTCATCGTCCATCATACCACAGCTTCCAACTGGTCATGTTTAACCGCCGGATTAACATAACTCGTACTGCAGCGGTGGTGGGAGTCAAACCCGTGTTTCTTATTATTTCTGTGTGCAGTTTTCACAAGAATACCTCGTTCACTTTTGTTTTCAAGAACTTGTTTAGCTTCTTATCTTTCATAAAAATGAAACCCTGTGTGATGAACGTAATAGTTATACGACTTTCTCTACTCGTAAATTTCATACCGGTTCTACAATATTTCCAGAACATTCCAAGGGCTTTAAAGTGTAGGATTAGGAAGTTTGCGGTTGGAAACCAACCCTCACTGTTGCCAAGTCTTCCACTTATCGGTCCCTTAATTGAGGCCCGAATCTCGACTTGCAAGTGGAGTCTTCAATCTCCAGGAAACAGTGATTTTACTACGTTGCTTCTCGTCCTTAGTACAGGGTCGTCTTTTGTTTGCTAATCGTTATTGACCAGAAACAAGGGGAACGGCCTCGTTTGAAGACCATCATAAAAACCGTGCAGGCTATTCACGTATTCTGTTTTGGGTTTTAGTCATATAATACCAATTAGTTTAATATTTTGTTTAACGTTTCGGCTGAATTTAGATTAATTATAGCCAGTTTTATTCTTAAAGTAAATACTGTCTTAAGTTAAATTTTCTGTTATCACCTGAAAGTGAAATAAAGTGTTGTCTCGTAAATTATTAATTTTGACCTTCACCTGTTTAACTTTTAGTGAAAATTTAAGTGAGGGACTATGCATTTAATTTCTGATAAAAAAAACCCAAACACATCATCAAAGATGTAAACCAGTACTTAATAATAATAATAATAAAATCAGTATTTTTCATGGGCATAGGAAAGACATAGGTACGAAATTAAATACATTTCAAGCTATTTTCGAAAATATCAGAAGTACTAAAAGTAAAAAAGAAGAGCTACATAATTAAAGCCCTATAAAACAATAACAGTACCATTCCTTTGTTATAGAAGTGAAAACTGGACCATAAACGGACATGGAAAAAGCAGAATTGAAAGCTTGGAAATGATATTCCTCACACCACTGACAGATCAGAAGAGAGATGTAGAAATAACAGGAGAACTAAAAATATATAATCTAAACGAGCATCTACATGAATTAAGAACCTATGTATCGAAACAAAATGAGAATTCCAGAAAATCTCATTCAATTATGGATTGTGATATATTTTTTTTTTAAATTTCAATTCTGAAAGTTGAGTTTCTTAAGATAACATAGGAAAATATTTTGAATGTTGACTGTTTTATATAAGACAAATCACACATTGGCAGAATATGTAAAACATTTGTGACATTAATAATGGTATAAACATAATACTTTCAAATGTCTTCAAAGGTATGTAAAATTCAAAACATGCAAAATGATCTCACTTAAGCGTTTATGTTTTGATAGGTTTACGAATGGTAAGAGAGCAATGATTTGAATAAATGAAAAGGTAGAAATATGACAGTCCCTATAACTGTAGCTTTCAGTATTTTCTGAATATATTTATAAAATAAAGGACACTTTATTGAGATTTACCACTCCAGTTTGAATGTTATATCCACTGATTTTGGTTTTAATAAAGCTTTAAAAATGCTATAACGGTTTCCTTACATATAAAGTTTGTAGACTAAATCTAGGGGAGTAATAATGTAAAAATTGACAACTATAGAGAGTCATGAGGCTGTAATTCTGGACTAAAATAGTATAAGACACTAAATATGGAATACTCTTGGAAGAAAAACGTTGTATCGCTTTAGCAGCCAAGAAAAGTCGGCTGTTTTAATTGTTCTTGCAGCAAAAATTAAATTGTTATACTCTTTTCAAATCTGTAAATACAGTTTTAGTTTCATTTGCTTTTAATTATTACTCTTCTAGAATGTAGCAAATACACAAGGGAAATAAAAGCTATTCCAAAAAGGAGGTTTTACATAGGTTTTTGAAATACTTGATATGTAAGTTAATCATTCTGAATACATAGCTAAATTTACAATCTATTTATTAATTGCCATGCCAACAAGCACTGTAAGTACTTACAGTGAGAGTTTGAGAGGTCATTAATACTTACAGTACAATTAGGAAATGACGTAACACTCAAGACATGTGCTACTTCAATTAGGGAATCTATTGCAAAATTCATTAACAAAATAGTGTATAAGAAGGCTTTGTCCATATAACTTAGTCTTTCATTTGTTCACATCGAGAATTCATTTTTTCTTAATGTTCAAAAAATATTGAAAAACAATTTTGGTTTATTATTTTTTTACAGTTTTTCAAGTATTTCAAAAAGTAATTGGCTAACCAGTAATCAGGTCGAGAATGCATATTGGAAATACGAGGCCCTCTGTATGCACAATATACTATATCTGTGTAAGACGTTTAAAAATGAGGCTATCATTTGTTTTATAAGAATTCATTCTAAGCTTACATTTTTCAGTTTAAATATGTTGAGTGCTAATAAAAAGCATTGCATTATTTTACACGGCTTTGAATCTTTGATAACACAAAGTTAAATTTACTGCCAAAAAATAACCTCAGGAAATATAAAGATTCAAAACCGTGAAATCCTAGTGTGCAATTTTCACTTGTTTGCAGACTATTTGTATTCTAAATGTGCAGTTTGCTTTTAAGTGCCCCGGACCAGAATTTTTGTGGTTAAAGAATCCGGTTTATATGAACTAATCATACAATTTATAAATGTGAGTAGTCCAAGCAGATGTTTGACAAGATGCAGGCCATTCACGCCCTTTGGACAGACACAGCTGTCGCGTTGTGGAATTTGCAACCATGGCACGCCTTCCTGGTTCAATCACACTATAACGATGCAAGGAGTGTCAGCATGGAGCTTAAAATTTTGCCTTAAGTCCTTGAAACGAGGAATGTTGGATATACATGGCACTTGATTGTACTTTTCACTTTCATTACCAGATGCTAAGTACGGACATAGTAGGAGGAGAGGGTATTATATTCCACCCAAATTTCGATATCGAGATTTCACCGAAAATACGTTTTGGGACTCCCTGAGTACAAAGTAAGCATTTTTAGAAACATGTCCGTGTGTGTGTCTGTGTGTGTGTTATATGTCTTGATATTTACGTTTGGTATCTTCCAAGGATGCGACACGAAGATTTTCAACAATAACAAACACAACTGCTCTTTACATGGAAAAAATTACGAAACTTTTGATTTTCTCAAAAATGGCTCAAAGGATTTTGATTACATTCCCTTATACTTAAGATATTTACATGAAAAATAAAGGGTATATCTTGAATTATCTGGGAATAGCCTCTAAAGACATCGTTATTCTGTTGGAATTTTTCTGAATTTTGCATAACTGGTAAATAGAAAGAAATAGACAAAAACTTACTACACATAAACTGTAGATCACCTTAAAACACACTATTTATGTAGTATGCATTATTTTCGTGGAGTGGACCGTTTTAAAGATATTCCTTGTTATAGGTTTCAAATTTAAACTTTTCTCATACGAGAACTTATCAACTCCTCGCCACGCAAAGAGATGGATTTCAAACCCAAAGCAACCACATTTTAAAACATTTGCCTATCGGTTTGGCCTAGTGTATTCCCTTATTTCCCATCTATTTATAAGGAACTAAGTAAAAGAACTATTTCTGCTAATGCTTATCTCTATCAGCATGAAGTAGATAGGAGAATAAGCTTATTAGCAATAATTTGTTACAGAGATGTAGAGAAAGTCATGTGAATGGAACATCAGATTTTTTTTTGTGTTCAATAACTGGTATAAATTTCAACAGAATGTGTTACATATTGTGTATTTTCCAAATTTTACAGATACATCACCTTAACAGAGGGCTTGTGGGGCAATCTCGAAAGTGACTCAAAAGATTTTGATGAGGTTTACACTAATGAAAAGCAATATTCCTCCCTATGGTTATATGCTATAAGACAGCTTCAATGAATATAAAATACACTGATTTTTACTTTATCTAGCCCGCATGTACAATGTACAAAGTGGATAGAGAAGATATGGTATTCCACTCAAAAATCCATACCGAGATTTCACCGGAAATGTTTTGAGGTCCCTGAGTTCAAAAAGAGCATATTAGAAAAAGGTCCGTATGTCTGTGGACAGCATAGTTAAAAAACGAAAAGTCGGTTAAATATCAAACTTGGTATTTAAGTTCAGTATCTTCCAGGGACGCGACAAAAAGATTTTCAAGAAAATACCCCCACCCCTAACTACCCTTTACATGGAAAATTTTTACGAAATTTTTTATTTTCTCAAACATCGCTCCAACGATTTTGATTAAAATATCGTATATTAAAGATACTCGCATCACAAAAAAAAATATTTTGAATTTTCTGGGAATAGCCTTTGAAGAGCTCTTTACTCTAGTTGAGTGTTGTAGAATTCTGTATTGCTGTTAAACCGTAAGAGATAGACAAAAACTTACTTTACAACGCATGTAGATATCATTAAAACACATAATTAGGTCATATACATTTTTATGTAGAACTGATCGTTTCTGAGATATTCCTTCTTATAGGTTTCAATTTTAAACTATTTTTAACATTTCTCAAACAGGAAGTTTCGTTTTATCTTTCTTTGTTTCCTGTAGGCCATGCAAAGTGAGCCCAAATTCAGTCGTTTCACATAGGACCCTTTTAAAAGATTTGACTATCCCTTATGTTCCTTCTACTTACAAGGAGACAAGTAATAATACCATTTCTGCTAATGTTTACCTTGATTAGCACGTCGTAGATAAAAGAATATTTTGTAAGGAAAGTTGTTTGTGTAACAGCTAGAGAAAGTGATGTGAATGGAACACATCAGATTTGTTTGTTGAGCATATCAAGAAGTAAGAAATGTCCATCCTTGGGGAATGAACGTATTGTTACTTAACTGCATCGTAAACTTGGTAAAACAGATGAGTTAGCAAGCTTACATAAATTATATGTGAAAAAGATTGTCATGAAAATTTTATATATTAAGGATTTTTATTAATAAGTATCTAAAAACTATGTTAAAAATATTATGTGTTCCATTCATATGACTTTCTCTGCCTATTTGACATAACATTTTCTCACAAAGACTCATTCTTCTATTTGCTTCATGCTAATCAAGATAGGCATTAGTAGAAATGGTATTATTACTTATATATGTAATAATTAGAAGCAGCACTTCGCCAGGTGATGACCCTGAAATTCGATCTCTTTACATATCCAGGGAAAAAAAGAAATAAGGAAAAAACAAAGGATTTTTAATGATCTACATTTTTGTGTAGTAAGATATTGGATACCTCTTACGCTTTAACGGTTTAAAGTTCTCCAGAATGAAGAGGGCTCAACGGCTATTACTAGAAAATTAAATATATACCTTTCATTTGTCATAAAATATTTTAAATATATGGTATTTTAATCAAAAGCATTAGAACCAGTTTTGAGAAATTCATCATTTTCAAAAAGTGTTCCATTTAAAGGGTAGTTTGGGGTGCGGGATTTTCTTGAAAATCTTTGCATCACATTCTTAGAAGCTGCTGAACTTAACTACCAAGCTTAGTATTTAACGGTCTTCACACACACATGCATGTATGTGCGCTTGACTTAGAGGGTTTCAAAACATGTATTTTCGGTAAAATCTCGGTATCAAATGTTTTAAATGGAATACAATATCTTCTCTAGCTACTATGTACACAGTATGTGTAGAGAAAATAAAAACGTTACCTCGGGTGGAATAAAATACTTCCTCTAGTTCTACTTGAGCTAGAGAAAGCAATCTAAATATTTCAAAAATAAGAACTGCCGAACGATTAGGTTCTTACAATCTAGGCACGAGCTAAAGACCCTGATTAAAACTGTGATATTTATAATTATTTACAGAGGACAAGTGGACCACGCCGTACCCAGTGGTTTCACCACCGGGTTCAATCCCATGCGACCGCATGTGGAATTTGTGTGGACAAAGTGGCGCAGGGGCGGATTTTCTCCGGATTCTTCAGTTTCCCCCGCCATCACATTCCACCGTTGTATAGTACCAACCCAATAGCCTCTGACATAGCCTCAATAGCTCAAGACGTCCCCCACGTCTGTTGTGGGTTCGGATATATAAGTGTTATAGGAAATGAGAAAGCAGATCTACTAGCAAAAGAAGCTGCAAAATATTTTATGGAGGTTTTATATTAGTGCTCCTATACGTCACCTGAAAAGGCAAATTAAGAACCATAAAACTCTTCAATGGAAAAACACCTGAACCACAACCCAGAAAGGACATATTATAATTTTTTTTTTTTTTTTTCCTGAGATGCAGCATTAAGTTCTATCCGGCAATGGCAAATTTAAGTTATATTTCAAACGATTTAAGATCAATGTTTCAGATAGTTTCATGCTTCTGTGGATCCCCTCATACTTACAGCTTCTGATTTTTACGCGTCTTGTTTTGGAAGATCATGAAAATCACCCGAACCTTGTGGTAATGAACTCTTTTTATAGTGTTTAACGCCCGATTTTACTACAAAGGCTCCGCAGGCATGCCACTGATGATACATGAAATAAAGATGGAGTACCAGTAGAATGCGATGTCGTGGGAAACCGGAAAACTCGGCGAAATGTCGATACTATAACACATGCAATTGAAAATAATTTGCAAACTGATCGATACCACTGCATTAAACTGTGGACTGTTCCTGATTCTGGCACATTACTTGGTTGGAAACTACATCTAGACTTCCGATCAGCAACAATGATGGGCGCCATTATTGGCACTATATATATCATTCATTCAAGGCGAGATTTACACGAAGATGAGCTAAATCACCTTCAAGATTTTCAAGATACAATAATAGGCATGCATCAAATGTCTGCAGTTGCTCAGAAAGCAAATCTAACTTTTAATCTAAATCCATGTAGATGCTCCAAATCCCACATGCGGTCCCCTGGGCTCGAACCCGGGCCGTTTTGGTGAGAGGCGAGTGGTCTAATGAACTGGCAAATCCTTTAAATCTCATATTAAAAAGAACAAACAAACAATGCTATTATTCTTGTTGTATAACATTTATTCATTCATGACATCTATAATCAGCATTCATCATAATGTTCAATTTACCTATCTACCATGGCACAGCAGCCCAATTTCGAGTTTGGACCTCCTCTAACGGTTTCTTGTTCTATGGAATTTCTAGTTTGTGAGTTCGCCAATGCGCGCACATGGTAACGAGAGATGCATGCATCACCTATAGATGGCACCATAGGCGAAATCACGACTTGTAAATGTGTAACTGACAGAATTTAGCCCAGGGACCTTTTCTTTCAAGGTTTCAGTGGTTCTTGTAGGTGCAAAACACATTACACCAACTACTTTACTTCCGATCCGAAGTATTTTTACGTCCGAAAAAGTCCAGTACCTTCCTTTGGGTTTGAATCCGCAACCTTATGTTGCCTTTCTGTTCGCAAGATCCAGGTTTAAATCCGGTTCAGACCATAGTATTTGAGTGTGCAAAAAACGACATTCTATGTCAGTTGATTTACTGAAATGTAACAGAACTGCTATAGGACACATTCCGGCACACCAGCGGCGCTAATAACACCGTGTCAATTGGTAGCGTCGTTAACAAACAAAATAAAATATAACCTTAGATATGCATGGTAACCATTACATCATGGAGGACATCAATGCTTAACAGCAATTAGTATATATGTAACTGTGAAACTAGAACCCTAATATGCTTGCACAGTAAGGTTTATTTCTAAAAGTGCATTAAATGAATGATTGTTTACAATAAGAAATCGCCATTATATTGTCTGCAACGCCATACTTCTGTCTCGATAAGAACAGAGCTAACAGAGTGGCAGATTCCTGACATGCGTATTCAGAATTCGCTGCAGACTTGAGCGTGTGACTGAGATAGTGAAACATCCTGTGGACGTTGTCAAAACATCTCAACCGCACTGTGCAGCTACAAAACAGGTTTCTGGCGTGCTGCAGTAATTATAACAGACGATGGCAACAATATTTAGCGAGCACTGGTCCGAATGAAACAAATTATGTTCGCCAAAATGAACTTGCCCGCGGTGTTGACGGAATAACCAGTTCCATCCGAGTTAGTGTGTGGGTACAGATGCATCCAACTATGTTTCTGGGGACACTACTTATAACTTGAGCCTTTTTCCGTTCAATTAGGTGAACGTTTGGGAATATACCTCTGATGCGTTATTACCTTTGTAACATGCACGAATCACATTTGTGAGGTTACCGGTTCGGTCACCGGCGACCGCTACTCTGGCCCATGGGTTTTTCCCCCAGGAACGCCAGGCGAATGTTGGGGTGGTTTATCATCTACCTTAATTTCCCCTTCATTCATTTTCTTTCACAGCGTTCAGTATGTCTATGTTCGTGATGTATGGCAGTGCGAGTAGATGGCGCGGATGCATACTCAATGCAAATAATACATATCTTGGACACTAGAGACCTGCCAAGCGCACGTATCACTTGATTGCCCTCTCTGGCGGCTTCAGTGGTGGAGCAGGTTATTGGATTTAGAAATGTTAGTGACTTCTGCTCGTTTCTGTGGTCCACCTGCGTTCGCTGTCCCCCTCAAACAACTATAACAGATTATCGTTATTAAACTATCATAATTTTGAGACTGTGGCAAAACAAACTAAATGACTTTCTAAATTTACTGAATACATTCGTACTATTTAGTGATATTCAGTTAATTTATATTACTGTAACCTCCATGGTGTATATTAGCCTCTAATACCCAAGATCGTGGGTTAAAACTTGGTAGACCTTTTTCGGACGTATAAGTCCTTGGTATGGCTTCTGTTGCAAAAGAAGTAATGACCAGTGTATTGTTTATTTGCACGTAAAAGAATCCCGTACCTTTTAAGTAAAGGTCTCTGGGCTTAATTCTGTCAGTTTCACGTCCGCAAGTCGTGACTTCGTCCTATACTGCCATCTCTGGTCGATGTCACCACGTGCACATAGTAACAAACTCACAAACTAGAAATCATATTGATAAACCATTAGAGGAGGCCAAGGCTTGTCAAATGGACTGTGGTGCCATAGTAGATAGATAGTTCGTCAAAGAAAACCTGAACTCTTATATCTACCTTTTTATGTATTGCCTAAATGAAACCATTCTGGAAAATAATTTATAATGATTAATAGATTTACAATGAAAAAAAATATATTTATAATCAGTATTATAATGGAATGGCTCAGGCGGTTTCGTTTATGGTCCGCATTCGGGAGGTGCGTGTTCGACTTCGTGGATGTCTTCAGACCCTTGGACTATTTCGAGGGTTTCCCCGGCTGGCCAGGCGATTCATTACATCCCCGAATTTTCCATCCACCATTTCCTATTCCCATAATTTTCTAATCATCTCTTTTCCAGGGTTGAAGGACCAGGCGACGATGTTCAGTGGGTTGCGGCTGGGTGGTGATTTGTGTCTTGTAAAAAGGTTATCCTTGCGTCGGGAACACTCGTCAGAACTCGCCTTCCGCTTAGAGCGGCTTCGGAAGCTCTCCACTGTAATATTTAGGGATTCCACCCATGCTTGCGCCCATCGTCATCCGGATCTGGTCGCCCTTCAGATCTCTTCCCTTATCCATCCTTCCCCTTACTCACGTAAGTTGTAAAGGGCCTAATGCGTGTTTTGCCCCAGAGTCCTGGGGGGCCCATCCGTGACTAATCCTAATTCTAATCTGTAACTATGCTTCGTTACCTATCAGATATTTACAAATCTGATGAGTGTTGTCAGCTTCAGGAAATAAATAACGTACAACAGTTTTCTTTGAATATAAATTGTTTTAACAGAAAATAATTTTAGAGCCTGCTACACTACAAAATCAAGAATGTTGCTAAGCTTCCCTCTTAATGTTAACAAGGTTTGGACAAAGCAGCCAGAAGCCAAATCAATTCTTTCTCGTGGTTGTATTAATTACTGTAGCCCGAAGGCTGGTGGCTCCATTAGACGAAACCTATCCGTTTGTGCGAAATCTGAAAGGGGGGACAGTTCCAACTCTCCCACCTTATACGGTTGAAATATCCCTCTGGCATCCCAAACCGGTTTTCATAGACCCATTTTAAACCAAATGACTATCCTTCCTTGTTAAGTACAAACAGGATGGTTTCCGTTACGACTGCCATATGATGTATGTGGTGCGGAGTTTGCAATGAACTCAGTTTATTATAATTAGTAAGGGATCTTGGCTGCTCTTAAATCAATGACTTCCAAATGGTCGTGAAATAAAAAAAGTGCTGCATTTGTCTCAATATCTCTTTCGAAGAATTTGAAATGTTATTAAGTTTGTTTATATAAAATAAATTTTAGTTATTTATTTAGAAGTGAATAACAACCCACATTTGTCAGGACTTAGGAATTTCTCACCAATTAGTTTTAAGCTGCGTATATTTTTCATGCTTTGCAGAATTACATACAGTCACATAACTATTTTTATTTTCTCTAGCTCCTACTTTTATAGTAAATAATGCAAGAGTTTCATTCTATATAATAGATCCTTGGAATACACGTTTTGAAGTCCCTTAAATATAATGATTTGCTTTCTCTATCATATACGTACAGTATACGCAGTAGGTTGACGATGTATTGTTTCCCAGCCAAAACTTCAATACCGAAATTTTATCAGAAATATATATTTTGATAGCCTTTGAGTAAAAAAAAAAAAAAATAGAAAATGTGTGTGTATCTGTGAACAGCATAACTCAAAATTGAAAAATCCATTAAATACAAGGATGTTCTGCGCCGGGGCGTAGTGGGTTAGACCTGGAATTCTAATCCCCAGCCACAGAATGCACCCGGTTTCGAAATAGGAGTTTAAGTCCCGGATATAGGACTGATGTCCACACAGTATCGTGAAGAAAGTAAGGAGCTGCGATAGGCAGCGCTCCCTACCATGAGAACCAATCCGGCTGAAGGATGCGTGACGCTGGTCACATCACCTCCCGGTATCGATTTCGCGATCTCCATCTCTATCAAGCATAAGTGGGCGTGAGACTGGCAGTATAGTTGCTAGTCGCTAGCTAATTAAAGCTGCAGCAGCACTGGGTCCTTATTATTTTTCAAGAATGCGATAGAATATGATTTCAGAATTTCCCCCACTCCATAAAAAACCTCTTTCCTGGAACATGGAAAGCTTAATTTTTCAAAATTGGATCTAACGATTTCTATTAGAACAGGTACCATATTATTTAATGTATTTTCATGTCAAGTGAAATACACAATCCATTTCTGATATAGTTCTAATTAATTATTGGTTTGAACTTCCTATACTTATACTTTTCTCAAATGAGGAGTAATTTTTTTCAACGACGATTAAGTCTGCTTTATTCTCCTATTCCCACTATATCTTCAAGGAAATTCTATTTCTACAAAATTTTATCTCGATGAAGCAGTAGAACTAGATAGAACGGTATTGTAGGAATAGTATGTTAAAAAAGAGTTAGAAAAACTATGTGACTGTGACGTAAGATTTTAACTTTTTCTGCTTTTACATGCCAAATAGGTATAGAAGGTGTTGCGTTCCACCCAAAAATTATACACCGAGATTTTACTGGAAATACAAGTTTTAGGGTCCCCTGTATCAGAAAAAGAACGTGTGTGTATGAGTTCTGTGCTCATGTGTTAGTGTGTCTGTGAATAAGATAGCTCAAAAACGAAAAGTCGATTAATACCGAGCCTGGTTTTTAGGTTCAGCATCATCCATCGGTACAACACAAAGATTTTCAAGAAAATATCCTTACCCCAAACTACCATTTGCATGGAAAAAAAAAAAAAACTCAAACATTTTGATTCTCTAAAGATGGCTCTAACGATTTTGGTTAAAATACCGTATATTAAAGATATTTTATAACAAATAAAATGTATATCTTGAATTTTTTGGGAAAGCCTCTGAAGCCTTCCTAATGCTGAACTACTTGTACATAACCGCTAAACCGTAAGAGACGGACAAAAGGGTTTGCACAAAAATGTAGAGTTCGTTAAAACACACAATTTATGTCATATATTATATTTGTGAAGTTAAATAATTCCGAAATATTCCGTCTTATTATTTCGATTTTAAAATACCAAACCTCACAGGGAGCTTTAAAATAAACATGACTATCGCTTTAGTCAGTTGATTTCTTTATTTCCCTTCTACTTACAAAGAAACAAGTAATAAGACCATTTCTCCTGATGTTTATCTCGATTAGTATAAAGTAGATAGAAGAATGTTTTTTTTTTTTTTTTTTTTTTAAGATTACAGTAAACCCCGCGATTATGCTCCCGATTATAACACCATTTGTAAAGTCTCTGGGCATCAATATTTATTTATATTGCACGAATGTACCCCCTTTAACGCTTACAAATGTCACTATTAGTGCTTTTTTCGGGTCAAAAATTAACAAAAATATTGTATATAATTTTCGAAATGTTTAATAGTGCCTTATAGTGTATTTTCAAATGGCACCCTGTTAATCTGTTTATCCTTTCTCTCTTTCTTTGAAATTGTGCACTGTATTACGAGTTGTACAGAAGTACAAAATGGCAAAGCATAATAATTAGATATACGAGTACATGACAATAGTCGAAATCTTTTCTTGGTAAGTAATTATTCAGGGTTACTACAAAAGAAATAGACAACTTCAACTGCCTGTAAAACAAAAACTATTAGAGATAGCAACCTAATTATTTTGGAGGTATGTTGAGAAACTCTCAAAGTTTCGTTTGTTACTATTGGTAACGCTGTAGTGTTTTGTTTGTTGTTGCAGAAGCTGAAATGGCGGAAAATCCTGTGGAAAAGGCATATTGCCTGTTGGAATTTGCTAGAACGCAATCAGCAACTGTTGTCCAACGACATTTTAGAACATGTTACCACAAACATGAAATGATACGCTCACAAAAACCAGCATCGTCTTCATCATGTCGCAACATGTCGATGCAAAAGTCACGCCGTATGACCTTATCTTCTTCACTCAGAAACTGCAACATCTGTAATCTGTAAGGCATCATGTGCAGTCGCTTCCGCAAGATTTTCCATACAGTTTGCTGTGGAATTTGTAATTGCATGCTTGCCCTAGATGTCGATTTCTGTGGGCTTCTTATGTAGGCAGAACGAACACGTTCAACGTTTTCTTCCGAAACTCTTGGTCTTCCTGAGCTCTTCCTTTTGCACAAACATCCCGTTGTCTCGAATTTTCTATACCAGTCGTAGATTGACTGTCTAGTCGGTGGCGTTTTGTGGTAACGTGTTCTAAAATGTCGTTGGACAACAGTTGCTGATTGCGTTCTAGCAAATTCCAACACGCAATATGCCTTTTCTACAGGATTTTCCGCCATTTCAGCTTCTGCAACAACAAACAAAACACTACAGCTTTACCAATAGTAACAAACCCAAAATAATTAGGTTGCTATCTCTAATAGTTTTTGTTTTACAGGCAGTTGAAGTTGTCTATTTCTTTTGTAGTAACCCTGTATTTTGTTCATTATTTTGTATACTGTATTGTATCCAAATTTTAGAAATAACATTCGTTGTACTGTATTTCCTGTAAAAGTGTATCAAAATTGCTTTTAAAAGTCTAATAAATCATATTTCCAGCGTAACACTATCCCAATTATTAGACCACAGTCCCTTGGAGAGTGTAATTATGGGGTTTCGCTGTAATTTGTTATAGAAATGTAGAATAAGTCATGTGAATGGAACACCTCAGATTTCTTTATGATTGCTTTTAACAGTGTTTGTATACATCGCGGAAATGTTGTTTTTGCAAAAGACAGAGAACAGGATTCTCCTCATCGCTGAACTCAAAGCAATGTAATCACACCCCGGTTACAAGTTAATGAGAACCCTACATACTTTTGCTGAGTTAATAATTGAACCTTGCAGTTCAACTAAATTCTAACAATTGTATCACAGAAGCGATGTACATGTAATTGTTGCGGGAATGTGACTCCGGGGTTCAAGGAAGTTGATGTACAATTAAGTTTCACTAATCGCATGTTGGATAAAGTTGTTACCGACATGATGATCCTCAGCGGTCGCTTGTGCTTTTCTACCTTTTGTTTCAACTCTCTCCAAGGAGCGCGTTTATTTTCTGAGCCAGAAGTGATAATCACGCACACTTCTGAATGACAAAAACAAATTTTAATCAATGATTTTCACTTTCTCTACACGTACTATGTATAGAGAAGGTATTATAATGCATCCAAATATTCGATACCGAGATTTCACCGAAAATACATGTTTTGGGTCTCCGTGTATGGCTCAAAAACGAAAAGACCGTTAAATATCAAACTTGGTATTTAAGTTTACTATCTTCTAAGAGTACGACACGAAGATTTTCAAGAAAATCCCCCCCCCTTATTACCCTTTACGTGGAACATTTTTCGAAAATTTTGATTTTCTCAAAAAAGACTATAATGATTTTGATTAAAATATCGTGTATTAAACATAGACTTGACAAATAAAATGTATATCTTTAATTTTCTGGGAATAGCCTCTGAAGACTAATTTATTCTGGATGAATTTTACAGAAGTTTGCATAACCGAAAGAGATAGACAAAAACTAACTTAACGGAAAATGTAGACTCGTTAAAACACACAATTTATGTTATATACATTTTTTTCGTGGGGTAGATCGTTTTTTAGATATCCCTTGTTATTGGTATCAGCTTTAAAATACTTATACTTCAAAATAAGAACTGAAGCTTTCCTGGCGACGTGTTAATTCAAAATCTTCTCTGATGTTCACCCTGAAGACGAGGAAGATGCACTTCTTCGAAACGTTGGTGTCAAGCCAAGTTTTTACCTGGCTAGAAGCCCGAGAAGATTTTGAATTACTTATACTTTGTCATACAGGAATTTGTTAAATCCTGTCCATACAAACAAAGGAACTCCAGTCACATAGCAACCAGCTTCTGACTATCACTTTAACGTATGCTACTCCCTTATTTCCCGTCTACTAACAAGGAAGCAAGTAGTAAGACTATTTCTGATAATTTTTTCTCGATTAGCATGAAGTAAATAGAAGCATAAGCTTTTTAACAATGTAGAGATGTAGAAAAATTCATGTGACTAGATCACATCAGATTCTTTTTTATTTCGCTAAAGTGTCTTAGCTAATTCCTGTGACTCATAAGTAGAGGATAGGGCATCGTTACGATGCTCTATTGCTGGGATTTGAATTTCTAGTTCCTGAGTTCGCCGCTTTGCGCTACGTTGACGAGTGATCGGCTCGTCGCCCACAGATGGCACTGTAGAACGAAATCACGACTTGCGGATGAGAAATGGTGTAATCTTACCCAGAAACCTTATTTTCTCAAGGTATGGGGCTATTTTACGTGCAAATAAACATTACACAGGACCACCGACTTTACTTCCCTTTCGAAGAAAGCCTTACTGAAGACTTTTGCATCCGAAAAGGTTCATCACCCTGCACCAGGTTTCTTGGGTTTTAGGGGCTAGGGTGGTAACCACTACACCACGGAGGGCGACCTAAAGTTGCTTACGGTAAAATAATTTGAGTTCGCTACCTGTTCTGCAAACAAATTATTCGTACAAAAGATTGTTCTTTTATATTTCTCATGCTAATCGAGATAAACATTAGTGGACATGGTCTTATTATTTGCTGCCTTCTAAGCAGAAGGGAAATAATAAAATACACCAGGTTAAGGCGATAGTAAACTCATTTAAAAGCTTGTCGTTATGTGAACAATTGAAGTTCGGTTCTCTTTGCATGGCCAGGAATAAAACAAAATAGAGATGAAACGAAAGTTGACCTCCTGTTTGAGAAAAGGTATAAGCAGCTTAAAAGTTGACGAATAAAAAGGAATATCTCAGAAAGGCTATCTCTACAAAAACAAACTTATATGCGACAAATTGTGTGTTTTAATGATATCTAAATTTTTTGTGAAGTAAGCTTTTATCTGGCCCTTACCGTTTACGTGATACGACATCTAATTTCTAATATAGAGTAATGATGCGCAAGAACATGCTAAATTAACCATACTTTATTGATAGATTATTGAATGTTACTTTTAGATCGCAGTTTCTACAAGGTTTGGATGAATTCTTACTCATATTTCGTTGGAGTTTAAAGTCTTATTTAGAGCTTAGATATCATTCATTCGCGCTGTCAGTAATGACCCATTTGCCTTGATGATGGCCATTGTTTTAAAGAGTAGAACTTATTTTTGAAAGCATTATAACATTTATACTAATGCCTACTGTTTATATAGTTTATTGCATTTAATTCTTGAAACAGTGTTAATAAATAAACTTCCAAACATATCAGAACCATTATGATAAGTTTTCAATCAGTAGATGTGTGTTTTATAGTGATAATAAACAGCGTCCTTTCCACTATAAATAATTTAGAGTCAAACTAACGGAGAGAAAATTTTCACTTTTAAATATTAAGAAATAAACATATCTGTATATGTATTCTATCACTTCCAAGATTTTATTTTAGTAAATTGTTTGCCGCATTTTATATTTTTCATGCGTAGTTTTAACAAAATTGTTAAGAACTGAATTGAGTTTTATTTGTGGACGCTCTTTTACTGCTGCGGTTCTCAGCCTCCCATTCTATATTGGGCGTGAACACCTTACTTTTGCTCAGAGGTCTCTTTATTAGACTTGAGGCTCTCATGTGCCATGAATCTACGAAACGGGATGAATGTCTTTACTTCCCTTCCGAAGGAAGCCATGTGAAGGGTTTTTTAAATACAACTTTTTATTTGAATGACGTTCCTTTTTCTTTTTCTGCTTTATCTAGTTTTCTCTTTGTTTTTCTATTGGTTTTACGATTTAAATACACACATTTTCAAGAACACAAATACTCATTACTAAGGCGAGACTCGAACCCGCTATCACCAACGCCACGGATAACCAAAGATAACACTTTACCCATTGTTAAAAGGAAAGAATCCACTGTAAAAATGTTATTGATGAGCCAATTTTTAATTTTTTAATTAACTAGGTTATTTTTGATAGTGTTTTACGCCCGCTTTACTACATAGCCACCGTAGGTGATGACACTGATGATACATGGAATGAAGAGGGAGCACCGGTGGAATGCACTAGCAGGGGAAACTGGAGAACCCCGAGAAAAGCCACTCCTGCGCCGCTTTGTTCATCAAAGTTCCCACATACGGTCCAGGCGGCCTTGGAAAAAGGTGAGTGATCTAATGGCGCAGCCACAGCAAACTTTTTAGAACAGCTTTAAAAAGAGAAATTTTTAGTTGTGTTCACTCATATTATGATTAATATAAAATGTTTGTTTTCAGTTGCATATTCATAATTATCTAGTAACTGGAATCGATGTAACAATTTTACCGCAATTTAAAGTATTACACCAAAAAGTGTTTTTACTATATAATAATTTTATGAACATGACACAAAAAAGTTGAAAAATGAATAAAATGTACCTTAAATTATAAACTACTAAAATTAACCATGAATAATTGTAGACGTTCAAGACTGGTGTTATTAGTAAAATATAACATGTTATAGGACGTGGTCTAAAATAAAACAGTTGAAACTTGACGTATCCTCCTCAACTGTGGTGGACTTCCTGAGAAGGAAGTATGTTATATTTTACTAAAGTTAACAATTTAAAAAAAAAAGACAGGTAAATGTAATATTGTTTGTTATTTCTGGATGTATCAAATTAGAATTTTATATGCATTAATAAGGTTACTAGATTTTTTATTTCCTCTATACGTGCTATGTACATAGTGTATAGAGATTTTATCGAAAATACATGTTTTGGGTCCCCCTAAATCCAAAAAAAAAAGCGTTTTTATAAAAAGGTCCTTGTATGTGCGCGTGTGTGGTGTGGACAGCATAGCTCAAAAACAAAAAGACCATTGAATACCAAACTTGGTATTTAAGTTTGGTATCCGCCAAGAATGCATCACGAAGATTTTCAAGAAAATCCCTCCATCCCAGCTACCCTTTACATGGAATATTTTTCGAAACGTTTGATGTTCTTTAAAATGGTTTTAACGATTTAAATTAAAATCTCTTATATTTAAGATATTTACTTGCCAAATAAAATGTATATTTTGAATTTTCTGGGAATATCTTCTGAAGACTACTTTATTCTGGATGTATTTTACAGACTTTTGTATAACTGCTAAACCTTAAGATAAAAACTTACCGCACAAAAATGTAGAGCACGTTAAAACACACAATTTATGTTATATACTTTTTTTTGTGCAGTTGATCATTTTTGAGATATTCTTTGTTTTTGGTTTCAGCTTTGAAAACCTTTACTTTTCTCATACAGGAATTTTTCAACACCTGTCCATACAAACAAAGGAACCTAGTCACATAGCAACCAGCTTTTGCCTATCACTTTAACCTATAGTACTTCTTTATTTCCCTTCTACTTACAAGGAAGCAAGTAAAAGTCTATTTCTGCTAATTTTTTCTGGATTAGCATGAAGTAAATAGAAGTATAAACTTTTTAAGAATAATTTGTTGCAGATATGTAGAGAAGGTCATGTGAATGGAACACATCAGATCTTTTTTAAAAGTGGACACATAGATATGCTTTCTGGCGTCTCTGGGTAGATTCGGTAATGTAGAGGAAACAGTTGACCTCTAGACAGCAGCTTTTTGTTAATCAAATAAAATATTTACATTTGTAAGTGTTTAAACTAAGAAATACCCCAAGGACCAACGCTTTATCAAGAAAAGTATCATCCCCTCGGATACAGGCTTTGTAAAACGTGATATTGTCATTAAAATTGCAGCGAGTTCAAGCCAATCAAAAAGGAAACTGGTTCAGAACTGGTTGCTTGTTATAAATTATGGTCTTATCTACTTCTTTAAATTAACCATTTAGCAGATAATGGAGCCCATTATCGCAAATGTTTTCAAAATGAAAAATACACCTCTCAAAGCAATACTCTTTGGTTTGTCCATTTCTTTCTGTGTTCTGTTCAAAGCTGTAAATCTTGAAGACCTATAAATGTCAATTCATTCTCAGGATTTAAAAAAAAAAAAAAAAATCGTGCACTTGTGTAAGAGTATTCCATTACAACGTTGTCGACGTGCCTCAAGACACGGAGCTTCTTTGATAGTGTCCTTTTTCTTGTTTTAGTGCTCAGGGCGCGATGCGATCTTCAGATATTTTTATAGCAACGGACATTTATCGAGGTATTAGCCTGTCCATCTCCGTCACGGACATTATGACTCTGTGCTCGAGATTGCAGCGCTCCAGGCGCTGCTGTGCCAAATTACCCACCAAGCATGCATTACGGTGCTCCACCTCATTCCTTCAACGGTGAAAACATAACCTACACTTCATGTAGTGTACCTGAAGAGACTTTCAGAAAATAATTTATTACAATGGACATTATTTCGTATAGGGTATGTATGCATAACAACTTTCAAGCGTTGAACATAGAGAACTTAGAGCTAACTACGTGTTTCTAAACGAGAGATCCACTGACGTTACTTTAATTAAAAGTCCCGTCAAGTGCTAATAGATTTTGTCAATACAAAAATCCCAAGATCTTACAGAAAAAAAAATAGATGAGTTACATACATTCACACGACGTTCACTACCTATTTTTACAAAATGTATTCTAATTCATGCTAATGGAAACATAAGCATAAGCAAAATGGGAAATAAGGGAGTACACTAGGGTAACGCGATAGTCAAACTTTTAAGAACTGGCCGCCATAGCTGACTTTGTAATTCCATCTCCCTTACTCTACCAGAATGGAAAAAATGAATAACGACCTCCCATTTGAGAAAAGTATAAGCATTGAAAATTTAAACCAATAAAAAGGAATATCTCGAAAATGCTTAACTCCACAAAAATGCTATTTGATATAAATTGTGTGTTTTAAGGAGATCTAATTTTTGTGCAGTAATATTTCTTTTATCTCTTATGGTTGATACTTATACAAAAGTGATTCAGAATGAAGACGACTTCAGAGCCTATACCTAGAAAGATCAAGGCATACGTTTAACTTATCATGAAAATGTCTTTAACTTTTCTATTAAATCAGAATCGTAAGAGGCATTTTTTGATCAAAGAAATTAGAAAGGTGTTCCACGTGAAGTGTAGTATGGTGTGGGTAAATTTTACTTTCTCTAGCACGTATGTAATTACATGGATAGAGAAAATATTATATTACACCCACAAATTCGATACCGAGGTTTCACCGGAATTACGTGTTTTGAGACCCCTGAATAAAAAAAGGCATTTTAGAAACATGTCAATGTGTGTGTTTGTGGGCAGCATAGCACAAAAAGGAAAAGTTGGTTAAATACCAAACTTGGTATTTAAGTTCAATATCTTTCAAGGATGCAACACGAAAATTTTCAAGAAAAACCACAACCCGCAACTACCCTTTAAATGGAGTATTTTCGAATTTTTTTATTTTCTCAAAAATAACTCAAACTATTTGGATTGAAATAGCATATGTTTAATATATTTTCATGAAAAACGAAATGTATATCTTGAAATTTCTGGTAATAGCCTCTGAAGACATCTTCATTACAGATGACTTTTGTGTAACTTTGTATAACTGGTAAACCGTAAGAGGAAACAAAAATGACTACACAAAAGTGTAGATCTCGTTAAAACACACACTTTAAGCCATACTTTTTTTGTAGAGTTAATTGTTTTCGAGATATTCCGACTTAAATTTTCTCAAACGGGAAGACATCTTTTTTCGTCCTCTGCCAAGCAAAAAAAAAAAAACCGAAATTCGATTGTTTCACATGGTGTCCGGCTTTAAAAGAGTTGACTATCGCATTAGGCTAGTGCATTCCCTGTTTCCCTTCAACTTAAAAGAAGCAGGTAATAAGAACAATTCTAATAATAATTATCTCGATGATGTAGATATAAGATTAATCTTTTGTAAGAAAAGTTGTTTGTGTCATCATTTTCTTGTAACATCCTTGAAATACGTTAAGCATAAACCCAAGTTTTGTATTTAACCAATTTTTCGTTTTTGAATTATGCTGTTTTCAATCACAGACATATATTAATATGAACTATTTTCTAAAAACAAAGTTGTATTTTATTGAGAGGACCTTAAACTGTAAGTTTCCAGTAAAATTTCGTATTGACATTTTTAATGGAATGCATTACTTGCTCTGCTTGCCATGTGAAAAAATGATGTTTTATTTATGGACACTCTTTAACTGCTGTGGTTCTTAGCGTTCCATTCTATACTGAGCGTGAAAGACCGCTTAATTTTGCTCAGAGATCTGTCTATCAGGCTTGAGAATTGTTTTCTGTTTTGGTGATTTAAATATTTAATTTGTATTTATGAATGTTCCTTATGCATACTTAAGTTTGTTGTGAAGTTTTATTATGTTTGATATAAGCTAAGAGAATAGCAAACGAATAGAAGCGTTTCTTGACTGAGATATACGACATATAAAATCACCTTTTTGTCAGAGAGAGTTTTTGCAGATGGATAATGTGACATGTTATTGACACCTCCCAAAAAGCTGGTTGTTTTTACAAAGTTTTGTATCTGCCATCGACGTGACTGTGTCGGACAAAAAGCGACTTGTTACACACCTGGTCAGCACTGAAGTGGCGAGCATTATCACAGATAATATCGGACGAAGCCATTTTCGTCTTTTGTCGTGCCTTTAACACTTCCCTCATCGATCATGGTCAGAGGGAGTGTCAAGATGTCAGCTGGGCCGTTTCTATGGCGACGATCTGTCTGCTGTAACTGCTGCTGGTGGCGGAGGTTCGACACCCGGGATTCGTTAAATGCCACGGTTGTTGACTCCTGTGCACCAGTTTGGAGGTGCGTCTGTCCGTAAGCATGCATGAAAGAACCCAGTAACTACTGCACACGCACAGCGTTTGAGGGAAATGTGATTGCACGTTTCAACATTCTCTGTCATGTCAAGAGCCTTGACTTGAAAAACAACTAATCGTAATAGTAGCTCGTTTAACTGTGGGTTTGACTTGATTTAATTGATTTTTGCGGTGAAATACACTCATGTTCACTCCTACGGTCGATCTTTCAGACTCTGCAGAGATTAGGAAATGATTGTAATTGTAAAAATTTGACGGGTTCCATTCACATGATTTTCTCTACAAATTATTATTATAAACGTTTAATTCTTTATCTACATTGTAGTGCTTGAGTTAAACATTAGCATATATTGTTATATTAGTAACCTTCCAAGTAAAAGGGAAGTAAGGTAATACACTAGGCTAAAGCGATAGTCGCTATGTGAAACAATGGAAAGAGTAAAAGCCAAGAACAAAAGAAAAGAGAGATGAAACGAAAGATGACTTCCCATTTAAGAAAAATTTAAGTAGTTTAATATTGTAAACAATAACGGTATAAAAGATCTCGGAAACGGTTAACTAAAAATAACAACAAAAAATGTATGTGGTATCTACCACAAATTGTGTGTTTTAACGGGCATGAGACTTCTGGTTTTACGAAGCCTGAATTCCACTGTTAGGCCAGCATCACACTATCAATTTCTGTGCCACAGAATGTGATGAATTATTTGATCACATGGCGTGAACCCATTTAAAGGCCTTGGGTATATTACACTAAGTCAAATAATTGATCATATATTTTATCCACTTTTGAAAAGGATACCCAACATAAGCTGTAATAATGGTTTTCATCTTTCTGTTTAGAATGTGTGGTGTGACTTACATTGAATATTTATAAATAATTTTACTATATAGCATTTTATTAAATTCATATGAAACAACTTCATATAACCTAACCTAAAACAACCTCAAAAAGAATGTTATTACTGTATTTATGAATATTAACAACAAAAACAGCAGTTGTAATAATAGCATTCATTTTCTTCTTCTAAATATTGGCTTCTGAATCCATTTATTTATTGCTCACACCATTCGTAAGATATCCTTAATACATTTCACTAATAGCCTCTTCTGTGTTTTAATATATTTGCGGTCTTTTGTTTCTGTTTGTGTAGTCTTTATGCTTTTAATTATAAAACATTTCATGTGATTAATAATAGGAAAAGAGCAGTTTGGTTGCAGCTACTGACCGAGTGTATGTGTCTACCATTTTATTTTCTTATCACAGATGTGATCAAAGGTGTGATGCTGGGTATAAACGGGTTTTATCACATATATGTGATCACATTTCTGTGTCACAGATATGTGATGCTGTAATATAGTCTTTAGCACATAAAACCAAGTGTTCTCTGCGTTTCAAAGGCAGTGGCTTCATATAAGACTAATTATATGCTTTTGGTTTTGAGGTTAACTTTTTTGATTGATTTTATGTTATTGTTCCTTTCAGTTTATAATAGAGATGCAAGTCTAGTCTTGGTATGCCAATTAAGAAAAACACTAACCAGACATTAAACTGTTCTCCTTATAATCTAAAATTTAAATGAATGGCACAGTAATATTTCACACACTTAATGAAATTTCATACCATGTTAATAGAAGATAATAAGGATGCATGGAGAAGAGCTTTTTGCCATAATGTAATGGGTATCATTAAAACACTGGGGTATGAAATAACATTGAAATTCGCTGCACGTCCTTGATCTGCCGGTGCTTAATACCAGAGGAAGCATCTAATTGGCCAAGGTTCTAGTAATTTTATACTTAGAGTGGCGGTATCCCAGCGTTTGAGGCAGGGCACAGTGTTCTCAAACATTTGTAAATACATTTTGTGTTTCATGAGGTAAAAATCTAATGTGTTCCATTCACATCTCTGTAGCAAATTATTGTTAAATCAAGATAAACATTAGCAGAAATAGTCTTATTACTTGCTTACTTGTAAGCAGAAGGAAAATAAGGGAATACTATAGGTTAAAGTGATAGTCAAGAGCTGGTTGCTATGTGATTGATGAAATGATTGGGAGTTTTAGGGCACTCAACTGCTAGGTTATCAACACCCTTAAAAATAATTAAAAGCGACAGGAGTACAGAGTTAAAATATTGAAGCACGAATCACAGATAATATATCAACTGAAATTACAAATAAAATTATCTAGTTGGATAGGTAGAGTCAAACTGAAAAATTCAATGCCATAGCTGGGATTTGAACCACAAATCTCCCGATCTATTATATAATAGATTAATAGTTGGCTATACTATGAATCCTGTTTCTTAAGTTCTTGCAACATTGTAAGTCGCCATTAGAGTGTCATCTTAAAATAATTTGAGATCACCTTGTGGCTTTTCCGGGAAACATGTGAGTCAGTTGAAGAATTCAATGCCATGGACGCTCAGTGGTAGAGCAACCGGCTAGAGATCGGGAGATCCGTGGTTCAAATCCCGGCTATGGCATTGAATTTTTCAGTCTGACTCTACCTAGCCAACTCCTATCCTACACACGGCTTGTGTGAAAAAACAATTAATCAAAATTATCTAGTGTTAAAAACACCCTATCGACTACCACATGATCGTAGGCAAGCACCTCTCCCAGGGAAATGTTGTGTGATTAAAATTCATTTCTTTGCATGGCCAGAAGTTGAAAAATTCCCGTATGAGAAAAGATTAGTATTATAAAACTGAAGGAATATCTCGGAAATGGTCAACTCCTCGATAAAATATTTATGGCATAAATTGTGTTTTTTAATAAGATCTATATTTTTTGTGGAGTAAGCTACACAAGTTAAAGCTATCTCAAGTTATCTGAAATTCAGAAAAATTCATCCAAAATAAAGAAGTCTTCAGAAGTTATTTCTGGAAAATTCAAAACATAAATTTTATTTGCCATGTAAATATATTTAATATACGCTATTATAATCAAAATCGTCAGAACCATTTTTGAGAAAATAATTTTTTTTTCTATTTAAATAGTATTTTGGGGTGGTGGGGATTATCCTAAAAATATTTGTGCCGTATTCTTCCGAAGATATTAAACTTAAGTACCAAGTTTGATATTTTACAGATTTTTTATTTTAAATTATCCTGTTCACAGACACTCTGACACACACAGGCCTTTTTCTAAAAATATTTTTTTTTATATAGGGGTCACTATATTCTTGTGAAATATCGGTTTCGAATTTTTTGATAGAGTGCAATACCTTCTCTATCTATGCACTATGTTAAACAGCCCGGATTCGATCGCATGTGAGATTTATGGTGGACAAAGGGGCGCAGGGGCGAGTTTTCTTCGGGTTCTCCGGTTTCTCCCGCATCGCATTCCACCGGTGCTCCATCTTCATTCCTGCATCGCCAGTGTTATCGTCTGCGGTGCCACAAGTGTAAAATCGGGCGTTAAACTCTACCAAAAAGGTGCAGTATGTAGAGCATGTTTTTTACATCAATTAAAACCAATCTTCTTATAGTAGCTGTATTTACGATAAGACCAACAGCTTTTCTATATTTTATGACAGTAAATTATTTTTTGTTTTCAGAAACAGAGGAGAACTTACACTAAAATAAAATTTGCTGTCCTAAAAGTATGTACCTGGAGCTCATACATATGTTAATGAAATATCTGGAATCGAAGCACTGATCCAATGCGAGTATGTAAACTGCTATTTGAATTCCTGTCTTTATCTTTTTGTTGGAGTCATTATAAGAGGTTGCATGTAAACCAGGACTGGACGCATCAGTTGGACTGATTGAGGATGAAAAAAAAATGCTAAAGAACTCATGAGGACCACCAATGCATGTTTTCTCGCTCCGTAATTGAATCAAAGCAGAGATGGAGGGAATAAAATACATTAACATAGGAGAAAAAAATAATCACTTGTTTTTCTTTTAAGCAAAATGCTATTAGTGCAGTATAATTTGGCTCATTTGTCAGTCGAGTAATATTATAATTATTCGAGGAACAGATTGCACAGAAGAGACAATGGTTTACCTCTGCCATTATCCGAAAAATAAATGATTCTTGAAAAAGTACTTGACATAAATGTAAAAACGAATAAAGATTAATTATTTTCGGGTAAAGCAAGGCGTGAAGAAGCAATATTTATATTGTACCCTATGTTCCTATAACCTATGATATTTAATTCTTATAGAAGCTAATTATTCAATAGTTATAGTCAACTATAAATATTGTTGCTTTTCGTATAACTGATATTATTATTAAATCTGTTGTACTTTAATATAATATTTCAGTTCCCACGCTTTCTAACTCTAACATACAAATTTCTTTATTACTTTATCTAGCATCTAATTATAATAGTTAGGTAAAGCGTTGCATTACATCAAAATATTCTATATATATTTCAACAAAATACATATTTTGAGCTCCCCTGAATAAAAAACAATTTAAAATAAAAAAAGTTTGTGTGTTCGTTTTAGAACAGCATAACTCAAAAAAGAGGATAAGCATGAAACTTCATATTTAAATTAAGCGTCGTCCATGTGTTTTAAGAAAATCTTCAACGCCAAATTATTCTTTACGTGAAAAATACCCATTATATTTTATTTTCTAAAAAATGTCTCTAACAATACAATAAATATTTGCGTGGGTAATAAAAGGAAACTTTGAATTTCCTGCAAAATGCCTATGAAGTCCTTTTCATTCAGAAATAATGTTATATAATTTTGTATAACTGGTAAACCAGAAGAGATAGATAAACACTCAATATATCAAATAATATTTGTGAAAATGAACATTACCGAAATATGCATTGCTGTTGGTTTCAATACTTTTATAGCTTTTGAAATGGTGTCACATTTTTCCCCTCTTAATATCCCGGAATGAGTATGGCATTTAAAAGCTAACACATAGTGATCCAATTTTTAATGATTTGGCCATCGCTTCAGCCCATGTATCCCGTTTGTTCCTACAACAGGTTGATGTATGATGAAACCGGTTCTGTAAACATGTAGTGGATAGAAAAAATATCTGATGTGTTCTATTCACATGACTTTCTCTATCAGCTCTACAAATAAACTACTCTTACAAAAGTTTATTCTTTATCTAATGATATTCAAGATAAATTGCCAGTACTTAGTCCCTTATAAGTAGAAGGGAAATAAAGGAATACACTACACCAAAGCGATAATCAAATCTTTTAAAAGCTGTTGCTTTGGATTGTCTCTGAAATTTGGTTTTCTCTCTCTTCAAGGAAGGAGTAATACAAAAGAGATGTGAAACGGGCCAATAAATATTTTAAAGCAACCAATAACAGGGAATATCTCTGAAATGGTTAGCTCTAGGAATAATTGTATAGGACATAACTTGTGTGTTTTAACAAGATCTACATTTTTTGTGCAATAAGTTTTTGTCTATCTCTTACGGTTTACCAGTTATGCAAAAGTCATTGAAGAGGACTTCAGAGGAAATTCGCAAGAAAATCAGGTACACATTTTATTTGCCTTGTAAATATTTTCAATATATGGCATTATAATTCAAATCGTTATAGCCATTTTTTATAAAATCGAAACAAGTTCTGTATAAAGTGTGGTATAACGTGTATGGATTTTCCTGAAGATATTTTTGTCGCATCCTTGGAAGATACTGAACTTAAATACCAAGTTTGGTATTGAACCGAGTTTTCATTTTTGTGTTATGCTTCCAAAGTCACACATACACCCTTACCTTTTTCTAAAAATGCTTGTTTGGATCAGGGATTCTCAAAACATGTGTCTATGGTGAATTTTTGGGTGTAGTACAATACCTCTCTACCAGTGTTCATGTACATCGTGCTAGGTAAAGTAGAAAACGTTAGTGGGAGTAGAATATCATGTGATTGTAACACGTTAGGTTTGTGTGAGCGTAAGGGAGGGGGGAGGACGCCCGGTTACGCTACTGTTTCGAGATTCAGGCGCCCAGACAGTGACACGTTACGAACTGGGGCACGGTTTCACTTCCTGGACGGCGACCAGAAAAAAGCTGGTCCTTCCTTGCAAATCCGTAACACGACGGTGTGGCGAGCAGTGTCTGGTTACCATGAGAACAGGATCGGCCGGTTTAGTATATATTGCGGACCAGTAATTTGTCGTCAGTATAGTTTCTGTAATATGTACACAAATGAACATCTTATTTCACAGCATTGTGGTTGTGTTTACTTCATTTGGTTCATTGGTTCTCAATTTCAACGGCTCTCAGTTTTTTACAACTTAAAACCTATCTTTATGACACTGAATACACTCCTTAATAAATATAGCTTAAAAATAATAATCGCGAAATCAAATGCGCACTGTTAAAAACAAATTTAATTTTCAAACATCAGGCTGGACGTTTTGACCCAAATATAATGTAAACACTTCATAAAAATATAATATTTTGAAACAGCTAAGATTTTTAAAACCCTAACTGTATAGGAATGTCAAGTTCCAAAATATTTTACAAAAACAAATAGAGTGTTTTAAAAATTGCACATAAGTTTCTATTTATTCTTCCTCTTGAATATTTCAAGAATACTGAAATTGTTTTGTGGTTACTTTGTTTGGTTCAATGTTTCTCTTTTATAACGGATTTCAATTTTTTACAGTTAAAATGTATCTTTGTTACTGAATATGCTTAGAAATAATAATCGAGTAATCAAATGCGTACTGTTTTAAACAAACTTATTAGCTATGGTCATAAAATGTTTAATTTTCAAACATCAGGCTTGAAATTTCGACCCGAGCATCCAAATGCAATGTAAAGACTTCATAAAAAGTATAACAGTTTGCAACAATATAAGATTTATGAAATCGTTTAGGAATTCCAGTTTAAAAAATATTTTACAAAAAAAAAAAAAGAACAACAACAAATCGAGTTTTTAAAAATTGCACTTAAGTTTCTTATTGTGCTTCCTCTTGATTATTTACAGAAGCTGGTAAAAATTGTGGTTCGTCAAACTCTCTAAACACTGTAACAGTTTTTAGAACAGTTGACATCTAAAGGTCAAATGTGAACATAACACTAGTCCAAAAGAAGAAATCTGTGCGGTATAATTAATCTAAGTGTATAGTAAGTATTTTCTTATTAATATTAATGCGCGCTGTTAAAAACAAATACATTAGCTATGGCCATAACATTTTTAATTTTCAAACATCAGGCTTGATAGTTTGACTAAGCATCCAAATATAATGTAAAGACTTCATAAAAAAATTCAAATAATCTAAGATTTATAAAATCCTAACTATATAGGCATTTCAGTTTCTAAAATATTTTGCGAAAACAAATCGAGTATTTTAAAAATTGTTTTTAAGTTTCTTATTGCGATTTCTCTTGAATATTTCAAGAAGCTGGTAGAAACTGTGGCTAATCAAACACTAACAGTTTTAAGTGAAGTTGACATCTAGAACTCAAATGTGAATTTCAACGCTAGTCCAAAACAAGAAATCGATGTGGTAAAAAAAAAAAAAAAAAAATCATAATTTTTAAATTAAATTTCAGTGCTCTTCTTCCCGTCTTTCTGAAGTGAGGATTCTTTGCTTCTCATAGTCGAACTTTGACGTAACGGTGAAAATCTAACACTTTTTGCTAGTGCAGTGAAAGTTTACACAAATAGAAGGCAGGCCTCAAGAGTTCAGCTCCGTCTTTGCTCCGTTTTTTTCTTTTTTCTCTTTACTTTTTTTCCTCGTGCCTTTATTTCTGTTAATAAATAGTTGTCTGGTGTTTTCGCAACTTGTATCGTCCAGGAAGGAAACGGCGCTCGAGGGGACCGTGTTCACAACGGGTTTCGCCTTATCGCCACTCTCTTGTCTCGCTAGAGTAGTAGGCTTGCTTCTGTCTACATGCAAACGCAGCATGCGGAAATATAGGAGGCCGTGGAAATGACTCGCGACTGCTTTATACAAATACTCTGTAATTATAATTATTTCAAATAAAAGACAAAAAATGAAACAGATTCGTTAACATTAACTTGTTTTGCAGTAACTTGGAAACGAGTGTTTTAAATGTTGCAATAATTATAATTTATGTTCTCAAAACGTAACAAACCATCGTTGTCCTATGTGTTTGTTGTTATTATTTTGACTACATTAAACACACATTGAATTCGCGTTAAATTATAATAATTCCATCTCCCTTCACTAAGGAGTAATTTTAAAATTTAGAAGACAGGAGCATCCAAACGGCAATGTCGATGTTTTTCCTGCACTAGGATCACACGCGTACGAGAGCACATGGCTGGCTGCCTAATCCCAACACACTCCTACTGCCGCATCACAATCACACAAAACACAACACATATTTATTCTTTTCTTTTAAAAAAAATCAGTTTTCCTCGAATTCAAGACAGCACTTGTAGTGTAAGTGTAAACCTACCTTGGTTACCTCCATTGTAAAATAGAAGCCTTTGAAGAGGAGGAAAACTTGTTTACTGAAAATCCACACACAAAATGATAGCAGGATTGACCACATTCACATTTATATAGGTTCTATATCCCCTTTTGCGATCATCCCCCCTACTATTGATACATAGACCGGCTATCACCTTTTGCCGAGTGAAAGAGAAAGGGGCGGGGGAAAGGCGGCGTGGTGCCGGAGGGGGGATGGCGACCAATCGTTAATAGAACACCGCCACACTGTCCTTTGTTTTATTTTTAAAACAAGCGCCTAGCGTGGGGCGGGGTGTTTTTCTCCGATAGGGAAAATATTTGGTGTAATTAATTGGTGGTGGTGGTGGGGATGATATTGCATCACCTCGCGGTTTATCAACAGAAACAGTGTTGTGGTAGGCTGCTGCCGTCCACCGAATATAGGTCATCAAGGATATGTATACCTGGCCTGCCTTTTTAACTTAGCGCTAGTACCAACTCTGCTCTTATTCCACTCGCACACAGTTCATCATCGTCGTCTCCGCCTGCTCCCTTCAGAGTTGTTCACCATTTAAAGATGACCAATGTTCCTCTTTGCTATTCACTTGTATTGCATATTTATTTGCTCTACACGTACTATCCACATAATGTGTAGAGAAGGCATTGTAATGTTCCCACAAATTCAATACCGAGATTTCACCGGAAATATGTTTCGAGACCCCCTGAATCCAAAAAAAAACATGTTTAGAAAAATGTCTGTATGTGTGTGGACAGCATGGTTAAAAAACGAAACGTTTTTAAAGTTTAGTATTTAAGTTCAGGATCTTCCAAGGATGCCATATAAAGATTTTCAACAAAATCCCCCTACCCCAACTACCCTTTACATGGAAAAAATCGATAATTTTTCTCAAAAATGGCTCTAATGATTTTGATTAAAATATCTTATATTTAAGGTATTTACATGACAAATAAAATGTATATCTTGAATTTTCGGGGAGTAACCTCTGAAGAACTCTTTATTCTAGATGATTTTTTATTGTTTTGCATAACTGGTAAACTGTAAGAGAGAGACAAAAAGTTACTATACAAAAATGTAGATCACGTTAAAACACACAGTTTATCATATATGTTTTTTTTTTCTCGTGGAATTAACCATTTCTGAGATATTACTTGTTATTTGTTTCTGATTTTAAATACTTAAAACTTTTCTCACACGGAAAGTTGCAAGCTCCTGGCCCTGCATAGAAACGTATTTCAAACAAATGGCAACCAGCTTTTAAGATTTTATTGTTGTTTTAGCCTGGTGAATTCCCCTATTTTCCTTCTACTTACAAGGAAGCAAATAATTTAGACGGTTTATGCTAATGTTTACCTCGATTATCATAAAGTAGATAATGCCTTTTAACAATAATTTCTTACAGCGATGTAGGGAAAGTCGGTTGAATGGAACACATCAGATTTTTACTTTCCCTACCCAGTACTATGCACGTATATAACTTTGCTATTGTAGTTCGATTGATAAGAACGGCGGAACGGAAATCTGGAGATCCTTAACCCCGGCTAAAGGCGTGGTTTCCTCCAATCTGAAAACTGAACTGAACTTAATCTTTTTTAGTTCTAATCACGTGATCACGAACTATACCATTGTTTATTATTGAAGTTCTTTCCTCCGGTCGAGAACTTAACGAAACTGAACTGAACTGATCATTGAATCTCTCCTTTCTCGTTTGTCCTAGAGATTTTAAGTTTTCCACTAGAAATCTAGGCGACGAAAATTACGACGGAAGTCGTTTTTTCAGTTCAGTTCATTTGAGCTTTGGACGACGAGGTAGCATAAGTGAGGTTATAGTTGCGGTATTTGTTTGTAATTTGGTTTAAATATTTATACCTAATGAGTGGAAATTCACAAATTTAGTAAGAGAGAATAATTGACTTTTTCGTCATAACGAAGTTTTATATAACGTACAACATACCGAGTATAGAAATATAGAGAAGAAACAGAGGCTTTGGAAGGAGTTGGGAGAGAATTGGGAAAATCAAGTAAGTAAATACGATTTACTGTATAATGTTTAATAATTTTCAGTCAGTTTTAGCTCTTAAATAAGTACAAAGATTCTGGAATAAAGTGCAGTACAACAGACTAACATTATGGCGGGTTAACCTCGTGATGTAGTAGCTTTGTTCATTATCAGTACTATCTGTTAATTCATCGACCAAAAAAACATCAAAGTATTCAATTCCCACTCACTTTCTTCACTGCTACTTCCCAACCATTCTTCAGCCATTTTAATGATGTGCAGTTTTCAGTTCAGTTTTTTAGGAAAGCACAACTGAACTGAATATAGCTTTTCAGTTTTAAGTACTAGTTCAGTATTCAGATTGGAGAAAAGCAAGCATTAAGGCATTGAACTTTTCAAGCTGTTCTTGAACCTTTCCTAAATGCGGCTTCTATGCCAGAACAGAACTATTAATTAACCTTGATTAACCTAATAGTGGTCAAGGTAAACTATCTTTCACATTTGGAAACTCGGATCTTCGGTTGAAATATCCTAGTTGTCTAATAAAATTCTGATGTGTTCCATTCACATGGCTTTTTCTACATTTCGGTAACAATTACTGTTAAAAAACTTATTCTCCTATTTACTTCATGCAAATCAAAATATACATTAGTATCTTATTAATACTTTCTTGTAAGTAGAAGAGAAATAAAGGAATACACTAGGTTTAAACGATAAGTAAATTTTTATAAAATCTGGTTGCCACGTGGTTGAAATCCGTTTCTTTGTATTGCCAGGAATTGACATATTCCCGTATGTGAAAAATTAACTACACGAAAAAAAAACATGACATAAATTGTGTGTTTCAACGAGATCTGCATAGTTTGTGGAGTTAGGATTAGTAACTAAACTCTTACGGTTTAATAGTTTGCTAAATCCAGCAAAATTCATCCAGAATAAAGAGATCTTTAAAGAAAATTCTCAGAAAATTCAAGATATACATTTTATTTGTCGTGTAAATATATTTAAAATACGGTATATCAAAATCGTGAGAGCCATTTTTGAGAACATCAAAACTTTAAGGTATTTAAAGGTATTTTGGGATGGAGAGGATTTTCCTCAAAATCTTCGTGTCACATCCGTGGAAGATACTAAACTTATATGCCAAGTTTGATATTTTACTGGCTTTTCGTTTTTGAGTTATTGTGTTCACAGACTCACGGATACGCGCACACACGGACTTTTTTCTAAAAATGTTTTTTTTTTTTCTTAATACAGGGGACCCTGAAACATCTATTTCCGGTGAAATCTTGGTATCGAATTTTTGGTTGGAATGCAATACCTTCTCCATACACTATGTATATTGTGCGTGTAGAGAAAGTAAAGATGCTCCACACAAAAGCATTTCATAACTATTAACATCACATCTTCTAGTACAGTAAATAAATCTACAAATAAACCTAATAAAATAAGTTTTTACTTTCTTTACCACGTTGAATAATCGTAGTGGTAGTGAGTGTTTTGCATTCCACCAACAATTATACACTGATATTTCCTTGAAAATACATGTTTTGAGTGCCACTAAATTCAAAAAAAGAAAAGATTTTTCTATAAAAAGGTTCAAATATGTGTGTGTGTATGCGTGCTTGTCGACTTAAAAATCTTAAGTAGGTTATGTACCAAATTGAGTATTTAAATCCTATAATTTCCAAGGATGGACACGAAGAATTTCAGGAAAATGCCCCCCCCCCCTACATCAAACTACTCTTTGCATAGGACATTTGTTTAAATTTTAAATTTTCTCAAAAATAGCTCTAACGATTTGTATTAAAATCCCATATATTAAGGATATTTATACAATAAAATGTATATTTTTAATTTTCTGGAAAGAGCCTCTGAAACCCTCTTCATTCTTGATTACTTTTGAATAAGTGGTAAACCACAAGAGATAGACAGTTGTTTTATTGTTTTTATTTTTATTTACTCCTGTCATTCAAAGAGAAGCGAATTCAATATCATCACACAGACACCATGAAGAATGACATAAATGGGTTTTAACGAGATCTACATTTTATGTTTTGTATATACTCATTTAGGACGAAGAGAGCTTCAGTGGCGATTCCCAAGAAATTCAGGATATATCTATCTTTCATGTAAATATCTTTAATATAGGACACTTTAATCAAAACTGTTAGAGTCATTTTACAGAAAATTCAGAATTTCTTAACATTTTTCTTGTAAAGTGTAGTTTGGGGTGGGGAGTTTTTCTGAAAATCTACGTGTCGCATAATTAGAAGATACTGAACTTAATTTTGAATTTTGCTACCCACACACCTACACACACTGATATTTTTATAAAATGCATTTTGGGATTAAGGGGTCCTCAAAACATGTATTTCCAGTGATATATCTATATCGAATTTTTGGGTGGAATCACATAAGAAACACACGGAAGAATAAGCTTTATAAGGGTAATTTGGAATAGTTTGACAAGAGAAAGTTATGTCATTCCAAAAATATTTTACTTGCTCTAACGCGTATGAACAACCTACATAGTGGGTAAAAAAGGCATTGTATTCCATCCAAAAATTTCATACCGAGATTTCTCCGGAAATACATGTTTTAGGATCCTCTGAATAAATACATAAACGATTTTAAAAAAATGTTCCCTGTGTGTAGGACAGCTCAAAAACGAAAACTCGGTTAAATTCCAAATCTGGTATTTAAGCTCAGTATGTTACACGAAGGGCTGTCTCCTTAGCGCGGTGGTAGCGTAGCTACTTACCAAGCGGGAGACCTGGGTACAGGGGTGGGGATTTTTCCCCTGCTGGGAGATTTGGCCCGGGGTGCACTCAGCTTCGTAAGGTCCCTGGGGGGTCAATTGAGGAGCTACTTGATTGAGAAGTAGCGGCTCCAGGTCATGAGGACCGCATTAACCGGCCGGGGGGCTCGGGGCGCTGACCACGTCTCACCCTCCAATACTATACCCCATCCATGACGTCTGATGCGGACGCAGTGGCCGGGCGGTAGGCCCAGGTTCCCCGTGAGCTGTCGTGCTATGGAGTTATATTACACGAGAGTTTCAAGAAAATGCTCCCACCCTCTTCACGAAGCATTTTTATTTGTTGTCTAAAATGTGACTCTAACGGTTTTGATTAAAATAAAATACCGCATTTCTGCATCACAAATAAAATGTATATCTTGAATGGTTTGGGAATATCCTTTGAAGACCTCCTCATTCTGGATGAATTTTTCATAGCTAGAAATGCGTATGAGATAGGGAAAAACTTACTGCACAAAAATGTATATCTCTTTAAAAAGAAATTCACCCAAAAAATTCGAACCGAGATTTCACTGGAAATACACGTGTTAGGGACCTCTGTAACCTAGAAAAGCATTTTCAGAAAAAAGATCCGTGTGTGTGTGTGTGTGTGTGTGTGTGTGTGTCCGTGTGTCTGTGAGCACGAAAGCAAAAAAAAAAAATCGGTAAAATACCAAGTTTAGTATCTTCCAGGGATGCGACATGAAGATTTTGAAAAAATCCCCCCACCCCAAACTACTCATTACTTGGAAAAAAATCGAAAACTTTGATTATCTCAAAAACGGCTCTAATGACTTTAGTTAAAAACACCGTATAAACAAACTGTATATTTTGAATTTTCTGGGAATAGACTCTAAAGACCATTTTATTCTGGGTGAATTTTGCAGAATTTTGTATAACTGGTAAACCGTAAGAGATAGATAAAAACTTACCACATAAAAATGTTTGATCTCGTTAAGACACACAATTTATGTCATTTACGTTATTTTTTTTCACAGAATTGACAATTTATGAGATATTTCTTCTTATTTGTTTCAGATTTAAAATACTTTTCTGACACAGAAATTTGCAAACTTCTGGCCATGCATAAAAACGGTTTCAACCACATCGCAACCAGCTTTTCAAAGATTTGACAATCGTTTTAGCCTAGTGTATTCCATTATATATATCTTCTTCATACAAGGAAGCAAATAGATTTGTTTAATAAATTTATCTTTTACTTTCTCTAGAACCGTATGTACAATGTACATAGGGATAGAGAAAGTACTGTATTTCACCCAAAAATTCGATGTCGAGGTTTCATCGGAAATACATGTTTTAGGGCTCCCTGAGTCCAAAAAAAAGCATTTTCCGAAACAGTTACATGTGTGTGTGTGTGTGTGTGTGTGTGTGTGTGTGTGTGTGTGTGGGTCTGTCTGTCTGTGGACAGCATAGCTCAAAAACGAAAAGACCATTACATACCAAACTTGGTATTTAAGTTTGGCATCTTCCAAGGATGCGACACGAAGATTTTCAAGAAAATCTCCCCACCCCTAACTACCCTTTACATGGAAAAATTTTCGAAAATTTTGTTTTTATAAAAAATGGCTGTAACGATTTTGATTAAAATACCATATATTAAAGCCATTTCTATCACAAATAAAAGTTATACCTTATTGAATTTTCTGGAAATAGCTGCTAAAGACCTGTTTATTCTGGGCGAATTTTGCTTTATTTGGCATAACTAGTAAACCGTAAGAGATAGACAAAAACTTACTATACAAAAAGGTAGATCTTATTAAAATACAGAAGTTATGCCATAAACATTTTTTTCGTGGAGCTTTCCGTTTTCGAGATATTCCTTGTTATTAGTTTTAGTATCCGTTTTTTACTTTCTCTATACGCACTATGTACATAGTGTATAGAGAAGGTATTGCACTCCACCCAAAAATTCGATGCCGAGATTTCACCGGAAATATATGTTTTAGGGTCCTCAATATCAAAAAAAAACATTTTCACAAAAAGGTACGTGTGTGTGTGTCCGTGTGTCTGTGAACAGGATAACTCAAAAACGAAAAGTCGGTAAAATACCAAACTTGGTATTTAGGTTTAGTATCTTCCAGGGATGCGACACGAAGATTTTGAGAAAAATCCCCCACCCCAAACTACCCTTTACATGGAACTTTTTTCGAAAATTTTGATTTTCTCAAAAATGGCTCTAACGATTTTGATAAAAATTTAAAGATAAGACATATAAAGATATTTACCTAACAAATAAAATGTATATCTTGAATTTTTTGGGAATAGTCTCTGAAGAGTAGTTTACTCTGGATGAATTTTACTGAATTTTGAATAACTGCTAAATCGTAAGAGATGTACAAAAACTTACTGCATAAAAAATGTAGAACACATTAAAACACACAATTTATGTTATATACATTTTTTCGTGGAGTTCGTCATTTTTGAGACATTCCTTATTTTTGGTTTCTGCTATGAAAAACGTATACTTTTCTCATACAGGAACTTGTCAACTCCTATCCAGATAAACAAAGGAACTTCATTGACATAGCAACCAGCTTTTGACGATCACTTTAACCCATGGTAGTCCCTTATTTTGCTTCTAATTACAAGGAAGCAAGTAATAAGACTATTTCTGCTAATTTCTTCTGATTAGCATAAAGTAAATAGAGTATAAGCTTGTTAAGAATAATTTGTTGCAGGGATATAGAGAAAGTCATGTGAATGGTACACATCAGATTTTTTTTTCTTTTGATCTACTCCTGGCCAGGCAAAGAAGCGATTTGCAATGACAATCGCATAACGACAGCTTTTAAAACATTCAACTATCACTTTAGCCTAGTGCATTCCCTTAGCTCCAGCCTATTTATAAGGAACTAAGTAATAACATTCTGCTAATGTTTGTGTGGATTAGCATGATGTTGAAAGGAGAATTAACTTTTGTAAGAAGTTTGTGTGAAGAGTAGCAAGAAAGAGAGAGAGAGAGGGAGAGAGAGAGAGAGAGAGAGAGAGTCATGTGACTGTAACATATCCCATTTTTTTTATCTGCCTAGACAACTAGCGGTTTGTAATATATATATTTTTAAATTTGCATGGACTCTTTTCTTAAGGCGATTTGTGTAAGGAATGACTCGCTAATGAATAAACAAACTTCGTTTTATAATTCCACAAAATGTTTTAATTTCACTATTAATATTTGAAATAAAACTTCAATTAATCTAACAAGTATTTTCTTAAATTAATGTTTGTATAAGATATTAGTTATTTTCTCTATTTATAACATGTACCGTCGAAGTGTTCAAATATATCACACAGATGTATATTCCTTTTCTTTCGTTCTTCTACGTCTCTAAGCAAACTTTTTCAAACAACAAAACACAGGAGACAATCTATTTACTAACTCATTTGTTTTCTTTCATTAAGAAAACAAGATTCATAAGCATTTGATCATCGTTCATCGTTTATATTATAATACATGGTGAAGGTAATGAAATAAAATTGCATGATTATACAATAATTTTCCGTTGCAGTGTCAAAGCCGGCTTTTCTGAACCCTTTTATCGACGTTTACTTTCAACTCCTCCAATGCGGTTGATGAACTTCCACTCCGGTCTTTGTCGTGCGTACTGACAATTCCTGCTAATGTTTATCTCGAATATAATGAAGTAGATAGAAGAATAAGCTGTTTAACAATAATTTATGACAGCGATGTAGAGAAAATAATGTGAATGGAACACATCAGATTTTTTTTTTCTTAATGTGTATTTAATTCACACATTATGTGATTTTCACGCAAGTACATATTTAGTGAAAGTAGTCGAATGACCTACTTCTCGTTTATCTTTGCTAACCAAGTTTTGAATATAGTTAGATATAGGTTCCTTGATTAGGAACCAAAGAAACCACGACTCCTCAATTTCCGAACTCAAAGTTTTACGTGATGGTAGAAACTAACCATAAGCGAAAATAATCTATGACAATAGTTGACTTTAATTGAACTGGTGTTTATTTTAAAATTAAGTTGCTAGTAGAACATACAGTCATATGCATAATAACTTTCTCTACCATGTACAATCTGTATACTAAGTGGAGAATTCGATCTCAATATAGCAACACCTAAAATACATGTTTTTAGTTCCCTAAATCCCCCCCAAAAATTAGAAAAAACAGTTTTCTTTTGTCCGTGATTCTGTCAACAGTATAATGAAGAGTCTGTTAAAACCAATGTTATATATTTATATTTATGTTCAGCACCATTTTCAAGAAAATCACCTCACTCCTAACTACCATTTATGTGGAACTTTTTCCGACAAATTTTGATTTTCTCATAACTGTTTCAAACGATTTTGTTTAAAATACCAAATGTTAAACTATCTGTATGACAAATGAAATGTATATTTTGATTTTTCCGGGAATAATGTTACTTAACAAAATTAATAACTAAACTCCTGATGTAACTAAAGTTGAAGAATGAGCTAATGCAAATACAGGTGTAGGCTGCTATAGCAGCTGGTAATCAAGCTGAAAAAGGAATTTTAGTTATACCAGCTAATACAACTAAAACTGGAATTAAACATATTTCATTTTAATTTAATAAACAATCCAAATAAGAAAATATAATTAAAGTACTCTTCATTCTGAATGAGTTTTGCATAAATGGTAAACCGTAAGAGCTAGACAAAGCCTTTTTACACAAAAATGTAGGTCTCGTTAAAGGACTCAATTGTGACTTCTTTTGATGGAGTTAACCATTTCCGGGATGTTCGGTGTAAATTTATTCCAGCACTTAATATTTTCTCAAACGGGAAGTCTTCATTCGCTTTTCTTTTGTTTTAGGCCAGATAAAGAGAACCGAATTGCAGTTCATCACTCATTAAATAGCGCCCAGGTTTAAAAAAAAAATACTGCCGCTTTAGCCTAGTGTGTTCCCTTATTTACTTTCTACTTGGAAGAAACTTCAGTAATAACATCATTTATATAGCCTCCTTTAACATCTATGCTCATATCGAGGGCTTTGCTTTAAAACAACAGCTGGTGTTGTCCCGTTGGGCTGTAGGAGTTTTTAAGGTTGGTATTTTCAATGATATATTATTAAATACACACATTCAATCTCGCATGCATATTTCCAGACGCTGTGGGGGCATTCAGGAATTGAATGCGGAGCCTCAGGTTGAGAAGCCAGAACTCTGACTATTCGACCGTAGAGACAGCTAATGTTTATCTGGATTAGCATGAAGTAGATACAAGAATAAGCTTTCGTAAAAAAAAAAAAAATTGTTGCACAAAAGGTAGAGAAAGTGATGGTGAATGAAAATGATCTTATTTATTTAAATGTTTTTAAATATTGGTACTACCATTTTGATGCTTGAACCAGTTGTTAACTAAAATATGCCACCACAATTAACAAAATAATTTTGAACGAATCGCCCAAAAATAGGATGCAACATATTGTGTTAATAGTGTGGCCACTACGTAATCACCGAACATGTGTACGACTTGCTTTGTAAGTCAAGTTGGCGTCCATTGTTACACATGCGTTAATTAGTATCTGTATCGCGGTTAATTGTTTTAACATCGCTGTTGTGATTGTTACACGTGTTCTTTCGGAAGGTTCTTTGGCTTCTAAGTCGCGCATTGTTCAAACTCAGTGACTTTTTGCCGGTTTTCTACATACGTGCGGCTGTTTCTAAAAGTTTCCAGTGACGTGACCAACATATATAAAAAGCGGCTACGATCAGACACTATAAAAAAACCTAATGGAACCCCTCAACGACACCAAATCATCTACAGAAAGCCTAAAGAAAAAGCACAACGTAAGGATTTAAGAACATAAAAGCACTGAACCTCAACGCACTCGACGAACTAACAGGACACAATAAAACAATAGAAATCATCCAAGGCATAACCAGTCAACAAATGTTCAAGAAACTAATTAGCACGACCGATCAAGTACTCAACCTAATAAAAAAAGTTATGAATTGTAAAATTATCTTTTCAATAAAGTTTTAAAAAATAAAAAATCTGCTGTTCTCCATTCACATGACTTTTTCTACATGTCTGTGACAAATTATTGTTAATAAGCATATTATTCTATTTAATGCTAAAACATTAGCACAAACGGTCTTATTACTTAGTTCCTTTATAAGTAGAAGGGAAATAAAGGAATGCACTAGTCTAAACCGACAGTCAAATTTTTTAAAATGTGGTTGCTATGGGATTGAAATCCGTTTCTTTGGGTGGCAAAGCGTTGACAAGGTCCCGTATGAGAAAAGTTAAAGTTTTTAAAACTGAAATAATTAACAAGGAATATCTCGAAAACGGCCAGCTCCACGAAAAAGTGTGTGTTTTATCGAGATATACATTTTTTGTGAAGCAAGTGTTTGTTTATCTGTTACGGTTTACCAGCTATGCAAAATTCAATAAAAATCATCCAGAATGAAGTCTCCAGAGGCTATTCCCAGAAAATCCAAGATATAAAATTCGTTTGTCATAAAAGTAGCTTAAACATATGGTATTTTAAACAAAATCATTAGAGCCATTTTTGAGAAAATAAACATTTTCGAGAAAATGTTCCATGTAAAGTGTAATTGAGGGTGGAGGGATTTTCTTGAAAATCTTCGTGTTGCATCCCTGGAAAATACTACACTTAAATATAAAGTTTGGTATTTAACGGATTTAACGTTTTTAGCTATGCTGTCCACAGACACACACGCACACAAACACGGATCTTTTTCTATTTTTTTTTTTTTTTTTTTTTTTGGGATTCAGGGGGTCACGTGAAATCTCGGTGTTGAATTTTTAGGTGGAATACAATGCCTTCTCTATACACTATGTACGTAGCGCGTGTAGAGTAAGTAATCACGTATTGCACAATGCTTTTTTCAATAAAGTTTTAAAACATAAAAAAGGGAGATCCTGCCAGGTCAAAAGTAGTAAGCCGCCTTCTCGCAAAACTAAGTAACAAAAATTAAAACGCGGCTGAAGCGTGAAAACCCCTGAAACAACTTTGGGTAGGAATTCTGAATCCCACTATCAATCCAGCCTTCTGCCGAGCGCCAATCGCACACAGCAGTATATGAGTCCGACAGAAATTTCGTAGCGAGCTGTTTCGTCACAGCAACGAACGTCCAAAAGGAGCAGATTGTAATCAGTTTGTGGAAAAAAAATCTGATATGTTGCATTCACATGACTTTCTCTAAATCTCTGCAACAGATTATTTTTAAAAAGCTTATGCTTCTAGTTACTTCAGGCTTATCGAGAAAAAAATAGCAAAATTAGTCTTATCACTTGCTTCCTTGTAAGTAGAAGTGAAATAAGGGAGTAACATAGGTTAAAGTGATAGTCAAAAGCTGGTTGCTATGTGACTGAAGTTCCTTTGTTTTTGTGGACACGAGTTAACAAATTCCTGTATGAGAACAGTATAAGTCTTTTAAAGGTGAAACCAAAAAAAGCAATTTCTAAAAACGATCAACTCCACGAAAAAAAGTATATAACATAAATTGTGTGTTTTAATGTGCTCTACAATTTTGTGTGGTAAGTTTTGTCCATCTCTTGCGGTTTAGCAGTTATGCAAAATTCCGTAAAATTCATCCAGAATAAAGTAGTCTCCAGAGGCTATTCCCAGAAAATTCAAGGTATACATATTATTTATCAGGTAAATTTCTTTAATATACGATATTTTAATCAAAATCATTAGAGCCATTTTTGTGAAAATCAAAATTTTCGAAAAAAGTTCCATGTAAAGGGTAGTTTGGGTTGGGGGATTTTATTTAAAATCATTGTGTCGCATCCTTGAAAGATACCAAACTTAAATACCACGTTTGGTATTCTTCGGTCTTTTCGTTTTTGAGCTATGCTGTCCACAGACACACATACACACACATACACGGAACTTTTAGTAAAAATGCTTTTTTTTTTGGATTCAGGGGGACTCAAAGCATGTATTTCTGGTGAAATTTCGGTATCGAATTTTTGGGTCAAATGCAATATCTTCTCTATACACTATGTACATAGTACGTGTAGAGAAAGTAATAACAGTTTTTGTTGTAGAAAAAGAGAGTTTTTGTTATAATACTATAAAAATCTCACATTTGCTTGATTCGTTACAAACCAGTATCGTTATGTTGAAATATAATAAGTTATAAGTTGGTATTTAACTACTAAGGCTACATAGAGAAATCCTTATAATAGGTTAGCTGCTTGCAATAATAGCTAGACATTTGTAATAACTGGTAACATAAACTTAAGTAAATCTTCCTTCTTTGGTGCAGAGAATGGGAAAGGTTAATTGCAAGCTCTTGATGATGTAAGTGCACAGATCTTACCTCACCCACTAAAGGCGGTGGGTGCTGTTTCAGTTAACACACTTCATGCACCCACAACTGTATTCTGTGTGATTAAACACGAAAACACGACCACAAAGGTGCTTGCTATTTAAGGCTAGCAGTTGTTACTACATGCACAAATGTTGGCCATCACTGCTCTGCATCCAAACCAGTAAATTTATTTTTAAACACTGGTGGAGGAAACGCAGTTTACCCACCTACGCACCACACAAAGAGCAATGACCAGTTACGTTTCTTATAGACGTACAAGACAGACTTTATATATGCCTTATAAATTTCACCAAACATAATGTCATTCTACACTTCATTGGGATATTGATGTATGGTCATTCCGGAGGGGTTTCCACACTGCAGTCACTGTATATTGTTGTGAGTCAGATCCCAGAAGGATAGGATCATATGAGAGTATTATCGACGGATTGCCGAAACCGCACCATGGAGGGTCCCTAACTTAGTCCAAGCAGTTCATCTCGACGCAGGGAGCGCTGTTCTGACCGAACCCCCTGGGTCCTAAGGATGACTCCAAAGCCATCCCGCCGCCAAGAGCATATACCTCAGCTCTCACGACACTTCAACCCTGAAAGAGACTGGTTGGATTTAAATGTAGTTGTTTTATTTATTAACGACGCTGTCATTTTCCAGGATCATAAAGCACTGTCGCAATTCCCTCCCACAGGAGTTCTTTTACATGCCAATGAACCTATTGACATGGAGCTGTCACGTTTAAGCACACTCAAAAACCATCGGTCTGGGCTGGGTTAGAACCCGCGATGTTGGGAGCAGAAGCCAAACGCGTAACCAACTGATGCACTCAGACCGACGGCCGGCAGAATAAAATGTATATGAAGTTCCGGGTAATGAAAGCCAAGTACCCGGGGACACCCCGAAAAAACCCACAGGTCAAAGAGGTCTGCCACAGGAATCGAAGCCACGACCTCCAGAATGTTAATTCCTAAACCATCTGGCTCGGCATCAGAGGTGTAACCATCAGAAGTTGGACACCCTTCCCCGACATTAAAATAAAATGTAAGAAATAATAGCATTTTTTAAGGTGATGCATCAATGAAATTTGACTTAAACTGTGAAAAATTAAAAAAAAAAAATATCATAATAAAACAATGTGAATTCTAAATTTTAAAAAAAATATACCATTTGTTCCACTTGACGCACTTTAACTAACAATTAACTGATACATAATATACGGACAGGCGTATGCTTATTAAAAGGCACGCCCAACGTTAAACCTTATTTTCTCGCAAACATTTTTCCGTACCGGCGTGTTGCTAGTGGTAGAGCAACTGGCTGGAGACCGGGAGATCCGTGGTTCAAATCCCGGCTATGGCACTGAATTTTTCAGTCTGACTCTATCTATCCAACCCCTGTCCTACATACCGTTTCTGCGAGAAAACAATTAAATTATCACAATAGTTGGCTATGCTATGAATCCTGGGTCTTGAAGTACTTACAGCATTGTAAATCGCCATTGGGGTTTGTCGTTTCAAAATAATTTGAGATTACCTTGTGGTTTGCAAGTCAGTTGCAAAATTTAGTAGTGTAACTGTATGTGGACATAGTGGCTCAGTGGTAGAGCAACCGGTTAGAGACGGTGAGGCCCGTGGTTCAAATCCCGGCTATGGGATTGAATTTTTCAATCTCAGCCTACCGATCCATTTTTGCAACACTTTTCCATACACAAAGTGCTCTACGCGATGCAGTTTTTTCTACTTGACGCCATAATTTTTATACTGCCCCTCCAAAATAATGGTCATATACTTTTTTCAAAAAATGTGTGTGTCTGTGGAAAGGATACTTTCGGAAGTGGAGTGTACCAAAAAGTTATTTGAAACGGATTGTGTATTTTAAATACACCCTCCGAGGTGTAATGTTTACCATGCTAACTTCATATACATAAGGTCGTAGGTTCAAACCCGGCGGGCGTAAAAATCCTTAGCATGGCTTCCTTCAGAAGGGAAGTAAAGCCGTTGGTCCCGTGTTGAAGATTTACGGCACGTAAAAGAACCTCAAGTCTGATAAAAGAGGCTTCTGACCAAAAGTAAGCGGTCTTTCACGTCCATATAGAATGGGCGCTGAGAACCACAGTAGTAAAAGTGCATCCATAAATAAAATTACATTAAATCTACAATTTTTGTGTAGTACGATTTCACATATCTCTAAGCCTATATCAGAAATACAATTTTATACAAAATCTTTCGGAATGAAAAGGATTTCGCAGACTATTTCCAAAAAATATCAAGATATTTTATTTACTATGTAAAAATCTTTATGGTATTTTAATAAAAATCATTGGGAGTTTTCGAAGAAATTTACAGGTATTTGAGGTTGGGGGCGTTTTCTTCAGAATTTTTGTGTCGCACCTTTTGAAGATACTGAATTTAATTATCACTTTTAGTGTGTATCTAACTTTTCGTTTTTAGGACATTTAGTTCACAGGAACATACACATTTTATATTTTTTATTCAGGGAGCTCAAAACATGTACTACTACTACGTGACTAGCATTGCCTTAATAAAAGATTAAGTTCAACTTCTGAATCTTTAGTAAGTGACATATTAATTTAACGGCATTATACCTTACTAAATTGAGTGGCATTTTCTAGTTGGCATAGCTTCTGCATCGGAATGATTTTATCAACCGTAAAAAATACGACAAGGTATCCGTACGTGTCGCTGTAAACCATGACCGAATTTGCTTCAGATGTCAGGAGTACCGGGTGCATTTCTTTACATGCTCATCTGATAACGCGGTGCGATATTTTTCCCGTGTTGTGTATGGAAAAGCCGCTCGCCCCACCAATAAATTACATTTCATTCTTATGTTGAGCATAAACCTATCGGAGAAGAAATCTGTGTTTTCCTGTCTGGTATATTTAATACGCACTCTCCTGTACAACCAGCTTCTACCTGCCTGACAAAGAGGTAAATTAGACTACTTCAATCCTTCAGTAGCAAGTACTTTCGCGTACATCATTGCAAATTTCTATAGGAAGTATTGTACTCTTGACAAAGATTCTCGTATATCTAAAAGCAACATGAGTGAGTACCTTAGGTTAAAGTGATAGTCAAAAGCTGGTTGCTATCTGACTGAAGTTCCTTTGGTTGTATGGACAAGAGTCAAAAATTCCTGTAGAAAAGTTTTTAAAGCCGAAACCAAAAACAAGGAATATTTAAAAAACGATCAACACCACGAAAAAATATATGTAACATAAACTGTGTATTTTAACGTGCTCTACAAGTTTTTGTGCATCTCTTACGGTTTAGCAGATATGCAAATTTCCATAAAATTCATCCAGAATAAAGTCGTTTTCAGAGGCTATTCCCAGAAAATTCAAGTTATACGTTTTATTTGTCAGGTAATTATCTTTAATATACGACATTTTAATCAAAATCGTTAGAGCCATTTTTGAGAAAATCAAGTTCCATGTAAAGGCTAAATCCTTGAAAATCTTCGTGTCGCATCCTTGGAAGCCACCAAACTTAAATACCAAGTTTGGTATTTAACAGTCTTTTTTGAGCTATGGTCTCCAAAGACACACACACACACATAACACACTCACTCAGTCACGCACACACATACGAACCTTTGTCCAGAAATGCACTTTTTGGGTTTAGGGGGACCCAATACATGTATTTCCGGTGAAATCTCGGTATCGAATTGTTGGGTGGAATACAATACCTTCTCTATACACTATGTACATAGTACGTAAAGAGAAAGTAAAAAGATATACTAAACTGATGGTCAAACGATTTAAACTATCGTTGTGCGATTGAAAATGCAAATCGCTTCTTTGCTTGGCCAGGACTCATCCTGTCTAGAAAAGTATAAATACTTTACAATTGAAACCAGTTACAAGGAATATCTCGGAAACGACTACCTCCACAATAAAAACGCAAAAAACATAAATTGATAAATTGTGTGTTTTGACGAGATCTACATATTTGTGTAGTAAGTAGGTATCTATTTGTCTATCTCTTACGGTTTAGCAGTTAAAGCAAAATTCATCCAGAATAAAGAGGTCTTCAGCGGCTATTCTCAGAAAATTCAAGATAGTTAATTAAAATTACACATAACTTTTTTTCGTGGAATTGACCATTTTGAAATATTTCTTTTTATTTGTTTCAAATTTAAGATACTTAAACTTTTCTCACATGGAAAATTGTAAACTTCTGGCCCTGCATACAAACAGATTTTATCCACATGGCAACTGGCTTTTCAAAGATTTTACTATGTTTTAGACTAGTGTATTCCCTTATTTTCCTTATACTTACAAGTAAGTAAGTAATTAAAACAATTTTTACTAATGTTTATCTCGATCAACATAAAGTAGATAGAAGAATATGCTTTTTAACATTAATTTGTACAGAGATTTAGATAAAGCCGTGTGAATGGCACACATCAGATTTTTACTTTCTCTATACGTACTATGTATATAGTGTATAGAGAATGTATTGCCCTCCACCAAAAAATTCGATACCGAGATTTCACCGGAAATATATGTTTTAGGGTCCCCTGTAAAAGGTCCGTGTGTGTGTGTGTGTGTGTGTGTGTGTGTCAGTGAACACGATAACCCAAAAACGAAAAGTCGGTAAAACACCAAACTTGGTATTTAAGTTTAGTATCTTCCAGGAATGCGACAGGAAGATTTGAGAAAAATCCCCCCACACCAAACTACCCTTTACATGGAACTTTTTCGAAAATTTTGATTTTCTAAAAAATGGCTCTAACGATTTTGATTAAAGTATTGTATATTAAAGATATTTACATGAAAAATAAAATGTATATTTTGAATTTTCTGGGAATAGGCTCTGAAGATTGCTTTATTCTTGGTCTATTTTACGGAATTTTGCATAACTGCTAAGCCGTAAGAGATGGACAAAAACTTACCACATAACAAATGTAGAGCACCCTAAAACACACAATTTATGTTATGTACTTTTTTTCGTGGAGTTGATTGTTTTTGAGATATTCCTTGTTTTTTTTTTTTTAAGCTATAAAGACTTATACTTTTCTCATACAGGACTTTGTGAACTCGTGTCAATACAAACAAAGGAACTTCAGTCGCAGAGCAACCAGCTTTTGACTATCACTTTAACCTATGGTACTCCCTTATTTCGCTTCTACTAACAAGGAAGCAAGTAATAAGACTATTTCTGCTAATTTATGCTCCATTAGATGAAGTAAATAGAATAATTTGTTGCAGTGATATAGAGAAAGTCATGTGAATGGAACATATCAGATTTTTATGTACACCTACTGCACGAGTAATATAAAAGAGTCATGTGACGTGAAAGAAAGTGGCATGAGTGTGACTCAGATGTATTATTTGACTGGTTACTTGAAGGAACCGCACATAAGGTGTCATTGTTCTGGTCAGGAAACAAGCACATGTTTATCAACGGAACAGGTTGCTAAGTTACATGAAGCGTGAGGAACGTTTTGGCACCAACATGTCAATAGTTTTAACACGAGACAAGTTGAAAAACTAATCCTCATATGCTGGTTTAGAAATTGAATGCAGTTGATCATAATACCTGGAATTTATTTGATCGGGGTTTTCAGATCAGCAGTTGCAAACAAAAAAGTTTGATGTGTTACATTTACATGAGATTCTCTACCTATTCTTCAACAAACTATTCTTATATAAGTTTGTTCTTCTATCTACTTCATTCTAATCAAGATAAACATTAGTTGAAATGTTTCCTTACATATTTTACCGTCGGTTAAAGGGAAGTTAGAGAATACACTAACTAAAGCGATGGTCATATCTTTTAAGAGTTGCTCTCTACGTTATTGCATTGGAATTTCATTCTATTTCCATGACAAGGATGAAAAAAAAAAAAAAACACGAATGAAGACTTATTTGACAAAAGTATAAGTATCGGGAAATTTATATCAAACACAAGGAATATCTCGGAAATGGTTAACTCCACAAAAACAAAAGAAAAGAAAAAAATGACATATATTGCGTATTTTAATGAGATCTACATTTGTTGTGTAGTAGATTCTGTCTTTCTCTTACGGTTTACGATTTGTTTTAAAAGTTTGAATTTTTGGGCAAAAATTCTTTTTTTGGGAGGAAGGGCCTTTGTTTAATTTTACTTAATTCACCTCTCATCAACCAATCCAATTCATCCCTGATCAACCAATCCAATTCACCCCTCATCAACCAATCCAATTTACCCCTCATCAACTAATCCAATTCACCCCTCATTAACCAATCCAATTCACCCCTCATCAACCAATCCAATTCACCCCTCATCAACCAATCCAATTCACCCCTCATCAACTAATCCAATTCACTCCTCATCAACCAATCCAATTCACCCCTCATCAACCAATCCAATTCATCCCTCATCAACCAATTCAATTCACCCCTCATCAACCCATCCAATTCACCCCTCATCAACCAATCAAATTCACCCCTCATCAACCAATCCAATTCACCCCTCATCAACTAATCCAATTCACCTCTCATCAACCAATCCAATTCATCCCTCATCAACCAATCCAATTCACCCCTCATCAAACAATCCAATTCATCCCTCAGCAACCAATCCAATTCACCCCTCACCAACCAATCCAATTCAACTCCTCATCAACCAATCCAATTCATCCCTCATCAACCAATCCAATTCACCCCTCATCAACCAATCCAATTCACTCATCAACCAATCCACCCCTCATTAACCAATCCAATTCACTCCTCATCAACCAATCCAATCCACTCCTCATTAACCGCGCAAAGTTCATCCAGAATGAATAGGACTTCAGGAGCTATTCCCAGAAAATCCAAGATATACATTTTTATCTGTCATGGAAATATTTTTAATACATGGTATAACAGCCATTTTTGAGAAAATAAAAAATTTCGAAAAATCGTCCATGTAGGGTAGTTTGGTGTGGGTAATGTCCTGAAGATGTCTATGTTCCATACTTGAAAGATGCTGAACTTAAATAGCAAGATTGGTATTTAACCCACTTTTCATTTTTCAGTCATGCTGTTCGCAGACACACACACACACACACACACACACACATACACAAACAGATCGACACATGCGGAACTTTTTATAAAAATGCCCTTTTATTCGGAGTCCTCAAAATATATATATTTCTAGTGAAATTTCCGTATTAAACCGTTGGATGGAACACAATACTTCCACTATATGAAAAATGTAAAATGCTCGCAGCTCCGCCAACTTTTTCTCATAATACTAGGGGTGTGTATCGCTATTATATACACATGGGCCATTCAAAAATAATTAGTGGCAATATTGCCTGCATTTGGCGTTATCAGCATAAATGTGTAAGCTGATAACAATGATACAGAAGGGCATCTAATATTTGTTAGCTGTGAGTTTGAAGACAATCATTTTGTTTATAAGTCATTTTCTACTAAGTTTAGTTTAGACTGTTATTTTTAGTGCTCTAAATATGTTTAGTAAATATGAAAAAGATGCTTCATTAAAATTTAGGTTGCAAGAGGTATCAATGCTCAACAATGTCACACAGAATTATTGGAAGCTTGTGGTATAGAGAATTCACCATATCGTACCGTGGCTTGGTGGGCGAATGCATTTCGTAGAGGAAGGGAAGATGTTCATAAAAAAACGTGAAGTTGGCAATCCGCAATCACTTAAAGCCATGTTTATTATTGCTTATGATTTTGACGGTGTTCTTATGATTCAGTTCCTCAAATGGTACACATTACGTTCCTTTCTGGAACACCATTTACGACCAACTGTGTGCGTAAATGTGCAAATCTCCTGAATTCTCATCCTATTGTGTTACATGACGGTACTCTCGTGGCGGCTGATGGAACTGAAAAATTCTGGAACATCTTCCATATTGCCCAGATATGTGCCCATGTGATTTCGACCTTTTTAAGAAAATGGAATATCCATTTAAAGGTTGTAGAACCAGACAGGCAAATTATAGCAACAGTAGAGCGGTCTGTTCGAATATTCGGACATCAAGACGCTGTGGATGGCATCTGTCGTCTCCCTGATGTGCGGAGGCGAGTTCATCATGTTGGAGATTCCTTCTAGGCACTACAATAATGTGGCTGCTCCAAAAATGTTTTATTGTTGTTAATTTAAATGTTGTCACTAATTATTGAGTGACCCATGTATATATAGAAGTGTTAATGAACTATACCAAAATTATTTCACAGAATTTGTAGATTACTTAAATAAATAATTTGAGATACGATACTTATGGTCTGTTTATTGAAATTTCAGAAATAAGTTTATGAAGTACCAGTACGCCATTGGCTAATTTATCAACCATTCGAGAGCATAACACGAAAAACGAAGGGACATATTACAGAGTACCTCTCTAGCATAGTGGTTATAATACCGGCTTTCAAGTGAATACTAGTTTCCGAGTTCGGGCCTCGTTCACGTAGCGCGACACCTCGTCTGGAATGAAAAAAAAAATAATAATAAACATCTACTTTATGAATCGAACTCATCACCTGCGGGATTGCAACTTCCCGCGTTACGCATTAAGCCACCAGAACAATTGACAAATGTCTCCAGAGTAGGCTACATAACTCAAGAACGTAGCTGTTAATGAATGCTCAGTGTCGCACTGTCAAGGGATTAGTTCGTGATTTTACAATGTTTGCGACATTAAATCTTGAGAACGGTAGTAACGAGCTGCTAACAATCGATATTTCTATACCTGGGCAGCAGATTTAAATACATTCTAAGCCATTTTTACTTTCTCTATACGTATTATGTACGTAGTGTATAGAGAAGGTATTGCACTCCACCAAAAAATTCGATACCGAGATTTCACCGGAAATATATGGTCTAGGGTCCCTTGTATTAAAAAAAAAGTATTTTCAGAAAAAGGTCCGCGCATGTGTGTGTGTGTCCGTGTGTCTGTGAACACGATAACTCAAAAACGAAAAGTCGGTAAAATGCCAAACTTGGTATTTAAGTTTAGTATCTTCCAGGAATGTGACACGAAGGTTTTGAGAAAAATTCTCCCACCCCAAAATACCCTTTACATGGAACTTTTTTCGAAAATATTAATTTTCGCAAAAATGGCTGTAACGATTTTGATTAAAATATCATATATTAAAGATGTTTACCTGACGAACAAAATGTATATCTTGAATTTTCTGGGAATAGCCTCTGAAGACTACTTTATTCTGGACGAATTTTATGGAATTTTGCATAACTGCTAAACCGTAAGACTTAGATAAAACTTAGTACAAAAGAAATGTAGAGCACGTTAAAACGTGGAGTTGATCGTTTTTGAGACATTCATTGTTTTTGGTTTCCCTTATGAAAAACTTACTTTTCTCATATAGGAATTTGTCAGCTTCTGTCCACATAAACAAAGGAACTTCAGTCTCTTAGCAACCAGCTTTTGACTGTCACTTTAACCTATGGTACTCCCATATTTCGCGTCTACTTACAAGGAAGCAAGTAATAAGACTATTTCTGTTGATTTGTTCTCGAATAGCATGAGGTAAATAGAAGCATACGCTTATTAACAATAATTTATTACAGGGATGTAGAGAAAGTCATGTTAATGGTACACATCAGATTTTTTCACCTGCTTTGCTTTAACACCGACTTATCAGCACCTGATACCCCACGTTTAACGCTATGTAGTTGCGTTATGTTCATCCGGGGACCATGCATCGCCGATCTCAATTACTTATATCAGTCACGTACACAATCTCGCAAATTATTTCGGTGTGGTTCATTAACACCATTGTATATATACCGTATTTAAATAAAATAGGGAATTTTAGGCTTAAAACCCATAAAATAGGGCTGAAATAGTCACTTTTAGGTTGATAAAACTTCTACAGTGTGCAATTTGTCATGAAACGTGAACATATAATTGGTTTTTATTTATTGCTTCAGGGAAAAATAGGCATTTAACCTAAAATCCGAGGTCTAGTCATAAAACAGAGAATGTTCGTCAACCCCCGTGGTATAGTGAATACTATGCTAACCTCTAATACCCAAGTTACGGTTTGGATTTTTACTTTCTCTACACGTACTGTGTACATACTGTATAGAAAATGTAATGTATAAAAAAATTAGATACGGAGATTTCACCGGTAATACATGTTTGGAGACCCCCTGAATCCAAAAAAAAATTAGAAAAAAATGTCCTGTGTGTATATGTGTCAGTGGGCAGCTTAGCTCATAAGACCGAAAAGACCGTTAAATACCAAACTTGATATTTAGGTTTGGTATCTTCCATGGACGCAACACGAAGATTTTCAAGAAAATCTCCCCATCCCCATCCATGTTACAAGGAACATTTTCCAAACAGTTTGATTCTCTCAAAAATTACTCTGACGATTTTGATTAAAATATCATATATTTAAGATATTTTTTATGACAAACGAAATGAATATCTTGGATTTTCTGGAAATAGCCTCTGAAGACCTCGCCATTCTGTATACATTTTATGTAACTGGCAAACCTAAGAGATATACAAAACTTACTACACAAAAAATGTAGATCTCATTAAATTACACAATTTATGTTTTATATATATTGTAGAGCTAATCGTTTTCGAGTTATTCCGGGCTATTGGTTTCAATTTTAACCACTTTTCTCGAACGGGAAGACAGCTTTCTTCTCGTTTGTTTACTCCTGGTAACCAAAGAGATTATAATTTCAAGTGTTTTACATAGAGAGCGTCTTTTAAAGTACGATACTATCGCTTTAGCCTGTGTATTTTCTTATTTCCCTTCTACTTACAAGGGACCAAGTAATAAGGACATGCTAATGTTTGTCTCGATTAGCATGATATAGAAGAATACGTTTTTTAACAATAATTTGTTACAGATATATAGAGAAAGTCATGAGAATGGAACACATCAGATTTTTTTCGGACGTAAAATCCTTAGCATGAATTGTTTCCGAATGGAAGCATAGCCCTTTGCATGTCAAACCCCATGCCTTTAAACAAGGGGTCACTGCACAAAATTATATTAGTTTCACATCCGCAAGTAGTGTTCTTGCTCTATGTTACCCCCTGTGAGCGATTTTTTACTTTCTCTATACGTACTCTGTACATAGTGTATAGAGAAGATACTGCACTCTACCCAAAAATTCGATACCGAGATTTCACCCGAAATATATGTTTTAGGATCCCCTTTATCTAAAAAAAAAAGCATTTTCGGAAAAAGGTCCGCGTGTGTATGTGTCCGTGTGTCAAAAACGAAACGTCGGTAAAACACCAAACTTGGTATTTAAGTTTAGTATCTTTCAGGGATGCGACACGAAGATTTTGAGAAAAATTCCCACACCTCCAACTACCCTTTACATGGAACTTTTTTCGAAAATTTTGATTTTTCTCAAAAACGGCTCTAACGATTTTGATTAAAATATCGTATATTAACACGCACACACACACGGACCTTTTTCCGAAAATGTTTTTTTAGATAAAGGGGAGCCTAAAACATATATTTCCGGTGAAATCTCAGTATCGAGTTTTTGGGTGGAGTCAATACCTTCTCTATACACTCTGTACATAGTACGTATGGAGAAAGGAATTAAATAAAGTCCAACACATGTGAGGAACTATACAAAGAACATAAAGAAATAAAACCAGAAAAGAAACAATAATGAAATGTTATAAAGGACCTGGCTATCCCTACACTCTTATATGACAGCGAAAAGTGGACTTTAAGCAGAGCAAACAGGAGAAGATTAGAAACAGCCGAGATGCAATTTCTTATACGAATATCAGGCTACACATTAAAATATCACATACCAAATATACAAATACGGGAAGAGTAAATATATATAAATTAGAGGAGAAGATAAATGATATTAAGTAGTACCAATGATACCAACACATAAAGAGAATGCATAACACAATAGAATAACAAAACAGGCACTAAATTATAGACCGCATAATAGGACTCCTAGTATCAGATGGGACGATGACTTTGAGCCGGAACGGACAATATAGCCTATCCCTGAAGTGGAATAAGAAGAAGGCAATACCATTGTCCAAGAATTATTACAAGCTAGTTACCTTATAGGCGTGTATATACGGGAAAATAGCAAATATTGAATATTATTTCGTATTATTAGTACTTCATGAGGAAAAAATATGAATGCAAAATTAATTCACACTGATATGACAAGCACTCTGCGCTTCATCTTCAACTATTTCCAAGTAACTGTGTCGTTAAAATACGATCGACTGCCTCCGTGGTCGAGTGGTCAGCGAGCTGACTTCTCACCCGGCGGTCCTGGGTTCGATTCCCGGCTGGGGCGGGAAATGCTTCTCTAGCCAGAATTATTCCCCATACCCCACAGAATCTGGAAGTTTGTATGTGCGTGTTTGAGTATCACAAAAGTATTTAAAAACCAACAGACAACGAGTTGTTTCAAGTGGGAAGCCCCCGATATGACCTTAGATGTTAAAGGGGCCTATAAAAAAATTTAAAAAAAAATAAAAAAAGACCGTGAAAGTTTGGAAGATGTATCGCGAAATTCACAGTATAGGAGCAGAATTCATCATTAAAGTACACGGCATGTTTCTGCAAGACCGCTGAAACTGTTTAATTTCTGAGAATTTCACGTTTTTGAGAGAAAAGTTGGACACAGAAATTACATGAGTGACTCTAATCAAAGTCTGGTTCGTTATCATAGAGGTTCTAGCAACTTTATGCTTCGATTTTTAAGAAATGGTTAAACATGCCTGATTACCACACAATTAAAATAAAACTGAGAACAAGATGCGCCTTCACCAAAGAAGGCAAAGTATGTGAAATTCAATTCAATTCAATTTATTTTTGTCCAGTTTGATGTACATGATATTTGATTACGTCAGTTTACATTTAGAAGTAAAAATGTTTACAATAGTAAGCACACTGCAAATTCTGCTTACAATAAAAGTTTACAAATAAGATCAATACAAGTGAGAGATATTTACAATAAAGGATTAGTACAGATCAGTACGCATGAAATGCGAGCAACCTGAGCCAGGATTACAGATATACCAAGGTATAACCATTTTAGACGAGAGGAGATTCTGTCAAATAAGCCTCAACACTATAGAAACAGTTTTTTTACTTTCTCTATACGTACTATGTACTCGTCCAAAAAAATTTGATACCAAATATCACCGGAAATATATTTTTAGGGTCCCCTGTATCCAAAAAAAGTATTTTCAGAAAAAGGTCCGTGTGTCTGTGAACACGATAACTCAAAAACGAAAAGTCGGTGAAATACCTAACTTGGTATTTAACTTTAGTATCTTACAGGGATGCGACACGAAGACTTTGAGAAAAATCCCCCACCCCAAACTACCCTTTACATGGAACTTTTTTCGAAAACTTTGATTTTGTAAAAAATGGCGCTAACGATTTTGATTAAAATATCGTACATTAAAGATATTTACATGACAAATAAAATGTATATTTTGAATTTTCTGGGTATATCCTCTGAAGACTATTCTGGGTCAATTTTATGGAACTTTTCATAATTGCTAAACCGTAAGAGATGGACAAAAACTTACCACACAACAAATGTAGAGAATTTTAAAACACACAATTTATATTATATGCATTTTTTCATGGAGTTGATTGTTTTGAGATGCTCCTTTTTTTTTCGTTTCAGCTATAAAAAAACATACTTTTTTCATACAGGACTTTGTGAACTCGTGTCCATACAAACAAAGGAACTTCAGTGACATAGCAACCAACTTTTGATTATCATTTTAACCTATGGTACTCCCTTATTTCACCTCTACTTACCAGGAAGCAAGTAATATGGCTATTTCTGCTGATGTTTTACTGATTAGCATGAAGTTAATAGAAGTATAAGGCTTTTAAGAATAATTTGTTGCAGATATATAGAGAAAGTCATGTGAATGGTATACATCAGATTTTTTTATTTATTTATTTTTTTTTATTTTTTTATTTTTTTTTTTTTTTTGCTTTAAAACTTCAAGAATGTAGAAGCAAGGTACAGGTAGAATGTTTAGAGATTTAAATAATAGTTTACAGGATGTGTTGTTCTGTTTGCCTGCAATTATTCTGATTACCCTTTTTTGAATTTTAAATATGGCATCCGACTTTTTACCCCAGAATATAATTCCGTAAGCAATAAGGCTATGGAACTATGCAAAGTACAGGCTTGTCAACATCATGTGGCTTACCTTGTCCCTTGGTACCCGGAGGGCAAAGCATGTTTGACTGAGTCTTGAGGCCTGCTTCTCTATATGTGTACATCATTGCAGGTTTTTATCTATCCACATTCCTAAGAATATAATACTATTTACATATGTGATGGGTTTATTTTCAAGTTGTATGTGAGGCTGAAAACAGTTTGTGTTGGATATTTGTTGCAGAGATATAGAGAAAGTCATGTGAATGGATTACATCGGATTTTTTTTAAGGAACCATTGCTATAACTGGCTCTCCGGGTCTCTTATATGGTCGGCAATATGGTTTTTGTTGAAAGGTTAAAAAAGGACCTCTACCGTGATAGTGTGTTACCAATGCCGTGACCAGGATTCGAACCTGGGTTATTTCGGCCACAACGCAATATCCTAACCACTAGACGATCACGGCATTGAGAGGTGTAGATCATATGTTGCTTTCCTAGAACCAAGCGCGTGCTACTAATTGATTTTTGAGCGATGTGACTAATTTTCTACTACTTAGCGGACATAAGTTAGCGTTCCCACATATAACCTGGTTGAAATAGAAACAAAAGTAATCGCAATACAGATATAGACCTAAAAAGTACCTTGTGGTAAGTGTATCCGTTATTCTAATTTGTAGCAGCTTTCAACATTGAATATTCTGACCATAAACTACCTGCAGGCTTTAATCAGTCATTCCTCAGAGCACAATACGCCAACAAATTCTTTTCATTTAATCATGTTTTCAATGTATTGTTCACTAACCCGTGTCTTTGTTTAGACTTCTTCGGAATTAACGAAGAGCATCTTACTCTCCTGGCTTCTTCTGTCCTCTACCATAACCTACTCCATAATAAAATTGTCAAATCGATCCTAATTAGGGTACTACTGATAAAAAACTTATGTGTTCCATTCACATGCCTTTCTCTACATCTCTGCGAGAAAAAAATAGCAGAAATAGTCTTATTACTTGCTTCCTTGTAAGTAGAAGCGAAATAAGGGAGTACCATAGGTTAAAGTGATAGTCAAAAGCAGGTTTCTATGTGACTGAAGTTCCTTTGTTTTTATGGACACGAGTTCACAAAGTCCTGTATGAGAAAAGTATGTTTTTATAGCTGAAAACAAAAACAAGGAATATCTAAAAAATAATCAACTCCACGAAGAAAATTAATATAACATAAATTGTGTGTTTAAAGTGCTCTAGATCTGTTGTGTGGTAAGTTTTTGTCCATCTCTTACAGTTTAGCAGTTATGTAAAATTCCGTAAAATTGACCCAGAATGAAGTAGTCTTCAGAGGATATTCCCAGAAAATTCAAAATATACATTTTATTTGACAGGTAAATATATTTAATATACGATATTTTGCATAGTACGTATAGAGAAAGTAAAAATGTTTCCTCAGCCAACAAATTTGTTTGTAAAAAACAATGAAACGTTACATAACAGCAGCTGCAAAATATTTCTTTCTCGTGGAAGTCATTTGAAATCATCCAATATTTTATTTCATTTATTACTGTGTTTTAATTAATATTAATACTTGTCATCCAAAAATAGTATATTGGGATATACGTGTGTTAAGTGTACGCAGAATCTCGTAAATTGAAAAGATTCAACTTCGTTTCATCTTTTCAAGCTTTTTCTCGATTCTGCAATAGTACTCTGCCCATGCTTGTGTCGCAATTGCTGTTACCTACCCCCTGGAAAATATATTATAGGTGCGAATTATACTGACTTGCTGGACTAATCAAAGACGCGAGGAAAGGCCGAGTTTGGCAAAGAAAAAAGTCATCTTTCATCAAGACATGCATGTGATGCTGCATTGGGGAAAATGGACGCGGTGGCATTATTCCCTGTATCGGATTTCCATCTGACCCCAAAATTGAGAAAATTCCTTGGCGTAAACAAAGTTCATCCGATGAACTTAAATCTTAATTGAGAATCTGTAACAGGGGTCAACAACTGGTTGCTCTCTGAGTAGAGTAATGAGAACAATTTTGCTCGATGCTCCTCCGAATCGCCTGCTGTGCACTGCGAGATCAACTGCGCGAAAGGCAAGAGCAGTGCTGTGGCAGTATGCAAAATTTTGCGTTTGAAATAGGTCATTTATTTGTCATGGGTTATAGCACCTATTATAGGTTCATGATTGGTAGAAGAATGGCACTATGTCTTTTGAATTAGTATTTATACTTCGGATATTTACATTTACTTATTTTCATAGGTTTAGTGGTAATTGGTAGTCGTAAAATAAATCATTGCAAAAATAAATTGCAATTAGTATTGTATTAACATAATAAAAAAAAACAAGTTCCTTAATACCATTGTAATTGCATTGTAACTCCAACAGTATGAGACTTAATTTGTAACAAAAAACTTTCACATTTGCAGCAGTGGAAATGAACAGGTGACGGCGCCGGGGCGGAGTGGTTAGACCGCTCGCCCCCTATCTAGCCGGCCAGATTCAATCCCAAACGCCCACATGTGGGATTTTTGGTGGATGAAGCGGCGTCTTGGCCGGTTTTCTCCGGGTCCTCCAGTTTACCCCGCCACTCATTCCACCAATTGATCCATTATCACCTTTCCTTTCATCATTTAGCTTGCCTTTCATATTATCCACTTCTTCGCGCTCATGCCTGGCTACGGGCCGACCACTCGTTCCAGGTTCTCCATTCTGTGGTTTTGTGCCATTGGCTCCCCGATAGACTTCTGACCCCTAGGCATTCGCTTGTAAGTCGTAGGGGGGTTGTCAATCCTAACTAAGGGAAAGCAAGCCGACTATGAAACAAATACTTGATAATTAATTGGAATCACACAATTTGAAGAAACATTCTTCTCCTTGGTAACTGTCATACTCATTTACATGGTTGTGTAATGACGCTGCAAATTGGATTCTCGAAGTGCAGAACTTTGTCGAAAACTAAACATTTATTCCGCCACTTTCTATAAGTAAGAAAGAGTCCTCTTAGGCTGACATAAACCTTTGATGTCGATGGCTTGCGACTTGGATTGCTTTCTGTTCCCGACATTATAAACTGACACATGACGAGCTATACAAGGAAGAGAGATAATCCCTGTTGTCACGTGTTTATTCAATGCATGCTCGGAACAGGCCTATTTGCTGCGTCATAAAATCAAACAAGTTGGTAACCCTTGATCTCTTCTGTAAAGAAATAAAGACCAGTGATAATTATTGGAGTAATTGCATTGATGTTGTGGAGACTATGCTGGAAAATAAGATTAACTTCAAAGATCCATGGCATTTTGTGCTTATTCCCAGAATGTGTCAAATGCTCTCGTATGAAAGGCTTTGCTTCGAGCACCTGCCCACTCTTTACATGGAGCAAAAAAGGTGCTTATGGGTGTACATAAACTCGTGCTATTGCTGTATGTTAGGACATTTTCATCTTATTCAATATATGTCTTAACCCATTATTACCCATTTTTAAGTGCAATGAAAAAGTGAAAGAAAAACATTTAAAACATCACCAGGTTGCTTTTAAATAAGAACATATAAAACACGTCTAACAATATGAAATGTTCCATGGAAGTATTAAAATCGTGTACATCTCTAAATACGTAATCGAGCTCAATATTCAAGACAATTGAGTTTCAAGTTGTAGGCCCGATTTAAATTGTTTGAACTTAGCTTTAATTTACATCCCTTAATCAAAAAATCTGATGTGTTCCATTCACATGACTTTCTCTACTTCTCTGCAACAAATTATTGTTAAAAAGCTTGTACGTCTTTTTACTTCATGCTAATCGAGGGAAACTTAGCAGAAATAGTCTTCATACTTGCTTCCTTGTAAGTAGCAGTGAAATAAGGGAGTAGCATAGGTTAAAGCTATTGTCAAAAGTTGGTTGCTATGTCACTGAAATTCCTTTATTTGTATGGACAGGAGTTGAGAAACTCCTGTATGAGAAAAGTATAAGTTTTTAAAGCTGAAACAAAAAAAAAAAACAAAAAAAACAAGGAATATCTAAAAATACATCAACTCCACGAAAAAAAAAAATGTATATAACATAAATTGTATGATTAAACGTGCTCTACATTTTTTGTGTGGTAAGTGTTTTTCTATCTCTTGCGGTTTAGCAGTTATGCTAAATTCCGTAAAATTCACTCAGAATAAGGTAATCTTTAGAGGCTATTCCCAGAAAATTCAAAATGTACATTTTATTTGTCAGGTAAATATCTTTAATATACAATAGTTTAATCAAAATCGTTAGAGTCGATTTTTAGAAAATCAAAATTTTCGAAAAAAGTTCCATGTAAAGTGTAGTTTGGGGTGCAGGAATTTTTCTCAAAATCTTTGTGTCGCATCCGTGGAAGATACTAAACTTAAATACCAAGTTTGGTATTTTACCGTCTTTTCGTTTTTGAGTTTTCGTGTTCACAGACACACGGACCTTTTTCTGAAAATACTTTTTTTGGATATAGGGGGCCCTAAAATAATTTCCGGTGAAATCTTGGTATCGAATTTTTTGGTAGAGTGCAATGCCTTCTCTATACACTATGTACACAGTACGTGTAGAGAAAGTAAAAAGTAACAGACAGGATCTTTAAAACCAGAGTAACATTGTCCATTGTTTTTACATCCCTTAATCAAAATGGTAACAGACAGAATCTTTAAGGCCAGAGTAAAATTGTGCATAGTTTTTACATCCCTTAATCAAAATAGTAACAGACCAGGATCTTTAAAGCCAGATGTTCATTCCTTTCACCTTCACACTCGTCTTTGTATATTTCTATCGTATTTGTATTGGTTTTACTCTATATTTCTGTATGAGAAAGTTTACCCAGCCACAATTAATGTCGTTTTGTGTTATGCCTTTTATTATTGGCAATCTACAGATATAAACTGCATAGCATAGATGTTCTCCGTGGTCTAAGGCTAAGATGTTGGTCTCTAGGTTCCATGGTCGCGGGTTCAAACCCGGCGAAGGACGATTTATTTTTTTTTTCGGGCGTAAATGAATTGCTTTGGAAGGTAAGTAAAGCTGTTAGTTTCCTGTCCTAGATTTACGCCACGTAAAATAAATTCAAGTATAATAAAGAGGCCTCTGAGCAAAATTAAGTGGTCTTTCACGCCTAATATAGAATGGGATGCTCAGAACCGTAACAATCAAAGAGCGTCCACAAATAAAACTGCATTTTTAAATTAAATAAATAGTGCTATCGAGATATAAACTACTCGTGCAAGACAGAGTAGCACAGATTATTCGATAAGTAAGAATATTCTACTTTATATTTTAGCAATATACTGAACAGGCCGAAACGAGTCAAAATTATTAAATAATTAGCAGTGTTCTGGACTATAATTGAACGTAATAGCCCTCAAGCACCGAGTAGCGCAGTTAGCATCAATAAAAATCTGATGTGTTCCATTCACATGACTTTCTCTATATCTCTGTAACACATTATTGTTAATAAGCTTATTCTTTTATTTATTTCATGCTAATCGAGAAAAAATAGCAGAAATGGTCTTATTTCTTACGTTATTGTAAGTAGAAGCGAAATAAGGGGTACCATAGGTTAAAGTGAAAGCCAAAAGCTGGTTGCTATGTGAATGATGTTCCTTTGTTTGTATGGACAGGAGTTGACAAATTCCTGTATGAGAAAAGTATGTTTTTCAAAGCTGAAACTAAGAAAAAGGAATATCTAAAAAACGATCAACTCCACGAAAAAAAGTATATAACATAAATTGTGTGTTTTAACGTGCTCTACATTTTTTGGGTGTTAAGTTTTTGTACTTCTCTTACGGTTTAGTCATCCATAATAAAGTACTCTTCAAAGGCTATTCCCAGAAAATTCAAAACATACATTTTATTTGTCAGGTAAATATCTTTAATATATGATATTTTAATCAAAATCGTTAGAGCCATTTTTTAGAAAATCAAAATTTCGAAAAAAGTTCCATGTAAAGCGTAGTTTGGGATGGGGGATTTTTCTCAAAATCTGCGTGTCGTATCCCTGGAAGACATTAAACTTAAATACCAAGTTTTGTATTTTACCGACTTTTCGTTTTTGAGTTATCGTGTTCACAGGCACACGGACACACACAAGGACCTTTTTCTGAAAGTACCCTTTTTGGATACAGCGGACCCTAAAACATATAATTCAAGTGAAATCTCGGTATCTGTACCTTCTCTATACACTATGTACATAGTACGTATAGAGAAAGTAAAAAGGGTTGTCGTGATGAAAGTTATTGATGACAAAATTCATCCATGCAGGTCAGAGTTCATATCGGTAAGTAAATGTATCATGATGAACGTTATAAATGAGACAATCCAATCCTACATTTCGTATAGTGAAAAAGTATAAATGAAAGACATTCAGTCCTTGAACAGCGGAAAAGGTATTAATCAATAGGATATCTGATGTAAGTTATAGCTGTGGCAATCAGTCATTCAAGACTGAGTACCGAAAAAAGTATCAATAGTTTTCGTATCATATTGGAAGTCACTTTGAGGAAATGAGTCATTCAGGACAGGTAACACGAAATAGTAACAATAGGCTGTGTCTTCTGCTGGATGCAACAGTTGAAGCAATTGAAGCAATCAGGACAGGTAGAGCCAAATAGTAACAATACGTTGCGTATCGTGATGAAGGTTATAGTTGAAAAAATTCATTCGTTCAGGTCTGAGTAGAGTAAATAGTAGGTAACAATAAGTAATATCGTGGTGTAAGATATAATTGAGACAATATAGTCGTACGGAAGTGAATAACGCCAAATGTTGTGATGTAAGTTCAACTGAGGCAATCCACATCGTAAAATATGTTGTAGTTGAGGCAATCCAGTCGTTCAGAATCGAGTACCAAACGGTAGAGTTATCGTCATGTAAGCTGTAACTGAGAACATCCATTCGTTCAGGACTAAGTAGTAAGAAATGTATGTCTAGGCTGGGCCTCGTGATGTACATTATAATTAAGGCAATCCAATCGTTCAGGACTGAATAGCAGAAAAGGTATCCAACGGCAGGACAGTGTGATATTAGCTATAATTGAGGCAAATCACTCTTCCAGGGCCAAGCACGCAGATAATATCAACAAGTAGGTTTATTATAAAGAAGCAATCCAGTCGTTCAGATATTATATGCTATCGTCTCCTTAGGGCGGTGGTAGCGCGGCTGCTTGCCAAGCGGGAGACCTGGGTTCGATTCCCAGTACCGGCGTGGGGATTTTTCCCCCGCTGGGAGTCGCCCTCCTTGGTGTAATGGTTACCATGCTAACTTCATATACCCAAAGTCGCGGGTTCAAACCCGGCGGAGGACGATGGATTTTTTCGGGCGTAAAAATCCTTAGCATGGCTTCCTTCGGAAGGGAAGTAAAGCCGTGTCGTGATTTACGGCATGCAAAAGAACCTCAAAAGCCTGATAGAGAGGCCTATGAGCAAAATTTAGCGGTCTTTCACGCCCAGTATAGAATGGGACGTTGAGAACCATAGCAGTTAAAGAGCGTCCATAAATAAAACACCATTTCCATTCACTCAGCCTCGTGAAGAGCTACTTGATGGAGAAGTAGCGGCTCCATTTTATTTTTTTTTTCGAGTGGAGTGGAAAAACCCAATCTACAGGCGACAGAGGGTATAGCTCTGCCAAGTGTGGGGGTCGCCCTAAACTGGCAATACCCACTAAAAAAAACCACTCCACCGGAGAGAATTCGGGTGTAGGAATGCTGCAGTACCGCTTGTTGCACCTGCGGATTCAAGGAGCGGGTGTTATGGCTAGCCAAAGGCCATAGCCAGGAGAGAGTGAGGGCCAGGACGCAAACATGACCGGAGCCCTGATTGCGCCCTTGGAAGATTTGTGGTGAGGAATAAGTACATATTGTGTGTGTATATATCTGCAGCCCTGTAACAAAAAGACGTAGTCAGTATAACATTTTCTGCCCTTTCGGGTAAAGTCGTTGGCATATTTCGTATGTCTGCAGCCCTGTAACATAAGGACATAGTCATTTAGATATTTCATTTTGGCTCCAGGTCATGAGGACCGCCTTAATAGCCCGCGGGGAGGGGTTCGAGGCGCTGACCACGTCTTACCCTCCAATAGTGCACCCCATCAGTGACGTCTGTCATGGACCGAGATAGGCCAAGGTTCCTTGGAGTTATAGTTGAAGGAATCACCCTTTGTAAGACGTTGTATTCTAGCTAATAATAAACAAGTAGGGTTGTGGTGAGACATGTATAGAACCGAGTGATACAAGTAATTAGGTGTATCGCAAGTCCTATCTGAGACAATCCACACAGGTAGAGCCGGGATATGTAGATAGCTTATGTTAAAGAAGTTATCGTAATCTCAGGTATAAGATTTAAGATAATTCTCACGTGCCGGACAGAGTAGCGAAGATAGTATTAGACATAATTAGTTACCTCTAACACGAGTAGTGCAGATAGTATTAAGTAAGTAAAACTACCGTAATGTAAGTTATATTTGAGGCAGTCCACCTAACAGGTAGAGAGTAATTAGGAATATTTTACAGGATGGAGAGTGACCTAAGGCCATCCTTTTAGACTGTGAAAGAGTGTTCATTGCAAATAAGCTTTTGCCATAAAATTTTCATTTTTGAGATAATTAGTATTTTATTTTGCATAATATTTCAACACAGCAAATGCTATTAGTTTACTATAAATTCAAAATAAACTGTAGTTTTATTTACGGGCACTCTTTAACTACTGCGGTTTTCAGCGTCGCATTCTATATTAGGCGTGAAAGAATTGATTTTGTCTGTTTATCAGGCTTAAAGTTCTTTTACGTACCGTAAATTTACGACACGGGAACAACGACTTTACTTCCCTTCCGAAGGAAGCCATGCTAAGGATTTTTATGCCCGAAGAGATTCATCGTCCTCCGACGGGTTTGAACCTGCGACCTTAGGTATAAGAGGCTAGCATAGTAACCATTGTACAACGGAGGGCGACTACTATACATTCAAAAGGTTAACTTTTTTTTTTTTTTTTTTTATTTTTTTAACGTCCTTTAATCTGGTTGGTCATATCGGACGATGAATGAAATTTGTGAAATGATGCTTAAATGATCTCGGGTCTATGGAGCTTAAAGTTACTCGACATTCGTCTTCTCAGTTTAAGGGAAAACCCCGAAAAAACTCACCCTAAGCGAAATTTGAACTCACGACGCGTTGAATGTGAAGCAGACACGCTACCACCACACTACCAGGAGGGCTTGGTTAACTTTTAATTCCTCAGCGTGTGCTGCTATGACTACGAATAACTAAGCACTTCCGGTAAGCAAATAAACCGGAAACCACACATGCTTTAAACGCAAATGTATCACACGGAATTTCGAACTGAAAAAGCATTTACAGTATTGCGCAAACTATTAATAGAAACTTATAAAGATAATTTGTAAAGCCAATTTTTAAAAGCTTGAGAAATCTAAGTTTTACGATTATTCTTCCCTTATTTGCGAATTACAAAACTCTCTGAGTATCCTATTAAAGGAAGACAAGAACTGAAAATCAATGAGAATCTGAGAAAATCAGTGAGTAGTAAGTATAGTGTATGGATATCATAAGTTATATGCAGGGCCGAGTTTGTACACAGCTTTAACAAGTAGGGCTGTCGTGATGTAAGTTATACGAGGTACGTCCAGAAAGTAAGTTCCGTTTCAATTTATCTCCGCTGCAGCGCTGCGATCGCAGTTCCGCACATGAGCGGTAGACGCTCTGTATCAAGGAGAAGAAACGTGCGCCATTTTGAGATCGCTGTCAGCCACATACGCTTTGTTGTGCTTGTTTACAATGTCGGTGGTGATTGAAAATCCCGCCGCTTGTGAAATCAGATCTGTGATTCGTTTTCTGAATGCTAGGAAAGTGAAACCAATTGAAATTTGTCGGCAAATTTGCGAAGTTTACGGACAAAATGCGATGAGTGATTCAATGGTGAGAAGATGGGTCCGACAGTTCAATGAAAGACGTAGTGAAGTGCACGATGAAGAACGAAGTGGGCGTCCATCTTTGGTTGACGTGATTAATGACAAGATCCCGGAAAACCACAAGTTTACAATTAGTGCTCTCGCTATGGAATTTCCCCAAAGCTCACGATCACTAATTCATGAAATTGTTACCGAAAAACTGAAATTTCGTAAACTTTGCTCACAGTCCTCTCGAGCAGGATCGAGTACTGCAGTATTTACGGATATCATAAGTTATATTTGAAGAAAACCTTACATTTAGGGTCAAGTCATATAGATAACATTAAACAAGGATGGCTATCGTGATGTAAGTTATATTTGAGGCTAACCACACATGTGTGGCCGAGTCAAGAAGGGATATCGCGATTTAAGTTGCATTTGAGACAACCCTCCCGTAGTATCGATAGTAAATAAGAATATCGTAAGTTATATTTGAGAGAGCCACACAATTTGGGCCGAGCCATGTACATAGCATTAAATAAGTATGTCTATCGATGTATATTATATTTGAGGCAATCCTTTCGTTCATGATCGAGTAGTGCATTATTTACCGATATCGTAAGCTATATTTGAGACAAATCCATGTAAGCCCGACTTTGTACATATCTTTAAGCAAGTACGGCTATCGTGATGTAAGTTATATTTAAGACAATCCTCTCTTGTAGCGCGGATAGTACCAATAACTTATGTCGTAAGCTATATTTGAGACAAACACACATATACATAGCGCCAAGTTGTGTAGATAGCATTAAGCAAGTAGTGATGAAGCTATATTTCAGACAATCTTCTCTTGCATTACCAAGTAACGTAGAAAATAAAAATCGATATCGTAATTTATATGTAGAGCTGAGTCGGGTAGATAGCGTTGTTATGTAAGTTATACTTGAGACAATTCTCTGATGCCGGGCGGAGTAGAGCAGTAATTGCGGATATCTAAGTTATATTTAAGGCACACCACATAAGTACCGTCGAATGTGTAAGATAGCTTTAAATAAGTAGGCTATTGTGATGTAAGTTATATTTGAGGCAATCTTCTCTTGCATGATCAGATAGTGCATTGTTTGCGGATATGTAAGTTATACTTGAGGCAAACCATCATGTAGGGCTGAGTCGTGCACACATTTTTACTTTCTCTATACGAACTATGTGCATAGTGTATAGAGAAGGTATTGCACTCCACCAAAAAATTCGATACCGAGATTTCACATATATGTTTTAGGGTCCCCTTTATCTAAAAAAAAAAAAAAGTATTTTCAGAAAAAGGTCCGTGTGTGTTCGTTTGTCAGTGTGTCCGTGTGTCTGTGAACACGATAACTCAAAAACGAAAATTCGGTAAAATACCAAACTTGGCATTTAAGTATAGTGTCTTCCAGGGATACGACACGAAGATTTTGAGAAAAATCGCCCCACACCAAACTACCCTTTACATGGAAAAACATTCGAAAACGTTGATTCTCTAAAAAATAACTCTAACGATTTTGATTAAAATATCGTATATTTAAGATATTTACCCGACAAATAAAATGTATATTTTGAATTTTCTGGGAATAGCCTCTGAAGACTACTTTATTCTGAGTAAATTTTCCGGAATTTTGTATAACTGCTAAACCGTAAGAGATAGACAAAAACTTACTACACAAAAAATGTAGAGCATAAAACACACAATTTATGTTGTATACATTTTTTTTCTTGGAGTTGATTGTTTTTGAGATATTCCTTGTTTTCGTTTTCAGGGTTGAAAATCTTAACGTCTCGCATACAGGAATTTGTCAACTCATGTCCATACAAACAAAGGAACTTCAGTCACATAGCAACCAGCTTTTGACTAACGTTTTACCATATGCTACTCCCTTATTTCCTTTCTACTTACAAGGAAGAAGGTAATAAGACTATCTTTGCTAATTTTTCTAGATTAGCATGAAGTAAATAGAAGCATATACTTTTTAAGAATAATTTGCTGCAGGGATATAAAGAAAGTCATGCGAATGGTACACATCAGATTTTTAAACAAGCAGCACTATCGTGATGTAAGTTATATTTAAAGCAACCCTCTCTTGTGAGTAGCGCGGAGAGTACTAATAACTTATATCGTAAGCTGTAATTGAGGCAAACACACATAGCGATATGTAGGGCCGAGTTGTGTAGTAGAACTATAGTGGTGGAAGTTATATTTCAGAAAATCCTCTCCTGTAGGTCCAGGTGACGCAGAAAATAAAAATTTGATGTGTTCCATTCACATGACTTCCTCTACATCTCTGTAACAAATTGTTGTTGAAAAGTTTATGCTTCTATTTACTTCATGGTAATAGAGAAAAAAATAGCAGAAATATTCTTATTACTTGCTACCTTGTAAGTCGAAGCAAAATAGGGAAACCATAGGTTAAAGCGATAGTCAAAAGCTGGTTGCTATGTGACTGAAGTTCCTTTGTTTGTATGGATAGGAGTTGACAAATTCCTGTATGACAAAAGTATATGTTTTTCAAAGCTGAAACCAAAAACAACGAATATCTTAAAAACGATCACCTCCACTAAAAAAATGCATATAACATAACTTGTGTGTTTTAATGTGCTCTACATTTTCTGTGAAGTAAATTTTTATCCATATGTTATGGTTTAGCAGATATGCAAAATTCCGCCAAATTCATCCAGAATAAAGTAGTCTTCAGAGGCTATTCCCAGAAAATTCAATATATACATTTTATTTGACAGGTAAATATCTGTAATATACGATATTTTAATCAAAATCATTAAAGCCATTTTTTAGAAAATCAAAATTTTCGAAAAAAGTTTCATGTAAAGGATAGTTGGGGTGGGGGGATTTTCTTGAAAAATCTTCGTGTCGCATCCTTGGAGATACCAAGCCTAAATACCAAGTTTGGTTTTAACGGACTTTTCGTTTTTGAGCTATGCTGTCCATAGACACTCAGACACACACACACACACACACACACACACACACACACGGACCTTTTTGTAAAAATACTTTTTTTGGACTCAAAACATGTATTTCCGGTGAAATCTCGGTATGGAATTTTTGGGTGGAATGCAATACCTTCTCTATACACTATATACATAGTACGTGTAGAGAAAGTAAAATGGATACCGTATTATTTATATGTAGATCTGAGTCGTGTAGATATCATTAAACAATGGGGTATCGTTATGTAAGTTATATTTGAGACAATCAAGGACCGAATAGCGCGGATAGTAATTAGGATATCATAAGATATACTTGAGGCAATCTACCCGTGTATGGATGAGTATGCGGATAGTTAGTATTTAAGAAGTAGGCCTATTTGAGGCTACCCACCTGCGGGCTGAATAGTGTAGATAGCATTAAACAAGCAGGTCTCTCGTGATGTAATTTATATTTAAGGCATTCCACCCGTGTAGTGACGAGCAACGCAGACAGCTAGTTTTAAAGAAGTGGGGCTTTTGAGATGTAAATTACACATATTTGAGGCAATCCACCCGGTCGTGCTGAGTGGTGTAGATAGCATTAAACAAGTAGAGCTATAGTGATGTAAGTTATATTTGAGGCAATCCAATTAAAGGCAAATGGCCAGTAATGTCGTTGTCCAGGAACCAGAGAATCAAGTTGTGGGCACACACTCAGCAGATAATCTAAATCGGATTACAATGGCTGATTGTCAGCAAACATGTTCCACGGATCCGCCCTGTATCGCCCTCGGCGCATGCCCATTAGTGCATTTTACAATGCTGTTCAGGACATAATCATCTCAAGGACCACCTTTCCATTATTGTTCTAGAGAAGCGAAGTTCCTCTTGGTGTTGGAGGATCCTGCTTCTCCTTGTAATCTGCACAGATGTGTCTCATTCATATAACTTTCTCTACAATTTCTGCAAAGACTATTCCTAGAAATGTTTACTCTCGTATCTACTAATCGAGATAAACATGGGCAGAAATGGGGTTTTTACCTATTTTCTTGTAGGTGCAACAGAAATAACGAAATGCATTGAGCTAAATGATAATCAAATATTTTAAAAGCTGGTAGCTGTGTGATAATATTGAAATTCTGTTCCTTTAGCATGCCCAGGAGTAAAAACTAAAGTAAAACGAATGACGACATCTTATTTGCTATAACTAGAAGCAATCAAAAATGTGAACCAATAAAAATATATCTGAAATGGTTAACTCTACAAAAGAATGAATTGGACACGATTTACATTTCCCAATCTCTTGGGGTTTATCTGTGCAAAAGTCATCCAGAGTAAATAGAATTTCAGATAATGTTCCCATAAAATTGTTACATTTTATTGGTATTTAATAAAAATCGTTAGATCCGCTTTGAGAAAATAAAAATTTACGATAACGGTTCCAAGTAAAAACTTTCTTGAAATAGTTTGGGATAAAGGGCAGTTTTTAAAAGAGGTTTACGGTAGAGATGTTTAGTGGTTTCCATACATGTGTACGTGAACAACAAAAGTTAAAAATGAAAAGTAGGTTAAATACATACTTGGTAATTAGTTCAGCATCTTCCAAGGATGCCTCACAAATATTTTCAAAAAAATTCCTCCATCCCAAACTACCCTTTACAAAGAAACATTTTAAAAAAAATTGTTTTTCTTAAAAATGGCTCAAACGATTTTTTTTTATTAAAATACAGTAAAATAAAGATATTAGCATGACAAATAGAGTATACTTATATCCTGAATTTTATGGGGAATAAGCCTCTCAAGACCTCTTCATTCTAGATAACTTACTGGTAAACTGGCAAAGAGAGACAAAGACTTAATATAGAAAAATGTAGAGCTCTTTAAAACATATAGAGCATGTTTCTGAGACATTCCTTGTTATAGATTTTAAATTTTCCAATGGGAAGTTGTTATTCCCGTTTCTCATCCTGGTCATGCAAAGGAAACAGACTTCAATACCTTCACATCGTGATCAACTTTTAAAAGATTTGACTGTTTCTTTAGCCTAGTGTATTCCCTTTTCCCTTCAACTTAAAAGGTACTGAGTAATAAAATATTTCTGCCAATGCTTTAACTTTAATTACTTAGCCAAATTTTTAAAAGAAAATATTTAAATCCAAATAAAAAAATAAAACATTCAAAGATAAAGCAAAAATCTCCTTCATACTAAATTAAATGTATCATATCGATATCGTTTATCTCAATTAATACGGAGTAGAGAGAAGAAAAAGCTTTTGTAAGAATTGTTTATTGAAGAATAGCTAGAGAAAGTCATATGAATGGAACATATCCATTTTTAAAATATTTTTATGTAATGTAGGCTCATCATATGTTTATGCATCTTATGTCAAGCGTTTTATTTATTTATTTATTTATTTACTTTCTAGCCCCGTACAATATACATAGGGATAGAGAAGTATTGCATTCCACCCAAAAATTCGATGTCGAGATTTCACCGGAAGAATATTTTTTGAGGTCCGAAAAAAACATTTTTAGAAAAAAGTTCGTGTGTATGTGTGTCTGTCTGTCTGCATGTCTGTATGTGTGTGTGTGTCTGTGGACAACATAGCTCAAAAACGAAATGGCTGTTAAATACCAAATTTGATATTTAAGTTCAGTATCTTCCAAGGATGCTACACGAAGATTTTCAAGAACCCACCCCCACCACAAACTACCCTTTACATGGAAAAAATTTCGAACATTTTGATTCTATAAACAATGCCTCTAACGATTTTGATTAAAATGCCGTATATTAAAGCTGTTTACATCGCAAATAAAATGTATATCTTGAATTCTCTGGGAATAGCCTCTGAAAACCTCTTTATTCTGGATGAATTTTGCCGAATTTTACTTAACTACTAAACCGTAAGAGATACACAAAAACTTACTACACAAAAGATTTGGAGTACGTTAAAACACACAATTTATGTAATATACATTTTTTCGGTGGAGTTCATCGTTTTTTCGATATTCCTTGTTTTTGGTTTGAGCTTTGAAAATCAGTGTAGTTAGGTCGAAAGTGATTACAATTAAACTAGCTGAGAAACCCCTAACGTGACGTAGCAAGATACCTGCACCGGCTCTCCTTTTAAACTCCATCTCAAGTCCGTGTTTGTTCTGTTGATAACAATCTTCTTTGGCAGGAGGTTCGAGATCGCCATGCATTATATTAAACGGTTCTCATTTCGTTTTATGAAACATTCATACTTCATTTCTTTAAATAGTTACTATTTCCAGCTGTTGCTCTTAATAGCATGAACCATCGCCCAACAGAACAGCAAATAAAATTTCCATGACGAATGGCTCGGAGAAATGTTAACATTGCGCTCTTGTTGCTTGTTTTCTTTTTCTTTATGTTTAATTACTAAAGCCGCTTTAACTGCAAGGTTATATTGTGACTTTTTATAGGCTTACAAAGTTAGAATAGTCAAAAGTGTAAACTGGAATGCACAAAAACAAGTAACAAACATAAATATAACAGTACAAGTAAAAACAGCTATTTTTATTCATTGGTGTACAACAATGGTGTGTATTAATAGCTTTTACATGTGATACTTATCATTTAGTTTAACATTAGTGCAATATGTATATAGCTACACCCGTTGCCAAAAAAAAAAGGAAAAAAAAGGGGGGGGGGGGTCATCCCCATATTCCATATGTCGATCGAAGTGCTTCGGCCATCTTCGTAAAAGCTGTGTTTACAACGCACATGAAAGAACCGTACAGTGGCTACTGATTGATAGCGCAATGGTTAACTTTTGAGTACGAAAGCAGTTCTCGAAAGAATGTTGCAGGTGGCCAAGAAGTTGCTGCCACTTATATGTTCCTAGGTTCAAATCTCGCGCTGTTTTGTTACCTCTTAATTTTGTTAAGTTTATGACTGTATATATATGATATTGCAATAATATAACTTTGGTATTTGAAGTTATGGGCCTATCTATGCACATAAAAACATAATTCTACTAACACTCGTGTTAGATAAGTAAAACAATGTCTGTAACTAAACTGTTATCCTCTGAAACTGAAACACAAAAAATAAACACAATTAATATCGGGTGTATGAATCCTCAGCCCGTATAACTGCCCTCAAACTTCTTGAATTTGTGCCCAGAAGCTATATTTTGTCCTTCGCCCGTTTACAGGTAATTGGAGCGCGCCTCCCTTTTTACCTCAGCCTACACATTCTCAATTGAGAACGCATTCTCACAGAGGGAATCAAAATGTTATTCAGTATTAGCGTGTATTGCACATTGTTCATTGCATCGTCAAACTACCACAGCACACCTAGATCGTCGCTTGATATCCAACTCTAACACGATCAGATACGCGGTCATGATGGAATTGTAAATCACGTATCTTGCATCGTTTCGGGTCCACTTTGGACGACAGACAATCACCTTTCCCTTACGTGTGTAAGAAAATGTCACCTCGTATGAGAATATCACCATGGATCAGTTTATGAAGGGTATGTTAATTAAAAAAAAATGAGTTTTAAAAAATGTTTCATAACATTGGTTTTCTTAACAATACATTTAGTAATTATTCGCACCACATGCTTTCGTGTGCAGCAGCATATTGATATTTGGTAGAATAAACACTCAAAGAAGCATCATATTATTAATTGTACCCAATGTCATGTAGTAGGTCTAAAATAAATAGCCCATATGTGTTGATTCAAGATCATTAAGAGAAGCAAAACAAAGGTTTGCTACACGTGAGAAGCAAACCTGCAACCCTCACGAGAGGAATAACCTACGTTTTGTCACAGAGCTACAGGGAACACACATGGAAAGTGACAAGCTTTACAGTCCTAACTGTACCATGTTTCGTATCGTTAATATTTTTAGTTAATATTGATAGTTTGTTGTTGAAGAAGCTTAAGTTATGTATTTGATTATGATAATTGATCATATGGGTTAGTAATATTAAGATTTGGAACTTGTGACAATATGTTGCCGTTACACAATTGCATCGAGGATGGTGTATACAAGGCGCTGTACCGTGAGGGACTTAGACGAATTTAATTGCACCCAAAAATTCGATACAGAGATTTCACCGGAAATACATGTTTTAAGATCCCCTTAATAAAAAAACATTTTCAGGAAAAGGTCCGCGTGTGTGTCTGTCTGTCTGTGGACAGCATAGCTCAAAACGAAAATACTTGGTATTTAGGTTTGGTATCTTCCAAGAATGCGACACGAAGATTTTCAAGAAAATCCCCCCGCCCTAATCAGCCTTTACATGGAAAAAATTTCGAAAATTTTATTTTTCTTAAAAATGGCTAAACGATCTTGATTAAAGTGCCATATATTAAAGCTATTTCCATCACAAATAAAATTAATTTTCTAGAAATAGCTTCTGAAGACCTGTTTACTCTGGATGAATTTTGCTGAATATTGCACAACTACTAAACCGTAAAAGATAGACAAAAACTTACTACACAAAAAATGTAGATCTCGTTGAAATACACAATTTATGTCATATATATTCTTTTTCATGGATATTGCCGTTTTCAGGATGTTCCTTATTAGCTTTAATTGTAAAGTACTTACTTTTCTCAGACAGGAAGATTCTGTTTTTCTTTTGTTTACTTCTGGTCAAGCAAAGAAGCGATTTGCAATGACAATAGCATAACGAGAGCTTTTAAAACATATGGCTATCACTTCAGTGCATTCCTTTAGTTTCCTTCCACTTATAAGGAACTAAGTAATAAGAACATTCTGCTAATGTTTATCTCAATTAGCATTGTGTAGGAAGAAGAATAATCTTTTGTAAGAAGTTTGTTTGTAGTGCAGCTGGAGAAAGTCATGTGAGTGTAACACAACAGATTTTTTGCAATTGGTGTATATCAAAGCAAGAACTTTTGATTAATTTTTACTTTCTCTACACGTACTATGCACATATTGTATAGAAAAGGTATTATATTCCACCCAAAAATTCCATACCGAGATTTCACGGCAAATACATGTTTTGGGTCCTCCTGAATCCAAAAAAAAAACATTTTTACAAAAATGTCCGTGTGTGTGCGTGTGTGTCTGTATGTCTGTGGACAGCATAGATCAAAAACGAAAATACCGTTAAATACCAAACTCTAACGATTTTGATTAAAATGTCAGATATTAAAAATAAAAAACAAATAACATGTATATCTCGAATTATCTGGAAATAGCCTCTGAAGACTACTTTATTCTGGATGAATTTTACGAAATTTTGCATAACTGCTAAACCGTAAGAGTTTGACAAAAACTTAACAAACAAAAAACGTAGATCACATTAAAACACACAATTTATATTATATATATAATTTTTTTTGGTGGAGTTGATCATTTTTTAGATATTCCTTGTTTTTGATTTCAGCGTTGAAAAACTTTTATTTTTCTCATACAAGAATTTGTCAATTCCTGTCCATACAAACAAAGGAAATTCAGTCACCAGCTTTAGACTATCACTTTAACCTATGCTACTCCCTTATTTCTCTTCTACATACAAGGAAGCAAGTAATAACACTATTTGTGCTATTTTTTTCTCGTTTAGCACGAAGTAAATAGAAGCATAAGCTTTTTAACAATAATTTGCTACAGAGATGTAGAGAAAGTCACGTGAATAGAACACTTCAGATTCTTTTTTTTTTTTTTTACATTACTTCATTTTTTTTTTTTTATTGCTATTTTGGAGTAGCATATTTAAATCTCACGAACACATTAGGTTCTGTAAACAAACATGCATATTGGATAGGAAAGGTCAGACCGAAAAAATTCAACGCCATAGCCTGGATTTGAACCTGGATCTCCCGGTTACTAGCCGGTTGCTCTAATCAAACCTCACTACCTACTAAACTCTTTTCCTATGTTTACATACAACAATCATATCAGTAGGAGTAAAACTTACTAGATCGATATTCTGCTAAGAGGTAAAGCATTTAATGCATTTTTTTATGCACGCTGATTGCAATATTTCCTTCCAAAATTGCAGAAAAGAATATACTACATTGTATGCATAAAGCTCATTAAGCAGCCATGCAGGTCTTATTTAGAGGTCAAAGCACCCATCTTGTATATAAATTGCTTATTTGACAGTGGTAGAATTTAAGGGCCATACAATTATTCATCACAGCGACTGGGCGTGTGGTATTTATTCAAGGTGTCGTTCGTTGAGCTGATACGCTTTTACAAATACAAACATTTATCATTAGCACTTTGACAAGCTTGTTAGTTACACATTCAGCGCTTTTATTCAAGTGTTTGCCCCCGGTCTGTACATCATTCCCACATTTTTATAACCGCAGTGTACGTGAGGGGCACAGAGTGGAATAAATCCGGTCAGCATTGACTGCCACTTAAGGAGCCTTGAAAATTCTCTACATAAAAGGGATTACATGTTGTTGACAAAACTAGGTTCTTCTGTGTAATCAAATAAAGAAAACCTGTAATCATGTTTCTGCGCTGTACAAGAAACTGCAACGGAATTTTAAGTGTTGAAATGTTGGCAGAGCTTCCTCGCGGTTACCATCGGTCGCTAGGCGGATGTTAGGTTGGATAATTTCATCCGCGAATTCTCCTGGCATACCGTTCATCACTGCATTTCTTATCCTCTTTCTTCTCCTAGACGGGCTGCTTGTAAGTTCTTGTTAATGACGCTGTTACGACGTCGATGTGCCGGAATTTCGTCCCACAGGGGTCACATTACATGACAGTACAGCTATTGGGACAATACTATTTATTAAAATAAGAACTAAAGCTTTCCTGGCGACGTGTTAATTCAAAATCTTCTCGGGCTTCTAGCCAGGTAAAAACTTGGCTTGACACCAACGTTTCGAAGAAGTGCATCTTCCTCGTCTTCAGGGTGAACTGATCAGAGAAGATTTTGAATTAATACTATTACTACTATTAATACTATTTATTGTTTCAAAAGTTTTTTCTTCGTATTAGTTTTTTTAATCCTCTACCAAATGATATATTTGAATAAATAATAAATAAAATTAAAATTAAAGCAATTTAAAATTAATAATATTTAATTCATTTATTTGAAAACATTAAACATAACAACTTCATGGCACAACAGTCCACAAGGAACCAGGGTCTACCGCCCGGTCGCTGCATCCCCTATCTCGGCCCGAAGGAGTCATGAATGGGGTGCAGTGTTGAAAGGTGAGACGTGATCAGCGCCTCGAGTCCTTCCCGGCCGGTTGATTCGGTCTTCTCGATCTGGAGCCGCTACTTCTCAATCAAGTAGCTCCTCAATTGGCTACCCAGGGCTCTCACGAGGCTGAGAGCATCCGGAACAGGTCTTTCTGTGGAGGAAAACTCTCTATGCCGCTGCATTTATAATTTTGGATGATACTTAACCAAAGTTTATTCAAACTTCAAACAAAATAAACACATAGTTTAGCACAATTAACCCTGAATCTTACTAGAATTTAATACGCACTATAACTTCTCTGTACTGCTTGACGAGTAACCAAAAGCTGTAATTATTTTCTTTTTATCTCATGGCTGCTGATTTACTGTGAAAAGGGTCATCATGTCTTTATGCTTGGTTTTACTGATGCACTAAGACAGCAATTAACTGATATGTTGATTGCTTTGAGGTTGTACGCCGTAAACTACTCTGAAATCTTGATCATCAAAGTTTTAGTTATTTGAAACAGTCAGAGAAGCGTGCATCAAACTTAAATCAAGTAACTTTTTGCCAGTACAGAGGCTGCCTCTTGTTACCTTTCTTTCTCACATAAAAGTTGGTTTGCACATTCTCCAAAGGCAATTTTGTCGAGAATTATGTGTGTCTTGTGTCCCACTGCATGCGAATACTGTGCAAAATTGCTTTGCAATCTCTGGCTAATGAGATTTTCCAACTCTCCCGAATTCAATTCCTATCGTTGAATGAATACAATCACAGTCCAATTCGGAATGTTCTAATTTGAGTAGCTTGAGATCAATACACTTTACTGCATCTTCACAGCATCTATACAAACTGCAGCCAGAAATTGATTCAAATTCAGTCCACCAAACTGTCTCTGATACAGAGACAGACGTGATGCAAACTACCTGCTTCAACAGTTGTTCCACACATCTACATGTAGCAGATTCCTTCTTTGCAAACTTTTCAACCGTAAAATTATAATTATTTTGCCAGTCTCGTTTATAAAACTCTGATGCGTTCCATTCACATGACTTTCTCTACATCTCTGCAACAAATTATTGTTAAAAAGCTTATGCTCTATTTACTTCATGTTAATCGAGAAAAAATTAGCAGAAATAGTCTTATTACTTACTTCCTTGTAAGTAGAAGCCTTGTAAGTATCATAGGTTAAAGGAATAGTCAAAAGCTGGTTGCTATGGGACTGAAGTTCCTTTGTTTGTATGGACAGGTTGACACATTCCTGTTTGAGAAAAGTATGTTTCTCAAAGCTGAACCAAAAACAAGGGATATCTAAAAAACGATCAACTCCACGAAAAAAATGTATATGACAAATTATGTGTTTTAATGTGCTCTACATTTTTTGTGTGGTAAGGTTTTGTCCATCTTTTAAGGTTTAGTAGTTATGCAAAATTCCGTAAAATTCATCTGGAATAAAGTAGACCTCTGAGGCTATTGCCAGAAAATTCAAGATATGCATTTTATTTGTCAGGTAAATATCTTTAATGTACCATGTTTTAGTCAAAATCGTTTGAGCCATTTTTAAGAAAATCAAAATTTTCGAAAAAAGTTCCATGTAAGGGGTACTTGGGGGTGGTGGGATTTTCTTGAAAATCTTCGTGTCGCATCCTTGAAAGATACCAAACCTAAATACCAAGTTTGGTATTTAACGGTCTTTTCGTTTTTGAGCTATGCTGTCCACAGACACACAGACACACACACACGCGCGCGCACACACACACACGGACCTTTTTCCAAAAATACTTTTTTTGGATTCAGGGGGACCCAAAACATGTATTCCCGGTGAAATCTCGGTATCCAATTTTTGGGTACAATACATTCTCTATACACTATGTACATAGTACGTGTAGAGAAAGTAAAAATCAATTCAACCATTTGCTTTTGGCTGAACATATTTGTCAAAACAACATTTAAAGCCAGTTACAAGTTTCTATAGAGGCAGTACGACTACGTTATTTGCCAGGGCCAGAGCGCGCGGCAAACGGAGATCGAACCTGAATCTCCCGAATGTAGTGCTGGACGAAACGCCTGAGCCACCTGGCTCGCTGTGCACAATACATAGGTAGAGATATAAGGAAGCAAGTAATGACAATTTCTGCTAATGTACATCTCGATTAGCATGAAGTAGATGGAAGAATCAACTTTTTAACAATAATTTATTGTAGAGATATAACGAAAGTCATGTGAATGAAACGCATCAATGTGTAACAGTGCGTGTACTTTTTATTGGGCGCTAGTTTTATGGGTAAGCAAGGGCCGGGGGGAAGAAGAGAGAGCTCCCTAGTCATCTATCCACAGTGTTGTCAACCAAAGAAGGTTTCTTTCTTTGGGACCCTCAGCCGTTATGTGAATAGGTTATCTAGTTTACCGCAACTAGTAAAATTATTAAACGTGAACTCTGGGATCTACCGACAGAAGCATTGAAGCCACCAGATGCCAGGTGTATAGCTGTCTCTCTGCTCTGTTTTGGGAAGTTGCGTGCAACCTACTGAATGAAGACAGGAGCCGAGCGCCCAACAAACGTGCGCACATAGTATGTATTTTTTTTCCAAAACATGTTGATCTTCATACGGGACCGCTCTCCCCCCCCCCTTCCACTGGGCAGTAACCATTAGCACACATAAGGCGACCCGTACTAGGGATGATAGGCAACGTAGTAAAATCTCTTGTTTCCTGGAGACTGAAGACTCTGCTTGCAAGTCGAGATTCGCGCTTCAATTAAGGGACCAGGAAGTGGAAGACTTGGCTACCGCGAGGGATGGTTTCCAAACGCACCTTCCTAATCCCAAACTTTAAAGTTTGCACCGCCTTTGTCAGAGGGTTATCACGTTCTGAAAAATACTGTAATGTCGCCGACATTGCTCTATGTGGACCTATCGAACAGAACCAACCAAATAAATAAACCTGCAGAATGGTCTCAAAAACAAACCGAGTTGTTTTCAGCTCCCTTTAATTTCTACTGTGTGGTGTTTCGGGAGCTTTAACTTGTGAAACAACTCCTTGACTGCAGGTTGTTATTATTATCATCGCTAGTTTTAATTATTTCAAACACACACACGTTCACTCTCACATGCATACTTCCGATTCTGGTTAAAGAAAGATTTACTTCAACCAAATATTCTATTTAATAACTCAATTTCTCCTAATAAATTTAATGAAGATGGAGCTGCTATAACTGTATTCATTAAATTTTTTTAATAAATTTAATGAAGTAAATTTTCTATTTGCAGGAATGCTAATTTTAACGTTAATTTCAATTCAATGACGACGAGATGTAAAAGAGAAATTTATCAAGGATGACATACAGCAGAAATAATAACAGGAATACAATGAGCAGTAGTCTTCTTTATTTTCCAGTCGAGAATCGAACCCGGTACGTCCGGTGAGAAGTCAATTTACTTGATATGGAGGTGATTCTGATTATTGTCTGCTTAGTATAAACACAAAAATGCTATACAATTAAAGCTAGTGACAAATTTTGAATTTCTGTATAGTTGGTAGCGCCTCCTTATAGGAATTTGACGACCAATAAGAAAATCCGTTTATTATAACCCGCGTAACCTGTGTGGACGTTATGGCTGTCTGTTCGCAAGCTTATCTAATGTGTTTGTACCTTTTCTCAGTTTGTGATATTGAGAAAGAGTGATTATTGTAAACCGAGGGGAAAAGGAAGCTAATTCCCGATGTATACTGAACAAGGATAATATGCAGCACTGTATTCCTGAGACAATCTAAGGTAAGCTGTGCCTATGTAATGAAATGTCAAATATTTCATGATTGCTGTATCATCGAAACGAAAAAGGTACTCATTCAAGAAAAAATCTGATGTTCCATTCACATGCCTTTCTCTATATCTCTGTTACAAATTATTGTTAATAAGCCTATTCTTTTATTTATTTCATGCTAATGAGAAAAATTAGCAGAAATAGTCTTATTTCTTGCTTTGTTGCAAGTAGAAGCGAAATAAGGGAGTACCATAGGTTAAAGTGAAAGTCAAAAGCTGGTTGCTATGTGACTGATGTTCCTTTGTTTGTATGGACACAAGTTGGCAAATTCCTGTATGAGAAAAGTATTAGTTTGTGAAAGCTGAAACCAAAAACAAGGAATATCTAAAAAACGATCAACTACACGAAAGCAGGTATATAACATAAATTGTGTGTTTTAACGTACTCTACGTTTTTTATGTGGTAAGTTTTTGTCCATCTCTGACGGTTTAGTAGTTATGCAAAATTCATCCAGAATAAAGTAGTCTTCAGACACTATTCCCAGAAAATTCAAGATGTACATTTTATTTGTCAGGTAAATATCTTTAATATACGATATTTTAATCAAAATCGTTAGAGCCATTTTTTAGAAAATCAATATTTTCGAAAAAAGTTCCATGTAAATGGTAGTTGGGAGTGGGGGGATTTTCTTGAAAATCTTCGTGTCGCATCCTTGGAAGATACCAAACCTAAATACCAAGTTTGGTTTTTAACGGACTTTTCGTTTTTGAGCTATGCTGCCCACAGACACACACACTCACGCAGAGAGATAGACAGACACAGATACACGGACATTTTTCTAAAAATGTTTTTTTTTTTGGATTCAGGAGGTCTCAAAACATGTATTTCCGGTGAAATCTCGGTTTAGAATTTTTGGGTGCATTACAATGCCTTCTCTATACACTACACACATAGCACGTATAGAGAAAGTAAAAAGGACTGTATTAGATTAGTTATTGACTTCTTTTGGATAATGGTTAAATTGGATACTTGCCTCACAATGTTTGTTTCGTTCATGAAATTCCACATCAAGTAGGCCTCTGAAACTATGGATGTAACTACATATTGATCACGGCATACAGCAAACAAACATTTCCAGTCAAATTGGTGCACGTCTTTCATCCACTTTGGTTTTGTTTGTTCCCACTGTGAGCAATGATCAGGGACATTGAGCATGCCATGCAATATGTTTATCTGCACAAAAAAAGACTATATATGTATGTAGTTCAACGTCCTTTAACCTAATTGGTCATGTCGGAATGACTGAAATTGGTGAAATGATGCTCACATAGAGAATTTTTTGGTGCTCAAAATTTATATCATGTTTTGATAAATTTAGGGGGATTAAATCAATGGTTTCAAGTTATTAATTTAAAGTATTATTTTTAATTATATTAATTTCAATAAGTTAATTAGCCCCTAAACCTGATACAAGTATCGCCAAAACAGAAATTACCAATAAAAATGTTAATAATCGTCTAGGAAAAGCCTTATCCCGGAGTCCATGGAGCTTAAAATTACTCGACATTCGTTTTCTCAGGATAAAGGAAAACCCCGAAAAAAAAAGCCTTATCCGGATAACTCACCCTAAGCGAGATTCAAACTCACGACCTTTTGAATGTGAGGCAGACACGCTACCACCACACTACCCAGACGGGCTGCTAAATATTTTGTGAAGTTTTAATAACATTTATGAAATACAAATTAACATTATTCATTATAATAAGTTAATTTTAACGGTAAACTTTGCAATGAAACATCTTTAATTTGTTGGGAATTACTTAAAATACATCCCAATGAAAAGTTTTAGCAGCTTCTCGTTCAAATGGGGCTATAATATTAATTGCTCTGTTTCAGTTTTTAAATTTCCAATAAGTACATTTTTGTTCTAATATGCATTTATCAATTTAGTTTTGCAAACATCAGAACTGTATATCATCATATACAAACAAAAATCTGATGTGTTTCATTCACATGAATCTCTGCATAATCATATTAAAAAGCTTATGCTTCTATTTACTTTATGCTAATCGAGAAAAAATTAGAAGAAATAACGCGTTATTCCTTGCATACTTGTAAGTAGAATCGAAATAAGGGATTATACCTTAGGTTAAAGAGATAACCAAAAGCTGGTTCAAGTTCCTTTGTTTGTATGGACAGGAGTTGGAAAATTCCTGTATGAGAAAAGTATAGCTTTTTCAAAGCTGAAACCAAAATCAAGGAATATCTAAAAAAAAAAAAAAAAAAAAAAAAAAAAAAAACTATCAGCTCCACGAAAAAAATATATGTAACATAAATTATGTGTTTTAATGTGCTCTACATTTTTTGTGTTATACGCTTTTGTCGATCTCTTACGGTTTAGTAGTAATGCAAAATTCCTAAAATTCATCTAAAGTAAAGTAGTTTTTACAGGTTATTCCCAGAAAATTCAAGATATACATTTAATTTGTCAGGTAAATATCTTTAATATACGGTATTTTAAAGAAAATCGTTAGTCATTTTTTAGAAACTGAAAATGTTCGAAAAAATGTCCATGTAAAGGGTAGTTGTGGGTGGGGGGATTTTCTTGAAAATCTTCGTGTCGCATCCTTGGAAGATACCAAACCTAAATACAAGTTTGGTTTAAACGGACTTTTCGTTTTTGAGCTATGCTGCCCACAGACAGACACAGACACACACACACACACACACACACACACACACACACACACACACACTTACACCATACACAAATATGGCGTGTTATTTATGGACGCTCTTTTAACTATTGTGGTTCTCAGCGTCCCATTCTATACTGGGCGTGAAAGAACGCATAGTTTTGCTCAGAGGCCTCTCTATCAGGCTTGAGGTTCTTTTACGTGCCATAAATCTACGACACGGGACCAACGTCTTTACTTCCCTTCCGAAGGAAGCCATGCTAAGGATTTTTACACCCGAGAAATTCATCGATCTCCGCCGGATATTTTTCTAAAAATGCTTTTTTGGATTCAGGGGGTCTCAAAACATGTATTTCCGGTGAAAACTTGGTATTGAAGTTTTGGATGCATTACAATAGCTTCTCTGCATAGTACGTGTAGAGAAAATAAAAGTTGCCTCTACAGCATTACATTGTAATTATTTATGCTTTACAATCTTCCATAATGTTGCTAATATTATGTAGAAGCTCTAGAGCTTTGCAATGTTTTCGAGTGCTTACATCTCTGGCCGCTAAATGTAATAATTGTGAATTATAAACGTGCATGTAAGCTGTTCTTCTTTTCCACTTTCTTTGTTTCTTTTTAGAAATGGAAACCCTTCAGCTGAGAAGGCACGTTTGTAGATGAAAATGTTAAACTATTTTTGCACTACTTTTTCTTCTTTTACTACCAGACAACAGCAGAAAGGCATATTAGTGCGCTAGTGTGTACGCTTGATACACATAGACGAAGCGAAGGAGTGAAGGAGACAGTTCGTAAACTTATTAGTGGGACTTAATGCAAGCTCAGATGTCAACACGTGGCTCCGCAACGGATAATAAGGTTAGTTTCACTTATTAAATGCGTTATATCAGATGATAGAATTATAGTATATAGTCTATTCCTACCTCAATGGGTAAATCTACAACATTATTTGTTACATGCTGTATCAATGTACTTACAAGCCAAAAATAACACAAATTCTGCGAGGCCTCTACTATTTGAAGTACAAAAATGTACAAAATGTACAAAAATGTAGTACAAAATTAGTTAATGATAATGTCGCTAAGTCCAAAGTTACTTCGGGTTTTGGCTTCATAGACCCCTCGGCTACACCCTGCCGTCGCTCCGACTACTCCACTCCTTCTAAAAATACCCCTCGGTTAGGACCTCAAAACCCTCGGCTACGTTTCACGGTTTAGGGCCGCCAATATTGTCAACAAAAGAAAGAATTGCCCTCCTGGGTAGTATGGGGGTAGCGTGTGCCTCTCGCGAGTTCGAACCTCGCTTAGGGTGAGTTACCCGAATAAGGGTTTTTTCGTGGTTTCCCCTTATCTTGAGAAGACGAATGTCGAGGAACTTCAAGCTCCATAGACCCAGACATCTTTTGAGCATCGTCTCACCGATTTTATTCATGTCTGATAAGACGTGACATACGTGAAGTATTTATGCCTCCAGTATACAAGAGAACGAGTGGTAAGGTGCGTATTCCCTACATTTTTACACTAAAATAGTACCTTAGATGAGTACCTATGTGTTATACATATAGCGATTCCGAATGGTTTCTATAACGGGAATTTATCAGCAGTTTTACACGAAATCACCTTGTAAGCACCCAAAGGTGTCAGTACAATGTTTACTGAATCTGGAGAGTAATACAAGATTCAAGAAAGTAATAGTTTATAGTGCTGCGGAACTTATTTGCCAATGCTATCATCAAACGCAAAACTATTGGAGAGCTCCCGTACTTGTCCACAATTTAAAATTTCGAGAAAATAAAAGTATGCTGGTTAAATTGGGTATCTTTGTATTCGAGTAAGGAGTAGTTACTGGTACTTCTGAGGCCTGTAACTCACCCACCCTAATTAGAACGCGATAAGCGTTGAAAATACTCTAGATTGTTGAACTCCCTCGGCTACGCCCTGGAAATTCGGGTTTTGTTTACATAGATTGCTCGGTTACACTTATTTTGCGGCTTAAGATCTTCAACAGTGGGATACGCAATACAGATCACAAGAACTGCCCATAATGAACTTCAACGCTAAAATACAGCCCATGATACCCCTAGACTGCTAAGCGATGTAGCAAAACTTCATTGACCCCATAGGAAACAATGCACAGGAAAATACATGTGAACAAAATGGATACAAAATTGAAAAAATCTGTTCCATTCACATAACTTTCTCTATACCTCTGCAAAAATTATTGTTAAAAAGCTTATTCTTCTATTTATTTCATACTAATCGAGAAAAAATCAGTAGAAATAGTCCTATTACTTGCTTCCTTGTAAGTAGAAGTGAAATAAGGGAGTATCATAGGTTCAAGTGATAGTCAAAAGTTGGTTGCTATGTGGCTGAAGTTCCTTTGTTTGTATGGACTGGAATTGTTAAATTTCTGTATGAGAAAAATATGTTTTTGAAAGCTGAATCCAAAAAACAAGGAGTATCTAAAAAACAACCGATTCCTCGAAAAAAATGTATATAAGCTAAATTGTGTGTTTTAAGGTGCTCTAAATATTTTGTGTTGTAAGTTCTTGTCGATCTCTTACGGTTTAGCAGTTGTGCAACATTCCGTAAAATTCATCCAGAATAAAGTAGTCTTCAGAAGCTATTCCTAGAAAATTCAAGATATATATTTTTTTTGTCGTGTAAATATCCTTAATATAGGAAATTTTAATCAACATCGTTACCCATTTTTGAGAAAATCAAAATTTTCGAAAAAAGTTCCATGTAAAGGGTAGTTGGGGTGGGGGGATTTTCTTTAAAATCTTCGTGTGTCATCCCTGGAAGATGTAAAACTTAAATACCAAGTTTGGTATGTTACCGACTTTTCACACACACAAACGCACACACCTTTTTTTTTTTTCTGAAAATACCTTTTTTTGGATACAGGGGACCCTAAAACATATATTTCCGGTGAAATCTCGGTATCGAAAGTTCTGGTGGAGTGCAATACCTTCTCTATACACTATGTACATAGTACGTATAGAGAAAGTAAAACGCACAAACATCTTCAGGGAACCAAAGACAAATGCCAAGTTAACCCTCAAACAGTGCTTTTATTGCATGAGTATAATCACATTGAAACTGCAAATCTGAGTATGAAAAAACCTATAATTCCTAGTGATTACAGAAAGAAACATGTTTAAAAATCTGATGTGTACCATCCACATGACTTTCTCTACATCTCTGCAACACATTGTTGTTAAAAAGCTTGGGCTTCTATTTACTTCACGCTAATTGAGAAAAAATTAGTAGAAATAGTCTTATTACTTGCTTCCTTGTAAGTGGAAGCGAAATAAAGGAGTACCAAAAGTTAAAGTGATAGTCAAAAGCTCGTTGTTGTGCAACTGAAGTTCTTCCTGCATGAGAAAAGTATACGTTTTCTAAAGCTGAAATCAAAAACAAGGAATACCTAAAAAACGATCAACTCCACGAAAAAAATGTATAGAACGCAAACTGTGTGTTTTAACGTGCTCTACATTTTCTGTGTGGTAAGTTTTTGTCCATCTCTTACGGTTTAGCAGCTATGCAAAATTTCGTAAAATTCATTCAGAATAAAATAGTCTTCAGAGGGTACTCACAGAAACTTCAAGATATAGATTTTATTAGTTAGGCAAATATCTTTAATATACGATATTTTAATCAAAATCGTTAGAACCATTTTTGAGAAAATCAAAATTTTAGAAAAAAGCTCCATGGGATGGGGGGATTTTTCTCATAATCTTCGTGTCGTATCCTTGGAAGATACTTAACTTAAATACCAAGTTTCGTGTCTTACCGACTTTTTGTTTTTTTGTTATCTTGTTCACTGACACACGAATACACACCTTTTTGTGAAATAGTTTTTTTTTTTTTTTTTGACACAGGGGACCCTAAACATATAATTCCGGTGAAATCTCGGTATCAAACTTTTGGGTGGAGTGCAGTATCTTCTCTATACACTATGTACATGGTACCTATAAAGAGCGCTGAATACCAGTAGTATAGGATTAGTTTTTCATTTATCTTAATAATTTAGAGCATAGTTTTGTGGGTAAATAGCTGGTTACCAGTTATTTGTGTTACTGGATTCCAGTAATTAATGATAGATGATTTAGTGTTAGTGAAAGTTGTTTTATGGCTGGAATCTATTTTATTTCAGTTTATATTAATTTGTTTTTGTTTCAAATTAAATTTTGAGTTATTGGTATATAAGTATTATCTGTAAAATAATTATGTATACAATAATTTAAAAGTGGGAAATAAATTACAAAGTTTGCAATACACGTCCTGGTATAAGGAACAAGATGCCAGGATTTTGTATTACAGATTTTTTATTTTATTTTTTAGTATCTATAAAGAAAGTAAAACAACGTATAGAGAAAGGTAAGCGTGAGAATCTAATTTGAGCAAACCCGCATTCAATAGGGGAACTTTTTCACGGACTTCAATAATTTGTTGATAATAATTGGTTAATATTATGACAATAAAGGAAACTATTAATACGATTAAGAATATAGCAGACAAAATTTGAATTATTCATTATAAATAGTATAGAATTTTTGATTGGAAATCAAAGTTTTAATATGACAATGTTATTTTTTAACTAACTTCTTTTCGTCAGAAGTGTGTGTGTGCGCGTGAAATGGGCAAGTATGGAAAATGGTTGAAGATATTTTACAGGAAACAATTTTTTATAACTACCCCTAAAATGTTTTAACTTAAAGAGCTACTGCAATACTTATACGAGATGGGCTTAGAGGTTATAGCTGCTTAGGTTATTTCCAAATTACAATACCATTATTAAATGCAAAACTATTTTATATGAAAACAGTGATGGTAACTTTGTTGATGGTACAATTTTTACTTAGCCTATAGAGCCATTAATAGTTATATTCGATAGGATTATAAGTTACAGGGCTACTAAGGTTATTTACCCACACTGTTAAGAAACATTACACTTTTTACTTATAATAATCGTTTATAGCTACCCATAGGGTGTTAGTGCAATGTTTACATAACCTCAAGAGGAACCTTATACAAGATGGGGTAATGGGACGAAGACAAGTAAAGCACAGAGTTGAACTTATATACCAATGTTATTATGAGCAAAAACCAGTGTTTCAAGAAGTCCCTCTCTGTAAGTACCCATAATGTGTTAGTGAATTTTTGCTTAACCTAAAGCAAATGTACATAGTGAATAGAGAAGGTATAGGATTCCACCCAAAAATTCAATGTCGAGATTTCACCACAAATATATGTTTTGGGATTCCCTGAGTCCGAAAAAAGAATGTTTAGAAAAAGGTCCGTGTGGGTCTGTGGCCAGCAATTACGAGTTTTGATACCTCTAAAGTAAAGTCATGGAGAATTTTGAAGAAAGTTTCAAACCCAAATAAGCCGTCGCGAGTAGAATTGTTATTTATTTGGTAGAAATAGATACTTTGTAAAACAGTGACTGATTGTGAATAAAATGTTAAATCTTTGAGCTCGTGTTATCTTGCATAAAATAAATACTTCGAATGTTGTATAGATTCATAGTCATTTATGCTGCCACGTATATAAGTTGGGAAAGACATGTAATTGAAAAATAGAAGAAAAAAAATGTGTATCATTAAAAGAATTTGCGACACGTTATGTTTTCGCAGCATTAGCATCTTTCGAGATAGCCCCTGTTTTATGCTTATATTTTACCGTACTTAAGTCCATCATCTGGAAGAACCGGCTTGCAAATTTGATTTTCATTTATCCTGTCCCTCGCAAGAGTTTGTTCAAAATAAAACTGAGTTATAACATAACGGTCAAAAAATGTAATTTAAATTTATTTATGGGCGCACATTTAACTGCTGTAGTTCTCAGCGTCCCAATCTATACAGGACGTGGAAAGGCCCTTAATTACCTTCTCTATACGTAATATGTACATAGTGTATACACAAGGTTTTTGTATTGCACCCAAAAATTCGATATCGAGATTTCACCGGAAATATATGTTTTGAATCCAAAAAAGCATTTTTAGAAGTGTGTATGTGTGGTCAGCATAGCTCAAAAATGAAGAGACCGTTAAAAACCAAACTTGGTATTTAGGTTTGGTATCTTCTAGGATGCGCCACGAAGATTTTCAAGAGAATCCCCTACCCCAAACTACCCTTTATATAGAAAAAATTTCGAAAATTTTGATCTTCTCAAAAATGGCTCTAACGGTTTTCATTAAAATATCGTATATTAAGAATATTTACCTGACATATAAAACATATATCTTCAATTTTCTGGGAATAGACTCTGAAGACTACTTTATTCTGGATGAATTTTACGGAATTTTGCATAACTGCTAAACCGTAAGAAATGGACAAAAACTTACCACCCAGAAAGTGTAGAGCACATTAAAACACACAATTTATGTTACATACCTTTTTTCGTGGAATTGATCGTTTTTTAAGATATTTCTTGTTTCGATACCCTGATTTCACTGGAAATATATGTTTTAGGGTTCCCTGTATCCAAAAAAAGTATTTTCAGAAAAAGGTCCGTGTGTGTCCGTGAACACGATAACTCAAAAAGGAAAAGTCGGTAAAATACAAAACTTGGTATTTAAGTTTAGTATCTTCCAGGGATGCGACACGAAGATTTTGAGAAAAATCCCCCCACCCCCAACTACCCTTTACATGGAACTTTTTTCGAAAATTTTGATTTTCTAAAAAATGGCGCTTAACGATTTTGATTAAAATATCGTATATTAAAAATATTTACCTGCCAAATAAAGTGTATATTTTGAATTTTCTGAAAATAGCCTCTGAAGACTACTTTATTCTGAGTGAATTTTACGGAATTTTCCATAACTGTTAAACCGTAAGAGATGGACAAAAACTTACCATACAACAAATGTAGAGCACCTTAAAACACACAATTTATGTTATATACATTTGTTTCGTGGAGTTGATTGTTTTTGAGATATTCCTTGTTTTTGATTTCAGCTATAAAAAATTATACTTTTCTCATACAGAACTTTGTGAACTCGTGTCCATACAAACAAAGGAACTTCAGTCGCAGAGCAACCAGCTTTTGACTATCACTTTAACTTATGATACTCCCTTATTTCGCTTCTACTAACAATGAAGCAAGAAATAAGACTATTTCGGCTAATTTTTGCTGCATTAGATGAAGTAAATAGAATAATTTGTTGCAGTGATATAGAGAAAGTCATGTGAATGGAACATATCAGATTTTTTAAAAACCGATATATGCAAAGAATTAGGCCTTATTAATTATCCTTTCTAATTTGTAAATACTTTTTTCTTGTCAAACCTGTAACTATGGGAGAGAGGGATTTTTATTTTCGCTAAAAATCCCAGCTCGATCTGTAACATCAGTGTAACAATGGTTTCTTCTTAGAGTTGTTATTAGGATGGAAAGAAAGTAATTCCCTATTGAAAAATCTAATGTGTTCCATTTACATGTCGCTCTGTAAATCTCTGTAACAAATTATTGTTAAAAAGATTATTCTTCTAATTCAAGCAAATATCGAGATAAAAATTAGCAGAAATGCTCTTGTAAGTATAAGATAATAAGGGAATACACCAGGCTGAAGCGATAGTCAAATATTTTAAAATTTGGTTGCCATGAGATTGAAATCCATGTGTTTGGTTTGCCAGGAGTTGATACATTTTCGTATGGGAAAGCGTTTAAGTATTTTAAAACTGAAACCAACAACGATGAATATTTCGGAATAGGTCAACTTGACGAAAAAAATATTTATGGCATAAATTGTATGTTTTAAAGAGATATACATTTTTGTATAGCAAATTTTGTCTGTCTCTTACAGTTTACCAATTATTCAAAATTCATCTAGAATGAAGAGGTCTTCAGAAGTTATTCATAAAATTCATGATATACATTTTATTTTCCATGTAAATATCTTTAATATACAGTATTTTAATCAAAATCGCTAGAGCCAATTTTGAGGAAATTAACGTTTTAATTTTTTTTTTCATGTAAAGAGTAGTTTGGACTAGGGGAGTTTCCTAAATCTTTCGTCTCACATCCTTGGAATATACTGAACTTAAATACCAAGGTTGATATTTTATGGACTTTTCTTTTTTGAGTTATCGGCTTCACAGACACACACACACGCGCGCGCTCTCGCGGGCTGTCCTTTTCTAAAATTATTTTATTGGACACAGGGCTCTAAACCGTGTTTTTTCTGTGAAATCTCTGTATAGAATTTTCAGGTGCACTATGCACTAGGTAGAGAAAGTAATAGTGCTTGAACTTCTCTCTTTTTACTTTCTCTATACGAACTATGTACATAGTGTATAGAGAAGATATTGCACTCCACCAAAAATGTCGATACCGAAATTTCACCGGAAATATATGTTTTAGGATCCCCTTTATCTAAAAAAAAGTATTTTCAGAAAAAGGTCCGTGTGGGTGCCCATGTGTCCAAACTTGGTATTTAAGTTTAGAATCTTCTAGGGTTGCGACATGAAGATTTTGAGAAAAACCCTCCACCCCAAACTACCCTTTACATGGAACTTTTTTTCGAAAATTTAGATTTTCACAAAAATGGTTCTAACGATTTTGATTAAAATATCGTACCTTAAAGATATTTACCCGACAAATAAAATGTAGGTATATTTTGAATTTTCTGGGAATAGCCTCTGAAGACTACTTTATTCTGAGTGAATTTTCCGGAATTTTCTATAACTGCTAAACCGTAAGAGATAGACAAAAACTTACCTCACAAAAAATGTAGAGCACATTAAAACATACAATTTATGTTATATACGTTTTTCTTCTTGGAGTTGATTGTTTTTGAGATATTCCTTGTTTTTGGTTTCGGCTATAAAAACATACTTTTCTCATACAGGACTTTGTGAACTCGTGTCCACACAAACAGAGGAACTTCAGCCACATAGCAACCAGCTTTTGACTATCACTTTAACCTATGGTACTCCCTTATTTCGCTTCTACTTACAAGAAAGCAAGAAATAAGACTATTTCTGCTAATTTTTTCTCGATTAGCAGGAAGTAAATAGAAGCATAAGCTTTTTAAAAATAATTTATTGCAGAGATATAGAGAAAGTCATGTGAATAGTACACATCAGATTTTTTAACAATAATTTATTACAGAAATGTAGAGAAAATCATGTGAATGGAAGACATCGGATTTTTTTTAACCGAGTGTAGTAAACGTTTCCTCTGTGTCCCAAAAATGTATAGCCGTTTTTTATAAATACTGTCAATGAAGACAGATTGTCTAACTAGAAAGAGAGAAAGATAGGAAAGAAAAGATGAGGAGAGATATGTCTCTGGACTATAAATAACAGAAATGTCCCTATAAACACCACTTTTTGTTTTTATTATTGCCTCTATAGCATAAATTGTCACTACACGACATTGCTCTCTGAGGAAAGGCATATATTGTGAAATTAGGCACATTTGTCTAGACTAAACATTCTAAAGCTAAATACGGACGGAGATTGCCTTGAATGATGCGACTGGGTCGCAGAGTCTGACCTTTAGCAGGTAACTATTAGGTTGAATGACCTCGCCCAGCTATAAGCGTAGCTGTAGTTGTAGTTCAGTGGAACCTTGCTTTGGGTCGTAGTGCTATAGGTATCTAGTATTTAACGTCCATTCTTAATTGCATATGGCATCACAGGATATGGACATTGATGATCCAGTTTATCTAAAAGGAGCCGTTATAACTCACGTACCTTATTAGAAAGTTAAAAATCTTATGTGTTCCATTCACATGACTTTCTCTACATCTCTGCAACAAATTATTGTTCAATTTTGTATTTATTTTATGTTAATCAATAGAAAATATGCAGAAACAGTCTTATTACTTGTTTCCTTGTAAGTAGAAGCAAAATAAGTGAATACCATAGGTTAGTGATAGTTAAAAGCTGGTTGCTATGTGACTGAAGTTTATTTATTTGTATGGACAGTAGTTGACAAGTTCCTGTATGAGAAAAGTTAAGTTTTTCGAAGCTGAAACCAAAAACAAGGAATATCTCAAAAACGATCAACTCCACGAAAAAAATGTATAGATAGATAGATAGATACTTTATTTCACTGCTTAGGGCGTGGCCCGGTGGCAGCGCTGTCAATGTAATAATACAATGTACAATACAATTGAGTTAAGTAAACAATAATGTGAATAATACCCTGTTAAAATGCCAATGACATCATAGTATACTAATATATACATAATTGTAACAACAGTAATAATAACGCAATATTTTTATTTACTATCCTGACTATAAATCACTCTTCTTTAGTCTCTTTTTAAAACTACTTACACTTTGAGGCAAAGTTTCCAGTAAATCTGCAGGTATGTTGTTCCATTCATTTATTCTATTTGCGAAGGAAAATTTACCTATGTCTGTTTTCTGTTCACTATTTCTTATTTTTTCCGAGTGATCATTCCTCCCACAGTATAATGGCTTTAATAATCGTTTGGATATGTCTTTCCATGCAGGTTCCCCCTTATAGGCTCTAAAAATTGCACATAGCCTTGCTCGTCTCCTACGTTTTTCTAGTGTTTCCCAGGAAGTAGCAGTGCTGGTATGATTTTCGAATCGTTTACTTCTGTCTATATAACATAAATTGTGTGTTTTAATGTGCTCTACATTTTTTGTTAAGTTTTTTTCCATTTCTTACAGTTTAGTAGTTATGCAAAATGCCGTAAAATTCACTCGGAATAAAGTAGCCTTCAGCGGCTATTCCCAGAAAATTTAAAATATACATTTTATTTGTCAGGTAAATATCTTTAGTATACGATATTTTAATCAAAATCCTTTGAGCCATGTTTTAGAAAATAAAAATTTTCGAAAAAAGTTCCATGTATAGTTTGGGGTGGAGAATTTTTCTCAAAATCTTCGTGACGCATCCCTGGAAGATATTATTAAATACCAAGTTTGGTATTTTACAGACTTTTCGTTTTTGAGTTATCGTGTTCACGGACACACACACACACGAACCTTTTTTCTGAAAATACTTTTTTTGGACACAGGGGATCCTAAATATATTTCCAGTGAAATCTCGGTATTGAACTTTTTGGTGGAGTGCAATACCTTCTCTATGTACTATGTACATAGTAAGTGTAGAGAAAGTGAAAATGTACAATTGCTTTTTAGTGTACATGGCTTTCTATGCTTTTTTTGTCATAGTCTCAGCTAATGGGGAAACACTGCTGGAGTTAACAAAGATATTTGTGACCCTCTTCCCCAATAATCAGATGTTCCATTCACACGACTTTCTCTGCTTTCTGCAAACTATTCTTACATAAGTTTATTCTTTTATCTACATTAGTGGAGATAAACTTTAGCATAAATTGTCTTATTGCTTGCTTCTTTTTCAGCAGAAGGAAAATAATGCATTACGCTAGGCTAACGTGATTGTCAAGTGCTTTAAAAGCTATCTTCGTAACTATCTCCCTACTTAGGTCCTTTGGACCTATAAGCGAATGCTCAGTAGTCTATCGGGGAGTCAACGACACGAAATCACAGAATGGAGAACCTGGAACGAGTATTCGGGCCTTTAAAAGTTACCCCTATGTAAAAACTTTTAAATTCTGTTCTCTTACATGGTTAAGTGTAAAACAAAGGAGGCACGACACCAAAGATGACATCCCGTTGGAGAAAAGTTTAAGATAAAAATCAATACCAAGAAATATCTTGGAAACTGTTCACTCTACAAAAATGTAAGATATAAACGGTGATTTAACGAGATCAATTATTTTTGTATAGTAAGGTTTTGTCCATCTCTTACCGTTCACCAGTTACATAAACATCATCCAGAATGAAGAGGTCTTCTGGAGCTATTCCCAGAAAATTCAAGATATACATTTCGTTTGCTATGAACATATCTTAAACATATGGCATTTTATTCAAAATCGTTGAAGTCATTTTTGATAAAATCAAAATTTTTGAAAAATGTCCCATGGAAAGGAATGTTGGGTTCGGGAGATTTGCTTGAAAATGTTCGTGTCACATCCTTGTAAGATAATGAACTTAAATACTAAGTTTGGTATTTAATGGACTTTTCCTTTTAGAACTATGCTGCCTATAGATACAGACACACACGCACATATTGATGGACATTTTCTATTTTGCATTCAGTGGGTCTCAAAACATGTTTTTCCGGTGAAATCTCTGTATCGAATGTTTAGGTGGAATACAATACTTTCTATGCACGTTGCACACGCATGCCAGAGACAGTAAAATTGATATAAGAAAAACTCAGTCTGGAAATGTATTTAAAGGATCTTAATATTATTACTGTACTTTATTTCATAGTTTATCTGTAATATCTATTTATTAATGGAGGAAAACTTTAGTGCTAATAATTGAATAAATATTTAAAAAGATTTAAAAATTTTATTGATGAAGTTCTGGAATTATGAGTAGCAACACTGTTTGCGAATAATACGATTTAATGATGGTATAAATACTATTGGACATGAATATGGGTGTTGAGCACAGTCAAAGCGAAGGTTACGATTATCTTACATTAGATGTTACCATAAACGATAGTATTGTGATATCTAATTATTTTAAAACGTCCTAGATGTGAACCAAATTTAGTGATCAGTCATAATTGTTATTACAAACGAAGGCTCAACATATGTTCAAGTTAATCAGTAATGAATTATTGAGAAGAACAAGGTTTTCGTAACGTGACCTTTACTACTTTCTGATCTCAATAAACTCCAGCAATTATTCACACTCCACTCTATTGCCTTCTTCAGGCCTAGTTCAGCTTCAAATACTGTGCACATTGATGCAAGTTTGTATTGGTTTTAACTTTGCTTTTTTGTTTTGTTAGTGTTCCATTTATACACCACCTTAATTCTTTATTATAATAATTATTTTGATACATATGCCGTTCTTTCTCTAATTCGAAAACCGGTATTTATATCTCCTCCACTAGCACCACAACTGAAGCGACTTGAAATAGTCATTACATATGTGGTTTTTTAACCTTGATTACATGTTTACATTTTAAATTCTAGTTTGTTAATCGTTAATTATACATAAGTTACAGATAAATCACAGGCAAGTTGCAGGAAATTAAACAAATTCTGGTGAAAATTTAGTAATGAATTAAATGTCTGATTATCCCAAGCAAAAGTGTTTTACAATTACAAAATTTTGACTTAGTAGACGTATAATATTCCTAATTTTACCCGAGCCGAAAGAAACCCAATTTTTGTCTACCCTAGGCAACTACGCAGCAAGCTTTGCTGTATTTATTGAAGAGAAGACCGTCCCATGGCTATGTTCCAGCTGAACTTTCTTTGTTCTTTCCCACGATGGCTTGCTAAAGGCACCGGGGGATGAATCATTCTGCTCTTACCCACCAGATTGCGGCCAGTTGCATACTACGTCACTCTGGCAAGTTGTATGGTGAGCTTGCTTCTGCCGTAACTGTGACATAAGTGTTTACTGACAGTGCGGTTTGAGCTTTGGAAGGGAGTAACGGCTCGAAGCGCAGTGGGTGGATGGATGTAAATGTAAATGGCGTGTTATTTATGGACGCTCTTTAACTACTGTGGTTCTCAGCGTGCCATTCTATGTTGGGTGTGAAAGACCGCTTAATTTTGCTCAGAGGCCTCTCTATCAGGCTTGAGGTTCTTTTATGTGCCGTAAATCTCCGACACGGGTCCAACGGCTTTACTTCCCTTCCGAAGGAAGCCATGCTAAGGATTTTTACACCCGAAACAATCCATCGTCCTCCGCCGGGTTTGAACCCGCGACTTTGGGTATATGAATGGACGGATGGATGGGTGGATGGATGGATGGATGGATGGATGGATGGATGGATGGATGGAGGTGTGTCAGCGTTTGAGGACAATGTGATGATCCGGTATATACATTTTTTTTTTCTAAATTTATGTTCTTAAGGAAAATTTCACGATGTTTTTAGCTGACTATTATTCCTATCTCAGATGTTCAGTGACAATTACGTAACAGGTTACACGGTTGACCCTTGTGCCCTTTGCCCTGCCCGATTATAGATGGTGTGATGTGAGGGAAGAATATCGATCGTTTTGAAACTTCAACCTACGTAACCATAAGATGCTTACGACATTGTAAGTCACCTTTGTGGCATGACATCTCAAAATAATCTGAGATCACCTTGTCGTTTACCTGGAAACTTGGGAGTCAGTTGAGGCAGTCTGACTACCTATACAACTTTTGTCCTACACACGGCTTGTGTGAAAAAACAAATTAACACATAACCGCACGTTTTTGTTTTCATACAGAATTATCTCGTTCGGATTCACAATGTATTCGAGCATAATGTCATTATACTTTATTTACAATTAGTTTTATTGAATAAACATACATAGCTCAAATCAACAAGTAAGCGTTTACACTTTCGTTCTTGGCAAAATTACCCTTGGTAGCATAGTTTAGAAATCGCAGATGATACAGTGCCTCGCAATATTGGCAAATTCCCCAGTTGCGGCGTAAATTAAATGCATATTTGCAAATTCAGGATATGTAAAACCATTCGTTGCGTAAAGAAAAGTTAACTCATTTCCTCACTGTAGCCACGTGAATGTATGTCGGCAAGTTGTACAGCTGTCTTGCATTTTAATAAACATTAATGTTTAGTTTTTCAAAACTAAGAATCGCATTACGACAAAAAAAAAAAAAAAAAAAAAAAATTATGGACGAACTTTAACTGCTGTGGTTCTCAGTGTCCTATTCTATGTTGTGCGTGAAAAACCGCTGAATTTTGCTCAGATGCCTCTTTATCAAGCTCGAGGTTCTTTTACGTGCAGTAAATCTATGACACGGGAGCAACAGCTTTACTTCCCTTCCGAATGAAGCCATGCTAAGGATCTATCGTCCTCCGCCGGGTTTGAACTCGCAACCTTGCACTATGGAAGGCGACTCGCATTACGACACTGCTCCGATAGAGGAATAGGTACATTACGACACATTGCCCTGTCTCTTAGCACGTGACCCGCTCTCTCCCATGCTAGCCGGTCACTTTGAGAGACAGTATTTTGTTTGCACGTCCAGAAAGGCCAGCCAGGTTTTATAGAGCAATTTGAACGTGTCGGTCGGTATATTACAGAGGATCGAGATAAGAGCACTCGGTAGCAGTGATCATCGCTGCGGGAATGTAAAGAGGAATGCTAAATGGCCAGGTTTTGCACCAATGGCGAGGTAGACGGCAAATTAATAGCTGCAACTCTTAATTAAAACCAGAAGCTATTAAAAAACCTAATGAGTCCGGGGAATAAAAAGAAAATAAGAGCAACTGCTACTGAAGACGAATTCTCTAATCATGTAAACCATTCCGATACGAGCGACGTCTAACTCCCAGTCTTGAAAATTAATTCAGATTCTGACAGCTCTGGATAAGATTGCATCATGAAACTTGGCTTCTGTTAAGGTTGCTGTTGCTTTATTACAGAACGAGTACACTCTCGGATAACACGCAATGTCTGTTCATCACTCAGAAATACCTTACGTCGAGAAAAGTAGTACGAAGTGTGAGTTATTTGAATAGAAGAAGAATGCGTCAACATTCAAATTACTTGTTCGAAGCATTAGCCATTTCTAAAATAAAAACTTTTCTCATGTTGAAGTTTCTTAGACGCACCAACTATATAAAAGTAGACACTGGATACTGAAAGTACTTATTTTCTAGTAATATATAGCAAATTTATTCAACATAATTATTAGGTAATACAGTGCGCTCTTTTTAATTCGAATTTTAATAATTCGAATTATATAAAAACTTCTAATTAGTAAATATACCATTCAGTATAGAACATATATTTACGCAAATTAATATATTACACTGCAACTCAACCTGTTAATTTCCATACGTTATCCATGGAATGCTTTATAATTGTGGGACACAATGTTTCAAAAAATTCAGCAGAAAAAATTCACACAAAAAAAAAGCTATCAGTAGATTCAAAAATATTATACATAACGTATTTTTTTTAAGTATAGCTTAATGTTCTTTAACCTGGTTGTCATATCGGACCATGAATGAAATTAGTGGAATGATGCTCAAATGATTTCGGGATCCCGGAGCTTAAAGTTACTCGACATTCGTCTTCTTAGGCTGAGGGAAGCCTCCGATAAAACTCCTTATCAAAGTAACTCACCGAATCGAGATTCACGACCTGTTGAATGTGAGGCAGACAGGCTATCACTACATTACCCAGGCGGGTATATAAAGTATTATACCTAAAGAATTATACAAATGTTCATTAAAAACAGACACGCTCTTGCTTAAAGAAATGTGTGATTTTAGCCCATTAAAGGGCTAGAGGGGAAGTGTGTGCTTTCTGAGAATTCAGCTAAAGAAAAGGACAGAGCCAAATCTGGCAGTTTCAATCTCGCAGCCTCTAGAGACGCGGAAAATCGAAGATGAATTCTTGGAACCTCTAACGGTTCAAAAACTGAGACTACACGAATCACATTTAGACTTTTCTAGAATTCAGAGTAAGTTTTTCTTTAAGAATAAAACAAAGACGTCGAAATATCCGAATTTTGGCTTCGAAAATTCGATTTATACGTAATTGTAGCTTTATTTTAAATATGGGGAATACTACTTTTATTTGAATTACGTGATATCGAATCAATTTTTATGCGATCAAATATTTCCGAATTATTCTTTGTTGTTTTGCATTTTCAAATATGTTATACCCCTCAGCTGCAAATTCGTATTCCTTCTCCCATCTTTTTTCTCTCTTTCTCATGTTCATGCAAAAAGAACAATTTTAAAGCCAGTGCATAGTAACCGACTGAAAATATTTGATTTCCGCTTTAGCTCACTTTTTAATCTTCAACGAAATCTGTAAATGAGTAATGAAGATTTATCATAAGTAATATTACGAGAGCTCGAAGTTTTATGGATACATTTATATAGAGAAAAGTTGTAGCTCGAATTGTATTTAATAAGATATTTCGTGAATAAAGCAACAATGATCGTGATGGACACGAAGAATAATATTCCTAAAATCCCACTAGTCTTGACATATATTTGCACCGAAGTCACTGCAACTTGATGCTCGTGTCATTCTTGCTTACATAATTCGTTGAACTGGCTCCACACACTCTCTCTGTTGTTTTTAGTACTCAATTAATATGTCTATTTCAGCGATATATCTTTCCCCAAAACGTTTTGGAACTTGCGCCATTATGTACGGGAATATCACTGCACACTGATACTATTATGAGACGAACATTAGTTCAGAGAGAGTCCAATGTACTGGATTGGCCACTTCCAATGATCACCTGTCATGAACAAAATAGTCTATATTAATAAGATGTAGATAGAAGAATGTCTATAGTTTGCAGAAGGAATTAATGTGGATAGGACACAATGGTATTTTGCCGTTTCAGTATTTTATCTGTATTTTGCTTTAATTTGTTAATACCTACGCATTTTATTCGCACATCCTTTTGATTAGGTACATAAATATGCCGGCTACAATAATCGAATCACTTCTGCTTTATCGTCATCTTTATTTAGTGGTCGGAGAAAAACAAGGAATTAGACAGACATTCTCAGCTTGATTTGAAGCATATTGTTATCTAGTCGTATGTTCTAACCAGACCTGTGAGCAGCGACATCACATATTAACCGTCCTAAACAGCTTGAATTTCTAAATACGATGTTTTGTTCCAACTGACTGCACATGACAGCAGCTTGTTAATGCTCTCCTAATACACGACGAAGGTAATCGATGGCAATGAACTTTCGTAATTTGACTTAAATCGATATGGCATTAAATTGAGATTATATGGAACCGCAATACTATGCAGCATTTATTTTAAACGTTGATCCTGACTAACCTTTTTACTTTTTCTATCAATTATTATGTAAGTAAATAACATTATTATTGTATTCCACCCAAAATTACTCAATTTCACCGGAAATACATATTTTGTCCCTTGAATAATAAAAATGTGTGTGTGTGTGTGTATATATATGTATATGGGTATATGGACAGTATAACTCTAAAAAACTAAAGATCCGATAAATACCAAACTTGGTGTTTAAGTTTAGCATCTTCCATGGATGTAATACGAAGATTTTCAAGAAAACCTCCCCATTGCAAATTACCCTTTACATGGGAAATTTTTTCGAAGACTAATTTCTCAAAAATGTCTAACGATTTTGAATGAAATACGATATATTAAAGTTACTTACATGACAAATAAAACGTATATCTTGAATTGCCTAGGAGTAGCTTCGGAAGTATTCATTCTGAATGAAAACTGTAAAAGATAGACAGAAACTTAATACACAAAACAAAAGGAATGGTTTGACAGGGAGTGGCCGGGGAAGAGAGAGATTGTAAGGGAATTGGTAATAAGATGGTGGGAGGGGAACAGGCAGATTAATTTTATTGTATTTACGGAATGAATATAAGGCATTACCGGAGGAGTGGAGTAAAGGTCTGTTACAAGTTATTGCTGAAGTAATTAAAAAAGAAAGTAGTCAGTAGATTTGGAAAATGATTAGGAATTTTTAAGTCAAGAAAAGCCTGTTATTAGTCCAAATGCTTGGATGTATTACTTTTCAAAGTTATTTAAAAAGAGTGAGTTTGTAATTAGTTATAGTTTAAACTTAGAAAACGTTAATAAGTGTGTAGAGGACAGAACAGTTACTATGGTAGAGCTCACAATGAAAGTAGATACATTTAAGAGTAATAAAGCTGTAGGTGGGATGGTTTACCGGCAGTTTTGCTTTCCCTATACGTACCATGTACATAGTGTATAGAGAAGGTATTATATTGAACCCAAAAATTCGATACAGAGATATCACGGGAAACATGTTTTGAAATCCCCTGAATAAAAAAAAATATTTTTAGAAAAAATGTCGCTGTGTATGTGCCTGTGTGTGTGTGCGCGTGTTTGTGTGTGTGTGTCTTTGGGCAGCATAGCTCGAAAACGAAAAAACCGTTAAATACCAAACGTGGTACTTAAGTTTGAAAATCCCCCCACCCGAAACTAACCTTTACATGGAAAATTTTGATTTTCTCAAAAATGGTTGTAGCTACACAAAAAATGTAGATCTCATTAAAACACACAATTTGTTATATACATTTTTGTACAGTTAACCGTTTTGAGATATTCCGCATTATTAGTTACAATTTCAGCCACTTCAGTTGTCTGTCTCGGTTAGTATGAAGTACATAGAATAATATTTCGTAAGAAGTTTGTAAATGGAACACATCAGATTTTTAATACTTCAACCAGCTGTTAATGAGAACTAAGTAGATACAATATAATAATTAACATCAATAATACAAGTATTAAAAGGAAAGGTAAAGGTGGGCGAGTCCACTTGCGTACTATCGCAGTCAAAAAATTGAAGGCTTCATTTCAAACTGCGCACAAAATATCTTTCGATTACTCGTGGGATATAGCTCAGCTGAGTACAGTGGTCAGAAAATATTTGATATTGTGTTTGTGATAATACAAGGGTCTCTAGATATGTATTAAGACACGGAAAATTGGCCAACCCTGGGGAAAGCATTGTTGCTTTATCAAAATAGCTGACTCAATGGCAATGAAATGGTAGCAGGCAGACCATTGTTGCGCAATTCTTTTTTGCTCAGTTTATGTTTGAAGTCTAGAAAGTGTGAACGTTATTTAAGTGCAATGGAGGTTCAGAGAGAGCATTTTTGTGCAATGATTTTGTATGATTCAAATGTGGCTTAAATGAAACACAGTCACTTGAGCGTTTGAGATGTTTTTAAGGCTATTCATCATCACATGCCACTGTGTTACGTTGGTTTGCAGAATTTAAAAGGTAGTGACAATTTCTTAAAGATGAAGAGAAGCAGACCAGCAACAGTAGTGACTGACAAAAACATCACCGCTGTGGAAGCAATGATTGGGGAAGATCCAAGACTAACCTACAAGGGCATTGAGTTGTCATGGGGGTTAGTTCGCCGAGTGTCTCTACCATCCTCCATGAACACCTTCGTGTAAAAAAAAATCTTCAAGATGAGTGTCCATAATTCAACTCAAGCATAGAAACTCCTTATGGAGGAATGGTGCAAAGAAATGATGAAAAGATATAACTGTGGAGTCTCGCCGTGTTTCAGATATTGTTACGGGTGATGAAACATGGAACTATCAGTTTGATCCTCAAATAAAGAGTCAGTCCTCCATGTGGGTGTTCCAACCGCTTGAAGAAGCAGTTTCTGCATACGAAGAGGAGTTATGCCGTAATCTGAGTTGCGCGGATGCTTTCAGAAGTAATGCCAGAGGATGGTACGCTGCATATAGTGCCAGGGAGAACATTTTGAGAAACTGGGAGAAACTAAACGTTTCTTTGAGTATTCAATGCATATCTAGTGACCCTCGTATAACACTTGCTTGTTTGTGCTCAAACTTCAACCACTTCCTTTAGGTTACCCAGGGTATAGCGCGAAAGAGCGAACTGAACATCCCAAACATTCCCCATTCGTCTATTAATATGCATGCCTATGTATAACAGTTGGCCCAACTGCCCCATATTTGTCGTGTGTAGATATCTCTCGGCGCGTTAAAAGAGTTGCAGAATTCGACGGAACTGTTTCAACTGGTGGAGTTTAACTGAAAATAGACCCCTTGAGTTGTGCAATTCTTTTAACACACGAAGGAATATCCGCAAACATCAAATAGAGGAGTTGGACTACCTGGTATGTCATCAGTTTTAGAACACTCAATGTTGGTATGCTATAAGTTTAACACTGTGAAATCTTATAAATTTGATGTTCATTATACGTGAAGAAATTCATTTTCTTCATCTTTGTATCCAGTGAGTCAAGAAAGTAAATCGCCGCTTCTGCGCTCTTAAGGCTTTTTTGGTAGAAACTACCTTCGTGAAAGCAAGAGATATACTTTTTATTGAGCAAAATAATATTTTAATTTTTAATGTTCTGTTGAATTAACTTCCTTGGCAGTTCAGAAATGTGTAATTCCTTTCCTTTCAGTACAGCTGTGCTTTATTTGCCGATTTAAAAAAGAACTGACAGTCTTTGCAGTCGAGTGGTTACCACTTTGATTTCTCGCCCAGTGGCCTCGGGTTCGATTCCCGGCTGAAGCGAGGAATTCTCCTTTAACCAGAAGCATTCCCTATTCCCCACAGAGTCTGGAAGTGTGCATATGAGAGTGAATACGTGTGGAATACTATAATAATAAAAAAAACTACCAAAAATTGTATGTTCCATTCACATGACTTTCTCTACTGTTCTGCAAAATATTCTTACAAAAGAGTACTCTCTTATCTACACCATGTTAATCGAAATATGCATCAGCAGAAATTGTCTTATTACTCGATTCCTCGTAAGCAGAAGGAAAATAAGGAATGCACTGGACTAAACAGATAGTCACATCTTTTAAACGCTGGTCGCTACGTGAACAATTGAATTACGGTTGTTTGCAAGGCCAGCATAAACTAATTAGGGATTAAAGGAAAGGTATTCCCGTTTGACGAAAGTTAAATAATTTAAAATAACAAGGAACATCTTGGAAACGGTCAACTCTACCACAAAAAAGTATATGACGTATATTGTATGTTTGAGGTGAAGGATTTTCTTGAAAATATTCGTGTCGCATTCTTGGAAGATATTAATCTTAAATACCAAATTTGATATTTGAACTATGCTGCCCAGAGTCACACATGGACCTTGTTATAAAATGCTTTTTTTGGACTCCGGGGACCTCAAAACATATATTTCCGGTGAAATCTTGGTATATACTTTTAGCGTGGAATACAATATCTTCGCTATACACTATGTACATAGTTACGAGTAGAGAAAGTAATGAATTCTATAGCTCAGAGAAAAAACATAATCAATTGCTTATAAAGCAAAGTTCCCCATATGATTATAAAATTAAAGGGTTATATATAAATGACAGAATTAACAAATGAAATTCATTCGATTCCGTTTCCAAGAAACAGCTTCAATCTTTTTAGATCACTTCTAGTATTTTATGTTGCCCTTCACTTTTAGTAGAACCTATCTGTCCGCTCTGCGGCGAGGCGCTTTCTGTCCGTCATGTGTTGGTGGAGTGTGCACCCCTGCGAGCCACTCTGGAGCTGCCGGTCAGGATTGCGGAGGTCCTGGCCGATCAGTCTTGAGCGGTGGATAAGGTTTTTAAATTTTTAGCCTAAGTACCATTTATCCTCAGAATCTAGTTTTATTTTGCTTCTTCGTTTCGACGGCAGACTATGAGGGACATGAGAGATTTTTACATATTTTTACTTTCTCTAGCCCCATATGTACAATGTACATAAGGATAGAGAAGTATTGTATTCCACACAAAAATTCAATAGCGAGATTTCACCGTAAATTAATGTTTTAGGGTCCCCTGTATCCAAAAAAAGCATTTTCACAAAAAGGTCCGTGTGTGTGTGTGTGTGTGTGTGTGTGTGTGTGTGTGTGTGTGTGTGTGCCTGTGAACACGATAACTCAAAAACGAAAAGTCGGTAAAGCACCAAACTTGGTATTTAAGTTTAACATCTTCCAAGGATGCGACACGAAGATTTTAAGAAGAATCCCCCACCCCAAACTACCCTTTACATGGGACTTTTTTCGAAAATTTTGATCTTCTTAAAAATGGCTCAAACGATTTTTATTAAAATATCCTATATTAAAGATATTTACCTGAAAAATAATATGTATATCCTGAATTTTCTGGGAATAGCTTCTGAAGACCTGCTTATTCAGGATGAATTTTGCTTAATTTGGCATAACTGGTAAACTGTAACAGATAGACAAAAACTTACTGTACAAAAAATGTAGGTCTTGTTAAAATACAAAAGTTATGTCATATACATTTTTCTCGTGGATCTTACAGTTTTCGAGGTATTCAGCTTTATTAGTTTCAGTTGTGAAGTACTTATACTTTTCTCAGACGGGAGTGTGCGGTTTTCTTTTGTTCTACTCCTGGCCAACAAAAGAAGGGATTTGTAATGACAATCGCATAACGACAGCTTTTAAAACATCTGACTATGGCTTTAGCCTAATGTATTCCCTTATTTTTTCCTACTTATAAGGAACTAAGTAATAATAACATTGTGCTAGTGAGTACCTCAATTAGCAAGATGCAGAAAGAAGAATAATCTTATGTAAGAAGTTTGTAGAACAGCTAGAGAGGGTCATGTGAGTGTAACACATCAGATTTTTTTATTACGTTTGCCACTTTGAGGTCTCAATTTTAACCTTTTTATCTCCTGTTCTATCCATTGTCTGCTATGTTTTAGTATATTCATGTATGTCTTTGGGCGTTACTTGTTTCCTTTTATGTAATTTTTACTTTCTCTATACGCACTATGTACATAGTGTATAGAGAATGTATTGCACTCCACCAAAAAATTCGATACCGAGATTTCACCGGAAATATATGTTTTAGGGTCCCCTTTATCCAAAAAAAAGTATTTTCAGAAAAAGGTCCGTGTGTGTGTCCGTGTGTCTGTAAACACGATAACTCAAAAACGAAAAGTCGGTAAAATACCAAACTTATTATTTAAGTTTAGTATCTTCTGGGGATGCGACATGAAGATTTTGAGAAAAATCCACCCACTCCAAACTACCCTTTACATGGAACTTTTTTCGAAAATTTTGATTTTTTAAAAAATGACTAACGATTTGAATTAAAATATCCTATATTAAAGATATTTACCTGACAAATAAAATGTATATTTTGAATTTTCTGGTAATAGCATCTGAAGACTACTTTATTCTGAGTGAATTAAACGGAATTTTGCATAAATACTAAACCGTAAGAGAGAGACAAAAACTGACCACACAACAAATGTAGAACACATTAAAACACACAATTTATGTTGCATACATTTTTTCGTGGAGTTGATTGTTTTTGAGATATTCCTTGTTTTTGGTGTAAGCTATAAAAACTTGTATTTTTCTCATACAAGACTTTGTGAACTCGTGTCCATACAAAGGAACTTCAGTCACATAGCAACCAGCTTTTGACTATCACTTTAACCTATGGTACTCCCTTATTTCGCTTCTACTTACAAGAAAGCAAGAAATAAGACTATTTCTGCTAATTTTTTCTCGATTAGCAGGAAGTAAATAGAAGCATAAGCTTTTTAAAAATAATTTATTGCAGAGATATAGAGAAAGTCATGTGAATGGAACAAATCAGATTTTTATTCTCCGAGGTATTTTAATTGTGCTTTTAATTTCTGGTGCCTTTCGGGGTTTTATCGAGTTTTAAAGGCTGCTTTTTATTTATGGTTTTAGCTGCTATTTTATTTTTTGAGGGCGCTAATAATCTTTGTAGTTGAGCGCCCTTAAACCCCAATCATCATTCACTTTTAGTCGAAAAGCAAGTTTAAACTCTGTAAGATGCTAATCTTATCTTTCTCATTCAATATTTTTTGTAATCCAGGAAAAGGCATGTATTACGTGTTTAAAGCTGGATACAATGCAAAAGATGTTTGATTAGAACAGCAAACAAATCGGGAAATCAGCGTTGCCAACTGTGTAAATCAGACCTTACGTGTAGAACAGAAAATAAATCTTTGGCAACTGGTAAAATGGAGCTTTCTTTAGAGTAACTTAAATCTCACAAGAGAGTATTTTAGGCTACAAGACGGGAATAGAAGCCTGGTGTATTCTTAATGGCAAAATTGGCTTGCACTCATTTGGGCTATACGGTTAGAGCAAAATTGTATTGACGTCTGTTCGCAACTGGTTGACTTTGAAAGGTGTACACGACGAAGGGGGCACCCCCGCAACTGAGGTAGAAGAATGCAGTACGCTCCCGGCCGTTTGTGCTTCTACCGTGACCCCTGGAAATGAGAGAGAGAATGGTCTCGTTAGGATTATTGATCGTATAATAAACATTATATATATACCTTCTCTATCCCTATGTGCATTGTACATATATATTGCTTCTTGATTTAATTAAAATGGAGCATGTTTATTTTTACTTTCTCTAGCCGCATATGTACAATGCACATAGGGATAGAGAAGGTATTGTAATGCACCCAAAAATTCGATACCGAGATTTCACCGGAAATACATGTTTTTTGGGTTCCCTGAGTCCGAAAAAAGCATTTTTAAAAAAGGTCCGTGTGTCTGTGTGTGTGTGTGTGTGTGTGTGTGTGTGTGTGTGTGTGTGTCTGTGGACAGCATAGCCCCAAAACGAAAAGCCCGTTAAATACCAAACTTGGTATTTAGGTTTAGCATCTTCCAAGGATGCGAAACGAAGATTTTCAAACAAAAAAAAAAAGAAATCCCCCACCACAATACCCTTTACATGGAAAAAATTTCGAAAATTTTGATTTCTTAAAAACGGCTCTAGCGATTGTGATTAAAATCCCATATATTAAAGCTATATGTGTCCGAAATAAAATGTATATTTCGAATTTTTTTTGGAATAGACTCTGAACACCTCTTTATTTGGGATGAATTTTGCCGAAGTTTGCTTAACTGCTAAACTGTTGAAAAAAAACTCACTGTACAAAAAATGTACAGCACGACAAAACGCACAATTTATTTCCTTTACGTTTTTGTTGTGGAGGTAACCGTTTCCGAGATATTCCTTGTTATTGGTTTCAATTGTGAAGTACTTACACATTTCTCAGACGGGAGGTTCCGTTTTTCTTTTGTTCTACTCCTGGCCAAGCAAAGAAGTGATTTTCAATGATAATCGCATAACGATAGCTTTTAAAAGCTTTGACAATCACTTTAGCATAACGCATTCCCTTATTCCCTTCTACTTATAAGGAACTAAGTAATAAGGACTTTCTGCTAATGTTTATCTCGATTAGCATTGTGTACAAAGAAGAATAATCTTTTGAAAGAGGTTTGTAGAGCAGCTAGAGAAAGTCATGCGAGTGTAACACATCATATTGTTTTGATTATTAGGATGTCTTTTGTTTTAATTGTTTTACAATATATACCACGAGTGAACTATTTAAATTACATTTTAACCTTCCATAATAATAAGATCACTTTAATTAATAAACACTTTATATTAAAATTTGTTCATAACTCTTGCAGATGGTAAATTAACAAGTATCGTAATATTTTTCTTGCATCAGTGATCGTGTTTTATACAGAAAATTATTTTTTTTTCAAATAATACTACAATGTTCTTTTTAATGATTGTTCAAATTGTCAATTACTTCTTTCTGGTGTGTTATTACATTTATGAATTTCGAAAATTAATACTTTTCATAAAAAAATCAACATTAAAAAACCTTGACTTACCTTAATAAATTTGTGGTACCTATTTACCAAAATTGTCGCTATGGATCGGAAGTTGACATTCTCACTTGCAATGACGGTGCTAAGAAAACAAAAGAAAGAAATTATCAAAAGCACCCATGTAACACATGACTTCCATAATGTCACATCCCTTTTAAATTACTTATATATTTCGTATATATCGATTAATATAATTCAACAGATAGAATTACCTAGAGTGCAAAAATGGTATGCAATATACATTTGCATAGCGCATATTGGGATTTCGGGAACCGAAAAGACTTTTTTTTGGACAATGTGACTAATTTCTGCTACTTACCGATATTATTATTATTATTATTATTATTATTATTATTATTATTATTATTATTAAAGGACGAAGTTAATATTGCCACATCTAAACTGTTGCTGCAGAAACAAAAGAAATTGCAATATGGACTCAGAAAAAACTCGCTAAATGAAACAGTTGCAATACCATTATTCAACTTTATAGCGACTCTCAACATTTAATATTCTAACCATAATCTGCCACTCCTCAGAACAAATTCTTTTGGTTAATCTGCCCACTTTTTCCTTTAAGCATTTTTGCATTGCGTTGTACACTAGCTCGTACCTTTTATTTAGACTTCTCTGGTATCAATATAGAATGTGTCTTCTATTTCTCTATCCAATACCATAACTTTCTCCATAATAGAATTGTTAAATGGATTCTAATTAATGCACCATAGATAAAAATCCGATGTGCTCCATTCACAACTCAACATCTCTGTAACAAATTATTTTAATAAGCTTATTTTTCTATCTATTTAATGCTAATGGAGATAAACATTAGCAGAAATGATCTTATTACTTATTTCGTTATGAGTAGAAGGGAAATAAGTGAACACACTAGGCTAAACCGACAGTCAAATGTTTTAAAATGTAGTTGCTATGCTATGGGATTGAAATCCGTTTCTTTACGTAGCCATGTGTTGACAAGCTTCCGTACGAGAAAAGTTTTAAATATTCTAAAACTGAAACCAATAACAAGGAATATCTCGAAAACGGCCAACTCCACGAGAAAAATGTATATTACATAATATGTGTGTTTTAACGAGATCTGCATTTTTGTGCAGTAAAATTTTGCATATCTCTTATGGTTTATCAACTATGCAAAATGCATCCAGAATGAAGATGTCTTCATAAGCTATTCCTAGAAATTTCAAGATATACATTTTATTTGTAATGTAAATAGTTTTAATATATGGTATTTTAATCAAAATATTTAGAGGAATTTTTGAGAAAATAAAAATATTCGAAAAATGTTCCATGTAAAGGATAGTTGAGGTGGGGCACTTTCTTGCAAATCTTCGTGTCACATCCTTGGAAGATACTAAACTGCCGGTTCCCATGGCCGCGCTCGCCAAAGCGTCTTGCTTTGGTGTTTCGCAGCGCAGGGGATCTTGGGTTCGAGTCCCGCCTTGGGCATAGGTGTTATATGTTTGTGTATGTGTGTGTAAAAAGTACAACAGAAATTCAGTAAAATAAGAACTGAAGCTTTCCTGGCGACGTATTAATTCAAAATCTTCTCGGGCTTCTAGCCAAGTGTTTACCTGGCTAGAAGCCCGAGAAGAAATTCAGTAATCTTACAGTAATCACAGTAAACAAATTAGGTAAATAAAAAGTAGGGTATACAGTGTCGGAGTCCCGAACAGTCCCGAACTGTATTTTTAAATAAACAAAAAAAAAAAAAAAAAAAAAAAAAACAAGAAAAAAAACTAAACACCAAGTTTGTATTTAACAGACTTTTCGCTTTTGAGCTATGCTGTCCTCAGACACCCCACTTACAGACACACAGGCTAAAAGTGCTTTTATCGGACTCAGGGGACCTCAACATATTTCCTGTGAAATCTCTGTATCGAATTTTTGGGTGGAATACAATACTTCCTCTATACACTATGTACATAGTACGTGTAGAGAAAGCAAACATGTTTCCACAGTCCAAAAAAAAAACTTGTTTATAAGAAAACAATGAAAAGCTACATAAAACCGAATTCTAAATGTTTCTCATATAAATCATTTGTATCCAAACAATATTTCAATGCATTTATTACTATACTTTCATTATTATTAATACCCATTGTCTAAAATAGTATGCGATATTCGTATGTTCATGTATTGCAGAATCTCGTAAATTGAAAAGATTCAACTTCGTTTCTCTTTTCAAAACTTTTCCTCTATTCTGCAATAGTACATTCCCCACTCTTGTAGCGCAATATGCTATTCTCGATCTTTATCAAGTAATAGTATCGTGCTATGCTATTCCTTGATTTTATAGACTGTTAGGGATATAAGTGCAGATTTTTGTATTGATAATTGTGTAATGAAAACCAATATTTGCTTCGTTTGAGGAGTTACTGCAATGACCGAACATTACGTAGCCACAGGTCAGGCATTGAGGTGTGGTAACATGGAAGCAAAACAGATAATCTATACCGACAGGCGCTGTCTATTTCACTCAGTTAAGACCATGCAAAATGATTGATTGACACGTGAGAAAACAACCAGCGCACCGTAGAGGATTACCTTACCATTTATTAAAACATACCCCTGACTAGCGATGGACACTATCGAATTTTTTCGACAATCGAATGGTCTAATTACTATAGTAAGAAATGACCTTCGAATAAATCGGTTCTTCATTCGGATTTAAAATACTTTTTATTTGTGTAAAATACATGAAGTAGTAGCATAGATAAGTTACTAAAGTAATCAGTTTTCATTCCGATTTAAAACTACGTGTAAAAGGCGTTCTAGTCCTCGAGTAATACAAAAATACTTTAGTGCAAAACACTATTGCATGTAGTTATTCTCTAATAATTAAAACGATATTTAATTCCATGAATATCGGATTAACAAGGTATGCAGATTCTTAATCAAATGAGTACATATAACTCTGAACGCAGTTTTAAATACATAAAGAAATTTATTTCCCTTTCTAAGCGTATTTATCTGTTTCGCGATTATAACACAGTAATTTGAGGTTATGTTTCATAGATTATATCCTATTTATAATTTCGTATCCATCTGATTTTAGGTTGAAATGAATATGCCTGAATGCATGTCATCTCACTATGGGGAGTTCTTGGTTTAGTAATTAGTACCTATCTGTATTTGCAATAATCTGTCCTAAATTTGGCTAAATGATAATTTTCGTTGAAGCAAATGCAAGATATACATCTAGTTTTAATGCACCAATAGCTGCGGAGCTACAATAACCTTTGTGCCTTTTAACTAGCTGGGCAGCATAAAGCAGCAACATTGCTACAACTTTATCTTCTGCATGCAAAAAGGAAATTGCAATACAATTTGGAATTAACGTATTTGTTTGTATTTACAAGTACAGGAATTGCCACCTCCTACCTCTAAATAAATGGTGCATCCGCCACAAAAATAGGACTTCTCCAATATTAATACACATGTTTAGAACAAACTGTCTGCCCCAGTACCTAGTCGATGAACTACATATTTATATTCCTTCCTAGGTAGTTATTACATAGCATTGTCATGTTTATCACTTGTTCCAAAAAGTGTTAAACAAAAGAGAGTATTTTCCGTTTGTCCGGGTTTTCTCTATATATTTGGGGCCCGTTTTTAGGCATGTCCTACTGTTTTATATGAAAAAAGCTGATGTGTTGCATTCACATAACTTTCTCTACATCTCTGCAAAAATTATTGTTAAACAGCATATGCTTCTATTTACTTCATGCTAATCGAGAAAAAAAAAACTAGCAAATATAGTCTTATTACTTGCTTCCTTGTAAGTAGAAGCGAAATAAAGGAGTACCATAGGTTAAAGTGGTAGTCAAAAGCTGGTTGCTATGTGACTGAAGTTCCTCTGTTTGTATGGAGAAGAGTATAAGTTTTTCGTAGCTGAAACCCCCCCCCCAAAAAAAAAGGAATATCTCAAAAACAATCAACTCCACGAAAAAAATGTATATAACAAATTGTGTGTTTTAAAGTTGTCTACATTTGTTGTGTGGTAAGTTTTTGTCCATCTCTTACGGTTTAGTAGTTATGCAAAATTCATTCAAAATAAAGTAGTCTTCAGAGGCTATTCCCAGAAATTCAAAATATACATTTTATTTGTCAGGTAAATATCTTTAATATATATTTTAATCAAAATCGTTCGAGCCATTTTTTAGAAAATCAAAATTTTCGAAAAAAGTTCCATGTAAAGGGAAGTTTGGGGTGGGGGGATTTTTCTCAATCTTCGTGTCGCATCCCTGGAAGATACTAAACTTAAATACCAAGTTTGGTATTTTACCGACTTTTCGTTTATTGTTATCGTGTTCACAGACACACCGACACACACACGGACCTTTTTCTGAAAATACTTATTTTGGATACAGGGGACCCTAAAACATATATTTCCGGTGACATTTCGGTATAAAGTTTTTTGGTGGAGCGCAATACCTTCTCTATACACTATGTACATAGTACGTGTAGAGAAAGTAAAAATTGTGAAGGATGTACAAAAATGTGAAAATCTTTGAACTGGTTACAATATATTAAAGTTTTTATGTCTGGCAGCACACGAATTTGTTAAAACCTGAACATTTGCAACTCTCACGGATGAAATTCTACTACCCTGTTTTATATATAAAGGCGAGTTGTAGCGTTATTGATCGGGGAGGTCCGAAGCTACAGGGTAACTTTAGAGCTCAAGCTCTGATTACCAAAGGTATACAGCCTCATAGAGTTAAGCCCTCGGGCGACACCCAGCCACGGTGCAAAGTGGCACTAACCCATGTAGCGACCATGACTTCCCTTTTAGTTTTTACTTTCTCTACACGTACTATGCACATAGTGTATAGAGAATGGATTGCAACAAAAAATCGATATCGAAATTTCACCGGAAATATATGTTTTAGGGTTTCCTGTACAAAAAAAAAGTATTTTCAAAAAGAGGTCCGTGTGTCTTTGAACACGATAACTCAAAAACTAAAAGTCGGCAAAATACCAAACTTGGTATTTAAGTTAAGTATCTTGCAGGGATGCGACACCAAGGTGTTGAGAAAATTCCTCCCACCCCAAATTACTCTTTACATGGAACTTTTTTCGAACATTTTGATTTTCTAAAAAATGGCTCTAATGATTTTGATTAAAATATCATATATTAAAGATATTTACCCGACAAATAAAATGTATATCTTGAATTTTCTGGGAATAGCCTCTGAAGAGTTCTTTATTCTGGATGGATTCTACGGAACTTTGAATAACTGCTAAACCGTAAGACATGGACAAAAACTTACTACACGAAAAATGTAGATCACGTTAAGACACACAATTCATGTTATATACATTTTTTTTCGTAGAGTTCGTCGTTTTTTTAGATATTCCTTATTATTGTTTTCAGCTTTAAAAAGCATACTTTTCTCATACAGGAATTTAGCAATTCCTGTCCATACAAAGGAGCTTCAGTCACACAGCAACCAAATTTTGACTATCACTTTAACCAATATTACTACCTTATTTCTCTTCTACTTACATGGAAGCAAGTAATAGAACTATTTCTGCTGATGTGTTCTATTCACATGACTTGCTGTTTATCTCTGCAGCAAATTATTGTTAAAAAGCTTATGCTTCTATTTACTTCATACTAATCGAGAAAAAAAAATTAGTAGAAATATTCTTATTACTTGCTTCCTTGTTAAGTGGAAGCGAAATAAGTGCGTACCATGGGCTAAAGTGATAGTCAAAAGCTGGTTGCTATGTGACTAAAGTTCCCTTGTTTGAATTGATAGTAATTTACAAATTCCTGAATAGAAAATAAGTTTTTTAAAGCTGAAAACAATAACAAGGGATATCTCAAAACAATCAACTTCACGAAAAAAATGCATTTGACATAAATTGCGTGTTTTATCGTGATCTACATTTTTGGTGTAGTAAGTTTTTGTCTATCTCTTACGGTTTGCCAGTTATACAGAATCCCGTAAAATTCACTCAGAATAAAGTAGTATTTAAAGGCTACTGCCAGAAACTTCAAGATATACACTTTATTTATTAGATAAATATCTTTAAAATACAATATTTTAGTCAAAATTATTAGCCATTTTTAGAAATAAAAATTTTCGAAATTTTTTCCTTGTAAAGGTTAGTTTGGGGTGCGAGATTTTCTTGAAAATCTTTGTGTTGCATCCTTGGGAGATAACAAACCTAATTACCAAGTTTGGTATTTAGCGGTCTTTTCGTTTTTGATTATGGTTTTCCACAGACACACACATTCGCGCGCGCGCGCGCGCACACACACACACACACACTAGGACCGTTATCCAAATTTCTTTTTTTGGATTCAGGGGACCCAAAACGTGTATTTCCGGAGAAATCTCGGTAACGAATTTTTGGATGAAGTGCAATACCTACTCTATACACTATGCACATAGTACATGCAGGGAAAGTAAAAACGGTTTGCTTCAAAATACATGATATGATTTTAAACTTACAGAAAATAATTTGTTTTTCTCACTTACTGGATATTAAATTACTTGAATCTATATGGCTTATTAATTGCCAGTAAGCTTAATTTCTCGAAACATTTTTTCCAACTGTTTTTACATTCTAAAGTTCACAATGTTGTAGATGCTATATACTCTTAGTAGTGGGGTTGGCATCATAACTGCGTTGGTGAAAGCGATTGGAAAATGAATGGGAACTGTCGACTGGCAAGCAACCAATAGTATTGTAACATTTTAAAATCGAATGCTTGGCTAACAATTGAATATGCGATAGTTATTGCATAACTATCGTATAATCCGATAGTTTTCGTTCGATAGGCTCATCCCTACTCCAACTTTATGTATTACAGTTCATATCTTGTGTCCCTTTAAATATAATGATCTCTAACATATTTTTTTATTAATGGAACAGTTGTTTAACTGCAGGTTGAATTACAAAATGGTCAAAGAAAACTGTTATGCAATAAAATAAAACTATCTCAAACGAATATCACCGTTTAAACCCAGAAGCCGTGATCTGTTAACGAAAAAAATCTGATGTTCTCCATTCACATGACTTTCTCTACAACTCTGTAACAAATTATTGTTAGTAAGCTTATTCTTCTATATCTATTGAATGGCAAAACATTAGCAGAAACGGCCTTCTTACTTGGTCCTGTATAAGTAGGAGGGAAATAAGGGAATACCCTAGGCTAAACTGACGTTCATATGTTTTAAAATGTGGTTGCTATGGGATTGAAATCCGTTTCTTTGCGTGCCAAGCGTTGACGAGTTGCCGTTTGAGAAAGATTAAGTATTTTAAAACTGAAATCAATAACAGGAAATATCTCGAAAACAAATCAACCCCATGAAAAGAATGTATATGACATAAATCGTGTGTTTTATCATGATCTACATTTTTAGTGTAGTAAGTTTTTGTCTTACGGAGATATTAATCAAATTCGTTAGACCCATTTTTGAGAAAATCAAAATTTTCGAAACTTTTTTCATGTAAAGGGTGGGGAGGTTTTTTGAAAATCTTCTTGTCGCATCCATGGAAGATAAAAAGCTTAAATACCAAGTTTGATATTTAATGGACTTTTCGTTTTTCAACTATGCTTTCCGCAGACACACACAGACGCGGACCTTTTTCTAAAAGTATTTTTTACTTTCTCTACACATACTATGTACATAGTGTATACAGAAGGTATTCCATGCTAAAATTCGGTACCGAGATTTCACCGAAAATACATGTTTTGGGTCCCCCTGAACCCAAAAGAAAGCATTTTTGGAAAAAGGTTCGTGTGTGTGTGTCTGTGAACAGCACAGCTATAAAAGAAAATGACCGTTAAATACCAAACTTGGTATTTAAATTTTGTAACTTCCAAGGATGCAACACGAGTTTCAAGAAAATCCCCCACCCCAAACTACCCTTTACATGGAAAAAAATGATTTTCTCAAAATGGCTCTAATGATTTTGATGAAAATCTCTCGTAGCATTTAAAATATTTATATCCCAAATAAAATGTATATCTTGAATTTTCTGCGCATAGCCTCCAAATACCTCTTTATTCAGAATGCTTTTTATTGCGTTTTGCATAACTGGTAAACCGCAAGAGATACACAAAATCTACTAAAATAAGTAGATCACGATAAAACAAACAATTTGTCGTAAACATTTTTTTTTCGTGGAGTTGGTCGTTTTTGAGATATTCCGTGTTATTAGTAATATCTCTAAAAATAATGTATACTTTTCTCATATACAGGAATTTGTCAACTGCTGTCCAAACAAACAAACAAAGGAACTTCAGTCACATAGCAACCAGCGTTTGACAATCACTTTAACCTATGGTACTCCCTAATTTCGCTTCTACTTACAACGAAGCAAGTAATAAGACTTTTTCTGCTAAATTTTCTCAATTAGAATAAAGTAAATATAAGATTAAGCTTTTTAATATTTTTTTGCAGAAATGTAGAGAAAATTATGTGAATGGAACACATTAGATTTTTTAGATTCAGGTAGACCCAGGACATGTATTTCCGATGAAATCTCGGTATCGAATTTTGGGTGCAATAAACAATCGTCTCTACGCTATGGACATAGTACGCGTAGAGAAAGAAGCAGTGTTGACGTCATAACGGGCCGGGCCGTATCTCTGATTGGCAGGTGCAGTCAAACAAGTAATATATCATTCAATGTGAACGCTATGACCATTCTTCACTGCTATAAAGATGACAGAACCAGAGTGACGAAAGCATGAGGCGATCGGATTTTAATAGGCTTATCTCTGTGGAGACATTCCCCTTGCGCGCCGCCATATACTGGCTGAAATATTGTATCAGCTCCTTGTTCATGTCGCCTTGCATAACCCTTCTACTTTCTCTACACGTACTATGTACATAGTGTATAGAGAAGGTATTACATTCCACCCAAAAATTCGATACCGAGATTTCACCAGAAATATATGTTTTAGGGTCCCTTGTTTCCAAAAAAGTATTTTCAGAAAGAGGTCCGTGTTAATGTATCAGTGTGTCTGTGAACACGATAACTCAAAAACGAAAAGTCGGTAAAATACCATACTTGGTGTTTTAAGTTTAGTAACTTCCAGTTACGATTTTGAGAAAAATCCCGCTACCCCAAACTACCCCTTACATGGAAAATGTTTTGAAATTTTTGATTTTCTTCAAAATGACTAACAATTTTGATTAAAATGCGGTATACAAAAATATTGATATGGCTAATAAAATAATTCTTTCTCTTGAATTTTCTGGGAATAGCCTCTGAAGACTTATCTTATTCTGGATGAATTTTACTGAATTTTGCATAAGAGCTGGACAAAAACTTACTACACAAGAATGTAGATCAGGATAGAACACACAATTTATGTCATACATTTTTTTCATGGAGTTCATCGTTTTTGAGATATTCGTTATTTTTGGTTTCAGCTTTGAAAAATATACTTTTCTCAAGCAGGAATTTTTCCAACTTCTGTCCATAGAAACAAAGGAACTTCAGTCACATAGCAACCAGCCTTTAACTGTGAATTTAATCTATGGTACTCTCTTATTTTGCTTCTATTTACAAGGAAGCCAGTAATAAGACTATTTCTGTTAATTTTTTCTCGGTTAGAGTGACGTAAATAGAAACATACGCTTTTTAAACAATGATTTGTTGCAGATATGTAGAGAAAACCATGGGAATGAGACACACCTGTTAAAATGGTGGTGTGTGTATGCATACAGCATAGCTCAGAAAGTAAAGTAACCTTAAATACAAAAATGTGATCTTTTCCATTAAGATGACTTTCTCTACATCTTCTATATACTTCACGCTAATCGAGATATTCATTAGCAGAAACTGTCTTAATTACTTGCTTGCTTGTAAGCAGAAAGGAAATAAGGGAATACACTAGGATAAAACGATAGTCAAATCGTTTAAAAGCTGGTTGTCATGTGGGTGAAATCCGTTTCTTCACATGGTCAGGAGTTGACAAGTTCCAGTATGAGAAAAGTTAAGTACTTTAAAACTGAAACCAATAACAAAGAATATTTGAGAAATGGTCAATTCCACGCAAAATGTATGACATAACCTGTGTTTTAACGAGATCTGCATCTTCTTGTAGTAAGTTTTGCCTATCTCTTACAGTTCACCATGTATGCAAAATTCAACAAAATTCATTCAGAATAGAGAGGTCTTCAGAGGATATTCCTATAAAATTCAAAATAAACATTTTATTTGCCATGTAAATATCTTTAATATACGGTATTTAAATAAAAAGTGTTACAGTAATTTTTGGGAATATAACATTTTTCAAAACATTTCCATGTAAAGTGTAGTTTAGGGTGGGGGATTTTTCTCAAAATATTCGTGTCGCACCCTTAGAAGATAGTAAAACTAGATATAAAATGTGGTATTTTACCAATTTTTCGTTTTTGAGTCATTGTGTTCACAGACACGGGCACACACAGATAAAGGGGAGGACCTTTTTCTAAAATTTTTGCTGTAGGGGACATTTAAACGTGTATTTCCGGTGAAATATAGGTATCGAATTTTTCGGTGGAGTGCAATACCTTTTCTACCTGTGTACCCTATACTATGTAAAATTGGTATTAAAGTTTAGTATCTTCCGCCGACGCGACACAAAGATTTTTAAGAAAATCTCCCCAAACCATACTACCCTTTGCAAGGAAAAATATTTGAAAATGTTTTTCTCAAAAATAGCTCTAATGATTTTGATTAAAATACTGTGCATTTAGATATTTAGATCAATGAAATGCATATCTTGAATTATCTCCTGAAGTCCTATTCATTCTAGGTGAACTTTGCTGAATTTTGCTTAACTGGTAACCCGTAAGAACTAGGTAGAAACTTACTTCATAAAATTTAAATCTCGTTAAAACACATAATTTATGTAATATGCATGTTTGTTTTAGAATTGACAATCTCTGAAATATTCCTTGTTTTTGGTTTCAATTTTAAACTACGTAACTTTCCTCAAACGGGGTCACCTTTCGTTTCATCTCCCCTTTGTTTTACTGGCAATGCAAAGCGAACAGAACTTCAATTGTTCACTTTCGACCAGCTTTTAAGAGATTTTACTCTCTCGTTAGCCTACTTTACTCCCTTATTTCCCTTCTGCTTAGAAGGAAGCAAGTAATAATACATTTTTTTAACTGGATTGGTATGATGTAGATAAAAGAATAATCTTTTGTAAGAATAGTTGTTTTCAGAACAGGTAATGAAGGTCTTGTGAATAGAACACTTAAAATGTTTCTTTATTTGTGGTCTCAAGTGTACAAAAACTTCTCCAGCACTCAAAACTAAAGTGTTCAACATTTTATCACTTTTCTCCATATTTACTTTCTCTACACGTACATAGTGTATAGAGAAGATATTGTAATGTACCCAAAAATTCGATACCGAAATGTCACCGGTAATGTATGTTTTAGCATCCCCTGTACAAAAAATAGCATTTTCACAAAAAAGTCCATGTGTGTATGTGTGTGTCCGTGTGCCTGTGAACATGATAATTCAAAATTGAAAAGTCGGTAAAATACCAAACTATTTAAGTATAGTATCTTCCAGGAATGCGACACGAAGATGTTGAGAAAAATCCCCACACTCCAAGCTACCCTTTACATGGAACTTTTTTCAAAAATTTTTATTTTCTCAAAAATTGTTGTAACTATTTTGATTAAAATATCATATATTAAATATATTTACCTTGCAAATAAAAGTTATATCTTGAATTTTCTGGGAATAGCTTCTGAAGACTTCTTTATTCTGGATGAATTTTACGGAATTTTGCATAACTGCTAAACCGTAAAAGATGGACAAAAACTTACCACACAAAAAATGTAGATCACTTTAAAAGACACAATTTGAATCATATGCATTTTTTCGTGCATTTTTTCGTGGAGTTGATCGTTTTTGAGATATTCCTTGTTTTTGGTTTCAGCTTTAAAAACCTTACTTTTTGACACAGGAATTTGTTAACTCCTATCCATACATACAAACAAAGGAACTTCAGTCACACAAGCAACCAGCTTTTGACTATCACTTTAACCTATGGTTCTCCCTCATTTTGCTCTACTTACTAGGAAGCAAGTAATAAGACTATTTCTGCTAATTTGTTTCTGGATTAGCCTGAAGTAAATAGAAGCATACACTTTTTAACAATAATTTGTTGCAGAGATATAGAGAAAGTCATGTGAATAGAACAACACATCAGATTTTTGTCTATTGGACCACCAACCTTCCTCAATTTCCCAATCCATCACTGCCCCTCTAATTCCTTGAATCCACGTACTGCGCCGTTTTCCTTTTCTTCTTTCCTGGTGGTACCTACTGCATTATTCTTTTGGATAATCTTTCATCTTCCATTCTTTTAGCGCGTCCATATTTCTAATGGTTTCTAATTATTTAAGACTGCGCCGTGGCCGTGTGGTTAGACCACTTGCCTCTCACAACTCAGGCAACCGCAAGTGGGATTTGTGGCGACAAAGCGGGGCACAGTGGCGGGTTATCTCCGGGTTCTCCGGTTTCCCCTGCCATCGCATTGCTCCACCATCATTCCATTTATCGTCATCGCCTGCGGTGCCATATTAGTAAAATCGGACGTTAAACACTATAAAAAAAAAATATTTCTGTGTAGTTGTCCGTGGTCTAGATCTAACATGCTAGCTCCTTGTTTCCAAGGTCGCGGGTTCAAACCTAACGCAGGGCGATGGCTTTTTTTGGGGGAGGGGTAAAAATAATTAGCATGGCTTCCTTTGGAAGGAAAGTAAAGCCGTTGGTCCCGTGTTGTAAATTTACGTAAGTAAAATAACCTAAAGCCTAATACAGAAGCCTTGAGCAAAATTAGTTACTCTTCCACGCCCAATAGAGAATGGAACGCCAAAAATCGCAGCTGTTATATAAATAAAACTAAATTTAATATAATTGTTTCTGTTGAATAAAATAAAAAAATGAATTTTGAACATTCATATTTCCTTTTATAGTTTCATTTATAATTTATTTTCCTCTAGATATGTTAGTGGCCGAGGGACTCACCTCATTCCAGACCTATGCGGACGGGTTCGATCTTAGAGGACCGCAAGTGGCATTTGCGGGAATGAAATGGCGTTTGGGCAGTTATCGGGTTTCCCCCTTCATTCATGCCACCAATTGCTTCATAATTATCTTTCCTGTCATCCACTTCAGCGTCATTCCATACCATCCACTTTCTCACTTTCATATCTGGCATTGGGCTGATCATCCATCCCGGTTTCTCTCTGATCCAGAGTCTCTGCTCCTCAAGAGACGTGCACTCGCTGAATTATGAATCTGGGGGCGTGTTAGTCTTAAATACCTGAAGGGTAAAGAAAAAATCTGATGTGTTCCATTCACATGACTTTCTCTACATCTCCGCAACAAATTATTGTTAAAAAGCTTAGGCTTCTATTTACTTCATGCTAATTGAGTAAAAATTAGCAGAAATAGTGTTATTACTTGCTTCCTTGTTTGGAGAAGCGAAATAAGGGAGTACCATAGGTTAGTCATAATCAAACGCTGGTTGCTATGTGACAGAAGTTCCTATGTTTGTATGGACAGCAGTTGACAAATTCCTGTATGAGAAAAGTATGTTTTTCAAAGCTGAAACTAAAAATAAGGAATATCTTAAAAAGGATCAACTCCACGAAAAAAATGTATACAACTTAAATTGTGTGTTTTAATGTGCTCTACATTTTCTGTGGTAAGTTTTTGTCCATCTCTTACGGTTTAGCAGTTATGCAAGAATCTGTAAAATTCATCCAGAATAAAAGTCTTCAGAGGCTATTTCCAGAAAATTCAAAATATACATTTTATTTGTCAAGTAAATATCTTAAATATACGAAATTTTAATCAAAATCGTTGGCCATTTTTAAGAAAATGAAAATTTTCGACATTTTTTCCATGTAAAAGGTATTTGGGGGTGGGGGGATTTTCTTGAAAATCTTCGTATCGATTCCTTGGAAGATACTAAACTTAAATACCAAGTTTGGTTTTTAACGGTCCTTTCGTTTTTGAGCTATGCTGCCCACAGACAGACACACACACATAGACACACACACATACACACACACACACACACAGACTGACACACGGACATTTTTCTAAAAATGCTTTTTTTGGGGGGGATTCAGGGAGTCTCAAAACATGTATTTCCAGTGATACCTCGGTATCGAATTTTTGGGTGCAATACAACATCTTCTCTATACACTATGTACATAGTACTTATAGAGAAAGTAAAAAAGTATATCTTAGCAGATCTCTTCAAATAATCCATTTCTGTTGCCAATAATTTTCTTTTAACGAGTCCATACATTGGAGCCATAGATTATCATACTTCTAAGTATTGTTAATTGTCGTTTTAATTTCTTTTGAGTCCTGCTGTCCCTTAATATACCATACAAAGTAGATATAGCACATTTGCCTGAGTTTGTCTTCCTGTTATTTCCTTTTTTTGCTTCCCATCTTATGTTATGTTTATCCTCCGGTATTTATATTCTTATGCGTGTTTAATTATTCCCTTGATAATATTGATGAACATATATTTAAATTGGTCCATACTTAGGGACCATTTGTTGTATTGTTGAATCAATAACATAGTAAATCTTTCACACAATAAATATGTTTACATTTCCCATGACCTTATATATTTTAAGAAGAGTAAATATTGAATTTTGTTGTCGATATTTCACAGGAAATAAATACTTTGAGGTCCTTGAATTCAGAACAATATTTTTAGAAAAATCTTATATGTTCCATTCACATGAATTCCAACTATTCTGGCATCCTCTTTGCTCTTCTTTCGGACGTAAAAATCCTTAATGTGACTTCCTTGGGAAGTAGAGTAAAGTCGTTGGTCCCGTGTAGTGGATTTACGCATTTTCGTAGTATGATAAAGAGGTCTGTGACCAAAATTAAATGGTCTTTAACGTCCAAGTGGTCTTTAAAATGGTATGCTGAGAACCACAGTAGTTAAAGAGCGTCCATAAATAAAACTCCATTTCATTTCTCCTATTCTGCAACAAACAAAAGCTGTTTCTTTTCTCTACATCATGCCAGTCGAGATGGACATTAGCAGAAATAGACTCATTACTTCGTTCCTTGTAATCACAGAAGAAAAAAGGGCATATGCTAGGCTAAAGCGACAGTCATTTCTTTTAAAAGCTGGTGGATATGCGATGCAATTGAAATTCCGTTCTCTTTATCTGACCAGGATAAAAAAGTAAACAACTATTTCCCGTTTGAGAAAAGTCTTAAGTATTGAGAATTTTAAACCGATAACCTTCCGAAAATATCGGAAATGATATACTCCACAAAAATATATAAGGCATAAATTGTGTAATTTAATGATACCTATCTAATGTTTTCACATAGCAAGACATTGTCTATTTCTCACGGTGTGCCAGTTATGCAAAATTCATCTTGAATGAAAAGTGCTTAAGGGTCTATTCCCAGAAAATTCAATATTTCCTGAATTTTCTGGGAATAGACCCTGAAGACCTGTTTATTCTGGATGTATTTTGCCGAATTTTGCTTAACTGCTAAACCGTAAGAGATAGACAAGCACTTCTGCACAAAAAGCATATATCTCGTCAAAATACACAATTGATGTCCTTCACGTTTTTGTTGTGGATATAACCGTTTCCAAGATATTCCTTGGATATACAATTGGTTTCAATTGTAAAGTACTTATACTTTTCTCAGACAGAAAGTGTTCGTTTTTCTGTTGTTTCACTCCTGGCCAAGCAAAGAAGCGGTTTGCAATGAAAATCGCATAACGATAGCTTTTAAAACATTTGACTATCACTTTAACCTAGTGCATTCCCTTAGTTCCCTTCAACTTATAAGTAACTAAGTAATAAGAACATTCTGTTAATGTTTATCTCGATTAGCATTGTGTAAAAAGTTGAATAATCTTTTGTAAGAAGTTTGAACAGCAGCTAGAGAAAGTCATGTGAGTGTAACACATCAGTTTTTGTTTTGAGTTATACTCTCTCTACAGACAGCCACACCATATACACACACGGACCTCCTTCTTTTAAAAATATTTTATTCGGGGTCCTTAAAACATGTATTTCGAATTTTTTGTTGGACTGCAATAGCTTCTACACCTATTGTGTATTTGTACATTTGTGTTAGAGAAGGTCATGTATAGGTAAAGTACCAGATTCTTACTTTCTCTGGCACTAATGTACAATGTTAATGATAGATAAAGAAGCTATTGTATTCGACCTAAAAATTCGATACCGAGATTTAAGCGGAAATACATGGTTTGAGGACCCCTGAGTCCAAAAGAAGAAATTTAAAATAGGTCCGCGAGTGCCTGTGTGTGTGTATCTCTCTTTCTGTCTGTGGAGAGTATAATTCAAAAACTAAATTTGCTTAAATACCAAACTTGGTATTTGAGTTCACTATCTTCCAACAATGCGACTTAAAGGTTTTCAGGAAAAATATCCCCACCCCAAACCACCCTTTACATAGAACATTATTCGAAATGTTGGTTTTCTAAAAAATGGTTCTAACGATTGATTGATTAGAAATGCCACATATTAAAGATACTTATACGCCAAATAATATTATGTCCTGAATTTCTTGGGAAGTCTCGCTGAAGTCCTTTTCCTCACGAATGACTTTTACACAACCGGCAAATCGTAAGAGATAGAAACACAAGAAATATTGATCTGGTTAAAATATACAATCTGTTGTATACGGTTCTTTTAGTAACGCTAACTATTCAGAGTTATTCCCTGTTTTTTATTTTAATTCTAGAATTCTAAATGGGAAGCCCTCATCCGTTCCATCTTTCTTTTGTTTTACTTCTTTCCAAGGAAAGAAAACTTCCTTTCAGTAACAATCACATAGCGGCAGCTTCTATGAAATTTAAATATCGCTTTAGCTTATCTTATTTCTCTTCTAATTTTCAGGAACAAATAAGAAGACCTTCTCTATAATGTTTATCTTGATTAGCATAAAATAGATAGAAGAATAATCTTTTGTAAGAATAACTTATTTGCAGAAGAGGTGTAGTAAGCTAGTGGAACACACCAGATATGTATGTGTGTATAATGTGCATGTATGTATAATGTGTATGTATATGTGTGTATGTATGTGTGTATATATGTATGTATGTGTATGTGTATGTGTGTATGTATGTATGTATGTAATGTATGTATGTGTGTATGTATGTGTGTATGTATGTGTATGTGTGTCTGTCTGTGTGTGTATGTATGTAATGTACGTATGTGTGTAAGTATGTATGTATGTGTGTATGTATGTGTGTCTGTGTGTATGTATGTAATGTATGTATGTGTGTATGTATGTATGTGTGTAAGTATGTATGTGTGTGTAAGTATGTATGTGTGTGTATGTAAGTATGTATGTGTGTATGTAAGTATGTATGTGTGTGTATGTAAGTATGTATGTGTGTGTATGTATGTGTGTATGTATGTGTGTAATGTATGTATGTATGTAATGTATGTGTGTAAGTATGTATGTGTGTAAGTATGTATGTGTGTATGTGTGTATGTATGTGTGTATGTGTGTATGTATGTGTGTATGTATGTGTGTATGTATGTGTGTATGTATGTGTGTATGTATGTGTGTATGTATGTATGTGTATGTGTGTATGTGTATGTGTATATGTGTATGTATGTGTGTATGTATGTAATGTGTGTATGTGTGTACGTATGTAATGTGTGTATGTATGTAATGTACGTATGTGTGTATGTGTGTAAGTATGTATATGTGTGTATATGTATGTGTGTGTATATATGTATGTATGTGTGTATGCATCCATTTTCACATGTTCCTCAATGAGGCTTAAACACTAATAAGAGAGTTCGAGATTTAATGTTACTCTGCAGCTTTTTTTTTTTTTTTTTTTTTTTTTTTTAATTTTTTTATAAAACAGTAACGGAGTCTGATCAGGACTCCGGTACTGTATCCCTATTTACATTTCCCCCCGTATGTTTTACTGTTTACTGGTTTTACTGTTTCTTTTACAAACATATACACACACATTGCACAAACATATAACATCCATGCGTTGGAACGTTGTTTTAATGAAACAAAATGCAATGAATTGCAATTGCACGGAATGATAATGAAGGAATAATTCCGCCATTGAGTAGTGTCGCGACTTCTTCAAAAGAAACGTTTTTTGCATCCTGTTTAATTATACACGGTTCTTAAACTTCCGTGCAAGTACCTCCAAAAGTAATGCATTTCTTTAAAAGTTAAGCAGGTATATAAACATTACTCATATAATTATCCTGTTAGATTATTAACGTAAACGGTTTCTTTAAGTCATTCCGTTTCCGCGTTAGGCAATTTACTGATTTTAAGTATTATTTAACCTAAGAAATAGTTCCATTCGGGGATTTATTTTCCGTTTGTCCGGGTTTCCGGTATATATTTGGGGCTCGTTTTAGGCAGGTTCTACTGTTTCATATGAAAGTATTCTGAATGATGTTCACAAATGTGAAAATCTTTGACCTGGTTACAATATATTAAATGCTTTTAAGTCAACCAGCATATAAATGTGTTTGCAACTCTCACGGATGAAATGATGAAATGATAGCTACCCTGTTTGATATATAAAGCCGAGTTGCAGCGGTATTGATCGGGGAGGTCCGAAGCTAGCCGGTCCCCATGGCCACGCTCGCTAAAGCGTCTCGCTTTGGTGCTTCGTGGGCAGGGGATCGTGGGTTCGAGTCCCGCCTTGGGCATGGATGTTATGTTTGTGCAATGTGTGTGTATATGTTTGTAAAAGAAACAGTAAAACCAGTAAACAGTAAAACATACGGGGGGAAATGTAAATAGGGATACAGTACCGGAGTCCTGATCAGACTCCGTTACTGTTTTATAAAAAAATTAAAAAAAAAAAAAAAAAAAAAAAAAAAAGCTGCAGAGTAACATTAAATCTCGAACTCTCTTATTAGTGTTTAAGCCTCATTGAGGAACAGCCCTAGGGCAACACTTGGCCACGGTGTAAAGTGGTACTAACCCATGTAGCGACCATGACTTCCCTTTTAGTTTTTGTGATTAACATCCGTACAACAAACCCGTAAAGTATTTGGAGGAATTTTAAACTTAGAAGCTTTCTCTTACCTTCTGCTCTGATTTGCAATGTGGCTAACGATAAAGTTAAGGTGATGCATGTGTGAAATTTGACCAAAAGTTGTGAAAAATTAAAAAAAAAAATGTTTTTTGTTTCTTAATAAAATGTAATAAATTCTAAACTTTAAGAAAATAATTCGGTTTTCTCACTCGGTGGACATTAGGTTACCTGAATTTATAGATTGGTAGGTGCATTATTAATAGGCATACCCACCATTAAGCTTAGTTTATCGAACAATTTTTTCCAACACTTTTCCATACTCTATAGTTCTCACAATGTAGTTTTTCACTAATTTGTTTCATAAAATGTTATTCTGCCAGTCACAGGCAATTAAAGAAAATGTTCCTGTTGTTTACTTTCTCTAGCATGTATGTTCAATGTACATAGTAGACAGAGAAGGTACTGCATTCCACCGTTTTGACGTCCCATAGTATAAAAAATCGTGTATATGTGTGTGTCCTTGAACACGATAACTCAAAGACGAAAGATCGGAATTATACCAAACTTGGTATTTAAGTTTAATATCGTCCAAGGATGGAAAAAAATCGAAAATGTCAATTTTATCAAAAATTACTTCAACGATTTTGATTAAAATACGTTTTATTAAAGATATTTACATGGCAAACAAAATGTAAGTATATGCTGAATTTTCTGGGAATAGCCTATGAAGAGTTCTTCGTTCTGGATGACTTTTGCATTACCCGTAAACCGTAAGAGGCAGACGAAAACTTACTACACAGAAGTTAAGACACTCAATTTATGTTCTACACATTTTCTTTAGTGTACTTGACCATTTTTAAGATATTCCTTATTATTTGTTTCAATTTTAGAATACTTAAACTTTTCTCATACAGGAAGATGCCAACTTCTGGCTATGCAAAAAAACGAAATTTCAATCACATAACAGCGTAGCCCACCTGGGTAGTCTGGTGGTAGCGTGTCTGCCTCACATTCAAAAGGTCGCGAGTTCGAATCTCGCTTAGGATGAGTTACCCGGATAAGGTTTTTTTTCGGGTTTTCCCTTGTCCTGAGAAGACGAATGTCGAGTAACTTTAAGCTCCATGGACCCCGATATCATTTGAGCATCATTTCACTAATTTCATTCTTTGTCCGATATGATCAACCAGGTTAAAGGACGTTAAGCCACAAAAAAAAAAAAAAAAAAAAAAAAAGTATAAGATTTGAATATCGATTTAGCTTAGCGTATTCCTTTATTTCCCTTCTACTTATAAGGAAGTAATTAATATCACTATTACTTTCTCCACACTTACTATGTACATAGTGTATAGAGAAGGCATGTATTGCATCAAAAAATTCGATACCGAAATTTCTCAGGAAATATAATGTTTTGAGACCCCCTGAATCCAAATAAAAGGATGTTTAGGAAAATTTCCATGTAAAGGGTAGTTGGGAGTGGGGGGATTTTCTTGAAAATATTCGTGTCGCATCCTTGGAAGATACCAAACCTAAATACCAAGTGTGGTTTTTAACGGACTTTTCGTTTTTGAGCTATGCTGCCCACAAACACACACACACGCACAGACACATACAGACAGACATATACACGGACATTTTTCTAAAAATGCTTTTTTTTATTCAGGAGGTCTCAAAACATGTATTTCCGAAGAAATCTCGGTATCGGATTTTTGGGTGCATTACAATACCTTCTCTAAACACTATGTACATAACACGTATAGAGAAGGTAAAAATAACTTGTTTATACCGAAAAATAAAGAAAATATAATTGAGAGGTGTTTAGATATATGAAATGAATATGAATGGAAAAGATTACCGTGCACGAGGTCAAAAGAAATGTTTTTGAAAGGGATGTGAAGCAATGAATTAGAACGTTGTATTTTGTGCGGGGAGCAAGACTGTATTCTTCACTTTTTACTGAATGTAAAGACGTGAGAAATTGGAGGAAAGAAATTTGGATTCACAAATAGGATAGTATGCCAGGAGAGATGGTAGCGATGACAAGTTAAATGTTAAAGGAAATAGAAGAATTAAAGTAGTGTGGCTAAATTTTGGAATGTAAAATAAAACTGGATAAGAAAATATGAAGACAGAGAGAGAGAGAGAGTAAAACTCCTATAGAATGGGATGGAATACGTAGAACAAACAAAAGGGTACTACACTCGCTAATACTCAGGGAGCTAGTAGATAGCTAAGCGGCAATCAAACCTAACTGTTCCTCCGTGGTCGAGTAGTCAGCGAGCTGACTTCTCACCCAGAGGTCCCGGGTTCAATTTCCAGGCGGGGCGGGGAAGTTTTCTTTAACCATAATTATTTCCTATACCCACCGAGTCTGGAAATATGTATGAGAGAGTGAATGAGTGCGTGTTTGAGGAAAATAAAATGATTTAAACCCAACGTAAAGAACCTATAGACAAGTATTTTTACTTTCTCTGTACGCACTATTTACATAGTGTATAGAGAAGGTATTGCACTCCACCAAAAGATTCGATACCAAGATTTCACCGGAAATCCCCTGTATCCAAAAAAAGTATTTTCATGAAAAGGTCCCTGTGTGTGACCGTGTGTCTGTGAACACGATAACTATAAAACGAAAATTCGGTAAAATACCAAACTTGGTGTTTAAGTTTAGTATCTTCCAGGGATGAGACACGAAGATTTTGAGAAAACTCCCCCCACCCCAAACTACCCTTTACATGGAACATTTTTCGAAAATTTTGATTTTCTAAAAAATGGCTCTAACGATTTTGATTAAAATATCGTATATTAAAGATATTTACCTGACAAACAAAATGTATATTTTGAATTTTCTGGGAATATCCTCTGAAGACTACTTTATTCTAGGTGAATTTTGCGGAATTTTACATAACTGCTAAACTGTAAGAGATAGACAAAAACTTGCCACACAAAAAATGTAGAGCACATTAAAACACACAATTTATGTTATATACATTTTTTTCGTGGAGTTGATCGGTTTTTAGATATTCCTTGTTTTTGTTTTCAGGTTCGAAAAACTATTTTTCTCATCCAGGAATTTGTGAACTCCTGTCCATGCAAACAAAGGAACTTCAGTCACATAGCAACCAGCTTTTGACTATCGCTTTAACCTATGCTACTCCCTTATTTCCCTCCTACTTACAAGGAAGCTAGTAATAAGACTATTTCTGCTAATTTTTTGTCGATTAGCATGAAGTAAACATAAGCATAAGCGTTTTAAAACTAATTTGTCGCAGAGATGTAGATAGTCAATGGAACACATCAATTTTTTTTTTTTTTACCTGGTTGGTCATATCGGACGATTAATGAAATTGGTGAAATGATGCTCAAATGATCTCGGGGTCCATGGAGCTTAAAGTTACTCGACATTCGTCTTCTCAGGGTAAGGGAAAACCACGAAAAAAAAACTTATCCGGGTAACTCACCCTAAGCGAGATACGATGCCGGTCCCCATGGCCGCGCTCGCCAAGGCGTCCCGCTTTGGTGATTCGTAGCGCTGGGGATCGTGGGTTCGAGTCCGGCCTTAGGTGTTATATGTTTTGTATATGTGTGTGTTGTAAAAGTAAGAAAACAGTAATAATGCGGTAAAACACGGTAAAAAGAAAAAGGTAAATAAAAGTAGGGTATACAGTGCCGGAGTCCTGATCAGACTCCGGTACTGTATTTTAAATGCGAGGCAGACACGCTACCACCACACTACACAGGCGGGCTTCAGACGAGTTAATTCTGATGCAAAAGCCCCTGATGTGACCTTAGATGTTAAGGAGGATATACTTAAAATGAGAACTGAAGCTTTCCTGGCGACGTGTTAATTCAAAATCTTCTCGGGCTTCTAGCCAGGTAAAAACTTGGCTTGGCACCAACGTTTCGAAGAAGTGCATCTTCCTCGTCTTCAGGGTGAACTGATGATGAAGTAACTGAGCATGAAACAGTGAATTGAAATTCAAAATGATCTCAAAAGTACCAGTGTAGACTGGCACAAAATATTCCGATAAGACAAGTCATATTAACATATTTAACATTCTTCGTATAAATTAACACCTTTATTTATACGAAGTATAATAGCTTACACGAAAAATAGAAAAGGGTCAGAATAATAAATACATAAGATATGTATTCCAATCGTTTTCATTACTTCCAATAAGGTGTATATATATAAAGTCTAAGTAACGGCTTTAAGTTTCTGAAGTGCCAGTACGCCACTGGCTAATTTATTAACCATTCGAGAACATAGCACGAAAAATGAAGGGACATATTACAGCGTGCCTCTCTAGCGTAGTGGTTATGATACTGGCTTTCAAGTGAAAGATAGTTTCCGAGTTCGGGTCTCGTTCACGCATCGCAGCACTTTGTCTGGAATGAAAAAAAATAATAATAAAAACATTTACTCTATGACAAGAATTAACTCGTAGCAGCTTCCCGCGTTACGCATTAAGCCACCAAAGCAGTTGTAAAAACGCCTCCAGAGTAGGCTACGTCAAGAACGTTAATGAATTCTCAGTGTCGCACTGTCAAATGATTAGTTCGAGATTTTATAGATTTTTGCTACATTAAATCTTGAGAATGCTATACTCGGGCAGCAGTTTTAAAGACATTCTAAGCCATTTTCTCAAGCTGCTTTGCTTTAACACCGAGTTATCAACACCTGATATCCACACGTTTAACGCTATGTAGTTGCGTTATGTTTATCCGGGGACCATGCATCGCCGATCTCAAATTACTTATATCAGTTACGTGCACAATCTCCCAAATTAACATTCTGTATATATATTAAACACTTATTATATACTTTGCAGTATATTATACTCATAGATTCCTATATTTTTTGAAAACTAGAAACTGTGGTGTGAACGTGTGAGTATAGTCGCTGGTCGTCCTTGGCGTCCTCGGCTCACTCCCACCCTGTGGAAACCCCTAGCACCGGGCAGGCGGCGTTACATAAGGAAGTGAATCTTATCCCGCTTGCAAAATCCAGTTTCCACAGGGGATACCTACCTCTTACATAAGAATGTGATGCCTTGATGAAAATGAATAAATCAAGCTCTCTCGCTCGAACCAGGAAAAACCACGCCCTTGCTAACTGGCCAATTGGCCCATGTAATGGCAATAAGCCACGTATTGCATTCCACCACTTTTACAGTGGCGGATTAATACATTTCTTTACAATTGCCACTTCTCAATCTTACTTTTGGTTAACCCTTTCACTTGTCTTGCTGCACCTGAGTTTGATTATGCTTTCTTCCTCCTGGCGATATCTACATACTCTGTGTTCGACACTTTTCTTTTAATTATGTAGGTATGTATACTTATGAATTTACTCCGCGTATTTATTGCACTTGCTAAAAATACTAAAGGCTTACAATGTTGTATGGGCGACTTTTAAACCTCGAGTGATATTTAGTTAAATTGAGTTAACAACAATAATAATAATAATAATAATAATAATAATAATAATAATAAAAGCTCCATGACACGACATATAACATGGAACCTTGGCCTTCCGTCCGGCCGCTGCGTTCCCCATCTCGTTCCATAACGTCATGGATGGGGTGCAGTATTGGAGGGTGAGACGCAGTCAGAGCATAAACCCCTCCCGGTCGATAAATGCGGTCCTCTTGACCTGAAGCCGCTACTTTTCCATTAAGTAGCTGAGTGCACCCCGGACTAGGTCTCCAGGGGAGGAAAAATCCCCACGCCCGTACCGGGAATTGAACCCAGGTCTCCCGCTTGGCAAGGAGACGACCTCACTAAGGAAATGACCGTTAAATGACTTACCTTCCCATATTCTGTATGTAACTAGTGTATCGTGCTTTAGAAATCTATATGTTCCATTTATTACAAATTCATTTTTACTTTCTCTATACACACTATGTACATATCGATACCGAGATTTCACCGGAAATATATGTTTTAGGGTCCCCTTTATCTAAAAAAAGCATTTTCGGAAACAGGTCCGTATGTGTGTTGTGTGTGTGTCTGTGAACACGACAACTCAAAAACGAAAAGTCAGTAAAATACCAAACTTGGTATTTAAGTTTAGTCTCTTCCAGGGATGCGACATGAAGGTTTTGAGAAAAATCCCCCCCCAATCCCCAACTGCCCTTTGCATGGAAATTGTTTCGAAAATTTTGATTTTCTCAAAAATGGCTCTAACGATTTTGATTAAAATTTCGTATATTAAAGTTATTTACGCGACAAATAAAATGTATATCTTGAATTTTCCGGGAATAGCCTCTGAAGACTACTTCATTCTAGATGAATTTTATGGATTTTTGCATAACTGCTAAACCGTAAGAGATGGAGAATAACTTACGATACAAACAATGTAGACCACCTTAAAACGCACAATTTATCTTATATACTTTTTCCGTGGAGTTGATCGTTTTTGATATACTCTGTTTTTATATTTCAGCTTTAAAAAACATATTTTTCTCATACAGGAATTTAGCAATTCCAGTCCATACACACAAAGGAAGTTCAGTCACATAGCAACCAACTTTTGACTATCACTTTAACCATAATACTCCCTTATTTCGCCTCTACTTACAAGGAAGCAAGTAATAGGACTATTTCTGCTGATTTTTTCTCGATTAGTATGAAGTAAATAAAATCATAAGCTTTTTAACAATTTGTTGCAGATATATAGAGAATATCATGTGATAGGAACACATCAGATTTGTTTTTTGTGTCGAGGAGCTAATTGAGGTTATTTTTAGTATTATTCACTGCAATAGGTATTGTTACGTCTCAGGATTGTTGCCGCGAGGGAGAGAATGCACTACAGGTGCTATAATGCTTGTAAATGCGACACTGGTAAGATGTTCTTGTATATTCTTCAATGTCACTGGATACAATAATTATTAACTCTGTATGATGGCACAGATAAATTAAGATTGCATTCCGCTAGCTGGTAACAGCACGCGTTCCCGCTAAATGCACAGGACGCTACCCTTGTGCCGAGCAATAATGATCACGTGAAGACTGACCAATAAGGAATGACAAAGGTTGAGCATCTATTCAGCTCTTATATAGGCTCAAAGCTTATTCTACATGTTTCTCCTTATTAAACATTCTTTAAGGAAGTGTATAATACAAACTTCCTTTTATTTATAAATAAATTACTTTTGGTACATATAATATTTATTTCATAAGCTATTTGTGTTAATGAATATTTAAATGTGGGTGTACTACGCTTGAGGATGCAGTATACTAGAAAGAACAACTTCCTTTTTCATACCGTAGCAATGCAATTATCATTGTTGAATTTTTTCAAATAATTATTTTTGATCATAAATGAAATTATTCTTAAAATACACATTAAATTCAATATTCTGATATTCTCAGAACACTTACAAGCTAATTACTTTCTGTACTTGAATTTTCCTTTACCTTATTATCAATATGGCATCTTTTTCCTTCCATTAACAAAAAATAAATACTTGATATGAAAACGCTTGGCTTCCATATATTAACGTCTCACATTCACATGACTTTCTCTATAAAATACTGTTACAAAAATGTATTTGTTTATCCTTATCGTGGTAATGGAGATAAACATTAACAGAAATAGTTGTATTAGCTCCTTCAAATAGAAGAGAAATAAGGAAAGCCATTTGACTAAAGCGATAGACCAGCCGGTTGCTATGTGAAACAATTAAATTTCGGGTCGCTTTGCATGCCCAGCAGTAAAACAAAAGAGAGATGAAACGAAAGATGATGTTCCGTTTGAGAAAACTTAGAAACTTGGTTTCTGAAGTGTCTCAGGGTTTATCGAATGCAAAAATATATTTATGTTAAAGAGGAATATTTTGAAAGAAGAAAGATTTAATTTTTTTTTTAACTAATCCTTGTTTAATTTGTTTAAAATGTTCCGTGTCTCCCTCGTATCAGTGCAATGTCACGAAAGAGAGCTTATCATGAACATTTTGAAAAATGAGTCTAAAAATTGTAATTATAATAATAATAATTATTAAGGGTTCTCTGTGTAATATTACACTGTTCACGAAATGTTTTAACCACTTTACATTAATCACGATAAATGCTTACTAATAAGCTTTTCAAACAAGATCATGTGGAGTTTGTCACACCCAAAAGCGAACATATTTACAAAATGTGGTACATTCTTGACTGTTTTCGTGATCTGGTGGTTAGTATGCCAACCTATAAACCCGGATCCCAGGTTCGAATCCCGGCTGGAATGTGCCAATCTTTTTTTAAATCCTCCTCCTTAGAGACTGAATTATGAATGAGTGAGTATGTTAATGTGTGTGGGGCATGAATTTAACATAATAATCATAATCCGAATTCAAAAGTTAACGCTACGATAAAGCAAGTGAACATTATTGCTAATAAGCTTATTCTTCTATGTATTTCATGCTAAATGAGATAAACATTAGCAGAAAGTCTTATAACATAGTCCCTTTAAGTAGAAGGGAAATAAAGGAAAGCACCATGCTAAGCCGACAGTCAAATGTTATACAAGGTGGCTCACCTATCCCTTATTCCCTGGTTTTATGAAACCCCTGAAAACATCGTTCTCGAGACCCATCTTCCACATACCAACACTCGCCTCTCACCTATACGGCCCGAGTTCGATCCCAAGCGACCGCATGTGAGATTTGTGGTGGACAAAGCGGCATTCCACCGGTGCTCAATCTTCATTCATGTAGTAGTGCCTGCGGGCGTTAAAACACCACCCTACATACCAACGTTATAGACTTTGGCGCTGTAAGCTATAGTTAAACAGCAGCGTATTTGGTTAACGCGCGCTGTTAGACTTACCAAAACATTGACAATCCCCCCTCCACTTTTTTTCCTCCCTGGTTTGGCACAAAGCTAGATGGGATATCAGAGCATTTGTTAACTGCTTATTTGTTTCTTTTATTTATTTATTTTTTATTGCTTCATTTCTATAGCCCCCTTTAACATCAATGGTCATATCGGGGGCTTTCACTTGTGAAACTGTAGGTTCAGAACATTAGGATAATAAACTTTATATTACTAAACACACGCACATTTACTCTCGCATTCATAATTCCAGACTCTACGGGGAATAGGGAATAATTCCAGCCGGGAATCGAACTTGGGACCTCCGGGTGAGAAGTCAGCTCGCTGACCACTCGACCACGGAGGCAGTCTGTTTCTTTTATTGTTGTTCTCTTCATTTGTTTGTTCTAAATTTATCATTCCACTATTATTTAAAGTGTTAGTGAAGCTTCTATTTCAAAACAATTAGAATGAAAATTAAGTATCGAAAGCTGAAAAACATGTAAAATGAGCTGCCGTTTGTTCTTTATTCGTACACCTTTCAGTTTCCACCTAAAATTATTAGTGTGACAACACTGAACTAACTTTGCACCTTGATGGATAATATATATAAAGAAGAAAAAAAAAACTGCACGCAGACTATGCGACTCAAACCGCTGATACGTTGGAGGTGGTGAGGGAACATGGAATTAACCAGTTGAGCTACAAAAGTTGCGCCCGCGTTTTTCGTTAAAACTTGTAGGTATAGTGTCACACATGTATCCCTCTCCGCTTCTGATCTCTTTATAGTTGCTGTGTGACTCCTTTTTGTACCTTAAGCCGTTCGTTTAACCTTCATTCATTATAATTTACGTTGCGGTACATATGGCAGCGATCCTATTGATATAACATGCACTGTAAGAGTTATTAAGCCAATGCTTTTGGAATGGACATAACTATTGCTGCTAAGGTCCATTTTCCTATGAAAAGCAGGCTAATTTGCGTGTTTACCAAATGGTCGATAAGCATGGTAATTTCGACCTTATTGCTTTCAGAGTATGAAGTGTTGCCTATCTCCAAAAATAATAAGGGACAGGTGAACTACCTGGTATACTATGGTTTCTATGGGATTGAGAAATCCGTTTCTTTGCGTGGCCACGAGTTGATAAGTTCCCGTATGAGAAACGTTTTAGGTATTTTAAAACTGAAACCAATAACAAAGAATATCTCGAAAACGATCAACACCACGAAAAAATTTACATGTCAAATTGTCTGTTTTAATGAGATCTACATTTTTTGTGTTGTAAGTTTTTGTCTATCTCTTACGGTTTACTAATTATGCAAAATAAAGAGACTTTCAGAGAATATTCTCAGAGAATTCAAGATATACATATGATTTGTCATGTAAATACCTTAAACATAAGAGATTTTAATCAAAATCCTTGGAACAGTTTTTGAGAAAATTATGATTTTTTCCATATAAAGGGTAGTTGGGGAAGGGGGAATTTCTTGAAAATCTTCGTGTCGCATCTTTGAAAGATACTGAACTTAAATATCGAGTTTAGTATTTTACCGACTTTTCGAGTTATCGTGTTCACAGACACATGGACACACACACGAACATTTTTCCAAAAGTACACGTTTTAGGATCCCCTGTATAAGAAAAGCATTTCCGGTGAAATCTCGGTATCGAATTTTTGGGTGGAATGCAATACCTTTTCTATACACTATGTACATAGTACGTGTAGAGAAAGTAAAAAGCCATCAACATGACCCGAAGTGTCAAGTTCATTCAATATATTCACGCTATGTCGGCGTATATTGGGACACTTTTCTTGATAAGGGAATTAATGGTTCGCGAGTTCATAAAGGATCAATTCATCGCCGATAGATGTCACAATAGGACGAATGCACGACTTACGGGCCTGGAACATTTTGGATTTAGACCTTTTCTTTCAAGGTATGTGGGGTAGGTTTGTGTGCAAATAAACAGTATATAGCTTCACAAAGATTTTATGTCCGAAAAAATTCATCATCCACCACCAGGTTTGAACACGCAACCTTGGATATTAGAGACTAGAATGATAACCCTACATCATGGAAGACGATCGAAATGTTAAAGGCGGTATATAAAAGAAACAACAAATGTCTTAATAAAGAAGATGACAAAATGAGCTTATAATTATGTATCTTCAACACTTATCGTAAGTTTAGGAATTATAAAACTCACCCAAAACTTAGACAACGATATTTCACGAAGTACTCGTTTTGAGGTGGCGTGAATCCAAAGTGACTTTGTAAAAGGTATTTGTATCTTTGAGTAAAAACGATATCTCGAACTTGACATTTCAGATGTCTTAGTGAATGGAGATAGTCAATTTTACTTTCTCTACACATACTATGCACATAGTGTATACAGAAAGTATTACATTCCGCCCAAAATTTCGATACCGAAATTTCACCATCAATACGCGTTTTAGGGCCCCCTATATCCAAAAAATGCATTTTCAGAAAAAGATCCGCGTGGCCGTGAACACGGTACTCCAAAACGAAAAATACAATACTTGGTATTTAAGTTTGGTATCTTCCTGGGATGCGTCACGAAGATTTTGATAAAAATCCCCCCAAAACCACTTTACATGGAAAATATTCCGTAAATTTGGATTTTTTTTCAAAAAATTGATTAAAATACCGTATATTAAAGACATTTATATGGCAAACAAAATGTATTTCTTGATTTTTCTGAGAATAGCCTCTAAAGACCTCTTTTTTCTTTTCTCTGAATGACCTTAGTAGTATACCGTGAGAGATAGACAGAACCTTACGGTACAAAAAATTTATATCACGTTAAAACACAATTTATGTTATATATGTTTTTTTTTCGTAGAATTGACCAGCTATGAGATATTCCTTTTTATTTGTTTCAAGTTTAAAATACTTAGTTTTCTCACACGGAAAGTTGCAAACTCCTGGCAACTCATAGAAACGGAGTTCAACCACATGACAACCAGCTTTTAAAGGATTTGACTATTGCTTTAGCCTAGTGTATACCCTTATTTTCCTTCTCCTTACAAGGAAGCAAGTAATTAAGACAATTTCTGATAATATAAAAAGAAATTATATTTAATCTACAAAAAGTAAAATATAACATGGTAAAGTCCAATTGTTAAAATTAATAAGAACAAGATTCTTGTAATTATTCATATTTTTATGTTTGAGCTAGTTAAAATAATAGTTTTATCCCAATCATCCTATCGTAGACAGAAGAATATGGTTTTTTTAACAATTTGTTACAGCAATGTAGAGAAAGTTATGTGAATGGAACACATCAGAGTTTTTATACTTGCATCAAAATTTTAGGTAGGTTAATGGGACGGAGGGTACTCGCTGTAAAGTTATGGAGGAGACACCGGGTGGCTTGCCCAGCAGCGTTTACACAGTAATGATAGGGCTCCTATACTTAACAGATTGAGACTACCCATCAAGTGCACTAGCAAAACAGTTCCCCGCCCTATAGAGGGTCCTATGTCCCGATGGAGTGGTCTGACAATCCTATAACCAGCAAAACCGAGGACGGTGAGAATTTAGAGAGCATCCTATTTCCCTGCCATGCTACTCTAAGCAAAATAGATCATGTTGGCAATGGGTCAAAAAGAAAGGAAAATCATGATAATCATATCAATCTAAAGAAAGATAGAAGAATGATAATAAAATTAATTGCAGTTGCAGCATTGGGCTGGAGTGGGGAAGAAATCTACAAGGATTTAGATTCAGGAAGAAAAGATGTTATAAATGTACAGAATATATAAAATCTCTTGTTAAGCAAAATAAAGAATTATAATTAAAATTAATGCAGCTAAAACACCACCTTTTGAAATTTGAGTAAGGCAGAAATTAAGTACCATCTGGTTGAAGTAATTAAAATAGTTATCAAGAAATTAAAATTAAAAGCTCAGCAGTTAAAGAGAGCTAAAAACAGAAACAACGTATAGAAGTCAAGCAATTTTCTTTTGTTAGTGTTTAACGGCCGCAGCACAGGCGACGACACTGGTGCGAAGATGGAGCACCGGTGGAATGTGATAGCGGGGAAACAGGAGAACCCAGAGAAAATCCTCCCCTGCTCCGCTTTGTCCACCACAAATTTCACATTCGGTAGCTTGGGATCGAACCCGGGCCGGGATTTGAACCACGTATCTCGCGATCTCAAGCCGGTTGCTCTGCCACTGAGCTACCATGGCAACATGCTGGCAGAGCATCGAATGTTTCAATTGACTCGCATGTTTCCCGGTAAACCACAATGTTCTCATATTATTCTGAGATGACAACCTCAATGGCGACTTAAAATGTTGCAAGTACTATGGCATTGAATTTACCTATCCAACTCCTGGCTTGTGTGAAAAACAATTAATCCAATGATAATTCTTGTAAGTAAAATAAAAGTAATGACTACATTATCGAATGAACGCTCATTTAAGACAATAAAACACTCTAAATGAGAAAAAACAACTTCAGTGTAATTAATGGTGAAAATTAAAGTTTAAAACATTAATGTTTTTCAGTGGCCTCTATGGACACTAATAAATTTGCAGTTTTTTGCCTTTTATGTGCTTAAGATTTTCTTAAATTGAAAATCACTTGTCAAACTCGTAATATAGCACACATTTTTGAAATTAGCATAGTTTTCATGCACCCAACCCTCGTACTTTTGTCATTGAATTCAGTGTTCTTCAACTGTCCCCACATAACATACAGAAAAGTTTTCTTAAAAGCATCGGCTTCTGAGGATTTCAAGAACCATGTGCAGCTGTTGAAGCAGTGTCCAAATTTGGTAAGTTTGCACATTTGGACATTTTGCTCTTCCTTCTTGTTCTTTCTACTAGTTTTATCTTCAAGTCTTTCCTTATGAGGAGTGGATGTGAGGAGCTCACTTTTCTCGGTTTTTCTTTTTCAGCAGCAACTCGTTTCTTACTCTCAGTAGGTACAAGTGAAAGCTTTTCCAATACAGGAGCAATGCTTGTATAACTAATTTCCTGAGGGGATACTGACAATTGTTGGTCTGCCTCAAGAGATAGTCCAGGAAGCGAAGTCTTCATCAACAGTCCGTGATCTTCAAAGGCAGAAAATTCAGATTATAACATACAAAAATGATTTAAATTATGTATCCTATTCTAACAAAGGTTTTTTGAGCAATAATAAAACCGGTAACAATAAGAAAACGCCGTTGACTCGGTGTCTGGTGCTTCCGGAAAGAGAATGATCCGGCCTGAAGCTACACTTACAAAGAGATGCAAGCGCTTAAGTGAGGCACGAGGGAAGATCATTCACAGTACAGTCAAACCCAAGAATATGGCACGGGTTTCTAGATACGTAAATTACATGCGGAGTCTTTCATATGCCCCGCAAGTTTCAAATTTAGTAACATAACCAACAAAATCATGTAAGAGCATTCAACCAACTTTTATTTTCTCTACACGTACTATGTACATAGTGTATAGAGAAGGTATTGCACCCCACCAAAAAATTCGATACCCAGATTTCACCGAAAATATATGTTTTAGGGTCCCCTGTATCCAAAAAAAGTATTTTCAGAAAAAGGTCCGTGTGTCTGTGAACACGATAGCTCAAAAACGAAAAGTCGCTAAACTACCAAACTTGGTATTTTAAGTTTAGCATCTTCCAGGGATGCGACACGAAGATTTTGAGAAAAATCCCCCCAACCTCAACTACCCTCTACATCGAACTTTTTTCGAAAATTTTGATTTTCTCAAAAATGGCTCTAACGATTTTGATTAAAATATCGTATATTAAATATATTTACTTGACAAATAAAATGTATATCTTGAATTTTCTGGGAATAGCCTCTGAAGAGTAGTTTATACTGTATGAATTTTACGGAATTTTGAATAACTTCTAAACCGTAAGAGGTGGACAAAAACAAACTGCACAAAAAATGTAGAGCACGTTAAAACACACAATTTATGTTATATACATTTTTTTCGTGGAGTTCATCGTTTTTGAGACATTCCTTGTTTTTGGTTTCTGTTATGACAAACAAAGGAACTTCATTGACATAGCAACCAGCTTTTAACTAGCACTTTAGCCTATGGTACTTCCTTATTTCGCTTTTACTTACAAGGAGGTAAGTAATAAGACTATTTCTGCTATTGTTTTCTGATTAGCTTGAAGTATGTAGAACTATAAGCTTTTTAAGAATAATTTTTGCAGAGATGTAGAGAAAGGCATGTGAATGGCACACATCAGATTTTTTTATAAACAAATAGGCTATAAAAATTATCTACACCCATCAACAACTGACGCTCGCAGCAATGAGGTCACAATAATTGTATTAACAACATACTGAAAACAGTGCAAGCATTGATATTGCAAAAAGTGAAAAATCTGCAAATTTAATGTAATGTGTATTATCTCTTTGCGCCTTACGATTTGTGAGAGCTAGACACAGATGGTGAGTACATCCATTAAATCAATGGAGAATTCAGCAAGGACTACTACCACAACCTCTTGAGAGAAATGAGAGCTGGCGTGGCACTGCCAAATAGAAGAGCAGCATGTAGTGGGAACAGGCGCTGTAAAACCTCACATTGTGATCGTTTGCTTTTGAACAGCATACAATGCATAGAGAAAATATTGCAGAATTTTTCCTCTATGTACACAACCAAGCAAAACTTTGGAGTTTGCAAACTCTTGCATTGTGTTGCATGTGTCTATGTATAGGCATGCTTATACTGAATAGCAAAGGTACGAAGACTTGTGCTTGCTTACGTAGAGTTTTCGCTTGCATCTCATCGTGAACAGGGCATTACTCGACAAACCTGAAGATCGGCGCAGGGGCGAGTTTTCTCCGGGTTCCCCCACCATCGCATTCCATGGGTGTTTCATCTTCATTCCATGTATCATCAGTGTCATCCATTGCCTGCAGTAGTAAAAAGCTTGTTTCATTCACATGACTTTCACTATATCCCTGCAACAAATTATTGTTAAAAAACTTATGCTTCTATTTACCTCATGGTAATCGAGAAAAATTAGCAGAAATAGTCTTATTACTTGCTCCCTTGTAAGTAGAAGCGAAATAAGGGAGTACCATAGATTAAAGTGAAAACCAAAAGCTGATTGCTATGTGACTGAAGTTCCTTTGTTTCTATGGACAAGAGTTAACAAATTCCTGTATGAGAAAGGTATAAGTTTTTTAAAGTTAAAACCAAAAACAAGGAATATCTAAAAAACGATCAACTCCATGAAAAAAATGTATATAACACAAGTTGTGTGTTTTAACGTGATCTACATTTGTTGTGGGGTAAGTTTTTGTCCATCTCTTACTAGCAGTTATGCAAAATTTCATCCAGAATAAAGTAATCTTCAGAGGCTATCCCCAGAAAATTAAAGATTTAAATTTTATTTGTCAGGTAAAAATATCTTTAGTATACGATATTTTAATCAAAATCGTTAGTGTCATTTCTTAGAAAATCAAAATTTTCGAAAAGAAGTTCCATGTAAAGGGTAGTTTTGAGGGGGGGATTTTTCTCAAAATCTTCCTGTTGTATCCCTGGAAGATACTTAAGTTAAATACCAAGTTTGGTATTTTACCGATTTTTCGTTTATGAGTTATCGTGTTCAGACACACGGACACATTGACTCACGCACACACACGGACCTTTTTCTGAAAATACTTTTTCTGGATACAGGGGACCCTAAAACATATATTTTCGGTGAAATTTCGGTATCCAATTTTTGGGTGGAGTGCAATACCATCTCTATACACTATGTACGTAGTACATATAAATAAAAATGGGCGATAAACACTACTAAACATGAAGATATTTCCTGCCAATGTAATTTAATTGCAAATATTGCAGCCAATTTTCTCAAATAATTCGCGTGGGAACTTTTGATTATGCAACAATGTTATGTAATACAATTTATTATAGTTGTAACTAATTTATACAACGATCATATAATGGTAGTTATTAGATACGAGTGAGACGTAAGTTTCGACGCAAGCGAAGATTTTTTTGGTAGTGTTTACTACTTGTGGCACCGCAAAGGATAACACTGATTATACACGAAATGAAGATGGAGCACCGGTGGAATGCGATGACGGGGAAACCGGAGAACCTGGAGAAAACCCCCTGCGCCGCTTTGTCCACTTTAAATCACACATGCGTTCACTTTGAATCGAACCCGGGCCGTCTAAATATGAGGGGAGTGGTCTAACCACTCGTCCACGGCGTGGCCTGAGAGCGAAGTGACCGTCGAAAAACCTCACGAGTATTCTGATAACCATTAAATGAGAGTTAGGGTCATTTTTAAGTAAAACAAAATTTTCGAAAAATTTTCCTTGTAAAGGGTAGTTAGGGGTGGGGGTATTTTCTTGAAAATCTTCGTGTCGCATCCTTGGAAGATACCAAACTTAAATACCAAATTTGATAGTTAACCGTCTTTTCGTTTTTGAGCTATGATGTCCGCAGACACACATGAACCTGTTTCTGAAAATGCCTTTTTGGACTCAGGGGGTCCTAAAACATGCATTTTTGGTGAAATCTTGACATCGAATTTTTGGGTGGAACACAACACTTCTCTATCCCTATGTACATTGTACATACGGGGCTAGAGAAAGTAAAAAATCTTGTAAAAACAGTATGTGAATAATCACTTTTTACTAAATTTTTATTCCTCTTTAATTAAGTCATTATAAAGTACCTTATGTTGACTCTGTCTTGCTTTTTCCAACATTGAAAAAGATGCAGCGATACAAACTTTTCTGTACAAAGGCAGAAACTTCTGTTCTCCCTCGAAAACTATATTGAGAATGTCGTTCTACCTACATCTTCGTAGAAATCCCTTGCTAACATTTCCCGAGCTGGCCCGGATAATTATATAATTACATGCTTTTTGTTATAAACGTTGAGATACTAGATTTGTAATATGTTGGCGCTTCATGATGACAGCTTAAAAGGTCGGATGATAAGTCCTGGGTCTCACGCAGATATGGTCTCACTAGGCCAGTTAGACGGTAGCATCGTATAGTTTAAGTCTAGACTAGCTGGTATCCATAGAGGTCAATAGCTTGTTTAGTTTTGAATGACAGCATTTTAAAAGTACAACTTTGTATTTTTCAGGAAAATTGAGTATTTGGGAAAACGAGCAGTGATTAAATACCTCCATTAACGCCTAAATAAATCAAGGAGGAAATGGACAGTACATTGAAAGACTCTGCCCCTTCATATTCAACGATTTAACGGTGGGTCTAGTGATGAGCCTCGCTTTGGACGCCTTGTAGAACTGACAACTCCAGAGATCATTGAAAATAGGCATCGTTTAGTACTGGAAGACCGCAGATTAGTGTTGTCTGAGATAGCGGAGGCTGTAAAAGAACGTGCAGGTAATATTTTAAGTAATGTTTTGGGATTTCACAAGGTCTGTGCAAGATGAGTGCCGCGTTTGTTGACACCTGATCAAAAGTTGTAAAGAAAAACTGTTTCTGTTAAGAATGTGCAGCTCTACCGTAAAAATCCCAGTGAAATTTTGAGACGGCTTATTACCATGGATGAAACTTGGATAAATCACTACATTCCATAAATTAAATCACAGTTAAAACAGTGGATTGCGCCAAGTGAACCATCTCCAAAAAAGGCAGAGTCAATTTTCTCAGCTAACAAGGTTATGGCGAGAGTTTCCTGGGATGCAAAGGGAATTATTTTGATTGATTACGAGAAAAGGGTAAAAGTGTCACTGGTGACTGCTACGCAAACTTACTGCAACGTTTGAGTGATGAGGTGAAAAGAAAAATACCTCATTTGGCAACAACAACAAAAAGTCTTGTTTCATCACGACAATACTCCGGTCCATCGTTCAGTCATTGCAATGGGGAAAATGTGCGAATTAAAATTGGAGTTGCTTGAACATCCAACCTATTTGCCAGATCTAGCATCCAGTATCTACCACCTGCTCCCAAACCTCAAAAAATTTCTTGGAGGACGAAGAAAAGTTCAAGATATACATTTTATTTGTCGATTAATATTTTTAATGAAAATCGTTAGAGCCATTTTTGAGAAAATCAAAACATTCGAGAAATTTTCCATGTGAAGAGTAGTTTGGGGCGGGGGGATTTTCCTCAAAAGCTTCGTGTCGCATGCTTTTAATATACTAAAATTATATACCAAATTTGATATTCTACCCACTTTTCGTTTTTGAGCTATCGTGTTCACAGATATACGTACACACACAAATACCTTGTTCTAAAAAAGTTTTGTTTTGTTTTGATACGGGAACCCTAAACTATGTACACAGTACGTGTAGAGAAAGTAAAAAGAGAAATTCTGATAATATCAAGGTATATGTTTTTTAGTATTTGACTGATATCATTACACATTTCTTCAAGATTTTAAATATATATGTATGTGCATACTTTATGGCTGTTGATACTATCTGAGGCCCATCACTAATTATAAATCTTAGTTTGGTAGTAATCAAAATGGCAAATGTTGATAAAAGAGCATGCGTTATTACACGCGTTATTCTTGCACATATAATCACAGTTGGTCATTCGGTTATGCAAAAGGTTAAATGCACTGCCTCCTGATTGGATATGAAATTAACGTCAGAATAACGTTTAAAGCAGATTTCTGATCAGGGTGCGAAAACCCCTGTAATGCATAAACAAAGCAGATGCTCTTCCGTCAGCACATAGAACCCAGCATATCGAATTTTAATGCCATGTTTTTCTCTGGTAACCATTTTTGTGTGGGTTCACATAGTGCTTGAAATTCTTGATCTTCTCTCCCACATTTCGGCACCCGTGAATGCCAGACCGTGTTGTAAAATTTAACGACGCCATAAAGAAGAGTTTAGCTCTCGTACTAAATTTGGCTACCATAACGAAAGTTAAATAAGAGCGGAACGGAGAGTCGTTTCCCTAAATGACTGGGCAATGTTGCCAACCTACCTGACGAGCCTCCGTGGGAGAACTAGGGGAAGAAAAAAAAATAGCCATAGGTTTAGTTATATTGTTCCAAGAGTTTCAGCTGTACACTAATGTGATTATTGTGATAATACTTTCTCCACCACGTATGTACAATGTATATACTTAGTAGGGAGAGAAGGTAATGCATTCATCCCAAAAATTGGATATAGTTATTTCACTTAAAATACACGTTTTGAGGACCCATGAATACAAAACCGTTTACTTCCTCTACAGGTACTGTGTAAATAGTGTATACATAAGATATTGTATTGCAACAAAAAATTCGATACCGAGATTTCACTGGAAATACATTTTTAGAAAAATGTCCGTCTGTGGGCTACACAGCTCAAAAATGAAAATATGTTAAACACCAAACTTAGTATTTGAGTTTGGTATCTTCCAAAGATGCAACACGAACATTTTTCAAGAAAATCCCCCCCCCATTCCCACTACCCTTTATATGGAAAATTTTTCAAAAAGTTTGATTTTCTCAAAAATGGCTCTAACAATTTTGATGAAAGTCTCTTATTTAAGAAGCTTACTTGATAAATAAAATATATATCTTGAATTTTTTGGGAATAGCCTCTGAAGACCACTTTATTCGGATTCATTTTACGGAATTTTGCACAATATTTAAACCATAGCAGATAGACAAAACACTAACTAAACAGAAAATGTAGAGCGCGTTAAAACACGCAGTTTATGTTATATACATTTTTTCGTAGAATTGAACGTTTTTGAGATATTGTTGTTATTGGTTTCAGCTTTAAAAAAACTTATACTTTTCTCATACAGGAATTTGTCAACTCCTGTCCATAGAAACAGAAGAACTTCAATCACATAGCAACCAGCTTTTGACTATCACTTTAACCTATGTTACTTCCTTATTTCACTCCTATTTACAAGGAAGCAAGTAACAACACTATTTTTTTTTTCGATTAGCAAGCAGTAAATAAAGCATAAGCTTTTTAACAATAATTTGTTGCAGAGCTGTAGAGAAAGTCATGTGAATGGAACACACAGGATTTTTTCAGTTCCAAAACTAACATTATAATCCTTACGTTACATACAACAGTGCACTAGTACAGAGACTTTGTGACAAATTGGGATCATTCCTACTTCCAATTTTCAGAAGAGATCAATTCACCCTGGAAATATTCTGGCCAATAGAATTGTCATACGAGGTCATGCTATAAGAGTGGTTCAGTACTTAACCCTCTTAGGAATAAATACGACGTTTTACTTTCTCTACATGTACTATGTTGTATAGAAAAGCTATTATATAGCACCTTAAAATTTGATACCGAGATTTCACCGGAAATACATGTTTTGGGTCCCCCTCAATCCGAAAACAGAATTTTTAGGTTCCCTCACAGGCCTCTGACCCCTAGGCATTGACTTGTAAGTCCTAGGTGGCTGTCAGTTCTGCAAATACGGGGATGGTAAGCCGATTACGAAACGAAATTATTAAACAAAAGACAGACGGAAAGCAAGATGTCTCCCATTTGAGATAAGTTTAAGTAGCTTAAACTGAAACAAATAACTTGGAATATCAAAAAACGATTCACTCCACATGACATAAATTTTGTATTTAAATGAGATATATATTTTTACTTTCTCTATGCGTACTATGTACATAGTGTATAGAAAAGGTATTGTATTGCAACCAAAAAGTCGATACCGAATTTCACCGGAAATATATGTTTTGAGACCCCCTGAATCCAAAAACAGCATTTTTAGAAAAATGCCCGTGTGTGTGTCTGTGGGCAGAATAGCCCAAAAATGAAAAGACCTTTAAAAACCAAACTTGGTATTTAAGTTTGGTATCTTCCAAGGATGCGACACGAAGATTTTAAAGAAAATCCCCCCACCGCAAACTACCCTTTATATGGAACTTTTTTCGAAAATTTTGATTTCCTTAAAAATGGCTCTAAAGATTTCGATTAAAATCTCGTATAGTTAAGATATTTACTTCAAATATAAAATGTATATCTTGAAATAGCCTCTGAAGAATACTTTATTCTGGATGAATTTCACGGAATTTTGCATAACTGCTAAACCGTAAGGGATGGTCAAAAACTTACCACGTAGAAAATGTAGAGCACATTAAAACACACAATTTATGTTATATTCAATTTTTTTGTGGAATTGATCATTTTTAAGATATACCTTGTTTTTAGTTTCAGCATTGAAAAACGTATACATTTATCATACAGGAATTTGTGAACTCCTGTCCATACATACAAACAAAGGAACTTCAGTCATATAGCAACCAGCTTTTGACTATCACTTTAACCTATGGTACTCCCTTGTTTCGCTTCTACTTTCAAGGAAGCAAGTAATAAGACTATTTCCGCTAATGTTTTCTCGATTAGCATAAGTAAATACAAACCTAACTTTTTTAAGAATAATTTATTGCAAAGATGTAGAGAAAGTCATGTGAATGGAACACATCAGATTTTTTGTGTAGTAAATTATTGTCCATCTCTTACGGTTTGCCAGATATTCAGAATGAAGAGGTATTCGGAGACTATTCCCAGAAAATACAAGATACACATAGATTTCGTTGTAATGAAAATATTATAAACATATGACATTTTTATAAAAATCATTAGCCATTTTTGAGAAAATCAAAATTTTCGAATATTTTTTCCATATAAAGAGTAGTTTGGTGTGGAGGGATTCTCTTGAAAATCTTCGTGTCGCATCCTCGATATTTAAATACCAAGTTTAGATTTAACGCTCTTTTCGTTTTGAGCTATGCTGTCCACACACACACACACACACACACACACACACACACACACAAGCGCTCACACATACACACACGGAGCTTTATCCAAATTTGTTTTGATTCAGGGTACCCACTATATGTATCTCCGGAGGATTTTCGTCTTCGAATTTTTGGGTTTAATACAATACCTTCTCTATAAACTATGTATATAAGTATGTGCCTTGAGGAGGACACCGAAGTACTAAAAGATTTTCTAAAAAATTTATGCTAGAGATTTTAATTTCTTTATTCACATACTTTACTGGCAGTAAAAGGAGTGAATTTAAAACACGTTTCATTCAAATATGTTTATTCATCCTGGACGTATTATTTTAATCGATTTAATCAGCTAAAATCAAAAGCTTTCTTCTGGTACAGATGCTAAGCTACATGCATAATCTTTTAAATTGCAGTCCTTTATATCTTTGTAACAAATAGTTTGACGTTTTTGAAGTTGATAGTATTTAAAAAATCTTATGTCTTCCATTCACATGACTTTCTCTACATCTGTGGAATAAACTATTGTTAAAAAGCTTATTCTTCTATCTAAATCATGCTAATGGGGATAAATATTAACACATATGGCATTATTACTTATTTTATAAGTATTTTAAAACTAATAAGAAAAATCTCAGAAAAGGTCAGCTTAAAAAAATATATTTATATGAAAGATAATGTTTTAATAAGATCTACATTATTGTATAGTAAGTTTTGTCTATCTGATACGGTTTATCAGTTACATAAAAGTTATTGAAAAGTAGTCCAGAATGAAGAGGTCTTCAGAGGCTATTCCATGTAAATTCAGTATATGCATTTCGTTTTTCATGAAAATACCTTAAACATGTTTTATTTTAAACAAAATTGTTAGAGCCACTTTTGAGAAAATCAAAATTTTCTAAAAATGTTGTGTGTAAAGGGTAGTTGTGGTGGGAATTTTCTAGAAAATCATCTCTCGTATGTTTGGAAGATCTTTCTGTTCAGAGACAGACAAACATCACACACATACACACGGATGTTTTATAACTCCCATTTTTCTTATTCAGAGGGTCTCAAAACATGTATTTCAGTGAAATCTCAGCATGGAATTTTTAGGTGGGTTACAATACGTTTTCTATCTATTACGCACATTATTTATACACGCTAAAGGAAGACAAAACTGAACTTTAGATAAATGGATTTAAATTTTGACATAGAGCGTCATTTAAGCAACACAACGTTTTAAAAATCTGAGGTGTGCAATTCACATAACTTTCTCTACTTCACTAACACATTATTGTTAAAAAGCATATTCTTCTATGTACCATATGACGATAGAGATTAAAATTAGCAGAAATTGGCTTAATTGTTTGCTTCGTTGTAAGTGGACGCTATAAGGGTATTCACTAGGCTAAAGTGATAGTAAAAAATTTTAAAATCTGGTTGCCATCCGTTACTATGCATGGCCAAGAGAAAAGTGTGAGAACATTTTAAGTATGTTAAATCGGAAACAAATAACAAGGAATATCTCAGAAATTGTCAACTCCACGAAAAAAACGTACATGACAAATTGTGTGACTTTAGAGGCTATTTCCAGAAAATTCCAGATATACTTTTATTTTTCATGTAAATAGCTTTAATATACGGTATTTTAATCAAAATGGTTAGAGCCATTTTTGAGAAAATCAGAATTTTCGAAACTTTTTCTATGTAAAGGGTAGTTTAGGGTAGGGGGACTTTTCCCTAAAGCTTCGTGTTCTTTCTCTGGAATATACTAAACTTAAACACCAAGTTTGGTATTTTACCGACTTTTCGTTTTTGTCTTATTGTGTTCACAGTCACAAGGACACACTGACACAGTCTTTTTTCTAAAAATGCTTTTTCTGGTTACAGGGGACCCCAAAACATATATTTCCGGTGAAATCTCGGTATCAAATTTATGGCTGGAGAACAATACCTTCACTATATACTGTGTACATAGAACGTGCAGGGAAAGTAAAAACTAGGCTTTAAGAAAAATCTGACATTTCCATTTATATGATCTTCTCTTTCTGTTGCAAATAAACTATCCTTACAAAGGTTATTCACACCCTAATCGAAATAAACTTTTGCAGAAATTGTCTTATTGCTTATTTACTTCTAGCACAAGAGAAATAAGGGAATACACTACGCTAAAGCGATAGTCAAATCTTTTAAAAGCTATAGTTGTATTAAACAATTGAAATTCCGTACTTCTTGCGTGACTAGTGAGTAAAACAAAAGAGGTACGAAGCGAAAGATGACTTTCCGTTTGATAAAAGTTTAAATAGTATAACAATGAAATCAATAATAAGGATTATCTTGGAAATGGTTAACCCCACTTTGTGTTAATGATACAAATTGTGTGTTTTAACGAGATCTATGTTTCTTCTGTAGTAAGTTTTTTGTTTAATTACTTGTTGTTTACCAGTTACACAAAAATCATCCAGAATGAAGAGGCTTCAGTGGCTATTCCCAGAAAATTCAAGATATACAATTCATATTTCTGAAAATATCTTAAACATATGATATTTTAACCTCGGAAGATACTGAACCTAAATACCAAGTTTGGTATTTAACGGACTTTTCGTTTTTGAGGTATGCTGCCCATCCCCACATACAGAGAGAGAGAGAGAGAGAGAGAGAGAGCGGAGAGACACATGGACATTTTTCTGAAAATATTTTAAACAGGGGATTTCAACACATGTGTTTTGTTGAAAATTACTTATTCGAAATAGATGTCTCAAAAACGATGAACTCCACGAAAAAATGCATATAACATAAATTGTGGGTTTTAATTGCTCTACATTTTTTGTGTAGTAAGTTTTTGTCCATCTCTTACGGTTTAGCAGTTATTCAAAATTCCGTAAAATTCATCCAGATTAAACTACTCTTCAGAGGCTATTCCCGGAAAATTCAAGATATACATTTTATTTGTCAGGTAAATGTCTTTAATATGATATTTTAATCAAAATCGCTAGAGCCATTTTTGAGAAAATCGAAATTTTCGAAAAAAGTTCCATGTAAAAGGTAGTTGGGGGTGGGGGATTTTTCTCAAAATCTTCGTATACCTTTAAATTGATTTTTATTATTCTCATTTTTTTCTATTATATTAATTATATATATTATATATTATATTCCTGGAAGATACTAAACTTAAATACCAAGTTTGGTATTTTTAGCTACTATTCGTTTTTGAGTTATCGTGTTCTAAGGCACACGGACACAGACACGGACCTTATTCTGAAAATGCTTTGTATGGATACAAGGGGTCCTAAAACATGTATTTCCGGTGAAATCTCGGTATCCAAATTTTGGGTCGAATACAATACTTCTCTATCCCTATGTACATTGTACATACGGGGCTAGAGGAATTAAATATGGACGTAAACAACTCTGTTTGTCGTTAAGAAAGTTCGTTATACGTTTTTCTATTCACTAGAATGCATTTTACAGACCTTTGTCATTTGTGAGAAGTCTTTTAAATGTAGGGTGCAGAGCAATTGTAATTTTGAGGGCATGCTATTGAATTTCAGTTTTACGATTTCGTACATAACATTTATCTTCGTACAATAAAACAAAATCCACTCTGTTGTGATTTTGGCCAAATTGCTAGCAGCTGGAGATGTAGGCTCTCAAGAACCTGCTGCTTTAGGATTCGTCTGCATTTTGAGATACATTTTTATGCACCAATAAATAATAGAAGAATATGAATTCGTGACACTTAAAAGTACCCTCGAAACACTTCTCTTTCATTAAACAGAAAATTCCTGACAGTGTTTATTTGTTTATGTTCACATCTGTGAATAAGCACCTCATCGAATAGTATTAACATAAAATGAAACTCTCTCCCTAAAAAGTTCCCATTAAATGTTAAAATATTTTATTGAATAAACTCCAGAGAAACTTGAAGCTTTTCAACTCAGCATTCCCACATAAGTGGAAAGGGGACCTGTTATATGAATAGGCAAACGGTCGAATCCGTTTTGGAACACTTAAAATAATCTAAAATAGTTAATTATGGTACTGGTGTGTAAAGTTGTTTCTCTTCGATTGCGTAGAGATTTTATGAAATGAGAATCGGGAAGAAAGGACAAAAAATCTTATGTGTTCCATTCACATGACTTTCTCTACATCTCTGCAAGAAATTACTGTTAAAAAGATTATTCTTCTCTTTACGTAATGCTAATCGAGAAAAAAAAAATAGTAGATATGTTCTTATAGCTTGCTTCCATTTAAGAAGAAAGCAAATAAGGGAGTACCATAGACTGAAGTAATAGCCAAAAGCTGGTTGCTATGTGACTGAAGTTCCTTTGTTTGTATGGACAGAGGTTGACAAATTCCTGTATGAGAAAAGAAAGTTTTTTAAAGGTGAAGCCAAAAGGAAGGATTATCTTAAAAAACAATCAAATCCACAAAAAATGTGTATAACATAAACTGTGTTTTAACGTGCACTACTTTTTTTGTGTGGTAAGTTTTTGTCCATCTCTAACGGTTTAGCAATTTTGCAAAATTCCGTAAAATGCATCCAGAATAAAGTAGTCTTCAGAGGCTGCTCCCATAATATTCAAGATATACATTTTATTTGTCAGTTAAGCATCTTTAATATACGATATTTTAATCAAAATCGTTAGAACCATTATGAGAAAATCAACATTTTCGAAAAAATTTCCATATAAAGGTTGGTCTGGGGTGGGGGGATTTATCTCAAAATCTTCGTGTCGCATCCCTGGAGGATACTAAACTTACATACCAAGTTTGGTATTTTACCGACTTTTCGTTTTTGAGTTATCGTGTTCACAGACACACACACACACACACACACACACACACACACACAATTTTCTGAAAATGCTCTTTTTGGATACATGGGGCCCTAAAAGATATATTTCCGGTGAAATCTCGGTATCGAATTTTTGGGTGGAGTGCAATAACTTCTCTATACTATGTTCATAGTAAGTGTAGAGAACGTAAAAAAATCTTATGTGTTCCATTCACATGACTTTCTTTACATCTCTGCAACAAATTCCTGTTAAAAAGCTTATGCTTCTATTTACTTCATGCTAATCGAGAAAATAATAGCAGAAATAGTCTTATTACTGCCTCCTTGTTAGTAGAAGGAAAACAAGAGAGTACCATAGATTAAAGTGATAGTTAAAAGCTGGTTGTTATGTGACTAAAGTCCCTTTGTTTGTATGGACGGGATTTGACAGCTTTCTGTATGAGGAAAGGATACGTTTTTATAAGCTGAAACCAAAAACAATGAATATCTTAAAAACGACCAACTCCACGAAAAAGATGTACATAAAATAAATTATTCGTTTTGATGTACTCTGCATTTTTTGTGTGGTAAGTTTTTGTCCATCTTTTACGGTTTGGCAGATAGGCAAAATTCCGTAAAATCCTTGCAGAATAAGGTAGTCTACAGAGGCAATTGCCAGAAGATTCAATATATACATTTTATTTTTCAGTTAAATATCTTTAATATGCGATATTTTAATCAAAATCGTTTAAGCCATTTTTAAAAAAATCAAAAATTTCGAAAAAGGTTCCATGTAAAGGGTAGTTGGGGTGAGCGAACTTTCTTGAAAGTCTTCGTGTCGTATTCTTGGAAGATACCAAACTTAAATATTCAAGATCGGTATTTAAAGGCCTTCTCCCAGACACACTCACTCACTCTCTCTCTCTCTCTCTCTCTCTCTATCTCTCTCTCTCTCTCTCACACACACACACACACACACACACACACACACACACACACACAGGCGCTCGCGCGCGCGTACTTTTTTCTAAAACTTTTTTTTCGATTCATGGGGACCCAAAATATGTATTTCCGGTGAAATATAAACAAATAAAATAGATATCGTTAAAGTACACAATTTATGCCAGATGCAATTTTTGTGGAGTTAACCATATTTGAAATATTTCATGTTATTGGTTTTAATTTCCAATACATATTTTTCTCAAAAGGAAGTCGATTTTTTTACATTTTTTATTATTAATAGTTTCTAAATACACAGCATTTTATCAAAATGAGTAATATAAATTCAAATCTACAAATATACAACATTAGATAATACTGTTCAGAATTCCACTGTTGTATATTACGGCATTTGTCTATATCTTTTGCGTCGTCTACTAGATCATATTTTTCCATTGACATGGAAAGTGTTAGCGGGTTGTCCTTTTCATTCCTGCTCGGTTCGGGCATCCCTTTTCCATTTTTCGTCATGGCCGTACCACTGAAAGCATTTTCTTTCAATTGAGACATTATCTTCGTCCACTTCCATAAATCGTCGTCAATAAAATAGAACAGAGATTAATTTATAAAATGTATAAAGCCGTTTACCCTCAATAAAAATTGGTAATGCTTTTTCACATGTATTAATATTAATAGACAAACGTACATGTAATAGAGTTGTGGATATTGGATAATGGCCTGCCATGAAGCCAAGAGCTGGCTCGAGCTTTTGTGGTGTGTGTGTTTCACATTTTGGCCTAAGGATACTGATTCGTTTGCTATGATCATTGATATAATAATGCAGAATTCAACCTTAAGTCTTGCTGACATCTAAATGCTTTCCACAACGATTTGCTTGTAACTGGGTAAGAAATGACAGAGTTTATATGTATATATATATATATATATATATATATACATATAAACTCTGTCATATATATAAAATAATACTGGTAAAACTTGGCTAGTTCCCTTTTCCTTCACTTCAAATCGGAACACAATATCTGCAACAGAGAATTGTTAAAATTAGGGAGATTCGAGAGGGCCACCCTGTATTTTGAAAAATTTGCCGTTTTATGTCCTTATCACAAGTGCACCTGTGACAGTTTTCACAAGTTATAGTTAACCTTTTTTGCATTTCTCTTAGACCGCACTAACTTGTACGCTTCTTTACCACCGCTCACTCCCTACCTTCGCATCAAAATACTACCTAATCTTCTTGAGAATTTTGTTTCTTCCACGTGGGGTTATGTTCTCTTGTATTTCTGAGATCTCTCGGGCTCGTTCTTCAACAGCTGGTTTTATCACCCGCAATTCTGCTCGTAGTTCTCTGAGGAATAGTTGTCTCTGATTTGTTTTTATTTCTATAAGGAAATTTCAAGAGCAGTGGCGGCTCGTGGTCTAAATATAGGTGAAGCTGTTATCACAAAGAATGGCATGCAACATACCTATTTCCTATACATTAACTCTTCTGTCCTTTCTGCTGGATATTTCCAGTTGTGTCGTCATGACATAAAAGCCAACAAAATAGTTCTTTCATTTAATAACCTCAGCACTATTACTCGTATTCACTGTATAATGATAATTTAAGGTTTTTTTCTTCCTGTCTTTCTGTTTTTAACATTTCGTATTTTTTATTTCACACTTTTTGCACCGAGTAAAAACGTACCTATCTCAATTTTATAAACCCTTAATTGACTTAATTTTACGTTTCGACCTTAAGACATGTTTTTCGTTTTAGAAAATTAGCATTTTAGACTAGTTCGACTATTTAAGCAAATAGAGTACTTTTAGTTATATAGAATATTGTCAAAGCAAAATAAGACGTTAGAATAAGGAAAAAGTTAAATAATAAAATGGCTTATGTAATTTTGCGTTATATTCCGGTATAATACATACTATAAAATTATATAACTTAGGCTATTGTTGGAGTCATGTGTGTGTGCGAGAGAGAGAGAGATACATATAAGTAAATTCTTCACTGCAGCCAGTGGCTTGTTGTACGTCAGGCTCCAGAAGGACAGGATTAAATAAGAGTAATTCTAACGGGCGGCCGAAACTGGACTTCGAGGAGTGAGCCACCACGGAGGGTCCCTAACAGTTAGCAAGCAGGTCTTCGTCTAGACGCGGGGAGCACTAGTAGCCCGCACCCAAGGTCTCACCAAACTCCAGGAGTCTACAGATGACTTCCAACGCCATCTCGCCACCGGGAGGTGTATTTCCAAAGCGCAGTCACCACCGCAATCCTCGCAGATACCTACAACTCGAAAGAGACAGGTTGGATGAAATGGAAAGGAACAGAAGGGACAGGAAGTTCGGGGAAATAAAGAAACCACTCCAAGGTTTTCCTAGTGACCCAAGGAAACCCCCTCCCCCCCCCCCCAAATGAGTCACAGAAGTCGGTAGTGAGAATCGATCCCACGAAACGCCTGACTCGCCTGGTTCGGTGGTGTTGGAGGTGGTTGTCACTTGTCAGACGCGACATTTCTGTGATGATGGTTTCATGCCGCAACAATAGGCTAAAACTTGATGCACACATTTAATGACGCTATTGGGTAGTATGTTTTATTTGCATCTTTCAACATAGGGAGTTTTAACAATATCCAGGTTTCTTGTTACCACTAATAGACTGGTCAGACAATCTCTCAATGCCTAAAGGAAAATCTGCTCCATGAGTAGTTCCTGGACCACAAAAACTTCTCCACAGATGTAAAGATCATTTATTGTGAAGCATCTCAGAAGAAGCAAATATTTGTTGTATTTTCGCCTTTTGGTAGTTCTTCACACTACGACTTTTACTTGCTCTACATAGTACGTGATACATAGAGAAGGTACTGCACTCAATCCAAAAATTCGATACCGAGATTTCACCGGAAATACACGTTTTAGGGCTCCCTATATAAAAAATCTGATGTGTTCCATTCACATGACTTTCTCTACAGCTAATTATTGTTAAAAAGCTTATGCTTATTTTTACTTCATTCTAATCAGAAAAAATGAGCAGAAATAGTCTTATTACTTGCTTCCTTGCAAGTAGAAGGGAAATATGGAAGTACTATAGGCTAAGTATTCGTCAAAAGCTGGTTGCTATGTGACTGAAGTTCCTTTGTTTTTATGGACAGGAGTTGACAAATTCCCCTATGAGAAAAGTTGGTTTTTAAAGCTGAAATCAATAACAAGGAATATCTCAAAAGGAACCGCTCTACGAAGAAGTGTATATAACATAAATTGTATGTTTTAACGTGACCTACATTTTCTTTTAAGTAAGTTTTTGTCTATCTCTTGCGGTTTGTCAGTTATGCAAAATTCCGTAAATTCTTCTAGAATAAAGTAGTATTCAGAGTATATTCACAGAAAATTCAAGATACACATTTTATTTGTCAGGTATATATCTTTAATGTACGATATTTTAATCAAAATCGTTAGCCATTTTTTAGAAAATCAAAATTTTCGAAAATTGTTCCATGTGAAGGGTAGTTGGGGGTGGGGAGATTTTCTTGAAAATCTTTGTGTATCATCCTTGGAAGATACTGAACTTAAATATCACGTTTGGTATTTAACGGTCTTTTCGTTTTTGAGCTATGCTGCCCAAACACACACACACACACACACACACACACACGGACATTTTTCTAACTGTTTCTTTTTATTCAGGGGGTCTCAAAACATGATATCCGGTGAAATCTGGGTATCACATTTTTTGGTGGAGTGCAATACCTTCTCTATACACTATGTACATAGTACGTATAAAGAAAGTAACAAGTGGTAACTTTGCTGCTTACCAACCGGAAGACTTGGGTTCGATTCCCAGATTTTTCCCCCACTGAGAGACCTGGACCGGGGTGCACTCAGCCTCATGAAGTCCCTGGGGGGGGGGGCAATTGAGAAGCTACTTGATGGAGAAGTAGTGGCTACAGGTCGTGAGGACCGCATTAACTGGCCGAGGGGACCAGTGTCACCCCCCCAATACTGCACCCCATCCATGACGTGTGTAATGCACCGAGATGGGGGACGCAGCGGCCAGGCGGTAGGCCAAGGCTCTTAGTGAGATGTGCCAAGGAGGAGGAGTCATATATAAAAAAGAGCATGTTTAGACAAATATTGGTGTGTGTGTGTCCGTGTGTTTGAACACGATAACTTAAAAACGAAAAGTTGGTAAAATACTGAACTTGGTATTTAAGGTAAGTAGTTTCCAAGGATGCGACATAAGACTTTGAGGAAAATCTCCTCACTCCAAACTACCCATTACATGGAAAACATTTTGAAAATTTTAAAGTCCTCAAAAAGGGCTCTAATGATTTAGATTAAAATGTCTTAATAAAAGGTATTTGTATGAAAAATAAAATATATTTTGAATTTTCTGGGAATAGCCTCTAATGAGCTCTTTATTCTGGATGAATTTCATAGATTTTGCATAACTGGTAAACCGTAAGTGATATGCCTAATCTTACTACCAAAAAAATGTAGATCTCGTTAAAACACACAATTTATGTCATAGACATTTTTTCGTGTAGTTGAACATTTTTAATATAGTCCTTTTATTGTTTTAAAATGCTTAACATTTTCTCATACGGGAATTTGCCAACTCTTGACAATGCAAAAAACGATTTCAACAACATGGCAACCAGCTTTTAAAACATTTGATAATCGTTTTAACCTAGTGTACTCCCTTATACACGTTCTGCGCGCAAGAAAGCAAGTAAAAAGGGTATTTCTGCTTATGTTTAAATCGATTAGCATGAAGTAGGTAGAAGAATAAGCGTTTTAACAATAATTTGTTACAGGGATGTGGATGGTCATGAATGGAGCACATAGTATTTTATTAAACAATACTGGAGTTCATTAAAGCACGTTGCTTTTAGTCTACATCATATAAGTTCAAATATTTATTACATAACTATTTGCCAGTTGTGGATATTTAAAGTTATAAATTTTCATATTTACATTTATTTACAGGTGCCCACAGAAAAACTTTCTCAATTAGTGCAACATTAACATCGGTATAGGGCAAAGATTACAGTTAAATTAACATTTTACAATTTAAAATTACAGTGTTTGAAACACAAAATGATTAGTGATTTATTCATATATACATTCCAAATTGCTATAAATTCCTAAATGGAACATTTAAGAACATATGAAATCCTGATATATCAGTAGATTGAATATAATTTGAACTTTTTAGTATCTAAAACTCTAGGGCTTGCTTATAACAAGCCTCATGTTGTAATTCACTTTACAATATTATGGAATTTTGTTAAAATGAGCTCAAAAACAGATGGTTGCTTAGATATCCCTGCAAAGCTTCTTACTAACAAAAGAAAACCTGTAATAATGTATGAAGTAATGAAAAAATCTGATGTACTCCATTCACAAAACTATCTCTATGTCTCTATAACAAATTATTGATAAAAAACTTATTCTTCTATCTACTTCATTCTAATCTTATTACTTACTTCTTTGTAGGTAGAAGGGAAATAAAGGAATTCACTAGACTAAAGCGATAAACAACTCTTTTAAAAGCTGGTTGCTATGTGACTGAAATTCCTTTCTTTGCATGGCCAGGAGTTGAGAAATTCCCATATTTCAAAATTTTAAGTATTTTAAAACTGGAACAAATAACAAGGAATATCTTGGAAATGATCAATTCCACGAAAAAATGTATATGACGTAAATCTTGTGTTGTAACGAGATGTACATTTTTATGGAGTAGTTTTGTAAAATCTCTTACAGTTTCCAGTTATGAAAAAGTTGTTCAAAATGAATAGATCTTCAGAGACTATTCCCGAAAAATTCAAGGTATGCATTTTATTTGTCATTTTAATATTTTTAATACATGGCATTTCAATCTAAATCGCTAGAGCAAGTTTTGAGAGAATCAAAATGTTTGAAATTTTTCCATGTAAAGATCAGGTTTGGTGGTCAGATTTTCCTCAAAAGATAATAAAGATTTCAAACTTAAATACCAGTTTGGTATTTTACTGACTTTCCGTTTCTGTTCAGTCACACAATATTTAAGTGCTCTTTTTATATAGGGGACGCTAAAATGTGTGTTTCCGGTGAAATCTCGGTATCGAATTTTTCTTTGGATTGCAATACCTTCCCTACCTGCTATATATGCAATGTAATAAGCAGAAAAAATAACAACGAGACTACAGTCCCACCAACATGTTATTTTCTGTAGTCATAACATATTTTTTCTATTCTCTAGTTATAATGTTATTGTATTAATACAGAAGTATGGACGTTCAATATTTCCATCCAACTTAAAATGAATCGTTTGATGGTTTATGCTTAAAAGCCTATTATATACTTGCGGTATACATGTTTATATCCTGGTTTCATAAGAATCATTTACTTTAACATCTTCACATTAAATAATAACTCTGAGCCATATTAAAATACTTTAATATACTCAAGAAGGACTAAATGAACAATGCTTGTTTTTTCCACGCAGCCTTCAATTTGTCCATTAACGGTATTTCAGGATTACCCCTGGGCATGATCCTGAACACCCTTTCAAGGCCATACATAAAATTATATTACAGTCATTCGCAATTAGAAGAACCGTATTCTAAAAGGTTAACAAAATTAAAAAAGAAAAATAGAAAATTTAAACAAAACACGATCTAACATGGTAGTGGTGGGAGATACTTTGTGATTACCTGACAGATTATTGTTTCATAAAAGGACCAAGAATAAAACCTTTGAAACGATTATGCAATTCATTAATAGAGACAATTGGCAATTATTAACTTCATAGAATGATTAAAATGAATAGTTAATAAGTTATAGATTACATAAAGTACCACTTTCTCCACCGAAGCTAATGCTAATGACATTTGGATTAATGTGTGTCTGGGGGGGGGGGGGAGATTTCGGAGACGGTACCACACTGCTGTCACATGGACTTATAGTGCGACAAAACCCAGCTGGATAGAATAATACAAGTGTATTATCGACGGGCGGCCGAAACCGGATCGCGGGGAAAGAGCTTGGGTACATAGACGACTCGAACGCCAGCACGCCTCCGAGAGCTATATTTCCAAAGTACATTTACACCACGGAAGGGCGCCACCACCGCAGTTCTCGCCGACATTTGCAAGCCTGAAAGAGACTATTGAAGGAAGTGGGATGAAATGAAGGCACAGGAATTTCGGAGGAATGAAGAAACCTTCAGCATTCACCTAGTGATCCGGGAAAACTCGTAAGAGAGTTCGGCTCGGGGAGTCGAACCCGTGACCTCCCGAATAAAAATTCCAGACGAAACACATGAGCAATTTCGGTTAATATACTGGGTTATTTTAAGGTCGTATTCCATTTCCTATAACAGGAAAAATTGAGTACAAGAGCGAGCTTATTTTCTCCACCGAGTTAGCTAGTTATCTATTTGATTTCAGTGTTTCTTTTAGTTTAATATTATTCAAAATAGTATATACAAATTATGTCAGATTCAATGTTTTTGAGTTATTGGCTTCAATTTTAAATACTTGTACTTTTCTCACTAAACAATTCTTAAAGACGCAGTCGTCATCCGTTTTCTTTTGTTTTAACTACTGACCAGGCGAAGAAAACAGAATTTCAATGTCAGTCGCATAGCGACAGCTATTAATACATATGACTATCGCTTTAGCTTAGTGTATTCCCTTATTTCCCTTTATTTATGAACTAAGTAATTAAACCTTTTCTGCTATCTCGATTAGCATGAAGGAAATAGAAAAATAATTGTTGTAAGAGTAGTTTGTTTGCAGAACAGGTAGAGAAAGTCATGTGAACGGGACACACTATTACATTAGGATTACAATATTACTCGATTTATGTCAAATTTGTTTTTGTGTAGTTAAGCATTTCTGAGATATTCCCTATGCAGTTTGTTTTACATAGGTAGAGAAATTCGCGTGAATGAAACACTACATGCGTATTATATAATTGCAGACAATACATTGCAACGTATGTGTGCTATACAATATTAAAGAGTCCATTCTTCCCTAAATGTCCGACAAACTTTTGCGGAATGTAACTGGTAATTGCGTACAGCAGTGTTGCATCAGTGGTTTAGAAGAATGCTTGCATAATGTGAACAGTAAACGAAGGGTACGGGTGAAGGCTATCTGACACGTGGTGACACTTTCTGATCTAAACCATCCTTAATTTTGTATCGATTTCAACCAAATTTGAAAATGTTGCGAATAAAATGTGTACTTTGCGCATGCAATGTCGTTTGCCTAAAACGCCAATTTATTTAGAATTTCGTATTTAAGGGAAAACTGATCAATATTCTTGAAAATATTGATTTTGGGATTTTAGCAGATTAATTTACCGTGATCTTTGTAGATCGATAGGCCAAAGTTATTTTCAGCCACTTGCAATTTAAAGATTTATCGCGTGACCTTTTAATGGAAATCTTAATGGTATCAAACGGCTCTCCAAATATTAAAAGACGTGTTTCAATAATTACATTTTTCAATGCATTTGAATGTTCAAAATACTCCTTACGGTGCACATTTCAAGTAATTAGTTTGATTTTTCTACCAGAGAATCTTAATACTATAGTAAATAAAACTCATTGATTACATTTTCTAAGTAAGTAATATTAGTTATATATTTGTATTAAAGTTAATTCATCCACAAAAATTATGAAAAAGGTAAGAAGGAATAATTTGCCATATCTTTACCTGCAGTGATATTTAATTAATTTGAAACGCATGTAATATTTTCTAAAGTGATGTGTCTGGAATATATTATGCAGTTTGTTACAACATTTTGAAAACTGCAACGCAAGGAGCTTATTTGGGAGAGTAATTTAAAAAAGCAAGAAGAATGTTTGTTACTCAAAAACTACTTGGTGCATTTGTTTCAATGTTTCAGAATTAACTAAACATAACAATAGAGGTATGTGGTAAAAATCTGATGTGTTCCATTCACATGATTTTCTCTACATCTCTGTTGCAAATTATTGTTAAAAGAACTTATACTTCTATCTATTTCATGCTAATCGCTATGAAGTTGGCATAAATGTTATTAAGGGAGGGAAATAAGGGAGTACTATAGGCTAAAGCGATAGTCAAATCATTTGAAAGCCGGTTGCTATGCTCCCTTGTTTGTGTAGCATAATTCGGTGAGAAATAGTATTTTAAAGTTGAAACCAATTACAAAGAGTATCATAGAAACGGTTAGCTCTACGAAAAAAAAAAGTATCTATATGACATAAATGATAAATTTTAACGATATCCACATTTTTGTGTAGTAAGTTTTTGTTTATGTCTGACAGTTCACCAGTTATGTAAATTTCAGAATAAAGAGGTCTTTAGAGGCCACTCCCAGAAAATCAAAATATACATTTTATTTATGATGTAAATATCTTTAATACACGATATTTTAATCAATCGTTAGAGCCATTTTTGAGAAAGTCTTTCGAAACATTTTCATGTAAAGGATATTTTCAGGTGGAGACATTTTCTTGAAAATCTTTGTGTCACATCTTTAGAATATACTAAACTTAAATAGCAAATGTTGTATTTAATGGACTTTTGTTTTTTGAGCTATGATATTCAGAGGCACACACACACATACACACACACTAAATATATATTGGATTCAGGAGGTCTCATTTATTTCCGGTGAAATCTCGGTATCGAATTTTTGGGTGCAATGCAGAAAGTAAAATTTATCGTAATTGCTTAAAAAAAACATTGAATTTGAAATGTTGAAAAGTTAAGTTGCTTGGATGTAACCAAGAATCGAACCCGGAACATGTACAGCTCATTCTAACGACGAATGTCGTGAAATCATTTAATCTGGTCTGAACCGTTATAAAGATCACATTGCGTGATTCGCCACATTTGCATTTTAATCTATAAAGCTCTACAGTTGAACGTGTAGGTCGAGTAAACGTTGACCTGTTTTCTGTTAGCTTTCAAGTGCAACACCTTACATAAGTTGAAACCCTAAACCTAGTTGCAAGTTGCAGCAGTTGGTAGGATTGGGGGAGTATTACCTAATATTGCCTTCCCCCCATTTCTCCACTAGGAAACTGCGGGAGAAAGCGCTCAGGTCCCGCCCAAAGTTATAAGCAGCGACATTGACACCAAATGGGCATCTCGATTCCTCTGCTGTACTCCTGTTATCTTGTGAAACTGAACTACGTATAACGATGTAGACCTTGCGTCAGTCAGCGGCAAATTTCTGGCTTCTGTCATGACTCAGTAAATATCGAGACATTAAAATCCTATATGTGGGTTGTGTGACATGTATGGTGTGGAAAATTGTAACTCGCCAAATATCAAGTGACCAAGAGCCTGTTCCTCAAGATCGAACATCAGCGTTGACTCGTTTGGGTTCAACCCTCCAGGTGACCGATAATCAATACCAGGGACCCCATTTTTACTTTCTCTACACATACTATGTACACAGTGTATAGAGAAAGTATTGTATTCCACCCAAAAATTCGACACCGAGATTTCACCGGAAATATATGTTTTCAGGTCTCCTAATCCGAAAAAAAATAGAAAAAGGTCCGTGTGTTTATGCGTCTGTGGATAGCATAGTTAAAAAAGGAAAAGACACTTAAATACCAAAATTTGTGTTTATCTCAAGTATCTTCCTAGGATACGACACAAAGATTTTTAAGAACATCCCCCACCCCCAACTAACTTTTACATGAAAACCAATAGAAAATGTTGTTTTACTCACAAATGACTAACGATTTTGATTAAAGTACCAAATGTTAAAAGTATTTATATAACAGTTAAATTGATTATTTTGAATTTTCCAGGATTAGCCTATGAAGACCTCTTTATTTTGGATGAATTTTGCCGAATTTTGCCTGACTGCTAAACCATAAGGGATAGACAAAACTTGCTAAATAAAAATGTAGAACTCGTCAAAACACACAATTTATGTCCTTTACGTTTTTGTTATGGACCGTTTCCGAGATATTCCTTGTTGGTTTCAATTGTAAAGTGCTTATATTTTTCTCAGCCAGGTAGTTTTTCTTTTTGTCCTATTCCTGGCCGAATAAAGAAGCGATTTGCTATGACAATAGCATAACAACAGATTTTAAAACATAAGATATTAGCATAGCACAATCCTTTAGTTCCCTTCTACTTATAAGGAACTAAGTAATAAGAATATTCTGCTTATGTTGTCTCGATTAGCATGGTGTAGAAAGAAGAATAATATTTTGCAAGAAGTTTGTTTATAGAACAGCTAGAGAAAGTCATGCGAGTGTAACACATCATAATTTTATTTCACTTTCTCTAGTCCGAATGTAAAATGTACATAGTAGATAAAGAAGATATCGATACCGAGATTTCACCGAAAATATATGTTTTCAGGTCCCCTAGTCCGAAAAAAGCATTTACAGGAAAAGGTCTGTTTGTGTATGTATCTGTGGAGAGCATAGCTAAAAACGAAGAGACAGATAAATACCAAAATTGGTGTTTATCTTAGGTATCTTCCAAGGATGCAACATGAAGATTTTCAAGAAAATACCTCCCACCTGGAGCTTCTCTTTACATGGAAAAAATCTAACGATTTTGATTAAAATATCCTATATATTTACCTGACAAGTAAAATGTGTATCTTCAATTCTCTGTGAATGGCCTCGGAAGCTTACTTTATTCTGGATGAAATTTACGGAATTTTGCATAGCTCCTAAACCGTAAGAGATACATAAAACTTACTCCACAAAAAATGTAGAGCAGGTTAAAACACACAATATATATTATATACATTTTTTTATGGAGTTGGTCTTTTTAGACATTCATTGTTTTTGGTTTCAGCTTTAAAAAATAAACCTTTCTCATACAGTAATTTGTCAACTCCTGTCCACACAAAGAAAGCAATTTCAGTCACATAGCAACCAGATTTTGACTATCACTTTAATGTATGGTACTCATTTATTTCGCTTCTACTTTTAAGGAAGCAAGTTATAAAATAATTTCTACTAATTTTTTCACGATTCGCATTAAGTAAATAGAAGCATAAGCTTTCTAACAATAATTTGTTACAGAGATATAGAGAAGGTCATGTGAATGGAACACATCAGATTTTTTACTTTCTTTATACGTACTATGTACATAGTGTATAGAGAATGTATTGCACTCCACCAAAAAATTCGATACCGAGATTTCACCGGAAATATATGTTTTATGGTCCCCTGTATCCAAAAAAAAGTATTTTCAGAAAAAATGTCCATGTGTGTGTGTGTGTGTGAGTGTATGTGTGTGTCAGTGTGTCCGTGTGTCTTTGAACACGATAACTCAAAAACGAAAAGTCGGTAAAATACCAAACTTGATATTTAATTTTAGTATCTTCCAGGGATGTGACACGAAGATTTTGAGAAAAATCCCCTCACCCCCAACTACCCTTTACATGGAACTTTTTTTCGAAAATTTTAATTTTCTAACAAATGGCTCTAACAATTTTGATTAAAATATCGTATATTAAAGATATTTACCTGACAAATAAAATATATATCTTGAATTTTCTGGGAATAGCCTCTGAGACTTTATTCTGGATAAGATTTACGGAATTTTGAATAACTGCTAAACCATAAGATATAGACAAAAACTTACTACACAAAAAATGTAGAGCACGCTAAAACACAATTTATGTTGTATAACTTTTATCGTGCAGTCCATTGTTTTTGATTTCTGCTTTGAAAAACTTATACCTTTCTCATACAGGAATTTGTCAACTGCTGTCCATACAAACAAAGGAACTTCAGTCACATAGCAACCAGCTTTTGACTATCACTTTAACCTATAGTACTCCTTTATTTCGCTTCTACTTACAAGGATGCAAGTAATTAGACTATTCCTGCTATTTTTTCTGATTAGCATGAAGTAAATAGAAGTGTAAGCTTGTTAAGAATAATTTGTTGCAGGGATATAGAGAAAATCATGAGAATGGAACACATCAGATTTTTTTTACTTTAATGGTATCATTTTAATACACTGTCCATCAATCTCATCACTCTTATGAAGAATAGATTAATTTATTGCACATTTTTACTTTCTCTACACGTACTATGTACATAGTGTATAGAGGAAGTATTGTATTCCACCCAAAAATTCGATACCGAGATTTCACCGGAAATACATGTTTCAGGACCCCCTGAATACAAAAAAAAGCGTTTTTACAAAAAGGTCCGTGTGTGTGTGTCTGTCTGTCTGTGTGTGTGTATGTGGACAGCATAACTCAAAAACGAAGAGACTGTTGAATACCAAACTTGGTATTTAAGTTTCGTATCTTCCAAGGATGCGACACGAAGATTTTCAAAAAAAAAATCCCCCACCCCCAACTACCCTTAAATGGAACTTTTTTCGAAATGTTTGATTTTCTTAAAAATGGCCCTAACGATTTTGATTAAAATATCGTATATTAAAGGTATTTACCTGAAAAATAAAATATATATCTCGAATTTTCTAGGAATAGCCTCTGTTACAGAGATGTAGAGAAAGTCATGTGAATGGAACACGTCAGAATTTTTACGTTAACTTTGAACATAACTTCATAGACAAAGCATTTGAATGCTTACTTCATAAGACTTATAACCAGTTCAAGATTTATTTACTGTTAATTTAGCTGTAACTTAATAATCTTCACTTGAATAGCTCTGTAATTTAACTATCTTTTCTATCTATGAGTTTAACAACCAGTTTACTTCTCTGTGTAGAATACAGTTGTGTTAGACAGCTGTAATTTGACTTCATCGGGCCATGAGTGGACTAGAAGAATCACGTGATTTCAGTTCGCCCTGTCTATCTCGTCAGCTATAGAATCTACACTGGTTAAGTCACGCACAAAGATGGCTTCCCTTGGTATCTCAAGTTGGCCGTGTATATATGAGTTGGCAGTAATAGCGACATCACTTTTTTTATAACCATCAGCATTTGTGTACAAGAATTAGACCTTGAATATTCTGTTAGGGATTTCATCCCACTGAAAAATAAAAAATAAAAAAGACGTAAATATAATTAGTGAACTCGAATATCGCATACCTGGATTTAAGGTGTTTTACAAAATGACATATAAAATCACAAAGTCTAGGATACAAGTTTAATTTTGTGTTTCCTTTCTACTTTTTATCTTAATCCACAAAGTCGTCAACATGAGTTATAAACAGCGCTGTTAAGAGTGTGAGAGTATAGTGAAGTGATCAAATTACAAAAAATGGTGGGTAAGAATCTAGGCTGGTGTGGCAATTGATTAATATCATAATTTCCCAACCTTAAAGTCCGGAAATATGAATGCTAGAGTGAATATACGTTTAATTTTAATCGAGAAGTACAATTTTAATGTATACCTAAACAACTTAAGCAGTTGTTTCAGGAAGTCAAACTGTCAACACGGTAATGTTACTTTAAGCAGAATGCAAAGAAAAAAAAATGTCATCTATTCACATGACTTTCTCTGCCTGTTCTGCAAACAAACAATTATTAGAAAATACCATTCTTTTATTTACATAATGCTGACCAATATAAACACTACAGAAATTGTGCTATAATATAATTCATTACAAGTAGAAGGGAAATAAAGAAATACACTAAGCTAAAGCGACAGTAAAATCTTTTAAAACTGTCGCTATGTGGTTGTTATTAAAATTCGGTTCTTTTAATGACCAGGAGTAAAACAAAAAGATAGGAAACGGATGAGGGCTTTCCATTTCAGAAAAGTTTTAAGCATTTTAAAAATAGAACTAATAACAGGGAGTATCTGTGAAATGCTTAGCTCTAAAAATAAAATTTTAAATTGCATACATGACAAAACTTATGTGTTATTTTTGTGTAGTAAGATTTTGTCCATCTCTTGTGGTTACCAGTTGTACAAAAGTCATTCAGAATAAAGAGGACTTCAGGAACTATTCCAAGAAATTCAGAATATATATTTTATTTGTAATGTATTTTAATCAAAATCATTAGAGACATTTTTATAAAATCTAAACTTTGGATAAATGTTCGATGTAAAGGATGGGTTAGGGGACTTTTCTGAAAATCTTCATATCGCATTGTAGGAAGATATGAAATTTAGATACCAAGTTTGGTATTTAATGCACTTTTCGAGTTATGCTATGTGCACACACATAGACACACAATACAGTGACTTTATTATATAAATGTATTTTTTGGAATCTGAAAAAAACACCCTTACTTTCTCTATCACGTATAATAAATGAGGGAAGTCTTACATTCCACCAAAAAAGTCGATGTCCAGAGTTCACCGGAAATATATTTCACCCAAAATCCAAAGAAAAACATTTTTAGAAAAAGGTCCATATGTGCATGTGTATGTGTGTGCGTGCGCGCGCGCTTGTATCTGTGAATATCTATGGGCAGCATAACTGAAAAACGAAAGGTCTGCTAAATCCAAACTTAACATTTAAGTAGCATTTCCCAAGGATGCGACACGAAGGTTTTCAAGAAAATCCCACCCTAAACTACCCTTTATACGGAATATTTTCGGATTTTTCCAAAAATGCCTCTAGTAATTTTAATTAAAATGCCATATGTTTCAGATATGTTTATAACAAATAAAATGTATATTTTGAATTTTTTGGAAATAGTTTCCGAGAACTTGTTCATTCTGAATGTATTTTACATAATGGTAAACCGAAAAGATAGAAACATTTTACAAAGAAAAGTCTTGTGTTACACTCACATGATTTTCTCTCCATCTCTGCAACAATTTTTGTTAAAAAGCTTATGCTTCTATTTACTTCATGCTAATCGAGAAAAAATTAGCAGAAATAGTCTTATTACTTGCTTCCTTGTAAGTAGAAGCGAAATGAGGAAGTACCATAGGTTAAAATGATAGTCAAAAGCTGGTTGCTATGTGTCTGAAGTTCCTTTGTTTGTATGGACACGAGTTGACAAATTCCTGTAAAAGAAAGTATAAGTTTTTCAAAGCTGAAACTAAAAACAAGGAACATCTAAAAAGCGATTAACTCCACAGAAAAAAAATATATATATATATATATATATATATAACATAAATTGTGCGTTTTAATGTGCTCTACATTTTTTGTGTGGTAACTTTTTGTCCATCTCTTACGATTTAGCAGCTAATGCAAAATTCCGTAAAATTCATTCAGAATAAAGTAGTCTTCAGAGGCTATTCCCAAAAAATTCAAAATATACATTTTATTTGTCAAGTAAATATCTTAAATATACGAGATTTTAATCAAAATCAAACTTTTCGAAAAAAGTTCCATGTAAAGTGTAGTTTGGAGTGGAGGGATTTTCTTGGAAATCTTCGTGTCGTATACTAAGATACTAAACTAAATACCAATTTTGATATATTACCGACTTTTCGTTTTTGAATTATCGTGTTCAAAGACACACGGACACACACGGACCTTTTTCTGAAAATGCTTTTTTTTTTATACAGGGACACTAAAACATATATTTCCGGCGAAAACTCGGTATCGAATTTCTGGGTGGAGTGCAATACCTTCTACGTATAGAGAAAGTAAAAATGTAGATATTGTTAAAACACACAATATGTCGGTTCTTTCTTTTGACCACTTTCCAGATAGTTCTTGGACATTGTATTCCAATATCTATAATTTTCCGAAATGGAAAGTAGATTTTTTTTTTTAATACTCCAGACCTTGCTAACAGAACAACTTCAAAGTTATCACTTAGCAACCAGCTCTTAATAGTTGAGTATAGCTTTAGCTTAATGTATTCACTTATTTCCCTCCTACCTACAAGGAAGTAAGTGATTATATCATTTCTTTATGATTTACCTCGATTAATATGAAGTAGATGGAATAATTAACTTTTTGTAACAACTGTTTTTGCAAAATAGTAAGAGAAATTCATATTGCAATAAAGTTTCAAAAGGCTGTCACATTATTTCCGCCGTAAAATTATGAAGTTGCTAATATAAAACAATTCGTTTTAAGATTCTGTGATTACGATCTTCCTGGCAGAACAACCACCCTGGCTAAGCTATAGACTGGGACTACGTGTTGTTTGCAGTGGGTCGTGTCGTGAAGGACCGCCAGTTTGGACACCCGGCGTGTGTGGCGATGGGATCTGGATCGCGGTCTCCATGTGTGTAATGGGACGGCTTAGAGCAGTGGCGGCTCATTCATTTGCCTGCCAGATCTTCAGGACAATGGATCGCTGATTAGCAGCAAGAAATTATGTCTTCCGAGCCGCATTAGCCTAGGCAAGATTTGATAGCGTTACCTCTGAAACGTTTTGTTTCGACTATACTTATCAGAGCACAGGAACGTTAGATAAGATTTTTGTATACGACGTTTAACATATATACATTCGGTCCTTCATTTTTACTTTCTCTAGCACGTATGTACATTGTATATAGTGGATAGATATGGTATTGCATTCCACACAAAAATTTTATACCGAGATTTCAACGGAAATACTTGTTTTGAGACCCCTGAGTCCACCACAAAAATTATATGAATGAATAAGTGTATTTACTGACATAACACATCATATTAGAATTTCAAAAATCGCACGGGTCCACAGACTGTACGTGATTTTGTAATATACACTAAGAAGTAATATTAAAACATCAAAGAATTAAAAGTAAACACGAAAATAAAAATACAAAGGTAATACTCAATCAAAAGCAATATTAAAACAACAACAAAGAATTAAAAGAGAAAATAAAAATACAAAGGTATTCAAATATAGTAATTTAAATTTACAGCACAGAATACACCTTCATAAATGCACCCTCTTATAATATATACTTACACTTAGAAGAAATATAGACACATAATATATACACAATGTGTGTGTGTGTGTGTGTGTGTGTGTGTGTGTGTGTGTGTGTAAAACATTGTAGTCACTTGTGTTTAGTTCTTATCCCCCCCCTCTTCTCTTTTGGTAGCTTCCTCAGATCTCAGCGGTCTTCCCTTAAGAATAAATTTACCTGCCCGTCCACGTCTTCCGTGCCTGCCAGTAGCGTCCAACATGCTTCTAGCTTTACATTCGCGGTGGTAAAGAATCGCGGTAAATATTTTTCCCGCCTTTCCTCCGTACCCCTACATCTTGCCAAGATGTGGGTCCACGACTCTTCCTCCTCGCAAATGGGACAGATTCTCGTACCATTCTCGTCAGCAATTTTTGTGCTCCTCCATGCTCCTAGTTTAATCCACGCGAGCCCTTCTCTAATGAATTGGTACCTGTTTTGATGTATTGCTCCATACCCCACTCCGATTTTAGCCTTCTAATGAAACCTTCTCTGTGCATTGCGCAATTATTTCCTGTCTGTCAATATCATAGAGGCGGTTCTTGGTTTTTCTCTAAATACTCCGCCGGTTTGCCTGCCCCGCCATGCAAATGTATCTCATCCCAATGGTCACTAAAATGAATCATGTCCGCGCGCGTGTTTGTCTATGTTGTCTGTGGGCAGCATCGCTCAAAACCGAAAAGTCGGTTAGATAGCAAACTTCGTATTTAGATTCAGTATCTTCAGAGGTTGCGAAACAAATATTTTAAAGAAAATCGCCGCACCCTCAACTACACTTTACATGGAATATTTTTCGAAAATTTTGATTTTCTCAAAATTAGCTCTTAACGATTTTGATTAAAATATCATATATTAAAGATATTTTCATGAAAATAAAATTATATTTTGAATTTTCTGGGAATAGTCTCTGAAGAGCTCTTTATTCTGGATGAGTTTTGCGGAATTTTGCATAATGGCTGAACTATAAGAGAAGACAAAAACTTTTGCACAAAAATGTAGATCTCGTTAAAACTCATGATTTATGTCATGTACGTTTTTCTTGTAGAGTTGACCCTTTCCAAGATATTCATTTTATTGGTTTTAGTCTTAAACTAACATTTCTCAAACTGGACCATGAAAACCGAACCATTCCTCAATTGTTTCACAAAGCAACCAGCTTTTAAAAGATTTAACTATCGCTTTAGCCTAGTGTATTTCCTTATTTCCCTTCTACTTACAAGGGAGTAAGTAATAAGACGAATATTGCTAATGTTTATCTCGCTTGGCAATATATCGTTACAGCCATTTTCGAGAAAATCAAAACGTAAAGGGTAGTTGGGGTAAGGAAATTTTCCTGAACACCTTTGTGTCGCAACCTTGGAAGATGCTGAACTTAAGCATAAAGTTTGCTATTTAACCGACTTTTCGTTGTCAGAGTGTACATAGATATGCGTACACAGACACACATATTCGGATCATTATCTAACATTTTTACTTTCTCTATACGTACTATGTACATAGTGTATAGAGAAGATATTGTATTGCACCCAAAAATTCTATACCGCGATTTCACCGGAAATATGTTTTAAGATACCCTGAATAAAAAAAAGCATTTTTAGAAAAATGTCCGTGTCTGTCTGTCTGTCTGTCTGTTTGTGTGTTTGTGTGTGTGTGTGTGTGTGTGTGTCTGTGGGCAGCATAGATCAAAAACGAAAAGACCGTTAAATACCAAAATTGGTATTTAATTTCAGCATCTTCCAAGGATGCGACACGAAGGTTTTCAAGAAAATTCCAACCCCAAACTACTCTTCACATGGAAAAATTTTCGAAAATTTTGATTTTCTAAAAAATGACTAACGATTTTGATTAAAATATCGTATATTAAAGATATACAACGCCTCGGTAGCGCAGTAGGCAGCGCGTAAGTCTCATAATCTTAAGGTCGTGGGTTCGATCCTCACCTGTGGCATAGCTTTTTTAGTACTGCATGCTGGGATCTGTATCGGGTGGGGCAAAAACTGGCACTAGAGAGAGTTAAAAAAATAGCAGCTAAATTTGTAGATAGAAGTAAACGTTTCGAAAATCATACCAGCACTGCTACTTCCTGGGAAACACTAGAAAAACGTAGGAGACGAGCAAGGCTATGTGCAATGTTTAGAGCCTATAAGGGGGAACCTGCATGGAAAGACATATCCAAACGATTATTAAAGCCATTATACTGTGGGAGGAATGATCACTCGGAAAAAATAAGAAATAGGAAACAGAAAACAGACATAGGTAAATTTTTCTTCGCAAATAGAACAATAAACGAATGGAACAAAATACCTGCAGATTTACTGGAGACTTTGCCTCAAAGTGTAAATATTTTTAAAAAGAGACTAAAGAAGAGTGATTTGTAGTCAGAATAGTAAATAAAAATGTTGCGTTATTATTACTATTGTTACAATTATGTATATATTGGTATACTATTATGTCATTGGCATTTTAACAGGGTATTACTCGCATTATTGTTTATTTAACTCAATTGTATTGTACATTGTATTATTACATTGACAGCGCTGCCACCGGGCCACGCCCTAAGCAGTGAAATAATCTATCTATACCTGACAAATAATATGTATATCTTGAATTTTTTGGGAATAGCCTCTGAGGACTACTTTGTTCTGGATGAATTTTACGGAATTGTGTACAACTGGTATACCGTAAGAGATAGACAAAAACTTACTACACAAAATTGTAGCGCACATTAAAACACACAATTTATTATATACATTTCTTTCATGGAGTTGATTGTTATTTAGATATTCTCGGTTTTTAGTTTCAGCCTTGAAAAACAAACTTTTCTGATACAGGAATTTGTTAACTCGTGTCCATTCAAACAAAGGAACTTCAGTCACATAGCAACCAGCTTTTGACTATCACTTTAACCTATGATACTCCCTTTTATCGCTTCTACTTACAAGGAAGCAGGTAATAAGACTATTCCTGCTAATTGTTTCCTGACGAGCATGAAGTAAATAGAAGCATAAGCTTTTTAATAATATTTTTTTCAGGGATGTAGAGAAAGTCATGTGAATGGAACACATGAGATTTTTTTAGGCATTAAAGTGTGTATTTACAGTGAAATATCGGCACCGAATTTTTGGGTGGAATACAATACCTCATCTATCTGTTATATGTGGTGTAGTAAGTAGGTGAAAATAATAATGCATTTTTGGATTCTGACGCCCTCAAAATATATATATATTTCCAGTGAAATTTCGGAACAGTAGTTTTGAGTGGAATGCAATGCCTTCTTCAGCTGCTACGTAGTACATTGTACATATGTGTTAGAGAAAGTTATAAACGATAGAAGATATAGAAAGTCGTGCAAATGGCATACATTCCAGGTAAGCTACAATTTAACGTGTTTGTATGTGATTATGCTGTGAACTGTTTAACTACTGACACTTACTTATCTGCAAGAAGGATTTGAGCACCTACTAGCAACACTACAAACCTGTTTCTTGGAATGGGCGTATAAGATTCTTACTCTTCGTGTAGTGTGTAAGGCTTGTGTAATTGCAAATGATGAGCATATTATGCGTTTAGTTTACATTTGTTTTCTTGTAAAAGTGTTCCCTTATATTTGCTTTCCTCCCTCTACTTGACATTAGAGTAGCTTATCCTTGTAACGAATTTCGCTGATCATATTTCCAATTAAATTACCTGCACATTCCTATCTGAACTTTCAGTGGCTGTAAAACCAGGACGGTAAAGTTATATCTTGAGTATTCTGTTTAGCAAATATACCTAACGAGTGGTTATCATAAAGTTTATAACATCCTCATCAATATGTATCTGGTTACATTTGCATTCATATTATTTTCCTTTCACAGAAGCTGATGAACAAATTAAATTTAATGAAAAGAATGTATATATTCAATTCCCAGGCTTTTTCAACCAATGAAACATTTCCATATACCAGTTAACACTAAGAATGGCACGAAAGAGGTCCACGCCTCTATTTTATTTAAACTCAACACCACGAATACCACGAAGGTTGAGAATTTCAGGATCCCGGCTTCTAAAAGTAAATCACTTTATCTACTTCGTATCTAGTACGTAGATAGAGAGGTATTGAATTCTAATCTAAAATTTCGATACTGGTATTTTACTGAAAGTACACATTAAAGGCTTCCCTGAATAAATAAAAACCATTATTTTTAGAGAAAAAAAAACGCCTATATGAATGTGTATGCGTTGTACTCCTTCCTACAGATCTACAGCTAGCAAGCAACAGATGACGTCATGGAAAAATGAAATGACCTGTTATTTATGGACGCTCTTTAACTGCTTTGTTCTCAGCGTCCCATTCTATATTGGACGTGAAAGATCGCTTAATTTTGCTCAGAGGCCTCTCTTTTCAGGCTTGAGGTTTTTTTACGTGCCGTAAATCTACGACACGGGACCCACAGCGTTACTTCCCTTCCGAAGGAAGCCATGCTAAGGATTTTTACGCCCGAAAAAATCCATCGTCCTCCGCATGATAAAATATTGGATTGCCTCCGTGGTGGAGTGGTCAGCGAGCTGACTTCTCTCCCGGAAGTTCCGGGTTCATTTCCCAGCTGGGACGGGGAATTTTTCTTTAACCAGAATTATTCCCTATCCCCTACAGTGTGGAATGTGAGAGTGCATGTGTTTAGTAATATAAAACAAATTAACCTAATGTTCTAAAATAAAGTAGTACAACTTCTTTCACAAGTCAGAGATATGACCATTGAAGTTAAACGAAAAAACATTGTTGAATATCCTCAACAGCAGGTTTTTGGGTAAGACCTTCCCCAGATTTCCTTTCATTCTCAAAGCAGAAGATGAGCGTATTTATTTTATACTTTCATTCTTATCGCCCTCCGTAGTGTAGTGGTTACCATTCTAGCCTCTAAAACCCAACATGCAGGTTCAAACCTGATGGTGGAACTTTTTCGGTCGCAAAAATCCTTAACATGGCTTTCTTCGGAGGGGAAGTAAAACCACTAAGGAGTGAAGCCTAAGATAAACCATTTAACACCTCCTCTACAGCGAGAGATGGCAGAGAAAATTAACAGAAGACAGAGTAGTGTGTGGGAAACTGAATTTGTTAGTTAAAGAACAACATTCACGGCTTTGTTGCAGCCCAGATGTAGAACTCTTCTGTTTGCTGCTGATGCGATAAATTTGTTTTCATATACAATCTCGATATACCAGAAACTTTTTTGTGTATTTTGCCTATAAAGGTTTGACCACCAACCCAAGAATTCTTGTTAGTGTAAGGATCTCTGGTGGATATTTCGCCTATTTTTACTTTCTCTACACGTAATGTACATAATGAGAAGGTATTGCACGCCACCCAAAAATTCAATTCCGAGATTTCACCGGAAATATATGTTTTAGGGTCCCCTGTATCCAAAAAAAGCATTTTCAGAAAAAGGTCCGTGTGTGTCCGTGTGATTCTGAACACATAACTCATAAACGAAAAGTCGGTAAAGTACCAAACTTAGTGTTTAAGTTTAGCATCTTCCAGAGATGCGACACGAAGGTTATGAGAAAATCTCTCCTCCCCAAACTACCCTTTACATGGAACTTTTTTCGCAAATTTTGAGTTTTTCAAAAATGGCTCTAACGATTATCATTAAAATATCCTATACTAAAGATATTTACCTGACAAATAAAGTGTATATCTTGAATTTTCAGGGTATAGTCTCTGAACACTACTTTATTCTGAAGGAATTTTACGGATTTTTGCTTAACTGCTAAACCGTAACAGATGGACAAAAACTTACAACACAAAAAATATAGAGCACGTTAAAACACACTATTTATGTCATATACATTTTTTCGTGGAGTTGATCGTTTTTGAGATATCCCTTGTTTTTTGGTTTCAGCTTTAAAAATTTATAATTTTTCCATACAGGAATTTGTCAACTCCTGTTCATACAAACAAAGGAACTTCAGTCACTTAGCAACCAGCTTTCGACTATCTTTTTAGGCTATGGTACTCCCTTATTTCCCTTCTACTTACAAGGAAGCAAGTAATAAGACTGTTTCTGCTAATTTTTTGTCGATTAGCATGAAGTTAATAGAAGCATAAGCTTTTTAGCAATAATTTGCTGCAGAGATGTAGAGAAAGTCATGTGAATGGAATACATAAGATTTTTATTTAAATCAAAGTGCGTTTGAATGAGCATACAGAATACTAATACATAGTTTTGACTATTTACTTGTTTTTATAAGCCCATTTAGAGTGCATGACCGTTTTTTTCTTTCTCTCCTTGTACCATGTACATAATGTATAGAGAAGCTATTGTATTGCACCCAAAATTCGATGTCGAGATTTCACCGGAAATGCATGTTTTAGGACCCCCTGAATCCAAAAAACAGCATTTTTAGAAACAGGGCCATGTGTGTCTGTCTGTCTGTCTGTCTGTCTGTCTGTCTGTCTGTCTGTCTGTGGACAGCATATCCCAAAAACGAAAAGGCGGTTAAATACCAAACTTGGTATTTAAGTTTTGAGTCTTCCAAGGATGCAACACGAAGATTTTTAAGAAAATCCCCCCACCCCTAACTACCCTTTACATGGAACATTTTTCGAAAATATTGTTTTTCTTAAAAATGGCTCAAACGATTTTGATTAAAATATCGTATATTAAAGATATTTATCTGACAAATAATATACATATCTTGAATTTTCTGGGAATAACCTCCTGAAAACCACTTTATTCTGGATGAATTTTACGAAATTTTGCATAACTGCTAAACCATAAGAGATGAACAAAAACCTACCACACAGAAAATGTAGAGCTCATTACGGCACACAATTTATGTTATATAATTTTTTCGTGCAGTTGATCGTTTTTGAGATATTCCTTCTTATTGGTTTCAGCTTTGAAAAACTTGCACTTTTCTCATGCAGGAATTTCTCAACTCGTGTCCATACTTCAGTCACATAGCAACCAGCTTTTGAGTATGACTTTAACCTATGGTAATCCCTTGTTTCGCTTCTACTTACAAGGAAGCAAGTAATATGAATATTTCTACTAATTTTTCTCAATTAGCATGAAGTAAATAGAAGCATTTGTTGCAGAAATGTAGAGAAAGTTATGTGAATGGAGCACATCAAATTTTTTTCGTGGGGTTGATCATTTCCGAGATGTTCCTTGTTATTGGTTTCTGCATTAAAATACTTAAACTTTTGTCATACGGGAATTTGTCAGCTCCTGGCCATACAAACATACAGGTTTTAAATGATTTGACTACCGCTTTAGCCAAGTGCATCCCTTTATCTGCCTTCTTCTTACAAGGAAACAAGTAATAAGATAATTTCTGCTAATGTTTATTTCGTTTAGCATGAAGTAGATAGAAGAATATGTTACAGCGATGTAGAGAAAGTGGCGTGAATAAAACACATCACGCGCGTGCGCGTGTGGTTTGTGTCTGTGAACAGTATAACTCAAAATTTAAAATTCGGTTACTACGTAAGAAACTTGGTATTTGGTTCAGTATATACCTGCTCGAAGATTTGCAGGAAAATCACCCACCCCAAACTACCATATACGTGGAGCATTTTTTGAAATTTTCAATTTACTCAATTGCTTATACTAAATATATAAATGTATATCTTGAATTTTCTGTGAATATTGTGTGAGGTCATCTTTATTCTGGAATGGTTTTGCATAACTGCTAAAGCGTAAAAATATACATTTTACTACCCTCATTAAAAAAAATTATGTACTTTATTCACATGAATTTCTCTACCTATGCATACACTTTTATCTGCTTCATGCTAAACATATATCATGCTAAACATTAGCAGAAATGGTCTTATTACTTGCTTTCTTGTGGGTAGAAGTCAAATAAGGAAATGTATTAGGCTAAACGATTGCCAAATCTTTTATAAGCTGTTTGCCATATAGTTGAAATTCTTTTCTTTGCAGGTATGAGAAAAGTTGAGTATTTTAAAACTGAAACCAATAATGAGTGAAATATCTCAGAAACTGTCATTTCCACGAAAAATATTACATAAATTGTGTTTTAATAAGATCTACACTTCTTGAGTAGTAACTTTTTTTTGTCTATCGCTTTTGGTTAATCAGTTATGCAAAATTGAGCAAAGTTTATCCCGAATAGAGGTCTTCATAGGCTATTCCTAGAAAATTCAGGACATACATTTTATTTGTCATGTAAATATCTTTAATATACGGTAATTTAATCAAATTCGTTATAGCCATTATAGAGAAACCCAAATATTTTGAGCGGGTGTTTTTGCTGGGGGAAGGGGCGGATTTTTCTCAATCTTCATGTCGCATCCTTGGAAGATACTAAACTTAAATACAAAGTTTGGTTTTTTACCGACATTTCATTTTTAAGTTACCGTGTTTACAGACACACACGGGCGCGGACATTTTTCTAAAAATAATTTTTTGGATATATGTGATCCTAAAACGTGTATTTCCGGTGAAATTTTGGTATAGAATTTTAGGGTGGTGTGTAATACCTTCTCTATGTATACCATGTGCTATTTAGAGAACATAAAGCTACAATTTATGTCGAGTACATTTTTGTCATTGACTTATTTCCGAGATATTTCTTGCTCTTGTTAGAAATTTATACTATTTCGTTATACTTTTCTCAAATTATAATTCGCCATTGTTTTTTGTTTTAATTTGTATCCTGATCTTGTAAAAAGAAAAAAATTCAAGCATATCTCATAGCGACCAGCTGTTAAAACGTTACAAGGAAATAAGTTATAAGGAATAGAGTTTATCTTGATTAACAACGAGTATATAAAATAATAAGCTTTTGAAAGAATAATTAAGTGGTGAATGGGTAAATAAAGTCATGTGAATGTAGCACAAGAGTTTCATATGAATATTACATGAACACCTGTGAAATGGTATGTGATTATTAACTATTACATATGTTATTTCTTCCTGTGGATTAAGCAAACCTTGCTGACCCAGTAGCCTTTGAACTTTACGGAAGTTACAAACCGCCACTGGTAAATAAATGAACGGTAGCAAGCGATGATGGTGGGTGGTAGGCACTTTACTCGTGACTTTTGCTAAACAATTTATTGGATCTTGTGTCGAAGTGAAAGAGGCCAACAACTGGCTCGCACTTACATAAGCCTTGTGGGCATAGGACAGGCATTTACAGCTTCTTTCTATACTGGCCGACCCCTTTGTGTTTTACATCGTTACCAGAATAAGAAATTTCGTCCATGAAGAGACGGTAAATGCCACGAAAATATGAACATCAGTTTTTTGTTGTTTTTACCTTCGCTATACGTACTATGTACATAGTGTATAGAGAAAGTATTGCATTCTACACAAAAATTCGATACCGAGATTTCACCGAAAATATGTTTTAGGATCCGCTGTGGTCATAAAAAGCAGTTTCAGAAAAAGGTCCGTGTGTGTGTGTCCGTTAACACGATAATTCAAAAAGTCGGTAAAATACCAAAGTTGGTATTTAAATTTAGTATCTTCTAGGGATGCGACACGAAGATTTTGAGAAAAATTCCCCCATCCCAAACTACCATTTACATGGAACTTTTTCAAAAATTTTCATTTTCTCAAAAATGACTAATGATTTTGATTAAAATGTAGTATATTAAAGATATTTACCTGACAAATAAAATGTATATCTTGAATTTTCTGTGAATAGCCTCTAAGACTATTTTATTTTTGATGAATTTTACGGAATTTTGCTAAACCGTAAGAGATGCACAAAAACTTACCATACAAAAATGTAGAGTGCCTTAAAACACACAATTTTACCTTTCTGGAGTTAATCGTTTTTGAGATACCCCATACTTTTGGTTTCAGCTTTAAAAAGCTTACATTTTTCTCACACAGGAGAAACATACTAACAAAGGAACTTCAGTCACATAGCAACCAACTTTTGACTATCACTTTAACCAATAGTGCTCCCTTATTTCGCTTCTACTTACAAGGAAGCAAGTAATAGGACTTTTTCTGCTTATTTTTTCTCGGTTAGTATGAAGTAAATAGAAGCATAAGCTTTTTAACAAGCATGTTTTGAGACCCCCTGAAACCAAAAAGAAAAGCATTTTTTAGAAATATATCCGTGGGAAGGTACCTCAAAATCGAAAAGTTCGTTACACACCAAACTAGATATTAAGAAATAGAAATATACTTACCTAAAATATGTTATTTTATACTTTCATAATATTACGCATATCCTTACGTATTCTCTGATTTCGGTCACATTAGATAAATATTCTCTTGTAATAAGAGAGAAAAATCTGACGGTCAAGTTGTCAGAGAGCTGACTTATCATCCGGGTTTGATTCCCAGCTGGGGCGTGGAAGTTTTCTTTAACTAGAATCATTCCCCCATAGAGTCTGGAAGTACGTATGTGAGAGTGAATGTGTGTGCGTGTGTGTTTGAGGAAAATAAAAATGAATTAAATCCAAAGTACGCAACCAACAGACAACGATTTGTTTCTAATGCAAAGCCCCCAATATGACCTTAGATGTAAAAGGGGCCTATATAAATGAAACAATAAAAACAAATCTGATTTCCTCCATTCCTATAAATTACCCTACCTAAGTGAATTATTCTTACAAAATCTTATAGTTTTAACTGCTTCATGCTTATCAAGATAAAACATTAGCAAAAATGGAATTTTTACGATATTATTTCCTTGTACAAGAAAGCGATAGTCAAATCTTTTTAAAACCGGTAACCATATGATGGTATTAAGATTTCTCGTTTGAGAAAATGTAAGTATTGAAAATTGTAAACGTATAACAGGAAATATCTTGCAATGGGTTAAATCCATGTGATATAATTGTGTTTTTAGCGAGAAATAATTTTTTTCTGTAGTAGGAATTTTGCGGTTTATCACTTATACACAAGTATTCCAGAATGAAAAGGGCTTTAGAGTTATTCGCAATAAATATAAGATATTACTTTTTGTTCTCATGCAACTATCTCTAATATATAGCATTTAAATCAAAATCGTGAGAGCCATTTTTGAGAAAATCGAAAATTTCGAAAAACTTCCCTGTAAAAAGTAGTTTAGTGTGGGAGAATGTTCCTGAAAATGTTCGTGTCGCATCCTTGGAAGATAACTAAACTTAAATTCCAAGTTTGGTGTTCAACCGACTTTTCGTTTTTGCGTTATGCTGATCACAGACACCCGCGCGCGTGTTTTTCTAAAAGCTTGATGTGTTCCATTCACATGATTTTTCTCTACCTCTTTCAGAAACAAACTTTTCTTACAACAAATTATTCATTTATGTGCATCATTCTAATCAAAATATACACTAGCAGAATTGGTTTTATTGCTTCTTTATAAGTAGAACACGGTCATATGTGCAAAATTGAAATTCGGTTCTCTTTGCTTGCTAGGAATAAATAAAAAAGACACGAAAAGAAACATGTCTACCCATTTGAGGATGGCTTTAAGTGCCCTAAAACTGAAATCAATAACTCGGAATACTTCTAAAACGCTTAGCTCTACAAAAATAATGTGTATGACATAAACTGTGTGTTTTAACGAGATCTACAGGTAAATAAAAACTTCTATACACATGTTTGTGTAATAAGTTTTTGTCTATCCCTTACGGTTTATCAGTTACGCAAAATTTATACAAGAGCGATCCAGAATGAAAAGATGTCTTGAAGATACTCCAAAAAAATCCAAGAGATGCATTTCGTTTTAAAGAAAATATCTTAAACATATGGCATTTTAATAAAACATTTTCGAAAAATGTTCCATGTAAAGGGTAGTCGGAGGTGGGAGGATTTTCTTGAAAATGTTTATGTCGCATCTTTGGAAGATGCTGAACTTGGATACCGACTTTTGTTTTTGACTTATGTTTATAGTGTTTAATGCCCTTGTGGCACCGCAGGCGATGACACGATGATACATGAATGAAGGTGGAGCATCGGTGGAATGCAATGGCGGGGGAACCCGGATTACCCGGAGAAAACTAGCCCCTGCGCCGCTTTGCCCACCACAAATCTCACATACAGTCGCTTGGGATTTTTTAGCTATGCTACCCACAGACAAACACATACACACTCACGAACATGTTTCTTAAAAGATTTTCTCAATGGGTCTCAAAACATGTATTTTCATTAGATCTCGGTGTCGAATTTTTGGGTGGAACACACTACCTACTAAGCCATTATGTGCAGTGTACATACAAGCTAGAGAAAGTATTTTTTTTATTCGAGTCTTCAAAATTGTATTTCTATTTAAATCTCAAATTTTGTTTGGTGTGCAATCTCTTCTCAACCTACCGTGTATTCACCTCACGTGGTGAATAATAACAGTGAATAAAGTCACTATAACGTCTAGTTACCATTGAGGAAATATGTAAATAAATTGTACTGGCTCCAGTGCACATTCTAGTGGATACCAGTAGTGAAGGTTACTAGTTTTTGCTAAGATTTGAAAATTTTACTGCATTACAATATTTAACAATAATTGGTTTATTGTTAGTGAAAATTGTTTTAGGTTTATATATAAATCTCTTACGGAAATTTATTTTACTCACCTTTTTCTGTGTTATTGGATATCTTTTTTGGATTCATTTATTTTAGTTATACCATATGTTACATATGTAAAACAATAATGTATGAAAAAATGTAATGTGGTAAATAAATTATAAAATTTGTAAGATACGTCGTGGTATAGGGAACTGATGCCAGTATATTTTCTTACAGGTTTTATTTCATTTTATTCGTTATTTTGTACATACGTGGTAGAGATATTAAAACTATAAAACATCACACTTAACTTATGGGGTTGATTTATATTTGAAGTGAGGGAATTTTAATCCCTTTTTCTGAATAGTTTTATTAAATATAAACAAATGTTTTGTTTTAATGTCTTTTCAAAATAATTGTTTCTACTTTGTCTAAGATACTATGTACATAGTGTATAGCGGAAGTGCTGTATTGCAACAAAAATCGATACCGATATTTCACGGAAATATAGATTTTCAGGTCCGCTGAGTCCAAAAAACAAGCATTTAAAAAACAAAGGTATGTGTGTGTGGACAGCATAAGTAAAAAACTAAAAGGATGTGACGCGAAGATTTTCAAAAACATCTCCCACCCCAAACTACACTTTACTGAAGCAATTTTTGAAATTTTTATTTTTATTAAAAATGGCTCAACGCTTTTGATTAAACTACCGTATATTAAATATATTTACATCACAAATAAAATTTATATTTTTAATTTTCTGGAAATAATTCCTGAAGACCTGTTCATTCTGGATGAACTTAGCTGAATTTTGCGTAACTGTTAAACCGTAAGAGATACACAAAACGTTTAGATATATTAAAACACACAATTTATGCCATGTACATTTTTGTTGCAGAGTTGACCGTTTCCGAGATATTTCTTGTTATTGGTTTCAATTTAAACTACGCATCTTCTCAAACGGGGTCACCTTTCGTTTCATTTGCCTTTTGTTTTTCTGGAAATGCAAAGCGAAGCGAACTTCAAATGTTCACATCGATCGGCTTTTAAAAGATTTGATATGCTTTAGCATAATGTATTCTCTTTTCTTTGTCCCTTCTATTTAAAAGAAAGCAAGCAATGAGACTATTTCTGCTAACGTTTATCTCGATTAATATGAGGTAGATAGAAGAATAAGCGCTCTAACAATAATTTGTTACAGAGATACGCGGTGAACAAATTGATGCTCCATGATACACATTTATATGAACTTTTACCTACATTTGTAAAGTGAAATAATATAATTAAAGTGATTTATGGCAGCTATTTTTATTGTGTTTGTCTAATTGTAAATAAACAAATAAATAGAAAATTAACAGGTTAGGTACTTTCTTCAGTTTTCCTACCAGGTCCTTTGGCGATGCAGGGAATTTTAACTAGTTTTAAACAAGTATGTCCTCGAATTAATTTACAAACATTTTAATTCTTGTGTTAAGTCACAAATACAAGTAATAGAATTGCTATTTTACTTTAAAATATGCTAGAAATATAATATAGTGAAATCCAAAAATGGAGATAGATTAAAATACATCCAGAATATTCGGGTATTACACTGTCAATTCTACTATGACGGAATAGAACAATTTTAAGCCTTGGCCTCCTTTAATAATACATTTTATTGCAGCCAAATAGCCAGGATCAAAGTAAGAATACATTTAAATTTAAATGTTTGCATATTCACATATTGTCTTTGTTCATTTTGTTAGTACAATATATCAGTCACATGTCTTTTCACATAGCATACATTTACACTATATTTGGTTCATGGAAGTTTGTGTTCTTGCATATCAGGTGGTGGAATCCGTGGACTGCCAAACTAGTGATTTTCCTTTGTCCACGCACGGTCCACCATGTGCTGTAGAACTCTGTGTGTATTACTTCTTTTTTCCTTTTCAGTGTTGCTAGCAGCTTCTGTGATGCACTGTGTAGGAGTGTGCTTGTTCTGAGGTTGTCAATGAAGAGAGTTTCTTCGCCAGTAAGTATACGAATCTTGACTTCGTTACTTTTGATATTCCTAATAACTTCCTTTATATATCTCGCTTACACACCCTTTCTAGAGAGGAAAGATCCTTCATTGTTAAATTGTCCAGATGATCTCTGAGCCGTATGTCAGTATTGGTTGAATTTTTACTCTGAACAACAGCATTACCGTCTCTAGAATGAGGGATCTAATGTTTCTTACTTCATTCATTGCCATTATCGATCTTCTTTAATGGCTTCTTGATAAAAGGAAATTCTAGTTCGCGACTTTGCCACTATGCGCACTTGGAGGGATTAACGTATTGGCCATAGATGGCAGCATAGAATGAAATCACGGCTTGAGAACGTGAAACTGACAGAATTTTGCCCAAGAAGCCATTGTTTCGAGCTATATAGTTCTTTCACGTGTAAATAAACATTTCGGTGCACCCACGACTTTTATTCCTTTCGAAAGAACTCATACGTCACCATTAGTCCGGTTTGATTCCGCAATCTTGGGTACTAGAGGGTAGCATGTTAAGCAGTAGACCACGCCGTATTGCTCTATGTAGATAAACATGGACATTAACTCTTCCTGTATTAAGAATTGTAGTTTGAACCAGCATGTCTGGAAAGCGATGCACTTGCACTATGACAAAGTCATGATATATAACTAACAACAAAGTAGCAGCAAAGCAGAACAATTCGTCAAATACACGTATTCCTTCTAATAATACATGATTGACACGCATATAAAGTACGTTTTATTTGCTAAGTAGTTATGTCAATAATGTGGTATTTTCACGATTGTATTAGACATGTTTAAGTAAATGAGATATTTAAATAAAAACATCCGATGTGATCCATTCGCATGACTTTCTCTACATCTCTGCAACAAATAATTGATAAAAAGCTAATGCTTCTATTACTTCATTCTAATTGAAAATAAATAAACAGTTTCCCTCCGTGATGGATTGGTTTGGTTAATGCTAACTTCATGTACCCAAGGTCGCGGGTTCAAACCCGGCGGAGGACGATGGATTTTTTGGGTGTAGAAATCCTTAGCATGGCTTCCTTCGGAAGTGAAGTAAAGCCGTTGGTCCAGTGTCGTAGATTTAAGGCACGTAAAAGAAACTCAAGCCTGATAGAGAGGTCTCTGAGCAAAACTTAAGCGGTCTTTCACGCCCAAAATAGTATGAGACGCTGAGGACCACAGTAGTTAAAGAGCGTCCATAAATAAAACGCCATTTACATTTTTTTTAAACAATAAGCAGAAATAGTCTTACTACTTGCCTCCTTGTAAGTAGAAGCGAAATAAGGAACTATCATAGGTTAAAGTCATAGTCAAAAACTGGTTGCTATGTGACTGAAGCTACTTTGTTTGTATGGACAGAGTTGACAAATTGCGGTGTGAGAAAAGCGTAAGTTTTTTAAAGGTGAGATCAAAAACAAGGAATAACACAAAAACGATCCACCTCTTACGGTTTAGCAGTTATGCAAAATTCCGTAAAATTCACCCAAAATAAAGTAGTCTTCAGAGGCTATTCCCAGAAAATTCAAGATATACATTTTAATTGTCAGGTAAATATCTTTTGATATACGATATTTTAATCAAAATCGTTAGAGCCATTTTTGAGAAAATCAAAATTTTCGAAAAAAGTTCTATGTAAAGGGTAATTTGGGGTGCCGGGATTTTTCTCAAAATCGTCGTGTCGCATCTCTGGAAGATACTAACCTTAAATACCAAGTTTGGTATTTTACCGACTTTTCGTTTTTGAGTTATCGTGTTCACAGACACACGGACACATACACACACGGACCTTTTTCTGAAAATACTTCTTTTGGATACTGGGGACCCTAAAACATTTATTTCCGGTGAAATCTCGTTATCGAATTTTTGGTGGAACGCAATACCTTCTCTATACACTACGTACATAGTAAGTATAGAGAAAGTAAAAATATGTCATTTATGTGGCCACAAAAGCATAGTTTGGGTTGGTAGGATTCTTCTGAAAATCATGTCTTCTCGGAAGATACTGAACTTAAAAGTTGGTATTTAACAGAGTTTTCGTTGCTTAATTAATTATGCTGTTAACGCACTCCAATGCGCCACCAGTTCTTTTTCTATTTACTTTTTCAGGGGCCCCAAATTTGCACCTATTTCGGGTGAAATCTTGGTATTAAATTTTTGATAGATTACAATATTTCACCAACTATATGTAGTGAGAAAAAAAAAAGTTTTATTCATATGGTGATAAAATACGGATTTGCCGTAAAATCGCTGAACGGACACTGATAGTAAAATTTCAATTTTTGTATGCGTTTCCTCAATATTTTACTGATTGCATTGTTTTTATGTCAATATGAATATCAAATTTTATTCAAATTAGATAAATGCTTTCCAACATATAAATTATTTCATACATTTTTCATAAAAATATATTGAATTTTCCAAATATCTCCACACGCCTCAGATTTTGAGAAAATTGGTTGACAGTTTTTGAATTGGTGTTTTGAATTACACATACAAATGTTAGGCGTTTACAATTCCATGAATTTGATTTATGACTTACGATATTTTTTTTAAAATCTTAGAATTTTGATCTCTAAAATTCATTTTTTTCACATTTTTTTTTTGAAAAATTGCTATTCGAATTAGTATAACTTTGTAACCTTTAATATTACGATAGGTAGCTTCTACACATTCTATAAAATTTTAGTAGTATTTAAACCAAAACTGAGACGCATGGAACATTTTGAAAGTTTGAAAATATTGTTTTGAGAATGTAGAATAGTATGACTGAGAACAGGTGTATTGTACGACCTTTACAATCCGAAGAACGAGGGGAGACAGGTAAATTTTGATTCTCTATGGATGCCCAAAGGTTCCAACAAACATTAATACCTATAAAATAGCGATTTTTGATTATTTGACCGATTTTTCCCCCTTGTGACACTAGAGATTATTATTTTGTCAATTTGATCGAAATCAGAATAGGTATGGTAATGTATAATATTATAAAAATATAAAATAACGCACTTCTTTCTCTAATACGTACGTACAATGTATGGTAGAGGAGATACCGAGAGTTTACTTCAAATGCATGACTGTTTTGCGAACCTGTGAATCAAAAGAAAACAATTTTTAGAAGAGGATATCTCTCCCTCTCTCTCTCCCTCTCCCTCTCTCCCTCTCCCTCTCTCCCTCTCCCTCTCCCTCTCTCTCTCCCTCTCTCTCTCCCTCTCCCTCTCTCTCTCCCTCCCTCTCCCTCTCGCTCGCTCTCTGTAGTCTGCCTGAGCACAGCATAACTCAAAAGCGAAAAGTCTGTGAAATACCAAACTTTATATGTACCTGTCAAAGATGCGATACGAAAATTTCGAGGAAAATATCCCCACCCCAAACTACACTATACATGAATCATTTTTCGACATTTGCTAAAATTATATCTTCTTTTAGGTAAGTATACTTCTTAGCTCTGAAATTTATGCTACAGAGGGTACCTATGTATGGCAATGACAATCCACAGACGACAGTTTTTAAAAGATTTCACTGTCACTTTAACGTAGTGTATTCCCTTATTACTTTCTCTATAGGCACTAGGTACATAGTGTATAGAGAATGTATTGCACTCCACCAAAAAATTCGATACCGAGATTTCACCGGAAATATATGTTTTAGGGTCCCCTTTATCTAAAAAAAGAATTTTCGGAAAAAGGTCCGCGTGTGTGTGTGTGTGTGTGTGTGTGTGTGTGTGTGTGTGTCCGTGTGTCTGTGAACACGATAACTCAGAAACGAAAAGTAGGTAAAATACCAAACTTGGTATTTAAGTTTAGTATCCTCCAGGGATGCGACACGAAGATTTTGAGAAAAATCCCCCCACCCCCAACTACCCTTTACATGGAACTTTTTTCGAAAATTTTGATTTTCTCAAAAATAGCTGTAACGATTCTGATTAAAATGTCGTATATTAAACATTTTAATCTGACAAATAAAATGTATATCTTGAATTTTCTGGGAGTAGCCTCTGAAGAGTACTCTATTATGGATGAATTTAACGGGATTTTGAATAACTGCTAAACCATAAGAGATGGACAAAGACTTACTTCACAAAAAATGTAGAGCACGTTAAAACACACAATTTATGTTATATACATTTTTTCGTGGAGTTCGTCGTTTTTGTGACATTCCTTATTTTTGGATTCTGCTATGAAAAACTTATACTTTTCTCATACAGGAATTTGTCAACTGCTGTCCATACAAACAAAGGAACTTCAGTGACATAGCAACCAGCTTTTGATTATCACTTTAACTTATGGTACTTCCTTATTTCACCTCTACTTACAAGGAAGCAAGTAATATGGCTATTTCTGCTAATGTTTTACTGATTAGCATGAATAGAAGTATAAGCTTTTTAAGAATAATTTGTTACAGGAATATAGAGAAAGTCATGTGAATGGTACACATCAGATTTTTTTTTTCTTCTGCTTAGTAATAAAGACACTTTCAGTAATGTTTGTCCCCATTAGTGTGATGTAGATAAAAGAATGCTCTCTTGTAAGAATGTTTTGTTTGCAAAACGGATTGAGAGGTCATTTGAATGGATCACAGCACATTTTTTTTTTACTTTCTCTACACGCACTATATAGAGTATGGAGGTGGTACCTATTGTAATGCAGCCAAAAATTCGATACCGATATTTCACCGGAAATAAATGTTTCAAGACCCCCTGAATCCAAAAGAAGCATTTCTAGAAAAAGGTCCGCGCGTTTGTGTCTGTGAGCAGCATAGCTCAAAACGAAAATAACCGTTAAATACCAAACTTGTTAATTTAAGTTTGGTATCTTCCAAGGATGCTATACGAAGGTTTTCAAGAAAATCATTCCACCCCAACCCCAACTACCCTTTACATGGAACATTTTTCTAAAATTTTGATTTTCTAAAAATGGTTATAACGATAACGTCATATAAAACGTATTTACATAACAAATAAAATGTATATCTTGAATTTTCTTGGAATAGCCTCTGAAGACCTTCATTCTGGATGATTTTTTTATAACTGGCAAACCGTAAGAAATATACAAAAACATAGGACACAAAACCGTTAACCGTTTTCGAGATATTCCGAGATATTCATTTCAATTTTAAGCCACTTAAAACTTCTCGAACGGGATGACTTCTTTTTTCTCTTTTCTCGTTTGCTTACTCCTAGCAAGAAAACAGGTTAGAATTTCAATTGTATCACATAGCGATCGGCTTTTTAAGGACGAGACTATCGCTTTAGCCCATACATTTTCTTATTTCCCTTCTACTTACAATAAAGCTAGTAATAAGACTAATTTTATTTATGCTTATCTTGATTAGCATGGTGTAGATTAATGTTTTGAATCAAAGGTTTGTTTACCGAACAACTAGAGGACATCATGTAAATGGAACACAAGAGATTTTTACTTTCTTTACACGCACTATGCACATTATGTATAAAGAAGGTATTGTATTGCACCCAAAAATTCTTTACCGAGATTTCAATGGAAATACATGTTTTGGGTCCCCTGAATCCAAAAAAGCATTTTCGGTAAAAGGTCAGTGTGTGCGCGCGGGTGTCTGTGGACATCATAGCTCAAAAAGGAAAGACCGTTAAATACCAAACATGGCATTTCAGTTTGGTATCTTCCAAGTATGGGACTCGGAAGATTTTCAAGAAAATCTCCCCACCCCAAACTACCCTATACATGGAACATTTTTCGAAAATTGTTATTTTCTCAAAAACTTCTCTAACGATTTTGATTAAAATCTCTTATATTTAAGATATTTATGTAACAAATAAAATGCATATCTTCAATTTTCTGGGAATAGCTTCTGAAAACGTTTATTCTGGATGAATTTTGCGGAATTTTGCATAAGAGATAGACAAAAATGTGCGCACAAGAAGTGCAGAACTCGTTAAAACTCACAATTTATTATATATTTATGTGTGTGTTTTTTCGTGGATTTGACCGTTTTTGAGATATTCATTATTTACAGCTTTAAAATACTTATACTTTTCTCGTATGGAAATTTGTCAACTTCTGTCCATACAAACAAAGGAACTTCAGTCACATAGCAACCAGCTTTTAAAAGATTTGATTATCGATTTAGTCTATGGTACTCATTTATTTCCCATCTACTTATAAGGAAGAAGATAATAAGACCTATTCTGTCAATTTTTTCTCGATTTCCATTAAGTAAGTAGAGCAATAAACATTTTAAGAATAATTGATTGCAGAGATCTAGAGAAAGCCATGTGAATGGAACACATCAGTTGTTTTTTTAGTTCGGGGATGATTATTTTAATGTTGTTAAGTTGGAAGACCTGCTGGAGTTCACCTTCTCGTACAGATTAATGGTATAATGACACAGATTGAATAGAGATGAAGTGCTAGTGACAGCGCTACAAGAGCCAGTTTATTACGTTGTAATGCTTCACATGTCGATAGTGTACGCGAGTTGATAGCCACTGGGCCCTTCTCTTAGCCGTAGATCAAATCCAACTTTTACGAGCATGTAATATAAATCAGCATTACTTCTACCGGCACATGCAGCCTTGGGCAGTCACATTCTTTTGTTTCAGTGCACCGCGGTAATATGACAACAGGTATCACAACAGTTACTGCAGAGCCTGCCTTCCATCGCGGCCTCTGTACTCGTTTATTCACATGTAGGAGCACATGCACATTCTCACAAATAATATAGAAAAAGAGAAACTGTACATATTATTAGCTTATAGAAAGCAAGGTAAAATAATTGTAAATATTCCAGAGTAGAAATATGCATAAATGCTAGTTGTAACTGCGGTAATTAGGCGAGGCGAACTAGCTTAATTCCAGGTGTAAGTTCACCAAACACCACCTGCAAAGGGTTTAGGCTAAAGGATGCGTGATAGAAAAGAGCAGATATATAAAAGAAGTGACAGGAATCGTGAATTGTCTTCCAAGTAGCACAGGGAGTTAGAAAACAGACAAAGAAAGCATAATGTTAAAGTGAGAAGGAGCTACTAAGTATTTCCAAACGCGTCATGTGCACACTATGACATCAGAACTTGGCACAATTTATTCTCACAACTTGTAAGGTGATGCTAACCAATGCTGTTACATTTTATGACGCGAAAGTTGGCGTCACCCAGGTTTACTATTTAAGGCGAGTCAAGATCTCTTATGTGGTTACTCTTACTCGCTTGAGCTTGTGTTCACGGCACTTTGAGTTGTGCACGTGGTGCGGGAGCGATGTGCAGAGGGTTAGATTAGGCTCCTCATTAATAATTAAATGGTGGGATGGTATTCATTATAACACATTTGTAAGGAACAAGCTAGTCGCCCGTTTACAATCTATATTATAATAAATTAATGTCGTAAGGGAAAGTGCAGTGTTTTTAATAGATAGGCCTCACCCACAAACCCCTCATATTAGAGATTAAGTTTAATTAGGAAATTAGGAGTGGAACCTACATCAACGCCGGAGCTGAGGTCACTGCAGGAAACGAGACGCCGATCCCACGACAAACAGTAACGTTACGTTGTCCTTACGGATGTTTCTAGACTTTCAAAACTGCAAGTTAACAATTTTTACTTTCTCTATAGGCACTATGTACATAGTGTATAGAGAATGTATTGCACTCCACCAAAAAACTCGATACCGAGATTTCACCTTTATCTAAACAAAGCATTTTCGGAAAAAGGTCCGTGTGTCTGTGAACACGATAACTCAAAAATGAAAAGTAGGTAAAATACCAAACTTGATATTTAACTTTAGTATCTTCCAGGGATGCGACATGAAGATTTTGAGAAAAATCCCCTCACCCCAAACTATCCTTTACATAGAACTTTTTTCGAACATTTTGATTTTCTCAAAAATGGCTGTAACGATTTTGATTAAAATTTCGTATATTAAAGATATTTACCTGACAAATAAAATGTATATCTTGAATTTTCTGGGAAAACCTTCTGAAGAGTAGTTTATTCTGGATGAATTTTACTAAATTTTGAATAACTGCTAAACCATAAGAGGTGGACAAAAACGTACTACACAAACAATGTAGAGCACGTTAAAACACACAATTTATGATATATACATTTTTTCGTGGAGCTCGTCGTTTTTGTGACATTCCTTATTTTTGGTTTCTGCTATGAAAAACGTATACATTTCTCATACAGGAATTTGTCAACTGCTGTCCCTACAAACAAAGGAACTTCAGTGACATTGCAACCAGCTTTTGATTATCACTTTAACCTAAGGTACTCCCTTATTTCACCTCTACTTACAAGGAAGCAAGTAATATGGCTATTTCTGCTGTTTTATGATTAGCATGAAGTTAATAGAAGTATACGCTTTTTAAGAATAATTGTTGCAGGGATATAGAGAAGGTCATGTGAATGGTACACATAAGATTTTTTACTTTTTCTACACGTACTATGCACATAGTGTATAGAAAAGATATTGTATCGCACCCAAAAATTCGATACCGAGATTTCACAGGAAATACATATTTTGAGAACCCCTGAATAATAAAAAAAAAAGCATTTTCAGAAAAAGGTGTGTGTGTGTTTGGAGGGGCACCATAGCTCAAAAACAAAAATGCTGTTAAATACCAAAATAATCATTTACGTTTAGTATTTTTCAAGGATGCGACTGGAAGATTTTCAAGAAAATCCCCCCACACCCAACTATCCTTTTCATGGAACTTTTTTCGAAAATTTTGATTTTCTCAAAAATGGCTCTCATGGCTTTCATTAAAATATCGTATATTAAAGATATTTACCTGACAAATGAAATGTATATCTTAAATTTTCTGGGAATAGCTTCTGAAGGCTACTTTATTCTGTGTGAATTTTACGACATTTAAACCCTAAGATATAAGACAAAAGCTTGCCACACAAAAAATGTAGAGTACATTAAAACACACAATTTATATTATATACATTTTTTTCGTGGAGTTGATAGTTTGGGATATTCCTTGTTTTTGGTTTTAGCTTTGAAAAACTTATTCTTTTCTCCTACAGAAATTTGTCAATTCCTGGCCTTTCATACAAACAAAGGAACTTCAGTCACATAGCTACCAGCTTTTGAGTATCACTTTAACCTATGGTGCGCTCTTATTTCGCTTCTACTTACAAGGAAGCAAGTAACTATTTCTGCTAATTATTTCTCGATTAACATGAAGTAAATAGAAGCATAAGCTTTTCGACAATAATTTGTTGCAGAGATGTAGAGAAAGTAATGTGAATGGAACACATCAGATTTTTTTTAAATATTAAATCCAATTTCAATTATTTCAGTTATTAAATTTAATTATAATACTTCATTATTTCATGTAATACCCTTGATTATTTCTTATACTGTATATTCGTACATATATGCATTTATACATAAGTTGAATAAGTGCAAATTATTTAATAGAGAATAAGCCATATAACACAAGTATATCTCATTTCGTCCGCTTACTATTAGCATTGTTATAGGTGAAGCACAAATGTCGGGGTTTAATGTGCTTTGAATGCCCTGCGTTATGTCTATGCTGTGTTTACATACATCACGCAAGGATCAGTTAACGTGTTTAGTGAAACTTGAGACTCAAAGTGAGGGAACGAGAGACCGATTCAGTCGTAAATTTCCCTTTGCACAATGAACGGTTTCGCATATGTCGAATTAGCTGATATTCTTTTAATTTACACCGCAACTGGGAAATTTGCCATTGCTGTGAGAGACTAAATCATAATTTTTCCAAAAGACGAACGTTAATTGTAGTGTATCAGAACGAAGTTCTCTTCATTCCCGATTTATTTGTTGAGGTTGTTTTAATTCCTCACTTTGTAGGTGTAATGAAGGCGAATTTGTTCTTTTAAAGAACGGAACTGCAAATACTTGCATGTTGGTTTGTTATATAATTCTTCAATAAAACTAAATTTAAATAAAGCATAATAATGTTGCTGTGTTCAACATGTTTAAGTTGCACTAAATACATTGTAAATGCTAAACTGATACTGTTGTATGAAAACAAAAATGTGTGATTACGTAGGTTGAAGTTTCAGTGCGGTCGATAAAATTTCCCTCACATCATACCCTCTTATAGTAGGCAGGGTAAAGGACAGAAGGGGATCAGCCGTGTGACCTGTTACGTAAACAATCACCATGAGTTTGGGATAGGGAGTAGTAACCATTATAAAAACATAATTTCTTCTTAACATAAGTTTAGAAAATAGCGAAATAATTACAAATTCTCACTGATTGAAATATTGCACTTCTTTGAACTTTAATTTAATTTACTAATCACAAGCCATCAAAATATCCCAAATACTGGTATCCAGTGTTAATGAAAGCGGCAATTCATACATACTGATATCCAGCACATTTATTATCCTCTATTTATTTTATATCCTTTTGTATGTAAATGTATATCACCTTTCGGCTAATTATTTAGTCTAATTAATAGGACATTCTAAAAATGTATAACTTTAAACAACTTTATATAAAAACAAAATTTCTTTTATCTTAGTTATTCGTATGTCTCACTAAACTTCATAAAAGTTGCTAAAATACTTTCACTTCACTTGAAATAATTTCGCTTTTGATTTCAACCTTCTTTATCTTTAGCAAAGAAAAAGGCACCTAATTTAAAGTAATTTTGTTGTAAACTTAAAACCAAGAGAGTTCATCAGGAGGAGCGCTGGGGGGTGTGTATATGTTGACTTAAGGAATACCACAATATCCGCATGTCAGTACTTGGCCCGGGCAAGATCTTTTTGAATCTATCATTTTATACCTTCCCCCGGGGTTCTCTGTCCCTTGTGAGAAAAAGGGGCAACCTTCACACTCCATTCTCTTCAATTCCTTCATACCCGACTAAGAGAGAGAGAGAGAGAGAGAGAGAGTGAGAATGAATGTGTGTGTGTGTGTGTGTGTGTAAATGAAATTGATGGAGTGAAAATGAAGGTGAGTTTTATTTATGGACGTTCATTGACTGCTGAGGTTCTTAGCGTTCCACTCTATATTGGGCGTGAAAGACCGCTTAATTTCGCTCAGATGCCTCTTTATCAGGCTTGAGGTTCTTTTATATGTCGTAGATCTACGACACGGGACTAACGGCTTTACTTCCCTTTCTAAGGAGTCTTACGCCCGAAAAGATCCATCGCCCTCCGCAGGCTTAGAACCGGCGACCTTAGTTACAAGCATAGTATTCATTACACCAAGGAGGGCGACCTTCCACTGCAGCCACCGTAAAAGTATGCCGTGTCAGACCCTAGGAGGATGGAATGATAAGAGTATTATCGATGGGCGGTGAAACCTGACCGCGGAAAAAGAGCCACCATGGAAGGTTCATTTCGACGCGGTGAGCGCCTAGAGTCCGCCCTCTAGGTCTGGCCGATTCCCCTGGGTCTTACAGACAACTCCAACTCCATCCCTTCGCCGAAAGCTGTATTTCCAACGTGCATTCACCTCCGCGGAAGGATGCCATCACCTCATCCCTCGCCGACGCTTACAAGCCGATAAAACCGGTTGGATGAATGATAGGAATTTCGAGGAAATGCTGAAATCACTCCAGCATTCCCTGGTGACCCGGGAAAAACTTTTGGCCAGAGAGGTCGTCGCGGCAATCGAACCCACGACCTTCCTAATACCCAGGCAAAATGCCCTATCCATCTGGATCGGTCCGACTAAGAGTAAATAGAATTTTGTGTTAAATCACTTTCGACCTAAAAGACGATTATTCTAAAACATTCCAGGCGGCTAATATCTCAACAGTTGACTATCATTATGGTCAATAACAGGATAACAACCCTGGTGAAACTTCTAATAGAAAATTATAATTGAAACTACTTCACAGGTAAAAACTCTTGAATGACATTAAGTTATTAGTTGTTTTACATTTAAACGATCCTAATTAGAATTATATATCGATAGACAGGATAGTGCAATGTTAATTACGCTATAAAATTCCCTTTTATTCCAGGAATGACACATTAACTTCAAGAGAGAGAATTTGGAATGACTATCTTAGAAAATAAAAGGGCTAATTCGTCTCATATAATGGGTTAATGTCCCGCTTATAATTTAAATGCATTATTCAGTTGAATCGGAATGCCTTCAAGTGAGGACAATCTTGGTGAACAACTAGAAATGTATGCTACTAGCTAGAAATATCAATGCGTGGTTAACTGCATACTTGCGGACACCAGGTTAAATCAAGGATCGATGTTTTGCGAATTAGTCTATCCATAGAGTGGAGTCCAACTTTATCACAAAACCAAATATAAAAGAAAAATCTGTTGTATTATATTCACATGAGTTTCTCCATCTTTCTGCAACAAATTATTCTTCTATCTTCTTCATGTTAATCGAGATAAACATAATTTCCTTGCAGCTACAACGGATATAAGGGACTGCATAAACTGAAGTGATAAGTCACATCCTTTAAAAGCTGGCACATTTAAAAAAGCCTTGAAATCCGTTTTCTTTGCATGTCTGGAAAAAGTGGTTACTACTTCCCATTTGATAAACATATAAATACTGCACATTTTGAACAAACAACAAAAATATCTCTTAATTAGTTAAATACAAAGAACTAAAGAAATAATAATAATAATAATAATAATAATAATAATAATAATAATAGACACTTATGCCCTAACGAGAAAAACATTTTTTGTGTAGAAGGATTTTGTCCATCTTTTTAGGTTTACCAGTGATACAAAAGTCATCCAGAATGAAGAGAGCTTCAGAAAATTCAAGGTATGCATTTCATTTGTCATGAAAATAACTTAAACATATGGAACTTTAATCAAATTTGTTATAATCAACTTTCACAAAATAAACAGTAGGAACATTTTCTCCACGTAAAGAACAATTTTGGGGGAGCAGAGATTCTTGAAAATCTTTGTGAAGCATGTTTGAGACATATTGAGCTTAAATACCAATGGAGTATTTAACCCACTTTTCATTTTGAGTTTATGCTGTTCATAGGCGCGCGCACACACACACACACACACACACACACACATACATACATATTCCAATCCTTTTCTTTACATTCTTTTTATGGATCCAGATGATCTCAAATTGCGTATTTCAGGTGAAATACGGTGTCGAATTATTGGCAAAATAGTTTCCTTACTTACTCTACGTAGTAGATACAGTAAAATTCTGATATGCTGCATTGCATATTCTCTGTGTAGTTCATTTTTGTATCTCTAAACGTATGTAAAGCGTGGTGTGCATTTTAGGCTTCTCTAGAATTTCGTATTATTAAAAGATGCTGAATCCGATATTCGGCTTACCCTCCCCGTATTTAGAACTGAAACTTACAAGTGGATGCCTAGGGGTCAGAAGCCTGTCTGGGAGCCAACGGCACGAAATTTCTGAATGGAGAACCTGGAACGAATGGTCAGCCCATATCCAGGCATGAGCATAGGAAGTGGATGATATGAAATGCAAGCGAAATGAATGATAGGAAAAGCGATGATGGAATAGTAGGTGACGAGTGGCGGGGAAAACTGGAGGATCCGGAGAAAACCCAATCGCCGCTTCGTGCACCATAAATCCCACACGCGGGCGCTTGGGAAGGTAAGGATGGGAGGTAAGCGTCTAATCACACGCACGCGTGCATATTTATTGAGGATCCTCTTTGTAGTTTCTCTAGCCCGTATGTACAATGTACATAGGCGGAGAAGGTATTGTATTTCACCCAAACATTTGATATCGAGATTTCAAGCAAATACTGGATCATCACGTCATCCTCAAAAGCTACTACAAATACATATTTGGACTTATTCACCTTCCACCCTCTAATGTCCTTAGCGTGGTGGTAGCGCGGCTGCTTGCCAAGCGGGAAACCTGGTCCGGGTACACTCAGCCTCTTAAGATCCCTGGGGGGCCAATTGAGGAGTTAGTTGGTTGAGAAGTAGTGGTTCCAGATTGACAAGACCTCATTAACCGGACGGAAGGGACTCGAGGCGCTGATCAAGTCTCACCCTCCAGCATTGCTACCCATTCATGACGCTTCGGGCCGAGATAAGGGATGCAGCGGCTGGGCGGTACGCCAAGGTTCCTTGTGGATAGTCGTGCCATGGAGTTGCGTTACCTTATACAGAATGTTAATGAACTACACCGAAATAATTTGCGAGATTGTGCACGTGACTGAATAAGTAATTTGAGATCGACGATGCATGGGCCCCGGATAAACATATCGCAACTACATAGCGATAAACGGGAGGTTATCAGGTGCTGATAAGATATGTTAGAGCAAACAGGTTGACAAAAATGGCTTAGAATGTCTTTAAAACTGCTGCCCGATCGATTTTTAGCAGCTCGTTACTAGCGTTCTCAAGGTTTAATGTCTAAAAGGTCTGTAAAATCTCGAGCTACTCACTTGACAGTGCGTCACTGAGCATTCATTAACTACGTTTTTTCAGCTGCTCTGGTGACTTAATGCGTAACGCGTGAAGCTGCTATCCCGGTCATAAGTTCGATTCCTGTTATTGAGTAAATGTTTTTATTATTACTTTTTTTTCATCCCAGACGAAGTGCCGCGATACGTGGCGTACTGGCACTTCGGAAAATTATAGCTGTTACTTCGAAATTTCAATAAACAGGCCATAAGTCTCCTATCTCAAATTACTAATTTAAGTAATCTACATATTCTGTGAAAATATTTCGGTATAGTTCATTAAGACCCTGTATATGTAACCTGAATTTTCTGGGAAAAGCTTGTGAACTCCACTTTATTCAGAAGAGATTTGTTATCCTGTTAGCTAAGGTATAAACGAAGAGAAACAGCCGAAAGTCTCTTTCGCTATTGACTTTTCTTACGTGGAGGAGTTAGTCCCTCCAGGACTTGCACGCTGGGGCAAGGATCTGATGCCTTTTGAGGAGCAGCAGATACAGTAGCCTTGAAGGGTGATCAGCCCGATGCCTGGTATGAGAATGAGAAAGAAGATATAAAACGACGTGAAGAAGATGAAAATAAATGTGATTATGGAGCAGCTGGTGGAATAAATAGCTGGGTAAAGAAGAAAAAGTATTTGTTCCACCATAAATATTCTATGCGGTCCTATGGGATCTATTCCAGGCCGCCTGGGATTAGAAAACATATTACTGCGTAGAAAATAAAGTTTTTGAACTGTGCAAATTATTTCCAATACATTTTTGTAACATCAGCCATTTCTGAGATCCATTAATATTGGTTTGAACTGTTCAATGCTTGTAACGGCTTGAATTGCCGTGACACTTCGCTTTTTTCGCAGGATGTCATAGAAAGACCGCGGATTTTTACTTTTTCTACACGTACTATGTACATAGTGTTTAGAGAAGGTATTGCTCTCCACCCAAAAATTCGATACTGAGATTTCACTGGAAATATATATTTTAGGGCCCCCTGTATAAAAAAAAAACATTTTCAGACAAAGGTCCGTGTGTGTGCGTGTGTCTATGAACAAGATAACTCAAAAACTAAAAGGCGATAAAATACCATACTTGGTATTTAGGTTCAGTACCTTCCAGGGATGCGACACGAAGATTTTTCAAGAAAATCCCCCCACCCCAGCTACGCTTTACATGGAAAAAGTTTCTAAAATGTTGTTAAAAGTTATTCTAGTGATTTTAATTAAAATTCCTTACATTTAAGACATTTACTTGCCAAATAAAATGTACATGTTACATTTTCTGGAAATAGCCTCTAAAGACCTTTTTGTTCTGGATGATTTTTATTGAATTTTGTATAATTGGTAAACCGTAAGAGATAGACAAAAACTCACAGCACAAAAAATGTAGATCACGATAAAACACACAATCTATGTCATTTGCATTTTTTTCGTGGAGCTGATCGTTTTTGAGATATTCCTATTTTTGTTTCAGCTTTGAAAAACTTAAACCTTTCTCATACAGGAATTTGTCAACTCCTGTCCGTACAAAGAAAGGAACTTCAATCACATAGTAACCAGCTTTTGACTGTCACTTGAACCTATGGTATTCCCTTATTTTGCTTCTACTTACAAGGAAGCAAGTAATAAGACTATTTCTGGTAATTTTTCTCGAGTAGCATGAAGTAAATAGAAATATAAGTTTTTTTACAATAATTTGTTGCAGAGATGTAGAGAAAGTCATGTGAATGGAGCACGTCAGATTTTTATAGTGTATTTTGAATGTCTATTGCCTGTACTGTGCTTAATGACAAATAAATAAAGTTAACAAAGTTACATGGCTGTGGTACTATGCACCACTCCTGGCTGTCTGATCAAGATTAAGGGACTTGAGGAATGTGATTGCTTGAAGGGTTCCACCCTCAGCTATCGAGGTCCGGGAATACTTCAGCTGTGTTTTGACAACCGAGAGGCAAGGCCCAGTGTTGAAATGTTTTAGAAAGGAACCTGCAGGTGGGTCAGGGTGCCTGTATCAAAATAATCACCCCAATGCTGCTCCACCCTCTTGCGCAAGCGCGTCACAATTAGAGTGTTTCCATGAAAATGTGGGTTCAGCTCGCTGGAAGGTTATGCGGTTAACACCCTAAGTAATTATACGCTTACCCAGACCTGAAGGCGCGATTTCGACTCTTTCTGGCTCATAATTTTTGTTTCGTTGCACCCGACTTTACAGTCATGATGGACAGCACCCCAGGGTTGCAGGTTCGGTAACTTCACATTCCTTTTGTGTTAGTCATGTTGGTAACTCTTCTGACTCAACAATGTCTATCCTCGACTCTTCGTTCATCCAGAAACAAACGAACATAGTGCTGTCTGTCTGTTTAAAAGTTACAATTTCAGGAATCACTGTAGATATCACTTTGCTGTTTTCAAATAATACTAATATTCAAGAGGCGGCGCCGTGTTTGAGTGGTTAGACCGCTCATCTCCCATCTAGGTGGTCCTGGTTCGATCCCAAACATGTGGGATTTGGTCTGGGTGAGTTTTCCCCCGCCACTCATTCCACCAAGTGTTCCATCATCACCTTTCCTATCAACATTTCGCTTGCATTTCAATTCATCCACTTCCTCACGCTCGTTCCAGGTTCTCCATTCTGTGGTTTCATGCCGTTGGCTCCCACCCCTAGGTATCCACTTGTAAGTCCTAGAGGGATATCATTCCTAAATACGGGGAGGATAAGCCGACTAAGAAACGAATATTCTAGATAGAAAAGTTGGTTAAAGAACGCCATTGTTTAAAAGCACTCTTTTTCTAGTGAAACATTAAAACGCTCAGTCATATTTATAACGAAAATGTTTAATAGTTTAGGCTTATATATTTGGAAATCCAATCAAACGATTTTTAGAGAAGGTATTGCACTACATCCAAATATTCGATACCAAGATTTCACCGGAAATACACATTTTAGGTCCATAAAAAAACATTTTTAGAAGATGGTCCGCGCGTGAGTGTGAGAAGGTGTATCTGTAAGCACAATAACTCAAAAAGGAAAAGTCAGTAAAATACCAAACTTGGTATTTAAGTTCAGTATCTTCCGAGGATATGACTCGGAAGATTTACAGAAAATGTTATTTCTGTTCATTTCGGTTTATTTCTGACATGGCTGACCCTCTAGAAGCTCTGTTAAAAAGGAAAGACAGATTTCAGTCCGTGTTGATAATGAGTTTGTCCCTTTTCGTATAGCAGGACAGCAGGGATAAACGTGAGCCATACCCGAGGTGATGGACATGCACAAATAACCCGCATTGGGTCTCAATGCAGTGCAGACCAGGTCGAAATGAAGGCGAAATAGATGATAGGAAATATGATGTTGGAGTCTTTGGTGGAATGAATGACGGGGGAAAGCGGTAAACCCCGTCCAGACGCAGGTTTGACCACCACATCCTACACGCTGACCGCTCTGGTAAAAGAGGAGCGGTTTAAACACATGCCCACGGTGCTGTTCCAAAAATAGCTGCCCGCCAAGTAATAATTTAATCATTTATGTTTCCAGTAACACTTAAGTTGAATGCTCTCAATTGAACATTTTAATTTTAGCATTCAATTAGTTGTAAATTTGCTTTACATTACGCAACTGCAAGAAAACATTAAACAAGAGACTATACGAGAACTTTCCCATTCTAACTTAGAAATTGCTGAAAAACAAAATAGCTTTAACTTTCTCTAGAAACATAGTACGTACAGAAAATATTCATTACACCCAAGTATTCGATATGAAAATTCATCTAACATAATGTTTTGAGGTCTCCTAAGCAAAAAAACAATTTTAGGAAATTCTACGCGCATAATTTATATCTTGCAAAGGTTTGTCCAATTCGAATGAAATTTAGTAACAATATTAATATTAATATCACAGGAATGTAGTAACATTGGCGTTTTCAGAAAAATATATCAGAAATTTAAAATTTTACTCCCAGTGAAGGGAGTAGAAGAAGAACAAACTTGAAGAAAGTTAATAAAAAAGAAAGAAGAAACATAGGAATATTAATGAGATGTATGGTGAACAGTGTTGCAATATTTTAACTGATGATAATCATATATTGTAATTAATCAGACATTAAATGAAGAAACGTTTCCAAAAGATTCTATAAAGAAATAATAAAAAAGAGCGTATAAGATATTTCTATTATAGCGGCCTTAAAAACAGGAACATATCACGAAATGTTTCTGAAAAAAAAAGCAATTCAACGTTCATCTAGATCTTTGTGTGGCTGCATAGCAACTAACTCTTCAAGTACTTTACAGAAATCGAGATAAGAAAGAAAAAAGAAGGTTTGCGTGTTAAGCAACAACAGTTGGTACTGGTTCTTTTATGCGCTGTGATTTATTAGTGAAAACAGTAGAAGGCTAGTACAGTACTTTGTCAACGTTGCTACGGCTTTTGCGTAGCTTCCGTTTTGCTTGCGGGTGCCGGAAGTAAGGAACAACTGTAATTAAATGGATAACCAGAAGCGTTTTGGTGCACGGTTACACAACAGGACATTCCTTAGATTACTGATAGTCTAGCTTTGTAAATCTTTGTAAATCTCTGTAGGTAAACATATTCTCCCTTCCGGTTACCAGTTCACAAGCTTCTATGTAATAATTTATTACCTAAAATTGAACATTAACAGTCTTTATTATTAATAATTCTAATAACGTTTTAAGTACAAAAGACTAATGCAATAGTGAATTCCTCAGAAAGCATGTTGCGTGTCCTGTATTGCATAACCACAAAAATGAGAGGCGGAATAACATTTCAAAAATTATAAAGTATTTAAAGAAAAATGAATGAATCTCTCGAAAATAATTAATACCACAAAACTTTGAGATACTTGCATCATATGTTTTTAAATCTATTTTTTCAAGTAGTAAATTTTGTGTAAAGGTTAGCAGGTTAGAGGTTAAACTACTTATGGCACCGCAGGCGGAGTTTTTGGATGCGATAGAAAATAACTTATATCACTGGCAGAGAATGTTTACGTAGTTTTTTCAAGAAATGGAGCTGATTTAACAAACCATCGCAATATCATAAGTAGAGCTCGGTTTAGAGTCACGAAATTACCGGATTGAGATTCGATGCACAAAGAGTATGAGCTGAAGTAGTGTTTTAATATCTAGCATTGCTCACTGCCTGACTTTGTTCAGTTCATACTGGTAGATAAACCAGTAAACACTGAAAAGAACGCAGATTGAAAAATGTCGTAAATACGAAAATGTAGGCGTTCGACACTGTACAAACTTGTGAATGGTTCAAACATACTTTGAGTGACAGGAGGAGAGCCTTTTCCTTCGATGTGCCTTGGGGCGGTTACGGGGTTCAGGTTTTAACTATTAGGAATGGTGTGGATTTGTGGGTGCCCTATTTCAGGATTTTTACTAGCATGGAAACTCCTATCAGAGTGTGGTACGACACAAGTGCTTTATTCAATTAATTTGGCATTTTTCCTCCGTTGGACACACACGCATTCCTCCTAAATGTTCTACTGTTAAACTAATGCTTTACGTGACCGCGATTATTTTTACTTATTACTTTTGATGCAGTGTTTTCGTCCGTACTCTGGTCTGTATTAAAATTAACTATTTCCGTTACAATTAAGGGCTACACCATGCACCTAAAGATCACATCTTTTTTCTTCCGATGTTCTACGCCAAGTGGCCTAAACAGTGTCACCTGACCAGCGGTAGCATTGTTTTCTCTTTTCCTGTTATGTTCCCCTCGGACAGTGTTCTCTCACCCGCTTCGGGTCAATGCTCTACCCTAACGGTATACGGTGCTACCAACTCGTGACAACTCGGCTACTTATACGTGTTTGAAATCTTTCTTTCCTTCCCATTTTCAATGTACATTTATATTTCCCTTCTTGATATAATTTATATTATTAGCTATGATTTATCTTTCCCTTCTGAATAACTCTTAGCCCCGTGATAAGACATGTACAGTCTCAGCCTTGTAATTCACTGCAATCAATTCTGAATGAGTTTGGTTGATTAATTTTCACTGTTTTTTCAAAGCTGTGTACATTATTCTCAATTTGTTGTATCAAGCTTTATACTATTATTTAAGTATAAGGCGCAAATTAAATTATAATTAAATCATATTTACATCGATTTCATGTAATAGACGACCCAACGTGCGAATGCAACAGAGCCCAACAGACAGTTAACCATAAACATAGAACATCAGAGAGCAATATTAATCAAAGAAACTACTCAGAATGGAGATACCTGGCCTGTCAGCAATCCATGGATATTTAAACCAAATAGATGTATAAATAAATTGTAAAATTAATATGTACTAATTCTGAGCACAGAGTAATTTTAAAAATAATTTAAACAGTCAAATGTAGTAATATAAAATTTATTTTAATGACATTTGACTGCAATGAGTTTATTTCTAAAACAAAATTTAAGTGTATATTATTATATATTATTATTTATTTATTGTTATAATTATCACTGTATTATAATGCCAAACAAATGTAAAATTAGTGTCTGATGTCTGAATGTATGTAATGTTATCATTGTAACGGGGCATGCAGATGAATAGTCGATTAAAAAAAAGTATAAGGCATTTTATATACTAATCATATTATGAAATAACTGTTGTATTGTGTTACTTTAAAAATTAGGAAGATGCATATAATATTAATACATGAAATGAGCTACTTTTGGAACAGACTATTCCTCAATGTGTGCATATTTACGCTACAAATCTCTCTCCACTACCTTCTTTTTGTACCGCTGACTGCTGTAACCCTGTGCGTTTCGGAGCCCTAAACCAAGCTGTAATCAAAAACAAATTTTCATTTCGTAAACAAAATTTAACAATCTGGACACAATTGACTTGTTTATGGCAAGAAATAATTATGTTTTAAAGTTTCCCTGCAGAAAATAGTTTCCAAAGGCATAAGCTTTAACGAACAGAAACCTTTAAACAGTCTTCTATCCATTAACCTTCGGAATGTGTTTCTGTCGATTAAAAATGCTTAATTTAAAGAGCTGGAATCTGTTCCTACTTTTATAATACTCCTGTACATGTTTTGGTGGTGTCTGGGACATTCCATATATTCCATTCACATGACTTTCTGTATATGTTCTTAAAAAAGACAAACATTACCAGAAAAGTTCTTAATCCCTTGTGAATATAAGGGAAACAAGGGAATACATTAGACTAAAGACACTTCAATATGCGATTATCATAGAAATTTGCTTCTTTCCAAGTCCAGGAGTAAAACAAAACTGTCACGAAACGAAAGGTTGAAAAACGTTCAAAATTTAAACCAATAAGAGAATATCTCTGATATGGTTAGCTTTACAAAATATGTAAATTGTGTTTTAACGAGATGTACGTTGTTTGTATGGTAAATTTTGTCTATCTCTTATGATTTATCAGTACTGCAAAAGTCATTCAGAATGAAGAGAAATTTAGGGACTATTCCCAAGAAATTCGGCATATACATTATATTTGTCATGTAAACATCTTTAACACACTGCATTTTAATCAAATTCGTAGTCATTATTTAAAACATTTCTAAAACTGTTTTATATATATAAAGGATAATTTGGGCGGGGGGAGAAATTTTGCAGAAAATCGTAGTGTCGCATCCTTGAAAGATACTGAACTTAAATATCTAGTTTAGTATTTAACTATTTTCGTTTTTGAGTTATCGTGTACAAACTCACACATATACAAAGACGTTTTTCTAAAAATGTTTTTTTTTTATTCATGGGGCCTCAAAACATATATTTCCGGAGAAAACTCGGTATAGAATTTTTGGGTGGATTACAATACCTTCTCTACCATGTACATTGAACATATGTGCTAGAGAAAATAAATAACTCATATAATTTGTTTATACTGTTGCTTTTCCTCTACATAAGATGAATGTCTTTATCTATAAGTATCAAATTAGAGCTTAGTTAATCAAAATAGAGCCTAATTTAAATGATTAAATTTAAATGTTTCAGAGCTATAAGGGGCCGAAAGTCAAGTTTTACGAAGATACGATTCATTCCAACAATTTTAATTGCAAAGCTTGATATTCTATTTTAGAGTTCGCATAAAGCAATGTCTCCAAATACAAAATGTTTCGTTTTTACTTTCTCTACACGTACTATGTACATAGTGTATAGAAAAGGTATTGCACTCCACCCAAAAATTCGATACCGAGTTTTCACCGGAAATATATGTTTTATGGTCCCCTATATCCGAAAAAGAATGTTTACAAAAATGTGTCTGTCCGAATACACGATAACTCAATATCGAAAAGTCGGTAAAATACCAATCTTGACATTTAAGTTAACTATCTACCAGGGATGCGACACGAATATTTTGAGAAAAGTTCCCCCACCCCAAACTACCCTTTACATGGAACTTTTTTCGAAAATGTTTATTTTTTCAAAAATGGCTAAATGTTGCATAACTGCTAAACTGTAAGAGATAGAGAAAAACTTACCGTACAAAAAATGTAGAGTACATTAAAACTCACATTTTATGTTCTACGCATTTTTTCGTGGAGTTGATTGTTTTTAAGATATCCCTTGTTTTTTGTTTCAGCTTTAAAAGACTTATACTTTTCTCATATAGCAACCAGCTTTTGACTATCACTTTAACATATAGTACTTCCTTATTTCACTTCTACTTAAAGGAAGACTATTTCTGCTATTTTTTTCTCGATTAGCAGGAAGTAAATAGAAGCAAGCATAAGCTTTTTAACAATAATTTGTTGCAGAAGAGGTCATTTGGATGGAACCCAGACTGAATGTCTTTCCTTCTATTTTGGATATTCGATTTGATATGGAAGAGATAGCTCACATACTACATTGCTTGTGTTCATCTACTCCCACCTTATTCTAAAATCTTGTAGACTAGAGATGTATTATCATGAATATTTAATTATACATGCGGAATCTGAGCCCCGGGACCAGAAACTCTAAATCTGCACAACAAAACTTTAACAGTACTACAACCTCCACATTTTCTACGCCCATGCAAAATGAAGCGAACATCGTAAATTATTAAAACGCAAAAGGCAGCCCTCGAGTTGAGAAGTGCCTTATGTATTTGGAAAAGATTAGACATTAAAATACACCAGTCGTTCATATTAATGAAGCTATTATTAGGCACGTTTGCTGCTGTGGAGCATATAATGTCGATCAGTCTGCTGTCATGAAATTACGTTTGATATTCGTTGCCCAGACCGTGCTATTGTGTAAATAAAGGTAGAATCTTGACATTACCTTAACAAACCTCGTTATTAAAGCCCGCGTGGGTAGTGTGGTGGTAGCGTATCTGCCTCACTTTCAACAGGTCGTGAGTTTGAATCTCGCTTAGGGTGAGTTACCCGGATAAGGTTTTTTTTTTTTTTAGAGTTTTTCCCTTATCCTTAGAAGACGAATGTCGAGTAACTTTAAGCACCATTGACCCCGAGATCATTTCACCACTTTTATTCATCGTCCGATATGACCAACCAGGTTAAAGGACGTTAAACTACAAAAAAAAAAAAAAAAAAAAAAAAAAAACCCACTTGTTATTGGATAGGTTGTCTCTGACTGAAAAATTCAATGTCATAAGCGGGATTTGAACCACGGCTCTCTAGCTGTCTGCTCTAACCACTGAGCTACCATAGCAACGTGCCAGCAAAGAAATTCCCCAGCTGACTCCCATGTTTCCTGGTAAATCACAAGGTGATCTCAAATTATTTTGAAATGTCATTCATAAACGAAAGGTTCGTTAAAAACCAAACTTGGTATTTAAATTCAGCAACTTTCAGGGACACGACACAAGGATTTTGAAGAAATCGTGGAGCGTTTTTCGATGTATATGATTTCCTCAAAAACGGCTCCAAAGATCTTGATTACAGTTCCATATATTAAAGATATCCTCATGTAAGATAAAAAGTATATTCTGAATGAATTGAGAAGAGCTCTGAAGTCCTCTTCATTCTGAAAATGTTTGCCTAGTTGGTAAACCGTAAGACAGACAAAAACATACTACACCATAAAATATAGATCTCCTTATAACACGTCATTTGTCATAACGTTTCTTTCAAAGTTCGTCATTCGTTTTATATCTCTTTTGTTTTTACTTCTGACCATACAAACAGAACCGAATTTCAATTTCATCGCAAAGTGATAGGTTTTAAAATATTTGGCTGTAGCTTTAGCCTAACGTATTCCATTTCCCTCCTACTTACAAGAAACTAAGTAATAAATTCATTTCTGCTAATGTTTATCACGATTAGATTGATGTGAATAGAAGAATAATCTTTTGTAAGAACAGTTTGTCAGCAGATCAGGTAGAGACAGACATGTGAATGGAACACATCATAGTCATCTTTCGTAGTGGCTTACTCTCTCCCCTAGGACAGGCGAGTGCATAAGCGAGACCTCCGATAGAGAAGGCCAAAGCAGTATATTGTGACGTCACTGCTGGTGGTGCTAAATCTGCCAGTCGTAGTATTCATGTGCGATCAAAATGTTCTTTACCCACTACAATTTCGGGGTCTTTCTAGGACTGTTGTACTCTTCTGTAGACCTAAAAACTATGCTCTATTATAAAAAAGATCCAGATTATGCTTTCTTTTTATAGCAGTTTCTCTTCACTTCATTCGAACTCCAGCCCTTACTCTCGAACACATTACAATAGGTATTATATATACATATATAAAGGTTAATTATACAATTTAGGAGTACGTTAACTGGATAATTTGTGAAGTTTTGTATGTATATATTTTGACGGAACAATATCAATAGTGGTTAATATCACGATACAAACAAACAGCTTCCAACTTTTATATTAGTGTTCGTCACGTAATACACAGCTTATAACGTGAAACTTAACTACGTTTTGGAGGAGAGAGTGTTTAGCAATCACTGTTTAATATGTGGTGGAGATAATTAGTGTTGTGTTATTAATAGTGTTGAAAGTGGATTTTCCTAGATTTATAAAAAAAATAAAGATTGCCCATATAACAAAGGAATAGTTAGAGCAACAACGATTATTCTACCGGTAATTTTTGTCACGTATGTGAAACAATTTAGTTTTCCAGCTGATAGTCCTGTATAAAATAAATAAAACCCCTAATATATATCTAATACTAATTTATTAGAGAAGCGAAACAGTTTAGCTTCCCAACTGATACTACTGTATAAATATAAATCCTAACATATCTCTAATAGTTTATTAGATAAGTGAAACAGTTTGTCTTGCGAAGTTTTCAAAAGAATGTAGCAGAATCAAACAGTCATTATTAGGTCATTGCTGCTAATATTAGTCATTAAGATTAAAATTTCTCTTATAAGTTCAAAGAAATTATTTTTTATACTTGAATGTTTTAAAAGCTCCATTTTCTATGTTCCAATCAAAACATAATTATTAATTTACCTTACAATTTAGTAGTTAGAATAATTGAAAGCAGCAACATATTTTAGGGGAAGTGGGATTCTCCAAAAATTATCATGTAATATATGCATTAAATGCTTCTAAATATCCTACTCTCACCACTGGATCTCCCACATTTACCCTAACTTACTAAACCAAAGAAAAATGTGTTAGAAACATTTTTTCTTTGTAAAGGTAAGTACATAAGGTGTATGAAAAGAAAATTCAAACTCATTCGTGTTCTATCAATAAAGTTAGATAGATTCATTATTGCTGCTTCAATAGTTTTTAAAGCATTATTCACTTTGAAACTAAATATCAAATACAAATTTCTTTGGAAGGGGAGCTCTCAATCCATTTTTTTTGTATTTATTTTTTGTTTCTTAGCAAAAAGTTGAATACAAAATATTGACTGAGGAGAAAAATCTGCTGCTGCTGCAATATTTGCTACTGCCATGTGAGGGTAAAATCATACGATGCTCTATCAAATAGATTTGTAGATTCTGATCCCCTTGATAAGTAACAATGTGATAGGACTAAATTAAATGTCCATTTACAGGTAGGTACCTAATCACACTTCACAATTTAAAGGATAATATAGCTATTTATTAAGATCAAAGCACAAAAATAACATAGATACTTATTCTGAACTTATATAGCTATGGCTGTAAGCCTCACTGTGAAATAAGATGTATTTCCGCCATAAGGACGCTATACAAGCTATATAGCACCAAGTATAATGACGTCACAGCTCTGGCTTTCTCTATCGGAGGCCTCGTCATAAGCCTGTCGGGGAACCAGCGGCATGTAACCACAGAATGGAGAATCAGGAACGAATTGCCGACCCGTAGCCAGACATGAGCGCAAGAAAGTAAAATGCCAGCGAAGTGGATGATAGGAAAGGTGATGATGGAACAATTGTTGGAATGAGTGGTGGGGGAAACCGGAGGACCCGGAGAAAACCGGCCCCGCCGTTTTGTCCATCACAAATACCACTTGTGGGCGCTTGGTATCGAACCCAGGCCGTCGAGGTGGGAGTCTTCAGTCATCTTATATAACAGTTTTATAGGTTTATTAGCATGTAGTTGTTGAATTACGCTATTCACTCTCACATAGAATACCTACAAGCATATATTACAGCTAGAATCTTGGTACCGAAGCTCTAGTGGAATGTATGTATCCTCTTATCTACTATATGTCACCCTCCGTGGTGTAGTGGTTACCATGCTGACTTCATATACCCAAGGTCGTGGGTTCAAACCCGGCGGAGGGCGTAAAAATCTTTAGCATGGCTTCCTTCAGAAGGGAAGTAAAGCCGTGGGTCCCGTGTCGTAGATTTACGGCACGTAAAAGAACCTCAAGCCTGATAGAGAGGCCTCTGAGCAAAATTAAGCGGCCTTTCACGCCCAATATAGAATGGGACGCTGAGAACCACAGCAGTTAAAGAGCGTCCATAAATAAAAAAAAAAAATCCTCCATCTACTATAGATTAGTTTATACATTATTATGGAGACCTCAAAAGACTGCACCAAATCCTTGCTTTTGAATTTTGAGCTTAAGAAGCACGGAGTGGTTTTTAGCTGTCTATTTCGTGCTACAATTTAACGCTGTAATTATGGACGACACACCTACAAAGCCAAGGAATGAAAAGTGGCCGCCAGCACACGCTGAGTAACTCCTACCTGATTTTCTGGGAACGGCTCAATTCTTGAAACACGTCAACAGGTTATTAAACAGCGGGTGTGATAATTAAAACTTCGGTAAATACATTTCTTTCTCAATCTGTTTTTCTTTCTCTTTTAGGGTCGACGGAACGTTATGAATTACTTTTGAAAACTGGAGCTGCTTTTTCTGCTCCATTAATGTCATTACATGCAATCAAAATTAATTACTTCATAGTTTTGAATCGTTTAGAGTTCAGTTAATAAAATAGGAATGAAACTTTAAGACTGCCGTGAATAAATGTAAGTAAACGTATGCTTAAAGCATTTAAGGTAATACATTTGCTCAAAAACAGTAAACAATATTATTTTAAACTATTTTGGTAAGAAATTAATATGAATTCTTACTTCACTTGCAGCGATAAGTAAAAATATGTTTCAGTAAGCTGATGCGCTAGATATAAGACTCTGAAATTGATGGATTAAGCTACATTCACAATGAGATGCAAGCGCAGACGTAACGTAGCATAAGCGCAAAAGCAAGGAGACACTGTTCATAATGCAGTCGTGAGCGCAACGCAAGAAGTTGACACGCGTTTCCAGATCCGCAAGTTACATGCGAATATCTTCCAAGCGCTCCGCAAGTTACAAACTGAATAACATAAGAAAATTCACTCAATCTTTTACAAATAGATATGTTATAAAATTACATACTAACAACTGACGCTCTCGGCAGTGACGTCACAATAATTGCTCATTCAAAACTATTGAAAATAGAACAAGCATAGAGGCTGCAGAAAGTGATAAAGCTACACATTTAATGAACCAAGAATTATCTCTCTGCGTCTTCGATTTATGAGAACCAAGAAATCTATACACAGATGATAGTTACATCCATTAAATCAAAGGAGGATTCGCAAGGAGACTGCCATAAGCTCTTGAGAGAAATTAGAGATGGTGCGACACTGCACGGCCAAATAGAAGAGCATGCAAGTACAACAAGCACTGTAAAGTCTAGTAGTTATTGAATTCATAGGCAATGCATAGAAAAAAGAAGCAGAGTTCCTCATCTATATATGCAACGCAAGGATAAAGTTTGGAGTTTGCAAACTCTTGCGTTGCGTCTTGCGTGTTTCTATGTGAATGCTTACATTAAATAATATGAGTCCAAACTCTTGCGTTTACGTTGCGTCTGCGCTTGCATTTTATTGTGAATGTTGCAGCAGTTAGATGAGGCAGCATGGGAGACTCACCTACGCACATACCAACACGGGATGGCTAAAGCGGGTTCATCTGTGGCCCGCATGCTGGAGGTCGCCGGTTCTATTCGCGTGTCCAGCCTATCTGTTCCATAATTTTTTCAGGGGTTCCTGGGTCAGCATACGAAGGCTGGGTGGGTCTATCTCCGAATTTTCCAGTCCCCCATTTCCTGTTTTCATCATTTTATAATCATGTTTCTTTCAGAGTTGAAAAACGGTGTTCTATAGATTGCGGCTATGGTTGATATCGCATTGTAAATGGTTATTTGAACCCACCTTAGGGTTTGGGCCTCTTCTGGGAGTTCGTCGAGTGGTATGGGATCCATGACCAGGGCCTAAGGCGGCGTCAGAGGGTTCCAACGTAGGACGTGTTTCCTTGCTTACCCTCGTCATCTTGATCCCTTCATCCCTCCCTGGGGTCATGTAAGTGGCAAACGACCACGAAGGACTAAGTTCGGATCCTGTTCGTGTCCAATCCCAATCTCTCTCTCACGTCACAACACAGTTGCTGCCTCGTAGTCTAACAGTATTCCTCCACGGATTACCTCTCTCCGCAATTTCCTCTCAATTCATTTCCCACTTACATGTTTCCGATTGACTTTGGGGCTATTGAGGGTCGGTATCGGAGAGATGGCGCAGAATCTTGCGCGTTGGAATTGCTTCTCGCCCCCTGTCAAATGACATCGTTTCGAAACCCCACTGCTAGATATGTTTTCCTCAGTACCGCTAGAAGGACGCCTCTGAGTGTCCTCCTGTGGTCGGGTGGTGAACCCCGTATATTTTTCTAGAGAACTCTGTGCGTCCCTACGTCTCCTGATGTTCCTACACCTCACCATGGGGTGTATGCACAAAAAGTCCATTGGAAGTGGAGGTGCTAGGTGAACCTCTCCGTAATCATAGTCACGCCTATAGCAAGTATTTCGTCCTATGTTGCCATTTATGGGCGATCAGTTGATCCCTCGTAACCATGAGCGCACAGAGGCGAGCTGGCGTTTTAAAAGTTACATATATAAAGAACCCGTTAGAGGAGGCCAAGACTCGAAATTGGGCTGTTGTGCCTTATAGATAGTAAGGAGAGGAAGAAATATTTTGCTCCACAAATTCAATATCGAAACTCACCAGAAATCTGCTGAATCCAGAACACTGTTTTGAGAAAAGGCTTTGCGTGCGTGCGTATATATATATATATATGTGTGTGTGTGTGTGTGTGTGTGTGTGTGTGTGTGTGTGTGTGTGTGTGCAGTATAACTCGAAAACGAAAAGTACAATAAATACTCGTATCTAACCTTTTATTTAAGCTCAGCATTTTCCAGGGATTTGTTGTTATTATTATTACTACTACTATTATTATTATTGTTATTATTATTATTATTATTATTATTATTTTACAGTTTTATGGTGCAATATGTTCTCCGGTAACCAAAATCATACATCATTTTATTCTCCATTTGTCTCTCTCTGCCCGTGAATCATCTCCAATAATTCTGCTTCTCATTGATGCCTTATTCCTTATACCCATCTGGGGGTGTTCTAGCTCTTTTCTGCCTTTCTGGTGGTTTCCATTCCATAACTCGTCATGGTAATTTTTCTTTTAATATATTTTTATACGTCCATACAATATAAATTGTTGTCCTTAAACAAAATCAATATTTGAACTTAACCAAAATTATTGTTACCCCCTTATCCTTCACAAAGTCTAGAAGTATGAATGTGGGAGTTAATGTGTGCGTTTTTAATACGAGCATAATAATGGAGCGAGGGGGGGGGGTAAAAAGCTAAGAAATCCTACAGTTCGACGAGCAAAAACCAACAGCTGTGTTGAAGTCAAAGCCCTCGATATGGCCATAGAAGTTAAAAGAGGCTATATAACATATTTATACGCATTTTATTCGCATGACTTTCTCTACCTATTCTGTAACAAACTATTCTTCCATCTATTTCATCCCAATCCAGATACACATTTCCAGAAATTATTCTTAGCAGAAGTTAGTTCTTCACAAGTAGGAGGAAAATAAGGAAATACACTAGGCTAAAGCGATAGTGAAATCGTTTAAAAGCTGGTTCCTATGGGAGTAAAATTTTGTTTTCCGAGCATGCCCAGAAATAAAACAGAGAAAAAAGGAATGACAAATTCCTGTTTGAGAAAAGTTTAATTATTTGGAACCAAATTAAGCCACTCGGAAATAGTTTACTCCATCAAAAATATGTATATGAACATAAATTATCTGTTTTAATGATCTCTACATTTGTTGTGAACCAAGCTTTTGTCTATCTTATATGGTTTAACAGTAGTGCAAAAGTCATCCAGAATGAATCCATCTTCTGAAGCTATTCTCAGAAAATTCAAAATATAAATTTTGTTTATCATGTAAATAGGTTTAATATATCTTATTGTAATCAAAATTGATAGGTGCGTTTTTGAAAAAATAAAAATTTGCGAACAATTTCCATATAAAGGGTAGTTTGGGGCAGGGGATGTTCTTGAAAATCTTCGTGTCGCATCCTTGGAAGAAGCTGAATCTAAACATCAAGTTTCGTAATGGCATTTTTTTTTCTAAGTTATATACACTCGCACATGGACCGTTCTCTAAATAGGCCCTTTTTATTTATCCAGGGATCTAAAAAAAAAATATGTTTCCGGAGAATCTTTGGTTACAATAAAGTAGTTACATACATCCTTATTATACGTATTAGAGAAAATAATAAATGATGTAGAAAAAGACAAATGAACATCTTACTTTTCTTAAAGTAAGCTTTTGCCTATCTTTTATGGTTTCCTATTATACAAAATTAAAAAGTTCAATGAGAATTAAATGCGTTCATAGACTACTCAATGAGCTTTCTCAATAACTAATGTCAAATTATTAAAAATCGTGCGTTTTATCGAAATAATGGGCGTCCTTAATAGTGTATAAATTTTACGTGTAATTATTAGTTTGGGTTAGGGTAATTTTTTTGTTTAAAATCTTCGAGTGACATACCTAGAATATGCTGGACTAAATACCATGGTATTTTACGATAAATAACAAAGACGGTATTTATCTCAAATTTCGTTTCTACTTTCTCTGCACATACAATGTACATTGTGTGTAGAGAATTGTATTGCACCCAAAAATTGGATACCGAGATTCAAATGGAAATATGTTTTGAGACTCCCTAAATCCAAAAAAAAAAACATTTTTAGAAAAATGTCCGTATGTTTATCTGTCTGTCAGCGTGTGTGTCCTCAAATTTTTTTTTAACATTTTGCTTAAAATATCGTATATTTAAGATATTTACATGACAAAATGTATGTCTTGAATTTTCTGGGAATAGCCTCTGAATACCGCTTTATTCTGGATTAATTTTTCCGAATTTTACATAACTGGTAAACCGTAGAGATAGACAAATACTTGCTACACAAAAATGTAGATCTCGTTAAAACACAACATTTATGTCACATACATTTTTTCATGAACTTGACCGTTTCGAGATATTCCTTGTAATTGGTTCAGTTTTAAAACGCTTAAACCTTTCTCGTGCGAAAACGTGCCAACTCCTGGCTACGCAAAGTAACGGATCCCACATCTATCACATTTTAAAACATTTGAATGTCCCTTCTGCTTATAAGGACCTAAGTAGTCGGACAGTTTCTGCTAATGTTCATCTCGATCAGCACGAAATAGAAGAATGAGCTTATGAACAATAATTTGTTACAGGGATGTAGAGAAAGTCATGTGAATGGAACATATAAGATTTTTTAGTTTTGCATTTCACATTAGCGGACGTGAGCTTTTACATTTTTTGAGAGGAGGAAACTTTTCAGATGATATTTGGGTATCAAATAAATATGGAATATGGAATAAATTACACACTTCCTCTACGGAAGTAGAGAGAGTATAATCATCTTAAACACAGAGCGACTTGAGCATTAAAGAAACATATCTCGAGAAACAACTGCCAGCCATCATAGCTGCCATAGTAACCAACATGTGGAGCACGCAAGCTGGACAGTTATTGATATAATTGGTTCACGCTGAGAATGGCCACTACGCCCTCCTAAGGCGCTCGCTACCACAAATCAAACTTCGCTTTGAGCGAATTTTAGCATGGCAAAGATTGCGAAGGGCGGGTCGAAAAGGGTTGAGTTTATAATATGTTCCACACCTAAACAGCAGACAGACGATATCAGATTTTACAGCTCTATACATACATGCAGTTACGTAACTCGCCATTTCGAATGGAATGGTTATAGAGACTAAGAAGTTCTTAATGTATTCCATTCTTGGGTTTTAATTTCTCGCAAAGGCACAGGTCTATTCTATGCCCCCGCCGCTGAATCCTTGCACTTGACAGTTAGGAGTTAAGTTGGTACATAAGCTAAAAAACAGATGAAAAGCTTTACCCGTTTGACTTTCTGAACCAATCACAAAGCAGCAAGATGCCGCACTGTTGTTCTGTGCAGGCTACGTATTATTCGTTGATATTTATATTTGTTATTATTGTTGGTGTTTGTTCGTGAGGGAACATAAGAATTTCACAATTGTAGAGGTGGATAGGCCTTTGTAGGAGGTGTGGCAAGGGTGGATGCGGCTTCATGGAAGAAGAAAATAAATCATGTGTACAAAATAATACAAAAAACACAGGAATTAGACGGAATCATCAGTGAATGTGAACCACTAATGATATGACTTGATGACGATGTTGATGACAATGACGATAATGCTTCCGAGAATTATGACGAGGGAGACTTGGATGGGGGTGAAAAGCACTTTGTTATACCTTTCTCTCATTGTAACAAGCTATTTTGCATTAATTTGTTCTATATTGTCGTAAATATGTAGTGTATGCTGCATACGTTATATATCACTGTTATTTTAAATTAACATCAATAATAACGAATTAGTTTCATTATTCATCAGCTTTTATTTACAATGTTTATTGTTTATATTCGTCTTTACACACGATAGAGACATTTATAATCAGCTGTTGTTGTTTACTAGTTACTCTGGCAACGCTGCAAAGGCAGCATAGCCAACCTTACGCGAAAATACCCGAACTGTCAAGTGCAAGGATTCAGCGGCGGGGGTATAGTATACGCAACCTCCGGGAGGAAGGGATGAGATGAAAGATCTCAAAGGTTGTGGCCCATACCAAGTCGCAGCAGGTGTGGAATTTGTGGGGTCCTTAAAGATCATATATGAAGAACATATGACTGAATAATATCATCTCTACGGAAAGAAGTACAAATGCATATTTGGTCGTCAATGATGTTTTGGCCACAGAAGATAAAAAGTTCCGATACAACATGGTGAGGACCCCAACATGCAACATTTGCGGGGCGAGGGATACGCTAGGCCATCGTTTTGTTACTTGTACAACAGTGACATTGCAGATTCTAGATTTGACCCTGCCATTGGTCGATTGACCAACATGGCTGCCCATGCGCAAGCAGACACAACGAACGGAAGACGGTGCATTTAACGTTGGAAAGCAGAACCGATTTTTAGGAAATCCATTTTTACTTTCTCTACACGTACTATGTACGTAGTGTAGAGAAGGCTTGTATTGCACCCAACAATTCCATACCAAGATTTCACCGGAAATATATGTTTTGAGACCCCCTGAATCCAAAAAAAAAGCCCGTGTGTCTGTGGACAGCATAGCTCAAAAACAAAAAGACCGTTAAATACCAAACTTGGTATTTAAGTTTAGTATCTTACAGGAATACGACACGAAGATTTTGAGAAAAATCTCCCCACCCAAAACTACCAACTACATGAACTTTTTTTCGAAAATTTTGATTTTCTCAAAAATGGCTCTAATGATTTTGATTAAAATGTAATATATTAAAGATATTTACCTGGCAAAATGTATACCTTGAATTTTCTGGGAATAGTCTCTGAAAACTACTTTATTCTGGATGAATCTTACGGAATTTTGCATAACTGCTAAACCGTAAAAGATGGACAAAAACTTACCTCACAAAATATGTAGAGCACTTTAAAATACACAATTTATGTTATATGCATTTTTTTTTTCCTGGAGTTGATCACTTTTGAGATATTCCGTGTTGTTGGTTTCAGCTTTGAAAAACGTATACTTTTCTCATACAGGAATTTGTCAACTCTGTTCTTATAAACAAAGGAACTTCAGTCACATAGCAACCAGCTTTTGGCTATCACTTTAATCTATGATACTCCCTTATTTCGCTTCTACTTATAAGGGAGGAAGTAATAAGACTATTTCTGCTAATATTTCTTAGTTAGCATGAAGTAAATAGAATAAGTTTTTTAACAATAATTTGTTCCAGAGATGTAGAGAAAGTCATGTGAATGGAACACATCAGATTTTTACTCCTTATTTCAATCCAGTTCATTTACATACACCTAACCTCGACTAAATCTCGAAATCTTTCGTCCACCTCTCACGTAGCCATACTGTCTCCGTAACCGGAAGCAAATGCTCAGGAAAGAGCCTTAGTCTAAAACTAAACAAGAATCTGCAATTTCGCTGTACAACAGAAAAACTTCACCGTCTTGCCTCTTCGCAAAATCCAAACGATCATGCTCGCAGTTTACTAGAACTAGAGACTCCATGTATGAATGAATGAATGAATAAGTGTATTTATTGACATAACAATATTATACAATGAACTTCAACAAACACACGGGTCCACAGACCGTACGCTACACACAAAAAACTTGAAGTAGACTCGCTTTAGACTTTCAGCATTATATGCTGTATGAAACGCACCCTAGCATCGACGGTTTACGTTGTCAACTTAGAGCAGCAAGAGAAGATCTGCAAAAACATAAGCATCTCTCGCCGCAGTCGGCGACACTTGATTTAAACTCAAATGAATTAATAAATATATAACAAGTATTATAAAAAAACAAATCAGTCCCTACCGACCTAGATTCCTTGAGCGTAGCTGCATCTTCCTTTCCTTACCAAAAAAAAAAAAAAAAAAAAAAAAAAACGAAGAGCAAATAGTTCATAAAAATATAAAAAAATTAAAAAAGGAAACAAATAGGAAAAAAAAAGAGATGAAGATTTCAAAGAAAATTACCCATCCCAAACTAACCTTTGCATGTAATATTAAAAAAAATTGATTTACTAAAAAAAATTAAAAAAAAAACAGGATCGAAGTATTCTACTTCCGCACCAGAGTAGAAAACAATTATAGACTGCCTCCGTGCAGTTAGTGAGCTGACTTCTCACCTGGAAGTCCTGGGTTCGATTCCCGGCTGGGGCGGGGAATTTTTCTTTAACCAGAATTATTCCCTATCCCCCACTGAGTCTGGAAGTATGTATGTGAGAGTGGATATGTGCGTGTTTGAGGAAATAAAATAGTTTAAACCCAACGTAAACCTACAGACGAGTTGTTTCTAATTCTAATTAGATGTTAAAGGGGGCTATATAAATGAAAAAAAAAGAAATTATAGCTCGCGCAATGGTTCTTGAACACTGAAACATTTAAAAGGTAAGCTTGGAGTCGCTTATCTGCCTTCAGTAGCAGCGATATCTCTTTAAAATGAAGTTACCACTCAAGCATACTGTAGCCACCACCACATTAAATGCTATGGTCTCGTTGTTTACAGAATTCGTTGAACGGTTCCTCCCTCTCTCCCCCCCCCCTCTCTCTCTCTCTCTCTCTCTCTTGTCTATTGTTTTTAGTATTCTGTGGCTTTGAGTTTTCCATTAATATGTTTATTTCAGCGATACACTTTTCCCCAAAACGTTTTGGAACTTCCGCCATTATGTACAGGAATATCACTGCACACTGATACTATTATTGTGAGATGAACATTAGTTCAGAGAGAAAACAATTCACGTGGGTGCGATACATTTAGAAAAACAATTGCATGTGGGTGTGATAAAAAATCTATTAAAATGCAGAGATGATAAGTTCCGATTGCTTGGAATTTTACGCGCCAATGTACTGGATTGGCCACTTCCCTAAGATCACGTGTCATGAACGAAATAGTCATATTTAAATGCCTCTCTGTCTTCATATCTTCATATTCTGTAGAATTACTGTCAGTGTCATTATCCACGTCACTATTTTCCATACCATCCTCTTCAATTATAATTATTTTAATTGTTTCTCCCATTAGATCATTTCCCCCCATCATTCGTCAATATCTGTTACTCTGTCGGGACGTTATGCTTAATCCTAGGAGTCAAAAACAATTTTGTCTAGTCTTCATGTGTTTGGTTTTCTTGCAAAATTCTGCGAACGGAACTGTGCGAAATGCTAGCGGCTGTAGTAACTTGTTTCTTGTATTCTTTGGATTTCTTGGAAAAGCACACTAGGGAACTTATCTTTATACTTCTTTCATGTATTTATAATTGAAAGCAATCACCTCATTGGTTTGACTATAAAATTATGGTTTTTCCTTTACACTTTGAAATTAAAGGAGACATTATCAGAAAGTTATCTCAAATGTAAAGTCATACTAATATTAGTGTACGACAATATTTTATACTCAACTGAACTCACATTGCGAATTTCTTCAAGTAACACGAGTAGGGAGAGAGAGAGAGGAATAGATCCAGGCTCCCTTACTGTTTTCTGGAACACGGTCACTGTTTGAAAACGAATATGTGAGCTATACAAAGCGCTTGACACCACACACCACCAAACTTCCCTGTCAAGGCCCGTACTCCGAAAGGTGATATGATATAAAATTATGGAGAAAAAGGGACCGAAAAAGTTCTTGGTGCTGTAAAAACTACTCCAGCATTCGGTAAAACACCAAAGATCTCAAGTCAGTGAGCAAACATCGAAGTTGCCCCATCCAGTTAAACTGCGTTTATAACTCAAGCACAGTGTAACTGATGCAATTCATTAACTCGGGGACAGGGTAGTCTGAACATACGGATACACCTTAAGTGATTTGAATTACCACTGCTCTTAAAGTATTCAATTGTTTTTTCAGAAATTTATAAGAGTTATTCAATAAATCATGACAACTATTTCAAGTAGTTGTTTGCATTAATAGCCTATGAGGTTGAGTCCATAAAAAAGTATTTCATTCAGCAGAAAAGTAATAAAACTTAGTCTTAAAACATGTGAATTCATGTACGTTTTTCTCTGATACTGCTTGTAATACATAATCACACTTTTGCATGCTTGTTCTTATTATAATCGGCTATCTTCTGAACCTCAATAGTTTAGCTATGATACAATTTCAGTAGAAATTTAAAACATAAATAATTTGCAACTTCAAAAAAGTAAAAATGTAAACATTTCCAAAGTTATTGCTTTCTTAATATGATCAATATATACTATAACTTCACGATCGTGGTTCAGAAAGTTCGACTATGTGTTGTATATATGTGCTGAAAATGTCAGCTTTCCAGCTCTTATAGTTTCTGAGGAAAAGGTACCCAGGTACCTAATACTGTTTTGAGAGAACTAAATTTAAAGTTACAAATGTTCTAAAAAGGGGCATTGCATAACAGCTTTATAGAAATGCAGACTAGCATTTAAATTATATTTAAATTAACTAAAATCCTCTTAGCCCCCCAAAAGTATACATTTTCTGAAACTAGAAATAATAGAAAATCTATTAGTGTCTAAAAAAGTTATTTTTATCCATTTCAGAGTACCTTGTGCCCTTAAGGAAGAGGAAAATTGATTAATGTTAGTTCAATGAAAATAAATGTTATGTGCTACCAGTTAAACATACAGTAAAAGTAGTTATTTTATAAAAAAAATCTGATGTGTTCCATTCACATGCTTTCTCTACATCTCTGTAACAAATTATTGTTAAAAAGCTTAATCTTCTATCTACTTCATGATAATCATGATAAAATTAGCAAAAATTGGCCTTAGTACTTGGTTCCTTGTAAGTAGAAGGGAAATAATCTAGTGTTTTCCATTCAAATGATGTGTTCTAGCGGTTCAGTAAAAAACCTTCTATGCAAAACATTAATATGTTATCTACATCATGTTAATCAAACGAAACATAATCAGAATTAGTCTTATTACTAGCTTTCTTGGAGTAGAAGGGAAATAAGAAAATGCACAGGCTAAAGCAATAGTCCCGTCCTTTAAAAGTCAGTCGCTATGTGAAACAACTGAAATTCCAATCTCCTTGCTTGCCACTATTAAACAAACGAGAAATGAGAAAAAATCTTATATGTTCCATTCACATGAGTTTCTCTATATCTCTGTAACAAATTATTGTTAATAAGCTTATTCATTTACTTATTTCATGCTAATCGAGAAAAATTTGCAGAAATAGTCTTATTTCTTGCTTTATTGCAAGTAGAAGCGAAATAAGGGAGTACCATAATTTAAGTGAAAGCCAAAAGCTGGCTGCTTTGCGACTGAAGTTCGTTTGTTTGTATGGACACGAGTTGGCAAATTCCTGTATGAGGAAAGTATGTTTTTCAAAGCTGAAACCAAAAACAAGGAATATCTAAAAAACGATCAACTCCACGAAAAAACTGTATATAACATAGATTGTGTGTTTTAACGTGCTCTACATTTTTTATGGGTTAAGTTTTTGTCCATCTCTTACAGTTTAGTAGTTATGCAAAATTCAACCAGAATAAAGTAGTCTTCAGAGGCTATTCCCAGAAAATTCAAGATATACATTTTATTTGTCAGGTAAATATCTTTAATATACGATATTTTAATCAAAATCGTTAAAGCCATTTTTTATAAAATCAAAATTTTCGAAAAAAGTTCCATGTAAAGGGTGAAAATCTTCGTGTCGCATCCTTGGAAGATATCAAACCTAAATAACAAGTTTGGGTTTTAACGGAATTTTCGTTGTTGAGCTATGGTGCCCACAGACACACACACGGATATTTTTCTAAAAATGCTTTTTTTTTTTTTTTTTTTTTTTTTTTGATTCAGGAGGTCTCAAAACATGTATTTCCGGTGAAATCTCGGTATCGAATTTTTGGGTGCATTACAATTCCTTCTCTATACACTATGTACATAGTACGTATAGAAAAAGTAAAAAGATGTCTTCCCACTTGAGAAAGGTTTAAATGGTTAAAATAGAAACCAATATCCGGAATATCTCGAAAACGGTTAACTCAAACAAAGTGTATAAGGCATAATGTGTGTTTTAATGAGATCTACGCTTTTGTGTAGCAAGTTTTTGTCTATCACTTACTTTTGCCAGTTATATAAGAGTCATCCAGAATAAAGAGGTCTTCAGAGGTTATTCCCAGGAAATTCAAGATATACATTTCGTTTGCCATAAAGATGTGTTATACATAAGGTATCAAAATGGTTAGAGCCATTTTTGAGAAAATCAAAATGTTCGAAAAATGTTCCATGTAAAGGGTAGTTTGAGATAGGGGGATTTTCTTGAAAATCTTCGTGTTGTATCCTTGGAACATGCGAAACTTAAATACCAAGTTTGGTATTTAACGGTATTTTGTTTTTCGAGCTTGCTGTCCACACACATGGACCTTTTTCTAAAAATGTTTTATTTGGATTCAGGGGGTCCCAAAACATGTATTTCCGATGGAATTTTGGTATCAAATTTTTGGGTGTATTACAATACCTTCTCTATACACTATGTGCATTGTACGTGTAGAGAAAGTAAAAACGGTTGTGTTTATATCTTTCTCTAGATGCAAATTTCCAGCCCTGCATATTCTGATTTTATTTGTTTATTTATTCAAAAAATAAAATGTTTCAACCGGATTCTCTTGAATGGCGCATTAGTAGCTCGTAGTTCCCGAGGCATTGCTATACGAATCCGTTCCTACAGTAACAACATACCGATGCAAAAACATATGTATATTGTACTTAAGTTCCGTTATAAAATGTGTTCGAAATGATCCCGTTAGCCAAACACCTTTTGAACGCATTATCGAACACTTGTGCAGCCGAAATATAAAACGCACCACATGTCTTCTAATTCTTTGGTATGTATTGTTATTGGTTGCAAGATCTTAACTTTAAAGCATTCTCCAAAATCACATAGATTTAGATCTAAAGAGCAAGCCAATTATTGTCATAAACATTACTCTGTCGGGTTCAATGCAAGGAGTTAGTCATGTTCTTGGACTTCTTCCCACAACAGCCCCTGGCTCGTCTAATTTATCCTCGGTTACACTGTTTGCATTCTATGTTTCTTTATATTTTTTCTGCCAAATACAATCTACATAATACGCGGATGCAATATTAGGGCGTATTGAAACTGGCCATATGTGCAATTGATCTTCCCGCTCCGCTTTCACCACATTTTCATCCATTGTTGCTAGGTCTTCATCTTTGAGGGATTCCGTTACTCTTCTAAAATCTGTATACCATCGATAAATGATGGATTGCGAAGGGCAAAAACCCCCAAATGCACGATCCAGTGGTCAAAGCATTCTCTCTCCCCTAAACTGAATTTAAAGTCATAGAAAGTCATAGCACGGAAATGCTCTCGCTTGAGATTCATCTTAGCAAATGCCATAACGTGCTCGGTGTTTTCGGTGCACATTGTTGGAGCGTGAACAAACCTGCAGCTGTTGAAGTTCAATGTGAAGTTAGGAAAAGCTTCTTTGGCTTACCACAACTCATCGTTTTCCATTCTCAAAACGTTTGGAGTGACCCTTTTGTTACGTGCGTAATTACTTGATAATCTACATTAATGCCATGATAAACTATGAAATGTTTCCAGTAATTGGATGTAACTCTGCCACCAAATGTATTCACTTACGAAATAATTTAAATGGGGTGAATTTTACATTTTGACTTTTGCAGAGCATTTTTGGTACAATTTAATAAGAATTCATATTGACATAACTGGTATTACAACAAATACCATTCTGACGCGTAGATAATGTAGTGGAAGTGTTAATGTATTTATAAGATATATTATTCTTTGAGGGCATTGCTCTGGGCTGCAAGAACGTGGTGCAACATTGGTTCCTGGGTAACTAATCACCACTTAGTGGTGGTACTTGATTTGTGGGAATATATGGCCAAGCAGGAAGTGATTTATCGCTTGCACTCGCAAGCAATTAACCAAGGCAAGTACTGTAATTGGAAACAAATACATTTGGAAGCTCAGGAGAAGAGATAGGCAATATGCTGAGAGAGACACATAGAATAATCTCTTGTTAGTATTTTTTGCTCACGACTAATATCAGTTGAATTAAGTTACTTAGGTATTGGTAAATCATAAAATTAACATTGAACAAATGTAACTTTTTACTTTCTCTATACGCACTATGGACATAGTGTATAGAGAATGTATTGCACTCCACCAAAAAATTCGATACCGAGATTTCACCGGAAATATGTTTTAGGGCCCCCTGTATCCAAAAAAAGTATTTTCAGAAAAAGGTCAGTGTGTGTGTGTATGTGTGTGTGTGTCCGTGTGTCTGTAAACACGATAACTCAAAGACGAAAAGTCGGTAAAATACCAAACATGGTATTTAAGTTTAGTATCTTCCAGGGATGCGACACGAAGATTTTGAGAAAAATCCCCCACCCCAAACTACCCTTTACATGGAATTTTTTTCAAAAATTTTGATTTTCTAAAAAATGGCTCTAATGATTTTGATTAAAATATCGTATATTAAAGTTATTTACCTGACAAATAAAATGTATATTTTGAATTTTCTGGGAATAGCCTTTGAAGACTACTTTATTCTGGGTGAATTTTTCATAACTACTAAACCGTAAGAGATGGACAAAAACTTACGACACAAAAAGTGTAGAGCAAGTTAAAACACACACAAATTATCTCATATACATTTTTTTTTCGTGGGGTTGATCGCTTTTGAGGTATTCGTTGTTTTTGGTTTCAGCTTTGAAAAACTTATACTTTTCTCATACAGGAATTTGTCAACTCCTGTCCACACAAACAAAGGAGCATCAGTCACATAGCAACCAGCTTTTGGCTTTCACTTTAACCTATGGTACTCCCTTATTTCGCGTCTGCTTACAATAAAGCAAGAAATAAGACTATTTCTGCTAATTTTTCTCGATTAACATGAAATAAATAAAAGATAAGCTTACTAACAATAATTTATTACAGAGATATAGAGAAAGTCATGTGAATGGAACACATCTGATTTTTAATATTGAACAACAATATTAATACGATGTCTTGCTAAGTGAAAAAACACATACAGTGCTGAATTGTTTTTAAACTTCACTATACTTGAACAGATCATTTCAGCCGGGGAAGATTACCAATAAGCAAACAGCCGTTTTGAGCCGTTACTACAGTGAAATGTCGCCAATTCCTTAATTTCCAATTTTTCTGCATAATTATTACATGGTATATTTCAGAAAAGCCAAAACATATTTTAGATCCGTAAATGGGAAAACATTCGAACAAGTGCAACTAGAAAATACTGTCTGGAACAGGAAAGGCAAAGCCGGTTCTCTTTCTTTTCTTTAAGTTTCAAGCAGTAGAGACAGACAGACAGACAGACAGACCGACCACGCGCGCACGTGTGTCCAAGCGCCATTTGGAGCTAACTGGGGCCAGATCCTAACTAAGCAAAGTTTTCTATTTTTGCTTTCTCTAGCACGAACGTACAATGTACATAGTAGGTACATAAGACATTGTATTCCACCCAAATATTTGATACCGGAATTTTTCTAGATATATATGCTTTGAAACCCCTGGAATCGAAAAAAAAATTAGAAAAAAAGTTATGGTGTGAGAAAGAAATAATATTTCACATTGTTGTCTTTGGTAATTGAAATGCTAGCCTGCCTCTCTTACGTTAAAAAAAAAAGTGTGCTGTTTGCTGTTATATATTAAATAAATGGATGTACGCAACTCGGATATCAGGTAAAGAGCGTGGATAGCAACTAGTACTTATATATTATAATTCGTGATTAGTCCGAACTATAACTCCCTCTCCCTTTCTCTACTAAGGGTCCGTTTCCAAAAAAGTATTTTTACTTTATAGTGTATAGAGAAACTATTGCACTCCACCCAGAAATTCGATACGGAGATTTCACCGGAAATATATGTTTTAGGATCCCATGTATCCAAAAACATTTTCACAAAAAGGCCCGTATGTGTGTGTGTCCGTGTGTCTGTGAACACGATAACTCAAAAAACGAAAAGTTGGTAAAATTTGGTATTTAAGTTTAGTATCTTAAAGGGATGCGACACGAAGATTTTGAGAAAAATCCCCCCACCCCCAACTACTCTTTACATGGAACTTTTTTCGAAAATTTTGATTTCCTCAAAAATGGCTCTAACGGTTTTTATTAAAATATCGTATATTAAAGTTATTTACCTGACTAATATGTATATCTTCAATTTTCTGGGAATAGCCTCTGAAGAGTACTCTATTCTGGATGAATTTTACGGAATTTTGAATAACTGCTAAACCGTAAAAGATGGACAAAAACGTACTACACGAAAAATGTAGTACACGTTAAAACACACAATTTGTTAAACATTTTTTCGTGGAGTTGATCGTTTTTGAGACATTCCTTGTGTTTGGTTTCTGCTTTGAAAAACTTATACTTTTCTCATACAGGAATTTGTCAACTGCTGTCCATACAAACAAAGAAACTTGACTATCACTTTAACCTATGGTAGTACTACCTTATTTCGCTTCTACTTACAAGGTAGCAAGTAGTAAGATTATTTCTGCTAATTTTTTCTCGATTAACATGAAGTAAATAGAAGCATAAGCTTTTTAACAATAATTTGTTGCAGAGATGTAGAGAAAGTCATGCGAATGGAATACATCAGATTTTTTTTATTCCGTACACTTCAAAATATGCATTTGCTGTTAATACAGCAGTTCGTCTATGATAAGTAAGTGGTGGAAAGTAATAAATTGTTTGCTAGTTATCTGCACATCACTCATAACTTAAATTTTATTGGCATTTATCTTCAATCTGCGAGTTTGTACTGCGCTCATCTTGACCACTGGCGACCGCCGGGTCTGCCCATACACTTATTGGGTTGAATAACCTCGTTTTCCGAAAGCTTAACTCACCTATGGCGGAATATACTACACGACAGAGTATGGCTGTGTTAAATTTTGCTCAAGACAAATGTGGAACTATCAGCTTTAAGTTACACAGAAATTCCAATGCTATCTTCGTTCTTTACAATTCATTGTTTATACATACACAACCAAATCGGGCCCTTATTGGGGAAAAATCGAATATGACTTTATCCACCTATCCTTTAGAAAAAATATTTTAAAATGATTATCAGTTATTACTTTCTCTACACGTACTATGTACATAGTGTATACAGAAGGTATTATATTGCACCCAAAAATTCGATATCGAGATTTCAAACTCCCTGAATACAAGAAAACACTTTTAGAATAATATCTATGTATGTGCGTGTGTCTGTGGGCAACATAGCTCAAAAATGAAAATTCCTTTAAATACCATACTTGGTATTTAAGTTTGGAATCTCCAAAGAATGCAACACTAAGATTTTCAAGAAAATTCCCACACCCCAACTTACACTTATCGTAAATTTTTATTTTCTCAAAAATGCCTCTAAAGATTTTGATTAAAATGCCGTATATTACAAATAAATTGTATATCTTGCATTTTTTGGGTCTAGCCTCTGAGGGCTTCTTTATTCTGAATGAATTTTGCTGAATTTTGCGTAACTGGTAAACCGTAAGAGAGAGAGAGAGAGAGAGAGAGAGACAAAAACTTACTACACAAAAAATGTAGTTCACGTTAAAACGCACAGTTTATAACACATACTTTTTTTTCGTGGAATCGACCATTTCTGAGATATTCCTTGCTATTTGTTTATATTTAAAATACTTAAACTTTTCTAACACGGAAAGTAGTAAACTCCTGGCACTGCATAGGAATGGATTTCAACCACATGGCAATCAGCTTTTAAAATATTTGACTATAACTTCAGCCTAGCGTATTCCCTTATTTTCCTTCTACTTACATGGAAGCAAGTACTTAAAGACAATTTCTGCTAATGTTTATCCCGAATATCATAAAGTAGATAGAGAAATATGCTTCTCAAAAATAATTTGTTACAGCGATGTTGAGAAAGGCATGTGAATGGAATAGGTCAATTGTTTTTATATCTACTTCAAGTTGATCGAGATAAACGACAAAGATATTTTTACGATTCTTGCATTACACATTTCTTTGTGTGTAGATACAACGGGATTAAGAGAATACAATAGGCATAAGCGATAGTCAAGTTTTCATAGACGTGATGGTTTGAAATTCCGTTCTCTTTGCTTGACCAGTATGAAGGCAAACGAATAACGACTTCCCATTTGAGCAAATTTTAGTATGGGAATATATAGAACCAATATCCGAGAAATGGCTAACATCACAAAAACGTATTGAAATAAATCGTGGTGTTTTACGAGACCCACATTTTTTTTATGTTTTAAAATGTTGTCTGTCTCATGGTTTACCAGCTATGTAAACATCATCCAGAACGACTTCTTGATAGAATGACTTTCTTCACCAGTTATGCAAAAGTCGTTCAGAATGACACATCCAAATGACTTTCTTCAAAGACTATTTTATAATCATTCAAGATAGGTATACACATTATTTCTTATGAAGAATCTTAACCGTGCGACATTTTGATTAAAACCGATGGGTCAATTTTGAGAAAATGAACATTTTCGAAAAATGTTTCATGGAAAAGATATTTGAGGAGGGAGCATTTTCTCGAACATCTTCACTTCGCATCTTTGGAAGGCATAGAACTTGAATATCAAGTTTGCTATTTAACCTTCTCTTTGTTTTTTAATTATTGCATTAACAGACACACACACTTACTTGCTCACCTTTTACTTTCTCTACACGTACTATGTGCTGGTGTATAGGGTAGGTATTATAATGCACCCAAAAATTCGATACTGAGATTTCACCGGAAATACATTTTTGGGCCCCCCTGAATCCCCCCAAAAAATATTTTTGGAAAAACTTCCGTGTGTGCGCGCGTGTGTGCCTGTGGACAGCATAGCTCAAAAACGAAAAACCGTTAAATGCCAAACTTGGAATTTATGTTTGGTATCTTCCTAGGATGCGATGCGAAGATTTTCAAGAAAATCCCCCCACCCCCAACTACCCTTTACATGGAACTTTTTTCCAAAATTTTTATTTTCTCTTATAGCTCTAACGATTTTGATTAAAATATCGTAGGTATATTAAAGATATTTACGTGAAAAATAAAATGTATAACTTGACTTTCTGGGAATAGCCTCTAAAGACTAATTTATTCTAGATGCATTTTACGGATTTTTGCCTAACTGCTAAACCGTAAGAGTTGGACTAAAACTTGCCACACAAAAAATTTAGAGCACGTTAAAACCACAATTTATGTTATATACAGAGCTTTTTTCGTACAGTTGATCGTTTTTTTTTTTTTGAGATATTCCTTGTTTTTAGTTTTACCTTTGAAAAACTTACACTTTTCTCATACAGGAATTTGTCAACTCCTGTCGATACAAACAAAGGAACTTCAGTTACGTAGCAATCAGCTTTTGACTATCACTTTAGCCTATGGTACTTCCTTATTTCGCTTCTACTTACAAGGAAGTAAGTAATAAGAATTACTTCTAAGTTTTTCTCAATTAGCATTAAGTAAATAGAAGTACAAGCTTTTTAACAATAATTAGATGCAGAGAAAGTCATGTGCATTTTTATAACGTATCCGAGTATCATCCTGGACACTATCACCTTATCTATGTCACTGATATACAAAATATTCGCTAATAACAAAAATAATGAAATTACAATGGGCAGAAAACTTGTTAAAGGTTCTCTTTATAAAAAAGTCAAATTTAACTTTCTCTACATATGCTGCAACAAACTCTTCTTACAAAAACTTTTTCCTCTACCTAATTCACGCTTATCAATATAAACATTTTCAGAAATTGTTTTATTTTAAAAAAATAAGGAAAGACAATAACCTAAAGGGATAGTCAACTTAAAAATCGATGGCTAGTGATGATATTGAAATCTCCTTCTCTTTGCTTGACCAGGATGAAAAAATAAAATTAAGGGCCTCCAATTTGAGAAAAGTATAAGTATTGGACAATTTAAAGCTATAACAAGCGATATCTAGGAAATGGTTAGCTCCAGAACAACAATGCACTTGACATAAATTGTATGTTTTGACGAGATCTATATTTCTTATGTGGTAAGCTTTTGTTTATCTTTTAGGGTTTAACAGCTATGCAAAAGTCATTCAGAATGAAGAGGACTCTAATCCCAGGAAATCCAGTATACCAATTTTATTTGTGTTTTGGAAAATGTTTCCTGAGAAAAAGAGTTTAAGGTGGGAGAACTTTCTTGAAAATCTTCGTGTTGCATCCTTGGAAGTTGCCGAACTTAAATATCAAGTTTTGTTTTTAACGTACTTTTATTTTTTTAATTAATGCCCCCCCCCCCACACACCAACACAAAGACAATTTTTTCTAAAAATGCGTTTTACTTTCTGTACTTAGTCTATAGTACATAGAGAAGACATTGTATTTCTTCCGAAAATTCGATACTGGGATTTCACTGGAAATAGACATTTTAGGCTTCCTTGCATCAAGGGGAAAAAAAAGAAAGAAATAGAAAAAAGAAACGCATTTGTAGAAAGTGCTGAAATAGATAGAAGAATAAGCTTTTGTAGAAGTAGTTTGTTACAGATTTTATTTTATATAAAGGTCCCTAAAATGCATATAAATATATGGTTCATTGTATGTCCACTGACGTCATTGCAATCGGATCGTGTTGTGTTTACAGTTGTCATGAATCGCTTAAAATGTTTAAGAGAATTTCTGATCCCACCTACTTTGAAGTGCGTTCTGTAACAAAGTTTTTGAACGCAAGGAATGTTAAGCCTGCTGAAAGTCATCGTCTATTGTATGGATTTACTGTGAAAATGTAATGACAGATGGAATGATGACAAAGTGGGTTAGGCAAATCAATGATGGACGATCCAATGCTCATGACGAATCACGGGGTGGGTGGCCATCTGTTGTCACTGATGTTTTGGTTGAACAAGTTAATGAGGCAATTCGTGAAAACAGACGGTTCAGAATAAGAATGCTTTGTGGTGTGTTTCCACAGCAGGGCTGTCTTCACTGGCGGCAGCTTTCTTTGAAGAGGGCATTCAAAAGTTGATTCTCCGCTATGACAAATGCCTGAACAATGGTGGCAACTATGTCGAAAAATAGGTTAAGCAATGCTCTTTCATGTATAAATAAATGTTGTTGTGAAAAAAAATATTTATGCCTTTTTTCCAATTCGGACACGCCTCGTCTATATATATTTTTTCATCCTGAATGCTAGGTGGCTATTAATAAATGCAATTATATACCTACATATCTATCAAATTTTGTGTGTAGAGAAATGCTAATCTCCTGTCAGGAAATAGGTGATACAATCCATTAAAAAGCAAGTAGCCAGAGAGACATTTCGTGCTTTGTCGGCATTTTTCAACAGCGAAACAGAAGTCCCATTATTTTCATTAGCCAAGTTCTTCTCGTGAATCGTATTGCCTTAGTTTACATCCCACACATGTGCAAGACTCTCCCCTTCCTGTAGTAACAGAAAATTACTGATAATTTAATGAAATGCCGTGGTGTTATTATCGTGTTCTTTATATCTCTCTCAATTTATCGTCGATGTAACGCGTAATATCCTCCTGCAGTATGCTGTCATTGAGATATTTTATTGCCAAGCAACAGGTGTATTTCTACCATCTGTCGCTGCAAGGCTTTGGCCAACAGTTCATCCTCACAACTTAACTCAGGAGTTCGCGTGGCAGCGGATTCCAGAATGACATTATATCTTGCGTGTAACAGTCATACCACCTTCTCTGTCCACTACCTGGTACACAAAAATGCGACGCCGTGTAACTTAGAACAGTAAGTGATAACCAGAGTTAGGATTTTTGGGTACGAACCTTTTCTCTTCGGTAAATTAAAGATTTTACTCTCTAAAAACCAAGCAGAACAATTAGCAATCCTAAAGACACTGGAAATAATAGAGAATCTGGGAAATAACACAAATTAACGAGAAAAAAGTAGCGATATACACTGCCAGTAAAATCACACAACTACACTTACGTAACATCAAAAAGCACAACCACTTGATAGAAGCTATACGACATAACCTAAAAAAGTAGCAGTTTACACTGACAGTAAAATCACACTACAATCCTTACGCAATATGAAAAAACACAGCCACTTGATAGAAGCTATACGACATAACCTAAAAAAGTAGCATTTTACACAGACAGCAAAATCACACTACAATCCTTACGTAACACCAAATATCACAGCCCCTTGATAGAAGCTATACGACATAACCTAAAAAAGTAGCAATTTACACACACAGTAAAATAACACTACAATCGTTACGTAACACCAAAAATCACAACCACTTGATAGATGCTTATCGACATAACCTAGGAAAACTGAATAAAATGTATGGACACTACAAATAGCATGGATAAAAGAACATATAGGAGTAGATGGTAATGAAATTGCAGATAAACCTGCAAAATAAGCAACAGCAAATGACAGAACAGAAAACTGTAACAGATACCCAAAAGGCGTAATTAGGAACAAATTACGAAAATAAAACATTAAGGAAATAGAATGGGGAAAATACAATAAAAGGACAGGAGACAAAACAATATTATCCTAACGTAGAAAAACGACTAGAACAAAGAATCAAACTAACAACAAATCTAACCACCATGCTAATAGGACACGGAAGACTCAGGACATACTACTATAGAGTAAATATAATCGACGACCCTAGTTGCACATGTAGAAAAGGAGATCAAACAGCACATTATACGACAGAGTATGTTGAACAATAAAGGAAAAAATTAAGGACATGAATAAGAAAGAAAGAAAATCGCCAGAAAGTAAACCATCACAAGTGGAGAGTTTCTAAAACATTTCTGAGAATATGTGAATGTTATTAACCTAGAAAGTGTATCCATTTAAAACAAAACAATAATTTGACCACATGTAAACAAAAACAAAAAGCAAAAACATTCGCAATCTTATGTAATGAAAACAAAACGTGTTAAACACAGAAAATCAGACATGCTGTGTTACCAATGTAATGAAACACATGAAGAATAAATGTATTTAAAAAGAAATAAAGATCTCCGGAAAGATTCCACAATGAGAGATTTTTTCTCTAGTTGAGAAAGGAGACAGTTTTGTAGCAGCTTCCCCCCCCCCCCTTTTTTTTTAGTTTTATCTATTTTTTTCTAAACGTTGCCCATAATCCCCCTTTTTTTCTTATACTGTAGGATTTGAATAATCTTATAGAGTGCATTTTACCATTTATATCGTGTTATGACTTGTAAGTAGTCCATTTTACTTCAGTAAACGCGGACTGAAAGCGCACCTGCAACAATGGAAAACAATATTGTTGCGAGTGTATTACTAAATTTTGCTATGCCGAAAGTGTACAGAACCCGATTTTTTTCTCTGTGTCAGAAAATGAAACAAGATTACATAGAGGGGAAATTGTACTACAGTTTGTGATTCAATAATTTTGTTATCTAGATGAAAAACATCCGCAAGACAGCATTAAACAATATATTTCTAGTTCTAAGCATCAAAAGATAAATACTCGTAAAGAAACTTAGTGGGATATTTATACTTCAGCAATTATAGGGCTTTGCGAAAGATAAACTTGAGGTTAGTCTTCAGAAGAATCCATATATTGAGCAATTTGCCACTTCAGAGAGAGAATGCGAAAATGCCCCACTGTTTTTTGTGGAAGTTGAAAGAAGCTTTAACATCTACAAAGAGTTCTATCTCCTAATTGAAACAGACTAATTTATAAAACTGTAAATATGCTCAACACTTCTTGAAGTCTTAAAATGCAACAGCCTCCTGTATTTTCCTATTTCTGGTAAGCAATGATTTATGCATTTGTTTGTAACTCAGTCACCGAGAATAGAAGATAAGACTTTTTGAATTAAGTGATATTTTACTTTCTCTAGTACGTATGTACATACATGCACATAGTAACTAGAGAAGGCATTGTATTCCACCCAAACATTCCATGTCGATATTTCACAAGAAATATATGTTTTGAGCTCCTCTGAGTCCGAAAAAAGCATTCTAAGAAAAAGAACTCTGTGCGTGCGTGTGTTTGTGTGTGTGTGTATGTGTGTGTGTGTATGTGTGTGTGTGTGTGTGTGTTTGTGTGTGTGCAGCATAGCTGAAAAACGAAAATAATGTTAAAAACCAAACTTGGTATTTATGTTTAGTATTTTTAGGATGCGACACGAAGGTTTTAAAACTAACCTTTACATACAACATTTTTTAAAGTTTGTTTTTCTCAAAACTTCTTTATATTCTCTAATGGTTTTGATTAAAATATTGTATATTATATATGCATACATCACGAATAAAATATATATTTTGAATTTTCTGGGAACAGCCTCTGAAGACCTCTTTATTCTGGATGAGTTTTGCAGAGTTTTGCTTTACTTTTAAACCGTAAGAGATAGACAAATACTTAATACACAAAAATGCATAATCTCGTTAAAGCACATAGTTTAATTCTTATACATTTTTATTGTAGGGTTGACCGTTTTAGATATTCCTTGTTGTTGGTTTCAGTTTTATACTACCTAGCTTTTCTCAAACGGACTATGCAAAGAGAATCGAACCTCAATTGCTTCACATAGAGACCAGCTTTTAAAAGATTTGACTATCGCTTTAGCTTAATGCATTCCCTTATTTCCCTTCTACTTATAAGGAGGCAAGTAATAAGACCAATTCTGCTAATAAGAGTAATATTTTGTAATAATAGTTTGTATTTGGAACAGCTAGAGAATGTTATGTGAATGTAGTACATCAGATTTTTTATCTCATTTTAGTATCTGTCCCTTCTTTTTTAATATGAAATTTGCATCTAAATATTTGATGTTAACAACTACCAATATATTCATCAGAATGATTAATGAAATACTGAATTATTTAGCAAACTGTGTGTGTGTGTGTGTGTGTGTGTGTGTGTGTGTGTGTGTGTGTGTGTGTGTGTGGTTTAAATTCGAAATAGCCGAGATTTAAATTCGAAATTAGTTATTATTATTACTTTTATTAATATTGTTATTATTAATATTTTTATTATATTATATTGCTATTAATATTGTTATTGTTATTACGATTGGTATTGTTATTGTTATTATTCCATATACTGTAGCGGTCATATTGGCGGCCTTTTACCTTTGGAACATTTTGAAGGCCTGCAATGGTGTTAACTCCGTGTCATTGTATTTCTGATTCTTGGTCACACGGTCAAATACTTAGATGTGTACATGACGAATAACAATAGAGTGGATGGTCAGCGAGTTTCATTGACAGAACTTGGTGTGGGAAAACATATGCAACTGTTTTGCAATCCACATTTTCAATGTAATAGATGCCGAATTTCAATTACAATCAGAACTATTTGTATGTGTAGCACTGCTCTAAAACTACAAGGAGCAAAGCTTGGAAATTTATAAAATATTGCCAGACGATACGACCCCAAAATGAGAGATCTTATAGGCCGTATTATTGCAATTTTTGGTTTCACATATAAATATGAGCAATTTTTTTCTAAATTTAACTAAACCAAGTGAGGCTCACCCTATAGTTTGAATGATGATACCCTTCTATTAATATTGTTTTGTTTTGTTTTTTTTTCTCTGTCTGCTATTAAGCCTGGTATTGATAAATTACTGTCGAGAAAAAAGTGTTTACTATACGCCCTAAAAACGTTTTTAAGGCCTTACTTGAGGAAGAAAAACTCAGCCACTCACCGAGTTGGCTCCGCCACTGTTGTAGTTTGGATGGTGAGCAACAGATTTGATGATAGCTCCAGATAGAATGGGGAGACGTTCCACTTCCCCTTCATTTACCAGTTTTCCACTGCTTTGCTCAAAAGGCAACCATTTGGTGACTCCTGACATACACTGACTCGTATGAACCAAAATATCTACTATAAACGTCGCGGTATGACCAAGGGATTAAGGGCCACAGTGAAATTTCAAGTTTCCATATAAGTCTAGAGATTTTTCTTATTTTACTGTGATTAAATTGCTGTTATTATAAAATGAATACCAAATGCCATTCAAAATTGATAAATACTTTGCAAGATATAAATTATATTAGGTGTATGAATATGTTGCATAATCAAAATGTCTCACGCGCCTCAAAATTTGAGAAATCTGATTGGCATTTTCTGAATAATGTAGATATGAACCACACAAGCACTTTATATATTGCCATTTTAATAACATTTTTTGCTGAATTAACATAATTTATTAAAGAAGTTAAGAAATTCTAATCTCCTAAGTTAATCATTTTTTCATTAAAAAAAATCTAATGTGTCCCATTTACATGATTTTCTTCAGCTGTTCCACAAACAAGATATTCTGCAAAATCTAAAACATGCTAACCGAATAAACATTACCAGAAATTGTCTTATTACTTATTTCTTTGTAACTAAAAGGGAAATAAGGGAATATGTTAGGTCAACGCCATTGTCAAAATGTTTTAAAGGTGGTAGCTATGTGAAACAATTGAACTTCGCTTCTCTTTGCAATATCAGTGATGAAACGAAAGATGACTTCCGGCTTGAGAAATGTTTAAGAAGTTTAAAATATTACAAAAAGGTTAGCTCTAAAACAAAAGTGTAAATGACATAAATTGTGTGTTTTAACGAGATCTACAGCTTTGGTTATTTTGTCTATCTTTAACGGCTTACCAGTTATACAAAAGTCATCTAGAATGAAGAGGTCTTCGAAGGCTATTCTCAGCAAATTCAAGATATACATTTCTCATTTGTCATGAAGATATCTTGAGCATATAGTATTTTAATCAAAATCGTAACAGCCATTTTTGAGAAAATCAAAATTTTGCAAAAATGTTCCATGTAAAGGGTAGTTGTAGTGGGGGTTATTCTTGAAAATATTCGTGTTGAATCCTTGAAAGATACTGAACTTAAATATCAAGTTTGGTATTTAACAGAAGTTTCGTTTTTGAACTATGCTGCCCACAGGCACGTGGAAATGTTTCTAAAAATGCTATAGTAATGTTATCCTTTGTAATATTGTAATAGATACTTCTGAACATTTTAGGAAATTTTAGTTGTATTTAAACAAAAACTAAGAGATGTTGCACATTTTGAAAGTGTGAAAATGTAGTTTTGATAAAAACGATGATTAATAAAATTGTATGCTAAGAATCAGGTGCATTTTACGATTTTGAAGTGTTATAGAGCCTGAAACAAGGAAAGGACAGTCCCAAAGGTTCCATCAACGACTTTTGATAAAAAAAAATGTTTATTTTTGATCTATTGTAGACAAAATGTCACTCCAAGTCCACCTTAAAGCCATGTAATTGGTATAAAAAATTGTAAAAAAAAAAAAAAAAAACTTAATTATATTTATCAGACTCTATGAACATTAAGAGGTAAATGATAACAATTAATGTTATTAATGTAGCTACTTTGAAATTCTTGCAACAACGATAAATTCTTCAACTGCATCTTAGACATTTATTCAGCTAAATGTTTGCACACAGTTCTATTACATATTTCGTTGTAGGTACAAATGGGACACAGGTGGCTGAAACGATAGTCGTATGTTTAAAAATGTCCGTTCATATGTCTTTCTATATCTCTTCTGTAAACAAACTATTCGTACAAAAGTGTATTCTATTCACTTCACGCTAATCGACATAAGTATTAGCAAAAATGGTCGTATTACTTAGTTTCTCACAAATGATAGGTATAAGGGTCGAAGGGATGGTCAAATCTTTCAAAAGCTTTCGCTGTGCGATGAAATTGAAATTCGGTTCTCTTTGCTTGGCCAGGATAAAACAAAATGAATATGAAACGAATGAAGAGATATAGATGTAAAGCTTTTGGCATTCATTAACTTTTCTACATGCATCTGTAAAACTGAAATAAAGCAATCCAGACTCTTTGATAGGTTCATTAAACACAATTTTGATTACATTCCAGTTGAAGAACTAAATATCTAGTTGTCCTCCGTGATCTAGGGGTAAAATGCTAGCCTCTAGATCCCAAGGATGCGTTTAAGGAGCGTCAATAAATAACATTCAATTTAATTTGATTTTCAGTTTTATATTTGATTGTCGTTTACTTCGTTCTCTCTTATTTTTGCTTGGCACTCCTTCGAAGCCTTACCTGTTTAAGGATAGTCATTTCTGAATTTTGATTGGAATAAAATACGAGAATCGCTTTTCGGTTTTATGCGCATTCTCTATGCAGTCAGAAGAAATTGAAAGATCTGCACCATCCTACTTAGATGGAGTGCAATACCTTCTTTACCTATGTACCATATACTATGTAGAGAAAGTAATAACAAAAATCTGATGGGTTACACCCATATGACTACAGTTCTACAAACTGCATTAACTACCTACTTATTACAGTTCTTTGTAAGCAGAAGGGAACCAAAGGAATGCACTAGGCAGAAGCGATAGGCAAATGTTACGCGATTGTCGTTGGAATTCGCTTCTTTTCTTGGCCACGAATAGAACAAAAGAAAAGTGGACATTTCCTGTCTGAAAAAAGTATTCGTATTTTAAATTTGAAACGGTAATAAGTAATATCTTGGAAACGGTTAGCTCTACAACAAAAATGTATATGACATAAATCATGTGTTTTAACGAGTTCTCCATTTTTTTTTGTCCTTTTTATTACGGTTTACTAGTTATTCAAAATTCAGAAAAATGCATCCTGAACGAACGTGTCTTCAGAAGCTTTTCCCAGAAAATTCAACATATACATTTTATTTTTGATGTAAATATCTATAATATACGGTGTTTTAATCCAAATTGTTTCAGCTATTTTTGAGAAAAACAAACCTTTCAAAACAATTGTTCCATATAAAGAGTAGTTTGGAGTGCCGGATTTATTTGAAAATCGTATCGTGTCCTTGGAAGATAATAAACTTAAATACAAAATTTGGAATATAATGGTATTTTAATGGTTGAGTTATGCTGTACACAGATACACATGCGCAGACCTTTTTCTATATATATATATATATATATATATATATATATATATATATATATATATATATATATATATATATATATACTTTTTTTTTTTTTTTTTTTTTGGGTCTCAGAATGTTTCAAAACATATATTTCTGGTGAAATATCGGTATCAAATTTTATCTCTATATACACTATGCACATAGTACGTGTTGAGATAGTAAACAGTTATTTACAGACTGAATGATATTAGAGTTTGGCGAACATGCGCAAAAAGCATAACACAGGCACACAAACACGCACTCTAACAAGTTCAAAAATAGGTACTAATACATGTAGTATAATTAATAACATAGAAAAAGGCCCAATCATTTATTCATTTCACTTTTAGAGCTTTTTTACTTTCTCCACACGTGCTATGTACAGAGTGTATAGAGGAGATATTGCATTCCACCCAAAAATTCGTACCGAGATTTCACCGAAAATACATGTTTTGGGCCCCCCTGAATCCAAAAAATGTCCGTCTGTGTGCGTGTGTCTGTGGACAGCATAGCTCAAAAACGAAAAGACCGTTAAAATCCAAATTTTGTATTTAGGTTTGGTATCTTCCAAGGATGCAACACGAAGATTTTCAATAAAATCCCCCCACCTCCAACTACCCTTTACATGGAACTTTTTTCGAAAATTTTGACTGTCTAAAAAAATGGCTCTAACGATTTTGATTAAAATATCGTATATTACTGATGTTTACCTGACAAATAAAATGTATATACTGAATGTTCTGGGAATAGTCTCTGAAGATTACTTTATTCTGGATGAATTTTACGGAATTTTGCATATGTGCTAAACCATTAGAGATGAATAAAAACTTACTACACAGAAAATATAGAGCACATTAAAGCACAAATTATGTTATATACATTTTTTTCACGGAGGAGATCGTTTTTAAGGTATTCGTTGTTTTTGGTTTCAGCTTTGAAAAACTTATGCTTTTCTCATACAGGACTTTGTCAACTCCTATCCATACATACAAACAAAGGAACTTCAGTCACATAGCAACCAGCTTTTGACAATCAGTTTAACCTATGGTTTCCCTTATTTTGCTTCTACTTACAAGGTAGCAAGTAATAAAACGTTCTGCTAATTTTTTTCTCGATTAGCATGAAGTAAATAGAGGCATACGCTTTTTAACAATAATTTGTTACAGAGATGTAGAGAAAGTCATGTGAATGGAACACATCAGATTTTACTTTTTATTTCAGGATATATTTCGGTGAAATCTTGGTATCAACTTTTTGGGTGGAATACAATACCTTCTGTACCTTCTATGCACATTTACATACGTGTTAGAGAAAGTAATAATCTTCTCAGTTAATATAAAATACCGGTTTGCTGATGTCTAATGTTACCAGTTTTCTCTCATTATGCAATTACTTAGCATACACTGCTAACAAACTTGATTACAACGTAAATGCGAAGCAAGTAAATAAAAACTTTCTTACATGAAGTTAATAAACGGTTTTGGCATCCACAAACTTTAGTGCCTACATCTGTAGATTTATAATCTGTCTGGGTCTTAAAACACACTATGAAGCTAAATGGGATATCTTTGTCTCTATCTAACGTATTGTACGTGTGTGTGCGATTTAGGAGGGGATTTTATACTGCAGACTGTACATCAGGATGAGATGAGAGTAATTACAACAGAAGGCCGAAACCGGACGGTGGAAAAGGGGCCACCGTGGAGGGTTCCTAACATCGTAAAAGAACCTCAAGTCTGATAGAGAGGCCTCTGAATAAAATTAAGAGATATTTCACAATCAGTATTGAATGGGATGCTGAGAACCATAGCAGTTAAAGAGCGTCCATAAATAAAACGCCATTTCATTTCACGAGTTCTCGACGCGTGGAGAGCTAGGAGCCCGCGCCCCAGGTCTGACCGAACTCCCTGGATCTACAGACGGCTTCTAATGCTATCCCGCCGCCGAGAGCCTTCTCACCATCACAGGAGGGCGTTTTGTATGTGATTTATATTCGGGAGGTCGTGGGATCAATTCCCGTGGCCGAACTCTGGAGGTTTTCACGTGCCACTCGGCAAGTGCTCGAAAGATTTGTTCTTTCCCCCAAACTTCCCGTCCCTTCATTTCATCCAACCGATCTCTTTCAGTGTTGTAAGTGTCGGCGAGTGGTGGCAGCCTACTGTAATGGCGACAGCGCTCTGAAAATACAGCTCTTTGAGGTGGGATGGCGTTGAAATTCGTTTGCAGACTCAGTGTTTGGTCAGACCTGGGGCGCAAGCCCCTAGCGCTCCCTGCGTCGGTATGAAGAACTGCTTGGTGGCTCTTCCCCTCCTTCCGGTTTTAACCGCCCTTGGACACGCTGCCCTGCGGCAGCTGTTTCCCATCTTCCGCTCCACCATGCCTACACACCTAAAACTACGGCTGTACCGCGCAGTCATCCCGCCCCTGATGCTGTACGGCTGTGAGGTCTGGGGTTCGGTGGCTCGTTCCACCATCCGCAGGCTGCAGGCCGTGCAGAACAGGGCATTGAGGATGATATACGGCACAGACCGCAGATTCCCGTCCCACATTCTCCATTCCCACTCCGGAATCCCTTACATAGTGGACGTTGTGCGAGAAAGAGCTCGCACAATATACACTAAACTTGCTCCCCACACAAATCCCCAGGTGAACACTCTCGGTCTTTACGACCACACGCTACCAAGGAGACGCGTAAGCTACCGCCTTCCCAAGGACGCCTTGGGATGGTAGTTTTCCGGCCGCCTCTCCCTTTATTGTTCTACCCGCCAAGTTAAGCAGCATCGGGCATGGTCACGACTCGGACGGGTGACCATCCAGTCGTACCCCGACCAGATCTGCAACACTGGCTTCCCCCACCCCGTACCTATATCCCTTCATGTCTCCCCGCTAGTCGGCACTGCTTTCCTTGACAGCCCGCAAGCGGCTGGCCAAGGTAAGCAGCATCGGGCCTGGTCCCACTCTGGGTGGGTGGCCACTCAGATAGGTAAGCCAGCCCGCGCCGGCTGCACAGAGGGAACACCCTGCCCAACTACTTTGACATTGACAAAAACGCTTGCATAAGACTACATCTACTATATCACACGGGTAAATCCGCAAGAAAAGCGGATAGGTACCGTGGTGATTTGCCCCCGCCCGAGTACACTCGGGCGACTAGTTCCTGCTCCTGGCTCCTGGCTCAAACCATCAGTTCACCCTGAAGACGAGGAAGATGCACTTCTTCGAAACGGTGTCAAACCAAGTTTTTACCTGGCTAGAAGCCCGAGAAGATTTTGAATTAATACTACTAGCAGTTAAGAGGATTCCGGCTTGTTTTAAATACTTTGTCAACATTTTCTCTCACTTCGTCTCCATGTCTGTGATGTGTATGTGTGTGAGTGTGATATCGGTGGGGTTTGGCGTATTGTACGTCAGATAGGATGAGATGAGAGTCATTTCAAAGGGCGGTTAAAACCGGAAGGAGGGGAAGAGCCACCAAGCAGTTCTTCATACCGACGCAGGGAGCGCTAGGGGCTTGCGCCCCAGGTCTGCTTGCGGAGACTGGTATTTATAAGAGCTGGGATGATGCTAACATCTGAATGGTTCGCGTGATATTATGGCCTTGTCTCAGTCATCTTAAATACCAGGTCATAATATCACGCGAACCAATTAGATGTTAGCTTCATCCAGCTCTTATAAATACCAGTCTCCGCAAGCTCAAACCATCAGTTCACCCTGAAGACGAGGAAGATGCACTTCTTCGAAACGTTGGTGTCAAACCAAGTTTTTACCTGGCTAGAAGCCCGAGAAGATTTTGAATTAATACGTCGCCAGGAAAGCTTCAGTTCTTATTCTAGTAGTATTGTTTATAGCAATAAATAGGTATCTATCCATTCCGCTTACTGTCGCTAGGCACCAAACAGATAGTGTGTTTTGGTAAAAGTTAACATAAATTTTATAGTATGTTGCACACTGAGAAGTGTTAAAACACAAAATAAATATAGTTTTTTATTTTGTATTTTACTGCATATTTATATAAAATATATAAAGCTACTAGGTGTTTAAAACAGGATAAAAAAGAAACGAAACACCTGTAAGAATGTCATACAGTATAAAGTAAAAAGGGTAAAGGAAACAACAACACGCTAGGGTAAAGCATCACACTGGAACACCTCAAAACAATGCGGCGTTCCGTTCATACTTTGCTGTTTGTAAACATTCCGTCCATCTGAATGTAATTTGATGAAGAGCAAAGAATGATGATACCCTAAATATTAACATATTTATCAATTTTTTGTCTATAAAACATATTTTGAAGTAATAAAACTATAAAGAGAAGAAATGAAGTGCAAGTGAAAAAAATCTGATGTGTACCTTCACATGACTTTCTCCATATCCCAGCAATAAATAATTCTTAAAAAGCTTATACTTATATTTACTTTATGGTAATCAGAAAAAATTAGCAGAAATAGTCTTATTACTCGCATCCTTGTAAGTAGAAGCGAAATAAGGGACAACCGTAGGTTAAAGTCATAGTCAAAAGCTGGTTGCTATGTCAATGAAATTCCTTTGTTTATATGGATAGGAGTTGACAAGTTCCTGTATGAGAAAAGTATACGTTTTTCATAGCAGAAACCAAAAATAAGGAATGTCACAAAAACGACGAACTCCACGAAAAAAATATATATAACATAAATTGTGTGTTTTAATGTGCTCTACATTTTTTGTGTAGTAAGTTTTAATCCATCTCTTACGGTTTAGCAGTTATTCAAAATTTAGTAAAATTCATCCAGAATAAACTACACTTCAGAGGCTATTCCCAGAAAATTCAAGATATACATTTTATTTTTCAGGTAAATATGTTTAATATCCAAAATTTTAATCAAAATCGTTAGAGCAATTTTTGAGAAATTCAAAATTTTCGAAAAAAGTTCCATGTAAAGGGTAGTTGGGGTTGGGGGGATGTTTCTCAAAATCTTCGTGTCGCATCCCTGGAAGATACTAAACTTAAATACCAAGTTTGGTATTTTACCGACTTTTCATTTTTGAGTTATCGTGTTCACAGACACACGGACACACACACACACACACACACACACACACACACACACGCACACGCACACACGGACCTTTTTGTGAAAATTACTTTTTTTGGATATTGGGGACCCTAAAACATATATTTCCGGTGAAATCTCGGTATCGAATTTTTTGGTGGAGTGCACTACTTTCTCTATACACTATGTGCATAGTACGTATGGAGAAAGTAAAAACGGTAGAAAAGTATAACATCGCCTTTGAAAAATTGGTCCCACCTGACAGTAAATATCTTGAGAAATAGAACTAAGGTACTGTAACTTTGTAAATAAAGCTTTGTGTTGATATCTTTCGTTATGATTTAGTTATGCCAAATCGTCGGTTACTTTCTGGATTGCCATCGTATTTTGGGTCGCGAAGAACAAGACCTTTCAATAAATTTGTTAAAACCACAGAGTATAGTCTCGGAGAAGTTGATGGTGAATAGTGAACAGCTAAGAGTAAAGTAGGCTGTGTGAGGTCTTTGCACGCCTCCAGATGATAAATCCTCTTGTTTAAATACAAGCTGTGTTTCATATTACTTGCTCTACATTACCATAATGCAAATAAAGAAATACTTGTAGGTATTTCCCGATCAAATTGCAGACTTAGAGTGGTAGTATGTAAGATTCAAATTACATTTCCCACTAGCCAATAAGTCACGAATGATGTTAACGCGCGGACACTACCGCCAGCTGGTTATCTATAAATAACCTGTCGCCCCCTCTAGGAGTCGAACCCCGGCTGGAGATTAGTCACGGCGTGCAAGTCACACCCACAGAGGTTCATTGTTGAAATAATGTTACACTGTATAAACGCCATTTCCATGATAGGAGTTCTTAAAGGCTAGTCCACTTTTGTGCACGCCCATAACCTAAGAAAATATTTACTTTACTGTTTCAAACCTGTATAATGAAATGTAGTTTTACTTTCTCTACCATTTGCCTGTAGTAGATAGACAAGACTTGTATTAACCCAGAGATTCCACAAGAAATACTTATTTTGAGGTCCTTCTGAATCCCAAACTAAATCATTTTTCCCGCGTGCTATGTGCTGTATTTCACCGAAAAAATTTAGGCAGAAATACGTGTTTTGAGAGGTCCCTAAGTAAAACGCATTTTTAAAAAACGATCTGTGTGAACATATTATATATATACACTACTGTGTCAAGAAAGTTCCAGGAATTTGTCAATAAAACACAAAAAATGAATTATTCATCCAATTTTATTTTATCGCCTTCAAAGTAGCCCCCTTCTGAAATTATACATTTATGCCAACGAATAATTCAATCATCAAAACATTTTTTGTGGGCACTTTTAGGAATCGATGTCAACTTTCGCCGCGAATTTTCCTTATGTCTTCTATCGACTGAAAACTGGTGCCTCGAAGTGGCAACTTGAGTTTTGGAAAGAGAAAAAAATTAGCAGGAGCCAGATCAGGTGAATGCGGGGGTTGTTCGATGAAATTTGTTGAGTCTTTGGCCTGAAATTTTTAAACAGCGGTATACAAAAACTTAACATAAGTAAGGTTCAACGTGGATTATCGATTACATAACAATAGCCTTGTGAGCTGGTGAGTTATCGTGGTGCAGAATCCATGAGTTGTCGCTCCACAAATCTGGCCTTTTTTGCCGTATTTGTTCTCTCAAATGCCGCATAACGCTCGGATAATAGGCTTTATTTACCATCTGACCTTCTGGCAAGAATTCTGAGTGCGCGACACCGCGATAATCGAAAAAAAAACTGTCAACATGACCTTCAGTTTTGATCGAGTTTGACGTGTCCTTTTAGGTTTCGGTTCATTTCGGCGCCATTTGGAAGCTTGTTGACTGGTTTGAGCGTCAAACTCGTAAACCCACGTCTCATCACCAGTTACAAAGCGTTTCATGAATGTGGGGTCGGAACTGGCTCGTTCTAACATGTCTTCAGCAATCTTTAAGCGATTGAGTTTTTGTAGAAAATTCAAGTCTTTCGGAACTAACCGAGCTGCAACGCGTGTCATGCCCAAACAAAATGGTACGAATCGATTCGTGAGATACAGAAAGTTCAGCGACAATCTCTCTGACCTAAATGACGACTTTCAGGCACCATTTTCTTCACTTTAGCGATGTTCAGTTCAGTTGAAACCGTTGATGGCCGACCAGAGCGGGACAAATCTTCCACCACATCTCGACCACTTTTGAATGCACTGTACCACTCATATGCACATGCTTTTTATAAAGTCCATTCACCGTAAGCCCTCTGTAACATTTTCAGCGATTCGGCACACGAAATACCATTTGCAATGCAAAATTTGAGACAGATTCTTTGTTCAATATTTGTATCCATCGTAAAATCGCAAATCACCTTTGAGATGAACTAACAACATGGCGTACTGTAAACAAAACTAGATGACAGATGACGATCAAACTCCGCGTGAGTACAGAGGAAAGTTGTACCAACTTAGAGATAACAATAATTCCGAATCCCCTTTTAAACAGGATTTTTAAATGATCTATTCCCGGTACTTTCTGACCCACACACACACACACACACACACATATATATATATATATATATATATATATATATATATATGAATAGCATAATTCAATAACGGAGATTCCGTTAAATACCTAGCTTGTTGGTTAAGTTCAGCATCTTTCAAGAATGCGACACGAAGACTTTTAAGAAAATACCCCATCCGAAATTACCCTTTAAAAGGAAAGTTTTTCGATAATTGTGATTTTCTCAAAATGGCTTTAACGAATACCAAATGTTTAAGATATTTTGATGGCCAATGAAATGAATATCATCTTGAGAATTTTCTGGGAGTAGGCTGTGAAGTCCTCTTCATTCAGGATGGCATTTGTATAACTGATAAGACGTAAAAGAGAAACTAGAACTTACTACACAAATAATGTATATTTCTTCAAAACAGAATCTTTTTGTGAGGTTAACCATTTGCGACATATTCAGTATTATCGGTTTCAGTTTTTCCATACTTACAATTTTGCCAAACTGGAAATCGTTATTCGTTTTCTTCTTACCGGTCAAGCAAAGATAAGTATATTGTACTACATAACAAATAAATATAATAAATAAAGATAAGTAAATAAAACTTGCTATTCGTAATAGAGAAAGTACTAAAATAAAAAACGCGAATATTTCATTCCAAGCAATTAAATATAATCGTATACCAGCTGATTACTTAGCAACTGAGCCACGGGAAACAAAAGACAATCGAGTTCTAGTTAAAATGATGGGATACATATGTATGCAATACTTATTTCTTTAAGACAAAAGACAATCGAGTTCTAGTTAAAATTATGGGATACATATGTATGCAATACTTATTTCTTAAAGTTTCATTTAATTCAACTGCAGAACATTGTGTAGATTAAAACAAAAGAAAGAAAGAAGTTTAAAATGGTTTAAAATTTAACCTACTGTAATTATCTAAAAAGTTACTCGTCAGTTCTGACCGACGATTCTTCCATCGCCAAATAGTGTGGTTACAGGCCTATGAGGTACTTATGACCTCTCCAAAAATTGAGAAACTGTTGGGGGGGAAGGGTGTTAGGAAGTCTGACGTTCCGCTGATTTTCCACTCCTTTTGAATGAATATGAGGGGATGTTTCATCTTTAATGGGAATAGTCGAGCTCCATGAAATTATAATTATAAGGAGTGTAGAGAAAGTAAAAAATCAAAACCATTTCCAAAACACAAGAATGCTTTAGGCATTTGAAAGGGCTGTGTGATAAATGCGAAAAAAATGGCAGTTATTAGGTGTGGATGGTGTACAGTGAAATTATATTTTACACGCTGCTTTGTGGGATGACAATACTGCAAGGAATATGTTCAGAAATAATAACAGCAATTGGAGAAGCTTCAATTAAGGTCAGAAGTTTGATTTCTTGTCACATGAAACCATACGTCACCCACTCCACCGCTCACATTAATATGTAAATACCTCGCGAAATAATTGCACTTGCGTTACAATAATTTGTATAAGCACTCGTTTTAACATTACAAACATGTTGGAGGACAAACAAATCACATTTTTGATCTGCCCCGTGAGAATGTTTGCTTGTCAGCCGGATCAAGAGGTTAAAGGGCTACCGCATTAATCATCTCCCTCATATAACGAACGCGCCCAAATGTAGCGATTTGCTTATAGTTATTATGTGCTAAGTTTTAATCAGGTAGATTCTGGAAAGCACTGCATCTTGATATGTCCAGTTTTGGCGCACGACACCAATTTAACGCTCCGCTGCAGTTACTTTGCGCTATCAGCCGGCACGCTTACTGATCTAACACGATTCTTCATCCGCTGGAAGAATACACTTTTACTTTCTCTACCACTTAACTATAAGAACCGAGCTAGTCGGTAACGCCTTCGTAGCGCATTCGGAAGTTCTTAGATTCGCGCGTCCCCTTCTCGTCAGTACAGCATTAATAAAACACTTTGACATGTTCATTTATATGTCTATCTCTACCGATTCCACAAATAAACTCCTTACAAAAGATTATTCTCCTTTCTACTCCATACTAATCGACATAAACATCAGCAGAATGCTGTTATTACATACTACCTGTTTGACGAAAGAATGTAGTTGCTGGTTTAGAGTAGTCCGAGAAGGCTGGAATATAGTGCAGTGCAGTCTAACCATAAAAAATCATCTGATGTGTTCCATTCACATGACTTTCTCTATATCTCTGCAATAACTTATTTTTAAAAGCTTAAGCTTCCAATTACTTCCTGCTAAGCGAGAAAAAATTAGCAGTAATAGTCTTATTTCTTGCTTCCTTGTAAGTAGAAATGAGTACCATAGGTTAAAGTGATAGTCAAAAGCTGGTTGCTATGTGACTGAAGTTCCTTTGTTTGTATGAACACGAGTTCACAAAGTCCTGAATGAGAAAAGTATGTGTTTTATAGCTGAAACCAAAAATAAGGAATATCTCAAAAACAATCAACTCCACGAAAAATATGTATATAACATAAATTGTGTGTTTTAAAGTGCTCTACATTTGTTGTACGGTAAGTTTTTTGTCCATCTCTTACGGTTTCGCAGTTATGCAAAATTCCGTAAAATTGACCCAGAATAAAGTAGTCTTCAGAGGCTATTCCCAGAAAATTCAAAATATACGTTTTATTTGTCAGGTAAATATCTTTAATATACGATATTTTAATCAAAATCGTTAGAGCCATTTTTTAGAAAATCAAAATTTTCGAAAAAAGTTCCATGTAAAGGGTAGTTTGGGATGGGGGGATTCTTCTCAAAATCTTCGTGTCGCATCCCTGGAAGATACCAAACTTAAATACCAATTAAAACTGCAGGCTGAGATATAATAAATGTCGAAGTTTAAAACATTGGAGACAGCATCACTAAAACAAATGTGAACTCAAGTAAAATTGATTTATATGTAAATGGGAAATAATATACTATACTCTGCCTGCTTCTCTGACTTGATACACCTTTATATGTTTGCTGGATTACTTGGTTCTGCTGAGCCAAAGGGTTCTGCGGCGAGTGCGCAGTACTGAGAAACTTAAAATCACGTTGTGCTTCCGACTGTTGTGCCATTCCGTATTTGCGTGACGATGCCATTTGCTGTTTATGTGGTTTGAGCTTGCAAAATTGATCATTTCATTATTAAGAGCAGATTGAAGGACGATTATTGCTCCACAAGTGGAACTGAACAATTTCATCTACAGATCGTGAGCCTACACAAGATGAGATTATATCTGCCAGTCATCCGCTAAACAGATTTACTGGGTAAAAGCACATGGAAATGGAATTTAACATTTAAATAAAAACGTTTGTACAGAGGAAATTTATTCTTTACATGCGTGCGTGGTTTTTTTTATATTGTTTTTTTTTCAAAATGTGAATAAATATAATCGGAGTTTGAATATAAAGTTATTTTATTATCTCCTTTTTTACTTTCTCTACACGTACTATGTATATAGTATATAGAGAAGGATTGCATTCCACCCAAAAAGACGACACCGAGATTTTGCCGTAAATGGACCTGTATCAAAAAAAAATTTAGAAACAGGTCCGTGTGCCTGTAAACACGATAACTCAGAAACGAAAAGTTCGTAAAATACCAAACATGGTAGGTATTTACATTTTTCACTGTATATTAAACATATTTATATGGCAAATAAAATGTATATCTTGAATTTTCAGGAAACAGCCTCTGAAGACCTCTTTATTCTGAAAGAATGTTGCTGAATTTTGCGCAACTGGTAAACCATAGAGATAGACAACAAATTATTACACAAAAAATATGTAGATCACATTAAAACACAAAATTTATGTTCATATATGATTTTTTTTTCTTTCGTGGAATTGACCATTTCTGAGATATTCCTCGTTGTTTGATTCAGATTCACAATACTTAAACTTTTCACACACGTGAAAAATATCAATAATAAGTAATATCAATACATTTTGTCCAGCGGTGTTCCAATGCCATTATTCCCTTTCTGTAGTGTTCTCAAGAAGTGCTGCAAAGTGCCCGTTTACTGCCGCAATTGCTTCTTCATTGGACGAAAAGCGAGGAATTTCTTCAGTTTTGGAAACAGATGGAGTCCGAGGGGGCCAAATCTGGGGAATAGGGTGGATGTTCCAGTACTTTATAGTACAGATCTCTCAATTTCCCCATTGCCAAAACACTTTCGTCGGCAGGTGCATTGTCCTGATGGAAAACAGTTTCTTTTCTTTTTTAACCCGGGTCTGTTTTCACGAATACTTGCATTCAGTTTGGTTAGAAGTCGAGAGTAGCATTCTCCAATAATGGTTTTATCTTTTTTCGAGATAGTCAATCAACAAAATTCCTTTTGCATCCCAAAACATTGACGCCATGATTTTTCCCGCCTATGACACCATCCTCGCCTTCTTTGGAGCTGAAGAACCACCTTCTGTCTACTGCCTCGACTGCTGCTTGATTTCGGATGTTTAATGTGAATCTATTTTTCATCCATTGTGACGTATGGGCGCAAAAAGTCGCTTCTGTACTTCTAAAAATGCGCCAAACACTTTTCAGAAAGTGTCGTGCGAATGCGTTTGTTATCCACAATGAGGATACACGGCAACTATCTTGCGCAAGGCTTTTTCATGTTTTAACTCCTCATGCAAGATGTAATCAATACGTTCCTTTAAAATTCCAAGAGCATTAGCAATTTCACGCACCTTTGTATGCGATCTTCCAAAATCATGACGTGCACTTTTTCAGTGATTTCCGGTGTGGTTACAGTTTTTGGACGCCCTTCGCGTGGATTACCTTGGACGCTTTCACGGCCACGTTTAAAATCGGCCGCCCATTTCTTCACAGTGGAAACTGAAGGTGAAGAGTCGCCATACACATTTACAATCCGCAAATGAATTTCTGTAGGTGTTAAATCTACTTTTACGAAGAATTTTATCACAGCACGATACTCGAATTCCTTCCATTGCTTCAAACAACTGCCTACAATCAATTATTGCCTGAACTGACTTATAATTTTACATAGGATCTATGTGTACCAACGTAAGGAAAAAAACATGCAAGCTATGCCGGGATCTCTGGGTGAGGCCGAGAACTTTTCAGACCACGCTCGTATATTTCAAATTACAGTACTAAAATATATAATGCAATAAATATTAATGTTCTAATCCATTTAATGTGACGGTTACTAAATATTAAAAACCTTACTTGAATTTTAGTTTGTGTCATATTACTTGTGTACTCATTCTTACTTATGTGCACGGAATATAAAAATTTGGTATTAAAATATACATCTTTCAAATTAAAATGTGGTATATTGGCATATGAGGGGTACTTAATGTTTACATCCTTACTTGTATGAAAAGAGTGTTAACATTTGATATTCAGATATACGTTTTAAAAATATTAAGTATGTACATTAAACATAAAATCACTTCATTTGGCTTTAATAGTCTGTGCCAATTCACTTAATGCTGGCATTACAAGAAAAGAATTAGATTATTGATTTAAATATTCTTGTATAGAACAAAATGACTCGTCACAAAGACATCCTTTAAAAGAAGCTTTAAAATATTGCAAGTGCTAACTTTTTCCTTGAGATCACTGGGAAGAGCATTAAATATTTTAATTGTTTTATAGTATACACGTTTCTGCAAGCAAGAGAATTTTATATTAGGACGATGAATATTCCCTTTTGATAGTAGGGAAAATGAAGCCGGAAGTAATAGTTTTAAATGTCTGGGTATAATGGCAGACCACAATAATGACGAAAGTAAAGAAATTAAAGCTCGAATATTCTCTTCAGAACTTGTTCAAAAACAGAAACACAAGTAGGAAAACTAAGATTAGACAAAGCATCAATTTAGCCAGTGAGGCATATGATTGCGAACACTGTACACTATTCTCTAGCTACATTTAAAGGAAAATACTGAGAGAGATTTATCCACCAATACACGAGAATGGAAGCGGGCGAATAAGGTGGAATAAAGAAATGTGTGTTTATAATTAAATTTCATAGAACTGTTCTTCGTGATGAAATTAATCATGTTGATACTGGAAGTAGTAAAAATCCAATAAGGGTTCTTAATTAGTTAATTGTTACATTTTTAAGGGCCAAAAACTGAAAACATTAGTTATTTTCAAGTTTATGTTTTAATAGATACTTTAATTGGTAAAAGGAAAGTGGTTTAATTAAAAGACACACAGTAATTATTATACTGTGAATAAATAGAAATAATATTAATCAATTAAAGGTATTATTTGAGGTATAAACAATCATTGGTTTATTAATAATTTTAATATGACATTAATGTTATATTTTAAGTAACTTCTTATTATCAGAAGTAATTATTATATTACTATAATATTGTTTAAGGGAACGTTACTTGTTTTTCTGTCTTCTATTAATTGTTAAGATAAATTGGGAATTCAGATAATCAAATCATTAGCTAAAGTGCTTACACTCACAACTGGTTCAAATCTATGATTTTCACCACATATTTCTGAACACTCATCAAGGATTAGTAAATTGAAAAGTTGCTTGAGTTAATCGCCCTAGAGTGGCATCAGCTTACACTCCAATATTTGCAATTGTTCAAGAGTGAATTGCGTTTTCTGATCTAATTATCACCTTTTTTTTTAAGTTTAATGTCCTTTAACTTGGCTGGTCATATCGGACGATAATGAAATTGTTGAAATTATGTTCAAACGATCTCGGAGTCCATGGATCTTAAAGTTACTCGACATGTAACTCTCCTTACGCGGGATTCGAGCGCTCTCGAAAAGTAAGGTAGACTCACTTCCCCCACACTATCGCGGCGGGCCCATTAAGATTTGTTTAAATTCATTTATTTGTAAATTTGTTCGATTATCTACTTTGAGAAGTCGAATATTATAAGGGTTTATATCATTTTGAGGGATTGTATAAGAGTCGAATTCAATGTCTAAAATTTTTGCATATTCATAACTTCAATAGCATTGATGTCCGACAGTTTTTAATAATAAAATTTGATTGGAATTCTCATAAATTAAATAAAGAGTCCAAATATAAGGTAAAGCAATAACAATTAAAACGCTGCCATGAATTTTATAAATCGCTGGATGTTTGGAAAGTCGAATGTTTGTTTCGAAAAAAGTTCCATGTAAAGGGTGGTTAAGGGTGGGGGCACTTTTTTGAAAATCTTCGTGTCACATCCTTGGAAGATACCAAACATAAATACTAAGTTTGGTATTTCACGGTCTTTTTGTTTTTGAGCTATGCTGTCCACAGACACACATACACGAACCTTTTTTCCAAAAATGCTTTTTTTTGGATTCAGGGGGACCCAAAACATGTATTTCCGGTGAAATCTCGTTATCGAATTTTTGGGTGCAATACAATACCTTCTCTATACACTATGAATATAGTACGTGTAGAGAAAGTAAAAATGGGTTTTCCTTCTTCGAAAGTAATTTTTTCCCGTCAGAAAATAATGTTCACAGATGTACTGTTGGTTGCGTGTGAATAAGATTTCTATGCTGGAAACATTACACTCTTAGACGAGAAGTTACACAGTTAAGGTTTTTATACACTGAAACGTTACTTATATTATCCAGCGTAGCACGAAATGGCGTAAGATGGGGTTGGTTGTAATGGTGTACGAACCTACACTATGCTATTTTGTACGTATACCGGATTATAGTTTATAAACTTACAGAATATATGAGGAAGTATAAAATGAAAGCGTACAGAAGAATATATCTAAACATTAGATGTGTTTCATTCAAATCACTTTCTTTACATCTGTAACAATTATTGTTCAAAAATCGTATTCATCTATCTACGTAATGATAATCGAGATAGCAGTAATTGCCTTAATTATTGATAGTCAAATCTTTTAAAATCTATTTGCTGTGTGGTTGAAGTCATTTTCTATGCAGAGAACAGGAGCTTACAACTTTCCGTATGGGAAAAGTATTTAAATCTGAAACAAATAACAAGGAATATCTCAGAAATGGTCAATTCCACGAAATAACGTATATGACAAATTGTGCGTTTTAAGGAGATCTAAATTTGTTGTGTAATAGTTTTTGTCTATCTCTTACGGTTTACCAGCTACGCAAAATTCAGCAAAATTAATCCAGAATAAAGAGGTCTTTAAAGTCTATTCCGAGAACATTCAAGATATACATTTTATTATGTTTAATATACGGCAACTTAATCAAAACCTTTAGAGCCATTTTTGAGAAAATCAACATTTTTGAAATTTTTTCCATGTAAAGGGTAGCTTGAGGTGGGGGGATTTTTCTCAAAATCTTCGTGTCACATCTCTGGAAGATACTAAACTTAAATTTTGGTATTTTACTTCTATTGGTTTTTGAGTTATTGTGTTCACAAACACACGGATACACACTCGCGGATCTTTTTCTAAAAATGCTTTTTTTTAGGATACAGGAAACCCTAAAACGTGTATTTCCGGTGAAATCTCGGAATCGAATTTTTGGGTGGATGCGATACCTTTTCTATACACTATATTTAGAGTGCATGTAGAGAAAGTAAAAATTGCAGAAGTGCAAGCAGAAATCCACAAAGGGGTTAAAAAAAACACCATCACCTAGACATTCAAGAGTAGTCTCTTAAATGAAGATTCCTTTTCCTCTGAAGATGCAGAATGTGTTTGCATTGAGTATACTGAATCATATTCTGCTCAAGACCATAAACTAAATAGCTAAAATGTAACAAATCTTATTAAAATCTGGACATCTATTACCAACACGTGTTTCACTTGGTCATGGTGTAGATGGAGTACCCTAACGCGTGTTTCCACAACTTTCGTTGTCATCCTCTTGCAGGTTTGCAGATGTCTGAGGAAGTCTGCTTGCTCCATCACTACCTTTCCTATAATCCATTTCGCTTGCATTTCATATCATCCACTTCCTCACGCTACGGGCCGACCATTCGTTCCAGGTTCTTCATTCTGTGATTTTGTGCCCTTGGTTCCCTGACAGATTTCTGACCCCTAGGCATACGATGTCAGTCCTAACTAGGGGGAGGGTAAACCGACTACGAAAAAAATGTATTCAACTTCATTGAATTATTTACATTGTTAAGGATAGCTTTCATAAATCCTGAACAAAAATGCATACGTAATATAACGATGATTAGCCTACATGGACACGAAGAGTAATATTCCTAAAATCAAATTGGTCTTGACGTATAACTGCACCAAAATCACTGCAACTTGATGTTCATATCATAAATTTCAATCTATTTGTATTACTACATTGTATTATTGTGCCTAAAATAAACACAGATCTCTTTCTATTGTTATATTCTACTATTTTGGCGTAAATTAAACACGTTTTGGAACTTCCGCCATTATGTACGGGAATATCACTGCACATTAATACTATCATTATGAGTCGAACATTAGTTCAGAGAGAAAACAAATGCACGTGGGTGTGATAAAAATAACTATTAAAATGCACAGATAATGAGTTCCGATTGGTTGGAATTTAACGCGCCAATATACTGGATTGGCCACTTCCTACGATCACGTGTCATGAACGAAATAGCCAAGAAGAAAAAAAAAAAAAAAAAAAAAGCTAACCAACAGAACTTTTCGTTGCAGGATATGTCTATGGCCACAATATCTTAAAATCTTTAAGTTAATAAATTCATGAGCCCGCCATACAGTCTTTTTCTTTCTCCTGTTGTCAGCATGTACTTAAAATCTTTCAGCCATCTTGAAGTAAATGTGTATCTTTATGTAAGAGACTATTAACACACAACAGCAATTTAACGCTCTGCTACCGCTACCTTGCTGACTAACCTTGCTTCTTATCAACTTTCTTTCATAGAATGTTCTTCGTGCCTCTTCTAACGCTTAGGTAACTCAAAGGAAATCCGCGTTAGAGATAAAGACAATTCCTCAGAAATAAGTATTTTAGATCCTTTGAATAAGCATCCGATATGTTACATTCATGGGACTTTCTCTACTGCTATCGTTTATTTTTACTTTCTCTACCACGTACTATGTACATTGTAGGTAGAAAGTTATTTATTCCACACAAAAACTCGGTGTCGAAATTTCATGGGAAATACAGTTTGAAGCCCCCTGAATTAAAAAAAAAAAAAAAAAACGGTTTAGAAAAGATGTGTGTGAGTGTGTGCGAGTTTGTGGCCGTGTATATCTGTGAACAACATAACTAAAAAAAAAAGTCCGTTAAATCCGAACTTAATATTTAAGTCCCTATAACCTGTTATATGGACAATTTTCTAAAAAAGTTCATTTTCCCAAAAATAGTTCTATTAATTTTGATTAAAATATCACATGTTTAAGAAATTGTAAATAAGGTATGCATCTTGAATTTTCTATAGTAGGTAGAAAGTTATTGATTTCACACAAAAATTCGATGTCGAAATTTTATGGGAAATACATTTTGAAGCCCCCCTGAATTAAAAAGAAAATTCAGAAAAGGTGTGTGTGTGACCTTGAAAATTATTAAGAAACAAGTATGTTAAATCCAAACTTGATATTTAAGTTTAGCATCTTTCAAGGCTGGCACAAAGATTTTCAAGAAATTCCTCGCCCCAAACTACCCTTTAATTGGACAATTTTCTTAAAAACCTTATTTTCTCAACAAAGGTTTTAACAATTTTTGTTAAAATACCATACGTTTAAGAAATCACAAAGTGTGCATCTACAATTTTCTAGTAATAACCTCCGAAACCGCCTTCTTTCTAGATTGCTTTCGCATAACTGGTAAACTGTAACAGCTAGACAAATGAGTTAACTATTTCTGAAGTATTCCTTGTTATAAGTTACATTTTGCAATACTTAAACATGTTCAAAATGGGAATTTGCTATTCATTTTTCTTGCTGCTTATCAAGCAAAGAAAGCGGTATTTAAAAACCATTTAATAGATTTGACTATCCCTTTAGCGTATTATACCTCTTGTAAAAGGAAATAATATATAATAAAACCATTTCTGCTAATGTTTATCTTCATAAGCGTTAAATAAAATAGTAAGATTTTGTAAGAATAGTATTTAGATTATAAGTAGAGAAAGTTATGTGAATGTAGGATATCAGATATACCTAGCATATGTATGCCTATATATTGTACAAACTAGTTGCTTTCTCTACACTTACTATGTACATAGTGTATAGAGAAGGTATTGCATTCCACCCTAACATTTGATACGGAGATTTCACCGGAAATATCTGCTTTAGGGTCCCCAGTATCCAAAAGAAGCATTTTCAGAAAGAGGTCCATGTGTTTGTGTGTCTATGAACGCGATAACTCAAAAACGAAAACTCGGGAAAATAGCAAATTTGTTATTTAAGTTTGGTATCTTCCAGAGATGCGACACGCAGATTTGAGAAAAATCCCCCACCCCAAACTACACTTTACATGTAATTTTTTCAAAAAATTTAATTTTCTCAAAAATGTCTAACGATTTTTATTAAAATATGGTATATTAAAATATTTACCTGACAAATAAAACGTATATCTTGAAATCTGATGACGTCTCAATTCTGGATGATATTCTTTTTTTTTTTCTTTTTTTTTGTATAGCTAATAAACCGTAAGAGATAGACAAAAACTTGTAAACAACATTTACTTCTCTATTAAAACACAATTTATGTCATATACATTTTTTTCGTGGAATTTACCGTTTTCAAGACATTCAGTTTTGAAATACTTAAACGTTTATCATACGGACACTTTTCAACACCACACAAAGAAACGAATTTCAATCCCATAGCAACCACATTTTAAAACATTTGACTCTCTGTTTATCCTAGTGCATTTCGAGATTCCCCTTTTATTTACAAGGAACCAAGTAAAAAGACCGTTTCCGCTAACGTTTATCTCGAACAGCACGAAGTAGATAGTAGAATAAACTTACTAACAATAATTCAAAATCTTCTCGGGCTTCTAGCCAGGTAAAAACTTGGCTTGACACCAACGTTTCGAAGAAGTGCATCTTCCTCGTCTTCAGGGTGAACTGATGGTTTGAGCTTGCGGAGACTGGTATTTATAAGAGCTGTCTCCGCAAGCTCAAACCATCAGTTCACCCTGAAGACGAGGAAGATGCACTTCTTCGAAACGTTGGTGTCAAGCCAAGTTTTTACCTGGCTAGAAGCCCGAGAAGATTTTGAATTAACACGTCGCCAGGAAAGCTTCAGTTCTTATTTTACTAACAATAGTTTGTTACAAAGATGTAGAGAAAGTTATATAAATGGAGCAAATCAAATTTTTTTATTTTTAAGTGTCTCACGAGACTTAAAATAAAATCTGATGTGTCACATGACTTTCTCTACATCTCTGCAAATAATTATTGTTAAGAAGCCAATGCTTCTATTTACTTCATGATAATCGAGAAAAAATTAGCAGAAATAGTCATATTACTTACTTTCTTGTAAGTAGAGGCGAAATAAGTGAGTACCATAGGTTAAAGTGATAGTCAAAAGCTGGTTGCTATGTGACTGAGGTTGCTTTGTTTGTATGGACACGAGTTGACAAATTCTTGTATGAAAAAAGTATAAATTTTTTAGAGCTGAAACTAATATCAAGGAATATCTAAAAAGCGATCGACTCCACGAAAAGAATTTACATAACATAAATTGTGTGTTTTAATATGATCTACATTTATTGTGAGGTAAGTTTTTGTATAACCCTTACGGTTTAGCAGTTATGCAAAATTTCGTAAAATGTATCCAGAATAAAGTAGTCTTTAGAGGCTATTCCCAGGAAATTCAAGATATACATTTTATTTGTAAGGTAAATATTTTTAATATACCGTATTTTAATCAAAATCGTTAGAGCCATTTTTGAGAAAATCAAAATTTTCGAAAAAAGCTAAAAGGTAGTGGAGGGTGGGGGATTTTCTTGTAAATCTTCGTGTCGCATCCTTGCAAGATAACAAACTTAAATACCAAGTTTGGTATTTAACGGTCTTTTCGTTTTTGAGTTATGCTGTCCACACATACGCACGCACGCGCGCGCCGGCGCGCACACACACACACACACACAGGCCTTTTTCCTTAAATGTTTTTACTTTCTCTATACTTACTATGTACATAGTGTATAGAGAAGGTATTGCATTGTACCCAAAAATTTGATACCGAGATTTCACCGGAAATACATGTTTTGAGACCACCTGAATCTAAAAAAAGCATTTTTAGAAAAATGTCCGTGTGTATCTGTGGGCAGCATAGCTCAAAAACGAAAAGACTGTTAAGTACCAAACTTGTTATTTAAGTTCAAGGATGCGACACGAAGATTTTTAAGAAAATATCCTCACCCCCAACTACCCGACACATGGAAAAATTTTCGAAAACTTTGAGTTTCTAAAAAATGGCTCTAACGATTTTGATAAAAATATCATATATTAAAGCTATCTACTTGACAAATAACATGTACATCTTGAATTTTCTGGAAATAGCCTCTGAAGACTACTTTATTTTGGATGAATTTTATGGAATTTTGTGTAACTGGTAAACCGTAAGAGACAGACAAAACCTTACCACACAAAAAATGTAGAGCACATTAAAACACACAATTTATGTTAGATACATTTTTTTCCTGGAGTTGATCGTTTTTTAGGTATTCCTTGTTTTTTGTTTCAGCCTTAAAAATCATATTTTTCTGATACAGGAAAACATGCAAACAAAGGAACTTCCGTCACATAGCAACCCGCCTTTGTCTATCACTTTTACCTATGGTACTCCCTGATTTCGCTTCTACTTACAAGGAAGCAAGTAATAAGACTATTTCTGAATTTTTTTTTTTCTCGATTAGCATGAATTAAATAGAAGCATAAGCTTTTTAGCAATAATTTGTTGCAGAGATGTAGAGAAAGTCATGTGAATGGAACAGATTTTTTCTGATGTTTAATTTCTGTTACCATGGATACCTCGCTACCACTCATTGCGCTCACTGGTGACCTATAAAGATCTGACTATTCTGGTAAGATTGTGTTTCACTGGCAACTCGCTGCATATCCCTGCTCCCAGAGGCAGTTCACATTTCATGTTTATCTCTCCAATATGTAAAGCACTGCTGGTGCATTGCCCTTGACTGGTTGACCCGAATGTTCCGCTCTAAGGGTCAGAACCCGGTCCATTCTCTCCAAACAGATGGCAGAACTAGTTCCATTTCGAAAGGAAATTATCACATTCCAATGCTGTTGAGTAAGCTGACAGGTGAAAGGCCTGTTACAGATGAATCACACAGTTTATAGAAACAAGAGCACATTTTACGATTACAGTCTTCAGGGAATTTAGTACAGAGTTCAATTTCAACATATGCAAACGTGTTATTTACGGTTTTACATTTTTATCTTCATGACTCTACTTTCTAAACATACGAGGGAAAAAATAGTTGCGTAATTTTTTATCGCCACTGGTAGTTGGCGAAACTGGTCGAATCTGTGGTGCACATTTCTTACAATTGAACGCCTAGGAACCGGAATATATCTGTCCCTCGCCACCGAACACAGCGCTATTCATTATCCTTCATGGTAACGTAGGTTCTTCTTTCACATGCCTCCCGCAGACTGTGACTTCTTACGTAAACAAACGAATAGCGTAATAAACTCTGAGAATAATGCATTCTTTACCACAGCGTTTGAGGACCGAGCCAGGTAGCTCATTGTTATCCTGGCATTCGAGACGTCGTGGGATCGGTTCTCCGTGATCGACCTCTCTGACCAATGGGCTTTTCGGGGTTTTCCCGGGCCACTAGGCGAATGCTGAGAGGTTTTCTCGTTCCCCCGAATTTCCTGTGCCTTCATTGCATCCCAGGTTTTATGAGTCGAAGAGGAACTACGGCAGAGGCACCATTCCGAGGAGGTGACTGCGGTCTGGAAATACAACTCTCAGCAGTGGGATAGCGTTAGTGGTTATCTGCTGACTCGGAAGGTCTATCCGGGACTGAACCACGGGTTCCTGACGTTCCCCACGACGAGATGAACTGCTTGTGAACTATAAGGCACCCTCCATGGCGGCGGTTCTCCCTATCCGGATGTCGGCCGCTCTTTGAAATTACACTCATCTTATTCTCTCCTCCAGTAACGTGCAATAAGCCAACGGCTGCAGTGTAGAATCCCCCCGTAACGCACACACACACACACACACACACACACCACAGTTTTCTCTATCCCAGTCACGCTATATTATGTGTAGAAAACTACTTTTTTTTTTTTTTTCACTCTAACTACTAATCCCACACATTAGATTTTTCTTCAGAGCATGGGATAGTGGCGTTTAATTCCTCGAAAAGTTTAGGCTTTTAAGTTTAATTTTATTCAGTGACGACTTTACCATTATTGATCTCTTGCAGTAATTGCTATTCAATGTGTAGTTTCGTTAAGTTTTATTTTGATTTAATCAAAATCACTTGTCGTATTATCGTGTTCACAGACCCATTGACATACACACGCACCTTTTTCTAAAAATGTTTTCTATACACCTACAGGGGACTTAAAACGAGTATTCCCGGTGAAATCTCTGTATCGGCTTTTTGTTGGAATGTGAAGCCTCTTCTATACACTATGTACGCATACGTGAAAGTGAAAATTGGTGGCCATATTGATTATGTTACTATTTATCCACGGATATAGAAAGCAGCTAGCCCGGATTGTATCCCAGGGTCATCTGCTTGTCACAAAGCAAAGTAGAGCAATGAGACCTAAAAGGGTGGCTCTATGTCGTCTGAATACAGATGGTGTAAATGTACCTTTGCAGCATTTCCTTAGCAAGAAGCGAAATTGGTATGCGACCAGGAAAGATACCATGATGGCTACTGACCACCATATATTAGGGTCTGCTGAAAAGTTCCGGACCTCTCAACGAAGACATAATTTAATAAATAAATACAGGGTTACTACAAAAGAAATAGACAAATTCAACTGCCTGTAAAACAAAAACTATTAGAGATAGCAACCTAATTATTTTGGAGGTATGTTGAGAAACCCTCAAAGTTTCGTTTGTTACTATTGGTAATGCTGTAGTGTTTTGTTTGTAGTTGCAGAAGCTGAAATGGCGGAAAATCCTGTGGAAAAGGCATATTGCGTGTTGGAATTTGCTAGAACGCAATCAGCAACTGTTGTCCAAGGACATTTTAGAACACGTTACCACAAAACGCCACCGACTAGACAGTCAATCTACGACTGGTATAGAAAATTCGAGACAACGGGATGTTTCTGCAAAGGGAAGAGCTCGGGAAGACCAAGAGTTTCGGAAGAAAATAACCGACAATAATGTTCTTGCATTTTGGCCACCAAGGAGCCCTGATCTCACACCATGTGACTTTTTTCTATGGGGATTCGTGAAAGATCGTGTTTTTGTTCCTCCACTTCCTCTTAATTTAGACGACTTGAAACAACGTATCAGACAAGCCGTGGCAAGTGTTGATGCAGATATGTTACAAAAGGTGTGGGATGAACTTGATTATCGCATGGATGTGTGTCGTGTGACTGGAGGAGCCCATATTGAACATTTGTGAGTTCCCAATGTAAACTTCAAAGACTCCTCTACAAACCAGTGAAAACGGCGTCAAATTACCGTAAATAGTTTTTGTTTTACAGGCAGTTGAAGTTGTCTTTCTTTTGTAGTAACCCTGTATATATATACTTTATTTCTCAACATAATCTCCAGAAAAGTTAATACATTTGTCATATTGGTGTTCTAATTTATTTAAAGCACCTCTGTAGTACGATTTATCAAGGTCCTCAAAATAGCTGTTTACCGTATCAATGACCTTCTCGTTGCTGTGAAATCTTCGTCCTCCAAGAATTTTTTTGAGGTTTGGGAGCAGGTGGTAGTCATTGGGTGCTAGATCTGGTGAATAAGGTAGAAGTTCAAGCATTTAGTACTTTAATTCGCACTTTGCAATGACTGAACAATGGGCCGGAGCATTAACGTGATGAAACAAGACTTTTTTTTTTTTTTGCCAAATGAGGCCTTTTTCTTTTCACCTCATCACTCAAACATTGCAGTAAGCTTGCGAAGTAGTCACCAGTGATACTTTTACTCTTTTCCAAGCAATCAATGAAAATAATACCCTGTGCATCCCAGAAAACACTCGCCATAACCTTGTTAGCTGACAAAATTGACTTGCCATTTTTGGAGTTGGTTCACCTGGCGCAATCCAATGTTTTGACTGTGGTTTACTTTCTGGAGTGTAGTGATATATTCAAGTTTCATCCGTCTCAAAAATTCACTGTGATTTTTACGGTAGAGCTCCACATTCTTAACAGGAACTGTTTTTCTTTACAACTTTTGATCAGATGTCAACAAATGCGACACGCATCTTGTACAGACCTTGTGAAAGCCCAAACCATTACTTAAAATATTACCTGCATGTTCTTTTGATATGTTTACATCCTCTGCTATCTCAAAAAACTTTAATATGCGGTCTTCCAGTACTAAACGATGATCTCTGGAGTTGTCACTTCTACAGGGCGCCCAAAGCGAGGCTCATCACTAGTGCTCGTACGTCCATTTTGAACTCTGCAACCCGCTTTTTAATCATTGAACATGAAGGAGCAGAGTCTTTCAATGTACTGTCCATTTCCTTCCTGATTTCTTTGGGCGTTAAGCCTTTCAAATGGAAGTATTTAGTAACTGCTCGTTTTTCCAAATCCTCCATTTTCGTGAAAACTCTAAAGCTGTCTTGTTTAAAATGTCGTCATTCGAAAACTAAACAAACTATTGACCTGTAACTATGGATACAAGCTAGCCTAGAGGTAAACTACCGTCTAACTGACCTAATGGCGACATTGGTATGGGCACGGGGTAAAATACCATGACCACCATATAGATCAAACAAGTACAGAAACATTATTATATGGTCAGGCAGTTAAAGAGAGGTTAAATAAATAGAATTAAAAGAAATAAATATGAAAATATATTTCAATTGTTGGAGAAAGTGTATTATTATATAATATCAAACTTTGTACTTCATAGTAAATCATTTCTCATTTCAGTAGCAGTTTAGCATTTCCAAACATATTTCGCGAGGAGTTTTATTAAGACAGCAGAAATAACCACTTGAGCACTATAAAACAAGGTGTATTTGTGCGACTTTATGCCTTATACTTAAGGTACCTATGTATCTATTATCAACGATATCTGATGGACAGAAAATGCCACTAATATCGACAGGGATATTTTGATGCTGAGCCTCGCCCTTTTCCCCGTGCAAGTCCAATAGTTAGCCTAAAATAAAAGTCAAAACATGCAGTATGATTACAGACCTTCATCCAACGTTAGGCTATTATTTCGAGTTGAAAAATTTGGTTGTTTTAGTGTTATTACCCATTCCTATAACCCTTCAAGGAAATTAGGTTCATCACTCAGGTGAATTGTACACCTAAATCCATTTATCTTTGGCCAGAACCCGGTCATCTTCTTGTCTAAATTATTGTCATTCATTACTGAATTGTTTTATTGCTTCCAGCCAAGTAAACTTCAATCAGTTTTGTTGCTTTTTCTATATTTACCTTCTCTGTAGATTATCTAAGATAAAGAAAGTGTTACGTTCTATCCGAAATTATAGCATCCAGATTGCGCCATGAACAGAGCTGTTCTGAATCTATACCCTTAAAGCACCTGAAGTGATACATCTGCCATGTACATCCGCGCACTTTTTCTTGGGCACTAGTTTAAGCGAGAGCCGGGGTAAAAGGAGAGAGATCGGCCGCCTGTCTTTTCCGTTTTCCTTGCATTTTTACTTTATCTACACGTACTACGTACGTAGTGTATAGAGAAGGCATTATATCGCACCCAAAAATTCTATACCGAGATTTCACCAGAAACAAATATTTTGGGACCCCCTGAATCCAAAAAAAAAGCATTTTAGAAACATGTCCATGTGTGTGGTCTGTGTGTCGGGGGGGGGGCAGCATAGTTCAAAAACTAAAGTCCGTTAAATACCAAACTTGAGATTTAAGTTCAGTTTCCTGGAAGATTTTCAAGAAAATCTCCCCACCCCCAATTATCTCTTACATGGAAAACATTTCGGAAAGGTTGGTTTTTTTAAATCAAAAATGATTTTGATTAAAATCTCTTATATTTGAGACATTTACAATGCAAATAAAATGTATATCTACAATTTTCTGGGAATAGCCCCTGAAGACCTCTTTATTCTGAATGAATTTTGTTGACTTTTGCATAACTAGTAAACCGTAAGAGATAGACAAACACATTTTGAACAATAGATCTCGTTTAAACCCACAATGCTTGTCATACACATTTTTTTTCGTGGAGTTGGCCATTTTGGAGATATTCCTTATTATTGATTTCAGTTTTAAAATACGTTCTAACTTTTCTTATACGGGAGTTTGTCAACTCCTGGCCACGCTATTACACGGATTTCAAACACATAGCAACCATATTTTAAAACATGACTTTTGGTTTAACTTAGTGTATTTCATTTTTTTCCCTTTTACTTATATGAAACTAAGTAATAAGACCATTTCTGTTAATGTTCATCTCGATTAGCATGAAGTGGACAGAAGAATAAGCTTATTAACAACAGTGTGCTACAGAGAGGGAATGAAGTAGATCAGATTTTTTCTAATTCAGTAGAGTGTTGTTATATTTGAGAACATGCCAGCAGATGGCAATTGAGATTGTGAAACAGTTGACTAATGATTGCATGTTGTCGAAGTGATGTGATCAATATAGTTAGTTGAAATACCGTTTTACTTATGGATGCTCTTTAACTGCTGTGGTTCTCGGCGTCCTATTCTATATTGGGCATGGAAGACAGCTTAATTTTTCTCAGAGGCCTCTCTATCAGGCTTGAGGTTCTTTTACGTGCCGTAAATCTACCATACGAGACCCACGGCTTTACTTCCCTTCCGAAGGAACCCATGCTAAGGATTTTTATACCCGAAAAAATCCATCGTCCTCCGTAGGGTTGGAACCCGCAGTGTATGAAGTCATCTGTGATGATATCAGAAAGACAAATAGCACATAACACGAGCAGAGCAATGTTGTTTATTGTATTTAAGAAAATATTAATTTCTTATAAAATGACGACATATAAATTAGGAATTTCTATATAAAGAACTACCAAATGCTAACTTATATCTACCAGGTGGCTCAACTATTCCATATTTGAATGTAAAGATATTCCTTGGTGTGTTAAAACAAATACAGTAAACTCAACGGGGCTATTTCAAGTTAAAACCCGCCAATGGGGTACTAGCGAGGGCAACCTTCGCTTTTCCCCAGAAATGAGCGCATCCCACTCGCCGTCATCACTGTTAAGCAAGACGTGTAAACCGAAGTTCTCCACCGGCGGATTTTAACTTGAAGTAACCCCGTTGAGTTCTTCAACTCTTTTAACATGCGAAGGAATATCTGTACACGTCAAATACGCAGCTGTAAGGTAACATCATATCCATGTCATATAAAGTAATAACTTAAATCTTTATTGCCCGCCTGGGTGGTAGCGTATCTGCCTCACGTTCAAAAAATCGTGAGTTCGAATCTCGCTTAGGGTGAGTTACCCGGATAAGGTTTTTTTCAGGATTTTCCGTTATCCTGAGAATACGAATGTCGAGTAACTTTGAGCTCCATGGACCCCGAGATCATTTGAGCAGCATTTCACAAATTTCATTTATTGTCCGATATGACCAACCAGGTTAAAGGACTTTAAACTACAAAAAAACAAAAGCAAATCTTTATGGAAAAATTCAGAGGTGTGTAGCTATAAAAACCATGCCTCAGAGTAGAAACAACGTAAATAATAATATTGAATCTCCTTATAAAACAAATTACTAAATAAATGTAGAGTTTTCAATGTTAAGTTATTCCACTACCTGAGTGCTATACTATCAGATTTCTATAACGGAAATTACTAGAAATACTAAATCAAAGTATAAAACTCCTAATCAGTATATACATTTACATATTATAAACAACATGAAACTTTTTAAAATCTATTTTTTAAGCTTTCTTTTCCCCTGTTTTGTTTCATTGGTCATTTAAAATATGTGGCAGGAATATTTTGATATAGTGCTAGTTGTAGATGCAATGTTTATTTTCCCTACACATACTACGTCCATAGAGAAGGTATTGCACTCCACCAAAAAATTCGATACCTAGATTTCACCGAAAGTACACGCTTTAGGCTCCCCTGTGTAAAAAAAAAAAGTATTTTCAGAAAAAGGTCCGTGTGTTTGTGAACATGATAAGTCAAAAACGAAAAGTCGGTAAAATACCAAACTTGGTATTTATTATTATCCTCCAGGGATGCGACCCTAAGATTTTGAGGAAAATATACCCCCACCTCAAAATACTCTTTACATGGAAAATAATTCGAAAATTTTGATTTTCTCAAAAATGGTTCTAACGATTTTGATTAAAATGCCGCATATTAAAAATATTTATATTTCAAATAAAATGTATATCTTGAATTTTCTGAGAACAGTCTCTGAAGACTACTTCATTCTGGATTTATTTTACGGGATTTTAAATAACTGTTAAATCGTAAGAGATGAACAAAGATTTACCACACAAAAATGTAGAGCACGTTAAAACATACAATTTATGTTATATATATTTTTTTCGTGGAGTTGATCGTTTTTAACTTATTCCTTGTTTTTGGTTTCAGCTTTGAAAAACATACTTTTCCCATGCAGGAATTTGTCAACTCCTGTCCATACAAAAAAAGGAACTTCAGTCACATAGCAACCAGCTTCTGACTATCACTTTAACCTATGGTACTCCCTTATTTCGCTTCTACTTACAAGGACGCAAGTAATAAGACTATTTGTGCTATTTTTTTCTCGATTAGCATGAAGTAAATGGAACCATAAGCTTTTTAAGAATAATTTGTTGTAGAGATGTAGAGAGTTTCATGTGAATGAAACACGGCAGATTTTTTGTGTTGCTTTGTAGGGAACCAAGGGAATACAATAGGCTAAACCGATAGTCAAATTCCTTTCTCTCCTATTCTACAACAGAACTATTCTTAAATTGTTTATCTTCCTCTCTACTTCGTGCTAACCGAGATAAACATTAGCGGAAATGGTCTTATTGCTTAGTTCCTTATGAGTAGAAGGGAAATAAGGAACCCATTAGGCTAAAGCGAATGTCAAGTCCTTTCATATCTGGCCACTATATGAAACAAATGAAATTAGTCTCTCTTTGCATGACCAGAAGTAAAACAAAAAAATTATAAAATTCCATCATCTAACCAATCACAATCACCAATCTACATGTACAATATAGAGTAAGTAGAGAAGGTATTGTACTCCATCCAAAAATTCGATACCAAGATTTCACGGAATGCATGTTTTGAGATCCTCTGAATTTTAAAAAATGAAAAAGGTGCGCGTGTGTGTGTTTATTGAGCACAACCAAAAACGAAAAATCTTTCAAATACCAAACTTTGTATTTAAATTGAGTATCTTCTAACCGTGTGACAGCTAAGACTTTTAGGAAAATCCCCCAACCGCAAACTACCTTTATATGGAACATTTTTCTAAAAGAATTGCTAATATAAAGATTATAATAGATATAAACAAAGTATGCACAACATTGCGTCAAACAATGGATGGTGAGAGCACTCCAAAAATATGTTGTTATTAGAAAATTAAAACATCTAAAAAATCTGATATGTTCCATTCACATGACTTTCTCTACATCTCTGCAACAAATTATTGTTAAAAAGCTAATGCGTCTATTTATTTACTTCATGCTAATCGAGAAAAAATTAGCAGAAACAGTCTTATTACTTGCTTCCTTTTAAGTAGAAGCAAAATAATAGATTACCATAGATTAAAGTGATAGTCAAAAGCTGGTTGCTATGTGACTGAAGTTCGTTTGGCTGTATGGCCATGAGTTGACAAATTACTATATGAGAAAAGTATAAGTTTTTAAAGATGAAACTAAAACAAGAAATATCTAAAAAAACGATCAACTCTACGAAAAAAATGTATATAACATAAATTGTGTGTTTTAATGTGCTCTACATTTTTGTGTGGTGGGTTTTTGTCCATATCTTACGGTTTAGCAGTTAGGCAAAATTCATTCAGAATAAAGTAGTCTTTAGAGGCTATTACCAGAAAATTCAAGATATACATATTATTTGCCTGGTAAATATCTTTAATATACGATATTTTAATCGAAATCGTTAGTCATTTTTGAGAAATTCAAAATTTTCGAAAAAAGTTCCATGTAAAGGGTAGTCCAGGTGGGGGGATTTTCTTGAATATCTTTGTGTCGCAGCCTAGGAAGAAACCAAACTTAAATACCAGGTTTGGCATTCAACTGTTTTTTTCGTTTTTGAGCTATGCTGTCCACAGACACACGGACCATTCAGTAATTTTTTTTTTTGGAGGGACCCAAAACATATATTTCCGGTGAAATCTCGGTATCTAATTTTTGGATGGAATGCAATACCTTCTCTATACACTATGTACATAGTAGTCTAGAGAAAGTAAAAAGTGGTAAATAGAACCAAAAGTTATTTAACATTTGTGTCTTAACTTTTCGTGTAGTGCGTTTTTATCTATAGCATTATACAAAGTTAATCCATATTGGCTTGTGACTCAAGAGTACAGCGTAGATGTCATCTTTTCTGCATTTATTGCCTGTAAAATGTGCTAATGGTTATGTTTAATGCTTTAATTGCAACTTCGGAGCTATCCCTATATACTTTTTCATGTCCGGGTATATTTCAAAGCGTAGTACAAGGTGACCCAACTGACCCTTGTTTGACGTATGTAGGCCGTGCGTTTAAGGATACCCATCTGTAAAAAATCTAAAATCTACAATTTTGCTTGAATTGGTTTGAAACTTTAACACAGCAATTTCAGTATTAAGAATAGTTTACTTGCTAATTTTCAGACCTTTGTTCAAAATAGTTCCTGTAATATTAACATATTTATAGTATTTTATTGTCATTTAATTAAATCGTTTCACACGATGCAATTTCAGTTACAGAAATATAATACTTTGCAGTTATACTGATAAGTACAGTATTATTAAATTCATGAGATCCATTTTTTATCTGACTATTGGTTTAGGAGAAAAAAAATATTTGTCATTTTATTATTTTTTATTTTTGCTGTGGAAACATGAAGTTTATTATTTAATTACACAAGCACTGGTAATGTTAGAAAAGAATAATTTCATCAATTTTCTTTTGTACTACTTTTATTCAAGCATAACTGTTTTCAAGCTACTGTTTCGAAAACTGCATCGTGTGGAACAATTTGAAGTTTTGAAAACGCTGAAAAATAAAAACACGAGAAAATAGGTGTTAAAGTTTAACATACAATTTAACACTGTTCCTTTGTAAATCTTAGAATTTCATATTCTCATTTTTTTTTTCTTAGTTATTAGTACATATTATTGTATCTTCAACTTGAAATAGACATATTTTAAGGCCAAATGTTATTGTCAAAACCAAATTTCGGATTTTTACCAATTTTTCAACATAGTGAAAAGGTTAAATCACCTATTCCACATAGTCATCCATTTAAATCGTCACGTGATACGGTTTAAAGCGCCGCATATAATGAAAACAACAAGAAATTGAACTACAAGCATTACATTATTTAATTCGGCATTTTTGTTGTTGTTGCACTTTTTGATCAATTTTCACAGATAGGTATCCTTAAGAGTCGTAGAATTCAACGGGGCTATTTCAGGTTAAACCCTGTCAATGGAAAATGATAAGCCTAATGTTACATTCACAATGAGATGCAAGCGCAGACGCAAGGAGCACCATTCAGAATGCAATCGTAAGCGCAACGCAAGAAGTTGACACGGGTTGCTAGATTCATAAATACATGAGAATACTATGTAATGCTAGTTTCATATTTAGTAACATAACTAACAATAGTATATCACAAAATTAACTTAGTCTTTTATAACAAATAAATAAACTTATAAAATTAGACACACAACTGACGCGGCAGTGACGTAAACTGACCAAAATATTGAAAATTGTACAAATATGGAGACTGCAGAAAATTATAAAACTGCACTTTTAATTCAATGTGCATTATCTCTTTGCGCCTTACTAATTGTGAGAGCCAAGAAATCCAGACGCAGATGATGGGAACATCCATTAAATCAAAGCACAGAATCAGCAATTCAAAAATGGCGCGTCACAGCTAAATGGAAGAGCAGCATGTATCTGTAGAGGGCGCTGTGAAAACTCGCATTGCGATCGTCAAATATTGCACAGCAGGCACTGCATAGAGGAAAAGAGCAAAAATAATCCTCTTTGCACGCAAAGCAAGGATAAAGTTGGGAGCTTGTAAACTCTTGCGTTGCATTGTATTGCGTTGCGACTTCCGTGTTTCTATGTGAATGCTTACATTAAATAACACGAGTCCAAACTCTTGCGCTTACGTTATGTCTGCGCATGCATCTCATTGTGAATGTAGCGTAAGCCTCTTCACACACCACAGAATACAAAAAGAATGTTGTTATATACGAGGGCTGTTTTTTTTTTCAACCTCCGATAGGCTATAAATAAAAGATAAGTTCATAGAAACCAATTATTTTATTACTAGAAGTTTTGTATACTTATGGTTACTTTTTTAACATAATCACCGAAAAGATTGACACATTTATCTTACCTGTGCACGAGCTTTGCAATACCCGCTTCAAAAATGTTGCCGCCAATGATTTCAAATTGACGTTGTTTTGAAGATCTTCGTACTTTACGACGTTTCTGGAGAGCCATTCAAAGCAAACGAAGAGGAATGCTGACTTCAGGAATTGTGTTGATCCATGACAACGCTCGTCTACACACTGCTGGCACAACCCATCGGCTCCTTGAACAATTTCAATGGGACATTTTCGACTATCCGCTGTACAGTTCTGACCAGCCACCCAGCGACTTTCACCTTTTCCCTGAACTGAAGAATTGTCTAGGATGACAGCACTTTCAAACCAACGAAGATCTTCAAAACAACGGGGTATGAAAGTACTTGACATTCGCTTTACCCTAATGTGTTCCTTATTTCCCTCCTACTCATAAGGAACTAAGCAATAAGGCAATTTCCGCTTATGTTTATCTCTTAGCACGAAATAGAGAGGAGGATAAGAAATTTAAGAATACTTCTGTTGTAGAATAGGTAGAGAAAGTCATGTGAATGGAACAGACAATATTTTTCGTTTGTCTGTGCCCTTGTACCATTTTTCCTGTAAGTACTGTTTGGAGATACCCCAAACGGGAAGAGATCTAGGGATCATTGACTCCTCATGAATTCCAGTTGGTGCTAGTCACTGAACCCTCCAGCATGTATGACACGTTCACACTCAGCAGGACAATGTTCTGCCCCAGGTTAAGGTCATAATACATATAGAATCTGGGCAACAAAATATTTTGTCATAATTTTTATGCTGCTGTCATAGCTCATAAATCCGCCTTGAGGGATAAGGTAATATTTTTACCACCTCCAACTGCGTATCGAGATTTGCTTGGTACCGTGTAGCGCCAATAGCTTGAACTGAAACTTTCGCATCGGGTTTTACGAGGGCCATCCAGAAAGGGACTGACGATTTGGCATAACTAAATAATAACGAAAGATATCAACACAAAACTTTATTTACAAAGTTACAGTACCTTACTCTATTTCTCCACGTAATCCCAATTGCTATCAAGGTATTTATTATCATGTGCTACCGGTTTTTCAATGCCTATGTTATACTCTTCTACCGCCAAAGATCTGAGCCAAGATGTGCTGCCACTTTTGAGGTTGGGAATGTTTTCACCCAAAAATTCATGTATGATGTCCAAAGAGAAATTCCAGATTTTCTGAATTCTTTTATCAACATTTACTTTCAACTCCTCCATAACGATTGATGAACTTCCACTCCGGTCTTTGTCGTGCATACTGGTTCTTTGATTATCTACTCTTAAATTATTCCCATTTCCTAACTGAAGTCTCGTTCATTGCATTATCAGTATACACTTGCGCTATCTGACTATAACGTTCGACTGACCGAACATTTTGTGCATTCAAAAAAAATAATAATAAATCCTTTGGCGGTAGAAAAGTATAACATCGGCATTGAAAAACTGGTACCACGTGACAATAAATGTCTTGAGAGAATGGAGATTACATTGACAAATAGAGTAAGGTACTGTAATTTTGTAAATAAAGCTCTGTGTTGGTATCTATCGTTGTTATTTAGTTAAGCCAAATCGTCTGTCACTTTCTGGGTTGCCCTCGAATAAATGGCCTTGAGCTTGCTGTTGGAGTTCCATTACAAACTTACACCTAACAAGGGGTTAATTCTCATACAGATAGGGTGAGGACTCTTACAAGAAAACATTCTCATGGAGCAGATAAAAATGTGATATTATTTCTTCCAACATGTTTATAATGTCAAAACAACTGCTTATACAAATTTTAATAAGGCGAGTGCGATTACTTCGCGAGCCATTTACATATTAATAAGAGCGGTGGAGAGGGTTCCATGTGAGAACAAATCAAATTTCTTACCTTAATTGAAGCTTTTTGGAAGTACTACACATCTCCAAACGCGGTTATTATTCCTGAACATATATCCTGCAGTAATGGCATGCCACAAAAAGAGTGTGAAACATAATTTCACTGAATACCATCTGCGCCTGATAACTGCTACTTTTTCGCATTTATCACATAGTCCTTTGAGTATTATTGGCTGCTGGCTGGATTATCAGAAACAAAACAAAAAAGTGACAGTCAGAGAATTAGGTAAATTGGCTAGACTTCTGGTTATAAGTCTTTTACGATTTTATTTGGCTGAGCGCTATTGTGAAAATGCTAGATTTAACCATTAGTGGCTAAGTTAGGGACAGTATCGTTCAGTAGATGAAAACCTGAAGTCAGACAAATATTTTATGTGAATTCAATACCGATGTTACGAAGCAAAACGAAAAGGCGTGTTATGCTAGCGATCATCCTATCCTATGCTCTCTGACTACTAGACTATCCAACAACATGTAGCTTACGCCCCACAATTCCCCCGGTATGCCTCTGAGTTCTATTGATTCTCAAGCCTTTTCTTTTTTTCAAAGGGGGAGACAGAAAGATAGTTGAAAGGGTAAAGAATGGCTTATCTCGCCATTGGCTGAAGTTGCGGGTTTGAGAAGGAAGTGTCGGGAAAATTATGGAGATAAATCGAGGTTGGGAGGTTCCGCTGAGCACCCTCGTTAGTGCGAGGAAGTGGTCCAGCAGAAGTAGACGGGGCCCTGATGGCCCTGACTGCCACCCGGGGAGTTAAGGAAGGTGTAACAGTTACAGGTATCTTTATTATGCTTGCTTTTGTTTGGATGGCCTCGAAAAGGACTTGGGCTGGTTTGATTTGTTCGGTGATCCTGCCCCAGAGGTATGATGTTCAGGTCGAGTTCTGCTGGCGGTGTGATGGTATTGTGTGGCGTGGGACTGTGTGTGTGGACTTGCAGTAACTGTGTTAATGTCGGTGAAATATCAGGGCAGTCTGGGTGGTTGTCTGAAGAAGTGTGTCGTCTGGAATGAATGCTGTTTATGATGTCTGAGATGTCGTGTGTCAGTCAGTTGTATGGTGAGTCGGGGGAGGTACCCTATGCATAATGTTCGAGCTGAAGATGGCCCTTGGTTACTAGAAAAAGGACTCGCCAACACTTTCTTTCTACGCCATCCTTCTTTTGTGGCGAACCAGAAAGCGCAGAAACTCCAGCGGCGGATGATGCCAATGTGCTGTAAACTTCACTTATAAGAATTGCAACACCACTGAAGCCTTCTTACCCTCACAAAAGCGTAGGTACTTGCAGAACATAATAGAGTTTTAAAATGACTGACCTTCTAAAAGAAAGAAGCCCAAGGGGTTTTCCATAGCCGTGTTAGACAAGGACAATAGAAAGATGTATAGAAATAGAAATATCTATAGAAATAGAAATTTAAAGATCGTTGACTATAGGCATTATATGACTGTGGGTTGTAGCTTGCAGTGCAATGCTTGACACCTGCAAACAATACACAAGAACAAGTCAGAATCAACCTTAAATGTATAAACAGTATATATTATTTACATTAAAGAAAGAGACAGAATTTTGGTTGTAACACAAACTTGCTACCATATTAAGCAGTCCCTGCCTTTTATGCTAATAGTATATTTTATATATGTATGAATTTGTAATTGGTAGAGAAAGTTATTTAAATGTTCCTTTCTGTGGAAATCAAATTGCGCATTTAAAATCAGCTCTTAGGCTGAGAGAAATACTTCTACTACCTTAGTAGTATAAACCTCTGTGTTGCAATCTCATGACTTTCTCTAGATTTCCCGTGAACAACATTTTCTTAAATTCTCATGCTGATCGAGATAAACATTAACAGAACTATTCTTATTATTTGATTCTTTGTAAGTTGAAGGAAAATTGAATACACTAGACTAAAGCGATAGTCAATTCTTTGAAAAGCCAGTCACTGTATTAAACAATTTAAATTCTATTTTCTTAGCTTTCCAGCAGTAAACAAAATACAGACGAAATAAACATGACCTACCGTTTCAGAAAAGTCTTAAATAGCTTAAAATTGAATCAAATAATATATGATATCTCCCAAACGGTCAACTCTTCAACAAACATGTATATGACATAAATTGTGTGTTTTAACGAGATCTGCATTTTTAAATACTAAGTTTTTGTCTATTTCTTACGGTTTACCAATTACGCAAATTTCAGCAAAATTCATCCAGAATGAACAGGTCTTCAGAAGCCATTCCCAGAAAACTTAAGATATACGTTTTATTTGTGATGTAAATATATTTAATATACGATAATTTTATCAAAATTATTAGAGATATTCTTAGAAAAACAAAATTTTCAAAACTTTTTTCATGTAAAGGGTAGTTTAAGTTGGAGGATTTTCTTGCAAGTCTTCATGTGGCATCCTTGGAAGATGCTAAACCTAAATATCTTGTTTGGTATTTAACGGCCTTTTAGTTTTTGAGTTTTGCCCACACACAGACACACACACGGACCATTTTTCAAGTATTTTTTTTTTTTTTTTTTTCGGAATCAGGGAACCTCAAAATATATTTCCGGTGAAAACTCTACATCGAATTTTTACTTGGGTACAACACCCTCTCTATCTACTATGTGCATTGTACATATGTTCTAGAGATAGTAAACATATTCTCAAAATTTGAAGAATATTATTTCAAATGATGATAGTAATAACAATAATAATGATATGTATTCACATTGTCTACACAACTTGGGTTTAGGCTTACCAACTTCTGAACTCTGAATTCCTGGAGGAAATTAGACATAACAGTAAAGCTAGAAAAAGTGATAAGAAAGTGTCATATGAACTTTTCCAGGCATTGTTAAACGTGCAACAGTATTTCTTTTTCATTACTACTCCCGATGATGTAGCAATTACAATAAAGATACAGAATCAAAATATGAGACCTGCAACACACAGCTTACTAATACACACATCCTGGTGCAGTGTCCGAAATGCACCAAACAGAGACTTCAGGCCGGCTTCAGTGACTTAGCAAGTATACAACCATCACACAATTAAAAACACTATAATATTTATAAGGTCGTCTGCTTAGCGCGGTGGTACCGTTGCTCCTTACCAAGCCGGAGACCTGGGTGCGATTCCCAGTACCCGCGTGAGGATTTTTCCCCCGCTAGGACACTTGAACCGGGGTGCACTCAGCCTCGTGAGTTCCCTGGGGTGCCAACTGAGGAGCTACTTGATGGAGAAGTAGCGGCTCCAGGTCATGAAGACCGCATTAACCGGCCGGGGGAGTTCGTGGCGCTGGCCACATCTTACCCTCCAATACTGCACCCCATCCATGACATCTGTCATAGACCGAGATGGGGGACGCAGCGGCCGGGCGATAGACCAAGGTTCCTTGTGAGCTGTCGGGCCATGGAGTTGTATATAAGAAAAGTAAACTTTTTGATTTATTGTGAAGTATAAATATAAACCATTATGTAAATAACTATTTCATGTAGAATTTGAAACGTCGCAATATGACCATGCTGTTAAAGCGACACAAAATAAATTATATTGTAAAACAAAAATCTGATGTGTTCCATTCACATGACCGCCTCTACATCTCTGCAACAAATTATTGTTAAAAAGCTTATGCTTCTATTTACTTCATGCTAATTGAGAAAAATTAGCAGAAATAGTCTTTATTACTTGCTTCCTTGTAAATAGGACCAAAATAAGGGAGTACCACAGATTAAAATGATAGTCAAAAGCTGGTTGCTATGTGATTAAAGTTCCTTTGTTTGTATGGACAGAAGTTAACAAATTCTTGTATAAGAAAAGTATAAGTTTTTTTTTTAACTGAAACCAATAACAAAGATCTTAAAAAGATCTACTTCACGAAAAAAATATACGACATAAATTGTGTGTTTTTGTCGTGATCTACATTTTTTGTGTTGTATTCTTTTGTCTCTCTCTCTTACGGTTTACCAGTTATCAAAATTCATAAAAATCATCCAGAGTAAAGAGGTCTTTAGAAGCTATTCCCAGAAAATTCAAGATATACATTTTATTTGACATGTAATTATCTTAAATATAAGAGATTTTGATCAAAATCGTTAGAGCAATTTTTGAGAAAATCAAAATTTTCGAAATTTTTTTCTATGTAAAGGGTAGTTTGGGGTAGGGAGATTTCTTGAAAATCTTTGTGTCGCATTCTTGGAAGATAGCAAACTTAAATACCAAGTTTGGTAATTAACGGACTTCGTTTTTGATTTATACTGTACACACACACACACAACCTTTTTTCAATTTTTTTTTATTCAGGGGGCCCAAAATATGTATTTCCGGTGAAATCTCGGTATCGAATTTTTGGGTGGAATACAATAGCTTATCTATATAGTATGTACATAGGACGTGTAGAGAAAGTAAAAATAACCAACTTACGACTACCACCACTATCAAAGTCCTGAACTCAAAGACTTCAAACTGCTTATAGTTACTATTTTTTCTGATTTATTTCTAGTTATAAATATAGCAAGCAAAATCAGCGACAGTTGATTTTCCTTCTCCCTTCCGACGTCAACTCTGCGGGCACACAAATCAACACACTACTATTTCCTTCTACGTACTGCCAACCCTTGCACATAACAGATTAAATGCCGGAATTTTATAAGTATAATATATAAATAATAATAATAATAATAATAATAATAATAATAATAAGCTGATGTGTTCCATTCACATGACTTTCTCTACTTCTGTGTAACAAATTATTGTTAATCAGCTTATTCTATTTACTTCATGCTAATTGAGGAAAAATTAGCAGAAATAGTCTTGTTATTTACTTCCTTGTAAGTAGAAGCGAAATATGGGAGTATCATAGGTTAAAGTGAAGTCTAAAGCTGGTTACTAGGTGACTGAAGTTCCTTTGTTTGTATGGTCACGAGTTGATAAATTTCTGTATGAGAAAAGTACAAATTTTTTCAAACCTGAAACAAAAAATAAGGAATATCTAAAAAACGATCAACTCCTCGAAAAAAATATATATAACATAAATTGTGTGTTTTAATGTGCTCTACATTTTTTGCGTGGTAAGTTTTTGTCCATTTCTTACGGTTTAGCAGTCATGCAAAATTTCGTAAAATTCCACCAGAATAAAGTAGTCTTCAGAGGCTATTCCCAGAAAATTCAAGATATACATATTATTTGTCAGGTAAATATCTTTAATATATGATATTTTAATCAAAATCGTTGGAGCCATTTTTGAGAAAATCAAAATTTTCGAAAGAAGTTCCCTGTTAAGGGTAGTTGGGGTTGGGAGGATTTTCTTGAAAATCTTCATGTCATATCCTTGGAAGATACCAAACCTAAAAACCCAGTTTGGTATTTAACAATATTTTCGTTTTTGAGCTATGCCATCCATAGACACACACACACACACACACACACGCACACACGGACACTTTTTTCCAATTTTTTTTGATTTAGAGACCCCAAAACATGTATTTCCGGTGAAATCTCTGTATCGAATTTTTGGGTGCATTGCAATACCTTCTCTATACTCTATGTACATAGTACGTATAGAGCAAATAATAATAATAATAATAATAATAATAGTAAAGCAATAAGGAGATATCACATAAGTCCGGGCGATTCAATTTCAGTTCTGGGAGCCGAGAGATTCCATTCAATTCCGGGAGAGTTGGCAGCCTTACTTGGGTTTACAGCAAACAGAGAATTCGTTTGCATTGCCTTTATTCTTTATATAGACACATAAGTTTAAAATTTTTTAAACAGGTCTGAGTGGTGCATTTACAGCAACCGTGTTTAATGAAATTATTGCCGAACATTGCAGTTTTTCTTAGACGTCCTGTGGAGGTAACACAAAAGCGATAAAGCAGCATGTGAGGCAGAACCCTACAGAGGGAAGAGAAACATTTGTCATCAGAATTAATTTCGGTTCTTGGAGTCACGACATCAGGCTACATTAGACTTGGTCGTAAAGAAACCAATTCCGCAGAGATGTAAAAGAAAACTTTCTAGGCTTTATCAGAATAAGGAATGAGATGATGACCTTGGTCTTGAAAGGCATTCTAGTGTGGAACTGAGATAAGATGTTTTATTTTTTTTTTTTTCTTTTTTTCTTTTTAGAATTGCAAGGAACCTTTGTACCCAAACCATTTATCCCAATCTATAGGAATTTGCGAAAGCGCTTAAATCATAAAACCTAAATGTGTATGACAGAAAGAAAGAAAGAAAGAAAGAAAGAAAGAAAAAAGAGAAATCTGATGTGTTCCATTCACATGACTTACTCTATATCTCTGTAACAAATTATTGTTAAAAAGTTTATGCTTCTATTTTGTTCATGCTAATCGAGAAAAACATAGCAGAAATACTCCTATTACTTTCTTCCTTGTAAGCAGAAACGAAATATGACAGTACCATAGGATAAAGTGAAAGTCAAAAGCTGGTTGCTATGTGACTGATGTTCCTTTGTATGTATGGACAGGATTTGACAAATTCCTGTATGAGAAAGGTATAAGTTTGTCAAAGCTGAAACCAAAACCAAGGAATATCTAAAAATCTATCAACTCCACAAAAAAAATGTGTATTACATAAATTGTGTGTTTTAACGTGCTCTACATTTTTTGTTTGGTAAGCTTTTGTCCATCTCAAACGCTTTAGCAGTTATGCAAAATTCCGTAAAAGTCATCCAGAATAAAGTAGTCTTCAGAGGCTATTCCCAGAAAATTCAAGATATACATTTCTTTGTCAAGCAAATATACGATATTTTAATCAAAATCGTAGATCCATTTTTAAGTTAATAAAAATTTTCGAAAAAAACTCCCACGTAAAGGGAGTTGGGGTGGAGGGATTTTCTTGAAAATCTTCATGTTGCATCTTTTGAAGATACCAAACTTAAATACCAACTTTGGTATTCAACGGTGTTTTCGTTTTTGAGCTATGCAGACACACACACACACACGCATGCACGCACACGGACCTTTTTCTGAAAATTAAATCTCGGTATCAAATTTATGGGTGGAATGCAATACTCTCTCTATACACTATGTACATAGTACGTGTAGAGAAAGTAAAAAGAAACTTCACAGTTTCCTTTTGGCTTTACAAAATAAATTACTAGATCACATGATGTCACTTTATGCAACTACCTAGACAAATGTATTGCTTTTATGTTTTCCTTTCACTGTTAAAAATTTATTTGAAAATCTCGTAAATTAATCTTCCTAATGTTAAAGGCATTTTATAATTATTAAATTTTAGTAGTTGTATATTTTGTAATATATGTTATTACTTTCTGTACACTGTCTGTGAACACGGTAACTCAAAAACGAAAAGTCGGTAAAATACCAAACTTGCTGTTTAAGTTTAAAATCTTCCAGGGATGCGACACGAAGATTTTGAGAAAAATCCCCCACCCCCAACTACCCTTTATATGGAACTTGTTTCGAAAATGTTCATTTTCTAAAAAATGGCTCTAACGATTTTGATTAAAATTTCGTATATTAAACACATTTACCCGACAAATAAAATGTATATTTTGAATTTTCTGGGAATAGCCTCTGAAGACTACTTTATTCTGAGTGAATTTTCCGGAATTTTGTATAACTGTATAATTTTTTGTAAGAGAGACAAAAATTTACCACACAAAAAATGTAGAGCACATTAAAACACACAATTTATGTTGAATACGTTTTTGTACTTTCTCCATACGCACTATGTACATAGTGTATAGAGAAAGTATTGCACTCCACCCAAAAATTCGATACCGAGATTTCACCGGAAATATATGTTTTAGGGTCCCCAATATAAAAAAAAAGAAGCATTTTCACAAAAAGGCGAGTGTGTGTGTGTGTGTGTGTGTGTGTGTGTGTGTGTGTGTGTGCCTATGAACACGATAACTCAAAAACGAAAAGTCGGTAAAATACCAAACTTGGTACTTAAGTTTAGTATCTTCCAGGGATGCGACACGAAGATTTTGAGAAAAATCCCCCCACCCCCAACTACCCTTTACATGGAACTTTTTTCTAAAATTTTGATTTACTCAAAAATGGCTTTAACGATTTTGATTAAAATTTCGTATATTAAAGATATTTACCTGACAAATAAAATGTATATCCTGAATTTTCTGGGAATAGCCTCTAAACAGTATTTTATTCTGGATGAATTTTACTAAATTTTGAATAACTGCTAAACCGTAAGAGATGGACAAGAACTTACTACACAAAAAATGTAGAGCACCTTAAAACACACAATTTATGTTGTATACACTTTTTTCGTGGAGTTCGTCGTTTTTTAGACATTCCTTATTTTTGGTTTCTGCTATGAACAACGTATACTTTTCTCATACAGGAGCATGTCAACTCCTATCCATATAAACAAAGGAACTTCATTGACATAGTAACCAGCTTTTGACTATCACTTTAACCTACGGTTGTCCTTTATTTCGCTTCTACTTACAAGGAAGCAAGTAATAGACTATTTCTGATAATTTTTTCGATTAGCATAAAGTAAATAGAAGTATAAGCTTTTTAAGAATTGTTTGTTGCAGGGATATGGAGAAAGTCATGTGAATGGTACACATCAGATTTTTTGGATTCAGGAAGTCTGAAAACATTTATTTCCGGTGAGATTTCGGTATCGAATTTTTGGGTGCAATGCAATACCCACATAGCACGTATAGAGAAAGTAAAAATACTTCAAATGACACATTCCACAGAGCACAGAGGATTGTATAACTCATTCCTCCTCCTCTGCAGAGAGCCGGCAGCTGGAAGTTCATTATCGCTACATTGCTGAAGACTCAGAATGTATTCAAAACTGAAGCGGAATGAACTCGTACATCACATCTTGTTTACAACTTCATATTGCTTCACGTCTCCACGGGGTGTCTCGGGAATATGCTACCAGATGGCAACACCCAACTTTCTGTCTCTTTCACTCACCCTTCTATGTCACTTGAGATTTTCTGACCTGTTTGCAGACTTCGTCCTATAGATACGGGTGTCGACTCTCTACACAGGAGTAATCTAAGAAAAATCTGATATGTTCCATTCACATGACTTTCTCTACATCTCTGCAACAAATTATTGTTAAAAAGCTTATGCTTCTATTTACTTCACGCTAATCAAGAAAACATCAGCAGAAATATTCTTTTTGTTTGTTTCCTTGTAAGTAGAAGCGAAATAAGGGAGTATCATTGGTTAAAGTTATAGTCAAAACCTGGTTGCTATGTGATTGAAGTTCCTTTGTTTGTATGGACAGGAGTTGACAAATTCCTGTATAAGAAAAGTACAAGTTTTTCAAAGCTGAAACTAAAAACAAGAAATATCTTAAAAACGACCAACTCCAGGAATAAAATGTATGTAACATAAATTGTGTGTTTTAACGTGCTCTACATTTTGTGTGGTAAGTTTTTGTCCAACTCTTACGGTTTAGTAGTAATGCAAAATTCCGCAAAATTCATCAAGAGTAGAGTAGTCTTCAGAGGTTATTTCCAAAAATTCAAAATATACATTTTATTCGGAATGTAAATATATTTAATGTACGGTATTTTAATCAAAATCTTTAGAGCTATTTTTGAGAAAATCAACATTTTCGAAAAAAGTTTCATGTAAAGGGTTGGGGGAATTTATTGAAAATCTTCGTGTTGCATTCTTGGAAGATACCAAACTTAAATACCAAGTTTGGTTTTTAACGGTCGTTGTGTTTTGAGCTATGCTGCACACAAACATACACTCGGACATTTTTCTAATTTTTATCTCCTTTTTTTTTTTTTTAGGGTTCAAGGAGTCTCAAAGCATACATTATCGGTGAAATTTCGATATCGAATTTCTGGGTGTAAATGTACATAGTATGTGTAGAGAAAGTAAAAACATTTTATCCTCTTGTAGCAGAAAATGCGGGGATTTTGAAACGCACTGTAGGTACATGAACATTCTATATATTGCATGTATTAAATATAGGATGCTGACAAACAATGCCATATACTGCGGCCATATACGCACTGCGGTCATAATCGCTGAACGTGTGTGAACAGCTTGCTTCGTAAGTCATAGCTGATTGTTGGCTTCCAAAATTACATCTGCGTTAGTGGATACGTGTGCCGGCGGTGATTGTTACACCTGTGCCAGTATACACGTGTGCTGTTGGAAGGTTCTTTGATGTCGAAGCCGGGCATTGTTACATTTGAGTGAGTTTGTGTTCCCTATGTAATTTGCAAGTTCGACTGCTTCTACAAATTTCCTGCCACGAGTTTTGCATATATAAAAAGGGGAGCGAATCCCTGCTTAGAGTTCAGTTGGAACTAGGAATGCATAGCGAGCAGCAATTTCGTCGGGAAATTCGTAGCAAGTAATAGTCGTCACTGCAGCGAAAGTAAACTATACTTCAATGTTGTTACACAAACATTGAAATAAGACATGTTTGTACGCAAATTTTGAATGAAATCGTTTGTAGAACAAATAAAAACTTGTTTATTGCGAAAAAAAGATAGTGTTTTACGTTTGTGGCACGTTTATATATTATTACTTTCTCTCGTATATACAATGTACATAGGCATAGAGAAATATTTTATTCCACACAAAAATTCGATGTCGAGATTTCACTAGAAATACGTGTTTTAGGAACCCTTGAATCCAAAAAAAAAGCACTTTCAGAAACAGGTCCGTGTATGTATGTTTGGGAGGCGTCTGTGGACAGCATAGCTCAAAAACGAAAAGATGGTTAAGTATCAAACTTGGTATTTAAGTTTGGTGTCTTCCAAGGATGCGACACGAAGATTTTCAAGAAAATACCCCTACCCCTAACTACCCTTTACATGGAACTTTTTTCGAAAATTTTGATTTTCTTAAAAATGGCTCTAACGATTTTGATTAAAATACCCCATATTAAAGCCATTTCTATCACAAATAAAATTCATATCTTGAAATTTCTGGGAATAGCATCTAAAGACCTGTTTATTCTGGATGAATTTTGCTTAATTTGGCATAACTAGTAAACCGTAAGAAATGAACAAAAACTTATTATACAAAAAAATATAGGTCTTGTTAAAATACACATATTATGTCACATACATTTTTTTGCGTAGAGATTACCGTTTTCGAGGTATTCCTTTTTATTAGCTTCAGTTTTGAAATACTTTTCACAGACGGGAGTGTCCGTTTTTCTTTTGTTCTACTCCTGGTCAAGCAAAGAATCGATTTGCAATGAAAATCGAATAACGACAGCCTTTAAAACATTTGACTATCACTTTAGCTTAGTGTATTCCCTTCGTTCCAGTCTACGTATAAGGAACTACGTAATAAAATTCTGCTAATGTTGGTCTCGATTAGCGTGGTATTGAAAGAAGAATCATCTTTTCTAAGAAGCTTGTTTGTAGAGTAGCTAGAGAAAGTCATGTGAGTGTAACATCAGATTTTTGTTTTTATACATAATATATATAACTATGATGAAACATAAGGCTTTAAATGCTGCAAATTCAGAGAAATATTTGTATATTTTTGATGCTCTGTATAACTGCAAACATTATTTATTCACCGAATTCAATCGGTCGAGAGTGACAGATTGCTCGAGAATGTGAATCTGATGTGTTAAACTCACATGACTTTCTCTAGCCGTTCTACAAACTTCTTACATAAGATTATTCTTCTTTCTGCACCTTGTTAATCGAGGTATTCAGTACAATGTTATTACTTAGTTCATTATAAGTAGGAAGAAAATAAGGGAATACACTAGGCTAAACCAATAGTCAAATGTTTTAAAAGCTGTCGTTATGCGATTGTCATTACAAATCTCTTCTTTTCTTGGCCAAGAGTAGAAAAAAAGAAAAACGCACACTCCCGTCTGAGAAAAGTATAAGTACTTCACAACTGGAACTAATAACAATGAAAACCTCGAAAACGGTAAGCTCCACGAACAAAATGTACATGACGTAAGTTGTGTATTTTAACAAGGTCTACATTTTTTGTATAGTAAGTTTTTGTCTATCTCTTACGGTTTACTAGTTATGCCAAATTAAGCAAAATTCATCCAGAATAAACAGGTCTTTAAAAGCTATTCCCCAAAAAAATCTACATTTCATTTGTCATTTAATCAAAAACGTTAGAGCCATTTTTAAGAAAACAAAATTTTCGAAAAAAGTTCCATGTAAAGGGTAGTTTGGGGTGGGGGATTTTTCTCCAAATCTTCGTGTCGCATCCCTGGAAGATACTGAACTTAAATGCCAATTTTGGTATTTTAGTTACCGTTCGTTTTTTAGTTATCGTGTTCACAGACACACGGACACACACACACACACGGATTTTTTCTGGAAATGCTTTTTTTGGATTCAGGGGGGTCCTAAAACATGTATTTTCGGTGAAATCTCGTCATCGAATTTTTTGGTGGAATACAATACTTCTCTATCCCTATGTACACTGTACATACGGGGCTAGAGAAAGTAAAAATTAAACGGTAGAATGAATGTTTCGCAGCTATGAGTATAGGAGTTGAGTTGTTTATATCTGATTGTTTTATATAATTAGCCATATATTCAAACCGTAGTCAGAAAGGCGTTAGGTACGTGAAGAATGTCCAGAGCGCTGTACCCCTGGGCGACGCGGCCTGGACAATGCGGAGCGTGAGGTTGGCAGCCCTTCACAACCGCCTCAAGATCCTGTTTCGTTGGAAAGCATTCATTATTCATGTGGGCGGGTGCAATGGTCATTGAAAAATTATCCCAGATTACTAATAGTTGCTTTTAATATACACCAGAGGCGCTCTCGGCAACCCGCCAGCACCGGGATAAGTACCCCACTACAGGTTGCATCTTCTAGATCATTTACTTGAAAGTTCAGCATGCCCTTAACTGGAAATGAACCTGAGGCCACAGCTGCATGGTGCCCCTAATTGTAGTTTATGCATCCATTTGAACCTCCCTTACGGACTTTCCTGGGCTTGTGCAGTCTATTTTGTTGTGTTTCATAGGGAATACATCCGGTTAGTTGCTATACTCCGCGCATTTTTCGCGTAAAAACAAATAGCCGGTTCATTTTACCAAAAAAAAATCTGATGTGTTCCATTCACATGACTTAATATTACTTGCTTCCTTGTGAGTATAAGCGAAATAAGGCAGTACCATAGGTTGAAGTGATAGTCAAAAGCTGGTTGCTATGTGACTGAAGTTCCTTTGTTTGTATGGACAGGAGCTGACAAATTCCTGTATGAGAAAAGAATAAGTTTATCAAATCTGAAACTAATAACAAGGTATACCTTTTGTTTTACTTCTAGTTATGTAAAGAGAACCTAATTTTAATTGTTTACATAGCGAATTAATTTGACTCTCGCTTTAGCCTAGTATATTCTCTTATTTCCCATACACTTATGAGGAAGCAAATAATAAAACCATTTCTGGTAATGTTTATCTTGGTTAGCATGATGAAGATAAAAAATCTGACGTGTTCATTCACAGGTCTTTCTCTGCATCTCTGTAACAAATTATTGTTATAAGTTTATTTATCTAACTACTTCGTGTAATCGGGCTGAACCTTAGCAGAAAAGCTCTTATTACTTGCTTACTTGTAAGTAGAAGGGAAATAAGAAGATACACTAGGTTCAATTGATAGTCAAATCTTTTAAAAGCTGATTGCCACGTGGTTGAAGTCCGTTTCTTTTTATGATCAGTAGTTTACAAATTCCAGTATGAGAAATGTATAAGAATTTTAAAATTTAAAGCATTAACAAGGAATATCTCGGAAATGATCAAATTCAAAAAAAATGTATAGGTGTTTTAATGAGATCTTAATTATTTGTGTAGTAAGGTTTTGTCTATTACGATTTACCATTTCAGCAGAAGTCATCCAGAGTGAAGAGATTTTCAGACGGTATTCTCAAAAATGCAATATATGCATTTTATTAGTGGTATAAACATCGGCATTTTAATCAAAATCGTTAAAGCCATTGTAAGAAAGTCCAAATGTTTCGAAACATTTTCCATTTAAAGGATAGTTTCGGGTGAAGGGACTTTTTCTCAAAATCCTATGTCGCATCTTTGAAAGATACTAAACTTAAATATTTTACTGACTTTTCGTTTTTGACTTTTCATATTAACAGACACATGGACGCGCACATGAACCTTTACTTTCGATATAGGGAAACCTAAAACGTGTATTTCCGGTGAAATCTCGGTATCGAAGTTTTGGGTGGTGTACTTTTCTTATACAGGAATTTGTCAACTCCTGTCCATACAAACAAAGGAACTTCAATCACATAGCAATAAATACCGGAGAGCTATGCGGGGAAGCCGGTATCGCCTGAAGCGGCGGTTTGTGGGATTTTTTTAATGTATATTATTAGGTAAAAATGTTATACTATAAACCAACTATAAGCGATTGCGGGTTAAAACCCAGTGAAGAGTGATAGATTTTCTTCGAACGTAAAAATTCTTAATATGGTTTCTTTCGGAAGAAAAGTATAGCCGTTGGTCCCGTGCAACATTTATTTGCACTTAAAAGCTAGGACTCTGAGCAAATTTCATCAAATTTCACCTTCGCAAGTCATGAATTCTTCCTATGGTGCCATGCACCCATCATGTGGCGAATTCGCGAACTAAAAATTCCCCGATCAAAAAACCTCTGCAAACGTGGCTCAAAATGCGGCGTAATGTCGTAATGGAACTTGAATTGAAAAAAGAATATAGTTTACAAAAGGTACTGCCTTATATGTAGTAGAAATTGAACACAATTACGTATTCTGATAAATACATTTTTGGCAATGGAAATGGATTCTGGAGGTCAGCGAGGAGAGAAACAGTAAGAAACTAAATAATAAGACAGAATAGAAGTAAGACAAAATTGTGGAAGATACATCAAGAATGTTGACAAGTGATGAGAATCAATGAAGTTGATACACGAATGGACTACAGCAAGAAAAAGAAAAGGAGGAAAACCAACATGGGAATAAACATAATTTAAGCGACCTTGAGAAGACAATAACTCCTAAGAGAACCTCAATAGTACCAGAGGAGGAACGGTTTCGTGTTATTGGAAGAAATGTTTAAATGATTGTGAACTGATATTTGGCTGCCTGAATATGTAAATTTCGTTGTGAATTGACTGAATACTACTACTGCTGGTACTGCTGCTAAAGTTGTAAGCACAGACAACTTGAAAAAGTCTTGGAAGATTTATTTATTTATTTAGTTTACATTTATTTTGGAAGTACTAAGGCTTTTTGGTCTTCTCTTCCTCTCAAAAAATTTAAAAAAAATAGCAAAATCCTAAATAAAATGATAGTACCAAATTGCCCACCTGGGTAGTGTGATGGCAGCGTGTCTGCCTCATATTCAACAGGTGGTGAGTTCGAATCTCGCTTTGGGTCAGTTACCCAGATAAGGTTTGTTTTTTGTTTTTTCTCGCGGTTTTCCCTTTTCCTGAGAAGATGAATGTCGCGTAACTTTCAGCTCCATGGACCCCGAGATCGTTTGAGCATCATTTCACCAATTTCATTCATCGCCCGATATGACCAATCAGGTCAAAGGACGTTAAACTACAAACAATAAATAAATAAAAGTACCATATGATAGTATAGCATTTTTCAGAACTTGAAGGCCCTGCACCGCTCTTCTTCTGCAGTTCAGGGGTACTTGGTTGTAAACCAACCCTCTCTGTTGCTAAGTCTTCCACTTACTGGTGCCTTAACTGAGGCACGATTCTCGACTTGCAAGCAGAGTCTCTCTAGGAAACAGATTTTACTACATTGTCTCTCACCCTTAGTACAGATTCGTCTTTTGTTTGCTAATGGTTATTGCCCAATAGTAAAGGAGAGCGGTCACGTTTAAGGGTCATGTTTGGATGAAAACTATACGAATAAAGCATATCCAATGAACTCACAATAGAAATACATAAATGTTAGAGCAATAATAAATAATAATAATAAAATAATTGAAAATATACAGAAACTGTGTGAAAGTAATGAACACAGTAGCAATAACACACATGTTAGAAAAACAATAATGCTTAATTGGAAATATACTTACACGAAATAAAACTATAAACACATAATACTATACCACATATATTATAAAAACAATAACAATTAATTAAAAATATACATTTGGGTGTTATTCAAAGAAGATGGGAAAACCGATCACTTAAAGGTATAATTATTGCTCAGTAAAGAACTCATTGTTTAACATTTTCCCACAAGATGGGAGTTGCGAAGAAAGGAGTTCTTTGAAAAGCTTGAATTAGTCGTAAGCATAGATAATTTAGAGGAAATTATGACAGGAAGACTTGAAAAACGTCCGCCCTCGCGCGCGTGTGCGTGTGTGTGAACAGCATATCTCAAAAACGAAAAGTCCGTTAAATACCAAACCTTGACACTTAAGTTTAATATGTTCCAAGGATGCGTGCGACACGACATTTTCAATAAAATCTCACTCCCCACCCTTTACGTGGAACGTTTTTGGAAAGCTTTGATTTTTTTCAAAAATGGCTCTAATGATTTTGATTAAACTACCATGTGTTTAAGATACTTTAATGAAAAATAAAATCTGTATCATGAATTTTCTTGGAATTGCCTCTGCAGAATTCTTCATTCTGAAGTCTTTTGCATGACTGGTGAACCGTAAGAGATAAACAAAAACTTATTTCATAAAACGTGTAGATTTCATTAAAACACACAATTTTTGTGTACATTTTCTTGTAGATTAACTATTTCCGAGATATTCCTTGTTATTGGTTTCAGTTTTAAAATACTTTAAACTTTTTTTTTTCGAATATGAAGTCGTTTGCTTTATTCCTGGCTATATAAAAAGAACCGAATTTCAATCGTTTCACATAGCGACCAGCTTTTAAAATATTTGACTATCGCCTTAATTTAGTTCATCCCCATATTTATCCTATTTACAAGGAAGCAAGTAGTAAGGTCATTTCTGCTAATTTTGTTTCGATTAGTATGAAGTAGATAAAATAATGTTCTTTTGTAAGAAAAGTTTATTTGCAAAATAAGTAGAGAAAGTCATGTGGATGGGAACCATCAGATTGTTGTTATTATTTTATTATTTTTATTTATTTTATTTATTTATTATAGTTTAACGTCCTTTAAAATGGTTGAGCATATCGGACGATGAATGGAATTGGTAAAATGATGCTCAAATGATCTCGGGGACCGTGGAGCTTAAAGTTACTGGATGTTCGTCTTCTCAGTATAAGGGAAAACCCCGAAAAAAATTTATCTGGGTAACTCACCCCAAGCGAGATTCGAACTCACGACATTTGAATGTGGAGCAGACATGCTACCACCACAGGCGGGCTATTATTAATATTATTGTTATTATTATTATTATTATTATTATTATTGTTATTTAGGTTTTCTCTTAAGAGGCAAGCCGAAGAGAGACGACGGTATGAAAGGAAACACGGTGTACCAAGATCGCCTCTGCATGTTCGAAAACGCGGTGCCACAGATCTAACACTGTTAATGTCTTGCTCAAACGGTAGTGGGTCGTGTTCACAAGTGATTTATTGAAATGTTACGGGCCTGTAATGAACCTTTACAACACGGCATTTCTCCATTATCTGTTGGCCGTATCATCCGCTGGACCATAAAGCATAACACCGGAGTATCAACTTGTCGACCTGCTTTCCTCAACAGCTGCCTATACGTAACCTTTGCAATCGCGGAAATGTTTCTGCGTTCAGGATGGAAAATAGAACAACACTATTTTACGAATTTTTGCTTTCTATATGTGCATACAATTCGCATACTAGCTAGAGAAAGCATTGTATTCCACCCAAAAATGCCATGCTGAGATTTTACAGGAAATATGTGTTTTATGGTCTCATAAGTCCGAAAAAAGCATTTTTAGAAAAAGGTCAGTATGTGTGTGTGTGTCTGTGGACAGTATAGCTCAAAAACGAAAAGACCGTTAAATACCAAACTTAGTATTTATGTTTAGCATCTTCCAAGAATGCAACAAGAAGATTTTCGAAAAAGATTCGCAAAACTACCCTTTACATGCAAACATTTTTAACATTTTGTTTTTATCAAAAGTGGTCCTTACGATTTTGATTAAAATACCGCATTTTAAAGGTATTTACACCAGAAATAAAATTATATTTTGAATTTTCTGAGAATAACCTGTGGAGATTTCTATATTATGGATGAGTTTTGCAAAATTTTACATAACGGTAAAAAACTACTACACAAAAAAACTTTAAAAAAATGTAAATTTCGTTAAAACAAATAGCGTATAGTTCTTATTGTAGCATTGACTATTTTCGAGATATTCCTTGTTTTTGTTTTCAGTTTTAATGTACCTATCTTTTGTCAAATGGGAGGATACAAGGCAAACCGAACCTCAGTTGTTTCACATAGTGAACAGCTTTTAAAGGATTTGTCTATCGCTTTAGCCTGGTGTATTTCCCTTCTACTTACAAGTAATAAAACCAATTCTGCTAGTATTTATCTCGGCTAGCATGATGTAGATAAAGATAATTTATCTACATCGAGTAAAGTTTGTTTGTGGAACAACCAGAGAAATTCGTGTGAATGGAACACATCAAAGTTTTTCTTTGAGAAAAAAATGATATGTTGAAAATAACAAATCAAATTTCCAATTATGTTTTTTTATTTTCTAAACTGATATTAATAATTATCTCTTCTACATCAAATACAATAATCTGAACAGAATGCCTCCATGGTCGAGTGGTCAGCGAGCTGACTTCTTACCCGGAGGTCCCGGGTTCGTTTCCCGGCTGGGGCGGGGAGTAAATGTATGTGTTATAGTAATATAAAGTTAATTTACCTAATGTTCTGAACCTACAGTTTCACAAGTTAACGCCCCCGATATGACCATTGATGTTAAACAAATGAAACAATAAAAAAAAAAAAATTGAACACCTGCTGAGAACTACACTAATTCACATTGGTACTATCATTTATTTCAGAATTATCGCTGGCTATTGATTTAAATTGCCAAAAAGAAGAAGATAACTTTGAGATAGAAAAACACTTCGAAATAGAATGAAGTTATTATCCTGGTGTTATCGTACGGTTTCCGTATTCACAGGAGTAAACCCGGCGGACAGCAAGGGAAGTAAAGCCAATGATTCCACATTGTACCATTACTGAGCGAGATTGGTCCGCATTCGGTAGGTTACGGATTCAATCTCCGTGGCCGGCCTCCTGACCCATGAGTTTTTTTGCGAGGGTTTCTCCGAGTCACCAGGTTCGTTTCATCCCCCAAATTTTCCGACCCACCATTTCTGTTTCCATAATTTCCTTGTCATCTGATTCAGAGTTGAAGTACCAAGGGACGGTGTTCGGCAGGCTGTGACTGGATGGTGGTTTCGCATTGTGATAGGTATTACTGGCGTTCGACATGGGGAACACTCGTCGGGACCCGCCTTCCGATTTCAGGGTTCCTTCTGGGGTCTCGCTGGGAGACTCGATGGCCCATGAGCAGGGTCTAGGCTCAAACAGGTTTCAACTGTAACCGATAATGTCTTCGTCCATGCTTGCGCTCATCGTCATCTGGATCCATTCGCCCTTCCTCCCTCGTTGGCAAAAGTCCACATGAGCTTTCATCCGGTGCTGTGCTCTAGAGTCCCGTCCGTGCCTAATCCTATCCTTAATCCTAATTGTAAATAACCTGAAGCCTGATAAAGGGATCTCTCAGCAAATAATACGATTTTACACGCCCAAATAGAATGAGATGCTGAGAACCGCAGCAGTTAAAGAGCGTCCATTTAATTGTAGTTATTGGATGAGCTTTTCGAATTATTAAGCTTCCTTATTTGTAACTCGAAAACGCCCTTTAGATTTTTAGGCCAATTAGTGAAAAATGGGAATATTTATTAAAACAAATATACTCCAGTTTAACTGTTATGTATTTTCCTTCAAAACGAAACCATAATTCCCGCGAGAAGTTTCCAATGGATAAATAACGGAAAAGGGGGCAGGCAGGACCTATAAATATTATTATTTATGTATTTATTATTTAGATGATATGCAAAGGCAAAGAACTTGGGATGGAACAGAAGGAAAGAAATCACTGCTGCTATATAAAATAATTAAAATGGGTAAGGAAACTATTTAAATATATGTGATAAAGATAAGAGACAAAGATTAGCAAGATTCATAAATGGAGTCATATTCTTTAATGAGAGAAAATGTTTATGTGCAAAGTAAAAAGAGTATAGTGTATTATTTATTAAAATGTAAAAAAAGTGTAAAGAAATATGGGATATGATATGGAGGAACATGGGAAAGGATACAATAACTGGACAATTCTAAATATTAAAGGGGAAATATGGATTCATGACTGAAAGTTTGAAATTCGTAACTAGTAATGCTATTTTTTTTAATTTATACCACCGCTATAATATAATGCTAGTAAATTGCAGTACAAATTTCATCAATTTGTGCTAATGATTTGCAAGCTATGGTCAGATTTGTTTATGCTTTTATCACGCCACTAAAAAGTCCCTTGCTTTAAAAAATAAAAATGTCTGTATAATATTTGAGCCCTTGGTTCACATTACATTCTAATTTTTGAAATTGCCCTAGGTTTCCCCTGTGGCTCTAAAAATGTTTAAAGTTATGAATGTGCCTTTTTTGCCACAAAAATCTAATTTTGTTTTCGAAAACTAAAAACATATGCTTAAATACATCTGATAGTTAAAGCTAGGGCATCTCTTTATTTTTTGCAATTCTGTGAGCATGTACAGTACATTTTATTTGTGTAACAGAAAAACTGCTGGAGCATTTTACAGGAAAAAAAAATGTTTAAAATATCAATAGCCAGAAAACAAGGAAAGCCTGGAATGCATGGCACATATTAAAATCCACCAGGTTGATACGTTTCCTTTTCCTCTCCTCTGGTGCTCCACGTTTTTTATCCTTTTCTTCTTTAAACTGAAGAGATCTAATCTTGTATTCGGAATGTTTAAATGATTTTATGAGTTAAAGTATAAGTTCGATTTTTTGTGATTTTTCGTGAAATTTCAGTCATGCATACCCTTAATAGCATTAAGTCTAAAAATAAAATGTTCGATGAACTTGATTTTTACTAAACTCAATATCTTCCAAAGAGACGACGCGAAGGTTTAAAAAAGAATCCTCCCAAATAAATATTCTACTATGTAAGGAACATTTTATTATTTTTTTATTTTCTCAAAAATTACTCGAATTATTTTTATCAAATTGCCATATATTTAATATATTTACATGGAAAATTAAACATTGAATTTTCTGTGAAGTCCTCTTTTCATCCGGAAGAAATTTTGTATATTTTGTACAACAGGCAAACCATAAGAGTTAGAGAAAAAATTAGCACATAAAATTAGCTCTAAAACGCACAACTTGTTTGAGGTACTATCTTTATTGCTTTGAACTTTTCAAGCTTTAGACATTTTTAAAAATGCCAAACAATTGTCTGCAATTGCATAAGAGGGGAAGTGTAAAGGGCGGTGCTATGTTATTCAATACCTCCTCGTTTCTCGTTCTGCGCTCAATTGTATACCTACAGTGTGCGCACAAAGTCCGTATAACCCTGTACTAAATTTAAAATTACGTGAGTAAATATGTTTTTTTGAGGTTGGTATATATTCATATTATTCTCCTGTTAGATACCCATTGTTGACGACTTCGATTGTTCGGTTGTTGTCGCTCTTATGACAATAAATCAACAGATCTTATGAATTGAGAAAGAATGACCAATACAAGTGATTACACAATTGAGGAACGCTTAGTGTTCGCTGTGTGAGCGTTAAATTAATGGCAAATCAATGAAAAATGTCATGGATGATTTCGTTGCACGTTTGTGAAAGCAGCACCGATAAAGAAGACGTTAGCGTGGGAACAGAAAACATTTTTAACGGGCAGCGTTCGTGACGCGACGAGAAGTGGAAGACCATCCACCAGACTTGGACTTTGTGCTGACGTGGAAAATCTATCGAACAATCTCTGGTTAAATCTCTCAGGAAGCGTGCTACAGAGTTAGGGGTCCGGAATCAACCATAAGGAAACACATTAAAGTGGATCTGAAAATGAAGAGTTGGCGTCCATTAAATGTGAGTGAATTATCAGATGCTGATTAGGAGGCACGTATTGATGCTTGTGGTCGGATGCTGCAACAATTCCAAGGAATGTCTGAGAAGGCAAAAGTCACGTTCACAGACGAATGTGCGATTTATCGCAGTTCCCGTAACCGCAATGTTTATTTCTGGGGAAAAGAAAATCCAAATTTTTTCGAAGAAATCGAGCGCAACCCACCGCATGTCATGGTCTGGGCCGGAATAACACAATCTCATCAGTTTGGCCCATATTTTTTTCATGATCTTGTTAATCAAAACACTTATCTCCAGATGATTGATGACTGGCTTCTCCCACAGCTGCAAAATGCGGGAATCTTAAACAGTGTTTGGTTTCAACATGATGGGGCGCCAGCTCACTTCGCAGTGTCTGAACGCAGTCTTTGGAAATCGTTGCATCGGTAGAGGATCGGACAATCTCACATGGCCTCAAAGGAGTCCTGATCTAACAACTCCAGATAATGCACTATGGAGTTACATCAAAGAGAAGGTGCGGAAACAGCGGTACACTACAACTGGTGAACTGCAAAATGCGGTGTGAGACCATGGGGGGGGACACAACCGATGTTTTGGAGTCCTAAGATGTAAGGAGAAACATTTAATTGTATAAATATTGGAAGTTTGTGCTTTGAATTTAATATAGGAGTATACGGACTTTGTGCGCACACTGTACATATTATACACGCATACTTTTCTTTTAAGCTTTAGTATGAATCATCTGTAGAACAGCTATGAAATTAAATTAAGGCGAGTGGAGAAAAATGTGTAAAGCTAACACATTACAATACACATGGCACTAGCTGAAAACCAATCCACTGAAGTTGCCTATTAACAGGTTAATATTTTTATTTCAGAAATCCATTCATGTTGTTAATGTCAGTTACAATGAAATTGCCCTCATACTAAATATTTTGTGACTATGTTAAGCACTTTTAGAGACAATAATTATGAACAACTTTCATATCGAAATCCATGTCCGGAAATGTGTCATTTTATAGGTACAAGCATTAGTGTGTGTTTTCAGAATGCTGTCTGTAATAAATTAGTAGAGTGAAGCTCTGCATTCTAAAGTAACCAGGGGCTAGTAAATCTTAGTGGTTTCTTTAAGTTGACCAAGATGTTGCCATTTGATGTTTATATGTTCATATGACAGCACTGTTGTAATTAAAGAGAGATTCACATTAAGAGAACTATTTGATATGTATATCATTTATGGAAAAGCAGACGGTAATGGAAGAAACGCTTCAAGGCTTGATCGTTTGAGATATCCCTTATAGCGTTGCCCAGGCCTAGCTAGTTTTACGGGACTTCACCGAAGTTTGCAAAAAAAAAAAAAAAAAAAATGGTGCAAAAGTAAAAGAAAATGGTACCGGACCAGGTGGCTCAGGCGGTTTTGTCTATAACTAGCATTCGCGAGATTCGGGTTCACTCCCCGTCGACCGCGCACTCTGGCTCAGGGATTTTCCTGTTTAGGCGAATGCTGGGGTGTTGTAAATCTACCACGGTTTCTTTCCTTTCATGTCTTTATTTCATGCCCCATCTTCATCTTTCAGGTCGGTGGCAGGTGTGGCAGATGACATAGTTGCTTGCTCCGATTAAAACTCTCCCCTAAGTTGCGCCGGATGAAGCTAGGCGCATACTTTCGACGGCCTCCCGGTACTGAATAGCCTCCGTGGCACGCCGAGGCTGTCATCTAGTAACACTGTTAGGGACTTCCGTGCGTCTGCGCTTGGCACAGTCTGCTCTTGTGTATTGACCCTCCTCTTATCCCTTCCCGCTGAGTGGTAGTTGGTCTCAATATGTCAATACTTGGTCGCAGGTGCCGAGGTGTCCCCCGCCGATATCATACTCATACCTCAAAAGAAATTATGCAAGACAAACTTGCAGAACTTCTCAATTTGAGGAATTGGATCTTGTCAGCAGTAGAATTTGAGAATCCGAAAGATTGCAAACATTATGGTTCTTCAAAATCTTTAGTGTGGGAAAGTTCTACACCATAAACACTACGCTTCAAAGGGGGATTCTAATCTACTTGAGTATACATTTGTATTGAATACTTCATGGATACGCAGATTTAGATCCCATTGAATCTTGGATCTCTTATAAAGTGGAATCGAATGGAATATGCTACATAGAACACCTTCGTGTTCAAGTCATATTCAATACACCAAAGAGCCTACATTCTATGTTATTCTTTACAACATACTAAACGCTCGTCGTTTTTTCTTCAATAAACCTGCCAGGAACCAGCGAAATAAAACATATAACAAAGCCATTTTTATAGGTTCCATGATCTCACAATTTGTTCTACTCAAAAATATTCAAAACCTGCTATGTTAAATAGATTCGCAAACGTAAATCCAAATCGACCAACATAAACTAATAATCCTCGAATAGTGCATTTTCAAAACGACCTCAATTCGATTTAAATTTAGCACATAAATCATAGAATGTATTCAAATAGATTTCATTTCGCCTTGGAAACGTAGTAAATGTCTGTACCCACACAAGATTCAGTCAGCTAATTGTCATCAGTAATACCACGAGTGTTTTCATCTTGTCGATAATTCACTACCGTAGTGAAGCGACAATTCAGCGAAATAGAATATTAACAATTTACAATATATAAGAAATGATATTTTATTAGGTTATGATTATAATACTTGCATTAGTTCTCAGATGGTAGAACACGCATTCGACCATGTTTATTTACCAAATACTCTTTTCTTTCTTTCTTCACTGCCTATGTCCGACCGTGCTTACACGCAATTTACTAATATCGATAGCAAGAACAGAAATAGGGAACAATTATTTTATTTCAGCTTTTAATAATACATGAAACGGAAACAAACTTTATTTTATTTGGGGTTTTTGCATTCATCTCGCACATAAGAAATGCAAATAATGCTTATTTTAACTGCTTTTTGGAACTAAATATATTCTGAGCTTGGATAAAACTTCAAATAAACATTGTAACTGAAAGTACAATTGTGGAACTGATAGTTATTAAAAGTGAAGGTTGGTTGCCTGCATTGTCACCTTATTACCAACAACCAAGACAGGAGATTAAACATATGAACGTCAGGTGCGACAGATTTCAAAGAAATGAACATCAGCTGCGATAAGGTTTTTCGACAATATCGCTCCAGTCAGATGACCGCCATTGGGTGAAATTGCCTAATCTCGGTCATTCTATTGGCGCTAAATTGGCATCATAATGTGAATCTCTCAACATGTAAACATCGCTATGACAACATCTTGGCCTACCTTAAAGAAAACACTACGATTTACTAATCCCCTAATCGCTTTAGAATGCAAAGCTTCACTCTATCAATTTTTTGCAGACACCATTCTGACAACGCACACTAATGCTTGCACCTATCAAGCAACACATTTCAGGACGTGAGTTCCAATGTGAAAGTTGTTCATAAACATCTGTTCTATCGTTCCTAAAAGTTTGCAACATAGTCTCAGAATCACCCTGTATAAAGCGATGATGTTCACGAAACATTGGCGGTAGGGTGAGAGATAATCTTATGGACTGGTTTATTACGACGTTCCCTTGAAGAAAGTAATTCTGGATAAAGGAATAGCAGGCGCGTGAAGTGATGTTAATAGATAAGTGGCTGTCAATATCGATATCTCGATCGAGAGCGACGTGGGGGTTATCAAGTTAAGTGCTCTTTTGTACTTCTTATGTAGCTGCCATCTTGAGCAAGATCTCGATAGAATCTCTCCATTAGCTTGTCTGGCTGCATATCCGGCTGTTTTCACAGGAGCAGTGGTCAAAGTGACACGCGGATATACGACACGCTACTTTGACTATGCAAAATAGCGCCTTTTTAGCACTTCTTGTGCAAAATCAGGAAGCCAATTTAGCGAGAGTTTTCTGCTGATGGAGGACATATTTGTGTATAGCTCTGTTAGTTCTCGCCTTACTGCACAAGCGCAGTGGCAGTATTAACCTTTTACTTCCTCTACTATAAGTCTGCATGCAGTTTTCAAACCAAGTATTAATATTTACGCGTAAATGTACTTTCTTATGTACTTTATTACTGGCAAGCATCAAAAGCTCCTTATACAATTGACGGACCTGCCAAGAAAATATAATAGAACAGGTTCCACATTTTCAAAACTTGTGAATAACTTCGCAAGAAACTAAAGGTATATAAAATTAAATTAAATATTGCAGACCCTATGTGGAGTCACCAAAATAAGCTTAGAACAGAAAACAAAAATTCTGACGTACTCTATTCACATGACTTTCTTTACTTATTCTGCAACAACCTATTCTACTATCAAGGTCATGCTAATCAAGATGAACGTTAGCAGAAATGGGGTGTTATTATCTAGTTCCTTATAGACAGAAGGGAAATAAGGAAATACACTAGGCTAAAGCGATAGTCAAATATTTTAAAAGCTGTTTGTTATGTGATTGGATTTCAGTTCTTTTTAGATGGCCAGGAGTTGACTTCCGTATAAGAGAAGTATTTTAAAATTGAAACAGCAATAAGAAATACATTGGAAATAGTTAACTAAAAATGGATATGACATATTTTGTGATTTAACATCATCCACTTTTTTGTGTAATAAGTTTTTATCTTATATTTTATGACTTGCCAGTTATACACAATTCATTCAGAATGAGGAGGCCATAGACATAGATTTTATTTGTTACATAAATATTTTAATGTATGGTGTTTTAACCAAAAACATTAGTCATTTTTGATAAATTAACGTTTTCGAAAATGTTGCTACATAAAGGTAGTTTTGGGTGGGGAATATTCTTGAAAATACTTGTGTCGCATCTTTAATATAAAGTTTAGTATTTAACCAACTTATGTTTTTGATAATTTAATTGTTTCTTCACACAAACCACGTGTAGAACAGGGGTTGCATAGGTAGAGACAATGCCATAGGCGGGATTTGAATCACAGATCTCCCGGTCTCTAGTATGTTACTCTAACCACTGAGCTACCACGGCAAGATGCCGGTACGGCATAAATTCCTGAACTGGCTTCGCATGTTTCGTGGGAAACCACAAGGTGATCTAGAATTATTTTGAGTTTACATACTCCAATGGCGACCTACAATGTCGTTAAGTACTTTTTCTCGGTCTGACTCTACCTATCGAATTACTGTCCTACACGTGGCTTCTGTGGAAAAAAAATAATTGAAATAATAATTGGTTAAACTATGAAGCCAATATATATAAACAGATATACAAATATATTGTATAGTAAATTTGTCTATCTCTTACGCTTTACCAGTTATGAAAAATTCAACCAGGTTTCTTCAGTGGCAATTCACATAAAATTCAAGGTATACATTTTATTTGTTATGTAAATATATCAAAATCGTGCCATTTTTGAGAAAAACAAAATTTTCGCAAGTTTTTCCATGTAAAGGGTCCTGTATGGGTAGATTCTCCTCAAAATCTTCATGTTACATTTTTAACTTAAATACCAAGTTTGGTATTTTACCGATTTTCTTTTTTGAGTTATCGTGTTCAAAGACACACACGGACCTTTTTTTAAATTTTGATTTTGGATGTGTGAACCTTAAAACATGTATTTCTGGTGAAATCTTGGTATCACATTTTTGGGACTACTTCTGCACTTTGCAATAATTAGTGAAAGTAAAAAGCAGATACATAAAGCAGAGGTAGGTTTAAAAGGTGATTTAAACATATTGGCGGGTTTTTAAGAATGGCAGACGGTAAAAAAATGTTTGACCGAAATGATTCATGGTATGTATAGAATATTTATGCGTTATAATTCAAAAATCGAAAAAGTTATTTTAATCTAAAGTTTAAGTGTTTAAATCCGGGCTGCAGGACATACGATAATTGTGAAAGCTTGTGTATATACCCAAATATGCTAATTTATGTTGTGTAGGGAACAAGGAAATGTTAAGTTATTACCCGAATGAGTCCGTTTGACATATTGCACGCCACTTCCGACAAGCAGCCGGCCACTTTCATTCTCTTTCTCTCTCTGTAGTATTAATAAAGGCAAGCAAGGGAGCGAGTGGGAGACAGTTTTAGTAATTGTTTTAATTTATAAACTCGTTTTACATGACATTTTCCCCAGGAACACCTGCATCTGAATGCCTGGAGGCAGATAGATGAAAGAAAGAGAATTTTCTTAGGTAGGGCACCCCATGTATATCCGCCCAACTTCCCCTTGCCTTCTACAGATGCCGACCTCCATCACAACTTCCAAACGCGTGTATTCGTATTTCATCTCAACACAGATGTTAATTTAACAATATCTATGCATTTTATATTTATTTATTACTTTTTCTACACGTACTATCTACAAAGTATATAGAGAAGGTATTGTATTACACCCAAAAATATAGAGATTTCACCTAATGTTTTGGGACCCCCTAAAAGCATTTTTAGAAACATGTCCGTGGAAAGCATACCTCAAAAACGAAATTCCGCTAAATACCAAATTTGATATTAAAATTCAGTATCTTCCAAGGATACGACACAGATATTCAAAAAAATCCGTCCACCCCAAACTACCCTTTACATGGAACAAATTTCGAAAATGTTTATTTTCCCAAAAATGGCACTAACGATTTTGATTAAACTACCGCATATGAAAGATATTTACAGAAAAATAAAACGTATATCTCTAATTTTCTGGAAATAGCTTCTAAAGACCTCTTTATTCTGAATGAATGTTATTGAATGTTGTATAACTGGTAACCGTAAGAGTTAAATAGAAACTTACTACACAAAAAATGTAAAGAACTTTAAAACACACAATTTGTGTCATATACGCTTTTTTGGTGAAATTAACAATTTCTGAGATAGTCCTTGTTATTTGTTTCAGCTTTAAAATACTTAAACTTTTCTCACCCGGAAATTTCTCTTCTCTTCTTTCTTATACGGTTTTCAATCACATGGCAACCAGGTTTTAAAAGACTTGACTATCGTTTTAGTCTAGTGTATTCCCTTATTTTACTTCTACTAACAATGAAGGAAGTAATTAAGACAATATCTGCTAATGTTTATCTCGATTATCATAAAGTAGAGGATTCAGCTTTTTAACAATAATTTGTTCCAGAGATGTAGAGAAAGTAATGTGAATTGAACATAGAGTTTTAATAAATATATCGGTGACTTAATAGAGAAATGGAAATTATGCGTTCCAGGGATTTATTTAAAGCAAATGACGGACAAGAATTCATCGCCGCAACATATAGGATCATCAAATTGTAAGGTAACCTCTCTCGCGGCCTCTCTCCACTGCGCGAGAGATCCGAGAGTCACCGGGAAAGTGGAGCCGACAAAAGCGCTCTTACCTTAAATAATTGCTGAGAATATAGACCATTCTTCTCCCAAGTAGGCAGTATAACAAGTTAACGATTTTCTGGCACATTCCCTAAGCTCAACAGCAGAAATCCCTGTGTAATCTACACAAACTTAGTAATAACATTATGCAAGAAATCACAAGGATTCCTGCTGCTAAGTTTAGACGAGTGTGCGAGAATATTTTTGCAAATTGGTCTGCCCATATGTGAGCAGAAGCAAACATAGGAAACAATGGGTAAAGTGTATAACTTAGAAATGTCTATAGAGAAAACTAAATCCATAGCTTTTAAAAGAAGCAATACTCGAACATCAAAATTATGTATAGACTGCCTTCGTGGTCGAGTGTCAGCGATTTTTCTTTAGTCAGAATTATTCTCTATCCCCCCACAGAGTCTGGAAGTATGATTTGAGAGTGAATGTGTGTGTGTGTGTGTGTGTGTGTGTGTGTGTGTGTGTGTTGAGGAAAATAACATGATTTAAACCAAACGTAAAAGAACCTACAGACAACGAGTTTTTCAAGTGGAAAGCCCCCGATATGACCTTAGATGTTAAAGGGGGCTATATAAATGAAACAATAAAAAAAAAATGTACGTATAATTTTAAAGTCCTTGAACAAACCCCATTTCAGATATCTAGGCTGTGATATATCTTATACCTATGATCACGATATAGATATTAAAAGTAACATATGCTCAAGGATGCTAGGCACGATCCTGAGAACACTACATTATTGTAAAATAGAAACCCAATTAAAATGTTACAAAGTAATGGCGGTGCCTAATTTAACACATGGTTGTGTATCATGATTAATACGACAGAATGATAGAAGGAAAATATAGACAGCTGAGATAAAATTTCTGGGCGGAGTGAAAGGATGGAACACGAAATGATGCCATACGAAAAGAACTCAATATATTCGCGATACAAGATAAGACCCATGAATATAGACACAATTGGTGCCAACATGTTAACAGAATGAATGATAGAAGGATACCAAATTTGGCCATCAATTATAATCCTCAAGGAAAAGAAGAATAAGACGAGAATAAGATGGACATGCTTTTGTGCCCAATCTGTGAAGTAGAAGTAAAAGAAGGCTATTTCTTTAATATTCTGATTTGTAATCCTTGCTGCTCTCAATTTCCTAGCAAATTACTTCTTTATGCTAAACTGATGTATACATATATGTCCTAGCATTCAGCACAGGGTCCCATACGAATTTCAAAATACAAGAATTTCTTATTGTGGTACTTCTTAATCATTAGCAAAAATTTAGAACTACATGCTATTTCTCTTTTACTTATTCAATTCCCTTTATTATCTTTCTCCACTAGGATAGTAAATAGAAGAAGTGTTATTCCACCAAAAATTCAAAGTCGAGAATTTACTAATAATATACAGTTAGGGCCTTCCTGAATAAAAACAGAACTTTACGTTAACTATTTCACACATATAGGTAGAAAAGTTCCTGCGCACCACCCAAAATTTGATACCAACATTTTACTGGAAATACACGTTAGGAGATCCCCTGAATCCTAAAATATTTTACTTTCTCTACCACATATAGTAGCAAAGTATTGTATTACACCATGGTGTCGAGATTACACCAGAAGTATACATTTCGATACCGCCTGAATTCAATAAACTCTGAAGTTCATTCTGGGTGAATTTTGCAAAACTGGTAAACAATAAAATACAGAAAATTTACTAGACAACAAATGTAGACTTTTTAAAATACCATTAGTGTCAAATACATTTGTTTGTGGAGTTAACCGTCAAAATATTCCTATTTATTGGTTTCAATTTTAAAACACTTATATTTCTTAAATGGGGAATCGTTATTCGTTTTCTTCTCCTGGTCAATGCATGACACAAAATGTCAATGCATCACATAGCAAACAGCTCTTGAAATATTTTACTATCGCTTTAACCTAGAGAATTCGCTTATTCACACGCCTCTACATAGAAGTGTATACATAATAAAATATTTCTGCAAATTTTTATATCGATATACATGAAATAGATATAAAAATAAATTTTTGTAAGAACAGCTTGTTGCAGAATAGGTAGAGCAAGTTAATGTGCATATAAACATCATAATTATCACTGGACAATTATAGTATTCTATTACAACAAAAATTCGATATCAAAATTCTAGGACATTTCTCTCCTTTCTTTTATTGATTTTCTTAAAATGGTTGTAATTTTAAATCAAATATTACATTTAAGACACTTTTATACCAACTGATATGTCTTAAAATTTCTTGGAATAGCCTCTGAAGTCGTGTTTATTTTGGATGTTCTACATATCTAAAAGATATTGAAAATCTTACTACACATAAATGCATTTATTGTTAAATTACAAAATGTATGTCTAATATTCCTTTTCTGTAGTTAATCGTCTCCGAGATATATCTTGTTAATGGTTTTAGTTTTAACATAGTTATACATTTTTCTAAAGGGAAGTAATTTTTACTTCTCCTCCTCAAGCAAAGAGTTCGGACGTCAAACCATCCCATAGCGACCGGCTGTTAAAAGAGTTCAGTATCGCTTTTGCCAATGCATTCCCGATTCCCATTTATTTACAAGGAAATGTGAAAGAATAGTTTCTGCAAATTATATCTTGATATACGTGAAGTAGATAAAAAAATAAAGAAAGATCAAGAATAGATAACTGCAGAATAGATAGAGAAAGTCATGAGAAAGTGACTCTTATTTTTTATCAAGTGCTAAGTCGTTATTCGACTTTTCTCGCGGCCATGCAGGGAGCATCGAGTTTTTAAGCCATCTGAAACCAGCTTACGGTTTTCTTCTTATACCTTTAATGAAATATGTAATGAATAAGATTTTTAAAACTAGTTTGTAAGTTTATAAATGTGCCCTACACAGTCCGATAGGCTTCTAGATTTTAAAAACACCTGCTGGATGTATGGACATTTGGAATCAATCGGTAATTGTATCAATATTTGAGAAAGTATATCGAAAAATTCTGATGTGTTCCATTCACACGACTTTCTCTACATCTCTGCAAAAAAAGTATTATTAAAAGCTTATGCTTCTATGTGCTTCATGCTAATCGAGAAAAAAATAACAGAAATAGTCTTATTACTTGCTTCCTTGTAAGTAGAAGCGAAATAAGGGAGTATCATAGGTTAAAGTGATAGTCCAAAGCTGGCTGCTATATGACAAGTTTCTTTGTTTGTACGGACCGGAGTTGACAAGTTCCTGTATAAGAAAAGTATAAGTTTCTTAAAGCTAAAGCCAAAAACAAGGAATATCTCAAAAACGATTGAATCGACGAAAAAATGTCTATAACATAAATGTTGTGTTTTAATGTGCTCTACATTTTTTGGGTGGTAAGTTATTGTCCATCTCTTACGGTGTAGCAGTTATGCAAAATTCCATAAAATTCGTCTAAAATAAAGTAGTCTCAGAAGCTATTCCCAGAAAATTCAAGATATGTATTTTATTTGTCAGGTAAATATCTTTAATATACAATATTTTAACTAAAATCGTCAGAGCCATTTTTGAGTAAATAAAATTTTCGAAAAATATTCCATGTAAAGGATAGTTTGGGGTGAGTTGATTTTCTTGAAAATCTTCGTATCGCATCCTTGAGAGATGTCAAATCTAAATACCAAGTATGGTTTTTAACGGACTTTTTGTTTTTGAGTTATGCTGCCCTTAAATATACACACACATACACACACAGACACATACGAACATTTTTATAATTTTTTTATTCCGGGGGTCACAAAACATGTACTTCTGGTGAAATCTCGGTATCGATTTTAGGATGCAATGCAATACCTTCTCTATACACTATGTACATAGTACGTGTAGAGAAAGTAAAAACATAGTAACCATAGAAGAATGAGTTTGCGGAAATCTGGATAACAAAGTTATCCAAGAAGAATATAAAATGCTACAAAGTATTGCCGAGTGGATTCAAAGCGAATAGATCATGTATGGACACAAATGTATACGATTCCAAATCATTGAAAACCATGGAAAATCCAATATTCCAACTTTAATTGCACTTATAGATTATGAAAAGGTTAACAGGGAGTTGTTTTGAAAATTTTACTGAGAAATGAAGTATCAAATCATTTGGTTAAAACAATACAAAACGTGTGTATTAATAATGCGATAAGAGTCAAACTAATCATAGAATTAGTGATGGAGGCAGTCTAATGTTTCGATATAGAATGTATTATGTTCGTAGGAAATAATTTTCGAGTTAATCGATTTTTCACTCGGATTTAAAAGCACGCAAAATGCGTGAAGAAGTAGCAAGATAAGTCACCGATTTCCAATCTCATTTAGATTTAAACGTTGGTGCGATATTATAGGCATTTTGGCTCTCGAGATAGATATAATAAATCTGATGTGTTCCATTCACATGCCTTTTTCTACATCTCCGCAACAAATTATTCTTTAAAAGCTTATTCTTCTATTTACTTCGTGCTAATCGAGAAAAAATTGGCAGATAGTCTTATTACTTGTTTCCATGTAAGTAGAAGAGAAATAAGGGAGTACTATAGGTTAAAGTGATAGTCAAAAGCTGGTTACTATGTGACTGAAGTTGAACAGGAGTTGACAAACTCCTGTATGAGAAAAGTTAAGTTGTTCAAAGCTGAAACCAAAAGCAAGGAAATATCCCAAAAAAGATCAACTCCACGAAATAGATGTATACAACATAAATTGTGTGTTTTAGCGTGCTCAACTTTTTTCTATGGTAAGTTTTGTCTATCTCTTACGATTTAACAGTTATGCAAAATTTTGTAAAAGTCATCCAGAATGAAGTAGTCTTCAGACGCTACTCCCAGAAAATTCAAGATATTCATTTTATTTGTCAGATAAATATCTTTAATATACGATATTTAAATTAAAATTGTTAGAGCCATTTTTAGAAAATCAAAATTTTCGAAAAAAGTTCCATGTAAAGGATAGTTTGGGGTGGGGGGATTTTTGTCAAAATCTTCGTGTCGCATCCCTGGAAGATACTAAACTTAAATACCAAGTTTGGTTTATTTCCGACTTTTTGTTTTCGAGTTATCGAGTTCACAGACACAGACATACGGAGCTTTTTCTGAAAATACTTTTTTTTTTTTTGATACAGGGGACTCTAAAACATATATCTCCAGTGTAGTACGTGTAGGGAAAGTAAAACAAGTACAATTATTTTGCAATATTAAAAACCTCAATTACATGCAGTAATATTGTCTAGTAATTAAAAAGTTAATCAATCTCATGAATATGGATTGTGAAAGTCTAAAATATTTAATCAAATTAACACATATAACTCTGAAATGCAACACTGTATGTTTACTTTCTCTACATAGTATATGGTAGGTAGATTGATACTGAGATTTCACTGAAAATACACATTTTGGGGTCTTGTGTATTCAAAAAAAGCTTTTTTTATCAAAAGTCTGTGTGTGTCTGTGAAAACGATGGCTCAAAAACGAAAAGTCAGTATAATGAAAAGCTTGATATTTAAATTAATTATTTTCCAAGGAAGCGTCACGAAGAATGTGAGATTTTTATTTTCTCAAAAATGGCTCTAACGATTTCAATTAAAATACTGTATATTAAAGATATTTACTAACAAATAAAATGCATATCCTGAATTTTCTGGGAATAGAATCTGAAGACCTCTTTATTCTGGGTTCCTTATTCTTGTTAAAACACGTGTCATATACTTTTTACGTTCTCTACTCGTACTTTGTACTTAGTGTATAGAGAAGGTATAGTATTGCACCCAAAAATTCGATATGGAGATTTCACCGTAAATAAATATTTTGGGACCCCGAATAAAAAAAAATATGATGTGTTCCATTTACATGACTTTCTCTATATCTCTGTAACAAATTATTGTTAATAAGCTAATCTTTTATTTATTTCATGCTAATCGAGAAAAATTAGCAGAAATAGTCTTATTTCTTGGTTTTTTGCAAGTAGAACGAAATAAGGGAGCACCATAGGTTAAAGTGACAGTCAAAAGCTGGTTGCTATGTGACTGATGTTCCTTTGTTTGTATGGATAGGAGTTGACAAATTCCTGTATGAGAAAAGTATGTTTTTCAAAGCTGAATCAAAGAAAAAGGAATATCTCACAAAAAAAAATGTATATTAACATAAATGGTGTGTTTTAACGTGCTCTATATTTTTTGTCCATCTCTTACGGTGTAGTAGTTATGCAAAATTCATCCAGAATAAAGTAGTCTTCAGAGGCTATTCCCAGAAAACTCAAAATATACATTTTATTTGTCAGGTAAATATCTTTAATATATGATATTTTAATCAAAATAGTTAGAGCCATTTTTTATAAAATAAAAATTTTTGAAAAAAGTTCTATGTAAAGGGTAGTTTGGGGTGGGGGGATTTCTTTCAAACTCTTCGTGTCGCATCCCTGGAAGATACTAAACTTAAATACCAAGTTTGGTATTTTACCGACTTTTCGTTTGTGAGTTATCGTGTTCACAGACACACGGACACACACACGGACCTTTTTCTGAAAATACTTTTTTTGGATACAGGGGACCCTAAAACATATATTTCCGGTGAAATCTCGGTATCGAATTTTTTGGTGGAGTGCAATACATTCTCTTTACACTATGTACATAGTACGTATAGAGAAGTAAAAAAGAAGCATTTTTATAAAAATATCCGTGTGTATGTCTGTCTGTCTTTTCGTCCCCCTGTGTATGTGCGCGCAACTATGTGTAGCATAGCTTAAAAACGAAAAGTCCGTTAAATACCAAACTTAATATTTAAGTTCAGTATCTTCCAAAGTAGCGACACGAAGATTTTCAAGAAATTCAAAAGTTTGATTTTCTCAAAAATTGTTCTAACGATTCTAATTAATATATCTTAAATTTAAGATATTTATATGACAAATACAATGCATATCTTGAATTTTCTGGGAATAGTCTGTCAAGGTCTCTATTCTGGTTCATTTTTATTGAATTTTGAATAACTGGTAAACCGTAAAGAGATAGAAGAAAACTTACTGCAGAAAAAATGTAGATCTCGATATAACACACAATTTATGTCATACATTTTTTCGTGGAGTTCGCCGTTTAAAGATATTCTTTGTTGTTAATTTTAGGTTTAATTAATCATATTTTTCTCATACGGGAACTTGTGAATGCTTGGCCACGCAAAGAAACGGATTTCAATTTCATAGCAACCAAATTTTAAAACTTGTGACTTTCGGTTTAGCCTAGAGTATTCCATTATTTCCCTTCTACTTACAAGGAACTAAGTAATAAGACGTTTCTGGTAATGTTTCAGCATGAAATAAAAGAATAAGCTTATTAACAGCAATTTTTACAAAGATGTAGAGAAAGTCATATGAATGGAACACATTAGGTCTGTTTTCGTGGAGTTGACCATTTCCGAGATATTTCTTGTTATTGCTTTCAGTTTTAAAATACTTAACACTTTCTCATACGGGAATTATGTCAACTCATTTCCACGGAAAAAAATGGATTTGAGCCACATGATAACCAACTTTTAAAATATTGGACTGTCACTTTAGCCTGTGCATTCCCTTTTTCCTTTCTACTTGCAAAGAAGCAAGTAATAAGAGCATTGCTGATAATTCTTATCTCATTTAGAATGAAATAGATAGAATAATAAGCTTTTTAACAGTAATTTGTTACAGAGATGTAGAGAAAGTCTTGTGAATGGAACACTTCAGATTTTTTACTTTCTCTAGCCTCATATGTACAATTATAGTGGTTAGAGAAGGTGTTGTATTCCACCCAAAAATTCGATGTTGTGATTTCACCGGAAATAAGTTTTGGAATGCCATGAGTACGAAAAAAACATTTTTAGAAAAAGGTTCGTGTTATTTTGATTAAAATACTGTATATTAAATATATTTACATTCCAAATAAAATTAATATCTTGAATTTTCTGGGAATAATCTCTAAAGACTTTTTTATTCTGGATGAATTTTTCGAATTTTGCTCAACTGCAAAACCGCAACAAATAAACACAAACTTACTGCACAAAAAATGTAGATTTCGTCAAAACACACAACTTATGAGATATATATTTTTGTTGTGGAGGTAACCGTTTCCGAGGTATTCGTGGTTATTGGTTTCAATTGTAAAGTAATACTTTTCTCAGACAGGAAGAGCCCGCATTTCCTTTGTTGTACTCCTGGCCAAGCAAAGAAGCGATTTGCAATGACAATCGCATAGCGATAGCTTTTAAAACATTTGAATATCAATTTGGCCTAGTGTATTCCTTGCTTACCTCCTATTTATAAACAACTAAGTAATAAGAACATTCTCTAATCATCTACCTGGTGTAGAAAAAAGAATAATCTTATGTAGAAGTTAGTAGAACAGCTAGAGAAAACTCTGTGAGTGTAACACATCAGATATTTTTTACAAATATCCATAATATATTTTGTTAACGCTACTGCATTATTTCCGTCACAAAAGGAGGGAACCTGCAATACAGGGGTTTGTATCCATAGTTATAGGTATACTTTGTTTAGTTTTCGAATGACAGCATTTTAAACAAAACAACTTTCTTTAGTTTTCACGAAAATGGAGGATTTGGAAAAACGAGCAGTATTTAAATACTTCCATTTGAAAGGCTTAACGCCTAAATAAATCAAGGCGTGAAATGGACACCACATTGAAAAACTCATTCAATGGTTAAAAGGTGGGTTGCAGAGTTTAAAATAGGACGTACGAGCACTAGTGACGAGCCTCGATCTGGGCACCCTGTAGAAGTTTTAGTACTGGAAGACCGCAGTTTGTTTGAGATAGCAGAGGATGTAAACATATCAAAAAGACGTGCAGGTAATATTACAAGTAATGTTTTGGGCTTTCACAATGTCTGTGCAAGATGGGTGCCGCGTTTTTACCTGATCAAAAGTTGCAAAGAAAAACTGTTTCTGTTAAGAATGTGGAGCTCTACAGTAAAAATCACAGTGAATTTTTGAGAAGGCTTATTTCCATGGATGAAACTTGGATGCATCACTATACTCCAGAAAGTAAATCACAGTCAAAATAGTGGATTGCTCCAAAAAAGACAAGTCATTTTGTCAGCTAGCAAAGCTATGGCGAGTGTTTTCTGGGATGCACAGGGAATTATTTGGTGATTACTACGCAAGCTTACTGCAACGTTTTAGTGCTGAGGTGAAAAGAAAAATTCCTCATTTGGCGCAAAAAAAAAAACTTGTTCCATCACGACAATGCTCCAGCCCATCGAACAGTCATTGCGATGGGAAAGCTGTGCGAATTAAAATTGGAATTGCTTGAACATCCACCCTATTCACCAGATCCAGCACTCGGTGACTACCACCTGTTCCCAAACCTCAACAAATTTCTTGGAGGACGAAGACTTCGCAGCAATGAGGAGGTCATTGATGCGGTAAACAGCTATTTTGAGGACCTTGATAAATCGCACTACAGAGATGGTTTAATTAAATTAGAACAGCGATATGACAAATGTTAGCCTTTCTGGAGATTATGTTGAGAAATAAAGCAAAAAAATGTGATGTATTCCATTCACATGACTTACTCTAGATCTGTGTAAAAAAAAATATTCTATTTACTTCAGTTAATCGAGAAAAAATTAGCAGAATTTATACAGGGTTACTACAAAAGAAATAGACAACTTCAACTGCCTGTAAAACAAAAAATGTTACAGATAGCAACCTAATTATTTTGGAGGTATGTTGAGAAACTCTCAAAGTTGAAATGATGCGCTCACAAAAACCAGCATCGTCTTCATCATGTCGCAACATGTCGATGCAAAAGTCACGCCGTATGACCTTATCTTCTTCACTCAGAAACTGCAACATCTGTAATCTGTAAGGCATCATGTGCAGTCGCTTCCGCAAGATTTTCCATACAGTTTGCTGTGGAATTTGTAATTGCATGCTTGCCCTAGATGTCGATTTCTGTGGGCTTCTTATGTAGGCAGAACGAACACGTTCAACGTTTTCTTCCTAAACTCTTGGTCTTCCGGAGCTCGTCCCTTTGCACAAACATCCCGTTGTCTCGAATTTTCTATACCAGTCGTAGATTGCCTGTCTAGTCGGTGGCGTTTTGTGGTAACGTGTTCTAAAATGTCGTTGGACAACAGTTGCTGATTGCGTTCTAGCAAATTCCAACACGCAATATGCCTTTTCCACAGGATTTTCCGCCATTTCAGCTTCTGCAACAACAAACAAAACATTACAGCGTTACCAATAGTAACAAACGAAACTTTGAGAGTTGCTTCCCTGTTAGTAGAAGCGAAATAAGTGAATACCATAGGTTAAAGTGATAGTCAAAAGCTGGTCGCTATGTCACTGAAGTTCCTCTGTTTGTATGGACAGGAATTCACAAATTCCTGTATGAGAAAAGCATGTTTTTCAAAGCTGAAACGAAAACCAAAGAATATCTCAAAAAACGACCAACTCCAAGAAAAAAATGTATATAACATAAATTGTGTGTTTTAACGTGCTCTACATTTTTTGTGTGGTAAGTTTTAGTCCACCTCTTACGCTTTAGTAGTTATGCAAAATTCCGTAAAATTCATCCTGAATAAAGTAGTACTCCCATGAAATTCAAGATATACATTTTATTTGTCAGGTAAATATCTTTAATATACGATATTTTAATCAAAATAGTTAGAGCCATTTTTAAGAAAATCAAAATTTCCATAAAAAAGTTCCATGTATAGGGTAGTTTGGGGTGGGGGGATTTTTTTGAAAATCTTCGTGTCGCATTCTTGGACGATACCAAACTTAAATACCAAGTTTGGTATTTAACTGTATTTTCGTTTTTGAGCTATGCTACTGACACACAGACACACATACACACAGGCAAACACAAACACGGAAATTTTTTCTAAAAATTCTTCTTTTTTTTTATGCAGGGGGTCTCAAAACGTATACATTTACGGCGAAATCTCGATATCGAAATTATGGGTGTAATAAAAAGAAATGTTAATGCTTTTTCCATTGAGAGGCTCGGGAATTATCAGCCGACCCTCGTTAAATGTAATATTTGGCACAACTGAATCATTGGTGTAATAAGTAGGGCAGGGAGGGAGGGAGAAGGAGAGAGCGGTGTGCGTGTGATGGCTCACACCAGCTGACGTGAGTGTTGTTTGTCACAAATGTGCAAAAGCGACAACAGCAGATCTGCACAACTTACATAATGCAAGTGAAATACTCCAATAAGAGTATCCAGTCCTGATTACTTTCTAAATAGCTGTCGAGTAGAGGAGGAGGAAGTGTGTAAGATATCGCTCGCCACTGTCATTGCGAAATACTTACTCGGGTTGTAACGTAAGTCATGTCGAAATCGGGGTAATATCGGCAACACATATACCTAACATATTACAGAATTTCCCCTTCCCATCAGTGTTAAATCATGATCCATTATGTCAGAAACTATAGGTATAAGATATCGACTGCTTCTGAGATCGAATGGTCAGCTCTCTCACTTAGAGGTGCCAGGTTCAATTCCCAGCTGGTGCGGACAACATTTCTCCAACTAGAATCATTCCCTATCCCCCTTAGAGTCTGGAAGTATACCTATGAGGATAAATGTGTGTTTAATAGTACACGAGGTGTGATAAAAAATGTCTGAAGTGTTCCTTTCACATGACTTTCTCTACATCTCTGTAACAATGTATTGTTTAAAAGTTTATGTTTCTATTTACTTCATGCTAATTGAGAAAAAATTAGCAGAAATAGTATTACTACTTGCTTCTTTGTAAGTAGAAGCGAAATAAGTGAGTACCATAGGTTAAAGTGATAGTCAAAAGTTGGTTGCTATGTCACTGAAGAGAAAAATACAACTTTTTCAAAGCTGAAATAAAAAACAAGGAATATCTAAAAAAAAAAAAAAAAAACGATCAACTCCACGAAAAAAAATATATAACATAAATTGTGTGTTTTAATGTGCTCTACGTTTTTGGTGTGATAAGATGTTGTCCATCTCTTACGGTTTAGCAGTTATGCAAAATTCCGTAAAATTGATCCAAAATAAAGTAGTCTTCAGAAGCTACTCCCAAAAAATTCAAGATATACATTTTATCTGTTAGGCAAATATCTTTAATATATGATATTTTAATCAAAATCGTTAGAGCCATTTTTAAGAAAATCAAAATTTTCGAAAAAGGTTCCATGTAAAGGGTAGTTGGGGGTGGGGGAATTTTCTTGAAAACCTTTGTGTCGCATCCTTGGAAGATACTGAACTTAAATACCAAGTTTGGTATTTAAGTCTTTTCGTTTTTGAGCTATACTGCCCACAGAGACACACACACACACACGGACATTATTCTAAAAATACTTTTTTTTTTGTATTCAGGTTGTCTTAAAACATATATTTTACCGGTGAAATCTCGGTATTGAATTTTTGGGTGCATTACAATACCTTCTCTATACACTATGTATATAGTACTTATAGAGAAAGTAATATATTGTTAAAATATTAACGTTTTAGACGTTATAGGCACATAATTTCTAAGTACGACGATCACCTACTTCAACATAAATGTTTATTATGGGGACCAACCGTGAAAACTTCAGTCAACGTTTCTTAAGAATTACGGTCATTTTTACTTTCTCTATACGTACTATGTACATAGTGTATAGAGAAGGTATTGCATTGCACCCAAAAATTCGATACCGAATTTTCACCGGAAATACATGTTTTGAGACCACCTGAATCCAAAAGACGCATTTTTAGAAAAATGTTCGTGTGTGTGTCTGTCTGTCTGTGTGTATGTGTCTGTGGGCAGCATAGCTAAAAAACGAAAAGACCGTTAAATACCAAACTCGGTATTTAAGTTCAGTATCTTTTAAAGATACTACACGAAGATTTTCAAAAAAACCCTCCCACCCCCACCTACCCTTCACATGGAACATTTTTTGAAAATTTTGATTTTATAAAAGAATGATTCTAACGATTTTGATTAAACTACCGAATATTAAAGATATATACCTCACAAATAATATGCATATCTTGAATTTTCTGGGAGTAGCCTCCGAAGACTACTTTATTCTGGCTGAATTTTACGGAATTTTGTGTAACTGGTAAACCGTAAGAGATAGACAAAAACTTGCCAAAGAAAACATGTAGAGCACTTTAAAGCACACAATTTATGTTATATACATTGTTTCGTGAGTTGATCGTATTTTAGATATTTCTTGTTTTTGGTTTCAACTTTGAAAAACATACTTTTCTCCTACAGGAATTTGTCAACTCCTGTCCATACAAACAAAGGAACTTCAGTCACATAGCAACCAGCTTTTGACTATGACTTTAACCCATGGTACTCCCTTATTTCGCTTCTACTTACAAGGAAGCAAGCAATTAGATTCTTTCTCCTAATTTTTTCTCGATTAACATTAAGCAAATAGAAGTATAAGCTTTTTAACAATAATTTGTTACATAGATGTAAAGAAAGGCATGTGAATGGAACACATCAGATTTGTTATATTGTTTTTCACTGAAGGTGGAACTTTGGGTAGTGATATTAAATATCCAATTCAGTATTTACTTTGGCTACTGAGAGAAACTATGAGAAACCTCACCAGATTGTTTAGCCCAGGGCCTTTGAATCAAGGAACCCCCGAATTCGGGCCACGTTTACCCGTTCGGTAAACAATTGTATTGTTACTTTCTAAAATACTAAATGTTTATATCATTAAGTGGGGGACATTTACTTGTCAAAACTTACTTTTCTTTCTTGTACATCTAGAAAATCCCTTTCACATTGTAAATTACCCAGCAAAATAAAGAAACAGAAGTTAATCACAGGCGAAGAAAGTCTCAGTAGGTATGGCACACATTTTTCTTTGTGAAAGATGACCCAGTTATAGCCTTAATGCAGTTCTACTGAATCATAAACAAAAGTCTAATCTCGCGGTTATTTACTTATACTTAGAAAAACAATATCAACGCCAATTCTGCCAGCAAGACCCAATATTATACTGGTCCATTACAAAGGTATAGCGCAACATTCCTTTGATTGTACGTTTTACAGACTTCCCGTTGTTTCAAAAACAATCAGGGATAATCACCGAGTTGCAAGGAGTGGCAGCATTGCAGTGAATCACGTTAAGTGTGGGTTGCTTCTGCTCGCAAAAAGTCGTCTCCCCCAGAAATGCTTTCTGTAACCGAACACCTGGGGTCCGTCTAATTATATTAGATGAAACTTGCAATTTACAATTACTAATAATTTCCGTTGCACAAAGCAATTTTCTAACATGTCAGAACATCAAATAAATCACCGCCATTGCGAATGTGCATGTTGCAAAACAAGTCTCTTGTGGATTTCTAAACAACTGAATAATTCGAGGAAAATGGTATTTGGAAACTTTTTTCAAACCAGGCGCAACAATTGAAATATGTTCATGAACTTAATTTGTATTTTTGAAATTCTGAAACCATTATTTTCATTTGTTAGAATTAGAATAGGTATTGATTACTTAATGTAAAGATAATATATTAAATTACAAAATAATTGCTTATTTATTCTCCAAACATTAATAACTTGTTAATTTAAATGCGTTTTATTCTTCAAGCTAAATGTTCAACATTGTATTTTCTGTTTAAAAGTTAATGCATAGAAAATCACACTCTCTGACTCATCCTGTACACACACACACACACACATACACATACACACACACACACACACACAGAGGATGAATCAGAATAACACCGAATAGCTTTTAAGTTGAGATTCAGGGTTATAGTTGAGTATTTTCTTAACGGGAATGTATGTTTGTAAATGTCTAAGCTAGAGAGCGTTAAAGTTTTTGAAACACCGCTTCAAGTTAGATGAAATTCCGCCTTAAAGGTCGCTACACATTTTTGCTACGAGACATTTGTTGTTGTTTTATGTTTAACGTCCTTTTACCTGGTTGATCATATCGGACGATAAATGAAGTTGGTGAAAATGTTGCTCAAATGATATCGGGGTCCATAGAACTTAAAGTTGCTCAACATTCGTCTTCTCAGGATAAGGGAAAAGCCCGAAAAACCCTTATTCAGCTAACTCACCCTAAGTGAGATTCGAACTCGCGGCCTTTTGAACGTGAGGCAGACACGCTTCCAGCTCACCACCCAGGCTGGCGCTACGAGGTATTATGAGAGTTCCGAAATAAGAGTAGCTAGTATCTTAATCTTAAACAATACAACAATACAAAAGCCTATTGTAAATCTTGATTTAATAATCTGAATCAAGTTGTTATGCTGTCTGAGATAGGTCAAATCTTTTACAATAGGTCAATGCTATTGTAAATAATGTATGCAAATAAAAGACTTCAAACATAGGTTGGTAGTATTTAACGCCCGCTTTAACTACTTATGGTACCGCAGGCGGTGACACTGATGATACATGAATGAAGATGGAGCACCGGGAGAATGCGATGACAGGGGAAAACCGGAGAACCCGGAGAAAACCCGCCCCAGCGCCGCTTTGTCCACCACAAATCTCGCATGCGGTCGCTTGGGATCGAGGTCTAGGTGAAAGGCGAGTGATCTAACCACTCGGCCACGGCGCGGCCCACTTTATAGTTGAAATAATAATGCAATAAACAAGAATTTAACAAATGCGTAAATATTTATAAGAGATGTTCAAAATGCTGACGTTGAACTTCGGAGCATAATAATGATGATTGCCGAGTTCTTTAAACATAGCTGTCATATCAGGAATGGCATGAAATGCTACAAAGATTCTGAACATGTCCCTAAAGGAGTTAGATCTGGTGCTAGCCATGAAATTGGTGCTCCTCTATCGATTCAGCGTTTGGGATATGTTATTACCCTTAGAAAATTCTGTACATCACCGGAATAATGCGCAGGTGCCCCATCGCCTTGGAACCACATTAGCTGACGTATTCTTAAAGGGGCATCTTCCATAAGTCTGGCAAAGTATGTTATAACAATTGTAGGTAAATCTTGCCCGTCAACCGTGGAGGTGTTTTTTTTTTTTTTTTTAATTTACTGAATAACATTCTACATTACAAAGTAATATTACATGTTTTAGTTTTCTTTTAGTGTTATGCTCCTATTGAATCAAGTGTATATTTTAAATATGTAATGCAACAAATATGGATGTAGAAAATTGTTATTTTTATTAAGTGCAATTTCTAAAACATCACTAAATATTTACAAATTCCAAAGATATTCAATTTACATATGAAGATTTACACTTTTTATGGTCTTTGATTTCAGATTCCTTTTATATTTTGTTCCCATTTTGTTGAATATTTGTCGTATTTTAGTTTGTCAAAGTGCATTGAATTCTCGAATCTGTAGAATGCTTTAGTGTGAGCATTGTCGTGGTAGTTGGCAGTTCCTATTTCTTGTTTAAAATTTGTGCGTTGTCTATTCAGTAGTTTGCAGTCATATATCAGATGGTCTCTTGAGAGTCCCTGCAATCTAGGAGAACAGACGAGTGTGTGTTGTTTTAAACCTGTGCGAGTATGATTTTGTTTAACCATGGCCGGCTACTATTGGTGTGATTTCTGGTGTTATTGGAAATTATGAGGTTTTCTTTTTGTTCTATGTTTGGAAAAAATGATCAGTATTTGGCTCCTTTCTCTCCCATTGTCTTTGTCATGTTTCCTGGCTTGCTTTCCTCAATTGGGAGACTATTGTTGTTGCAGGTATTTTGTTGTATACTATGGGTAGTTCGTTGTGTTGAGCTGCTTCTTTGGCGAGGCTGTCCGCAAGTTCTAGACCTATTCCCATGTGCGCCTCTGCCCATCCGAAGTATGTTGTCAAATGTTCTTCTGCAAGTTGTCGAATCTTATTCCTTATTTCTTCTATTACAAGTGAATGTATGGAGTTGTTTTTAAGAGAGGCGAGAGTCACTTTGCTGTCTGTATGTATGGCCACTTTGGTATTGCTGTTTTATTCCTTATTTCTTCTATTACAAGTGAATGTTTGGAGTTGTTTTTAAGAGAGGCGAGAGTCACTTTGCTGTCTGTATGTATGGCCACTTTGGTATTGCTGTTTTATTCCTTATTTCTTCTATTACAAGTGAATGTTTGGAGTTGTTTTTAAGAGAGACGAGAGTCACTTTGCTGTCTGTATGTATGGCCACTTTGGTATTGCTGTTTTATTCCTTATTTCTTCTATTACAAGTGAATGTTTGGAGTTGTTTTTAAGAGAGGCGAGAGTCACTTTGCTGTCTGTATGTATGGCCACTTTGGTATTGCTGTTTTATTCCTTATTTCTTCTATTACAAGTGAATGTTTGGAGTTGTTTTTAAGAGAGACGAGAGTCACTTTGCTGTCTGTATGTATGGCCACTTTGGTATTGCTGTTTTATTCCTTATTTCTTCTATTACAAGTGAATGTTTGGAGTTGTTTTTAAGAGAGGCGAGAGTCACTTTGCTGTCTGTATGTATGGCCACTTTGGTATTGCTGTTTTATTCCTTATTTCTTCTATTACAAGTGAATGTTTGGAGTTGTTTTTAAGAGAGACGAGAGTCACTTTGGTGTCTGTATGTATGGCCACTTTGGTATTGCTGTTTTATTCCTTATTTCTTCTATTACAAGTGAATGTTTGGAGTTGTTTTTAAGAGAGGCGAGAGTCACTTTGCTGTCTGTATGTATGGCCACTTTGGTGTTGCTGTTTTATTCCTTATTTCTTCTATTACAAGTGAATGTTTGGAGTTGTTTTTAAGAGAGGCGAGAGTCACTTTGCTGTCTGTATGTATGGCCACTTTGGTATTGCTGTTTTATTCCTTATTTCTTCTATTACAAGTGAATGTTTGGAGTTGTTTTTAAGAGAGGCGAGAGTCACTTTGCTGTCTGTATGTATGGCCACTTTGGTATTGCTGTTTTATTCCTTATTTCTTCTATCACAAGTGAATGTTTGGAGTTGTTTTTAAGAGAGGCGAGAGTCACTTTGCTGTCTGTATGTATGGCCACTTTGGTATTGCTGTTGGTGTAATGGGTCAGAGTGCACTTGTCCCAGAGACTTACAAATGGCTATGGCTTCAACCTGGTTGTTTGAACAGCCGAGGTGTAATCTGCATTTAAGTGGTTTCCTCAAAAATTTTTACACATATATAGCTGCTCCGACTTTATCTTCGATTTTGCTGTCGTCTGGGTAGATCTTTATAGGATGTGTTGCGTCATTAATGTCGGCTATCTTCACTAGTCAAGATGAGTGTGGCCATTCTTTGGCAGGCTTTGGTATTTCTCATTCCTGTACTCTTACTTCTACATTATGTTTTATTCCATTCTTCTATTACTAATCCTATTGGAGGTACTCTAGCTATCATCCAAGAGGCTTCGAATCCTTTTGCCATTTTTATATTAATTAGTCTCTATACTCTTTGTAATTTCTCCAGGTTCGCTTGCTTTTTTATGGCGTCTCCCCACACAGGAGCAGCTCCTTCGTAGATTGTTTTGAGAGACTTATGACCTATTTCCCAGTGAAGTTTTACTGTTCTTCCTAACATGTGGATGAGAATGACAAATTTTCTTGTTATGTTGTCTATATATGTGTTAAAGGACAGTCTGTAGTCAAAATGAATTCCTAAGTGTTTGATTTCCTCCACCACAGTCAGTCTTCTATTGTTTAGATAAATGTTGATTTGTTTAATATTCCTTTTCTTTGTTATTAGCATGGTTTTGGGTTTACTGTGGAGGTAGTAAATAGGGTTCTATGAGTGTCATTCACAATGCCAGCCCAAATATTCACTACAAACCGTTGTTGGTAATTTGTAACTTTAATAGCTCTAGGGTTTTCCTGTGCCCAAATGTGAGTGTTCTGTGTGTAAAACATTCCCTCTCGTGTAAAAACCTTTTCGTCCGTCCACAATATGGTTGTATGAAATCTTGGCTGGTCAATGCATTTATGAAGAAACCCCTAGACAAATTGTAGTCGGGGTTGAAAGTCATTTGGCCCCAGTGCTTCAACTCGGTAGAAACTATATGGACGTATTGCTGTTCGCGCAGAATTATTATAACCGAAGATTGGCTTGTATGCATGGCACGCGCTGTTGTTCTTGTATTGTAGACAGAGAATAATGGGCCCGGTTAAGAGCCTCCTCTTCGCTGTTCTTCATTTCTTTCTTTGTAAAATACATATTTTTATGTCCGTGGAATCGTATTTTGGAGTAGTAAAAATACAGAGGAGAAATAACGTAGAAACAAAATTAAATATTATAACCTTAAATAGCAGTGCAGATATTTCACTATTTGGTGCTGTTTCATTCATAAGATAACATTAGAGTGATAGACTGGTGGGTGCTTATCTGGCAAAGTGCGCCCCATTTAACTTGTACATATTATATCTTAAGGATAAGACGCTACATTCCTTTTAGAGCAGCCTGGGGAGCTTGATGTCATCTGCTCGCAAACATTGCCACCCACCCCATTCTGTCAGATTAGCTTTGTACATTACGAATAACAACAGACCGTGACATTTCATTGAGCAAGGCATAAGATACAACTTTCGCGTTGAACGGAAACATGTTTAATTTAGAGTAAAAAAGATTATAACATTATTAAATCAGATGGAATTTTAATTTTAATTTAACTGAAATTTCAGGTATGATTATACACAATTGAACCTTACTAAGTGTGATAACGCTCCAGTTTAAATCAAAACAACCTCCTGCAATACTGTGTCTCTCTATCTACCATCGATAAAGTGATACATTGGTGTCGAGAAAAGATATCAGCATTCTAAAACTTCATTTGAGGAAGAAGATTTTATAACGTTTTGCACCCGGCCACACGCCTTTAAAATTAGCTAGCTCCGCCACTGTTGTACTTTACATGCCGGTCAGTGTTCTTGATCACAGATGCCAAGAAGCTTGTTTACAGTATTACGGTTCATTCTATCTTGTAATTATCTAGTAATATAATTAAAATGGTTATTAAAATAATAAAATGTTTTAAATAAAACACGTGTAATACAAATAAATAGTATAAATTAATTTTAATAAATAATAACAATAACAATATTAAAACTATATATTAAAATTAAATTATAAAAAAGTATTAATATATATTAAAAATACAAAATTATAATAACATTAATTAAATCGAAAATAATATTAAATTAAATATTAACACACAGTTTAATTGATAATAATTATGATTTTAATTCGCATTTACAAAATGTTAGGATGTTAGGCTGTTAGGTTAAGTTTATATCTGTACATTTAAATTGTATGATTAAATCTGTAATTGGTATAAGCAGTAATAAATGTATAAAGTCTGGGATATTTTACCCTGGTTTAAGTTACCAGGGTTTAATATACATATTTGGTTTCATTTTATTTTATTTGTTTTTATCCTGTCTTTGTCTATTCCATGAGGCTCACAAAAATGTTAATATAGGGCAGTAACTAAGCCCTTAACAAACTCCATAGAGGGAATTAAAACGTAGCGAGGACTATAATGTTAAGCTTTTAAAAGTTTCTTCTCGAGTCGTCTGAAGAAAACCCCTTTTTTTCTATTGAAGCAGACGAATACAGTTTGGCTTTATCATCACGCCATCATCAGCGAGGGTTATTTAAATGTTGTAAGAGCGAAACAGCAAACTGTGGAGAAGTGACAACTCCACTAGAGCACCGCGGGGGGTCTCTCACAGCGAGGGGGGGCACTGCAACTTGCTGTTCCAGCTTCCCATGCGAAAACTTCTATCTGATCCATACTAATTAACAGAGTGAAACTGCTCAGCATACTTTCCCACTAGCTTTACTGGGCGCGTCTTGGGGAAATTTAGCACGTAGCTATTTTATATTTCTGCTACAAATTAACTCAAACGTAAATATAGGACATGAAGACTATTTCACTCGTGAACAAAATGAATTTGGATGATGAATTATGTTGTGTATCATAGATAATCCCAAGAGAGTTTGGGAATGAAATTCATAACCTCGAATTAGATTTATTAAGATTATTTCCAGGCACCACATGTACGAGTTGTGTACAGAAAATAAATACTATTTCGTTTTACACTAATGTCGCAGTTTCACGCATGCGCATTCGTCCCTCTCGTACATTATCTGTTTCCTAACGACATTGCAGTCGGATCGTCTAGTGTTTACACTTGTTAGTGATAACGCCGATTGTGAAGTGCGTGTCGTAATACAGCTTTAAACGCAACGAATGTTAAACCAGCTAAAATTCATCGTAAACTTTTAGAGATTTATGGTGAATATGTAGTGACAAATGGAACGGTGGGAAAATGGGTTAGGCAATTCAATAATGGACGATCCAGTGCTCATAAGCATTATGACGAAGCATGGAGTAGAGAGCTTCTGTTATCACTGATGGTGTGGCTGAACAAGTGAATGAGGCAATTCGTGGAAACAGACAATTCACAATAAGAATGCTTTGTGATGTGTTTCCACAAATTCCGGTGCCCAGCACTAGTGGCAGCTTTCTTTGAAGAGGGCATACAAAACTTGATTCGCCACTCTGATAAATGCCCGAACAATGGTGCCAACTATGTCGAAAAATACGCTGAGGAATGTTGTTTCATATACAAATAAATTTGTTGCGACACGCCTAGTAACAAATTATATTAACAACTACTTTTTTACCTGTGATGTTTAAAATCAAATATTTAAATATTTGTTTGTAGATACATTTATAGATACATTTGGAATACCTTGTGCCATTTACTCTCTGACTAGCCACCTAAAAGTTAATTGTTGTATTAAACTGATACTTTAATTAACTTTTCTTATTATAGTTTCATTTTGCATGTTATGTATCTCAGGATATGTCTGAGACAATCCTGAAGTTATATCTAATGATGTTGGCAATTTTAATAGACCGGAAAATCTAGTCTATACAAATCTCAATGTTCATAATTTTCGTGTACTTTTTTTTTATTTATACTTTTATTTAATGTCGCCTAACTACACAGGTCTTATAGCGACAATAAGAAATTTTATAACACTTTGAATACAATATTTACACATTAAATTAATAATTTACAAAGCTAGTAACATTAATTATTGGAATTCTAACAATAATAGTTATATATTATGTAAATTTAATACAGCAGTGTATTAAAAGTATACAATATTTTACAGTGCAGTAGTAAGTTTACAATCTTTTATGTATTTAAACAATGATAATAATTTGGTTGGTTTGTCGAGTGCTGCCTGAAGATCTGGAGGAATTTGGTGGCTGGTTCTGCACCTAGAATAGTGGGCACATTCCGTTATGATGTGCTTGACAGATAGTCTCTGGCTGCAATATTCACAGGATGGAGGTTGCTGTTTGGTGAATACAGAGTCATGAGTTAGCTTAGCGTGTCCAATTCTTAGTCTGGTATCATCTGTTGATGCCGGCTGAGAGTTCCGGATATTTTAACAAATGAAGTGCTACTTTTTACTTCATGCAGTTTACTGTTGCGATTATTTTCAATCCAGTTGTTCTTCTATTACTTTTTCTATACGTACTATGTACATAGTGTATAGAGAAGGTATTGCACTCCACCAAAAAATTCAATACCGAGATTTCACCGGCAATATATGTTTTAGGGTCTCCTGTATCCAAAAAAAAGTATTTTCAGAAAAAGGTCCGTGTGTGTATGTGTGTGTCCGTCCGTCCGTGTGTCCATGTGTCTGTGAACACGATAACCCAAAAACAAAAAGTCGGTAAAATACCAAACTTGGTATTTAAGTTTAGTATCTTCTAGGGATGCCCAAACTATGGAACATTTACATGGAACATTTTTCGAAAATTTTGATTTTCTAAAAAAATGGCTCTAACGATTTTGATTAAAATATCGAATATTTTTCTCTGAAGACTACTTTATTCTTGGTAAATTTTACGGAATCTTGCATAACTGCTAAACCGTAAGAGATGGACAAAAATTTACCACACAACAAATGTAGAGCACTTTAAAACACACAATTTATGTTATACACATTTTTTTCGTGGAGTTGATTGTTTTTGAGATATTCCTTGTTTTTGGTTTCAGATATAAAAAACGTATACTTTTCTCATACAGGACTTTGTGAACTCGTGTCCATACAAACAAAGGAACTTCAGTCACATAGCAACCAGCTTTTGACTATCACTTTAACCTATGGTACCCCCTTATTTCGCTTCTACTAACAAGGAAGCAAGTAATAAGTATTTCTGCTAATTTTTTGTCGATTAGATGAAGTAAATAGAATAATTTGTTGCAGTGATATAGAGAAAGTCATGTGAATGGAACACATTAATTTTTTTTTGTATCAGCTTCTTCTTAACATGCTGTATAGCACCTTCATGTGGAATAGGGATAGGGGGTAAACTGGTTTCGTGTTCCTACCAAATCAAATATGCTCTAAATCACCTATTTCTCCACATTCACAATAATAGTCATAACATCTATTTTATACAAATAATGATTAAAAGCAACATTTAATTCAACTCTGGTAAGCATTTTAATATCTTACGTGTTTATATCACGTGAAAACAAAACAAATTATTTTTGTTCACGTGAATTTTTTAAAAGTTAATTTCATTGCTCAATTCCTCATGTTTTCATGTGCAGTCCCCTCCTTTTTTGTATATCACAGACCCTTTGCAATTTAGTCAATTTGTCTGCCATTTTATTAGGTACCATGCGTATCTCTCTTAGTATCCAGACTAGTTTTATCATTTCGTTTTTAATAGTGTTATACATTAAATATTTAATTCCAACTTCCAATAGCTTTTATCCTTTCTCCTTACCAGCTTAACCGACATCAATAAGAGAGCTGAAATAGGCTGAGAAAATTAATAAAAAATGTATTTTGTTTTATAAGTTTACTGCAGTTCCTTGGCCAGAATTTCTGTCTTTAACTTTATTATACAGTTTTTACTTCTTTTGAGATAAACTGCAGCCCCTAAGTTTTATTCGTCCTTAGAACCAATTGTGACAAAGTAATTCCGTTTATTTGTATGGCATTCCTTACAAAAATACATGATATAGGTCTTATGTCTGTATATCACTTTTGAAATACAGTAGAGCCCCGGTATTTCGAGGTCCCGTGTACTTCGAGCTGGTCTTAAAATTAAAATGTTATATAAAACTGGAGTAAAATACCATTTTTATACGTTATGTGCATGTACGTTTCCGACTGTGTTATATTTTGAACTTTATTTTAGTTTTGCATGTGCAATACAGGTAAGCTGTCCCACTTAGAATTTTTATACACATAATACACATAAATAACCTAGGTCTCAACTTGCTGATGCATTTCTATTACTGACTGATAAGTTTAGTTATTTATGGAGGAGTGCGCTAGCTCTTTCTTTGTCGACCCTTCCCTAATTGGGACCGTGTGTCAATTAATTGTACCGTACATACAGAAAAATCTGATGTGTTCCATTCACTTGGCTTTCTCTACATCTCTGCAACAAATTATTGTTAAAAAGCTTATGCTTCTATTTACTTCATGCTAATTAAGACAAAATTAGCAGAAATAGTTTGTTTCCTTGCAGGCAGAAGCGAAATAAGGGAATAACTTAGGTTAAAATTACTTAAAAGTTGGTTATGTGGCTGAAGTTCCTTTGTATGAACAGTTCACAAATTTCTGTATGAGAAAAGTATGCTTTTCAAAGGTCAAATCAATAACAAGGAATATCTTAAAACGATCAACTCCACGAAAAAAAAAATGTATATAACATAAATTGTGTGTTTTAACGTGCTTCTACATTTTTTGTGTGGTAAGTTTTTGTCCATTTCTTACGGTTTAGCAGTTATGCAATATTCCGTAAAATTCATCCAGAATAAAGTAATCTTCAGAGGCTATTCCCAGAAAATTCAACAAACATTTTATTTGTCAGGTAAATATCCTCTATATACGACATTTTAATCAAAATCGTTAGCCATTTTTTGAGAAAATCAAAATTTTCGGAAAAAAAGTTTCACGTAAATGATAGTTGGGGGTAGGAGGATTTTCTTGAAAATCTTTGTGTCACATCCTTGGAATATACCAAACCTAAATACCAAGTTTGGTTATTAACGGCCTTTTAGTTTTTGAGGTATGCGGCCCACAGACAAACATATTCATACACACAGACACACACACGGACATTTTTCTAATTTTTTTTATATTCAGGGGGTCTCAAAACATGTATTTCCGATGAAAACTCGGTATCGAATTTTCGGATGCAATACAATACCTTCTCTATACACTATGTATATAGTACGTGTAGAGAAAGTAAAAATACAATATTGTAACAGTAATCCTTACTCAGCGACGATGGTTATTAAAATAAGATTAAGTAAAAATACTCATTTTACAACAGTAACAGACTGGTCGTGTTGGAGAGGATATGTACCTGTACATACTGTGCTGTGGTGTGTCCTCCATGTAACAAAGCTACATATGTACTACATTGTTTATTTATTCTCATCATTACTGTGCTCATTAAACGTTTATTCATGATTTACCCGTTGGATTTAGTGATATTTCCGTATAATCCGATAGTTTTGTAATTCGAGGTAAGCTCAGTCCCAATTAGTTCGAATTACTGAGGTTGTACTGTATTGAAAATCCACCTGAAGATCCTAAAGTTAAATATCGCAATCAATTAAATATCTGGGAAGTCTTGGAGTGTAATAAAAGTTGATTTCTATTTCATGAATGCATTTCATAAAGGGAAGTTTCGTAATCGGCTTACCCTCCCCTTAATTGTAGGACTGACATCCCCCTAGGACTTACAAGCCAAAGCCTAGGAGTCAGAAGTCTGTCGAGGACTGACACTCCCCTAGGACTTACAAGCCAAAGCCTAGGAGTCAGAAGTCTGTCGGGGACTGACTCTCCCCTAGGACTTACAAGCCAAAGCCTAGGAGTCAGAAGTCTGTCGGGGACTGACTCTCCCCTAGGACTTACAAGCCAAAGCCTAGGAGTCAGAAGTCTGTCGGAGTCTGACACTCCCCTAGGGCTTACAAGCCAAAGCCTAGGAGTCAGAAGTCTGTAGGGGACAGACATTCCCCTAGGACTTACAAGCCAAAGCCTAGGAGTCAGAAGTCTGTAGGGGACAGACACTCCCCTAGGATTTACAAGCCAAAGCCTAGGAATCAGAAACCTGTCGGGGACTGACTCTCCCCTAGGACATACAAGCCAAAGCCTAGGAATCAGAAGCCTGTCGGGGACAGACACTCCCCTAGGACTTACAAGCCAAAGCCTAGGAGTCAGAAGTCTGTCGGGGACTGACATCCCCCTAGGACTTACAAGCCAAAACCTAGGAGTCAGAAGTCTGTCGGGGACTGACATCCCCCTAGGACTTACAAGCCAAAGCCTAGGAGTCAGAAGTCTGTAGGGGACAGACACTCCCCTAGGATTTACAAGCCAAAGCCTAGGAATCAGAAACCTGTCGGGGACTGACTCTCCCCTAGGACTTACAAGCCAAAACCTAGGAGTCAGAAGTCTGTCGGGGACTGACATCCCCCTAGGACTTACAAGCCAAAGCCTAGGAGTCAGAAGTCTGTCGGGGACTGACATCCCCCTAGGACTTACAAGCCAAAGCCTAGGAGTCAGAAGTCTGTCGGGGACTGACATCCCCCTAGGACTTACAAGCCAAAGCCTAGGAGTCAGAAGCCTGTCGGGGACTGACACTCCCCTAGGACTTACAAGCCAAAGCCTAGGAGTAGTCGGAAGCCTGTCCAGGACTGACACCCCCTAGGACTTACAAGCCATGTCTAGGGACCAGAAGCCTGTCGGGGACTGACAATCCCCTAGGACTTACAAGCCATGCCTAGGGGTCAGAAGCCTGTCCGGGACTGACAGCCCGTTAGGACTTACAAGCCATGCCTAGGGGTCAGAAGCCTGTCGGGGACTGACACCCCCTAGGACTTACAAGCCATGCGTAGGGACCAGAAGCCTGTCGGGGACTGACACTCCGCTAGGACTTACAAGCCAACACCTAAGGGTCAGAAGCCTGTCGGGGACTGACACCCCGTTAGGACTTACAAGCCATGCCTAGGGGTCAGAAGCCTGTCGGGGACTGACACCCCGTTAGGACTTACAAGCCAATGCCTAAGGGTCAGAAGCCTGTCGGGAAGCCAACGGTTCGAATGAAGAACCTGTTACGAGGGGTCGGTCCGTAACCAGGCTTGAATATGAGGAAGTGGATGATATGAAATGTAAGCTAAATTGATTCTAGGAAACGTGATGATGGAACAATTGGTGGAATGAGTGGTGGAGGAATTCGGAGGACCCGGAGAGAACCCGCCCTGACGCCTCTTAGTCCACCAAGAATCCCGCGTGAGGACCCTTGGGATCGAACCCGAGCCGCCTATATGTGAGGCGAGCGGTCTAACCACTCACGCACGGCGTCGCCTTAAAGGGAAGTTAAGCGCCATACTTCTATCGGAGGGAACTTCATTACGGTTATCCCGTAAGACTTTAATTTTTCAAAAAGAATATATTCATAATTGAGAGCTGAACTTCTAAGAGATTTTAAATGATGAAACATACATTTTTGGTTATAAACAATTTACGTTACAATGAAGTATTTTCATTGGTTCTTGTACAAGAAACTATGTCAAACTAAAGTGGTCTTATTGGACTACTTACTTTATTAAGCATATATAAGTAATATGGAGCTAAAAATGATGAAATCAATAATTAAAACTGACATTAGGAAAAATGAAAAAAAATCACATTTTGATTTACGCCAAAAGAGATTGATTGCTATGTGTTACCAACAGTTTCAAATCAAAAATGAACAGTAATGTAGTGATTTGAGAGCAAAATCGATTTGGCTGAAGGACCTTTCTGAAGAAATAACTCAATTGTGGAAATGTTGGCACTTAAGGTGATGTATTTGTAGAAACTTATAAAATTGTTTAGTTGATAATAAAATAGTATGAATTCTAAACTTTAACAAAAAATATAGTTTTCCCAATTGGCACGCTCTAACTACAAATTAACTGAAACTACAAATGTGTAGCCGCATGTTTATTAATATTTCCTTGCAAAACTTTTTCCAAGAGTTTTCCATACTCAAAATGTGCCACATGATGAATTTCTTTTATTAATGTGTTTCAAACTTTTATACTGTCACTCAAAAATATATTAAAGACGATTGTCATATTACTTTCTAGAAATAACCCTCAAAATGTTTTAAATAAATTATCAAAATTTGAAAAATCAAGAGTTTTCAAAGTTTCGAAAAGTATTAATTTTCTACACTAATTAAGGATAACATTAAAAAATCTTATGTGTTTCATTCACATGACTTTCTCTATATCACTGCAACAAATTATTCTATTTACTTTATCTAATGGAGCAAAAATTAGCAGAAATAGTCTTATTACTTACTTCCTTGTTAGTAAAAGCGAAATAAGGGAGTACCATAGGTTAAAGTGATAGTCAAAAGCTGGTTGCTCTGCGACTGAAGTTCCTTTGTTTGTATGGACACAAGTTCACAAAGTCCTGTATGAGAAAAGTATAAGTTTTTATACCTGAAACCAAAAACAAGGAATATCTAAAAAAACAATGAACTCCACGAAAAAAATGTATATAACATAAATTGTGTGATTTAAGGTGCTCTACATTTTTATGTGGTAAGGTTTTGTCCATCTCTTACGGTTTAGCAGTTATGCAAAATTGCGTAAAATTGACCCAGAATAAAGTAGTCTTCAGAGGCTATTCCCAGAAAATTCAAAATAAACATTTTATTAATCAGGTATATATCTTTAATATACGACATTTTAAACAAAATCGTTAGTCATTTTTTAGAAAATCAAAATTTTCGAAAAAAGTTCCAAGTGAAGGGTAGTTTGGAGTGGGGGGATTTTTCTCAAAATCTTCGTGTCGCATCCCCGGAAGATATTAAACTTAAATACGAAGTTTGGTATTTTACCGACTTTTCGTTTTTAAGTTATTGTGTTCACGGACACACACACACACGGACCTTTTTCTGAAAATACTTTTTTTTTGATACAGGGGACCCTAAAACATATATTTCCGGTCAAATCCCGGTATCGAATTTTTTGGTGGAGTGCAATACCTTCTCTATACACTATGTACATAGCACGTATAGAGAAAGTAAAAATATAATATGAAGGATCTATTTGTAGACTTATTTTATGCAAAACTAGATGTTTGTATGTGAATATTTTATTAGAACAATGAATTTAACCAATTAAAATAATCATTTAAATAACCATCAAAACTATAATTTTGATAAAATATCACTATTATTGTATAATAGAAGTGACCTAAATTTCAATATAACATTCTGTGGAGTTTCCAAATTTTGCATATGCATTAAAACCTTTAAAAATTCCAGTTGTTGTAACCTCATTCAGAAAATAAATAATATATGCATTTGGATTTTATTTAGTTCAATTTTATATTAGGATAATAAATATAATTACAAAAAATCAAGTATTTTAAAGATTATTTATTGGCCGTGTATTTTGGTGCATGGGTTGCGCTCTTCAGTGAATCAACTTGTGATAGACGATATTTCTTGTTTTATTATCAGGCGCGAGAACAAATAACGCAGATGGTCTTCCGACCCTGAACATGCCACATATAATTGACCATGGGAAAAACATGGATTTTCTAGATTCAGACCACAAACTTTCAAGGATTGGCCTTGTGATTTGTTAATGGTCATGGCGAATGCAAGACGGATCGGAAATTGAAGTCGAACTCAAACGGCAAATCGGTTGGTATCATCGGGATCCTCGGAATGAGAACTTCCTCGCCTTCGAATTTTCCTTTGAGTATCGTCGCGTAAATCACATTCCTCATCAATGTACTTGCCACCAAACGCGTTCCGATGCACAGTTTTGGTTGGTTTATGTTTCGAAGCATGATTACCACGGAGCAACCTTTAGTCGTAAATTGTGTGGTGGTAAGCCAGGTACATCCAAGGAGTTTAAAAGTTTAATTGGATAGTTGCTCTTCAAGGGCAATTTCATTCGCAATGTTTCGAACCCTTTGTCGGGAAAGATTCGATTGTCTTGGTCGCGGCATTGTTAATGATAATATCGGCACAATAAGCTAACAGAAATTCGAAACAAATACCATAGGCAACAATGCGCTTTTCTGTCTGTTGCGTTTTGTTATACCACGTTTTATGTCACGTCCCACGGAAACGGGATAAAAGTATCCTATGTCCATCTCCTGGTTCTAAGCTACCTCCCCACCGATTTTCAGCCAAATCGGTTCAGCTGTTCTTGAGTTGTAAATAGTGTAACTAACACGACTATATATATGTTACATAGATTAACAAGAAATCTGATGTGTACCATTCACATGACTTTCTCTACATCTCTGTAATAAAATTGTGTTAAAAAGCTTATGCCTCTATTTACCTCATGCTACTCGAGAACAAATTATCAGAAATAGTCTTATTACTTGTTTCCTTGTAAGTAGAAGCGAAATAAGGGAGTACCATAGGTTAAAGTGATAGTCAAAAGCTGGTTGCTATGTGACAAGTTTCTTTGTTTATATGGACAGGAGTTGACAAATTCCTATATGAGAACAGTATGCTTTTCATAGCTGAAACCAAAAACAATGAATGTCTCAAAAACGATCAACTCCGCGAAAAAAATGTATATAACATAAATTGTATACTTTAACATGCTCTACATTTCTTGTGCAGTAAGTTTTTATCTAAGTCTTACGGTTTAGCAGTTATGCAAAATTCCGTAAAATTTGTCCAGAATAAAGCAGTCTTTAGAGGCTATTCCCAGAAAATTCAAGATATACATTTTGTTTGTTAGGTAAATACCTTTATAATTTGATATTTTAATCAAAGTCGTTAGAGCCATTTTTGCGAAAATCAAAATTTTCAAAAAAAGTTCCCTGTAAAGGGTAGTTTGGGGTGGGGGGATTTTTCTCAAAACCTTCGTGTCGCATCCCTGGAAGATACTAAACTTAAATACCAAGTTTGGTATTTTACCGCCTTTTCGTTTTTGAGTTATCATGTTCACAGGTACACGGTCACACGGACCTTTTCCTCAAAATGCTCTTTTGTATACAGGGGGTCCTAAAACATGTATATTTCCGGTGAAATTCCGGTATCGAATTTTTGGGTGGAGTGCAATACCTTCTCTATACACTATGCACATAGTGTGTGTAGAGAAAATAAAAAGGGAAGGAAATTGTTTACTTCTATATTTAAACGTGCTCTGCATTTGTTACTATACCTACTAACCCTTGTTAGCGCATGGCTTCACTGTTATACACAATTGAACAGAACGAAAACTTCTATTGCTATTTAAGGAAAAGATGCCTCATCTATCCTGTAATATCTAAAAACAACAGGGGTATTAACATTTATTTCTTTATTAACGATGCTTTACATTATCAGGATCATATCAATGCCGCCGGTGTACCGGAATTTCATCCCTCAAGAGTTGTTTTAAATATGTACATACTGGTGTAACTCAGAACGCTTAACACCATTTTTCAGAAATAAAGACAAAAATCTGATGTGTTTCATTCATATAACTTTCTATAGCTGTTCCATATGCAAACTATTGTTAGTTCTTTTATCTATGTCATGCTGATCGCGAATCGGCCTTATTACTTGCTGCCTGTAAGTAGAAGGGAATGCACCAGGCTAATGCGATACTCAAATCTTTTATAAGCTGGTCGCTACGTGAAACAATTGAGATTTGCATGGTCCGGTTTGAGAAAAGTCAGCAAGTTTAAAATTAAAACCAATTACAAGGAATAACTCGAAATATGCAAACTTTACAACAAAAATTTATATGAAATGAATTATGTGTTTTAACCAGATCTACATTTTTTTATAGTAAGTGTTTACCTATCTCTTAAGATTTAACCGTTATGGAAAATTCTGCAAAATTCATCCAGAATAACCAGCTCTCCAGAGGCTAAATTTAGAAAATTCAAAATATACATTTTATTTGTTGTGTAAATATCTTTAATATATTTTAATCAAAATCATAAGAGCCGTTTTTGAGAAAATCAACATTTTCAGAAACTTTTCCATGTAAAGAGTAACTTAGGACTTTTCTTGGGGGGGTTTATTTGAAAATCTTCGTATTCCATTCTTGGAGATATTAAACTTAAATGCCAGATATGCTATTTAGCGGTTTTTTCGTGTTTTTATCTATGCTGTCCACAAAGATACACACAGGAAAACACAAATGCACCTTTTTCTAAAAATGTTCCATTCACATGGCTTTCTCTAGATTTCCCGCAAACATTCAAAAGATTAATATTTTATCTACATTATGTTAATCAAGATAAACAGAATTAGTCATATTACTAGCTTACTTGTAAGTAGAAGGGGAATAAGGGAATGACAGGCTAAAGGGATAGTCAAATCCTTTAAAAGTCGGCCGCTATGTGAAACAATTGAAGTTACATTCTATTTGTTGCTAGGAGTAAACAAATGAAAAACGAGAAGAAAAAAATAATTCTTCCCCTTTGAGAAAATGTAAGTGGATAAAAATTGGAACCAACAATCCAGAATATCTCGAAAACGGTTAACTCTACAAAAAATATTTATATCACAAATTGTGCGTTTTAATGAGATCTACGATTTCTGTGCAGTAAACTTTTGTCTATCTCTTACAATTTGTCAGTTATACAAAAACCATCCTATACAAAGCCTATTCCAAGAAAATTTAAGATATACATATTTGTTTGCCAGATACACATTCAGAATTAAGAGGTCTTCAGGGGCTATTCCCAGAAATTTCATATTATATAGTTATTTGTGATATAAAAATTTTTAATATGCGATATTGTAATCAAAACCGTAGAGCCATTTCTGAGAAAATCTACATTTTCGAAAATTTTTCCAAGTAAAGGGTAGTTGGGGGCGGGGGTTAATTTTCTTGAAATTTTCGTGTCGCATCCTTGGGAGATACCAAACTTAAATACCTAGTTTCGCATTAAATAGATTTTTTGATGCTGACCATAGACACACACATATACACACGGACCTTTTTCTAAAAATGCTTTTTGCGGACTCAAGTGACCTCAAAACGTACATTTCCGGTGAAATCTCGACATTTAATTTTTAGGTGCAATACAATAGGTACCTTTTCTGTCTGCTTTTTACATTACTTATGGGCTAGAAAAAGTAAAAATGTGTTATACTCAAGGAACCCCAAAACTCAAATTTCCGGTGCAATCTCGACACCGAAATTTTGGGTGAAATACAATATCTTCTCTACCTGCTACGTATATTGTATGTACATTAGTGCTAGAGAAAGTAACACTATTGCTGAATGTTTGTTTGAAGTTTAGTGAAAAACATCCAACACATCCCGCCAAAGGAATGATGAAATAAACATTAGAGTTCCCCGATGGTTCAGGTGTAGGTATAAACAGTGCTTGTAAAGAAAATCTGATGTTAAAATAAGAACTGAAGCTTTCCTGGCGACGTGTTAATTCAAACTCTTCTCGGGCTTCTAGCCAGGTAAAAACTTGGCTTGACACCAACGTTTCGAAGAAGTGCATCTTCCTCGTCTTCAGGATCAGTTCACCCTGAAGACGAGGCAGATGCACTTCTTCGAAACGTTGGTGTCAAGCCAAGTTTTTACCTGGCTAGAAGCCCGAGAAGAAGAGTTTGAATTAAAATCTGATGTGTTCCACTCATATGACTTCTCTAGCTGTTCTAAAAACCTTCCTTATAACAGATTATTTTATATATGTCATGCTAATCAAGATAAACATTACCCGAATTGTCTTATTGCTTGCTTCTTTGTAAGTAGGAGGGAAATAAGGAAAAAAACTAGGCTAAAGCGACGTGAAATCTCGGTATCAAGTTTTTGGTTGGAATACAAAACCTTTTCTATCCACTATATGCGGTTAGAAAAAGTAAAAATGATAGGTTCTATTCACGTGTCTTTCTCTGTTGTCGTAACAAATTAATGTAAAAAATCTTATGTGTTCCATTCACATGACTTTCTCTATATCTCTGTAAATTATTATTGTTAATAAGCTTATCTTTTATTTATTTCATGCTAATCGAGAAAAATTCTCTGAAGCCTTAAGTCTTGTAAGGTCTTGAAATAAAATAAGTCAAATTAATTACTCTCATACACGGCAGATGGTGATAGTGGTCGATTCATTTCAATAATTCAGTTATACTAGTATCCCACAAATGGCATTACAGCTATACCCTGCCGAACATTCCCGAGACTACTCGCTTCCTCACGAACATTCCCGAGACTTCGACAGATGAATATATAAAAGTGTACGCCACTTGGCGCTTTCAGTTGTCTTCCTCGCGTTGATTCACAGTGTTTAGCTATGGATAAGTTCATTGTTAAACGTAAATACCAGGACAGTGAAAGTGAACAGTCGGCTCCTACTGCTTGCTTTAAGAAGCCAAATCTTACAGTTTCTCCCGGACCGTCGAATTCACCACATAAAGAAGACAAACGAAAGAAAAGAACATACCAGGACAGTTACTTAGCGTATGGATTTAAGTCAAATAACAACGAGGAAAACCCTATCGTTGTGTGTTTAGTTTGTGGCGAAACACTTAGCAACGAGGCCATGGTACCTAGCAAACTGAAGCGGCATCTTACAACAAAACATCCTAGTGTGTCACAGAAAAGTGTAATGTATTTTTCACATATATTAGAAGGGGAGAAGAAAACAGCTGTGCGAATGGTAAAGAGAATGACCATAGGTGATACTGCTCTTGAAGCCTCATTTAAAGTAGTAGAACTGATAGCTAAAAAAAAGAAACCTCATACTCTTGGAGAGGAAATCATTGGCCCTGCATGTCAAGTTATAGTTTCAACAATACTTGGCGAAGGAGCAGCTAATCAAATTTCGAAAGTTCCTCTGTCCAACAACACAATCAGCCGCAGGATATCTGAAATGTCATGCAATATCAACGAACAAGTCACGGAGAAAATAAAAACTTATAGAACATTTGCTATGCAAGTAGAAGAGAGTCTCGATATTTGTGACAAACCGCAACTCCTTGGTTTTATCAGATATATTGATGAAAAAGATATTAGTGAAGAGTTTCTGTTCTGTAGACCACTGGAGACTACAACCACAGGCCATGATATTTTCGTTTCTATTAATTCCTATCTCAATGACCATGATCTTTCATGGAAAGACGGTTGTGGTATATGCACCATCTATGTCTGGGAAAATTAAAGGTTTTACTGTCAGAGCTCTCAATGAAAATCCATCCATTATTATAACTCACTGTTTTCTGCATAGGGAGGCATTAGTCGTGAAAGCGTGTAATGAAGATTTTGCTGAAGTTTTTAACCAAGTTGTGAAAATGGTGAACTATATGAAGTCTCGACCTTTAAAGTGCAGAATTTTTGAGCAGTTATGTCGCGCAACGGATGCAGCTCATACCTCTTTGTTACTTCACACCCCTTGTCGCGGGGTCGTGTATTGAACCAGTTTCTCGAACTTAAAGAACAGCTAAAAACTTATTTTAAGGATGAAAATCAAGACACATTTCATGAGCTCTTACTAAGTGATTCTTGGTGTTTTGAACTGTCGTATCTGGCAGGTATTTTTCATAAGCTGAATGAACTGAATGTTTCGATGCAGGGTCGACATGAAACAATAATCTCCTCAACCAATAAAATGAAAGGGTTTAAAAGAAAACTTAGTTCTTGAAAGTCTGCAGTTCAAAAAGGAGATTTGTCGAACTTTCCATCTCTTCTTAATGTGGCAGGAGATAAAGATCTGGGTAAACTGAAAGACCGCATTTGTGATCACTTATCAAGATTGCAAGATGCAATAGATGCGTACTTTCCAACTATTTCCACTACGAATCTCGACTGGGTTGTCTCACCATTTGATTTCGTAGATAGTGCAGAGGAAATAGATTTCACTGCTTGCGAACGAGATGAATTTATTCATCTCTGCTCTGATTCCACACTCAAAGGTAAGTTCACCAAGAGTGAGGCGTCGGTGGCTAGTTTTTGGCTTCAACGGAGAGAGGAGTACCCTAACCTAATGAAGAAAGCAATTAACGCACGTTTGCCCTTTTCAACATCCTATCTATGCGAGCAAGCCTTCTCTGCTATGGTGACAATAAAATGCAAAGCAAGAAATAGACTGAATAACCTTGAGGATGTTTCACTGTTGCGTGCTTCACTGTCAACTGTAAGACCCGACATCACATATCTGTGCTCTAAGCATCAATCACAAGTTTCTCATTAATCGAACAAAATTTATTGATGTATTTTTACTCAGTGATTGTAGTAAAGTTTACTGTATTATGTTATGGTTTACGTTATTATTATATAATCTTTCAATAAATTAACATATTAAGCTTAATTTTCTTTTAATTCAAGGAAGGGTGCCCCTGGTGTTTGTTTTTCCCAAGGGTGCCGTGAACTTCAAAAGGCTGGGAAACACTGGGTTAAAGTGAAAGCCATAAGCTAGTTGCTAGGTGACTGATGTTCCTTTGTATTAACAGGAGTTAACAAATTCCTGTATGAGAAAAGTATAAGTTTTTCAAATATGAAACCAAGAAAAAGGAATATCACAAAAATGATCAACTCCACGAAAAAAATGTATATAATATAAATTGTGTGTTTTAGCGTGCTCTACATTTTTTGTGGGTCAAGTTTTTATCCATCTCTTACGGTTTAGTAGTTATGCAAAATTCATCCAGAATAAAGTAGTCTTCAGAGGCTCTTCCCAGAAAATTCAAAATATACATTTTATTTATCAAGTAAATAACTTTAATATACGATATTTTAATCAAAATCGTTAGCCATTTTTTTGAAAATCAAAATGTTCGAAAAAAGTTCCATGTAAAGGGTAGTTTGGGGTGGGGGTATTTTTCTCAAAATCTTCGTGTCGCATCCCTGGAAGATACTAAACTTAAATACCAAGTTTGGTATTTTATCGACTTTTCGTTTTTGAGTTATCGTGTTCACAGACACACTGACACACGGACACACACACGGACCTTTTTCTGAAAATACTTTTTTTTTGGATACAGGGGACCCTAAAACATATATTTCCGGTGAAATCTCGGTATCGAATTTTTTGGTGGAGTGCAATACATTCTCTATACATTGTGCACATAGTGAGTATAGAGAAAGTAAATTCTCTATACACTATGTACATAGTGAGTATAGAGAAAGTAAAAAATGAATTCTCCATGTGGACAAATGAAAGGCTACATCTAAACGATATGGACAAGACCTTTTTATACACTCTTTTGTTGATGAATTTTGTAATAGATCCTTTACTTGAAGTAGCACATGTCTTGAGTGTTACGTCATTTCCTAATTGTACTGTAAGTATTAATGACCTCTCAAACTCTTACTGTAAGTATTACAGTGCTTATTGGTATGGTAATTAATAAATGAATTGTAAATTTAGCTTTCATTGCCAAATATGTGTTCCGAATGATTAACTTACTTATCAAATATTTCAAAAAATAATGTTATTGTTGTGCATTATATATTATATGTAACTCTATCGTTTTACATACCCTATTCAAAAGTTCCCGGAATGTGTAATTAACACAGATCCAAGTTACCATAAGGCAATTTACACATTTCCTTCAAAACAGTTCCCATCCGTAGTGACACACTTCGAGTAAAGAGCCTGGAAGCACTCTTAGAAGCCATTTTCAAATATCTGTCGTAGTGCCCCTGTCGCTTGTACAGTAATTTTGTCTGAAATGTTTATGCCATTCATGCACCTGAGTTTTCTTCATCGCTGCTTCTCCATAAGCTTCTGTTATTATTCTCAATGTCTCTGAGGAAGATTTGTTTAACAGAACTTTATATTCGAATGTGCTCCGTTGCCGACATTGTGAAATGCGATATACGAACATGCACAACAAAAACTAAATGACAAGTAAACACTACAATGATTATTAGGATGAACATTGAAATGAAATGTCGTCATGAGCGTTACCAACACCTACAAATAAAGTTTGCGTTAGTTTCGTATATATTAAAGGAAAATAAAAAGTTGGGATTTTTTTTTATCCTGAAAGGACGAATATCGAGTAACTTTAAACCCTATGGATCCCGAAATCATCTGAAACACCATTTCACCAATTTCATGCATCATCCGATATAACCGAACTAATCAAGATTAAGCTAAAGAAACCAGAGATTAAGAATATTATACTTTATTTTAGAGATATGATTACTAATTTCAGTTTTTTGTTTTTCAAGCTTTTGTCTTGCACATAAAAATACTTCAATTATTATATTATGGCATTCCTATTTATCAGCTTAAAACTTTCAATTTATATATTTTTCTCAAATGAGAAGTCATTTTATCTCCTGGCCATGCAAAAAAAAAAAAACAACAACAAAAATACAAAAAAAAAAAAAAACTTCAACAACAAATTTTAATTTTAGATAATTAACCCAATGTATTCCTTTATTTCTTTGTAGTGCTTAATACCTACAAGGAAATGTATAATACAACCGTTTCACTAGTGTTTATTTTGATTAATGAGGGAGGATAAGCTTATGTAAGGATTTTTACTTTCTCTATACGCACTATGTACATAGTGTATAGAGAAGGTATTGCACTCCACCCAAAAATTCGATACCGAGATTTCACCGGAAATATATGTTTTAGGTTCCCAAATATCCAAAAAAAGCATTTTCACAAAAAAGTCCGCGTGTGTGTATGTGTGTCCGTGTGTCTGTGAACACGATAACTCAAAAACGAAAAGTCGGTAAAATACCAAACTTGGTACTTAAGTTTAGTATCCTCTAGGGATGCGACACGAAGATTTTGAGAAAAATCCCCCATCCCCAACTACTTTTTACATGGAACTTTTTCCAAAATTTTGATTTTCTCAAAAATGTCTCTAACGATTTTGATTAAAATTTCGTATATTAAACATATTTACCTGACAAATAAAATGTATATCTTGAATTTTCTAGGAATAGCCTCTGAAGAGTAGTTTATTCTGGATGAATTTTACGGAAATTTGAATAACTGCTAAACCGTAAGAGATGGACAAAAACTTACTACCCAAAAAATGTAGAGTACGTTAAAACACACAATTTATGTTATATAAATTTTTTTCGTTGAGTTCGTCGTTTTTGAGACATTCCTTATTTTTTTAGTTTCTGCTATGAAAAACCCTTCTCATATAGGAACTTGTCAACTCCGATCCATATAAACAAAGAAGCTTCATTGTCATAGCAACCAGCTTTTGACTATCACTTTAACCTATGGTACTCCCTTATTTCGCTTCTACTTACAAGGAAGGAAGTAATAAGACTATTTCTGCTAATTTTTTCTGATTGGCATAAAGTAAATAGAAGTATGAGCTTTTTAAGAGTAATTTGTTTCAGGGATATAGAGAAAGTCACGTGAATGGTACACATCAGATTTTTTTTACAGGATACCTAGTTAGAGAAAGTCATGTGAATGAAACATCAGAATTTTGTTCTCTACTTATAAAATAGCAGAGCAGAATATCAGACAAACCGCCCTGTGAGGAACGGCTCAGAGGGGACTTTATTTATGTTAGAGAGAAGTATGTGAGTTAAAACAGTAGCCATCCATTTAATATAATTCCACGCATTTTTTGAGAATATAAAAGATTGTGGCGTATACTTTGATGCAGCTTCAGATTGCCACTCACGATAAAGTCTGCAAGTTTATGGATGCGCTAGTGAGCAGGCAGATATCCAGATATAAGGTATCTGTGGGTTTGTAATAAATACTCAACAAAGTTTTAGGTTTCCTGGCATAATTCCAGTAGCTCGGGAAACGATGCGTAATTTGTACCCTCTATAACGGCGTATCCTTCATGCCTGGTTTATTGAGCGGTATCATTCCGAGTTCTGCTTTTAACATTCTCTGCTATATATACGTAATAGGGAAACTATTGTATTCCAGCCAAAAATTCGATGTTGAAATTTCACCGAAAAAATCGGTTTTGTGGCAACCTGAATCCAAAAAAAATCTGATGTGCACCATTCACATGACTTTCTCTACATCCCTGCAACTAAGTAAGCTTATGCTTCTATTTACTTCATGCTAATAAGAAACAATTAAAAGAAACCGTCTTATTACTTGATTCCTTGTAAGTAGAAGCGAAATAAGAGAGTACCATAGGTTAAAGTGATAATCAAGTGCTGGTTGCTATGTCACTGAAGTTCCTTTGTTTGTATGGACAGCAGTTGACAAATTTCTGGTTGAGAAAAGTATGTCTCTCAAAGCAGAAACCAAAAACAAGGAATGTCTCAAAAACGATGAACTCCACGAAAAAATGTATATAACATAAATCGTGTCTCTTAACGTGCTCTACATTTTTTGTGTTTTAAGTTTTTGTTCATCTCTTACGGTTCAGCAGCTATTCAAAATTCCGTAAAATTCATCTAGAATAAAGTAATCTTCAGAGGCTATTCCCAGAAAATTCAAGATATACATTTTATTTATCAGGTAAATGTGTTTAATATACGGAATTTTCATCAAAATCGTTAGAGCCATTTTTGAAAAAATCAACATTTTTTAAAAAAGTTCCATGTAAAGGGTAGTTGGGGGTGGGGGGATTTTTCTCAAAATCTTCGAGTCGCATCCCTGGAAGGTACTAAACTTAAATACCAAGTTTGGTATTTTACCGACTTTTCGTTTTTGAGTTATGTTCACAGACAAACGAACCTTTTTTCTGAAAATGCTTTTTTTTTTTTTTTTTGATAAACGGGACCCTAAAACATATATTTCTGGTGAAATCTCTGTATCGAATTTTGGGTGAAGTGTAATACCTTCTCTATACACTATGTACATAGTATGTGTTGAGAAAGTAAAAATCAATTTAAGAAAATATCCATGTGTGTATGTGCGCGCGAGTGTACCTATCAACAACACAAATAAAAAATCTGATGTGTTCCATTCACATGACTTTCTCTATATCTCTGTAAATTATTATTGTTAATAAACTTATCTTTTATTTATTTCATGCTAATCGAGCAAAATTAGCAGAAATAATCTTATTTCTTGCTTTATTGTAAGTAGAAGTGAAATAAGGGAGTACCGTAGGTTAAAATGAAAGCCAAAATCTGGGTGCTATATGACTCATGTTCCTTTGTTTCTATGGACAGAAGTTGACAAATTCCTGTATGAGAAAAGTATGTTTTTCAAAGCTGAAACCAAGAAAAAGAAATATCTCAAAAACGATCAACTCCACGAAACAAATGTGTATAACGTGAATTGTGTGTTTTAACGTGCTCTACATTTTTTCTCGATTAAGTTTTCATCCATATCTTACGGTTTAGTAGATATGAAAAATTCATCCAGAATAAAGTAGTCTTCGGAGGCTATTCCCAGAAAATTCAAAATTAACATTTTATTTATCAGGTAAATAACTTAAATATACGATATTTTAATCAAAATCGTTAGAGCCATTTTTTAGAAAATCCAAATTTGCAAAAAAAAAAAAGGTTCCATGTAAAGGGTAGTTGGAGGTGGGGGATTTTTCTCAAAATCATCGTGTCGCATTCCTGGATGATACTAAACTTAAATACCAAGTTTGGTATTTTACCAACTTTTCGTTTTTGAGTTATCGTGTTCACAGACACACGGATCTTTTTCTGAAAATACTTTTTTACTTTCTCCATACGCACTATGTACATAGTGTATAGAGAAAGTATTGCACTCCACCAAAAAATTCGATACCGAGATTTCACCGGAAATATATGTTTTAGGGTCGCCAATATACAAAAAAAGCATTTTCACAAAAAGGTCCGTGTGTGTGTGTGTGTGTGTGTGTGTGTGTGTGTGTGTGTCCGTGTGTCTGTGAACACGATAACTCAAAAACGAAAAGTCTGTAAAATACCAAACTTGGTATTTAAGTTTAGTATCTTCCAGGGATGCGACACGAAGATTTCGAGAAAAATCCCCCCAACCCCAACTACCCTTTACATGGAACTTTTTTCGAAAATTTTTATTTTCTCAAAAATGGATCTAACGATTTTGATTAAAATATCCTGTATTAAAGACACTTACCTGACAAATAAAATGTATATCTTGAATTTTCTGGGAATAGGCTTTGAAGAGTAGTTTATTCTGGATGAATTTTACTAAAGTTTGAATAACTGCTAAACCGTAAGAGATGGACAAACATTTACTACACAAAAAATGTAGAGCATATTAAAACACACAATTTATGTTATATACATTTTTTCGTGGAGTTCGTCGTCTTTTTGACATTCCTTATGTTTGGTTTCTGCTATGAAAAACGTATACTTTTCTCATACAGGAACTTGTCAACTATCCATATAGACAAAGGAACTTCATTGACATAGCAACCAGCTTTTGACTATCAGTTTAACCTACGGTTGTCCCTTATTTCGCTTCTACTTACAAGGAAGCGAGTAATTAGACTATTTCTGCTACTTTTGCCTGATTAGCATAAAGTAAATAGAAGTATAAGCTTTTTAAGAATTATTTGTTGCAGGGATATGGAGAAAGTCATGGGAATGGTGCACATCAGATTTTTACTTTCTCCATACGCACTATGTACATAGTGTATAGAGAAAGTATTACAATCCACCAAAAAATTCGATACCGAGATTTCACCGGAAATATATGTTTTAGGGTCCCCAATATCCAAAAAAAAAGCATTTTCACAAAAAGGTCCGTGTGTGTGTGTGTCCGTGAACACGAAAACTCAAAAACGAAAGTCGGTAAAATACCAAACTTGGTATTTAAGTTTAGTATCTTCCAGGGATGCGACACGAAGATTTTGAGAAAAATCCCCCCACCCCCAACTACCCTTTACATGGAACTTTTTTCGAAAATTTTGATTTTCTCAAAAATGGCACTAACGATTTCGATTAAAATTTTGTATAATAAACACGTTTACCTGACAAATAAAATGTATATCTTGAATTTTCTGGGAATAACCTCTGAAGAGTAGTTTATTCAGGATGAATTTTACTAAATTTTGAAAAACTGCTAAACCGTAAGAGATGGACAAAAACTTATAACACAAAACATGTAGAGCACATTAAAACACACACTTTATGTTATATACATTTTTTTCGTGGAGTTCGTCGTTTTTGTGACATTCCTTATTTTTGGTTTCTGCTATGAAAAACGTATACTTTTCTCATACAGGAACTTGTCAACTCCTATCCATATAGACAAAGGAACTTCATTGACATAGCAACCAGATTTTGATTATCACTTTTACCTACAGTTGTCCCTTATTTCGCTTCTACTTACAAGGAAACGAGTAATTAGACTATTTCTGCTATTTTTTTTCTGATTAGCATAAAGTAAATAAAAGTATAAGCTTTTTAAGAATAATTTGTTGCAGGGATATGGAGAAAGTCACGTGAATGGTACAGATCAGATTTTTTGGATACAGAGGACCCTTAAAACATATATTTCCGGTGAAATCTCGGTATCGAATTTTTTGGTGGAGTGCAATACATTCTCTATACACTGTGTACATAGTGAGTATAGAGAAAGTAAAAATGAAAGTTTGGTTAAATACCAAATTCGATAATTAACACGAACATTTTCAAGTAAGTAGTTCCATCCTTAACTACGCTATACAATTTTTTTTTTTTTTTTTTTTGATTTTCTGAAATATGGCTCTAATAATTTTGAAAAATAATGCCATATATTAAATATATTTGCATGGAAAAGTAAAATGTACACATATCTTGAATTTCCTGGTAATAGCCTTTGAAACGTATTAATTTTGGTTGCCTTTTGCATAACTGATAAACCGTAAGATATAGACAAAAGCTTACTACAAAAAAAAAGGCATATTTCGATAAAATAAAAGAAGTATGTAATATTGTCTTGCTATTTGCTTCAATTTTAAAATACTCCTTTCTCCCTACCGGAATTTGTCAACTCCTGATCATCCAAGGAGAATGGGCTTAATTCACATAGCAAACAGCTTTTAAAAGATCTGACTATCGCTTTAACTTGTCTAATTCTTTATTTCCCTCTTTCCCTTCTACTTATAAGGAACTTAGTAATAAGACCATTTCTGATAATGTCTACTTCGAGTAGTGGGAAGTGGATATAAGTATAAGCTTTTTGAGAATTATTTGTTACACACATGTAGTGAAAGTCATGTGAATGCGACACGAAGACTACCAAGAAAATACTCCATCCCATACTCCCATTTACTTAGAAAATAATTATTGTATTCCACCCAAAAATGCGATATCGAGATTTGCGCGGAAATGTGTTTTTGGCTCCTCTAAATCGTAACTCAAAAACAAAAAGTTCGTTAAATACCAAATTTAATATTTAAGTTCTACATTTTCCAAAGATGCGACACGAAAATTTTTAAGAAAATCCTCCTCCCCATACTATTCTTAACTTGAAATTGTTTTTCGAAAATTTTGATTTTTTTCAAAAATGACTTAACGATTATGATTAAAATACCATATCTTTAAGATATTTTCATCACTAATGAAATGTATACCTCATATTTTTGGGAGCAGCCTCTAAAGTCCTCTTCATTCTGGATGAATGTTTGTAAAATTAATAAAAAGGTATAGATAGACAAAACTTTTTGTAGACAAAAATGTAGATATCAAACCACACAATGTCAAATGTATTTTTTATGAAAATAATCATTACTGAGATTTTCGAGATGTTCCTAGTGATTGATGTCAATTTGTCTATATTTATCTTTTCTCAGATGAGAAGCCGTTATTACTTTCTCTATACGTACTATGTACATAGTGTATAAAGAAGGTATTGCACTCCACCCAAAAATTCGATACCGGGATTTCACCGGAAATATATGTTTTAGGGTCCCCTTTATCTAAAAAAAAAGCATTTTCACAAAAAAGTCCGTGTGTGTGTGTGTACGCGCGCGCGTCCGTGTGCCTGTGAACACGATAACTCAAAAACAAAAAGTCGGTACAATACCAAACTTGGTATTTAAGTTTAATATCTTCCAGGGATGCGACACGAAGATTTTGAGAAAAATCCCCCGACCCCCAACTACCCTTTACATGGAACTTTTTTCGAAAATTTTTATTTTCTCAAAAATGGCTCTAACGATTTTGATTAAAATTTTGTATTCTAAAGATATTTACCTGACAAATAAAATGTATATCTTGAATTTTCTTGGAATAGCCTCTGAATACTACTTTATTCTGGGTACATTTTACGGAATTTTGCATAACTGTTAAACCGTAAGAGATGGACAAAAAATTGCCACACAGCAAATGTAGAGCAGTTTAAAACACACAATTTATGTTATATACATTTTTTTCGTGGAGTTGGTTGTTTTTGAGATATTCCTTGTTTTTGGTTTCGGCTATAAAAAATATTCTTTTCTGATACAGGACTTTGTGAACTCGTGTCCATACAAACAAAGGAACCTCAGTCACAGCAACCAGCTTTTGGCTATCACTTTTAACCTATGGTACTCCCTCATTTCGTTTCTACTTACAAGAAAGCAAGTAATAAGAGTGTTTCTGCTAATTTTTTCTCGATTAGCAGGAAGTAAATAGAAGCATAAGCTTTTTAAAAATAATTTATCGCAGAGATATAGAGAAAGTCATGTGAATGGAACACATCAGATTTTTTTTTTTTTTTTTTTTTTTTTTTTTTTTTTTTTTTTTTTGTTACTTTCTCCTGATCAAACAAAGAGAACGGAATTTTAATATCACTTTACTGTGTAGCTTTGTTTTTTTTTTCTTTTTCTTTTAGTTTAACCTGCATTGAAAACAGATTTTATTATATTATATCTTAAACATACAGTTTGTATTATTTTAACATAGTCGCCATTTATATTTGCGCAGTAACCATAGCGTTTCAGCAATTTACGCAACCCTTCTGCATAAAATTCAGCCTCCTGGGCACGTAGCTAGTCCTTTAAGGCATTTTGAAGCTCGTCATCGTCATCGAAGCGTAAGACGCTTCTTTATGTAAGTGAAGAGATGTAAATTACTTGGCGCCAAGTGGATTCTGTAACGGAAATGATCAAAAACATTCCATTTGATTTTCTCCAGAAGCTCTTGAGTTTTTCGAACACTGTAAGGATGTGACGCAAAAACATATCACCCAATGTCAGCATACCACAACGTTTGTTTTGAATGGGTCGCCTACGTTCCTTCAAAATGTTATAGTAATCATCGTACCGCATTCCATAAATCCAACGAAAAAATAAACCACTTCAGCATCCAAAAAACCGTAACCATAATCTTCTTCAATGACAAAGTTTGGCCAACTTTTCTCGCCTTGCATGGAGAATTGGTATGGGCTCAAGCCATTGGCTGTTACTAGGGTGATCTGCTCTGTACATAAACTATCCGGGTAGCTTAAAATAGATATTGTGAGCTAATTTGGTTTCGATATCGATAAGATATCACATTTTTCAAATCTGAATGGGAAAGGAGAATTGTGAAGTGCTTAGAAAGCCTGCAACTCCGCTTGTTACACTCTCATTGTCTCTCAAAGCACGTGGGCAGGGGATCGTGGGTTCGAGTCCCGCCTTGGGCATGGACTCGAACCCATCCTGATCAGACTCCGTTACTGTTTAAAAAAAAAGAAAAAAAAAGCCGCAGATTACAGTCTAACCTGAAAACATCGTTCCCGAGACCCATCTTTTGCCCACCAGTATTATAGACTTTGGCGCTACAAGTTATAGCTAAACAGTAGTGTATTTGGTTAACGCGCGGTGTTTAGCATGGCTTCCAAGTTGCTCGATTCAGGTTCGAATCGTGCCAGAATGTTGAACATGTTTCCCCTACTTTCTTTCTTCCTGATTTGGCACAAAACTAGATCGGATTTCAGAACATGTCTTATATTGCTTATTTGTTTCTTTTATTATTCTCCTTATTTATGTTTATTCTAACTTTATAAATCCAGTATTATTTAAAGTCTTAGTGAAGTTTCTTTTTCAAAACTATTAAAATGAAAATTAATGATCGAAAACTAAAGAACACGTAAAATGAACTGTTATTTGTTCTTAATTCGTATACCTTTTAGTTTACGTCTAAACTTATTAGCGTGACAAACACTGAACTAACTTTGCACCTTGATGGATGATACGTAAAGAAAGAAAAACTGCACGCAGACTATGCGACCCGAACCGCTGACACGCTGGAGGTGATGAAATTAACCAGATGAGCTACAATCATTGCGACCGTTTGCTGCGTTAAAACTTGTAGGTGTGTGTCACACATGTCTCCCTCTCCGCTTCTCATCTCTCTATAACTGTTGTGGACTCCTTTTTGTAGCTTAAGCCGTTCGTTTAACCTTCAGTCATTATAATTTACGTTACAGAACATATGACAGCGATCCTATTCATATAACATGTACTGTAACAGGCGTTATTAAGCGCATGCTTTTGGAATGGACGTAACTATTGCTGATAAGGTCTATTTTCCGATGAAGAGCAGGCTAGATTTGCATAGTTACCAAATGGCCGACGATTTTATTATTTTCAGAGTATGGAGTGTTGTCTATCTCTAAAAATAATAAGGGACAGGTGAACCACCTGGTGTATATGTAACGAAACGTAACCTTCGTTACAAACCATTTACATAAAGCTTAACAATAACAAGATTATTGCGACATAAACTAATTTACCCGCCTTGAGACCACCCTAAATCCAAAAAAGACTTTTAGAAAAATGCCCGTGTGTGTCTGTGTTTGTGCCTGAGGGCAGCACAGCTCAAAAACGAAAAGTTCGTTAAATACCAAAGTATTTAAGTTGAGTATCTTTCAAGGATGCGACACGAAGATTAAAAAAAAAAATCCCCCCTCCCAACTACCCTTTACATGGAAAAAATTTCGAAAAATTTTATTATATCAAAAATGGCTGTAACGATTTTTATTAAAATGTCGTACATTAAATATATTTGCATGACAAATAAAATGTGTATCTTGAATTTTCTGGAGATAGACTCTAAAGATAAATTTGGATGAATTTTTCTTTGTGTTATATAACTGGTAAACCGTAAGAGATATACAAAAACTTACTTAAGAAAACATGTAGAGTTCTTTAAAACACATAATTGATGTTACACCGTTTTGAGATATTCCTTATTATTGCTTTTAGTTTTAAAATACTTATACGTTTCTCATACGGGAATCTGTCAACTCCTTGCCTTACAAACAAAGGATCTTCAATCATATAGCAACCAGTTTTTGACAGATTTGTCTATCACTTTAACTTATGGTACTTCCTTATTTCCCTTATGCTTTGAAAGAAGCAAGCAATAAGACCATTTCTGCTATTTTTTTCTGAATTAGCATGAACTACATAGAAGAATAAGCTTTTGAACAACAAATTTATTGCAGGGATGTAGGGAAAGTCATGTGAATGAAACACATCAGATCTTTTTTTTTAAAATTAATAATCTTGTTTAAGAAATTTAGCATGTTTTGTGCATAAAAATAAATAAGATACACAAACTGCTGTTTTATAAAAAGAGAATTAAAAGTTGTTGCGAAGGACTCTTTTCCAGTTGACCGCCAGTATGTCATTTTGAAGTTAACACTTGACTTAGCACTTTGTTACGAGTACTTGCCTTTTGTGGAGATCTGCAGGTACATTTCATGTAGTTCTGCATTCCATGAACGTCTCTCTCCTTCCTCCTTCACTCCACTAGAGACGCTCAGAGCTTCCAAATATCCAGTTCTTCTATCCTAAAGGTGTGTGGGATCTGGAGAACCATGTAAATCGTGAAAAGCGAAGAAAGATTAAAACCCATTCTGATATCTGTTAGGAGAGAAAGGAATGATTCCAAGAAATATTTTAAAGGGAAACTAACAAAACAAACAAACAAAAAATTCAAAATGCATTTTGTTGTTGATGTTTAACCTTTTTACTTTCTCTATCACTTGTGTACAATGTGCATAGTAGGTAGAGAGGGTATTGTGTTCGATACCAAGTTTGCACCGGAAATACATGTTTGCAGCACCCCATTCACATGACTTTCTCTACCGTTCTGCAAACAAATTATTCTTACAAAAGAGATTCTTTTATCTACATCTATAGCAGAAATGGCCTTACTGCTATATTCCTTGTAAACAGAAGGAAAATATGGCTAAAGCGATAAGTCAAATCTTTTAAAAACTGGTCGCTATGTGAACAATTGAAGTGGTATTCATTATGCAAGGCAGTAAACAAAAAGCAAGAAAAGTTATGAAGTTTAAATTTGAAACCAATAACAACTAAATCTTGGGAGCGGCCAATCTACAACAAAACTGCATATAATCAATTGTGTAAGTACATCTACATTTTTTTGTGTGTAAGTTTTGGTCTATTTCTTGTGTTTACTAGTTATACAAAATTCAGCAAAATTCATCTAGAATGAACAGGTCTTGAGAAGCTATTCACAGAAAAGTAAATTTTATATTTTATTACGTGAATATCTGTAATATACGGACGGATTTTTAATCCAAATTGTTAGAGACGTTTTGAGCAAACAAAACTTTCAAAAATTTGCCCCTGTAAAGGGTAGTTTGGGGGGGGGGAATTTTCTTAACAATATTCGTATCGCATCCTTGTAAGATACTAATCTCAAATACTAAGTTTGGTATTTAACGGTATTTTAGCTTTTGAGCTGTGCCATCCTTAGGCGCGCGCACACACACCTATATTCAGATACACATGCGGACCTTTTACTAAAAATGCTTCTTTTGGACTCAGGGCACCTCAAAACATTTATTTCCGGTGAATTCTCGGTATCGAATCTTTTGTTGGAATACAATGCCTTCTCTATACACTGTGTATGCAGTAGGTATAGAGAAAGTAAAAATTAGGAAAAGGTCGCACACGCCCTTTTATAAAGGAGTTTCGTTTTTTCCCCCTTTTTTCTTTCTCTAATATATACGTAGAGAAGGTATTGCATTCCATCCAAAATACTGCTTCGAAATGTCACTGAAAATACTATAAAATGTAGGGGAAATATTGCATTCCACTCAAAAATTTTATGCCAAAAATTTCGCCGGGAATACATGGTTTGAGACTCCCTAAACCTGTATTCTGCGCGTGCGTGGTCTGTGTAACGGTGAACAGCATATCTTAAAAACGAAAAGCCCGTTAAATACCAAACTTCAGCATGTTACAAGATGCGATACGAAGAAGTTCAAGAAACCTTTCCAACCTAAACTACGCTTTACATGGAATATTCTTACAATGTTTTTATTTTCTCAAAAAAGGTTCCAATTATAGTAATAAAAATTTAATGACAAATTAAAAGTATCTTGAATTTTCTAGGAACAGCCTTTTGTATTCCTTTTTATTTTATTCTGAATGTTTGCATAATTGGCAAATCATAAGGGATAAATTACTTCACAAATATATAAGTAGTATGTATGTATTGTATGTATTGCTAAAACACACGAATTTTCAAATTTTGTTTATCAAATGGAAAGTCCTTAACTGTAGCTTTCAAATATATAACAAGAAGATTTTTAAGAAAAATCCCCCATCCCAAAGTACCCTTTACATGCAATATGTTTTTATTTTTTGTTTGTTTTTATTTTCCAATGATTCTAATTAAAGTAGTTATGGTTAATACATGTTTATGACAAATGAAATGTATATCTAGCATTTTCTGGAAATATCCTCTTTAAGTCCCCTTTATTCGGAGTGACCATTTCATTATTGGTAAGTAGTAAGAGATAAACAAAATCTTACAATAAAAAATCTGATGTGTGCCATTCACATGACTTTCTCCATATCCCTACAACAAATAATTCTTAAAAAGCTTATACTTCTATTTACTTTATGCTAATCAGACAAAAATAGCAGAAATAGTCTAATTACTCGCTTCCTTGTAAGTAGAAGCGAAATAAGGGACAACAGTAGGTTAAAGTGATAGTCAAAAGCTGGTTGCTATGTCAATGAAGTTCCTTTGTTTGTATGGATAGCAGTTGACAAGTTCCTGTATGAGAAAATTATACGTTTTTCGTAGCAGAAACCAAAAATAAATAATGTCACAAAAACGACGAACTCCACGAAAAAATGTATATAACATAAATTGTGTGTTTTAATGTGCTCTATATTTTTTGTGTAGTAAATGCTTGTTCTCTTACGGTTTAGCAGTCATTCAAAATTTAGTAAAATTCATCCAGAATAAACCACTCTTCAGAGGCTATTCCCAGAAAGTTCAAGGTATACATTTCATTTGTCAGGTAAATATGTTTAATATACGAAATTTTAATCAAAATCGTTAGAGCCATTTTTGAGAAAATTAAAATTTTCGTAAAAAGTTCCATGTAAAGGGTAGTTGGGGGTGGGGGGATTTTTCTCAAAAGCTTCGTGTCGCATCCCTAGAAGATACTAAACTTAAATACCAAGTTTGGTATTTTACCGACTTTTCGTTTTTGAGTTATCGTGTTCACAGACACACGGACACGGACACACGGACACACACACACACGGACCTTTTTGTGAAAATGCTTTTTTTGGATATTGGGGACCCTAAAACATATATTTCCGGTGAAATCTCGGTATCGAATTTTTGGTGGAGTGCAATACTTTCTCTATACACTATGTACATAGTGCGTATGGAGAAAGTAAAAACAAGAAGGGTTTAGAAGCTACACCTTGTCAAATACATTTTTTGTAAAGTTAACTATTTCCGAGACATTCCCTGTTATTTATTTAAACTTTCAGTACTCATACTTTCCTCAAATGGGAAGTTTTGGTTTTTCTTCTCTTGAGCAAGCAAAGAGAACGATTTTCAAAGTATCACACAATGGCTAGCTCTTAAAATAACTATCGCTCAAGCCTACTGCATTATTCTGTTACCATTGTACTTAAAATATGTGTACAATAAAGCACTTTGTATTTCTAATATTTTATGTATTATCTGCCTTTATTCAAGGTTACCAAGAATTGTTATGTTTATCAAGTTTGCATGGAAAAGTGAAATCGATTTGAGTACGCATTCCGTATGATTATTAACTAGTAATATTAATCCCTGATCGTGAGGCTGATGCTATTAGAAAGTGAGATCGGAATGGGCTCCGATCAAAACAAAATATTGCGTGGGAACACCTGCGTGTTCAAAACGTATTGAATACGCCAAAGATATTATGTTCCACTGCACTCTTTGCATCAAACTGCACGCTCGTCATTTTGTTTTCTTGAATAAACTAACCGGAAGTGGTGTAAAAACACTCAATGTGGTTGTGGAATAGTATTCCCTGGCCACACGATACTAAACAGTCTACCTAATTTTGTCCACGTCTCATTATTGCTGTGTTTCCCTATTATTATATATTCTAGTAGTTTTGAATTCCAGCTTCTTTTGTTGAGTGGAACCCATTTAATGACCTTAATGGCTTTATTACTTTCTCTATATGTACTATATACATAGTGTACAGAGGAGATATTGTACTCCACCAAAAAATTTGATACTGAGATTTCATCGGAAATATATGTTTTAGGGTCCCCTTTATCCAAAAAACGTATTTTCAGAAAAAGGTCCGTGTGTGTGTCCATTTGACTGTGAGCACGATAACTTAAAAACGAAGGGTCGATAAAATATCAAACTTTGTATTTAAATTCAGTATCTTCCTAGGATGCGACATGAAGATTTTCAAGAAAATCCCCCCACCCCCAGCTACCCTTTACATGGAATAATTTTCGAAAATTTTGATTTTTTAAAAAATGGATATAACGATTTTGATTAAAATATCGCAATTTAAAGAAATATATCTAACAAATAAAATGTATATCTTGAATTTTCTGGCAATAGCCTCTGAATACTGTTTTATTCTGGATGAATTTTACGGAATTTTGCATAACTGCTAAACTGTAAGAGATGGACAAAAACTAACCACACAAAAAATGCAGAGCACACTAAAATACACAATTTATGTTATTTACATTTCTTTCGTGGAGTTGATCGTTTTAGAGATATTCTTTGCTTTTGGTTTCGCTTTAAAAACTTATAATTTTCCCGTACATACAAACATGTGCATACAAACAAAGGAACTTCAGTCACATAGCAACAAGCTTTTGACTATCACTTTAACCTACGGTACTCCCTTATTTCGGTTCTACTTACAAGGAAGCAAGTAATAAGACTATTTCTGTTAATGTTTCTCGATTAGCATGAAGTAAATAGAAGCATAAGCTTTTTAACAATAATTTGTTGCAGAGATGTAGAGAAAGTCATGTGAATGGAACACATCAGATTTTTTTTATATAGTGTTTAACGCCCGCTTTTACTGCTTGTAGCACCGTAGGCGATGACACTGAGGATACATGGAATAAAGATGGAGTACCGGTGGAAAGTGATGGCGGGGGAACCAGAGAAAACTCGGCACTGCACCGCTTTGTCCACCATAAATCTCACATACGGTTACTTGGGATCGAACCCAGACCGTCAAGGTGAGAGGCGAGAGGTCTAACCTTAATGGCTTTCTGACCCCAATTTACTTGAATAGAAATTTTATTTCCAAAGCCTGCAGTTGCTAAAATTTGATTTCTTACAATATTTCTGTATATTTAACTATATCACATTTAATCTCAATGAGGTTTCTTTTATTTTCTTCGCATTATGTTAATTTTCTTTTGTATTATTTCCGTGTATTTCTTATAATTTTAATATTCTATTTGCTGTCTGTTTCACTTGATCCTCGCGCTTTCTATATTATTATTATTATTATTATTATTATTATTATTATTATTATTATTATTATTATTATTATTATTATTATTATTATCATTATTTTTCATTATCACTTTTGAGAAGATAATTCTTGATGTCACTGCTTTATAATAGCAATTGTCTTGACAATATACAACACTTCAATTATCTTATTTGCATGTTTATATAGGCGACATACTGTATTATTTCGTATTAATATCTTAAAATGCAATGTTAGCCATGTCAACTTTTGCTAAGGCAAAGCTGTTAAAACTATAAAGTAGAATATTACAAAAGGCACCCTATATTGCATGTGGGAACCTTGGGAATTTGCAGGATTTCTTTGTTTTACTTACATGCATCAGAGGTATAAGTGAGAACCCCGGGAAACTCCCAAATTTGCTGCAAAGAGGGTATTACTTTCTCTGTACATACTATGTACATAGTATATAGAGAACGTATTGCACTCCAAAAAATTCGATAACGAGATTTCATCGGAAATATATGTTTCAGGGTCCCCTGTATCCAAAAAAAGTATTTTCAGAAAAAGGTCCGTGTGTGTTTAAGTTTATTTATCTTGGTATTGGTATTTAAGTTTAGTATCTTCCAAGGATACGACACCAAGATTTTGAGAAAACCGCCCACCCCAAACTACCCTTTACATGGAACTTTTTTCGAAAATTTTTATTTTCTAAAAAATTGCTCTAACGATTTTGATTAAAATATCGTATATAAAAGATATTTACCTGACATATAAAGTGTATATTTTGAAGTGTATATTTTGGTTCAATTTTACGGAATTTCGCATAACTGCTAAACCGTAAGAGATGGACAAAAACTTACCACACAACAAGTGTACAGCACTTTAAAACACACAATTTGTTATACTCATTTGTTCGTGGAGTTGATTGTTTTTGAGATATTCCCTGTTTTTGGTTTCAGCTGTAAAAACATACTTTTCTCATACTGGACTTTGTGAACTCCTGTCCATACAAACAAAGGAACTTCAGTCACATAGCAACCAGCTTTTGGCTGTCAATTTAACCTATGGCACTTCCTTATTTCTCTTCTACTTACAAGAAAGCAAGTAATAAGACTATTTCTGCTATTTTTTTCTCGATTAGCATGAAGTAAATATAAGTATAAGATTTTTAACGATAATTTGTTGCAGAGATATAGAGAAAGTGATGTGAATGGAACACATCAGCTTTTTTATTATATTCGTCTGTCACATAGCCTCAGTACAATAGAACAATGACTTCGAGTGTAACTTTTGGCTCAAAGTGTGCCAATCTGCAATAAGGAGGCCATTTTCCTATACAAAGTCTATCCTGTCGATCCGAGGCGAAATCCACGCCACCTGTGGTACCAAAGTCGCGCCTACATCAAAAAGTGTGTGAGATGTGTATGTTATAAATTCATATATTCTTTCTTGTGGTTCCGAGGCGTAATCCGCGCTACTCGTGGTAAAAAAAATATGGTAGAAGTTTAACTATGCGACCAGTATATGTTATAAGACGGTGAAAATTTTAACAGTGTTCTACAGTGAACTAAATGATATTTCTACAAGTTTTAATGTTCCTCCGATCAAAAAGTTTTATTGGTTCAATGTGTAATAAGTGTTTGTCAAAGTGACTTCACTAATAATACTTCGTGCATCAAAGTGAACAAGGATCCAGTTTCTCTCATTAAGTATTCACTCAGAATTCTTACCTTTATTCTTTTCCTGTATCCACCCTGAGATCATTTGCTCTCCCTAACACAAAACCAGAGGCAGAGAAGCTCTACATGTAACAACAGGCATGTGCATACTAAATAGATCCTGCATCAAGTACGGTGAACTCATCTTTATTGCCTACATACTGTCTTTCATCACACTACAGACACGTCCAAGCCAAGATAAGTGTATAGAGAGCGTCGCACAATCACACACGACACACGCCCTACATGACAATTCCTTTATTTCACATCACTCTGTTGTCGTTTTCACGGACTGCATGAGGTCTTGTTAGCATTACGTCACTAATTACTCTTCACCACATCCAGAACTATTAATATTATACAACAGAGGAACTGAATCCAGTAAACATATCTGGACTTCATCCCATGTCGGCATCCAAGGGAACATTCAGCTACCAAAGAACTGTAGCATACCAAACTGTGACCTCCTCAGCTATATCTACAAGAAGATCATGAAGTTATGGAAGCAACAATGGAAAAGCTCATCTACATGTAAACTCCATGACGTCAACTCTCTTCAATCTCCTAAAAGCAGTGTTTTCCCTTCCTAGCAAGGAACCAGTTGCTCTCACGCGGTTACGCATAGGAATTAGACATCACTCACTACCTTATATCTTATGAGCCTCCTCCACTTTGAGGCTTCTGTAATTCCTCACTCACTGTTCCACATATGATTCTAGCTTTTAATAATAATAATAATAAACATATGAAGGCAAAATGAGATTCTGAAGAGCCTGAAAACATATGTCAGGCTATCAATAATCCACTACTTAAAGAAATAATACTAAAAATACATTAAGCAAATTAACATATACGACAAAATATAATGTTGTCTGATTAATGTACATTTACAATGTAATTTTATTATATTATGATTATATCCTTATGGAGTCGAGATATTACCAGTGAGTTCAAGCGACTACGTAAATTGAAGAAAAACAAATCTGATGACTTTCTCTACATCTCTGCAACAAATTAGTTTTAAAAAGCTCATGCTTCTATTTATTTCATGCTAATCGACAAAAAATAAGCAGAAATAGTCTTATCACTTGCTTCCTTGTAAGCAGAAGGGAAATAGGGAGTAGTATAGGTTAAAGGGATAGTCAAAAGCTGGTTGATATGTGACTGAAGTTCCCTTGTTTGTATGGACAGGAGTTGACAAATTCCTGTATGAGAAACCTGAAAACAAAAACTAGATCAACTCAACGAAAAAAGTCTATACAATATAAATTGTGTGTTTTAATGTGCTCTACATTTTTGTGTGGTAAGTTTTTATCTATCTCTTACGGTTTAGCAGTTATGCAAAATTCCGTAAAATTCACTTAGAATAAAGTAGTCTTCAGGGGCTATTCTCAGAAAGTTCAAAATATACATTTTGTTTGTCAGGTAAATATCTTTAATATATGATATTTTAATCAAAATCTTAGAGCCATTTTTCAGAAAATAAAAATTTTCGATAAAATTCCATGTACAGGGTAATTTGGGGTGGGGGGATTTTTCTCCAAATCTTCGTGTCGCATCCCTGGAAGATACTAAACTTAAATACCAAGTTTGGTATTTTACCGACTTTTCGTTTTTGAGTTATCGTGTTCACATACACACGGACACACTGACACACGGACACACACGGACCTTTTTCTGAAAATCTCTTTTTGGATACAGGGGACCCTAAAACATATTATTTCCAGTGAAATCTCAGTATCGAATTTTTTTGTGGAGTGCAATAACTTCTCTACATACTATGTACATAGTACGTGTAGAGAAAGTAAAAATAACAACCCAGCCATTTTTATCGTTTCCATAATCTTACAATGTATTCTTCTCAAAAAAAATTCTCTGGTGCCAAAACTTGCTTATAACGTAATATATAATAACAGCCGTTTTTATCGTTTCCATAATCTTACAATGTATTCTTTTCAAAAAAATTGCCAAAACCTGTTTATAATGCGCATAACTATGTTTAACAGGTTCGCCAACGCAAATCCTGTCATAAAAGTTTAAATTTTTTATTCTGAAACTTTGCGTATTCAAAAGGATCTCAATATCTATTGAATTTAACACGTGAATCTTGGATGGAAGTAGACTCAAATCGATTTCAGTTTTCTATGGACACATAATACTTAGATACTCGATTCATGAACGTCTGTGACAAGAAAACTTGTAATTAATCGACATAAAATGAAGATGATTAAAAAAAGCTTTTCTAGCGTTTATCTCATTAAAATGAAGTAGATAGAATAATAAACTTTTGTAAGAATAAATTGACGAATGTATAGAGAAAGTCAAGTGATTTACCGCATCAGCTTCTTTTTCTTTTGTTTTCTTTACTACGTATATTTAGGTGGGGTAGTATAGTATTACACCCAAAACCCCGGTACCGAGATTTCGTTGGTTTTGAGACTCCTGAACCCCCACGCTCCAAAAAGAAAACAGACATTTCTAGGGAAAGGTATTCTTGTGTGTTTGTGTCTCTGAACAACATAATTCAAAAAGAAAAAGTCAGTTTAATACCTAACTATGTATATAAATTCAATGTGTTCCAACGATGTGATACTTCTCAGTTAAAGCTGCCTAAGCCAACTACATTTTTCGTGATTTTGTTATTAAAATACAATATAATAAAGGTATTTGCAAGGCAAATAAAATTTATATTTTCAATTTTCCGGGAATAACATTCGGAAGGAATACTATTCCCAGAACGTTTTGTTTATTCGGCAGGAATTTTGTATAATCCAATGTAACTGGTATTAATTGTTAAGCAATAGATGGAAACGTACTAACCAAAAATTGTAGATCTCTTTAAAGCAGTTTATGTAAGTTTTATTGTGCCGTAAACAATCTCCAATCATTTTCATACCCTGGCTCTTAGTACATCAAAATTAAAAAGCAACCATTGTTGGCACTTTCATACGTGCATTCCTTTATCATAAAGTTAATATGCACATTAATTTTATTCAAAGATAATAAATATAGTATCAATGTCTAAGACAGTGTTGCCAGATACATTTCACAAAATATCGCCATAATTATTTTAAAAATCACAAAATTCATATTGAAATCGCCCAATTTCACATTCTAATTTTCATATCTGCAGGATTTATCTTTGGAACAAATTGCTGATCTGCAATGTTGTTAATTCGCGAAGTATTATAGTTGGTACGACTGCTTTATTAGCGACGTAACAAGGAAAATAGTATAGCAGCTAATTTTTCTTCCGTGTATGCAGGTATTTTACACCTTTTTCATAGCAGTAGTGACTTAACGAACATATCCCTTTACTCATTACTTAATTTTAAAACAATTTACAATATATTTTTCAAGGAATACATATCGGTCGGAACATCCATCTTTTAGTAGCCCAAACGGCGACTTTTCGCCCAATCTGGCAACACTGGTCTAAGAAGCATAGCAATTCTATTATCATTATGAAATTTGCCACGTGAACATAACTTTAGAAAATAGTGAAAAAAACTGCAAATACTAGATCATCCTATTTTCCTCAAATGCCAATACAAATGTTCGCATTTATTTGCCCCCCCCCATCCTGTATATATCTGTAAGCAATTTTAAAATATAATTTTAATTGAAACGTTCACAAAATGTTAATATAAATATTAAACCGTATTTGTTGCAGCGTGTAGTTATTACTTTCTCTACACGTACTATGTGCATACTGTATAGAGAAGGCATTGCACTCCAACAAAAAAATCGATATCGAGATTTCACTGGAAATATATGTTTTAGGGTCCACTGTATCCAAAAAAAGCATTTTCAGAAAAAGGTCCGTGTGTGTGTTTCAGCTTTAAAATTTGTTCAACTCCTGTCTATACTAACAAAGGTACTTCAATCACATAGCAACCAGTTTTTAAATGATTTGACTGTCGATTTAGTCTATGATACTCCCTTATTTTCGTTCTACTTACAAGGAAGCAGCTAATAAGACCTTTTCTGCCAATTTTTTCTCTATTATCATTAAGTGAATAGAAGAATAAGCTTTTTAACAATACTTTATTGTAGAGACGTAGAGAAAGTTATTTGAATGGAACACATTAGATTTTTATACATATTTTACGTTTTTGACATTGTCCAAAAGCTGAGGCAAATCATTTTTATGCGCTGGCTCTTAATGCATACATAACTGAAAGGAAACCATTTTTGGCACTTTCGTGCGCGCATTCCTTTACCATAAATTTAATATGCACATTCATTTTATTCAAAGATAATAAATATTGTATCAATATCTAAGAGAGCATAAGCATCCTATTTTCATTGTGAAATTTGTCTCATGAACATAACTTTATAAAATAGCGAAAAAAACTGCAAATGCTGGATCACCCTATCATCCTCAAATGTTGATACAAATGTTTGCATTTATTTGCCCCCCATCCTGTGTATTTGTAAGCAATTTTAGAATATAATTTTAATTGAAACGTTCACAAAATGTTAATATAAATTTTAAACCGTAGGTATTTGTTGCATGATGTAGTTATTTTTAACTTTGATAGAGTGATGCAAGATTCAAAGTCCGAAGTGAAGGGTGGTAACTTGGTCGAATCGATTAAGTTAGACATAATGAAGACGTAGAGCTCGGCTCATAAAGCCATGCATTACCGAGACAAGAGAAGTGACTTACTCACTGCCGAGTTCAACCGACACACTGTATTACCATGTGGTTTAATTTGTTTTGATCTCAATTGCATTTCACGGTTCGTATTAAGGGATTATACTATCTCCACTTCCTTAATTCGCTCACGAGTTTCATATATTGGCTTGATTATAGATTAGTTGTCGGTCTACTCGAGATGTGATCTACATTCCGGTAATAATAGACTCTCGCTGGTCAGCAACAGGCTTCAATTATATGTTCTGGTTTATCATGGTAACAGCTGGGTCAAAAGGTCACCGCATTTTCACCACGATTAAATAGTTTCGACTACAGATGCTATTAAAAGTTCGTATGCCAACATTAGCGTATTCTGTATGATGCGATTTGCCTAAGTACCGTGTTATTTATCGCCCAACTCTCTCTATAAAGCGTACTCAAAATTTTGTAACTGGACTGAATGTTACGTAAACCTAATAAACAGAATTAAAATGCTATCTTTCCTGGTACGTGATAGCTGCTAGAAGACTTAAATATCGACAATTTCAGTAAATACATATATCCTCTTCTTTTTTCTGCATATTTTTAACTTTCTCTACCGCGTACAAGGTATGTATAGCAGGCAGAGAAGTGCTGCATTTCACTCAAAAAGTCTATTCCAAGATATCACCGGAAATGATTTTGAGGGCCACTGAATTGAAAAGCATTTTTAGAAAAAGAACCTGTGTATTTGTCTGCTAACAGCATAACTGAAAACTCAAACTAAACTGAAAAAAAAAAAATCTGAAGTGTACCATTCACATGAATTTCTCTACATCTCTGTAACAAATTATTGTTAAAAAGCTTATCCCTCTATTTACTTCATGCAACAAATTAGCAGAAATAGTCTCATTACTTATTTCCTTGTATCTAAGTAGAAGTGAAGTAATGGACTACCGTAGGTTAAAATTATAGTCAAAAGCTGGTTGCTATGTGACAAGTTCCTTTGTTTATATGGACAGGAGTTGACAAATTCCTATATAAGAAAAGTTTTTCACAGCTGAAACCAAAAACAATGAATGTCTAAAAAACAATCAACTCCACGAAAAAAATGTATATAATATAAATTGTGTGCTTTAACGTACTCTACATTTCTTGTGTAGTAAGTTCTTATCTAAGTCTTACGGTTTAGCAATTATGCAAAATTCCGTAAAATTCGTCCAGAATAAAGTGGACTTCAGAGGCTATTCCCAGAAAATTCAAGATATGCATTCTTTTTGTAAGGTAAATATCTTTAATGTTTGATATTTTAATAAAAATCGTTAGGGCCATTTTTTAGAAAATCAAAATTTTCGAAAAAAGTTCCATGTGAAGGGTAGTTTGGTGTGGGAGGATTTTTCTCAAAACCTTCGTGTCACATTCCTGGAAGATACTAAACTTAAATACCAAGTTTGGTATTTTACCGACTCTTCCAGGGATGCGACACGAAGATTTTGAGAAAAATCACCCCACCCCCAACTACCCTTTGCATGGAACTTTTTTCGAAAATTTGGATTTTTTAAAAAATGGCTCTAACAAGTTTGATTAAAATATCGTATATTAAAGATATTTACCTGACAAATAAAATGTATATTTTGAATTTTCTGGGAATGGCCTCTGAAGACTACTTTATTCTGGGTCAATTTTACAGAATTTTGCATAACTGCTAAACCATAAGATATGGACAAAAACTTACCACACAAAAAATGTAGAGTACCTTAAAACACACAATTTATGTTATATACATTTTTTCGTGGAGTTGATTGTTTTTTTTAGATATTCCTTGTTTTTGGTTTCAGCTATAAAAACTTATTCTTTTCTCATACAGGACCTTGTGAACTCGTGTCTATACAAACAAAGGAACTTCAGTCGCAGAGCAACCAGCTTTTGACTATCACTTTAACTTATGGTACCGCCTTATTTCGCTTCTACTGACAAGGAAGCAAGTAATAAAGACTATTTCTGCTAATTTTTGCTCCATTAGATGAAGTAAATAGAATAATTTGTTGCAGTGATATAGAGAAAGTCGTGTGAATGGAACACATCAGATTTTTATTAAAATTATATATTAAGATATTTGCATCTTAAATAAACTATGTATCTTGAATTTTCTGACAATAATCTCTGAACCCCCGTTTATTTGGGTTGGCTTTAGCATACCTGAAACTGATGCTAAATTGTAAGATATAGTCAATAAATGTATCTATAGATCTCGTTAAAACAATTTTGTGAAATCTTTTGTTTATTTCTTTTCTTTTATTTATTTATTACTTTCTCTATACGTACTATGTACATAGTGTATATTGAAGGTATTCCACTCCACCAAAAAATTCGATACCGAGATTTCACCGGAAAGATATGTTTTAGGATCCCCTGTATCCAAAAAAAGTATTTTCAGAAAAAGGTCCGTGTGTGTGTGTCCGTGTGTCTGTGAACACGATAACTCATAAACGAAAAGTGGGTAAAATACCAAACTTGGTATTTAAGTTTTAGTATCTTCCAGGGATGCACGAAGATTTTGAGAAATATCCCCCCACCCCAAAGTACCCTTTACATGGAACTATTTTCGAACATTTTTATTTTCTAAAAAATCGCTCTAACGATTTAGATTAAAATATAATATATCAAAGATATTTACCTGACAAATAAAATGTATATTTTGAATTTTCTGGGAATAGCCTCTGAAGATTACTTTATTCTGGGTAAATTTTACGGAATTTTGAATAACTGCTAAACCGTAAGAGATGGACAAAAACTTACCACACAACAAATGTAGAGCACTTTAAAACACACAATTTATGTTATACATATTTTTTTTTCGTGGAGTTGATTGTTTTTGAGATATTCTTTGTTTTTGGTTTCAGCTATAAAAAAACTTTTACTTTCCTCATACAGGACTTTGTGAACTCGTGTCCATACAAACCAAGTAACTTCAGTCACATAGCAACCAGCTTTTGACTATCACTTTAACCTATGGTATCCCCTTATTCGCTTCTACTAACAAGGAAGCAAGTAATAAGACTATTTCTGCTAATTTTTTCTCAATTAGATGAAGTAAATAGAATAATTTGTTGCAGAGATGTAGAGAAAGTCATGTGAATGGAATACATCATGTTTTTTTTGATTAAGTCATATCCGAGATAATCTTAGTTGTTGCAAAATGTATACTAGTCTCAAATGGGATGTCACTTGTTTTACGGGAACGAGATTTCGAGTCATCAAAGGATTTGACTATCGATTTAGCCTTATTATCCCCTTATTTCTCTTTTATCTACAGAAAATAAGTAACAAGGCCACATATGTTAATGTTTATTTTGATTAACACGGACTGCATAGATGAGTAGACTTTTTAACGACTATTTTAATACATAGAGGCATTAATTTATCATACACGATTATCAACCGATCATTCTTTTGTTTTGCACCAGCCATCGCTAGGACATTCTTTTGTTTAATCAGTGTCACCAGATTATTTTCTTTTATAGCATTTTGTGGTACAAGTTTTGCGATATCGTATTTAAAATCATATTTTATTTACTTACGAAATAATCCAGATAAATAACCTTAACTGTCTGTCTTTCCTTAGCGCAACGGTAGCGTTGCTGCTTGCCAAGCGGAACCCTGGGTTCGATTCCCAATACCGGCGTGGGGATTTTTCCCCCGCTGGGAGACCTGGACCGGGGTGCACTCTGCCTCGTGAGGTCCCTGGGGCACAATTGAGGAGTTACTTGAGCGCTGACCACGTCTCACCCCATCCATTTCGTAAGTTTCATTGGAAATGTAGTTTTGAGCTCCATTTTGTGTGTGTATGTTTTGAGAGTGTGTACCGAAGATTGCGGGTTCAAATCCGGTCCAGCCTGATAGTTTTAAAGTATGTTTAAATGTGACACAGTCCCATGCCAGTAGACTTACTAGAATTTAAAGAACTGCGATACGAAATTCTGGCACATCGGGCTAATATTGATGGATGGAACACCTAAATTCTACTATCTCGGTGAACAGAACAGCAAATGTAGTTAGGGAAACTAAATTGTGAAAATTATTATAAAATTACATTTTTACTTTCTCTATAGGCACTATATACTTAGTGTATAGAGAAGGTATTGCACTCCACTAAAAAATTCGATACCGAGATTTCACCGGAAATATATGTTTTAGGATCCCCAATATCCAAAAAAAAGCATTTTCACAAAAAGGCCCGTTTGTGTGTGTGGGTGTGTGTGTGTCCGTGTGTTCATGTGTCTGTGAACACGATAACTCAAAAACGAAAAATCGGTAAAATACCAAACTTGGTATTTAAGTTTACTATCTTTTGATTAAAATTTCGTACATTAAAAATATTTACCTGACAAATAAAATGTATATCTTGAATTTTCTGGGAATAGCCTCTGAAGAGTTCTTTATTCTGGATGAATTTTACTGAATTTTGAATAACTGCTAAACCGTAAGAGATGGACAAAAACTTACAACACAAAACATGTAGAACATGTTAAAACACACAATTTATGTCATATACATTTTTTTCGTGAGTTCGTCGTTTTTGAGACATTCCTATTTTTTATTTCTGCTACGAAAAACGTATACTTTTCTCATACAGGAACCTGTCAACTCCTATCCATATAAACATAGAAGCTTCATTGACATAGCAACCAGCTTTTAACTATCATTTTAACCTATGCAGTCCCTTATTTCGCTTCTACTTACAAGGAAGCAAGCAATAAAACTATTTTTGCTAATTTTTTCTGATTAGCATAAACTAAATAGAAGTATAAGCTTTTTAAGAATTATTTGTTGCAGAGATATAGAGAAAGTCATGTGAATGGTACACATCTGATTTTTTGTTCTTATAAATTGCAATTACCTCTTTAACTTGATACATATTTATTATTGAAGTAAAAATATCTGTCTTTAAATATATTTTAAAAAGTACTATTACATCTGCGATTTTGTTCAGTGAATTCTAAATCACTTAATAGAAAATGTCTACTATATTGCATTCTCACTACTTTCTCTGCTCAAGTTCAAAACAATTTTCCTGCAACTGCTAGCTCATATATATTCACATAGCCATTCATTAGTCATTTACTAACTTTCATATAGTAAGCTAAATCTACAAATTGTCAAATATTTTCAATGCATCGTTACGTGATGACTTTGAAATTCTATTGTTTACATGAACTCGAAAAGAAAGAAAGCAAGGAAGGAAGAAAGAAAGAGTGAAAGAAAGGGAGGAAGGAAAGAAAAAAGTTAAGAAAGAAAAGCATAACTTATTCAAAAATTCAAGACAATAGAATGGAATATCTCATAAATGATCAATACGAAAAAGAAACACATTCTGTGTGCTTTAATGGGTCTATAGTTTTTGTATAGTAAGGTTTTTGTCTCTGTTTTGCAGTGTAACAGTTGTATAAAAATCTGATGTGTACCATTCACAGGATTTTCTCTATATCACTGCAACAAATTATTCTTAAAAAGCTTATGCTTCTATTTACTTCATGCTAATCAGTAAACAATTATCAGAAATAGTCTTATTACCCTCTTCCTTGTAAGTAGAAAGGAAATAAGGGAGTAGCATAGGTTGAAACGATAGTCAAAAGCTGGTTACCATGTGACTGAAGTTCCTTTGTCTGGACATGAGTTGACAAATTCCTGTATGAGAAAAGTTAAGATTTTCGACCCTGAAAACAAAAACAAGGAATATCTCAAAAACGTTCAACTCCAAGAAAAAATTTATACAACATAAATTGTGTGTTTTAATGTGCTCTACATTTTTTGTGTGGTAAGTTTTTGTCTATCTCTTACGGTTTAGCAGTTATACAAAATTCCGGAATATTCACTCAGAATAAAGTAGTCTTCAGAGGCTATTCCCAGAAAATTCAAAATATAAATTTTATTTGTCGGGTAAATATCTTTAATATACGATATTTTAATCAAAATCGTTAGCCGTTTTTTAGAAAATCAAAATTATCGAAAAAAGTTCCATGTAAAGGGTATTTTGCGGTGGGGGGATTCTTCTCAAAATCTTCGTGTCGCATCCCTGGAAGATTCTAAACCTAAATACCTAGTTTGGTATTTTACCGATTTTTCGTTTTTGAGTTATCGTGTTCACAGACACACGGACACACACACACATCACGGACCTTTTTCTGAAAATATTTTTTTTAGATAAAGGGGATCCAAAAGCATATATTTTCGGTGAAATCTCGGTATCGAATTTTTTGGTGGAGTGCAATACCTTCTCTATATACTATGTATGTAGTTCGTATAGAGAAAGTAAAAATCAATCACAATAAAGAACACTTAAGAGACAATTTTCGCATAATGGCGAATATACATTTTATTAGTCATGAAAGTGACTTAACTACAGCATTTTATTAAATATCTGTAAAAAAAAAATGAAATGGAGATTTATTTATGGACGCTCTATAACTGCTGCGTCTCAGCGAAAGACCGCTTAGTTTTCAGGTTTGAGGTTTTTTTACGTGCCGTAAATCTACGACACGGGACTATCGGCTTTACTTCCTTTCCGAAGTAAGCCATGCTAAGTATTTTTACGTCCGAAAAAGTTCATCGTCCTCCGCCGGGTTTGAACCTGCGACCTTGGGTGTATGAAGTTGGCACGGTAACCATTACACCACCGATGGCGACTAAATATCTAGAGAAATATATTTGAGAAAATGAGCATTTTTGAAGAAAAGGCCGTTAAAGGGTAGTTTAGGTGGGGTATTTTCTTGAAAGTCTTTGTATCGAATTCTTAGTGGAGTTAAAATACCAGGTATTTTGGTATTTGGTATTTAATCGGCTTTTCGTTTTTATATTATGATGTTCAGACACAGATACACGCGTTTGGAACTTTTTCTAAATATATGCGTTGAGATAGTTTCAAAGTTTTGTTTTTCTCAAAAATTACTTTATCGACTTTGTTTAAAATACCTTAAATTAAAATATTTATATGACAAATAAACTGTATATATTGAATTCTTTGGGAATAGCCTCTGAAGACGTCTTCATTTTGAATGAATGCTGCACAAATGGTAAACGGTAAGAGACTACACATTTTTTGTAGTATTAACCATTTCCAAGATTTCCTTTTTATTCCTTTCAGCTTGAAACACTTTAACATTTTCTCAAATAAGAGGTAATTTTTCGTTTCATTTCTCTTTTATTTTACTCCTGGCTTTGGAAAGAGAACTGAGTTACAATTGTTTCACATAGCGACCGGCTTTTTAAAATATTTGTCTCTTGCTATAGCTATTGCTATATTATCTTATTCCCTTTCTGCTTAAAAGGAACTGATACAGCCATTTAATCTCGATGTAAGTAAAGAAATAAGCTTCTGTAGCAATAGTTTGAAGAGAAAGTCATTTGTATGGATACACATCAGATATGTGTGCATTTGTTGTACAGAAATTTATTAGCTTCATACTTTGAATTTATTTTTGATTGTTTTATTTATATAGCCCAAGTTTTGACTTGAAAAACAAGTGGTGGTGGTTTTGTCGCTGAACTCTAAGGTTTCTTAACGTTGGTTGTTTTTTTTTTTTTGTTTTTTTTTTAGTGTTATATAAAATTAGTTTACGTTAAATTTCCTTTATTTGTACTACGGCACTTCATGTATTCCAGTACTTTACACATTTGGTACACAAATGTGTAAAGTACTGCGTTCAGATCACTGTCTTCACACATTAACACCTGTCGGCCACTTATATAGCCCGTAACGGGGCTTTGCAAACTCCAGTCATAGAAATTACGGGAAACTTTACGTCTATTGTTAGGGTGGGCCAAAGATCGATCGATTAGGCTCAACATCGCCGCGTTACAATATTAAGCGCACTCAGTCACATTACATTCACACTTCTTTCTGTTATGGTCAGGGAGTGTTCTAAATGAATGATTTACAAATTTCTGGCACTGGCCGGAAATCGAACCTTAGACCTCTGGGTTGAGAAACCAAATCGCTGACCACTCGATCAGTCAGGGAATATAGTAATTTTGAAATTAACATTTTGATTCTATTTTATTTATTTTCAGCTATGCTGTTACAGTCAATAGTGTTTCATAAAGTTCCGCCAATTATCTGTATATTTTAAATAGAAGTTTTATAACAGAAAGCTTTAATAAAAGAACGACTACTAGACTGTCAGATATTTTATAAAATATGTTTTATAATAGATATTTATATTATAAATGGCTTAAATAGACTATTATTTGTGACTGGAGTGTTTAGTACACGAGCACATAAGCGCGAGTGTTCTAATTTCTCATGAGCGTTTTATCCTATACTAATATTAACTGAAGTATTCTTTTATTTATTAATATGAATATTATTAGAGTCGTCATTACGAGGGATTGAATTTTGGTCGTGACGTAGATAGCGCTTTGTTCGTTGCTGCGTAACCTCGCCGAAATAAACAGTTTCAATTCTTATTGTTTAAACTGCACCAAATAAATAAATAAATGCAAATGGATATCCCGAAGAAATTTTAGATTATACTAAAACAGCTGTACTTAGTTTGTCACCAGGTAAATCGAAGGACTTGCATGACTAGAAATTTTCATTATTTAAAGAATGGGGAGCTGCCTAAGGAGCTAAAATAATTTACAATGAAATAAACACTCATTACTTTCTCTAGCCCGCATGTATGATGTACATAATGGATAGAGAAGTATTGTATTCCAACCAAAAATTGGATGTCGAGATTTCACCGGAAATATATGTTTTGGGGCACCCTGAGGCCGAAAAAAGCATTTTTAGAAAAAGATCCATGTGTGTGTCTGTGGACAGCATAGCTCAAAGAGGTCTTTAAATACCAAACTTGATATTAACGTTTGGTACTTTCCAAGAATGCGATACAAAGATTTTCAAGAAAATCCCCGCACCACAAACTACCCTTTACAAGGAAAAAGTTTCGAAAATTTTGATTTTCTCAAAAATGGCGTTAACGATTTTGATTAAAATCCTGTATATTAAAGCTTTTTACATCCCAAACAAAATGTATATCTTGAATTTTCTGGGAATAGCCTCTGAACACCTCCTTATTTTAGATGAATTTTGCTTAACTGCTAAACCTAAGAGATAGTTAAAAACATACTGCACAAAAAAAAAAAATGTAGATTTCGTCAAAACAAACAATTAAAGTCCTTTCGTTTTTGTTGTGGAGGTAACCGTTTCCGAGATATTTCTTGTTATTGGTTTCAATTGTAAAGTACTTATACTATTTTCAGATAGGAAGTATCCGTTTTTCTTTTGTTCCACTTCTGGCCAAGCATAGAAGCGAATTGCTCTAAAATTGCATAACGACAACTTTTAGACCAGATGTTTACTTTCTCTACACGTACTATGTACATAGTGTATAGAGAAAAAATTCGATACCGAGATTTCACCGAAAATGCATGCTTTGAGACCCCCTGAATCCAAAAAATCGTTAGAAAAATGTCCGTGTGTATGTGTGGGCAGCATAGCTCAAAAACGAAAAGACCGTTAAAAACCAATTTTGGTATTTAAGTTTAGTATCTTCCAAAGATGCGACACAAAGATTTTCAAGAAAATCCCTCCACCCCAACTACCCTTTACATGGAATCTTTTTTCGAATTTTTTTTATTTTTTCAAAAATGGCTCTAACTGTTTTGATTAAAATGTGATATATTATAGATATTTACACGAAAAATTAAATGCATATGTTGGATTTTCTGGGAATAGCCTCTGAAGACTATTCTGGATGAATTTTACGAAATTTTGCACAACTGCTAAACCGTAAGAGATGGACAAAAACTTACTACACAGAAAATGCATTTTTTTCGTGGAGTTAATCATTTTTAACATATTCCTTGTTTGTTTGTTTCAGCTTTGAATAAATTATACTTTTCTCATATATGGATTTGTCAACTCTTGTCCATACAAACAAGGAAACTTCAGCCCATAGCAACCAGATTTTGACTATCACTTTAGCCTATTGTACTCCCTTATTTCGCTTCTACTTACAAGGAAGCAAGCTATTTCTGCTAATTTTTTCTCAATTAGGATGAAGTAAATAGCAGCAGATTTTTAACAATAATTTGTTGTAGATATGTAGAGAAAGTCATGTGAATGGAACACATCAGATTTTTGTTGTTGTTTCCTAGGTTAAATGATATGTGTACACGAAGTCTATAGGATAGGGTAACCTATATTTTTCACAGATCCTTTATACGTAATGGCGGCCTAAGGACGGCTATCCTTCTTGATTTTTAGACGATGCAAAAAGAAAGCCAAGGAAGGAGAGACACCTCGGCATATAGGAGGTGCACCGTCTGCCGGTAAACTTTATAATCATTTCTGGGAACCGGTAGTGGCAACATCCGAACTAGTCTGGAGCAGACGAGAGTGGGGAGAAGAATCCCTAATGCAGCAGTAAGATGTAAACAGAACGTTACGTCTCTTAAGAATCGAATATTATTTCATCTTCGCCTCCAGAATTTTTTTATTTTCGATAAACGCGGCAATGAGAAAGGCAAAGTGGACCAAAGCGGAAGACTCCCTGGACTATTGTTATTACGTAAGCAGGGAGTTACCCCCTTAAATGGAAATGCGGATCTAATTAATTGTTGCATGCCATTAACTGGGTCACATTGCCAAGTAAATGTCCGAGGCACTTTCACCGCCATTATTGTGTCCGCGAATTCCTTCGCAAAATGATCATTTCGCTAATGTGGCAGAAATGGCCGCCTACTTTCCAGGAACCTTTAAATTTCTTCCACCATTTTTATAAATTATAGCTTAGTATAACCTGTTCTTAACAGCAGGGAAATGTTCTAAATTTGTAGGTATTTTACTAATAAAATGCTGATTTCTAAGTGTGAAATTACTTCCTATAACTATCCAAAATTATTCAATTCCATATTTACCTATTTCATATCCCTCCAATTAAAATATAATGATGGTGTGCTACATTCGCATGATTTTAATTAAACATTAGCGTTTATTTCACCCTTTTCCTTACCTATTTTTAAGAATGCTTATTTTACATCCACTTCATGATATCGAAATAAACGGTTTTAAACAATCTGATGTGTTCCATTCATATAACTTGCTCTAGCTGTCCCCAAAACAAACTTTCCTTACAAATGATATTTTACTTTTACGTATATCATGCTAATCGAGATAATATAACAGAATTGGTCTATTACTTGCTTCTTTGTAAATAGTCAAGTCTTTTAAAAGCTTATGACCATGTGAAATACCTCAATCGCGGTATTCTTTTGCGTTCCCGGGAGTAAAACAAAAAGAGATGATACGAAACTTGACTTCTCGCTTGAGAAAAACGTAAGTGAAGTCTTTGTCAACTCCTGTCCATACAAACAAAGAAACTTCAGTCACATAGCAATCAGCTTTTGACTATCACTTTAACCTATGGTACTCCCTTATTTCGCTTCTACTTTCAAGGAAGCAAGTAATAAGACTATTTCTGCTAATTTTTCTCGATTAGCATGAAGTAAATAGAAGCATAAGCTTTTTAACAATAACTTGTTGCAGTGATGTAGAGAAAGGCATGTGAATGGAACACATCAGGTGTATTTCTGGTGGAAAACAATACGTTCTCTATTATTATGTATATTGTACATACGTGCTAAAGAAAATATAATTTGTTTCTGTTCGCATTTCGTTGCATCCACAAGAGGAATGCACGAGACTCAAGGGATAATAAAATCTTTAAAATACGAGTCACTACGCTGGATTAGAAATGTCGTACATGCCATTGCATGACACCAAGAGGATGATGCTAAGAAATATCTAAAAAAAATAAAAATAATAAAATATGGAGGAAGTTCATATGAATTTCTGTGCCCGTTCTTCAACAAAGTATTTTACAAAATTGTTGTTTTCTTGATATTAACTGAGATATACCTGTGTGCAAATGGTTTTATCATATATTTTATTGTAGGTAAAGGTGGGATAAAGGCAATTTAGTCCCCTTCGTGGTGTAATGGTTACCATTGAAACTTCATATGCTTATGGGCGCGGATTCAACCCCAGTTGAAGACTATGGATATTTTTCGAGCGTAATAACCCTTAGCATTGCTTCCTTCACGGAAGTTGATTCCGTGTCGTAGATTTACGGCACGTAGAAGAACCTCAAGCCTGATAGAGAGGCCTCTGAGCAAAATTAAGCGGTATTTCACGCCCAATATAGTTAAAGTAGTTAAAGAGTTAAATAAAACTCCTTTTCACTAAGGAAATACAGTAGCCTCGACACCCATACTATATTTGAAAGCTTGAAATTTCTTTATTTACCTTTTTCTTTCTTTCACATTCCAGGAAAATTTGAGTACTGTTTCTGCATATTGAACCCAACTGGCTTCATTTTAAGCTACTTCTGGGTAATATATATTAGAGGTAACACAGCGAGGACCGAGCCAGCCGTTTCGTCTGGAACAGGCATTCGGAAGGTCGTTGCTTCGATTCCCGCGGATGACCTCCCTGACCAATGGTTTTTTCGGGGTTTTCCCAGGCCACCAGGAGTGATATTTCCTTCATTTCTCTTCGCATACAAAATATCGCTTATGGTATCCTTAGAAATACTTAGATGGAGTTTGACAATCGGCTGGACATCGCGGTGCTTCAAATAGTATCATATTGAAGTCTGTTCCAGAGTAATATTGCAACTTTAAGCGTAATGATAGGTTTAAATTACTTCTCGTATACCTTTTCTTGAGCCTTGCACTGTAAGTGCTATGATCCGACTCAAGAAGACATGTGCTGTGCCAAAGGAAAAGTTGAGTATCACCAAAATTTGCCAAGTGTTACCTTATCAAGTTACCTTAGTGTTTAATCAATTCAAAAGGTAATTTTAACTTCCAGACGACTAAGTATATCCAGAACCATCAGCATGGGCACAGGCTTAAATTGTTCTCAGTGAAATAATTCTAAATTATGTTTTTTACTTTCTCTACACGTAGTATATATACTAAGTAGAGAAAGTATTGTATCCCACTCAAAAAAGCGACGATAGCTTGCAGGAAATATGTTTTGAGGTCCTGATTCCAAAAAAAAAACAATTTTTAGTAAAACCTGCGTGTATGTTTGTGTGGTGTGCATGGTATAGCTCAAAAACGAGAAGATAAATGCCAAATTTGGTATTTAAGTTTAGTGTCTTCCAACGAAGAGTTGCAAGTAATTCCCCCACACAAACTACCCCTAGCGGAAACTGGGGAAAAAGGAATACAGGAGTCCCGAAAATCCTACGGAACTGTGTGTGTTTTTTAACTCATTAAAAAGATAATTGCTTCGAGGTATACCTGAAGTTGTGTACACCACCAAGCTATAAATATTCGTTACTTACACCTTTTTTTACCAGTTCTCTGACAAAGACCATAGTGTCAAGATGGTTGAAAGCTTGAATTTCTCTGATTCCAATTTAACTCGGTTGCTATCCCGTGAAGTCATCTGTAATTCTCTTTAGTACTTGCTTCCCTGTAAGTAGAAGGGACACTCTTTGCATTGCCACGAGTTGACAAGTTGCCGTGTGAGAAGAGTATTTTAAAACAAATAACAAGGAATATCTCGTAAATGCTCAACTCCACGAAAAAAATATATGTGATGTGTTCCATTCACATGGCTGTCTCTACATCTCTGCAGCAAGTAATTGTTAAACAGCTTATAATTCTATTTACCTATTCTAATCGAGAAAAAATTATCAGAAATAGTCTTATTACTTGCTTCCTTGTAAGTAGAAGGGAAATAAGGGAGTACCATAGGTTAAAGTGATTGTCAATGGTTGCTATGTGACTGAAGTTCCTTTGTATGAACCGCAGTGACAAATTCCTGCATGAGAAAAGTATTAAGTTCTTCAAATCTGAAACTAAAAACCAGGAATATCTTAAAAACGATCTACTCCACAACAAATGTATATAACATAAATTGTGTGTTCTAATGTGCTCTACATTTTCTGTTCTTCTCCATCTCTTACGGTTTAGCAGTTATACAAAATTCCGTAAAATTCATCCAGAATAAAGTAACCTTCAGAGGCTATTCCCAGAAAATTCAAGATATACATTTTATTTGGCAAATAAATATCTTAAATATAAGAAATTTTAATGCAAATCGTTAGGGCCACTTTTAAGAAAATCAAAATTTTCGAAACTTTTTCCATGTAAAGGGTAGTTTGGGGGGGGGAATTTTTCTCAAAATCTTCGTGTCGCATCCCTGGAAGATACTTAACTTAAATACCAAGTTTGGTATTTTACCGACTTTTCGTTTTTGATTTATCGTGTTCACAGACACACGGACCTTTCTGTGAAAATACTTTTTACTTTCTCTACACGCACTATGTACATAGTGTAAAGAGAAAATATTGGACTCCACCAAAAAATTCGATACCGAGATTTCACCGGAAATATTTGTTTTAGGGTCCCCTGTATCTAAAAAAAGCATTTTCAGAAAAAGGTCCGGGTGTATGTCCGTGTGTCTGTGAACATGATAACTCAAAAACTAAAAGTCGGTAAAATACCAAACTTGGTACTTAAGTTTAGTATCTTCCAGGGATGCGACATGAAGGTTTTAAGAAAAATCCCCCCCAAACTACCCTTTACCTGGAATTTTTTTCGAAAATTTTGATTTTCTAAAAATGGCTCTAACGATTTTGATTAAAATATCGTATATTAAAGATATTTACCTGACAAATAAAATTATATTTTGAATTTTCTGAGAATAGCCTCTGAAGACTACTTTATTCTGGGTCAATTTTACGGAATTTTACATAAATGCTAAACCGTAACAGAGGACAAAAACTTACCACACAACAATTGTAGAGCACTTTAAAACACACAATTTATGTTATATACATTTTTTTCGTGGAGTTGATTGTTTTTTAAATATTCCTTTTTTTTTTTTTTTTTTTTTGGTTTCAGCTATAAAAAATCTGATGTGCATCATTCACATGACTTTCTCCATATCCCTGCAACAAATAATCCTTAAAAAGCTTATACTTCTATTTGCTTTATGCTAATCAGAAAAAATTAGCAGAAATAGTCTAATTACTCGCTTCCTTGTAAGTAGAAACGAAATAAGGGACAACCGTAGGTTAAAGTGATAGTCAAAAGCTAGTTGCTATGTCAAGGAAGTTCCTTTGTTTATGGATAGGAGTTGACAAGTTCCTGTATGAGAAAAGTATACGTTTTTCATAGCAGAAACCAAAAATAAGGAATGTCACAAAAACGACGAACTCCACGAAAAAAATGTATATAACATAAATTGTGTGTTTTAATGTGCTCTACATTTTTCGTATAGGAAGTTTTTGTCCATTTCTGACAGTTTAGCAGTTATTCAAAATGTAGTAAAATTCATCCAGAATAAACTACTCTTCAGAGGCTATTCCCAGAAAATTCAAGATATACATTTTGTTTGTCAGATAAATATGTTTAATATACGACATTTTAATCAAAATCGCTAGACCCATTTTTGAGAAAATCAAAATTTTCGAAAAAAGTTCCATGTAAAGGGTAGTTTGGGGGGGGATTTTTCTCAAAACCTTCATGTCGCATCCCTGGAAGATACTTAACTTAAATACCAAGTTTGGTATTTTACCGACTTTTCGTTTTTGAGTTATCGTGTTCACAGACACACGGACACACACACACACACACACACACACACACACACACACACGGACCTTTTTGTGAAAATGCTTTTTTTAGATACAGGGGACCCTAAAACACATATTTCCGGTAAAATCTCGGTATCGAATTTTTGGGTGGAGTGCAATACTTTCTCTATACACTATGTACATAGTGCGTATGGAGAAAGTGAAAACTTATACTTTTCTCATACAGGACTTTGTGAACTCGTGTCTATACAATCAAAGCAACTTCAGGCACATAGCAACCAGCTTTTGACTATCACTTTAGCCTATGGCACTGCATTATTTTGCTTCTACTTACAAGGAAGCAAGTAAAAAGACTATTTCTGCTAATTTTTTCTCGATTAGCAGGAAGTAAATAGAAGCATAAGCTTTTTAAAAATAATTTGTTGCAGATATGTAGAGAAAGTCATGTGAATGGAACACATCAGACCATTTTGGATACGGGTACCCTAAAATATATATTTCCGGTGAAAATTCGATATTTACGGAATTTTTGGGTTGAGTGCAATACCTTCTCTATGCACTATATACATAGTACGTGTAGAGAAAGTAAAAATTGATAACGCGAAAACGAAGCGTTTTAGAGCATATGTTTATATGAACCTATTTTCTTGTTTTGATGTCAGGAATCCATATCCAAACGTTTTAAAAGTATTTTTGAATCATATTTATATAATGGCGTTCTTGTTACACAGCACTGACGTTATTATTACTTTATTTTCAGGGCAGTGGAACATAAGCTGAAAGAATGTTTCATTCACTTCACTTGCACGTGTTTCAAAATTCGTTACAGGCAATTTGCAAAATATTTCTCGGTGCGTAAAGTTACATTATACCTTTGGCGATTTGGCGTATTCTTGGGATCTAAAGCGTGAAGAATTTGCTAATGAATTCATTCGTCCTGGTAAATGAATCAGTTACACGTTCAGAATATAAGGAATAAGATGTACAGAAAATTGATACCAAGTTTTCTTCGATGTCCAAACCGGATATGAAAGGGACACGGTTTTTTCTATCGTTAACCATTCTAAACGTCTTTTTCTTTTCTATCCACATTATATTAAATCAGAAAGGCCTTGAGAAAAAAATGTGATGACTTACTCTACGTGTTCTTCTATAAACTAGCCTTACAGAGGCGTTTTACGTCCTCTGCCACGTACATTGTAGGCAGAGGCGGTATTGTATTTCACCCCAAATTATAATACAAAAATTTCACCCAAAATATACTTTGAGGACCGCTGAATTAAAAATAAGGTTTTACAAAAAATGCGTTTGTGTATGTGTGTGTGCGAATACCATAACTAAAAATTAAAAGTTCGTTATAAACGAAATTTCATAAATATGTTCAGCATTTTCCAAGGATGCAACACCTATATTTCTGTTTACATGAATATTTTTCGAAAAGTTTTGTTTCAAAACTGGCTTAAAATGTTTTATTAAGGTTTCCATATTTTTTAAATATCCTGAAGCTACATGAAATGTATATCTTGAATTTCCTGGGAATAGCCTCTGATGTCCTCTTCATTCTTGATGACTTTTGCATAACTGGAAAACCATAAGAAATATAGGTAATCTTACTACACAGAAAATGTAGATCTCGTTAAAACAGAACATTTGTCTTCTTTATTGCGTTGTTAACTACTTCTGAGATATTCCTTGTTATTGCTTTAAATGTTCCAATATATATTTTTCTCACCTGGGAGTCGTCATTCGTTTTTCTTTTGTTTACTCTTGGTCATACAAAGAGAACTTAATATTAATAAGATCACACGGCGCCCAGCTTTTAAAATATTTTACTTTCACTTTTGCCTAATTTATTTCTTTATTTCTCTCGTGCTTGTTGGGAAATATACAATAAAACAATTTCTGCTAAGTTTATTATTTAATGGAAGGTTAATCTATTGTGGGAATAGATCAGATCTATAATAAATGGAAAGCAATCAGGATTTTTTCCATGTAAACTGTGCTTTGGTTTGAAGGAAATTCCTTGGAACTATTCATCCTGCATCCTTTAAAAAGGTTTGACAATAGTGTGGTCAGAAGCAAACAACATGTGACATTAATAGCACAAATGCTAACCTCCGTCCAAAATATGTTCTGCCTGGAGATGGGATGGTGGCTATCAACGTAATGAGAGAGAGAAAAGTAATGAATTTAAGAGAATACTACTGCTTTATTGTCTCAGCACTTCCTGAAGATGGTCACCTCTTGAGCAAGCTCCTGCATTAGAAAGAAAATAAAGGGAGCGTGCAAGAATCGCAAACATTTGAGCATCGTTAGAGATGCTTGAGAAAAATCTAAACTTGAATGGAATGATACGAAAACTATTAATTTAGGAAACGCTAGTGTGCGATACTGTGTGGTACAGATTATGTATTTTAATAAACTCTACATTTTTCTTTTTAATTCTTCCCCTATCTGTTAATTACATTATTTTACAAATACATTCATATGAAAGAACTTCAGAGAATAATATTTTCTTCTTCGTCTTTCGCTATTTATTGTCTCTCCCAGGACTTGCACGTCAGCGCCTGAGGTCAGAGATGCCTACTGAGGAGCAGACGGATTCTGGATCAGAGTGCTGCCAGGAATGTTATCAGTTCGATGCCCGATATGGGAATGAGGAGTAAGATGACATAAAATTACCGTAAAATGGAAGAAAGAAAAGTTGATTATGGAAGACGATATGAAATAACTGTAAAATAGATGAAACGAAGAGTTATTATGGAAGACGATGATATGAAGTTACCGCAAAATAGATGAAAGAAAAGGTTTTTATGGAAGAAGATAACATAAAATGACCGTAAAATGGATGAAAGTAAAGTGATTATGGAAGACGATGATATGCAAAGGCCGTAAAATGGATAAAAGGAAAGGTGATTGTGTAAGAAGTTCATATGGAATGGCCGTAAAATGGATGAAAGAAAACTGATTATAGAAAGCATTGATGCGAAATGGCCATAAAATGGATGAAAGGAAAGGTTTTTATGGAAGACTATGATATGAAAACACAGTAAAATGGATGAAAGAAAGTTAATTATGGAAGGCGATGATATGAAATAAATTAAAGGAAAGGTGATAATGGAAGACGAGATATGAAATGATCGTAAAACTGATGAAATGAAAGGGGATTATTGAAGACAATGATATGAAATGGCCTTGAAATAAATGAAAGTAAAGTAATTATGGAAGATTATAAGAATTGACCTTAAAATGGATGAAAGCAAAGGTGATTATGGAAGACCAGGTATGAAATGATCGTACTATGAATGAAATGGGTGGGCCCTAGGCCCACAGAGCTTAGAGTTGTCCTACATTCCTCTTTTAAGGCTAAGGTAAAACCACGGGATAAACCTCATCCGGATAACTCACCGTAAGCAAGTTTCGATTCGGGACCTCTTGAATGTGAGTGAAACGAGCTACCTCCATACTATAGAGACTGCTTTATGTTAATAGATATAAACATTAGCAGAATTGGTTTTGTTTCACATGTTCTAGTTTTTACAAGGGGAATAAGGGAATATAGTAGGCTAAAGTGATGCTCAAATCTTTTAAGAGCTGGTCGCTATGTAATAGCCTTGAAATTCCGTTCTATATTCATAGCCAAGATGAAAAAAGGAAAAACGAATTCAACTTTTCCTTTGAAAAAAATATAATTGTTGAGAAGTTTGAACCAAAAAAACAAGGAGTAACTTGGTAATAGTTAAACCACAGAAATGCAATTTATATAAATTGTGGCTTTTAACAGAATCTATTTTTTTATGTTGTAGGATTTTGACTATCTGAGTTATGAAAAAGTCATCCAGAATGAAGAAGGCTTCATAGGCTATTTGCGAAAAATTCAGGATACCCTAGATTTTATTTGGTATGTAAACATCTTTAATTGAAAGGCATGTCTGGATTAGAATCCGCAAGGAGCAAGAAAAAGAGATCGACCCAGAATAAGATAGAGAACAATTGAGGAGGAGATTTAAGTAAAACGGTAAAATATGGAGGGAGATGGGTATTCACAGAGAAAATGTATTTCCATAAAGTAATAAAGTGATGACAGTTTCTGTATCTCCTAAGTGTAGCAAAGGCATTGTTACGATGTTTCCTTGCCCGGAATTTCTAGTTCATGAGTTCGCCGCAATGTGCCATGGTGACGAGGAATCAGCTCGTCGCCTAGAAAGAAGATGGATGAAATCACGACTTGCGCACTTGAAATGGCGGAACATTTTGCCTTCTTCTTTCAAAGTATGGGGTTCTTTTATGTGCAAATAAATATTACACGGAACCACCGCATTCACTTCCCTTCCGAAGAAAGCTATGCTAAGGATATTTGTGTCCGAAAAACCCCATCACCCTCCGCCAGGTTTGAACCAGCAATCCTAGGTTTTAGAGGCTAGCGCGGTAACCACGTTACACAAAAGAATACAGGAAATAAGTCAAGTAAGTAAAATATCTTCTATCAAACCGTTTGAGCATATTTTAGAAAATCGAGAACTTCGAAAAATAGTTCATGTAAAGCGAAGTTTACGTTGCAATTCTTCAAAGATACCGAACTTAAATACAGTTTGATACTTAACAGACTTTTAGTTTTTGGTTTTTGCTTTTAGTTTTTATATACCAAGTTTCGTATTTTACCGACTTTTAGTTTTTGAGTTATCGTGTTCACTGACACACGGACACACACACACACGGACTTTTTTGTGAAAATGCTTTTTTTTTTTTGGATATTGGGGACCCTAAAACATATATTTCCGGTGAAATCTCGGTATCGAATTTTTGGGTGGAGTGCAATACTTTCTCTATACACTATGTACATAGTGCGTATAGAGAAAGTAAAAACTGTAATTTGTAAAGACATTATTCAAAGTTATACTACGTTTAACATATTCTAACATTTTCAAGTCATGTTACCTGTTTCAAGCATTTTGGATTAGAAGTAGATTTAGTTGCTAAAACGAACGCGTGTCGTTATCCATAAAGGCGAGAAGGCGAGAAAAATGAAATTAGATGCAGAATGTCGGTAGACAAGTTTCATTATGACGTGCTAAAAGCATAAAAACGTGTTTTAAAACACAAGAATCTGCATTTTCAGCTCTGAAGTTGTCACAGACCAAGGTAATTCTTTCTCGGCGCGAATGAGCCGATAAAATCTTAAGACGGCCATCTTCCGAGAAAACAGCAGGTGCTAATTGCAGCAGTTGCGTTTTTCTGACATTCCAGGGATACCAACATGTTTTGCAGCATTCTAAATGCTTATACGAAAAGCTGGCCAGGAAAGAAAGTCGAGCGAACCTTACCGTTTGGGTGCTGCACATTTCCGGGTACAACTTCACCCCTTCACAAAGAAAACGAAAGGAAGAACATGTAATAAAGGAATAAAAGAACCTGCCCGGTAGCTGCGTCGTCCAGATTTCATTATGAAAACAAGTGGTCCCTGACAGGACAAGTAGCCTATCTCCTACAGTGTTGCCAACCGCGGCGTAATTATGCTACGCGTGCCATAATTTCCTTCTCGGTACCATGCAGTATAACATTTCCGTTTTTGCTATGCAAATGTAGAATAATTTGTGATTTTCTTTGTTTAGATGAAGTGTTATATACTGTCGCTCTTTAACTGCTGTGGTCCATAGTAGATAGAGAAGGTACTGTATTTCATATAAAAATTCAATACAGAGATTTCATCGAAAAAAATATATTTTGAGTCTCTCTGAATAAAAATAAAAATCTGGTGTGCTTTATTCTCGTGATATAATATTGTTAATAAGCTTATTCTTCTATCTATTAATGCTAAAGCATTAGCAGAACTATTACTTGGTTCCTTTATGTGTAGAATAGAATAGGCTAAACAGACTGTAAAATATTTTAAAATGTGGTTGCTATGGGATAGAAACCCCTTTCTTTACGTCGCCAGAAGTTGACAAGTTCCCCAAATGAAAAAAGTTTTAAGTATATTAAAACTGAAATCAATACCAAGGAATATCTCAAAAATGGCCAACTCCACGAGAAAAAAAAAGTGTATATGACATAAATTGTGTGCTTTATAGTGATCTACATTTTTTGTGTGGTAAATTTTTGTCTATCTCTTACGGTTTACTAATTATGCAAAATTCAATAAAAATCATACAGAATAAATAGATCTTTAGAGCCTATTCTCAGAAAATTCAACATATACATTTTATTTGGAATGTAAATATCTTAAATATAAGAGAGTTTATTCAAAAACGTTAGTCATTTTTGAGAAAATAAACATTTTGAACATTTTTTCTATGTAGATGGTAGTTTGGTGTGGGGGGAAGTTTCTTGAATCTTCGTGTCGCATCCTTGGAAGATACCAAACTTAAGTACCAAGTTTGGTATATTAAGGGTCTTTTCTTTTTTGAACTATGCTGTCCACAGACACACACACGCACACACATGGACCTTTTTCTAAAAAAAAAAGTATTCAGGGGGATTCAAAACATATATTTCCGGTGAAATCTCGGTATCGAATTTTTGGGTGCAATACAATACCTTCTCTATACACTGTACATTGTACATGTAGGTAAAAAATTAGAAAAAGGTCACTGCGCGTGTGCATGTGTGTGGACAATATAATTCAATTCGAAAAATCTGTTAAGTACCAAACTTGGTATTTAAGTTTAGTGTCTCATTAGGATACGGCACGAAATTTTTCTTGAAATTCCTTCCATCCCAAACTACCCTTTAAATATAAAAGTTTTGGAAAACTTTGTTTCTTTCAAAAATTACTCTAACCATTTTGACTAAAATACCTTACCTATATTAAAAATATTTACGTAGCAAATAAAATGTATATCCTGAATTTTCTGGAATAGCCTTCATTCTGTTCAAAAGCTTAGTACAAAAAAAACAAAAAACAAACAAAAACAAAACAAACAAAAAAAAAAGAAAAGAAAGAAGAAAAAAAAAGAAACTGCAGATCTCGTTGAAACACACAATCTATGTCCTTTACAGTTTTGTTGTGAAGCTAACCATTTCCGAGATATTCCTTATTTGTTTCAATTTTAAAATATACTTTTCTCAAACAGGAAGTTGTTCGTGTTTCTTTTGTTTTATCCTTTGCCATGTTAATGACACTCGCATAGCGACAGCTTTTTAAAACATTTGACTGACGTTTTAACATAGTGCATTCCCCCAAGGAATTAGAAATTAGACTAATGCTTATCTTGATCAACATGGAGAAGAAAGAAAAATAATCTTTTGTAAAAAGGTTTCTTCGCAGAACAGGTAGAGAATGAAATACAACATAATTTCTTTTTTGTTAGATTTGAGGTTCTTTTACGTGCCGTAAATCAAAATCACAGGACCAACGTCTTCACTTCCCTTCCAAAGAAGCCATGCCCATCGCCCTCGGCCGGTTTGAACGAGTAACCTTGGGGGTCATGGAGGATGACATTTAAATGGAATGGACTGTATCAAAGGTCATTAAGATTATGAATAGTTAAAGGCCAAAATCAAGTTCATTGCCTTGTTTCTTATAGTAAGCTTGTCTCTCTGAGATGTATTCATCCGCGCAATGTTCCCTTCCCCTTTGACTAATTACATCTTTGAATAATGAAAAACAAGTCGTGTGTCTCATAAGGATATGCGATAAAACAATATACTATGCGCGCACGTTTTCTTGGGTGCTATACTCCCTAGTCATCATTCCGTAGCTTTCGCGCAATTTCGGAAGTAGAGCAGAACAGCTATCTAGTGGCTTTGTAAATGGCGTATTATTTATCGACGCTCTTTATCTTCTATGGTTCTCAGCGTCCCATTCTATACTGGGCATGAAATTTTGCTTAGAGGTCTCTCTATCAGGTTTGAGGCTCTTTTACATACCGTAAATCTACGACACGGGAAACACAAATTTACTTAAGTCATGCTAAGGATTTTTACGCCCGAAAAAATCCATCGGCCTCCACCAGGTTTGAACCCGCGACCTTGGGTATATGAAGTTAGCATGGTAACCATTACACCACGGAGGGCGACTAGTAGCTTTAAAACTAAGTGTGCGACAGAGAAGCATGCTACACTGAATGTGTGAGACAGAGAACACCTGACACTGCTCGGCTTAGCCTATCAGCAATAACACCTTTGCACCTTATTCCCGGGACGTTTTTTGCTGTTGGGAGGTTTATTTTGAAACATGACCATTTTCCTCCTGACCGGTGGATACTCCGAATGGTGAAAAACCCTATCATAGTCATCCATCACTGCCTATTATTCTCTCACTGATGATTTTGTTGTTATCAGTTGCACTTGTTTATTGGAAATGAAATATGGAAAATACGCTGATATCTTTCACCGTTCTTGCTTCACTAGCTTTTGTATTGTTCCAAACGGGTAATGGGAAACTTTTGCAATCAGATATTGAGGTTAAGCAGTTAAGGATTGTCAACTGTCATGCGAAACTGCCATCTCTTTCTACTTACAATGATTCAAGTTAAAGCAAATACAGAATAGATCACCGAGTTCACGCATATTCGCGTTCGCTGTGTTTCGTTTAATAATTCAGTTAGTTCGCGGTAAATCAGATAACCTATTCAATAGCTGAGGGTCCCAAAAGAAAATAAACACACACTCTTTGGTTGACAACACTCGGAAAGGAAAACATCTCTCTTTTTCCCCTCGCTCCTCGCTAAAACTAACGCCAAAGAAAATGTGCATGTAAAGTGAACACTATCACGATATTTGCACTTCCTATCTATCGCCCTGAGGCAGGTGTATAAAGCAAAGGATTCTCTTATCTTTTTCATGATAAGATTTTACCCGCATTCCAGATGCATTTATTTCTTTTATGTACTCGAAATGTACTTGATTCATACGGTTAGGAGAATGTGCATTTGACAATTCTTTTCGAATATATTAAGATAAATGATCATGTTAAATAAGGTACTAATTTGTACTACATGACAGCCAATGAAAGATAACCAGTTCACGTGACCGTTAAGAGATACGGGGAAGATTTATGTGGAACAACTCTTACTAATGTTTACTTTCTCTACACGCACTTGTACATGGTGTATAGACCAGGATTTGTATTGCACCCAAAAATTCGGTAATGAGATTTAACCGCAAATATATATTTTGAGACCTCCTGAATCCAAAAAAAAAGCTATTTAGAAAAATATCCGTGTGTGTGTGTGTGTGTGTGTGTGTGTGTGTGTCTGTGAGCAGCATAGCTCAAAAACGAAAAGTCCGTTAAATACCAAAATTGGTATTTAAGTTCAGTATCCTCCAAGGATACTACACGAAGGTTTTGAAGAAAATCCCCCCACCTCCAACTACCCTTTACGTGGAAAATTTTTCGAAAATGTTGATTTTCTCAAAAATGACTCTACCAATTTTAACTAAAATATCGTACATTAAATATCTTTATATGACAAATAAAATGTATATCTTGAATTTTCTGTGAATAGCCTCTGAAGACATCTTTATTCCGAAAGAATTTTACGGAACTTTACACAGCTGGTAAACCGTAAGAGATAGGCAAAAACTTACCTAATTTAAAATGTAGAGCTTGTTAAAACACACAATTTACATTTTATTAATGTTTTCGTGGCGTTGATCGTTTTTGAGATATTCCTTGTTATTGTTTTTAGCTTTAAAATACTTAATTCTTTTCTCATACGGGAATTTGTCAACTCCTGTCCATACAACAAAAGAACTTCAGTCATATAGCAACCAGCTTTTGACTATCACTTTAGCCTATGATACTCCCTTATTTCCCTCCTACTTACATGGAAGCAAGTAATGAGAAAATTTCTGCCATTTTTTTCTCGATTAGCATGAAGCAAATAGAAGCATAAGCTTTTTAACAATAATTTGTTACCGAGATGTTGAGAAAGTCATGTGAATGTAACACAGCAGATTTTCTTTAATATTTGTTTCAAACCGGCACACTCAATGTAAGCAAACAATAAAATCTAGTTCCATTCACATGACACTCTAGCTGTTCCGCAAACAAACAATTCATTCAAAACATTAATCGTTTATCTACGACTTGCTAATCCAGATAAACATAATCAGAATTAGTTTTATTATTTGCTTCCTTGTAACTAGAAGGAAATAAAGGAATACTCTAGGCTAAAGCGATAAAGCTCTTTAAAGCCGGTACCTATGTGAAACAATAAAAATTTGAATCTGTTTGCTTGCCAGGAGTAAACAAAATAAACTCTTAAGAAAGATATATTCCCATTTAAGAAAATTTAAAGTGGCTTAAAAGTGAAAAACATAATCCGGAATATCTCTAAAACGGTTAACTTTACAAAAAAATGTATATTACATAAATTATGCGTTTTAACGATATTTATATTTTTATGTGGTAAGTTTTTATCTATAGCTTACGGTTTGCCACTTAAACAAAAATTATACAAAGAGCATCTAGAATGAAGACGTCTTCAGAGGTTATTCCCAGAAAATTCAGGATATACACTTCGTTTCTCCTGAAAATATCTTAAAAGCTATTGTAATCAAAACCGTCGTCATTTTTGAGAAAATACAAATTTTCGAAAAATGCTTCATGCAAAGGGTAGTTGGGTGGGAAGGATTTTCTTGAAAATCTTCGTGTTGAATCCTTGGAATGTATTGAATTTAAATACCAAGTTTGGTATTTAACCTACTTTTGGTTTTTGAGCTATGCTTCCCAAAGGCATACAACGATGTTTCTAAAAATGTTTTTTTGTGGATTCAAGAGGTCTCAATACATATATTGGTGAAATCTCGGCATCGAATTTTTTGGTGTAATACAATACGGTCTCTTTCCACTATACACATTGCCAGAGAAAATCAAAATTGCTACGCAGAAGCCGAACACTGTACCTAAAATATTTCTCAGAAAATAAATACACTTAATAGTTTTACTTAGAGAAAGAAATTCTTATAATCTACCTTGCGCATTCTCATTGTTTTACTTTCTGTATACGTACTATGTACATGGTATATAGAGAAGGTATTGCACTCCACCAAAAAATTCGATACCGAGATTTCACCGGAAATATGTGTTTTAGGGTCACCAGATCCAAAAAAAAAGGTATTTTCAGAAAAAGGTCCCTGTGTGAGTGTGTCCGTGCGTCTGTGAACACGATAACTCAAAGTCGGTAAAATACCAAACTTGGTATCTAAGTTTAGTATCTTCCAGGGATGCGACACGAAGATTTTGAAAAAAAATCCCACCACCCCAAACTACCCTTTACATGGAATTTTTTTTCGAACATTTTGATTTTCTAAAAAATTGCTCTAACGATTTTGATTAAAATATCGTATATTAAAGATATTTACCTGACAAATAAAATGTATATTTTGAATTTTCTGGGAATAACCTCTGAAGACTATTTTATTCCGGGTGAATTTTACGGAATGTTGCATAACTGCTAAACCGTAAGAGATGGACAAAACCTTACCACACAACAAATGTAGAGCATCTTAAAACACACAATTTATAATATATAAATTTTGTTCGTGAAGTTGATTGTTTTTAGATATTCCTTGTTTTTGGTTTCAGCTATAAAAAGCATATTTTTCTCATACAGGACTTTGTGAACTCGTGTCCATATAAACAAAGAAACTGCAGTCACATAGCAACCATCCCTATAACCTATGGTACTCCATTATTTCGCTTCTACTTACAAGGAAGCAAGTAAAAAGGCTATTTCTGCTATTTTTTTCTCGATTGGCATGAAGTAAATAGAAGCATAAGCTTTTTAACAATAATTTTTGCTGAGATGTAGAGAAAGTCATGTGAATGGATCACATAATATTTTCAGAGAAGTATTATAGTGGCATTTTGTGATACATTTATTTTCACTGTACTAAAGTAACTATCTGATATAAGTTCACATTATTAGTGCGCAGAAATAAATATTATATGTTTAAGAAGTTGTTGGCATTAAAATCTTCCTTTTTCGGTATAAATTAATGTTTTGAGCAAATGAATTAATAAATTATAAAACCCATACTTAATTGTTTAGATTATACGTAACTCTTGTACCTACGTAAATTTGTATACGCTTCAGAGCAAAACTGAAACGCAAGGAATAAGGGTACTTTGGGGTGGGTTTATTTTCTTGAGGATCTTCTTGTCGCATCCCTGGGAGATGCTAAATTCAAATAGAAGTTTGGTATTTAACGGACTATTCGCTTTTGAGTTATGCTGTCCTCATACACACACGCACGTACGCAGGCACACACACAGACAAACACATAAACCTTTTTTTTTCTTTTTCTTTCTAAAATGATCTTTTTTGATTTAGTGTTCTCAAAAGACATCTTCGGTGAAACCTCGAATTTTTAGTGAAATACGACACCTCTATCTATTAACAGGTGACTCAACGTATTCAACGTGTGTAGATAACCCTTCGTGCTTTAAAAGTGTTGCAGAACTCAATGGGGCTATTTCAAGTAAAAATCCTTCAGTGAGGAACTCGCATGAGTAACCTTTGCTTAACCCTTCTTGCTTATAAGTGGAGACGGTCGGCGGGACGCGATCATTGCGAGGAGTACAACAAAGGTCGCTTTAGCCAGTTCTCCACTGCTGGATTTTAATTTGAAATATCCCCTGAAGTTTTGCCACTCTTTTAACACAGCAAAAGATATCTGCACTCGTCTGCAATTGGGACACTTGATATGTGCATTGTACATATTCGGTAGAGAAAACAAAAATCTACGTCTTCCTTTTATATTTATTTATTACCATATAATTATTTATATTTTTATACTCCTATTTTATATTTACCCTTATACTTATTAATTCATTTCCTATTATTATTATTGTTATTTGTATTATTTATTATTAGTAATTGTTATTTGTATTATTTATTATTAGTATTTATTATTTCTTCTTATTTATTATTATTATTTTTATTTATTATTATTTTTATTTATTATTTTTATTTATTATTACTTTTATTTATTGTTATTATTAATTATTTATTATTATTAGCCACGTACAGAAAGGAGATGTAAGATTAAAAAGTAGCACACGAGTGATTTAAACACGCTGTATATTAAAAATGGCGGATCGTGCAAAACGTTCAACCAAAATGTTTCATAGGTATTTTTATAGTATTTAACGCCCACTTTTACTATACCATTACACCGCAGGTGATCATAGGTATATATGTAGTCGTTAAATATATAAAAATACCTATGAAACATTTTGGTTGAACGTTTTGCACAATCCGCCATTTTTATATATATATACAGGGTTACTACAAAAGAAATGGACAACTTCAACTGCCTGTAAAACAAAAACTATTAGAGATAGCAACCTAATTATTTTGGAGGTATGTTGAGAAACTCTCAAAGTTTCGTTGTTACTATTGGTAACGCTGTAGTGTTTTGTTTGTTGTTGCAGAAGCTGAAATGGCGGAAAATCCTGGGGAAAAGGCATATTGCGTGTTGGAATTTGCAAGAACGCAATCAGCAACTGTTGTCCAACGACATTTTAGAACACGTTACCACAACAATGAAATGATGCGCTCACAAAAACCAGCATCGTCTTCATCATGTCGCAACATATCGATGCAAAAGTCACGCCGTATGACCTTATCTTCTTCACTCAGAAACTGCAACATCTGTAATCTGTAAGGCATCATGTGCAGTCGCTTCCGCAAGATTTTCCATACAGTTTGCTGTGGAATTTGTAATTGCATGCTTGCCCTAGATGTCGATTTCTGTGGGCTTCTTATGAAGGCAGAACGAACACGTTCAACGTTTTCTTCCGAAACTCTTGGTCTTCCCGAGCTCTTCCCTTTGCACAAACATCCCGTTGTCTCGAATTTTCTATACCAGTCGTAGATTGACTGTCTAGTCGGTGGCGTTTTGTGGTAACGTATATATATATATATATATATACATCGACAATTTTTATTTACACTCAAAAATCACTCCCAGTGTCCCGAAACTCAATCTACATCCAGGAAAGAAACATAAAATACAGAATCCAGAAAGCTATATATACTCTACATATACGTTAAATTGTGTTTTGTGAGATACGCAATTACAGTGTGAACAAAACTATCAATATATACCTCATACTCTATACAAGGTATTTGAATAAACCTAAAATATAACTTAAATTAACACGATTAAAATAATTTAATAGGACTTTAAAATCTAGTTTGAAATCTCTGATAAAATCCTCTTAATACAAGAAATACTGTAACATATGGTTCGGAAACATGGCATTTAAATACGAATCTGAGGTTGGAGCCACTTTCCATTGAAATGGATTGTATAAGGCGCTCCACTAGACGTTCTAAATTGGAAAGAATTCAAAACATAATCATTAGACAAGAGAGGAAAGTCCGTAATACATTATTAGATTTTGTGAGGTATCAGCAACTAGAATGCTTTGGTCACGTACGTAGAATGCCACAAACAAGATTACAGAGACAGGTTTTAGAATGGATCCCAACAGGGAGAGGAAAGAGGGGTGGACCAAGAAAGTAGTGGTATGAAGAAGAGAAGTTTGGAAGATTTGCATTGAGAAGCAGGAGCAGAATAAACAAATAACATAAAAGTGCAAACACTTTGAGGTAAATGTGATTTTACATTGTAACCTTGCTGAATGAATGAAGAAAAAATAAATGGAATAAAATGTTTTTTCCACACCAGTCGTGTGTAGGACAAATTTTGGAGAGGTACAACCAGCTGAGATTTAAACCATGGATCTCCGTCCAGTTGCTTTAACCACTGAGCTACATGGTAGCACATCGACACGTTGCAAAATTCTTCAACTGACTCGTGATTTCCCCAATAAACCACAAAGATCTCAATTTATTTTGAAATGGCACGACATACCTCAATGATAATTTACAAAACTCGTACGTAGGTAGTCTTAGCCCCAGGCTTTATAATTTAACCAACTATTAATTCAATACATTTGAATTAAATGTATCTTCCACACCAATCGTGTATCGGGTGGAGTTAGAAAGGTGATTCAGAATAAAAAATGCTCTGTCACAACCGGGTTTTGCACCATACATCCCTAGTCTCCATTCTGTTGCTCTACTTAGGCTAAAGTATAGATTGTTTCAAACAACAACAACAACAATGGTAAAAAGTACCAACCTTAGAAAGCTTAAGTTTGAAGTTTGACAATTAGCATTTGTTAGGCAGCCATCATTAGTGAATGCTCTCAGCGAATTTGTAAACATGGATAAAACTGGTCATCGTTATGTGATACAATACTTTCATTTGAAAGGTCTTAGTCCAACTAATATTAAAACTGACCTAGATTCAACTTTGGGAGAGTCTGCTCCTTTATTTACAACAGTGAAATATTGGGTGGCAGAGTTTAAGCGCGGCTTACGAGCTGCTAAGACGAACATCGCAGTGGTCGACCAAATGAGATTACCAGTCCAGAAATTATAAAGAAAACCCAGTCCTTCCGTCGACTGAAGGTGCGTGAGCTAGCAGATATTACAGGCACTTAAAAAGTTCTGAACATCGCATACTGACTGAAAATTTGGATATGAGAAAGTCCATCTGCGCGAACACATTCTTGTCATTGTAGGATGAAATTATCATTAACACCCATAAGTTCCAGGATCCCGTTCTTCTAAATTTATTGACCAAACATCTCGCAGTTCTTTACCTGGAACTGAATAGCTAGGCAATTGCTGTGAAATTGTCCACATGCCTCTCTATATGATTCAGTTTTCACGTATATAAATACAGACAAAGAAATACGCATATATATTTTGGTAGGCATTTCCATGGACTAATAAGAATTTTTACTTTCCCTACACATACTATGTACATAGTATATAGAGAAGGTATGTATTGTGTTATACTCAAAATTTTATAGCAAGATTTCACCGGAAATATGTTTTGAGGCCGCCTGAATTCAAAAAGCAGTTTTAGAAAAATGGCCGTGTGTGTGACTGTAGGCAGCATAGCTCAAAAACGAAAAGACCGTTAAATATCAAACTTGGTATTTAAGTTTGATATCTTCCAAGGATGCAACACAACGATTTTCAAGAAAATCCCCCCATCCCAAATTACCCTTTAGATGGAAAAAATTCCGAAGATTTTGACTCTCTCAAAAATGGCTCTAACGATTTTGATTAAAATCTCTTATATTTAAGATATTTACATTACAAATAAAATATATATCTTCAATTCTCTGGGAATATCCTCCGAAGACCTCTTTATTCTGAATGAGATTGTCAGTTTAGCCAAGTGAATTCCCTTCTACTTATAAGGAATCAAGTAGTAAGACCGTTTCTGATAATGTTTAAGGATGAAAACAATAGAAGAATAAGATTATTAACAATAATTTGTTACAGAAATGTAGAGAAAGTGATGTGAATGGAGCACATCAGATTTGTTTTAATTACGCTATTCACACACAGAGCTTTTTCTAAGAATTTTTAACATTTAGGGACACCCTTCACATCCTAAAAATAAATCGCCACCCTTTTCTGGCTTTTTTGGAGTAAATTCACCGGAAGCAACCCAGGATTTTGATTATTCCTTGATTTCCGCAGCATAACACTAACTGTGACAACTTGACTCAGAAAGTCTTTTGGGATTTCGCATAAGAAATTCCAAACACAATTTCGAAGTGGTAGTGGCAACTAGTTGCCAACTGTGAGTGGTCGCGGTACCCAACGCGCCGACCACTTTTTACTTTCTCTACACGTATTATATAATAGAGAAGGTATTGTAATGCATCCAAAAATTCGATACCAGGTTTTCACCGGAAATACGTGTTTTGGGTCCCCTTGAGTCCAAAAAAAAAACATTTTTAGAAAAATGTCCGTGTGTCAGCCTGTATGTGAATGTGTGTGTGTATGTGTGTGTGAGTGTGTGTGTCTGTGGGCAGCATAACTCAAAAACCAAAGTTCGTTAAAAACCAAACATGGTATTTAGGTTTGGTGTCTTCCAAGGCTGCGACACGAAGATTTTCAAGAAAATACGCCCACCCCCCACTGCCTCTTACATGGAACTTTTTACGAAAATTTTGATTTTCTAAAAAATGGCTCTAACGATTTTGTTCAAAATATCGTATATAAATAATATTTAGCTGACAAATAAAATGTATATCTTGAATTTTCTGGGAATAGCCTCTGAAGGCTAATTTATTCTGAATAAATTTTACGGAATTTTGCATAACTGCTACACCGTAAGAGATGGACAATAAATTATCACATAAAAATATAGAGCACGTTAAAGCACACAGTTTATGTAATATACATTTTTTTCCTGGAGTTGATCGTTTATGAAATATTCCGTATTTTGGTTTCAGATTTGAAAAACGTATACCTTTCTCATATAGGAATTTGTCAATTCGTCAAAGGAACTTCAGTCACATAGCAACCAGCTTTTGACTGTCGCTTTAACCTATGGTACTCCCTTATTTCGCTTCTACTTACAAGGAAGTAAATAATAAGACTGCTATTTTTTTCTCGATTGGCATGAAGTAAATAGATGCATCAGCTTTTCAACAATAATTTGTTTCAGAGATGTAGAGAAAGTCATGTGAATGGAACACATCAGACTTTTTTATCTTCAACTTATGCAAACTATCTACCATTTTCAACACACCTATGGCCTCCGCCACTTCACGAAATTCATTTTCACTAGCTACCTGTCGTCCTGCGTGGTTTTAAACAAAAACGGAAATTCGACCATGTTTAATATATGTTGTCATAGATGGCGAAACTTCGCCATAAACAGTAACCATTTTCGCTTTTATCTCCTCACAAGTTTTCCCTCCAAAAGTAAAAAGCGAATCACTGAATGATACTGAACTTTTTATATTTCAGCAAAAACAGTTAAACGACTGAAGAATTCAGAATATACACAGAAAAGTGTATCAGTAAAACGAATAAACAGTTATTAATATGCCGTTTTCGTGGTATCGCTTAAAGACAGCGGCCACCGGAAAATTTGAAAACAAAGAATTTTTATAGCTCACAAAAATAGTCTATTCTTTTCTGACCATTTAGATATACTTATAACTACTTTATAAATGCGATAAGATACTAAAAATAGTGACCACCGGTTAGAAATAAGCTTGACAAATAAACTAAAACTATGTTTGATTTTGAATTTGTCGCTCGAAGAAATGGGTAGTAATTTGTAAAAACGTCAAAAGCACTATGCAATAGGATGCATCTAATCCATTATTGGACAGGAATACACTAGAAAAATAACATTTTCTTTAGAGTAAGTTTCTCTAAGTTTAATTTTTAATTTCTCTGCACATACTAGGTATGTAAGTACTAATAGGTAGAGGATGTATTGTATTCCACCCAAAAATTCGATACAGAGATTTCACCAAAAATACATATTTGAGGACCAATGTTTAAACAAACAAAAAAATTTCGACCAAGATCCACATGTGAGTGCATGTGTGCGTGTGTTGAAACCTGGTCTTGCAGGGTTGCGATACGAAGATTTTCAGGCCCCCCCCCAAATTACCTTTTATTAGAATTTTTGGCGGAATTTTAGATTTTTGAGTTATGCTGTTTTAGGCACACACACACACACACCCGGACCTAAAATACTTTTTGGATACAGGAGACCCAAAATATATGTTTCCAGTGAAATCTCGATATTGAATTTTTGGGTGGAATGCAATATCTCGACAACCTATGTACCATATACGAAGTAAATAAAGTACAAGTTATGATCCTAGTAAACTATAAAATATTTACTTTCTCTACACAAACTATATACATAGTAACCCGGTGGAGGTCGATGGATTTTTTCGGGTGTAAAAATCCTTAGGACGGCTTCCTTCGGAAGGGAAGCAAAGCCGTTGGTCCCGTGTCGTAGATGTACCTCAAGCCTGATAGAGATACCTCTGAGCAAAATTGAGCGGTCTTTCACTCCCAATTTAGAATAGGACGCTGAGAACCACAGCAGTTAAAGGGTATCCATAAATAGCATGACATTTACATTTTTACTTTCTCTATACGCACTACGTACATAGTGTATAGAGAAGGTATTGCACTCCACCAAAAATTGGATACCGAGATTTCACCGGAAATATATGTTTTAGGGTCCCCAATATCCAAAAAAAGCATTTTCACAAAAAGGTCCGTGTGTGTGTGTATGTGTGTGTATGTGTGTGTGTGTGTCTGTGAACACGATAACTCAAAAACGAAAAGTCCACAAAATACCAAACTTGGTATTTAAGTTTAGTATCCTCCAGGGATGCGACACGAAGATTTTGAGAAAAATACCCCCACCCCCAGCTACCCTTTACATGGAACTTTTTTCGAAAATTTTGATTTTCTCAAAAATGGCTCTAACGATTTTGATTAAAATTTCGTATATTAAACATATTTACCTGACAAATAAAATGAATATCTTGAATTTTCTGGGAATAGCCTCTGAAGAGTAGTTTATTTAGGATGAATTTTACTAAAGTTTGAATAACTGCTAAACCGTAAGAGATGGACAAACATTTACTACACAAAAAATGTAGAGCACATTGAAACACACAATTTATGTTATATGCGTTTTTTCGTGGAGTTCGTTGTCTTTTTGACATTCCTTATTTTTGGTTTCTGCTATGAAAAACGTATACTTTTCTCATACAGGAACGTGTCAACTCCTATCCTTATAGACAAAGGAACTTCATTGACATAGCAACCAGCTTTTGACTATCACTTTAACCTACGGTTGTCCCTTATTTCGCTTCTACTTACGAGGAAGCGAGTAATTAGACTATTTCTGCTATTCTTTTCTGATTAGCATAAAGTAAATAGAAGTATAAGTTTTTTAAGAATTATTTGTTGCAGGGATATGGAGAAAGTCATGTGAATGGTACACATCAAATTTTTTATATACATAGTGATAGAGAAGGTATTTATTCCACCCTAAATGTTATAGCAAGGTCACCGGAAATTCAAGTTTTGAAGACCCCTGAATATAAACACGTTAAAAAGGGTCTGTGTATGCATAGCTCAAAATGAAGAGAGTGTTAAATACCAAATTTATTATTTAAGTTTAGTTTCTTTCAAGGATGACACACAAAGATTTTTAAGAATATCCCTCAACCCAAATTACTCTTAGGTTGGAATAAGTTTTGAACATTTTGTTTTTCTAAAAAATGGGTATAATGATTTTGTCTAAAATATCGTGGAAATGTGTACATAACCAATAAAATGTATGTATTGAATTTTATAGGAATAGCTCTTAAAAATCTCTTCATTCTGGATGAATATTGAATAACTGGTAAACCGTAATAGATAGACAAAACTTTCTACACAACACATTTAGACATCGTTATAAATGTTTTGTAGAGTTAACCGTTTCCGAGATATTTCTTTTATTGGTTTCAATTTTAGAGTGCTTATACTTTTCTGAAACAGGAAGTAGTACGTGTTTATTTTGTTTTACTCCTGTCAAGCAAAGAAGCGAATTTTTAGTGACAATCGAATTGCGACAGTTTTTAAAGCATTTGATTATTGCTTTAGTTCTCTTCCACTAAGGAACACCATTGTTCTAACGCTGTTTGAAGGGAATGGAACAATTTAGTTTTTTCATGTAATACATCAGACAGCAAGCTGAGAATAAACTTTGATGAACTGGTGTTACGTACACTGTTGAACAGCTGAGGAAGGTAGGCTATACAGGGAAATGCAGGTGGATTGATTTAGAGGGGCATCTAGCGAATTGGTAGCGAGTTGCTGGCAGCCATCCAGCAAGATCGTGTTATATTTACCTTTAGAAAGGCATCGCTCTCAGATGTGTGCATTTTTTGTTAATGTACGTGCTGGTAAAAGGAAGACCAGTAATTACCTCCTGCTCCAGAACCCCGCCACTCTTTTGTCTTCCTGCAATAAACATAATTTTCCCTTCAAACCAAAATTCACTAGACCGATATCCATATAGAGGTTGCAGTGAAATATTGAGAACCTTAAAAGATACCCCTTTTTGTCTTTTCTTTAAGGAAAATCTCTAAATCTTTTAGATTAATAAATTGTTTTACTTTATATATCCTTTACATATAAATTCTCCTTGAGGTAATTTTAATGATGAATACGAGGGACGTTTAATAAGTCCTTAAAAATCCAAGAAATGACACTCGTAATATTGAAAAAACTTCTAAAATAGTAACCGTCGTCTCTTACTAGATTGCAGTTGAAGTTTCAGCTATATCAATCACGTGGTTTCGTTGCCATAGGTGATAGAATCAATAATTTTGTACTGCTTTAGAAAGAAGGTAAGAAATGAGTTTCATGCGGTGATTAAACAATTCAATTTAAAAGGCTTAACACCGAAACAAACAAAAGTCGAGTTGAATGAAGTTCATGGCACATCTGCTCCTGCGTTTACAATTGGACAAATGAATTTAAACGTGGCCGTACATCCATAAATGATGAATATCGTTCCGGACGTCCAATAGAAGCGACTTCCTCCGAAATGACTGACTAAATCCAAGATATAGTTTTTGAGTGATCGACGAATCAAAGTTCGCGAAATAGTAGAGGTTACAGGTATATCACAAGGTAAAATTGTTCATAATTTTGCACGAAAAAATTAGTCTGGAAAAAATCTCGGCAAGATGGGTGCCACCTTTGTCTCAATGGAGAATAAACGCAATCGTGTGATAGATTAGGAAGCTGATTTGTCACGTTTCTGTCGCAATCCTGATGAGTTTGTACGTCGATACAAAACTGTGGATGAAACATGGATACACTACTACACTCCAGAGACAAAACTACAGTCGAAACTGTGGGTTTTTAAAGACTCCGAAGAAGGCAAAGGTGGTGAAGTCTGCACACAAGGTGATGATTGCTTCGGTTTTTACTTTCTCTATACGTGCTATGTATATAGTGTATAGAGAAGGTATTGCACTCCACCAAAAAATTCGATGCCGAGATTACACCGGAAATATATGTTTTAGGGTCCCCTGTATCCAAAAAAAGTGTTTTCAGAAAAAGGTCCGTGTGTGTGTCCGTGTGTTCGTGTGTCAGTGTGCCCGTGTATCCGTGTGTCTGTGAACACGATAACTCAGAAACGAAAAGTAGCTAAAGTACCAAACTTGGTATTTAAGTTTAGTATCTTCCAGGGATGCGACATGAATATTTTGAGAAAAATTCCCCCACCCCAAACTACCCTTTACATGGAACTTTTTTCGAAATTTTTGATTTTCTTAAAAATGGCTCTAACGATTTTGATTAAAAAATCGTATATTAAAGATATTTACTTGACAAATAAAACATATATCTTTAATTTTCTGGGAATAGCTTCTAAAGACCTGTTTATTCTGGATAAATGTTGCTTAATTTGGCGTAACCTGTAAACCGTAAGAGATAGACAAAAACTTACTTTACAAAATATATAGGTCTTGTTAAAATACACAAGTTATGTCAATTACATTTTTTCCGTGGAGTTTACCGTTTTCGAGGTATTCCTTGTTATTAGTTTCGCTTGTGATGTACTTGCACTTTTCTCAGATGGGAGTGTCTGTTTTTCTTTTGTTCTACTCCTGGCCAAGAGAAGAAGCGATTTGTTATGACAATCGCATAACGACAGCTTTTAAAACATTTGACTATTGGTTTAGCCTAGTGTATTCCCTTATTTTCTTCCTACTTATAAGTAACTAAGTAATAAGAACATTGTGCTAATGAGTACCTCGATTAACAAGGTGCAGAAAGAAGAAGAATCTTATGTATAAAGTTTGTAGAACTGCTAGAGAAAGACATGTGAGTGTAATACATAAGTTTTTTGGAATGCACGCGACATCATCTACATTGATTACTTGCAGAAAGAAAGAGCATCGGTTGAACGGAGAAATCAAGAAAATAGCCCTCATCTGGCAAAGAAAAGGGTTCTCTTCCATCAAGGGTGCACACCTGCTAAGTTTCGATGGGGAAAATTGTAGACTTGAGGTTCAAATTACTACAACATCAGCCGTATTCAACAGTGTTGGCCCTTTTGTTTATTTCCAAACTTGAAAAAGTGGCTCGGCGGAAAACGATATACGTCTAACGAAGAGGTCATCTCCCAAACACATGCGTATTTTGAGGAGCTTTAAAAATCCTACCCTTGAGAAGCTTAAAACATTTGGAGAAATGCTGGGAAAAATTTATCTAGCTAAATGGAGATTATGTTGAAAAATATAACAAAAAATCTGACGTGTTCCATTCACATGACTTTCTCTACATCTCTGTAACAAATTATTGTTAAAAAGCTTATGCTTCTATTTACTTCATGCTAATTGAGAAAAAAAGTATCAGAAATAGTCTTATTATTTGTTTCTTTGTAAGTAGAAGTGAATTAGGAGAGTACCTTAGGTTAAAGTGATAGTCAAAAGCTGGTTGCTATGTGACTGAAGTTCCTTTGTTTGTATGGACAGAAGTTGACAAATTCCTATATGAGAAAAGTATAATATTTTCAAGGCTGAAACTAAAAACAAGGAATATCTAAAAAATGATCAGCTCTACGAAAATAATGGATATAACATAGTGTGAATTAATGTGCTTTACATTTGTTGGTTTAGCAGTTATACAAAATTCCGCAAAATTCATCCAGTACCCTTCAGAGGCTATTCCCAGAAAATTCAAGATATACATTTTATTTGTCAGGTAAATATCTTTAATACAAGATTTTAATCAACATTACTATAACCATTTTTGAGAAAATCAAAATTTTCGAAAAATGTTCCATGTAAAGGGTAGTTGGCGTTGGGGAGATTTTCTGAAAATCTTCGTGTGGCATCCCTGGAAGATACTAAACTTAAATACCAAGTTTGGTGTTTTACCGACTTTTCGTTTTTGAGCTATGCTGTTCAAAGACACACACACACAAATGGACCTTTTTTCAAAAACGCTTACCTAAAATAACTTGTTGTTCTCTCTTTTTCTAGGGACTTACAGAAGGCTCTGAGTAGCATGTTAAGGTGATCCGAGAATTTACAACTTTCTAGTCAACGCTTTTTCGTCGGTTTTCTTGACTGCAAATGTCCACTATGGTTGATATTTTCAGCGTCAGTACTTGACAGGCGAGAGCGTAACTCTACGGATATCTCTCCCTCCCCTCCAATCGGTTAAATAAAAATTGTTGTTTGGATGATCCTCTATGACACACACATCTTGAAGCAACGCCTGCCCAACGGCTGCACTTTGATAGCTTATACGGATCATCTTTTGCTGCTAGTAAGATCGGATAATCTGATGAATTTAGTTCCAAATACAAACATAGCTCTTAATCCCCCATATCTATGGAGATCCGAAACTAAACTTCAGTTTAATCCGTCCAAAACAGTTGCTCTGCTTGTCTCTCGGAAACGTAATATTGCGGAACCAAACATATATACATTTTGATGTGTTCCATTCACATGACTTTCTCTATATCTCTGTAACAAATTATTATTATTATTAGACAGCTTATTCTTCTGTCCACATCGTGCTAATCGATATAACATAAGCAGAAATGATAAGTAGAAGGGAAATAAGGGAATAAGGCTAAAGCGATAATCAGCTCTTTTAAAAACTGGTTTCCATGCGGTTGAAATTAGTTTCTATGCATTGCAAGGAGTTCACAAATTCCGTATGTGAAACGTTTTAAGTATTTTAAAACTGAAACCAATAATAAGGAATATTTCGAAAACGATGAACTCCAGGAAAAAAATGTACATCGCATAAATTGTATGTTAAAACGAAATCTACATTTGTTGTGAAATAAGTTCTTGCCTATCCCTTTCGGTTTACTAGTTATGCAAAAGCAAAATTCATCCAGAATAAAGAAGGCTTCATAGGTATTCCCAGAAAATTCAAGATGTATGTTTTATTTTTTGTGTATGTACCTTTAATATACGGCATATTAATCAAAACTGTGTCATTTTTGAGAAAATCAACATTTTCGAAAATTTATTTCTTGTAAAGAGTGGTTTGGGGTGGGGAGATTTTCCTCAAAATCTTCGTGTCGCATGCTTTGAAGATACTAAACTTGTATACCAAGTTTCGTATTTTACCGACTCTTCGTTTTTAGTTACCGTGTTCACAGACATATACATGGACCATTTTCTAAAAAAGTTTTTTTTTGGGCACAGGAGACCCTAAAAAGTCTATTTCCGGTGAAATATAGGTTTCGAATTTTTGGGTGAAATGCAATACCTTCTCTATACACTATGTACATAGTATGTGTAGAGAAAGTAATAAAAAAAAACGCATTCAAATTGTCAACACGCTGTCATATCTAAGAGTCGCATTAGATAGAAAACTGAACTTTCGAGCTCATTTTAACTCTGCTTCAGATTAAAGCAAATAAACTGCTAACTGGAATCAGTTATTGCACCCCCTTCTGGGGGGCTAGGATCACAAATACTGGCGCAGCTGAATCAATGATATTATATCGTATTTCAACTTTTCATGAAATAGGAAATGGGCTAAAAATAAACATGTGAAGAACTTGTTGAATGAAATAATATGCTCGGAAACAGATGTACTGTACGGTTTTTAAATGGCTTAGGGCCCGAACTAACCGTCTATTGTATTTTCTTCCAAAAGTAAGCATTTATTAATAGCTTTATTAAGATTATAATTTATTGTTTTGTCTTATTTATTATTTTATATTATTATATGACATACAAAGGTTCAAACAACTATGAGTATATACTATAAATAAACAATTTTCTATTTTTGACCCATTATAGTCAAAATTTTACTCCCAGTACCCCTTAAAAGACTGAATAATTCGTAATTTGCTTCTGTGGATAATTTTACACGAGCACCATCTGAATTACTATTATTCTTTAAAAACGAAATCTGAACAAGGTCGATAATCCTTCTCGAACTGTGTGCATTCTACTATCGTAATATTATATGCAAGGCAATAGATCACTATAATCTAATTTTGTTTATTTGTAAGTCAATTACCTGCCCACACTCCACAGCATAATCGTGTAGGTTTTAAACTTTCTGTCCCAAACATGGCCATGCGGGCGGGATCTGGTTCAACTTTTGAGGTGGTCACAGCAACTCGTAACGCGGTACTTTTTCTGCGAACTATCCCATATCATTTTTTGTGAATACGTTCACTTAACGAGTAACAGAGAGTAAGTAACACGTTGCTGATTTTATTTATTAATACTTTCTCTATACGTACTATGCATGTGCATAGTGTGTAGAGAAGGTATTGTAATGCACCCAAAAATTCGATACCGAGATTTCACCGAAAATACATGTTTTGAGACCCCCTGAATTCAAAAAAGAAATTTTAGAAAAATGTCCGTGTGTGTGTCTGTGGGCAGCATAGCTCAAAGACGTAAAGGGCGTTAAAAACCCAACTTGGTATTTAACTTTCGTATCTTCCAAGGATGCGACAAGATGTTGAAAAAGAAAACGGCCCTCGTACATAGTGTATAGAGAAAGTATTGTATTCCACCAAAAAATTCGATGCTGAGATTTCACCGAAATATCCACTCTAGGATATTCAAAAAAAAAAAAAAAAAAAAAAAAGCATTTGTAGAAAAATCTCCCCATCCCAAACTATTTTTCTTACATAGAACATTTTCGAAAATGTTCATTTTCTCAAAAATGGCACTAACGATTTTGATTAAAATACGCATATTAAATATATTGACACGACAAATATAATGTATATCTTGAATTTTCTAGGAATAGCTTCTGAAGGCCTCTTTATTCTGAATGAATTTACTGGATTTGACATAACTAGTAAACCATTAGAGATACACAGAAACTTGCCTACTGCACAAAATATGTAGATCTCATTGAAACACACAATTTATATCCTATACATTTTTTCGCAATGCAAAGAAAGTGATTTCAACCACATGGCAGCCAACTTTTAAAAAATGTCATTATCGGCTTAGCATATGTATTCCATTATTTCCCTTCTACTTACAAGAAAGAATTAGCATGAAGTAGATAGCATAAGTTTTTTAACAATAATGTGTTATAGAGAAAGTCATGTTGAATGAAGCACATCGGATTTTTGAAGTTAAGGAATTTTACTTGATATATCCCGTTTAAGTGAAGAAGTTCAATTCCAGTCAGAAATAATGCAGCATTAGTGGGCACAGTTTGAGAGCTCCTTACAATCTTCAAGGAAAAGCCGCGTTGTATTTGAACTAGTTTATTTTGAGCCCATTTCCTAATTATTTCATGAAAAGTTGAAATGCGATATAATATCATTGATTCAGCTGCGCCTCTGTAGATAGATTTTAGTATTTGTGATCCTAGCCCCCAAGAAGGGCGTGCAAAAACTGATTCCAGCTAGCAGTTTATTTGCTTTAATCTGCTGAGTTAAAATGAGCTCGAAAGTTCAGTTTTCTATCTAATGTGATTCTTAGATATGACAGCGTGTTGATAATTTGAATGCGTTTTTGTTTATTACTTTCTTTACACATACTATGTACATAGTGTATAGAGAAGGTATTACATTCCACCCAAAAATTCGAAACCAAAATTTCACCAGAAATAGACGTTTCAGGGTCTTTTATGCCCCCAAAAAAACAATATTCGGTGAAATATCTACATCGAATTTTTGTGTGGAATAAAATACCTTTTCTAGCTTATGTGCAGACGTGCTAGAGAATTTAAAAAATTGACTCTTCTTCATGAACATCAGTTGCCTTTACCAGGTCGCGCCATGACCGAGTGGTTAGACCGCTCGAATCTTACCTAGGTGGACGGGTTCGATCACAGGCAACCAATGTAGGCTTTGTGGTGGACAAAACGACAGGTTTTCTCCTGGTTCTTCGGTTTCCCCAGCCATCGCATTCCACCGGTGCTCCATCTTCATTCCATTGCCTGCGGTGCCCATGTAGTAAAAGCGGGCGTTAAACACTGTCAAAAAATCTGATGTGTTCCATTCACATGACTTTCTCTACATCTGTGTAATAAATTGTTGTTAAAAAGCGTATGCCTCTATTTACTTCATACTAATCAAGAAAAAATTAGCAGAAATAGTTTTATTACTTGCTACCTTGTAAGTAGAAGCAAAATAAGGGAATACTATAGGTTAAAGTGATAGTCAAAAGCTGGTTGCTATGTGACTGTAGTTCCTTTGTTTGTATGGATAGGTGTTGACAAATTCCTGTATGAGAAAGGTATAAGTTTTTCAAAGCTGAAACCAAAAACGACGAATACCTTAAAAACGATCACCTTCACGAAAAAAATGTATGTAACATAACTTGTGTGTTTTAATGTGCTCTACATTTTTTGTGCAGTAAGTTTCTGTCCATCTCTTACGGTTTAGCAGATATGCAAATTTACGTAAAATTCATCCAGAATAAAGTAGTCTTCAGAGGCTATTCCCAGAAAATTCAAGATATACATTTTATTTTTCAGGTAAATATCTGTAATATACGCTATTTTAATCAAAATCGTTAGAGACATTTTTTAGAAAATCAAAATTTTCGATAAAAGTTTCATGTGATTTTCTTGAAAGTCTTCGTGTCGCATCCTTGGAAGATACAAAACCTAAATACCAAATTTGGTTTTTAACGGACTTTTCGTTTTTGAGCTATGCTGTCCACACACACACACACACACACACATACACGACGCACACACACAGACGCACACACACACGGACCTTTTTGTAAAATGCTTTTTTTGGATTCATGGGGACCCAAAATATGTATTTCCGGTAAAATCGCGGCTTCTCTATACACCATGGACATAGTTCGTATAGAGAAAGTAAAAATTAACTTTACCAGACACAGATGAAATACTTCGGTAATAGATATTAATGGAACATCTGAATCACTGTTTTGTTCCATCCACATGACTTTATCTATAAACAAGTTAATCTTACAAAAGATTATTCTCTTATCTACAGCATACTTCAGGCTACTCCAGACAAGCAGCAGAAACGCTCTTATTACTTACTTCCTTGTTTCAAGTAGAAGGAATACACTAGGCTAAAGCGAGAGTTAAATGCTTTGAAAGCTGGTCGTTATTTATGAAATTTAATTCGGTTCTCGTTGCATGGCCACGTGCAAAGCAAAAGAGAGTTGAAACGAAGGCTGCATCCCGTTTGAGAAAAGTTAAAATAATTTAAATTTGCAACTAATAACATGGACTATTTTGGAAAAGGGGAGACAAAAGGTATAATATGCTATAAATTGTGTATTTTAACGAGATCTACACTGTTTGTATAGTGTTTCTATTTTTTACGGTTTATTACTTGTACAAAAGTCCTCCAGAATGAAGAGAAACCTCAAAAATTATTCCCAGAAAACTCAAGATATACATTTAGTTTGTCATGAAAATGCATTAAACATAATGATATTTTAATCAAAATCGTTATACCCATTTTTGAAAAAAAATCAAATTTTTCGAAAAATATTCCTCGTAAAGTGTAGTTGTGGGTGGAAGAATGTTCCTGAAAATCTTAGTGTAACATTCCTGGAAGGTGCTGAACTTAAAAATATCAAGTTTGGTATTTAACCTACTTCTCGCTTGGGTTTATGTTGCCTACACACACACACACATACATAAGCAGGACTTCTTTTTACTTTCTCTATACGTACTATGTACATAGTGTATAGAGAAGATATTGCATTCCACCCAAAAGTTTGATACCGAGATTTCACCGGAAATATATGTTTTAGGGTCCCCTTTATCTAAAAAAAAGCATTTTCGGAAAAAGGTCCATGTGTGTATCCGTGTGTATGCGAACACGATAACTCAAAAACTGTAAAATATCAGGGATGCGACACGAAGATTTTGAGAAAAATCTCCCTTCCCCCAACTACCCTTTACTTGGAACTTTTTTCGAAAATTTTCATTTTCTTAAAAATGGCTCTACGATCTTATTTAAAATATCGTATATTAAATCTATTTACCTGACAAACAAAATGTATTTCTTGAATTTCCTGGGAATAGCCTCTGAAGAGTACTTTATTCTGGATGAATTTTACGGAATTTTAAATAACTGCTAAACCGTAAGAGATGGACAAAAACTTACTACACGAAAAATGTAGAGCACGTTAAAACCCACAATGTATGCTATATACATTTTTTTCATGGAGTCCATCGTTTTTTAGACATTCCTTGTTTCGGTTTCTGCTTTGAAAACAAAAATGTAAATGTTGTGTTATTTATGGACGCTCTTTAACTACTGTGGTTCTTAGCGTCCCATTCTGAAAACATCTATCGTCTTCCGCCGGGTTTGAACCCGAGAAAAGAAATGAAGTTAGCATCGTAACCATTGCTCCACGGAGGGCGACTCAACTTTGAAAAACTTATACTTTTCTCATACAGGAATTTGTCAACTGCTGTCCATACAAACACAGGAAGTTCAGTGACATAGCAACCAGCTTTTGAATATCACTTTAACCTATGGTACTCCCTTATTTCGGTTCTACTTACAAGGAATCAAGTAATAAGATTATTTCTGCTAATTTTTTTCTGATTAGCGTGAAATAAATAGCTTTTTTAAGAATAATTTGTTGCAGAGATGTAGAAAAAGTCATGTGAATAGTACACAGATTTTTACAAATAAGTGCTTTTTATTTAGTAGGTCTCAAACCATATATTTCCAGTGAAATCTCAGTATCGAATTTTTGGGTGGAATACAATAACTTCTCTACCTACTATTATTACATTGTACATATGTGAAAGAGAAAGTAATAATTTAAATCACAATTACGCAATTTAGTACATTTTTGAGTTTTGGTGGAGCTATGGGCCTTGGATTTTCATACTTACGCGGTAGAAACACTTGATCGCAAAAAAAAAAAAAAAAATCTGATGTGTTACACTCACATGACTTTCTCTAGCTCTTCTACAAACTTCTTACATAAGATTATTCTTCTTTCTGCACCTTGCTAATGGAGATAATCATTAGCAGAATGTTCTTACTACTTAGTTCCTTATAAGTAGAAAGAAAATCAGGGAATACACTAGGCTAAACCGATAGTCAAATGTTTTAAAATCTGTCGTTATTCGATTGTCATTGCAAATCGCTTCTTTGCTTGGCCAGGAGTAGAACAAAAGAAAAACGGACACTTCCTGTTTGAGAAAAGTATAAGTACTAACAACTGAAACCAAAAACAAGGTTACCTACAAAAATGTAAAGGACTTATTTTGTGTATTTTGATCACATCAACATTTTCTGTGTAGTAAGTTTTTGTATAGCTCTTACCGTTTAGCAGTTAAGCAACAGAATAAAGAGCTCCTTAGAGGCTATTCCCAGAACATTCAAGATATACATTTTATTGGGTATGTAAATATCTTTAATATAAGGTATTTTAATCAAAATCGTTGATCCAATTTTTATAAAATTAATATTTTCGAACATTTTTCCATGTAAAGGTGGGGGGATTTTCTTGAAGATGCCAAACCTAAATACCAAGTTTAGTATTTAACGGTCTTTTCGTTTTTGAGCTATGCTGTCCACAGACACACACTTCCATACGGACCTTTTTCTGAAAATGCTTTTTTTTTTGGATTCAGGGAGTCCTAAAACATATATTTCCGGTGAAATCTCGGTATCAAATTTACGGGGGGAATACAATACTTCCTCTATACACTATGTTCATAGTACATATAGAGAAAGTAAAAATGATGCATTTATTTATAATTAAGATTTTTTGTGCCAAACTATTCATAAATAATAATATATTTGCACAAAACAAGATAAGGCGGATGCCTTCAATTGTGTTTCCCATATAAACTGAATTGCATCTATTGATTTTGCTGCTTAAACCGCCAGTACCACTTGGGCGGTCATTCGATGCTCTCAAAGCGTGCGTCGTCTATTTATGTACGAAGTATATCTTTCAGTATGTACACTTGCGTACAACAGTCAGAAAAATGTAAATATCTAAATATCTTGTAAAAGGTGATATATCCATTTTATCCCATAAATATCTTATAATAGGATACTAGCTTTTATACCTACGTTCAAACTTCGATGTAATATTTAGTAAGCAATGCTTCAGTCAGTTTATTTAGCGTTTTCAGGAGCTCACTACGAGGAGGGCCTACTGGAATATACCCAGATATTTATCATTCACTTGTGAATTTTATTCATGCCTAACAGTCGTCAAATTTTAAAACATATTAATTGTGGTATGCCATAAGTTTAATAAAGTGAAATATATTAATTTGACGTTATTTGTACATATTATTACTTATTTTCTATAGTTCAAAATTTCGGGGTTTGTGAGCCGTTTTAACATGGTTTATATGTCCGTCTGATAGATTAAGAACATTTATAAACAAATGTAAAAATCTGACTTCCATTCACATGATAAATGTTAACCATATTGGTCTGATTACTTAGTTCCTTATAGATAGAAGGGAACTAAGGGAATACACTGGGCTAAAGCGATAGTCAAATATTTTAAAAGCTTTTGCTGTGTGACAAAAAGAAAAAGGATGACTATTCCTCTATGAGAAAACTGTATTTTAAAATGGGAACTCATAAGAAGGAATATGTAGGAAATTATTAACTCAGCAGAAACAATGGATGTGACCTAAATTGTTTATTTTAAGCAGCTCTGTTTTTTACTTTCTCTACACTTACTATGTACATAGTGTATAGAGTAGGTATTGCACCCAAAAATTCGATACCGAGATATCATCGGAAATACGTGTTTTGGGTTCCCCCGAATCCAAAAAAAGCCTTTTCAGAAACAGCTCCGTGTGTGTGTGTGTGTGTCTCTGTGTGTGTCTGTGGACAGCATAGCTCAAAAACGAAAAGAACGTTGAATACCAAACTTGGTATTTAAGTTTGGCATCTTCCAAGGATGCGACACGAAGATTTTTAAGAAAATCCCCCCACTCCCAACTACCCTTTACATGGAATTTTTTTTCGAAAAGTTTGATTTTCTTTAAAATGGCGCTAACGATTGTGATTACCTCCAAAATAATTAGGTTGCTATCTCTAATAGTTTTTGTTTTACAGGCAGTTGAAGTTGTCTATTTCTTTTGTAGTAACCCTGTATTACACCCAAAAGTTCCATGTCGAGATTTCACCGGAAATACATGTTTTGGGTCCCCCTGAATCCAAAAAAAGCATTTTTACAAAAAGGTCCGTGTGCATGTGTGTCTGTGTGTGTGTATCTGTGTATCCTTGGACAGCATAGCTCAAAACGAAAAGACCGTTAAATACCAAACTTGGTATTTAAGTTTGGTATCTTCCAAGGATGCGACACGAAGATTTTTAGGAAAATCCCCGCACCACTAACTAACTTTAAATGGAAAAATGTTCGAAAATTTTGTTTTTCTCAAAAATGCCTCTAACGATTTTGATTAAAATATCGCATATTAAAGTCATTTCTATCAGAAATAAAATGTATATCTTGAATTTTCTGGGAACAGTTTCTAAAGACCTGTTTATTCTGAATGAATTTTGCTTAATTTAGAATTACTAATAAACCGTAAGAGATAGAAAAGCACTTACTATATAAAAACTGTTAAAATACACAAGCTATGTCATATATATTATTTTCGTGTAAGTTAACTGTTTTGGAGGTATTCCTTGTTATTAGAGTTGTGAAGTACTTATACTTTTCACAGACCAGAGTTGTCGTTTTTCTTTTCTTCTACACCTGGCCAAGTAAATAGGCGATTTGTAATGATAATCGCATAACGACACCTTTTAAAACATTTGACTATCACTTTGGTCTAGTGCATTCCCTTAGTTCCATTCTACTTATAAGGAACTAAGTAATAAAATTCTGCTAATGTTTATTTTGATTAGCGTGGTGTTGAAAGAAGAATTATCTTTTGTAAGACTCGTGTTTATAGAGTAGCTAGAGAAAGTCATGTGAGTGTAACACATCAGATTTTTTTTAATGACGCAGTTTCATTAGTATTTTTTCAGCGCCACCGTTGTTTCGAAATTTGGCCCCCCACGAGTTCGTTTACATGCCAATAAATCTACCGAATTTGGGCTGCCACTATTAAGAACACTTTTTCAAAAGATAATCTCAGGAATGGATTACAAACATGCTAGTTTAACTTTCTAAAGTTCCAAGCCGATGTATACAAGACTCTCACTAATTTCCAGGAAATACATAATTTTCTCGGGATTTCCCCGCCCCTGAAAACAATGACTTACATTTCTATGTAATATGAGTTTACCAAGAACGTTACGCAAGCCAAGAAATTTCGTCAAGTGGGCCAAACAAACACGGCGTATGAAATTCCTATCAAGGACGTGGAGAGAAAGGGCCCCGCCTCGGTTCGCAGGAAAAGTTGGAATACATAATTACATGGCTACCGTAACGGGAAGGTGCCGTTTTCATGTGTAAGAATTCATCAAAATGTCATGCTCTTTAATATTCCATGTGCGTCATGAGATTGAAACTGCTCCTGTAATTCTGCCCAAACACGCGTCGCAGTCTAGTCTTTAGAAAACATGTTATCTTCTGACGTTTCTTCATTCCTAGAGGATTTAATTTGCTGTTTTCGTATTTGCGTTTTATGTGTAAAACAGTCACGGCTTTGTTTTCTTATACCGCTAACTAAGATTATTTAATATTTTATTTCACACAAAAGTTGGAGAGAACGCCGTAAATACATATGATGAAGAGGCAAGGAGGAAAACAAGGAAAGGTAGAAAGAAGGAAATAAAGAAACAAAAAAGAGAAAGAAGCTGAGAAGAAAAGAGAGAGAGAAATCAAAGAACGTGATAGAGAAATAAAAACAGAAAGGAAGAAAGAAAGTGAGAGAGAAAGAAAGTCCGATAGAAAGAAAGAAAAAAGAGAGAGGCGGAAATAAATAGAGAAGGAAAGAAACGAAAGAAAGAAAGGAGGAAGCAAATAAGTAAAGGAAGAGTGGGCAGGCGAAAGGAAGGAAGTAAAACCTTTTAGAAAAATGTCCGTGTATAAGTACGTATATGTAATATAAACAACCAATAACAGAGAGAAAGAAAGAAAGAAGCGGAAAGAGATAGTCAGAAAAGAGAGAGAGTAGAAAGAAAGGGAGAGGAAGAAAGGAAGGAGAGATTAAGTAAGGAAGGAAGAGTGGTTTAGAAGGAAGGAGGAAGGAAGAAAGAAAAACCTTTTAGATTAATGTCCGTGTGTACGTATGTATATGTGAATAGCATAACCCAATAACAGATAAATGCCAAACTGGGCATTTAAGATAGGCATCTTTCAAAATGCGACACAAATAATTTCAAAAACATCCCCTCACCTCAAAATAACCTTTACGTTGGAAGCATGTTCATATACTTAAGATATTTTCATGGCTAACAAAACATATACTTGAATTTCTGCAAATATCTTGTCATAATATTTTTCATGTTGAATTACTGTGAACAGTGTTGCATAACTGCTAAACCAGAGAGATCGATAGAGGTGAGATATGCCAAAAATCTCATGTGTTCCATTCACATGACTTTCTCTACAACTCTGCAATAAATTATTGTTGAAAAGCTTATGCTTCTATTTACTTCATGCCATTGAGAAAAAAAAAAAAAAAAAACTAGAAGAGATAGTCTTATTGCTTGCTCTCTTGAAAATAGAAGCGAAATAAGGGAGTACCATAGGTTAAAATGATAGTCAAAAGTTGGTTGCTATGTGACTGAAGTTCCTTTGTTGTATGGGCAGGAGTTGACAAATTCCTGTACGAGAAAAGTATACATTTTTCATAGCTGAAACCAAAAACAAGGAATATCTCAAAAACAACCAACTCCACAAAAAAAAATGTATATAACATAAATTGTGTGTTTTAAAGTGCTCTACATTTGTTGTGCGGTAAGTTTTTGTCAATCTCTTACGGTTTAGAAGTTATGCAACATTCCGTAAAATTGACCCAGAATAAAGTAGTCTTCAGAGGCTATTCCCAGAAAATTCAAAATATACATTTTATTTGTCAGGTAAACATTTTTAATATATGATATTTTAATCAAAATCGTTAGAGCCATTTTTTAGTAAATCAAAATTTTCGAAAAAAGTTCCATGTAAAGGTAGTTTGGGGTGTGGGGATTTTTCTCAAAAGCTTCGTGTCGCATCCGTGGAACATACTAAACACGGACCTTTTTCTGAAAATACTTTTTTTTGGATACTGGAGGCCATAAAACATATATTTCCGGTGAAATCTCGGTATCGAATTTTTGGGTGGAGTGCAATACCTTCTCTATACACTATGTACATAGTACATATAGAGAAAGTAAAAACTAGCATAAACGGTTTTATTACTTACTTCGTTTACAAGTAGAGAAATAAGAGAATACACTAGGCTTAGCAGTCAAATATTTTAAAATGTGGTTGCTATGGGATTGAAATCCGTTTGATTGCATGGCCAAGCGTTGACTAACTCCCGTATGAGTAATAACAAGGAATATCTTGAAAACAGCCAACACCACGAAAAAATGGATATAACATACATTGTTTGTTTTATCGTGATCTACATTTTTTGTATAATAAGTTTTTGTCTATCTCTTACGGTTTACCAGTTATGCAAAATTCAATAAAATTAATTCAGAATAAAGTAGTCTTCAGAAGTTATTTATAGAAAATTCAAGATATACATTTTATATGTCGGGTAAATATCTTTAATATATGATATTTTAATCAAAATCGTTAGAGCCATTTTTGAGCAAATAAAATTTTTCGAAAAAATTTAGTTGTAAAGGGTAGTTGGGGGTATGGGGAATTTTCTTGAAAATTTTCGTGTGGCATCCTTGTAAGATACCAAACTTAAATACCAAGCACTACACTCGGACCTTTTTTTGGATTCTGGGGGAGCCAAAACATGCATTTCCGGTGAAGTCTCGGTATTGAATTTTTGGATGAAATGCAATGTCTTCTCTACACACTATGTACATAGTACATGTAGAGAAAGTAAACTTAGATAAGTGTTGAATTGCACTGAAGTTTCGTTTCCACAGCGGGAACTCAAGTTGCATATAAAGTACAAAACGCAGATTATCTTGAAACGCGTGTAACTTAGCTGTAAAGTTATTAACGCGGTATTGAAATAAAACCAAGCAATTGGGCACAGACTGGCAGAAGCAATTAGTGGTCTGTTATTGCAAGCCGTAGAAACGCCCTCTAACGGCCACCGCGTGAAATGAAACAATAATTAACACTTCACCATTGTTTTACTGCTCTCACGCACAGTTCCACATTTGTTTTTCTTTTATTACCTACTAATAAAAGGGCATATGTAGTAATTAAAACTCTTCTACACCAGCGTTAAAACAGTATAAGGAAATCAAAATATCCATATGAAGATGATACTCATATTAATAATAATAAATACAAATAATAATTATAATAGCACATCGCTGAAGGTTTGCCAAAATTACGCATACAATAAGATAAAAATCGGGTAAAATGCGAGCCAGTTGAGAAATTCGATGCTGTGCCGGCATGTTTCCACGGTAGCTCAGTGGCAGAGCAACCGGCTAGAGCCCGGGAGATCCGTGGTAAAAATCCCGGCTATGGCATTGAATTTTTTCAGTCTGATTCTACCCATTCAACTCCTGTCCTTCACACGTCTTGTGTGAAAAAACAATTAATCCAATACCAATTTACCATAATAGTTGGCTTACTATGAATCCTGGGACTTAAGTACTTACAACACTGTAAGTCGCCATTGAGGTTGTCATCTCAAAACAATTTGAGATCACCTTGTGGTGTACCGGGAAAAAATACGAGTCAGGTGAGAAATTCAATGCTATGCTATGCAATTCATGTTGCCAGCAACCGGCTAGAGATCGAGAGATCCGTGATTCAAATCCCGGCTATGGCATTGAATTTTTCAGTCTGACTCTACCTATCCAATATAAAAACTTTTTGCGCTAATTTTCCTAGTTTAATGGGATACTGTAGAGCCAGAAATCCCAATATTAAAATGTTCTTTTCTTTTGTGGCTTACTAATAGAACAAAAAACAATAAAGGCTCACCTTGGTAGTGTGGGATTATCATGGTTGCCTCACATTCAAGAGGTCGCGAGTTCGAATCTCGCTGGGTTTGCCCTTTTTACTTTCTCTACACGTACTAAGTTCATAGAGTATAGTGAAAGTGTTTTATTGCACCCAAAAATTCGATACCGAGATTTCACCGGAAATATATGTTTTGGGACCCCCTGAAACCAGAAAAAGTATTTTTAGAAAAATATCCATATGTGAGTCTTGTCTGTCTGTGGGCAGCATAGCTCAAAAACGAAATGTCCGTTAAATACCAAAATTAATATTTAAGTTCGGTACCTTCCAAGGATGCGACACGAATATTTTCAAGAAAATCCCCCACCCCTAACTACCCTTTTCATGGAAAAAATTTCGAAAATTTTGTTGTTCTTAAAAATGGTTCTAACGATTTTGATTAAAATGTCAAATATTAAAGCTATTTACACGACAAATAAAATTTATATCTTGAATATTCTGGGAATAGCTTCTAAAGACGTGTTTATTCTGGATGAATTTTGCTTAATTTGGCATAACTGGTAAAACGTAAGAGATAGACAAAAACTTACTATACAAAAACTGTAGTTCTTGCTAAAATACACAAGTTATGTCATATACATTTTTTTCGTGCAGCTTACCGTTTTCGAGGCATTCCCTGTTATTGGTTTCAATTGTGAGGTACTTATTCTTTTCTCAGACGGAATTGTCCGTTTTTCTTTTGTTACACTGCTGGCCAAGCAAAGAAGCGATTTGCAATGGCAATCGCATAACGACAGCTTTTAAAGCATCTGACTATCATTTTAGCCTAGTGCATTCCCTTATTTCCATACTACTTATAAGTAATTAAGGAATAAAATTCTACTAATGTATATCTCAATGGTATTGAAAGAAGTAAGAACTTCTTTCGTAAGAAGTTTGTAGAGTAAATAGAGACATCATGTGAGTGTAACACATCATATTTTTTTTCTTTTAAGATTGTAGAGTAACTAAGAGCCCCATGGACTCAGATCATTTGAACACAATTTCACTAGGTTTTGGATTAATTGTTTTTCACACAATCCGTGTGTAAGACAGGAGTTGGTTAGGAAGACCATAATAGTTGGCTATACTATGAATCCTGGGACCTAAGTACTTGCAACATTGTAAGTTACCATTGAGGTTGTCATCTAAAAATAATTTGAGAATACCTTGTGGTTTATCGCGAAACGTGCGAGTTACTTGAAAGATTGAATCCTATGCCGGCATGTTGCCATTGTAGCTCAGTGGCAGAGCAACCGGTTAGAGATCGGGAGACCGTGGTTCAAATCCCGGCTATGGCATTGAATTTATCAGTCTGACTCTACCTGTCCATAATTTCACTAATTTCATTCAGCGTCTGATATAATCAACCATGTTAAAGGACGTCAAGCTAAAAAAATGAATAAATATCACACGTATTAAAGCAATTTTACATTCTCCACTATGTGTAATAAGTAGGGTAAGTAATATATTCAACCCAAAAATTTGATTTCAATATTTCATAAGAAATATGTGTTTTAAGGACCTCTGAACCCAAAAAACGAGTACTTATAGAAGAACGTCCATGTGTGTCTGTGTGAGTGACTTCGCAATCAAACCTCGTATTTCGCTATAACGAGAAACAAGTCAAAACGTATATGCGGAACAAGATAAAGAAAACTAAACATTTCACCACAATTGCAAAAGTGAGGTTAATATATGTATATCTTTTTACTTTCTCTGCTTTCTACATGGTAAAAGTACAGAGAAGCTATTGCACTCTACCCAAAAAAATGCGATGCCAATTTCACTAGAAATACACGTTTTAGGGTGCCTGAATCCAAAATTAGTAAGTTTAGAAAAAAGTGCATGTGTGTGTCCCTGTGTGTATATCTGTTTTCCGTGAATACAATAACTCAAAAACGCAAGATCCGTTAAATACAAAACTTGATATATAAGTTCAGCACCTTCCAAGGATGCGACACGAAAATTTCCACTCCAAGCTACACTTTACGTGGAAACAATTTATTTTCTCAAAATGGCTCAAACGATTTTGATTAAAATACCGTAAATTAAATGTAAAACAATTGCACATTTCTGGGAATAGCCTCTGAAATCCTCTTCGTTCTGCATAATTTTTGCATAACTGCTATATGCTAAGCGGTAGACAAAGAGAATACTACACAAGTATGTAGAGCTCATCAAAACAACAATTTATGACATATAATTTTTTTTGTCGATATTCTTTTCATTTTACAGTATTGGTTTCAATTTTAAACTACGTAAACTTTTCTCAAACGGTAAGTCATCTTTCGTTTCATATCTCTTTCGTATTACTCCTACATGCAAAGAAAACTGAATTACGTTGTTTCACTTGGCGACCTGCTTTTAAAATATTTTACTACCCTTTACTCTTGTGTATTTCCATATTTTCTTCTGCTAACAAGAAGAAAAATAATAGGACAATTTTTGTTAATGTTTATTTCTATTAGCATGAAGTAGGTAGAAATATAATCTTGCATAACAGGTAGAGAAACTCATGTGAATGGAACAGATTTTTTCTATCATAACAGGTGATATGCCTTCTTCAAAATACTTATGCTAAAACCTGTCATGTCTATTGATGAAGATAGAAATATAACCAGATTGAAAGATAAATTTTCTGCTAACACCAGGCTTGCAAATGTTGTAATAGATGGGTAAGGGATATTTCTCAACAGGAAGTAGCTAATTTTCTATTTGATGTATGTATTTATACCGCCTAATTCATGCCATACTATTCAGTAATCTTGCATACGTGTTATCTCATACTTTATATCATTAGATTGATTATATATAATCAAGCTTCTGAACTATGCTCTTATTATGTAGATATGGACCTTTGGGCTAACTAAAATAAATGATTTTAAAATTAAATCATAACGAAAATACATTTAATTTTTGTATAAATTATACCCTCTATTCTGTAAAGACATGCAAAATGATATAAAATGCTTGTTTTCGGTGCTCGAGGCAGGACTGAATTAAGCTAGTTAAGCCATTGTGCCTGAAGATAAATTTGAGCGAAATATAATTTAATTGATTTCAGCTTCACCAATGAATTGTCATCTGTATAAAACGTCTACACGAGGTACATAGTACGAGAGAGGATACTGTATTCCATCCAAAAATTTGGTATCGAGATTTCACCGGAAAATAATGTTTTGAGGTCCCCCTGAAAAAAATAGTAAGAATGTAGAAAAACATATGTCCGTGTGTATATTCGTGTCTGTGTGAAGAGTATAGCTCAAAACGAAAAGTCGTTTAAATTCCAAACTTGATATTTAAGTTCAGCACTTTACAGTAATGCGACATAAAGATTTTCAAGAAACTTCCGACACTCAAAACTACCCTTTAGATGGAAACTTTTTCGAAAATTTGGATTTTCCTAAAATGGCTCAAGTGAGTTTTAAAATATCAGATGTTTAACATATTTTATGGTAAATTAAATATATATCTTGAATTTTCTGGGAATACTCTTGATGTTGTGTCCATCCTGAATGACTGGTAAACAATAGAGAAAATCTTATCACACTAAAGATCTTCTTACTACAAAATTTATGTGAAATACATTTTTTGTAGAGTTAAATGTTTCTGATATTCCTAGTTGATGGTTTCAATTATTTTAAAAAGATTATACATTTCTCAAATGAAAATTCTTGGTTCATTTTACTTTCTCTACACGTATATGTACATAATTATACAGAAGGTATTGCATTCCACATAAATATTCGATATTTCTCTGGTAATAGACATTTTAGGGTCTTTTGTATCCTAAATAAACATTTTAGGAAAAAGGTCATTTTGTGTGTCCCTGTGTTCGTGTGTCTGTGAACACGATAATTCAAAAACAAAGACTCGATAAAATACCAAACTTGGTATTTAAGATTAGTATCTTCCAGGGATGGAACACTAAGATTTTGAGAAAATCTACCCACCCCAAACTACCCTTTACATGGAAAAATTTCGAAAGCCAAAAATGACTGCAATGATTTAATTTTTCAAATATATTTATATTGCAATTAAAATATATAGATATATCTTGAAAATTCCGGGAATAGCCTCTAAAGACCTCTTTATTCTAAATGAATGTTGCTGAATTTTGCTTAACTGGTATACAATAAGAGATAGACAAAAGCTTACTGCACAAAAAATGGTTGATCACATAAAAACACACAATTTATGTCATATACCGTTTTAGTGGAATTGACCATTTCTGAGATATTCCTTGTTATTTGTTTCAGATTTAAAATACTTAAACTTTTCTCACACGGAAAGTTGTACAAAAAAACAGATTTCAACCACATGGCAACCAGGTTTAGCCTAGTGTTTTCCCTTATTTCCCTTCTACTTACAAGGAAGCAAGTAATTAAGACGCTTTCCGCTAATGTTTATCTCGATTATCATAAATTAGAGAGAATAATATATTTTAACAACAATGTGTTACAGCGATGTAGAAAAAGCCATGTGAATGGAACATTTTAGATATTTTCTCTTTCTCTTGGTGAGGCAAACTTTTCATCATCGATTTTCTTAATGCATTCTCTTATTCCCGCGTAACTACAAGAAAGAATGTAATAGAAGCATTTCTGCAAATGTTTATGTAGATTTACGTGAAGCAGATGAAAGAATAATCTTTTGTAAGAAAAGCCTGTTGCAGAAGAGCTGGAGAAAGTCATATGATTGTAACACAAGGTATTTTTTTAATTTTTATTTGTGCTATCACTTAAGTATAGTACTGCATTCAATCCAAAAATTCCATACCAAAAATTTGCTGTTTTGAGGTCATTTGAGTTGAAAAGGTAATTTTAGAAAATGTTTGCACTCGCGATAAGCGTCTCTAAAACGAATATTTGCAAAGATGCATTATGTTATACAAAATTTACCCATTTTAAATTAAGTTTGTTAATAACAATTAAAATAAATTAAAACTCTGATGCATCTCGCTTACCCGAAATTCTATTCCTGTTAAACTACAAATGATGCCCCAATTAATTCTCTATTCATATAAAAGCTTATTATTCTATATGCATCACGTTTCACATGATAAACCTTTGACTTGGAATAATCTCAGTTTTACCTTCCCTACTACATATATACGATATATATACATATATACATATATATATAAATAAGGTAGAGAAGGTATTGTACTTCACCCGGAAATTCAATAAACAGATTTCATTGGAATTACATGTTTTCAGACACCCTGAATCCAAAAAAAGCATATTTAAACAAGGAATATCTAAAATACGATCAACTCCACGAAAAAAATGCATATAACTTAAATTGTGTGTTTTATCGTGCTCTACATTTTTGTGTGATAAGTTGTCCATCTCTCACGATTTAGCAGTTATGCAAATTTCCGTAAAATTGTTCCAGAATAAAGAAGTCTTCAGAGGCTATTCCCAGAAAATTCAAAATATACATTTTATTTCTCAGGTAAATATCATTAATATACTATATTTTAATCAAAATCGTTAGTGCCATTTTTTAGAAAATCAAATTTTTGAAAAAGTGCTAAGTGAAGGGTAGTTTGCGGTGGGGGGATTTTCTCAAAATCTTCGTGTCGCAAACCTGTAAGACACTGAACTTAAATACCAAGTTTGGTATTTTACCGACTCTTCGTTTTTGAGTTATCGTGTTCATAGACACACACATGGACCTTTTTCTGAAAATGCTTTTTTTGGATACAGGGGTCCCTAAAACATATATTTTCGGTGAAATCTCGGTATCGATTTTTTTGGTGGCGTGCAATACCTTCTTTATACACTATGTACATAATACGTGTAGAGAAGGTAAAAAAGAAGCTGTGTATTTGTATCCGTGAGTGTCTGTGAATCTCTGAACAGCAAAAAAAAATCTGATGCGTTACATTCACATGGCTTTCTCTATATATCTGCAATAAATTATTTTTGGAAAGCTTATGCTTCTATTTACGTCCTGCCAATCGAGAAAAAATTAGCAGAAATAGACTTATTACTTGCTTCCTTATAAGTAGAAGCGAAATAAGGAAGTACCATAAGTTAAAGTAATAGTCAAAAGCTGGTTGCTATGTGACTGAAGTTCCTTTGTTTGTATGGACACGAGTTCACAAAGACCTGAATAAGAAAAGTATGTTTTCTATAGCAGAAACCAAAAACAAGGAATATCTAAAAAAACAATCAGCTCCACGAAAAAAAGGTATATTACATAAATTGTGTGTTTTAAAGTGCTCTACATTTGTTGTGTGGCAAGTTTTTATCCATCTCTTACGGTTTTGCGGTTATGCAAAATTCCGTAAAATTGACCCTGAATAAAGTAGTCTTCAGAGGCTATTCCCAGAAAATTCAAAATCTACATTTTATTTGTCAGGTAAATATCTTTAATATACGATATTTTAATCAAAATCGTTAGAGCCATTTTTGTAGAAAGTCAAAATCTTTGAAAAAAGTTCTATGTAAAGAGTAGTTTGGGGTGGGGGGATTTTTCTCAAAATCTTCGTGTCGCATCCCTGGAATATATTAAACTTAAATTCCAGGTTTGGTATTTTACCGTCACAGCAAACGGACACACGGACATACACACACGGACCTTTTATCTGAAAATACTTTTTTGGGTACAGGGGACCCTAAAACATATATTTCCGGTGAAATCTAGGTATCGAATTTTTTGGTGGAGCGCAATACCTTCTCTATACACTATGTACATAGTGCGTATAGAGAAAGTAAAAATCAGATGTACATAGTACGTATAGAGAAAGTAAAAATCAGATGTGTTCCACTCACAGACTTTCTCTACATTGCTGTAACAGATTATTGTTAATAAGCATATTCTTCTATCTAATTTATAATAATCGGCATTTACGAATAAATTCCATGTAAAGGTTATTTTTGGGATTGTGTTATTTTCTTAAAAATGCCGATATCGCTACTTGGAAGATGCTGACCTTAAAATACCAAGATTTTCCCTTTGGGATATTTGTTTACATACATACATGCATACGTAGTACCTCAAAACATGTATTTCAGGTGAAATGTCCTCATCGAATTGGTGGGTGGAATACAGCACTCCCCCTAATTGATATATATAGTAGAGAAAGTAAACATCTGTAGTGTTCCATTCACATGACTTTCTCTACATTTCTGCAACATCATATTGTTGAAAAGCTTATGCTTCTATTTACTTCATGCTAATCGAGAAAAAATGAGCAGAAATAGTCTTATTACTTGCTTCCTTGTAAGTAGAAGCGACATAAGGGAGTGCCACAGGTTAAAAAGATAGTTAAAAGCTGGTTACTATGTGACTGAAGTTCCTTTATATGGACAGGAGTTGGCATGTTTTTCAAAGCCGAAAACAAAAGCAAGAGATACCTCAAAAACGATCAGCTCCACGAAAAAATGTGTATGACATAAATTGTGTGCTTCAGTGTGTTCAATATTTTTTTTTTTTTTTTTTCCATCTCTTACGGTGTAGGAGTTATGCAAAATTCCGTAAAACTCTTCCAGAATAAAGTTGTCTTCAGAGGCTATTCCCAGAAAATTCAAGATATACATTTTATTTGTGAGATATATATCTTTAATATACGATATTTTAATCAAAATCGTTAGTCATTTTTGAGAAAATCAAAATTTTCGAAAAAAGTTCCATGTAAAAGGTAGTTTGGGGTGTGGGATTTTTCTCAAAATCTTCATGGAATATACTAAACAAAATCCCAAGTTTGGTATTTTACCGACTTTTCATTTTTGAGTTATCGTGTTTATAGTCACACGGACACACAGACCATGGAAACACACACACACACGGAGCTTTTCTGAAATAGCATTTTTTTGGATACAGGGGACCCTAAACATGTATTTCCGGTGAAATCTCGGTATCGAATTTTTGGGTTAAGTGCAATACCTTCTCTATACACTATGTATATGGTACGTATAGAGAAAATAAACATAGATCACTCTACTTAGAAGGAATGCATCTACATCCGATAAAAATATCAGTTGAATATCTTAAATATCTTATATATTGGTCATCATTTTAGAAGGTTTAACATTGATTGTCGGAATAGAGAATTTCATCTTTCTTTAATTAAACTATTAGTTTCAGCGGCATTTAATGATAAACTGTCCATTCTGGGTTCATAGAATGGAATGTACGTATTACGTAATGCAAGACGTTCGCGTAATCCGGCAGTGTGGCGGAATTCAGCTAAACAGCCGCCTAAGGCCCCAAGCAAACTAACACTGCACTAGAAGCAATTTGCATAACTCCTGCTGCATTACTTCGGAGAAAGGCAATATTTCTTGTTTGAAACTTTCCACAATAAGAATTCTTTTCTCGTTTTCCGTGATTTTCTAATTAGCATTATGGATTTTCAAGAAAAAATCTGATGTGTTCCATTCACATGACTTTCTATACATCTCTGCAGAAAGGTATTGTTAAAAAGCTTAGGCTTCTATTTACTACATGCTCATTGAGAAAACATTAGCAGAAATTGTCTTATTACTTCCTTCCTTGTAAGTAGAAGCAAAATAAGAGAGTACCATAGGCTAAAATGATAGTTCAAAAGCTGGTTGCTATGTGACTGAACTTTCTTTGTTTGTATGGATAGGAGTTGACAAATTCCTGTATGAGAAAAGTAAGTTTTTCAAAACTGAAATTAAGAACAAGGAATATCTTTAAAAACGATCTACTCCACGAAAAAAAAAAAACATATAGCATAAATTGTGTGTTTTAATGTGCTCTACATTTTCTATGGTAAGTTTTTGTCCATCTTTTATGGTTTAGCAGGTATGCAAAACTCCGTTAAATTCATCCAGAATAAAGTAATCTTCAGAGGTTATTCCCAGAAAATTCAAGATATGCATTTTATTTATCAAGTAAACATCTTAAATATACGAGATTTTAATCTAAATCGTTAGAGCCATTTTTAAGAAAATCAAAATGTTCGAAAAATTTTCCATGTAAAGGGTAGTTTATGGTGAGGAGATTTTTCTCAAAACCTTCGTGTCACATCCCTCGAAGATACTTAACTTAAATACCAAGATTGGTATTTTACCGACTTTTCGTTTTGGAGTTATCGTGTTCACAGACACACAGACACACGAACACACACATACACACACGGACCTTTTTCTGAAAAATGCTTTTTTTGGATACAGGGGACCCTAAAACATGTATTTCCAGTGAAATCTCGGGGTCGAATTTTTGGGTGCATTACAATACCTTCTCTATACGCCATGTACATAGTATGTGTATACAAAGTAAAATAATCTGATGTGTTCCATTCACATGACTTTCTCTACATCTCTGTAACACGCTATTGTTAATAAGGTTATTCTTCTATCATGATAATCGAGATAAACATTAACAGAAACGGCCTTATTACTTATTTCCTTATAAGTAGAAGGGAAACGAGGGAATGTATTAGGCTAAACCGACAGTCAAATGTTTTAAAATGTGGTTGCTATGGCATTGAAATCCGTTTCTTTGCATGGCCTGGAGCTGACAACTTCCTGTATGAGAAAATTTAAAAGTATTTTAAAACTGAAACCGACAAAAAGGAATATCTTGAAAACAGTCAACTGCACGATAAAAATGTATATAACATAAATGGTGTGTTTTAAAGAGCTGTACATTTTTGTGAGGTGAGTTTTTGTCTATATCTTACGGTTTATTAGTTAATGCAAAATTAAAAAAGATCATCCGAATAAAGAGATCTTTACAGGATGTTCCCTGAAAATTTAAGATGTACATTTTATTTGTGATGTAAATATCTTGAATATAAGAGATTTTAATGCAAATCGTTGTAGTCAATTATGAAAAAAATCAAAATTTTCTGCATGTATACGTAGTTGGGGTTATGGGGATTTTCTTGAAAATCTTCCTATCGCATCCTTGGCATGTACCTATTGGAGTTTCACGGTCTTTTGGTTGTTGAGCTATGCTGTCCCCAGACACACATACGGACCTTTTTTCTAAAAATGCTTTTTTCGGATTTAGAGGGTTCCAAAGCATGTATTTCCGGTGAAATCTCGGTTTCGAATTTTTGGTGGAATACAATACTTCCTCTACATACTATGTGCATAGTACATGTAGAGAAAGGAAACACGTTACATCCGCATGATTTTGCTGTATTTCTGCAAAGAAACTATTCTTACGAGAGGTTATTATGTTATGCAGCATACTAATCAAGATAAACATGACCATAATTGCTATTATTGCTTGCTTCCTTGTAGAAGGAAAAGATGGGAAATATGAAGATTTACTGGGCTAAAAATACAGCCAATTTTTTTAAAAGCTGTCGCTATGCGATTGTAAACAAAATTGGTCTCTTTTTCCAAGGTCAGGAGTAAAACAAAATGAGAGGTGAAACGAATGAGGACTTCCCATTTGAGAAAAGTTTCAAGTAGGTATTTTAAAACTGAAAACCATAACATGGAATATCTCGAAAATGTTTAGTTCCACAAAAAGAATTGTGTATGATATGAACTGTGTGCTATAAAGAGATCTAAATTTTGATGTCGTAAGCTTTTGTCTCCAGATCAAGAGGACCGCATTAACAGCCGGGAGGGCTTCGAATCGTTGCCTACGTCTCACCCTCCAACACACACCATGCATGACGAGTGCGGTACCGAAGCTTCCCGGGTCAGAAAAATAGCCCCCAAGCCTGCCGGGCCCTTAAAGGTTCCTAATTACACAGCTCCCAAGCCTCCCCAAAGCAGGTAGCCTCCCGGTTGAAACCGGTAACAGTTGCAGTTTGATGAAGCGTTACATACTTCTAGTAAAAGATGTTACATTTTGACTTTCTCTATACTCACTGTGTACATAGTGTATAGAAAAGTATTGCACTCCACCAAAAATTCGGTACCGAGATTTCACCGGAAATATATGCTTTAGGGTACCTTGTATCAAAAAAAAAAAGGATTTTCAGAAAAAGGTCCGTGTCTGTGTGTGTCCGTGTGCCTGTGAAAACGATAACTCAAAAACGAAAAGTAGCTAAAATACCAAACTTGGTATTTAAGTTTAGTATCTTCCAGGGATGCGACACGAAGATTTTGAGAAAAATCCCCCCACCCCCAACTACCCTTTACATTGAACTTTTTTTGAAAATTTTGATTTTCTCAAAAATGGCTATAACGATTTTGATTAAAATTTCGTATATACATATTTACCTGACATTTGACATGTATATCTTGAATTTTCTAGGAATAGGCTCTGAAGAGTAGTTTATTCTGGTTGAATTTTACGGAATTTTGAATAAATGCTAAACCGTAAGAGATGGACAAAAACTTACTGCACAAAAAATGTAGAGCACGTTAAAACACACAATTTATGTTATATATTTTTTTTTCGTGGAGTTCGTAGATTTTGAGTCATTTCTTATTTTTGGTTTCTGCTATGAAAAACTTATATTTTGCTGATACAGGAACTTGTCAACTCCGATCCATATAAACAAAGGAAATTCATTGACATAGCAACCAGCTTTTGACTATCACTTTAACCTATGGTAGTCCCTTATTTCGCTTCTACTTGCAAGGAAGCAAGTAATAAGCCTATTTCTGCTATTTTTTTCTGATTAGCATAAAGTAAATAGAAGTATAAGCTTGTTAAGAATAATTTGTTGCAGGGATATAGAGAAAGTCATGTGAATGATACACATCAGATTTTTACTTTCTCTATACTAACTATGTACATAGTGTATAGAGAATCTATTGCACTCCACCAAAAAATTCGATACCGAAATTTCACGGGAAATATATGTTTTAGGGTCCCCTATGTCCAAAAAAACTATTTTCAGAAAAAGGTCCGTGTGTGTGTCCGTGTGACTGTGAACAGATAACTCAAAAACGAAAAGTCGGCAAAATGCCAACCTTGGTATTTAAGTTTAGTATCTTCCGGGGATGGGACACGAAGATTTTGAGAAAAATCCCCCCACTCCAAACTACCCTTTACATGGAACTTTTTTCGAAAATTTGGATTTTCTAAAAAATGACTAACGATTTTGATTAAAATGTCGTATATTAAAGATATTTACCTGACAAATAAAATGTATATTTTGAATTTTCTGGGAATAGCCTTTGAAGACTACTTTATTCTGAGTGAATTTTACGGAACTTTGCGTAAGTGCTAAACCGTAAGAGAGAGACAAAAACTTACCACACAAAAAATGTAGAGCACACTAAAACACACAATTTATGTTATATACATTTATTCGTGAGTTGATTGTTTTTGAGATATTCCTTATTTTTTGGTTTAAGCTATAAAAACATATTTTTCTCATACAGGACTTTGTGTACTCATGTCCATACAAACAAAGGAACTTCAGTCACATGGTAATCAGCTTTTGACTATCGCTTTAACCTATGGTACTCCCTTATTTCGCTTCTACTTACAAGGAAGCAAGAAATAAGACTATTTCTGCGAATGTTTTCTCGATTAGCAGGAAGTAAATAGAAGCATAATGTTTTTAAAAATAATTTATTACAGAGATATAGAGAAAGTCATGTGAATGGAACACATCAGATTTTTTGCGTTTATGATGCATAACAAAGAAGCACGACTCTAGTACCAAAAGAAAAACAGTTGCAGTTTGGTGTTTATAATATTTGATTGATATGCTTCTAGTGGAAGATATTACAATGGTTATTTCTTCCGTGTTTTCTCTCTTTAGTTACTGGTATATTAGTTTTGGTGGTCTTTCACATATATCATCCTTCTGTGGCTTTTCTCTTCAGATCACAAAGTACTTTCTGTCTCTGAATTTTGTCACTAGGTGGTGCCGCGTGGTTGTGGTCCTCTTGAATATCCAGGACATCTATTTCTTCAATGGAAAAGATTTTAATAAAACTTTTGCAACTTTTAACACTGCACGTCCATCGCACTCCCCCACTTTTTAAACGCTTCTGGAACCCGAAAGTGTAACCGTTCCGAAGTAGACTTTTCCTTCTGTCCTACTCGCCGTAACTTCAGTCTCGTCGGAAAGCATGTTAACTGTGAACTAATTTGCCGTACACTGAAAAAAACCAAGGAAAAAATTAAGTATACCCATTGCAACCCACCTGCTGGCTAATTACACCGGTTTCGCGGGAGACTTACCTGGGTACAGTAGGCTTCGGTCCTGCGCCCTCCATGGCATGTGTTATGGACCATGGCGGGGCGGTAAGCCAAGGTCCCTTTGGACCATGGATTTATTTTAATAAGCTTTTATCTATCTCTTGCGACTTAGTTATGCAAAATTCATTCAGAATGAATAGTGCTTCAGGAGCTGTTCACAAGAAATTCAGGATATAATTTTCGAATTTCTGAAAACTGGCTCTAACGATTTTGATAAAAATGCTATATACTGAAGATACATGACAAATAAAATAGATATCTCAAATTTCCTGGGAATAGCTTCTGAAGTCCTTTGCATTCTGGATGAGTTTCACATAACTGGTAAACCGTAAGTGATAGACAAAAACTTTCACCTCAAAAATGTAGATCTCGTCAAAACACACAATTTATGTCGTATACATTTTTGTTGTGGAGTAACCATTTGCAAGATATTCCTTATTATGGTTTTTATTTTAAAACGCTTACGTATACTTTTCTCAAAGAAAAGTCATTAGTGCCCGCCTGGGTAGTGTGTTGGTAGCGTGTCTGCCTCACATTCAAAAGGTCGTGAGTTCGATTCTCGTTAGGGTGAGTTACCCGGATAAGGTTTTTTCGGGGTTTTCCCTTATCCTGAGAAGACGAATGTCGAGTAACTTTAAGCTCCATGGCCCCGAGATCATTTGAGCATCATTTCACCTATTTCATTCATCGGCCGATATGACCAACCAGGTTAGTGGACGCTAAGCCACAAAAAAAAAAAAAAAAAAAAAAAAAAAAAAAGTTAGTGTTTCGTTCATCTTACTCCTGGCCAAATTACCGAATTTCAACAACAAGCAAATAACGAGAGGTTTTAAAACGTTTGGCTATCGCTTTAGCCTAGTGTATTCCCTTAATTTCCTTCTACTTATAAGGAAGTAAGTAATAAAAACATTCTCCTAATGTTTATCTCGATTAGTACGAAGTAGATACAAGAATCGTTTGCAAGAAGTTTGTTTGCAGAAGGTAGAGAAAGTCATGTGAATGGAACACGTCATATTTTCACTTTCTCTAGCCCGTATGTACAATGTACATAGTAAATAGAGAAGGTATTGTATTCCACCCATAAATTCGATGTCGAGATGTCACCGGGAATATATGTTTTGAGATTTCCTGAGTCCGAAAAAACCATTTTTAGAAAAAGGTGCATGCATACATGTATGCATGTGTGTCTGTGGACAGCATAGCTCAAAAACGGAAAGACTGTTAAAATCCCAACTTGGTATTTAAGTTTAATATCTTCCAAGGCTGCCACATAAAAATTTTCAAGATAATCCCTCCACCCCAAATTACCCGTAAACATTTTTGAAAATTCTATTTTGTTCAAAAATGGGTCTAGCGATTTTGATTAAAATACCGTATACATCATTTACATCATAAATGAAATGTATATTTTGTAATTTTCTGGGAATAGCTTCTGAAGACTTCTTAAGTTTTGCAGAATTTTGCATAACGGTTAAACCGTAATACATAGACAAAAACTTACTACACAAAAACATGTAGACCTCGTTAAAATACATAATTTATTTCATATTCGTTTTTTTTTTTTTTTATGTAGAGCTAACCGTTTCTGAGATACTCCTTGTTACTACTTCAACTTTTCTCAAACGGGAAGTGACGTTTCGTTTCGCCTCTCTTGTTTTACTGGAGGCCATTCAAAGCGAACCGAACTTCATCTGTTTCACATTGCACCTCCTTTTAAAAGTGTTCCCTTTTTCCCCTTATGCTTACAAGGAAGCAAGTAATAAGATAATTTCTGCTAATGTTTATCTCGATTAGCATCTCGTAGATAAAATGATAATCTTTTGTAAGGAAAATTGTATGTATAATAGCTAGAAAGCCCACTGGTGGTAGCGTGTCTGCCTCACATTCAACAGGTCGTGAGTTCGAATCTCGCTTAGGGTGAGTTATACGGTAAGGGTTTTTTCAGGGTTTTCCCTTACCTGAGAAGACGAATGTCGAGTAACTTTAAGCTCCGTGGACCCCGAGATCGTTTGAGTAGCATTTCACCAATTTCATTCATCGTCCATTATGTCCAGGTTAAAGGACGTTAAGCTACAAAAGAAAAAAAAAACGCTAGAAAATCATGTCAAAAGCAAATGACGTGTTATTTTTTAACGCTATTTAACTACTGTGGTTCTCAGGGTCGAATTCTAAATTGGACGTGAAAGACCGCTTAATTTTGCTCAGAGGCCTCTCTTATCAGGCTTGAGGTTCTTTTACGTGCCGTAAATCTACGACACGGGGCCCACGGCTTTACTTCCTTTCCGAAGGAAGCCATGCTAAGTATTTTTACGCCCGAAAAAAATCCATCGTCCTCCGCCGAGTTTGAACCTCCGACCTTGGGTATATGAAGTTAGCATGGTAACCATTACACCACGGAGGGCGACTAGAAAATCATGTCAATGGAACACAGACTTTTGTTTGCTTTTTTTTTTTTTTTCAAAGGAAGATTCAGGAGGCCGTGTTTTTTCTGCTCGTTACTATGGAAGTACAGTCTGAAGTAACATACTTGGGCAGTTTGCAAACAGAAGCAGCACAAGACGGTGGAGTATTTCTGTGGAGTGTGATAATTACATAGCAACAAAGGAAATCTTCCTCACACCTGTAGCGTGACCTTGATAATCAACCGCATAACCGGTTGGTCCACATCTTCTAATTGTTGTTTCCTTCCACGCGAAATAATGCCGACACGGGGGTCAACAAAACTCTCGTGTGTGTGTGTGTGTTCCATCATTATTTGTCCTACGTGACGGTTATCTGTACGGATGGGTCACGCGTAAATCTGGGCGATGAAATCAAAAGCATTAAAATGGAAATCGCCTGTTTGCCCAGCCGTATGTACAACTCGCTAACTACTCAAATAGGATCTTCAGATTTTATATTTCAGCTTCGAAAATTCAAATTTGGGTGAAATATATTAAGGGAGTTACGGTAAGAATATCGAATTGAGGTTGAAGCGGGATTCAAACCGTGAATTCCCATAAGCCTCTAGGACAGATAGACTGATGACAAAATAGCCATATCTATAACCCTTTCTATTAAATAGAGCGCGAACTGACATGCCAAAGATTAAGAGGAGGAAGAAGAAGAAGAAACGTTTTACAAAAATAAGAAAAATATACAAATTCGGCCGTCTCCTTAGCGCAGTGGAAACGTTGCTACTTGCCAAGTGGGAGACGTGGGTTTGATTCCCAGTACCGGAGTGAGGATTTTTCCCCCGCTGGGAGACCTGAACCGAGGTGCACTCAGCCTCGTGAGGTCCCTGGGGGGGGGGGGGGCAACTGAGAATCTACTTGATGGAGAAGTAGCGGCTCCAGGTCGTGAAAACCGCATTAACTGGCCGGGGGGATCGAAGCGCTGACCACGTCTCAGCCCATCCGTGACGTCTGTAATGGACCTAGATGGGGGACGCAGCGGCCGGGGATAGGCCAAGGATCTTAGTGAGCTGTGCCACGGAGAGAGTCATATAAATCCACGGCCATGTTCGATTCCAGACGACAGCATTTATAGGAGACAAAGCGGCGCAGGGGCGGGTTCTCGGTTTCCCCCACCTTCGCTTTCCACCAGTGCTCCATCTTCATTCTATGCATCACCAGTGTCCTCGCCTGCGATGCCATAGGTAGTAAAAACGGGCGATACACATATAAAAAACGGATGTATTACACTCATATGACCTTCTCTAACTGTTCTACAAACAGACTTCTTACAAAAGACTACTCCATTCTAATCAAGATAAACATTAGCAGAAAGAACGTATTACTTAGTTCCTTATGAGTAGAAGGCAACTAACGAAATACGCTGTGCTAAAACAAAAGTCAATTTTTTTTTAAAAGTCATCGTTATGTGATTGTCATTGAAAATGGCTTCTTTCCTTGGCCAGGAGTAGAACAAAAGAAATACGGACCTTTGCTGTCTCAAAAAAGTATATTTTAAAATTGAAACCAATAACAAGGAATATCTTGGAAACGGTCAACTCTACAACAAAAATGCATATCATATAAATTGTGTGTTTTAACGAGATATACATTTTATGTTATTTAGTTTTTGCTTATCTCTTACGGTTTAACCATTAGCAAAATTCTGTAAAAATCAACCAGAATGAAGTGCTCTTCAGACGCTCTTCCCAGAAAATTTAAATATACAATTTTTTTTATTGAGAATAACTTAACGGCATTTAACCAAAGTTCTTAGTCATTTTTGAGAAAAACACGTCAATGCTCATTTGAAATCATTGGCGGCAACATTTTTTAAAGCGGGTTCACAGCTTGTGCACAGATACGATAAGTGTCTCAATCTTTTCGGTGATTATGTTGAAAAGTAACCATAAGTATACAAAACTTTTAGTAATAAAATAATAGTTTTATATGAACTTGTCTTTTATTTATAGCCTATCGGAGGTTGGAAAAATCTTATGTGTTACACTCACATGACTTTCTCTAGCTCTTCTGCAAACTTCTTACATAAGATTATTCTTCTTTCTGCACCTTGCTAATCGAGGTACTCATTAGCACAATGTTCTTATTACTTAGTTCCGTATAAGTAGGAAGAAAATAAGGGAATACACTAGGCTAAACCAATAGTCAAATGTTTTAAAAGCTGTCGTTAGGCGATTGTCATTACAAAGCGCTTCTTTTTTTGGCCAGGAGTAGAACAAAAGAAAAATGGACACTCCCGTCTGAGAAAAGTGTAAGTCCTTCACAATTGAAACTAATAACAATGAATACCTCGAAAAGGGTAAGCTCCTCAAATAAAATGTATATGACGTAAATTGTGTATTTTAACAAGGCCTACTTATTTTGCACAGTAAGTTTTTGTCTATCTCTTACGGTTTATTAGTTATGCAAAATTAAGCACACTTCATCCAGAATAAACAGGTCTTTAGAAGCTATTCCCAGAAAATTCAAGATGTGCATTTTATTTGTCAGGAAAATATCTTTAATATACGATATTTTAATCAAAATCGTTATAGCCATTTTTAAGAAAATCAAAAATTTCGAAAAAAGTTCCATGTAAAGGGTAGTTTTGAGGTGGGAGGATATTTCTCAAAATCTTCGTGTCGCATCCCTGGAAGATACGGAACTTAAATACCAGGTTTGGTATTTTATCAACTATTCGTTTTTGAGTTATCGTGTTCACAGACACACACACACACACACACACACACACACACACACACACACGGACCTTTTCCTGAAAATGCTTTTTATGGATACAGGGGGTCCTAAAACATGTATTTCCGGTGAAATCTCGACATCGAATTTTTGGGTGGAACGCAATACTTCTCTATCCCTATGTACAGTGTACATATGGGGTTAGAGAAAGTAAAAAAAAAACGGCCTTTGTAGCTTTAAAATAATATATATTTATTCATGTAACGTATAATTATGCACAAGACATGAGTAGAAATGAATTGTAATGGAGAATACGCAAAGAAAAGTAAATAATTGTAAATACCATATACGTTGCATTGTCGAGTAATGTGTTAGAAAAAATCTGATGTGTTCCATTCACATGACTTTCTCTATATCTCTGTAAATTATTATTGTTAATAAGCTTATCTTTTATTTCTTGCTAATCGAGAAAAATTAACAGAAATAGTCTTATTCCTTGCTTTATTGTAAATAGAAGCAAAATAAGCGAGTACCATAGGTTAAAGTGAAAGCCAAAAGCTGGTTGCTATGTGACTGATGTTCCTTTGTTTGTATGGACAGGAGTTGACAAATTCCTGTATGAGAAATGTACCATAGGTTAAAGTGAAAGCCAAAAGCTGGTTGCTATGTGACTGATGTATATAACATAAATTATGTGTTTTAACGTGCTTGCATTTTTTGTGGGTTAAGTTTTTGTCCATCTCTTACGGTTTAGCAGTTATGAAAAATTCATCCATAATAAAGTAGTCTTCAGAGGCTATTTTCAGAAAATTCAAAATATACATTTTATTTGCCAGGTAAATAACTTTAATATTCGATATTTTAATCAAAATCGTTAGAGCTATTTTTTAGAAAATCAAAATTTTCAAAAAAAGTTCCATGTAAAGGGTAGTTTGGGGTGGGGTGATTTTTCTCAAAATCTTCGTGTCTCATCCCTGGAAGATACTAAACTTAAATACCAAGTTTGGTATTTTAGCTACTTTTCGTTTTTGAGTTATCGTTTTCACAGACACACGGACACACACACACACGGACCTTTTTCTGAAAATCCTTTTTTTTTTTTTTTTTTTGGATACAAGGTACCTAAAACATATATTTCCGGTGAAATCTCGGTATCGAATTTTTGGTGGAGTGCAATATATTCTCTATACACTATGTACATAGTGAGTATAGAGAAAGTAATAAAAAGGAAGTATTACTACGGCAACCCTAGCAATGAAAAAAAAAATCTGATGTGTTCCATTCACATGCCTTTCTCTAGCTGTTCCACATATAAAGTTTTCTTACAAAAGATTATTCTTTTATCTACATCTTGCCAATCGAGATAAATATTAGCAGAAGTGGCCTTATTACCTGTTTCTTTGTAAGTAGAAGGGTAATAAGGGACTACCATAGGTTAAAGTGATGATCAAAAGCTGGTTGCTATGTCAATGAAGTTCCTTTGTTTATACGGATCGGAGTTGACAAGTCAAATATTTTAAAACTGGCTGCTATGTGAGACAGTTGAAGTTCGGTTCGTTTTACATGACCAGCAATACAAAAAGAGAGACGAAACGAAAGGTTTCTTCCCGTTTAAGAAAAGTTCGTAGTAGAATTGAAATCAATAACAAGGAATAATTGAAAACAGCGCACTATACAAGAAAATCTGATGTGTACCATTCATATGACTTTCTCTATATCCCTGCAACAAATTATTGTTAAAAATCTTATACTTCCATTTACTTTATGCTAATCAGAAAAAATTAGCAGAAACAGTCTTATTACTTGCTTCCTTGCAAGTAGAAGCGAAATAAGGGGCTACCATAGGTTAAAGTGATGGTCAAAAGCTGGTTGCTTTGTTTATACGGATCGGAGTTGACAAGTTCCTGTATGAGAAATATATGTTTTTATAGCAGAAACCAAAAATAAGGAATGTCTAAAAAAACGACGAACTCCACGAAAAAATGTGTATAGCATAAATTGTGTGTTTTAACGTGACCTACATTTTTGATGTAATTTTTGTCCATCTCTTACAGTTTAGCAGTTATTCAAAATTCCGTAAAATTCATTCCGAATAAACTACTCTTCAGAGGTTAGTCTTAGAAAATGCAAGATATACATTTTATTTGTCAGGTAAATATGTTTAATATACGAAATTTTAATCAAAATCGTTAGAACCATTTTTGAGAAAATCAAAATTTTCGAAAAATGTTCCATGTAAAGGGTAGTTGGGGGAGGGGGGATTTTTCTCAAATTCTTCGTGTCGCATCCCTGGTAGATACTAAACTTAAATACCAAGTTTGGTATTTTTTCGACTTTTCGTTTTTGAGTTATCGTGTTCAAAGACACACACACACACACACACACACACACACACACACACACGGACCTTTTTATGAAAATGCATTTTTTTGATATTGGGGACCCTAAAACATATATTTGCCGTGAAATCTCGGTATCGAATTTTGGGTGGAGTGCAATACCTTCTCTATACACTATGTACATAGTGCGTGTAGAGAAAGTAAAAAACGTATATTACTAAAATTATGTGTTTTAGCGAGATCTACATTTTCTATATTTTGTCCCTTCTCTCAGCTTACTAGTTATGCAAAATTCAGCAAAATTCATCCATAATAAAGTGGTTTTCAGTGAATATTCCCAGGAAATACAAAATATATATTTTATAATTCACGTAAATATCTTAATACGCCATATTTTAATCAAAATCGTTAATGTAATTTTTGCGAAAATGGTAGCATGTAGAGGGTAGCTTGGGGTGGGAGGATATTCTTTAAAATCTTCGTGTCGCATCCTTGGAAGACATTACAAATTTGGTATTTGACGGTCTTTTCGTTTCTGAACTATGCGCGCGCAGACACACAATCACAACCTCCCACTGACCTTTTTCTAAAAATACTTTTTTACTTTCTCTACGCGTACTACTTACATAGGGTATAGAGAAGGTGTTGCACTCCACCCAAAAATTTGATACCGATATTTCACCGGAAATATGCGTTTTAAGGTCTCCTGTATCCAAAAAAAGCATTTACAGAAAAAGGTTCATGTGTGTCCTTGTGTCCGATAACTAAAAAACTAAAAGTCGGTATTTAAGTTCAGCTCCTTACAGGGTTGCGACACGAAGATTTTGAGAAAAATCCCCCCACCCCAAACTACCTTTGGAACATTTTTCGAAAATTTTGATTTTTTAAAAAATAGCTAAGTATTTTGATTAAAATATCATGTATTAAAGATATTTAACTGACAAATAAAATGTATATCTTGATTTTCCTGGGAATATCCTCTGAAGACTACTTTATTCTGAATGCATTTTACGGAATTTTGCATAACTGCTAAACCATAAGAGTTGGACAGAAACTTACCACATAAGAATGTAGAGCACGTTAAAACACACAATTTATGTTATATACATTTTTTTGTGAAGTTGATCGTTTTAGAATTATTCCTTGTTTTTGATTTCGCCTTTAAAAACGTATATTTTTCTCATATATGAATTTGTCACCTCCTGTCCATACAAACAAAGGAATTTCAGTCACATAGCAACCAGCTTTTGATTATCACTTTAACTCATGGAACTCCTTTATTTCGCTTCTACTTATAAGTAATCAAGGAATAAAACTATTTCTGCTAATTTTTTCTCGATTAGCATGACGTAAATAGAAGTATAAGATTTTTAAGAATAATTTGTTGCAGAGAAGTAGAGAAAGCTATGTGAATGGAACACATCAGATTTTTTTTATTCAGGAGGTCTAAAACACGTATTTCCGGTGAAATCGCGGTATCGAATTTTTTCAATACAATTTCTATTTTCTCTATCTGCTATGTACATTGTACGAGTACATATGGGGTAGAGAAAGCAACTAGAAGAAATCAACAACTAAAGGGAGGAAATCGCTGCCGTGATCGCGTAAGAGACGCATTAGTAAATTACATGAGAATAGCGAGGAAGTAATTAATATACAAAATCAAAGTGGGATTATCACCAATAATATTCGAGAGTTGTTTCACAACCGTAAACGTAAATAGGTGTTGTTAGAAAGTTTTGGAACTTGGTGAATCTGCGTCGAGTAAATTGTAAAATACTAAAAACTCCATGGTACGGGGAACCTTGGCCTACAGCCCGGCCGCTGCGTCCCCCATCTCGGTCCACTACAGACGTCATAGATGGGGGTGCAGTATTGGAGGGTGAGACGTGGTCAGCGCCTCGAGTCCCCCCGGCCGGTTAATGCGGTCCTCATGACCTGGAGCCGCTACTTCTCCATCAAGTAGCTCCTCAATTGGCCCCCCAGGGACCTTACGAGGCTGAGTGCATCCCGGGCCAGGTCCAGCGGAGGAAAAATCCCCACGCTGGTCCTGGGGATCGAACCCAGGTCTCCCGCTTGGTAAGCAGCAACGCTACCACCGCGCTAAGGAGACTACCTCGTGAAATACACCTGTGGTTATTATTCGCGATGAAATATACCTACATATCTTATCCGCGTGGCCTCCTAAATGTGTTACAGGTGAATATATCTTAAACGAATTGAAAAAAAATCTGATGCGTTACATTCACATGACTTTCTCTAGCTACTCTACAAATAAACTGCTTACAAAAGATAATTCTTCTTTCAACACCATGCTAGTTGAGATAAACATTAGCATAATTTTATTACTTGTTCCTTATAAGTAGAATGAAACTAAGGGAATGCACTAGGCTAAAGAGATAGTCAAATGTTTTAAAAGCTGTCGTTATGCGATTGTCATTGCAAATCGCTTCTTTGCTTTGCCTGGAGTAGAACAAAAGAAAAACGGACACTTCCGTATGAGAAAAGTATAAGTACTTCACAATTGAAACTAATAAGGAATACCTCGAAAACGGTAAGCTCCACGAAAAAAAAAATGTATATGACATAACTTGTATTTTAACAAGATCTACATTTTTTGTAAAGTAAGTTTTTGTCTATCTCTTACGGTTTACCACTTATACCAAATTAAGCAAAATTCATCCAGTATAGCTTTAAAAGCTATTCCCAAAAAATTCAAGATATGCATTTTATTTGTATTATGTGTGATATTTTAATCAAAATCGTTAGTCATTTTTAAGAAAAACAAAATTTTCGAAAAATTTTCCATGTAAAGTTTAGTTAGGGCTGGAGGAATTTTCTTAAAAATCTTCGTGTCGCATCCTTGGAAGATATCAAACTTAAATACCAAGTTGCCTTTTAACCGTCTTTTCGTTTTTGAGCTATGCTGTCCACAGACACACACAAACATACACACGGACCTGTTTCTGAAAATGCTTTTTTTTGGACCCAGGGGGTCTTAAAACATGTATTTCCGGTGAAATCTCGACATAGAATTTTTGGGTGGAATACAATACTTCTCTTTCCTTATGTACATTGTACATACGGGTTTAGAGAAAGTTAAAATCTGGTATCTTCCATTTACATAACTTTCTCTATCCATTCTACAACAAAGTATGCTTATACAAGCTTATTCTTCCATCTATTTCATGTTAATGAGATAAACGTTTGCAGAATTGGTCTTGTAAGTAGTACATAGTACGTATAGAGAAAGTAAAAAGCAACAACAAATATTAACTATACTTTATCATATACAGTATATACTATAACTAAAGTGTTTCAATCAGCCAATCAACAAACACTTTGACTCAACAAACTTCAACACGAGCCAAGCACTAGGGTTTGCTTGATGTACCCCACTCGTAAACTACTCCTCACACAGTGCCCCGTTGGCGTTCCTCTGCTCCGACGTCAAAGTCCAGCCCTTGCCGTGGGATGGTTTAGAACGTAGCACATTAGAAATTCTCCACATAATGGTCTATACCACACAAAAAAGCTCTATTTTCTAATGAATTTTCTCTTAAAACAGTTATATGTTATTGCAAAATTTGTAAATAATTCTATTGTTTGACTTTCATTAAAACAAACGTAAAATTCCACTAACTTAACCAACATTGTAACTGTGCCTTACCGTCGCATAATATCCGCACGTGTGTGAGTGGTTTATTTTGTAACGTATAGCGTATTGTACGTGTTCGTTTGGCTTTCAGTATTCAACCAGAATGATGATTTTTATTTACGTATGCTATTTTACGTTCCATTCCAATTAGTAGGTGCAATTGTTAAATTCGTATTAATAAAGTAGTTCGGATGTCTACCTCAAGTAACAATCGGATGTTCTTTAAGTAGCTGCATACATTATCGCAGGTTTTCCAGAAATGAACATGGAAAGAGCGGCGGTACTACCTCAAAGCCTTGAAATGCATCGCCTGGGTGCAATGGCATTGCGGTAATGTTCGCGTTTTCTGGAAATTTCTGTTGACATCATCGACAGGTATAAAAAGAAAAGAAGGCGGTCCGACAAGGGTTTTTTTTTTTTCAACTGAGAATGCATAGCATGCAGCAGTTGCGTCGAAGCGACAAGAATTGAGATACTTTGAAATGACAAGAGAAAATGGTATTGCAGAATTGTTGTGAAAGCAACGAACTGTTTTGGAAAGAATAGAGATATTTTTGTTATATGGTCAGAAGTGGGATCAGGAACATAGGAATGAAAGTCAGGATAGAGAACCTGAACACAGATCTATAAAAAAAAATCGACGAAAAACTGGCCGGCGTGAAGAAGGTTGTAGAAGAACTACTGTGCCGTGTCGTTTATGTCGCGTTGCCATTGTCGCTCTCTTGTGAATTGGGCAATAGAATTATTAGATCTTAAAATTCAATAACATTACCATTATTTCAACCATGGATCTTACTGTTCTAACCAATTGAGCTACCACGTCAGCGTGCAAGCACGACATTAAGTTCCCGGACTGATCTTATTCTACCAGTTAATCAAAAGTCTCTGGTCAGATATCTTTGAGCAGCAGACGACTCTGGATCAGAGAGAGTGAAAGAGATAGGGAGAGGAAGGAAGAAGGAGAGATGATCATCTCAATTCCTGTTCTTGGAGAAAAATTGGAAGAATTTAGTGGAACGCTGGAAGATCACGATCAACACCTTAATATCCTGGAGATAAGAGTCGACGGCAGGGAACTGAACGCCAACATGAAGGAGATCTTTACTATCCGAAATAAAGAAAATGGAAGCCATGATGAAAAACGTGCAGACAGAAATAAGGGCATGTAATTGTAACCAGAGACGTTTTGTTACAATATTGACAGAATTACTTCAAGCTTATATATGAAACTACGTCACAGCGGTTAGTGCGTTTCAGGCGTACACATACGAAACAGGCTCTCAGGCAAAAGAAAACTCTGCTCAAAGAGGAAATTAGAAGATGAAATAAAAAATATGAATATCATACATTGGATTTCAACAATCACACGGGTCCACAGACCATACGTTACTTTGTAATACACACTAAAAAGAATATTAAAACAACACAACAACAAAGAATTAAGAGAGTAAATACTAAAATAAAAATACAAAGATATTCAAATATAGCAATTTAAATTTACAGCACAGAGAACACCTTCATAAATGTACTAACTTATAATAGATAAATACACTTCAAAGAAATGTATACACATAATATATATACAATGTATAAAACCATAAACAACAGTGGCCTAAGTATGCCATAAAAATAATATATGTAAAACATTGTAGTCACTTTTGTTTAGTTGTTCTTATCCCTCCCCCTTCTTTATTAGCAGCCTTCTCGGATCTCAGCTGTCTTGCCTTAAGTATAATTTTACCTAGCCCGTCCACGTCTTCCGTGCCTGCCAGTAGCGTCCAACATACTTATAGCTCTACATTCGCGGTGATAAAGAATCGCGGTAAATGTTTTTCCCGCCATTCCTCCGTACCCCTACATCTTGTCAAGATGTGGGTCCACGACTCTTCCTCCTCGCAAATGGGACAGATTCTCGTACCATTCTCGTCAGTAATTTTTATGCTCCGCCATGCTGCTAGTCTAATCCACGCGAGCCCCTCTAATGAGCTTGGTACCTGTTTTGATGTATTTAGTAACACGTACCAAGCAGGATGTTTAATCACATGAAACATAAAGTACACAAGAAAATATATCCTTGTGGGTTACAGGTTTAAAAGGGTGTAATATTTCAGATAGTTTTATTGTCGAAATGTGGCATTTCTCGGTTCTGTCACCCAAACGTCTGACAGAATCTCTAGAACAAACAATCCTACAACATGAGATGAGAAGGTGCGATAACGGGGCCTGGAGATTTCGATGCTCGGTTGAACGAGTAGCTGTAATTATTAGCTCTTCCAGACCCGTTTTTTGTTCGAGATAAGCATCTGGGCAAAGTGTTTTGACCCCAGCAGACGTGCTAAGGTCACCCCTCCCCTCTAGACGTGTTAATCTTTCTGATTTGAACACCACTCTTGTGACATGTGCACACTTCACTGCGTATATCCATGTCTATCATCTGCACGAGTCTTTGGCCACGTAAGAGTTGCTGCTCTGGTTTCCAACATTTGGCACACAAACAATTTACGAATCGCAGCATTTACCACTTTGAAATTTCACATCAGAGGAGGATGCTGGATACTTATTTAATATTATTACTATATAAAGCGTTAATTTTCATTTTAATAGTTGGTTTTAATAGTGACGGCGCCATGGTCGAGTGCTTAGATCGCTCGTCTCTCATCGAGGAGGTAGGGGTTCGATCCCAGGGTATCATAGTGGATTTCTCGAAAACAGCGTCAGTGCGAGCTTATTCCTGGATCTTCACTTTCCCCCGCCATTCATTACACCACCTCCTCTCTAACTACCACTCCTTGTATCCATTTCACCGTCATTTCATAAAATAAAAGATAAAAACAAAGAAAAAATAAGACAAACATAATATAATAAATAATTAGATACTAAAGAATTTAATTATATACACACATATATATGTATTATTAAGAATTATATTATAACTCCATGGCACGACAGCTCACGGGGAACCTTGGCCTACCGCCTGGCCACTGCGTCCCCCATCTCGGTCCACTACATACGTCATGGATGGAGTGCACTATTGGGTGAGACGTGGTCAGCGCCTCGAGCTCCCTCGGCCGGTTAATGTGGTCCTCATGACCTGGAGCCGCTACTTCTCCATCAAGTAGCTCGTCATTTGGCCCCCCCCCAGGGACCTTATGAAGCTTAGTGCACCCACGCCGGTACTGGGGATCGAAACCAGGTCTCCCGCTTGGTAAGCAGTTGCGCTACCACCTAGCTAAGGAAACGACCCAAGAATTATATTAACTCCATGGCACGACAGCTCACGGGGAACCTTGGCCTACCGCCCGGCCGCTGCGTCCCCCATCTCGGTCCACTACAGACGTCATGGATTGGGTGCAATATTGGAGGGTGAGACGTGGTCAGCGCCTCGAGTCCCCCCCCGGCCGGTTAATGCGGTCCTCATGACCTGGAGCCGCTACTTCTCCATCAAGCAGCTCCTCAATTGGCCCCCCAGGGACCTTACGAGGCTGAGTGCACCCCGGGCCAGGTCTCCCAGCGGGGGAAAAATCCCCGGTACTGGGGATCGAACCCAGGTCTCCCGCTTGGTAAGCAGCAACGCTACCACCGCGCTAAGGAGACGACCCAAGAATTATATTCCTTTTCTTAAATCATCTTTTATCCATAGGAATAATTTTATTTTTACAAGCATTTTGTTTCCGTCTAATTAGAGGATATATCATCCTGTTCTTCACCCTTATTCCTGAAATCGGATGATTACCTCTCCTTCATCCAGTCCGTCTGCTGTTCAATAGACATCTGACCTAAGGTCCTGCCTTATAAGACCTGTAAGTCCTACATACAAGGATGATAAACAGAGAAAAAGAATATTCAATACTTGTATTGCATGAAGCCACCACTTAAAGTATTTACGGCATTTTAAGTCGCCATCAAACTATGTTATTTTAAAACGGATTTGAGAACGTCAACCGGGTAAAATAAGTTCGGGCCGAGATTACAATCTTCATTGAGCTATGGTATCTGAAAGTTAATTTGAGAGCGACTTTTGATTAATTAGGCAAAATAAGGCCAGTTCAGGAACTTAAAGCCCTGCAGGCATATTAACAGGTAACTCAATTGGCTAGAACAGTAACATCCATGCTTGAAATAATGGTTATGTCATTGAATTTTAAAGTCTAATTAAGCTCTTCTAATGCCCAAATTAGAAGAGTTTGGACATTAGAAGAGAGCGACAATGAAGACACGACATAAGTGATATGCAACGTAATATTTCTCCTCAAAATCTAGTGTTTACAAGCAGATGACATACTTTGGTATTACCTCGCGAATCTCGCTAGAAGTACACGCCCTTTCATAATATTTTTGTATGCAGATTAACTTAGTCCATACTCTTTAGTATTTATTTGATAAAAGACAGCAATTCTCTAGAGGTTGATGTATTTTACTTTCTCTACACGTACTATGTGCATATGTATAGAGAAGGTATTCTATTGCACCCAAAATTATGATACCGAGATTAAATGCATCTTTTGGGACCCCTGAATACAAAAAAGTATTTTTAGAAAAGTGCCCGTGTGTGTTGTCTGTCTGTGTGTGTCTGTGGGCAGCATAGCTCAAAAATATCAAATTTAATATATAAGTTCAGTATCTTCCAAGGATGCAACACGATTTTCAACAAAATTCCCCAAATGAAACTACTCTTTACATGGAGAAAATTTCGAAAGTTTGATTTTCTCAAAAATGGCTCTAACTTTTTTCATTAAAATCTCTTACATTTAAGATATTCAATGACAAATAAAATGTACATCTTGAATTTTCTGGGAATAGCCTCTGACGATCTTTTTATTTTGGATGACTTTTATTTTTGCATAACTAGTAACCGTAAGAGATAGACAAAAACTTACTACACAAAAAAATGTAGATCTCGATAAAACACACATTTGTGTCATATTTATTGTTTTCGTGGAGTTGGTCGTTTTCGAGATATTCCTTGTTATTGATTTCAGTTTTAAAATACTTAAACTTTACTCATACGAGAATTTGGCCACGCAAAGAAACGGGATTTCAATGCCATAGCAACCACATTTTAAAACATTTGACTGTTGGTTTAGTCTATGTGTATTCAGTTATTTCCCTTCTATTTATAACGAACTAAGTAATAAGACTGTTTCTGCTAATGTTTCAGTATGAATAGATAGAACAATAAGCTTATTAACAACAATTTGTTTACAGAGATGTAAATCCACAATCCACACCTATTTGGGCCACAAAATATCTCCACTAAAAGTAAAAATGCCTCCAGAAATGAGAATTTGGCTATTCCTATTTGTGACTGTGCTTTGTATGTAATGAAAAATAAGAATAAAAGGAGAAGAATTGTTGAGGCTCTATCGCGTTAATCGGAACGAGGATGGCAATATTTTATATTAAAACCGAAGAGAGCTTCATACGTATCTCGAATCCCGCCTTGACGCCTTGTTACATTTTTTGCAGTTCTGTATTGTGAGCGGTTGAGGCTATCTTTTTATCGATATCGCCTTTGGAACAACAATAAATTGCACGTACTTTAGCCTAATTGTAGCAGTTTTTATCTTGTTCCTAAACTTTTTGCACAAAAAACCCACAATGATGACCTCAGCAAATATCATTGATGAATTAAAGTGTCCATTCATAACTTTGCGTGGAGTAAACCAAATCAAGGATACGAGAACAGAACAATAAGATTGAACAAATTAGTTAATTGTTTCTGTGTGAATAACGGAATACTGAGCACCGAGCACATGATGAAGTGTGCAGAAATCAGAAGTACGCCGTTGCCTAGGTTACGCTCCTGGAATTAATCGACTTAACAAGTTTTCCACGCCGAGGGATGGTAACGACTATGATCTACATCCGGGCGGTTCTGGGTTCAAATTCCGTGGGACGAGCACCTAACTGGTTTTTACTTTCTCTACACTTACTATGTACATAGTGTATACATAAGGTATTGCACTCCACCAAAAAATTCGATACTAAGATTTCACCGGAAATATGTTTTATTGTCCCTTATATCAAAAAAAAAAAAAAAGCATTTTCACAAAAAGGTCTGTGTGTGTGTGTGTGTGTGTGTGTGTGTGTGTGTGTGTGAACACGATAACTCAAAAACGAAAAGTCGGTAAAATACCAAACGTGGTATTTAGGTTTAGTATCTTCCAGGGATGCGACACGAAGATTTTGAGGAAAATCCCCCCACCCCACACTACCCTTTACATGGAACTTTTTTCCGAAAATTTCGACTTTCTCAAAAAAATGGCTCTAACGATTTTGATTAAAATACCATATATTAAAGACATTTACCTGAAAAATAAAATGTATATCTTGAATTTTCTGGAAATAGCCTCTGAAGAGTAGTTTAATCTGGATGAATTCTACGGAATTTTGAATAACTGCTAAACCGTAAGAGATGGACAAAAACTTACTACACAAAAAATGTAGAGCACGTTAAAACACACAATTTATGTAACATACATTTTTTCGTGCAGTTCATCGTTTTTGAGAAATTCCTTGTTTTTGGTTTTTGCTATGAAAAACTTATACTTTCTCATACAGGAATTTGTCAACTGCTGCCCATACAAACAAAGGAACTTCAGTGACATAGCAACCAGCTTTTGACTATCACTTTAATCTATGGTAGTCCCTTATTTCGCTTCTACTATCACATCAGATCTTTTATTTTTATCATTATTGTTATTATTTTATATTTCGTTGCACGGTTTTTGTCGCCTTTATGCTGGTTTCCTATTTTTCAACCATAAGTTGCTCATGAAACATCACTATTGCCGCTTCATTGTGAAGTGGGATAACTAAAGTAATAGAACACGTATTTATATAACAAATGTATAATCCTTTTTTTTTTTTTTTTTTTTTTTTTTTTTTTTTTTTTTTCACGAGTGGCATTAAAATATTCTACACGGTTTCATAAACCGTTTTATGCAATCGGAGGATTAAAACTTATCTGATGTGTTCCATTCAAATGACTTTCTCTATCTATTCTGCAACACAGGCTATTCTTAAAAAAGTTTTTCTTCTATTGCTTTATGCTAATCGACGTAAATATAAGTAGAAATTGTATCATTACTTAGTTCCCTGCAATACATTAGGCTAAAGTGATCTAACGATCTCGGAAATGGTTAACTCCGTAAAAAAGTTTATTTAGTACATAAATTGTGTTTTGATGAGAGCTAAATTTTTTGTGTAGTAAACTTTTGCTTATTTCTTACGGTTTGCCAACTATGCAAAAGTCATTCAGGTCTTCAGAGCTATTTCCAGAAAATCCATACACATTTCATTTGGAATGTATATATCTTTAATGTGTGTTATTTTAATCAAGGTTGCTACAGCTATTTTTGAGAATATCTTACAAATTTAAAAATCTTCCATTAAAGGTACTTGAGGCGAGAGAGTTTCTTAGGCATCCTTGATGTCGCATTTTTTGAAGATACTGAACTTGGATAAACTTAAACTACTCTTAGCTTTAGGGTTAATCTACACACACACACATACATGGACCTTTTTCTAGAAATGCTTTGTGTGTGTGTGGATTTAGGGGACACAAAAACTTGTATTTCAAGTAAAATCTTGGTATCGAATGTTTGGGTGAAATACAATACCTTCTCTACTTATTAAGTATGTGAAATACTTGTTTCTTCCACACTAGACTGTATTTGACAGGAGTTGGAAAGGTATGTGAACCACGGTATTTCTAGTTTCTTCCAGTTATTCTAACCATTGGGCCACCATGGCAACATGTCGGCATGAAACTAAATTTCCTAACCTTTTGGCATTTTCCCGGTAACCCACAAGGAGATCTCGGTTTCATTTTGAAACGAGACCAAATTGCGACTTACAAATACCTTAAATCCCGGGCTTCATAGTTTAACCAACCGTTAGGTCAATTATTGTGAAATAATTGTTTTTACTTTCTCTACACGTACAATGTACATAGTGTATAGAGAAGGTATTGTAATGCACCCAAAAATTTAATTTGATACCGAGATTTCACCGGAAATACATGTTTTTGCAGACACCTTGAACCAAAAAAAGCATTTTTTGGAAAAAGGTCCGTGTGTGTGAGCATGTGTATGTGTGTGTTTGTGGGCAGCATAGCTCAAAAACGAAAAGTTCGTTAAATACCAAACTTGGTATTAAGTTCAGTATCTTCCAAGGATGCAACACGAAGATTTTCAGACCCAATTACCCTTTACATGGAAACATTTTCAAAAATTGTGATTTTCTCAAATGACTCTTAACGGTTTTGATTAAACTAACATGTATTAAAGATATTTTCCTGACAAATAAAATGTTTATCTTGAATTTTCTGGGAATAGCGTCTGAAGAATTCTTTATTCTGGACGAATTTTACGGAATTTTGCATAACTGGCAAACGTAAGAGATAGACAAAAACTTACAGAACAGAAAATGTAGAGCTCGTTAAAACACACATTTTATTTTATATGAATTTTTTTTCGTGGAGTGGATCGTTTTCGAGATATTCCTTGTTATTGGTTTCAGCTTTAAAAAACATACTTTTCTCAAACGGAAATCTGTCAACTGCTGTCCATACAAACACAGGAACTTCAGTCACCAGCTTTAGACTAATACTTTAGCCTATGCTTATTTCTCTTCTACTTACATGGAAGGAAGTCATAAGACTATTTCTGCTATTTTTTTCTCAATTAGCATTAAGTAAAAATAAGCATAAGCTTTTTAACAATAATTTGTTGCAGAGATGTAGAGAAAGTTATGTGTATGTAACACATTAGGGTTTTTATACACTAGTCGTGTGCGGGACAGGTGTTGGACTTTTTGGTTTACAGGAAAGTGATTACAAGAAAAATCTGATGTGTTCCATTCACTTAACTTTCTCTGCAACAAATTATTATTAAAATGCTTTTGCTTCTATTTACTTCATGCTAATTGAGAAAAAATTAACAGAAATAGTCTTATTATTTGCCTCCATGAAAGTAGAAGCGAAATAAGAGAGTATCATAGGTTAAAGTAATAGTCAAAAGCTGGTTGCTATGTGACTGAAGTTCCTTTGCTCTTATGGATAGGAGTTGACAAATTCCTGTATGAGAAAAGTAAGTTTTTAAAGCTGAAACCAATAACAAGGAATATCTCAAAAACGGTCAACTCCACGAAAAAGATGTATATGATATAAATTGTATGTTTTATCATGATCTTTATTTTTTGTGCAGCAAGTTTTTGTCTATCTCTTGCGGTTTACCTGTTATGCAAACTTCTGTAAAATGCATCTAGAATAAAGTAGTCTACAGAGGCTATTCCCAGAAAATTCAAGATATAGGTACATATTATTTGTCAGGTGCATGTATATATACGATATATTAGTTAAAATTGTTAGAGGCATTTTTGAGAAAATCAAAATTTTCGAAATTTGTTCCACATAAAGGGTAGTTTGGGGTGGGGAGATGTTCTTAAAAACCTTCCTGTCGTATCTTTGGAAGATACCGAACTTAAATACCAAGGACCTTTTGCTAAAAAAATTTTCGTTTTTGGATTCAGGGAGACCTAAAACATATATTTCTAGTGAAATGTCGGTATTGAATTTTTGGGTGGAATGCAACACCTTCTCTATACGTTATGTGCACAGTACGTGTAGACAATTAAAAATAAGATTATTTATCCAGCATCACAATGACTTCTTGAGCTCCCAAAAAGCAGCCAGTAATTCCACGATCCTGCAAAAGCTCAATAGCAACAAGAGACAAAAATAGCACAGGAAGGTCATAGTTTCTGGTGAACCAAGGGACCGTCGCGATATGTCCAAGAAGTTAAAAGCGACTAAAGCAACCTTCTGCAGGGTTATTGACATCAAACATGAGCACGATTTGAGAAAGCTGTTCGTGCTCGTCTTACATCGGCTTTTGGATGAACTGGACATGGATTACCAGTTGAAAATAGATACCAGGCCACTAATTAAACCTTCTGTAGCTGCCTACACACTCAGCTAGGGAAACTGTGATATTAATACCGTTGCATAATTCATTATCTCTTCCAGAGTGATATGAGTGCATGGGTTATTACCATTATTGGATCCCTTGCAGCACCAAGTGCTTTCTTTTGTGGAGCCTCTCATTAAAAGAAAAGAGTGAAAACCAGGTACAGGAGCCTTTCATGTAATTACTGTAATGTGACAACATTCTGGAGGAGGGCACCTCGTGCATCACCTGTAATTAAGGCGAGGAATTTGTTGACAAGCAGCCGTTACAGAAATTGGAATGTGGGCCGGAATTCTTTTTGTGCGCGTTACTTTATTATTTAAAGAAAAGGAATGAGACTTGAAGCTTGCAAACATGTTGCAGGATTTTTACATCTCTTCGTTCACAAGGAAACATACATATGTGAGGGTAGTGTTGAACAATAGTCATGTTACACTTTAGCTGCTCTGGAAATGGTTAAAGAGGATTATTTTTCTTGTACGATCGAGGCAGAATTGAGCCCTTTTGAGAAGGTATTGCACTCCACCCAAAAATTCGATACCGAGATTTTACCGGAAATATGTTTTAAGGTCCCCTTTATCTAAAAAAAAAACATTTTCACAGAAAGGTCCGTGTGTGTGTGTGTGTGTCTGTGAACACGATAACTCAAAAATGAAAAGGAGCTAAAATACCAAACTTGGTATTTAAGTATAGTATCTTCCAGGGATGCAACACGAAGATTTTGAGAAAAATCCCCTCACCCCAAACTACCTTTCACATGGAACTTTTTTCGAAAATTTTGATTTTCTTAAAAATGGCTCCAAAGATTTTGATTAAAATATCATATATTAAAGATATTTATCTAACAAATAAAATTTATATCTTGAATTTTCTGGGAATAGCTTCTGAAGACCTGTTTATTCTGAATGAATTTTGCTTAATTTGCATAACTAGTAAACCGTAAGAGATAGACAAAAACTTACTGTACAAAACATTTAGGCCTTGTTAAAATACACAAGTTATGTCATATACATTTTCCTCGTGGAGCTTACCGTTTTAGAAGTATTCATTGTTATTAGTTGCAGTAGTGAAGTACTTATACTTTTCTCAGACGGGAGTGTCCGTTTTTCTTTTGTTCTACTCCTGGCCAAGAAAAGAAGCGATTTGTAATGACAATCCCATAACGACAGCTTTTAAAACATTTGACTATTGGTTTAGCCTAGTGTATTCCCTTATTTGCTTCCTACGTATACGGAACTAAATAATAAGAACATTGTGCTAATGAGTACCACGATTAGCAAGGTGCAGAAAGAAGAAGAATCTTATGTATGAAGTTTGTAGAACAGCTAGAGAAGGTCAAGTGAGTGTAACACGTCAGATTTTTAATGTTTGATTACAGTCTTTAGTGAACAAGATTTTATTATTAAGTTTACAATATTTGCATGGGTCGGGTGGCCGTACATGCTGTCTAAAAATACTTGAATTTACAATATTAGCTACATATCTATGTTATATATCTTAACAACATTGGAAATACTCACACACATACATATGCTTGCGTGCTAAGACAACAGAACCATAGAACAACAAAAGAAAGAACACTCTGATATCACACACACACACACACAAGCACACACACACACTTGCACTCGCAACTACACCACGTCTATACAATATTCACACAAATATTTTATCTCTTAGTGCACAAAGTTCCATTAAGTATGTGCCCATGAGCGAGAATGTGAGAGATGGGCTGATACACAGACAGTGAAGTATATAGGTATGATTTTGTGTCGACAATTATTTGAAACATTCGCATTATTAACCCATTCAAGAATACTCAATAATGGAGGTGAAGGGTTAAAATGAATATTTTTTTAAAACATTGTTTCTTTTTTCAAAAACCGCTATAACGATTTTGATTAAAGTACCGTACATTAAATACATCGCAAAAAAAATGCACATCTTGAATTTTCTAGTAATACCCTGTGAGGACTTCATTCTGGATGAACTTTGCATAACTAATAAATCGTAAGAGGACAAAAGCCTTCTACTCAAAGAATGCAGATATTTTTAAAACACACAATGTATGTATATAACATACATTTTTGTGGGGTTGATCGTTTCCGCAATATTCCTCGTTATTGGTTTCAATTTCAAACTACTTAATATTTTTAAAATGGGAAGTCAGCATTCGTTTCATCTGTCTTTTGTTTTACTGCTTCCCATGTAAAGCGAACCTAACTTGAATTGTTTAACACAGCGACCAGCTTTTAAAAGATCTGAATATCGTTTTAACCTTTGTATTCCCTTATTTCCCTTCTGCTTAAAGGGGAGCAAGTAATAAGGTAATTGATGCTAATGTTTATCTAGATTAGCATAATGTAGATAAAAGAAGGATCTTTTGTAAGAATGGTTAGGTAGTTTGCTGAACAGATAGAGAAAGGCGTGTTAATGTAAGAAATCAGACTTTTTTATTTCTTTAAAATCTCATTTATATTATAAATTGTTAGTTCTTTTATACGTTCATTTCTAATATGATTCAATATGATTCCTTTTATACTCCTTAAAAATCATTTCTGAAGACTTTAGCTATACAGGGTTACTACAAAAGAAATAGACAACTTCTGTAAAACCAAAACTATTAGAGATAGCAACCTAATTATTTTGGAGGTATGTTGAGAAACTCTCAAAGTTTAGTTTGTTACTATTGGTAACGCTGTAGTGTTTTGTTTGTTGTTGCAGAAGCTGAAATGGCGGAAAATCCTGTGGAAAAGGCATATTGCGTGTTGGAATTTGCTAGAAGGCAATCAGCAACTGTTGTCCTGTTGTCCAACGACATTTTAGAACACGTTACCACAAAAATGAAATGAAATGATGCGCTCACAAAAACCAGCATCGTCTTCATCATGTCGCAACATGTCGATGCAAAAGTCACGCCGTATGACCTTATCTTCTTCACTCGGAAACTGCAACATCTGTAATCTGTAAGGCATCATGTGCAGTCGCTTCCGCAATTGCCCTAGATGTCGATATCTGTGGGCTTCTTATGTAGGCAGAACGAACACGTTCAACGTTTTCTTCCGAAACTCTTGATCTTCCCGAGCTCTTCCCTTTGCACAAACATCCCGTTGTCTCGAATTTTCTATACCTGTCGTAGATTGACTGTCTAGTCGGTGGCGTTTTGTGGTAACGTGTTCTAAAATGTCGGACAACAGTTGCTGATTGCGTTCTAGCAAATTCCAACACTCAATATGCCTTTTCCACAGGATTTTCCACCATTTCAGCTTCTGCAACAACAAACAAAACACTACAGCGTTACCAATAGTAACAAACGAAACTTTGAGAGTTTCTCAACATACCTCCAAAATAATTAGGTTGCTATGTCTAATAGTTTTTGTTTTACAGGCAGTTGAAGTTGTCTATTTCTTTTGTAGTAACCCTGTATATTGCTTTTCTATCTTTCAGCCACTGTTCAAGCTTCGCTTTCATATATTAGAATAGGTACAGCAATAACTTTATACAATTTTAATTTAGTCTCTTAACATACTTATCTCGAAATACGCGATTACTTAATAAATGAATGTAGAGCCTATATCACAATAGCCTATTTTTGTACATGCTTAATTCTAATGGAAATAAACAGGTACAGAAATATCTACATTACGCATTTCGTTATAAATGCAAAAGGAATAGCAATAACCAAAGGTGCAAGAATTGGAAGCTATTTACTGGTCTTAAAATTCCATATTCTTTCTATGCAATCGCGAAAAAACAACTAAACGGTGACAGCACTTTGAAAGAACGACAAACGTTAACAATTAGCTGATACAAGAGTGAGCTTTTCATAAAGGAGTTTGTAAAAGATTAAGTAGAGAAGTCATGTGAATGTAACACATTCATGTAGTTGTAGCAAACGATAATGATGGCTATAATTAGGTTTCGGCACCGTTAGACTGAGAGCTACAGCATATTTCAGAACATAACTCTCGGCGTGACTTTGAGGGATTGGTTTTAGGTAGTTTGCGGTTAGACACCAACCTTCGCAGTTGCCAAGTCTTCCACTTACTGGTCCATTAAATGGGGTGCGAATCTCAACTTGTAAGTAGAATCTTCGAGTCTACAGAAAACAGATTTTACTATTATCGGTGAGAAATTTCCTTGTGATTGACACTTGTGGGGTGTGTCGTTTGCTAACATGTTGCTGACCGATCATAGTGTAAGAATACATAACCGCAAGAGACGTGACGTCATCGGTGTTGCAACACCTACGTGGTTCAGTGGAAATTTACGCGAGCGTAAGGATTTACATTTATAATCATTACTACCTTTTATATATCGCGGACATTGCTCTTGTTCTCATCCTAGAAATACCAATACCAATACTTCTCCATTTAGTGAAATACAGGACCCAATGTGGAAAGGAATAGATGAAGTAATTAGTGAAAAATGGGGAAAAATAGTTCAACATACGAGAGGCATGTATGGAGAGAAGGCTTTTTACTTACTATATTTCCCACTCAAGCATTGTTATTATTTTAAGTAGATATTTAAAGCTATTACTTTCTCTACACCCACTTTGTACATAGTGTATAGAGGAAGTATTGTATTCCATCTAAAAATTCGATACCAGATTTTACCAGAAATATGTTTTGAGGTTCTATGAGTCTAAAAAAGGCACTTTTAGAAAAAAAGTCCTAGTGTGCATGCGTGTATGTGTGTGTGTCTGTGGAAAGCATAGCACGTTAAATACCAAACTTAGTATTTAAGGAAACGGCTCTAAGATTTTGATTAAAATATCACATATTAAAGGTATTTACGTAACAAATAAATGTACGAGGTACGTCCAGAAAGTAAGTTCCGTTTCAATGTATCTCCGCTGCAGCGCTGCGATCGCAGTTCCGCACATGCGTGGTAGACGCTCTGTATCAAGGAGAAAAAACGTTCACCATTTTGAGATCGCTGTCAGCCACATACGCTTTGTTGTGTTTGTTTACAATGTCGGTGTTGATTAAAAATCCCGCCGCTTGTGAAATCAGATCTGTGATTCGTTTTCTGAATGCTAGGAAAGTGAAACCAATTGAAATTTATCGGCAAATTTGCGAAGTTAACGGACAAAATGCGATGAGTGATTCAATGGTGAGAATATGGGTCCGACAATTCAATGAAGGACGTAGTGAAGTGCACCACAACGCACGACCACACACTGCAAATGTGACGAAAAACCTCCTCCAGGGATTTGGCTGGGACGTGTTTGACCATCCTCCGTACAGCCCTGACCTCGCTCCTAGCGACTTTCATCTATTCTTACATCTCAAGTCTTTCCTTGGCGGTCAACACTTCAACAATGACGAAGAGCTGAAAGAAAATGTTTCCAACTTTTTGAAGACAAAGGCGGCAAACTTCTATGAAGAAGGTATACAGAAACTTGTGCCACGCTATGACAAATGCCTGCAAAATTTCGGCAGTTATGTGGAAAAGTAGTTTAAGAGTTGTAAAATTTTGTGCAATAAATAATTATTCTGTATCTGTACACAATTTAATTTTATTACCAAACGGAACTTACTTTCTGGACGTACCTCGTATATGTTGAATGTTATGGAAATAACTTCTGAAGACCTGTTCATTGTGGATGAATTTTACCGAATTTCGCATAACTGGTAAACCGTAAGAGATACATAAAATCTTACTGTACAAAAATGTAGATCTAATTAAAATATGCAATTTATGTTGTATAAATTTTTGTTGTAAAGTTGATCGCTTCCAAGATATTCTTTGTTATTGTTTTCAATGTTAAACTACGCATTTCTCAAACGGGGTCACCTTTCGTTTTATCTCTCTTGTTTTTCTGAAAATGCAAATCGACCCGTACTTCTTTCTTCTTTTTTTTAATGTTTGTTTAATCTATATATTAAAATATTAAATTTAATTTAAGAATTTTAATAATTTAAAATCTTATTTAATTATTTTAACTATGTTGATTTTAATAATATCTATACTTTATTCGAATATCTGAATTGGAACTCCAGTTGAAGATCCCTTATATCTTAACAGACAAATTTTAACAATTTTATATTTCGTTTAGTTAAAATTTAGTTCTTATTTTTAAATTTTAATTGTTGTTTAGTTTGTATATTAAAATGTTAAATTTAATTTTAGAATTTTGGGAAGGATGATTTGATTTATTCACATATCCTCGGCTTTTAAAGCATTTGACCATCGCTTTAGCCTGGTATATTCCCTTCGGCTTATAAGGAACTAAGTAGTAAGTTTCCTGTTTTTCTCGTTTAGCATGATGTACGTAGAAGAATAGTCTTTTCTAAGAATATTTGGTTTGCAGAACAGATAGAGAAAGTCATGTGAATGCAACACATCAGATTTTTAAATGTGTATTAGAGATTCATTTGGTTCCTCAGATGTAGTGAATTTGATATGCAGCACAACTCTTGCTGTCTAAGCATTAATATTAATTATTTTAACATAGTGGCTTCCATAGTTTGTGGCAAAGGTGCTGTCAATGTAAACACAGGTAATGGAAAATTCCACAATTACAACTGTACCACCGCTCCCCGACGTGTGCCACGTCATAACAACTCCATATAAACATATCTGAATTTCCGACAGCATACTTATAACAATGTTGATTATATTTTTAAAACGTCCAAGGTATTTCTAAACGATGCCTGTAATCTTTTGTGTAGAGTACGAAGTTCTGCCTAATAAGACGACAGGCAACTATGCTTGCACATTTTTACTGTATTTATGTTCTAGATAAACATTACTGCTATCCTCTGTAATGGATCTTAGTTTCGAAACCACATGATAATAATCAAGAATATTCTGTAACTTTCTATTATCTGTCCATCCATATTTCACCGGCTAAACAAACGAACTAGAATGTATTCATTCGCTAACGCACGTGCTGACACCACGTGTTGCTAAGCTGGTTCGCTGCCGTACCCTACGTTTGACAGGAAAAAAAATAGCTACCTAATTTCACTGTTCACAGATAATGGTTAGCTCTATTAAATAAATAATAAATAAAATACAATAGAGCTGGCGAGTTCTTATATATTCAGGACGAAATGTAAAATTTACCGACATAATTATAAAATACGGACATGTTAATTCAAAATCTTCTCGGGCTTCTAGCCAGGTAAAAACTTGGCTTGACACCAACGTTTCGAAGAAGTACATCTTCCTCGTCTTCAGGGTGAACTGATCAGATGTACTTCTTCGAAACGTTGGTGTCAAGCCAAGTTTTTACCTGGCTAGAAGCCCGAGAAGATTTTGAATTAACACGTCGCCAGGAAAGCTTTAGTTCTTATTTACGGACATGTTGTTTAAACTTTGCTAAAGTATTTTATACGTATATCCCTCCAACAGATTTCTGCAAATGTTAGCATTCACAAATGGACAATCATGCCCTGCACATTTCTTTACTACACTGTCATAATGCACTGACTTACTAGAAGAACTAATCCGAAGATAGAACTGGTCCTATTCCTTCAAAATAGAGTATTCTGTTGCAGTTGCAATCGAACTGTCTGAATCATCGCAGAGATTGGTCATTTTATTAATGCGCCAACGACAATGTCCACCAATCCCTCCAAATCTTACTCCGCTCTTCCCGAACAATATGCGACACACATTCACTGCATTTTCGCAATGTGGCTGGAGAACATTTTCGGCATTCACTTGTTGAAAATCTGCTTACACAAGATGTCGCAACTCGACAAATTTAAAAGTTTTGCACACTTTATGCTGCTTTCGGAAACACCGGTAAATTCTACCGTTAAGCTAAGAATATGGGCTATGAGAATGGAAAGGTAAGATATTTTTACTTTCTCTATACGCACTATGTGCATAGTGTATAGAGAAGGTATTGCACTCCACCCAAAAATTCGATACCGATATTTCACCGGAAATATATGTTTTAGGGTCCCCAATATCCAAAAAAAGCATTTTCACAAAAAGGTCCGTGTGTGTGTGAACACGATAACTCAAAAACGAAAAGTCGGTAAAATACCAAACTTGGTATTTAAGTTTAGTATCTTCTAGGGATACGACACGAAGATTTTGAAAAAAAATCCCCACCCCCAACCACCCTTTACATGGATTTTTTTTCGAAAATTTTGATTTTCTCAAAAATGGCTCTAACGATTTTGATTAAAATTTCGTACATTAAAGATATTTACATGAAAAATAACATGTATATCTTGAATTTTCTGGGAATATCCTCTGAAGAGTAGTTTATTCTGGATGAATTTTACGGAATTTTGAATAACTGCTAAACCGTAAGACATGGACAAAAACTTACTACACAAAAAAATGTAGAGCACGTTAAAACACACAATTTATGTTATACACATTTTTTTGTGAGTTCGTCGTTTTTGAGACATTCCTTATTTTTGGTTTCTGATTTGAAAAATGTATACTTTTCTCATACAGGAACTTGTCAACTCCTATCCATATAAACAAAGGAACTTCATTGACATAGCAACCAGCTTTTGATTATCATTTTAACCTATGGTAGTCCCTTATTTCGCTTCTACTTACAGGGAAGCAAGTAATAAAGACTATTTCTGCTCATTTTTTCTGATTAGCATAAAGTAAATAGAAGTATAAACTTTTTCAGAATAATTTGTTGCAGGGATATAGAGAAAGTCATGTGAATGGTACACATCAGATTTGTTTTTCAAAACTTCCCATATATACACTAGAAATAATTATGTCCTTGCTTATATTTCACTACACTGGTATTATCGTTTCCGCCATTACTTGCTGACTAGAAGCAGCCGTTGCACCGCACAACGTATATGTGTTGTTATATAAGAAATTATGATTGAATTATCAGTAAATGTTGTTCCTTAATCATTCATACCTTATTATATAGACAGTATTTTATAGTGTAATATGATATTTCTGTATTCATTCGGTAATTTAAAAGGAACTATTTTGTGATGGAATGGCTATGATTGTGCAAGCTGTTGATTTTGTTTACATTACCGGTGAAGTAAGGATGGACCAAGAATAGTTAAGATTACTGTTACAATGTCTCTTTAAGGTCTAGAAGTACTAAAAGTAACTCCATTTTCAGCCAGTAGTAGTATTGCCGGCGCTGACAACACTGTTTCTGCGCTGCAATTACCTGCAATTTTCTTCCTCTCAATAAGCTGTTGCTACGATGTTATACTTAACTCCATGGCACGACAGCTCACGGGGAGCCTTGGCCTACCGCCCGGCCGCTGTGTCCCCCATCTCGGTCCACTACAGACGTCATGGATGGGGTGCAGTACTGGAGGGTGAGACGTGGTCAGCGCCTCGAGCCCCTCCCGGCCGGTTAATGCGGTCCTCACGACCTGGAGCCGCTACTTCTCAATCAAGTAGCTCCTCAATTGGCCCCCCAGGGACCTCACGAGGCTGAGTGCACCCCGGTCCAGGTCTCCCAGCGGGGGAAAAATCCCCACGCCGGTACTGGGGATCGAACCCAGGTCTCCCGCTTGGTAGGCAGCTGCGCTACCACCGCGCTAAGGAGACGACCCTACGATGTTATAGAATACCAAATAACGCGTAGCAACCGGTTAGGGGCTTTACTAAGTTATTAATCTTTGATCAGAATGAGTTGCCTATCAACAACTTAAAACATCTCAACTCTTTGACGTTCAAATATAAATGTTTTCTAGCTCGCTAATTTGCACTTTAGGAATTATTTAAAAAGGAAATACCTCTCTACTAATGTCCAAATTAATTTCAATACTGCGCATGTTTAAAGCATTGTTACAGTGCCATATTTGAAGAAAATCCAATAGATGTCATAGGATTTTAAAGATGTTTGGCATGCTAAAACTACAACTCGGAGTTGCCCTAAAATTACTGAAAAATTAGCTCTAAAAGTCGTTAAATTACATTAGTGATAATTTGATCACGTCTGTAATTGTTTATGAAATATTAAAATTTGACAGGTTGATTTTCGTAAGACAACGTGAATATAAAAATCACTTTTCCTCCTCCTTTTTCTTTTACTTTCTCTATACGTACTATGTAAATAGTGTATAGAAAAGGTATAGCACCCAAAAAATCGATAGCGAGGTGTCACCGGGAATATATATTTTCAAAAATCCTGAATGCAAAAAAAGCATTTTTAGAAAAAGGTCCGTGTGTGTCTGTGGACAGCATAGCTCAAAAACGAAAAGACCGTTCAATACCAAACTTGGTATTTAAGTTTAGTATCTGCCAGAGATACGACATGAAGATTTTGAGAAAAATTCCCCATCCCAAACTACCCTTTACATGGAACTTTCTTCGAAAATTTTGATTCTCTCAAAAATGACTCTAACGATTTTGATTACAATATCGTATATTAGAGATATTTATCTGAAAAATAAAATGTGTATCTTGAACTTTCTGGGAATAGCCTCTAAAGACTACTTTATTCTGGATGAATTTTACGGAAATTTGCATAACTGCTAAACCGTAAGAAATAGACAGAAACTTACCACACAAAAAGTGAATAGCACATTAAAACACACAATTTAAATTATATACACTTTTTCGTGGAATTGATCTTTTTTTAGATATTCCTTTTTATTGGTTTCAGCTTTAAAAAACATACTTTTATCATACAGGAATGTGTTAACTCCTGTCCATACATACAAACAAAGGGACTTCAGCCATATAGCAACCAGCTTTTGACTATCACTTTAACCTAAGATACTCTTATTTCGATTCTACTTACAAGGAAGCAAGTAAGTAACAATAATATTTCTGTAAATCTTTTCTTGATTGCCATGAAGCATAAGCTTTTTAACAAATTGTTGAAGAGGTGTAGAGAAAGTCATGTGAATGGAACACATCAGATTTTTTTTTCTTCTAATTTTGTAAGTCCAAGAAGGAACAATGTAAAATATTATGAATGTTAGCCATCAGATATGCTGCCAGTAAAATTTTGCAATATGATTGGTTTGAATCCTTAACTGGAGCTATTAAGGAGATAAATAGACTGGATTGTGTGTAAATACTTGCAGAGAGTAAAGTTAAACATTTCACCTTTTTATCTGTGGCTAATTACGACTCGGCGAGATAAATCCCTTTTATATGTTTTTAAATTCCATTCGTTTCTGAAACCCTCTGTCTAAAAGTTGATACATTGTTTTAATATTGATTACTCGTATACTTAAAGAAATCTGGACGTATTTATTGCTGTTAGATTGTATCTTTCAAGACACTCCCTCTGCCACTGAGAAATGTTTCATACAAGTCGACATAACAAGATGCCAGTGAAAGAGATCTTAACTCTTTCTGTGTCAGTTCTTCTTGGGCGTTTTTCATCAGGTAGACTTGTAAGTACCATTCTTCAGGTTGTAATTATACAGTATATTCAGTTTCTAAACTGGGGAGTCACCTCACAAAATGGTGATACCTGGGTCATCCTTTTTAATTTCTCTAGCCCCATATGTACAATGTAGATAAGGATAGAGGAAGTATTGTATTCCACCCAAAAATTCGATGTCGAGATTTCACCGGATATACATGTTTTATGACCCCCTGATTCCAAAAAGAACACTTTCAGTGTGTGTGTGTGTGTATCCTTGTGTTCGTGAATACGATAACTCAAAACACCAAACTTGGTATTTAAGTTTAGTATCTTCCAGGGATGCGACACGAAGATATAGAGAAAAATCCCCCACCCCAAACTACCCTTTACATGGAACTTTTTTCGATTTTTTTTTATTTTCTCAAAAACGGCTCTAACGATTTTGATTAAAATATCGTATATTAAAGATGTTGAACTTTCTGGGAATAGCCTCTGAAGACCATTTTATTCTGGATGATTATATGGAATTTTGCATAACTGCAATACCGTAAGAGATGCACAAAAACTTACCACACAAAAAAATGTAGAGCACGTTAAAACACACAATTTATATCCTATACGTTTTTTTCGTGGATTTCATCGTTTTTGAGATATTCCTTATTTTTGGTTTCATGTTTAAAAAGCTTGCACTTTTCTCACACAGGAATTTGTCAACTGCTGTCCATACAAACAAAGGAACTTCAGTTACATAGCAACCAGGTTTTGACTATCACTTTAACCTATGGTAGTCCCTTATTTAGCTTCTACTTAAAAAGAAGCAAGTAATAAGACTATTTCTGCTATTTTTTTTTTTCTCGTTTAGAATGTAGTAAATAGAAACATAAGCTTTTTAACAATAATTTGTTGCAGACATGTAGAGAAAGTCATGTGAATGGAACATCAGATTTGTTTGCTTAGTTCTCTGTGGCACCAGCGCATTATTTACACTATCGGAGGTATTGTTGGATAACCAGTATACATAAAGGATGGGCAAGTTGGAACAAAGCCAAATATCATCTGTTGCAACAGTCAATACAGAGCAATATGGAATTATACACAGTAGATTCTTCTTATTAATAGAATGCAGATATCCATGGTGCAACAGCTAAGCAAAACAAACAGTTGACATAGTTTTAAGATGGGTATTTATTGCTTTTAAAATTTTGCTAAAATAATGCATAAATGTATTTGCTACACTGGTATAAGGGAGAATATATTTAATGCAGTAAAGCTTACAATCATCATAAAAAAACTTCATTCTAACATGAATTGAGTAAAATATATCGGAACAAAAATTCTCTTTTTGATTCAACAAACAACTCTTTATTTGCTCCCCTGGGTAATGTGGTGGTACCGTGCCTGCCTCACATTCAACACGTCGTGAGTTTGAGTCTCGGTTGGTTTTTTTTTGTTTTTTTTTTTTTTTGCCTTATCCTGAGAAGACAAATGTCTAGTAACTTTAAGCTCCATGGACCCCGAGATCATTTGAGCATCATTTCACTAATGTCATTCCTCGTCCGATATGACCAACCAGGTTAAAGAACGTTAAGATAAAAAGTTCTATTTATTCAAAAACTCCGATTAAAATGAGACTATAACAATAACTAATAGCTCCATGGTACGACAGCTCACTAGGAACCTTGGCCTACCGTCCTGCCGCTGCGTCCCCCATCTCGGTCTATGACAGACGACATGAATAGGGTGTATTGGAGGGTGAGACGTGGTCAGCGCCTCGATCCCCGCCGACCGGTTAATGCGGCCCTTATGACCTGAGGCCGCTACTCCTCCATCAAGTAGCTCCTCAGTTCCCCCCCCCCCTCCAGGGACCTCACGAGGCTGAGTGCACCCCAGACACAATGAGAATATGCTCAAAAATAACTGTCTTTCCTCAATACCATAATTATATTCTTTCGAAGTTTGCAGTTGAAACTGAAGTCTGTGGATCAAGTGGCAGGAAATTTCCAGAAGCCGTCGCACATGCAAAACCACCGCAGATATGCACAATATGCAACATTGCCGGGCTTGGACGTCAAAGAAATTTCAGAAGAACACGTTTCCAATCGCACGGTGTAACAATCACAGTTGCGATGCCAAAAGAACTTACATCGGACACACATGTCTACTAACGTATAGCATTTCACCCAAAAATTCGATGCCAATATTTCACCATAAATACCGTTTTAGGGTTCCTTGTATAAAACAACTATTTTTAGAAAAAGGTTCATTTGAGTTTAGTATCTTCCAAGCTTGCGACACGAAGAATTTGAGGAAAATCCTCCCACCCCAAATTCCCCTTTATGGAAAAATTTTCTCAAAAATGGCTCTAACGATTTTGATTAAAATACTGTATATTAAAAATATTTACAACACAAATAAAATGTATATTATGACTTTTTCTGGGAATTGCCTCTGAAGACTTTATTATGGGTGAATTTTGCGTAACTGGTAAACCATAAGAAATAGTCAAAAACTTACTACACAAAAACTGTAGATCTCGTTAAAACACACAGTTTGTCATATGCATTTTTTTCGTGGAACTGACTATTTTTGAGAAACTTCTTGTTGTTGGTTTCAGTTTTAAAATACTTAAACTTTTTCACATACGGGAATTTGTTAACCCCTGGTAATATAAAGATACGGATTTTATCAACATAGCGAACAACTTTTAGAAGATTTGACTATCGTTTTAGCCTGTGCATTCCCTTATTTCTCTTCTACTTACAAGAAAGACTTTCTGTTAATGTTTATCTCGATTACAATGAAGTAAATAGAAGCAAAACCTTTATAACAATAATTTGTTATAGAGATGTAGAGAAAGTCATGTGAATGGAACACATTAGATTTGCACACATGTATTGTATGTTATCTTTCCTCTATTGAGTTTTCACCTGTCTCTTGTTATATCAAAATTACACAAAATTCAGACAGAACAAATTGAAGAACGTCGCAAGTTATACACATAAACATCTGATGTATTCCATTCACATGACTTTCTTTACATCGCTGTAACAAATTATTGTTAAAAAGCATATTCCTCTATCTCCTTTATGTTAACCGGGATAAACATTAGCAAATATTGTCTTCCTTGTAAATAGAAGGGAAATAAGGGAATAAACTAGGCTAAAAGGAATGTCAAATCTCTTAAAGTTGATTGCCATATGGTTGAAATGCGTTTCTATGCAGGGCAACTTTCTGTGTGAGAAAAGTTTAAGTATTTTCAATTTGAAATAAATAACAAGGAATATCCCAGAAATGGTAAACTCCTAATAAATCTATATAACATAAATTGTGTTCTCTAACGTACGTGATCTACATTTTTTGTGTAGTAACACCTTACGGTTTACCAGTTACGCAAAATACAACAAAATTAATTCAGAATAAAGAGTTCTTTAGAGGCTATTCCCAGAAAATTCAAGATAAACGTTTTATTTGCAATGTAAATATCTTTAATATACGGTATTTTAATCAAAATCACTTAAACCATTTTTCAGAAAATAAAAATGTTCCGACACTTTTTCCATGCGAAGGGTAATTTGGGGTGGGGGGATTTTTCTCAAAATCTTTGTGTCGCATCCCTGGAAGATACTAAACTTAAATACCAAGTTTGGTATTTTACCGACTTTTCGTTCTTGAGTTATCGTGTTCACAGACACATGGAGATAAACACATATACACACGCTATTTTTTGGATACAGGGGATCCTAAAACGTGAATTTCCAGTGAAATATCGGTGTCAAATTTTTGGGTGGAATGCAACACCTTCTCTATATACTATGTACACAGTACGTGAAGAGAAAGTAAAAATCGGGAGACGTTGATTTGTTCGTTATTATCTAAAACATATTATATTTTGATAAAATTTGGTAAGTCGCTTCTAGGAAATTAAAAACAGCTTTAAATAAAAATCTCGTAATTTTAAATACGGAAAGTAAGCTGATGATTATTGAATATGTTCGCCTACTGAATAACTCTTTAAAGACGCCAATCATGACATAAGAAATAAGACTGAATATTTGTAAAGGCATGTGGTATCAGTGATACACATCTTAAGTGCGGCAAAGTAGTATTAATCCTCAGGTTGAGATAGTGTTGAGATTGCGTGTGGCGAGCAGTTTTACGTAATATCAGAAGATCGCTTCGTCACAAACTGGGTTAAAGGAGCACTTAGATCAGCGACACGCAAAGAGACACAAAATTGCTGCAATCCGATGAAAGTAGGTAAATTTTCCACACGCCAAGTCATAATTATCTATTGACGTAATAAGAATTTTCCACGGCCCTTTCAAATCATTAGTGCACAAGTCCCCGCAAGAACGATTATTGATTGTCATTGATTGACCTAATACCAATTTTTAAACGCATGATTTAAAATAAATTAATTTGAGTAATTAACTTAAGATTTCCTCGCTGATTACCAGTTGAGGACTTTAATGTCATGTCTGCTTGTTGCGTACTAAATGATTTAGTTGCAGCAATCGAACGGAAATTAGCAGAATTGTGGTGCAAACCCCGCCTATTGCGTTGAACTTTTCACTCTGATTCTATCTCTTTCTGTCACTTTATTTGACAGAATTTTATATAACAATGAAGTTTCAAAAATGTTAGGTGTTCCATTCGCATGACTTTCTCTACATATCTGCAACAAATTATTGTTAAAAAGCTTATGCTTCAGTTTACTTCATGCTAATCGAGGAAAAATTAGCAGAAATAGTCTTATTACGTGCTTCCTTGTAAGTAGGAGAGAAATAAGGGAATACTATAGGTTAAAGTGATAGTCAAAAGCAGGTTTCTATGTGAGAGTTACATATTTTAAAAATCTGATGTGTTCCATTCACCTGCCTTTCTCTACACCTCTGCAACAACTTATTGTTAAAAAGCTTATGCTTCTATTTACTTCATTTTAATCGAGAAAAAAATAACACAAATAGTCTTATTACTTGCTTTCTTGTAAGTAGAAGCGAAATAAGGGAATACCATAGGTTAAAGTGATAGTCAAAAGCAGGTTTCTGTGTGATTGAAGTCCCTTTGTTTGGACAGGAGTTGAGAAATTCCCGTATGAGAAAGGTATTAGTATTTTAAAGTTGAAACTAATAACAAGGTATGTCTCAAAAACAGTCAACTTCACGAACAAAATGTACATGACATAAATTGTGTGTTTCAAAGAGCTCTACATTTTTGTGTGGTAAGTTTTTGATTGTCTCATATGGTTTACCAGTTATGCAAAATTCCGCAAAATCCATCCAGAGTAAACATGTCTTCAGAGGCGATTCCCAAAAAATTAAAGATATACAATTTATTTGTAACATAAACATCTTAAATATGAGAGATCTAAATGAAAATCCTGAGAGCCATTTTCGAGAAAATCAATATTTTAGAAATTTTTTCCATCTAAAGAGTATTTGGGGGAGGGGAATTTTCTTGAAAATCTTCCTGTCGCATCCTTGGAAGAAACAAACTAAAATACCAAGTTTGGTATTTAATGGTATTTTCTCTTTTGAGCTATTCCGCCCACAGACACTTACAGCTAGACACACACACAAACACACACACACACACACACGCACGCACGGACATTTTACTAAACTTTTTTTTTTGCATTCAGGGAGACTCAAAACATGTATTTCCGGTGAAATCTCGATATCGAATTCTTGGGTGCATTACAATACCTTCTCTATACACTATGTATATAATACGTGTAGAGAAAGTAAACATACATAAAACATGTGTTCCATTCACAATTTTGCATAACTGCTAAACCATAAGAGATGGACAAAAACTTAACCCACAAAAAATGTAGAGCACGTTAAAGCACACAATTTATATCATATACATTTTTTTTCGTGGAGTTGATGGTTTTTTACATATTCCTTGCTTTTGGTTTCAGCTTTGAAAAACTTATACTTTTCTCATACAGGAATTTGTCAACTGCTGTACATACAAACAAAGGAACTTCAGTCACATAGCAATCAGCTTTTGACTATCAGTTTAGCCTATGGTAATCCTCATTTCGCTCCTACTTACAAGAAAACAAGTAATAAGACTATTTCTGCTATTTTTTTCTCGATTAAAATGAAGTAAATAGAAGCATAAGCTTTTTAACAATAAGTTGTTGCAGAGATGTAGAGAAAGGCATGTGAATGGGACACATCCGATTTTTAAAATATGTAACTCTCACGCTGGTCTAGTGTATTCCCCGGTTTGTCTTGTACTTACAAGGAACTAAATAATAAAATAATTTGGGTGGGTGTAATTTGATGTCCTTTATTGATAGGTCATATCGGTCGATGAATAAAATGGGTGAAATGATGTTCAAATAAGCTCGGGTCCATGGAGCTTAGAATTACTCAACATTTGTCTTCTCAGGTTAAGGGAAAAGATAGGTCATGTGAGTGGAACATATCAAATTTTTCAATCTGCGTTCTCTTTCAGTGCTCACTGCAAAAGAACTTAAAATACGCGCTCCCTTTGCCTCCGCTCGCTAAAGTGCATAGCTTTGGTGCTTCGTGGCGCAGGGAATCGGGTTCGAGCCCCGCCTCCGGCATGGGTGTTTGGAAATGTGAATATGTTTGTGTATTTGTATGCAAACAATAGAAACAAATGTGAAAATAGCAGAAACGTAGGGATAAATATAAAAAAGAAGGAAAGAAAGGGGAAAAATTAGCAGGAACTGAACAAGGGCAGACAGTGAGCAATACTAAATAGTGAATCACGTTTCAAAACTATTCCATCACGTCATATTTTACTCTGTGAGCACCGAATCTCAATCCGGCAGTTTCGTATCCCCGGACCCAGCTCTGTAATAAGATAATTTCTGCTAATATTTATCTTGATTAGCATGAAGTAGACAGAGTAATAGTTCGTAAGAATTGTGTTTTCTTCAGATCAGGAAGAGAAAGACACGTGAATGGAACACATCAGAATTTTTCGTGCTATTACTAGCTTCTTCATTTAACATTTACTGCAGTACCCGAAATTTTCATAGCGATTTTTTTTACCCCAAAAACAAGTAAATAAATATTCAAAAGTGCAGATACGTCATCCATTGAAAAATGTTAGAACCACAGACTCTGCCGCAGTTCTTTTGCAATACTAGAGGATTATAGCGTTATTTCTCAATGTATAGATATAACAATCTTTGCATAACCGGCCCATTTTATTCAGTAAGTGTCAGATCGACATGCAACTTGGGTAGCGGTTGAACCTAAAAGGCAATTAGGTGAGGCGATACGTAAATGAGGAATATCGGAAAATAGCAATTTGCTAAGACAGCGGCACGTCCTTAAGGCACGACATAATATCACGCGAGCAGCTCTCAGAATTAATTTACTGTGCATGGGTACCACGCATAATTTGCCAAAATTAATTTGCCACTTTGCTACTTGCCTACCTGCCTGCCTTTGGGAAATTCCTTTAACTCGTGCATAAAAACTTCTTTCCACAGATATAAAGAACACATCAGGCATGTAAGCTACGAACAAACAAAACATCTGAAAGATGGATATGTGTGTGTGTGTGTGTGTGTGTGTGTGTGTGTGTTTTAATTGCCATATAAATATCTTAAATGTAGATTTTAAACAAAATCGTTATAGCCATATTTGAGCAAATCAGAATTTTCGAATTTTTACTTTCTCTACACGTACTATGTACATAGTGTATAGAGAAGGTATTGTATTGCACCGAAAAATTTGATACCGAGATTTCACCGGAAATACATGTTTTGAGACCCCCTGAATAAAAAAAAACATTTTTAGTAAAATGTCCGTGTATGTATGTATGTATGTGTGTGTGTGAGTGTGCCTGTAGGCAGCATAACTAAAAAACGAAAAGACCGTTAAGTACCAAACTTGGTATTTAAGGTTGGTATCCTCCAAAGATGCGATACGAAAATTTCAAGAAAATCCCCCCACCCCAAACTACCCTTCACATGGAAAAAATATCGATAATTTTGATTTTCTCAAAAATGGCTCTAACGATTTTGATTAAAATGTCGTATATTAAAGATACTTTTATGAAAAACGAAATGTATATCTTGAATTTTTTGGGGATACTCTCTAAGACTAATTTATTCTGGATGAATTTTATAAAATTTTGCTCCATACAGACAAAGGAACTTCAGTCACATATCAACCAGCTTTTGACTATCACTTTAACCTATGGTACTCCCTTATTTCACTTCTACTTACAAGGAAGCAAGTAATAAGACTATTTTTGCTAATTGTTTGAAGTAAATAGAAGCATAAGCTTTTTAACAATAATTTTTTGCAGAGATATAGAGAAAGTCATGTGAATGAAACACATCAGATTTTTTTTCTATCTACTTCATTTCTATTAAGATAAACCTTTGCCGAAATTGCTGCATTACACATTTCGTTGGGGATACAAATAGCGATAGTCGAATGTTTATCAACAGGGCCGTTATATGCTGGCAATGCTAGATATTCTTCCATGCGATTCGGAGAAACAAATGAATGGCAACACGACTGGTCGTCATCGGCGATTCTAACGCTGCCCTACGATTTCTGACCTTCGGGGGCATCCTTCATCAAACGATGCTGGCCCCATTTCAGAGACAGAGGCCCCCTGTTACCTCTGATTGTATAGGATGACGATGGTTTTAGAAGAAATGAGAGGATTGAAAGCAACTACACCTTTTACTCCAGACCCAGTTGCACCTTAGGGATTTTTCTCACAAGCTAATAAGAGGTGAATATATCCAGCTTAAAATGATTTGGAAATGGAACCACGGACCCTCACTTCAAGAGTCTTAAAGGAAACCACTAAACTACCCCTTTTGATCAGGACTTAAATTTATTGACAAAGTTTTGAACAGTTTTATTCGAACTATTGTTGGATATCTAGGATGAGGCTGAAGGCAGAAAAATTATCTGAAATAATTAAAGAAATCTACATTTTGATGTTTTCTGTTTAACGTTTAGCAGATATAAAAATTATATAAAGCTTTTTCCAAATAAAGAGGACTTCACAGCCATTCCCTATTTAACATTTTGATAGTAAGTAACTAAAAAATAAGAAACTAGGAGTCCATTTATTAATTCGAATTATATTTATTATTTATATTACATTGATTAACTTTAAATTTATTAATTTTAAAAAGAGATTTTGTATTAATTTGATTTTAAATTTACTAGGAACATGAACAGGTTAGAAATTAATTTACTCTCCTTCATTCCATTGCCATCTTCCAACAAAAAGATATTAGAAAATGTGACACATAAATATCTTTAATATATAGTATGGAAGCTGACTAATTATCATTCTTAATCAGGATGATTCTTTGTAACGAATAGAACAAAAGACCTTAACGCAGTTTTACTGCTTTTAAAGTAATTCTTGAGAAAAGTGCGAAAATTGCATAATATTAACCCTATTTTAAATTAAGGTTTTACGAAACATACATAATTTTTTAAATATTTCATAGCACAGATTGGGATATTTTCTGCATGTTTAAAGACATTTTGATTAAAACAATTTCATAGGCTCCTCCTCCTTTTTTCTTTTGTTACTTCTTCTTATTATTATTATTGTTGATAATGATGATATTGTAAACCTTCGAAAATTGTCTCACTTGAACCTACATCGTTAGCCATGAAGATTACACATGGCAACACTGTAAGATGGAAAGAAATATACTTCAGCTGTTTGTTTTTTGCGCTTATGGTTTGCTTTGAAAACAGTGGAATATTAATTTAAAAATTGCTCACTTTATTGATGCCGAATATCTTGAAGTTACTAGTCATTTAGGTGAACACATAGAATACAGTTAGCCGTGGCAAGAATTTGTGGATAAAGACTTCCAAATAGAGAAACACTACATCAAACGAAGTTTTTTTTTCATCTGTTAAAGAGTTCTAAGTACAGGAAGCATATCTCCTTATGTTGAAGAAATGTGGAAAGAAATGTTGTACATGAAGAAACAGCATCGCTTGATGGGAAATGATGCTGAAGGCTCATGCGGCGTGGTATAGCTCGCACTATCGGCGTATCCTACTAGACAGTTTTCATAACATTAAAATAATGCATCTGTGAAATTTTGGAAATTCACAATACGTAAGATATCCTACTAAAAATTATACCGCTTATTATACCTAATAGTATTAATAATTTTTGCCATGAATCAGAGTTGCAGCTTGCATGGCTACTTAAATATGTACTAAGTTTTTATTGTCTAAATTCATCGTTGTAATAACAAAAATCTAATGTGTTACATTCACATGACTTTCTCTACATCTCTGCAACAAATGAGTTCTAAAAAGCTTATACTTCTATTTACTTCATGCTAATCGACAAAAAATTAGCAGAAATAGTCTTATTACTTGCTTCCTCGTAAGTAGAAGGGAAATAAGGGAGTAGCATAGGTTAAAGCGATAGTCAAAAGCTGGTTGCTCTGTGACTGAAGTTCCTTTGTTTGTATGGACAAGAGTTGACAAATTCCTGTATGAGAAAAGTTAAGTTTTTCAAAGCTGAGGACAAAAACAAGGAATATCTCAAAAACGATCAACTCCACGAAAAAAATGTATGCAACATAAATTGTGTGTTTTAATATGCTCTACATTTTTTGTGTTGTAAGTTTTTGTCTATCTCTTACGGTTTAGCAGTTATGCAAAATTCCGTAAAATTCACTCAGAATAAAGTAGTCTTCAAAGGCTATTCCCAGAAAATTCAAAATATGCATTTTATTTGTCTGGTAAATATCTGAAATATACGATATTTTAATAAAAATCGTTAAGAGCCATTTTTAGAAAATCAAAATTTTCGAAAAAAGTTCCATGTAAAGGGTAGCTTGGGGTGGGGGATTTTTCTCAAAATCTTCGTGTCGCATCCCTGGAAGATACTAAACTTAAATACCAAGTTTGGTATTTTACCGACTTTTCGTTTTTGAGTTATCGTGTTCATAGACACACGGACACACTGACACACGGACACGCACACGGGCCTTTTTCTGAAAATAATTTTTTTGGATACAGGGACCTAAACCATATATTTCCGGTGAAATCTCGGTATCGCATTTTTGGTGGAGTGCAATATCTTCTCTATACACTATGCACATAGTGCGTGTAGAGAAAGTAAAAATTGTAATGTGTTCCATTCACATGACTGGTACTGACAGAATGGTGTGAGAGAATTTTTTGAATATCTTCTTTCCGCATCTTTGGAAGATGAATTTAATATCGAGGTTGGTATTTTAGCCGACTTTTCGTTTTTACTTTCTCTAGCCTATATGTACAATGTACTTGGTGGTAAAGGCGGTAGCTACTGTATTCCACCCAAAAATTCTATACCGTAATTTCAGCGGAAATATATGTTTTGAGGTCCCCTGAGTCCGAAAAAAAAATTAGAAAAAGGACCGTATGTGTATGTGTGGGGTACCATAACTCAACGAAAAGGCCGTTAAATACCAAACTTGGTATTTAAGTTCAGTATCTTCCAAGGATACGTCACGAAGATTTTGAAGACCCCACCCCTAACTACCCTTTACATAGAAATTTTTCGAAGGTTTTGATTTTCTCTAAAATGGCTCTGACGATTTTTATTTAAATACCGTATAATAAAGATATTCACATCACAGATAAAATGTTTATTTTGAATTTTCTAAGAATAGTATCTGAAGAACTCTTTATTCTGATTGAGTTTTGCAGAATTTTGCATAACATATAAACCGTAAGAGATAGACAAAAACTTATTGCACAACAAACACATAATTTATTTCATATACTTTTTACTTGCAGAGTTGATCGTTTTCGAGATATTCATTGTTATTCCTTTCAATGTTAAAGTAATTAAATTTTCCCAAACGGGACCATACAAAGCGAATCGAACTTCAATTGTTTCCCATAGCGACCAGCTTTCAAAAGATTTGACTATCACTTTAGCCTAATGTATTCCCTCATTTCTTTTCTAATTACAAGGAAGCAAGTAACAAGAGCAATTCTGCTAATGCTTATCTAGATGAGCATGACATAGATAAAAGAATAATCTTTTGTGAGAAACGTTTGTTTGTGGAACAGCTAGAGAAAGTTATGTAAATGGAATATATAAGATTTTTACTTTCTCTATACTTATTATGTACAAACTGGTATTTAAACTCGGTGTTTTCCAAGTATGCGACACGAAGATTTTCAAGAAAATCCTCCCACCCCAGCTACCCTTTACATGGAAAAATTTTCGAAAATTTTGACTATCTCAAAAATGGCTCTAATGATATTGATTAAAATACGGTATATTAAAGATATTTACGTAACAAATAAAATGTATATCTTAAATTTCCTGGGAATAGCCTCTGAAGACATCTTTATTCTGGAGGAACTTTGCGAAATTTTGCATAACTGGTAAACCGTAAGAGATAGATAAAAACTTACTTAATAGAAAATGTTCAGCTCGTTAAAACACACGATTTATACTATATACTTTTTTGTTCGTTGATCGGTTTTTAGATATTCCTTGTTATTAGTTTCAGCTATAAAATACTTATACGTTTCTCATACGGGAATTTGTGAACTCGTGTCCATACAAACAAAGGAACTTCAGTCACATAGCAACCAGCGTTTGATTATCACTTTAACCTATGGTACTCCCTTATTTCCCTTCTACTTACATGGAAGCAAGTAATAAGACGATTTCTGCTAATTTTTCCTCGATTAGCATGAAGTAAATAAAGGAATAAGCTTTTTAACAATGATTTGCTGTAGAGATGTAGAGAAAGGCATGTGAATCGAACACATCAGATTTTTAGTTATGATATTCTTCACAGGCATACACATACACATACACATTCTCACACACTCAGACATTTTTCTATTTTTTTTTTTTTTTTTTTTTGGAATCAAGGAATCCTTAAACGTGTATTTCCAGTGAAATCTCGCTATCGAATTTTTGGGTGGAATGCAATACATTCTCTATCTTTTTATTATGTACGAAGTAGAGAAAGTAAAATGGCTCACCAGTAGCAGACTTAAAAGTTCCATGACCAAATTTATTTGCAGATAAATGCCAATCAATTGAAAACGAGTCACGAAGCTTTGCCATCGATTACTTTCACTTGGTTTTAGAACATTAAGAAGCTGCTCTCACGGCGGGAAACTTTGAGCCGGAAGTTGAAGAGGCATAGCAAATAAGATGTGCTTCTTTCGTGCCTAATAAATCTAAATCAATTATTCTAATGTTACAGTTCATTTTAATGTCCAGAAGCAAATGAATAATAACACGCTACGCTTCCCTAATTATATTAATCATTCTTCTTCAGTCGTATCCTTTTACCGGAAACATGGCTAATTTGGTCATCTCGTAAACCTGATCATATGTTCCAGTTTTTATGTGCGTTTTGATGCAAAAGAGTGCGCCATGTTGAATGTGTGCAAAAGCCTTCTCACAAGAGAAAGCTCAGTGAAAAGTAAACGCAGCATAAACGCAAAGCTTTGCACTCGTGTTATTTAATGGAAGCATTCAAAGAATACGCAATATGCTGAGTTTGCAAACTCTAAGCTACTTCGCAGCGTGCTGTAGAGTAAACAGCACAGAACGCAATAGCGCAGATGTACTCGTATGATCATAAGTATTCCTGCCGCCAGAGACACTCCGAGAGCCAACTTGCAAGGATAACAGACTTACAGTGTTTTTCAGAACATGATGACCCTGCCCCACTCTTCTCCCAAAGTTTGGAATTAGCGTGTGTGAGGTTACCAGCCCTCGCTGTTGCCAGGTCTTACACTTACTGGTCCCTTAACTGAGGCGCGATTCTCGACTTGCAAGCGGTGTCTCCAGGAAACAGATTTTACGTTGCCTCTCGCCCCCTAGTACGGGGATGTCTTTTGTTTGCTAATGGTTATTGCACAATCAGGGAGGAATTTATCTCAGATTTTAATAATTAAGTGTTTTAAAATATAATAAAAGAAATATAGAATCGTTAGGATTTGTCATGTTAACATATAAGGGTATTCAATGGCGGGGGATTTAGAAGTACAGTATTTCTTAGAACATGATGACCCTGCCACTCTTCTTCCAAAGTCTTTAAAGTTTGTGGTTGGAACTCTCGCTGTTGCTAGGGCTTCCATTTACTGATTCCTTAAATGAGGCGCGTTCTCGACTTGCAAGCAGAGTCTCCAGGTACCAGATTTTACTATATTGCCTCTCCCCCTAGTACAGGTTCGTCTTTTGTTTGCTAATGGTTATTGCCCAGTCAGGGAGGAGCGGTCCCATATGAGTGCCAACACGGCCAGCCATCGCTCCTTTGCGAGAGCCGTACCGCCCTTCACCGCCACTAGCAATCAGCACCTCTCCCGGCGCTGGTCTTCTAAGCACCACAGGTCTGTTCAGAACTATTTAGGTGACGACACCAACTCAGTTCGCCAAGCAACAGCGCCCGCAAGAGTCGGGCCAGTGAACGGCACCGCACTTCTCGTCCCTTAGCACTGAGGGTGATTCGCATCACGTCATCCTGGAGCTCCTCACTGCTGCAGCTCCGACTACACTTGGGTTCTACATCGAGCATGGAAGCGCGCTTGATGCTGCGCCTGCACATCGAGGCCAGCATAAATGAAGGCTGGTCCTGTGCCCCGCATTGCTTGTGGACACCCCCGGTAACAACGGCTATAAACCAGCCAACAGCGTAATAGCTGAACAAAGCACCCCCCCCTCCCATTGGGAGAGGTCTATCAAAATTTCACCAACAAATTAAACACCAGCGGAGCAGAGGAAAGGATGCTGCTCCTAAAAAAATGCAGCCGCTCGAGGAGCCTATCTAGCGCTCCCTCCTTACCACCAACACTCGAAACCCCAAAATTTAAAACCTCAACCTTCACCTCATTCCTGTGGTTAAACCGTTACAAGGGTAGGTGCACAGCAACAACACCTAGGTTCACCACGAGCCTACCAGACACACACGCACGCACGCCGTCACTGTTGTGCTCGGGCACTCGGTAAGAGACCTGCATCGATGCACCCAGGTGGATAACTCCAACCACGACCTCCACCGCGTCTGCGCCAACTAATCTAGGCGCACACATTTCACAGGGCAGGTTCAGCACCCTCTGTAGCCCTAAAGCAGACAATCTCATAGTTCATCTATAGTTTAGGAGGAACAAGCTGAGACAAAATTTTAGACAGAGACAGCATATATACTTACCCTCTCTCTCGCACATCTGCCATTAGGGTGTTGGTGGTGCCACTGCTTCCGTCACGTCCATAGAACTATCAGTGGCGGCCGCTTCCACCCCTTTTTGCAACACCCGTTTGAGCAATAGTTAATACGAGAACAAATATTATCAAATGTGGAATGAAGTTGAACATTTCTGAGCTCAGTATTTTGTAATTAAAATTGTAGTAATGTTCTCTATGTGGTTACCTTTTTTACTTTCTCTATATTCACTATGTACATAGTGAATAGAGAATGTATTGCACTCCACCAAAAAATTCTATAACGAGATTTCACCGGAAATATATGTTTTAGGGTCCCCTGTATCCAAAAAAAAGTATTTTCAGAAAAAGGTTCCGTGTGTGTGTGTCCGTGTGCCCGTGTGTCCGTGTGTCAGTGTGTCCGTGTGTCTGTGAACACGATAACTCAAAAACGAAAAGTCGGTAAAATACCAAACTTGGTATTTAAGTTTAGTATCTTCCAGGGATGCGACACGAAGATTTTGAAAAAAAATCCCCCCACCCCAAACTACCCTTTACATGGAACTTTTTTCGAAAATTTTGATTTTCTAAAAAATGGCTCTAACGATTTTGATTAAAATTTCGTATATTAAAGTTATTTACCTGACAAATAAAATGTATATTTTGAATTTTCTAGAAATAGCCTCTGAAGACTACTTTATTCTGGATGAATTTTTCATAACTACTAAACCGTAAGAGATAGACAAAAACTTAACCCACAAAAAATGTAGAGCACGTTAAAATACACAATTTATGCTATACACAATTTTTTCGTGGAGTTGATTGTTTTTGAGATATTCCTTTTTCTTGGTTTCAGCTTTTAAAAACATACTTTTCTCATACAGGAATTTGTGAACTCCTGTCCATACAAACAAAGGAACATCAGTCACATAGTAACCAGCTTTTGGCTTTCACTTTAACCTATGGTACTCCCTTATTTCGCTTCTACTTACAATAAATCAAGAAATAAGACTATTTCTGCTAATTTTTCTCGATCAGAATGAAATAAATAAAAGATAAGCTTATAGCAATAATTATTTACAGAAATATAGAGAAAGTCATGTGAATGGAACGCATCAGATTTTTATAATAAACACACCAACAATATATAAACACAATACGCAAACAAAATCCAATAGCACTAAATCAGAGCACTGACAACTTCATGGACTACACTGACTGCAGTGGGACCATTCAACATTCCTGCCTATCCTTATATTGGCCATGAGTGATGCCCTCGGTCGGTTGCCAGGGGCAGGTAGCTCACAAACTAGCTACTTCGCTGCGGTTGCAAGACACACGAGCAGTCTCAGCCGCCTACACTTTCCTGAAGTACTCCACGAATTGTCTACTCATCACCATTGCCGCTAACCATACTATAATACAAGACCTTAGCCTCCGCCTCTAGAAGTTTCGGTGGGAAATCAAAAAGCGCCTCAAGACAGGGAAGTGAGTCTTAACAGCTGCAGAGGAGAAAGATGACAATGCTGTGTTGTCCGTGCAGAGCAAGCTGGCCTCCATTGGATCCGTCTGACCAGAAGGGCAGCGACGACCGACCCACACGACAGAGGTCCCTCAAGACCTCGGTTACTGGGGTCAAAGACCAGCAGAACAGTACCCCAAATCAGACATCAATCTTCTGGAATTTCAGAAAAGCTAAATACTCATCAGAAATTCATGGAACATCACATATTTCTAAATCCACTGCCACCAACAAAATCAGAAAGTATCGCCACTGACAGTACGTTACACTGACCATCGTCACAATCAAATATCGCAACTAAAATATCTTTAGAAGCTGTAAATATGTACAAAAAGCACAAAAATAAATCGGCACTGTCTTGTTCCTTACCGTTTGTAGGGTACTTCATTACGTCAGTTTTTATTTTATTGGCTGATACTGTCACCTTGCAGGTGAGTGTTCTATATCGAACCAATAGAGCGTACCTATGCTGGGTTTGTCAACTCATTCGCTAATAGGTTACTCATTCGCCTTACTCAATTGGAGGCGAGATTAGGTAACGTGTACTACAACAGTAAGCTACAACCCCTCCTCCTTCCCCAATTAGAGTGACGGAAGGGCCAGCGGATATCAGAAGACACGCCCTATAAATGCATATACAATCAGAAATTCGATGTCTATTACTATTTGTGCTCTGTGTACTACACGAACTCACATCTAATCAGGCACAACGCATATTATATGCTTCCATTACCTCATCGCTTATTTCTGGCATTATATATTTAACAGGAGAATTGTCATATGTGATGAATTGCAATTGTATTACAGCAACCTTAACACCTCGAGACAGTAGTTCGATACCCGTCAGCTTACAAATGCTATTAAAATACAAAAAGCTGATATGTGTTCGTTCACATGACTTTCTCTACAAACTATTGTTATGAAAGATTATTCCTTTACCAACATCATAGTATTCGAGGTAAACAACAAAAATGGTTGTATTAGTTCCAACTAAATAAAAGGGAGGTAAGCTAATACACTAGGCTAAAGCGATAGTCAAATATTTTCAAAAGCTGGTCAGTATGTGAAATAATTGAAGCTCGGTTCGCTTTATACGGCCAAAAGTAAAACAAAAGAGAAATAACAAGAAAGATGGTCTTCCGTTTGAGGAAAGTTTAAGTACCCTAAATTGAAACCAATAACAAGGAATATTTCGGAAACGTAAAAAGTGTATACGACATAAATTGTGTGTCATTTACATTTCTGTGTTTTAACGAGATCTACCTTTTTTCTGCAGTAACTGTTATCTTTTACGGTTTACCAGATATGCCAAATTCATTGAGAATGATTATTTTCAAAAATTCAGGTTACTTATACATTCTATTTTTCATGGAAGTATCTTTAATCAAAATCGTTAGAAACACTTGCGAGAAAAACAAAATTTTCAAAAATGTTTCTATGTAAAGGGTAGTTTCGAGTGGCAGATTTTCTTGGAAAGCTTCATGTCGCATTCTTGAACATTAACTGTGTGTTTTAATGAGACTAAATTTTTTGTGTAGTAAGTTTTTGTATATCTCTTAAGATTTGCCAGTTATACAAAAGTTATCCAGAATGAAGAGTCTTCAGAGGCTATTCCCAGAAAATTTAAGATATACATTTTGTATGTCATAAAAATATCTTTAACATATGGTATTTTAATAAAAATCATAGAGCCATTTTTGAGAAAATAAAAATTTATGATAAATGTTCCATGCACGGATAGTTGGAGTTGGGGAGATTTTCTTGAAAATCTTCGTGTCGCATTCTTGGAAGATACTCAACTTAAATACCAAATTTGGTATTTAACCTACATATCGTTTTTGAGATATGCTACTCATAGACACAAACATACATACGGACATGTTTCTACATTTTTGGAATCAAGGATTCTCAAAACACGTATTTCCGGTGAACTCTCGCTATGGAATTTTGGGTGCAACATAATACCTACTCTATACACAGGGGCATAGTGTAGAGAAAGTAAAACTATAACCTGTTCCATTTACATTATTTTTTCTACATGTCTATAACAAATTATTGTCGAAAAGTTTATTCTTCTATATACTCGTACTCCGTGCTAATCGAGATAAACATTAGCAGAAATCGTCTTTAATACTTGCTTCCCTGTAAGTAGAAAGCGATAGTGAACTCATATAGGGTTAACCGTTTTCGAGATATTCCGGATTATTGGTTTAAATTTTAAGCTATTTAAACTTTTCTCATATGGGAAGACATCTTTCTTCTCGTTTCTCGGTTGTTTACGCCTGACAAATAAACAGATGGAATTTAACTTGTTTCATATAGCGACAGGGCTTTTAAAGGACTTGACTATCGCTTTAGCCTGTGCATTCCCTTATTTCCTTCTACTTAAAGGAAGCAGGTAATAAGACTAATTCTGATTACTTAATTAGCATGATGTACATTAACAATTTAATGTTTTGAATAAACGGTATATTTGCGGAGCAGCTAGAGGACGTCATGTGAATGGAACAAATTAGATTTTTTTCCTTTTTACTTATAAGGAACCAAGTAGTAAGGACAATTTCTGAAAATGTTCATTTCGATTATTAGATGTAGACAGAAGAATAAACTTTTTAAAATAATTGTTACAGGCATGTAGAGAAAGTCATGTTAATGGAATATATTAGATTTGTACTTTCTCTATCCCGCATGTGCAATGTACATAGTGGATAGAGTAGGTATTGTATTCCACCCAAAAATTCAATGTCGAGATTTCACCGGAAATATATGTTTTGGGGTTCCGAGTCCGAAAAAAACATTTTTAGCATAGCATACTAAAAGGCCCTTAAATACCAAACTTGGTATTTGGGTTTGGTATCTTCCAAGGATGCAACATGAAGATTTTCAAGAAACCATCCCCTCACAAACAACCCTTTATATGGAAAAAATTTCGAGAATTTTGATTTTCTCAAAAATGGCTGTAACGATTTTGATTATAATTCCATATATTACAGATATTTACATCGCAAATATAATGTATATCTTGAATTTTTGGGGAATGGCCTCTGAAGACCTGTTTATTCAGGATAAATTTTGCCGGATTTTGCTTAACTGCTAAACAGTAAGAGATTGTAGTGGCCTCAAAACATACAATTTACGTTCTCTATGTTTTTGTTGAAGAGGTAACCGTTTCTCATATATTCCTTGTTATTGATTTCAATTGTAAAGTACTTATAGTTTTCTCAGACAGGAAGTGTCCGTTTTTCTTTTGTTCTACTCCTGGCCGAGCAATGAAGCGATTTGCATTGACAATCGCATAACGATAGCTTTTAAAACATTTGACTATCACTTTAATAAAGCGCATTCCTTTAGTTTCCTTCCACTTAAGGAAGTAAATAATAAGAACATTCTGGTAGTGTTTATTTCGATTAGCATGGTGTAGAAAGAAGAAGAAGAATCTTTTGTAATAAGTTTTGTTTGTTGAGAAAATCATATTGTGTAGCACATCAGATTTTTACTTTCTCTACACGTACTATGTACATAGTGTATATAGAAGGTATTGCACTCCACCAAAAACGTCGATACCGAGATTTCACCAGAAATATATATTTTAGGGTCCCCTGTATCCAAAAAAATAAAAAGTATTTTCAGAAAAAGGTCCGTGTGTCCGTGTGTCAGTGTGTCCATGTCTGTGAACACGATAACACAAAAATGAAACGTCGGTAAAATACCAAACTTGGTATTTAAGTTTAATATCTTCCAGGGATGCGACACGAAGATTTTGAGAAAAATCTCCCCACCCCAAACTACCGTTCACATGGAACTTTTATCGAAAATTTTGATTTTCTATAAATGTTTCTAACGATTTTGATTAAAAAATCGTATATGAAAGATATTTACCTAACAAATAAAATGTATATTTTGAACTTTCTGGAAATAGCCTCTGAAGACTACTTTATTCTGAGTGAATTTTTTTTTTTTTTTGGAGGTGATCGTTTTTGAGATATTCCTTGTTTTTGGTTTCAGCTTTGAAAAACTTAACTTTTCTCATACAGGAATTTGTTAACTCGTGTCCATACAAACAAAGGAACTTCAGTCACATAGCAACCAGCTTTTGACTACCACTTTAACCTATGGTACTCCCTTATTTCGCTTCTACTTATAAGAAAGCAAGTAATAAAACTATTTCTGCGAATATTTTCTCGATTAGCATGAAGTAAATAGAAGCATAAGCTTTTTAACAATAATGTGTTGCAGAGATGCAGAGAAAGTCATGTGAGTGTAACACATAAGATGTTTGCTACAAGCTATGTTGGACATGCTGCAGTTTGGAAGGAAGCTTTTGAAAGAAGGCATGGTAACAGCCCTGAGGTCCAACAACAAGAACCTGATGGTTTTGCTGGTAGGTACCTCTAGCTCTTTAGAGAGATGAGTATTAATCGACAGAGTTTGACGCAAATTATCGTATGCACGGACGTAATTACAGAGGGCTCTGGAGGCTGTGGTGCCTCTGGGCAGGCTGATTAAATAACTGGCTGCCCTTGGGGCTGTCAGCATGCGTGACTTCTAAAACTCGCTCCCTTCCTCCGTTTCGTGCAATTTCACGGACGGTACTGAACTTCTCACGTTGTGTAGGGACTTTTTTACTTTCTCTACACGTACTATATACATTGTGTATAGAGATTGGGGCGGTACGGGGTTCGTACCCGGGCGCGGGTTATTGCTATTAGAATGGTGTAGGTTTGTGGTTGGCTTTGCTCAGGGTTTTTATTAGCATTGAAACTCTTTCTGGTAGTGGCGAGACAAAAGTGCTTTATTAATTGAGTCCGGCCTTTTTCTGGCGTAGAACACACACGTATACTTCTTAATTTTCTGATGTGACGTTACACTTTACTCGCACGCGACTATTATAATGTATTCGTTTGAAGCAGTGCTATGTCCATAATTTACATTAATGATCTTCCTAATTTTATTCACAGTTGTTACTCAGAGACATATATGTGTGCAGATGACTTGCTGAGTCAAGATATATTGACCTCAAAACTTAAAGAGTTAACTAATAGTGTCCAAACTTGGTGTAATGCTAATAATTTGATTTTAAACAGTTCAAAAACAGACATTACATTTTAGTTTAAGGAGAATAAATTCAAATGACCATAAGACAGTGAAATTTCTAGGTTTGCATATCGACTCAAATTTGTGCTGGCAAACTCATGTTATGTATGTTGCAAAAATAGTAAGTAAGGGTTTATTCATGTTACGAATACTTAAGAACAATATTAAAGTAGAATCTTTAATTGCGGCCTATTATGGACATATTCATAGCCATCTGAATTATGGACTTTTGCTCTGGGGTAATCATGCTTCAGCATTACGAGTTTTTATTTTACAGAAGAGAGCTTTAAGGTTAATTTATGGAGCTTCACCCAGGACTCATTGTAAACCACTTTTTATCCAATCTGCAATTCTTACTTTACCGTCAATGTACGTTCTGGCCTGCCTCTTGTATGTCAAGAAAAGTATTAATGATTTTACTACCTGTGACAATATACATAATTACCTAACACGGAAGAACTCAAATATTTATATACCTAAAAGTAAATACAGTGTACGTGTAAATAGTTTTTGTTATATCTCACTAAAACTTTTCAACTTCTTACCTATGCACATAAGACATCTTTCGTTTCAGAGCTTCAAGAGAAGGCTCAGATCAATATTGACGGTTAATCCTCTGTATACAGTTGACGAGTTTTATAATATAAATATGTGACGATAGATTGTGTGGTTGATGTATGTAGTTTACTGACGAAGTCATGAATAATTGTATTCAATAGACTAATAAACGATCCATCCATCCATCCATCCATCCATCCATCCATCCATCCATCCATCCCTCTATCTCTCTGTCTCTATATCTCTGTCTCTGTCATCTGCCTCTGTCTCGTGCTATGATCGGTCTTAAAATCACTTACTTCCGTCACAGTTAAGGGTTACACCACGCGCTCAAATATCACATCTTGGTCGTGCGGGGGTTCTTGGTCAAGTTCCTCACAGTTAAAAGGTAGCCTGGACTATCACATCGTGTTTGTGCGGAGGTCCTTCACAAGTGGCTTAAAATGTCGCTTGCCTAGCGGGAATCATTGTCTTGTGTCCCGTTAGTTCCCTCGGGAAGGGCATATTCTACCCTTCGCATTGTCACTGTACGTTTATATTTTCTCTTCTAAGAATATAATTTTGCCCCGGGACTAGAAATGTACTGTCTCACCCAAAAATTCAATATTGTGATTTCACCGGAAATAAGTTTTGAGGGCCCTGAACCCAAAAACAAAAACATTTTTAGATAAATGTACCTGTGTGTGTATGGGCAGCATAACTCGAAAGAGAAAAGTCCGTTAGTTACCAAACTTTGCATTTAAGTTCAGTATCTACCAAGGATGCAACACGAAGTTTTACAAGAAAATCGAACATTTTGTTTTTGTTAAAAATGGCTGTAACGATTTTGATTAAAATACCACATATTAAAGTCATTTCTATCACAAATAAAATGTTTATCTTGAATTTTCTGGGAATAGCCTCTAAAGAACTTTTTATTCTGAATGAATTTTACGTAACTGGCAAACCGTAAGAGATAACAAAAAATATGGATCACGTTAAAACACACAATTTATGTAATATACATTTTTACTTTCTCTATACGCACTATGTATATAGTGTATAGAGATGGTATTGCACTCCACCCAAAAATTCGATACCGAAATTTCACCGGAAATATATGTTTAGGGTCCCCTTTATCTAAAAAAAGCATTTTCGGAAAAAGGTCCGTGTGTGTGTGTCTGCGATCACGATAACTCAAAAACGAAAAGTCGGTAAAATACCAAACTTGGTATTTAGGTTTAGTATATTCCAGGGATTGGACAAGAAGATTTAGAGAAAAATCCCTCCACCACCAACTACCCTTTACATGGAACTTTTTTCGAAAATTGCGATTTTCTCAAAAATGGCTCTTAAGGTTTTGATTAAAATTTCCTATATTAAAAGATATTTACTTGGCAAATAAAATGTATATCTTGAATTTTCTGGGAATAGCCTCTGAAGAGCACTTTATTCTGGATAAATTTTACGGAATTTTGAATTACTGCTAAACCGTAAGAGATGGACAAAAACTTACTGCACGAAAAATGTAGAGCACTTTAAAACACACAAGCTATGTTATATACATTTTTTTTCGTGGAGTACATCGTTTTTTAGACATTCCTTATTTTTGGTTTCTCCTTTGAAAACTTGTACTTTCGTCATACAGGAATTTGTCAACTCGTGTCCATACAAACAAAGGAATTACAGTCACCTAGCAACCAGTTTTTGAATATCACCTTAGCCTATGGTACTCCCTTATTTCGCTTCTACTTACAAGAAAGCAAGTAATAAGATTATTTCTGCTAATTTTTTCTAGAGCGGCATGAAGTAAATAGAAGCAGCGGCATTTTAACAATAAATTATTGCAGATATGTAGAGAAAGTCATGTGAATGGAACACATCAGATTTTTTTCGCTGAATTGGCCACTTCCGAGAGATATTTTCTGTTATTTATTTCAGATTTAAAATACTTAAACTTGTTTTTTTTTTTTTTCACACTGAAGTTGCAAACTCCTAGCACTCCATAGAAACGGATGTTATCCACATGGAAAACAGTTTTTAAAAGATTTGACTAGTTCAAGCCTAGTGTATTCACTTATTTTCCTTATAATTACAAGGAAACAACTAATTGAGAAAATGTGTGCTAATGTTATATAGACAGTTATAGTTAGATAGAAGAATATGCTTTTAAATAATAATTTATTATAGCGATGTTGGGAAAGCCATGTGAATGAAACACTTAAGATTTTTACTTTCTCTATACGCACTATGTACATAGTGTATAGAGAAATATTGCACTCCACTAAAAAATTCGATACCGAGATTTCACCGAAAATATATGTTTTAAGGTCCCGTGTATCCAAAATAAAGCATTTTCAGAAATGTGTATGTGTATGTCCGTGTATCTGTGAACACAATAAATTAAAAATGAAAAGTCGGTGAAATACCTAACTTGATATTTAAGTTTAGTATATCCCAGGGATGCGACACGAAGATTTTGAGAAAAATCCCCCCACCCAAAACTACCCTTTACATAGAACTTTTTTCGAACATTTTGATTTTCTAAAAAATGGCTGTAACGATTTTGATTAAAGTATCGTATATTAAAGATATTTGCCTGACAAATAAAATGTAAATCTTGATTTTTCTGGGAATACACTCTAAAGAGTACTTTATTCTGGATGAGTTTTACCGAATTTTAATTAGCTGCTAAACCGTAAGAGATGGACAAAACCTTACTTAACAAAAATTGCAGAGCACGTTAAAACACATAATTTATGTTATATGCATTTTTTTCGTGGAGGTGATTGGTTTTTAGATATTCCTTGTTTTTGGTTTCAGCTATAAAAAACTTATACTTTTCTCATAAAGGACTTTGTGAACTCGTATCCATACAAACAAAGGAAGTTCAGTCACATAGCAACCAGCCTTTGACTATCACTTTAACTTATGGTACTTCCTTAATTCGTTTCTACTTACAAGGAAGCAAGTAATAAGTCTATTTCTGCTAATTTTTTCTCGATTAGCAGGAAGTAAATAGAAGCATAAGCTTTTTAAAAATAACTTGTTGCAGAGATATAGAGAAACCAATGAGAATGTAACACATCAGATTTTCCTCCCTGTTTTGCTAAAAAAGCTATTCTTATAAAAGTTGGCCTTACAGAAATGATCTTGTTTGCCTCCTTGTATATAGAAGGGAAATAAGTGAAACTGAAATTGCATTTTATTTAGAAACGCTCTTTAACCTCTGCGGTTCTCAACGACCCATTCTATAGTGGGTATGAAAACCCGCTCAATTTTGTCCAGAAGTATCTTTTGTCAGGTTTGAGGTTCTTTTACGTGTCATAAATCTAAGAGACGGGGCAAACGGCTTTATTTTCCTTCCGAGGGAAGTCAGGAAAAGGATTTTTACGCCTGAAAAAAAAAAAAAAAAATCACCCTTCCGACGGGTTTGAACCCCGAACTTGGGAACCACAGCCTAGCATGTTAACCTCGCACGACGATGAAAAAAAATCTGTGTTCCATCACATGACTTTCTCTACATGTCTGCAACAAATTATTGTTGAAAAGCTAATGCTTCTGTTCAAAATTAGCAGAAATAGTCTTATTACACCCTTCCTTCTAAGTAGAAGCGAAGTAAGGGAAAAACCATAGGTTATAATGATTGCCAAAAGCTGGGTGCTAAGTGACTGAAGTTCCTTCGTTTGTATGGACAGGAGTTGACAAATTCCTGTATGAGAAAGGTATAAGCTTTTAAAGCTGAAATCAAACAAGGAATATCTAAAAAAAAACGATCAACTCCACAAAAAAAAAAAAATGTATATAACATAAGTTGTGTGTTTTAACGTGCTCTACATTTTTGTGTGGTAAGTTTTTGTCCATCTGTTACTGTTTAGCAGTTATGCAAAATTCCGTAAAATTCATCCACAATAAAGTAGTCTTCAGAGGCTATTCCCAGAAAATTCAAGATAAACATTTTATTTGTCAGCTAAATATCTTTAATATAGTATATTTTAATCAGAATCGTTAGAGCCATTTTTGAGAAAATAAAAATTTTCGAAAAAAGTTCCCTGTAAAGGGTAGTTTGGGGTGCGGCGATTTTTCTCAAAAACTTCGTGTCGCATCCATGGAAGATAGTAAACTTAAATACCAAGTTTGGTATTTTAGCGACTTTTCGTTTTTGAGCTATCGTGTTCACACACACACACACAGAACCTTTTTCTGAAAATGCTTTTTCTGGATACAGGGAACCCTAAAACGTATATTTCTGATGAAATTTCGGTATCGAATTTTTGAGTGGAGTGCAATGCCCTCTCTATTTACATGGCACGTATACAGAAATTAATAAGAATGCACTAGGCTAAAGCGATAATCAAATATTTAAAAAGGTGGTCGCTAAGTGATACGATTGATATTCGATTTGTTTGTATGGCCAGGAGTAAAACTAAAGAGATATGAAACGAATGATGACTCTCCGTTTGATAAAATTAAAAGTATTTCAAAATTGAAACCAATGACCAGAAATGTATTGGACATGGTTAACTCTACAAAAGTATTTTTACACATAAATTATGTGTTTTACCGAGATATATAACATTTTGTGGATATATAAAAGTCTTCGGTTCGCTTTACATAGCCAGCATTAGAACAGGCGAAAGGTGACTTCCCGTTTGAGAAAAGTTACGTAGTTAATATTGAAATCAATTAAAGGAGTATTACAAAAGTAGTAAACTATACAGAAAAAAAAACACAAGAAAAAGTGTATCATATGAATTATGTGCTTTAACGAGATCTACCTACATGTTTCGTGCAGTGGTTTTATTTATCTCATACTGTTTACCACTTTTTCAAAACTAGACAAAATTCATCCAGAATAAAGAGGTCTTCAGATGTCTAGAAAATTCAAGATATATATTTTGTGTGCGATGTAAATATGCGATATTTTAATCAAAATCGGTCTATCCATTTTGGAAATAACATTTTAAATATTTTTTCCATGTAAAGTATAGTTTGGTGCTGGTGGATTTTCTTGAAAAAGTTCGTGACGCATCCTTGGAATATATTAAATATAAATACAAAGTTAGGTATTTAATGGTGTTTTCGTTTTTGTGGCATGCTGTCCACAGACACGCACGGAAGCTTATGCACGTTTATCTATTTATTTATTGTTTTTACGGGATTTAGGGCAGTTGAAAGCACATTTCCTTGACATACGTACTAGAGAAAGTAAAACGATAAGGAAACAAGATAGATTGAAATGTAAAAACCTATTTATGACAATCAAAATAAAGTCGGTATGAATAAAAATAAAAATTAACAAAAAGGGAAGTCATGGTCGCTACATGGGTTAGTGCCACCTTATACACCGTGGCCAAGTGCTGCTCCAGGATGCCTGGCTGTGACAGGGTCCTCGGCAGCCGTACAAGGACTCTCCGTCTGCGCCTGGCTTTGTCCTAGAGCGGGTGTCTTCCTGGGTCTGGCGCAGAGTCAGGGTCTGTTCGCCGCCTCAGGGGTTTCTGGCTTCGAGCTATGTCGAGTGGATGAGTGAGCGTGCGCTCGTGTAGTTACCCTGTAGCTTCGGACCTCCCCTCCAGTGCAGCTGCTACCCGTTCTTATATACAACATAGAATGTCAGGGTTGCCTTCGTGAGAGTTGAGAATATTCAATTGTTTGAAATTTGTGTATGGTCATATTGGCACTCATTTCTTATGTTTACCTTTTGCTTATGTTTTGTAAAGATTTGATTTTACATTTCCTAAGCATTTCTATAGAGTTGCAAATATGTTCAATAATAGGATGGGGAAAAAAAAAAAAAAAAAAAAAAGCTTCAGACAAGCCGAACATAACTATTATATGCGCAAATAGGCATACGTGCACTTCCATAGAAAATTCAAATCTTATACGTTCTTAGTGGGTAGAATTTAACTAAACAGAAAACATGTGATGTGTTCCATTCACGTTACTTTCTCTATATATTGGTAACAAATTATAGTTAAAACGCTGATTATTCTATCTACTTGGAGATAAACATCAGCAGAAATTGTCTTATTATTGTTTTTTTATGAATACGAGAGAAATAAGGTAATACACTAGACAAAAGAATAGTCAAATCGCTGGTCGCTATGTGAACAATTAAAATTTGGTTCTCTTTGCCTAGCGAGGGGTAAAACAAAAGAGAGATGAAACAACAGATGATGACGTCGTATTTTAAAATTGAAATCAATAACAAGGAGTATCTCAAAATAGTTAACTCCACACAAAATGTATATAAAATAAATTGTGTGTTTTAATTTTATTAGTAAGTTTTTGTCTCGCTTACGTTTTACCGTTATGCAAAAATAATCTAGAAAGAAGAGCTCTTCAGAGGCTATTCTCAAAAAATTGAAAGTTTATTTTATTGCTGTGTAATATAGGGTATGTAATCAAAATCTTTAGAGCCATTTTGAAAAAAACAAAAAAAAAAAATCGAAAATATTTCCATATAAAGAGTAGTTTGGGGCGGAGAGTTTTTCTTGGAAATCTTCGTGCCGGATCCCTGGAGGTTCCTGAATGTAATTATCAAGTATGATATTTAATCAGCTTTTCGTTTTTGAGTTATCATGTCCACAGATACACACACACGTACACGGCCAATTTTCAATTTTTTCTCTCTCAGAGGACCTTAAAACGTGTACTTCCTGTGAAATCTCAACATATATTTTAGATAGAATACAATGCCTTCTCTACCTATGTGCATAATATGTAGAGAGAGTAGAAATTATGTTTTATACCCGAGGAGCTTATTTTCAAAACGTCACATGTTCAAAATTGAATTTTTGTGGGGTTTGTTTCTCACACATGGAAATTTGTACACTCTAGGCAATGCATAGAAACGGTTTCCAACCACAGGGCAACCAGCTTTTAAAAGATTTGACTACCGCTTTAGCCCGGTTTTTCCCCTTATTTCCATTCTACTTACAAAGGAGCAAGTAAAAAAGAAATTTTTGTTAATGCTTACATTGATCAGCATGAAATAGAAAGAAGAATAAGCGTTTAAACAATAATTTGTTACAGAAATGTAAAGAATTGCATGTGAATGGAACACATCAGATTTTTACTTTCTCTATACGAATTATGTGCATAGTGTATAGAGAAGGTATTGTATTGTAGCTAAACATTCGATACCGAGATTTCACCGGAAATGCATGTTTTGAGGCTCCCTGAATGAAAAAAAAAGCATTTTTAGAAAAATGTTCGTGTGTGTGTCTGACTGTCAATCTGTGAGTATGTGTGTGTGCGTGTCTGTGGGCAGCATAGCACAAAAACGAAAGGACCGTTATAGCCCAAACTTGGTATTTAAGTTTGGTATCCTCCAAGGATGCGACACGAAGATTTTCAACAAAATCCCCCCACCCCAAACTACCCTTTACATGAAAAAAAATCGAAAATTCTGATTTTCTTAACAATGGCTCTAACAATTTGGCTTAAAATGTCGTATATTAAAGATATTTACCTGACAAATAATATGTATATTTTCAATAGCCTCTGAAGGCTTCTTCTTTTTTTTTTTTTTTGGATGAATTTTACGGAATTGTGCATAACTGCTAAACCGTAAGAGGTAGACAAAAATTTACTCTATAGAAAATATAGCTCGCGATAAAACACACAATTTATGTCATTTTTTCCCTTCATTTTTTTCATGGAGTTGATCATTTTTAAGATATTCTTGGTTTTTCGTTTCTGCTTTGAAAAATATATCTTTCTCATACAGGAATTTGTTAACTCGTGTCCATACAAACAAAGGAACTTCAGTTACATAGCAACCAGCTTTTGGCTATCATTTTAACCTTTAATACTCCCTCATATCGCTTCTTCTACTTACAAGGAAGCAAATAATAAGACTATTACTGCTAACGTTTCTCGATTAGCATGAAGCAAATAGAATCATAAGCTTTTTAACTACAATTTGTTGCAGAGATGTAGAGAAAGTCATGTGAATGGAACACACATAAGCTTTTTTTTTAGTTGCGTAGAGTTTCTGTTTATTTGCGTGTTATTTAATATATCCTTATTTCAAATTTGCTATTCAAAAGCTTGGGAGTGTTTGTTTTTATTAAGCACACAAAAGATTTGCCAAATAAAGGATTATACTACTTTCATTATTAAATGCATTTCTACATATAGTAAGTAGAGGATATATTTTTTTCGCTAAAATTAAAGCAGGAATGCTTGTTCTAAGGCACCCTGAATTTAAAAGAAAATCCGATGTGTTGCATTCTCACGACTTTTTCTACAAGCATTTGTCACAAATAATTATTCCTTTATGTACATCGTGGTAATCAAATAAACATTGGCAGAAATTGTTATATGAAACAACTGAGATTCGGTTCGCTTGAAACGGATATACAAAATTTTACTACAAAAAAAAAAGTAGACTCCATTAAAACACACAATTTATGCAATATATTTTTGAGTTAATCAGATTATTTTTTTCAATTTTAGCCACTTAAACTTTTCTCAAAGTGAAGACAAATTGCTGCTCGTTTCTTGTTTGTTTACTCTTGGCAAGCAAGGAGATTAGAATTTCAATTGTTTCACATAGCGACCGGCTTTTTTAAAGGACGAGAATATCGCTTTAGCCTGTGCATTTTCATATTTTACTTCTACTTACAAGGAACCAAGTAATAAGGACAATTCTGTTAATGTTTATCTCGATTATCATGAAGTAGACAGAATAATAAGCTTTTTAATAATAATTTGTTACAGAGATGTAGAGAAAGTCATATGAATGGGACACATTAGATTTTTGTTTGGATTCAGGTTACCTCAAAACTTATATTTCCGGTGAAATCACAATATTTAATATTTGGGTGGAACATAATACCTTCTCTAACTGCTATATGCAGCTTCTCAGAGTGTAGAGAAAGTAAAACGGTTCCCACAAACGAGTTAGCAGCAAGCAGTGCCTTTCTTTCACACTTGCGACTTGCAAATGCTCGAGAAAATCCCCCTTGTCCAAATTACAATGCATGTGGAAGATATATTAACTTTTCTGAAAAATGGCTCTTACGATTTTGATTAAAATACTACATGTCCATACTTTTATCAAATAGAAAGTAATTTTGATGTTTTATTTTCTATACCTACTACGTACACCGTGCACCAAGTAAGCTAATGCATTGCACCAAAAAATTCGATACCGAATTCTCATCAGAAATATATATATATATTGAGGAACCCTCTAAATAACCAAAAAATCTGAAGTGTTCCATTCACATGACTTTCTCTACATCTCTGCAACAAAGTATTGATAAAAAGCGTATGCTTCCATTTACTTCATGTTAATTGAGAAAAAATTAGCAGAATTAGTCTTATTACTTGCTTCCTTGTAAGTGGACTCGAAATAAGGGAGTACCATAGGTTAAAGTGGTAGTCAAAAGCTGATTGCTATGTGTATGAAATTCCTTTGTTTGTATGAACGGAATTGACAAACTCCTGTATGAGAAAAGTTAAGTTCTTCGAAGCTGAAACCAAAAACAAGGAATACCTCAAAAACGATCAACTCCACGAAAAAAATGTATGTAACATAAATTGTGTGTTTTAATGTGTTCCATTTCTTACGGTTTACTAGTTATTCAAAATTCCATAAAATTCATTCAGCATAAGGTAGTCTTCAGAGGATATTCCCAGAAAATTCAATATATACATTTTATTTGTCAGGTAAATATCTTTAATATACGCTATTTTAACCAAAATAGTTAAAGCCATTTTAATTAATTCAAAATTTTCGAAAAAAGTTCCATGTAAAGGGTAGTGTGGGGTGGGGGGATTTATCTCAAAATCTTCGTGTCGCATTCCTGGAAGATACTAAACCTAAGTACCAAGTTTGGTATTTTACCGACTTTTCGTTTTTCAGTTATCGTGTTCACAGGCACACGGACACACACACACACCTGGAACTTTTTCTGTAAATCCTTTTTTTTTTTTTTGGATACAGAGGACCCTAAAACATGTATTTCCGGTGAAATCTCGGTATCGAATTTTTGGGTTGAGTGCAATGCCTTCTCTGTACACTATGTACACAGTACGTGAAGAGAAAGTAAAAACTGATATGACACATTCACATTCCATGTTCCATATTTATTCTTACAAAGGATTATTCTTTTATCTATAACATGCTAATCGAGATAAACATTAGCAGAACTGGTCTTATTACATGCTTCCTTGTAAGTAGAAGAAAACAAGGGAATACATTAGGCTTAAGCGATAGTCAAATCTTTTAATATCTGGTGACTTATGTGATACAATTGAGATTTGGTTCGCTTTGCGTTTAGTAAAGTTAGATAGTTTAAACCTGAAACCAATAATAAGCAATATCCCGAAATCGGCCAACTCTACAAGAAAAACGTGTATGATATAAATTATGTGTTTCAACGAGATCTAATTTTTTGTGTAGTAATTACTTTCTCTACATATACGAGTATAGAGAAGGTATTGTAATGCACTCAAAAATTCAATATCGAGATTTCACCGGAAAGATATTATTTAGGACACCCTGAATACAAAGAAAAAGCATTTTTAGAAAAAGTTCCGTGTGTGTGGTCAGCATAGCTCAAAAACGAAAAGGTCGTTAAACACCAAACTTGGTATTTAAGTTCAGTATCTTCCAAGAATGCGATACGAAGATTTTCAAGAAACTCCCCCCACTCCCAGCTACCCTTTACATGGAGAAATATTCGAAAATTTTTATTTTATAAAAAATAGCTCTAACAGTGTTGATTAAAATATCGTATATTAAAGATATACACCTGACAAATAAAATGTATTATCTTGAATTTCGTGGAAATAGCCTCTGATGACTACTTTATACTAGATGAATTTTATGGAATTTTGCATAACTGTTAAACCGTAAGAGATGGACAAAAACTTATCACACAAAAATGTTGAGTACGTTTAAACACACACTTTATGTTACATACATTTTTCTCGTGGAGTTGATCGTTTTTGAGCTATTCTTGGTTTTTGATTTCACCTTTAAAAGACATACTTTTCTCACACAGGAATTTGTCAACTCCTATCCATACAAACAAAGGAACTTAGTCACATAGCAACCAGCTTTTGATTATCACTTTAACCTATGGCACTCCCTTATTTCGTTTCTACTTGCAAGGAAGCAAGTAATAAGACTATTTCTGCTAATTTTTTCTCGATTAGCGTGAAGTAAATTGAAGCATAAGCTTTTAAACGATATTTTGTTGCAGAGAGATAGAGAAAGTCATTTGAATGGTACACATCAGATTTTTATTTATTATTTCTTACGGTTTAACCATTATGCAAAATTTGGCCAAACTCATCCAAAGAGGTCTTCACAGGCTAATCCCAGAAAATTCAAAATATACATTTTCTCTTTTATGTAAATATATTTAATATGGAGTACTGTAATCAAAATCGTTAATCAATTTTGAAAAAAAAAATCACGAAAACGGAAATTGTGAGGGAATGTTCTTGAAAATCTTCGTGTCGCATTGTTGAAAGACACTAAATATAAATACCAAGATTGAGTTAAACGGTATTTTCTTTTTTGAGCTATTCTGTCTACAGACACACACGCACGAACCTTTTTCTAAAAATCTAATGTGTTTCATTCACATGGTTTTCTCTATATTTTTGTAACAAATTATTATTATTATTATTAATATTATTATTATTATTATTATTATTATTATTAAGCTTCGTCTGAGTGTCTGTGAACGACATAACCAAAAACTAAATCTTTGTATTTAAATTAAGTCTTGACCAAGGATGCGACACGAGGATTTTCAGGAAATCCCTTCCCCCAATAAACTAACGCTTATATTTAACAGTTCTCAAAGGTTTTGATTTTCTCAAAAATGCTCCATCGGTTTTGATTAATGTGCCGTATATTTGAGATACTTAACTGTCAAATACAATGTACATGTATCTGGAAATTTCTGAGTATAACCTCTGGAGTCCTATTCGTTCTGAGCGACTTTTGCATACGTAAAACGTAAGAAATAAACAAAAATCGTACTACACAGAAACTGCGTAACTGGTTAAAACAAGCAATTTTGTAGAGTTAACCATTTCATAGATATTGCCCATTATCAGTTTAAATTTTCCAATTCTCAATTTTCTCAAATGGGAAGTCGTCACTAGGATTTTAAGGGAATTTCAGTGCCATAACTTCCAAGTCTGTGTGTTTTGTATAATGTATTCCCTTACTCCCCTTGTGCCTGCAATGAAATAGATTTTAAGATTTGAGTGGGATGACCTAGACGGTAAAGTCTGTAGCCCTCATTCGGGAGGTCCTGGGTTCAAATCCCATGATCCGACTAATCTGCCTTTAGGTCGTGTTTTTCCTCAGTCGCCAAGGTAAATATCGGGTTGGATATTTAATATATTGTCTAAAGTTCCCCCTTCAGTCTAAAACAATAGAAATGTTTATCTTTATTAGCATCATGTAGATAACAGACTAATGTTTTGAATAAAAGGTTTGTTTACCGAACATCTAGAGCACATCATTGAATGGAACACATTATATTTACATGCCAAATAACATGTACATCTTGTATTTTCTGGGAATAGCCTCTGAAGACTACTTTATTTTGGATGCATTTTACGGAATTTTGCATAACTGCTAAACCGTAAGAGATGCACAAAAACTTACTACACAAAAAATGAAGAGCACGTTAAAACACACGACTTCTATACATTTTTTTTCGTGGAGTTGATCGTTTTTAAGATATTTCTTGTTTTTGGTTTCAGCTTTGAAAAACTTGTACTTTTCCCATACAAGACTTTGTCAACTCCTGTCCATACAAACACAGGAAGTTCAGTCGCATAACAACCAGCTTTTAACCATCACTTTAACCTATACCACTCCCTTATTTCGCTTTTATTTACAAGGAAGCAAGTAATAATACTGTTTCTGATATTTTTTTCTGGATTAGCATGAAGTAAATAGAAGCATAAGCTTTTTATCAATAATTTGTTGCAGAGATGTAGAGGAAGTCATGTGAATGGAACACGTCAGATTTTTTTACTCTTGAAGTGATTTAAAAAAGAAGAACTGAAGTCATTTAGAAACGCATGTCGCATTTGTTGACTTTAAAAAGGCATTTGATTGTGTAGACAGAGCGCAATTATAGGCTGTAATGATGAATCAAGGATACTCTCCTCAACTTAAACAAGCAATAAAAAGTTAATCCCTATTTAACATAAATTTACATGATATAAAATGTTAAAAAGGGAAGCAAAACCTGGCATAAGAATATGCAACAAAGATGACATTGGCACATGCTGATTACAATACAGGGATCTCCAACACGCCTTATACAAATTAAAATAAATAAACAATCTTAGAATCTCCACAAAGAAAGCAAGGCTCTTCATAGAAAATATCCAGCCCGAACAAAAATAATCTCATGTATTCCATTCACATGGCTTTCTCTCCATCTCTGTAACAAATTCTTGTTAAAAAACCTATTCTTCTATCTACTTCATGATAATCGATATAAACATTAGCAGAAATTGTCATTACTTGGTTCCTTATAGATAGATGGAACAAATCTAATGTGTTCCATTCACATGATGTGCTACAGCTATTCGGTAAACAAAACCTTTTATTCAAAACGTTCATTTGTTGGCTACATCATGCTAATCAAATAAACATAAACAGAATTAGTCTTATTACTAGCTTCCCAGTAATTAGAAGGTAAATAAGAAAATGCACAGGCTAAAACAATGGTCTCGTCCTTTAAAAGCCGGTCGCTATGTAAAACAATTGAGGTTCGGTAAACAAATGAGAAGAAATAGGTCTTCCCGTTTGAGAAAGGTTTATGTGGCTTAAAATTGAAACCAATAAACCTGAATAACTCGAAAACGGTTAATTCAACAAAAAAAAAAGTAAATGACAAATTGTGTGTCTTAATGAGATCTGCATTTTTGTGTAGTAAGTTTTTGTATATCTCTTACGGTTTGTCAGTTATATTAAAATCACCCAGAATGAAGAGGTCTTCAGAGGCTATTCCCAGAAAATTCAACATATACATTTTGTTTGTCATAAAAATGTCTTAAACATAAGATTTTTAATCAAAATCGTTAGAAGCATTTTTGAGAAAATCAAAATTTTCGAAAAATGTTCTATGTAAAGAGTAACTTGTGTTGAAGGGAATCTCTTGGAAATTTTTGTATCGCATCCTTGGAAGATACTGCACTTAAATGTCAAATTTGGTATTTAACGACGCACTTTTCTATTTTGAACTACGCTGCCCACGGATACACACACACATGGACATTTTTCTAAAAATGCCTTTTATGGGGGGTAGGGGGAATCAAAACATGCACTTCTGATGAAATCTGGGTATCGAATTTTTGGATGCATTAAAATACCTTCTCTATACACAATATATAGTACGTGTAGAGAAAGTAATAATCTTTGAGAATAAATCATAGAACAAGTATTAAATACCGAATAAGGCCGCGCATGAGAATCCAAGCGACCTCATTTGAGATTTGTGACGGACAAAGTGGCGCAGAGGTGGGCTTTCTCAGGTTTCTCCAGTTTCCCCCGCCATCGCATTCCACAGGTGCTCCATCTTCATTTAATGTATCATCCCTGTTAATGCTTATGTACTATATATAGTAAAAGCGGGCGTTAAAAGTGTAAAAATCAAATAATTTGGGAAGTATCATAAAGCTATGCCACAAATAAATTGAGGTTTATTGAGTTTATTTTCAAACAAGATGTGGTAATCAATAGAACGCTGAAAAATAAAGCCCCAAAAGAAATTAAATAAAACTCTATAAGGTATTAGGCAATGGCAGATCCAAACATAACTTACGAAAATGAATCTTGAATCATTAAATAGAGAGATAAAAACAGAATACGAACAGCAGAAATAACATTATTGAGAAAACAAGGGGTGCACCATTAAGGATCAAATAAAAATTGGAGTCATTAGAGAAGATCTGTATATTTATAATGTAAATGCTAAATTCGAAGAATATAAGTAAAACTGGAGATCACACACCATCCGGACGTCCCGGGTTCAATTCCCTGCTAGAGCGGGGAATTTTTCTTTAATCAGAATTATTCTCTATCCCCCACAGAGTCTGGAAGTATGTATGTGAGAGTGAATGTGTGTGTTAGAGGAAAATAAAACGATCTAAACCCAACATAAAGAACTTACCGTCTACGAGTTGTTTCTAACGCAAAGCCCCCGATATAGACTCTAGACGTTAAAGGGGGCTATATAAATGAAATAAAATCTGATGTGTTCCATTCACATGACTTTCTCTATATCTCTGCAACAAATTATTTTTAAAAAGTTTATGCTTTTATTTACTTGCTGCTAATCGAGAAAAAATTAGCAGAAATGGTCTTATTTCTTGCTTCCTTGTAAGTTAAACTGATAGTCAAAAGCTGGTTGCTATGTCAATGAAGTTCCTTTGTTTGTATGGACATGAGTTCACAAAGTCCTGTATGAGAAAAATATAAGTTTTTATAGATTAAACCAAAAACAAGGACTATCTCAAAAACAATCAAATCCACGAAAAAAATGTATACAACATAAATTGTGTGTTTTATTGTGTTCTACATTTTTTGTATGGTAAGTTTTTGTCTCTCTCCTACGGTTTAGCACTTATGCAGTCATAAAGTAGTCTTCAGAGGCTATTCCCAGAAAATTCAAAATATATATTTATTTGTCAGGTAAATATCTTTAATATACGATATTTTAATCAAAATCGATAGTGCCATTTTTTAGAAAATCAAAATTTTCGAAAAATGTTCTATGTAAAGGGTGGTTTGGAGTGGGGAGATTTTTCTCAAAATCTTCGTGTCGCATCCCCGGATGATACTAAACTTAAATATCAAGTTTGGTATTTTACCGACTTTTTGTTTTTGAGTTATCGTGTTCACCGACACATGGACACACACGGACCTTTTTCTGAAAATATTTTTTTTTGGATACAGGGGACCCTAAAACATATATTTCATGTGAAATCTCGGTATCGATTTTTTTGGTGAGTGCAATACATTCTCTATACACTATGTACATAGTACGTATAGAGAAAGTAACAATACAAAAAAATCTAATGTTTCATTCAGTTCACATGACTTTCTCTACACCTCTAAAACAAAGTATTGTTGAAAAGCTATGCTCCTATTTTATACTAATTAAGATAAACGTTAGCAGAAATATTTTCTTATCAGCAGAAAGACGTCCTCCGCGGTTTAGTGGCTACCATGCTAACCTTATGTATCCAAGGTCACGGGCTCAAACCAGGAGGAGCACGATGGGATTTTTTTAGGGCATAAAAATACTTAGCAATGGCTTCCTTAAGTAAAACCGTTGGTCTCCTCCCGTAGATTTAAGGCACTTGAAAAAACCTCAAGCCTGAAAAAGAGGTCTCTGAGAAAAATTAAGCTGAAAACCACAGCAGTTAAAGAGCGTCCATAAATAAAAGCCCATTTCATTTTGTAAGTAGAAGAGAAACAATGGGATACCTAGCTAAAACATTAGTCAAATCTTTCAAAAGTTGGTTGCCATGTGGATGAAATCCGTTTTTACTTTTTCTAAAGGCACTATGTACACAGTGGATAGAGAATGATTTGCACTCCACCAAAAAATGCGATACCAAGATTTCACCGGAAATATATGTTTTAGGGTCCCCTTTATCTAAAAAAAGCATTTTCGGAAAAAGATCCGTGTGTGTGTGTGTGTGTGTGTGTGTGTGTGTGTGTGTGTGTGTCCGTGTGTCTGTGAACACGATAGCTCAAAAACGAAAAGTAGGTAAAATATCAAACTTGGGATTTAAGTTTAGTATCTTCCAGGGATGTGACACGAAGATTTTGAGAAAAATCCCCCCACCCACAACTACCCTTTACATGGAACTTTTTTCGAACATTTTGATTTTCTCAAAAATGGCTCTAACGATTTTGATTAAAATTTCGTATATTAAAGATATTTACCTGACAAATAAAATCTATATCTTGAATTTTCTGGGAATAGCCTCTGAAGAGTAGTTTATTCTGGATGAATTTTACTAAATTTTGAATAACTGCTAAACCGCAAGAGATAGACAGAAACTTACTGCACAAAAAATGTAGAGCACGTTAAAATACACAATTTATGTTATATGCATTTTTTCCGTGGAGTTCGTCGTTTTTGTGAAATTGCTTATTTTTGGTTTCTGCTATGAAAAACTTACACATTTCTCATACAGGAATTTGTCAACTGCTGTCCATACAAACAAAGGAACTTAAGTGACATAGCAACCAGATTTTGATTATCACTTTAACCTATGGTACTCCCTTATTTCACCTCTACTTACAAGGAAGCAAGTAATATGTCTATTTCTGCTAATGTTTTACTGATTAGCATGAAGTTAATAGAAGTATAATTTTTTAAGAATAATTTGTTGCAGGGATATAGAGAAAGTCATCTGAATGGTACACATAAGATTTTGTACATATTCCTTGTTATTGGTTTCAGCTTTAAACTTCAGCTTTTTACTTTTCTCATATGGGAATGTGTGACCTCCTGTCCATACAAAGTAACTTCAGTGACATAGCAACCAGCTTTTGACTACTACTTTAGGCTATACTACTCCCTTATTTCCCTTCTACTTACGTGGAAGCACTTAATAAGACTATTTATGCTATTTTTTCTCGATAAGCATGAAGTAAAGTAAGCATAAGCTTTTTAACAACAATTTCTTGCAGAGACTGTAGAGAAAGTCATGTGAATGGAACACATCAGATTTTTTTTGCATTGCCAGGAGCTGAAAAATCCCTGTATGTGAAAGGTTTAAGTATTTTAAAACTGAAACCAAAAACATGGAATATCCCAAAAATGGTCAACTCCACGAAAAATATGTATATTACATAAAGTGCGCATGTCAACGAGATCTACATATTTTGTATAGTTTTTCCTATCTCTTAAGATTTACAAATATGCAAAATCCAGCAAAATTCTTCCAGAATAAAAAGGTCTTCAGAAGCTATGCCCAGAAAGTACAAGATATACATTTTATTTGTCGTGTAAAGATACGGTATTTAAATCAAGATCGTTAGAGCCATTTTTTGAGAAAATTTTAGAAATATTTTCCACGTAAAGGGTAGTTGGGGTGGTGGGAATTTCATTTTGAGTTTACGTGTTCATAGACACACGGACACACACAGACATTTTTTTTAAAAATGCTTTTTGTGGGTACAGGGGATCCTAAAACGTCTATTTCCTGTGAAATCGCGGTGTCAAAATTTTTTTGTGGAATGCAATACCTTCTCTATACACTATGTATATAGTGCGTATAGAGAAAGTAATAAAGCCCGAAAGGAAAAAAATAAAACTCTATAAGATATAAGGTAATGACAGTTCCAATCATATCTTACGAAATTGAATCTAGGATCATTAAATAAAGAGATAAATGCAAACAGCAGAAATTACATTTTTACTTTCTCTACACTACTATGTACATAGTGTATAGAGAAGGTATTGCATTCCATCCAAAAATTCGATACCGAGATTTCACCGGAAATACATGTTTTGTGTCCCACTGAATCAAAAAAACATTTTTAGAAAAAGGTCCGTGTGCGTGTATGTGTGTCTGTTGTGTGTGTCTGTGTGGCTGAGGACAATATAGCAAAAAACGAAAAGACCGTTGAATACTATACTTAGTATTTAAGTTTGGTATCTTCCAAGGATGCGATGCGAAGATTTTCAAGAAAAACCCTCCACCCCCAACTACCCTTTACATGGAATTTTTTTAAAACATTTTGATTTTCTCAAAAATGGTTCTAACGATTTTGGTTAAAATATCGTATATTAAAGATATTTAGCTGACAAACAAAATGTATATCTTGAATTTTCTGGGAATAGCCTCTGAAGACCACTTTATTCTGGATGAATTTTACAGAATTTTGCATAACTGCTAAACCGTAAGAAATAAACAAAAACTTGCCACACAAAAATGTAGCTCACAATAAAACACACAATTTATGTTACATACATTTTTTTCGTGGAGATGATCGTTTTTAGATATTCCTTGTTAGTTTCATCTTTAAAAAACTTACTTTTCTCATACAGGTATTTGTCAACTTCTGTCCAAACAAACAAAGGAACTTCAGTCACATAGCAACCAGCTTTTGACTATCTCTTTAATCTATGGTACTCCCTTATTTCGCTTCTACTTACAACGAAGCAAGTAATAAGACTATTTCTGCTAATTTTTTCTCGGTTAGCATGTAGGAAATAGAAACTTAAGCTTTCTAACAATAATTTGTAGCAGAGATGTAGAGAAACACATAAGATGTTTGAGAAAACAAGGAGTGCACCATTAAGGATCAAATAAGAAGTGAAATCATTAGAGAATACTATATATTTATAATTTAAATGCTAAGTTAGAGGAATATAAATAAAACTGGAAAGCACACACTAAAAAAATGGATAAAGAAACGATACCAATTAAAATATTATATAATGTGGGAGTACCAAAGAAAGATGGATTTGGTGGATTGTGAAGTCGGAACGGGCAACATGACTGAACCTTGAAGTGAAGAAGAGAAAGAAGAAGAATACAGAATGTTTCAAAAATACGGGGCATAATTTCAGGTATGTATTTCCCACATGTAGACAATCAAATTAGTTCATTATAACATGTGTCCGGAAATGCTTCATTTCCGAGTTGTGGCCTTCACAACATTGAAATTCACTGGAACGTTTTTCTTTCCGCAGGTTGTTGTCATTACAGAAGATGTTCAAAATGTCTACCTCCTGCTTGAATACAGACCTCACATCGATGTCTCACTGACCTGCGAACACGATCCCAAACTCCAGGAGTATTGCGTATGTCCTCACAACTTGCCACAATTCGATTCCGAAGGGATTCCAAATCCGGCACCGGAGACGAATAAACCAATGATTTTAAATGGCCCCACAAGTAGAAATCGAGAGGGTTCAGATCAGGTGAGCGTGGAGACCAAGCAATTGGGCCACCTCTACCTATCCATCGATCAGGAACCCTTCGATCCAAGTACCGGCGAGCCATAAGACTGAAGTGTGCAGGAGCGCCATCATGCAAAAAGTGAATGTGTTGATGATTGATCAGTGGAGTGTCTTCGAAAACGTCAGGTATGGTGTTTTCCAGGAAGTTTGTGTACGCCTTCCCCGTCTGTTTACAAGTACATGGGGTCCAACTAATCGATCACCAATGATACCGGCCCACATGTTGAGGGAGAACCGCACCTGGTGATGAGATACAACAGTTGCACGTGTGTTTTCATGCGACCATACATGCCGATTGTGGAAATTTGTTATGCCATCTCTTGTGAACTGTGCTTCATCTGTAAATAATACGACGGCAGAAAAGTTCGGATTTACACCACACTGCTGCAAGAACCACTGACAGAACCTAACTCGTGCAGGGTAACCTGCTGGTGACAGGGCCTGTACACGTTGCAAATGATAAGGATACAATTGATACTCGTTCAACAGTCTCCAGACAGTCGTATGAGGAACATTGACTTGCAACGCTAACCGTCGTGTGCTGATAGGAGTCCTGTCCACAGCCTCCAGAATCTCCTCCTGCACTTCTGGAGTTGTAGATCTTGGTCGTCCCCTTCCCAAACCAGGAGAGGTGAATGTTCCATACTCGCACAGACGGGAATGGAGACGTACAAATGTCTTCCGATCTGGACATTGTCGCTGTGGGTACCTTTCCTGGTACAAACGACGAGCCAGCGCAGCATTGCAGTGCGCCTTACCGTACATAAAGTGTATCTCTGCCAGCTCTTGATTTGAATACATGTCGCACAGTCTTAACGCCTAAAGAACACTGAATGTAACCTTCCTCAGAATGAACTATCAGAGCGCCCTCCTAATGTCTCCTTTGACGGCAAAGACCTGCGGAAAGAAAAACGTTCCAATGAATTCCAATGTTGTGAAGGTCATAACTCGGAAATGAAGCATTTCCGGACATGAACTATTTTGATTGACTACAGGTGGGACTTTCAATGTTGTAAAGGCCATAACTCGGAAATGAAGCATTTCCGGACACATGTTATAATGAACTATTTTGATTGTCTTCATGTGGGAAATACATACCTGAAATTATGCCCCGTATTTTTGAAACATCCTGTATAATTTCTTTATGTTTAACACGAGGTAGTTGCCCGAAACAGTTTGTAGAACTGCAATCAAACGGCGTCGTGTAGAGAAAGATTTGTGTCTTGTAACATATCAGATTTTGTGTTAAGATCTGAAGTATAACAAAGGTATTGTACAAATTATTTCCTCGACCCCGAAACTCGTACTGTGGGCGTTTATCTGTATTGGTAATTTATAAGGCCGCTGGCCCGTTATCAACACTCGCTCTGAACCGGCGGGTAGACTCGCCAATTGTGTTAACGTTCATTGTGGTTCTCAGCTCTAATTGGACCTTATCTTGTTGCATAATACACGTTCAGACATCTTGTCTTCATTAAACGTATCCGGTGCTTATAGCCTTTTACGTGTAATTACTTTTCTGTCAGCGTGCATTTGTTACTTTCTCTACACGTGCTATGTACATAATGTACACAGAAAGTGCCCATTGCATTTCACCCAAAAATTCCATACCGAGATTTCACCGGAAATATACGTTTTAGGGTCCCCTGTATAAAAAAATATTGTACAAAAAGGTCCATGCATGTGTCTGTGAACACGATAACTCAAAAACGAAAAGATTTCAAGGATGCGACAAGAAGCTTTTTTCAAGAAAATCTCCCCACCCCCAATATTTTATATATGGAAAATGTTTCAAAAATTTTATTTTTCTCAAAATGGCTTTAAAGATTTTGAATAAAATCTCTTATTGAAATTTGTAGGCTTTCACGGCCGGAGTCAGTATAAGAAAAATTATTATCCGGGCTTGTAGGCCGTGGTCTACTGGGCTCCTCCTTCTTCTTCTTCTTCCCAGATGTTTCGTCTGCGGCTGCGGCAGACATCTTCAGTGGCAGTGCGATCGAAGTGTCCTGGTGGAGGTCTCAACAGCGACTGTGAGACACTTCGATCGCACTGCCACTGAAGATGTCTGCCGCAGCCGCAGACGAAACATCTGGGAAGAAGAAGAAGAAGAAGAAGAAGAAGAGCCCAGTAGACCACGGCCTACAAGTCCGGATAATAATTTTTCTTATAAAATCTCTTATATTTAAGATAGTTACATGACAAATATAAAATTTATGTCTTCTATTTATTTGGGACTACCTCTGAAGACCATTTTTCTGAATTTTGCATAATTGGTAAACCTTAAGAAATAGACTAAAACTTGCTTCATAAAACTGTAGAGCTCGTTAAAACACACAATTTGTGTTATTTACGTTTTTTTCATGAAATTTGCCCTTTTTTGAGATATTCCTTGTTATTTGTTTCAGATTATTCTTTTCTCACACTGAATTTTGTACACTCCTGGCCCTGCATAGGAACGGAAACTCTTGATCATACAAAAACATGGCAACCAAATTTTTAAAACTTTGACTATGGTTTTAGCCTAGCGTATTCCCTTATTTTCCTCCTACTTACAAGGAAGCAAGTAATTAAGACAACTTCTGCTAATTTTTATCTCGATTAACATAAAGTATATAGAAGAATATACTTTTTAACAATAATTTGTTGCAGCGATGTAGAGAAAGTCTCCTGAATCGAACAAATCAGATTTTTTTCATACGATTCTTATGACCATAATTGACATTACATTTGAGCCAAATTTAGGTACCAGAGCTTTTATTTAAACAACTCAAAAGAGACCTCAAAATGAGGAGCTACTATATTTGCTTATTTAACGTTGTTTAACCCGATTCATCATATGAGACATTCGTGAAATGATCTCATGTGAAGGGTAGTTTGGGGTGGAGGAATTTTCTTGAAAACCTTCGTGTCGCATCCTTGGCAGATACTGAACTTAAATGCCAAGTTTGGTATTTAGCGGTCTTTCCGGTTTTGAGCTATGCTGCCCACAGACACATACACACAGACTCACGGACATTTTTCTAAAAATGCTTATTTTGTATTCAGGGTGTCTTAAAACATGTATTTCCGGTGAAATCTCGGTATCGAATTTTTGGGTGCATTACAATACCTTCTTTAGACACTATGTACATAGTACGTATAGAGAAAGTAAAAATATGTGTTCCATTCAGATAATTTTCTCTACGTCTCTAAATCAAACTATTGTTAAAAAACGTTTTCCTCTATCCACTTCAAGCTAATCGAGATAAACGTTAACTGAAATAGGCTTATTACTTGCTTCTTATAAGTAGAAAGTGGTAATAAGGAAATGCACTAGGCTAGAGCGATCGTCAAATCTTTTAAAAGCTGATTGCCATATGGTTCAAATTCAATTCTTTGTATGACCAAGCGTATAAAAATTCCCGCATAAGAAAAGCTTAAATATTCTGAAACTGTAACCAACATCAAGGAATGCCTACTCCACGAAAAAGGTATATGATATAAAGTGTGTGTTTTAACGAGATCTACATATTTTGTGCAGTAATTTTTGTCAATCTCATACGGTCTGCAGTTATGAAACATTCACCAAAATTCATCCAGAAAGAAGAGATTTTCAGAACATATTCCCAGAAAATTCGGTATATATTTTATTTGTCAAGTAAATCTATTTAATATATACGGTATTTTAATCAAAATTGGTAGAGCAAATCATTTTTTTTTTAAATTTTCGCCATGTAAAGGATAGTGGGGAAATTTTCCTCAAAGTCTTCGTATCCAATCCCTGTACTATCACTTTAACCTATGGTACTCCCTTATTTCGCTTCTACGTTCAAGGAAGTAAGTAATAAGACTATTTTGCTAGTTTTTTATTCTCGATTTGCATGAAGTAAATTGTAGCACAAGCTTTTTAACAATAATTTGTTGCAGAGATGTAGAGAAAGTCATGTGAATGGATATATCAGATTTTTTCATATAGGGTATCCTAAAACTTGTATTTACTTTGATGTTTGTGGCTTAATGAGGGTTCTGAACATTAATCACCTCTCTGATCAGTGGAATTTGTTTATAGATGCTTTAAAATTAAGTCTCAAAGCTGTATTACTCCATAATGGAAATAGTTATTGTCAATTCTTATTGGTTATTCCGTGTATATGAAGAAATCATATGGCAGCCTAAAACTCCGTCTTGGTTCAACTCATTATAACATGTATACATGAAAAATATGTGCAGACTTCAAAGTAATTGAAATATTCACTGGACTCCATACACTAAACACTGTTGTTCCATATGTAAATGAGATAGAAGAGATCAGTTTATAAAATATCTGATGTGTTTCATTCACAAGACTTTCTCTACAGCACTATAACAAATTGCTTTTATATTCTTCTATCTACTCTATGATAATTACTTGCTTCCTTGTAAATAGAAAGACAATTAGGGAATAAACTAGGCTAAAACGATAGATAGATTTTTAAAGGCTGGTTGTCATGTGGTTGAAATCCATTTCTATGCAGGACCAAAGGGTTTACAACTTTCCGTGTGAGAAAATTTATAAGTATTTTACATCTGAAACAATTAACAAGAAATATCGCAGAAATGGTTAATTCCACGAAAAAAGAATATGACATAAATTGTGTGTTTAACGGGATCTACATTTTTTTATGCAGAAGTTTTTGTCTGTCTCTTACGGTTTATCAGTTACACAAAATTCAGCAAAATTCATTCGGAATAAAGAGGATATTTCAAGTAAATTCAAGATATACATTTTATTTGCCATATAAATATATTTAATATACGATATTTTAATCAAAATCGTAAGGGTCATTTTTGAGAAGATCAAAATCTTCGAAATTTTTTCCATGTAAAGGATAGTTTGGGATAGGATTTTTTTCCTCAAAAGCTTCGTGTTGCATCCTTGGAAGATACTAAACTTAAATACCAAGTTTGGTATTTTACCGACTTTTCGTTTTTGATTTATCGTGTTCACAGACACACGGGCCTTATTTTTTGGATACAGGGGACCCTAAAACGTGTATTTACGGTGAAAGTCGTTATTAAATATTTGTGTGGAATGCAATACCTTCTCTATACACTATGTAGATAGTACGTGTAGAGAAAGAAAAAGCTGGTATAAATTTTAACAAGATATCTTACAATTTGTGATGATATCAAATTTCATAGGTTTATTAGCTTGAGAGAGATAGAATGAGAGAGAAAGAGAGAGAAAGAATCATAAACCTCCATTTGTCTTGCAAAGTATATGCTTAGATTTGGTTGTGTATTTTGTAGGCATGTTTAACCGAATTTTATACCATATTTAGCCGATCCCAAGTACCCAGAAATGCCTCTATCCTTCTGATTTTATCTGACACAAACATTTTTTTACGAGTTGGTATAAGTTGCCAGATATAGAAGTGATCTGTATACACTCGACTGCGAAATGCCTCAGGAGTTTTGATTCTGTCGTCAACAAAAACTAGAAGCAAATGGTCCACTACAACATTACAACACATAAAGTGCTCCCTAGGAAAACCTATTCTCGATGAAACTGATAACAGCAGGTCATGGTTTCCGTGATGCAGTAACAATGAGTGCCTTCGCTTGAAAGTGCATTTGAGGTGCCAAAATGCAGGTGATTAATTTGAAGATTGATGTTAAATATGTTTACTTTCTCTATACGTACTACGTCCATAGTGTATAGAGAAGGTATTGCACTCCACCCAAAAAGTCGATACCGAGATTTCATCGGAAATACATGATTTAGGATCCCCTGTATCCAAAAAAAAAACATCTTCAGAAAAAGGTCCGTGTATGTGACCAAGTGTCTATGAACACAACTCAAAAAAGAAAATTCGGTAAAATACCAAACTTGGCATTTAAATTAAGTACATTCCAGAGATGCGACAGGAAGATTTTGAGAAAAATCCCCCCACCTCAAACTACCTTTTACATGGAACTTTTTTTCGAAAATGTTGATTTTCTTAAAAATGGCTCTAACGATTTTGATTAAAGTATCGTATATTAAAGATATTTACCTGACAAATAAAATGTATATGTTGAATTTTCTGGGAATAGCCTCTGAAGTTTACTTTATTGTGGATGAATTTTACGGAATTTTGCATAACTCTAAACCGTAAGAGATGGATAAAACCTTACCATACAAAAAATGTAAAGCACATTAAAACACACAATTCATGTTATGTAAGGTTTTTTCGTGGAGTTGATCGTTCTTTAGATATTCCTTATTATTAGCTAAAAAATATAGGACTTTGTCAACTCCTGTTCATACTAACAAAGGAACTTCAGTCACATAGCAACCAGCTTTTGGCTATCTCTTGAACTTATGTTATTCCCTTATATAGCTTCTACTTAAAAGGAAGCAAGTAATAAGACTATTTCTGCTAACTTTTTCTGGATTAGCACGAAGTAAAAAGAAGCATAAGCTTTTTAACAATCATTTGTTGCAGAAATGTAGAAAAGTCATGTGAATGGAACACATCAGCTTTTTATACTCATATAATGAAATGAGTTCATTTACTGTTAAAAATCTATATCGAAATGAAAATCGTTTCCATACTGATTTTCATTTCGATATGATTTTCACTCTTGTGCTCTACCCTACTAATGGCTGTTCACTGAAATAGGTCAGCTGTTAAATATCTTATGCGTACAATAACTTCAAAGAATATTTAATTATATGTAAGAACTATAAGAAAATATAATTATTTCACGAATCTAAACTCATAATATTACGTAAGCAACGCAAAGTAGGTCATGACATCGGCATCACAAAGACGAGGAATCAATAACTCAGGGTATGTCCGCTAGCTCTACTTCCAACCAAAATATTTATTTTTACGAGAATAGTTATACTTACATACGCTTATTAGTAGATATTTATTATCAGGTGATTTATCAATGAAGGTTTTAATTTCATCTGTGGAAAATGTGTTCGCTTTTTTCCCACTGTAGCCTACCGATTTCCGTTTTAACATGGAACATACCTTCCTGTAGTGGTATATATCAATTCCATGTTTCACATTTAGAGTAGTTTTCAATACTGAATAATTTGTTCAAAAGGTTGAGGATTTCATTGTTTTTGACATTTCTTCAAAGTAAACTATGAGGACATTTTCCGAGAATAAAGTTACAGTTTTTGTTATTCTCCATTCTTGTTATTATAAGAGGTACGTCCAGAAAGTAAGTTCCGTTTGGTAATAAAATTAAATTGTGTACAGATACAGAATAATTATTTATTGCACAAAATTCTACAACTCTTAAACTACTTTTCCACATAACTGCCGAAATTTTGCAGGCATTTGTCATAGCGTGGCACAAGTTTTTGTATGCCTTCTTCATAGAAGTTTGCCGCCTGTGTCTTCAAAAAATTGGTACCCAACGTGAGCAAAGTTTACGAAATTTCAGTTTTTCGGTAACAATTTCATGAATTAGTGATCGTGAGCTTTGGGGAAATTCCATAGCGAGAGCACTAATTGCAAACTTGCGGTTTTCCTGGATCGCGCGAACCAGTTCTTCTGTAACCAAAAATGGACGCCCACATCGTTCTTCATCGTGCACTTCACTACGTCCTTCATTGAATCACTCATCGCATTTTGTCCGTAAACTTTGCAAATTTGTCGATAAATTTCAATTGGTTTCACTTTCCTAGCATTCAGAAAACGAATCACAGATCTGATTTCACAAGCGGCGGGATTTTCAATCAACACCGACATTGGAAACAAGCACAGCAAAGCGCATGTGGCTGACAGCGATCTCAAAATGGCGCACGTTTTTTCTCCTTGATACAGAGCGTCTACCGTGCATGTGCGGAACTGCGATCGCAACGCTGCAGCGGAGATAAATTGAAACGGAACTTACTTTCTGGACGTACCTCGTATTTCTCATACAATTTTTCGTAGACCTTTTTTTATTTCTGTGGAAGTAAATTGTTAACAACATTACTTCCCTCCTCTGTTACATCAGGAGGCGTGGAACTAAATTCCATATCATAATAATTATTAGTTCAAAATACCTCAGTCTCCATCTTGCAAATCAACTATCACCAAAATCGAATTTCATTTGTTATCGACGCAAGCGTACAATACGCATATCGGTCGGCAGAGTTCATCTTTCGTATGCAGGGTATCTAAATGTTACATATTTATTGTATATCTGCATGTCGTAGAAAAAAAGATGTATGCAACTCTCATATAATGGTTATTAGAATACTCTTGAGGTTTTTCGACACTCACTTCTCTCGCTCATATCCCAATAACTACATACATTGCATAAATAATTATTGTAATATGGAAGGGAATGTGTCTGTAATGACGACTTTAAGCCATATTAATGTCAAATTTAGTATTTAAGGGTAATGGACGACGGAACGGAACACCCAGCGTACTGCGATATATGCAGTTCTAATGTTGCTAACACTTTCAGGAGGATGGGATGAGCTGAAGGAACCATAGCAGAACCAACAGCCACCAGAGACGCAAATGTAACAATGGATGCCAACAATCAGCTATGACTTACGAAGCAAGCCTCTCAAATACTTCAACAATTACGGCCGCTGGGAAGTCATGGTACGTAATACATTTTAAAAATTAATAATCATATAAACTTTAAATCTAATGTTATGCTTACATTATATCAAAACATGCTCCTTAGATCTCTTCACCAACCATTAAAAACTTCCACTTACAATTTGACATAAAGAAACAAAAACCTCATGTGTTCCATTCACATGACTTTCTCTACATCTCTGCAACAAATTATTGTTAAAAAGCTTATGCTTCTATTTATTTCATGCTAATCGAGAAAAAATTAGCAAAAATAGTCTAATTACCTGCTTCCTTGTAAGTAGACGCCAAATAAAGGAGTATCATGGGTTAAAGTGATAGTCAAAAGCTGGTTGCTATGTGACTGAAGTTCCTTTATTTGTTTGGACAGGAGTTGACAAATTCTATATGAGAAAAGTTAAGTTTTTCAAAGCTGAAACCAAAAGCAATTAATATCAAAAATGATCAACTCCACGAAAAAAAGTTATACAACATAAATTGTGTGTTTTAATGTGCTCTGCATTTTTGTAAGTTTTTGTCCATCTCTCACGTTTTAGCAGTTATGCAAAATATCATAAAACTCATCCAGAATAAAGTAGTATCAAGAGGCTATTCCCAGAAAATTGTAAAATATACATTTTATTTGTCAGGTAAATATCTTTAATATAAGATATTTTATTCATTATGGCTTCACGGGTGATCAGCCGTGTCAGGTAATGAATAACATTCGCCGATAAAGCTTCAAGTCTTACATAAGATATTTTAATCAAAATCTATAGAGGCATTTTTGAGAAAATCAAAAATTTCAAAAACAGTTCCATGTAAAGGGTGCTTTGGGGTGGAGGGACTTTTCTCAAAATCTTCGTGTCGCATCCCTGGAAGATACTAAGCTTAAATACCAAGTTTGGTATTTTACCGACTTTTCGTTTTTGAGTTATGGTGTTCACAGATACACGGACCTTTTTTTGAAAATGCTTTTTTTTTTTTTTGATACAGGGGACCCTAAAACATATATTTCAGGTGAAATCTCGGTATTGAATTTTTGGGTTGAGTGCAATACCTTCTTTATACACTGTGTACGTGTAGATAAAGTAAAAATGCATATAGGGTGTATTTTCAAGTGGTAATAATAATAAAACAATATCTATTACTACCAAAGTAAAACTTTTAAAATGTCATGTGCCATTTTCACCATCCTGCATTCGTCCGCTAAAACATCCATTTAATGCTTATGAGATGCAACGAAATGACCTGATTGTAACTTCCGTGGCTACATGTAGCCAAACGTTTACTTCTGTATATTTTAACGTTTTAGTAATTGCTCTTTCTGTATTAAATTATTTTAAATGAATGTGGCCCACAGCTCATTCGGAAGGGCACCAGCTTGCTGTACGGGTTCTAGTCTGGGGTGGCGATGGGAAATCTGCAGCCAAGATTATTGACAATCATCCGCAGAGTCTGGAGGTAATCATGTGTTTAATGTAATGTGTATAACCCAAAGAAAACTAGAAACTCAATGAAACTGTGTGCGAGTTAACACCATTTTAACAGGCAATATTTTTCAAAGTTAATATACATATTACAGTTAAACGGTCGCCTTTAGCAATCGCTGCCTTGCTGACAATAGAACGGAGAGACACAATAGCCAGGTAAACAAAGGCCTTTGTGTGTCTACCTGAATACCTCGAACCCTCTTTTCAGCAAACCGCGAGCTCTCCTCTTCCAACGGATCTCTTTCCAATGGACAAAGCGCAATGTGCTCCTAACTTCTAAGACCTTCGGCGGGTGTGGGTGCGGGAAGGGGGTTCAGGGATTTGACCATGACTGTTTCAGGGATTTTCCCTCTTCAGCCAGGATTTATTATTGATATCAGACAGGTGGCAGGCTCCTTTTTCTTTCTTTCTTTCTTTCTTTCTTTCTTTCTTTAATCATCAATTACTTGGCTACATATTGAATATTCAATGGTTAATAGTAAGTTAAATGAACAGTATTTACAACGCCGTTACTTTTGAATATATATTGGTTATTTGGTTATTTATAAGTAATTACAGAATGTGCAATTGGTGGGATACTATTACATAATATGTTTTAGTTTATGGCTTTCTATTACTACTAGCCTAAGTAATCTTATTTGTTATTTGTTTTTCTTGTTGTTATTATTATTATTATTATAGTTGTCTTATTTCTTCGTCTTTTTATTTTCTCTACACGTTCTATGTACATAGTGTATAGAGAAGGTATTGCACTCCACCCAAAAATTCGATACCGATATTTCACCGGAAATATATGTTTTAGGGTCCCCTATAACCAAAAAAAGCATTTTCAGAAAAAGGTCCGTGTGTGTCCGTGTATTTGAACACGATAACTCGAGCACAAAAACTCGGTAAAATACCAAACTTGGTATTTAACTTTAGTATCTTCCAGCGACGCGACACGAAGATTTTGAGGGGAAAAAAAACCATCCCCAACTATCATTTACGTGGAACTTTTTTTGAAATTTTTGATTTTCTTAAAATTGGCTCTAACGATTGTGATTAAAATATCGTTTATTAAATATATTTATCTGACACATAGTATGTATATATTGAATTTTCTGGGAATAGCCTCTGAAGACTATTTTATTCTGGATGAAATTTACGGAATTTTGCATAACTGCTAAACCGTAAGAGATGGACACAAATTTACCACACAAAAAACGTAGAGCACTTTAAAACACACAATTTATGCTATATACATTTTTTTCGTGGAGTATGTCGTTTTTGAGCTATTCCTTGTTTTGATTTCACCTTTAAAAAACTTTTACTTTCTAATACAGGAATTTGTCAACTCCTGTCCATACAAACAAAGGAACTTCATTCACATAGCAACCAGCTTTTGACCATCACTTTAACCTATGGTAATCCCTAAGTAGAAGTACAGGGAAGCAACTAATAAGACTATTTCTGCTAATTTTTTCGCGATTAGCATGAGGTAAATAGAAGAATAAACTTATTAACAATAATATATTGCAGAAATGCAGAGAAAGTCATGTGAATGGAACACGTCAGATTTTTCTTGTTTAGCTTTTGCGTGTTGTTCGATGTTCGTTTTTAATGGAGGGTTGCTTGGTGGTTTGTTGTATTTTAACTAGGTGTCTTCTATTTCTTTGACTCTTGTTAGTAATGTTTTGTCTATGCGGTGGGAGTTCAGCATCAGATATGTATTTGCTAGTCATTTTGGCGATGGTGTCTTTTATGGGTTTCGTTTTCGAGATGGTGTAGATTTCTTCCAATTTGAAACATGGTGGCAGTTTCTGATATACTCTTAAGCATTTTCTTTCAAATTGGTCGATTTTTTTCTTCGTGGATTCAGCTGTAATGGGCATGAGTATTAAGGCTGCGTTGGTGGCCAGCACTGATTCGGGTGTACCGAGAAGTGAAGCGAATTAAAGTAAAGTGACCGAGGGAACGAACGTGAGGTGAACGAAATGAACTGTAGAGTAGTGGACTGAACTGTAGTGAAATGAAGTGAGTTAAAGATCCACTTAGTGAGTGACGCTTGCTGAGAAAGTGACAGAACTCAGTGATGCAATTATGGGTGCACCTAAAGTGTCGCATTACGTGTAGTGCACTAGAGGCCAATAAAGTTGATTTAATAGAACTGTCTGTTCTCATTTGTTACAATATAAAAGAAACAATAAAACCTTTAAACAATAGCATATGGCTATTTTGAGGGGATAACGATTGCATTTCCGTTTCATTAATGTTCTGTGGGTGTGTAAAATAGTTGAGTAACATCTGAACGATGACTTTAGTTAGTTAATTGCCTATTCTATCTGTTTGATCTGCATCTTCTTCTCCTTTCAGAGGACTAAAAATTATAACGCCAGGAACAGCAATAACAAGCAATATCTCAAAAAGGTTCAGGAAAAAAATGTTTATGACATAAATCGTGTTTTTTAAGAAGCTCTATATTTTTACTTTCTCTATATGTGCTATGTACATAGTGTATAGAGAAGGTATTGCACTCCCCAAAAAATTCGATACCGAGATTTCACCGGAAATATATGTTTTAGGGTCCCCTGAATCCAAAAAAATGTATTTTCAGAAAAAGGTCCGTGTGTGTGTGTCCGTGTGTCTGTGAACATGATAACTCAAAAACGAAAAGTCGGTAACATACCAAACTTGGTATTTAACTTTAATATCTTCCAGGGATGTGACACGAAGATTTTGAGAAAAATCCCCCCACCCCCAACTACCCTTTACATGGAACTTTTTTCGAAAATTTTGATTTTCTAAAAAAGGGCACTAACGATGTTGATTAAAATATGGTATATTAAAGATATTTACATGACAAATAAAATGTATATTTTGAATTTTTTAGGAATAGCCTCTGAAGACTACTTTATTCTCGGTCAATTTTACGGAATTTTGCATAACTGCTAAACCGTAAGAGATGGACTAAAACTTACCACACAACAAATGTAGAGCACCTTAAACCACACAATTTGTTATATATTTCTTTTTTCGTGGAGTTGATTGTTTTTTAAATATTCCTTGTTCTTTTATTTCAGTTATAAAAACTTATACTTTTCTCACACAGAACTTCGTGAACTCGTGTCCATACAAACAAAGGAACTTCAGTCGCAGAGCAAACAGCTTTTAACTATCACTTTAACCTTATTTCGCTTCTACTAACAAGTAAGGAAGTAATAAGACTATTTATGCTAATTTTTGCTCCATTAGATGAAGTAAATAGAATAATTTGTTGCAGTGATGTAGAGAAAGTCATGTGAATGGAACACATCAGATTTTTGTGTAGTAAGTTTTTGTCTATCTGTACTGTTAAGCAAAATTCAACATCATTCAGAATAAACAGGTCTTTAGATGCTATTCCCAGAAAATTGAAGATATAATTTTATTTGTCGTGTAAATATCTTAAATATAAGAACCTTTAATCAAAATCCTTAGCCATTTTTTAGAAAATCAAGATTTTCGATTCTTTCCCGTAAAGGTTAGTTGGGGTGAGGGATTTGCTTGAAAATCTTCGTGTCGCATCCTTGGAACATGCTGAAGTTAAATACCAAGTTTGATATTTAACGGACTTTTCATTTTTGAGCTATGCTGTCCAAAGGCACACACGACGTTTTTCTAGAAAAGTTTTTTTTTTTTTTTAAATCAGGGAGTCCCAAAACATGTACCTCTGGTGAAATTACGGTATCGAATTTTTGGGAGCAATTCAATACCTTGTCTATACGCTATGTACATAGCAGTTGTAGAGAAAGTAAAAAAATAATCCGATGTGTTCCATTTAATTGACTATCTCTAAAACTCTGAAACATATTGTTAAAGAGCTTATGCTTCCATTTACTTCATGCTAATAGAGAAAAAATGAGCATGCTTCCATGTAAGTAAAAGGGAAATAAGGAATTACCATAGCGATAGTCAAATCCTTTAAAATCTGGTTGCTATTGGATTTGTTTATATGGCCAGAGGTTGACAAATTCTCGTATGAGCAAAATCGTTAGCCATTTTTGAGAAAATAAAAATTTTCGAAAAAAGTTCCTTGTAAAGGATAGTTTGGAGTAGAGGGATTTTTCTCAAAATATTTGCGTCGCATCCCTGGAGATACCAAACTTTAATACCAAGTTTGGTATTTTACCGAATTTTTGTTTTTGAGTTATCGTGTTCACAGACACACGGACACACACACACACACACACACACCAGAACACACGTACCTTTTTCCAAGAATGTTTTTTTTTTTTTGAGTACACGGGAAACTAAAACGTGAATTTTCGGTCAAATCACGGTATCGGATTTTAAGGTCAAATGCAATATCTTCAGTATCTGCTATGTTCTTTGTAGATACATGCTAGAAAAAGTAAACATATTCACATAAAAAGTCCAGTTTTATAGTAAATGCGTTTACAAATGGAACTGTCATATTATATTTTTACTTTCTCTACACGTACTATGTACAATGTATAGAGAAGGTATTTTATTGCACCTAAAAAATTCGATACCAAAATTTCACCGGAAATGCACGTTTTAGGGTCCCCTATATGCAAAGAAAAGTATTTCTAGAAAACTGTCCGTGGATATCCGTGTGTTCGTGCTTCTGTGAACACGATAAATCAAAAAGAAAAGCGTAAATTATCCAACTCGGAACTTAAGTTAAGTATTTTCCAGGGATGCGATACAAATATTTTGAGGAAAATTCTTACCCCCAAACTACCTTTGACATGGAAAAAATTTCGAACGTTTTTTTTTTTTTTCTCAAAAACGATTTTATTTAAAATACCGTATATTAAAGATATACACATGGCAAATAAAATGCATATCTTGAATTTTCTGAAAAATCCTCTAAAGATCTTTTTATTCTGGATGAATTTTCCTGGATATTGCAAAACTACTAAACCGTAAGAGATAGAAAAAAAACTTACTACACAAAAAATGTAGATCTCGCTAAAGCACAAAATGTAGGTCCTATATAAAAATGTTTCGTGGAAATCTGCCATTTTGAGATATTCCTTGTTGTTGGTTTTGGTTTTAAAATATTTTAAACTTTTCACATACGGGAATTTGATAATTCCTGGAAATGCAAAGAAACGGATTGCATCCACATGGCGACCAGCTTTTAAAAGATTTGACTATCGTTTTAGCCTAGTGTATTCCCTTATTTCCCTTCGACTTACAAGAAAGAATTTCTTTTCTTGTTTATCTCGATTATTATGGTGTAGGTAGAAGCATAAGCTCTTTAACAATAATTTGTTACAGAGACGTAGAGAAAGTATGTGAATGGAAAATATTTTTTGTATTAGCCGTAATTAGTGAAGGGAAAATAATTACTTTTTGTACTCTCCAAAACTGGATTTTTCAGAAGTCTGATTAATTATCAAATGTTGAGCATTGTTTCGAAAAAGTAATATGTTTTCTTTAATGTGCTCTGGAGATGAAGTATAAACATTTTCAAAAAAATTAATGAAGAATTGCATTGTGTGGAAATTTAGAGTATGGAAAAGTGATGGGTAAAGTTTGCGTGAAAATAAGAATTAAAGTTGGAGGTACCTCTTAATATGCATCCGCCTACCACTGTTGAGAGTCAGTTAATTGGTAGTTAGAGTTCGCGAAATGGTGAGTTACCCGGAAGACGAATGTCGACCAACTTTAAGCTCCATGGACCTCGAGATCATTTGATCATTATTTCACAAATGTCATTCATCTTCCGATATGCCCAACCAGGTTAAAAGAGGTTAAGCTAAAAAAACTGAATAATAAAAAAAAGATGTGGTGAGTTCCATCATATGACTTTCTCTACATGTCTGCAACAAATTATTATTAAGAAGCTTATTCTTTTATCTATATCATGCTAACCGAGATAAAAATTGTGATATTACTTGCTTCCTTGTAAGTAGAAAGGAAATAAGGAAATACGCTAAACTAAAGTGAATTCAACAGTTGGTTGCTATGTGAGTGAAGTTCCTTTGTTTGTATGGACAGGAGTTGACAAATTCCTGTATAAAAAAATTTAAGTATTTTAAAGCTGAAACTAATAACAAGGAATATCTCAAAAACCATCAACTCCACGAAAAAGTGTATATAACATAAATTGCGTGTTTTATCAACCTCTACATTTTCTATTAAATAAGTTTTTGTCTATCTCTAACGGTTTACCGGTTATGCTAAATTCCGCAAAACTCATCCAGAGTAAAGATGCCTGCAGAGGCTATTCCCAGAAAAATCAAGAGAAAAATGTTATTTGTCATATAAATATCCTAAATATAACAGATGTTAATCAAAATCGTTAGAGCCATATTGGAGAAAACCAAAATTTTTGAAACTTTTCCCTGTAAAAAGTAGTTGGGGTGGGGGGATTTTCTTGAAAATCTTCGTGTCGTATCCTTGGAGGATACCAAGTTTGGTATTTAAAGGATTGGTTGTTTTTGAGCTATGCTGTCCACACACACACGCACACACACACACACACACACAAGGGCTTTTTTCTAAAAATGTTTTTTTTCTGACTCAGGGTATCCTAAAACATATATTTCCGGTGAAATTTCGGTATCGAATTTTCGGGTGGAATATAATACCTTCTCGATACACTATGAGTAGAGAAAGTAAAAATTACGTGTGGAACATTCTGAGTATGAAAAACTGATGGAAAATAGTTTGTGTGAAAATAAGTTTTAAAGTTGGGGGTATCTATTGTAAATCTGATGTGTTCCATTCAGATGACTTCTGGGAGAAATTATTGTTAAAAAGGTTATTCTTCTAGCTACTTCATGCTAACCGAGACAACATTAACAGAAATGACTTCTTGTAGGTAAAGGGAAATCATGGAATATATTAGGCTAAAACGACAGTCAAATATTTTAAAAGCTGGTTGCCATTAGGATGATATCCGTTTCTTTGCATTGCCAGGAGTTGACAAATTCTCGTATGTGAAAAGTGTAAGATTTTTAAATCTGAAATCTAAAACGAGGAATATCTCAAAAACGATTAACTCCAAGAAAAAATGATATGACATAAATTGTGTGTTTTAACGTGATCTACATTTTTTGTGTGGTAAGTTTTTGTCCATCTCTTTACGGTTTAACAGTTATGCTAAATTTCGTAAAATTCATCCAGAATAAAGTAGTCTTCAGAGGCTGTTCCCAGAAAATTCAAGATATACGTTTTATTTGTCACGTAAATATCTTTAATATATGAATTTTAATCAAAATTGTTATAGCCATTTTTTGAGAAAATCAAAATTTTCGATAAAAGTTTCATGTAAAGGGTAGTTGAGGGTGGGGGATTTTCTTGAAAATTTTCGTGTCGCATCCTTGGAAGATACCAAACTTAAATACCAAGTTTGATATTTAATGGTCTTTTCGTTTTTGAGCTATGCTGCCCAAAACCTGTATTTCTGGTGAAATACAATACCTTCTGTATACACCATGTACATGGTACGCATAGAGAAAGTAATAAAAGTATATATATATATATATTCTTATAGTTTATATAATGTTACCATGTAACAAAACAATGTTTAATGCTACACAACTTTTGGGCAAATTTGACAAATGCCCTTAAGAGCACAGGATAGACAAATGGGAGGATTACCGCACACGGTTTGACTTCCTGTTGTTTCCCAGGCTTAGTCAATTAATAAAACAATCACAAAGCAATCAATCAACAGTACACGTAAAGCAAACGGGCAAGTTGCAGATAAGGAAGAGGAACCGGAACAAAAAGGAAAGTAATTTATCCACGCAGTATATACTTACACCGCCCCCTTTCCATGCGGGAACCAGCCACTACATAACCAGCGTTCATACATAAAAATTCAGAAAGCAAAACGATTTGTATAACGTATGCAAGGTGTTGAAGTTGGTATGCCTGGAGGGCGGCAATGTATACGTTCTGCAGCTCATACATAATGGAACGGCATATTTGGGGGCCGTGCCATTCCTCGGACAAAACACTGGCGCTTAGTTCTTGCATAAGTTTAAGAAAGTAGCAATCTTTGCTCGTGTTGTTTGATTTGAGTATTACCACTTCTTCCGCCATCCTGTAATAACAACAATAATAGCACATGTCATTTTACCAGGCATGGTTATTCTGTCAGGAACTCCTAGCAGCAAAATCCTTATATTATAGCATTTCCCCACCCCAAACTACCCTTTACATGGATTTTTATTTTCTCTGAACGTACTATGTACATGTGTATAGAGGAAGTATTGTATTCCATCCAAAAATTCGATACCGAAATTTCACCGGAAATACACATTTTAGGACCTCCTGTATAAAAAAAAAAAAAAAAAAAAAAAAAAAAGCATTTTTATTAAAAGGTCCATGTGTGTGTGTCTGTGGACAGCATAGCTCAACAACGAAAAGACCGTTGAATACCAAACTTGGTATTTAAGTTTCGTATCTTCCAAGGATGCGACACGAAGATAAAAAAAAAAAAAAAAAAAATCCCCCACCCCCAACTATCCTTTACATGGAACTTTTTTTCGAAATTTTTTATTTTTTCAAAAATGGCTCTAACGATTTTAATTAAAATATCGTAGATATATTAAATATATTTACCTAACAAATAAAATGTATATCTTGAATTTTCTAGGAATATCCTCTGAAGACTAAAAAATGTGGCTGATGGTTTAGCCTAATATACTCCCTTATTTCCCTTCTACTTATAAGGAACTAAGCAGTAAGACCGTTTCTAATAATGTTTATCTCGATTATCTTGAAGTGCATAGAAGAAGAAGCTTATTATCACAATTTGTTACGAAATGTAGGGAAAGTCTTGTGAATGGAACACATACGATTTTTTCTATCTTCTGTTCTATCATTGAATTGCAATTTCGAATCAAATAAGTTTTGAAGTATCGGAAAATCGAAAAGTTTTATTTAATGTGATACACTCGATCGACTTTCTCTTAAAATTAATTTCTGATGCGTATATGTTACAGTTATTGTTATTATTATTATTATTATTATTATTATTATTATTATTATCATCAATGTCGTCATCCTGCAACGTATCTTTTGCATAATTAAATTTGTAATGAGAATGGCGTAAAAATCCTTAGAATGGCTTCCTTCGGAAGGGAAGTAAAGCCGTGGGTCCTGTGTCGTAGATTTACGGCATGGAAAAGAAGCTCAAGCCTGATAGAGAGGTCTCTGAGCAAAATTAAGTGGTCTTTCACGCCCAGCATAGAATGTGACGCTGAGAACCACAGTAGTTAAAGTGCGCCCATAAATAAAACGCCATTTCATTACGTGTGTCATAAGGCATAATTAGCGAAAACAAAGGGTTTTAAACAGAAAATAAAACCAACCAGTCGCGTTGTATACCAGCTCTGAGATCCAAGATTACGCAAACTTGAGCTTGTCAGGACCCACCCCTCCTCAAAAATCCTGTATTGATAAACCGGTGCATGTCACCCTTCAGGGTAACTTCACGAATCTCATCAACATCGCCATCGTCGTCCCTGGCTCTACAGCCCTTTGTGAGCCCTGGAATCCTTCAAAAGGAATTTCCACTCATCTCTATTTCTTGCCAACTTCTTTCAATTTCTTTTCTTCCAGCCTGTCCATCTTAATCTCATTCTTTCTCTTCCTCTGAATCTACCTTCCACATCGCTTGCTCGAATGTTCTGGTAAAGCATCCATATGGACTTGGGTTTTGGGAAAATGTCGCAATTGGATGCCTGGCAGTTGGAACTCTTCACCAATCGACTTGTTACATCTGAATCTATCGAAGCTGCATCCCCCATTGCACAATTTTCTTATTTGGTTGTTAATGGGCACCTTTACATGGTTACAGACATGGAACAACCCCGCTGATTGTACCCTGACCAAACTCAGGTAATTTTTCTACTCTGAGAGATGGAAACTGACCCAGAAACGCCAGACCGCGCCTTTCCAACCATGGCTCCTAAAAATAATACACACTTGAAATTTTCCTGCATCAAATCCTTCCTTACCTATAACATAAGCACTTACAAGAATAGCATAAATGAAAATAAAATAAAAAGGATGTATTTCACATACCCATAGAAATGTTACTTAATGTTTATAAAAAAATCTGTTGTGTACCATTCACATGACTTTCTCCATATCCCTGCAACAAATTATTCTTAAAAAGCTTATACTTCTATTTACTTCATGCTAATCAGAAAAAATTAGCAGAAATAATCTTATTACCTGCCTCCTTGTAAGTAGAAGAGAAATAAGGGACTACCATAGGTTAAAGTGATAGTCAAAAGCTAGCTGCTATGTCAATGAAGTTCTTTTGTTTGTATGGATAGGAGTTGACAAGTTCCTGTATGAGAAAAGTATACGTTTTTCATAGCAGAAACCAAAAATAAGGAATGTCTCAAAAACGACGAACTCCACGAAAAAAGTTTATATAACATCGTGTGTGTTTTAATGTGCTCTACGTTGTTTGTGTAGTAAGTTTTTGTCCATCTCTTACGGTTTAGCTGTTATTCAAAACTAAATAAAATTCATCAAGAGTAAACTACTCTTCAGAGGCTATTCCCAGAAAATTCAAGATATTCATTTTATTTGTCAAGTAAATATCATTAATATACGAAATTTTAATCAAAATCGTTAGAGCCATTTTTGAGAAAATCTAAATTTTCGAAAAAAGTTCCATGTAAAGGGTAGTTGGGGGTGGGAGGATTTTTCTCAAAATCTTCGTGTCGCATCCCTGGAAGATACTAAACTTAAATACCAAATTTGGTATTTTACCGACTCGTTTTTGAGTTATCGTGTTCACAGACACACGGACACACACACACACACACACACGGACCTTTTTGTGAAAATGTTTTTTTTTTATATTGGGGACCCTAAAACATATATATCCGGTGAAATCTTGGTATCGAATTTTTGGATGGAGTGCAATACTTTCTCTATACACTAAAAATCTGATGTGTTCCATTCACATGACTTTCTCTATATCTGTGTAAATTATTATTGCTAATCCTTATCTCTTATTTATTTCGTGCTAATCGTGAAAAATTATCAGATATAGTTCTATTTCTTGCTTTAATGTAAGTAGAAGCGAAAGAAGAGAGTGCCATAGGTTAAAGTGAAAGCCAAAAGCTGGTTGCTATGTGACTGATGTTCCTTTGTTTGTATGTACAGGAGTTGACAAATTCCTGTACGAGAAAAGTATAAGTTTTTCAAAGCTGAAAACAAGAAAAAGGAATATCTCAAAAACGATCAACTCCACGAAAATAAATTTATGTAGCATAAATTGTGTGTTTTTAACGTGCTCTACATTTTTTGTGGGTCAAGTTTTTGTCCATGTCTTACGGTTTAGTAGTTATGAAAAATTCATCCAGAATAAAGTAGTCTTCAGAGGCTATTCCCAGAAAATTCAAAATATACATTTTATTTGTCAGGTAATTAACTTTAATATACGATATTTTAATCAAAATCGTTAGAGCCATTTTTTAGAAAGTCAAAATTATCGAAAAAGTTCCATGTAAAGGGTAGTTTGGGGTGGGGGGATTCTTCTCAAAATCTTCGCGTCGCATCCATGGAAGATACTAAACTTAAATACCAAGTTTGGTATTTTACCGACTTTTCGTTTTTGAGTTATCGTGTTCACAGACACACGGACACACACACACACACACAGACCTTTTTGTGAAAATGCTTTTTTTTGATATTTATGGACCCTAAAACATATATTTCCGGTGAAATCTCGGTATCGAATTTTTGGTGGAGTGCAATACTTTCTCTATACAGTATGTACATAGTGCGTATGGAGAAAGTAAAAATATAGGTCTTGTTAAAATACACAAGTTATGTCATATACATTTTTCTCGTGGAGTTTACCGTTTTCGAGGTATTGTTTAATATTAGTTTCAGTTGTGAAGTACTTATAATTTTCCTTGACGGGAGTGTCCATTTTCCTTTTGTTCTACTCCTGGCTAAGAAAAGAAGCGATTTGTGATGACAATCACATAACGACAGCTTTTAAAACAATTTGACTATTGGTTTAGCCTAGTGAATCTCATGTAGGAAGTTTGTAGAACAGCTAGAGAAAGTCATTTGAGTGCAACACATCAGATTTTTCTTTTATTTAGATCGGAAGGTTTTACTTTAGCTATTGGCAGCACTGGCATCCCGCTCATATTGTTGTCTTCATATGAGAATTTCGAAGTACTGCAAAGTTGTGTTTGGAAAGTTAGGTTAACTGTTTTTTAATAATTTAGAAATCAATGTCTAAAGACGTGGAATTATCTATTCAAATTCCCCTTGATCTCAGTAACTAATAGACGTAAAAATCTGAAATTTTTATAAAAAATTTGCATCTAAATAGGCTTTATTTTAACGAAAGCGTTTTTATGTATATTGATTAGTTATTTTCTTTCAATATAAAAATCATCATTTTTCAATAACATTTTTAGGGCTTTATTTAAAAAAAAAAAACATACATTTCCTTCTAATGAATAAAAGTATTTTATTTTTCTACAATTTACTGTAAAGGTGTTGTTGAATATACCTTGAAAAATTTAGTTAATTTTCTTAAATAGTTGCTACGATAATGGGTCAAACTTTAACATTGGCAATATAGGGCATTTCGGCTCTCCTTAAGGGTACAGCAGGGTGTCCGTTTGATATACTAGAACGGTGCATCGGGATGTGGCAGAAGAGAGCTGGTGCTAAGGAATTAAATTAAGGTTTTTAATACAAATTATAACAGAGATTCGGCCGACTTTGTGTCGTTTCCAGAGAACACCACGAGGAGATAGTATATTTTTGTTACCCACGTGTTTTATTTTCTCTACGCGTACTATGTACATAGTGTATAGCGAAGGTATGGTATTGCACCGAAAAATTTGATACCGAGATTTCAACGGAAATATATGTTTTGGGTTCCCTTGAATCCGAAAAAAACATTTTTAGTAAAACGTCCTATGTGCGTTTGTGTGTATGTGTCTGTGGACAGCATAGTTCAAAAACAATAAGGCGGTTAAATACCAAACTTGGTATTTAAGTTTGGCCTTCCAGTAGCCCTGACCTCAATCCAGTGGTCCATGGTCTGTAAGAAGAGGCATCCCAGTATCGACAGCCTGAAGTGCTCCCTGGTGAAGGCAGTGGCGGACTTTCCTATTGAGACTGTGCACAATTCTATGGATGAGTGGCCAGAGAGTCTTAGGGCCTATGTGAAGGCCAAATGCGGCCATTTTGAACAATTATTGGTGATCTGTGTCTGTAAATTATTTTGAAAACTGGCTCAGGTTCATTTTTGTAACAGTATTTATGGTAAGACTAGATATACACACAAAGTGAATACTTAATTTGTCATGTAAACATCTTGAACTTCTGGTATTTTAATCAAACTCGTCTGAGATATTTTTAGAAAATCAAAATTTTCGAAAAATGTTCCATGCAAAGAGTAGTTGAGGGTGGGGGATTTTCCTGAAAACCTTCGTGACGCATCCTAGCAAGATAACTTATATAGCAAGTTTGACGTTTGCATTTACGATTTAGCACTATGCTGTCCACACATCCGCGCGCAAACGTTATTCTAAAAATGTGTTTTTATTTAGGGGTCCTCAAAACATTCATTTCCTGTGAAATATTGCATCGAACTTTTAGAGGAATACAATACCTTTGCTACTTATTATGTAGGCACATACGCCTTGGTACAGAAAGTAAAAATTTGCAGACTATGTCATGTGATGAGAATGAGTGAAAATCGCCCGACACAAGGATTGTTCCCTATAAAACCACATACAACTTGCGGAACCATTCACCTGCTGATTCGAAACCTCCTCAAAGAAAACTCCTTGACTATAGGATCAGTTGAAGAATCGACTCTGACCAAATAGCTCGATAAAAATATAAGAAGCAACTGATCGCCTCGTCTTTGTTAAAGCGAGAGAAGTGTTTTCTTTTGTTTCTGTATGTTAACTTTTTACTTTCTTTATACGCACTATGTTATTACTTTCTCTATACTCACTAGGTATATAGTGTATACAGAATGTATTGCACTCCACCCAAAAATTCGATACCGAGATTTCACCGGAAATATATGTTTTACGGTACCCTGTATCCAAAAAAAGTATTTTCAAAAAAAGGTCCGTGTGTGTGTCCGTGTGTCTGTGAACACGATAGCTCAAAAACGAAAAGTCGGTAAAATACCAAACTTGGTATTTAAGTTTAGTATCTTCCAGGGATGCGACACGAAAATTTTTAGAAAAATTCCCCACCCCCAACTACCCTTTACATGGAACTTTTTTCGAACATTTTGATTTTCTCAAAAATGGCTCTAACGATTTTGATTAAAATTTCGGATATTAAACATATTTACCTGACAAATGAAATGTATATCTTGAATTTTCTGGGAATAGCCTCTGAAGAGTAGTTTATTCTGGATGACTTTTACTAAATTTTGAATAACTGCTAAACCGTAAGAGATGGAAAAAAACTTACTACATAAAAACTGTAGAGCACATTAAAACACACAATTCATGTTATATACATTTTTTCGTGGAGTTCGTCGTTTTTGTGACATTCCTTATTTTTGGTTTCTGCTGTGAAAAACGTATACTTTTCTCATACTGGAACTTGCCAACTCCTATCCATATAAACAAAGGAACTTCATTGACATAGCAACCAGCTTTTGACTATCACTTTAACCTACGGTTGTCCTTTATTTCGGTTCTAATTACAAGAATGCGAGTAATAAGACTATTTCTGCTAATTTGTAGCATAAAGTAAATAGAAGTATAACCTTTTTAAGAATTATTTGTTGCAGGGATATGGAGAAAGTCATGTGAATGGTACATATCAGATTTTTTGTATAGTAAATTTTTGTCTATCTCTTACGGTTTACTAGTTATGCCAAATTAAGCAAAATTCATCCAGAATAAACAGATCTTCAGAAGCTATTCCCAGAAAATTCAAGATATACATTTTATTCGTCAGGTAAATATATTTAATATATGAAATTTAAACAAAATCGTTAGAGCCATTTTTAAGAAAATCAAAATTTTCGAAAAAAGTTCCATGTAATGGGTAGTTTGGGGTGGGGGGATTTTTCTCAAAATCTTCGTGTCGCATCCCTGGAAGATACTGAACTTAAATACCAAGTTTGTTATTTTAGCTACTTTTCGTTTTTGAGTTATCATGTTCACACACACACACACACACACACACACACACACACACACACACACACACACTGACCTTTTTCTGTAATTGCTTTTTTTTTGGATTCAGGGAGTCCTAAAACATGTATTTCTGGTGAAATCTCGGTATCGAATTTTTGGGTGGAATGCAATACTTCTCTATCCCTATGTACATTGTACATACGGGGCTAGAGAAAGTAAAAATCTCTTCTCTAACACCAATATATTTACAATTAGCGTACGTCTATGAAAGTCACACCAAAATGAGCGGGAGAGCCGAAGTATTCATATGCAACTAAAACATGAAATTGGAAAAAAATTAGGAAAATCCTGTTTCGACTCCCCTTAAGCCAATTTGATTCTTGTTTATAGAGTCGAAATATGACGTTTATCTAGGCAATAAGTAGTTAACATTTAGGTATAGCAAGTGCATTTACATGTAAACATTCTGGGTTCTGCAACTATAAGCATGTTTTGATTTTTAGTTTAAGCCAAGTATACATATCCATATTATAGTGCTCATTTTCATTGCAAAATCTCTTGTTACCAGTCATTAGAAATTATTCAATAAAAATGTTCAACATTCCCCTTTTAATTCACCAGGTAGAAGAAGAGATTCCGTAGAAATGTATCCGGAGAAGTGTTCCAAACCAGTAAGAAGAGAAAGCAAGAGCAAGTATTCCACCCATGAAGAAAAAAAATCTGATGTGTTCCATTCACATGAATTTCTCTACATTGCTGTAACAAATTATTCTTAAAAAGCTTATGCTTCTATTTACTTCATGCTAATTGAGAAAAAATTCGCAGAAATAGCTTGCTTTCTTGTAAGTAGAAGCGAAACAAGGAACTGCCATAGGTTAAAGTGGTAGTCAAAAGCTGTTTACTATGTGACTGAAGTTCCTTTGTTTGTAAGGACAGGAGTTGACAAATTCCTGTATGACAAAAGTATAAGTTTTTCTATGCTGAAACTAAAAACAATGATTATCTTAAAAACGATCAACTCCACGAAAAAAAATATATAACATAAATTGTGAGTTTTAATGTGCTCTACATTTTCTGTATGGTAAGTTTTTGTCCGCCTCTTAAGGTTTAGTAGTTATGCAAAATTCCGTAAAATTCATCCAGAATAAAGTAGTCTTCAGATGCTATTCCCAGAAAAGTCAAGATATAATTTATTTGTCGTGTAGATATGTTTAATATATTAAATATATATTATATTTTAATCAAAACCGTTAGAGCCATTTTTGACAAAATCAAAATTTTCGAAAAAAGTTCCATAAAAGGGGTAGTTGGGGGTGGGAGTATTTTCTTGAAAATCTTTGCGTCGCATCCTTGGAAAATACCAAACATAAATACCAAGTTTGGTATTTAACGATATTTTTGTTTTTGAGCTATGCTTCCCACAGATACTGACACACACACACACATACACAAACACACACGGACATTTTTCTAAAAATAATTTTTTGGATGCTAGGGGTCTCAAAACATTTATTTCCAGTGAAATCTCGGTATCGAATTTTTGGGTGCATTACAATACCTTCTCTGTACACTGTGTACATAGTACGTGTAGAGAAAGTAAACAAATCTGATGTGTTCCATTCACATGAGTTTCTTTACCTCGCTGTAACAAATTATTGTTAAAACGCTTATTATTCTATCTACTCGAGATAAACATCTACAGAAATAGGTAGTCTTATTAATTGCGTTCTTGTAAATAGAAGGTAAAAAAGGGAATATATTAGGACTAAAGCGATAGTCAAATCTTTTGAAAGCTTGTTGCCATGTGTTTGAAATCCGTTTCTTTGCACTGTCAAGAGTTGACAAATTCCCGTATGAGAAAGTACTTTAAAACTAAATGAATGAATGGGTATATTTATTGACATAGCAATATCATACATTGAATTTCAACAAATCGCAAGGGTCCACAGACCGTACATGCTTTTGTAATACACACCAAAAGCAATATTAAAATAGCAGCAATAAAAAATAAAGATAATACACAATAAAAAGCAATATTATAACAACAGCAAAGAATTAAAAGAATAAACCCGACAGTAAAAATACCAAGATTTTCAAGTATAGCAATTTAAATTTACAGAGTACACCTTCATAAATGTACCCTCATAATAGATAAATACCTTAAAAAAATGTAAATGGCGTGTTATTTATGAACGCTCTTTAACTACTGAGGTTCTCAGCGTCCCATTCTAAATTGGGCGTGAAATACGGCTTAATTTTGCTCAGAGGCTACTCTATCAGGCTTGAGGTTCGTTTACGTGCCGTAAATCTACGACACGGGACCCACAGCTTTACTTCTCTTCCGAAGGAAGCCATGCTAAGGATTTTTACGCCTGAAAAAATCCATCGTCGTCCGCCGGGTTTGAACCCGCGACCTTGGGTATATGAAGTCAGCAGGGTAACCATTACACCACGGAGGGCGACTAAACACACTTAAAAGAAATAATTACACATTATATATACAAAATATATAAAATTATTACACAACAGTGACCTAAGTATGACATAAAAAAAAAATATATGTATATACATGTAAACATTATAGTCTGTTTTGTACTATTTCTTGTTATTACTTTAAAACTGAAAGCAATAAAAGAAATAGCCCGCCTCCGTGGTCAAATGGTCAGTGGGCTGAATTTTCACCCGGAGGTCCCGTTTCGAATCCCGCCTGGGGCGGGGAAATTTTTTTTAGCCGGAATTATATCTTATCCCCCACAGAGTGTGGAAGTATGTGTGTGATTTGAGGAAAATAAAAAATTATTAAACCAAACGTAAAAGAACTTACAGAAAACGAGTTGTTTCTAGTGCAAAAGCCCCCAATATGACCTTAGATGTTAAAGGGGGCTGTATAAATGAAACAATAAAAAGGACAATAACAAGGAAGATCTCAAAAATGGTCAACTCCACGAAAAAAGTATGACATAAATTGTGTGTTTTAACGATATCTAAATGTTTTGTGTAGTAAACTGTTTACTAAGGCGGCGCCGTAGACCGCTCGCCTCCCATCTAGGCCGGGTCCGGGTTCGATCCCAAGCGCTCGCATGTGGGATTTGTGGTGGACAAAGCGGCGTCTGGGCGGGTTTTCTCCGGGTCCTTCCGTCACTCATTCCACCAATTGCTCCATCATCACTTTTTCAATCATCAATTTCACTTACATTTCATATCATCCACTTCCTCAGGCTCATGCCTGACCCGTCGTAACAGGTTCTCCATTCTGTGGTTTCGTGTTGTTGGCTTGTAAGTCCTAGATGAGAGTCATTTCTACAAATATGGAGAGGGTAGGCCGTTTACAAATGACATTTTTTACTATCTCTTACGGTTTACCAGTTATGCAAACTTTATCCAGAATGAAGTGGTCTCCAGATACTATTCCCAGAAAATTCAAAATATGCATTTTATTTCTCAGGTAAATATTTTACTATACAGCGTTTTAATCAAAATCGTTAGTGCTATTTTTGAGAAAATCAATATTTTCGAATTGCTTTTCTATTTAAAGGGAAGTTTAGAGTGGGGGTTCCTCAAAAGCTTCGTGTAGCATCCTTACAAAATACTAAACTTAAAGACCAAGTTTTTAGTAGATTTTTTTATTTTTGTTTTTGAGTATCATGTTTAGACACACGGATCTTTTTCAAAAATGCTTTCTTTGGATACAGGGGACCGTTTATTTCCGGTGAAATTTTGGTATCGAATTTTTGGGTGGATTGCAATATCTTTTCTACCTACATACCATGTAGATACTACAGAAAGTAATAAAATGGTTTTTGAAATACTTGATATGTAAATTAATCATTCTGGACACATATTTGCTAATGTAAGCTAAATTTACAATTCATTTATTAATTACCATGCCAACAAGAACTATAAGTACTTAGAGTGAGAGTTTGAGAGTTAATTAATACTTACAGTACAATTAGGAAATGACGTAATACTCAAGACGTGTGTTACTTCAAGTAAAGGATCTATTGCAAAATTCATTCACAAAGAGGTGTATAAGAGGACATTGTCCATATAATTTAGATGTAGCCTTTCATTTGTTTATATCAAGAATTATTTTTTCTTAATGTTTAATAAATTATCTAAAAGAAATTTTGATTGATTATTGTTTTTTACTTTCTCTACACGTTCAATGTATATAATGTATAGAGAAGGTATTGCATTCCATCCAAAAATTCGATACCGAGATTTCACCGGAAATAAATGTTTTAGGTCCTCCTGAATCCAAAAAAAAAAGTGTTTTCAGAAAAAGGTCCGAATGTGTGCGAGTCTGTGTGTCTCCGGACAGTATAGCTCAAAAACGAAAAGAATATTGAATACCAAACTTGGTATTTAAGTTTGGTATCTTCCAAGAAGGCGACACGAAGACTTTCAAGAAAATCCCCCGCTCCAACTACCCTTTACATGGAATTTTTTTCAAAAAATTTGATTTTCTCAAAAATGGCTGTAATGATTTTGATTAAAATATCGTATATTAAAGATATTTACCTGACAAATAAAATGTAAATCTTGTATTTTCTGGGAATAGCCTCTGAGGACTACTTTACTCTAGAAAAATTTTACAGAATTTTGCATAAATGCTAAACCGTAAGAGATGGACAAAATTTTAGCACCCAACAAATTTAGAGCACGTTAAAACACACAATTTATGTTATATACATTTTTTTCGTGGAGTTGATCGTTTTTTAAATATTCCTTGTTTTTAGTTTTAGCTTTGAAAAACTTTTTCTCATACAGGAATTTATCAATTCCTGTCCATACAAACAAAAGAACTTCAGTCATATAGCAGCCAGCTTTTGACTATCAGTTTAATCAATGGTACTCCCTTATTTCGCTTTTACTTTTAAGGAAGCAAGTTATAAGACCATTTCTGCTATTTTTTTTCTCGATTAGCGTGAAGTAAACAGAAGCATAAGCTTTTTTAACAATAATTTGTTACAGAGATGTAGAGAAAGGCATGTGAATTGAACACATTAGATTTTGTTTACAGTTTTTCAAGTATTTCAAAAAGTAATTGGCTAACCACAAACTGTAAGTTAGTTTTGAGATCTCGAATGCTTGGGAAAACTCGGGCCTTGTGGGCTTCTTATTCCCATTACGCATTCTCGGCCTGATAAATATAATTAACAGTTCTTAGTACGTAATATACTATTGTAATGCATTGATCTACTTTCTGGAATGGAACTCTTGTTCTAAGCTGATGGGTTGGATAATATGTGTATTTATGATAATTTAAATTGAAAACTAGTATTGTAACATCTGGATACTTGCAGACTGACCCATTTGGCAGCACTGGTCAGGACAGTTATATTACTGTAACTCCAAGAGTGAAACGTTTTATAGAACTTGTACTGCAGTAATAGAGCAAAGGAACAGAACATGCTGCAATGGTATCCAGTGTCGCCTCATTTAAAGTTATGAGCTTAATTATGCGGTAAGACGTTCCTAGCATTATGAAGTGCAAAAGCTGATAATGAAAGTATGCAGCAGGTGTGCCATATATAGCGGAGCAAAATCCCTGCAGCTGCCCAGTTAATATTCCAAACACGTAGCTTTCAGTTCAGGTTTGCTGATGGGGCAGGTTCTGCGCTCCGACACCCCTAACCTTCAACACAAGCATTTCATTGCAACACCTTCCATGAGCAGTGTTTGTACTTAACACGATGCCGTGCCTGGAGAAACTCTGGCACCTGGAATTTCATTTCCCGAATACCTACCTACAACGCTGTGTGATTTGGTTGGTAGCGGGAACACGCCATTGGATCTTGAAAAAGAATATGGGCACTGTAACAAAGAGGGAAGACTGGTTAGGCTTCCTGCCGAAGTTGATGAAGTCTGGATATATCGGCGATATGCAGCCATTTATCACACGGTTTGAGGTTACCAACTGATATTGATAGTCCTTCCCTTGACTATCACCTCAACACTACGAAGCACTGACAATGTAGTTAGGTTCAGCTTCGCACTTCTGTGAAGAGGACTCATTCTACAAAATTACAAACACCACTGACGAAAAGAACAGTGGAGTTGGGTCAACCAATCACATGTTTTTTGTAGTTTAATGTCCTTTAACCTGGTTAGTCATATCGGACGATGAATGAAATTCGTGAAATGATGCTTAAATGATCTCGGGGTTCATGGAGCTTAATGTTACTGGACATTCGTCTTCTCAGGCTAAGGGAAAACCCCGAAAAAATATTTATCCGGGTAACTCACCCTAACCGAGATTCGAATTCAAGACCTTTTGAATGTGAAAAAAATGTAAATGGCGTGTTATTTATGGACGCTCTTGAACTGTTGTGGTTCTCATTCTATATTGGGCGTGAAAGACCGCTTTAATTTTGCTCAGAGGCCTCTCTTTCAGGCTTCACGCCTTTACTTCCCTTCCGAAGGAAGCCATGCTAAGGATTTTTACACCCGAAAAAATCTATCGTCCTCCGCCGGGTTTGAACCCGCGACCTTGGGTATATGAAGTTAGCATGGTAACCATTACACCACGGAGGGCGACTTTTGAATGTGAAACAGACACGCTACCACCACATTACCCAGGCGGACAAGCAATTAATTCATAGTAATCGATTCACACGATTCGTTCATGCAATATGAATCGATTCAGACGATTCGTTCACGATTCATTAATCATCACCATGCCTTCTGTGTGTTCGTGTTAAGAAGTCTTGTTTTTACACGGGGATGGTAGTCAGATGGCAGCTCCTAGAGCATAAAACTGTAACTTATATAAAACGCTGTACTCTTTTACAAACATATTCGATAAAATGTCCTCCATTAATCGAAAAAAGAAAATCTGATGTGTTCCATTCACATGACTTTCTCTACTTCCCTACAACAAATTATTGTTAAAAAGCTTGTGCGTCTATTTACTTCATGCTAATCGAGTAAAAATTAGCAGAAATTGTCTTATTACATGCTTCCTTGTAAGTAGAAGAGAAATAAGGGAGTAAGATAGGTTAAAGTGATGGTATAAAGTTGGTTACTAGGTCACTGAGGTTCCTTTATTTGTATGGACAGGTGTTGAGAAACTCCTGTATGAGAAAAGTATGTTTCTTAAAGCTGAAACAAAACACAAGGAATATCTAAAAAACAATCAACTCCACGAAAAAAAATGTATATAACATAAATTGTGTTTTAACGTGCTCTACATTTTGGTGTGGTAAGTTATCTACCTCTTACGGTTTAACAGTTATTCAAAATCCTGTAAAATTCACTCAGAATATAGTAGTCTTCAGAGGCAATTCCCGGAAAATTAAAAAAACACATTTTATTTGTCAGGTAAATATCTTTAATATACGATATTTTAATCAAAATCGTTATAGCCCTTTTTTAGAAAATCAAAATTTTTGAAAAAAGTTCCATGTAAAGTGTAGTTTGGGATGGGGGGATTTTTCTCAAAATCTTCGTGTCACATCCTTGGAAGATACTAAACTCAAATACCAAGTTTGGTGTTTTACCGACTTTTCGTTTTTGAGTTATCGTGTTCACAGACGCACGGACACACATACACGGACATTTTTCTGAAAATGTTTTTTTTTTTTTTTTTTTTTTGATACAGGGGATCCTAAAACATATATTTCCGGTGAAATCTCGGTATCAAATTTTTTAGTGGAATTCAATATCTTCTCTTTACACTATGTACATAGTACGTGTAGAGAAAGTAAAAACAATATAATCTTTACAAAATTGTCATTATAAGGCAACGCTAGTCCCCAGAATAATTATTATTTTCTTCCGCGGTAATTTTAATATTAGAGGTAAGATCTTCCTTTACCTACATTTAGTTAGGATATATAATATAAATTAATGCTGTTAAATTATGTAATTTAAACATAGATATTAATTTACTTAATCCAGGAATTCTAAAATTACTGTTTTTCCCTCCATTAACATTTTGGTATATCTATTAGAACAGCATTCCCCAAGACGTCAAATAGGACTGACCACTATGGCGCGGTTAACACAATAAAATAACATGAAATAAACATAAACAACAAAATGTATTTCGTATTTAACATTCAATTAAATTATGGCTTAAATTTATTGTAACCATGTATTAATCCAATGATGGAAAATAAATAAAAATAAAAAAAAAAACCTACTCAGAACCACAACGTGTTTAACCGCTGAAAATAAATACCGCTCTATGGATTAATGGCAGAGTATTAATTGTTATTTACGCAACTATTGAAGGAAGTAATGCAGGTTGTCAAATGTTTATAACGCAGCCGCAGGTTAGGCGAAATGTCAATACTGTTACACTTTCTTAGCCATTAGGTGTTAATGAACCATACCGAAAAATTACTTAAATAAGTAATTTGAGTAGGAGATTTGTGGCCTGCTTATTGAAATTTCCAAGTAACGGCTTCACGGCACTTCGTCTGGAATGAAAAATAAATCTGATGTATTCCATTCACATGACTTTCTCTACATCGCTGTAACAAATTATTGTTAAAAAGCTTACGCTTCTATTTACTTCACACTAATCGAGAAAAAAATAGCAGAAACAGACTTATTACTTGCTTCCTTGTAAAAGAATAGTCAAATGCTATGTGACTGAAGTTCCTTTATTTTTATAGACAGGAGTTGACAAATTTCTGTATGAGAAAAATATAACTTTTTCAAATCTGAAACCTAAAATAAGAAATATCTCAAAACAATCAACACCACGAAAAAAATGTATATAACATAAATTGTGTGTTTTAATGTGCTCTAAGTTTTTTGTGTGCTAAGTTTTTGTCCGTCTCTTACGGTTTAGCAGTTATGCAAAATTCCGTAAAATTCATCCAGAATAAAGTAGTCTTCAGAGACTATTCCCAGAAAATTCAAAATATAAATTTTATTTGTCAGGTATATACAATATTTTAAGTTACAACAATTTTTAAGAAAATCAAAATTTTCGATAAAAAGTTCCATGTAAAGAGTAGTTGGGGTGGGGGATTTTCTTGCTCTAACGATTTTTATTAAAATATCGTATGTTAAAACTATTTACGTGACAAATAAAATGTATATTTTGAATTTTCTGGGAAAACCTCTGAAGACTTCTTTATTCTGAATGAAGTTTACGATATTTTGTATAACTGTTAAACCGTAAGAGATAAACGAAAACTTACCACACAGAAAATGTAGAGCACGCTAAAACACGTAATTTATGTTATATACATTTTTTTAAAAATCGTTAAGTCATTTTTGTAAAAATAAACATTTTCGAAAAAAGTTCCATGTTAAGGGTAGTTGGGAGTGGGGGATTTTCTTGAAAATCTTCGTGTTGCATCCTTGGAAGATATCAAACCTAAATACCAAGTTTGGTTTTTAACAGACTTTTCGTTTTTGAGCTATGCTGTCCATAGGCACACACACACATACACAGACAGACTCACACACGGACATTTTTCTAAAAATGTTCTTTTTTTTATTCAGGGAGTCTCAAAACATGTATTTTCAGTGAAATCTCGCTATGGAATATTTGGGTTCATTACAATACCTTCACTATATATATATATATATATATATATATATATATATATATATATACAGGGTTGCTACAAAAGAAATAGACAACTTCAACTGCCTGTAAACAAAAACTATTAGAGATAGCAACCTAATTATTTTGGAGGTATGTTGAGAAACTCTCAAAGTTTCGTTTGTTACTATTGGTAACGCTGTAGTGTTTTGTTTGTTGTCGCAGAAGCTGAAATGGTGGAAAATCCTGTGGGAAAGGAATATTGCGTGTTGGAATTTGCTAGAACGCAATCAGCAACTGTTGTCCAACGACATTTTAGAACACGTTACCACAAAACGCCACCGACTAGACAGTCAATCTACGACTGGTATAGAAAATTCGAGACAACGGGATGTTTGTGCAAAGGGAAGAGCTCGGGAAGACCAACAGTTTCGGAAGAAAACGTTGAACGTGTTCGTTCTGCCTACATAAGAAGCCCACAGAAATCGACATCTAGGGCAAGCATGCAATTACAAATTCCACAGCAAACTGTATGGACAATCTTGCGGAAGCGACTGCACATGATGCCTTACAGATTACAGATGTTGTAGTTTCTGAGTGAAGAAGATAAGGTCATACGGCGTGACTTTTGCATCGACATGTTGCGACATGATGAAGACGATGCTGGTTTTTGTGAGGGCATCATTTCATTTTTGTGGTAACGTGTTCTAAAATGTCGTTGGACAACAGTTGCTGATTGCGTTCTAGCAAATTCCAACACGCAATATGCCTTTTCCACAGGATTTTCCGCCATTTCAGCTTCTGCGACAACAAACGAAACACTACAGCGTTACCAATAGTAACAAACGAAACTTTGAGAGTTTCTCAACATACCTCCAAAATAATTAGGTTGCTATCTCTAATAGTTTTTGTTTTACAGGCAGTTGAAGTTGTCTATTTCTTTTGTAGTAACCCTGTATATATATACATAGTACGTGTAGAGAAAGTAAAATACATGAAAATCGCATTTCGACTCCCCTTAAGGAAAATGTTTAGTGCTATAGGGATAAAATTATTGCACCACGTTCTGGCCTCAGGTTCGAATTACTATAGTATCAACTGCTCAACAAATGTTTTTTATTCGGAACTTTCCGTCGGCTCTAGATATATTTAGTACTTGTAAGTCGCTGACTGACTTTGTAACCAGAGATTAAGCTATTAATTACTTGTTTAAGGTGCATGTGTGCAAGTTTTCAGGGTCGTCGACAAGCTTGCTGCCCGGGTCATGTGCCTCCTCTAGATCCGGACCTGAGAACACGTTGACGGTGGGCGATGCATCAAAGAGAGAGGGAGCGAGAGAGAGACTTGGGTTACCCCAGAACATGGTGCCAAGGTCGTGTGGCCCATTACCCACGCGGAAAGGATGAATCTCTTGGATGTACTGCAGAGGTAGCCTTGCAAGGACGGCTGTGGGCTGTGGTACTCAAACCATGGAGAGAGTAGAGTTGGGTCGAGCTATTCATTTTCAGAAATAGTTTCATACGATTCGTTCATGCAATATGAATTAGTTCATACGATTCCTTCATGCAATATGATTCGGTTCATACGATGCTTTCATGAAAAATGAATCGGTTCATACGATTCGTTCATGCAATATGAATCGGTTCATACGATTCGATCACGATTCATTTAATCGTCGCCATGCCTTCTCTGTGTTTGTTTTATATTATAAAATCAAGAGGACAACAGAAACTCAATGAACACAATATCACCAGTGTCGATAGACAATACGTTTCAAAAGTTAATGCCATCGATATCATCACGTAATTAAAGACAAACAATAACTTTAAAAATAAATCTGATGTGTTGCATTCACGTGACTTTCTCTGCTTCTCTGTAACAAACTTATTGTTAATAAGCTTATTCTTATATTTACTTCATGCTAATCGAGAAAAAATTAGCAGAAATATTCTTATTACATGCTTCCTTGTAAGCAGAAGAGAAATAAGGCAGTGCCATAGGTTAAAGTGATGGTATAAAGTTGGTTACTAGGTGATTGAAGTTCCTTTGTTTGTATGGACACGTGTTGACAAATTCCTGTATGAGAAAAGTATAAGTTTTTCATAGCTGGAACCAAAAACAAGGAATATCTAAAAAAAAAAAAAAAAAAAAAAAAGAATCAACTCCACGAAAAAAATGTATATAACATAAATTGTGTGTCTTAAGGTGCTCTTCATTTGCTGTGTGGTAAGTTTTTGTCCATCTCTTACGGTTTAGCAGTTATGCAAAATTCCGTAAAATTCCTCCAGAATAAAGTAGTCTTCAGAGACAATTCCCAGAAAATTCAAAATATACATTTTATTTGTCACATAAATATCTTTAATATACGATATTTTAATCAAAATCGTTCGAACCATTTTTTAGAAAATAAAAATTTTCGAAAGTTCCGTGTAAAGGGTAGTTTGGGTTGGGGGGATTTTTCTCAAAAATCTTCGTGTCGCATCTCTGCATACTAAACTTCAATACCAAGTTTGGTATTTTACCGACTTTTTGTTTTTCAGTTACCGTATTCACAGACCCACGGACACACACACGGACCTTTTTCTGAAAATACTTTTTTTGGATACAGAGGACCATAAAACATATATTTCGGGTGAAACCTCGGTATCGAATTTTTTGGTGGAGTGCAATACATTCTCTATACACTATGTACATAGTACGTGTAGAGAAAGTAAAAATCTTCCAGCTAAAGCTACCATTTATATATAACATTTTTCAACATGTTCTACTTTCTCAAGACTGACACTAACGAATTTGGTTAATATAACTACAACATGTTTGGATATTTACATGACGAATGAAATACATGCATATCTTGAACGTTCTGGAAATAACTTTTTATTCTGAATGACTTTTACATAATTTGTAAAGCTCTAAGATATAGACAAAATCTTTGGACACAAAAAATGTATATCTAGTTAAAGCACACAACGTATATCAAATACATTCTTTTCCAACTTATTTCTTGTTATTTGTCTGAATTTTCAAGTACTTATACGTCTTTCAAATGGGAAGTCGTTACACTATTTTTTCTTTCTTTTCCTTCTCTCTCTTGACCATGCAAAGAGAATGAAATTTTAAAGTCTTCACAGAGAAAACCGTATTTAAAGATTTGGTTATCACTTAAAGCCTATTCCCCTAATCTTCTTTTACCTGCAAGCAAGTGCTAAGATAGGTTCTGCAAATATTTTCTTGATTAACACGAACTAAATACAAAAACAGGCATTTGTAAGGATAGTTTGAAAAAATAAAGTCATATAAATATATTGCCTCAGATTTTAATGCTATAGTACATAGTATTATATTTTGCATAGATTTCTCTGGCAATGTTAATGTGATTGCATTGCTATGTTAATATGAATACCAAGTTTCATTCAAACTGGATAAAAATTGGGTGTAAATTATGTAATACGTTTTATTATATAAATATGTTTCCTAATCAAAATGCTCAACACGCCTCAAAATTTGGTTGCAGTTTTTGAATTGGAGTTTTTAACCACACAGAGAAATTTTACACGATGATATTTTGATAACTTGATTACTGAATTATGAAAAATTATGAAAAGTTTAGAAGTTTCAATCTTTGAAATTATTAATTTTTACTCTCTCTAGATAGTACATGGTACTTACTCTACACGTACTACACACATAATAGATAGAGAAAGTATTGAATTTCACCCAAAATATGTTTTGAGGCTCCCTGACCCCAAAAAGTACTTTTACTTTCTGTACAAGTAGATAAAACAGCTATTGTTTTCTATACAAAACTTCTATGTCGAGACTTCACCTGATGTAAATGCTTTTAGGCCCACTAAATCCAAAAAAGAAGTATTTTTTCGAAAAAAGATCATTGTTATATACAGCATAGTTAAATATAATAAATATATTTGCTTGAAAAAAATATATATCCTAATTTTCTGGATATAGCTTCTGAAGAGCTCTTCATTCTGGATGAATTTTGTATAACTGGTAAACCGAAATGTTAGACAAAAACTTACTACACAAACAATGTAGATCTATTTAAAACTCACATTTATATCATATACATTTTTTATAGTTAACCGTTTCCTAGATATTCCTTGTTGTTGGTTTCAATTTTAAGCTACTTAAAATCTCAAACGGAAAGTTTTAGAAAAGTTTCGTTCCTGCAAAGAGATCCGGATTTCAATTTTTTGTATACAGTAACGGCATTTAAGGACTTGACTAATGCATTATCCTGGTGTATTCCCTTATTTCCTCTTAGTTATAATTAACTAACCAGTTATGCATTTACTGCTAACGTTGATCTCGATTAGCATTAAGTAGATAGAAGTACCTTTACGTAGCAAGAAAGAAACAGTTTCCCCCTCAAAGCACATCCACCGCATATGCCGTAAATCACCATTCAACGCATCTAACCCTACAAGATGTAATGAAACGAAAGGAGAGTAAACGAGTGAGAGAAGAAAATGATATGAGCAGCACTCGGGCAAGTGCTTTCGATATGCGAACGCGCCTAAAACCGGTAGTGACTGGTGACCACCTACACAAGTAGCATTACGAAACGTTTGATATACAGGTTCAAAGAACGCGGAAATTTCGAACACCGGAGTCGAACACCAGTCCTTCAGGTTGATGTCGCAGTATAACATTACACGCAAGGTGAGTATTTCCTGCGGGCGTCATTTCGAAACTCGATTCGAAGTTTGATAAAGCTATTTAATGGCAGGATATTGAATATGAGCGATTTATTACTATCTCACATGTGGAAACATGCACTATTAATTAAATGCTATAAATATGATGAAATTAAAACACCTACTAGAAAGTAACGACTTAATTACTGCAGCGATAATAATGATGATGATAAAGATGGCGATTGTTGTTTACCTCCTCCAGGAGTGGACGATTAAATATACAATAAAACAAACAAAATTACAGTGTAAGTTTTCCGGCGTTATTCAAGAATTTTACTTTCTCTGCAGGTACTATGTACATAGTACAAAAATGTGACGTCAAAATTTCACCAGAAATGTATGTTTTGCTGTATCCTGAGACAAAACAAAGCATTCTTAGAAAAAGGTCCGCGCGCGCTCGCGTTGGTGTATGTGTGAGTGTGTCCGTGTCCATGAACACGATAAATAAAAAACGGTTAAGTACCAAACTTGGTATTTAAGGGAACAGGGTAGTCTGAACATACGGAAATTACACTGCTCTTAAAGTATTCAACTGTTTTACCCGAAATATGTATGAATTATTGTATAAATCATGACAATTATTTGAAGTGATTGTTTGCATTAATAGCTTATGTGGTTGAGTCTATAAAAAGTATTGCATTCTGCATAAAGTAATACAACTTTATTACTTGCAATACATAATCACACTTTTGTATGCCTGTTCTTGGTATAATCAGCTATCTTCTGAACCTAAATTATTTAAGTATGATACATTTCCAATAGAAATTAAAAAATAAATATATTTGCAAATTAAAAAAACTAAAAATGTGGAAAATTTGCAATATTGTTGCTTTCTTACTATGATCAATATACACTATAACATCACATTTGTGGTTCAGAAGGTTCAATTGTGTGTTGTATATATGTGCTGAAATTTTCAGCTTTCCAGCTCTCATAGTTTCTGAGAAAACGGTACATAAGTATCCAAAAATGCTGTTTTAAGAAAACTGAATTTACAGATACAAATGTTCTAAAAAGAGGATTGCATAACAGCGTCAAAGAAATGTAGGCTAGCATTTAAATTATATTTAAATTGATTAAAATCCTCTTTAGCCCCATAAAAGTATATATTTTCAGAAACTATAGATGATAAGGTTTATTAATGACTACAACAAAAATGTTATTTTTTAAGTACCTTGTTCCCTTAAGTTTAGTATATTCCAAGGATGCAACACGAAGTTTTAATAGAAATTCCCACACACCAAATTACCCTTTATATAGAAAAAGTTTTGAAAATTTTGTTTTACACAAAAACGGCAGCGACGATTTTGATTAAAAAGGCCGATATTAAAGTTATGTACATGCTAAATAAAACGTTTATATTGAATTTTCTGGGAATAGCCTCTGAAGACGTGTTCATTTTGGATAACTTTGTATAACTCGTAAACTTATATACTTAAAAATCTGATGTGTTCCATTCACATGACTTTCTCTACCTCTCTGCAACAAATCATTGTTAAAAAGCTTATGCTTCTATTTACTTCATGCTAATCGAGAATAAAATTAGCACAAATAGTCTTATTACTTGCTTCCTTGTAAGCAGAAGGAAAATAAGGGAGTACTATAGGCTAAAACTAATAATCAAAAGCTAGTTACTATGTGATTGAAGGTTCTTTGTTTGTATGGACAGGAGTTGACAAATTCCTGTATGAGAAAAGTATAAGTTTTTCATAGCTGAAAACAAAAACAAGAAATATGTCAAAAATGATCAACTCCACGAAAAAATGTATGTAAGATAAATTGTGCGTTTTAAGATACTCTACATTTTTTGTGTTATAAGTTTTTCTCCATCTCTTAACGGTTTAGCAGTTATGCAAAAATCCATAAAATTCATCCCGAATAAAGTAGTCTTCAGAGGCTATTCCCAGAAAACTAAATATATACATTTTATTTTTCGTGTAAATATCTCTAATATACGATATTTTAATCAAAATCGTTAGAGGCATTTTTTAGAAAATCAAAATTTTCGAAAAAAGTTCCATGTAAAGGGTAGTTTGTGGTGGGAGAAATTTTCTCAAAATCTTCGTGTCGCATCCCTGGAAGATACTAAACTTAAATACCAAGTTTGGTATTATACCGACTTTACGTTATTGAGTTATCCTGTTCACAGATACACGGACACACACACGGACATTTTTCTGAAAATACTTTTTTTTGGATACAGTGGACCGTAAAACATATATTTCTGGTGAAATCTCGGTATCGAATTTTTGGGTGAAGTATAATATCTTCTCTATACACTATGTAGATAGTGCGTATAGAGAAAGTAAAACTGTATGTAGATATCATTAAAGCATAAAGTATGTTACTAGATATTTTGTAGAGTTAAAACTTTCCGATACATCCATTTTTATTGGTTTCAATCTTAAGATAATTAAAGTTTTCTCATACTGAAATTTGTCAGCTCCTAGCAATGTTAGGAGAATGAATTTCAACACGCAATCAACTTTAAAGAGCTTTGGCGATCTCTCTACCCTAGGGGGTGTCCCTATTTCTCTTGCACTTAATAGAAAACAAGTAATAAGAGAATTTCTGCTAATTTTTATCTCGATTAGTATGAAGCACATAGAAGAATAAGCATTTTAAGAACAATTTGTTACAGAGATGTAGAGGAAATCATGTAAATAGATTACATGACATTTTTACTTTCTCTATACGCACTATTTACATAGTGTACAGAGAAAGTATTGTTTTGCACCCAAAACTTCGTTACCAAGATTTCACCGGGAATGCATATTTTAGGATCCCCTAAATCCAAAAATAAATAAATAAATAAATGTCCGTATGTGTGTGTGTGTGTCTGTGGGCAGTATATCTCAAAAACGGAAAGTCCGTTAAATACCAAACTTGTTAAAGTTCAGTATCTTCCAAGAATGCGACTCGAAGATATTTCCAGAAAATCCCTTCACACCCAACTACCCTTTATATGGGACATTTTTCGAAAAATTTTACTTGTGAAAAATGGCTCTAATGATTTTGATTTGGTGTTGATCATTTTTGAGATATTTCTTGTTTTTAGTATCAGCTTTGAAAAACTTATACTTTTCACACGCAGGAATTTGTCAACTCCTGTCCACACAAACAAAGGAACTTCAGTCACATAGCAACCAGCTTTTGGCTATCACTTCAACCTATGCTACTCCCTTATTTCGCTTCTACTTACATGGAAGCAAGTAATAAGACTGTTTCTGCTAATTTTTCTCGTTTAGCATGAAGTAAATAGAAGCATTTAACAATAATTTGTTACAGAGAGGTGGAGAAAGTCATGTGAATGGAACTATCAGATTTGTTGTCTAGTTATCCATTTCCGAGATATTCCTTGTAATTGGTTTAAGTTTTAAAACGCTTAAACGTTTCGCAACGTTTCTTTTTATTTTATTTTCCCCCCTGGCTATGCAAAAAGAATTCTATATAATTGCTTAGCGACGGCTTTTAAAGGACTTTACCATTGTTTTAGCCTAGTGTGTCTCCTTATTTCTCTTCTACTTATAAAGAAAAATATGTTTTCTATTAATATTTACCTCGATTAGCATGAAGTAGATAAAAGAATAAGTTTTTACTTTCTTTACAGGTACTATGTACATAGTGTATGGAGAAAGTATTACACTCCACTAAAAAATTCGATACCAAGAGTTCACGGGAACTATATGATTTAGTGTCCCCCTGAATTAAAAAGAAAACATTTTCAGAAAAAGGTCCTTGTGTGTATGTGTGTCCGTGTGTCTGTGAATATGATAACTCAAAAACGAAAAGTCGGTAAAATAACAAACATGGTATTTAAGTTTGGTACCTTCCAGGGATGCGACACGAAGATTTTGAGAAAATTGCCCCCACCCCAAGCTACCCTTTACATGGAAAATGTTTCGAAAATTTCATTCATGGCTCTAACGATTTTTATTAAAATACCGTATTTTAAACATAAAATGTATATTTTGAAATTTCTGGGAATAACCTCAGAAGACCTCTGTATTCTGAATGAATTTTGTTGTATTTTGTGTAACTGGTAAACTGTAAGGTGTATACAAAAACTTCTACACCAAAAATGTAGATCACGTTAAAAGCCACCTTTTACTTTCTCTACACTACTAAGTGCATAATGTATAGAGAAAGTATTGTAATGCACCCAAAAATTCGTTACCGAGATTTCACCGCAAATATATGTTTTGAGACCCCTGAATAAAAAAAAAAAAAGCATTTTTAGAAAAATGTGTATGTGTGTTTATGTGTGTGAGTGTGGGCTGCATAGCCCAAATTCGAATAGTCCGTTAACTACCAAACTTGGTATTTAAGTTCAGTATCTTCCAAAGATGCGACACGAAGATTTTCAAAAAAATCCTCCCACCCACAACTACCTTTTAAAGGAAACATGTTAGAAAGTTTTGATTTTCTCAAAACTGGCTCTAACGATTTTGATTAAAATCTCTTACATTAAAGATATTTACGTGACAAATAAAAATGTACTCGTATATCTTGAATTTTCTGGGTAAAGCCTCTGAAGGCATCTTAATTCTGAAATAATTTTGCATAACTGGTGAACCGTAAGAGATAGACAAAATTTTACTACACAAAAAATGTGGAGCTCGTTAAACACGTAGTTTATGTTATATGCATTTTTTCCTGGGGTTTGGCCGTTTTTAAGATATTCGTTGTTATTGATTTCAGTTTGAAAATGCTTAATATTTTTCTCAAACGGGAAGTTTTTAACACCTGACCACGCAAAAATCGAATTTCTATATCATAGCAACCACATTTTAAAGCATTTCACTGTCAGTTTAGCCTAGTGTATTCCCTTACTTCCCTTCTACTTTTAAGGAGCTAAGTAATAAGACAATTTCTGCTAACGTTTATCTCGATTAGATAGCAGAATAAGCTCATTATCAATAATTTGTTACAGAGAGCTAGAGAAAGTCATGCGAATGGAGCACATCTGATTTTTCTTCACACTTACGCAGTCTTTGACAAACTCCATACAACTTGGTAAAACATATGTGACTGAATATTGTAATATTTACGACAAAAATGTGGTCTTTTCTAGGGTTTCCTGTTTCGGCAGCATTGTTTATGCTAAGCTTCTAATGCTATGCTTTGAGGCACCGAAGGCTGTATTTTTGTCTCTTCTGAGTTAGGAAATCTTTACTTTTTCAACACATTTTTTTCGAAGAAATCGAATGCAACTCACCACATGTCATAGTCTGGGCCAGAATCTGTTTGGCCTATATTTTTTTGATGGTCCTGTTAATCCTGCTTTCCAGACAGTGGCTCCAATGATGTTGACTAAGATGAACACGAGAACATGGCAGCGTATTTGGCTGTGCAGAGACAATGGGGGGGGCCACATACCTGTGTTTTGGAGTCCTAAGATGTAAGGAGAATAATTTAATTACATAAATATTGGAAATTTCTACTTTTATTTCACGTCGGTTTCAATTTAATATAGGGATTTACGGACTTTGTGCGCACACTGTACATAGTGTCTACAGAAGGTGTTGTATTCCACCCAAAAATTCAATACCGGGATTTTACCAAAAATACATGTTTTGAGACCACCCGGGTAAATAAAAAAGCATTTTTAGAAAAATGTTCTTTTGTGTGTGTGTGTGTGTGTGTGTGTGTGTGTGTGTGTGTTATGGGTAGCATACTTAAAAACTAAAACTCCGTTGAATATCAAACTTGGTATTGAAGTTCAGTATATTCCAAGGATGCGACACGAGATTTTCAATAAAGTCCCCCCACCAACCACCCTTTACGTGGAACATATTTCGAAAAGCTTTATTTTCTTAATAACGGCTCTAGCGATGATTTTTATGTGAAAGTTATTTCATGACAAACGAAATGTATACGCTGAACTTTCTGGAAATAGCCACCTCTTCATTCTGGATGAATTTCATATTACTCGTAAGAGATATACAAAAGCTTACTACTCAACAGCTGTCGATCTCGTTAAAGCACACAATCTATGTCATGCAGTTTTTATGTAGAGTTAACCGTTTCAGAATTATTCACTGTTGTAGGTTTCAATTTTAAATTAAGTACTTTTTCTCCAGCGGGGAGTCATTTTGAGTTTCATCCCTCTTTTGTTTTACTGCTGGTCATGCAAAGCGAACCGAGCTATAATTGTTCACTTACGACCAGCTTTTAAAAGGTTTGCTTTAGCCTAGTGCATTTCCTTGTTTCCCTTCTGCTTAGAAGGAAGCGAGTATTAAGGCAATGTGATAATTTAATTGTTTTTCCGCAGAAACCGTGTTTAGGACAGGAGTTGGAAAGGTAGAGTCAGACTGAAAAAGTCAATGCCACAGCCGGGATTTGAACCACGGATCTCCCGGTCTCTAACAGTTTGCTCTACCACTGAGCTACAATGGCAACATGCCGGAACGGGAGACCCGTGGTTCAAATCTCGGCTATGGCATTGAGTTTTTTAGTCTGATTCTACCTTTCCAACTCCTGTCCTAAACACGGTTTCTGTGAGAAAACAATTGTAATAATTTAATTGTTTTCTGTAGTTGGGACTTAAAGTACGTACAACATTGTAAGTCGCCATTGGGGTTTGCCATCTCAAAATAATTCGAGATCACCTTGTGGTTTACCGGGAAATTAGCGAGGCAGTTGAGAAGTTTAATTGCGTACCGGCATGTTGCCATGTTAGCTCAGTGGTAGAGCAACCGGCTAGAGACATCCCGGCTGTGGCATTGAATTTTTCAGTCTGACTCTACCTACCCAATATCTACTAATGTTTATCTCGATTAACATGATACAGATAAAAGAATAATCTTTTGTAAAAACAGTTTGCAGATGAAATAGAGAAATTCATGTGAATGGAACACATCAGTTTTTTACTTTCTCTACATGTATTATATACATGGTGTATAGAGAAGGTATTGCACTCCACCAAAAAATGCAATACCGAGATTTCACCGGAAATATATGTTTTAGGGTCCCCGGTATCCAAAAAAAGTATTTTCACAAAAAGGTCCGTGTGTCCGTGTGCCTGTGAACACATAACTCAAAAACGAAAAGTAGGTAAAATATCAAACTTTGTATTTAAGTTTAGTATTTTCCAGGGATGCAACACGAAGCTTTTGAGAAAAATCCCCCCACCCCAAACAACCCTTTACATGGAACTTTTTTTCGAAAATTTTGATTTTCTAAAAAATGTCTCTAACGATTTTGATTAAAATATCGTATATTAAACATACTTACCTGACAAATAAAATGTATATTTTGAATTTTCTGGGAATAGCCTCTGAAGACTACTTTATCCTGGGTCAATTTTACAGAACTTTGCATAACTGCTAAACCGTAAGAGATGAACAAAAACTTACCACACAACAAATGTAGAGCACTTTAAAGCACACAATTTTTGTTATATGCATTTTTTTCGTGGAGTTGGTTGTTTTTGAGATATTCCTTGTTTTTTTTCAGCAATAAAAAACTTGTACTTTTCTCATACAGGACTTTGTGAACTCGTGTCCATACAAACAAAGGAACTTCAGTCACATAGCAACCAGCTTTTGAATATCACTTTAACCTATAGTACCCCCTTATTTCGCGTCTACTAACAAGGAAGCAAGTGATAAGACTGTTTCTGCTAATTTTTTCTCGATTAGATGAAGTAAATAGAATAATTTGTTGCGGTGATGTAGAGAAAGTCATGTGAATGGAACACATCAGATTTTTCCTTTCTTGTCCACTGTTTTCTAGTTTCGTCTTTTGTTTCTCAAATTCATACTATTCATATATACATAAGCGGTGGTTTGCACCTCACTGAAGGCCTCCAATAATTTCCATATGTTCCGCTTGGAAAGAAAATACATTGTTCGTGTCAGAGTAGAATTCTGGCCATTGTGATGGTATACACTTATATTCAGGCTTGATATTCACCTGCGGGGCCACAAGTAGTAAAAGCGGGCAATAAACACTACAAAAATCTGCTGTGTTATTCTCACATGACTTTCTCTAGCTACTCTACAAACATACTTCTTTCAACACCAAGAAAAACTTTAGCAGAATTGTGTTACTTAGTTCCTTATAGGCACCGTGCACGCTGCTCTGGCGGCAAGTTTGGTTACTAACAAGAGGATAACAGAGACAGTGGAGTAAGAATATTAGTGTATGCTAAGATGTCAAGTATCGAACCTTCTGAAAATGTAAATACTACAGGAGGGCGGAAAGGGAACAATAACTGCTGTGTTGTAGGATGTAATAATACATACAAGAATATTTCGCCAGCTGTTGCCTTTTATTCTCTTCCCACGCGGAAAACTGAAGCGCAAAGAAGACATCTATTGAATCAAGCTGTACATCGAAAAAAGTAAATACACTAATTTTATATTGTACCTCAAAGCAATAACATATGCTTAAAAATTAACTGCAGCATGGATAATGTTGTTTAGAAATTAATGTTAACGTTTTTAAGTTAATATATAGAAACTCTAAATACTGTGAGTATTAGATTAAACGACACATTATGGGAATAGTCTGTCAGTTATTATTTTTATTATTGTTATTATTACTTTTATTTTTATTATTAATATGTATGTAGTATTGTTATGTACGTATTACTTTTTCATTCTTTGTATTTTATTTTCAGTCCTGAGTGAGATCCAAAGCACGCAACAAAAATTTGCAGCATTCACTTCATCGGAAATAAAAGGTTCAGGACATCCCCACAGTTCAGCATATGTTCCCAGTATATTTCTAGATGTGTACAAAAAGATTTTGAAATTTTGAAACAGAACTTTCAGTGAAATATATGCATTTTATAGGCAGAAAACCACAAATAAATATCTACATCGCATATGGTTTCCGCTTCAGCTATCCTCACTAATAAGTACAAAGCATGACACGGAGCGGCGCCACCAGTACGATTTTCTAGTCCGTGCACGGTGCCTATAAGTAGAATGGAACTAAGGGAATACACTTGGCTAAGGTGATAGTCAAATGTTCTAAAAGTTGTCGTTATGCGATTGTCATTGCAAATCGCCTGTTTGCTTGGCCAGGAGCAGAACAAAAGAAAAATGGACACTTCCGTCTGAGAAAAGTGTAAGTATTTCACAATTGAAACTAATAACAAGGAACACCTCGTAAACGGTAAACTTCACGAAAAAAATGTATATCACATAACTTGTGAATTTTACCAAGATCTATATTTTTATGTAGTAAGTTTTTGTCTATCTCTTACGTTTTACCAAATTAAACAAAATGTATCCAGAATAAACAGGTTTTTAGAAGCTATTCAGAGAAAATTCAAGATATAAATTTTATTTGTGATAGATATGGCTTTAATATGTGGTATTTTAATCAAAATCGTTATAGCCATGTTTTTTAGAAAAACAACATTTTCGACAAATTTTCCATGTAAAACGTAGCTAGGGGTTTGGAGATTTTCTTGAAAATCTTCGTGTCGTATTCTTGGAAGATACCAAACTTAAATACCAAGTTTAGTATTTAACCGTCTTTTCGTTTTTGTGCTATGCTGTCCACAGACACACACACACATACACACACGCGCGCGCGCGCACCCGTTTCTGAAAATGCTTGCTTCTTTTTTTTTTATTCTGGGGGTCCTAAAACATGTATTTCCAGTGAAATCTCGACATCGACCTTTTTGGTGGAATACATTGTACATACGAGGCTAGAGAAAGTAAAAATGGCTCGATATGCAACTGTTATAACATACAACTTGAAAACTACGTGCTTCCTTGTCGTCTGGTTGAATAGCCATAATATGGTGTCCGCACTGGTATGTTTAGGGTCGTCTCCTTAGCGCAACTGCTCACCAAACGGGAGACCTAGGTTCGATCCCCAGTACTTGCGTGGGGATTTTCCCCCGCTGGCAGACCTGGCCCGCGGTGCACTCAGCCTCGTAAGGTCCTTAGGGGGCCAATTGAGGAGGTACTTGATGGAAAAGTAGCGGCTACAGGTCATGAGAACCGCATTAACCGGCCGGGGGGCTCGAGGCGCTAACCACGTCACCCTCCAATACTGCAACCCCATCCATGACGTCTGTAATGGACCGAGATGGGGGACGTAGCGGCCGGGCGGTAGGCCAAGGTTCCCCGTGAGCTGTCGTGCCATGGAGTTACTGGTATGTTTAGAGTTAGCCATGTATCCGCAACTCGAATATGTATTATAACTCCTACAGTGGATTATTCACAACTAAACCTTATTTTCTAAAAGCTTAAATATATCCATCCGCGTTCCATTCTCGTTAATTGACTGAGGTTGTTTCCGCCCGTAAATGTGGCTTATGACACAAAGAGATGCAAGCGCAGACGTACCGTAGCACAAGCGCTGACGCAAGAAGTTGGCACGGGCTTCTAGATCCGCAAGTTACATGCGAATATCTTCCAAGCGCTCTGCAAGTTACAAACTGAATAACATAACCAACAATACCACATAAGAAAATTCACTCAATCTTTTACAAATAAATATGTTATAAAATTGCGTACCAACAACTGACGCTCGCGGCAGTGGCATCACAATAATTGCTATTTCAAAATTATTGAAAATAGTACAAGCTTAGAGACTTCAGAAAGTGGTAAAGCTACACATTTAATGAACTAAGAATTATTTCTGTGTCCTTGATTTATGAGAACCAAGAAATCTAGACACAGATAATAGTTACGTTCATTAAATCAAAGAAGGTTTCGTAAGGAGACTGACTGACATAAGCTCTTGAGGGAAATTAGAGATGGCGCGGCACTTCACGGCCAAATAGAATAGCATGCATGTACAGCAGGTCCTGTAAAGTCTTGCAGTGCGATCGTTTGTATTGAATTCATAGGCAATGCATAGAGAAAAGAAGCAGAATGCCTCTTGTTTGCATGCAACGCAAGGATAAAGTTTGGAGTTTACAAACTCTTGCATTACGTTGCGTTGCGTCTTGCGTGTTTCTATGTGAATGCTTACATTAAATAAGATGAGACCAAACTCTTGCTCTTACATTGCGTCTGTGAATGTAGCATTACATATCATATGGAGTGAACAGATGACATAGCTTAAATTGAAACCTAAAAGAACAAACATGTGTGCCTCTTGCAAATTATGTGTTAGAAGCATGTAACAAATGTGTAACGGGGTATCCGGTAATGGAGAAATCCCTTTCTAATTGGAATCTGATTTTGCGACTACAGCTTTGTTGTCAAATGAACTTTCGGTAAGGCTAAGACAATGCTCTCAATAATATTGCAATCCAACACCCTCGTTTTGTTTTCTCTTTGACCACGTGAGTAATTGCTCTTTTCTAATTGGTGTCGTTAACTTGCGACATTGCTGCACTGAGCAGCGCCCTAACCTCTAGCAGTTTGAATGTGTGTTACCATGAAGCAGTTTTCACAAACTCATCACGTCACTATCAACTTTCCGAGTGTGGGTTTTTCCTTGTTTTTGTCTTCTTGACATTATACACGATTTGCTCCCATAACAAGATACACTCACTTCATACTTTGTGAATAACAACGACCGTTACTAAACTGAAACTTCAACTTACTTTGCTCAGTTAAGATGAGGTAATGACGCACGCGCTGTTGTTATAAACAGTCCAGAATTAAAAATATGATGTGCTCCATTCACATCACTTTCTCTACATCTCAGCAACAAATTATTGTTTAAAAGCTAATGCTTCTATTTACTTCATGCTAATCGAGAAAAAAGTAATAGAAACAGTCTTTATTACTTGCTTCCTTTCAAACAGAAGCGAAATAATGGAGTACCATAGAGTAAAGAGATAGTCAAAAGCTGGTTACTATATGACTGAAGTTCCTTTGTATGTACAGGAGTTGACAAATTCCTGTATGAGAAAAGTATAAGTTTCTTAAAGCTGATATCAACAAGAAGGAAGATCTCAAAAACGATGAACTCCACGAAAAAAAAAATATATAACATAAATTGTGAGTTTTAATGTGCTCTACATTTTTGTGTGGTAAGTTATTGTGTATCTCATACGGTTTAGTAGTTATGCAAAATTCCTTAAAAGTCATCAAGAATAAAGTAAATTTCAGAGGCTATTCCCAGAAAATTCAAGATATACGTATACATATATAGGTATAAATCTTTAATATATGATAATGTTCTCTCATATCTTGGAATATTGATCTAAAGATGGGTCAGTGCTTGAAAGAAAAATAATTTGATGAAATACTCTGAATGCAGAGAGAAAAGTTTTATTTTGTCTAGGGAATTGCTTTCTACGGCGGTAAGCAGTTTCAGTCTAGTAGTCAATAAGAGAGGACTACAGCACGTGATAATGTTGACACGTGGGGTAAAGTAAGGAAAACATATTTAAGTATGCAGTCCGTTTGCAGATCTTTCTACCTGCCTGTCACCGAGCCAGGTGGCTCTGGGACTGGTATTCGGGATACCTTACAAAGATTTTCAAGAAAATTCCCCTACCCTCAGCTACCATTTACAGTGATTTTCTCAAAAATGGCTTTAACAACTTAGAGTTGTTGGTTTCAGTTTTAAGCATTTTAAACTTTTCTCAAACGGGAAGACATATTTTTTGTCGTCTCTATTTGGTTACGCCTAGCAATTAAATAAAACCAAATTTCAATCGTTGAATATAGTGACGGCCTTTTAAAGGATTTAACTATCGCTTTAGCCTAAAGTATTTCCTCATTTCCTTCCTACTTACAAAAAAACAAATAAAAAAATTCGATACCGAGATTTCACCAGAAATATATGTTTTAGGGTCCCTGTATCCAAAAAAAATCATTTTCAGAAAAAGGTCCGTGTTTGTATTTATGTTTGGTATCTTCCACGGAAGCAACACGAAGATTTTGAGAAAAATCCCCCCACACCAAACTACCCTTTACATGGAGCTTTTTTCGAAAATGTTGATTTTCTCAAAAATGGCTCTAACGATTTTTATTAAAATGTTGTATACTAAAGATATTTAAGTGAAAAATAATATGTATATCTTGAATTTTCTGGGAATAGTCTCTAAAGACTACTTTATTCTGGATGAATTTTACGGAATTTTGCATAACTACTAAACCTTAAGAGATGGACAAAAACTTACCATACAGAAAATGTAGAGCACATTAAAACTCACAGTTTATGTTATATACATTTTTTTCGTGGAGTTGATCGTTCTTAAGATATTCCTTGTTTTTAGTTCCAGCTTTGAAAAACTTATACTTTTGTCATACAAGATTTTGTCAACTCCTGTCCATACAAACAAAGGAACTTCAGTCACATAGTAAACAGCTTTTGACTATCACTTTAACCTATGGCAGTTCCTTGTTTCGCTTCTACTTACAAGAAACCAAGCTATTTCTGCGAATTTTTTCTCAATTAGCATGAAGTAAATAGAAGCATAACCTTTTTAACAATAATTTGTTGCAGGGATGTAGAGAAAGTCATGTGAATGGAACACATCAGATTTTTTCAACCTGCTTTGCTTTTGCACCGACTTATAAGCACCTGATACCCAACAGTTTAATGCTATGTAGTTATGTTTATCCGGGGACCATGCATCGCTTGTCTCAAATTACTTATATCAGTCACGTGCAGAATCTCGTAAATTATTTCGGTGTAGTTCATTAACACCCTGTGTGTGTGTATGTGTGTGTGTATGTATGTGTGTATGTGTGTGTGGTGAGTGTGTGTGTGTGTGTGTGCGTGTGTGTGTGTGTGTATTTCTAATGTTAAAAGAATAAAATTTGAAAACTATGAACTCACTATGTTATTAATAATAATGTTTATACCAATGTTAAAGTTGCAGTTAAATAACTGGATCGCCATGTTTCTATAAAACATAGACTATATTATATGTTATTTACATGGTGTTATTTACAAACATTTTTTTTAAAAAAAATATCATACTTATTTCAAAGTAGTAGAACGTTTTTAAAGTAAATAAAAAGTCATACCTTTAGTTTTTGTTTTTATTTTTGAAAACGTTATTAGAATCGGAATTTCAAGAAATAAAATTTTATCTTGGCTCATAATTGTTAAAGCAAGCAAATATTATTGTAGTCGTTGGTGCTGATTTTCTAACATAGGTATCTGAATAGAATTGTGTAACATTATATATCATTAATCATTTATACCATTTTAATATATTTACAAAATCTAAAAAAATCTGATGTGTACCATTCACATGACTTTCTCTATATCCCTGCAACAAATTATTCTTAAAAAGCTTATACTTCTATTTACTTCATGCTAATCAGAAAAAATGAGCAGAAATAGTCTTATTACTTGCTTCCTTGTAAGTAGAAGCGAAATAAGGGACTATCATAGGTTAAATGATAGTCAAAAGCTGGCTTCTATGTCAATGAAATTCCTTTGTTTATATGGATAGAAGTTGACAAGTTCCTATATGAGAAAATTATAAATATTTCTTAGCAGAAAAAAAAAATATGGAATGTCTCAAAATCGACGAACTCACGAAAAAAATGTATATATCATAAACTGTGTGTTTTAACGTGCTCTATATTTTTTGTGTAGTAAGTTTTTGTCCATCTCTTACGGTTTAGCAATTATTCAAAATTCAGTAAAATTCTTCCAGAATAAAGTAGTCTTCAGAGGCTATTCCCAGAAAATTCAAGATATACATTTTATTTGTCAGGTAAATATCTTTAATATACGAAATTTTAATCTAAATCGTTAGAGCCATTTTTTAGAAAATAAAATGTTTTGAAAAAAGTTCCTTGTAAAGGGTAGTTGGCGGTGGGGAATTTTTCTCAAAATCTACGTGTCGCATCCCTGGAAGATACTAAACTTAAATACAAAGTTTGGTATTTTACCGACTTTTCGTTTTTGAGCTATCGTGTTCACAGGTACACGGACACACACACACGAACCATTTTGTGAAAATGCTTTTTTTTTTTGGATATTGGGAACCCTAAAACATATATTTCCGGTGAAATCTCGGTATCGAATTTTTGGGTGGAGTGCAATACCTTCTCTATGCACTATGTACATAATGCATATAGAGAAAGTAATAATTCAAATAGAATAATGAAATTCCCAGAAACCATTCACTGAACGGCATCTAACGAATATCCAAAATTACAACTCGATTTGTTTTATAGTTCCTGTGAAATATAATACATGTAATGCCTTGCAAATATTATAGATAATGCGCGTTTGACATAAATATTCCTTAAGGGTACGCATAGATGAAAATTAACTAAAACTCATAATTGTTTGTGCTTATAATAATTTATCTCGAAATCTATTTGTTTTATAATTAGCGTTTGTTATCGTTCAGCGATGCGTAGAAGTGGTTTCACATAAGCTTTTAAGGAACACGGGCATGACATTTTAAATGTCTATATTTATGTAAAGATTTTTCTATAAAGTTTTACGATGTTTCTATATTAATGAATACTAAATTTCACTCAAACTGGATAATACTCTGCAATACACAAATAATGTCCTAAATTTCATTATATAAATATATTCCATAGTCAAAATTTTTCACGCGCATCAAAGTTTAAGAAAATGGATTTAAACTTTCTGTTTTGAGTTTTGAACACACAATAACATTTAATGGTATTATTTCAATAACACTAATTACTAAATTATTATAATTTTAAAAAATTTATAAATGTTTATATATATATATATTTTTTTTGAAAAATGACTGTTGGGTGTCAGGATAATTTTGGCCTTATATATTACAATAACACTTCTGCACATTCTGGGAAATGTTATGTGTATTTAAAGAAAAACTGAGACTTTTGCAACGTTTTGGAATTGTAATATGTAGTTTTCAGAAAAACTCTGTTTAATGAAATAGAACACTAAGAAACATTTGTAATGCATGATTTTTAAATGGTTTTAGAGCCGAAACACGGGGAGGAATGCTAAACATGCATTCGCTATAGATGCTGAAAGTATCTAGCAATTAATTTTTATAAAACTTCAATTTTCGACTTTTGACTGTCGAGATTTCACTCCTAGTGTCCCTTAAAGGCATGTGCACGTGGAGAAGCAGTTCTTCTAAGACCTCAAAGCTGATTTTCTGTTTTTTCTGGGTTTTTGAAGATTCAAAATGTTCCATATGATGCAATTTTGGTTAATAATAACTCCATGGCACGACAGCTCAAAAGGAACCTTGACCTACCGCCCGGCCACTGCGTCCCCCATCTCGGTCCATGACAGACGTCATGGATGGAGTGCAGTATTGGAGGGTGAGACGTGGTCAGCGCCTCGAATCCCTCCCGGCCGGTTAATGCGGTCCTCATGACCTGGAGCCGCTACTTGTCCATCAAGTAACTTCTCAATTGCCTCCCCCCAGGGACCTCGCGAGGTTGAGTGCACCCCGGTCCAGGTCTCCCAGCGGGGGAAAAATCCCCACGCCGGTACTGGGAATCGCACCCAGGTCTCCCACTTGGCAAGTAGCTGCGCTACCACCGCGCTAAGAAGACGACCTAATTTTGATTAATACTGCTTTAAAATTTCAAAGAAATTCTAAAAGCTACACATGATAAAATGTTAGAAATAATGTTTCTGAAATGTTGATGGTTATGAGCATACTAACTATTGTTTCATTTAATTAGCTACCTAGATTTATCTAAACACCGGTTTTTTAAGTTAATAATGTTTCCCTCCAAATTGAAAGAGTAAAAAAAATATAGTGCTTTCCACCAAAAAGTTCAATACAGAGATTCTATCGAAAATTAATATTTGTATTGCAATCCACTCCAAAATTCGATACTGAAATTTCACCGAAATAAATTGTTGATGTCCCCTGGACAAAACACTCTTAGAAAACGGTGTGTGTATGTGAGCGTGACTGAGATTAGAGTAACTCAAAAACGAAAAGTTGGTTAAATACCAAACGAGTATTTTCAACAAAAGTCGCACTCCAGGCGCACTGTGCGCCAAATTTATTTCAACAATTGTATTTACGATTGTGATTATAATATCGTATATTTGATATTGTTGTATGCTAAATTAAATCTATATCTTGAATTTTCTGGGATAGGCAAGTCTCTAAAGTCCTGTTCATTCTGGATTACTTTTGTTTAACTGGTAACCCATATTAAATAGAAAAACAAATGATACTAAACTATATATATATATATATATATATATATATATATATAGTTAAAACACAATTTATGTCAAATTGTGTGTTTTTGTGGAGTGAACCGGTGCCTAATTATGGTTAAATTAATTATACATTTCTCAATGGAAAATCTTTATTTATTTTTCTTTATCCTTCCCAAGCTACAAGAACGGAATGACAATGCAGCACATAGGTAGCAACCAGCTCTTGAAGTACTTCAACTATCACTTTAGCCTAGTATACTCGCTTATTCGTGCGCATCTGTAACGAAACATGTAATAAAAGCATTTCTGCAAATTTTTATATCGATATACGTGTGTCGCCCTCCGTGTTGTAATGCTTATCATGCTGACTTCTTATACCCAAGGTCGCGGGTTCAAACCCGGCGGAGGACGATGGATTTTTTCGGATGTAAAAATCCTTAGCATGGATTAAGGTAAAGCCGTTGGTTCCGTGTCCCTCAAGCCTGATTGAGAGGCCTCTGAGCAAAATTAAGCGGTGTTTCACGCCCAATTTATAATGGGACGCTGAGAGCCACAGTAGTTAAACAGCGTTCATAAATAACACCCCATTTTTTATTTTGATATAAAGTCTGTAATAAAAAGAGAGATAAAAGGAAACGTCACGTGTTCCATTCACGTGACTTTCTCTAGCTGTTCCGCAAACAAAAATTCCTTACAAAAAATTGTTCTTTAATTTACGTTAAGCTAATCGAAATAGCATTGGCATAAATGGTTTTATTACTTGTTTCCTTGTAAGTAGAAGGGAAATATGGGCATATACTAGGTTAAAGCGTTAGTCAAATCTTTTAAAAGATGACCGCCATGTGAAACAATTGAAATTCGGTTATCTTTGAAACGAAAGAGAGACGAAAGGAAAGATGAGTTCCCATAGAAGAACATTTTAAGTAGTATAAAATTCAAGAAAATAATATATTGGAAACGGTTAACACTACAAAAAAGTATATAACATAAATTGTGGGTCTTAATATGATCTATATTGTTTGTGTAGTAAGTTTTTGTCTACCCCTTACAATTCACAGGTTATGCAAAATTCATCCACAATGAAGAGGTCTTCAGAGGTTATTTCCAGAAAAGTTTAGATATTCATTTTCTTTGTCACAAAAATATATTTAGCATATGATATTTTAGTCAAAATCGTTGGAGTCAATTGTGAGAAAAACATAACTTTCGAAAACCGTTCCATGTAACTTGAGGTCGTTGGGGATGGAAATCTTGGAAAGCTTCGTGTCGCAACACCAAGTTTGGTATTTAACCGACTTTTCGTTTTTCAGTTATACTTTCCACACACTCAGACAAACACACATGAACCTTTGTAAAAAAAGGTGTGTTTTTTTTTTTGGATTCAGTGAATTCTATAGCATGTATTTCTTCTGCAATCTCGGTATGAATTTTTGGGTAGAATACGGTACCTTCTCTATCTACTGTGTATATTGTACATACGCGCTAGAGAAAGCAATAATATTCTATAAGAATAGTTTGTTTCCTGATTGGTAGAGAAAGTCTTGGGAATGAGGTTCACTTTTTTTTAGTTAAAAATAAAATAAACATTAATCACTTTGGTAATTCTTCATCGTGTAGAGTATTACTTTCTCTACACATACGATGTACATAGTGTATAGAGAAGCTATTACACTCCATCCAAAAATTCGACTCTGAGATTTCACCGGAAATATATATTTTACGGTCCCCTGTATCCCAAAAAAAAATCAGAAAAAGGTCCGTGTGTGTGACCGTGTGTCTGAGAACACGATAACTCAAAAACGAAAAGTCGCTAAAATACCAAACTTGGTATTTAAGTTTAGTATCTTTCAGGGATGCGATACGAAGATTTTCAAGTCATTTCTCCCCACCCCCGACTACCCTTTACATGGAACTTTTTTTCGAAAATTTTGATTTTCTCAAAAATGGCTCTAATGATTTCGATTAAATTATCTATATTAAAGATATTTAAGTGACAAATAAACTGTACATTTTGAATTTTCTGGGAATAGTCTCTGAAGACTACTTTATTCTGGATGAATTTGACGGAATTTTGCATAACTGCTAAACCATAAGAGATGGACAAAAACTTACAACACAAAAAATTTAGAGCTCGTTAAAACACACAATTTATATTATATACTTTTCTAGTTGATCGTTTTTGAGATATTCCTTGTTTTTGGTTTCACCTTTAAAAAACGCATACTTTTCTCATATGGGAATTTGTCAAATACTGTCCATACAAACAAAGGAACTTCAGTCACATAGCAGCCTGCTTTTGATTGTCACTTTAACCTATGGTACTCCCTTATTTGACTTCTACTTACAAGTAAGTAATAAGACTATTTCTGTTAATTTTTCTCGATTAGAATGAAGTAAATAGAAGCATAAGCTTTTTAACAATAACTTGTTGCAGAGATGTAGAGAAAGTCATGTGAATGGAACACATCAATTTTTTTTCTTTTTTGTGAAAGGTTAAATAATTTATTAAACAGTTAATAACTTCAAAAATACTGAAGGTATTTCAATTAAATTTGGTATGCAGATGTATATATAATTTTGGAAATTAGTAATTTCACCTGCAGGCACCTTTAGGATAAAGAGTTCGCTTGTATGCGGAGACGAAAAGGAAATGGGAAAAGGGAAGCATTCCCGTAAGATAGGGCCCCGAATGGCACACATCCCCAGCACACACATATTTCACAATGGCCGCACAACAAATGTCGGGCAGGTAGGTAATGTTGTAACGGATCTGACCGGGCCACTTTCACCACTCAGTGTCAAAAACTGCGGCCAGGAGACGCCCACTTTCTCTGCTTGCACTTCTTACATAAAACAATGTGCTCTGTGTTATATCACAAGCAACTGGTAGAGGATTTCAAACCTGTTTTTTGTTTTTTTCAAATTCATTTTCTGAGATGTAAGTTAGCTGGTCTGGGTGTTCCAAAACCACAGCAGTGGGAGAAGCCGTTCATCAGGTGCCGTTATCAACCGTGTCATACGTCACTCTCCGCTACGTCGTCGTCTTTCATGCCTAGACATGCGCACATCACATTTAGCTAAGCTCGCTCAGGGAGCTTGATAAAAGGTTGTCGCTTCCAGTTTTAATGTCTCTACCAAGTAGGTAGACAAGTTTTTGTATTCCACCTAAAAATCGACACCGAGAGACACCGGAAATACATGTTTTGGGATCATCGAAACCCAAAAAGTCATTTTTAGAAAAAGGTTCAATGTGCGATACGGAGATTTCATCAAATATACATATTTTGAGGTCCCTGAATAAAAACATCCAAAAAACGGAAAGTTAAACTTGGTGTTTAAGTTCGGAATCTCCCAAACATTTTACCAACATTTTCAGAAAAATCCCTCCACCCAAAATTATTCTTTACATGGAACATTTTGTGTAATTTTGATTTTCTCAATTAAATTCCATGTGTTTAAAATATTTTATGCCAAAAAAATGTAAATCTTGAATTTTCAGGAAATAGCCTCAAAGAGAAGTGGTATACGGTAAGCGATAGACAAAAATTTACCTCACATAAAATATGGATCTCGTTAAAAACACAATTTATGTTATATATATTTGCCATTTCCGAAATATTTCTTGTTATTCGTCTCAATTTGAAACTATTTACACTGTTCTGGAACGTGAAGTCATGTTTCGTGTCAAATATTTTTTGTTTTACTTCTGGTCATGCAAAGATAACCGAATCTCAGTTGTTCCACATTCCGACCAGCATTTAAAATATATCGCTTTACTATCCTTTTACTACTAGAAAACAAGTAATAAAACAATTTCAGTTGATTTTCTCGATTAGCATGATGTAGATAAAAGAATAATCTGTTATAAGGAAAGTTTGTTTGCGTATTAGGTAGAGAAAGTGTTGTAAATGGAACACATTAGATTTTTTTATTCAAGATTATGAATTTACAGATACAACTTATTACTAATAATTCAAATAAAATAAACATAATAAAAATGAGTAAAATATATAAAATAACATGTAAAACAACATAAAATAAAAATAGGTAAAATCATTTCCCAAGCTATATAAATATAGAATAATAATTTTCACTTACGCTAAATTTAATTTATCAGTAATTACCGGTTGCCAGTAATTTATCTATGTAATCATTTTAAAATTAACAAAAACACTATAAACAAGCACACAAAGCGTATGTGGCTGACAGCGATCTCAAAATAGCGCAGTTTCTTCTCCTTGATACAGAGCGCCTACCGCGCATGTGCGGAACTGCGATTGCAGCGCTGCAGCGGAGATAAATTGAAACGGAACTTACTTTCTGAACGTACCTCGTATTAGTATTTTGTCAATACTAATACGAATAATAATAACAATAATAGTAATAATAATAATAATAGCCTTTAATCCCAATAGGGCAACGGCACCTCCAATAGAAGGGTTGCCGTATGCTCCTCCCACATTTGAGCTATAAATGCGGAATTCACCTTCCTATGTGTCTTATTTCATTTATCTTAACCTAAACACTTTTACACTTAAACACTAGTTCTCTTTCTCACTGTCCTATCTCTGTATGCCCCTTCTTCCTTGGCCCGCGGTCGCATTGAGTGTCTCAGTTCTTGTACACTCTTGTTTGTGAGCCTTCCAGGTGTCGCGGTTCCCCGCAATTCTGGTCCAGATGTTGTCCTCAGTTTTCCAGGTCCCCCTCTCCTTCTCGTAGGTTCCATACAGTTCCTATGTTTGTCCAACGATTGTTGTTGAGTCTTTCAGTGTGGCCTGCCCATCTCCATTTCACTATTTGCGCTGCGGTTGCTGTGTTCTTCATTTGTATCCCTCTCCAAACTTTGGTTGTTTCTTATCCGATCTCGTATTGATATCTTCAATATCTTCCTTTTCGTCTTTTTCAGAGCTATCCTTTGTTGCTGGACTCTTGTCCTTGTTTGTGTCGAGTAATGACTACTACTAGAGTCTTTAGGAGAGAGTTATAATTAAAATTATCAAGCCCCAATTATTCATTCCAGGTAATATCTCTTCACCCCTCTCTCAAACATGTAATTCATAAAATCCATATACTATAAATTACGTTCTTTAATTACTTTAACCTGTGTATAGTTATTTCCTTATATTAACACCAAATAATACTACTTTAACTGCCTACTTCAAAGCTATAAATCAATATTTTATTCCTCTTCTAAATAATTAAAAAACTTCTATTTTAATCTACTGTGATGGTTTCCTTAATTGTATTTACATTATACTTTTCGTTACATAAATTACTTCAATATTTTCTCTTTTCAATTACTTCAACAAGTACAATATACATAGTATGTAGAGAAGGTGTTGCACCCCAAAATTCGATCCCGTGATTTCACTGGAAATACTCGTTTTGACGACCCTTGAATACAAAAAAAAATTAGAAAAGGATCAGTATGTGAGTGGTGTGTTAAGTAAAAAAGAACGAAGACCTACCCTCCCAAAAAATATATAATTACAACAGAAGGTGTAATTAGAATTCGTGTTGATACTTTTATTGGTAAAGTTGTTTGTTTATCTACTGCAAGTAATAGAATATTATAAAGATCCAATTTATTTTGAGGAATTACGTATAAATGAATCAAATACAATATCTGAAAAATCAGCAAAAGTTGTTTCGACTATCTGTTTTGTCTACTGTATCTCTCTTCCAAATGTGCAAAGAAACTATTTCTGTAAACGTGTATCTGTTTGTTACCGTGGCCGAATGATTAGACCGCTCGCCTCTCACCATGGTGGCCCGGGTTAGATCCCAAGAGTTCACATGTGGGATATGTGGTGGAAAAGCAGCGACAAAGTGGGTTTTCTCCAGGTTACTCCGCCATTGATTACAACACCTGTTCCATAATCACCTTTCCTTTCATCCATTTCACAGTCATTTCATATCATCTTCTTCCTCACTCTCATATCAGGTATCGGACTGAACACCCATTTTGGTTACTCTCTCTCTGATCCAGAATCCGCTTTCTATCTGTCCACTCTGTGGTTTGGAAGAAGACTGGAAGTCTATTTTGGCAGAATGTCTACAGAGGAAGAACCAGTGAACAAATAAATTAAAAGAAAGGCGTTTAAGTCACACTAGAAGGAAATTGGCATGTTGAAATCTACTGGCTGGCCAGATGAACTGGCAACTAACGGGCAATTTTCGTGGTAAAGTGTGAGAAGACAGTTCAATTTGTTCAATTAGTCGCAATCAATTTTCTTTTTTTCTTTTTTTTTCATTTTCTCTTTTGTGTCTTTTTGTCACCTTTAACTCTGTATCTGGAATATGCATGTACGGTCAACGACCATGCAGTAAGTATTTGTGTAATAACCTTATTTGACATAAATATGTCTGTCTATCTACTAAAGAAAACGTCTGATGACTTCCATTCACATGACTTTTCTAACTGTTCTGCAAAGAAACTCTTCTTATAAAAGATTATTCTTTTATCTATAAAGTCCTTCACAAGTCACTTCTGATTTAAACCGCTATAGCATAGGATAAAAGCAAAAGAAGTCGCTTACTGGGCAGGCATGGGAGTTTGAAGCCCGCCTGGGTAGTGTGGTGGTAGCGTGTCTGCCTCACATTCAAAAGGTCATAAGTTCGAATTTCGCTTAGGGTGAGTTACCCGGATAAGGTTTTTTTCGGGGTTTTCCGAATGTCGTGTAACTTTAAGCTCCTTAGACCCCGAGATCATTTGAGCATCATTTCACCGATTTCATTCATCGTCCGATATGACCAACCAGGTTAAAGGACGTTAAACCAAAAAAAGGAGTTACTTTTCTTTTGTTTTTTATTTCAGTTTACCGTTACTATGGGTTCAATTTTGTAACTTGAGTGAACTTACTATGCTTTAAGAATTTGTAAGTTATGAAGCATGGTTCTATCACTAAATAAATAGGTCTTCACGATTTAAAAGTTATTCTATGGTGTAGCTTCAAATCATAATTCATCGTTGGCGCTTATTTCTTCGAAGAAGACTACACTGGAATAAGCAGACTGATGGTGTAAATAGTGACCATTACTAGGCTGAGGAATCACGAAATGGAAAACGTTATGTTCATGTAAGTTGGTGCTACACCCTGCAAAACAATTAACTACCCAGACTTTTGATGATCGCGTCATCAATAGACACTTTCCAACAAAGTGCTCGCCGCGATCTCCATATCTCAACATGAGCGACTTTTGGTTGTGGAGTTACCTTAAAGAACGAGTTTTCTTGGCATCCAAAAACCACGGCAGCAACTGAAAGAAGATATCATCTGCAAGATGCTGTTGTACAAGACAAGGAGGACATCTTTCCAATGTTTTATAAAACATAATTGTTTGGCCTGAATGTGACTTCTTTTTGTTTTTGTCGCAGGTTCCGATCTCCGGTGCGAGCGCTGCGGACACCGGCACCCTGGTACTTCTGACATTACTATACTCTATTGAGATGTAATTTGTCCGGGTTGGTTCTGTCCCTGTCGTTGTGACACTACCTGCTTTGTCTAAAATCTTGAGAAGCACGTACCCCCTCTTATCCCTCTATTGTCTGTTAAACAGCTACCTGCTGTTTGCCAATACATCCGACACCGTAAAGCGAGACAACAAGAGTGTAAATGTTTCCGTCTCTTTCTTTTCTAGATCTGACAAGTTAAGTCTCACAGACTCTAGAAGTAGTCGGGTCAAACATCTGAGCCCTTCCCGGAAAGGAGTGTTCGGATTGGGTTGGACTCGACGTGACAGTGGCTCGATACACGTAGGAGATTGGGTGCACCTGAGCACCCTCCGCCACTAACTTAGTAGACACAAACTGGTAGAGTTAGTAGACACAAACTGGTAAATGTTGCCCCCACCGAGGTGCGAGATTGTAGAATCTAGTTCAGTTTTACACTGAGCATTTCCTATTGGTTACTGAGCTAAATTGGTTGCGGGGCAGCTGATCTCACAGGGGATGTGGCAAAAGAACTTGGCTGCTCTTCTTTACAATATGTGACGCGGTATTTTCTTGTGTTGCTAATATATGACGCGGGTAAAAGAGGTACCGGCTTACTGGAAACACCCCAAGGTCATAAATTCTTCCTCCCTGTTATCAGTTAAGTTTCTGGGCATCCATATCGAAACTGTCTTGGGTGGGCAGACTCATATTAACTACTTATCAAGTAAAATAAATAAAAGCTTATTCTTATTAAGGTCACTTAGACATAGTGTCTCCCATTGTACTCTTGTTACGGTGTATTATGCTCATGTTCATAGTTACCTAAGTTATGGTACTGTCTTGTGGGGCAGTTATTTATTCTTCAGAAGGAATCTGTACGTATCATGTTTGGAGATTCACCAAGAACTCACTGTAAGCCAATTTTTATGCAATTTGGTTTACTGACATTGCCTTCGATGATTGTTCTGGACTCCCTGCTATATGTTAAAAAAAATATCAACCTTTTCTCAATATGTTCTTCTGTCCATAATTAACCCACTCGAAAATGCTCTGATATTTATATTAACAAACGTAAATATAGTAAAACTCTTAAGAGTTTCTCATGTATATCATTTAAAATTTTCAGCACCTTACCTCAGAACATCAAGTCTTCCTTTGTCAAACTTTAAGAGGAGGATCAGAACAACCTTGAAGGTTGTTAGCATTTGTTTATAGTATTTCAGAAATTTATGACCTGAAATGGGATTAATCCTATCCATTTTTAAATGCATTGTAACATTATTGTATGTAGAATGTTTAATTAATTGTTATTCTCAAGGCGCAGCTTATGTATGTTTTATACTTAATGACTAGAAATAAACTACCTATCTTATCTACTCCTGGACAGCAGCTCACCTGAGTCTTCGGGTCACTGTATGCTTTTATCAAAAATCCTATCGAGATAAACATTAGCAGCAATGGTTTTATTACTAGCTTCCTTTTAATTAGAAGCGAAATAAGGAAGTACACTTGGCTAAACCGATAGTCAAATATTTTAAAAGCTGTTAATCTGCAATTGTCATTAAAATACGGTTCTCTTTCCATGACCAAGAATAAAACAAAAGAGATATGATAAACCAAAGAAAATTGAAACGGATGAGGACTTCCCGTTTAAGAAAAGTATAAGTTATGTTAAAATTACAACAAATGATATCTCTGAAATGGCTAGCTGTATGAAAAAAGTATAGCTATATGACTTAAATTATGTGTTTTAACAAGATATATATTTTTGTGTAGTAAGCTTTAATCTATCTCTTACAAGCAATGCAAAAGTAATTCAGTATGAACAAGACTTCAGAGGGTATTCCCAAGAAATTTAGGAGCTACATTTCCTTTCGCCATATAAACAAGTTTAATACACGGCATTTTAATCAAAATCGTTAGAACAATTTTTTATAAAATCTAAACTTTAGAAAAATGTTTCAGGTAAAGAATAGTATGCGGAGAGACGACGTTCTTGAAAAATTTCGTGATGCATCCTTGGAAAATACTAAACTTCATACCAAGCTTGGTATTGTACGATTTTTCGATTTTTAATTATGTTGCCCACAAACACACAGAAACACACAGACACACACACACATACATACACACGGACCTTGATTTTGGGTTCAGAATTCCACAGAACATGTATTTCCGTTAAAATATGTGCATCGAATTTAGGTTATAATAGAATATCTTCTCTACCTACTATTGTATATAGGTGCTAGAGAAGATAAAATCTGATGTGTTTCATTCACATGACTTTCTCAACAAACTATTACTATAAAAACTATTCCTTTAAACCTAATTCTGAGTTAAACATTCGCAGGCTTGCTTGTTAGTTCCTTCTAATTAGAAGGAAAAAAGGCAATAAGATTAAAGATAGTAATTTTTTTTTTAAAAAGCCTGTCGTTATTGGAAACAATTGAAATTCTGTTCGCTTTGAACGGCCAGGAGGAAAACAGAATAGAGATGAAACGAAAGATGAACTCCCGTTTGAGAACAAATTAAAAAACGGATAGTTGAGATCAATAAAATGTATGTCTCAAAAACGTTAACTCAAAAAATGTATATGATATAAGTTGTTTGTTATAACGAGATATACATGTTTTGTATAGTAAGTTTTTTTCTATTTCTTACGGTTTACCAGTTATGCAAAATTCATCCAGAATGAAAAGGTCTTCCCAGAAAATTCAAACGAATTTGTTATGTAAATATATTTTAATTTACGCCATTTAATCAAAACGTTAGGGTCATTTTTGAGAAAAATAATTTTTCTAATTATTTTCAATTTTGGGGTGAGTGAATTCCTTGAAAATCTTCGAGTCGCATCCTTGGCAGGTACTTAGTTTAAATTCCAAATTTGGTTTTGTTTTCGTTTTTTGAACTGTGTTGTCCACAGACACGCACACACAATACACACACGCACGCATGCAGGTGCACGCGCGGTCCTTTTGTATAAAGGAGACTATAAAACATAAATTTCATATGAAATATTGGTATGGTATTTTTTGGTGGAATACAATACGCTCTCTGCTTACTGTATGCAAAGTATGTGTTGAGAAAAGAAATTAAAACACATAATTTATGTCAATAATTTTTTATCGAAAATACTTTATATGGTCGTCTCCTTAGGCGCGGTGGTAGCGCAGCTGCTTACCAAGCGGGAGACCTGGGTTCAATCCCCAATACCAGTGTGGGGATTTTTCTCCCTCTGGGAGACCTGGCCCGGGGTGCACTCAGCCTCGTAAGATCCCTGGGGGGGCCAATTGAGGAGCTACTAGATGGAGAAGTAGCAGCTCCAGTTCATGAGGATCACATTAACGACCGGGGGGCTCGAGACGCTGACCACCATCCAATACTCCATGACGTCTATAGTGGACCGAGATGGGGGACGCAGCGGCCGGGCGGTAGGCTAAGGTTCCCCGTGAGCTGTCGTGCGATGTAGTTATAAATAATTTATATCTGGTGGTCTTGAAACAAGTGTGGAGCCTCAAGTGCATCACCTAGCGGCTCGATCTTTAAACATTTGTTAATTGTTTCAGCCTCATGTGTCCATTAAGTTTGTACAACTTATGCCGGTTTCACAGTATAAGCTTAAGTCGAAGCTTTAGTAAGCAACGGACTCCAATTAAGCCAAGCTTACATTTTATTTAACGTTTGGAAGTTTTACAGCAGAGCAAGCAGTTTCTGTTTTATTGATAACTCTTGCGCATGCGCATCGAGTGAATGCCCATTGTATAGGGCGGCGATGTTTCCTAAAATAAGATGTTATAGGATAACCAGCAACATACTGCTGCAAAAGTCAGGTGAAAACGTACCTTGAACATTATCTCTAGTAACGAGCATCATTCTAGAAAGTGTAAATTAAGTGCACGGGATCGTAGAAGTTACTGTGGAATAAGGAAAAAAAATCTGATGTGTTCACATGATTTTCTCTACATCTCTGCAACAAATTATTGTTAAAAAGCTTATACTTCTATTTACTTCATGCTAGTTGAAAAAATAAAATAGCAGAATAGTCTTATTGCTTGCTTCCTTGGAAGTAGAAGCGAAATAAGGCAGTACAATAGTCTAAAAAGGTTGCTATGTGACTGAAGTCCCTTTGTTTTGTATGATCAGGAGTTGACAAATTCCAATAGGAGAAAAGTGTTTTTAAAGCTGAAACCAATAACAAGGAATATCTCAAAAACGATCAACTCCATAATGAAAATGTATATTACTTAAATTGTGTGTTTTATCGTGATCTACATTTTCTGTGCAGTAAGTTTTTGTCTAGCTCTTACGGTTTAACAGTTATGCAAAATTCAATAAAAATCATCTAGAATAAAGAGAGATTTTGAGGCTATTCCCAGAAAATTTAAGATTTACATTTTATTTGGCAAGTTAATATCTTAATTATAAGACAAAAAAAGGGTAGTCTGGTGTGGGGTGACTTTTTTTAAAATCTTCGTGTTGCAAGTTTGGTTTTTAATGGTCTTTTCGTTTTTGAGCTATACTGCCCACAGACAGCCCCCTCCCCCCATACACACACATAGACACACACGGACATTTTTCTAAAAATGCTTTTTTCGGATTAATAGGGTCACAAAACATATATATCCGGTGAAATCTCGGTATCAAATTTTTGGGTGCAATATATCTACCTTCTATAGGGAAGGTACACTATGCACTTAGTACGTATAGTGAAAGCAAAAAAATAACAAATATTGTCGGGGTTGGAGAAATGAGATATAAAGAGTGAACTAGAATGGTGGGAAAGAGTTTTGAGACCCTGCAAGCTGTAGATTTTGAGATGCTGGAAAATGTCCAGCTGCAATTAGCATGCTTTCACTTGTATATTATAACCTCGATGTTTTTAGAAGCATGCTTCTGACGAAACATGTTACTGAATTAAAAAGCAACGAGGAAAACTTTAAGTATTTTAGAAACTAAAGGAAAAACAATATGACTAATTATTTATTTTAACAAAAACTACATTTTGTGTACTAAGTTTTATCTATCTTATACAAAGATCATCTAGGATGAAGAAGTTCTCAGATGCATTTCCCAGAAAATGTTATATCTTAAGTTCTGTTTGCATAGCCAAAGTAAAACAAAAGAGAGACAAAACTAAAGATGAATTTCCATCTAAGAAAACTCACCTTGGAAACTGTTTTTTTTATTTGTTTATTTTTTTTATTTAGTTTAACGTCCTTTAACCTGGTTTGGTCATGTCGGACGATGAATGAAATTGGCTAAATGATGCTCAAATGATCTCGGGGTCTATGGGGCTTAAAGTTACTCGACATTCGTCTTCTCAGGATAAGGGAAAACCCCCGAAAAAAAACCTTATCCGGGTAACTCACCCTTAGCGAGATTCGAACTCACGACCTGTTGAATGTGAGGCAGACACGCTACCACCACACTACCCAGACGGGCCTTGGAAACTGTTAACTCTACCAAAAATTGCTTATGGCATAAATTGTGTGTTTTAGAGATCTGTACTTTTTTGTACTAATTTTTTGTCATTTCTTAGGATTTATCAGTTATGCAAAATTCATCAGAATGTAGAGGTGCTCAAAGTCTACTTCCAGAAAATTCAAGGTGTACATTTATTTGTCATGTAAATATCTTTAATATTATGTATTTTAACCAAAACCGTTAGTGATTTGAGGGGGAAAAAACAACAACTCCAAAAACTTTTCCATGTAAATAGTAGTTTGTAGTGAGGGATATTATTAAAAATGTTCGTGTCGCATCCTTGGAAGATAGTAAACTTAAATACTAAGGTTGGTATTTAATAGTCTTGCGGTCACACACAGAAACAGACATTCACATACTGATCTTTTTCCAATGTTTTTTCAGGGATTCAGAGGTAACAAAGGTATATACTTACGGTGAAATCTTGATATCCTATTTTTGATGGAATACAATACCTTCTCTATCTACTATGCATATTGTATACGTGCTAGAGAAAGTAAAACAGTAAAAATATTCATTTATTTAGCTTTAATATCATTTTCTTCAGAAACAATATGACGATTGCTTACCTTAAAGGCAGCACAGTACGCTTTAAGTAAAGCCAGAATAAGCTCAGCTTTACATATTATAAAATTCCATGTAGTTTCCACCTAAGCCGTTAAGCTTAAATTGATATCGACCGTAAATGTGTAATGAAACTGTAAAATTATAGGATATCAAATTTATGATTAATATTCTTCGTTTATATTATGAATATCATTTCCATTATTTTCATAAGAACAATAATTAATTCATCAACTTTTAAATCATTAAACAAAAAGGTTATAACATTCACCTTACTATTTTAACGTTATCTATTTATCTATTTCTGTAAACGTTAATCTCTATTAACATAAAATGGTTAGAAATATACCCTTTTGGTAAGAATAGTCTATACACCAATGCTATCAAAAGTGATGTGAATGTAACATATATGACTTTCTTTTTACTTCCTTTCTTTTTCCTATTTAGTACATAGATAAAGAAGGTTTAGCATTGCATCCAAAAATGCTATATAGATATTTCATTGGATACACGTGTTACGGTTCCCTGAATTAAAAAAAGTATATATTTTTTTATAAAAAGTACGTGTGTGTGTATTTGTATGTGTGCTCGAGTGTATATGAACACGATAACTCAAAAACGAAAACTCGGTTAAATATCAAACCTAATATTTAAGTTCAGCATCTTTCAAGGAAACGACACAAGATTTTCAAGACTTCCCCACCCCCCTCCAAGCTACCCTTTACATGGAAAAAGTTTCGAAAATTCCGATTTCCCCAAAAACGGCTGTAACGATTTTGATTTAAGTACGATATACCAAAAATAGTTACATGACAAATAAAGATTCTTTTCAGGGAATAACCTCTGAAATCTCCTCATTTTGAATGATTTTGCATAACTGATAAATCGTAACTGCACAAAAAAATCTGATTGTTCCATACACAAGATTTTGTCTACATTGCTTAACAGCTTGTTCTTCTATCTACTTTATGATAATCGAGATACACATTAGCAGAATTTTTTTAATTGCTTGCTTCCTTAAAAGTAGAAGGCAAATAAGGTCATACACTAGGCTAAAACTGATAGTCAAATCGTTTAAAAGCTAGTTGCCATGTGGTTGAAATTCATTTTTATGCAGGGCTAGGAGTTGAAAAAAATCCGCTTGAGCTGAGTGTATTTTAAATCTGAAACATATAACAATAAATATCTCAGAAATGATTGGTTTCGTGAAAAAAAAAAACATATATCATAAATTGTGTGTTTCAACGAGATCTACATTTTTTGTACAGTAAATTTTGGACTATATCTTACGGTTTACCAGTTACTTAAAATTCAGCAAAATTCATCTAGAATTAACAGGCGTTTAGAGGCTACTGCCAGAAAACCCAAAATATACATTTTATTTGTCATGTAAATGTCTTTATTTTAATCAAAATCGTAGTCATTTTTGAGAAAATCAACATTTTCAAAATTTTTTCCAAGTAAAGGATAGTTTGGGGTGGAGGAATTTTTTTCAAACTCTTCGTGTCGCATCCCTGGAAGATACTAAATCTTAATACCAAGTTTGGTATTTAATAGACTTTCTGAGTTATCGTGTTCACTGACATACGGACAGATACACACGGACCCTTTTCTAAAAGTACTTTTTTTTTTGTATACAGGAAACCCTAATACGTGTATCTCCGGTGAAATCTCGGTATCAAATTTTTGGGTGGAATGCAATACCTTCTCTATACACTACGTACATAGCGCGTGTAGGGAAGGTAAAATGTAGAACTCGTTAAAACATACAATTTATGCCCCATATAATTTCTTTAGAGTTAATTGGTTTCCATTTCAAAATTCTTAAACTGCCATACAATGAGTAGAATTTCGACTACATAGCAGTCAGCTTTTCAAAGATTTCATAAAGAACGTATTGTATAGCCTAATGTGTTGCCTAATTTCCCTTCTACTTATAAAAAACTAAGTAAGAAGACTATGTTTGCTAATATTTATCTTCTCGATTAACAATAATTTGTTACAGAGATTTAGAGCAAGTTTTTTAAATGGAATACATACGATTTTTACTTTCTCTAGCCCCGAATGTACAATGTACATAGGGATAGATAAGTATGCTATTCCTCCCAAAAATTCGATATCGAGATTTCACCGGAAATACGTGTTTTAAGACCCCCTGAATTCAAAAAAAGCATTTTCAGAAACAAGTCCATGTGTGTGTGTGGGGGGGGGGCAGCATAGCTCAAAAACGAAAAGACGGTTAAATACCAAACTTGATATTTAAGTTTGGTATCTTCCAAGGATGTGACACGAAGATTTTCAAGATAATCCCTCCACCCCTAACTACCCTTTACATGGAAAAGTTTTCGAAAATTTCGTTTTTCTTAAAAATGGCTCTAACGATTTAGATTAAAATACCAATATTAAAGCCATATCTATCACAAGTAAAATGTGTATCTTGAATTTTCTGGGAACAGCTTCTAAAGACCTGTTTATTCTGGATGAATATTGCTTAATTTTGTATAACTAGTAAACCGTAAGAGATAGACAAAACTTACTTTGCAAAAAATTTAGATCTTGTTAAAAAACCCAAGTTATGTCATATACATTTTTTTCGTGGAGCTTACCGTTTTCGAGGTACTCCTTGTTATTAGTTTCAATTGTGAAGTAAGGAAGTGTCCGTTTTTCTTTTGTTTTACTCCTTTCCTAACAAAGAAGCATAACGACAGCTTTTAAAACATTTGACTATCACTTTAGCCTAGTACATTCCCTTAGTTCCATTCTACTTATAAGGAAGTAAGTAATAAAATTCTGCTAATGTTTATCTCGATTAGCATGGTGTTGAAAGAAGAATTATCTTTTGTAAAAAGTTTGTTTGTAGAGTATCTAGAGAAAGTCATATGACTGTAACCCTTCAGAATTTTTTTATCAAAGTACGTCCAAAGTTTCATAATCTCTTATCAAATATAGACGCTTGGAGCCTTAATTGGGTAAACAAAAAAAAAATAACAACAACATAAAGATACTGCAATGGATACTTGTTGAGAAGAGTGAATTTAAATATAGATATGCAATAACCTCCCCTGACAATATTGTTGACATGGATATAGAAATGGACTTGCTGTGTGGGACAGCAAACAGGAAGTCGAACCCCGACCGACCGCTAGCATGACTCCAAAAGTATTGAATTATTGCCGTTGCGGTGGACCAGAAGTGTGCCAGTTGCCTGACTGTTGACTTAGTAAACTAACACCCCACATCAGAGGCGAGCAGCTCACATCATGCGAGCAGTCTTGAAATGCATACCGGGTGTTCAAAAACATGGCGCTAGTAATCAACAAAATAACCTAAATATACAGTGACTCTCTAATTAATGCGATACATCTTTGACAATTAAACAAAACCAGTTTTCTTCAGATTACAAGGAAAAAAATTGATGCTCTATGGATCTCTCCTGTTTTTCGGCTGGTAACTGGAGTATAAGGACCGCCTCTTGTGGTCCTTGGGCTGTATGCGGGCGGTGTCCCTGGTTTAACTTCCTGGTGCATTATCTGTGTTAAAGTGCGGTATCGTTTCATGAATGATAATACGGTAGCAGCAAATTCACACAGATAAACACAGCTGCCTTTTGGAGCAGATTACGCTACCATTGGTTACAAGAGGACCGTAAAAGTAAATGGCGCGTTATTTATGGACGCTCTTTAACAATTATGGTTCTCAGCGTCCCATTCTAAATTGTGCTTGAAAGACCGCTTAATATTGCTTGAGGTTCTTTTACGTGCCGTAAATCTACAACAAGGGACCAACTGCTTTACTTCCCTTCCGAAGAAAGCCATGCTAAGGATTTTTACACCCGAACCCGTGACCTTGGGCACATGAAGTTAGCATGGTAACTAACTATTACAACACGGAGGGCGACAAGAGGCCCGTGTGCTCACCTGGGTAGTGTGGTGATAGCATTTCCGCCTCACATTCAACAGCTCGCAAGTTCGATTCTTGCTTAGGGTGAGTTACCCCGATAAGGTTTCTTTTTGGGAGGCGGGTTCTCTTATTCTGAAAAGACTAATGTCGAATAACTTTAAGCTCCATGAACCCCGAAATCATTTGAGCATCATTTCAGCAATTTCATTCATCGTCAAATAGTACAAACCAGGTTAAAGAACGTTAAGCTACATAAATGATGCCTTAACATATTCTCAGAGCCTTAAACAGGTTCATTTTGGAAGACCTAACGGTGTATTTTTACTTTCTCTAGCCCGTATGTACAATGTACAAGTGGATGGAGGGGGTATTGTATTCCAACCAAAAAGTACATACAGAGATTTCACCGAAAAATGTTTTGAGGTCCCCCGAGTCCCAAAAAAAGCATTTTTATAATAAGGTCCGTGTGTATTTGTCTATGGATAGCATAACTCAAAAACAAGTGGGTTAAATACCAAACTTGGTATTTATGTTGAGTATCTTCCAAGGCTACGAACACATAGATTTTCAAGAAAATCCCCCTACCTTCAACTACATGGAACATTTTTCGAAATGTTTGATTTAATACTGATTATTAAAAATATTTACACCAAAAATATAATGCATATGTTGCATTTTCTAGGAATAGCCTCTGAAGAGCTTTTTATTCTGGGTTTTGCAGAATTTTGCATAACTGGTAAATCATAAGAGAGGACAAAAGTTTACTACTCAAAAAATTTAGATCTCGTTAAAACACATCATTTATATAATCTACGTTGTTTTCTTGTAGAGTTTGATTTCATGGTTATTGGTTTCAGTTTTAAACTACTTTAACTTTTCTCAAACGGAAGCATGCAAAGTGAACCGAACGTCAATTATTTCACATGGCGACATACTTCTAACAGCTTTGACCATCACTTTAGCCTAATATACTCGTATTTCCTTATATCCCTTCTACTTATAAGGAATCAAGTATTAAGACCAATTCTACTAACGTTTATCTAAATTTTAAGGAAAACTTGTTTGTGGAATAGCTAGAGAAAGTAATATGAATGGAACACATTTAATTTTTAGCCTCTTTGAACGTCAGATTCGCAATTCTGCCACTGTACAGACTTGATGAGAGATCATTCGTCGCCCAAGAGACGGCATCATAGGGCGAAGTCCCGACTTGCGGACATGAAAATGGAGGAATTATGCCCAGGGGCCTTCTCTTTCAAGGTTTTTCTACGTGAAATAAAATGTTACACGAGAACGACCACTGTACTTCTCGTCTGAAGGAAGCCTTGATTAGGAGTTCTACATGCGAAAAAACTGACCTCTCTCCGCCAGAATTGAACCCGAGACCTTGAGTAATAGAGACTAGAATGGTAGCCATCACGCCATGGAGGGTGACAAACCATATAGCCATGTCAAACTTCTGTTAATATATCAATTATTTTCTCTAGCTCGTACGTACAGTCGCCCTACGTGCTGTAATGGTTACCATGCTGACTTCATATACCCAAGGTCGTGGGTTCAAACCTGGCGGAGGACGATGGCTTTTTTCGGGTGTAAAAATCCTTAGCATGGCTTCCTTTGGGAGGAAAGTATAGCCGTTGGTCCCGTGTCGTAGATTTATGGCACGTAAAGGAACCTCAAGCCTGATAGAGAGACCTCTGAGCAAAATTAAGCGGTCTTTCACACTCGGTATAGAATAGGACGCTGAGAACCACAGCAGTTAAAGAGCGTCAATAAATAACACGCCATTTTTTTCGTATGTACATACAAAGTGGATATTGGCTAGAAAAGGTATTGTATTGCACCCAAAAATTCGGTTTCAAGATATCACCAGAAATATATATTTTGAAGTCCCCTCAGTCCAAAAAACGTTTTAGGAAATGGTCCATGTGTGCGTCGAAAAGGTCGTTAAATACTAAACTTAGTATTTAGGTTTAGTATCTTCCAAGGATTTTCTTAAAAATGACTAACGCTTTTGATTAAAATACCGTATATTAAAGATATTTACATCACAAATCAAATGTATATCTTGAATGTTGTGGGAATAACCCATGAATACCTCTTTATTCAGGATGAATTTTGCTGAATTTTGCTTAACCGCAAGAGATAGACAAAAACTTATTGCATAAAAATGTAGATCTCGTCAAAACACAATTTATGTCTACGTTTTTGTTTGCAGCTATTTCTTGTTATTGATTTCAACTGTAAAGTATTTATACTTTTCTCTGACAGGAAGTGTCCGTATTTCTTTTGTTCTACTCCTGGCCAAACAAAGAAGCTTTTGAAATATTTGACTATCACTTTATCCTATTGCATTCCCTCAGTACCCTCCTACTTATAAGGAACTAAGTAATAAGAACATTCTGTTAATGTTTATCTCGATTAACATTCTATAGAAAAAAGAATAGTCTTTTTTGAGAAGTGGTTTTAGAGCAGCTAAAGAAAGTATAACACATCAGTTTTTTTTTTTTTTTTTCTATATGAAACTATAAAGATGTAGGTTAGTAGAATTTCTACCTATATTTTTCATGGAAGTTTTATTTGATCTGAGATTAGCTTGTCTCTTATATTTTAAACTCATAAAAACTGTTTTAAATGTTTATTTGTTGATTACAAATAAAATTTGTATTTTCTAATATATGAATTAAAATTATCTGGGAGTAGATAACAATAAACCTCAAAATATGTAAACAGTTATACAAAACTTAACACCTAAACTTTATTTTGTTTCTCTACACGTAAGGTATTGCACTCCACCCAAAAATTCGATACCGAGATTTCACCGGAAATATATGTTTTAGGGAAGACTTTAAGAAGAATCCCCCCACCCCAAATTACCCTTTACATGGCATTTTTTTTTTCTAAAATGTTGATTTTCTCAAAAATGGCTCTAACGATTTTGATTAAAGATATTTAGCTGACCAATAAAATGTATAGCTTGAATTTTCTGGGAATAGCCTCTGAAGACCTCTTTATTCTGGATACACTTTCCGGAATTTTGTATAACTGCTAAAGCGTAAAAGATAGACAATAGCTTATGACACAAAAAGTGTAGAAAACGTTTAAACACAATTTATGTTATATACATGTTTTTCGTGGAGTTGATCGTTTTTTTTAGATATTCCTTATTTTTGGTTTCAGCTTTGAAAAAGTTATATTTTTCTCATACAGAAATTTGTCAACTCCTGTCCATACAAACACAGAAACTTCAATCACATAGCAACCAGCTTTTGACTATCACTTTAACCTATGGTACTCCCATATTTCGTTTCTATTTGCAAGGAAGCAATTAATATATTTCTGCTATTTTTTTTCTTGATTAGCATGAAGTAAATAAATAAAGAATAAGCTTTTTAACAATAATTTGTTGCAGAAATGTAGAGGAAGTCATGTGAATGGAATACATCAGATTTTAAAAATATATGATGGGTTCCATTCACATACTGTATCTATATTTCTGCAACAAATTATTGTTAAAACGTTTATTCCTCTATCTACTTCATGCTAATCGAGATAAACATCAGAAATGCTATTGTTATTTCCTTGTAAGTATAAGGGAAATTTAAGAAGTCAAACAGATAAGATAATCAAATATTTTAAAATCTGGTTGCTACTTGACTGAAATTCGCTCTCTTTTCGTGGCCAAGAGTTTACAAATATTTTCTGAAATGTTTCATCGTTATCTTGCAGTAGGTAGAGTATTGCATTCCAACCGAAAATGCGATATCGACGTTTAACGAGAAATACAATTTTGAAATCTCCTAAAGTAAAAAAAAAAAAAAAAGTGTTTAAAAGTGTATGTGTATAAATATGCAAGAGAAAGGGAGAGGAAGTGTAACATACCTAACTCAAAAATAAAATGTCGAAAAATTCCACACCTCATATTTGAGTTAAACTCTTGTTTGGGCATACCAGGCAAATATTTTTAAGAAACTTCTCCCAACTTAAACTCCCTTTTATGTAATTTTCTGTTTTTTTTATTTTCTTAAAAATACATCAACCTATATTAAAATAGCATGCATATTTTAAGAATTTTATAAATATTTTTTTTCGAATAGCATATGAAGACGTTTTCATTTAAATGAATGTTGTATAATAATTTTGTACAATTGATAAATCGCAAAAGATGAACAAAATAATACAGAAAATAATCTAGAAGTCCACGAAATATACCAATGAATTTTAATATAGATATTTTAAGTTTTCTCGGCATTATAAGAAATTTTTAAGCGATTTGTTTTTTACTTTCTTTTCTTTCTTTCTTACTTTCTTTCTTGGATAGGTTCATTTGCATCGATCGTAAGTAACGTAAATTGAAAATTTACTTATATAAATGCACTAGTTTATAATGGTTTATGTTAAATATAGAAAGTCATAAGTATACGTGTGTATGTGTTTTCTGTTTTCTGTGATTTCTATCACAGGAACAGTCCTTTTAGTTTCCTTTATATACGTGATTCAGTGTCTGTTGTAAAGATGGCACTAGTGGTATTATCATCTAATATTGGTATGTATTTTATTTTTACTAGTTTATGATTGGAAGCTATATTTCGAAGATTCGGATAATCAATCTGAAATTTATTTAGTCATTAAGAGAAAACCATACAAATCTGTAGTTATGCTGGCGAATACGCAGAATTTGAATCCACAGTGGTGAAAACTTATAGAAGTTGCTTTTAATCTGCTCAATATGTCACCCTTGCTTCCAAGTTTGTTGAATAAATTATTGAATTGATCACGTTCGTTGAATTCATTGTAAAATAAGTTTATCCCAGTTTATCCCCCTATCCCTATACCACATAAAAATGCTATACTGTATGTTAAGATGAAGCTGATACAAATATGGAAGAACAACTTGATTGATAATCGCTACAGTAAACCGTATGAAGTAAAAAGTAACACATCATTTATTATAATGTATGGCACTCAACAGATGATACTCACCAGACTAAGAATTGAGCTAACTCATGACTCTGTATTCACCAAACAGCAACCACCATCCTGTGAACATTGCAGCCGGAGACTGTCTGTCAAGCACATCATAACGGAATGTGCCCACTATTCTAGGTGCAGAACCAGCCACCAAATTCCTCCACATCTTCAGGCAGCACTTGACAAACCAACCAAATTATTATCATTGTTTAAATACATAAAAGATTGTAAACTTACAATTGCACTGTAAACAATTGTATACTTTTAATACACTGTTGTATGATACACTACATAATATTGTTAGAATTCTAATAATTAATATTACAAGCTAGATATAATTATTAATTTAATGTGTAAATATTGTATGCAAAGTGTTATAAAATGTCTTATTGTTACATGATGTCGCTATAAGACATGTGTAAAATGGAAATGGCGTGTTATTTATGGACGCTTTGGACGCAACTGCTTTGGTTCTCAGCGTCCCATTCTATATTGGGCGTGAAAGATCGCTTAATTTTGCTCAGAGGCCTCTCTTATCAGGCTTGAGGTTCTTTTACGTGCCGTAAATCTACGACACGGGACCCACGGCTTTACTTCCCTTCCGAAGGAAGCCATGCTAAGGATTTTTACGCCCGAAAAATCCATCGTCCTCCGCCGGGTTTGAACCCGCGACCTTGGGTATATGAAGTTAGCATGGTAACCAGTACACCACGGAGGGCGACAAGACATGTGTAGTTAGGCGACATTAAATAAAAGTATAAGTTTTCTGTAATTATTCCACGTCATTGCAAGTGATAAATGAATATCTGATTAAATGTAAATTTCTTTGATCGTTGCTTTGACATCGAATCTGGCAAGAATTTCCTTTCGATGCTCAATGTGATAACGGCTACAGCACTACAAAATTCCAGTTGAAATTGTCTCAACTGCTGTGCGGTGTACACTCCCAGCTGAAACCAAACTCTCTGCGGAGTAAGAGAAGGTAAAACGCATCTATCCGTTTTTTTAACCAATTTATCCGTGCGACATAATAGATTAAAGTCATACACAGGGGGCGGGTAGTTAGAGCCATTTTTGAGAAAATCATAACTTTCGACATTTTTCCCATGCAAAGAGTAGTTGGAAGATATCAAATTTAAACACCAAGTTTGTTATTTAACGGTCTTTCGTTTTTGAGCTATGTTGTCCGCAGACACACACACATACACGCACGCACACACGGTGAAATCTCGGTATCTAATATTTGGGTGCATTACAATACCATCTCTATACTCTATATGCATAGTACGTGTAGAGAAAGTAAAAACGTGGATGACGACTTCCTATAAGTATTTTAAATTTGAAACCAATAAAAGTACATACAGTACCCGGTAAAGAAAGTAAAAAGGCTGATTTCTATGTGATTGAAATTCGGTTTCTTTCTTTTTGCTTGACCAAGAAACAGTGATGACAATTTCCATTTGAGAATGTTTTAATATTTTAGAAATGAAAGCAATAACAAGGAATTATTATTAACTTCACAAAAAGCGTGTATGACATAGATTTTGTGTTTTAACGAGTAGTAAGTTTTTAAATAACTCTCACGGCTTAACAGAAGAATGAGGAGGTTTTGAGAGGCTATTCCCAGAAAAATAAATATATGCATTTTATTTGTCATGTAAATATCTTTAATATAATAATACCTTTACATATTTTAATCAAGATTGTTAGAGCCATTTTTTGAGAAAAACAATTTTTTTTTTTTAAAAATTACATTCTCCATGTAGCTTGAGGTGGGTGATGTGCTTGAAAATCTTCATGTCGCATCCATGGAAGATACTAAACTAATACCAAATTTCATATTTAACTGTCTTTTTGATTTTGAGCTATGCTGTCCACAGACACATTCACACAAACACGCACGCTCGAGTTTTTTTCTATAATTCTGATGTGTTCGAATCACATAACTTTGTCTACATCTTTGTAACAAATCATTGTTAAAAATCTTTTTCTTGTATTTCATACTAATCGAGATTAGATTAGCAGAAATGGCTCTTACTTGCTTTCCTGCAAGTAGAAGGGAAATACGGGAATACATTGGGCTAAAGCAATAATCGAATCTTTTAAAAGTCGTTTTCCGTCTGCTTGAAATCCGTTTCTTTGCATGGCCAGGAGAAAAGTATTTTTCCCGCATGAGCAAACTATTTTAAAACTGAAACCAATAACTAGGAATCTCTCGGAAATGTTCAACCTCATGAAAAAAATGTATATGGCATTTAACGAAATCTACATGTTCTGTGTAGTAAGCTTTAATCTAACTTTTAAGGTTTAACAGTTATACAAGTTTAAGCAAAAATAATCTAGAATAAAGGCTATTCCTATAAAATTCAAGATATATATTTTATTTTTCCTGCAAATATCTTGCAGATGTATTTGTTGTTACACCACGTTAAATAGCGAAGTATGAAGATGTTTTCACTCCGCGTTTGAGAGCCAAGCATGAAGCGTTTATTATGACCCTGTGCCCAGATGTACGATGACGTTGGCGGTGCTTCAAGATTCACTCCACTACCAGATGAGTAGATGTACGTACCTTTTGTTGTGAAGATCTACTACCGTTGAGGTGCCTCTGCTAAACTCAGCCTGCATGCTGGTTTTACTCCTCGGGATGGTAGCAAATGAGGTAGTCTGCGGAGTGAGCTTATAAAGTTATGTAAACACACGTTACTCTTACTTCAATTTATTGCCAACTAGAAGATGCGAGACAAGTACTTTGCTGTACAATCTGCTAAATCAAACAATGACTAGAAACTTCCTTAATCGATGACGCACACGTATTTTACTTAGTAACCCTGTTACTTAGCTGTATTTAATGGTCTAGATGTGCTTAACTGACTAACTATTCATCACTAAGAGCGCCGATAGTTAACTGTTTAACATTCGCTGAGTGTTGCGAAGTTTAACTCGAATGTCAATATGTAACTGAGAGTCAGCAGCGATGTTCAACTTTAATGTCCCGATGTAACTGAAAGACTTTTCGATGTAATTTTAATGCCGCGATGTAACTGAAAGACAGCCCCGACGTGCGGTAATCTTCAACCTATATAGCAAAATTACTGACATAGCGGCTTCTTTCGGATGCGACCCGAAGATTTTCTAGAAAATCCCCCCACTCCAAACTACCCTTTACATGGAAATAATTTCGAGAATTTTGATTTTATTAAAAATGGCTCTAACAATTTTGATTAAAATATCGTATATAAAAGATATTTACCTGACAAATAAAATGTATATTTTGAATTTACTGGGAATAGCCTCTGAAGACTACTTTATCTGGAGGAATTTTACGGAATTTTGCATAACTGCTATAGAGATGGACAAAAACTTACCACACGAAAAATGTAGAGTACTTTAAAACACACAATTTATGTTATATACATTTTTTTCGTGGAGTTGATCGTTTTTTTAGATATTCTTTGTTTTTGGTTTCAGCTCGTAAAAGCGTATACTTTTCTCATTCAGGAATTTGTCAACTCCTGTCCATACAAACAAAGAAACTTCAGTCACATAGCAACCAGCTTTTGACTGTCACTTTAATCTATGGTACTCTCTTATTTCGCTTCTACTTACAAGAAAGCCGGTAATAAGACTATTTCTGCTAATGTTTTCTCGATTAGCATGAAGTAATTGGAAGCATTAGCTTTTTAACAATCATTTGTTGCAGAGATGTAGAGAAAATCATGCTAAAAATAAAACAAATTACAAACATCCATTTACACACACACACACACACACACACACACACACACACACATTAACCTATACCTAACCAGTGGAAATTACTAAATATTACACGGAAACAACGAAACCCTTGTAAACAACTATAAGACAGCTCCTAACGGCCGAATAATATACTACGAAATCTGGCTTCTCTAAGGAATAAAAGCTGAATTTAGCACATAAAGACCACACTGTAAAATACCTTGTAGTGTTTATTGAGTGGTACGCGTCCCACTGTTGCAGAACTAGTTCTCCACCAGTAATTCCAAGACATTTCACAGTGTTGTTAAACATATTAGAGCTCATGATAATAGCTCTTGATTAGGTAGTGTGTAAGAATAACCACAATTGCTGTTGCTGTGGTTGAATCACGGCTTTACTCAGGGTGGGAAATCGTTAGCAAGCACTCAACTGTCACCGCATACATACATTGTTCCACTGCCAACATTAAAATATTCCCTCAGTTGTTTGTAATGTTCTTCAGTTCTCTTCTTCTGCTTTCAGGGTATAAACCTTATTGATTTGTTCCGGCTGCAAGTATTATAGCTATTGTATACATCTTCCATGGACGTCCCTGTTCTTCTTTTCCGCATCTCGGTCAATAATTCACTTTTCCAAGGCCAAGACATCCTGTTGGTTTCCATTCTACATATATATTCATACAATTGCCTCCTGTATTCTTCTATTTTATCTGCGAGATTAAAAATCGTATTTTGTTACAAATATCTTTAGTTTGTTTTTACGGTAAAATGCACATAGTTGATAGACAAGTTATTGTATTTCACCCAAAAATTGGATGCCGAGTTTTCACCGGAAATACATGTTTAGAAACCCTCTGAACACAAAAAAGTATTTTTAGATAAAAATGTCCGTGTTTTGTGTCTGTGGACAGCATAGCTCAAAAACGAAAAATTGGTCTTTGAGTTAAGTATCTTCCAAGGATTCGACCCGAAGTTGATAATAAATCCCTCATCCAAACTAACGTTTATATAGATTATTTTTCGAAAAATGTTGTTTTCTCAAAAATGGTCCAAAAATGTTGATTAAAATAACACATATTTAAGAAATTTTCATGGCAAGCGAAATGTATATCTTGAATTTTCTGGGAACAGCCTCTGAAGACTTCTTCATTCTGCATGAATTTTGTACGATAAGAAATCTCGCTAGATCTCGTTAAAATACACAACTTAGCTTTTTGTGGAGTTAACCGTTTACAAGATATTCCTTGTTATTGGTTTCAATTTCTAACTGCTAAAGTTTTTCTCAAATGGGAACTGCTTTCGTTTCATATCCCTTTTGTTTTACTCCAAGTCACGTAAAAAGAATCGATCAATTGTTTCTCATAACGATAGCTTTTCCTATCTACTTACAATGAAGCAAGTAACAAGACAAATTCTGCTAATGTTTATCTCGATTAGCATTATGTAGATAAATGAATGACCTTTTGCAAGAATAGTTTATTTGCAGAGCAGGCACCAAAGTGGTGTCAATGGAACACATCAGATTTCTTATTTATTAAAATATATCCTAGCACAAATCGTAGGTATTTCATTTCTGCAGCTTTAATTGTTAGCTTAGAGCCTATATTTCTGAGTCATACAATAATGCACGTACCGCCAATAACTAACTGCATGGCACGACAGTTTACAATGGACCTTGGCCTATCACCCGGCCGCTACATCCCCCATCTCGGCCTGAAGGCGTCATGAATGGGGTGCAGTGCTGCAGGATGAGACGTGATCAGTGCCTGGAGTTCCTCCCGGCCGTTTGATGCGGTCCTTTCGATCTGGAGCCGCTACTTCGCAATCAATAACTCCTTAAATGGTCTCCCCTCTCCCAGGGACCTCACGAGGCTGACTGCACACCGGACCCTTTTCTTTTTTTCTTTATTAGTACTTATGCTGACCTTGCACTTATAATGATCTGTTGTATTGTCGGCGTAAAGCTTCTGGAATCGTGACCCTGACCGCTAACCCAGCTATCGAGCCTAGCTTATCGGAGTTTGTGATATGATACTTTGCTTACTTAAAGTCACAGCCAGCAAACTTTGTACAGTCTGTATCGAAAGTGTTCCGCTATGTTTGTATTCAAAGTGGACAGTAAATAGTGTTCATTTTATTTATTTTATTTTTTTTAACCATGGTTCCTACGTTTTCAAAGTTAAGTGGCAGGGTATTACTTAGAGCAGAGAAATAGTTGCAAATGTCCTTGACTTCATGAAACAAGAGGCAGAGATGAAGGAAGAAAATGTGTGTTCCCCGAGTTCTTCAAAATCCTGTAGAAAGTGAATGAAAGAATAGCCAAGGCAACTAATATTTCACTGAGCTCCGTTTCCAGAGTTCTCAAAGATAAGAAAGAAAGAAAAACAAAACTTAATATATAATTTTTAAATTAAAAGATGTGGAACAGTTGTTTCGCCAGCGAATTACAGAAGTTGGCAGGCCACAATGGGAAAATTGAGACCGTTAGTCGGCTTCTCTACAATAACCATTGTCATTTTATTAATTGTTTATCAGTTTATATTTAAACAGTGCTAATACTCAATTATTTCACTATTTAAGAGTGTAAAAATTAGCAGTTCGGAGCTGTTACTCCAAACTTGGAAAGTGGAAAGAAAAACGTTCTTTGTTAGGACATACTCTATTGTTAGGGCACGTACGAGTAGCGTTGAGTGCAATAGAGAACCAAGTGATGGTAAAGACCATTTTAGTTTAGAGAAGAATCCTTTTTCGTTGTGTAACACTTGTCACATGGGCGCTATGATGCATCATGGGAAGGAAATAATGCATTTTGGGTAATATCAAATCCAGGTTCGTGGTCTTTCCAACCAATCCATGTCAGTAATTTTGCTATATAAGTAGAAGATTACAGCACATCGCTGATGTCTGTTAGTTACACCGAGGCATTAAGGGTACATCGCTGTTGCCTGTTAGTTACATCGGGACATTAAAGTTAAACATCGCTGCTGACTCTCAGTTACATATCGGCGCTCAAGTTAAACCTCGCAACACCCAGCAATACTTAGTTAGCTATCGGCGCTCTTAGTGATGAATAGTTAAGTCAGTTAAGCACATCTAGACTTCATTAAATACAGCTAAGTAACAGGGTTACTAACTAAAATACGTGTGCGTCATCGATTAAGGAAGTTTCTAATCATTGTTTGATTTAGCAGATTGTACAGCAAAGTACTTGTCTCGCATCTTCTAGTTGGCAATAAATTGAAGTAAAAGTAACGTGTGTTTACCTAACTTTATAAGATCACTCCGCAGACTACCTCATTTGCTACCATCCCGAGAGAGTCAAACCAGCATGCAGGCTGAGTTTAGCAGAGGCACCTCAACGGTAGTAGATCTTCACAACAAAAGGTACGTACATCTACTCATCTGGTAGTGGAGTGAATCTTGAAGCACCGCTAACGTCATCGTACATCTGAGCACAGGATCATAATAAACGCTTCATACTTGGCTCCCAAACGCGGAGTAAATACATTTTCATACTTGGCTCTTCAACGTGGTGCAACAACAAAATTGCTACAAAATGTATGTCACATGTTGAGAACATTGAAAATCATTAGAAAGAATTGTAGAAAATAAAAAATAATTCTAATTCAGGATAATGGTGCAGAAAGTAGCGATAACGTTGATGATGGCAAGGACCTGAGTGAAGACGAAGGACTGTAGGTATGGAAGAATTGGAGGCAGATGATTGACATTGTTTATATAGTAAGGCATTTGAATAGATGTTTTGTAGATATATACATATGAAAACATGTTTATCAGTGCAGGTGCATAAAAGGTGACAGATATTTGACATTAACTGTGACAGGCACTCTTCCAGCATGCATGAATCAACTGGTGAACTGCTTATCTGAAAGTACAACTCGCTTCCTAACTCTCATTCAGATTTTCAGGTGTCCAGATCAGTTGCACCAGCATATCCTGAATTCGTTTGGTTGATTGGTGAGAATAGCGATCGATACACAAAAGAAACGACCCCGTGGGATCGAACCACCCCCAGCGGGGAAAAATTCCACAAGCCGGTATCGAGAATCGAACCAAGGTTTCCCACTTGGCAAGCAGCTGCTAATACTATAAAATTTTGGATGTCTTTATTTCCTTACCTTTTTCCCCAATGTTCTTTTCAGGATGGCACTTTGATATTGACATATTTGTATTTTCTTTATTACTTCTTAAAGATATACCTAGATAATTAAACTTAAGTGTTCTTTCATTCAGGCAATTTTTTTGCTCCCTGTATTTCCTTACCGCAGAGGGTCCATAACATTTTTTTTTTTTTTTTAAGAAAATGTCTAAGGTATAGTTTTGTGCAATCATGCTTAATTTGTGAATTGTTCTTTGCAAATAATTCTGTTCTTTCCATTCGCAATGACATGTGTCATTGGCTCACTTATCTTTATAGAGACCAATTAATGTGCCATACAGATTATAGTTACCGAGCGGGATAACTCATGTCATTACGCACCTGCGTTCGGAGGTCCCGGGTTCAAATCCTGCGAGCTGAGGCTTTTTCATGGTTTCAGTCGCCAAGGTAAAATACCTGGATATTTTATACCACGACCCAAACTTCCATCTCCAGTCTAAAACAATGTTATGTATTCACCCTTAGGTCGCTAAAGTGTCTCGCTTTGGTGCTTTGTGGCGCAGGGGATCGTGGGTTCAAGTCCCGCCTTGGGCATAGCTGTTTGTGTTTGTGACTGTGTACTCGTAGGTGTATTAGAAGAAAAAAAAATGGTAATCGAATAGAAAAAAAAAAAGGAAATGATATGAAAAATCTTCTTTGTTCCATTCACATGACCTTCTCTGTATTTCTGCAACAAATTATTGTTATAAAGCTTATGCTTCTATTTACTTCATGTCAATCGAGAAAAAAGTAGCAGAAATAGTCTTATTACTTGCTTCCTTGTAAGTAGAAGCGAATTAAGGGGTACCATAGGTTAAAGTGATAGTCAAAAGCGGTTGCTCTGTGACTGAAGTTCCTTTGTTTGTATGGACACGAGTTGACAAATTACTATACGAGAAAACCAAAAACAAGGAATATCTAAAAAACGATTAACTCCACGAGCAAAATGTATATAACATAAATTGTGTGGTAGGTTTTTGTGTATCTCATACAGTTATGCAAAATTCGTAAAATTCATCCAGGGTAAAGTAGTCTTCAGAAGATATTCCCAGAAAATTCCAGATATTTGTCAGGTAAATATCTTTAATATATGATATTTTAATCAAAATCGTTAGAGCCATTTTTGAGAAAATCAAAATTTTCGAAAAAAAGTCCCATGTAAAGAGTAGTTCGGGATGGGGGATTTTTCACAAAATCTTCGTGTCGCATCCCTGGAAGATACTAAACTTAAATACCAAGTTTGGAATTATACCGACTTTTCGTTCTTGAGTTATCGTGTTCACAGCCACGCGGACACACACACACACACACACACACACACACACACACACATGGACCTTTTTCTGAAAATACTTTTTTTTTTGGATACAGGGATCCTAAAACGTATGTTTCCGGTGAAATCTCGGTAGCGAATTTTTGGGTGGAGTGCAATATCTTCTCTATTTACTATGTACATAGTACGTGTAGAAAAAGTAAAACAAGGAAAAAGAGGAAAAATAAAAAAAAAATACAGCGCCGGAGTACCGACAAAACCACGGCACTGTATTAAAACAAAAACAAAAAAAAGTTGATCGTGCCAACAAAACTCAGGTGACCAGTATGGCCTCCCCTCTTTCGCGCCAGAAATAATTCATACCTGCACGACCACTGGTAAATATACGCATAATGTGAAGGCCGAGTGGATAAACAGCTCGCCTGCCATCTAGGCGACCCGGGTTCCATCCCAAGCGCCCGCATGTGGTCTGCGTATGTTTTCTCCATGTCCTCCGGTTTCCCCCGCCACTCATTTCATCAATTGCTCCATCATCATATTTTCTATCGTCCGTTTGGTTTACACTTCACATCGTCCACTTCCTCACGCTCACGCCTGGCTGCAGGTCAACCACTCGTTCCAGGTTCTCCATTCTGACCCTTAGGCATCCGCTTGTAAGTCCTAGGGGTGGGATGTCAGTCCTAAATGCATGGACGGTAAGCGGAGTACAAAGAGAACGCAGCAATTGTAGCACTTTTCGGCTTCATTGGCAAATTCGAAGCCAATTTCAAGCAAACTTTTATAAAACGTGATTCTTCTGAAATTAGGTAAATATAAAGAAGCATGTCCGTATGTGTGTCTATCCGACTGTCTGTATGCATGTGTGTGTCTGTGGGCAGCATAGCTCAAAAACGAAGGGTCCGTTAAATACCAAACTTGGTGTTTAAGTTTAGTATCTTCCAAGGATCCGACATGAAGATTTTCAAGAAAATTCCCCCCACCACAAAAAAAAAAACTTTATATAGAAACATTTTCGTAAGTTTTGATTTTTTCAAAAATGGCTCTAACATTTTAATTAAAATCCCGTATATTAAAGATATTTACCTGACAAATAAAATGTGTATCTTGAATTTTCTGGGAATATCTTCTAAAGACTTTTTTATTCTGGATGATTTTTATTGAACTTTGCTTAACTGGTAAACCGTAAGAGATAGAAAAAAACTTACTATAGAAGAAATGAAGATCACGATAAAACACACAATTTATGGCATATGGATTTTTTTCGTGGAGGTCATCGTTTTTTAGATATTCCTTGTTATTGGTTTCAGCTTTAAAAAACTTATGCTTTTCTCATACAGGAATATATCAGCCCCTGTCCATACAAACAAAGGACTTCAGTCACATAGCAACCAGTTTCTCACTATCACTTTAACCTATGGTAATCCCTTATTTCGCTTCTACTTACAAGGAAGCAAGCAATAAGACTATTTCTGCCAATTTTTTCTCGATTAGCATGAAGTAAATAGAAGTATAGGCTGTTTAACAATAATTTGTTGCAGAGATGTAGAGAAAGTCATGTGAATGGAACACATCAGATTTTTAAAAAATATAATGTGTTCCATTCTTTCTCTACATCTCTGTAACTACTTTATTATTATAAAAGACTTTTCTTCTAATTTATGGCTATCCACATAAGCATTACCAGTAAAGGTCCTATTACTTAGTTTCTTATACGTAGAAGGGAAATAAGGGAGCACATTAATAAACCCATGGTCAACTCTTTTAAAAGCCAGGTGCTGTGTAATTATAATTCGTTCTTTTTGCACTCCAAGAGTGTCAAATTCATGCATGAGAAAAGCTAAGTATTTTAAAATTGAAACCAACAACAAGGAATATCTCGGAAATGGTTAACTGTACAAAAAATCTGATGTGTACCATTCACATATCCCTTCTATGTCCCTGAAAAAAATTATTCTTAAAAAGCTTATACTTCTATTTACTTTATGCTAATCAGAAAAAATTAGCAGAAATAGTTTTATTACTTGCTTCCTTGTAAGTAGAAGCGAAATAAAGGAGTACCATAGGTTAAAGTGAAAGCCAAAAGCTGGTTGCTATGTGACTGATGTTCCTTTGTATGGACAGGAGTTGACAAATTCCTGTATGAGAAAAGTATAAGTTTTTCAAAGCTGAAACAAAGAAAAAGGAATATCTCAAAAACGATCTACTCCACTAAAAAAATGTATATAACATAAATTGTGTGTTTTAACATGCTCTACATTTTTGTGGGTTAAGTTTTTGTCCATCTCTTACGGTTTTGTAGTTATGAAAAATTCATCCAGAATAAAGTAGTTTTCAGAGGATATTCCCAGAAAATTCAAGATATACATTTGATTTGTCAGATAAATATCTTTAATATACGAAATTTTAACCAAAATCATTACAGTCGTTTTTGAAAAAATAAAAAATTTCGAAAAAAGTTCCATGTAAAGGGTAGTTAGGGGTGGGGGATTTTTCTCATAATCTTCGTGTCGCATCCCTGGAAGATACTAAACTTAAATACCAAGTTTGGTATTTTATTGACTTTTCGTTTTTGAGTTATCGTGTTCACAGACACACGGGCACACGGACACACACACACACACACACACACACACGGACCTTTTTTTGAAAATGCTTTTTTTGGATATTGGGGATCCTAAAACATATATGAATTTTTGGTGGAGTGCAATACCTTCTCTACACACTATGTACATAGTGCGTATAGAGAAAGTAAAAATTGACTGTGATACATTGTGTGTTTTAAAATCTACATTATTGTGTATAGCTTTTTGTCTCTCTCATGATTTACTAGTTATGCAAAAATCATTCAGAATGAACAGGACTTCAGAGGCTATTCCCAGAGAATTCAAGGTATATGTTTTATTTTTAATATAAGTACATTTAACATATGGTATTTTATCAAAATCGTTAGACCTATTTTGAGAAAATTAAAAGTCTCGAAATTTTCCCACGTAAAGGGTCGTTAAATGTGGGGGTATCTTCTAAAATCTCTTCGCGTTGAATTCTTGGAAGATTTTGAACTTGAATGTCAAGTTTGGATTTAATAGACTTTTCGTTTTTGATTATCGTTCACAGGCACGCGAACATACACACAGCACACACGGACCTTCATCTGAAAAATTTTTGGTGGATGTAAAACTTTCTCTATGTACTATGTAGAGATAGTAAAAAGAAATTGTGTGCTGTTAGCGAATTTCATTCTTAATCAAATTCTCACATTCTTGCATCGCGTATTTTATACGCTCCCCCCCCCCCCAGGAGTAATCACATTTTCCGTTTCAGCTGTTTCTTTACGAGTACTATTTATACTTGTAGTACTATTTATACATAAACGGTAATTAATTCGAGGTAATTGGGGCTGAGGACACTTCGAATTACAAAAAACTCGAATTATATTCAAATATCAGTAAATCTATTGGTAAATCATGAATAAATGTTTAATGACCACAATGGTAGTTTAAAAAATCTAATGTGTTCATAAAAAATGAGATCGCGAGATCCGTGGTTGAAATCCAGGCTATGGCATTGAATTTTTTAGTCTGACTCAACCTATCCAACTGCTGTCATACATATGAATAGTGTGAAAAACAATTAAATCAATCCTGTATAAACTTCCTTCCGAATGAAGAGGACTTGCAAGTTACTCCCAGAAAATTCGATATAAATGTTTATCTTATTTTTCTTAGTAATATCTTTAGTATATCATATTTCGATTAAAATCATCAGAGCCATTTTGCAGACAATAAAAAAAATGTCAAAAACTGTTCCGTGTGAACGGATAGTTGGGGTGGGGAATGTCCTTGGAAATCTTTCCTTCGCATCTTTAGAAGGTGCTGAACTTAAATATCAACTTTGGTATTTATCGTTTTAATTTCACAATGTACATAGTGGATAGAGGAGATATTCTTTTCCACCCAAAAATCGATACCGCAATTTCACCGGAAATAAATGTTTTAGGAAATTCTGTATCCAGAAAAGCATTTTCAGAAAAAGGTCTGTGTGTGTGGGTGTGTCTGTGGGCAGCATAGCTCAAAAACCAAAAACTCGTTAAATACCAAACTGGTATTAAAGTTTGATATCTTCTAAGGATGCGACTCGAAGATTTCAAGAAAATTCCCCCACCCCAAACTACCCTTTACATGGAACATTTTTCGAAAATTTTGATTTTCTCAAAAATGGCTCTTTTTGATTCAACTACCTTATGTATAAGCTATTTTTATGACAAACGAAATGCATATCTTGAATTTTCTGGGAATAGCCTCTGAAGATCTCTTCGTTTTTGTTTGAGTTTTATATAACTGGCAAATCGTAAGAGATATACAAAAGCTTACTAGATCATATTAAATCACACAATTTATATACATTTTTAGTAGAGAGTTTTTTCGAGATTTTTTGAATTATTGGTTTGAATTTTAAGCCACTAAATTTTCTCAAACGGGAAGAATCTTTTTTCTCATTTCTAGTTTGTATAGTCCTGGTAGGCAAAAAGATTGGTATTTCAATTGTTTCACATAGCGACCGGCTTTTAAAGTAAGTTTTCGCCCTTGCATTATCTTATTTCCTTTCTATTTACAAGCAGCTAGTAATAAGACTAATTCTGCTTATGTTTATCCTAGTTAGCATTTTGTAGATAACATATTAATGCTTTGAATAAAATATTAGTTTACCGATCAGCTAGAGGACAACATCTGAATGGAACATACTAATTAGATTTTTTTCCCCTTCTGCTTACAAGGGGCCAAGTAATAAAGACTACTTTTGTTTATGTTTTCTCGATTATATGAAATAGATAGAAGAATAAACTTGATAACAATAATTTGTTAAGCCCACCTGAGTAGTGTGGTGGTAGCGTGTCTGCTTCACATTCAAAACGTCGTGAGATCGAATCTCGCTTTGGGTGAGTTGCCCGGATAAGGTTTTCTTTCGGGGTTTTCCTTTATCCTGAGAAGACGAATGTCGAGTAACTTTAAGCTCCATGGACCTCAAGATCATTTAAGCATCATTTCACCAATTTCTTTCATCGTCCAATATGACCAACCAGGTTAAAGGACTTTGAACTTAAAATAATAATAATAATAATAATAATAATAATAATAATAATTTGCTACAGATATGTAGAAAAAGTCATGTGAATGGAACACAACAGATTATTTTCCCCGTGAAATCATGACAGTTTTTTTGGTTGAATATAATATTTTTCCTACTCACTACAGAGATATTTGGGTTTTATATTCATGAAATGATATTAGAATGCAATTCTAATGGTGTATTAATTGTACTAAGACTTCTTTATTTATAGCTTTGAAGGATATTAGATTTTTTTTAACTTAAAGTCTTTAATATATTAGTAAAACTAAAGTGCTAACTAATATCCCTAAAAGTAACGTGTAGAACGAGAATATACCTGCTTTTGGGCAAAAATTCTTTTGTTGAATTAAAGTCATTAGTGTTGTGTATATTATCCGTATATAATAGAAAAGAGTAATTAAAGATGATATAATAAGAATAGTATATGTGAAGATTATAACATTTTGAGCTACAAATTGGATTGCACTTCATTTTGGGAAACATCCTAAAATGGGGGTAAGCCACCTAGAGATAGCATTGAAATAAATAATGTAAATTTAATGATTTTTTGGTGTTTTAATGAGATAAATATTTATGAAATGTACACACTCTAGAGAAAGTCAAAATACTTAGAGGTGAAGTTAGATTATGAAACCTTTCAAGTAAAGGCACATGCATTTGGAAGCTCTGCAACTCAGTGGAGTACAAATTTACGACACAACACGACGACTGTTGACTTGAGCGAGTCGGTAACCGACCCACATGCAAGTGTGCATGTCTAATTAGTGTGTTTTAGTAGAAAAAGGAATTAAGAAAGTGTGAAACCCGTATACTGACGTTGTATTCGCTGCAACATTCACCAAGTATTTTCTGAGTGAAGCAGAGTTTCCCCCCTTCACACAAGCTGCAAGACCGCTTAACTAGATGGTGCTGCTTAATAAGAAAAAAAGTCCTGTATAAGAAAAGCATAAGCTTTTCAAAGCTGAAACCAAAAATAAGGGTTATCTCAAAAACGGCCAACTTCATGAAAAAAATCTGATGTAGCTTATACTTCTATTAACTTCATGCTAATCAGTAAAACATTAGCAGAAATAGCCATATTACTTGCTTCCTTGTAAGTAGAGGTGAATTAAGGGAGTACCATAGGTTAAAGTGATAATCAAAAGTTAGTTGTTATGTCACTGAAGTTCCTTTGTTTGTATGTATAGCAGTTGACAAATACCTGTATGAGAAATGTATGTTTTTCATAGCAGGAACAAAAAATATGGAATGTCACAAAAAGGACGAACTCCTCGAAAAAAATGTATATAACATAAATTGTGTGTTTTAACGTGCTCTACATTTTCTGTGAAGTAAGTTTTTGTCCATCTGTTACTGCTTAGCAGTTATTCAAAATTTAGTAAAATTCATCCAGAATAAACTACCCTTAGGAGGCTATTCCCAGAAAGTTCAAGATATACATTTTATTTGTCAGGTAAATATCTTTAATAAACGAAATTTTAATCATAATCGTTAGAGCCATTTTTGAGAAAATCAAAATTTTCGAAAAAAGTTCCATGTAAAGGGTAGTTGGGGGTGGGGGATTTTTCTCAAAATTTTCGTGTCGCATCCCTGGAAGATACTAAACTTAAATGCCAAGTTTGGTGATTTACCTACTTTTCGTTTTTGAGTTATCGTGTTCACAGACACACGGACACACGGACACACACGGACCTTTTTCCGAAAATGCTCCTTTTTAGATAAAGGGGACCCTAAAACATATATTTCCGGTGAAATCTCAGTATCGAATTTTTTGGTGGAGTGCAATACATTCTCTATACACTATGTACATAGTGCCTATAGAGAAAGTAAAAATGTATATAACATAAATTGTGTGTTTTAACGTGCTCTATTTTTTGTGTGGTAAGTTTTTGTCCATCTCTTACGGTTTAGCAGTTATGCAAAATTCCGTAAAATGCATCCAGAATAAAGTAGTCTTGAGAGGCTAATCCCAGAAAATTCAAGATATACATTTTATTTGTCAGGTAAATATCTTTAATATACGATAGTTTAATCAAAATCGTCAGAGCCATTTTCGAGGAAATCAAAATTTTCGAAAAAAGTTCCATGTAAAGGGTAGTTGGGGTGGGGGAATTTTCCTGAAAATCTTCGTGTCGCATCCTTGCAAGATACCAAACTTAAATACCAAGTTTGGTATTTAACGCTCTTTTCGTTTTGAGCTATGCTGTCCAAGGACACACACGCACGTACACACATGGACATTTTTTCCAGAAATGCTTTTTTTTTTTGGATTCAGGGGGACCCAAAATATGTATTTCCGGTGAAATCTAGGTATCAAATTTTGGGTGCATTTCAGTGCCTTCTCTATATACTGTGTATATAGTACGTATAGAGAAAGTAAAAATATGATATGTTATACTCACATGACTTTCTCTAGCTGCTCTACAAACTTCTTGTAAAAGATTATTCTTCTTTCTATACAATGCTAATCTAGATAAACATTAGCAGAATGCTCTTATTACTTAGTTCCTTATTAGTAGAAGGGAACTAAAGGAATGCGCTATACTAAAGTGATAGTCAAATGATTGTCATTGCAAATCGCTTCTTTGCTTGGCCAGGAGTGGAACAAAGGAAAAACGGATACTTCCTGTCAGAGAAAAGTATATGTATTTTACAATTGAAACCAATAACAAGGAATATCTCGGAAACGGTTACCTCCACAACAAAAACGAAAAGGACATAAATCGTGTGTTTTGCGAGATCTACATTTTTTGTGCAGTAAGTTTTTGTCTATCTCTTACAGTTTAACAGTTAAGCTAAATTCGGCAAAATTCATCCAGAATAAAGAGGTCTTCAGAGGTTATTCCTAGGAAATTCAAAATATATACATTTTATTTGGAAAGTAAATGTCTTAATATATGGGATTTTCATCAAAATCGTTTGAGCCATTTTTGAGAAAATCAAAATTTTCGAAAAATGTTCCACGTAAAGGGTAACGTGGAAGTTACACCACATGGATGCTGTAAAGCTGCTAATGGTGGTTGCTTTGAACTCGCAAAATAATTGACATTCATCGAGAAAGGATCTTTGGAAGATACCAATCCTAAATGCCAAGTTTGGCATTTAACGATATTTTTGTTTTTCAGCTATGCTGTCCACAGACACACGCGGACCTTTTTCTAAAAATGCTGTTTTGGACTCATGGAACCCTAAACAATATTTCCGGTGAAATCTCGACATCGAATTTTTGGGTGGAATAAGTCGGTTAAATGCCAAACTTGGTATTTAAGTTCAGTATCTTTCAAGGATAGGATACGAAGATTTTCAAGAAAATCCCCCACCTTCAACTGCTCTTTAAAGGGAACATTTTTCGAAAATGTTGATTTTCTCAAAAATGGCTCTTAACGATTTTTATTAAATTGGCATATGACAAACGAAATATATATCTTGAATTTTCTGGGAATACCTCATTCTCTTCATTCTCGATGAGTTTTATATAACTGGTAAACCATTAGATAGACAAAAACTTAATGCACAAAAATCTGATGTGTACCATTAACATGACTTTTTCTACATCTCAGTAACAAATTATTATTAAAAAGCTTATACTTCTATTTACTTCAAAATAATCAGAAAAAAATAGCAGAAATAGTCTTATTACTTGCTTCCTTGTAAGTAGAAGCGAAATAAGGGAGTACCATAGGTTAAAGTGAAAGTCAAAATCTAGTTGCTATGTCACTGAAGTTCCATTGTTTGTATGGACAGCAGTTAACAAATTCCTGTATGAGAAAAATGTAAGTTTTTCACGGCAGAATCAAAAACAAGGTATGTCTCAAAAACGTTCAACTGCACGAAAAAAATGTATATAACATAAATTGTGTGTTTTATTGTGCTCTAAATTTTTTGTGTAGTAAGTTTTTGTCCATCTCTTATGGTTTAGCAGTTATTCAAAATTCCGTAAAATTCATCCAGAATAAACTACTCTTCAGAGGCTATTCCCAGAAAATTCAAGATATACATTTTATTTGTCAGGTAAGTGTCTTTAATACATGATATTTTAATCAAAATTGTTAGAGCCAATTTTGAGAAAATCGAAATTTTCGAAAAAAGTTCCATGTAAAGGGTAGTTGGGGGTGGGGGATTTCTCTCAAAACCTTCGTGTCGCATCCCTGGAAGATACTAAACTTAAATACCAAGTTTAGTATTTTACCGACTTTTCGTTTTTGAGTTATCGTGTTCACAGACACACGGACACACACACGGACCTTTTTTTGAAAATACTTTTTTTTTGGATACAGGGGACCCTAAAACATATATTTCCGGTGAAACCTCGGTATCGAATTTTTTGGTGGAGTGCAATACATTCTCTATACACTATGTACATAATGCCTATAGAGAAAGTAAAAATGTGGATCTCGTTTATGTCATATATATTATTTTTGTAGAGTTAACCGTTTTCGAGATATTCCGAGTTGCTGTTTACACTTTTAAGGTACTTAAACTTTTCTCAAACGGGAGACATCTTTATTTTCGTCTCTCTTTTGTTTGCTCCTACCAGCAAACAGACCGAATTTCAATTGTTTCACTTAGCAACCGACTTTTAAAAGATTTAGCCTAGTATATTCGTTTATTTCCCTTGAACTTACAAGGAGTCAAGTAATAAAACCGTTTCTGGCGATGTTTGTCTTGATAAACATGATGTAGATACACGAATTTGTAAGGAAAGTTTGTTTGTGAAATAGCCAGAGAACATTAGAAAGGAAAACCAAAAGTAGCACTCACTTTCCCCGCCATCCCTTAGTTGCAATATTTTTATTTATTTTATTTTTTTTTTGGCCCCCTTTAACATCTAAGGTCATATGGGGGGGGTTTGGACTTGAAACAACTCGTTGTCTGTAGGTACTTTTGACGTTTGTTTAAATAATTTTGTTTTACTCAAACACGCACACATTTACACTCCCTTACAAACTTCCAGACTCTGTGAGGGATAGGGAATAATTCTTGTTGGAGAAAAATTCCCCGTCCCAGCCGGGAATCGAACCCGGGACCCCCGGGTGAGAAGTCAGCTCGCTGACCACTCGACCACGGAGGCAGTCTCAGTATTTTCTGTTCTAAACATATTAGCGTATTGCGTTTGCTCCTCTTAACTTTACTAGTATAATACTAATAAAATTCCTTTCTCATGAAGGGATTTTATAACATATATGTTATTTCTCATGTAAATATTGTAACAAATGACTAGCTAGTTTTCTCTAGCTGTTACACAAACAACTTCCCTTACAAAAGATTATTCTTTTATCTACGACATACTAATCAAGCAGGAATTGTCTCATTGCTTGCTTCCTTGTAAGCAGAAAGGATATAAGGGAACACATTAGGCTAAATCGACAGTTAAATATTTTAAAAGTTGGTCGTTTGTGAGATAATTGAAGTTCATTCCGCATGGCATGCAGTAAAACAAGAGAGATGAAACGAAATATCACTTCCCGTTTGAGAACATTCATTGCAAATAATAACAAAGAATGTCTCAGAAATAGTCGACTCTACATAAATAATTCATATGACATAAATTATGTGTTTCAGCAAGATCTACATTTTTGGCGTAGTAAGCTTTTGTGTATCTCTTACGGTTTAACCGTTATGCACAATTCTGCAAAATTCATCAGAGTGAAGAGGTCTTCAGGAAATTCAAAATATACATTTCATTTGTGATGTAAATATATTTAATATACAGGGTTACTACAAAAGGAATAGACCACTTCAGCTGCCTGTAAAACAAAAACTATTAGAGATAGCAACCTAATTATTTTGGAGGTATGTTGAGAAACTCTTAAAGTTTCGTTTGTTACTATTGGTAACGCTGTAGTGTTTTGTTTGTTGTTGCAGAAGCTGAACTGGCGGAAAATCCTGTGGAAAAGGCATATTGTGTGTTGGAATTTGCTAGAACGCAATCAGCAACTGTTGTCCAACGACATTTTAGAACACGTTACCACAAAACGCCACCGACTAGACAGTCAATCTACGACTGGTATAGAAAATTCGAGACAACGGGATGTTTGTGCAAAGGGAAGAGCTCGGGAAGACCAACAGTTTCGGAAGAAAACGTTGAACGTGTTCGTTCTGCCCTACATAAGAAGCCCACAGAAATCGACATCTAGGGCAAGCATGCAATTACAAATTCCACAGCAAACTGTATGGAAAATCTTACGGAAGCGACTGCACATGATGCCTTACAGATTACAGATGTTACAGTTTCTGAGTGAAGAAGATAAGGTCATACGGCGTGACTTTTGCATCGACATGTTGCGACATGATGAAGACGATGCTGGTTTTTGTGAGCGCATCATTTCATTTTTGTGGTAACGTGATCTAAAATGTCGTTGGACAACAGTTGCTGATTGCGTTCTAGCAAATTCCAACACGCAATATGCCTTTTCCACAGGATTTTCCGCCATTTCAGCTTCTGCAACAACAAACAAAACACTACAGCGTTGCCAATAGTAACAAACAAAACTTTGAGAGTTTCTCAACATACCTCCAAAATAATTAGGTTGCTATCTCTAATAGTTTTTGTTTTACAGGCAGTTGAAGTTGTCTATTTCTTTTGTAGTAACCCTGTACATTATTTTAATCAAAATCGTTAGAGCCATTTTTGATAAAATCAAAATTTTCAAACATATTTCCAACTGTAAAGTGTAGTTTGTGTTTGGGGAATTTCCTTAGAAATCTTCGTGTGGCATCCGTGGAGAATACTAAAGATAAATATCAAGTTTGGTAGGTATTTAACGGTCATTTCGTTTTTGAGCTATGCTGCCCCCCCCCACACACACACGAACACAAGCGCACTTTTTCTGTAAATGCTTTTTTTCGGACTCAAGGAACCTCAAAATTTATTTCCGGTGAAATCTCGACAAGAAATTTTTGGGTGGAATGCACCACCTCCTCTTTCCACCATGTACATTGTAGAGAAAGTAATAGTCTTGTGTTATATTCACATGACTTTTCCTACCTGTTCTGAAAACAAAGTTTTTCCAAAAGCTTATTCTTCTGTCTACTTCATGATAATCGTGATAACCATTAGCAGAAATGGTTTTAAGAAAAGCAAGCAAATACACTAAGTTAAAGCAAGAGTCAAACCTTTCTTAAAGCTTTCGCTTAGCAACTGGTATTGAAATGCGTTCTCTTTATATGGCTAGAAGTAAAACAAAAGAAACGCTGATTTTCTGATTCAGGAAAGTATAAATGTTTTAAGATTAAACAAATAGCAAAATATATTTCGGAAAATAATATCACAACAACAAAACAAGTTTGGTATTTAACGGACTTTTCGTTTTTGAGCTATGCTGCCCACAGATACACCCACACACACTGACAGACAGACAGACAGACACACACACACACACACACACACACACATGTATATTTTTTCTACAAATGCTTTTTCTGAACTCAGAGGTCTCAAAGCATATGTTTCCGGTGAAATATCGAAATAAATGTTTTGGGTGCAATACAATTACCGTGTCTGTATATTATGACCATAGTACGTGTAGAGAAAGTAAAATGTGTTTTAACGGGATCTACGTGTTTTGTGTAGTAAGTTTGCGTTTACTTCTTACAGTTTACCAGTTATGTAAATGTCATTCAAAATGAACAGGACTTCAGATGCTATTCCCAGAAAATTCAAGATATACAGTTTATTTGTCATGTATATATATTTAATATGCGGTATTGAAACAAAATTGCTAGTCATTTTTGAGAAAATTAAACAAATCCGAAAATTCTCTATAAAAACTGTATTTCCGTGGATTTTATTAGAAAACTTTGTGTCGTGTCCTTGGAAGATAGTAAACTAAAATACCAAGTTGATTATTTACCCAGCTTTTGTGTTTGAGTTGTACTGTCCACCAAATTATCCCTCCAAACGTACAAACACACAAATACCCTTTTTCTATTTATTTTTATTATTTTTTTTTAGATTTTCCAAAAAGTCCCCTGAAACCACAAAGATATTTTTAGAAAAAGGTGCGCGAGTATGTGTGTGTGTGTTTTAATAGCATAGTTTATAAAGAAAAATTGGTTAAATATCAAACTTCATATTTAATATTGATTTTAATTGTTTTTCACACAAACCGTGTGTAGGACAATAGTTGGATAGGTAGAGTCAGACTGAGAAAGTCAATAGCCGGGATTTGAACCACGGATCTCCCGTTCTCTAGCCGGTTGCTCTGCCACTGAGCTACCATGGCAACATTCCGGCACAGCATTGAATTGAATTGAAACAATAGTTGGCTATACTATGAATCCTGGGACTTAAAGTACTTACAGCATTGTAAGTCGCCATTGACGTTGCCATTACAAAATAATTTGAGATCACCTTGTGGTTTACGGGAAAACATGCGAGTCAGTTGAGAAATTCAATGCTATGCCGGTATGTTGCCATGGTAGCTCAGTGACAGAGCAACCGGCTAGAGATTGGGAGATCCGTGGTTCAAATCCCGGCTATGGCATTGACCTTTTCAGTCTGACCTTAGCTACCCTTCATATTTAGGTTCAGCAACTTTCGAGATGCATTGCGAAAATGTTGGCGCCCCTTGAACCCAAAAAAAGCATTTTTTAGAAAAGAGGATTTGTGTGTGTCTGTGTGTTTGGGGGGGGGGCAGCATAGCTAAAAAACGAAAAGTATGGTATATTTAAGATGCGTCACGAAGTTTTTCAAGAAAATCCCCCACCCCGAACCACCCTTTACATAGAGCATTTTTCGAAAATTTTGTTTTTTTCAAAAATAGCTCTAACGGTTTTGATTAAAATACCTTATTTTTAAGATATCTTATGACAAATAAAATGTATATCTTCAATTTTCTGGGAATAGCTTCTGAAGACCTCTTCATTCTGGATGACTTTTCTATAACTGACAAACCTTAAGAAATATACAAAACCTCACTACACAAAAAATGTAGATCTCACTCAAACACACAATTTATGTCATATACATTTTTTAGAGTTGCCTATTTTCGAGATATTCCGGGTTATTGGTTTTAATTTTAAGCCACTTGCATTTTTCTGAACGGGAAGACATCTTATCAACGTTTTTCGTTTGTTTACTCCTGACAAGCAAAGAGATTGGAATTTCAATTGTTTCACATAAGCGACCGGCTTTTAAAGACTATCGCTTTAGCCTGTGCATGTTCTTATTTCCCTTGTACTTACAAGGAAGCTAGTAATAAAACTAATTCTGCTTACGTTTATTTTTTTAAGCATAATGTTGATAACAGATAAATGTTTGAATAAAAGGTTTGTTTACTGTACAGCTAGAGGACATCATGTGAATGGAACACATTAGATTTTTCCCCTTCTACTTACAAGGGACCAAGTAATTAGGTTATCTCGATTATCTCGATTATTATGAGATAGATAGAAGAACAAGCTTTTTAACAATAATTTGTTACAGAGATGTCGAAAAAGTCATGTGAATGGAACACATCAGATTGCTACTTTCTTTACACGTACTATGTAAAAAGTTATAGAGAAGGTATTGCACTCCACCCAAAAATTCGATGCCGAGATTTCACCGAAAATACATATTTTAGGGTCCCTTGTATACATAAAAAGTATTTTCAGATAAAGGTCCGTGTGTCTGCTTCGCTCCGATCGTGAATTATCGACAAGATGAAAACAGTCGTGGTATTACTTATGACAATCCATAACGACAGCTTTTAAAACATTTGACTATCGCTTTAGCATAGCGCATTCCTTCTACTTATAAGGAATTAAGTAGTAAGAACATTCTGCTAATGTTTATATCGATTAACATTGTGTAGAAAGAAGAAAGATACAGAAGAAAGCTATACGAATAATCTGTAATGCTTATAGCAGACGTCATGCAAAGAACTATTTAAAAAATTGGGCATACTCACCTTACCTTGTGTTTATATATTATCCATTTTAAAATTCTGTGTAGTTAATCGACATAGTTTTATAACAAACATGGAAATTCATAACATTAATACTAGACAAAAGGGATATATTCATCGTCCCAATGCCAATCTTCGTTGCTTTCAGAGAGAAGTATATTATGAAACAATAAAGATATTTAATGCTCTCCCCAGTAATTTCAAAGAAAATGTTGGGAATGTCAGGGCTTTTAAGGCCTCTCTTAAGGAGTACCTTTGCAATAAATCATTTTACTCTGTAGATGAATATTTAAGTGACAAATCTGTCTGACAATACTGCCAACAATCATTGTGTTTATAGGTATTATAACGTATTGCATTTTGTGTATATTAGTGTATTTGTGTTTTATATTCAAATTAAACTGATGTATACTTTTGACTTGCACGAATGTGTCAAATGAATTTTTAGTATTTAATAATGACACAAGGTCTATAAAGCCTGATGCTTTGATATTTTACATTCTAGTGCATAACTGTAAATTTTTGCATTGGAAATTGTATAACATATTTGTAAATATGCATTGTAATTTGTTGACATTTATGAAGAGTACATAATACAATAATCATATTTTAGTTTTATATAATTACTAGTAGCAACGATTATGTCGATAATTTGAAGGCTATCATCTGACATATAATAAAATTATATTTATTTATTTATGTAATTGCAAAAAAAAAAAAAAAAAAAAAAAAAAAAAGTCTCAAATACATATGATGTGACTAAATGTCTATTCTGCTGTTTTTGTAACCCAAGCTTTAAGCACGTGCTTTATACATTTTTTTCCATTGTATATAAACATATGTATATGTCTTGACAAGTTCAATGTTCAGTGGCTTCCTCGCCTAAACGTACCTACAGAATGCTTTCTAATCTAATCTAATAATCTGTTGTATGAGGTGTGTAGATTAGTTAAAGAAACTCATGAGTTGGAACAACTCAGATGTTTTATAAACGATTAATTATTGTTTTAGCAGAAAGTTTGTATCTTACAAATGCTCTGGGTAAACATATATCTGCCTGATTTAGAGTGAATAGAAAATGTTTGCTCTGAAGCATTCACCAAGATCCTAATAACATCATGTTGAGTATGACCTGAAGCAGTTTCGAAGCCCGGAGATCGCCGTGGTACCCGTATATTCTCTGTCTCTTTCTTTTTTAATCCTCTCTCACGAAAACAAGAATTAATCTGTTAGCCATACCAAGCAAGTAAACCAACTGGTCTTGCGTGCAAGGTATTCAACACACGACCATGCTCGTAAACTATCGCGAGCGAGCGAGCCTCCGACGGAAAGGGAGCGAGTCTAAGTACTTTTCCCTCGTTTTTGTACATTTTACAGCACAGCACTGTCACCTTCCATTTCCATCTTTCATTACAAATGTGCTGAACACTACAACATGACACCCGAACACCAACAAGACGTTCAATATGGTCACGCCAGAAAGTATCTCAAATTCTGTATGAGTCAATAACAATGGAATGTAATTTCTCATCTGGCGTGAAGGTAACTTTCTAAACAAGTCAACAAGACTTCCCGACAGAACTGCCAACTTCACGCGTTTCCTGATAAATGCTCGGCTCCATGTGGGAGAAACAATTTTTAAAAATAAGTATGGAAATTGAGTATATTTCTAAAACGGGTTTAATCTGTTATATTTAAGTATTGGCACCGCTTGCAAAATCTGCAATATGAAAAATTAAACTAGATGCATATTTACTTTCTCTACACGTACTATGTACATAGTGTATAGAGAAGGTATTGCACTCTACCCAAAAATTCGATACCGAGATTTCACCGGAAATATATGTTTTAGGGTCCCCTGTTCCAAGAAAAAAGCATTTTCAGAAAAAGGGTGTGTGTGTCCGTTTGTCTGTGAACACGATAGCTCAAAAACGAAAAGTCTTAAAATACTTGGTATTTAATTTGAGTATCTTCCAGGGATGCGACACGATGATTTTGAGAAAAATCCTCCCACACTAGACTACCCTTTACATGGATTTTTTTTTCGAAAATTTTTATTTTCTAAAAAATAGCTCCAAACTTTTTGATTAAAATGTCGTATATTAAAGATATTTATCTCACAAATAAAATGTATATCTTGAACTTTCTGGGAATAACCTCTAAAAGCTACTTTATTCTGGATGAATTTCACAGAAGTTTGTATAACTGCTAAACCGTAAGAGATGAACAAAAACTTAACCGCACAGAAAATGTAGACTATATTAAAGCACACAATTTATGTTATATACATTTTTTTCGAGGAGCTGATCGTTTTTGAGATATTCCATGTTATTGGTTTCAGCTTTGAAAAACTTGTACATTTCTCATACAGTAATTTGTCAACTCCTGTCCATACAAACAAAGGAAATTCAGTCACATAGCAACCAGCTTTTGACTATTACTTTAACTTATGGTACTCCCTTGTTTCGTTTCTACTTACAAGGAAGCAAGTAATAAGACTGTTTCTGCTAATTTTTTCTCGATTATCATGAAGTAAATAGAGCATAAGATTTTTAATAATAGTTTTTGTAGAGATGTAGAGAAAGTCATGTGAATGGAATATATGAGATTTTTTTTTCTATTGTGATTATGTTGAAGAAATCTTTGCAGAACCTCTCTACCTGGATTTTCGTGGAGTACAGTTTGTTAATGATATCTCTATTTAGGTTTTCTCTCAGGGCAAAAGTGAAATGTAAATTACTACAATATTTACAATTCCATTTTTACTCTCTCTCCAACTCGCATTAAGATTCGCCTGCCACTGGACCAGCTCTCACAAAAAGACTTTCTGTAAAATAAACATAAAAATCTGATGTGTTCCATTCACATGACTTTCTCCATATCCCTGCAACAAATTATTGTTAGAGAGCTAGATACACTTTTGTTCAATAGCTTCGAATTCAACTTTAACTCATTTATTATGGCCATCGCGATAATGGTCGTGTGAACTGGTGCATTGTCTTGATGAAACAAAACTTTTTTTCGCTAAGTGTGGCCATTTTTGCTCGATTTCATCACTCAAACGGTGTAATAGTTCGCATAATATTCGTCTTTGATTGTTTTTTTCATTTTTTGAGATAATCACTGAAAATTATCCCATCTGCGTCCCAGATGCAGATGTAACTGTCTTCTTTGGCGCCGATTCTCCCCTTCCAATCCACTTTTTTGATTGTTCCTTCGTGACTGCTTATTATTTGAAGGTTGAAGTAAAATCAACATATACATGAAAGTTTCAGTTTATTTAGAGTTACCCATATTGCCCTCACAATATATCCAATTTGTCGCACATGTTTACAATTCGTAAAACTTAAGGGGTAAATGGGATAGCTAAATTGTGAGTTAATTGTAGATATTTTTACTTTCTCTAGCTCATATATGCATACAATGTATATGTTAGCTAGAGAAAGTACTATGTTCTGTAAAAAAAAAATCGATGTTAGATTTCACCAGAAATATGTTTTCAGGTTCCCTGAGTACAAAAATAGAATTTTTAGAAAACGGTCCGTGGGTGTGTGTATATGCGTGTGCCTATGGAAAACATATCTCAAAAAAGAAAAGGCTGCTAGATACAAAACTTGGTATTTATGTTTAGTACCTTCCAAGGCTGCGACACGAAAATTTCACAGAAAATTCCTCCACACCAAACTGCTCTTTACATGGCATTTTTTTTTTAATTTTTTTTTCTGAAAATGGCTCTAACAATTTTCATTAAAATACCTTATATGAAATGTATTTACACTTCAAATAAAATGTATACCTTGAATTTAATGGGAATAGTCTCTGAAGATCTCTTTATTATGAGTGAATTTTGCTGAGCTTTGCATAACTGGTAAACCGTAAGAGATAGTCAAAAGCTTAGTACACGGAAATTGTATATCTCATCAAAGCGCACAATTTATATCATATACGCTTTTTGTGTGGAGGTATCGTTTCTGAGTTATTCCTTCTTATTGGTTTCAATGTTAAACTATATAAGGGAAAGTCACTTTCATTTCATCTCACTTGTTTTACTACTACCAAGCAGAATAAACGGAATTGCAATTGTTTCACATAGCGATAGCTTTTAAAATGTTTAACTATCGCTTTAACCTTGTGTATTCCCTCATTTCCCTTCAACTTACAAGAAAGCAGGTAATAAGATCGATTCTGCTAACATTTATCTCGATTAGCATGATGAAGATAAGCCAATGTTTTATTTTTAAAATATTAAAACATTAATGTTAATAAAATTTTATTTTATAAATAAATGAATGTGTAAATTAATAAAAATTAATAAAATGAACATTAAATGTTTATTTTATAAAATTCTAGAGCATCCTTATGTTTATATGCACTTATAATATTATTATCTAATAATATTCGGAAGCATCTCTGTAGATTTCAAGAAAAATGTTAACATTTCTGAACTTATCCACATTGCGCATCTCTAACTTAATAAAACTAGCTTAATGAAGATTATAATAATAAATAATACGTGACGTTTAGTTATATATTAGTTTTTATGTTATTAACACACCCTCAAACAATGCACGCGCGATTACACGGATTTTTTTTAAATTTTTGGAATCTTATAGCATTTATTTCCTGCTAAATCTTAGATTTTAAATGCTTAACTCCTTTAACAACTTAGGCCATCCGGGCAACTAACCCTAACCTATTCGAATTCGGGATCGCCTAAATGCAAGATAGAATACCAGCCCACCACTGCAATCCTGACATTGCAATCCTATGTACTTTCTCTAGCACGTATGTACAATATAGTTACGTAGTGGATATAGAAAGTACTACACGCAAATATTCGATACCAATATTTCATTGAAAATATGCTTTGAAGTCCCCGAGTTCGAAAAAGTGATGTTTAGAAAAAGGTCCGTGTGGGCATGCGTGTCTGTGTATTTGTGGACAGCATAGCTCAAAAATCAATAGTTCGTTAAATACCAAACTAGGTATTTAAGTTTAGTATTTCCCAAAGATTCGACACAAGGTTTTCAAGGAACGCCTCCATCCCCAACTACCCTTTGCATAGAAAATTTGTCGAAGCTTCTGATTGTCTCTAAAATGGCTTTAAGGGTTTTAATTAAAATATATATTAATGATAGTTATATCGCAAATAATACATATCTTGGATTTTCTGGGAATAGGCTCTGGATACCTCTTTATTATGGATGAATTTTGCCGAGCTTTGCATAACTGGTAAACCGTAAGAACTTTCCACACAAAAGATGTAGAATTCGTTAAATTTATATCATATATGTTTGTTTTTATTTGTTTTTTTTTTCTCCTAGAACTGACCTTTTCTGAGATATTGCTTGTTATTGGTGTGTGTTTTAAAACACTTACACTTTTCTCAAAACGGACCATTAAGCGAACAGAACCTCAATTGCCTCACATAGCGACGAGCTATTAAATGATTTCACTATCACTTTAGGCTAATGTATTCCCTTATTTCCCTCCTACTTAAAAGGAAACCAGTAATAAGTCCAATTATGCTAATGTTTATCTCGATTAGCATGAAGTAGATAAAAGAATATTTTTTGTAATAATAGTTTGTATATGAAACTGCACATTTTTACTTTCTCTACACGTACTATGTATATAGTGTATAGAGAAGATATTGCATTCCACCAAAAATTCGATACCGAGATTCAACGGAAATACACGTTTTGGGACCACCTGAATCCAAAAAAAGCATTTTTCGAAAAAGAACGTGTGTGTCCGAATGCCTGTGTGTATGTGTGTATGTGTGTGTGTGTGTGTGTGTGTGTGTGTGTGTGTGTCAGTGGACAGCTAAAAAACGCAAACTTGGTATTTAAGTTGAACATCTTCCAAGAATGCGATACGAAGATTTTCAAGAAAATCCCCCCACCCCAATTACCCTTTACATGGAAAACTTTTCAAAAATTTTGACTTTCGAAAAATGTCTCTAACGATTTTGATTAACATATCGTATATTTAAGATATTTACCTGACAAATAAAATGTATATCTTGAATAGGCTCTGAAAACTACTTTATTCTGCATGAATTTTACGGAATTTTGCTTAACTGCTAAACCTTAAGAGATGGACAAAAACTTACGACACAAAAAGTGTAGAGCACGTTAAAACACACACAAATTATCTCATATACATTTTTTTTTTCGTGGGGTTGATCGCTTTTGAGGTATTCGTTGTTTTTGGTTTCAGCTTTAAAAAACTCATACAGGAATTTGTCAACTCCTGTTCATACAAACAAAGGAACTTCAGTCACATAGCAACCAGCTTTTGACTGCCACTTTAACCTATGGTACTCCCTTATTTCGCTTCTACTTACAAGGAAGCAAGTAATAAGACTATTTCTGCTAATTTTTTCTCGTTTAGTATGAGGTAAATGGAAGCATAAGCTTTTTAACAATAATTTTCTGCAGAGATGTAGAGAAAGTCATGTGAATGGAACACGTCAGATTTTTTAAGTGTTCCATTTATACCCGCCATTAACTGCATGGTCCTAAAGCCGGCATAGCTCTTTGGAATATATTGCCTTAGCAATAGTGTTGACTCATGTACCTATTGTTTGTTTTCAGTAGATCATATTCACATGCATACTTTCGACTCTGGGGAGGAAGGAAAAATCTGGACTGAGAAAATGCCACCCCAAATCGGGAATCAAACCCGGAACTCCTCGCTCAGCAGATAGGAGCTCTACCGACTGAACTACGGGGCCAGCTGGGAGGATGTATTCCATCCATAATTTCTATATCGAGATTTCACCGTAAATATATGCTTTGAATTCCTTTGAACCGAAAACAAATCATTCTTACTTTCTCTAGTCCGTGTGTACATAGGGATAGAGAAGTACTGCATTCCATCCAAGGATTCGATGTTGAGATTTCACTGGAAATACACGTTTTAGGACCCCCTGAGTCCAAAAAAGGCATTTTCAGAAACAGGTCCTTATGTGTGTATCTGTGTGTCTGTGGACAGCAGAGCTCAAAAACGAAAAGACGGTTAAATAGCAAACCTTTCAAGAAAAACCCCCACCCCTAGCTACCCTTTACATGGAAAAAGTTTCAAAAAGTTTGTTTTTCTTAAAAATGGTTCTAAGGAGTTTAATTAAAAGACCACATATTAAAGCCATTTCTATCACAAATAAAATGTATATCTTGAATTTTCTGGGAATAGCTTCTAAAAACCTGTTTTTTCTGGATGGATTTTGCACAGTTTGGAATAACTAGTAAACCGTGAGAGATACTCAAAAACTTACAATACAAAATATGTAGATCTCGTTAAAATACACAAGTTATGTCATATACATTTTTTTCGTGAAACTTACCGTTCTTGAGGTATTCCTTGTTATTAGTTTCAACTGTGAAGTACTGCACTTTTCTCAGACGGAAGTGTCCGTCGATACCGAGATTTCACCGGCAATATATGTTTTAGGGTCCCCTGTATCCAAAAAAAAGTATTTTCAGAAAGAGACCCATTTGTGTGTGTCCGTGTGTCTGTGAACACGATAACTCAAAAACGAAAAGTAGGTAAAATACCAAACTTGGTATTTAAGTTCATTATCTTCCAGGGATGCGATACAAAGATTTTGAGAAAAATCTCCCCACTCCAAACTACCCTTTACATGGAACTTTTTTCGAAAATTTTGATTTTCTCAAAAACGGCTCTAAAGATTTTGATTAAAATATCGTATATTGCAGATATTTACCTGACAAATAAAATGTATATCTTGAATTTTCTGGGAATAGCCTCTGAAGACTACTCTGGATGAATTTTGCGGAATTTTGCATAAACTAAACCGTAAGAGATAGACAAATACTTACCACACAAAAAATGTAAATCACATTAAAACATACAATTTGTGTTATATACATTTTTTGTGGAGTTGATCGTTTTTGAGATATTCTTTGTTTCAGGTTTCAGCTTTAAAAACATACTTTCTCATACAGGAGTTTGTCAACTCCTGTCCATACAAACAAAGAAACTTCAGTTATAGTCACCTTAAGCTTTGGTACTCCCCTAACTTGCTTCTACTTACAAGGAAGCAAGTAATAAGACTGTTTCTGATAATCTTTTCTCGATAGCATGAAGTAATTGGCAGCATAAGCTTTTTAACAAAAATGTGTTGCAGAGATGTAGAGAAACCCATATGAATGGAACACATCTGGTGTTTTTATTTGGAATGCAAATAATTCTTCTTTTAGCTCCAATAGGCAGGTGCTACATAAAGTGAAATGGTTCTGGAATGAAACACTTTTAGGAAAGATACGTTAAACTTCCACAGAAGGAATGCCAGGTACTTGTTCATTAATACAGCAGTCTAGCAAATTTATGCGAGCAGTAAAACAAAAAGTCAGGCGAACGAAGCAAACAACTTAAAAGCAACCTTGGAGCAATTCCAGAAGACTTTTTATGGATTCCGTTGGTGAAAACTTCCTAATCCATGATCGTGATGGCGATGGTGAGCGGGCAATAATTTCTGGCACAACACCTAATTTAGAACTACCGATGAAATCGGAAACACAGTTTGCAGACGGGACCTTAAAACCGGCACAATAATTGGCATTGTAGAAAAAATAGGACCAAATTTAAATGAAACTGTCTCGTGCTCTCCATCCTTTTATAGCTTCGTGTCATTTGAATTAGAGGAAATCTATACGATCGGTTTTCTTAAGTGCTTAAGAACCGAAAATGGAAGTTTTCTTTTGAAACCATGCTACGGTTACTTTCCCAGTTGTTACATATCATAAAATTATACAGTAACACGGATGCTTTTGTCTAAAATTTCTTCTTTATATTTCGAACCTTTTTGTAAAGATCCTGTAACTTAAACAAGAAACAAGATTGTTACATATCAGCCGCAAACAAAATATTTTTTTCTATTCTGGTATTTGGTATACATTTTAGATAACAGTACCAAGAACCGTACATTTTAATGTACTTCTATAGATTCCAAACTAATTACATCCATGAATATTCGGTCAGGATTTCTTAACATTCTTAATTTAACAACTTAATTTATTCTCTTATCATTAATAAGCTCAATACAACCGACATGTTTTAGCAGACAGATAAGTGCAGAGTTTACATTCCACATAACTTTGCGCCTTATCTCTTGTCACGTGACATTGGCTGAAGTGGAGGAGATTGTGCGCTACAAAGAATTCCCTTATTTAATATGCATATTTACGTTAATATATTCAAACAGAATTGTCAAAGTTACATTTTCATAACCATATGAAACAAATATATTATGTAAGCTAAGTTATTGCATCTAAAATGCAGTACATTTTTACTTTCTCTACACGTATCATGTACATACTGCATAGAGAAGGTATTGTATTGCACCGAGATTTCATAGGAAATATATTTATTGAAACCCCCTGAATCCCCCTCCCAAAAAATTAGAAAAATGTCCCGAGTGTGTGTGTGTCTATGGACAGCATAGCTCAAAAATGAAAAGTCCGTTAAATACCAGACCTGGTATTTAAGTTCAGAATCACCCAAGGATGAGACATGAATATTGTTAATAAAATCCCCGCATCCTCAACTACCCTTTACATGACAAAAATTTCGAAAAATTTGATTTTCTCAAAAATGACTAACAGTTTTGATTAAAATCTCGTATATTTAAGATATTTACTTGAAAAATAATATGTATATCTGACTGTCTCCATGGTCGAGGGGTCGGCGAGCTGACTTTGATTCCCGGCTGGGGCGGGGAATTTTTCTTTAACCGGAATTATTCCCTATCCCCCATAGAGTCTGGAAGTATGAATGTGAGAGTGAATGTGCATGTGTTTACTAATATAAAGTTTAACCTAATGTTCTGAACCTACAGTTTCACAAGTGAAAGTCTGATGTTAAAGGGGACTATACAAATGAAGCAATAAAAAAAATTTATTTCTTGAATTTTCTGGGAATAGTCTCTGAAGACATATTTATTCTGGATGAATTTTGCTTAGTTTTGCAGAGCTAGTAAACTGTAAGAGATAGAACAAAGTTTACCTTACAAAAATATAGACCCCGTTAAAACACAATTTATTATATATTTTTTCGTTTTTGAGATATTCGTTGTTATTAGTTTCAGTTTTAAAATACTTATACTTTTCTCATATGGGAACTTGTCAACATCTGGCCACACAAAGAAACGGATTTCAATTCCATAGCAACCACATTTTAAAACATTTGATTGTCGGTTTAGCCAATGTATTCCCTTATTTCCCTCATACCTATAAGGAACTAAGTAATAAAAACATTTCTGATAATGTTTATCTCGACTAGCATAAAATAGACAGAATAATAATTATTAACAACAATTTGTTACAGAGATCTAGAGAAAGTCATGTGAATGAAGCGCATCAGGTTTTTATCAGCAAATACACAAATTTACATCTATCATGTCAGAGAGTTTATGTGGTTTTATCATCTGACTTTGCACTGCATAGGATTTGTACATTGCAATTCTAAGGTGTGCTTAACCAATCACGTGAAAGGGGAAAGGAAGGTTACATATTAGTTGGGTAATCTTATAAGAATCAGAGATTAAATAAGAGAGATTTTAGCGTTCGTTCTCCGATAAGATTGTTAACTCCCCAAATTACTAGCAATGACAGATTACTGTTTACTTTCTCTACACGTACTATGTATATAGTGTATAGAGAAGGTATTGTATTGCACCCAAAAATTCGGTACCGAGATTTCACTGGAAAAAGATCCGTGTCTGTGTGTGTCTGTGTGTCTGTGGACAGCATAGCTCAAAAACGAAAAGACCGTTGAATACCAAACTTGGTATTTCAGTTTGGTATCTTCCAAGGATGCTGCACGAAGATTTTCAAGAAAATCCCCCCACCCCAAACTACCCTTTACATGGAACTTTTTTCAAAATTTTTGATTTTCTTAAAAATGGCTCTAACGATTTTGATTAAAATATGGTATATTAAAGATATTTACCTGACAAATAAAATGTATATCTTGAATTTTCTGGAATAGCCTCTGAAGACTACTTTATTCTGGATCAATTATACGGAATTTTGCTGCTAAACCGTAAGAGATGGACAAAAACTTACAACACAAAAAATATAGAGCACAGTAAAACACACTATTTATGTTGTATATATTTTTTTCGTGGAGTTGATCGTTTTTGAGATATTCCTTGTTTTTGGTTTCAGTTTTGAAAAAATTGTATTTTTATCATACAGGAATTTGTCAGTTCCTGTCCATACAAACATAGGAACTTCAGTCACATAACAACCAGCTTTTGACTATTACTATCACTTTAACCTATGGTACTCCTTACAAGGAAGCAAGCAATAAGACTATTTCTGCTAATTTTTTCTCAATTAGCATGAAGTAAATAGAAGTATAAGCTTTTTAACAATAATTTGTTACAGAGATGTAGAGAAAGGCATGCGAATGGAACGCATCAGATTTTTTTTTATTATTTTTTAAGATATCTTAAGTAAATTTGACATTTGATGCTGAATGTTAACAAAATCCTACAACAATAAGTTTTTAGAATATGTCATTGAAGAATTCCCAAACAATATGACATCAGGATCTAATTGTGGATTAGCCTTTCTAAGCATTTAAGCGCACTCGATACTAAAACTGAAAATTCACACAAAATTTAACCAATTTGTATTAACCTTAAAACACGGTTTTTTCAATAAGATTATAATACGATATTAAAATTACTGATTCTTCTAGGTAGGTAACTTTACAATAAAATATTTATTATAAGTAACACCACCATTGCTTTCAGCTTGTCGAAAATTCACGACCGGATCGAACAGGAGTGAATTTTCCTAAGAGATGAAAACACGAGTTGTATTTAATAAGATAATTCAACTATATAGTCTATTAATAATTTATAATGCATAGCAAGGGAGGTATTATCAGGCTCTGATTTTAATACTTATATTGGTTCTCAAATGGTAGATGGCGCATTCGACCATGTTTATTTATCGAATGTTTTTTTTTTTTTCTTTTCACTGCCTCCTAAATTATGAAATGGCCGACCGTGACTACACCCAATGTACGGATATACAAGCAACAATTGAAATAGGTAACCATTATTTTATTTCAGCTTTTAATAACTAATACATGAAATGGAAACAAACGATGTTTTATTTGAGGTTATTGTACTCATCCCATACATAAGAAATACAAATAATGATTATTTTCACTCCTTTTTAGAACCCAATGTTTTGTGAACTGGATAAAACTTTAAATAAACTGAATAAATTTAAAGTATAATTGTGGAACTAATAGTTGTTAAAAGTGAAGGTTGGCTAACTGGATTGTCACCTTGTTACCAATAACTAAGACAGGAGATTAAACGAACGAACATCAGGTGCGACAAGATTTCAAAGAAATGAACATCAGCTGCGATAAGATTTTTCGACAATATCGTTCCAGTCAGATTGTTTGAAATTGCCTAATCTCGACTATTCCATTGGCGGTTTAGTAGTTGAGCGGAATTGTCACATCAAAAATACCCATGAGATGCAAATATATTTTTGTTTCTAATTTTATGAATTCTTCTTAGTATATAGTTATTTAAAATCAAAGATTAAATATTGTTTAATATTACACGTTTGTTGGTAAATAATAACAAATTAGGTAAGCCTTTTAACGTTCCAAAACCATTCAGATATTAAATTAATCTAAGCCTAAAACTATTCTTTAAACCAATAACATTCTCTTTAGATGTTTTCACCCGCTATAAAAGGGCGTACACTTAGACAAACTTGAGATAAATTGAAACTGGGAAAAGTTTAAAGCAGTGCAAACAAACGACCCAGGAGCCGTCGATCCAGGAGTACACCGAGATATTTCACTGTTTCTGTATTAGTTTTCTAGGGTATCTGTTTCGCTGGGAGCGTTACTGGTGGTGGATAGTTCCGTCTGCATAGTGTAAAGATCACTGCTTCATATTTTGCTGGTTGAGCGAAATACGCCAGTTGTCGAGCCAGGGTATAATTAAGTTTAAGGCCTCTTGAAGGCGATTTCTGGCGGTGTGGATATTGCGATGTGTTGAGAAGATTGCAGTATCGTCCGCATACATAGCGATTTGAGCTGTAGGCGTTGCAGGCATATCAGAGGTGTACAGGTTGAACAGAACTGGTCCCAGGATAGATCCTTGAGGAACTCCGGCTGTTATAGGTTTTGTAGAAGAGTGACAACTACCCATGCGGACTGAGAATGTTGATCACATTTTTACTTTCTCTATACGCACTATGTACGTAGTGTATAGAGAAGGTATTGCACTCCACCCAAAAATTTGATACCGAAATTTCACCGGAAATATATGTATCCAAAAAAAGTATTGTCAGAAAAAGGTCCGTGTGTGTGTCCGTGTGTCCGTGTGTCTGTGTGTCTGTGAACACGATAATTCAAAAACGAAAAGTCGGTAAAATACCAAACTTGGTATTTAAGTTTAATATCTTCCAGGGATGCGACACCAAGATTTTGAGAAAAATCTCCCTACCCCAAACTACCCTTTACATGGAACTTTTTTCGAAAATTTTGATTTTCTAAAAAATGGCTCTAATGATTTTGATTAAAATATCGTATATTAAAGATATTTACCTGGCAAATAAAATGTATATTTTGAATTTTCTGGGAATAGCCTCTGAAGACTACTTTATTCTGGGTCAATTTTATGGAATGTTGCATAACTACTAAACCGTAAGAGATGGACAAAAACTTACCACGCAATAAATGTAGAACACTAAAACACACAATTTATGCTATATACATTTTTTTCGTGGAGTTGATTGTTTTTGAGATATTCCTTGTTTTTGGTTTCAGCTATAAAAAAACATAATTTTCTCTTACAGGACTGTGAACTCGTGTCCATACAAACAAAGGAACATCAGTCACATAGCAACCAGCTTTTGACCATCATTTTAACCTATGGTAGTCCCTTATTTCACTTCTACTTACAAGGAAGCAAGTAATAAGACTATTTCTGTTAATTTTTTCTCGATTAGCAGGAAGTAAATAGAAGCGTAAGCTTTTCAACAATAATTTATTGCAGAGTTGTAGAGAAAGTCATGTGAATGGAACACATAACATTGTTTCATAAGTATTTTACGTGTGTTCTCGTAAGCCCTGATATTTGTCAGGTACAAATCTGCATTCTGGTGTATTTTGTGCGGTCTCAACATGCGGTGGGGAAGAGAAACCCGGATTCCACACAAGCTAAAGCACAGCCCTTTCTAACATATATTAATATTTGGAATGAGAAAGCGTTATCATAAGTAATACCATGTGTGTCCTCATCTTGACCTAAGAGGGCTCGGTTTCCTGAGACAAGATCGCTGGAGGTTGATGAAGTTCGGATTTATCGGCGATATGCAGCCATTTATCACCCGGTTTGAGGTTCCCAACCAATATTGTTGGTCCCTCTGTTGACTATCACCTCAACACTAAGAAGCAGTGACAGTGTTGTTAGGTTAGGCTTCCCGCTTCTGAGAAGGACTCATTCTACAAAATACTGACACCACCGACGAAAAGAACAGCACTCCCCAAGACGTGAAATAGGACTGACCACTATGGCGCGCTCAACACAATGACATGAAATAAACATAAACAACAAAACAAATGTGTTTTGTATTTAGCATTCAATTGAATTATTGCTTAAACCTATTGTAATCATGTATTAATCTAATTATGGAAAATAAATTATATTAACAAAAAAAAATAGGAAATGAATAAAAATAAACACTTGTAAGAATATTTAATTACAAACTGTTAAATCAGTTGCAAAGTATTTAAATAAAGAAAAAAAAAAGGAATGAAAACACAATAAGACAATTCAACAAAATAGACTATTAATAATTTATAATATATAGGAAGGGAGATTTTATCAGGTTATGATAAAATCTCAAATTACATTAGTTCTCAAATGGTAAATGACGCATTCGATATTGTTTAATTACCGAATGTTTGTTTTTCTTTCTTCGCTGCCTCCTGAATTATGATATGTCCAACCCTGTCTACACTCAACGTATGAATATCGATAGCAACAATAGAAATAGGGAACAATTATTTTATTGCAGCTTTTAATAAGTAGCACAAGAAATGGAGACAAACGTTATTCATTTGAGATTATTGCACTCGTCTTATGCATAAGAAATACAAACAATGATTATTTTTGCTTCTTCTTTGAACTAAATACATTATGAACTGGATAAAACTTTAAATGAACATTGAAACTGCATTACTTGAAAGCACAATTGTGGAACTGCCAGTTATTGGAAGTGAAGGTTGGCGGTCTGGATTGCCACCTCGTTACCAATAACTAAGACAGGAAATTAACATACGAACGTCAGGTGCGACAAGATTTCAAACAAATTAACATCAGCTGCGATAGTATTTTTCGATATATCGCTCCAGTCAAATGGCCGCGATCGGTTGAAATTGTCTAATATCGGCCATTCCTTTGGCGGTTTAATAGTGGAGCTGAATTGTCACGTTAATAGTGTTTTGAACAGTGCCTTGGGTTCCATTATGACTTTTAATGGTAATGGTAATTAAATAAAAAAAAAAAAAGAGCTTGTGTTGTGTTACGTTCACTGTAGTTATTCTGTTCTTATAAATGTTATTTTTCATCTCTTGCATGTTAATCAAGATAAACGTTTACAAAAAAGCTTCCATTATACATTTTGTGGTGGGCAAAGAAGGGATGCATCAGACTACATAAATAAGTGAATGATAACATATGGCAAAATTCAAACCAATAGTAACAAATATTTCAGTATATGTACGAGGTATTTGAAAACAGCACCAAACCAAGATCTGGACATTCTTCTTATATCCTGGTACCCAAGGTGGCGAGTTCAAACCCTGCGGAGGGCGATGGATATTTTGGATGTAAAATTCTTTGGCATAGCTTCCTTCGGAACGAAGGTAAAGGCCGTTGGTTCCGAGTCATAAATTTACGGCACGTAAAAGAACCATAAGCTTGGTGAAGAGGCCTCTAGGCAAAATTAAACGGTCTTTCATGCGCAATATAGAACGGGAGTAAAAGAGCAACAGTAATTTTTATCCCATGTGATATGAAAATATCGCTTTGAATGGCAATAGTGGATTTATCAGGCAACCAGGAACAAAGCAGCGGACCTGTCAGTGTTTTCGTAAACATATCGACTTGCTGCACAATGGTTAGCTAGCATTAACGAAATTCTTTGCTTACGAAAACTCACTTAGGAATCTACCCTTTAGTTATTTGTTTATTCTTTTAACACTTAATTTCATAACAGGCAATGAATAAAGGGAAATGATTGCGAAAATAAGCTGGGATACATACGCTACTAATACTATCTTTTAGAGACAATTTAACGTTAGTGATTTTGAGGACGTGGGCAAGGAAATGTTAAAGATAACAGAGGTAAGAATGTTATCAAAATAATACTAAAGTATTGTAGACAAAGTTAAAGGAAATAAACATTTTTTGTAGAGAGACAAGAAGTTTATTTTGCTGTCTCTAACTTGTAATAATAAATGAAACATCTGTACATTTAGGTTTTTTGTTGGTATAGTCTTTGAGTGAGTAACTGCCCGTTGGGTGTTCCTGATTTTCAAAAGGGCAATGCAGGTACGAAGTGAAGATTCGAGGCAGGTCATTCATGTTCACTAATAACGAATATGATATAATATATGGGAAAACGCACCGAAATGCGACCAAAGCTCGAAGGTTGTATTTTGAACGACTTGCAACGCGACGTCTATTATCGCTCGAGTCATTCGTTGTATAAACATGCAATTAAAACGGATGGATTACTCCAGTTACTAATTTTTACTTTCTCTATACGCACTATGTACATAGTGTATAGAGAATGTATTGCACTCCACCAAAAAATTCTATACCGAGATTTCACCGGAAATATATGTTTTAGGGTCCCCTGTATCCAAAAAAAAAAGTATTTTCAGAAAAAGGTCCGTGTGCGCGTGTCCGTGTTCCAGTGTGTCTGTGAACACGATAACTCAAAAACAAAAAATCGGTAAAATACCAAACTTGGTATTTAAGTTTGGTATCTTCTGGGGATGCGATACGAAGATTTTGAGAAAAATCCTCCCACTCCAAACTACCCTTTACATAGAACTTTTTTCAAAAATTTTGATTTTCTAATAATTGGCTCTAACGGTTTTGATTAAAATATCGCATATTAAAGATATTTACCTGACAAATAAAATGACTAATTTGAATTTTCTGAATAGCCTCTGAAGATTACTTTATTCTGGGTGAATTTTACAGAATTTTGCATAACTGCTAAAACGTACGAAATGGACAAAAACTTACCGCACAACAAATATAGATCACCTTAAAACACACAATTTATGTTACATACATTTTTGTCGTGAAGTTGGTTGTTTTTGAGATATTCCTTATTTTTGATTTCTTCTATGAAAAACTTATACTTTTCTGATACAGGAATTTGTCAACTGCGGTCCATACAAACAAAGGAACTTCAGTGACATAGCAACCGGCTTTTGATTATCAATTTAACCTATGGTAGTCCCTTATTTCGCTTCTACTTACAAGGAAGGAAGTAATAAGACTATTTCTGCTAATTTTTTCTGATTAGCATAAAGTAAATAGAAGTATAAGCTTTTTAAGAATAATTTGTTGCAGAGATGTAGAGAAAGTCATGTGAATGGAACACATCAGATTTTTCTTATCGCAATAAGAGCAAAGAGAGGTGCAGCTGAGCTGAGAGTGGAAACACTCACACAACGGATTCTATAGGAACAAAAATAGTTTCCCTATAGACTGCAATAACACCAACAGCTTTATGGAAACGATTTGCAGAATCGCATACCTGTTTGCAAAAACAAAATAAATGAAAATCAGGACTTCACCAGGCAAATTTTATGGGTAGACGAATGTTATTTCGACAGTGACTCCAAAGTAAACAAACATATCTTCATTACTTGGCTTCTGAGAACCCTCAGTGGTTACATCACACGCAGGTTTAGTGGGTGTTAATGTATGCTACAGCATTCTGGGAGACAAGATCATGGGGCAGTTTTATTTACAATTCCTCCTGAATAATATTGAGAATCTTCTAGAAGACAATTTTAGATAGCTCTATATAACTTCTTTTAGCACAATGACACTCCGTTCCATTATTCTTAAACATTTTTCCCCTTCAGGTGTAAACTATTTGGCAATTAGGAGAGAGAGAGAGGGGGGGAGGAAATTAATGCTATGAGGAAGAATATAAGGTAATATGTTTAAGGAACTTTATTATTACATGGTAAACTGGTTTTTACTTTCTCTATACGCACTATGTACATAGTGTATAGAGAAGGTGTTGCACTCCACCCAAAAATTCGATACCGAGATTTCACCGGAAATATATGTTTTAGGGTCACTTATATATATATATAAAAAGCATTTTCACAAAAAGGTCCGTGTGTGTGTGTGTGTGTGTGTGTGTGTGTGTGTGTCCGTGTGTCTGTGAACACGATAACTCAAAAACGAAAAGTCGGTAAAATACCAAAATTGGTATTTAAGTTTAGTATCTTCCAGGGATGCGATACGAAAATTTTGAAAAAATCCCCCCCCCCCCCCAAACTAGCCTTTACATGCAACTTTTTTCGAAAATGTTGATTTTTTTAAAAATGGCTCTAACGATTTTGATTAACATTTTGTATATTAACGATATTTACCTGAAAAATAAAATATATATCTTGAATTTTCTGTAAATAGCCTCCGAAGACTACTGTATCCTGGATGAATTTTACGGAATTTTGAATAACTGCTAAACCGTAAGAGATGGACAAAAACTTACCACACGAAAAATGTAGAGCACGTTAAAACACACAATTTATGTTATATACATTTTTTTCGTGGAGTCATCGTTTTTGAGACATTCCTTGTTTTTGGTTTCTGCTATGAAGACATACTTTTCTCATACAGGAATTTGTCAACTGCTTCCATACAAAGGAACTTCAGTGACATAGCAACAAGTAACAAAGTAATAAGACTATTTCTGTTATTTTAGTCTGATTAACATGAAGTAAATAGATGAACAAGATTTTTAAGCGTAATTTGTTGCAGAGATGTAGAGAAAGTCATGTGAATGGTACACATCAGATTTGGAAAGTTTATGAAGAGAGCGTAATAGGAAAGAACTGTTGGAATTGAAACGGGAACAACGGAAAACAACATGATTCAGGTCAGCTCTGTCCTCGGAGTCAGAAGGACATACTTGGGTATCGATGAGATAAAGACGAGTAGATGTTGAGGAATGACCAAATGTGGTGAGATGTCGGCGTGCTGTTGTGTAGCCGGAGAATCAGGGAATCTTGGGAACTTCTTCCTGGATGCTAGCGTAATATTCTCCTTCGAAAGTTTTGGAAACATTCCAGTTATGGTTCTCAACCTTGTGTAAGTCTACTCGTGTGTAATTGCTTGACAAAGTAAAGTCATCCTATACACGACTAATGACTGACATACGAGGGCTGTCCTAGAAGTACTAACTTAACAGACAAAACACAACAATTTTGGGAAAAAAAATCTGATGTGTTACATTCACATGTCTTTCTCTAGCTGTTCTACAAACTTCTTACATAAGATTATTCTTCTTTCTGCAGCTTGCTAATTGAGGTACTCATTAGCACATGCTCTTATTACTTAGTTCCTTATAAGTAGGAAACAATAAGGGAATACACTAGGTTAAAGCCATAGTCAGATGTTTTAAAAGCTGTCGTTATGCGATTGTCATTACAAATCCCTTCTTTTCTTGGCCAGGAGTAGAAAAAAAGAAAACCGCACACTCCCGTCTGAGAAAAGTATAAGTACTTCACAACTGAAATCGCCCTCCGTGGTGTAATGGTTACCATGCTAACTTCATATACCCAAGGTCGCGGTTTCAAACCCGGCGGAGGACGATGGATTTTTTCGGGTGTAAAAATCCTTAGCATGGCTTCCTTCGGAAGGGAAGTAAAGCCGTTGGTCCCGTGCCGTAGATTTAAGGCACGTAAAAGAACCTCAAGCCTGAAAGAGAGGCCTCTGAGCAAAATTAAGCGGTCTTCCACACCCAAATTAGAATGGGACACTGAGAACCACTGTAGTTATAGAGCGTCCATAAATAACACGCCATTTCCATTTTTTCACAACTGAAACTAATAACGCTGAATACCTCGAAAACTGTAAGCTCCCCGAGAAAAATGTATATGACATAACTTGTGTATTTTAACAAGACCTACATTTTTATATAGTATGTTCTTGTCTATCTCTTACGGTTTACTAGTTATGCCAAATTAAGCAAAATTCATCCAGAATAAACAGGTCTTTAGAAGTTATTCCCAGAAAACTCAAGATATACATTTTATTTGTCAGGTAAATATCTTTAATATACGATATTTTAATAAAAATCGTTAGAGCCATATTTAAGAAAATCAAAATTTTCGAAAAAAGTTCCATGTAAAGCGTAGTTTGGGGTGGGGGGATTTTTCTCAAAATCTTCGTGTCGCATCCCTGGAAGATACTTAACTTAAATACCAAGTTTGGTATTTTAGCTAGTTTTCGTTTTTGAGTTATCGTGTTCACAGACACAAGGACACACGGATACACACACGGACCTTTTTGTGAAATGATTTTTTTGGATACAGGGGACCCTAAAACATATATTTCCGGTGAAATCTCGGTATCGAATTTTTGAGTGGAATACAATACTTCTCTATCCCTATATCTTTATTTCTCTGCATAGTCTCCTTTCAGCTCGATAAACTTTTCCCAGCGATGTTCAACAGCTTCGATACCCTGTTTATAGTGACAACTATCGAGGTCTGCAAAATAGCCATCAACTGCAGACTCCACCTCTTCATTGTTGGCAAATCGTCTACCACCAAGCCATTTCTTCAAGTCTGTAAACAGAAAATAATCAGAGGGGTTAAAGTGACAGAAGAGGTGAAATGAAAGAAGGAAAGGAAAGGTAACTGAAAAGCACCTTAGAGTCACCTTGGAAAACCACGAAACCCCCGTGGCTAGAGTGCGCCGACCTCCCTAATATCCGTTACAGATGAAACTGACTGAGCCTCTTGGTATAGTTTTACTATTAGTAACTATGTCATCTATGGAGATGCTTTAAAGTTTACTACACTATTTTGCTTTTCCCCCCTTTCCTTCTTTCTGATTTTCTTTCCATCTCATAAATTTTGTACCACAATAAATATTTTATGTACAGTTCACTTAACCAAATATTGTTTAATATAAAATCTATACCTAAGCAAACCCATATTGCCAGTAACGTATCAAGCATAGAACTACTTTTATATTAATAGTAAAATACCGAATGATCAATTGTTTTCTTTCTCTATCACGTACGTATATATAACATACATAGCAGCTAGAGAAGGTGTTGTATTCCACATAAAAATTCAATGCCAAGATTTCATCGTGTGTTTCTGTGTCTGTCTATACACAGCTTAACTCAAAAATGAAAAGTCGTAAATACCAGACTTGGTATTTATGTCTAGTATTTTCCAAGGATGCGACACGAAGATTTCCAAGAAAATAACCCCACCACAAATTAATCTTTACATGGAAAATTGTTTTAAAAATTTGTTTTTCTTAAAAATGATTCTAAGGATTTTGATAATATCGCATATTAAAGATATTTATAACACAAATAAAATGTATATTTTGAATTTTATGAAACTAACCTCTGAACACCTCTTTTCTGGATGAGTTTTGCACAATTTTGCAAAACGGTTCAAATGTAAGAGATAAACATGTTTTTCTTGACCATTTTCGAGATATTCCTTGTTATTGGTTTCAAATTTAAACTAGCTTAATTGTTCTCAACGGGACCATGCTAAGCGAACCAAACCTCAATTGTCGCTTTAGTCTAGCTTCTACTTACAATAAAGCATGTAATAAGACCATCCCTGCTATGTTTATCTCGATTAGCGTGACGTAGATAAAAGTATAATATTTTGTATATAGAGGTCGTCTCTTTAGCGCGATGGTAGCGCAGCTGCAGAAGACCTGGGTTCGATCCCCAGTACCGCCGTGGGGAGACCTGGGTGGCCAATTGAGGAGCTACTTGATGGAGAAGTAGCGGCTCCGCTTTAACCGGTCGGGGGGGCTGACCACGTCTCCCCTGCACCCTATCCATGACGTCTGTAGAGATGGGGAACGCAGCGGCCGGGCGGTAGGCCAAGGTTCCCTGCCAGCTGTCGTGCCATGGAGTTATAAGTATGTATATCCGGGCAACTCACCCTAAGCAAGATTCGAACTCACGACCTTTAGAACGTGAAGTAGACACGCTACCACCACACTACCCAGGCGGGTTGACATCACTCTTATAGAGCGAATCTTTGTGGTGGCCGAACAGCTCTCAGGAACTGTTGAACGCGTAAAGTGGTAATTGAGAGCATGAGAGTCCAGCATGTACATACAAATGCCTTTTGAGTTCTGAACGTAAGATCTACTAAGAGTTACCATGGTCGTGGTAATGTCTTTCGCGGGCTGAACGTAATTCCACAAATAGATGCTGCTATGTAGGGATTCCAGCTCTGCTATTTGTCCCTAATAAATATTATTTCGATTCTTTTATGTTTTTTTACTTTCTCTACATGTACTATGTATACATAGTGTATAGAGAAGGTATTGTATTCACCCAAAAATTCATTACGAGATTTCACCGAAAATACATGTTTTAAGATCCCTTGAACAAAAAAACTTTTTTTGAAAATGTGCGCGTGTGCGTCTGTGTGTGTGTGTGTGTGTGTGTGTATGTGGCCTGCATAGCTCAAAAACGAAAAGACCGTTGAATATCAAACTTCCAAGGATGCGACACGAAGATTTTCAAGAAACTCCCCCAACTATCCTTTGAATGGAACATTTTTCGAAAAGTTTTATTTTCTCAAAAATGACTGTAACGATTTTGATTAAAATACCTTATGTTTAAGATATTTTTATGACAAACGAAATGTATATCTTGAATTTTTTTGGAAATAGCTTCTGAAGACTTCTTCATTCTGGATGGCGTTTGTATAACTGGCAAATCGTAAGAGACATACAGAAACTTACTATACAAAAAATGTAGGTCCCATTAAAACATACAGTTCATGTCATATACATTTTTTGTAGAGTTAACCGTTTTCAAGCTATTCTGGATTATTGGTTTCAATTTTAGCCACTTAAACTTTTCTCAAACGGAAGACATCTTTCTTCTCGTTTCTCGTTTGTTTACTCCTGGTAAGTAAAGAGATTGGAATTTGAATTGTGCGCATAGCGACAGGAGTTTACAAGACGAGACTATCACTTTAGCCTGTGAATTTTCTTATTTCCCTTCTACTTACAAGGAAGCTAGTAATAAGACCAATTCTGCTTATGTTGATCTTGATAGGTATGATGTGGGTAACATATTAATGTTTTGAATAAATAATTTGTTTACTCAACAGTTAGAATTCATCATGTGAATGGAACACATTAGTTCCCCCCCCCCTTCCATTTAGGGGGAACCATAAATGACAGTTTCTGCTAATGTTTATCTCGATTAGCATGATATATATAGAAGAACAAGCTTTTTAACAATAATTTGTTACAGAGATGTAGAGAAAGCCATGTGAATAGAACACATCAGATTTTTTTGTATAGGTAATTAACGTATATAACCCCCTTTTTATAAGACGTCGCGAAAACTGCTGAAATGTAGGGAAAATGCAACGATATTCATATATGCAGCGGACGTAATAAAGCGTTTCTTAAATAATCATTTTCGATCTGGAATAGCTTTCGATAGTGAAAATACGATGCTCGATCGTGCACTCAGTTCCACTGCAATGATAGTTTCCATGCACGTGGTTCCTCCAAACTGCCAATCATGTTCTTTAACGTCCGCTTGGTAATGTTCTATTGGACATTAAGTCTTGAGTTGGCCGCTAGATCGAGCCCTAGAAGGACCCGCTAATTAGCATTTGCGTGGCCTATTAGTTCTTTAACGTGCGCTAGGTTGTGGAGCCATCTTTATAACTTCATATATTAAACGAAATATCCACTTCTACAATATAATATATTCTTTATATCCAAAGGTCATTCTAGAATGAAATTATACGATGTGGATATATTCTGTTTTAACATTGCTTTCATCTATAATTTGATTTCTATAATTATACTCAGAAAAACCTAAGAACTATTGAACTGGGAATTACCCCAATGTTGTCTTAAGATGTTAATAAAAATAAAGCAAAAAGATTATATGTTGAATTCACATGACTGTCTCTACTAACTCTTCCATAAACTACTCTTAAAAGTTTTATTCATCTTATTGTAAATAGTCATAAACTTACGTTAGACATTTCCACATTCGTTTAGGTATAAGATGAATATAGCACGATAAGACAATTTAGTCAAATTCTTTTAAAGCCAATCAGTCACCTTTCAAAGATTTTAAATTCTGTTCTCACAGAAATACAGAATAAGAAAAAACGAATAATGATTTTCAGTAAGGAAAGTATAAAATATTTTAAAAATCAAACCGATAACAAAAAATCTGATGTGTTCCATTCACATAACTTTCTCTATCTCTCTATAACAAATTATTGTTAATAAGCTTATCTTTTATTTATTTCATGTTAATCGAGGAAAATTAGCAGAAATAGTCTTCTTCCTTGCTTTATTGTAAGTAGAAGCGAAATAAGGGAGTACCATAGGTTAAAGTGAAAGCCAAAAGCTGGTTACTATGTGACTGATGTTCCTTTGTTTGTATGGACAGGAGTTGACAAATTCCTGTATGAGAAAAGTATAAGTTTTTCAAAGCTGAAACCAAGAAAAAGGAATATCTAAAAAACGATCAACTCCACGAAAAATATGTATATAACACAAATTGTGTGTTTTAACGTGCTCTACATTATTTGTGGGTTAAGTTTTTGTCCATCTCTTACGGTTTAGTAGTTATGAAAAATTCATCCAGAATAAAGTAGTCTTCAGAGGCTATTCCCAGGAGATTCAAAATATACACTTTATTTGTCATGTAAATATCTTTAATATACGATATTTTAATCAAAATCGTTAGATCCATTTTTTAGAAAATCAAAATTTTCAAAAAAAGTTCCATATAAAAGGTAGTTTGGGGTGCGAGGATTTTTCTCAAAATCTTCGTGTCGCATCCCTGGAAGATACTAAACTTAAATACCAAGTTTGGTATTTTACCGACTTTTCGTTTTTGAGTTATCGTGTTCACAGACATACGGACACACGAACACTCTGACATACGGACACACACGGACCTTTTTCTGAACATACTTTTTTTGGATACAGGTGACCCTAAAACATTTCCGGTGAAATTTTGGCATCGAATTTTGGCCTCACTATATACATAGCACGTATAGAGAAAGTAATACAGCAAAAAGAATATATGTTGAATTCACATGACTGTCCCTACTAACTCTTCCGTAAACTATTCTTAAAAGTTTTATTCATCTTATTGTAAATAGTCATAAACTTGCGTTAGACATTTCCACATTCGTTTAGGTATAGGATGAATATAGCACGATAAGACAAGTTAGTCAAATCCTTTTAAAGCCAGTCAGTCACCTTTCTTAGATTTTAAATTCTGTTCTCACAAAAATAAAGAATAAGAAAAAAACGAATAATGATTTTCAGTAAGGAAAGTATAAAATATTTTAAAAATCTAACCAATAACAAAAAATCTGTTACATTCGTATACTTTCTCTCCTTGTTCTGCAAACAGAATTCTTACAAAAGATTATTCTTCTATCTACTTCATGCTAATTGAAATAAACATTAGCAGAAATGGTCTTTCTACTTACTCCCTTAGAAGGAACTACACTAGGCTAAAGCGACAATCAAATATTTTAAAACCTTTCGTTGCGTTGAAACATATTCGCGCCTCTCTTCCGGATTCAATCCCAGGAGACCGCATGTGGTGGACAAAGCGGGCACAGCGGCGGGTTTCCTCCGGGATCTCAGGCTTCTCCCGACATCGCATTTCATCGGTGCTCCATCTTCATTCACATCAGTGTCATCGCCTGCGGTGCCATAGTAATAAAAGAGGGCATTAAATACTATAGAAATTGAAATTCGCTTCTCCTTGCATGCGAGGAGGAAAACAAGAAACACACGACTTCCTGTTTGGTAAAATGTACATATTTTAAAATTGAAACTCATAACAAAGAATATCTTAGCTCACCGGTGGTGTATCTGCCTCACATTCAAGAGGTCGCGAGTTTAAATCTCGCTTAGGGTGTATTACCCGGTCCTTTCGGGTTTTCCCTTATCCTAAAAATCTGATGTGTTCCATTCACATGACTTTCTCTACAACTCTGCAATAAATTATTGTTAAAAAGCTTATGCTTCTATTTACTTTCTGCTAATCGAGAAAAAATTAGCAGAAATAGTCTTATTACTTGCTTCCGTGTAAGTAGAAGGGAAGCATGTAATATGTTTCATTCACATGATGTCCGCTAGCTGTTCGGTAAACAAATATTTTATTCAAAATAAACATAAAATCAAGATAAACATAAGCAGAAATATTTCTGCTTCATTGCAAGTAGAAGGGAAATAAGAAAATACACAGGTTAAGGCTTAGTCTCATTCTATAAAGGCCGGTCTCTATGTGAAAAAACTTAAATTCCAATCTCTTTGCTTGTCAGGAGTAAACAAACGAGAAACGAGAAGAAAAATGTCTTCCCGTTCGAGAAAAGTTTAAGTGGCTTAAAATTGAAACCAATAATCCAAAATATCTTGAAAACTTTTAATTCTACAACAAATGTATATGATATAAATTGTGTGTTTTAATGAGATCTACATTTTTGTGTAGTAAGTTTCTGTATATCTCTCACGGTTTGCCAGTTATATAAAAGTCATCCAGAATGAAGAGATCTTCAGAGGCTATTCCCAGAAATTTCAAGATATACCTTTCGTTTGTCATAAAAATATATTATACATAAGATATTTTAATCACAAGCGTTAAAACCATTTTTGAAAAAGTCTAAATTTTCGAAAAATGTTCCATACAAAGGGTAGTTGGGGGGTAGGGGAGATTTCTTGAAAATCTTTGTGTCGCAACCTGGAAGATACTCAACTTAAATACCAAGTTAGGTGTTTAATCGACTTTATCGTTTTTGAGCTATGCTGCTCACAGACACTCACACACACACACACACACGCACACACACACACACAGAACTGTTTCTAAAAATGATTTTTTTTAGATTCAGCGGGTCCCATAGCATGTATTTCCGTTGAAATCTCGGTATCGATTTTTTTGGGTTCATTACAATACCTTCTCTATACACCAGGTACATTGTACGTATAGAGAAAGTAAAAATGTATAGGACATAAATTATGTGTGTTGATATCTACATATTTAGTATGTAAGTTTCTCCCCGTTACGGTTTACCAGTTATGTTGAAGTTATACAGAATACTTCAGCTGTTCTGCACAGGAAATTCAAGAGATATATAATTTATTTGTCTAAAGTATCTTTAATACATTGCATTCTAGTCAAAATCGTTAGAGTTCTCTTTTGAGAAAAAAAAAACTTTCTAAAATGTTTGCATGTAAAGGGCGGTTTGTGGTGGGAGGATTTTTATAAAAATCTTATGTGTTCCATTCACATGACTTTCTCTACATCTCTGCAACAATTATTATGTTTACTTCATCTAATCGAGAAAAAATTAGCAGAAATAGTCTTATTACTTGCTTCCTTGTTAGTAGAAGCGAAATAAGGGAGTACCATAGGTTAAAGTGATAGACAAAAACCGGTTGCTATGTGACTGAAGTTCCTTTGTTTGTATGGACAGGAGTTGACAAATTCCTTTATGAGAAAAGTGTGTTTTTCAAAGCTGAAACCAAAAACAGGGAATATCTAAAAAACGATCAATGCATATAACTTAAATTGTGTCTTTTAACGTGCTGTAAATGTTTGTGTTGTTTAGCACTTATGCAAAATTTCGTAAAATTCATCCAGATTAAAGTAGACTTCAGAGGCTAGTCCCAGAAAATTAGAGATATATACATTTTATTTGTCAGGTAAATATCTTTAATACACAATATTTTAATCAAAATCGTTAGAGCCATTTTTAAGAAAATCAAAACTTTCTAAAAAAGTTGTATGTAAAGGGTAGTTTGGGGTGGGGGATTTTTTTCGAAATCTTCGCGTCGCATCCCTGGATGATACTAAACTTAAATACCAAGTTTAGTATTTTACCGACTTTTCGTTTTTGAGTTATCGTGTTCACAGACACACGGACACACACAGGGACCCTTTTCTGAAAATGCTTTTTTTTATATAGGGGACCTTAAAACATATATTTTCGGTGAAATCTCGGTATCGAATTTTTGAGTGCATTACAATACCTTCTCTATGCACTACGTGCATAGTACATGTAGAGAAAGTAAAATCGTCATGTCGCATCCTTGGGACGTACTAAACTTAAATACCAAGACATATGAACGCAAATACCATAAAGAAGAAGATACAATAATAAATACAATACATTTTATTTTTATAGTCACTTATCTTAATGTTTCCTTAGAAGCAGCTACATTAGCGCGTATATGTGAGCGTTCTTCTTAATCCTGTTCTCCGCAATAAAAGAATTCGGACGGTGGTCAGTAGAGTGCGCTCTTTGCCAATAATGTGCCCAACTGAGTTCGATACACTTTCTTATAGTTGCTCATATCATTGACTAGAGTGCAGCACCTCCTAGTTTTACAGTATACAGTCTGCACTTGCGAAAATGTATGCAATATACCTATTACTAGAAAATATAGTATATGTGTGGAGGGTAAATTCTGAAAAGATAAATTACAGACAAAAGAGCTAAAGTTTCTCTCGCCTCTCATATAAGTTTTAAATTTTTCTTGTGTTTTGCAAGATTTTAGTTAACTTATTTCCGATTAGGAGCGAAATGACAAAAACTTAAAATTACTCAGTTTCAAAATCTCTGAATGTTAAAACTCACAACGTACGATGCGGAATGTTGTTCATCAAAGGGTCCTTTTCACAAATTAACTTGTCTTTATTTTAAATGTTTCTAGATATCGTGCAAATATGTCATACTCATTGACATCGTATACTATTTTTACGTTTAATGTATGGATAGAAGCACCTCCAAGTTTTAGCATATTTTTACATAATTAGAAAACATCCCAGCTATAATCTGTGATTTCAAAGTCTCATATTTCTGAGTTTCTCTCTTTTTCTAGACATACTATGCACTTATGTATAGAGAAGGTATTGCACTCCACCCAAAAATTCGATACCAATTTTTCACCGGAAATACACGTTTTAGGGTCCCCTGTATCCAAAAAATAGTATTCTCAGAAAAACGTTCATGTACGTGTGTGTCCGTGAACACGATAACTCAAAGCGAAAAGTTGGTAAAATACCAAACTTGGTATATAAATTTATTATCTTCCAAGGGTGTGACATGAAGATTTTGAGAAAAATCCCTCCACTCGAAACTATCGTTTACATAGAAAACGTTAGAATATTTTGATTTTCTCAAAAATGACTCTTAACGATTTTAATTAAAATACCGCATATTACACGACAAATTAAATGTATAATTTTCTGGGAATAGCCTCTGAGGACCTCTTTAATCTGTATGAATTTTGCTGTATTTTGCATTACTAGTAAACCGTAAGAGATAGACAAAAACTTACTACATAAAATATGTTTATCCCGTTGACACACACACTTTATGTCATATACATTGCTTCGTGAAGTTGACCTTTTTTTTAGATATTCCTTGTTATTAGTCTCAGTTTTAACTTTTCACATACGAGAATTTGTCAACTCCTGGCAATTCAAAGAAACGAATTGATCCCATAAGAAGCAGCTTTTAAAAGATTTGACTATCGCTTTAGCCTAGTGTATTCCCTTATTTACCTTCCACTTACAATAAAGCATTTCTGAAAATGTTTATCCCGATTAGTATAAAGTAGATAGAATCTTAAGCTCTTTAACAATAATTGTTACAGTAAAAAATTCATTTGAAGAGCAGATCAGATTTTTTAATACCTGACCCAAAGAAAAACTGACATTCTATTAAAACTTAGATATTGAACTGCAGAAGAAATAGACTTGTTGGATTTTCTGCATGCAAATACAGCACAAAACACACAAATTTGATAGTTTACATTCACAATATTTTCTCTATCATCAGTCGTTTATTAGTGGGAATACAATTCATCCTTACGAAAATTGTTTTTTTTTTTTTACTTTCTTTACACGTACTATGTACATAGTGTATAGAGAAGGTATTGCATTCCACTCAAACTTTCGATACCGAGATTTTACCGGATATACGTGTTTTGGATCCCCCTTATCCAAAAAAAGCATTTTCATAAAAAGGTCCGTGTGTGTGTGTGTAAGGGCAGCAGTGTCTGTGGGCAGCATAGCTCAAAAATGAAAAGACTGTTAAACACCAAACTTGGTATTTAGGTTTGATATCTTCCAAGAATGCGACACTAAGATCTTCAAGATAATCCCCCCACTCCAAGCAACCCTTACATGGCACTTTTTTTGAAATTTTTTATTTTCTCAAAAATTGCTCTAACGATTTTGATTAAAATATTGTATATTAAAGCTATTTACCTGATAAATAAAATGTATATCTTGAATTTTCTGGGAATAACCTCTGAAGACTACTTTATTCTTGATGAATTTTACGGAATTTTGCATAACTGGTAAACCGTAGGAGATGGACAAAAACTAAGCACACAAAAAATGTAGAGCACATTAAAACACACAATTTATGTTATATACATTTTTTTCGGGAGTTGATAGTTTTTTAAGTATTCCTTGTTTTTGGTTTACGTTTTGAAAAACTTATATTTTTCTCATACAGGAATTTGTCAACTGGCCACACAAACAAAGGAACTTCAGTCACATAGCAACCAGCTTTTGACTATCACTTTAACCTATGGTACTCCCTTATTTCGCTTCTACTTACAAGTAAGCAAGCAATAAGGCTATTTCTGCTATTTTTTTCTCAATTAGTATGAAGTAAATAGAACCATAAGGCTTTTTAACAATAATTTGTTGCAGAGATGTAGAGAAAGTCACGTGAATGCAACACATCAGAGTTTTTTTTTACTTCTTATGAATCGAGAAAAACTGCAGAAATAGCTATAGTACACATTTCGTTACAGACACAAAAATAACAATTGCTAGGACTGCCTGTGTAGTGTGGGGGTAGCGTGTCTGCCTCACATTTAAGAGGTCGCGGGTTCGAATCTCGTTTAGGGTGAGTTACCCGTATAATACTTTTTCAAGGTTTTCCTTTATCCTGAGAAGATGAATGTCGAGTAACTTTAAGCTCCATTGACCCTGAGATAATTTGAGCATCATTTCACCGATTTCATTTATCGTACGATACGACCAACCAAGATAAGCTACATAAAAAGGAAATGGGTGTTTAAGAGGTTGATATTGTATGCGGGCCTTCAATTCCATACTTTTCATACAATAGTGAAACATAACTGAAAATCGACAGCACTTTACAATAATGATTTAAGTCTTCAACACTTTGAACAACAAATAACAATTATCTCGAAAATAATGGTTTATGCCACAAAAAAGTTAGCCTTTTTCCCGAAAATCCAAAGTATACATTCCATTTATCATTAAAATATCTTTAATGTATGGAGTTGGGGGAGCGAGGGCTTGTTTGGGGTGTTAGATTTTCTGAAAATATTCGTGCCGCTCCTTTGGAAGATGACTGCACTAAATATCAAGTTTGGTATTTAACTAGCTTTTCGTTTTTACTTTCACTGTATATAGTAGGTAGAGAAGGTATTGCGTTCCACTAAAAGATTGTGTGCCGAAATTTCAGAAATACGCGTTTTGAGGACCCCTGATTCTGGTTTTCAGAATTATCCGTGGGTCTGGGTGTTTTTGAATTGCCTAACTAAAAAACCAAAACTAGCTGGATTCGAGACCAGGACCTCCCGAAAGCGAGCCTCACACACACCCGAGGAGTCATCTCGCTCCGTGTTCTTTTAATAAATTAACTTTTGTGACTTGGTCTTCTGAAAAGGAAAAGATGTACAATCACAATGCTTTCTCAAGCAATTACAAATTTTCAGTATTAACATATCTGCATTAAGGTGAAATTTGATCAAAAAGTGCAAAACATGAAAAAATGTTGTTTTTTTTTTTGGCCTAATTAAATAATGTAATGCTTGTAATTCAATTTCCTATTATTTTGATTACCATGCGGCGCTTTAAACCGTATCACGTGACGATTTAAATGTATCTCTGTAAGTGGGTAAGATGCTTTAACCTTTTCACTATGCTGAAAAATTGGTAAAAATCCCAAACTTGGTTTTGGCCAATAACCTTTGGCCTTAAATGTTTAAAACTTGAATTGCTCGTTTACAGTTTTTTCAACATTTTTTGCCATTCAAAATATTCCACACGATGCAGGTTTTATTCAAGGATAGGTTCTTAACAAATACGAAAAGGTTTCTATTATATGATTTTTTAAAATTCCTAAAATTGTTGTAGATATTGATTTTTAAAGTCAATTGTATTATAAAATTTCTTGAAGTTTTGTCAGCTTCCTGCTTTAATATTTTTACCTCTTGAACTAATTGTGGTACAATAAATTCATATGATAGTTCTGTTCCCCATACTTAAATGCATATTTTGAAAAAATAAAAAATAAAATTTGTCATCATTTTCATCGTGTGGAATGATTTGAATTTGACGCCAGATTTTTAATTTAAAAATTAATAACTTAAAAACAACTTATGATACATATATCAAATTTTAAAGCATGTAACTACTGTACAACAGAAATGCATGTTCAAAATTTCAGGCTGATTAGTTGAAAACTGTTGAGTTTAGGAATTTCACAGTTGCGTTACCTTAAAACCTTCATTTGAAAATAGTGTGTGTTTCATTCATATTACTTTCTCTACCTATTCTGCTGCTTCTTACAATGGATTGTCCTTCTATATGCACCTTAATGATCGAGAAAACGTTAGTAGAAATCCTCTTACAAAATATTTATTTCATTGTAAGTAGAAGAGAAATAACAAAATAAATGAGATTAACGTGGAAGTCAAATCCTTTAATAGATACTCAGGGCTGGTCGCTATTGAAATTAAGGTTTCTTTGCTTGGTAAGGAAAAAAAAGCGAATGCCGACTTTTCATTTGGGAAACAGTATAAGATTGGGAAGTCTAAAGCAAGAAATATTTCTGAAATGGTTAATTCCACGAATAAATATATGTTTGATGAAAAGTGTGCGTTTTAAAGAAATTTATATTTTTGTGTAATACGATTTTCTCTATCTCCTGCAATATAAAAAAGCCACAGAATGAACAGGACTATAAAGGCTATTCCTATAAAATCCAAAATATACATTTTATTAGTGTTGAAAATATCTTTAATACACGGTATTTTACTGAATATCATCAGACTAATTTTCAAAAAATCGAGAATTCCGAAGAGTCTTCAATGTAAAGGGAGTTAGGGGTGGCGAATTATTCTGAAAATTCTCCTGTCGCATTCTTGGATGACGCAGAACTTGAAAATCAAGTTTGGTATTTAATCGGCTTTCCGTTTTCACTTGTTCTACAATGTATCTACGTAGGTAGAAATCCGATACCTAAATTTCACGGAAATATATGTTTTGAGGGACTGAATTAAAACATCTTTACAAAAAGGTCCTTCTAGTGTATGTGTGAGTGCGCGCGCGTGTCTGTGTGTGTGTGTGTGTGTGTGTGTGTGTAGGGGGGACAGTATAAGTCAAAAACTAAAAGCCCGTCAAGTACTTAACTTGGTATTTAAATTCAACATTTTTTTATGAATGTGACACGACGATTTTCAAGAAAATATCCCATCCCAAAGAATTCTCAAAAATAGCTTTAACGATTTTTATTAAAATGTTGTACATCGCATAGAATAAAATCTATATCTTGAATTTGCTGGGAATGGCCTCAGCGGATTCTTCATTCGGGATGACTTTTGCATAACCACAGGTAACAGATAAACAAAATCTTACTCCGTAAAAAAATGTGGATCTCGATAAAATAAAAAATTATGATTATATGTATGTGTTGCTTTTTATTGAGTTAATTGTTTTCGAGATATTCACTGTTATTGATTTAAATTTTAAAATACTTAAGCAACAGAAGAAATAAAACGTACTACGTATACAAAATTGTAAATATGGTTAAAATACACAATTTATGACAGACGTAATCTTTTATTTTTGTTGAATTAATCATTTCTGAGATATTTTTGTTATTGATTTAACTTTTAAAATGCTCAAAACTTTAATTAAACAGTGTCGCATCCCTGGAAGATACTAAACTTAAATACCAAGTTTGGTATTTTAGCGACTTTTCGTTTTTGAGTCATAGTGTTCAGAAACACACGGACACACACACACGGATATTTTTCTGAAAATGCCTGTTTTAGATACAGGGAACCCTAAAACATATTTCCAGTGAAATCTCGGTATCGAATTTTTTGGTGGAGTGTAATATCATCTCTATACACTATGTACATAGTACGTGTAGAGAAAGTAAAAAGCATGAGGAATTGTTAGCTGTTTTATGATGATCAAGTTTGTTCATTTGATGAATTCAATCATTTAAAGAAGGGCGAGAGATATTGAAAGATAGCTCTCGTTCTGACCGGCCCCGGAAAGCTGCAAACGAAAGAACAATTCAAAGAGTGAGGAACTTAGTGGAGGAAAATTGGCATATTACTGTTAAAATTCTGAGGATGAATTCAGTATAATAGTTGGCAGTGATGTATACTCCATGAATATTTAAAACTGCGAAAAATCTGTACAAAATTAGTTACTATTCTCTTACCAATGAAGGGAAGAAAAGGAGAAAGGAGTATGAAAGGAAGTTGCTGAGCATGCTTCCACGTAATGGCTCTAAACGTTTGGTGATGAAAGTTCATTTTACTTGTGTCTGAGTAAATGCGAATGTTCCAAGATCAGTCGTTTTGCGAAAGATTTATTTTCGGAAGCGAAGTTCTCAAGGCTCTTCTGAAGGACCATTGATGCATGCCAGAAGGGATCACAATAAATGGAGAATACCGCTCTTATGTTTTGAATCCTTTACTTGAAGATCTGAAGAGCGTCATCCAAAGATAGGAACTTCAAAGCTTGCTTTTGCGTGAAAATGGATTTCTTCATAGAACATGCAAAATTTGAGGAAACTGCAAATCAAGTAAGTCCGGTTGCTTTACCATCCATCCTACAGTTCTGACCTTGCACCGTGCGACTTCTGATAGAAATCTTGCATTGCAGGAAAGCTTTTAACCCTTAGTTGCCTGCATTACTATACCACATATGCCATTTTTCCTTTAATTCAAGTTTAAAAGTGGAGTTCTAGTAAAAAAAAAAAAAATCTGATGTGTTCCATTCACATGACCTTCTCTACATCTCTGCAACAAATTATTCTTAAAAATCTTATACTTCTATTTAATTCATGCAAATCAGAAAAAATAGCAGAAATAGTCTTATTACTTGCTTCCTTGTAAGTATAAGCGAAATAATAGAGTACCATAGCTTAAAGTGATAGTCATAAGCTGGTTGCTATGTCACTGAAGTTTCTTTGTTTGTATGTGCAACAGTTGACAAATTTCTGTATGAGAAAAGTATGCTTTTCTAAGCAACAACCAAAAACAAGGTATGTCACAAAATGATGAACTCCACGAAAAAAAAGTACATAACATAAATTGTGTGTTTTAACGTGATCTACATTTTTTGTGTAGTAAGTTTTTGTCTATCTCTTACGGTTTAGCAGTTATTCAAAATTCCGTAAAATTTACCCAGAATAAAGCAGTCTTCAGAGGCTATTCCCAGAAAATTCAAAATATACATTTTATTTGTCAGGTAACTAGCTTTAATATACGATATTTTAATCATAATCGTTAGAGTCAATTTTGAGAAAGTCAAAACACGGACACACGCGCGCGCGGACCTTTTTTCTGAAAATGCTTTCTTTAAATAAAGGGCACCCTCAAACATATATTTCCGGTGAGATTTCACCGGAAGTATATGCTTTAGGGTCCTCTGTATCCAAAAAAAAGCATTTTCAGAAAAAGGTCCGTGTGTGTGTCCGTGTGTCCGCGAGTCCGTGTGTCTGTGAACACGATAACTCAAAAACGAAAAGTCGGTAAAATACCAAACTTGGTATTTAAGTTAAGTATCTTTCAGGGATGAGAGACGAAGATTTTGAGAAAAATCCCCCCCAACCCAAACTACCCTTAACATGGAAATGTTTTTCGAAATTTTTGATTTTCTAAAAAATGGTTCTAACGATTTTTATTAAAATATCGCATATTAAAGACCTACCTGACAAATAAAATGTATATTTTGAATTTTCTGGGAAAAGCCTCTGAAGACTGCTTTATTCTGGGTAAATTTTACAGAATCTTGCGTAACTGCTAAACCGTAAGAGATGGACAAAAACTTACCACACAACAAATGTAGAGCACTTTAGAACATACAATTTGTGTTACATACATTTTTTTCGTGGAGTTGACTGTTTTTGAAATATTCCTTGTTTTTGGTTTCAGCTATGAAAAACGTATACTTTTCTCATACATGATTTTTTCAACTACTGTCCATACAAACAAAGGAACGTCAGTCACATAGCAACCAGCTTTTGACTATCACTTTAACGTATAGTACTCCCTTATTTTGCTTCTACTTTCAGGGAAGCAAGTAATAAGACTATTTCTGCTATTTATTTTTTTCTCGCATAAGCATTTTAACAACAATTCTTGACAAATGTAGAGAAATTCACGTGAATGGAACACATCAGATTTTTACAATATAAAAGTGTTGATTACTTGTCGTTTATGGTTGAAGGTTAGTATAGCATGAAATTAATCCTAGAGTACAACCCTATTTGTATAGTTACGCTTAAAACAATGGAACTTATAGGTACCGACAGGCAACAAAGGGTTAAACAAGTGCAGGATGTTGCTCGGACTATTATTTCAGCTCTGTTCATAATACTCAAGTCATGTTTTTTATAAGTGATTGGAGAGAAATAGAGGATACGCTGAAGGATTGTGAAGATACGCTCTGAATTCAATCTTTAATTTGCACTTAAAGATGACAATTTTAAAACCTTTTGAACGCCACTCATACTGCGTTTAGATGCAAATGTGGATATATCACAGCACATCAATATTTATTATAAAAAGCAAGAAAGGCAAGGGAAAGAAAGAGACAGAGAAAGGTTTTGCGGAAACTGTGTCCACAAAATAGTGTTTTTTTGTTTTTACTTTCTCTATACGTACTATGTACATAGTGTATAGAGGAAGTATTGTATTCCACCCAAAAATTCGATACCGAGATTTCACTGTAAATACGAAAAGACCGTTAAATACTAAACTTGGTATTTAAGTTTGGTATCTTCCAAGGATGCGGCACGAAGTTTTTCAAGAAAATTTTCCCACCCCCAACTACCCTTTACATTGAAAAAGTTTCGAAAGTTTTTATTTTCTAAAAAATGACTTTAACGATTTTGATTAAAATCCCCTGTATTAAAGATATTTACATACCAAATAAAATATATATCTTGAATTTTCTAGGAATAGCCTCTGAAGAGCTCTTTATTCTGGATGAATTTTGCTAAATGTTGCTTAACTGCTAAATGGTAAGAGATGGAAAAAAACTTACTGATTCAAAATCTTCTCGGGCTTCTAACCAGGTAAAAGCGAAGACGAAGAAGATGCACTTCTTCGAAACGTTGGTGTCAAGCCAAGTTTTTACCTGGTTAGAAGCCCGAGAAGATTTTGAATTAATACGTCACCAGGAAAGCTTCAGGTCTTATTTTAAAAACTTACTACACAGAAAATGTTGATCTGATCAAAACACACAATATATGTTCTTTATATTTTTGTTGTGGAGGTAACCGTTTCCGAGATATTCCTTGTTTATGGTTTCAGTTGTGAGTACTTATACTTTTCTCAGACAGGAAGTGTCTTGTTTTTCTTTTGTTCTGCTGCTGGCCAAACAAAGAAGCGATTTGCAATGACAATCGTATAACGATAGATTTTAAAACATTTGACTATTGGTTTAGCCTAGTGTATTCCCTTATTTTCTATCTACTTATAAAGAACTAAGTAGTAAGAACATTCTGCTAATGATTATCTCGATTAGCAAGGTGCAGAAAGAAGAATAATCTTATGTAAGAAGTTTGTAGAAGAGCTAGAGAAAGTCATGTGAGTGTAACACATGAGATTTTTATTGCAGCACCCAGCCCGTACAACAAAGACACATGGTTTGTTGAATATTTGCGTTATGTTCTTATAAAGAAGTGGCACCTCGCCTGCATCTTTCAGTTATCCCACAGTAAGAATCCAAATAGAAGGCAAAGAAAACAATAAAAGCTAAAGCTGCCGCTAATCCCGACAAAAATGTGTGTGTGTGTGTGTGTGTGTGTGTGTGTTTTTTTTTTTTTTTTTTTTTTTTTTTTTTACTGGCAAAGAAAGTCAGATGAATATTACTCATAGATATTTTCTGAACATTCCCTTTGTTTTCGATTAAATCTGGGTATTGAACTTTTAAAGGAATACAATATTTCCTCTACCAATCTTGTATACGGAATTAATGTTGTCAGTACTTAATCTTCAATTCACATTCTTCATCGCCGTCTCATGTAAAGAATCACACAGATGTAACCTTCAGAATTTTTATTTAATTTCATTGCTATACAAAATGACTTCTACAAAAGTACATAATAAAGATACAAAAGCATATCATAGATTTCTGAGCAATATATACATTAAAGCATGTTACGACATGTTATGGCTGATGAATGAGCAATATGGACACAGAATGCTGTGTTTTTGATGATGTATAACATGGTGAAAGCGTATGATTTGTGTAGAGATGTCTTTGCAGCAGTGTCTATCTGCGCTCGCGTCACAAAAGGCAAGTAACACAATGCCCGTTACTTTGTCATCTGTCAGTACCAGTAATGCATCATGTGTATCGCTGCCTGGACTTGACGCTGTCAGTACGCTTCAGCAAACTCTAGTCATGCGGCTGACAGCTTCCGTATTTATGTCTTAGCAAGTATTCTGTAGAGAACGAGGCGTGTGGTCCATTCTTCATTCTGTGAATCCTTGAAAACCCACAGCGGAGCCTGGCGTTTTTACAAATAGTCACAAAAATGCGTCGTATAAGTTATTCCAATCGATTTCAAAGGACTTTGAAGAGCCACATTCATTACATAACAACTCATCAGATCTTGAACTTTTTGATCTTTTATTCCTTACCTCAGGAAAACTCTTATACTGTATTGTGGCATAAGGAATGTATGTTGTTTATGACAGAATCGAAGAAGTTCAGGCTTCCGTTAAACATTCAACACAGTAAATTGCATTCTATTTTGGGGACGATTGATGATATTCTATGGGGGAGAACTATAACTTGATAAGTGCATTTTTGTGATTTCTGTCATTCCATTGATAAAGAGTTACTTTAACGGTAATATTGAACCTGTCAGGGGTTGATTTAGAGAAGGATTTGAAATAGAGCCACGTAGGTATCATCTTGTTGTCTAAGATTTTTCTTTTGTGAACAGCCGAAAGTCGGTTGAAGTGTAAAAATGACTGGTTAGTACTGATCTTAAAAGCTCTGCACATGAATACCTGTTAATAGGCAGCTTTATTTTAAAATTTGATTGAAGTCGAGCCACGATTGTTATCAATTGTTTTCGCCTGGTATAAGGTAAACATTAACAAATGTCTATCATGACACACAACTTTAGATTGAAAATTAGATTAGTAAATACAGTAGGATGTGCTTCTTTGGTTACTAATATCTCTAATTCAAGATACTATATGATATATTGAAAAGTAGTTATATGAGAAGAATTACATGAAGGCTAGTTTCACTTGGTATGATAAAGCGAAAATCAACATGATGGCCAAACTAAATGCACATTAAGAAATAAAAATAGAATCAAAGATAGAGGAAAGACTGGAGTGCTACAAAAAGTACCTATATGTATGATGTATTCAAAAATATTTAGCTATGAATAATGAGATGAAGGTCATTCTTCTACCTTCGTCTGGCATGATAGTGTGAGAATCAACAAGATGCGAGAATTAAATGCATATTAGGAAATAAAAGAAATACTGAAGTGGTATTTAGGTAAAAATAAGTCTATATTCCATGTCTATAATGATAAACTCATTTAGAGCTTATAGTCCCAATGTGAATGATGCCTGTAGGCTGCAAAAACAGAAAAAGAGGTGGGTGGATTAGATTGTTTGCAACGAATGCGGGAAAACTGACATCATAGACAAAACATGATCGAACAAGCGTTATTTATATAGTTTGTCTACCAGCATCTGAACCACTTTGATTAACTCGGCGGAAAATACTACAGGGTGCGTGTTTCGAACTAGATCCCAGACAAGATATGCATCGCTTGACAAAAGGACACACTGAATCAGTTCAAGTTATAATACTGAATAGTTATTACCTCAAATGCAACATTTTTAAGATTAAGATATTTTAATATTATCCGAATTTATCTGGACACGTTCAAAAGAGGATTAATATCATTGGCTCTGTGTTTAGACCTATTGGAGTTAGAATAATCCCATAGCTTAAAATAAAACATGTCTGGGTACAATGAGTCGGTCATCTCACACCCCGCCCCCAAGGCATGGATACATTAGACTCTTCCACTTACGGACCCTGGCCACCGAAGATGTGGTAATAGTGATAAATGAAGCCCTTAAAATAATGTTCTATTTCCATAAACTCTGGCATGTTCTGAATTGTTGAAAACGGCATGGTATTGTTAGTGAAGTAACTTTATAGGTTGAGAAAGAAACGTCCTGCAAAGTTAGTGAGGATGGTGTTAATGGCATTTCTCAGCAATGAGGTAAATTCACGATAAAAGCATGAAACAGGTGATGTCTAAAAGGCGGATGGTTGTGTTGGTTTTAGAGACGTAGCAAGGCGTGGTTGGAACCCGTCTTGCTAAATAAATGCAAGAAGTAATAGCAAAATCCGTTTTAATTCCAATTGCTACACCTAACCTATTTAAATTTCAAAACGAATTCTAATTTCATCTGAAGATGTAATTCATGCATGAACAATCCCGGATTGATTCATTATATTCATTATAGATATTACTTATGACTTCACGGGATCGCAACCGAGTTAAATTGGAATCATAGAAATCCAAGCTTTCGACCATCTTGACTCTGTGGTCTTCGTCAGGGAACTTTAATTCTCTGATTCCAATTTAACTCGGTTGCTATCCCGTGAAGTCATCAACACCGAGAAAGCTTCAAATCTTTGATTTACTGATAATGCTTAAGAAAGGGTTCCCTATACATAACCTCCACTTAATATTTCTCTGGGTACACTACTGGTTGATATAACATGAAGTTAGACGATATGAGATTGTACTGGAAGATGCAACAAGAGATAGTGTCTTAGGCAAACATGGTGTACTCCTCATGCATAAACTGTACCTAATTTTGAAAAGAGTGCACTCTATATGCAACGGGAAGAACAAAAGTAAAGCCAGTGGGAAGCAATCTTAAAGGAAACCGTACAACCATCCGCTTTTTAAAGATGATAAAAGACTCTTACTGTTGTTTAACATGAATAAATATATCTGATTTGGAAGAGTGGATTTTGACCTTAGATTTCACAAACATAATTACATCGCGTCTTTGTACTAACACACCTAAGACACAAACTCCACTCTTCCAGAGCTCGGGGTCCGTGGGCAGGTCTAGCCATGGTGATAGCCGTATAGAGGAGCAGCCTTGACGGCGACGGGCGCCACCTTGACTCCAGGGTGTACCGCGTGTCCGCTACGATGTACGACGGCGTTGAAACCGTTGTGGGCATCAGCTGTGTAAGAGACGGTACGGATAGTACCATCGGGCTCCACGAGACTGTACTCGCCCTTCACCACATCGCCGTCACGGGTCTCCCACTGGTTCTTGATGTCTCCTGTGTGCACGTCGTTGACGCCGTAGCTGAAGCTGTACTTGGGGTAGGACTGTAACAGATACAAATTTGAACATTAGTTCCTTCCTCTGAATACAGAATAGGTATGTTATTAAGGTGTGTGTTTTTGTATATCCAAATAGTCAAGTGCATCTTCCAAAATGTTGAACTTATGCATGGTTTTAACACGAACTTCTCAACCCGAACTATTTTATTAGGAAAATCTTTGTTATTGTTTGTTTCCTCAAAAATTTTTCTAATAATTTTTATTAACCTATTAAGTTTTTAAAGCTAATTATATGAATATTAAGGGAATTATTTGAATTTTCTCGCGACAAGCTCTTAAATCATATTCATCCGGAATGATTGTTTTAAATTCTATTTATTTAACATCCTTTTAACTGCTTGCCCATATCGCGACGGTTCTGTTCGTGATATTCGTCGAACTACATGTTATGGACAGTAGCTTTCGTGGTCTTTTTCCCGTGCCAATACGATTTCTCTTCACGCAAAGCAGGAAATGCAAGGGTGCCATTCAGTGTAGTCATTTATTCCCATCTGTACCCAAATTTCTACTCCGACGGTATACAGCAGCCTTCTAGATCTCATGCCTCATACAAAGCACTACTTTATTTCGCGACAAGCAGATAGCGCTGGGGTGCCGTCATGTCAAGCTACTTTCATTGCCTGTGGATAGATGGCAGCGTAATCACAATTGCCGTCTATTTTTCAATTTTACTATTGTTTTGAATTGAAGATGGAACTTTAAGTTAATTGTTGCTGAATAGAGAACATCCCTAAAACAGCCATGGATAGAAACCTAAACCCCGGTATCTTCCTCCTCCTATCCATTCCGGTATTTATCTTAGCGACTGACAAAAACGACCAAAAATAATCTGCCAGATTGGTCAGCAGGTGGGATTAGAACCCAGGACCTCCCGAAGAATGAATTTTGTATTGTTTTGCATGATTGGTAAACCATAAGAGATAAATAAAAATATTTCAAAGTTAAAAAAAACTGACATATTCCATTCACATGACTTTCTCGATCTGTTCTGCAAATAACCTATTTTTGCAAAAGATTATTTTATCTACTACATATTAATCAAGATAAACATTAGCAGAAATGGCATTATTAGTTGCTTCCTTGTAAGTAGAAGGGAAATAAAAGGATAAACAAGCTAAAGCGATTGTAACATCTGTTAAAATCTGCACGCTATGTGAACAATTAAAGTTCGGTTCTCTTTGCATGACCAGAGGTAAAACAAAACAGAGCTAAAACCAAAGAAGACTTCCCGTTTGAGAAGAAAATTTTAAGTAGTTTAAAATTGAAACCAATAACAAAGAATATCTCGGAAACGTAACACTTCAAAAAATATCTATATAACATAAATAATGGTGTGTTTTAATAAGATTTACATTGTTTGAATATAAGTTTTTGTATATCTCTTACGGTTTACCAGTTATGCAAAAGTCATTCAGACTGAAGAGGACTTCAGAGGATGTTCCCAGATAGTTCAAGATATACCCATTGCATGCAGGAGCATAAAATCAACGAGGCGGACACTGCTGGCTTAGGTTCGTTTCACACTGGGACATTGGTGACGATCACTGATAGAGATAAATTAGTTTGAATTGGATCATTCACTCTGGGACACTACACTGGCTCACGAGTCACTGTGTTCAGTGCAGTCACCGCCGGACAAGCATTAGTTTGAATTGGACTGTGCGCATTGGGACACAGATCCCAGACACAGCGTTGTAGATTTGTCAGCGTGCAGTCTTTTCTGAGCACAGTCAGGAGCCAGGAGCCAGGAGCAGGAACTAGTCGCCCGAGTGTACTCGGGCGGGGGCAAATCACCACGGTACCTATCCGCTTTTCTCGCGGATTTACCCGTGTGATATAAAAGATGTAGTCTTATGCAAGCGTTTTTGTCTGTGTCAAAGTAATTGGACAGGGTGTTCCCTCTGTGCAGCCGGCGCGGGCTGGGTTACCTATCTGAGTGACCACCCACCCAGAGAGGGACCAGGCCCGATGCTGTTTACCTTGGCCAGCCGCTTGCGGGCTGTCAAGGAAAGCAGTGCCGGCTAGCGGGGAGACCTGAAGGGATATAGGTACGGGGTGGGGGAAGCCAGTGGTGCAGATCTGGTCGGAGTACAACTGGATGGTCACCCGTCCGAGTCGTGACCATGCCCGATGCTGCTTAACTTGGCGGGTAGAACAATAAAGGGAGAGGCGGCCGGAAAACTACCATCCCAAGGCGTCCTTGGGAAGGCGGTAGCTTACGCGTCTCCTAGGCAGCGTGTGGTCGTAAAGACCGAGAGTGTTCACCTGGGGATTTGGGTGGGGAGCAAGTTTAGTGTAGATTGTGCGAGCTCTTTCTCGCACAACGTCCACTATGTAAGGGATTCCGGAGTGGGACGGGAATCTGCGGTCTGTGCCGTATATCATCCTCAATGCCCTGTTCTGCACGGCCTGCAGCCTGCGGATGGTGGAACGAGCCACCGAACCCCAGACCTCACAGCCGTACAGCATCAGGGGCGGGATGACTGCGCGGTACAGCCGTAGTTTTAGGTATGTAGGCATGGTGGAGCGGAAGATGGGAAACAACTGCCGCAGGGCAGCGTGTCCCAAACCGACCTTCTCCCTGACATGTGGAGTGAAAGTAAGGCCGCGGTCGAGGAGGACTCCAAGGTATTTGGCGGTGCGGACCCAGGGGATCCGCCGCCGCCGCAACTCCAGCGACCTCTCCGGTCGCCAGCCACGGTGATGCAGCGAAACATCCCTTATACATTACACTGTACAAGTGAAGCTGAAAGTCGTCCTGCTATTTGGAATATCAAAAGCGATGACTATAGCATCTTGTTTCAGATCCTCATAAAGAGTGCAAAACAATCCTTTCTCCAGGCGACCATGTAGCAGTGGGTGTAGGTGTAATGAACGTTTCGTCTTCATTCTCCTCCTCCTGCTTAGAAGTACGAACAAAATTTTAACCTCGTTCAAGTCCATTTCACTAACTTATCATTTGGCAATACCTGCAGTGTCAGACACCAGTGATCCAGGATTGTTCACTATAATCATCAGTGACGGTGACTGGCGACCGTTACCAGTGAGAAACGAGCCTTAAAGCAACCGGACGGAGACCGGAGCATCCGTGGTTCTAATCCAGGTTATGACAAACTTTCCTGTCCTACACGTGGTTTGTGTGATACAAACAATTAATATTTTCCACATAGTTCCAACATTGCAAACATTTTTATTTCTCTACACGTACTATGTACATAGTGTATAGAGAAGGTATTGCATTCCACTCAAAAATTCGATACCAAGATTTCACCGGAAACATACGTTTCAGGGTCCCCTGTATAAAAAAAACATTTTTTTAGAAAAAGCTCTCTGTGTGTGTGTGTGTGTGTGTGTGTGTGTGTGTGTGTGTGTGTGTGTCTGTGTCCGTGGGTTAGTGAACACAACTCAAAAAACGAAAGTTGGCAAAATACCAAAATTGGTATATAAGTTTAATATCTTCCATAATCCCCTCACCCCAAACTACCCTTTACATGGAAAAAAAAATCGAAAATTTTAATTTTCAAAACAGGTTCTAATGATTTTGATTAAAATACTGTATATTTCAGATATTTATACGCAAATAAAATGTATATCTTGAATTTTCTGGGAATAGCCTCATCTTTATTCTGGATGAATTTTGCTGGATTTTGCATAACTAGTAAATCGTACTACACAAAATATGTAGATCTCGTTGAGGCACACAATTTATGTCATATACATTTTTTTCTTAGAGTTGACTATGTTTAAAATATTCTTTTTATTGGTTCCAGTTTTATGTGAATTTTTCAACTCTTGGCAATGCAAAAAAAAAAAAAAAAAAAAAAAAAAAAAAAAAAAAAAAAAAAAACGGATTTCATCCACATGGCAACCAGCTTTTAAAAAGTGTTAACATTCCTTTTAGCCTAATGTGTTCCATAATTTCCCTTCTACTTACAATAAAGCATTTCTGCTAATGTTTATCTCGATTAGCATGAAGTAGATAGAAGAATAAGTTTTAACAATAATTGTAACAGAGATACGGAGAAAGTCATGTGAATGGAGGAATACACTGCGGTTTTTCGGAAAACGTTCAAGAAATCAGATAGGGTCAGCCAATAGTTTACATCTCGGTAAATGTGAGTTAGTCTACAAAAAGCTAAATAAATATGTATTCCTAAGAATAATCTGTTATAATTTGGACTCAGACAAAAAGCCTTATGGAGAGTCAACATTTCAGCTGTGTTATCCGTTACAACATGTAACTTACGTAGTAGTCGACAGCGGGTGCTTTGTAAGCGATAGGAGCTGGTACAGCAGCGGCGGCATGGTAGGCAGGAGCTGCAGCGTAGTTGTGAGCTGAATATGCGGGGGCGGCTGAGTAACCTCCCAGGTATCCAGCCTGCACCACCGCCACAAGAGCGGCGGCACTGAGAACCTGCAACAACATCAAACATTACCCAAATAAAACTATGGCAGATTAAATCACTTTAGTTGCCTTCCCGATGACATTGATAGTGCATGGAATGAAGATGGAGCACCGGTGGAATGCAATGGTGGGGGAAACTGGAGAGCCCGGTGAAACTCCGACCCTCAGCCGCTTTATCCACTACAAATCTCATACTCGGGCGCTTGCGATCGAACACGGGCCGCCTAGGTGAGAGGGGAGTGATTTCACGACTCATCCACGGCGTCCTTGTGTGTGTGTGTGTGTGTGTGTGTGTGAGAGAGAGAGAGAGAGGGGGAGAGAGAGGGAGAGAGAAAGAAAGATTCCTAAGGGGAGCTTATTATGCGTCAGACCCCAGAGGATAGGATGACATGAGAATATTACCTACGAGCGGCCGAAACCGGACCGTGGGGAAAGAGCCACCGTGTAGGATCTCTAAATAGTCCATACAGTTCTCCATATAGGCGCGGGCAGCACTAAAAGCCCGCGCCCTAGGTCTGGCCGAACTCCCTGGGTCCTACAGACGACTCTAACACCTTGAGCTGTATTTTCCAAAGTGCATTTATCATCACGGAAGGGAGCCACCACCGACACTTACAACCCTGAAAGAGTTCGGTTGGATGAAAAGGAGATGAAATGAAGTCACAAGAAGTTCGAGGTAATAAAGAAAATTCCTCAGCATTCACCTAGTGTCCTAAGAAACCCCATGGATTAGAAAAGTCGGCCACAAAAATCGAACCAACGACCTCCTGAAAGTTCCAGGCGTAACATCTGAACCACCTAGCTTGGTTATCAATTGTTTTGTTTGAGTTTTGTGGAAGAAGATGTTAGGATAATAGAATTGCTGACTGTTCTTTGAGTGTGCACAGTCGCATGCATAAAATATGGCCTATAATCAGATGTGCCTGTTTATGTTGGTACTGTTAATCTCGCTCCACCCTCGTCAACATCCAGCTTCTGGTTATCAAGGTCGTGGGTTCAAACCCGCCAGAGGGTGATGGATCTTTTTCGGTGTAAAAATACTTAGCATGCTTCCTAAGGTTTTCTTCGGAAGGGAAGTGAAGGCGGTGGTTCCGTATTGTACATAAAAGAACCTCAAGGATAATAAGAGGCCTCCAAGGAAAATTAAATAATTAAATCATCTTTTCCAAAACTTTAAATTTAACATTTTAATATATAAATTAAATAAATTTAAAAATAAAAAACAAGGATTAAATGTTAACTCTTAAATTAATAACAAAAACTACAAAGATATCCAAACTAATAATTAAGTTAAAACAATTGATGAGGATCTTAATCTAATATTTCACGCCCAATATACGAAATGGAACGCTGAGAATCTAAGTAGTTTAAGAGCGCTCATAAATTCCTAAAACTCAATTTCAATTTCGCCCACTCTCTAAAAACGTCATACTAGCATAATTCCAACCCCTAATAATTCCCCTAAAATATGACCGAACTTACACTACGTTCGGTTTAGTTATTCACATTCGATAACGGCAGTAACTTCCAGTTCGTTTGCATATCGTAGTTGTACAATGTGATGATACGAAAATAATTCTTCACCCCTTGCTCTTGAATGCCAATTAATGTTGTAATTCGTTTATCCTTTCCTTTTTACTTGTTCTATACGTGCTATGTACATAGTGTATAGTGAAGGTATTGTAATGCACCCAAAAATTCGATACCGAGATTTTACCGGAAATACTTGTTTTGAGACCTCCTAAATCCAAAAAAAAAACATTTTTAGAAAAATGTCCGTGTGTGTGTGTGTGTCTGTGGGCAGCATAGCTCAAAAACGAAAAGTCCGCTAAAACCAAACTTGGTATTTAGGTTTAGTATCTTCCAAGGATGCGACACGAAGAAAATTCCCCCACTCTTAACTACCCTTTACATGGAACTTTTTTCGAAAATATTGATTTTCTAAAAAATGGATGTAACGATTTTGATTAAAATATCGTATATTAAATATATTTACCTGACAAATAAAATGTATATCTTGAATTTTCTGGGAATAGCCTCTGAAGAGTACTTCTGAATGAATTTTACGGAATTTTGAATAACTGCTAAACCGTAAGAGATGCACAAAAACTTACTACACGAAAAATGTAGAGCACATTAAAACACACAATTTATGTTATATACATTTTTTCTGGAGTTCATCGTTTTTGCGACATTCCTTGTTTTTGGTTTCTGCTATAAAAAAAACATACTTTTCTCATACAGGAATTTGTCAACTGCTGGCCATATAAAGGAACCCCATTGACATAGTAAGAATAATTTAAATCAAAATCTTCTCGGGCTTCTAGCCAGGTAAAAACTTGGCTTGACACCAACGTTTCGAAGAAGTGCATCTTCCTCGTCTTCAGGGTGAACTGAACATCAACTGAAGACGAAGAAGATGCACTTCTTCGAAACGTTGGTGTCAAGCCAAGTTTTTACCTGGCCAGAAGCCCGAGAAGATTTTGAATTAACACGTCGCCAGGAAAGCTTCAGTTCTTATTTTAAGAATAATTTGTTGCAGAGAAGAGAAAGTCATGTGAATAGTACACATCAAATGTTTTAATTTTAAAATGCGTTTGGAATTTTCGTTTTTACTTAATACAGCCCTCATAATCAAGATTGAGGACTAATTTTGAATATGATTTTAAAAACATATTGTTTTTTTTCAATATGTATGTGTTTTCGTATGAAACGAAAAGTCGAATTTATACCTAACTAGATACGTAAGTTCTGCATCTTCCAAGCTTGAAGCAGGGGAATTTGTAGGAAAACACTCTCAACTATCCTTTACACAAAACATTTTCGAAATTTATAATTTTCTAAAAAAAATAGCTCTATTTTGATAAAAATATTATATATTTAAGATATTTTCATGAAAAAGGAGATTCATAACATATTTAATTTTCTGGGAATAGCCACTGAAGGCCACTTCATTCTTTTGCATATTACTAACAAGAATTAATCTCATTATAACAAACAATTTGTCAAATAGCTCGCCTGGGTAGTGTGGTGTTAGCGTGTCTGCTTCACATTCAACAGGTCGTGAGTTCGAATTTCGCTTAGGGTGAGTTACCCGGATAAGGTTTTTTTTCGGGGTTTTCCCTTATCCTGAGAAGACGAATGTCGAGTAACTTTAAGCTCTATGGACTCCGAGATCATTTGAGCATCATTTCACCAATGTCATTCATCGTCCGATATGACCATCCATGTTAAAGGACATTAAACTAAAAAAAAATGTCAAATGCAAAAAAACGAATTTCACCCACACGGCAACCGTCTTTTAGAAGAGTTGACTATCATTTTAGCCTAGTGTATTCCAATATTTCCCTTCCTCTTACAATAAAGCATTTCTGCTGTTTATCTCGATTAGCATGCAGTAGATACAAGAATAAGCTTTTTAACAATAATTTGCTACAGAGATGTAGAGAAAGTCATGTGAATGAAACACATCAGATTTTATCACTCAGTTTATAGTTTAACACGCCATAAATGTGAGCTTTCCCAAATTACGTATGAGCGATCTGGATCATTACGTTTGTGAGAGCCATTACAGGAAAAGATCTTCCGGGTTTTCAAGTAAGAGGTAAACAAGAGAGAATCGATAGAAAGGCTTTTGTTCAAACAATGGATTAGTTTTAAAAAACGAAAGTTGATCTAAAATTATGACAACGCACATTCCAGGATTAAGTTACCTAATACCCTTAACTCAATCAGTAAAGAAAATATATTCGAAAATGTTACTTTCTCTATACGTATTATGTACATAGTGTAAAAAGAAGGTATTGTAACGCACCCAAAAATTCGATACCAAGATTTCACCGAAAATGCATGTTTTGGGACGCCCTAAATCCAAAAAAAAAAAAATCAGAAAAAGGTTCTTACGTGTGTGTGCGTGTATGTGTGTGTGTCTGTGGACAGCATAGCTCAAAAACGAAAAGACCGTTAAATGCCAAACTTGGTATTTATGTTTGGTATCTTCCAAGTATGCCACCAAGGTTTTCAAGAAAATCCCCCCTCCCCCAACTATCCTTTACATGGAAAAAATGTCCAAAATTTTCATTTTCTCAAAAATTGCTCTAACTGCATAACTGGTAAACCGTAAGATATAGAAAACACTTATTATGCAAAAAAAGTAGGTCACGATGAATCACACAATTTATGTGATATGAGACTTTACGTATAAAGAAAAGGTATTCCACCCAGAAATCCGATACCAAGATTTCACTAGAAATACAAACTTTAGGGTCCCCTAAATCCAAAAAAGAAAAGTATTTGTGTGTGTGTGCGTGCGTGTGTGCGTGCGTGAAAACACGATAACTCAAAACCAAAAGGTCGGTAAAATACCAAAACTTGATATTTAAGTTCAGCATCTTACAAGAGTAGGCGCGAAGGCTTCCAAGAAATTGCCCAACCCAAAGTACATTTTACATAGAAATTTTCAATTTTCTTTTCAAAAATGGCTTTAACGATTTTAATTAAAATACCGTATACTAAATATACTTATATGGTAAGAAAATGTATATATAGAAATTTACTTTGTCTTCGCGTACTATGTACATAGTGTATAGAGAAGGTATTGCATTCCGCCTAAAAATTTGATACCGATATTTCACCGAAAATAAACGTTGTAGAATCCCCTGTATAAAAATGGAAGAAGGTCCGCGTGTGTATTTGTTTGTGTGTGTCCGTATGTCTGTGAATACGATAACTCAAAAATCCGTATAATACCAAACTTGATATTTAAGTTTAGTTCTTTTCTTACACGGAAAGTTGTCAAGTACTTAAGTAATTAAGAAAATGTCTGCTAATGTTTATCTCGATTGTCATAAAGTAGGCAGAAAAATATGCTTTTTAACAAGAATTCTTACAGAGGTGTAGAGAAAGACACGTCACATTTTTCTGAGATCCTCTTCATTCTGAATTGACTTTTGCATAACTGGTAAACAGAAAAAGATAGACAAAAATGTACTACAGAAAAATGTGATGTGTTCCATTCACATGACTTTCTCTACATCTCTGGTACAAATTATTGTTAAAAAGCTTATGCTTCTATTTACTTCATGCTAATCGAGAAAAAATCAGTAGAAATAGTCTTAATACTTGCTTTCTTGTAAGTATAAGCGAGATATGAGAGTACCATAGACTAAGGTACTCTCACATAGGAAGTTCTTTAAAGCTGAAACCAAAAACAAGGAATATCTCAAAAACAGTCAACTCCACGAAAAAATGTACATAACATAAATTGTGTGTTTGAAGTGCTCTACATTTTTTGTGTGGTAAGCTTTTCTCCATCTCTTTAAGGTTTAGCAGTTATGCAAAATTCCGTAAAATTCATCCAGAATGAAGTAGTCTTCAGAGGCTATTCCCAGAAAATTCAAGACTAACATTTTATTTGACAGATAACTTTAATATATGATAGTTTAACCATAATCGTTAGAGCTATTTTTGAGAAAATAACAATTTTCGAAGAAAGTTCCATGTAAAGGTAGTTTGGGGTGGAGGGATTTTTCTCAAAATCTTCGTGTCGCATCCCTGGAAGATACTAAACTTAAATACCGAGTTTGGTATTTTGTTGAGCTTTCGTTTTTGAGTTATCGTGTTCACAGACACACGGATATACGGACACACACACACACACACACACACACACACACGGACCTTTTTGTGAAAAAGCTTCTTTTGGATACAGGGGACCCTAAAATATTTATTTCCGGTGAAATCTCGGTATCTAATTTTTGGGTGGAGTGCAATACCTTCTCTATACAACATATACATGGTAGAGTTAAAACTGTAGAGCTTTTAAAAGCATACCTTTTGTCATACACATTTTCTTTGTGGAGTTAATCATTTCCGATATATTTATTATTATTAGTTTTAGTATTAAGTTACTTAAAACTTTTGTAATGTGAAAATTGTTATTTCTGTTTCTTTTGTTTTACTCCTGGTCATGCATATTTCTATCACAGTGTAACCAGCTTTTAAAATATTTCACTATTGCTTTAGCCTAGTGTATATCCTTATTTCTCTCCTACTTATAAGGAAATAACTAATATGACCAGTAACATTTATCTCAGTCAGCATGAAGTAGAAAGAAGAATGAGCTCCAAAGAGTATTAAACTCTGTGTGCTACAGGAGAGTTTTCTAAAGCAAAGGACAATGCAAGTGAAGAGCACAAACGGAAATTATGCGTGACTTTATAAGGAATGTCGCATGTATAACATAACGCAAGAGAGGAACTGTTTTATTGCAGAATTACTCAACAGGAGCTTTCCAATCCATCACAGAGAGTTGAGAAACACCACATCCGGAGTTTTCCTGCAATTGTCGCCATGTTTCATGGCTTTCTTCTTCACGCTCCCTTAAATGCTCGCAACGGAGGTTATTAATTATTGCCGTTGTTGAGAAACTCGCGCTCAACAATTTGTAACGGATATTAAGTGTCTACCCAGATGTTCGCAATAATTATTGTTGCACTTATAGGTATTACGTGCATCTTAGTGCTGCATTTCTGCTGCACACAGTTCCAAAGCAAACATGCTTGATTACATTCTCATACAATTCAAATCAAAATAGTTGTTTTGAACTTGTATTTATTAAATGTTTACTTTCTCTAGGTATGCGCATTGTTCCTAGTAGGTAGAGAATATATTGCATACAACCTAAAAGTTCTACTACCGAGATTTCACCGGAAATACATGTTTTGAGCACCTCTGAAGCCCGAAAAAACTTGGCATTTAAGTTCAAAATCTTTCAAGAATGCGACACAAAAATGTTCAACAAAACACCAGCCCAAAATACTGCTTACAGAGGAAATTTTTTATAATTTTAGAATTTCTAAAAATGGTGTTAGCAATTTTCATGATATTATATATTTGTCGTATATTAAAGATATTTACATTGCAAATAAAATGTATATCCTAACTTTCTGTCGCCCTCCATGGTGTAATGGTTAACACGCTAACTTCATATAGCCAAGAAAGCTGAGGACGATGGATTTTTTTCAGGCGTACAAACCCTTGGCATGGCTTCCTTCGGAAGGGAAGTAAATCCGTTGGTCCCGTGTCATAGATTTACGACACGTAAAAGAACCTCAAGCCAGAAAGGGGCCTTTTTCACGCCCAATATAGAATGGGACGCTGAGAACCACAGCAGTTAAAGAGCGTCCACAAATAAAACTACATTTCATTTTTCCTAAATTTCTTTGGAATAGCCCCTGATCTCCTCTTCATTCTGATTGACTTTTGCATAACTGGTAAACCGTAAGAGATAGACTGAAACTTAGTACACAAAAAATGTAGATCTCAATTTTAAGCACTCAATTTATCATATATGTTTTTACTTTCTCTACACGCACTATGTACATAGTGTATAGAGAAGGTATTACACTCCACCAAAAAATTCGATACCAAATATATGTTTTAGGGTTCCCTGTATCCAAAAAAAATATTTTAGAAAAAGGTCCGTCTGTGTCCGTGTGTCTATTATGAGTAAGACAAGGGACGTCGTAACACATCAATTACTGACTACAATGTGGAAGATTTGTTTTGTAAGAAAAAGAGCAAAATCCCCGCAACTACAGTCAAATGTACTCATCAGTTTCCCAAGCGTGCCATTTACTTTCTCGTCCCTTACCACAAGCACATTGACCAGACTCGCGCCATTTGGATTGGAATGAATTGCTAGTCCATTACGCTCACGGCTATTTCAACTTTTTTTTTTACTTTCTCTATAGGCACTATGTACATAGTGTATAGAGAATGTATTGCACTCCACCAAAAAATTCGGTACCGAGATTTCACCGGAAATATATGTTTTAGGGTCCCCTTTATCTAAAAAAAGCATTTTCGGAAAAAGGTCCGTGTGTGTGTGTGTGTCCGTGAACACAATAACTCAAAAAAGAAAAGTATGTAAAATACCAAACCTGGTATTTAAGTTTAGTATCTTCCAGGTATGCGACACGAAGATTTTGAGAAAAATCCCCCCACCCCTAACTACCCTTTACATGGAACTTTTTTCGAAAATTTTGATTTTCTCAAAAATGGCTCTAACGATTTGGATTAAAATTTCGTACATTAAAGATATTTACCTGACAAATAAAATGTATATCTTGAATTTTCTGGGAATAGCCTCTGAAGAGTAGTTTATTCTGGATGAATATTACTGAATTTTGAATAACTGCTAAACCGTAAGAGATGGACAAACACTTACGACACAAAAAAATGTAGAGCACTTTAAAACACACAATTTATGTTATATACATTTTTTTCGTGGAGTTCGTCGTTTTTGTGACATTCCTTATTTTTGGTTTCTGCTATGAAAAACTTATACATTTCTCATACAGGAATTTGTCAACTGCTGACCATACAAACAAAGGAACTTCAGTGACATAGCAACCAGCTTTTGATTATCACTTTAACCTATGGTACTCCCTTATTTCACTTCTACTTACAAGGAAGCAAGTAATATGGCTATTTCTGCTAATGTTTTACTGATTAGCATGAAGTTAAGTTTTTTTTTAAGAATAATTTGTCCTGGGATATAGAGAAAGTCATGTGAATGGTACACATCAGATTTTTTTAACTGTATGATTATATATAACAACCGTGCCCAAGGCGGGACTCGAACCCACGATCCCCAGCTCACGAAGCACCAAAGCGAGCGTGTACACGGGGACCGGCATGCCTTCGGAAGGGAAATGAAAGCCGGTTTAGGAATTAAACGAAGAACGGTATATGTAGCAAAATAATTCGAGCAATAAAGGGTTAAATTCATAAATATATATCCTGGCTGTAGAAATACTAGCAACCTCTAGCCAAGAATTGAACCTGGGACCTCTGGATCCGAAAAAACGTGCTATCAGACCACAGAGGGTTCCGATAACTGTAAATGCTTGAGGTATGTTTTATCTTAATATTGTGCATGATTTATGTTCTTCTGGTTTATTTCCTCTGGTGAATATTACTTAAGAGCGTTTAAGAACACGAAAATGCCTGATTAATAAAGGTTGACTAAACCTAATACCAAGCATAAACTGTTGTAGAGATATAGAGAAAGTCATGTGAAATGGAACACATCAGATTTTTACTTTCTCTATACGCACTATGTACATAGTGTATAGAGAAGGTATTGCACTCCACCAAAAAATTCGATACCGAGATTTCACCGGAAATATATGTTTTAGGGTCCCCTTTATCTAAAAAAAAAAAAGCATTTTCAGAAAAAGGTCCTTGTGCCTGTGAACACGATAACTCAAAAACGAAACGTAGGTAAAATACCAAACTTGGTATTTTAGTTTAGTATCTTCCAGGGATGCGACACGAAGATTATGAGAAAAATCCCCCCACCCCCAACTACCCTTTACATGGACATTTTTTCGAAAATTTTGATTTTCTAAAAATGGCTCTAACGATTTTGATTAAAATTTCGTATATTAAAGATATTTACCTGACAAATAAAATGTATATCTTGAATTTTCTGGGAATAGCCTCCGAAGAGTAGTTTATTCTGGATGAATATTACTGAATTTTGAATAACTGCTAAACCGTAAGAGATGGACAAAAACTTACTGTACAAGAAATGTAGAGCACTTTAAAACACACAATTTATGTTATATACATTTTTTTCGTGGAGTTCGTCGTTTTTCTGACATTCCTTATTTTTGGTTTCTGCTATGAAAAACTTATACATTTCTCATACAGCAATTTGTCAACTGCTGTCCATACAAACAAAGGAACTTCAGTGTCATAGTAACCAGCTTTTGACTATCACTTTAACCTACGGTACTCCCTTATTCCACCTCTACTTACAAAGAAGCAAGTAATATGGCTATTTCTGCTAATGTTTTACTGATTAGCATGAAGTAAATAGAAGTATAAGCTTTTTAAGAATAATCTGTTGAAGGGCTATAGAGAAAGTCATGTGAATGGTACACATCAGATTTTTTATTTAATAAGAATTATTCCTTACATTCACAGACTCTGGAAGTATAAACGTGAGTGTGTTTCAGGCTAATTAAATGCTTAAGGGACACTGAGATCGAATTCCCTAACATGTTTAATCATACAGATATTTACTTGAAAATTGTCACGCTTAATACGATAAAATGAAGAAGTGAGTGCAAAATCCAAAAGCTCAAGCGTAAACAGTTTCTCATACGATTAAATATTTTTAATTAGTTGAAAGGTTATTAACACGTTCCTTGTATTATTGTTCTTCAACGTTCATGGATAGGCACAGCCTGTTTCGTATGACTCTGGCCAAAGGACGACCAATGTACCCTCTTCCTGTTTGTCTGTGATCAATATTTTGGGGAATCCCCCCCCCCCCATCTTCCATTCTTTGTATATGTATATACCAGTCCTCCTTTTTACTTTCTCTATACGCACTATGTACATACTGTATAGAGAAGGTATTGCACTCCACCCAAAAATTCGATACCGAGATTTCGCCGGAAATATATGTTTTAGGGTCCCCAATATCCAAAAAAAGCATTTTCACAAAAAGGTCCGTATGTGTGTCCGTGTGTCCATGTGTCAGTGTGTCCGTGTGTCTGTGAGCACGATAACTCAAAAACGAAAAGTCGGTAAAATACCAATAAGTTTAGTATGCTCCAGGGATGCGACACGAAGATTTTGAGAAAAATCCCCCCACCCCATACTACCCTTTACATGGAATTTTTTTTCGTAAATTTTGATTTTCTCAAAAATGGCTCTAATGATTTTGATTAAAATTTCGATATTAAACATATTTACACCTGACAAATAAAATGTATATCTTGAATTTTCTGGGAATATCCTCTGAAGAGTAGTTTATTCTGGATGATTTACTAAATTTTGAATAACTGCTAAACCATAAGACATGGGCAAAAACTTACTACACAAAAAATGTAGAGCACGTTAAAACACACAATTTATGTCATATACATTTTTTTCGCGAGTTCGTCGTTTTTGAGACATTCCTTATTTTTTGTTTCTGCTATGAAAAACATATTTTTCTCATACAGGAATTTGTCAACTCCTATCCATATAAACAAAGGAACTTCATTGACATAGCAACCAGCTTTTGACTATCATTTTAACCTATGGTAGTCCCTTATTTCGCTTCTACTTACAGGAAGCAAGTAATAAGACTATTTCTGCTCATTTTTTCTAATTAGCATGAAGTAAATAGAAGTATCAGCTTTTTAAGAATAGTTTATTGCAGGGATATAGAGAAAGCCATGTGAATGGTACACATCAGATTTTTTAAGGTTTTTTTTAGTCGGCCTTTGTGGTGTAATGGTTACCATATACTCAAGTTCGCGGGTTCAAACCTTGCGTAGGACGAAGGATTTTTTGGGGCATAAAAATCCTTAGCATGGCTTCCTTCGGAGGGAAGTAAAGTTGGTCCCGTGTAGTAGATTTACGACACGTAAAAAAAGCCTGCTGGTCCCCGTGGCCACGCTCGCTAAGGCGTCTCCCTTCGTGGGCAGGGGATCGTGGGTTCGAGTCCCGCCTTGGGCATGGGAGCTATATGTTTGTGCAATATGTATATGTTTGAGTAAATGAACAGTATAACTAGTAATCACACAGTAAATTTAGGGGGGATATGTAAACGGGGATATAGCGCTGGATTCCTGACCAGACACCGGTTCCGTTTAAAAAAAAAAGCCTGGTAAAGAGGCCTCTGAGAAAAATTAAGCGGTCTTTCACGCGCAATTTAGAATGGGACGCTGAGAATCATAAGAGTTAAAGAGCGTCCATAAATAAAATATAATGAAATTTTAAGTTTGTTTATTTCCTCCACTAAATTAAATGTTTTAAGGTTTATCTGATATTTTCATTTCGTTGCTAGTCTAAAATGGCAAATCCCGCCACTGAACGTAAAAACCGCATCTCTTACGTTTTCCAGTTATATAAAACTTATCAAGAATGAAGGGGATATTCCCAGAAAATTCAAGATATGCATTTCGTTTGCCATAAAAATAAGGTATTTTAATCAAAATCGTTAGAAGCGTTTTTGAGAAAATCAAACTTTTCGAAAAATCTTCCATGTAAAGAGTAGTTGAGGGATTTTCTTTAACATCTTCATGTCGCTTTCTTGGAAGGTACTCAACGTAAAAAATTGGTATTTAACCAAGTTTTTGTTTTGAGGCTATGCTGCCCAAAGACACACACACACGCAAAGACATACACAGACCTTCTATTAAAAATGCTTTTTTTTTTGGACTCAAAAATATTTATTTGCGGTAAAATCTCGATATCAAATTTTTGGGTATAACGCTATACACTATGTACATAGTAGGTGTAGAGAAAGTATAAAGCGATGTTTTCCAATCACATGATTTTCTCTGCAAACTATTGTTACAAAAGGTTATTCCTTTATTTAATCGTGGTAGTCGAGATAAACAGTAGCAGAAATGGTTCTTTTAGTTCATTCTAAGTAGAAGAGAAATAAGGTGTTATAAAATGTTATGTGAAACAATTGAAATTCAGTTCGCTTTGCATGGCCACGAGTAAAACAAAAGAGAGCTGAAACGAAAAATGACCTCCCTTTTGAGAAAGGTTTTAAGTACTTAACATTGAAAGCAATAACAAGAAATCTAAAGAAAAAACATATTTTTGTGTGCTTTGACGAGAACTTCTACAGTAAGTTTAAGTGTAAATAAGTGTAACGTCTATCTCTTTTTTTTTTTTTTTTTTTTTTCTTTAATTGCTTCATTTGTATAGCCCCCTTTAACATCAATGGTCATATCGGGGACTTTCACTTGTGAAACTGTAGGTTTAGAACATTAGATTAAACTTTATATTACTAAACACACCCACGTTCATACTTCCAGACTCTATGGGGGATAGGGAATAATTCCGGTTAAAGAACAATTCCCCGCCCCAGCCGGGATTCGAACCCGGGACCTCCGGGTGAGAAGTCAGCTCGCTGATCTCTCGACCACGGAGGCAGTCTTGTCTATCTCTTACGGTTTAGCAATTACATAAAATTTGTATAAAATGAAGAGGTCTTCAGATGCTATTCCCAGAAAATTATAGACATATACATTTTATTTTTCATATAAAATTGTTAGTATATGCTATTTTAAACAAAATGTTTAGAAATATTTTAGAGAAAAACAAAATTTGGCGTAAATTTTCCAACTAAATGGCACCTAGTTTAAGGTGGAGGGTATTCTTGAAAATGCCGTGTTGTATCCTTGAAAAGTATTAAACTTAAATACCAAATTTATTATTTCAGTTTATTAAATTTATTTACTATTTCGTTTTTGAGACCCACACACACACACGCCGTGGCCAAGTGGTTAGACCACTCGCATCTCACCTAGATGGCCCTGGTTCGATCCCAAGCGATCGCATGTGAGATCTGTGGTGGACAAAGCGGCGCAGGGGTGAGTTTTCTACGGTTTTCCCCACCATCGCATTCCACCGGTGCTCATGTTCATTCATGTATGACTAGTGTCATCGCCTGCGGTGCCATAAGTACTTAAAGCGGGTGTTAAACACTACCAAAACACACACACTCGGACATTTTTCTAAAAATCCGTTTTTGTATTCAGGAAGTTTCAAAACATGTATTTCCGGTGAAATTTAGGTATCGAATTTTTTAGTGGAATACAATAGCTTCTTTATCTACTATGTACATTGCCCTGGCGTGATAGAGAAAGTAAAGATTGTAGTGTATTTGTTTAGGAGGTATATGTCATTAAATTTTGAACCAAATTTACTTACATTTATGGAATATATAATTTTCAGTGTGTATTGTACGAAGTATGTTATTTTTAAAGGTTTATTGGTGTTACATATTTTATATGATGAAACCCGGGCAATATGAATAGGTAAGATCACCACATACCTGTACAATACCGAACATTGTTCTCCTGCAGATATTCACCAACACGTATTCTTTTCAATGAACTGACAACAAAACAACTAACCTACGACTTTATATACCTTTCAGTTGAGAAAATTGCCCCTCTCGAGTGTATAGGAGGGTGGGGCACAGTGCCCACGTGCACATTTTGTTGCTTAAAATGGCTTTTGTTTAGTTGTGTGGAACCAAGGTCAGTTGAGACCATAAGGTATTGTGATGGAGGGGAGGGTCAGTTCAGTGCTCCAGTTAAAGGGGGGAGGAGCACTTTCACTTACATTTCCTTGCAATGGGCACCGGCTTCTGCTTCCGTTGTGTAAGGTTATCCCGACATTTCCAAACTGTACTCGCTTGGACGAGATGGCAGAATTCATGGCCATCTGTAGTGTAAATAAGCATTGCTATTGAAGAGGGCTGTGAATTATGTAACATGTTTCCATTTTATTACTCTCTCTATACTCACTATGTACATAAAGTGTATAGAGAAAGTATTGCACTCCACCCAAAAATTCGATACCGAGATTTCACCGGAAATATGTTTTAGGGTCCCCAATATCCAAAATATGCATTTTCATAAAAAGGTCCGCGCGTGTGTGTGTGTGTGTGTGTGTGTGTGTGTGTGTGTGCGTGTCAGTGTGTCTGTGAACACGATAACTCAAAAACGAAAAGTAGATAAAATACCAAACTTGGTATTTAAGTTTAGTATCTTCCAGGGATGCGACACGAAGATTTTGAGAAAAATCCCCCCACCCCCAACTACCCTTTACATGGAACTTTTTTCGAAAATTTTGATTTTCTCAAAAATGGCTCTAACGATTTTGATTAAAATTTCGGATATCAAACATATTTACCTGACAAATAAAATGTATATCTTGAATTTTCTGGAAATAGCCTCTGAAGAGTAGTTTATTCTAGATGAATTTTACTAAATTTTGAATAACTGCTATACCGTAAGAGATGGACAAAAACTTACTACACAAACAATGTAGAGCACATTAAAACACACAATTTATGTTCTATACATTTTTTTCGTGCAGTTCGTCGTTTTTGTGACATTCCTTATTTTTGGTTTCTGCTATGAAAAACGTATACTTTTCTCATACAGGAACTTGTCAACTCCTATCCATATAAACAAAGGAACTTCATTGACATAGCAACCAGCTTTTGACTATCACTTTAACTTACGGTTGTCCCTTATTTCGCTTCAACTTACAAGGAAGCAAGTAATAAGACTATTTCTGCTAATTTTTTCTGATTAGCATAAAGTAAATAGAAGTATAAGTTTTTTAAGAATTATTTGTTGCAGGGATATGGAGAAAGTCATGTGAATGGTACACATCAGATTTTTGAACTATTGCAATGTATTACAGAACAGGGGTATTGGTAAGTTAAGTATTTGGCTGCTGTTTGAGTGCTAACTTTTTTAAGTTCCCAAAACTATTTAACAAAATGAAACAAAACTGATTCAGCAAACCTTTTCAAACATTTCCATGTAAAATTACTGATGTGTATTAAAAAAGATCTAATCTGTTCCATTCTCAAGACTTTCTCTACATCTCTGTAACAAAGCAATATTAATAAGCGCATTCTTCTATTTCATGTTAATCGAGATAAACATCAGCAGAAACGGTCTTATTACTTAGTTCCTTATAAGTAGAAGCGAAATAAGCCAATACACAAGGTTAAACCGACACTCAAATGTTTTAAAATGAGGTTCCTATGGGATTGGAAAATCTGATCCAATATGAAAAAAACTGATGTAGTCCATTCACATGATTTTCTCTGTATTTCTGCAACAAAATTTTGTTAAAAAGTTTATGCTTCTAAATTAGCAGAAATGGTCTTATTACTTGCTTCCCTGTAAGTAGAAGCGAAATAAGGGAGTAACATAGGTTAAAGTGATAGCAAAAGAAGTTGCTATGTGACTGAAGTTCCTTTGTATGGAGTGCAATTGTTAAATTCCTGTATGAGAAAAGTATAAGTTTTAAAGCTGAAACCAAAAACAAAGGGTATCTCAAAAACGATCAACTCCACGAAAAAAATGTATATCGCATAAATTGTGTGTTTTAATGTGCTCTATATTTTTTGTATGGTAGGTTTTTGTCTATCTCTTACGGTTTACCAGTTACACAAAATTCCGTAAAATTTACACAGAATAGGGTAGTCTTCAGAGGCTATTCCCAGAAATATCAAGATATACATATTATTTGTCAACTATATATCTTTAATATATGATATTTTAATCAAAATCGTTAGAGCTATTTTTTATAAAATCAAAATTTTCGAAATTTATTCCATGTGAAGGGTAGTTGGGGGTGGGGGGATTTTCTTGAAAATCTTTGTGTCGCATCCTTGGAAGATATGAAACTTAAATACCAAGATTGGTATTTAACGGTATTTTCGTTTTTGAGCTATGCTGCCCACAGACACACAGACAGATATACACACACGGACATTTTTCTAAAAAAAAAAATTTTGGATTCAGGTGGTCTCAAAACATGTATTTCCGGTGAAATTTCGGTATCGAATTTTGGGTACATTGAAATACCTTTTCTATACACTATGTACATGGTACGTTTAGAGAAAGTAATTAATATTATACACATATAAATAATCTTTTGTGTTCTTTTAGTTTCTCTAGCGTATATGTACATAGTAGATATAGAAGGTATTGTATTCCACCTAAAAACTCTATACCGAAATTTCACCGTAAATATGTGTTGTGACCCCCTCCCCGAAACCAGGTGTGTGTGTGTGTGTGTGTGTTTATAGCTGTCAAATAGTCCGTCTGGGCAGCGTGATGGTAGCGTGTCTGCCTCATATTCAACAGGTCGCGAGTTCGAATCTCGTTTGGAGTTAGTTACCCAGATAATTTTTCTTCTTTTTTCTTTCTTTTCTCTCTCTCGAGGTTTTCCCTTATCCTGAGAAGACGAATATCGAGTAACTTTAGGCTCCACTTACTCCGAGGTCATTACAGCATTATTTCATCAAATTCATTCATCCACATAAAAAAATGTTCAATAAGGGCATGTATCAAACACACAAGAAATCGCTGTCTAATAATAATAATAATAATAATAAACATAGTTTTAGAGAAAAGTGCATGTGAATTTACTCGTATGAGTGAAAAAAAAAATTACTGTATCAATGGCAATTGTAACATTAATTTTTTAGTATACATCGGTAATTTTGTACGGTTAGTTTTGGAAAAGAATATGTATATATATTTCTTTTTCATTTATATAGCCCCCTTCAACATCTAAGGTCATATCGGGGGCTTCGAATTAGAAACAACTTGTTGTCTGTAGGTTTACGTTGGGTTATAACTATTTTATATTCCTCAAACATGCACAGATTCACTCTCATATACATACTTCCAGACTCTGTGAGGGATAGGGAATAATTCTGGTTAAAGAAAAATTCTCCGCCCCAGTCGGGAATCGAACCCGGTACCTCCGGGTGAGAAGTCAACTCGCTGACCACTCGACCACGGAAGCAGTCGAAAAGAATTTTGTATTGAGTATCAACGTTTCATCTCATGATGTTATAATTTCAGCTTGGGTGGGGGGGGGGGAAAGTTTACACTTAAACATCAGTCAAAATCTTGACTCAGTGTTCTTAAGGTGATATTAAACTCTCATCTTTAATGCTGCTGCTTTTATTTATTTTTTTCTAAGTTACTCGACATTCGTCTTCTCAGAACAAGGGAAACCCCCGAAAAAAGTTTATCCGGGTAACTCACCCTAAGCGGGATTCGAACTCGCAACCTCTTGAATGTGAGGCAGACACGGTACTCCACTGCCGATGCAGGTGAGGGCATAATAACGATAACTGATTTGTCAAATTAGAATAATTAGATCACTCCCTCCAAAGTTATTATAACAAAAAATCCCCTCACATAAACAGATGCTTAATATGTTATTAAGATAATGATCTGAAATTTGAACAACAATTTTGAAAAATTAAAAAAAAAACATTGTTTTCATAATAAAGTAATTTGAATTCTAAACCTTTAGAAATTCATGTAAGGGCACTTAAATCACTAATTAATTGAAGCTATAGATAAATGGTCACGCGCCTGCTTATTAAAAGGCATGCCAATTTTAAATCTTGTTTCCTCAGCATTATTCCATACTCAAAATGCTTCGCACGATTCAATTGTTTACTAGTTTGTTTCAAACTTTACATGTACTTCAAAAGTGCATTAAAGAAAAAGGGCTTATGCTTTTTTAAATAATACTCAATCTTCAAAATTATTGTTAACTTTTGGAGAGCACGAAAAGTAGAATTTCAATAATTAGGGGTTAATACGAAGTAAGTCCAGAAAGTAAGTTCCGTTTCATTTTATCTCCGCTGCAGCGTTGCGATCGTAGTTCCGCACATGCGCGGTAGACGCTCTGTATCAAGGAGAAGAAACGTGCGCCATTTTGAGATCGCTGTCAGCCACATACGCTTTGTTGTGCTTGTTTACAATGTCGGTGTTGATTGAAAATCCCGCCGCTTGTGAAATCAGATCTGTGATTCATTTTCTGAATGCTAGGAAAGTGAAACCAATTGAATTTTATCGGCAAATTTGTGAAGTTTACGGACAAAATGCGATGAGTGATTCAATGGTGAGAAGATGGGTCTGACAGTTCAATGAAGGACGTAGTGAAGTGCACGATGAAGAACGAAGTGGCCGTCCTACAGGGATTTGGCTGGGACGTGTTTGACCATCCTCCGTACAGCCCTGACCTCGCTCCTAGCGACTTTCATCTATTCTTACATCTCAAGTCTTTCCTTGGCGGCCAACACTTCAACAATGACGAAGAGCTGAAAGAAAATGTTTCCAACTTTTTGACGACACAGGTGGCAAACTTTTATGAAGAAGATATACAAAAACTTGTGTCACGCTATGACAAATGCCTGCAAAATTTCGGCAGTTATGTGGAAAAGTAGTTTAAGAGTTGTAGAATTTTGTGCAATAAATAATTATTCTGTATCTGTACACAATTAACTTATTACCAAACGGAACTTACTTTCTGGACGTACCTCGTATAAAACATCTGATAATTACCTAACAATTTGTAAACTAATTGACTGCAAATCTTGAATTTTGTATGTGAATATTTTAAAGATGTATCGTGTGGAGCATTTTAAGTAGAATAACAAATGTAGACAATACATAATTATTATTTAAACAAAAAACTTAACTTAAATTTTGAAACATGGCAAAATATCACTTTTCTTGTGTGCAATAAATAAGTAATACATGGTTAACAAAACGTTATCAGTATACTGTGGATTTTTAAATTTCACATTACTTTAATATGTTTTTCCTTAAGCCGATTTATTCAATTAAATATATATGCAACATTCACATGATTTTCTCTGCCCGCTATCATTTATCTGCATCTACTTTTACTTTCTCTACACGACTTGTGTACATGGGGTATAGAGGAGGTATTGTATTGCACCCAAAAATTCGATACCGAAATTTCACCGGAAATACATATTTTGAAATCCCCTGAATCCAAAAAGCATTTTTAGAAAAATGTCCACGTGTGTGTGTGTGTGTGTCTGTCTGTCTGTCTGTCTGTCTGTCTGTCTGTGGACAGCATAGCTCAAAAACGAAAATACCAAACTTGATATTTAAGTTTGGTGTCTTCCAAGGATGCAACACGAAGATTTTCAAGATACCCCTAAGTCATGTACACTTTTTGTGGAGTTAACCATTTCCAAGAAACTCCCTATTATTAGTTCCAATTTTAAAATACTTATACTTTCCTCAAATAGATTATTGTTACTCGTTTTTCATGATCCTGGTAAAGCAAACTGTACTTATAATACAGCGACCAGATTTTAAATAATTTGACAATTGGTTTACTCAAGTTATTCTCTTATCCTTTGTATTTACAAGGAAATAAGCAATAAAAGCATTTATGCAAACGCTTATCTGGATAAATGTGAAGTAGCTAAAAGAATAATTTTTACTTTCTCTAGCCCGTATGTACAACGTACATAGTGGGTAGAGAAGGTACTGTACTCCATCCAAAAAGTATATTTAGAAATGTCACCGGAAATACACGTTTTGACGTCCCATGAGTTCGGGGGGAAAAACTTCTTAATTTCTCTGCTCATACTATGTACCTACACCCGTCGCCAAAAAATGAGTCACACTGCCCGAGGGTGGACATAACAAAGCAAGAAAAACGGTTCTATTGCTGGTCAAGCGACACTTTTGGCACTCGGCATGGAACATTCGCGGAAGAAATATGTAATATTTGGGTCCATGGAGAGCTGAACAGCCTACTTTGGTTGTGACCGTAGTGTTAGTTTAATACACCAGAATACTGCACCAAAAGATGGTCAAAAGTAATAAATAATAATAATAGCCGTGTCGAGTAAGCGTAACTTAAGATTAGAAAATTTAGGAGGAATGCGTGTGATTCGACGGCAGAAAAGACCGAACAAAATGAATAAATGAGTTCTGGAACTCGAAGAAAATCACTTGTGTCTTATTACACCTGAAAAAAGGTTCCACGCTAACAACATCCTGAGCTAGGGCCACCCACATCTCTACACCATTCCTTAATAGTCTAAACCTGCACCCGGGATACGAACTCACTACACATCTAGTTACCGCCTCACGGCCCACGGGATTTGAACCCAGGATTTCCCAAATGCGTTACCTCCTGAGCCTAGGTAACGAGTTTTGTAAGCATAATTTGTAGAAGAAAGAGTAGAGAAATACATTTGAATATATCACGTCAGGTTTTCTGTTTTAATACGTTACTTCAGGAACTACATAAAACTAAATATAGAGTACGCAACTGATGTGAAAGATCGTGTCAGTGAATCCGTTAGAATTTTGTTACATAATTCAAGACAATAACAGAAAGTCATCTGTAACACATGCCTAGGAAGATTGTCTCATCCCAGGATATCATGTCCGTGCGCCCCAATTGAAGGATGTCTCATTGTTACGTAACGTTATGAACTTTATGTGCAGGCAGGAAACTAGAAACATACAAAGACAGATATATTGCATTGTTCATTTTATTTTCTCTTGCTTTATTCAGCTCGAATTGTGCTCGCGTAGGTTTACAGGAAGTCAGAATAAATAGCTGCTATTAATGTGTTTGAGAAAGGGAAGCAAACGATAAAAATCTTATATCCTATAACGATCATACGACTTTCACCACTCGTTATGATATGATAGTAATTCATATGAGAGATTGTTTTCCTATATACTTCGTGTTAATCCCTAAAGCAAGTCATATAATGTACATACAGTATTGCATTTCACCAAAAATTCATGCTGTGAATCACTGGAAATACATTTTAGGGAACCTTAAACACACACAAACACACAAAATCAATAAATTCTGATCAGTTAAATTCATATACACTTCTCTATTTATTCTGCAACAAAATATTCCTACAAGAGCACATTTTTACTTTCTCTGTACGTACTATGTATATAGTGTATAGAGGAGGTATTGCACTCCACCAAAAAAATCTATACCGAGATTTCAGCGGAAATATATGTTTTAGGGTCTCCTGTATCCAAAAAAAAGTATTATCAGAAAAAGGTTCGTGTGTGTGTCCGTGTGTCTGTGAACACGATAACTCAGAAACGAAAAGTCGGTGAAATACCAAACTTGATATTTAAGTTTATTATTTTCCAGGGATGCGATACGAAGATTTTGAGAAAAATCCCCCACTCCAAACTACCGTTTACATGGAACTTTTTGATTTTCTAAAAAATTGCTGTAACGATTTTGATTAAAATATCGTATATTAAAGATATTTACATGACAAATAAAATGTATATTTTGAATTTTCTGGGAATAGCCTCTGAAGACTACTTTATTCTGGATGAATTTTACGGAATTTTGCATAACTGCTAAACTGTAAGAGATGGACAAAAGCCTCCAACACAAAAAATATAGAGCACCTTAAAACACATAATTTATCTTATATACATTTTTTTCGTGGAGTTGAACGTTTTTTTTGAGATACTCCTTGTTTTTTGGTTTCAGCTTTAAAAAATATAGTTTTCTCATACAGAAATTTAACAATTCCAGTCCATTTAAACAAAGGAAGTTCAGTCACATAGCAGCCAACCTTTGACTATCACTTTAACCAATTGTACTCCCTTATTTAGCTTCTACTTACAAGGAAGCCTGCAATAGGACAATTTCTGCTGAGGTTTTCTCGATTAGCATGAAGTAAATAGAGGCATTAGCTTTTTAACAATAATTTGTTGCAGAGATATAGAGACAGTCATGTGAATGGAACACATCAGATTTTTCTTTCTAATTCTTTCTATAGATATAAACATTAGCAGAAATACTTTTATCAAATACTCCCTTCTAGATACGCAGGAACAATGGAATAAACTAGGCTAAAGCATTGTTTATATCTTTCAATTCTAGTCGCTATGTGCAGCATTGACATTACCATTCTCTTTGCTTGTGTTTTAACAAGATCTTCATTTTTGCTTTCTCTACACGTACAAAGTGCCTACATAGTGTATAGAAAAAGTATTGTATTCCGCCCAAAAATTCAAAAATTTTTGCTGGAAATATATGTTTTGGGGTTCCCTGAGTAAAAAAACACTTTTAGAAAACGGTGTGTATATTCAAAGTACATATTTCCTGTGATAATCGACATCGAATTTTTAATGGGATACAATTTTAAGTAATTTTTGGAGAAATTAAACATTTTATTCAGTAATTGAACATTTCCGTTGAACAATTTCTAAGAAGAGAAAGAAAGAGTGAGTTTCTGCATGCCATTAGGAACACCTTGAGAGTCTTCAGATCAGATTATTTAGATTGTAAAAAAGTTGCAACAATATTTATAAATCCCAAAGATAAATCCCATTCTTATTTTCTTTTCACTTACTATGTACATAGTGTATAGAGAAGGTATTGCATTCCACTAAAAAAATCGATACAGAGATTTCACTGAAAATACACGTTTTAGGGTCCCCTGTAACCAAAAAAAAAAGCATTTGTAGAAAAAGATCCATATGTGTGTGTGCGTCTGTGAACACGATAACTCAAAAACGAAAAGTCGGTAAAATACCAAACTTGATATTAAAGTTTAGTATCTTCCAGGGACGTGACACGAAGATTTTGAGAAAAATCCCCCCAACCTAACACGGATAAAGGTTCGAAAATTATGATTTTCTCAAAAATGGCTCTAAGAATTTTGATTAAAACACCGTATTTTTAAGTTATTTATATGGCAAATAAAAATATATCTTGAATTTTCTGGGATTAGCCTTGAAAAACCTCTTTATTCTGAATGCATTTTGCTGAATTTTGCGTTTCGTAAACCGTAAGAGATAGATAAAAACTTACTAAAAAAATGCTGATCATATTAAAGCACAGAATTTATGTCATATAGGTTTTTTTTTAAATTTACTTTTTTTGACATATTCCTTGTTATTTGTTTCAGATTTAAAATACCTAACCTTTTCTCCTGGCCCCGCATAGAAACGGATTTCAACTACATGGCAACCAGCCTTCAAAAGATTTCACTATCGTTTTAGCCTAGTGTATTCCCTTATTTACCTTCTACTGATAAGAAAGCAAGTAATAAGACCATTTCTGCTAATGTTTATCTCGATTATCATAAAGTAGAGAAGAAAATGCTTCTTAACAAAAATTTGTCGCATAGATGTAGAGAAAGTCATGTGAATGAAACCAATCAGATTTTTCATGCTGTAACCAAATTCTTCCCAAGACGTGTTAACATAAACGTTATGGTTCACAAAAATGTTCAATCTTCTGTATCTGTTACATACTAGAAGAAAATAACTGCGCTAGAACAAAATATTTCGGGATTTCACGGAAAGTACACATTTTGGGTGAATCCTGTACCTTTAGGAAATGAGACATGTATCTATCTTGAACAGAATAAACAAACAAATAAGTAGTTACAGAAAATGCCGGTTCCCGTGGCCACGCTTGCTAAAGTGACTGGCTTTGGTACTTCAAGGCGCAAGAGGATCGTGGATTCCAGTCCCGTCTTGGGCATCTCTGTTATATGTTTGTAAAATGTGTATATGTGTGTATTGGAAAAAATCTGATGTGTTCCATTCACATGACTTTCTCGGCATCTCTGCAACAAATAACTGTTAAAAAGCTTATGCTTCTATTTACTTCATGCTAATCGGGAAAAATTAGCAGAAATAGTCTTATTACTTGCTTCCTTGTAAGTAGAAGCGAAATAAGGGAGTACCATGGGTTAAAGTGATAGTCAAAAGCTGGTTATTATGTGACTGAAGCTCCTTTGTTTGTATGGACAGGAGTTGACAAATTCCTGTGTGAGAAAAATATGTTTTTGAAAGGTGAAACCAAAAACAAGGAATATCTTAAACACGACCAACTCCACGAAAAAAATGTACATAACATAAATTGTGTGTTTTAACGTGCTGTGTATTTTTTGTGTGGTAAGTTTTTGTCCTTCTCTTACGGTTTAGCAGTTATGCAAAATTCCGTAAAATTCATCCTGAATAAAGTGGTCTTCAGAGGCTATTCTCAAAAAATTCAAGATATACATTTTATTTGTCAGTTAAATATATTTAATATACGATATTTTAATCAAATCGTTAGAGCCATTTTTAAGAAATCGAACCTTTCGAAAAAAAAATCCATGTAAAGGGTAGTTTGGGGTGGGGGATTTTTCTCAAAATCTTCGTGTCACATCCCTGGAAGATACTAAACTTAAATACTAAGTTTGGTATTTTACCGAATTTTCATTTTTGAGCTATCGTGTTCACAGACACACACGGACCTTTTTCCGAAAATTCTTTTTTTTTTTTTTAGATATAGGGGACCCTAAAACATGTTTCCGGTGAAATCTCGGTATCGAATTTTTGGGTGGAGTGCAATATCTTCACTATACCCTATGTACATAGTACGTATAGAGAAAGTAAAAAAACGGTAATCAAGCAGAAAACACAGTAAAAATTGAATAGAACAAAAGGGAAGTCATGGTCGCTACATGGGTTGGTGCCACCTTATACACCGTGGCCAAGTGTTGCGCAGAGAATACGAATACTTTCGGCCAGGCCTGGGAACTGGCTGAGCATGCACTCGGTAAGTTGGTTACCCTGTAGCCTCGGACCTCCCCACCTTAATCTGCAGCTAACCGCTCTTATATACAACATGGACTGCTAGGGTTGTATTCGTGAGAGTTTGAGTTATTCAAGTGTTATACATTTATTCATCTTTACATCTGTATTATTGCATTATATTTTTGTTTACGTTAATCTTTTTAAAATGTTGAATATAATATTCCAGACGAGGTCAAATTATTAGAATAAACATATTTTAGAGCTTTTATTTTATGAAATGAGTGGATAATACAGATAAGGTGTTACAAATTATTTATTTTGAGTTTAGTCATACCTTTAGTTTTGATTATCGACTTGATTCGCTTGGGGATGCCTTCAATCAATGTTTTACAGTGTTATTTTATTTCATCATCATGAAACCATATTTTTTTATCTTATTTTCTTAGGTAGTGTTTAACGCCCGCTTTAACTGCTTATGGCACCGCAAGCGGTGACACTGATGATACATGAATGAAGATGGTTCACCGGTGGAATGCGATGGCGGGGGAAACCGGAAAACCCGGAGAAAACCCGCCCCTGCGCCGCTTTTCCATTACAAATCCCACATGCGGTCAGCTTTTCAATCAAGACAGTCCTTGTTCTTATATTATTTTTTTTTCTTAACTATTGACTATAAATTCTCTATAGGATTCATGTCAGGGCTGTATCCAGGCCAATCAAGCACTTTACATTATTTTATTTAAAAAATGTGATGATCTTTTTTGCTTTGTGGCATGGAGCCCCATCTTGCATAAAAACGTTTTCATTTTCCCCAAACTATTGTTTCAGTTGTTGTAGCAACTGGGTTTTCAGTACAGCTGTCCACATCCATGCCAACAAATCACACTCCTGGTTTCAAGGCATATTCTCTTCTTTTGGCATATTCGCTAGCTTCTTCTCCAACAGAAAACTCTTGAGTCCTCACTGAAGCAAACTGAAATAAAGTTAAAGGGTATAAGGAAGCTGTAGAGATGTTACATTATTTAAAATTCTCTTTCATACCCTGCAGTAGACCATAGCTTCCGAAAAAATATATCTGATACTGCTGACTGTAGTCAATTTTGGAAAATAAATGATAGTATAATGTTTTAGTACAACCTTAGAATACTTTACATCAATTTATACTGCTTAATTTGCCTTTTCCATTCATCAGGTGTCCATCTTTGACGTTCCTTTGCCCACTGAAGTCTCTTTGCAAGTGTTATTTTTGCTTTCTTGCGGGGTCACCTTGCGTTTAGTCCATCATTAAACAGGTATTTTCTCACAGTTCTTGCTGATACAAGTGATCCATGTTCCTCTAATATAATTCCTTGCTAGTAGCTTAACGATTTGTTTCTGACATGTTTCAGTTTTCGTACAGCCTTGGTGAAAATTTCTTCTTTCGCCCACATTTTCCTGTTTTTTATGATTTACTTTTACCAAAATCGTCATCTAGTTTTATTCTACTTATGAACTGCTGGGATATTTTCAAACTAAATGCTATTTCTTGTTGTGTGTAACGCTTTTCAACAAGCAGAACTCTTACCATGCCAATCTTTCTAGGTGAAAGCCCTGATTTTCTCCACATAACCTTAAAAAGCAATAGTTCCTAGTACTTCCATTCACTCTATTTAGCAATTACATTAAAATCAAATGTAATATTTGCCAGTACCTACACAATAATCAAAACCAGAAATATGTAACACTGTTTATTATTGTAAAGCAAAATATATGAAGAGAAAACGCGGCAAATAAGCAGAAAAACGTAATGAAAGCATATACCTTTATCTTGCACTGTGCCAACTATGAATTAAAAAAAAACACTCTATTAAAATCAAAATATACCAGCTATAAACCTCATTTAAAATTAATATAAGATACGATTATTTTACAATAAGAATACAATAGGGCTTGAAAATATTTTTACTCTTATAATTTGGCCATGTCTGTATATAGGCTTCTAAGAGACATAATGCATTATTATTTTATTATTTATTGTATATTGTTGTTTTGTAAAAGAACGTATTCATGCCAGTCACTAAATCCTGAAGTCTGGCTGCAGTGTGAGATTCTTATTTAACTACCTTTATTGCTCTTATCCTCTCTAAAACCTAGAAGTATGTGTGAGAGGGCGAATTTAGAATTCAAATTCCTAATTTCACTAAGTTCAACTGATTGATTAATTTCTTTCGGGTTTATTTAATACCATTAGTATCAAATTAATGTTCATATTTCTATGTAGCAAACTTTGCAAGAAAGTAATATTAAAAAAAATAATTTAATGTAAAAAATTCCGCGACTTTCTCTACATTCTTCAACAAACTATTCTTACAGCGGCTTATCATTCTATCCACTTCATGTAAATGAGGTAATCATTAATAGAAATAATTGTATTATTTACATATTCACTTATTGGTATGCACAAAGGAAATAAGGTAATACACTAGGCTAAAGCAATAGTCAAATATTTTAAGGTTGTTCACCATCTCATAGATTTTAAATTTCATTCTCTTTGCATGACCAAGATGTGAGGGGAAAAGAATGAAAATTTCCCATTTGAGAACTGTATAGGCAACTATTGACAATTGAAACCGATAACAAGGAATATGTAGAAAATATTTACATAAAAATATTATTGACTTAAATTACATATACATTTTTTTGTGTGTAGCAAGATTTGTGTACCTCTTAGAGTTTACCATATAATCAAAAATTATTCAGAATGAAGAGAATTTCAAAGGCTACACGCAGAAAAATCTAAAACTTGTCATGGAAATGTCTAATATACATATATATATATATATATATATATATATATATATATATAAGTATATATTATTTTAATCAAAATCTTTTTTGAGTCAATGTTGTATAAAACTTGTCAAAGTTAAGAGCAGTGTGGGGAGGAAGAATTTTGTTCACAACCTTGTATCATATCCTTGGAATATGGTAAACTTAAATGCCAAGTTTGGTATTTATTAGATATTTTGATTTGAGTTATACTGGTCACACACACACACACACACACACACACACACACACACACACACACAGATACACACATTCACTCAAAGAGAAAGAGAGCGCGCAAGACAGAGAGAGAGTAGTGCATAGTGTATAGAGAAGGTATTGCACTCCACCCAAAAATTCGATACCGAGATTTCACCGGAAACATATGTTTTAGGGTACTTTTTTCGAAAATTTTGGTTTTCGCAAAAATGGCTCTAACGATTTTGATTAAAATATCAAATACTAAAGACATTTACCTGACAAACAAAATGCTTATCTTGAATTTTCTGGGAATAGCCTCTGAAGACTACTTTAATCTGGACGAATTTTACGGAATTTTGTATAACTGCTAAACCGTAAGACTTAGATGAAAACATACTATACAAGAAATGTAGAGCACGTTAAAACACACAATTTATGTTATATACATTTTTGTCGTGGAGTTGATCGTTTTTGAGACATCCATTGTTTTTGGTTTCAGCTATGAAAAACTTACTTTTCTCATATAGGAATTTGTCAACTCCTGTCCATATAAATAAAGGAATTTGTCACATAGCAACCAGCTTTTGGCTATCACTTTAACCTATAGTACTCCCTTATTTCGCTTCTACTTACAAGGAAACAAATAATAAGACTATTTCTGCTAATTTGTTCTCGAGTAGCGTGAAGTAAATGGAGGCATAAGCTTTTTAACAATAATTTGTTACAGAGATGTAGAGAAAGTCCCGTGAATGGTACACATCAGATTTTTTAATAGTTCTGTTTTATTCAGGTTACCGCGATACATACCCTTTTGGTGAAATCAATTTCACTTTTTTTAGGTTGAATATAAAAGTTTTTGTACTTTTGTAATTATCATAGATAAACATTTATATACTCAAAAAATATAAGTATAGACAAGTATTTTTGTTTTTAACGATAAATGGAAAAGCCGTTGAATTAAAAACATCTGATGTGTTACTTTCTCTGTTCTGCAAACAAACTATTTTACTAAAGATAATATACTAATCAAGCATTACCAAAACACGCCTGTTACTTGGCCACTTATAGGTAGAGCGGAAATAAGGGAATACACTAGGCTAAAGCGAGAGTAAAATCTTTGGAAGCTGTCGCTATGCAATTGTCATGGCCAGGAGAAGAAGAAAAAATCTAATGTGTTCCATTCACATGTCTTTCTCTACATCACTGCAACAAATTATTGTTAAAAAGCTTATGCTAATATTTACTTCATCCAATCGAGAACAAATTAGCAGAAATAGTCTTATTACTTGCTTCCTTGTAAGTGGAAGCGAAATAAAGTAGTACTACCATAGGTTAAAATGATAGTCAAATGCTGGTTGTTATGTCGCTGCAGTTCCTTTGTTTGTATGGGCAGGAGTTAACAAATTCCCGTACGAGAAAAGCATAGGTTTTTCAAGGCTGAAACCAAAAATAAGGAATACTTCAAAAATCTGATGTGTTACACTCACATGACTTTCTCTAGCTGTTCTACAAACGTCATACATAAGATTCTTCTTCTTTCTGCACCTTACTAATCGAGGTACTCATTAGCACAATGTTCTTATTACCTAGTTCCGTATATGTAGGAAGAAAATAAGGGAATACACTAGGCTAAACCAATAGTCAAATGTCCTAAAAGCTGTCGTTATGCGATTGTCATTACAAATCGCTTCTTTTCATGGCCAGGAGTAGAACAAAAGAAAAACGGACACTCCCGTCTGAGAAAAGTAGAAGTACTTCACAACTGAAACTAATAACAATGAATACCTCGAAAACGGTAAGCTCCACGAGAAAAATATATATGACATAACTTGTGTATTTTAACAAGACCTAAATTTTTTGTACAGTAAGTTTTGTCTATCTCTTACGGTTTACTAGTTATGCCAAATTAAGCAAAATTCATCCAGAATAAACAGGTCTTCAGAAGCTATTCCCAGAAAATTCAAGATATATATTTTATTTGTTAGGTAAATATCTTTAATGTATGATGTTTTAATCAAAATCGTTAGAGCCATTTTTAAGAAAATAAAAATTTTCGAAAAAAGATTCATGTAAAGGGTAGTTTGGGGTGGGGGGATTTTTCTCAAACTCTTCGTGTCGCATCCCTAGAAGATACTAAACTTAAATAGCAAGTTTGGTATTTTAGCTACTTTTCGTTTTTGAGTTATCGTGTTCACAGGCACACGGACATACGGACACACGGACACACACACGGACCTTTTTCTGAAAATGCTTTTTTTTTTATAAAGGGGGTCCTAAAACTTGTATTTCCGGTGAAATCTCGGTATCGAATTTTTGGGTGGAATACAATTCCTCTCTTTCCCTATGTACATTGTACATTTGGGGCTAGAGAAAGTAAAAATGATCAACTGCACGAATAAAATGTGTATAACATAAATTGGGTGTTTTAATGTGCTTTAAATTTTTTGCGTGGTAAGTTTTTGTCTATCTCATGCGGTTTAGCATGTATGCAAACTTCCTCAAAATTAATCCAGAATAAAGTAGTCTTCAGAGGCTATTCCAGGAAAATTCAAAATATACATTTTATTTTTCTGGTAAATATCTTTAATATACGATATTTTAATCAAAATAGTTAGAGCCATTTTTAAAAAAAAACAAAATGTTCGAAAAATGTTGCATGTAAAAAGTAGTTGGGGGTGGGGGAATTTTCTTGAAAATATTCGTGTGGCATCCTTGGCAGATACCTAACCTAAAAACCAAGTTTGGTCTTTAAGGCTCTTTTCGTGTTTGAGCTATGCTGCCCACACACACGGACATTTTTCTAAAAAAATGAAATCCGGTGAAACCTTGGTATTGAATTTTTGGGTGCATTACAATGCCTTCTCTATACTCTATGTACATAGTACGTGTAGAGAAAGTTAAAAATTAAATATTTCCTGTTATTTATTGAATGACCCTAGTAGTAAGTTTATACAACGCAGAAAGGTCATCTCGCGCACTATAACCTATCTATCCTTCACAAATCTGTTGTAGCTAAACCTCCAAGAGAAAGAGATGAAGTGAAGAGCTTACAGGAGGCTACACATCGTGGAAGACAGGACACGTGGAAGTGCGTAACAGTTCCATATTCAGAGATCCGTCTCACTGCTGGAGCCGCCTCGAGAAGATCACCGACCAAGCAGTCATCTAGTGTCCACGGGGAGTACTATTTAGTTTCAATAAGAAGCATCCGCGACATCTGTGTGGCACCGCCATACGCCTCAAGACCTGGAAACCTACCTGAAAGATAATAGGAAACGGGATTAATGTGAAAGTTTACTTGGCACAATAGCCCAATTTCGAACCTTTGCCTCCTCTGTTTCTTGATCAATAGAATTTCTAGTTCGTGAGTTTGCCACTATGCGCACATGGTGATGAGGGATCAACTAATCGTCCATAGATAACACTGTAGGGCCAAATTAGACATTCGGATCTGAAACTGAAGGAGTTTTGCCTATGAACTTTTTCTTTCAAGGTGTTGGGTGCCTTTACGTGCAAATAAACATTTTACGGAACAAACGGCTTTACTTCACTTCCGATGGAAGATATGTTACAGATTTTTACTCAGAAAAAATCCATCACCTTCTGCCGGGTTTCAATCCACAACCTTAGGGATTAGAGACTAGCACGGTAATCACTACACCACGGAGGGCGACTGAAATGCCAACCGACCAGAAAAAACACTAAAAACCTGAGGTCAGGGTGAGCGATCAACGGGATCTGGAGCAGAGCACCGGTTGTGGTCCTTTGCAACTTATTTGGCCACAGGGAGGGAGGAATGAGGCGAGAGACACGATCTGGATGACGACGCAATAATGAACCAAGTCCTTTCCGGTTACAATTATTGAAACGCTTCTGACGTCGCCCTAGCCCCCAAGAAGGAGCCCTGAAACTAGAAGGCGGGTACCGACCGAGAGTTCCCGTCGACGGCGCCAGGATAACCTTTTTACAATGCGCAATTCATGAACTACCCGCAATCCGTCATCTGGTCCTTCAAGAAATTTAAGAACAGGAAATGGTGTACCCGAGAGTCAAGAATTGGAGGGATAAAATGAACATACCCAGCATTCGCTGGCCATCCGGGCAAATCTCCGAAAACACCATGGGTCAGGTAGGCCGGGGGGTGAGGAACGAAGCCACGACTTCCGAAATCGGGCCATCCTGCTCGGTAGCGGTCGACGGTAATCGAACCCCAGACCTCCCGAAAGCGAACCTCATACAGCAAAGCAACCTCTATCGGTCACATTTAACTATGATTTAGTTTATTACTTAAATAGGAACCTAAAATATAAGCGGTGAAATCCCGATGACGAAATTTTGGAAGGAATCTTCTATCTCCAATAAGTTAGTAATTGCTAGAGAAAGTTAATGCAAAAGGCGTAGAGGAAGATAGCAATGAGAGGATACAGTTAAAGAAATGAAAGAGAACTAATAAGGAGAGGTGCAGTTTATTGGATATGATAATCATCATCTTCATTTCCTGTGACGTTGAAAGTGGAGCAGCTGGAAGCTGTGCGGGGATTACAGACATCCTGTATGTTCCATGAACCGTGTCTTTTCCTTATAACGTGACACATGTCGTGACGAGGAAAACACCCTCAATTTACCTCACTATAAATGTGTCACTGTTTTACAAAATTCCGCATCAAAATTAAATGAATTAGCCACGTTCAGCTTCAGTAGCAGTTCATACGTGAAAATTGTGTAAAGGGTTCATTGCATAATAGGAGGAGAAAGTCGTGTGAATGTAACACATATATAGTTTCCTTCTTGGTATAGGATGTGTATTTATTTTTGACAAATCACACCTAAAATGGACTGTATAAGCTTTAATAACAAATGTTGCCAGATAAAACATCTACATTGAATTTCACATCACCTGCATAGTTTAGCTTCTATAATTTAAAGTCTTATTTAATTATTTTTGGGTTATATTAATTATAATAATATTTATCACACGTATAAGTTCTATACATTCAATCTTGTATATACTTACAAGTGCAGTCTTTAACACAACACAATACAATATCCATTAAAATTTAGAACAACAAAATCAACTCATTGTGTCTAGCAGCCCGCTATAATGCCTTAACTCGTATTCACTATTTTTTTTTTTTTTTAGACTATCAGGCTTGCCAACTTTGTTTCATTCAGAGAAACTAACGCTCTAAACAAACACACACACACACACACACACACACACACACACTCACACTCACACTCACACTCACACTCACACTCACACTCACACTCACACTCACACACACACACTCACACTCACACTCACACTCACACTCACACTCACACACTCACACTCACACTCACACTCACACTCACACACACACACACACACACACACACTCACACTCACACTCACACTCACACTCACACTCACACTCACACTCACACTTACACTCACACTCACACTCACACTCACACTCACACTCACACACACACACATATATAATTCGCACTGGAGAAGTACAAGAAATTGGAAGAATCCTCATCGGGGAAAAATCCCATGATACCCTCAGTACAAAATACTTAGAAAACAACTACCTCCCTCCCCCCAAATAGTTGATACAAATTGTTTGTTTTAATTAGTTGTGTACTTATTTATAGCACTTTTCGGTTTTTCTCTTATAGTACCCGATTTATAAAACATCTGATGTGTTCCATTCATATGACTTTCTCTATATCTCTGTAACAAATTATTGTTAATAAGCTTATCTTTTATTTATTTCATGCTAATCGAGAAAAATTAGCAGAAATAGTCTTATTTCTTGCTTTATTGTAAGTAGAAGCGAAATAAGGGACTACCATAGGTTAAAATGATAGTCAAAAGCTGGTTGCTATGCCGATGAGGTTCCTTTGTTTATATGGATAGGAGTTGAGAAGTTCCTGTATGAGAAAGGTATAAGTTTTTCATAGCAGAAACCAAAAATAAGGAATGTCTCAAAAACGACGAACTCACGAAAAAAATGTATATTACATAAATTGTGTGTTTTAACGTGCTCTACATTTTTTGTGTAGTAAGTTTTTGTCCATCTCTTACGGTTGAGCAGTTATTCAGAATTCAGTAAAATCCATCCAGAATAAACTACTCTTCAGAGGCTATTCCCAGAAAATTCAAGATATGCATTTTATTTGTCAGATAAATATCTTTAATATACGAAATTTTAATCAAAATCGTTAGAGCCATTTTTGAGAAAATCAAAATTTTTGGAAAAAGTTCCATGTAAAGGGTAGTTTGGGGTGGGGGGATTTTTCTCAAAATCTTCGTGTTGCATCCCTGGAAGATACTAAACTTAAATACCAAGTTTGGTATTTCACCAAATTTTCGTTTTTGAGTTATCGTGTTCACAGACACACGGGCACACACACACACGCACACACACACACACGGACTTTTTTCCGAAAATGCTTTTTTTAGATAAAGGGGACTCTAAAACATATATTTCCGGTGAAATCTCGGTATCGAATTTTTTGGTGGAGTGCAATACCTTCTCTATACACTATGTACATAGATCGTATAGAGAAAATAAAAAGTATACAAAGCAAATAAAATGTAGAATCCTTCACTTGAAAGATCATGGGTAAAGAGCAGACATTTTAGGAAATGTAAATTGAAAAATAAGACTAATTCCGAACAAATGTTATACAAATGTCTACTTTTGAAACTTTCTAAGAACTGCAGAGCAAAGAGTAATCTAAAATAATTGGCGTCATTCAAAAAATTACGTGCGTATACCGAAACTTTCAGTCTGTTTTGGTTCCAAAGAGCGGATTACAACAGCCTGTAAATGCTTTCCAACAATGAGTGCCAGCAATAAAGCAGAAAAGCGTCCCAAATGAACTGCTATCACGAGGATCTCCTGAACTGCCCAGTTTGTTTCTGGGAAGCGTAGCAAATTGCTCGTCTTACGACCAGCTGACTTGCCTATTAAACTGCTATTAATTCACGCAGACTCTCTATTCTTTAAGATATTTATGACCCTAGAGCGAGACTAAGAAATAGAGACATTCTTTTTTCGGGTTTACGGCTCCATTTGGGCACAGAGGCGGGCCATTCTTTTTAAACGGCAGTAAATTTAACACCAGATGACAACTACGGGAGCTGAGTCTATAATTTAGATGTTGTGGAACAATAGGCACAATCATCATCAACAACATTTGCGTTACAACAAACAAATGAGGCCGCCATCCTGGAAACAATCAATTTACGAGAATGTTTCAGTTTTTAACGACCCATAAACGCGACCATTACATCCTTGGAATGATAATAGGGTTGCATTAATGAAAGTGGAGTCCGTCGGCTCTCAAAATTACCTCACATTCTCCTTTTAGGCCGTGGAACGAGAAATGGCTACCAGCAATTAACGCCAATGGATATTGAACCAAGGATGTGCTGGCGAAAAAACGTAAATCTGATTAGTTGAGTCAAATCAACACCAGTCTCTCAGATCTGATTTTGATGTTTTACTTACTCTACCACATGCCTATGGTAGTTAGGAAGCATTCTATTGTAGGTACCCAAGAATTTTTCTTGTCGAGATTTTAGGTTCCCTTGAACGGAAAAACATACAGTTTTTAGAAAAAAAATCTGATTTTTCCATTCACAGGACCTTTTCCAGCTGTACCGCAAAATAATATTTTCTTACAAAAGATTATTCCTTTATCTGCATCATGATACCATTACCAGAACTTTCATATTGCTCGCTTCTTAATTAGTGGAAGGGAAATAAGCGATAGCCAACTCTTTTAAAAGCTGGTCTCTATGTGAAACAATTGAAATTCGGTTACCTTTGTTTGCTAGATGATTTCCGTTTGAGAAAAGTTTAAATAGCTTATATATATATTTCATAATAATATATGACATAAATTATGTGTTATAACGAAATCTACTTGTTACTTTCTCTATACGTACCATGGGCATAGTGTATAGAGAAGGTATTGTATTGCATCCAAAAATTCGATACCGAGATTTCACCGGAAATATAAGTTTTGAGACCCCCTGAATCCAAAAAAAAAAAAAAAGCATTTTTAGAAAAATGTCTGTGTGTGTGTGTGATGGTGTCTGTGGGCAGCATAGCTCAAAAATGAAAATAACGTTAAAAACCAAACTTGGTATTTAAGTTTGGTATCTTCCAAGGATGCGATACGAAGATTTTCAAGAAAATCTCCCCACCCCAAACTACCCTTTACATAGAAAAAATTTCGAAAATTTTGATTTTCTTAAAAATGGCTCTAACGATTTTGATTAAAATCTCGTAAATCTAAGATATTTTCTTGACAATAAAATGTATATCTTGAATTTTCTGGGAATAGCCTCTGAAGACTACTTTATTCTGGATGAATTTTACGGAATTTTGCATAACTTCTAAACCGTAAGAGATGGACAAAAACTTACCACACTAAAATGAAGAACACGTTAAAACACACAGTTCATGTTACATACATTTTTTTCGTGAGTTGATCGTTTTTGAGGTATTCCATGTTAATGGTTTCAGCTTTGAGAATCTTATACTTTTCTCATATAGGAGTTTGTCAACTCCTGTCCTGTACAAACAAAGGAACCATGAAAAAAGTGCATATAATATAAATTGTATGTTTAAAAGTGCTCTACATTTTTTGTGTGATAAGTTTTTCTCCATCTCTTCCGGTTTAGCAGTTATGCAAAATTCCGTAAAATTAATCCAGAATAAAGTAGTCTTCAGAGGCTATTCCCAGAAAATTCAAGATATACATTTTATTTATCAGGTATATATCTTTAATACCTATATGTTATTTTAAACAAATCGTTAAAGCCATTTTTGAGAAAATCAAAATTTTCGAAAAGAGTTCCATGTAAAAGGTAGTTTGGGGTGGGGGGATTTTCTCAAAATCTTCGTGTCGCATCCCTGGGAGATACTAAACTTATATACCAGCTTTGGTATTTTACCAACTTTTCGTTTTTGAGTTATCGTGTTCCCAGGCTCACGGACACAAACACACACACGGACTTTTTTGTGAAAATATATATATTTCCAGTGAAATCTCGGTATCGAATTTTTGGGTGGAGTGCAATACCTTCGCTATACACTATCATAGTTCGTGTAGAGAAAGTAAAAATCAGTAAACACTTATAAGTAAATACTTGACAAGGAAAGTTAAGACAGATCAGTAAAAGAAATTACTGATTTTTAATTGAATAACAGTTTACTTTTACTGATAGGTAATACTTTGGATAAATGTCAGTATAAACTGAATAAACAAATGAATAGCTGGATAGGAGGAGGAGCAAATGGAGGAGCAAATATAAGTATGTTATAAGAATCTGTACGTGTGTACAGCTAAATGCACCAATAATTGAAGGAAATCTAAAGCGAAAAGACAATTTTTCTTTCGCTTCTTCAATTTCAAATTTGAGGTTGGAAACTTTCCAGTCAGCTCCTTTGTTTCAATTCTATTTGCTATGATCTTGCACACCGTAGAATGGTGAATACTAAAATCTCCTGCAACTAGGTCAAAGAGAGGCAATTTTATGTCAGCTTAATGCTCCACCCCTTGTTTCATCCATGCCAAATAGAAAATCATTTCTTAAAAAGTTTACACTTTCAATTCCAAACCTCAGAAGCTGCTTTGAATCACTGGGACCAATATCCCCTCTCTTATTGTGGCTCTTTAAGTAGTGTATCGGTAAAAACACTGCCATAGTTGTTTGCTGTTACTTTTGCAAGTCAACTCTACAGCAAATTTAAAAATATCTCAGCAAATATTTAACTCAACAAGTAATCATTGAAAAAGTAATAGTAATAACTTACCAGTAATCAGTAATGCCTGAACTGTAAGTAATTACTTATGGTTTATTCAACTGGTTATCAATATTGATTTAAAATAATGTAAGTAAAACAGTTTACTGACTTTTATTCAACTGACCCATTGTGTCTGTGTAAAAAGCACTATAAAATCTGAGTGCTACATTCACATAACTTTATGCAAACAACTATTCTTACGAAAGCTTATTCTTACATCTACTTCACGCTTAAGATAAACTTTTTATTACTAGGGTCGGCTGATAAGTCCCGGACCTCACACAGATATGGCACCACTAGGCCTGTTAGACGGTAGCATTGTATAATTGAACTCTAGACTAGCTTGTATCCATAGTTACAGGTCAATAGCTTGTTTGGTTTTCGTATGACAGCATTTTAAACAAGACAACGGTTTACGATTTGGAAAAACGAGCAATGATTAAATACTTCCATTTGAAAGGCTTAACGCCTAAAGAAATCAAGAAGGAACTGGACAGAACATTGAAAGTCTCTGCCCCCTCATATTCAATGTTTAAAAGGTAGGTTGCAGAGTTTAAAATGGGCGTACGAACACTAGAGATGAGCCTCGCTCTGGACGCCCTGTAGGTGACAACTCCAGAGATCATTAAAAAAATTCATCGTTTAGTACTGAAAGACCGCAGTTTAAAGTTTTTGAGATAGTAGAGGCTGTAAGCGTTTCAAAAGAATGTGCAGGTAATATTTTAAGTAATGTTTTGGGCTTTCACAAGGTCTGTGCAAGATGAGTGCCGCTTTTGTTGACACCTAATCAAAAGTTGCAAAGAAAACTGTTTCGGTTAAGAATGTGGAGCTCTACCGTAAAAATCCCAGTGAATTTTTGGGACGGCTTATTACCATGGATGAAACTTGGGTACATCGCTACACTCCAGAAAGTAAATCACAGACAAAACAGTGGATTGCGCCAGGTGAACCATCTCCAAAAAAGGCAAAGTCAATTTTGTCAACTAACAAGGTTATGGCGAGTGTTTTCTGGTATGCACAGGGAATTATTTTTATTGATTACTTGGAAAAGGGTAAAAGTATCACTGGTGATTACTAAGCAGGCTTACTGCAACGTTTGAGTGATGAGGTGAAAAGAAAAAGATTTCATTTGGCAACAACAAAATCTTGTTTCATCACGACAATGCTCCGGCCCATCGTGTGCGAATTAAAGTTCGAATTCCTTGAACATCCACCCTATTCGCCAGGTCTAGCACACAGTGACTACCGCCTGTTCCAAAAACTCAAAAAAAAATTTGGAGGACGAAAGTTTCACAGCAACGAGGAGGTCATTGATGCAGTAAACAGCTATTTTGAGGACCTTGGTAAATCGCAAATCAGAGATGGTTTAATTAAATTAGAACACCGATATGACAAATGTATTAGCCTTTCTGGAGATTATGTTGAGAAATAAAGCAAAAAAAAATTTTTTTTCATTGAGGGGCCCGAGACTTATCAGCCGACCCTCGTATTTGTTTGCACAAATCTGAGAATCCTCACATTTGAGAAAAATAATGGAAAATTTAAACCTATAACAAGTAATATCACAGAAATTGTTTGTTTTACAACAAAAATGTATTTTATATAAATTGTGCATTTTGACGAGATTTACATTGTCCCTTTTTGTGTAATATGTATTTTTATATCTTTTACGTTTACCAGCAATGCAAAAGCTGTTGAGAATGAGGCTGACTTGAGAGGCTACTCCTCACGGTAGTTTAATCAAATAAATGGTTGCAACGATTTTTTTTATGTAAAGGATAGTTTGGGGTGGGGAGATGCTGAACATCATAGTCATGTTTGGTACTTGACCGACAATTTGTTTTTCAGCTATAATGCACACACACACACACACACACACACACACACACACACCTGGACATGTGTTCTACAAATGTTCTTTTTTATATAGGGGACCCAAAAATATGTATTTGTAATGAAATCTCGGTATCGAATTTTTAGGTGGAATGCAATATATTCCATAAAATTATAGAAACCAACCTGGCTCACGCCAGTTTAAACTCAGATAATGTAAGATTTTAAAGGTCGAACAGACCCAGTTTATGAAAATCTACACCCAAAACTAGTCTTAAACCAACATCGAGGTCACAATCTTTCTTTTCTTTCTCTGCTTATGTACTATGTACGAGATAGAGAAAATAAAAAGGCAAATGGTATTTATGTTTAGTATCTCCCAAAGATCTCTTATGAAGCTTCTCAAGTAAACCCCGCCCTAACTACCCTTTACTACCTTCTTTTTTTAAAATGTTTCCCCAAAGCTGCCTTAATTTTGATTAAAGTAGCATAAATATTAAACATGCTTACATGACAAATAAAATATATCTTGATTTTGGTTGGTAGCCTTTGAGGTCCTCTTCATGTTGTATAGCCTTACTTAACTGGTATACATTAAATGCCAGACGAAGCGCGATAGACTACAAAAAATGTATGTATGCCATTCACATAACTTTCTCTATCTGTTATGAAAACAAACTATTTCTATAAAAGTTTATTGTACTATATATTTCATGGTAATTGAAATAAACATTAGCAGAAATTGCGACTGCTATAAGTAGAAGGGAAATAAGTGAATACACTAGGCTAAAGCGATAGTCAAATCTTTAAAAACTATCGCTATGCGATTTACATTGAAATTCAATTATTTTCGCGTGGTCAAGGGCAAAAAAGAAAAACTAATGACGACTTCCAATTGAGAAATGTATAATTAATTTAAAAGTTAAAAGCAAGAAATATCTCGGAAATTGTTAACCCTAACAAGAGAAAAATATATAACAGAAAGTGTGTATTTTAACGAGATCTAGATTTTTTGAGCAGTAAGTTTTTATATCATTTAATAGCGTAAGCAAATAAAAAATCTGATGTGTTACACTCACATGACTTTCTCTAGCTGTTCTACAAACTTCATACATAAGATTCTTCTTCTTTCTGCACCTTGCTAATTGTGGTACTCATTAGCACAATGTTCTTATTATTTAGTTCCGTATAAGTAGGAAGAAAATAAGGGAATACACTAGGCTAAACCAATAGTCAAATGTTTTAAAAACTGTCGTTATGCGATTGGCATTACAAATCGCTTCTATTCTTGGCCAGGAGTAGAACAAAAGAAAAACGGACACTCCGGTCTGAGAAAAATAGAAGTACTTCACAACTGTAACTAATAACAATGAATACCTCGAAAACGGTAAGCTCCACGAGAAAAAGGTATATGACATAACTTGTGTATTTTGACAATACCTGAATTTTTTGTATAGTACGTTTTTGTCTATCTCTTACGGCTTACTAGTTATGCCAAATTAAGCAAAATTCATTCAGAATAAACAGGTCTTCAGAAGCTATTCCCAGAAAATTCAAGATATACATTTTATTTTTTAGGTAAATATCTGTAATATATGATATTTTAATCAAAATCGTTAGAGCCATTTTTAAGAATATCGAAATTTTGGAAAAAAGGTCCATGTAAAGGGTAGTTTGGGGTGGGGGGATTTTTTTCAAAATCGGGTCCTAAAACATGTATTTCCAGTGAAATCTAGGTATCGAATTTTTGGGTGGAATACAATACTTCTCTATCCTATGTACATTGTACATATGAGGCTAGAAAAAGTAAAAATACCATTTTGGTTGAATATGAACTGGGATTACAAGAGGATTAGCATGTATAAAATTATCTGGATTTCCTAGAATGTAAGGATCTTTTAGAGACAAAAGTGATAAAATAATGAATAAGACAATGAACCCTATAATGTCTTTAAATATAAAATAAAGATGAACAAGAATTTTATAAATATTTCTATTGCTAAAATCACCAGCAATGAAGAGACCTCCATATGCTATTCCCAAAAAATTCACGATGTACATACATTTTATTTGCCATGTAAAGATCTTTAATATACAATAATCAATATAGTTAGAGCCATTTTTGGAAGATTTTTTACCATGTAAAGGGTAGTTTGTGGTAGAGATTAATTAAATAGTTTTTTAAATCATCCTATCGCATCCTTGGAAGATTCTGAACTTAATTATCAAATATGTGAATTATGTTGTTCAAAGAACACACGCGCAGGAGATCTTAAAACATGTATTTCCAGTGCAATGCCAGTATCGACTATTTGGGCGGAATACAATACCTTCTCTACCTATGTACTAAATAGAGAAAGTAAAAAGAGTTCCTACGAATAGACGGAACAGGTTGGAAGTCATTTGAATGTAACACACCAGAATTTTTAAAGTGCTGTCAAAATGACGTTATTTCTCGTGATCTCAAGCAGGGATTGTGAAACTTCGATGGTATTATATAGCGACCTGCTTTTCTTTCTATATTGAGAGATTGTGTTAACGAATAAACATTTAAATACTACTTCCGCCTTGTTTAACTTAAGTACATTTTATTTTATTTTGAAATTTGTTCTAAGCAGATTAAATATATAGGGTCATTCACATTTTAAACCGTTATAAACAGTATAATATTTGGATAGAAAAAGAAAGAAGTCACATACTGGACAAGCAATGCAACTTAGCTTTCCTTTCTGTTACTTTCTCTACACGTACTATGTACATAGTCTATAGAGAAGGTATTGCAATCCACCAAAAAATTCGATACCGAAATTTCACCGGACTAATATGTTTAAAGGTTCCCTGTATCTAAAAAAGTATTTGCAGAAAAAGGTCCGTGTGTGTGTGTCCGAAAAGTCGGTAAAATACCAAACTTGGTATTTAAGTTTAGTGTCTTCCAGGGATGCGACACGAGCATTTCGAGAAAAATCCCCCCGCCCCAAACTACCCTTTACATGGACATTTTTCGAAAATTTTGATTTTCTTAAAAATGGGTCTAACGATTTTGATTAAAATATCGTATATGAAAGATCTTTACCTGAAAAATAAAATGTATATTTTGAATTTTCTGGGAATAGTTTCTAAAGACTACTTTATTCTGGGTCAATTTTAAGGAATTTTACATAACTGCTAAATCGTAAGATATGGACAAATACTTACCACACAACAAATGTAGAGCACTTTAAAACACACACTTTATGTTATATACATTTTTTCGTTGAGTTGATTCTTTTTGACATATTCCTTGTTTTTGATTTCAGCTTTGACAAACATAACTTTTCTCATACAGGAATTTGTCAACTCCTGTCCATACAAACAAAGGAACTTGAACCACATAGCAAGCAGCTTTTGACTATCACTTTAACCTATGGTACTCTCTTATTTCGCTTCTACTTAGCAAGTAATAAGACTATTTCAGCTAATTTTTTCTCGATTAGCAAGAAGTAAATAGAAGTATAAGCTTTTTAGCAATAATTTGTTGCAGAAATGTAGAGAAACTCATGTGAATGGAACACATCAGATTTTTTTGTTCTCTTTTTTGCTCTCTCTACACGTACTATGTACATAGTGTATAGAGAAGGTATTGCACTCCACCAAAAAATTCGATACCAAGATTTCGCCGGAAATATATGTATTAGGGTCCCCTATATCCAAAAAAAGTATTTTCAGAAAAAGGCCCATGTGTGTGTGTCCGGGTGCCCATGTGTCTGTGAACACGATAACTCAAAAACGAAAAGTCGGTAAAATACCAAACTTGGTATTTAAGTTCAGTATCTTCCAGGAATGCGACACGAAGATTTTGAGAAAAATCCCTTCACCCCAAAGTACCCTTTACATGGTGCTTTTTTCGAAAATTTTGATTTTCTAAAAAATGGCTCTAACGATTTTGATTAAAATATCGTATATTAAAGACATTTACCTGACAAATAAAATGTATAATATGAATTTTCTGGGAATAGCCTCTGAAGAGTGCTTTATTCTGATGAATTTTACGGAATTTTGCATAACTGCTAAACCGTAAGAGATGGACAAAAACTTACCATATAGAAAATGTACAGCACATTAAAACACACAATTTATGTTTTGTACATTTTTTAAGATATTCCTTGTTTTTAGTATCAGTTTTGAAAAACTTATATTTTTCTCATACCGGAATTTGTCAACTCCTGTCCATACAAACAAAGCAACTTCAGTCCCATAGCAACCAGCTTTTTGAGTATCACTTTAATCTATGGTACTCCCTTATTTCGCATCTACTTACAGGGAAGCAAGTGATAAGACTATTTCTACTAACTTTTTCTCGATTAGCATGAAGTAAAAAGACGCACAAGCTTTTTAACTATAATTTGTTGCAGAGAAGTAGGGGAAGTCGTGTGAATGGAACACATCAGATTTTTTCAGTTCACCGTATCCACATCTACAGATTTGTTGAAAAAAAAAAAGCATTAAAAATGTTATTCATACTGATATCAGAATTTGTAGGTTACAAATCACGGTTCCGTCACTAGAGCTATTCAATGCTATGGTGGAAACAAGAGGGGGTTTTTTCTCGAGGGATGAAAAAATTAAAACCATGTATTAACAATTTAATAGCAGGCCCATGTTCCATTTGTAAAATTCCAACAAAGTGGCTACCCGATCGCCAGATCTCAGTCCAATTGGTTGTAGGGTTACCTTAAAGAACGAGTTTTTCTGACACCAACAACCCGATAGCAACTGAAAGAAGCTATCTCAGAAAATTGCTAATATTCCAAGACATCGTCTGCAAAATGCTGTGCATGGAGTCGCAGAAATAATGGTACACGTTGAACACGAGAACGGAGGACATCTTTGTAATATTTTATGAATCCCGATTTTTTGCTCAATATGTGACTCTCCCTCTACCCCCAAATCTCAAATATAACGATTTTAAGTTTGAAGTGAGTTTTGAAAGAATCTATATATACATACTTTGACTAACGTAACTCAGAAGATTTTTATATGGTACTATAAAATATCAAATAATTGGAGTTTGACAAAGGAAAGATCAATCCCAGGTGACTGCCTGTGAGATATGTGGTGGACAAAGTGGCGCAGGGGCGGTTTTTTTCCGGGTTCTCCGGCTTCCTTCGTCGACGCATTCCACCAGCTCCATCTCCATTTGTGCATCGCCTGCAGTGCCACAGCAGTAAAAGCGGGCGTTAAACACTATCCAAAAAAATCTGATGTGTTCCATTCACATGACTTTCTCTACAACTCTGCAATACATTATTGTTAAAAAGCTTATGCTTCTATTTACTTCCTGCTAATCGAGAAAAAATTAGCAGAAATAGTCTTATTACTTGCTTCTTTGTAAGTAGAAGCGAAATAAGGGAGTACCATAGGTTAAAATGATGGTCAAAAGCTGGTTGCTATGTGACTGAAGTTCCTTTGTTTGTGTGGACACAAGTTTACAAAGTCCTGTGCGAGAAAAGTGTGTTTTATAGCTGAAACCAAAAACAATGAATATCTCAAAAACAATCAACTTCACGAAAAAAGTGTATATAACATAACTTGTGTGTTTTAAAGTGCTCTACATTTGTTGTGTGGTAAGTTAATGTCCGTCTCTTATGGTTTAGCAGTTATGCAAAATTCCGTAAAATTGACCTAGAAAATTCCCAGAAAATTCAAAATATACATTTTATTTGTCAGGTAAATATCTTTAATTTAAGATATTTTAATCAAAATCGTTAGTCACTTTTTAGAAATTCAAAATTTTCGAAAAAAGTTCCATGAATAGGGTAGTTTGGGGTGGAAGGTTTTTCTCAAAATCTTCGTGACGCATCCCTGGAAGATACTAAACTTAAATAACAAGTTTGGTATTTTACCGACTTTTCGTTTTGGAGTTATCGTGTTCACAGACTCAGGGACACATGGACACACTGACACACGGACACACACACACACACACACACACACACACACACGGACCTTTTTGTGAAAATGCTTTTTTTGGATATTGGGGACCCTAAAACATATATTTCCGGTGAAATCTCGGTATCGAATTTTTGGGTGGAGTGCAATACTTTCTCTATACACTATGTACATAGTGCGTATAGAGAAAAAAAATCCATAGTGACATTTTTAAAGTGCTATTCTTTATTCAGCGGATCTCAAAACGTGTGCTTCCTCTATCCACTGTAAGAAGTAAAATACTATTCCAAACCATTTAAAATTGGCAACTTTACACATGAGACCGTTTTCATTTCTGCTTTTCATTTCCTTTTCTTTCCGCCTGTTTTTCCTCCAATTGGTAAAGAATATTTATTTTTCCTGTTCTTGACCTTTCAGTTCCCCCCACCTTGTAGAGACTATTACAGTAATAGGCATGAAGAGTGAAGTGCAGTTTTTGTTGAGAGTTGGTCTAGAAAGGGAAAGTAATTTATATGTCCGACTGCGTGTCCTTGAGTCTGTGTTAGCCCGTTCTTTTCTTATGCTAATGACTGTAACACTGAGAACCCTGTCACTGCAAGGTCGAGTGTCCTGACCTGCGTGCGTGCGTGAGAAAGTGGAACTTGTTTTTCCACGCCTCCAGGCCCAACACCACATCCCCTTCTTTTTTAATTATTTATTTTGCCCGACTAGCTATAAGCTATACAGGCCATTTATAATAATTTAACATAAAATAACAAGAAGAAAAAAATTGATATGGGTCATATGACATCATTAACATATTTTCTGCAAAATATAGAGGTTAAAAGAAATTACAATAACTACGATGAAGTTTATAACAAGGTTAGAAATACAAATTTCAGGTACACACAAAAATTAAAATAAAAATAATATTAACAAGTTTGTAAAATAGGAGTTGAAAATGAATCTCTATTATTATCAATATTAACATGAAGAAAGAAGGTATAATTATTACAAATTAGGTTGAATCAGTCTTGTTCAATTTCGGATCAGACACCCTTCTTTCTCGATAAAGGTATTCTAATGTAATGATCCACAGTTTTCATTCAGGACATTAAAATTTCTGTTGAATTACAAAGTTGTTTATGATATAAGCTCAAAAGGAAACGTATTTATTTATTTATCTATCTTAGTTGGAGTTAATGTCATAAGGCCTTCTCTTCCACTCTACCAGACAACACATTAAATTCAATATAGTAGTGATATAATGAATAAAGAACAAAATACAATACTATACCACTTAATAAAGACAAATATAAACATCTAGTTTGTTCCATTTACGTGACTTTTTCTGTACAAATTATTGTAAAAAGCTTATTCTTGTATCTACTTCATGCTAATCGAGATAAAACACCAGCAGAAATTGTCTTATTAAATGCTTCTTTGTAAGTAGAAGGGAAATAAGGGAACCCACTAGGCTCTCAACTGATAGTCAAATCTTTTAAAAGCTGGTTGCTATGGGGCTGCAAATCGATTCTTTGTATTGGCAAGAGTTGGTCAATTCCTCTTGTATGACAAAACGTTTAAGTATTTTAAAACTGAAATCAATAACAAGGAAGATCCCAAAAATGGTCATCTCCACGTAAAAATTTTATATGGCATAAATTGCTTGTTTTAACATCATCTACATCATTTGTTTGTTTGTTTTTAGTAATAATTTACCAAATTACGTTTACCAGTTATCCAAAATTCAGCAAAATTAGATAGAGGTCTACTGAGGCTATTTCTAGAAAATTCAAAATTTACATTTTATTTGCCATGTAAATATCTTTAATATGCGGTATGTTGATCAAAATTGTTAGAAAAAAAATTCAAAAATATTTCTATATAAAGCATAGTTTGGGATTTTCCTCGAAATCGTGTCGTACCCTTGGAAAATGTTAAACTAAAATACCAAGTTTGGTATTTTACCAATTTTTTTTGAGTTATTTTGTTCACAGACACACAGACACACACAGAGTCCTTTTTCTAAAAATTCTGTTTTACTTTCTCTACACGTACTATGTACATAGTGTATAGAGAAGGTATTGCAATGCACCCAAAAATTCAATAAGGAGCTTTCACCGGAAATACATGTTTTAGGACCCCCTGAATCCAACAAAAACATTTCTAGAAAAATGTCCGTGTGTGTCTGTCTGTCTGTGTGTGTGTGTCTGAGTGTATGTATGTGTCTGGACAGCATAGCTCAAAAACGAAAACACAGTTAAATACCAAACTTGGCACTTAAGTTTGATATTTTCCAAGGATGCGACACGTGATTTTAAAGAAAATCCATACATCCCTAACTACCCTTTACATGGAAAATTTTTTGAAAATTTTCTTTTTCTTAAAAATGGCTCTTAACGATTTTGATTAAAATTTCACATATTAAAGCCGTTTCTATCACAAATAAAATGTATATCTTGCGTTTTCTGGGAATAGCTTCTAAATACCTGTTTATTCTGGATGAATTTTGCTTAATTTGGCATAACTAGTAAACCGTAAGAGATAGACAAAAACTTACTATAAAAAATGTAGATCTTGTTGAAAGACATAAGTTATGTCTTATACATGTTTTTCGTGGAGATTACCGTTTTCGAAGTATTCCTTATTATTAGTTTCAATTGCGAAGTACTTATGCTTTTCTCAGACGGAAGTGTGCGTGTTTCTTTTGTTCTATTCCTGGTCAAGCAAAGAAGCGATTTGTAATGGCAACCGCATAAGACAGTTTTTAAAACATTTGACTATCACTTTAGCCTAGAGCATTCTCTTAGTTCCAGTCTACTTATAAGGAACTAAGTAATAAAATTCTAATGTTTATCTCGATTGGCATGTTGTTGGAAGCAGAATTATCTTTTGTAAGAAGTTTGTTTGTAGAGTAGCTAAGGAAAGTCATGTAAGTGTAACATATCAGATTTTGTTTGGATACAGGGGACCCCAACATGTGTATTTCCGGTAAACTCTCGGTATCGAATTTTTTGGTGGAGTGCAATACCTTTCTACCTACGTACCATGTACTATGTGGAGAAAGTAAGAATTAGCTTCTTTTGAATATTAGCGGGAAAATCCTCACACGTTATAGACTAAGTGCCAAGATTTAGATTTGCCTTTCTGTTTTCAATTGCAACGTTTAAATGCACATGTACATATGTGTGCAAATGAGCTTGTGAAATGACAAAGTTGAGTTTCTTGTAACCTTGTATTCTTAAGTTTTTGCCTCTTTAAAATGCTCCCAGCATGCATTATTCGTTTAATTTGTTTTATTTTGTTTTTCAGTGTAACATTTTTTTTAAGGTTGATGGGATCTAATTTTGTTGATATCAAAGTAGATTTGGGTTTAGGGTTTTAATGATATCAATTATTGACTTTTACAAAACTATATCAGCCACGCTGTATTATATTTTTGCATGAAACGTTAAAATCAAACCTAAATAAGTATATTTTAGGAATAATATACATAATTTTGAAAAAGCTTTGCAAATGTTTATTATGTGGAACTATCTACATCAAATTCCATTTTCATTTTTTAAAAACCATTCTTTTAAAGCTAGGTACTTAGGGCAGGTGCTAGCGTATGACTCCATTTGGGAGGTCGTGGGTTCGATTCCCGCGATCGGCTATCCTGATCAATTGATAATTCTAGGGGTTTCCCTGGGTCGCCAGGTGAATACTGGGAAGGTTCATTAACCCCCAGAATTTCTTGTCCTTCCATTTCACCTCAATACTCATTTAATTTTAGCTTTTATTTGACTGTTCTGCTTCGGGTTGTAAGTATCGACGGGGTCTCTAGGTCCCCCAGAGGGATATCTAAGCCCGTAAGGAGGGAGAGGGAAGTCGGTTGACTAGGCGCCGCCGAAAAGTTTCAATCCGTAACGGAAGTGCAGTTATGATTCCTTAGGACGGCCGCTCTGTCTCCTTTCGCCTCATCCTTCCTCCCGAGGGTGCCCCGCAAGGAACATAGACAATAAGAGATCCTTGGTGGAGGTGACGAATCCCATCTTATCATATTATATCCTAGGTGCTTAAGAATATGAATATAAATTGTGTTATGGTGAGGTTGAAAAAAAATTCAGGGAAATTTATTGAAATTCATAGAAATTGGCAATTTCAATACCACGTATACTTAATATGGAGGAGTCCATATGGTAATTAGACGTTCCCCAGCTCATTTGGATCGATTCGAGTACCACTCTGAGGATAAATTATTGTCTCAGAGGAAATTATAACTTGAAGATGCAAGGTTGAGAGGCAATCTTGTCCAAGATCCACGCCTACAGGAACACACGGTAGAATGCGCTGTGGGTGTCGGGAACATCCGCCTCATTCATATTTGGTGAAGCTGTCTACACACCCAGCTGGGTGGGCTTGGGAATGCCCTTGTACCCATCATCGTAAGCGGTAATTATTTATTGCGGCATTGTGCCTGGTGCCCCTTGATCCGGAGGTCTTGAGTTTAATCCTTGTGGAGGCCAGTGGGATTTCCGTTATGAAGGGAAGTGGATCTACGTTATACGTTAAAAATTACGTCATCGACGATTACAATTGCGTCATTTTACCAGTTAATATTGTTTGTCTTATTTCCTCAATCACATCACGCATAGAGCGTTTTGTTTTGTTGTTGTTTTTAAATTTCTCTACACGTACTACGTACATAAGTAGTGTATAGAGAAGGTATTGTATTGCGCCCAAAAATTCGATACCGAGATTTCATCGGAAATACATGATTTGGGTCCCCCAAAAAAGTGCATTTTGAGAAAAAGGTCTATGTGTGTGTGTGTGTCTGTGGTCAGCATAACTAAAAAACAAAAAGACCGTAAAATACCAAACTTGGTATTTAAATTTACTATTTTATATGGATGCGATACGAAGATTTTCAAGCAAATCCGCTTACCCCAAACTACCCTTTACATGGAAAAAAAATTAGAAAATCTTGATTTTCTCAAAAATGGCTGTAACAATTTTCATTAAAATACCGTATATTAAAGATATTTATATGACAAATAAAATTTATATCTTGAATTTTCTGGAAATAGCCTCTAAAGACCTCTTTATTTTGAATGAATTTTAATAAATTTTTCCTAACTGTTAAATCGTAAGAGATAGACAAAATTTACTACACAAAAAATGTAGATCACGTTAAAACATACAATTTATGTCATATACGTTTTTATCGTTGAATTGACCTTTTCTGAGATATTCCACGTTACTTGCTTCAGATTTTAAAATACTTAAAACATTTTCTCAGTCGGAAAGTTGTAAACTTCTGGCGCTGCATATAAACTGCATTTCAATCACATGGCAACCAACTTTTAAAAGATTTGACTATCGTTTTAACCTTGCGAATTCCTTATTTACCTTCTACTTACAAGGAAGCAAGTAATTAAGATAATTTCTGCTAAAGTTTATATGGATTATCATAAAGTAGATAGAAGAATATGCTTTTTAACAATAATTTGTTACAGCGATGTAGAGTAAGTCATGTGAATACAACGCATAAGATTTTTACTTTCTCTGCACGTACTATGTACATAGTGTATAGAGAAGGTAGTGCACTCCACCCAAAAATTCGATACCGAGATTTCACCGGAAATATGTTTTAAGGTCCCCTGTATCCAAAAAAAAAAGCATTTTCAGAAAAAGATCCGTGTGTGTCCGTGTGTCCCTGTGTCAGTGTGTCCGTGTGTCTGTGAACACGATAACTAAAAACAAAAAGTCGGTAAAACACCAAACTTGGTATTTAAATTAAGTATCTTCCAGGGATGCGACACGAAGCTTTTGAGATAAATCCCCCCACACCAAACTACCCTTTACAAGGAACTTTTTTCGAAAATTTGGATTTTCTAAAAAATGGCTCTAACGATTTTGATTAAAATATCGTATATTAAAAATATTTACCTGACCAATAAAATGTATATCTTCAATTTTCTGGGAATAGCCTCCTAAGACTACTTTATTCTGGATGAAATTTAAGGAATTTTGAATAACTGCTAAACCGCAACACTTAGATAAAAACTTACTACACAAAAAAATGTAGAGCACGTTAAAACACAACATTTATGTTATGTATATTTTTTTCGTGAAGTTGATCTTTTTTTTAGATATTCTTTGTTTTTGGTTTCAGCTATGAAAAACTTACTTTTCTCATTCAGGAATTTGTCAACTCCTGTCCATACAAACAAGGAACTTCAGTCACATAGCAACCAGCTTTTGACTATCATTTTAACCTGTGTTACTCCTTTATTTCGCTTCTATGTACAAGGAAGCAAGTAATAAGACTATTTCTGCTATTTTTTTCTCGATTAGCATAAAGTAAATAGAAGCATAAGCCTTTTAACAATAATTTGGTGCAGAGATGTAGAGAAAGTCATGTGAGTGGAACACATCAGATTTTTACGACAGTAGTCAAAATTTCACTCCCAGTGTCATTTGTTTGATCCCGTTTGTTGCGTCATCAGTGCTTTGTGTTTCACTTAACATGGTAATGTAGTTGAGGAAGAAATTAGCGTGCAAGGAAGACTGAAGAATTCAGAACACGAACCTTACTTTCTCCGACAAGTTGGTGAAAAGTTCCCAAAAGTGCACGAGAAGTTGCAACAAATAACCTTGTTCCAAGAGAAAGGAAGCGGAAGTCAGTAAACATACCATTTACTTTAACATATGTTGCCATACTGGCTTTGGTATGAACCTGTTGCGTTAGATGTCGTAACTTGCATCTCAATGACAGAAACCGAGCAACTGCACAACAAAGTCAAGAATGATAAACGGAAGAAACGCGTACGATAGCATCACAAAACATGCATTAAATGTGCATACTTATTCACTACATAGGGTAAAGTTTCTAGGCACGTCAGTTTGTCTCTCTTTGTCGCTGTACGAGATTAATGTTGAACATTTTTGAAAGACATGTTTCTAAAATCAAATGAAATGCGTTTATATCTGACAGATACCTTTCAAGGTTCTATGAGTTGATTCTATTTTCTATAATGGCTTGTTAATTATCACTATTTAAAAATATTGTTTTCACTAAAAACTGAATTTTACTAAATAGCTTTCCGGGATAATTTTGCAATTTTAGCTTCAAAATCGGATGTGTTCCATTCACATGACTTTCTCTACATATATGTAACAAATTATTGTTAAAAGCTTATTTTTCTATCTGCTTCATGCTAAACGAGATAAAATTAGCAAAAATTGTCTTGTTATTTGCTTAAGTAGAAGGGAAATAAGAAAGTCCCATAGGCTAAAGCGATAGTCATATTTTTACTTTCTCTACACGCACTATGTGCATAGTGTATAGAGAAGGTATTGCACTACACCCAAAAATTCGATACCGAAAATTCACCGGAAATATATGTTTTAGAGTCCTTTATATTAAAAAAAAAAAGAATTTTCACAAAAAGGGCCGTGTGTGTGTGTGTATATGTGTGTGTATATGTGTGTGTGTGTGTCCGTGTGCCTGTGAACACGATAACTCAAAAACGAAAAGTTGGTAAAATACCAAACTTGGTATTTAAGTTAATTATCTTCCAGGGATGCGAAACGAAGATTTTGAGAAAAATCCCCCCATCCCAAACTACGCTTTACATGGAACTTTTGTCGAAATTTTTGATTTTCGCAAAAATGGCTCTAACGATTTTTATTAAAATATCATGTATTAAAGACATTTACCTGGTAAACAAAATGTATATCTTGAATTTTCTGGGAATAGCCTCTGGAGACTACTTTATTCTGGAGGAATTTTACGGAATTTTGCATAACTGCTAAACCGTAAGACTTATATAAAAACTTACTGCACGAGAAATGTGGAGCACGTTAATACACACAATTTATGTTATATACATTTTTTTTTCTTTGAGTTGATCGTTTTTGAGATATTCATTGATTTTGGTTTCAGCTATGAAAAACTTACTTTTCTCATATAGGAATTTGTCAACTCCTGTCCATATAAACAAAGGAACTTCAGTCACATAGCAACCAGCTTTTTTGACTATCACTTTAACCTATGGCACTCCCTTTTTGCGCTTCTACTTACAAGGAAAGAAGTAATAAGTCTATTTCTGTTAATTTGTTCTCAAGTAGCAGGAAGTAAATAGAGGCATAGGCTTTTTAACAATAATTTGTTGCAGAGATGTAGAGAAAGTCCTGTGAATGGTATACATCAGATTTTTTAAAACTGGTTGCTATATGATTGAAATTACTTTGTATGGCCAGGAGCTGACAACTTCCAGTATGAGAAAGGTATAAGTATTTTAAAGCTAAACCAAATAACAAGGAATATCTCAGAAACGGCCAGCTCTTACAAATAAAAAAAAACCGTAATTGACACAAATTGTGTATTTTAACGAGATCGGCAATTTTTTAAGTAGTAAAGTTTGTTAATCTCTTACGATTTACCAATTATGCAAAATTCATCCAGAGTAAAAAGACAAAAGTCTTCAGAAGCTATTCCCAGAAAATTCAAGATATTCATTTTATTTGTCATGTAAATATGTTTAAAATCCGATTATTAATCAAAATCATTAGAGCTATTTCTGAGAAAATCAAGATTTTCGAAAATTTATCCATATAAAGGATAGTTTAGGGTGGAAGAACTGTCTTGAAAAGCTTCCTGTTGTATTTTTGTGATATACCAGTTCAATACCAAATTTAGTACTTAATTCATTTTTGGGCTATGCTGTTCACAGACACACATTCATATACACAGACAGACTTCTAAGAATGCTTTTTATACTGGTTATATTTCCGGTGAAATCTCAGTATTGAATTTTTGGGTGGAATACACTATCTTCTCTACACATTATTTAGATAGTACATATAGAGGAAATAAACATTTTAGAAATAATTGCGATTAAAACAATTGTGACGTGTGATATATACACATTACAGAGTTATAAATAATATTTATAAAATTACAATGAAATCCACCAATAATAATATTTCAATAACTATCCATAATAAACAATTTTTTTTAATCCATATCATGCTTTCTATCATTTTAAATCGTCATTAACGTCTAAAGATTTTGAAAACCGACTTAGTAATGTATTTCGCGAAGAAGCCCCATAAGAGAGCTCAATTTATAATTTGTACGTGTGTATATGTGTGTCATTCCAGAGGGCATTCCTCACTGCAGCCCCATGGGCTTATAGTGCGTCAGACCCCAGGAGGATGTAATGATTTGAAAATAACCAACGGGCAGCAGAAACCGACTGCAGAGAAAGAGTCACCGTGGTGGATCCGTAACATAGCCTAAATAGTTTCTTCTCACACTGCTGCGAGCACTAAGAGAGTTCTCCCTGGGTCCAAGTGAACACCTTAAGTCCTACAGACGACTCCAGCGCCACTGTGCCGCCTAGAGCTATATTTCCAAAGAGCATTCACCACCACGAAGGGATGCAACCACCGCAGTTACGTCAATTTTTATAACCCTGAAAGAGACCAGTTGGAATGTGAAATGCGGATGAAATGAAGAGACAGGAAGTTTGGTGGAATGAAAAAACCCATTCCCCTGATGACCCTGGAAAATACCCGAAAAAACCCATGGTCGGCTGTGGGAATCGAACCCATGATCTCCCGAATGCCAGTAGCAGATTATAAGCCTTAGCCAACTGCCTCGGAACTTATATTTAGTACACCGAATTCAAAATATATGTTTACTTTCTCTATACGCACTATGTACAGTGTATAGAGAAGGTATTGCACTCCACAAACAAATTCGATACCGAGATTTCACCAAAATATATGTTTTACGGTCCCCCTGTATCAAAAAAAAAAAAAAAAAAAAAAAAAGCATTTTCAGAAAAGGGTCCGTGTGTGTGTTCGTGTGTCCGTGTGTCCGTGCTCCTGTGAACACGATAACTCAAAAATGAAAAGTCGCTAAAATACCAAACTTGGTATTTAAGTTTATTATCTTCCAGGGATGTGACACAAAGATTTTGAGAAAAATTCCTCCACCCCAAACTACCCTTTACATGGAACTTTTTTCGAAATTTTTTATTTTCTTAAAAATGACTCTAACAATTTTTATTAAAATACCGTATATTAAAGATATTTAAGTGACAAATAAAATGTATATCTTGAATTTTCTAGGAATAGCCTCTGAAGACTACTTTATCTGGATGAATTTTGCGGAATTTTGTATAACTGCTAAACCGTAAGAGATGGATAAAAACGTACAACACAAAAATGTAGAGCACGTTAAAACACAATTTATGTTAAATACATTTTTTTCGTGGTGTTGATCGTTTTTGAGTTACTCCTTGTTTTTGATTTCAGCTTTTAAAAACGTATGCTTTTCTCACACAGGAATTTGTCAGCTCCTGTCCATACAAACAAAGTAACTTCAGTCACATAGCAACCAGCTTTTGACTATCACTTTAACCTATGGTAGTCCCTTATTTCGCTTCTACTTACAAGGAAGCAAGTATTAAGACTATTTCTGCTAATTTTTTTCGATTAGCATGAAGTAAATAGAAGCATAAGTTTTTTAATAATATTTTGTTGCAGAGCTATAGAGAAAGTCATGAGAATGGAACACAGATTTTTTATGTTTATTGTAATGATGAATTTCGTAAAGGACGCCCGAGAACTGCTGTAGCTGATGAAAATATTGCCGATTTTTCAGCAGGTTTGAAGGAGATCGAGGCACGTCTTGTGAAGTATTCAAGCGACGTTGATACAAAAAAAAAAAAAAAAAAAAAAAAAAAAAAAAAAACACACACACACACACACACACACAAAAAAATAAACATCAATAGTTAGAAGAAAAAAAACTTTGCTGGCAATGGATTCCACATAAACTAATCCCCCTTCAAGAATAACATTGAATTGATTATTGCCGAAAATTCCAAGATGGTACTTAAAATTTGGTTTGAAATGTGGTTATTAGTTATGAAACTTGAATTTGTTGTTATAATCCTGAAGAGAGAATTCAGTCGACTCAATGAATACTTCAAACAGAACCTAAGCGACGATTTCGCAATCCTGGTAAGATGGTTTCTGTTTTTTTTTTTTTCTCTCTAAAAATGTCATATTGCTATTATAGCATTGAAGATAGACGTACCTATACTCCTATCCTGTATTCAAATTTCTCTTTATAATTTTAATTGTTTTCTCATAGAAACCTTGTTTAGGACAGGGGTTGGATAAGCAGAGTCTGACTGAAAAATTCAATACCATAGCTGGGATTTGAACCACGGATCTCGCGGTCTCTAACTGGCTGCTCTACCACTGAGCTAGCATTGTATAAAGCCGGCATACCATTAAATCTCGCAACTAACTCGTATGTTTCCTGGCAAACCACAAAATAATTTCAAATTATTTTGATATGACACACCTATATGACGACTTACAATGCCATAAGTACTTCAAAACCCAGGATTCGTAGTATAGCCAACTATTATGGACAATTGTGATAATTTTAATTGTTTTCTCACAGAAAACAATTGGTAGGAGGTGTGTAGGACAGGAGTTGGATAGGCAGACTGAAAAATTGCAATGCCGGCATGTTGCCTTGGTAGCTCAGTGGTTGAGCAACCGGGTAAAGGCGAGAAAATCCACGGTTCAAATCCCGGCTACGGCATTACATTTATCAGTCTGACTCTGACTATCCAAATGTGTGTTTACCTTAATTGTTTTAAAGTTTAAGAAAATGTCCAAAAGGAAAAGAGTAACTAAGTTTTACCTCAAGGCAACCAAGCCAGTTGATCAGGCATTTCGTCTGGGACTGGCATTTAGGAAGTGGCGGTCGACCTCTCTGAATCATGGATTTTTTCGAAGGTCATTAGGCAAATGCTGGGGAGGTTTCTTCATTCTCCCGAACTTTCTGTCTCTTCATTTCAACTCCATGTCATCCTACCAGCCTCTTTCAGGCTTGTAAGTGTCGTCGAGGCCTGTGGTGGTTGCGCCCTTCGGTAGTGGTAAAGCGCTTTGCAAACATGCGCCCTCGGCGTCGGGATGGCACTACAGTCGTTTGTAGGATCCAGGCGGTTAGGCTAGACCTGAGCCTCGGACTCCTAGCGCTACCCGCGTCGAGATGAAGAACCTTCCGCTGTGGCTCTTTCCTCGCGGTCCGGTTTCGACCTCCCGTCGATAATGCTCTCATTTCATATCCTCCTGGTGGCTGACGCACAATAAGCCATAGGGGGCTGCAGTATGGAACAGAGAGAGAGAGAGAGAGAGAGAGATAGAGGGCGCGTCGTTGCATACAGCAAACTAACTGGATATCTGGATTAATGCAATAGACATAATAGATCAATTGTTCTAACAATCATTAAGCTCATGAACCTATGACAGGAGAATTACATATTTTAAAACAAAATGTGTGTAATGCCACTGCAGTGAAGCAATTATTACTTTATCTAACACGTATATACATACAATACACATAGCAGCTAGAGAAGGTACCTATTCTATTCCACACAAAAATTTGATTTCGAGATTTCGCTGGAAATATATGTTTTGTGATCCTCTGAGTTCGAAAAAAACACTTTTAGAAACAGGTTGCCCGCGCGTGCGCGATTGTGTGTGAGGACTTCATATTTAAGTTTAGTATATTCCAAGAATGCAACACGAAGATTTTCAAAAGAGTCTCACCACAAACTACCCTTTGCATAAAACATTTTTGAAAATGTTATTTCTCTCAAGAATGGCTCTTACGATTTTGATTAAAATATCTTATATTCAATATATTTACATCACAAATAAAATGTATACTTTGAATTTTCTGGGAATAGCTTCTGAACCATCTTTATTCTGGATGAGCTTCGTAGAATTTTGCCTAACAGTTAAACCGTAAGAGATAGACAAAAACTTAATTCAAAAATGAAGTATTACTCATTAAAACACAGAAGTTATGTCATATATGTTTTTCTTGTAGAGTTGATCGTTTTTGAGATATTCCTTGTTATTGGTTTACATTTTAAACTAACTTTTCTCAAACAGGACTATGAAAAGCGACCGAATCTCAATTTTTACTTTCTCTAGCTCCGTATGTACAATGTACATAGGGATAGAGAAGTATTGTATTCCACCCAAAAATTCGATACCGAGATTTCACCGGAAATACATGTTTTAGGACCCATGTATGCATAAAAGCATTTTCAGAAAAAGGTCCGTGTATGTCCGTGTGTCCAAGTGTCTGTGAACACGATAACTCAAAAACGAATAGTAGCTAAAATACCAAACTTGGTATTTAAGTTTTATATCTTCCAGGGATGCGACACGAAGATTTGGAGAAAAAATCCCCCCCAAATAAACTACCCTTTACATGGAACATTTTCCGAAATTTTTGATTTTCTCAAAAATGGCTCTAACGATTTTGATTAAAATATCGTATATTAAAGGTATTTACCTGACAATTAAAATGTATATCTTGAATTTTCTTGGAATAGCTTCTAAAGACCTGTTTATTCTGGATGAATTTTGCTTAATTTGGCATAACTAGTAAACCGTAAGAGATAGACAAAAACTTACTATACAAAAAAAATGTAGGGTTTTTTAAAATACACAGGTTATGTCATATACATTTTTCTAGTGGAGCTTACCGTTTTCGAGGTACTCATTGTTATTAGTTTCAGATGTGAAGTGCTTACACCTTTCTCAGACGGGAGTGTCCGTTTTTCTTTTGTTCTACTCCTGGATAAGAAAAGAAGCGATTTGTAATGACAATCGTGTAACGACAGCTTTTAAAACATTTGACTATTGGTTTAGCCTAGTGTATTCCTTTATTTTCTTCCTACTTATACGGAACTAAGTAATAAGAACATTGTGCTAATGAGTACCACGAATAGCAAGGTGCAGAGAGAAGAATTATCTTATGTAAGAAGTTTGTAGAACAGCTAGAGAATGTCATGTGAGTGTACCACATCAGATTTTTCACATAGCGACCGGCTTTTAAAAGATTTGAGTATAGCTTTAGCATACTGTATTCCCTTATTTACCTTCTACCTATAAGGAAGCAAGAAATAAGAGTAATTCTGGCATTGTATATTTTGATTAGAATAACGCATATAAAATAATATTTTCTAAGGAAAGTTTGTTTGTGGAACAGCTAGAGAAGGTCATGTGAATGTAACACAATTAGATTTTAACCATATACAACTAGGCTGATTTGTTTATTAGATTTGTCATTAATTGAATAGTTTTAAAACATCTCAGATCCCTGAGCTTGTCCCTAGAGTTGTCATGTTATCCTGAGCATCCCTTAGGTACTTTTATAAATTGGAAGAAAACAAAACCTGGCCTTAAAAGTACATAAAAATAAATACCATATATTTAAAAGACCATTACTTGGTTTTCAGTCATCTGATGATTCTTGTTCTGATAAATTAATAATTCTACTACCACTTAGGTACGTTGGTTTGCAAGACGCAAACCGAAAACAATAAGAAGAAAATCTGATGTGTTCCATTCACATGACTTTCCCTACATATCTGCAAAAAATTATTGTTTAAAAGCTTATGCGTCCATCTACTTCATCCTAACCGAGAAAAAATTACCAGAAAGCCTTATTGCTTGCTTCCTTGTAAGTAGAAGCGAAATAAGGGAGTACCATAGTTTAAAGTGTTAGACAAAAGCTGGTTGCTATGTGACTGAATTTCCTTTGTTTGTATGGACACGAGTTGACAAATTCCTGTATGAGAGAAGTATACGTTTTTTAAAGCTGAAACAAAATACAAGGAATATCTTCAAAACGATCAATGCCACGAACAAAATATATATAACATAAATTGTGTGTTTTAATGTGCTCCACATTTTTGTGTGGTAAGTTTTTCTCCATCTCTTATGGTTTAGCAGCTATGTAAAATTTCGTAAAATTCATCCAGAATAAAGTAGTCTTCAGAGGCTATTCCCAGAAAATGCAAAATATACATTTTCGTTGTCAGGTAAACATCTTTAATATACGAAATTTTAATCAAAATCGTCACAGCCATTTTTGAGAAAATCAAAATTTTCGATTTTTTTTCCATATAAAGGGTAGTTTGGGGTGTGGGAATTTTTCCTCAAAATCTTCGTTTCGCATCCCTGGAAGATACTAAACTTAAATACCAAGTTTGGTATTTTACCGACTTTTCGTTTTTGAGTTATCGTGTTTCACAGACACACGGACACACACACATGGACACACACATGGACCTTTTTCTGAAAATGCTTTTTTTGGATATTGGGGACCCTAAAGCATATATTTCCGGTGAAATCTCGGTATCGAATTTTTGGGTGGAGTGCAATACCTTCTCAATACACTATGTACATAGTGCGTATAGAGAAAGTAAAAATGAAAGCGAAATAAAGAATTTTAACAAATGCGAAGTAAGTATCCATATGGATGTAATTTGTTTGAAATTGATCAAAATTAAAGAGCAATTTATATGAGAGTGGGATATTTACTTTCTATAAATAAGTAATAAGTAGGGGAAGTATATATTCTACTCATTAGTTCGATTCGAGATTTCATATGTTTGAACCCCTCTGAATAAAAAAAAAATAATAATAATAATAATAATAATAATAGAAAAAAGATCTGATGTGTTCCACTCACATCACTTTTCCTAGCTACAAACAAACCTTTCTTACAAAAGTTCTCATTCTTTTATCTGCAGCATGGTAATCGAGATAAACATTATCAGAATTGGTCTTATCACCTGCTTCATAGTAAGCATAAAGAAAATAACGGAACGATGGTCAAATGTTTTAAAAGCCGACTCTATGTGAAACAATTGAAATTCGATTCTCTTTGCTTGCTAGGTGTAAACAAAAGAACAAGGAGAACAAAGATGACTTGCCGTTTGAGAAAAGTTTTAGTAGCTTAAAACTGAAACCAATAATAACTGTTAAATAAAAATAATTGGTGTATGACATGAATTGCATTTTAACGAGATCTACATTTTCTTATGTAAGTAGTAAGCTTTTGTCTATCTCTTATGATTTACCAGTTATACAAAAGACATATACATGCCATTCAGAATGAAGAGGTCTTTAAAAGGCCAAACCCAGAAAATTCAAAATACACATTTCATTTGTCATGAAAATATTTTAACATATGGCACTTTAATCAAAATCGTTAGATCCACTTTTGAGAAAATCAAAATTGTCACAAAATTTTCAATCTAAAGGGCAGTTCGGGGTGAGGAGACTATTTTAAATTTGTGTCGCATCCTTGGTAGATACTAAACTTAAATACCAAGTTTGGTATTTAACCGAATTTTCGTTTTTGAGCTATGCTGCCCAAAGATACTCGCGCGCCTTCACTGATACACACACACACATGAAAAGTTTTCTGACAATACTTTCTTTTTCTTCAGGGGCCTCAAAACATGCATTAATGGTGAAATCTGGGTATCAAATTCTTGGGTTAAATACAATATCTGCCTCCTCTATCCACTATGTACATTATACATTTTTGTTAGAGAAAGTAAAAAGAATTTTTAGAAAAAGTCTGAGCGCGCACGTGTGTGTGTCTGTGTGTGTATGTGTGTGTGTATATAGCATAACTCAAAAACGAAAAATTGGTTAAATACCAAACCTTAACTATATAAGTCCATCATCTTCCAAGGATGCAGATACACAGAACCCTTTATTTGGAACTTTTTGAAATTGTTTATATCCTCAAATATGGCTCTAATAGTTTGAATTAAAATACTATAGGTTAAAGCTATTCTCATTACAAATGAAATGTGTATCTTAGATTTTTCTGGTAGTAGCCTCTCCTTTCTTTCATTGAGAGGGAATTTTGCATAACTAGTAAACCGTAAAAAAGGACAAAATCTTATAAACAACAAATATATATTTCGTTTTAATACGCAGTTTTTCTCCAATACATTTCCAAAATATCTCTTGTTATTAGCTTCTATTTTCCAATATATTTATTTTCCTTAAATGGTAAGTTATTATTCGCTTATTTTCGTCCTGGTCATTTGAAGAAAACGGAATCTCATTACCTTCAAATGCTGCTAACTCTGAGAAGATTTGACTATCGCAATTGATTACAATTAATTTACTTCTTACTTAATTTCAACTAAATAAGGAAAATTATTTATCTTACTAAATTTAAAATGAAACTAATACAAAATCTCTTTTTAAAATCAATAAATTTAAAGATAATCAATGTCGCATATACTTATTTCCCTTATATCATAAAACCATTTCTGTTAATGCCTATCTAGTACAAAAATAAACTTCGACATAAACAGTTTGAGGCATAATATATAGATAAAGTAATGTGAATGCAATTTTACTTTCTCTACACGTACTATGTATATAGTGTATAGAGAAGGTTTTGTATTGCACCCAAAAATTCGATACCGAGATTTCACAGCAAATACATGTTTTGGGTCCCCCTGAATCGAAAAAAAGCATTTTTGGAAAAAGGTCCGTGTGTATGTGCGTGTGTGTGTCTGTGTGTTTGTGGACAGCATAGCTCAAAAACGAAAAGACCGTTAAATACCAAACTTGGGATTTAAGTTTGGTATCTTCCAGGGATGCGAGACGAAGATTTTCAAGAAAATCCTCCCACCCCAACTACCCTTTACATGGAATGTTTTTCGAAAATGTTGACTATCTCAAAAATGGCTCTAAATTTTTTATTAAAATGTCGTATATTAAAGATATTTACCTGACAATATGTATACCTTGAATTTTCTATGAATAGCCTCTGAAGAATACTTTATACTGGATGAATTTTACTAAATTTTGCATAACTACTAAACCGTAAGAAATGGATAAAAACTTACCCCACAAAGCATGTAGAGCACATTAAAACACACAACTTATGTAATATAATTTCTTTTCGAGGAGTTGATCGTTTTTGAAATATTCCTTGTTTTTGGTCTCAGTTTTGAAAAACTTGTACTTTTCTCATACAGGAATTTGTCAACTCGTGTCCATACGAACAAAGAGACTTCGGTCATGTAGTAACCAGCTTTTGACTATCACTTTAACCTATGATACTCCATATTTCGCTTCTACTTACAAGGAAGCAAGTAATAAGATTATTTCTGCTAATTTGTTCTCGATTAGCATGAAGTAAATAAAAGAATAAGCTTACTAACAATAATTTGTTACACAGAAGTAGAGAAAGTCATGTGAATGGAACACATCAGATTTTTTTTAATTGTGTCTAATAAAGACCAGAATTCAGAACACAAAATATTTTGAATGCGACAGAAATGTAATACTTTACATATATTTACGATTTTTTTTTTCATACACACAGATACATATATATTTTTATTATTATTATTATTGTTGTTGTTGTTATTATTAGTATTAGTATTATTATTAAACACTCATTCAATCACTTCTACATATTGGCAGACTCTGTGGGGCACAGAGAATGGTTCTGATCAAAGGAAAATTCTCCGCCCCAGTCGGGAATCGAATTCGAGACCTCTAGGTGGAGAAGTCAGAACACTGACCAGCAGCAGAGCCAGTCTTTTCGATCTTGTTTTAGAACAGGCTATAGGTATAAGCTGTTGTATAATGTTGCAGCAAAAAGTTCTGCGCCGGAAGTCTGAACCTTTGATATGTCACAAGCGGATGACGTTGATACGCTTTGTATCAATAAATAGGATTAAGGAATTGCCTGACACGCGCGGTAAGAAAACAGTTGACTGACGCAACGCGAGTCTAGGTGTGAAATTCTCGATATTTTATTCTCTTTGGCGCTGAGTCACCACTAATAAGCGTTAAAGGTTCGGAGTATACATTAAACGAACTTGTCAGACTTCAAGAACACACCCATTTCATCATTTCCTGCCAACTCCGTTGAAATCTCATTTAAAAGCCCCTTATAATATCTACCGAAGCGATGCGTTTCTCCTGACAGACAAATCTGTAGGTTAACAATGCCCTGTTTGTTGAAGGGATTCCAAGATAGATTAACTTAGTTTAGAGAGCTTCACACTACAGCTTTTCATTGGCTGAAATATCCTATATACACACTTAGAGCACGAACACTATGTGTTCTGCCAGGGTTACGACTTTCAAAATGTTACAATAGGAGAAGTCGAAACAAATATATTACGTTATTTTCTCATGAACTGAGCGGGATAACTCCGACGATAGTCGTTTTTACATTCTCTACACGTACTATGTATATAGTGTATACAGAAGGTATTTTAATGCACCCAAATTTTCGATACGGAGATTTCACCGGAAATACGCGTTTTAGGGTCCACTACATACATATATATAAAAGCATTTTTAGTAAAAGGTCCGTGTGTGTATCCCTGTGAACGCGATAACTCAAAAACGAAAAGTCAGTAAAATATCAAACTTGGTATTTAAGTTTGGTATCTTCCAGGGACGCGACACGGAGATTTTAAGAGAAATCTATCCAACCTAAACTACCTTTTACATGGACAAAAATTTCGAAAATTTTGATTTTCTCAAAAATGGCTGTAACAATTTTACCGTATGTTAAAAAAATAAGTTATATGGCAAACAAAATGTATATCTTGAATTTTCTGGGAAGGCGTCTTTATTCTGAATGAATTTTGTAACTGGTAAACCTAAGAGATAGAGAGAAACTTACTTGGGACACAAAAAAATGTAGATCTCGTTAAAACACACAATTTATGTCCTGTGCGTTTTTTTCGTGGAGCTGACCATTTGTGAGATATTCTTTGTTGTTTGTTTCAGATTTAAAACACATAAACTTTTCTCACCTGGAAATGCATAGAAACGGATTTCAACCACATGGCAACCAGCTTTTAAAATACTTGACTATCTTTTACCCTTTTGTACTCCATTATTTCCCTTATACTTACAAAAAAGCAAGTAATTAAGGAAATTTCTGTTAATGTTTATCTCCATTATCGTACAGTACATATAAAAAATTAGCGTTTTAACAATAATTTGTTACTGCGATGTAGAGAAAGTCATGTGAAAGACTAACCAGATTTTTCTTCTTACTGTCGTTTATTTCCATTTTTTTTTTTTTTTTTATAAAGTATATTTTTAATTGTAATCGAAATAACGTTTGCAGAAATGATTCGATTACACGTTTGTTATCGGTTCAGAAGGAATGCTGCAGGCTAAAGCAATAATTAAAATGTTACTCCACAAAAAATGTAGATTAGGTTAAATCGCATTCTTGTTTTTGGTTTAAATGTTCCAGTAGCAACACTTTTCTCAAAGGGGAAATCGTCTTTTTTTTTTTTTTTGGCTTGGACTTAGTACACACGGGAGGTAATCTCTAAAATTCCCTCCATTGATAGCATTTTTGCAATATGCTGATAGAACAATTAATATGTAATAGCCTGCGAAGCGTTCTTCATTTAATTGCACTCCACGGTGTAGTGGTTACCATGCTAGTATCTAAAACCGAAGATTGCAGGTTCAAACCTGGTGGAGGGGAAATGGTTTTTCTTTTCGGAAGCAAAGATACTTAGCATGGCTTCCTTCGGAAGGGAAGTAAAGCCGATGCTCCCGTGTAATGTCTACTTTCATTTAAAAGAACTCCATATCCTAAAAATGCCGCCATCTTGCTGCGAAAGTCGTGATTTCGTCATACAGCCATCTGTGGGCGACGAGCTAAATCCCTCGTCATATGGCGCATAGCGGCAAACTCACGAACTATAAATTCAAATCTGATTATAGAAACATCGTAACGATGCCCTATGCTCCACTATATATAAATAAATAAAGAATCTGATATACTCAACTCACATGGCTTTTTTTACGTCTTTAGTTAACGTTACTCTGCCTGTTGTAAGGATGTTTTAATCATTAGTATTTAGTAATATTGTATAAAATTATCCGTAAAATAATGGATAAGAAACGTATTAAAAATTGTATGTAAATAAATTAACAGAATTGGAATATTTGCACTGGTTAAAGAATTAGGTGGAGATATTCATTTTATAGCTAGATGAAGGGATGGTTGACAATGCACAGACAATCTGTATCGAGTCTAGCAGCAAGGCTATTGCTTTAGCCCAGTAAATTCTATAATTACTCTTATTGCCACCATTTCTGTTAATGTTTACCTTTATTGAAATGGAGTAGATGGAAAAAAGGTGAAAAAGTTACATGAGTCATTAGTTTTTACTTTCTCCATACGCACTATGTACATAGTGTATAGAGAAAGTATTGCACTCCACCAAAAATTCGATACCGAGATTTCACCGGAAATATATGTTTTAGGGTCCCAATATCCAAAAAAAAAGCATTTTCACAAAAAGGTCCGTGTGTGTATGTGTGTGTGTGTGTGTGTGTGTGTGTGTGTCCGTGTGTCCGTCTGTCCGTGTGTCTGTGAACACGATAACTCAAAACGAAAAGTCGGTAAAATACCAAACTTGGTATTTAAGTTTAGTATCTTCCAGGGATGCGACACGAACATTTTGAGAAAAATCCCCCCACCCCCAACTACCCTTTACATGGAACTTTTTTCGAAAATTTTGATTTTCTCAAAAATGGCTCTAACGATTTTGATTAAAATTTCGGATATTAAACATATTTACCTGACAAATGAAATGTATATCTTGAATTTTCTGGGAATAGCCTCTGAAGAGTAGTTTATTCTGGATGAATTTTACTAAATTTTGAATAACTGCTAAACCGTAAGAGATGGACAAAAACTTACGACACAAAAACTGTAGAGCACATTAAAACACACAATTTATGTTATATACATTTTTTTCGTGGAGTTCGTCGTTTTTGTGACATTCCTTATTTTTGGTTTCTGCTATGAAAAACGTATACTTTTCTCATACTGGAACTTGTCAACTCCTATCCATATAAACAAAGGAACTTCATTGACATAGCAACCAGCTTTTGACTATCACTTTAACCTACGGTTGTTCCTAATTTCGCTTCTACTTACAAGGATGCGAGTAATAAGACTATTTCTGCTAATTTTTTCTGATTAGCATAAAGTAAATAGAAGTATAAGCTTTTTAAGAATTATTTGTTGCAGGGATATGGAGAAAGTCATGTGAATGGTACACATCAGATTTTTTGTTTTAATTCACAGAATCTCCAAACGCGCATTTTCAATGAAATCTCAGAATCTAAATTTCTGATGGAGTGCAAATTCTGTATATTTACGTGGTAGAAAAACTGAAAATGCTTTTTGTTCGATTTGGATCACCTCAAAACATATTTTTCAGATGAAATCTACACAGATATCGAATTCCTGGGTGGAATGCAGTACCCACGTCTGCGTACTGTAGGCAAACAGTAGACTAAATAGACAATTAAATATAATATAGACAACTGTTTTTATTTATTTATTGGTCTGATAATAACAGGCATACGCGCAATTACAATGTTCATTGCAAAATATAGTCACAATCATTTTATAAATCTACCTCATGCATAAGTACTAAACGAAACTTGAAAATGAAAATAAAAGTTAAAAAAAAAGAGGGAGAGATTAAAGAAAAGAGAGAGCATAAAGGAATTGCAATAACAAGGTGGCATTGGTAGTTAATTATACAATTATTTCTACTTACAGTGCTTATCTTAAGCTACGAAAATATAATTATTGACTATGGCATTTTTAAACTGAGTTTCAGACGTGTTCAGAATATTTACATCAAAATAATGAGGTTTGTTATATAAATACGTATGACACACATGAAGTTGCTGCACATTCTGACATCTAGTGGCTTTAATGTTACGTTTTCATTCTGTCTAATGATCTCAGAGTTCACACTCATGCACGTGCGCTGTGTTTTGTTTTATAAGTCACGGTAATTTAGATAAATTGAGCTCCATAATGTCTTAACGCCTAAACAAAGAAACCTCTTTTGGTTGACAACACTGCGGAAAGACAGGCGGGCGAGCCAACTCTCATTCCCCTCGGCCCCCACCTACTCGTAAAACTAGCGCTCAAGGAAAGATATGTACATAGTAAATACATCGAGAGTAAGTAAAGTGGATAGAAGGATTAACGTTTTGTAAAAGTAATACGTAACGAATATACGTAAGTTTGTTATGCTGACCCGGGTAGTCGAGGTCGCTCTCCGTATTACTGAGCCTCTGATTTAATTACGTTCTCTAGCCCCATATGTACAATGTACATAGTGGAAAGAGAACATACTGTATTGCACTAAAAAATCAATGTCGAAATTTCACCGGAAATATATATTTTGGGGTCCCCTGAAAACAAAAAAAAAATCTTTAGAAAAAGATGCATGTTTGTCTGTGAACAACATAACTCAAAAACGAAAATGTTTAGTATCTTCCAAAGATGTGACTCGAAGATTTTTAGGAAAATCCCTAAACCTCCAACTACACTTTACATGTAAAATGTTTTAAAATGTTTGTTTTTCTCAAAAGTGGCTCTATTTTTTACTTTCTCTATACGTTCTATGTAATAGTGTATAGAGAAGGTATTGCACTCCACCAAAAAATTCGATACAGAGATTTTACTGGAAATATATGTTTTAGGGTCCGCTGTATCCAAAAGGTATTTTCAGCAAAAGGTCCGTGTGTCAGTGTGTCCGTGTGTCTGTGAACACGATAACTCAAAAACGAAAAGTCCGTAAAATACCAAACTTGGAATTTAAGTTTAGTATCTTCCAGGGATGCGACACGAAGATTTTGATAAAAATCCTCCCACCTGCAACTACCCTTTACATGGAACTTTTTTCGATAATTTTGATTTTTTCAAAAATGGCTCTAACGATTTTGATTAAAATATCGTATATTAAAGATATTTACCTGACAAATAAAATGTATATTTTGAATTTTCTGGGAATAGCCTCTGAAGAGTGCTTTATTCTGGACAAATTTTACGGAATTTTGAATAGCTGCTAAACCGTAAGAGATGGACAAAACTTACTACACAAAAAATGTAGAGCACGTTAAAACACACAATTTATGTTATATACATTTTTTTCATGGAGTTCATCGTTTTTGAGACATTCCTTGTTTTTGGTTTCAGCTTTGAGAAGCATACATTTCTCATACGGGAATTGTCAACTGCTGTCCATACAAACAAAGGAACTTCAGTGACATAGCAACCAGCTTTTGACTATCACTTTAACCCAGGGTACTCCCTAATTTCACTTCTTTTTCTCGATTAGCATGAAGTAAATAAAATCATCAATAATTTGTTACAAAGATGTAATTTTTTTTTTTTTTTCGTTATGGACATCCTTCATTAACTTCAGATTGCCTGAGATGTACCATATGGCAAGGATGAAGCGGATCTGGTTCTGAAGTGGTATGTCGACAGGCACTTGGCCCAAATCTTGTTCGAGTGCTTGTGTTACAGTTCATAGGGAGAGGAAACTTTGAAGTTGCCTTTCACATCTATGAAGTCATCATATTGCAAAACAGCTCATCGTCCAGTCTGATTACTTTCCTATGTGCATCCATTTGCGCGCGCTCTCTCGTCCATTTCTGCAACTCTTGCTCTGACATTCACACACAAAATTATTAATATCGAAACAAAATTTGTGATATTTAAGAGATCTGGAAAAATAATTTGTGAACATTCACACATCTTTCTCTAGCGCGAATCTACATACAATGTATATAGCAACTAGAATAGGTATTGTATTCCATCCAAAAATTCAGTTTCGAGATTTCATCGGAAATATATGTTTTGAGGTCCCCTGAGTCCGAAAAAAAACATTTTTAGAAAAGAAGTAGTGTGCGTATGGATGTTGTGGACAGTATAGCTCAAATATGGAAAGACTATTAAATTCCAAACCTGGTATTTAAGTTCGGTATCTTCCAAAGATGAGATTGAAGATTTTCAAGAAAATTCCCCAACTATAAATTATCCTTTACATAGAAAACGTTTTGTTTTTCTCAAAAATGACTAACAATTTTGATTAAAGTACTGTATATTAAAGATTACATTATATTGCTTTTGCTTCTACCTACAATAGTTTTAGGAAATGGACGATTATCACAACATATAATTAATAATGGTTTAAGACAAGGATGTAATTTATCTTCGCTTTTATTTAATATCTAAATGGACGATATTCTTAGAAAATTAAAACATGAAATACCATTAGGAATAAAAATAAATTAAAAAAAAATAGTCTTATTACTTGCTTTTTTGTAAGTAGAAGCGAAACAAGAGAGTACCATAGGTTAAAGTGTTAGCCAAAAGCTGGTTGCTATGTGACTGAAGTTCCTTTGTTTGTATGGACAGGAGTTGACAAATTTCTGTATGAGAAAAGTATAAGTTTTTTTAAAGCTGAAACATATAACAAGGAATATCTAAAATAAAAAAAAAAAAACGTTCAACTCCACGAAAAAAATGTATATGATATAAATTGTGTGTTTTGACGTGCTCTACATTTTTTGTGTAGTAAGTTTTTGTCCATTTCTTACGGTTTAGCAGTTATACAAAATTCCGTAAAATTTATCCAGAGTAAAGTAGACTTCAGAGGTTATTCCCAGAAAATTCAAGATATATATTTTATTTGTCAGATATGTTTAATATACGATATTTTAGTCAAAATCTTTAGAGGCATTTTTGAGAAAATCAAAATTTTCGCAAAAAGTTCCATGTAAAGGGTATTTTGAGAGTGGGGGGATTTTCTTGAAAATCTTGGTGTCGCCTCCTCGGAAGATACCAAGCTTTAATACCAAGTTTGGTATTCAACGGTCTTTTCGTTTTTGAGCTATGTTGTCCACAGGTACACAGACGCACAGACACACACGCACACACAGACCTTTTTCTGAAAATGCCTTTTTTGAATTCAGAGGGACCCAAAACATGTTTTTCCGGTGAAATCCCTGTATCGAATTTTCGGGTGGAATGCAATACCTTCTCTATACACCATGTACATAGTACGTGTAGAGAAAGTAAAAGAATGTATATGCTCCATTCACATAACTTTCTCTACATCTCTGTGACTAATTATTGTTAGTAAAACTACTCTTCTATCTACAATTGTTTTAGGAAATGGACTATTATCACAATATATGATAATAATAGTAATGGCTTAATATAAGGATGTAGTTTATCTCCGCTTTTATTTAATATCTACATGGACGAAATTCTTAGAAAATTAAAAGATGAAACACCATTAGCAGTAAAAATAAATAAAAATAATGCGTTAAATATGTTACTCTTTGCTGTTGACATGATTTTAATACATGACAGAGAGAATAAGAAGCAAATAAGTATGTAAAAGTTACAAAAATGTATCCAGGATTATCTTTTAAGGGGACAAGGTGGTCTGAACATACGGAAATTACACCTTAAGTGAGTTAAATTACCACTGCTCTTAAAGTATTCAATTGTTTTTTCCAGAAATTTGTAAGAATTATTCTATAAATCATGATAATTATTTCAAGTGATTGATTGCATTAATAGCTTATGTGACTGAGTCTATAAAAGGTATTTCATTCGGCAGAAAAGTAATAAAACCTAGTCTAAAAACTCGTGAATCCATGTACCTTTTCCTCTGCTACTGCTTGCCACTTGCATACTTGTTCTTAGTATAATCAGGTATCTTCTGAAACTTAATCACGAGGCTGATAAGTCCCGGGCCTCTCAACGAAAACAGCATTTAATTTTTGTTCTTTATTTCTCAAAATAATCTCCAGAAAGACTAATACATTTGTCGCATTGGTGTTCTAATTTAATTAAACCATCTCTGTAGTGTGATTTATCAAGGTTCTCAAAATAGCTGTTTACCGCATCAATGACTTCCTCGTTGCTGTGAAATCTTCGTCCTCCAAGAAGGTTTGGGAACAGGTGGTAGTCACTGGGCGCTAGATCTAGCGAATAGGGTGGATGTTCAAGCAATTCCAGCTTTAATTCTCACATTTTTCTCATCGCAATGACTGAACTATGGGCCGGAGCATTATCGTGATGAAACAAGATTTTTTGTTATTGTTTTGTTTTGCAAATGAAGTAGTTTTCTTTTCACCTCATCACTCAAACGTTGCAGTAAGCTTGCGTTTTAGTCATCAGTGATACTTTTACCCTTTTCCAAGTAATCAATAAAAATAATTCCCCGTGCATCCCAGAAAATCCTCGCCATAACCTTGTTAGCTGACAAAATTGACCTTGCCTTTTTTTGGAGTTGGTTCACCTGGCGCAATCGACTGCTTAGACTGTGATTTACCTTCTGGAGTGTAGTGATGTATCCAAGTTTCATCCATGGTAATAAGGCGTCTCAAAAGTTCAAGTTTCATCCATGGTAATAAGGCGTCTCAAAAATTCACTGGTAGAGCTCCACATTCTTAACAGAAACAACTTCTCTTTGCAACTTTTGATCAGGTGTCAACAAACGCGGCACCCATCTTGCACAGACCTTATGAAAGCCCAAAACATTACTTAAAATATTACCTGCACATTCTTTTGATATGCTTACAGCCTCTGTTTTCTCAAATAACTTTAATCTGCGGTCTTCCAGTATCAAACGATCCAATTTTTTCAATGATCTCTGGAGTTGTCACTTCTACAGGGCGTCCAGAGCGAGGCTCATCACTAGTGCTCGTACGTCCCATTTTAAACTCTGCAACCCACTTTTTAATCATTGAATATGAAGGGGTAGAGTCTTTTAACGTGCTTTCCATTTCCTCCTTGATTTCTTTAGGCGTTAAGTCTTTCAAATGGAAGTATTTAATCACTGCTCGTTTATCCAAATCCTCCGTTTTCGTGAAAACTCTAAATTGTCTTGTTTAAACTGCTGCCATTCGAAAACTAAACAAACTATTGACCTGTAACTATGGATACAAACTAGTCTAGAATTAAATTATACAATGCTACCGTCTAACTGGCCTAGTGGCGCCATATCTGTGTGAGGACCAGGAGTTACCAGTCGACCCTTGTATAATATTAAAATGTTCTAATAATATTCGTCAAAAAATCCGTTTGTCCGCCATACAACTTAAAAATGCGTCAAGTTGGTAACCCTGAGCCTGAGCCATCTGCAGCATTTGTTTTGAGTCAGCTGGGTTATTAATCTTGCCACAGCCTCCTGCACGTTTCCTTTCAGCTGTACCATGACTCACTCCATCACAGGACGTCATTATTGCGCGTTGTTTAATCAGAACCAAGATTGTGATCGTTTTTATGTTTGAACAATGAACCCGCAATATCCTCAGGTTTCGATATCATATCTTCATGTTCAGACCCGTAAATGCGTATTTGCAATCTCGAGATATGAACTTCATCTACCGTTACCAATGGTAACTAGAGAAAGTGTTGAATTTCACCCAAAACTTCGATATCATTATATCGTGTTTTCGGATCCATGACCCATCTCAGCAAGCTCCGGTGTGTCCATGCGTACACAAAAGATAAACGATGAAACATTAAAAAAATCCGATGTGTTCCGTTCACATTACTTTCTCTACATCTCTGTAACAAATTATTGTTAAAAAGTTTATGCTACTATTTTTGCTAGTATTTTTCTCGATTAGCATGAAGTAAATAGTCCTATTACTTGCTTTCTTGTAAGTAGAAGTGAAATAAGGGAGTACCATAGGTTAAAGTTATAGTCAAAAGCTGGATGTTATGTCACTGAAGTTCTTTTGTTTGTATGGACAGCAGTTGAAAATTTCCTGTATGAGAAAAGTATGTTTTTCAAAGCAGAATCCAAAAACAGGGAATGTCTAAAAACGATGAACTCTACGAAAAAAGTGTACATGACATAAATTGTGTGTTTTAACGTGCTCTACATTTTTCATACAGTAAGTTTTATTCCATCTCTTACGGATTAGCAGTTATTCAAAGTTCCGTAAAACTCATCCAGAATAAAGTACTCTTCAGAAGCTAATCCCAGAAAATTCAAGATATACATTTTATTTATCATGTAAATATCTTTAATATACGATATTTTAATCAAAATCGTTAGAGCCATTTTAAGAAAATCAAAATTTGCGAAAAAATTTCCATGTAAAGGGTAGTTGGGGGTGGGGCGATTTTCTTGAAAATCTTCGTGTCGCATCCTTGGAAGATACCAAACTTAAATACCAAGTTTGGTATTCAACGGTCTTTTCGTTTTTGAGCTATGCTGTCCAAAGTCTCACAGACACACACGGGCCTTTTTCTCATTTTTTTTTTTTTTTTTTTTTTTTTTTTTTTTTTTTTTTTGCATTCAGGGGGACCCAACACATGTATTTCCGGTGAAATCTCGGTGTAGAATTTTTGGTTGGAATGCAATACCTTCTCTATACACTATGTACATAGGACGTGCATGTTCCATATACATGACTTTCTCTATTTGTTACACCAACTTCCCTTACAAAAATTATTCCTTTATCTACGTCACGCTAATCGAAATAAACAGCAGTCTTTACTTATAAGTAGAAGATCAATAAGGGAATGCACTACGCTAAAACGATAGTAAAATCTTTTAAATACTATCGCTATGTGAAAACAAATCTCGTTTTGTGTGTTTTAACGAGACCTACATTTTTGTGGAGTAAGTTTTTCTATATCTCTTAAATCATTGTGCAAATTTCTGCAAAACTCATCCGGAGTAAAGAAGTCCGGAAGCTTTTTCAGAAAATTCAAGATATGCATTTTATTTGTGATGTAAATGTGGTTAATATGTGTTATTGTAATCAAAATCGTTAGAGCTATTTTTGAGAAAAACAAAATTTTCCAAACATTTTTCATTTAAATGGTAGTTTTTGGTGGGGGGATTTTCTTGTAGATCTTCGTGTCGCATCCTTGAAAAATACTAAACATAAAGACGCAGTTTGGTATTTAACGGTCTTTTCGTTTGTGAGCTATGCTGTCAGGTACGGACCTTTTTCTAACTCGGGGAACCTCAGAACATATATGGTTTGTTAATTCAAATGTTGAAGATGAGCCTAATTGTTAGTTAGATTGCCTCATACTTGATACTTCTGCCCCGAGCCCCTGTTTTTGCGAGAATATCCATGATATGTCAGTAATGTCCGCCAAGGATCCAAACAAGCTTATCTAGCAGCTGACATAGAGTCCATCAAACATCCTTCGCCATTGGCACATCAATGCAGTTTTAACTGCTTTAAGGGCAATGGGAGTAAATTTTCAAAGTTCCATATTTCTGCATGGATATTTCTTAAAATTTACTTTCTATTGCACCCAAAATTTCGATACGGAGATTTCGCCGGAAATATATTTTTTGAGAAGCATTTTTACTTTCTGTATACGCACCATGTACATAGTGTATAGAGAAGGTATTGCACTCCACCCAAAAATTCGATACCGAGATTTCACCCGAAATATATGTTTTAGGGTCCCCAATATCCAAAAAAAGCATTTTCACAAAAAGGTCCGTGTGTCCGTGTGTCTGTGAACACGATAACCCAAAAACGAAAAGTCGGTAAAATACCAAACTTGGTATCTAAGTTTAGTATCTTCCAGGGATGCAACACGAAGATTTTGAGAAAAATTCCCCCTCCCCCAACCACCCTTTACATGGAACTTTTTTCGAAAATTTTGATTCTCTCAAAAATTGCTCTAACGATTTTGATTAAAATTTCGTATATTAAACATAATTACCTGAAAAATAAAATGTATATCTTAAATTTTCTAGGAATAGCCTTTGAAGAGTGGTTTATTCTGGATGAATTTTACAGAATTTTGAATAACTGCTAAACCGTAAGAGATAAACAAAAACTTACTACACAAAAAATGTAGAACACTTTAAAACACACAATTTATGTTATATAATTTTTTTCGTGGAGTTCGTCGTTTTTGAGACATTCCTTATTTTCTGTTTTTGCTATGAAAAACATATTTTTCTCATACAGGAACTTGTCAACTCCGATCCATATAAACAAAGGAACTTCATTGACATAGCAACCAGCTTTTGACTGTCACTTTAACCTATGGTAGTCCCTTATTTCGCTTCTACTTACAAGGAAGCAAGTAATAAGACTATTTCTGCTAATTGTTTCTGATTAGCATAAAGTAAATAGAAGTATAAGCTTTTTAAGAATAATTTGTTGCAGGGATATAGAGAAAGTCATGTGAATGGTACACATCAGATTTTTAGAAACATGTCCGTATGTCTGTCAGTGTGTGAGTGTGTTTGCGACTGTGTGTAGGATAGCTCAAAAATGAAAAGTCGTTTAAATACCAGACCTGGTATTTCAGTTCAATATCTTCCAAGGATGCGATACAAACATTTTCAAGAAAATCCCCTCAACCTCCAATTGTTCTTTACATCGAACACTTTTCCAAAAGTTTGATTTTCACAAGAATGCCTCCAACGATTTTGATTAAAATGTCATATATTTAAGGTATCTTTATGGCACACGAAATGAATATCTTAAATTTTCTGAAAATAGTCTCTGAAGACCTCTTCATTATGGATTACTTTTGTTTAGCTAGTAAACATAAAGATAGACAAAAACCTACAACATAAAACATGTAGATCTCATTAAAACACACAGTTAATGTCATATAGTTTTTGTCGTAGAGTTAATCGTTTTCGATATATTCCGAATTATTGGTTTCTGTTTTAAGGTATTTTCTCAAACGGGAGACATCTTTCTTTTCGTTTGTTCCTTTGTTTACTCCTGGTAAGCAAAGAAAACCGCACTTCAATTGTTTCACTTAGAGAACGGCTTTTAAACGATCTAACTATGGATTTAGCCTAGCGTACCTCCATTTTCCCTTATACTTACAAAACAAGAAACAAAACAAAAACAAGTAATTAGACCAATTCTGGCAGTGTTTCTCTTGATTAGCTTGACGTAGATAAAACATTCTTTTGCAAGGAAAGTTTGTCTGTGAAACAGCTAGAGAAAGTCATGTGAATGGAATATATGAGAATTTTTAAAATTGTTTCATTTATGTAGTCATATCATGGGTTTTCGTTGAAACAACTCGTGATTGTAGGTTATTTAAGGTTAGTTTTGAATCATTTTAGTTTCTTCAAACACATTCACACATATTTACTCTTACATGCTTTCAGATTCTATGTGGGCATAGGGAATGATTCTGGTTAAATTAAAATTCTCCGCCCCAGCCGGGAATAAAATCCAGGACCTCCCGGGTGAGAAGTCAGCTCGCTGAGCACGGAGGTAGTCGAAGAGTAGATAGTATCGTTTCATTATGAACACTCGATTTTAAGTAGCAATTTCGCGCCGCCAATGGTAACCAAGATACATATATAGTATGCAGATGTACAAAGAGTGGAAAAAGAGATGCGAGTCTACAATATTACACATATGAATTCAGGGTCTTCAAAATGCTTGTGTGTCTGGTGAATATTAGCGGGAAACCTGGTCTCGATTCCCGTTAACGGCGTGTGATTTTTCCCCCGCTGGGAGGTCTGGTCCGGGGTGTACTCAGCCTCGAGAGGTTCTTAGGGGGCCAATTGAGGAAATACTTGATGGAGAAGTAGTGACTCCAGGTCATTAACCGCCCCGGGGGGTACGAGGCGCAGACTACGTCTCACCCTCCAATCCTGCACCCCATCCAACCGTTCAAGAACTGAGATGGGGGATATAGCGGCCGGACGGTAGGCGAAGCTTCCTTGTGAGCTATGGTGCCATGGAGTTATTTAATTATGACTGGAGTGCAATGTTTCTTAGGGCATAAGATCCTGCATCTGTAAAATATGGAGTATGTAAGATATATTGTAGCTTAACGTCCTTTAACGATGAATGAAATTGGTGAAATGATGCTCAAATGAACTCGGAATCCATGGAGTTTAAAGTTACTAGACATACGTCTTCTTAGGATAAGAGAAAACCCCGAAAAAAAACTTAACCGGGTAAGTCACCCTAAGGGAGATTTGAACTGACGAGAGGCAGACACGCTACCACCAAACTACCCCGGCTTAAGATATCTTATTCAAATTTATACCATTATTATATACAATAAGTGATAACTTTGCCATGTATCCAAATTTAGCTTACAGACCTTTTTAAATATGTTTTATTTAATAAATTGATTGTTTTAATAAAAATGAGGCACTTTTAAAAGTATTTACATAAAAATTCCAATTATAGTAAATGAAATTACAAATATGTAATAATATTATATATTTATATTAATCTTTATTAGTGTAGAATAATTATTATTTTTCATACTCTCCAAAACTGATTTTTAAAAATAGAAGAATGTCTTTATTAAAACTGTAGCATTATTTCGAAAAACTTACATGCATTTTCTTTAAAGTGCGTTTGAGAGGATGTATAAAAATGTTGAAACAAATTAGTAAAAAATGTTCCATTAAACCACTCGCCTCTCACCGGGTTCGATCCCAAGGGACCGCATGTGAGATTTGTTGTGCGGGTTTTCTCCGGTTTCCACCGCCATCGCCATTCCACCGGTGCTCTATCTTCATTCAGTGTCATCATAAATAGTTAAAGCGGGGGTTAAACACTTCCAAAAAAATCTCAAGCGTCAATATACAAACTACTCTTGCAAAACATTATTGTATTCTCTACATGGCAATCGAGATATACATTAGCAGAACTGGTCTTATATAAGTAGAAGGGGATAACGGAATACATTAGGCTAAAAAAAGAGAGATGAAACGAAAGATGGCTTTCCCTTTGGAAAAAAAAAAAAATAGGATAAAATTTAAACCAATATCAAGCAATACCTCGAAAACAAGAAAAATCTGATGTGTTCCATTTACATGACTTTCTCTATATCTCTAACAAATTATTGTTAATAAGCTTATTCTTTTATTTATTTCATGCTAATCGAGAAAAAATAGCAGAAATATTTTTATTTCCCTGTAAGTAGAAGCTGGTTGCTGTGTGACTGAAGTTCCTTTGTTTGTATGGACAGGAGTTGACAAATTCCTGTATGAGAAAAGTATAAGTGGGGAAAAACTATATATTTTTGCTTTCTCTATAACGTACTATGTACATAGTAAGGTATTGTAATGCACCCAAAAATTCGATACCGAGATTTCACCGGAAATACATGTTTTGGGTTCCCCTGAATCAAAAAAAAGCGTTTTTACAAAAATTTCCGTGTATGTCTGTCTGTCTGTGTGTGTGTGTGTGTATATGTGTGTCTGTGGGCAGCATAGCTCAAAATGACGTTAAATAACAAACTTGATATTTAAGTTTGGTATCTTCCAAGGATGCGACACAAAGATTTTCAAGAAAATCCCCCAACCCCAAACTACTCCTTACATGGAACTTTTTTCGAAAATTTTGATTTTCTAAAAAATGACTAACGTTTTGATTAAAATATCGTATATCAAAGATATTTACCTGACAAATAAAATGTATATTTTGAATTTTTGGGAATTGCCTCTGAAGACTGCTTTCTTCTGAAGGAATTTTGCGGAATTTTGCATAACTGGTAAACCGTAAGAGATGGACATAAACTTACCACACAGAAAAAGTAGGGCACATTAAAACACACAAGTTATGTTATATACATTTTTTTTTTTTTTTTTTGTAGTTGATCGTTTTAAAGATATTCCTTGTTTTTGGTATCAGCTTTGAAAAACATACTTTTCTCGTACAGGAAATTAGTCAACTCGTGTCCATACAAACAAAGGAACTTCAGTCACCTAGCAAGCAGCTTTTGACTTCACTTTAACCTATGGTACGCCCTTATTTTGCTTCTACTTACAAGGAAGTAAGTAATAAGACTATTTCTGCTATGTTTTTCTCTATTACCATGAAGTAAATAGAATCATTGCTTTTTAACAATAATTTGTTGCAGAGATGTAGAGAAACTGATGTGAATGCATCACATCAGATTTTTTTAAAACATCATTGCATTATAAATCTTTTGTTGTTTTTTAATTTTTCTCAATTTTTGGTCAAATTTCACCTTAGAACTTGGTAAATCAGAGCAAAAATTAAGAGAATGTTTGCAAGTCTAAAATTCTATTGAACATATAGAAGGCTGGTATCCAAATTAATAAAATAAAGTTTGTTTCCCGTCTTATAGGTCATGGTGTGGAAGGCATTAGAGATACCGACGTTTCGCGAAGGACTGCGCTTGACATTTTCAGGGTGAGGTGTTTCGTGGTCTGTGCTGGTCAGAACTCTGCATTCTATAAAATACTTTACGAGTATAGGGTGCTTTCCAAAATTGCAAATATAAAAGTAATAGTCCTGCAAAAAGCCAGAGGTCGCGCAGTGGTTAGACCACTCGCCTCTCACCTAGAAGGCCGGGGTTCGATCCCAAGCGACCGCATGTGAGATTTGTGGTGGACAAATCTGGGGTGGGTTTTCTCCATCATCATTCATGTATCATCAGTGTCACCGCCTGCGGTGCCATAAGTAGTTAAAGTGGGCGTTAAACACTACAAAAAAAAAAAAAAAAGCCAGAGTGTTGTACCTGCTGTTAATGAAAACAAAAGGGTAGTTGCCCGCCTCGGTAGTGTAGTGGTAGCGTGTCTGCCTCACATTCGAAAGGTCGTGAGTTCGAACAAGGTCGTGAGTTAACCGGATAAGGTTTTTTGGGGGGTTTTCCCTTATCCTGAAAAGACGAATGTCGAGTAACTTTAAGCTCCATAGACCCCGAGATCATTTGAGCATCATTTCACCAATTTTATTCATCGTCCGATGTGACCAACCAGATAGGTTAAAGGATGTTAAATTCACTATGGAAAAAAAAAAAAAAAAAAAACTAAAAGGGAAGTCATGGTCACTACATGGGTTAGTACCACTTTACACCGTGGCCGGGTGTCGCCCAAAGGTTGTTTCTCTAATAGGCTTATACTTGAGTAACAGAGCGCGAGCTCTAAAGTGACCCTGTAGCTTCGGACCTCCCCGATCAATACTGCTCCAACTCGCCTTTATATATAAAACAGGGTAGTAGCATTTCATCCGTGAGAGTTGGAAATGTTCAGGTATTAACAAATTCGTGTGCTGCCAGACATAAAAACATCCGATACATTGTAACCAAGTCAAAGATTTTAACATTGTTTGTATCATTCACAATACTGTCATATTATACACCAAAACCTGCCTAAAAGGGGCCGCAAATATCGGGTGGGAGGAAACTTATTACATTCCTGTACTTCATAGAAGCATTATAAACAAGAATGTCTAATGACATTTTGTTCTTTGATCAGCTGATTTTGAAAAATAAACTATTTTTGTTCCAAATTTGATGCGTAATTCAAGACTGTACGAAGATAATAGTTTGTTATTTGTATGATGCGTGGAGTAATGTATTTCTGATATTAATTTGGGTAGTAATTATTGGAGTTCACACAGAGTTTCGAAATAATTAATCACTTAAAAGAATTAAAGGAATATTCCGAGAAGCTTTTGTCAGACGTAAACTAATTCGGTAACGCTGCGTTGAGGTTGACAGGGATCTGAACCGCCTTCTAGATGTAAACACATCGGTCGCTTGCGCACTCGACACAGGGTGGTGTAATGTTTTGGAAGATAACGAGTGCAATTGGCACTGTCGTGTTTATGTACTGACTTAGTGCTCGTGGCACACACACATGTCCTGCAGCCTTGCCAGCTTGTCTATTTCTTGTTTTCGACAAAATTAAAATATCTCCGTAGGAAATGGTCAGAGACAAAAACGTTAGATACAAAATGTGTTCCTAATACCGTGATCTATTATTGGTTTATATTAAGGTAACGACTTTCCTCCCAGCCGGTATATACCGGTAACGAAAAATAAAATGGAAAATAAATCCCGGAATGGTGCTATTTCCTATGTTAAATAATGCTCTAAACCCGAGAGGAAATACTTTCAGGATCCGTTTGCATGAATAACCTAACACGGATAATTATATGAGTAGATAATATATTATTATTATTATTGCCCATATAGACTCTTAAATTTTAAAGAGATAAGCATTAATTCTGTGGCTTTGGGTCAGAACAAAATAACTCCAAAATTTGCCTTTTTTTTGCTAAGACAGTAGTAATATAAAAGAAACAATCTTCTATCACTTGGAAGCCCATTCGATAGAGGCTTGATTCTTTTTTATTATTACTGTCTTCGCACAAAAAACAATCTGATGTGTTCCGTTCACATGACTTTCTCTATATCTCTACAACAAATTATTGTTAAAAAGCTTATACTTCTATTTACTTCATGCTAATCCAGAAAAAACTAGCAGAAATAGTCTTATTACTTGCTTCCTTGTAAGTAGAAGCGAAATAAGGGAGTACTATTGGTTAAAATGATAGTCAAAAGCTGGTTGCTATGTGAATGAAGTTCCTTTGTTTGTATGGACACGTATTGTTAAATTCCTGTATGAGAAAAGTATGTTTTTCAAAGCTGAAACAAAAAACAAGGAATATCTAAAAAAACGATCAACTCCACGAAAAATACATACATAACATAAAGTGTGTGTTTTAACGTGCTCTACATTTTTTGTGTGGCAAGTTTTTGCCCATCTCTTATGGTTTAACAGTTATGCAAAATACCGCAAAATTCATCCAGAATAAACTAGTCTTCAGAGGCTATTCCTAGAAAATTCAAGATATACATTTTATTTGTCAGGTATATATCTTTAATATATGATATTTTAATCAAAATCGTTAGAGCCATTTTTAAGAAAATCAAAATGTTAGAATTTTTTTTCCATGTAAAGGGGGTGGGACGATTTGCTTGAAAATCTTCGTGTCGTATCCTTGGAAGATACCAAACTTAAACACCAAATATGGTTTTGAACGGTCTTTTCATTTTTGAGCTATGCTGCCCACAGACACACACACATACACACAAACACACAAGGACATTTTTCTAAAAATGTTTTTTTTTTGTATTCAGGGGGTCTCAAAACATATATTTCCGGTGAAATCTCTGTATCGAGTTTTTGAGTACAATACAATACTTTCTCTATACACTATGTACATGGTACGTATAGAGAAAGTAATAAAATGAAAAATAAATCCTGGAATGGTTCTATTTCTTATGTTAAATAATGCTCTAAACCGGAAAGGGAATAATTTTCAAGGACCGTTTGCATGAATAACCTAACACGGATAATTGTATGAGTAGTTAATATATAAGGTATATTTTATTATTATTATTACCCATATAGACTGCTAAATTTTTAAAGAGGTAGGCATTAACTCTGTGACGTTTAGTCAGAACAAAATAACTCCAAAATTGACCTTTTGTGCGAAGACAGTAGTAGTATAAAAGAAACAATTTACTATCGCTTGGTGAAGCCCAAACAATAGAGGGTTGATTCTTTTTTATTTGCACAAAAAATGGAGTTATCGTGTTTTGACCAATTGTCGTAGAATTTTGAGTGCGATTGTACTTTAACCGAAAATTTAAGAAACGTGTGAGGTATATACATACGGGATGCAAAGCTTTGGAAGAAGTCGCGACAATACTCTATGACGAAATTATTCCTTCAATATCACTCTATTCACTACATTGTTTTACTATTATTATTATTATTATTATTATTATTATTAGTATTATTATTATTTTGTTTTATTAATAAAACTTTATCTAAAACGGAGACTCGTGAAAGCGGAAGAAAAAAAAAGAGATAAATACCGGAACGATCACGTGCCATTTTAGGCAGGCTTTACTGTAGGTGATTATTTTATTCACGTTTTGATTCTCATCATAAATGAGAAATAATCTTATCTGAAAGTAAGGAATTTGGACTTCTTAAAGCAAAACCGATAGTTCGCACTTCATAGGCCAGTTTTCAAATCTACGGTTTGAGACCGTACGAAAATATCTCACAAAATTCTTTCCAATGTTTACTCTCTCTCTACCACTTATAAGTAAGTAAAGATAATATTTTTAATATCCTTTAACACGATTCGTCATATTGGACGATGACATAGAGTGTAGAGAAAGTATATAAAAAAAACCATCCGTGTAACTAACTCTTCGCGAGATTCGAGCTCGCGATCTGTTGATGTGAGACAGACACGCTACCTTCAAACTACCCAGGCGGACTTAAACAATCACTTTGTGGCCATGTTATATTGATAGACTTGAATCGTCTAAAAGAGCAATTTCATTGAATAACGAAATAAATGTGTGCCTCTGAAACACCGCCTGAAAAAGTCTACTTCATTTCATGCTGCCTTGCCTGATATACAGTACTATACCCCCGCCGCTGAATCCTTGCTCTTGGAAGTTGAGAGTTAAGTTGGTAATCAGCTAAAAAGAAATGAAAAGCTTTACCCGTTTGACTTTCTGAACCAATCACAACGGTCAGACAACGGGAACGAATATACATGCCGCACCGTTACAGTATCTGGCTATTTCCAACCACGTGCTCAGTTTGTGAACTCCTAACACGTGCGTTGAGCTGTTCTGTACAAGCTACGTATTATTCGTTGTTATTTATATTTGCTGTTGGTGTTTGTTTGTACGTGAGAGAGCATAACAAGACTTTCACAATTGTAGAGGTGGATAGACTTTTGCGTGAGGTGTGGACGCGGCTTCATAGAAGAAGAAAGTGTATCATGTGCACAAAATAATACGAAAACCACAGGAATTAGACGGAATCATAAGCGAATGTGAACCACCAGAGATATGTCTTGGTGACAATGGTGATGTTGATGATGACAATTATTATGTTGTTACTTCCAAGAATGAGGACGGACACTTGGATGAGATTGAGCCATTAAAAGTCTAAACCGGTGAAAATCACTTTGTTATACCTTTCTCTCATTGTAACAAGCTATTTTGCATTAATTTGTTCTATATTGCCGTAAACACGCAATGTATGCTACATACGTTATAGTATCACTTATTTTAAATTAACATCAATAATAACGAATTAGTTCCATTTTCATCGGCATTCATTTGCTATGTACACTGTGTATATTCGTCTTTACACACGATAGAGACATTTGTAATCAGCTGTTTTTACTAGTTACTCTGGCAACGCCGCAAGTCAGCATAGCCAACCTTATGCGAAACCACCCGAACTGTCAAATGCAAGGATTCAGCAGCGGGGGTATACTTAATTTCCACATCAGCACAGTCACGAAAAGAAGTTTCAGAAACATATTTTGTCTATCAAAGCTACCTTCCGTAATGTGACAACCTAGAGAACTATTGAATAACGATTAATTGGTTTCACGGAGGTTACGCAAAACGCAGAAGTTCACTCTTGCAACAAGTTTTGAATACTTCGATTGTTTGAAATAAAGCATTCGCTGTATTCTCCTTCTCTCACACTCAAAATATACGTGTATCTTAAATGCGTGCATTATTTGTGCCCTCTATGTTTGTAAAAACAATTGCACACACACACAAACGGTCTTAAGACCGATCCATACTTGAAACTGTTAAAGCCATTAAGTTGTTCAGATGTGAAAGTTGCCAGATTGCCGAAATTTTGAATTCTTTTTGAGATCATTGGAGTTTTAGCTTCACAGATCCTTCGGCTACGCTTTGCGGCTTAGGGCCGTCCACGTTGGGCTACGCTTTGCAGGTTAGGGCTCTAAACGTTTATAATAGACCAGTAAACAACTACAATGCGGCTCTAATGACGAAATAACAAAAGTGCCCACATATAGTAGTAATGCCAAGTTTTGGAACCATCGCATTCCAATAATAAATGTAGAAGTAATCAATTCCCTCCCTTTCTTCCGTAGAACAATACAATTAGTAAGTAGACTAAGGTTAAGAATGCCTCAAATATGTTCCCTGGCATGAATCCACAACACTAGTGGACGCTCTAAAACTTGGCAACCTTCTATTTTCTAAATCATTTTATACAGGGTTCTTCTTTAATATAAGCCCGGCTAGCTCAGTCGGTAGAGCATGAGACTCTTAATCTCAGGGTCGTGGGTTCGAGCCCCACGTTGGGCGTAACATTTTAATCAAGGAAAACCATTCCGAAAAGCAATTAATGACCAAATTGAGAAGAAAGCTAAGAATTAAATTAGCAAACACCCAAGTATAAATATCTGATATGTTACATTCACATGACGTTCTCTACATCCTGTAGCAAATTATTATTATTCTTCCATCTACTTTATGATAATCGAGATAAGCATTAGTAGGAGGAAAATAAGGAAATACACTAGGCTAAAACAACAGTCTTTGAAAGCTGGTTGCCAGGAGTTTACAACTCACCGGGTGAGAAAAGTTTAAGTAATTTAAATCTGAAACAAATAAGAAGGAATGTCTCAGAAGTGGTAAATTCCACGCAAAAGAAACGTATATGATATAAATTGTGTGTTTTAACGTGATCTATATTTTTTGTGTTGTAAGTTTTTGTCCATCTCTTACGGTTTACTAGTTACGAAAAATTCAGCAAAATTAGTTCAGAATAAAGAGAAGGTAAAGCTGTATGATGGTTCCAACACACACCCGCGCGCGCACACAAACTGTTTTAAGACTTTTACTAGTGATCTATACTTGTAAGTGTTGAAAACATTTACTGTGTGTGGTGAATATTGATTTTACTCCTGTCGGCCTTTTGAGAACAAAAAGAAAGACAACCTCAACCTGGTCTTTTGCCGGCTGAGGTTCCCATTCAACTTGAAGCGTATGTGTTTAACCAGTTTAGAAGCTGTTTTACCCTGCCAAATTTAACGCTCGTAAATGTCCTCGGTAGTATAGTGGTTAGTATCCCCGCCTGTCACGCGGGAGACCGGGGTTCGATTCCCCGCCGGGGAGGAATTTTTTTTTTTCTTTTCCGTTAGTACAACTTTCAGGCTACTTTCTGCAAATTTTACACGCTGATTGATAATGTACTACAAATTTCATAAAGAGATGTATGAAAATTTTATTTTCACTTATTGCTTTTCCAGCAAGTTTTGAAATATTTCCTTCGGCTTAACTTTTTTCAGGCTTGTATATTCTACACATAGTCATGTAAAATATTTAGGCATGTATGTTAGAAGCTTTTAATATCTGTGGTTTGAAACAAGAATTTTAAAAAAAATTATTAAACTATTGTAAATTTTAAAGCTAAACTTGTATCAAATGTTAATGTTAATTAAAACTTCATGTCGATGATTTTTGTAATAAAGCAAAAGAAAGCCTTAAAAATATTTGCAATAGTATTTAGATTACCCTTACTGATTCAATGAAAAATAACAATCTGATGTATTCATTCACATACCTTTCTCTAGCTTCTCTATATACAAATTTTTCTCACAAAAGATTATTCATTTGTCTATATTATGCTAATCGAGATAAACATTAGCAGAAATGGTCTTGTTAGTTGCTTCCTTGAAACTACAAGGGTTATAACGGAATGCATTAGGCAAAAGATCTTAACGTCAAAAAAAAAAAAAAAAAATACATTTGATTAAGTTCTTATTATATTATGAGTGCAATTTTTACTTAAATTAATAGTAAAATTTTTTAAAACTATTGAATACGTGAAACAATTGAGGTTCGATTCGCTTTGCAAAGTGCCGTTTGAGAAAAGTTAGCTAGTTTTAAATTGAAACAAATAACAAAGAATATCTCGGAAACGGTCACTCCTACAAGAAAACGTACATCTATGACATGAATTATGTGTTTTATCGAGCTCTGCGTGTTTTGTATGCTAAGTTTTTGTCTATCTCTTGCGGTTTTACCCTTATACAAAATTCTGTAAAACTCAACCAGAATAAAGGGGTCTTCGGGGCTATTCCCAAAAATTCAAAATATATATTTTATTTGTAGCGTAAATATCTTTAATGAATGGTATTAATGTCAAAATCGTTAGAGCTATTTTTGATAAAAACACGATTTTTAAACATTTTTCCACTTAAAGGTTAGTTTGTGGTGTGGGAACTTTCTCGAAAATCTGCCCATAGCCACACAGACATACACATGGACATTTTTCTAAAAATGCCTTTTTCGGGGAAATCTCGAATTTGAACTTTTGGGTGGAATGCAATATCTACCTTCTCTTCCACTATGTACATTATATATGCGGGCTATAGAGAGTACTAACTCTATGAGATAAAGCTGAGCAAAAATATAGTTTTGAGAAAACTTAGATTTAGTAATACATAACTTACATTATTACGTTCTCTACACGTACTATATACATAGTGTATGTGTAGAGAAGGTATTGCATTCCGCCAAAAATTCGACGCATAGATTTCACCGGAAATATGTGTTTTAGGGTCCCCTGTATCCAATAAAGGCATTTTCACAAAAAGGTCCGTGTGTGTGTCTGCGTGTCCATGTGTCTGTGAACACGATAACTCAAAAACGAAAAGTCGGTAAAATACCAAACTTAATATTTAAGTTTAGTACCTTCCAGGGATGCGACACGAAGATTTTGAGAAAAATCCCGCCACCCCAAACTACCCTTTACATGGAACTTTTTTCGAACACTTTGATCTTCTCAAAAATGGCTCTAACGATTTTGATTAAAATATTGTATATTAAAGATATTTACCTGACAAATAGAATGTAGATCTTGAATTTTCTGGGAATAGCCTCTGAAGACTACTTTATTCTGAATGAATTTTACGGAATTTTGCATAACTGTTAAACCGTAAGAGATTTTTAAAATTTTATCATACAAAAAACGTAGAGCACGTTAAAACTCACAATTTAACTTATGTACATATTTTTCGTGGAGTTGATTGTTTTTTATATATTCCTTGTTTTTGTTTCAGCTTTGAAAAACACTTTTCTCATAAAGGAATTTGTTAACTCCTGTCCATACAAACAAAGGGCCTTCAGTCACATAGCAACCAGCCTTTGAGTATCACTTTAACCTATGGTATTCCCTTATTTCACTTCTACTTACAAGGAAGCAACTAATAAAACTATTTCTGCTATTTTTTTTTTTTTTTCTCTATTAGATAAAGTTAATAGAATAATTTGTTGCAGAGATGGAGAGTCATTTTTAAAAATATCGACTGTTTCGAAAATGTTCCAGTTAACGTGTAGTTTGAGGTGGGGGATTTTCTTAAAAATATTCATGTCGCATCCCTGGAAGATGCGGAATTTAAATATCAAGATTTGTATTTATGGACTTTTCGTTTTTGAGTAATGCTGTCGTCTGTTCAGCATCACAAAGACTGGGTGTATGTTCAAATAGCAGTTCCAAAAGTCCACATTACACCAAAACTCTTTACAAACAAAATAGATGGTGCAGGAGAGCGAATACACAACTGAGGTCGTCTATCAGAAAGTTCCTCACTCATATGGTACAGGAAGATGATTAGATAACTAAGGTCGTCAGTCCAGCATCTCAAAGACTGTACGCATATTTAAATAACAATCAACAGTTCCACGATCTCGAAGTCCTCGTACACCAAAACTCAATACAACAAACTAAATGGTGCAGGAAAGCGGCTTCACAAATAAGATCGTCTATCAGCAAGTTCTTCAGTCAGACAGTGCGGGAGGCGACTCATAATTAACGGCAACTACACTGACTTAGATTAACAAACGAGTAACCGTGGCAATATGACTATAATGCTGAAGCGAGTTCTTACTGGTTTTTTTGGGGTTTTTTTTTTTTTTTTCTGAATAGCTTTTTAAAAGCAAACATTGCAAGCATTATTTTTATTGCTCCAACACGTTTGTAATGTGATATCCAAGCGTTGCAAACCCTTTTTAATCACTTAGAAGTGGAGTATAGAAATCTTATTATAGTTTTACCCGTTGGACAGAACAATGCCTTTCAACGCTGATAGACTCATCAACATCGCTTGAGCGGTTTCCGAAATGTTCCGTTTACGAATATACATTTTAGACCTTTATTGTAGTGTATATAGATGGATGGATGGAATACAACGGTTTTGTATTTCTTACTAATTAGTAACGATTGCAAAGTTTAAACAAATCTGGTGTGTTCCACTTTCTCTACATATATGCAACAAATTATTGTTAAAAAGCTTATGCTTCTATTTACTTCATGCTAATCCAGAAAAAAATTAGCAGAAATAGTCTTATTACTTGCTTCCTTGTAAGTAGAAGCGAAATAAGCGTATACCATAAGTTAATGAGATAGTCAAAAGCTGGTTGCTATGTGACTGAAGTTCCTTTGTTTGTATGGACAGGTGACAAATTCCTGTATGAGAAAAGTATAAGTTTTTCAAAGCTAAAACCAAAAAAAAAAAAAAGTGAATATCTAAAAAACAATCAACTCCACACAAAAAAATGTATATTACATAAATTGTGTGTTTTAAACTGCCCTACATTTTTTCTGTGGTAAGTTTTGTCCATATCTTATCAGTTTAGCAGTTATGCAAAATTCCGTAAAATTGATCCAGAATAAAGTAAGTCTTCAGAGGCTAATCCCAGAAAATTCAAGATATACATTTTATTTGTCAGATAAATATCTTTAGCATACGATATTTTAATCAAAATCATTAGAGCCATTTTTCAGAAAATCAGTATTTTTGAAAAGAGCCCCATGTAAAGGGTAGTTGGGGGAGGAGGGATTTTCTTTAAAATCTTCGTGTCGCATCCTTTGAAGATACCAAACTTAAATACCAAGTTAGGTATTTAACAGCCTTTTCGTTTTTGAGATATGCTGTCCACAGACACATTTTCCTGAAAATGACTTTTTTTTTAGATTCAGGGAGACCCAAAAGATGTAATTCCGGTGAAATCTCGGTATCGAATTTTTGGGTGCAATGCAATACGTTCTCTATACACTATGTACATAGTACATGTAGAGAAAGTAAAAATACTTTATTTTTACGTGGTATCTGATTATCTTTGTCGCTTTGGTTTAAATAGTATTATTATTGTTATTACTATTATTATTGTTTTAAGCACCATTTGATAATTTATTTCTATATTTGTTTCAAATTAGAGGTATTTTATATAAAAAAAAAGGCAATTTTTAAATGGCTTTTGGGTACTTTCAGGAGGTATCACCGAGTTGGCAACACTGTTTTTGTTTATATTACGACGGTTTAGGTATTTCTTACTAATTTGTAACGGTTGAATGTTTCTAACAATATTGCGTTCCTCTTAGTATATAACAGCAGTAGGCGATGACTTCAAGCCGGGAGGTCCGAGGCTACAGGATAACAGCCTTAGCAGCAGCAAACCGCAGGTTGCAACAAAGATTCTAATGGATCAGCAAACTGCGGCACGGTGTACAAGGTGGCACTAACCCATGTAGCAACCATGACTTCCCTTTTGGAGCAACGTTGCAGTTACCCTGAACAGCAGTACAGAGATCTTTCAGTCGAATGTGTGAAATCTAAGCAGGTAAATGACAATAACTTTTTTTTATTACTTTCTCTACACATACTGTTTACATAGTGTATAGCGGAAGTAATGTATTCCTCTAAAAATTCGATACTCAGATTTCGCCGGAAATACATGTTATAGGACCCCCTGAATCCAAAAAAAAAAAATCTAATGTATTCCATTCACATGACTTTCTCTATTTCTCTGTAACAAATTATTACAATAAGTTAAAGTGATAGTCAAAAGCTGGTTGCTCTGCGACTGAAATTCCTTTGTTTGTATGGACACGAGTTCAAAAAGTCCTGTATCAAAAAAGTATTTTTTTATTGTTGAAACCAAAAACAAGAAATATCTCAAAAACAATCAACTCCACGAAAAAAATGCATATAACAAATTGTGTGTTTTAACGTGATCTACATTTGCTGTCAGGTAAGTTTTTGTCCATCTCTTACGCTTTAGCAGTTATGCAAAATTCCGTAAAATTTACCCAGAATAAAGTAGTCTTCAGAGGCTATTCCCAGAAAATTCAAAATATACATTTTATTTGTCAGGTAAATATCTTTAATATACATATTTTAATCAAAATCGTTAGATCCATTTTTTAGAAAATCAAAATGATCGAAAAAAGTTCAATGTAAAGGGTAGATATGGGTAGGGGGATTTTTCTCAAAATCTTCGTGTAGCATCCCTGGAAGATACTAAACTTAAATACCAAGTTTGGTATTTTACCGACTTTTCGTTTTTGAGTTATCGTGTTCACAGACACACGGACACAGACACGGACCTTTTTCTGAAAATACTTTTTTATGGATACAGGGGACCCTAGAACATATATTTCCGGTGAAATCTCGGTATCGAATTTTTGGTGGAGTGCAATACCTTCTCTATACACTATGTACATACTACGTATAGAGAAAGTAAAAAGAACAACAGTTTTATCGCCCCATGGAATTTGATCCCAGAACTTCTCGAATGCCATTCCACTCGAAGTGAATTATTTTATGACACCATGAGCCTTATGTAACTATTCTTTTTGTTGCGCTATTACAATTATAGCTGAGAAAGACATCTCCACAGGCAGGTAATTACTTTCTCTAGGGGTACCTACTTTGTCCATAGTGTTCAGAGAAGGTTTTGTCCATAGTGTTCAGAGAAGGTTTTGTGTTCTACCCAAAAATTTGATACCGTGAATTCACCGGAAAATTTCCATTTAGAAAAAGGTCCGCATGTGTGTGTGTGTGGACAGCATAGCTCTAAAACAAAAAATCTTATGTGTTCCATTCACATGACTTTCTCTACATCTCTGCTACAAATTATTCTTAAAAAGCTTATACTTCTATTTCCTTCATGCTAATCAGAAAAAATAGCAGAAATAGTCTTATTACTTGCTTCCTTGTAAGTAGAAAAGAAATAAGAGAGTACCATAGGTTAAATTGACAGTCAAAAGCTGGTTGCCATGTCACTGAAGTTCCTGTGTTTGTATGGACAGCAGTTGACAGATTCCTGTATGAGAAAAGTATAAGATTTTCATAGCAGAAACCAAAAACAAGGAACGCCTCAAAAACGATGAACTCCACGAAAAAATGTATATAACATTAATTGTGTGTTTTAACGTGTTCTACATTTTTTGTGTAGTAAGTTTTTGTCCATCTCTTACGGTTTAGCAGTTATTCAAAATTCCGTAAAATTCATCCAGAATAAATTACTCTTCAGAGGCTATTCCCAGAAAATTCAAGATATACATTTTATTTGTCAGGTAAATATCTTTAATATATGATATTTTAATCAAAATCGTTTGAGCCATTTTTGAAAAAATCGAAATTTTCGAAAAAAGTTCCATGTAAAGGGTAGTTTGGGGTGGGGGGATTTTTCTCAAAATCTTGGTGTCGCATCCTTGGAACATACTAAACCTAAATACCAAGTTTGGTATGTTACCGACTTTTCGTTTTTTGAGTTATCGTGTTCACAAACACACGGACACATACAGACCTTTTTGTGAAAATGCCTTCTTTTGGATACAGGGGACCCTAAAACATGTATTTCCGGTGAATCTCGGTATCGAATTTTTGGGTGGAATACAATACTTCTCTATCCCTACATACATTGTACATACGGGGCTAGAGAAAGTAAACAGACCGTTAATTACCACATTTGATATTTAAGTTTGCTATCTTCCAAGGATGCCTCAGGAAGATTTTCACGAAAATTCCCTCACCACAAAATACCTATACACGGAAATTTTTTGAAACTTTGTTTTTCTCAAAAATGTTTTTTTTTTTTTTTTTTTTTTTAATTTTAACACCATACATTAAATATATTTACATCATACTAAATAAAATATGTATCTTGCGTTTTCTGGGAATAGCCCCCGAAGACCTCTTCATTCTGGATGAATTTTGCTTAACTGTTAAACTGGGGGAGATAGATAAAAAGTTACTACACAAAAATGATCTCGTTAAAACACGCAATTTATATAACATATACTTATTCGGGACTTGCCCGTTTCCGAGACATTCCTTGTTATTGGTTTCAGTTTCAAACTAAGTAACTTTTCTGAAATGGGAAGAAAACTTTCGTTTTATCTCTCTTGTTTTACTCCTGGCCGTGCACAGAACTTCAATTGTTTACAAAGCGAAAGTTTTTAAAAGAGGGCTGTAACACAAAGTAGCAAGAAAGTAAAGTATCTAAAAGTCGTATCTTTTTGTATATAAGTAAATAATCTAAGAGACGTTCATTCCGTGCAATTGCGTATAGCTGTGAAGACAAGCTTAGTAACAAATGTAGACCATGTTTAAACATAGAAGTAATCCGTCCCCTTCCACTTTCTCTTTAAAACAATAAAACCAATAGACTAAAGCTAAGAACGTCACAATGTCCTTCCTGGCACGAATCCAATGTATTAACGCAATACTCTTTGGCACTTGGCAACTTTTGGAGCTCTGAAAGTTCGTTATTTTCACTTTGCTAATTTATATAAAACAAGAGCATTGATACTATAGGCCCGGCTAGCTCAGTCGGTAGAGCATGAGACTCTTAATCTCAGGGTCGTGGGTTCGAGCCCCACGTTGGGCGCAATGTTTTATTCTAGGAAAACTGTTCCGAATAGGTGCGATTTAACAAATGAATTTAGATCATTTGCTTTAAAATGGTAGTCACAAGAATAAAAAAAAAGTCTGATGTGTTCCCTTCACGTGACTTTCTCTACATCTCTGCAACAAATTATTGTTAAAAATATTATGCCTCTATTTACTTCGTATTAATCGAGAAATCTTATAACTTGCTTCCTTGTGTGTAGAAGGGAAATAAGGGAATACCATAGGCTAAAGTGAATAGTCAAAAGGTGGTTGCTATGTCACTATGAAGTTCCTTTGCTTCTATGAACAGGAGTTGACAAAAGCTGAAACTAATAACAAGGAATATCTCAAAACGATCAACTACACGAAAAAAAAAAAAAAAAATGTATATAACATAAATTGTGTATTTCAACGAGATCTAAATTTTATGTGTGGTAAGTATTTGTGCATCTCTTGCGGTTTAGCAGTTATGCAAAATTCCGTAAAATTCATCCAGAATAAAGTAGTCTTCAGAAGCTAATTCCAAAATTCAATATTTACATTTTATTTGGCATGTAAATATCTTTAACATACGATGTTTTAATCAAAATCATTAAAGCCAGTTTTAAGAAAATCAAAATATTCGAAAAAAGTTCCATGTGGGTGGAGGGATTTTCTTGAAAAGCTTCGTGTCGCATCCTTGGAAGATACCAAACACGGACATTTTTCTAAAAAAAATTTTTTTTTTGCATTCAGGGAGTCTCAAAACATAAATTTCCGGTGAAATATCGGTATCTAATTTTTGGGTGCAATACAGAACCTTCTCTAAACACTGTACATAATACATATAGAGAAAGTAGAATGCTCGAACGTTCAGTCCAAAATGGGTGGAGCTCCATCTTGTTGCCAATTGAAATTCAGAATGTGGTTGTTTTCCATCTTGGGTTCTGCAAAGTTCTGCAGTATAAGCCGCAGAAGTAACTATACCATCAAAAACATAAGGTCCTATTAATTCGATACTTTAAGCTCCTCTCTAGATAATAACACCTGGAACATTAAAATCTTTCTTTTATTACTTCATGGGGGTTTATATCGGACCAATAAACACAATTGTGGCGATTCACATGTCCATTTTGTTTGAAACTTGCCTCGTCTTAGGATCTGCTTCATTGCATACAAAAATCAATTCACAGAACTCAAGTCTTCTGTCGTAGTTCTCTTCATGTAATGCTTGAAGTAATTTTGGGCGAAAAGCTTTGAAGTTCATGTCTTTTAGGACTCCATGCAGCCTTGAGATATGCCCAATTGCACAGACGCCTTCCTAGTTGACTTGTGAGGACTTGCTATTGGTATTTAAGTTTGATATCTTCCAAGGATGCGACACGAAGATTTTCAAGAAAATTCCCTCACCCCAAACTACCCTTTACACGGCTCTAACGATTTTTATTAAAATCTCGCATATTTAAGATATTTACTTGACAAATAAAATGTATATCTTGAATTTTCTGGGAATAGCCTCTGAAGACTATTTTATTCTGGATGAATTTAAGGGATTTCTGCATAACCGCTAAACCGAAAGAACTGGACAAAAACTTACCACACAGAAAATATAGACACATTAAAACACACACTTTATGTTATATACATTTTTTTCGTGGAGTTGATCGTTTTTAATATATTCCTTGTTTTTAGTTTCAGCTTTGAAAGCATAGTTTTCTCATAGAGGAATTGTCAACTCGTGTCCATACAAATAAAGGAACTTCAGTCACATAGCAACCATCTTTTGACTATCGCTTTAATCTATGGTACTGCCTTATTTCGCTTCCACTTCCAAGGAAATGAGTAATAAGGTATTCCTGCTAATTTTTTCTCAATTAGCATGTAGTAAATAGAAGTATAAACTGTTTAACAATAATTTGTTGCAAAGATATACAGAAAGTCATGTGAATGGAACACATCAGATTTTTTGTTTAATTTTATTAATGAATTATCAGCATTACATGCTTTACAGATCTGAGAATCTTAGATTATACATACATAATTAATAATCTAACCTTCTAACTATGAAATATGGATAACGAACTGCATAGTGATATTGTGAGAGTAAAGTGTAGTTAGTGATCGGAATCATCGGGGTTACTCAGTAGCAGATTCTGTGGTAATCGTTTCTTGAGGTGTGTAGGCTGGCGATTGCGTTCGCCGATATAGACTAATGTTCAACGTTCCAACAATAACAAAAACAGAAGACTCACAAACAAATGAATGTGTATACAGTGTTGCCAACGATATCCAGTAATTAATTTTATTCCCGCATATTCTCAAGATTAACCTACAAAAAGCCGAATGTGTATGTGTGTGCATCCGCGTGACTGTGAACACTATTATTCAAAAACGAAAGGTTTGTAAAATACCACACTTCTTATTTAAGTTTAGAAACATGTAAGGTTGTGTCACGAGGATTTTTTGGAAAATCCCTCTACCCAAAATACATATTATATGGAAAAGTTATCGAAAATGTTTTCTCAAAAATAGCTAAAAGGTTTTTAGTAAAACATTCTTCATTAAAGACAAATAAAATGTATAGGTACCAACCTTAAGTTTTGTGGGAATAGTCTCAAAACACCTCTTCATTTGGATAACTTTTGTATAACTACCAAACCGTAAGTGATAAACAAAGAGTTACTACACAAAAATTCTTGTGTTTTATTCACATGACTTTCTCTACAACAAACTATTCTTAAAAATCTTATACTTCTATTTTTTATGCTAATCAGAAAAAAATAGAAGATATGCTCTTATTACTTGCTTCCTTGTAATTAGAAGCGAAATAAGGTTAAAGTGATTGTCAAAAGCTAGATGTTATGTCACTGAAGTTCTTTTGTTTGTATGGACAGCAGTTGAAAATTTCCTGTATGAGAAAAGTATGTTTTTCAAATCAGAATCCAAAAACAGGGAATGTCTAAAAACGATGAACTCCACGAAAAAAGTGTACATGACATAAATTGTGTGTTTTAACGTGCTCTACATTTTTCATACAGTAAGTTTTATTACATCTCTTACGGATTAGCAGTTATTCAAAGTTCCGTAAAACTCATCCAGAATAAAGTACTCTTCAGAAGCTAATCCCAGAAAATTCAAGATATACATTTTATTTGTCAGGTAAATAGCTTTAATATACGATATTTTAATCAAAATCGTTGGAGCCATTTTTGAGAAAATTGAAATTTTCGTAAAAAATTCCATGTAAAGGGTAGTTTGGGGAGGGGGGATTTTTCTCAAAATCTTCATGTCGCTTCCCTGGAAGATACTAAATTTAAATACAAAGTTTGTTATTTTACCGACTTTTCGTTTTTGAGTTATCGTGTTCACAGACACACGGACACGGACATACAAACACACACACACTCGGACTTTTTCCGAAAATGCTTTTTTTAGATAAAGGGGCCCCTAAAACATATATTTCCGGAGAAATCTCGGTATCGAATTTTTGGGTGGCATGCAATACCTTCTCTACGCTATGTACATAGTACGTATAGAGGAAGCAAAAATGTAGATCATGCTAAAACACACAATTTATGTCATAAATTTCTTTTCCGTAGAGTTCCAGTTTCTGAGATATTCCGTGTTATTGGTTTTAATTTTAAAATACTTAAACTCTTCTAATACGAGAATTTGTCAACTTCTGGCCATGCAAAGAAACGAAATTCAATCACATAACAATCAGGTTTTAAAAGATTTCACCATCACTTTAGCCTAGTGTATTCTCTTATTTCCCTTCAACTTACAAAGTAGCAAGTAATATGACCATTTCTGCTGATGTTTATCTCGATTAACATGAAGTAGATAAGAGAAAACGCTTTTTAACATTAATTTGTTACAGACATCAGAGAAAGACACGTGAATGGAACACATGATTATTTTCTCTAGCCCCGTATGTACAATGTGCATAGGGATAGAGAAGTATTGCATTCCACCAAAAATTCGATGTCGAGATTTCGGAAATACTGTTTTAGGACCCCCTGAATCCAAAAAAAGAATTTCCAAAAAAATGTCCGTGTGTGTGTGTATGTGTCCGTGTGTCTGTGAACACGATAACTCAAAAACGAAAAGTAGCTAAAATACCAAACTTGGTATTTAAGTTCAGTATCTTCCAGGGATGCGACACGAAGATTTTGAGAAAAATCCCCCCACCACAGACTACCCTTTACATGGAAATTTTTTCGAAAATTTTGATTTGCTTAAAAATGGCTAACGATTTTGATTAAAATACCGTATATTAAAGAGATTTACCTGACAAATAAAATGTATATCTTGAATTTTCTGGAAATAGCTTCTAAAGACCTGTTTATTCTGGATGAATTTTGCTTACTTTGGCATAACTAATAAACCGTAAGAGATAGACAAAAACTTACTATACAAAAAATGTAGGCCTTGCTAAAATACACAATTTACGTCATGTACACTTTTTTCGTGGATTTTACCGTTTTCGAGGTATTCATTGTTATTACTTTCGATTGTGAAGTACTTATACTTTTCTCAGACGGGAGTGTCCGTTTTCAGAAAAAGGTTCGTGTGTGTCCGTGTGTCCGTGTGTCCGTTTGTCTGTGAACACGATAACTCAAAAACGAAAAGTCGGTTAAATACCAAACTTGGTATTTGAGTTCAGGATCGTCTAAGGATGCGACACGAAGATTTTCAAGAAATTCACCGCACGCCCAAGTACCTTCAAAATAATTTACGAAAATACTAATCATCTTAAAAATGGCTATAACGATTTTTATTAAAATGTCATATGTTTTAGATGAATTTATGACAAACAAGATGTATATCTTGAATTTCCTGGGAATTGCCTCTGAAAACCTCTTCAGTCTAGAGAATTTTTGCATAATTGGTAAACCGTAGGAGATAGACTAAAGTGTACATCTGATTAAAACACTTTTTTATGTAGAGTTAACCCTTTTCCAGATATTCTTTGGAAGATACCAAACTTAAATACGAAGTTTGATGTTTAACGGTCTTCTCGTTTTTGAGCTATGCTGCACACACACACACACACACACACACACACACACACACACACACACACGGACATTTTTCTAAAAAATGTTTTTCTTTGGTGAAATCTCGGTATCGAATTTTTGGATGCAATACCTTCTCTATACAGTATGAACATAGTAGAGAGAAAGTAAAAATATACTAAATCCATTCTGAATAAGAGGATTTTACAGGAAAACGCGGAAAATTCAAGGTGATATTTTTATTTACTGTAGAAATACGTGCTATGTATGTGCAATTAAACTCTTCAAAAGCGTCTGTTTTTAAAAATAGAAGATTAGCGAATCATTTTGCATGTAAAGTGCAGTTTATCGGGGGGGGGGGGTTTTATTTAATATCTTGTCACTTCCTTGACAGATGCCCATTAAATACCAACCAAGTATACGACAGTTGCGTTTTGAATATGATCTTCACAAGACACATTACACGAATGACGCTCCCTCCCCCCCAAATATCACATGGCTCAATATAGAGAACCCACAAATGCGCGTTTCCTGCGAAATTATAATATAGAATTTTTGTGTGCAATGCAATGTTTACACTTCTTACTGGAGGTAAGATGTAGAGAAAGTAAAAGAAATCGCCATGTCTAGAATTTGTAAACGTGGCGACTAACAAAAGCATACAACTGGTCATAACCGCGACTTAAAGAACAAAAGGGAAGTCATGGTCGCTACATGGGTTAGTGCCACCTTATACACCGTGGCCAAGTGGGTCTCGTATTGTTGGTAAAGTGCGGAATGGGCACGTAATAACCTGTAGCATCGGACCTCCCCACTCCTACCGCTCGCAGACGCTCTTATATACTACATTGGATATCACTATTGTATCCGTGAGAGTTTTAATTGTTCAGTTATTGCAGAATTGTGATTGGTTTTTCTTCAGGTAATTTCATTAAGTTAGAGTTATTCTACAAAAACTTGGGTAACATCAAACACACTTTAGCTCTTTAATGTATTTGTTAAAATATAGTGTTACTTTCATGGTCATTTGCGTTGACCTGACTTTTTCGAAGGCTGCTTTTCAACTTTTAAACCACTAGTAAAGCTGTAAAAAAAAAAAGTGCTGCCAACCCAAGCCTATGTTAAAATGTGAGAGGAATTTTATTTTAAAGCAAATGTAACATGAAAATTGGCGAAAGTCGTTATTAAAAACTATAATTTCTGTTTTATAATCTTTAACTTTTGCTAGGCAGTTGTTTTTGTTGAGTTTTACTTTAACTACACTTCAGCCTATCTATTGTAGGAAAAAGGTGTAATTTTGGTATTCTATCCAGGAGTACGAGAACGAGTTTTCACTGAATACACCGTTTTGAGATTGCCTAGAAATATCTCTTTGCGCATGTATGAGTAGCAGTGCACAGCATAACTAAAAAAGTGACGTGCTCCATTCACATGACTTTCTCACATCTCTGTAACAAATTATTGCCAATTAGCTTATTCTTCTATCTATTTAATGCTAAAGCACTAGCAGAAACGGTCTTATTATTTAGATCCTTTATAAGTAGAAGGGAAGTCCGCCTGGGTAGCATGGTGTTATCATGTCTGCCTCACGTTCAAAAGGTCGTGAGTTCGAATCTCGCCTAGGGTGAGTTACCCGAGTAAGGTTTTTTTTCGGGGTTTTCTCTTATCCTGAGAAGACGAATGTCGAGTAACTTTAAGCTCCATGGACCCCCGAGATCATTTTGAGCATCATATCATCAATTGCATTCATCGTCCGATATGACCAAACCGAGTTAAAGGACGTTAAATTACAAAAAAAAAGAAAAAAAAAAGTAGAAGGGAAATAAGAGAATACACTAGGCTAAACCGACAGTCAAATGTTTTAAAATGTGGTTACTATGCGATAGAAATCCGTTTCTTTACGTGGCAAACGTTGACAAGTGCCCGAATGAGAAAACTGAAATCAATAACAAGCCATATCTCGACAACGGCCCAACTCCACGAATAAAATGTATACGACATAAATTTTGTGTGTGTGTGTGTGTGGTTTTTTTCTTTTATTTTTTTAGTGATCTATATTTTTTTGTGTAGTAAGCTATTGTCTATCTTGCCAGTTATGCAAAATTCAATAAAAATAATTTAGAATAAAGAGGTCTTAAGAGGGTATTCTCAAAATTCAAGATATACACTTTATTTGGCATATAAGTATCCTAAATATAAGAGAGTTTAATCAAAGTCGTTAGAGTCACTTTTGAAAAAATCAAAAATTTCGAAATTTTTTCCATGTAAAGGGTAGTTGGGGATGGAGATATTTTCTTGATAATCTTCACCAAGTTTGGTATCTAACGGTACTTACGTTTTTAAGCAATGCTGTCCACTGACACACACACACACACACACACACACACACACACATGGACCTATTTCAGAATTGCATCTTTTTGGATTTGGGAGGCCCTAAACATGCATTTCCGGTGAAATCTCGGTATTGACTTTTTGGATGCATTACAACACCTACTCTGCCCGCCTGGGTAATGTGGTGGTAGCGTGTCTGCCTCACATTCAACAGGTCATGAGTTCGAATTTCGCTAAGGGTGAGTTACCTGTATAAGGTTTTTTTCGGGTTTTTTCGGGGATTTCCCTTATCCTGAGAAGACTAATGTTGAGTAACTTTAAGCTCCATGGACTCCGAGAACATTTGAGCATTACTTCACAAATTTTATTCTTTGTCCGATATGACCAACTAGGTTAAAGGACGTTAAGCTTTAATAATAATAATAATAATAATATATACTATGTATATAGTACGTGTAGAGAAACTAAAAATCCAACATACCATACATTTCAGTCTTGCATCTTCCAAGTCGAAAACGTTTCAACGAAATTTTTATTAAAATACCAAATGTTTGTGGTATTAACTCGATACAAATTAACTGTATGTATGTATGTATGTATGTATGTATGTATGTATGTATGTATGTACGTATGTACGTATGTATGTTCGTATGTATGTATGTATGTATGTATGTATGTATGTATGTATGTATGTATGCGTGCGTGCGTGCGTGCGTGCGTGCGTGCGTGTATAATTTTCTCGAAATAGACTGTGAACTCCAAATATTTTTAGTCAATCTGTATTTATCTGGGAAACCATACAAGGTAGGAACAATTCAGGAATAACTCCAAATATTTTTCGCAGCGTGAACCGTTTTCAAAATATTTTATAGCTCAATGCATTTACACTCACATGACTTTTTTTCTAACTGTCTCCGTGGTGTAATGGTTACCAAGCTTACTTCATATACACAAGGTCGCGGGTTCAAACCCGGCGGAGTGCGATGGATTTTTTCGGGTGTAAAAATCCTTAGCATGGCTTCCTTAGGAAGGGAAGTAAAGCCGTTGGTCCCTTGTCGTAGATTTACGGCATGGAAAAGAACCTCAAGCCTGATAGAAAGGCCTCTGGGCAAAATTAAGCGGTTTTTCACTCCCAATTTAGAATGGGGCGCTGAGAACCACAGCAGTTAAAGAGCGTCCATAAATAACATGCCATTTATATTTTTACTTTCTCTAACTGCTCTAAGAACTTCTTACAAAAGATTATGCTTCTTTCTGCACAACGTTATATTATAATGCCAAATAAATGCAAAAACTTGTGTGTTGATAGCAGATACTAATGCCACAATGCATGTAATGTTATCGTTGTAACGGGGCATGCAGATGAATATTTAATAAACAAAAAAAAAAAAACGGGATTTTAATCAAAATCGTTAGCGGCATTTATGAGAAAATCAAAATTTTCGAAAACTTTTCCATGTAAAGGGTAGTTTGTGGTGGGGGAAATCTTTGTGTCGCATCCTTGCAAGATAATATACCTAAATACGAAGTTTGGTATGTAACGGTCTTTTCGTTTTTGAGCTATGCTATCCACAGACACACACGGACCTTTTTCTAAAAAAATACCTTTTTTGGACTCAAGGGGCCCCAAAATATATTTTTCTGGTGAAATCTCGACATCAAATTTTTGGGTGGAATACAATACCATCTCTATCCACTATGTACATTGCTCATGCCGGCTAAAGAAAGTAAAAATTAACATGTTAGTTATATTACGCAGAAAGAGCTCGATTATTCGTACATAAGCTTTTCTCAAACGGCTCTTTTTCTTTTCGTTTCTCGTCTGTTTACTCCTAGCAAGCAAAGAGAAGCGATTTTCAATTGTTTCACTTAGCGACCGGCTTTTAAAAGATCTGACTGTCGCCTTAGCCTAGTTTATTTCCTTATTTCCCTTCTACTTACAAAGAAGCAAGAAATAAGACAATTCGGGTAATGTTTATCTTGATTAGCATGACCTACATAAAATAACGGACTTTATTTACAAGCACTGTTTATATCTATACCCAAACCATCGGGGAACTCTAAAGTTTATTTCATCATTTCTTTAACGGGAAGTGTTGGATATTTTTCACTAAACTTCAAATAAACATTCAACAATATTGTTACTGTCTCTAGCACTAATGTACATACAATATACATAGTAAGTAGAGAAGATATTGTATTTCACTCAAAATTTCGATGTCAAGATTTCACCGGAAATTTGAGTTTTGAGGTCCCTTGAGTAAAAAACGTTTTTAGTTTCTCTGGCCCATATGTAATGGAAATAGCAACCTCGAGATTTCATCGGAAATATATGTTTTGAAGTCACTTGAGTCCGAAAAAATCATTTTTAGAAAAAGGTCATTGTGAATATGTGTGTGTCTATGGTCAGCATCAAATAGTCTATTTAATGCCAAACTAAGTATTTAAGTTTAGTATCTCCCAAGGATGCGACACGAAAATTCTCAAGAAAATTAACCCCCGCCCCCAACTACCCTTTACTTGGAAAATTTTTCGAAAATTCGATTTTCTCAGAAATGACTTTACGGCTTTGATTACAATATCGCATATTAAAAATATTTATATCACAAATAATAAGTATATAATTTGAAATTCCTGGGAATAGCCCCTGAAGACCTCTTAATTCTGAATGTGTAACTGGCAAACAAATATGTATATCTTGAATTTTCTGGGAATAGGCTCTGTATAGGATGATTTTTGTATAACTGGCAAACTGTAAGAGATAGACAAAAGTTTACTGCACAGAAATCGTAGATCTCATTAAAACGCACAATTTGTGTTATATATCTTTTACTTTCTCTATACGTGCTATGTACATAGTGTATAGAGAAGGTATTGCACTCCACCAAAAAAGTCGATACCGAGATTTCACCGGAAATATATGTTTTAGGGTCCCCTCTATCCAAAAAAAAAAGTATTTTCAGAAAAAGGTCCGTGTGTGTGTGTGTCTGTCCGTGTGTCCGTGTGTCTATGAACACGATAACTCAAAAACGAAAAGTCGGTAAAATACCAAACTTGGTATTTAAGTTTATTATCTTCCAGGGATGCGACTCGAAGATTTTGAGAACAATTTCCCCACCCCAAACTACACTTTACATGGAACTTTTTTTTGAAAATTTTGATTTTCTAAAAAAAAGGCTCTAACGATTTTGATTAAAATGCCGTATATTAAAGATATTTACCTGACAAATAAAATGTATATTTTGAATTTTCTGTGAATGCCCTCTGCAGACTTTATTCTGGGTCAATTTTACGGAATTTTGCATAACTGCTAAACCGTAAGAGATGGACAAAAACTTACCACACAACAAATGTAGAGTACCGTAAAACACACAATTTATGTTGTATACATTTTTTTCGCGGAGTTGATTGTTTTTGAGGTATTCCTTTTTTTGGTTTCAGCTATAAACATTTTTCATACAGGACTTGGTGAACGCGTGTCCATACAAACAAAGGAACTTCAGTCGCAGAGTAACCAGCTTTTGAGTATCACTTTAACCTATGGTACCCCATTATTTCGCTTCTAATAACAAAGAAGCAAGTAATAAGACTATTTCTGCTAATTTGCTCTATTAGATGAAACAAATAGAATAATTTGTTGCAGTGATATAGAGAAAATCATGTGAATGGAACACATCAGATTTTTTGTAGAGTTAACCGTTTTCGAGATATTCTGGATTGCTAGTTTGAATTTTTATCCACTAAAAATTTCTCAAACGGGAAGAATTATTTTTTCTTCTCGTTTTTCATTTGTTTACTCCTGGCAACAAATAGAATGTAATTTTAATTGTTTCACATAGCGACCGACTTTTAAAGGATCCCTTTAGCCTGTCATTCCCTTATTCCCCTTCTACTTACAAGGAAGCTAGTAATATGACTAATTTTGTTTATCTTGATTAACATAATATAGATAAAATATTAATCTTTTGAATGTTTGCGGGAAATCTAGAGAAAGCCATGTGAATGGAACACATCGATTTTTAGAAAAAGGTGCATATGTGTTTTCCTGTGTGTATCTTTGTGGACATCATAGATAAAAAACACGAAAAGACCGCTAAATAGCATATTTGGCATTTAAGTTTAATATCTCCAAGAATGGAATACGAAGATTTTCAAATAAACCCCCCCAAGAAAAGTCTTAAGTTACTCTTTACATGGAAAAGTTTTTGAAAATGTTGATTTTCTCTAAAACGGTTATTATGATTTTGATTAAAATATATTAAAGATATTTACACAACAAATAAAATGTATATTTTGAATTTTCTAAATTTAGCCTCTGGAGAGCTGGTTATTCTGGATGAATTTTGCAGAATTTTCCATAACGGTTAAACCTTAAGAGATAGGTAAAAACTTATTATAAAAAAATGTAGATCTGGTTACAACACATAATTCATTTCATATACATTTTTGTTGTAGAGTTTACATATTTCGAGTTATTCCTTGTAATTGGTTTTAATTTTAAACTTGCTGACTTTTCTCAAACCGGACCATGCAAATCTCAATTGTTTCACGTAGCGACCAGCTTATAAAAGATTTGACTATCGCATTAGCCTGGTGCATTCCCTTCTACTTACAAGGCAGCAAGTAATAAGGCCGATTCGCGATCAGCATGACATAGATAAAAGAATTAACAATAGTTTGCATATGGAACAGCTATAGAAAGTTATATGAATGAAACACATCAGATTTTTGTCTTTATTTCTGAAAAATGGTTTTAAGCGTTCTGAGTTACACCAGTATGTACATATTTAAAACAATACAGAATAGATGAGGCATCTTTTCCTTAAATAGCAATAGAGGTTTTCGTTCTGTTCAATTGTGTATAACAGTGAAGCAATGCCCTAACAAGGGTTAGTAGGTATAGTAACAAATGCAGAGCACGTTTAAATATAGAAGTAAACAATTTCCTTCCCTTTTTATTTTCTCTACACGCACTATGTGCATAGTGTATAGAGAAGGTATTGCACTCCACCCAAAAATTCGATACCGAGATTTCACCGGAAATATAAGTTTTAGGATCCCTTATATCCAAAAAAAGCATTTTCACAAAAAGGTCCGCGTGTGTGTATGTGTGTGTGTGTGTGTGTGTGTGTGTCTGTGAACACGATAACTCAAAAACGAACAGTCGGTAACATACCAAACTTGGTATTTAAGTTTAGTATCTTCCAGAGATGCGACACGAAGGTTTTGAGTAAAATCCCCCAACCAAAATGCCATTTACAAGGAACTTTTTTCGAAAATTTTAATTTGCGCAAAAATGGCTCTAACGATTTTCATTAAAATATCAAATTATAAAGATATTTACCTAACAAACAAAATGTATATCTTGAATTTTCTGGGAATAGCCTCTGAAGACTACTTTATTCTGGACAAATTTTACGGAATTTTGCATAAAATGCTAAACCGTAAGACTTAGATAAAAACTTACTACACAAGAAATGTAGAGCACGTTAAAACACACAATTATGTTATATACATTTTTTTCGCGGAGTTGCTCGTTTTTGAGACATTCATTGTTTTTGGTTTCAGCTATGAAAAACATACTTTTCTCATATAGGAATTTGTCAACTCCTGTCCGTATAAACAAAGAAACTTGTCACATAGCAACCACCTTTTGACTATCACTTTAACCCATGGTACTCCCTTATTTCGCTTCTACTTACAAGGAAACATGTAATAAGACTATTTCTGCTAATTCGTTCTCGAGTAGCATGAGGTAAATAGAGGCATGAGCTTTTTAACAAAATTTTGTTACAGAGATGTAGAGAAAGCCATGTGAATGGTACACATCAGTTTTTTTCCGTAGAACAATACAATTAGTAGACTAAGGAAAAGAATGTCTCAAATATGTTCCTTGGCATGAATCCACAACACTAGTGGACGCTCTAAAACTTGGCAACTTTCTATATTTTAACTCATTCCTCTTTAAAGCAAGCCCGGCTAGCTCAGTCGGTAGAGCATGAGACTCTTAATCTCAGGGTCGTGGGTTCGAGCCCCACGTTGGGCGTAAAATTTTAATCAAGGAAAACTACTCCGAAAGGTAATTAATGACCAAATTGAGAAAAAAGTTATGTATTAAATTAGCAAACACCCAAGTATAAAAGTCTAATGTGTTCCATTCCCATAACTTTCTCTTCGTCACTAACAAATTATTATTGAAAAGCTTATTCTTCTATCTAATTTATAATAATCGAGATAAGCATTAGTAGAACTTGTATTAATTACTTGCTTCTTTGTAAGTAGAAGGGAAATAAGGGAGTACCATGGGTTAAAGTGATAGTCAAAAGCTGGTTGCTATGTGGTTGGAATCCGTTTCTGTCCAGGGCCAGGAATTTACAACTTTCCGTGTGAGAAAAGTTTTTAAGTAATTTAAATCTGAAACAAATAACATGGAATAGCTCAGAAATGGTCAATTCCATGAAAAAGAAACGTATGAATATAAATTGTGTGTTTTAACGTGATCTACATTTTTTGTGTTGTCCATCTCTTATGGTTTAATAGTCATGCAAAATTCAGCAAAATTAGTTCAGAATAAAGAGGTCTTTACAGACTATTCCTAGAAAATTCAAGATATACAATTTATATACGATATTTTAATCAAAATGATTAGAGCCTTTTTTGAGAAAATCTAAATATTCAAAATTTTTTCCAAGTAAAGGGTAGATTTTTCTAAAAATTTTCGTGTCGCATCCTTGGAAGATACTAAACTTAAATACAAAGTTTTGTATTTTACCAACTTTTCGTTTTTGAATTTTCGTATTCACAGACACACGGACCTTTTTTAAAAATGCTTGGATACTAAAACTATATTTTCGGTGAAATCTCGGTATCGAATTTTTGGGTGGAGTGCAATAACTTCTCTATACGCCATGTACATAGTACGTGTAGAGAAAGTAAACATCGGTTCTGTATTTGACATAAACAGTTTACTTATTTTTATTGCTTTACTCAGTACATAGTACATAGGTTGAGAAGGTATTGCATGCCACCCAAAAATTCGTTACCGAGATTTCACTAAAGTACACGTTTTAGAGTCCACTGAATCTAAAATAAAACATCAATATTAGAGAAAGGTTCGTGTGTTTATGTGTATGTGTGAATCTGTCTGTGAGCAGGATAGCTCAAAACGAAACTTCGGTAAAAGACCAAACTTATAATTTACTTATTCATTTTAGCCTTGCTTCCAAGAATGCGACATGAAGATTTAGAGGAATAGCCCCCCCCCCCACTATGGCAAACTACCCCTTAGATGAAAAAAAAATTCAAAATATTTTCTCAAAAATGGTAATAGCGATTTTGATTAACATATCGTACGTTAAAATATTTACATGGCAAATAATACATATTTCTTAAATTTTCATAAGAAGTCTTCATTCTGGATAACTTATGCATAACCGTAAGAGAATGACAACAATGCGGATCTTGTTAAAACATACAATTTATGTCAAATATTTTTTTCGTAGAATTGACCGTTTCTGAGATATCCCGTTTTATTGGTTTTAATTTCTCATACGGAAATTTGCCAACGTCTGGCCATGCAAAGAAATGAATTTCAATTACATATCAACCAGTTTTTAAAGTATTTGACTTTCGATTTAGCCTAGTGTATTCTCTTATTTCCCTTTTACTTAAAATGAAGACAATTTCTGCTAATTCTTATCTCGATTGGCATGAAGCAGATAGAAGAATGCGCTTTTAATCTATTACAAACATTAAGGGAAGGTCACGTGATCTGCTTTCTTTATTTCTTAAAAATTACTTTAAGCTTTATGAATTCCATTAGTATGGCATGTACAAAAATTCTTGAGGGATAAAATTCCGGTACACCGACGGCGCTGATATTTTTTGTAGTGTTAGTGCTCTCTTTTACTACATATGGCACTGCTGGCGATGACACTGATGATACATGGAATAAGATGGAGCACCGGTGGAATGCTATGATGGGGGAAACCGGAGAACCTGGAGAAAACCCACCCTGCGCCGCTTTGTTCACCACAAATCTCGCATGCGGTCCCCTGGGATCGACGACAGCATCGTTAACAAACAAATAAATGTTAATGCACAATTGTTTTAGATATTACACGTCAATTAAAGCAACTAACTCGTCTTTTCTTGTAATAACAATAGAAGTTTTTATGCTGTTCTACTGTATAATATAACAGTGAAGCCATGCGCTTGACTTGCACGAATGACTCAAATGAACTTTTTAGTATTTAGCAATAGCACAAGGTCTGTAAAGCCTGATGCTTTGATATAGTACATAATTGTAAATTTTTGCATTGTAAATTCTACAACATATTTGTAAATATGCATTGTAATTTGTTGACATTTATGAAGAGCACATAATACAATAATCATATTTTAGCTTTATATAATTACTAGTAGTAACTATTATGTCGATAATTAGAAAACTTATCATCTGACATCACATCAATATTACGTATAGTGAAAGTATATTTGTTTATACATTTTAACACTAATTTTATACCCTTTGTTTTTATGTGCATGCAAAAACAAATAGTATAAACATAAAAAATAGTATATAAACATATGCATACATGTACATTGCCATGACAAGTTCTATGTTCAGTGGCTTCCTGGGCTAAACAAACGCTTTCTAATCTAATCTAAACAATGCTTAGTACTATACCTAATCATCTTTTTTCCGTAAAACAATACAGTTAATAGACTTAAGGTTAAGAATACCTCAATGTCTTTCCTGTCACCAATCCTCAATTTTCTTCTTTTCTTATTCATCACAAATAAGCCCGGCTAGCTCAGTCGGTAGAGCATGAGACTCTTAATCTCAGGGTCGTGGGTTCGAGCCCCACGTTGGGCGTAACATTTTAATCAAGGAAAGTTACTCCGACAGGCAATTAATGACCAAATTGTGAAAAAAGCTATGCATTAAAATAGCAATTAACCAAGTACAAAGTCAGTTCTGTTCGATTCCAATATTTCACTGAATTACATGATTTATGGTCCGGTGAATCTAAAAAGTTTTTTTGAAAAATCAAGGTAGTGGGTTCGAGCCCCACGTTGAGCTTAACAATTTATTCAAGGAAAGCTGCTCCGAAAAGTAATTAATGACCAAATGGAGAAATAAGCTATGCATTAAAATAGGAATCACCCAAGTATAAAAATAGGTTCTCTGTTTGGCATTTCAAACAGTTTTATTGATTTTTACTCTCTCTCTCTCTCTCTCTCTCTCTACTTAGTACATAGGTAGAAAAAGTATTGCATTCCACCCAAACATTCGATACCGAAATTTCACTGAATTGCACGTTTTAGGATTCGGTGAATCCAAAATAAAAAAAGCAATATTAGAGAAAGGTTCCTGTATGTATGTGTGTGAGTGTGTCTGTCTGTCCGTTATTTTTAGCCTTGCTTCCAAGGTTGCAACATGAAGATTTAGAGGAATATCCCCCACTACAATCTACCCCTTAAATGAAAAAAAAAATCGAAAATGTTTTCTCAAAAATGGCTATAACTATTTTAATTAAAATATCGTACATTAAAAATGTTTACATGCTAAATAAAATGTGTATCTTAAATATTCTGGGAATAGCCTCAGAAGTCTTATGCATAGCTATTAAACCGTAAGATAAAGACAAAACTTACTGTACAAAAATTTGGATGTCGTTAAAACACACAATTTAATCATTAATATTTTTGTCGTAGAAATGACCACTTCTCAGATATATCGTTTTATCGGTTTAATTTTAAAATACTTAACGTTTCTAATAAGGGATTTTGACAACTTCTGGCCATGCAAAGAAATGCATTTCAATCAACTTTTAAAAGATTTGACTATCGTGTTTACCTAATTTCCTTATTTCCCTTCTACTTACAAAGAAGCAAATAATAAAACCATTTCTGCTAATGTTTATCTCGGTTAGCATGGAACAGATAAGAAGATTAAGCTTTTCAACAATAATTTGTTACAAACATCTAGAGAAAGTCACATGATTGGAACACATAATTTGTTCTGTTTTCTTCATTTCTCAAAAATGGGTTTTATGAATTGTTTTAGTATGGTAGCTAAAAATTCTTGAGGAATAAAATTTCAGTACACCGACGGCGTCTTATTTCTTAAAAATGGCTTTAAGCTTTATGAATCGCATTAGTATTGTGTGTAAAAAAATCTTAAGGGATAAAATTCCAGTACACCGATGGCGCTGATATTTTTATAGTTGAGCGCTCTCTTTACTACATATGGCACTGCAGGCAATGACACTGATGGTTCATGGAATAAGATGGAGCACCGGTGGAATGCTATGGTGGGGGAAACCGGAGAATCCGGAGAAAATCTACCCCTGCGCCTTTTGAGAACAAAAAGAAAGACAACCTCAACCTGGTCTTTTGCCAGCTGAGATTCCCATTCAACTTGATGCGTACGTGTTAAACCAATTTAACAGCTGTTTTACCCTGCCAAAATTAACGTTCGTAACTGTCCTCGGTAGTATAGTGGTTAGTATCCCCGCCTGTCACGCGGGAGACCGGGGTTCGATTCCCCGCCGGGGAGGAATCTTTTTTCTTTTCCGTTTGTACAACTTTGAGGCTATTTTCTGCAAATTGTACACGCTGATTGATAATGTACTACAAATTTCATAAAGAGGTGTATGAAAATTTTATTTTCACGTATTGCTTTTCCAGCAAGTTTTGAAATATTTCATTCGGCTTAACTTTTTACAGGCTTGTATATTCTACACATAGTCATGTAAAATATTTAGGCATGTATGTTAGAAGCTTTTAATATCTGTGGTTTGAAACAAGAATTTTAAAAAAAAATTATTAAACTATTGTAAATTTTAAAGCTAAACTTGTATCAAATGTTAATGTTAATTAAAACTTCATGTCGATGATTTTTGTAATAAAGCAAAAGAAAGCCTTAAAAATATTTGCAATAGTATTTAGATTACCCTTACTGATTCAATGAAAAATAACAATCTGATGTATTCATTCACATACCTTTCTCTAGCTTCTCTATATACAAATGTTTCTCACAAAAGATTATTCGTTTGTCTATGTCATGCTAATCGAGATAAACATTAGCAGAAATGGTCTTGTTAGTTGCTTCCTTGAAACTACAAGGGTTATAACGGAATGCATTAGGCAAAAGATCTTAACGTCAAAAAAAAAAAAAAAAAAAAATACATTTGATTAAGTTCTTATTATATTATGAGTGCAATTTTTACTTAAATTAATAGTAAAATCTTTTATAACTGGTGAATACGTGAAACAATTGAGGTTCGATTCGCTTTGCAAAGTGCCGTTTGAGAAAAGTTAGCTAGTTTTAAATTGAAACAAATAACAAAGAATATCTCGGAAACGGTCACTCCTACAAGAAAACGTACATCTATGACATGAATTATGTGTTTTATCGAGCTCTGCGTGTTTTGTGTGCTAAGTTTTTGTCTATCTCTTGCGGTTTTACCCTTATACAAAATTCTGTAAAACTCAACCAGAATAAAGGGGTCTTCGGGGCTATTCCCAAAAATTCAAAATATATATTTTATTTGTAGCGTAAATATCTTTAATGAATGGTATTTATGTCAAAATCGTTAGAGCTATTTTTGATAAAAACACAATTTTTAAACATTTTTCCACTTAAAGGGTAGTTTGTGGTGTGGAACTTTCTCGAAAATCTGCCCATAGCCACACAGACAGACAGACACAGACACACACATGGACATTTTTCTAAAAATGCCTTTTTCGGGGAAATCTCGAATTTGAACTTTTGGATGGAATACAATATCTACCTTCTCTTCCACTATGTACATTATATATGCGGGCTATAGAGAGTACTAACTCTATGAGATAAAGCTGAGCAAAAATATAGTTTTGAGAAAACTTAGATTTAGTAATACATAACTTACATTATTACGTTCTCTACACGTACTATGTACATAGTGTATGTGTAGAGAAGGTATTGCATTCCACCCAAAAATTCGACACATAGATTTCACCGGAAATATGTGTTTTAGGGTCCCCTGTATCCAATAAAGGCATTTTCACAAAAAGGTCCGTGTGTGTGTCTGCGTGTCCAAGTGTCTGTGAACACGATAACTCAAAAACGAAAAGTCGGTAAAATACCAAACTTAATATTTAAGTTTAGTACCTTCCAGGGATGCGACACGAAGATTTTGAGAAAAATCCCCCCACCCCAAACTACCCTTTACATGGAACTTTTTTCGAACACTTTGATCTTCTCAAAAATGGCTCTAACGATTTTGATTAAAATATTGTATATTAAATATATTTACCTGACAAATAAAATGTTGATCTTGAATTTTCTGGGATTAGCCTCTGAAGACTACTGTATTCTGAATGAATTTTACGGAATTTTGCATAACTGTTAAACCGTAAGAGATTTTTAAAATCTTATCATACAAAAAACGTAGATCACGTTAAAACTCATAATTTAACTTATGTACGTATTTTTCGTGGAGTTGATTGTTTTTTTATATATTCCTTGTTTTTGTTTCAGCTTTGAAAAACACTTTTCTCATAAAGGAATTTGTTAACTCCTGTCCATACAAACAAAGGGCCTTCAGTCACATAGCAACCAGCCTTTGAGTATCACTTTATCCTATGGTATTCCCTTATTTCACTTCTACTTACAAGGAAGCAACTAATAAAACTATTTCTGATATTTTTTTTTCTCTATTAGATAAAGTTAATAGAATAATTTGTTGCAGAGATGGAGAGTCATTTTTAAAAATATCGACTGTTTCGAAAATGTTCCATGTAACGTGTAGTTTGAGGTGGGGGGATTTTCTTAAAAATATTCATGTCGCATCCCTGGAAGATGCGGAATTTAAATATCAAGATTTGTATTTATGGATTTTTCGTTTTTGAGTAATGCTGTCGGCTGTTCAGCATCACAAAGACTGGATGTATGTTCAAATAGCAGTTCCAAAAGTCCACATTACACCAAAACTCTTTACAAACAAAATAGATGGTGCAGGAGAGCGAATACACAACTGAGGTCGTCTATCAGAAAGTTCCTCACTCATATGGTACAGGAAGATGATTAGATAACTAAGGTCGTCAGTCCAGCATCTCAAAGACTGTACGCATATTTAAATAACAATCAACAGTTCCACGATCTCGAAGTCCTCGTACACCAAAACTCAATACAACAAACTAAATGGTGCAGGAAAGCGGCTTCACAAATAAGATCGTCTATCAGCAAGTTCTTCAGTCAGACAGTGCGGGAGGCGACTCATAATTAACGGCAACTACACTGACTTAGATTAACAAACGAGTAACCGTGGCAATATGACTATAATGCTGAAGCGAGTTCTTACTGGTTTTTTTTTTTTTTTTTTTTTTCTGAATAGCTTTTTAAAAGCAAACATTGCAAGCATTATTTTTATTGCTCCAACACGTTTGTAATGTGATATCCAAGCGTTGCAAACCCTTTTTAATCACTTAGAAGTGGAGTATAGAAATCTTATTATAGTTTTACCCGTTGGACAGAACAATGCCTTTCAACGCTGATAGACTCATCAACATCGCTTGAGCGGTTTCCGAAATGTTCTGTTTACGAATATACGTTTTAGACCTTTATTGTAGTGTATATAGATGGATGGATGGAATACAACGGTATTGTATTTCTTACTAATTAGTAACGATTGCAAAGTTTAAACAAATCTGGTGTGTTCCACTTTCTCTACATATATGCAACAAATTATTGTTAAAAAGCTTATGCTTCTATTTACTTCATGCTAATCCAGAAAAAAATTAGCAGAAATAGTCTTATTACTTGCTTCCTTGTAAGTAGAAGCGAAATAAGCGTATACCATAAGTTAATGAGATAGTCAAAAGCTGGTTGCTATGTGACTGAAGTTCCTTTGTTTGTATGGACAGGTGACAAATTCCTGTATGAGAAAAGTATAAGTTTTTCAAAGCTAAAACCAAAAAAAAAAAAAAGTGAATATCTAAAAAACAATCAACTCCACACAAAAAAATGTATATTACATAAATTGTGTGTTTTAAACTGCCCTACATTTTTTCTGTGGTAAGTTTTGTCCATATCTTATCAGTTTAGCAGTTATGCAAAATTCCGTAAAATTGATCCAGAATAAAGTAAGTCTTCAGAGGCTAATCCCAGAAAATTCAAGATATACATTTTATTTGTCAGATAAATATCTTTAGCATACGATATTTTAATCAAAATCATTAGAGCCATTTTTCAGAAAATCAGTATTTTTGAAAAGAGCCCCATGTAAAGGGTAGTTGGGGGAGGAGGGATTTTCTTTAAAATCTTCGTGTCGCATCCTTTGAAGATACCAAACTTAAATACCAAGTTAGGTATTTAACAGCCTTTTCGTTTTTGAGATATGCTGTCCACAGACACATTTTCCTGAAAATGACTTTTTTTTTAGATTCAGGGAGACCCAAAAGATGTAATTCCGGTGAAATCTCGGTATCGAATTTTTGGGTGCAATGCAATACGTTCTCTATACACTATGTACATAGTACATGTAGAGAAAGTAAAAATACTTTATTTTTACGTGGTATCTGATTATCTTTGTTGCTTTGGTTTAAATAGTATTATTATTGTTATTACTATTATTATTGTTTTAAGCACCATTTGATAATTTATTTCTATATTTGTTTCAAATTAGAGGTATTTTATATAAAAAAAGGGCAACTTTTAAATGGCTTTTGGGTACTTTCAGGAGGTATCACCGAGTTGGCAACACTGTTTTTGTTTATATTACGACGGTTTAGGTATTTCTTACTAATTTGTAACGGTTGAATGTTTCTAACAATATTGCGTTCCTCTTAGTATATAACAGCAGTAGGCGATGACTTCAAGCCGGGAGGTCCGAGGCTACAGGATAACAGCCTTAGCAGCAGCAAACCGCAGGTTGCAACAAAGATTCTAATGGATCAGCAAACTGCGGCACGGTGTACAAGGTGGCACTAACCCATGTAGCAACCATGACTTCCCTTTTGGAGCAACGTTGCAGTTACCCTGAACAGCAGTACAGAGATCTTTCAGTCGAATGTGTGAAATCTAAGCAGGTAAATGACAATAACTTTTTTTTATTACTTTCTCTACACATACTGTGTACATAGTGTATAGCGGAAGTAATGTATTCCTCTAAAAATTCGATACTCAGATTTCGCCGGAAATACATGTTTTAGGACCCCCTGAATCCAAAAAAAAAATCTAATGTATTCCATTCACATGACTTTCTCTATGTCTCTGTAACAAATTATTACAATAAGTTAAAGTGATAGTCAAAAGCTGGTTGCTCTGCGACTGAAATTCCTTTGTTTGTATGGACACGAGTTCAAAAAGTCCTGTATCAAAAAAGTATTTTTTTATTGTTGAAACCAAAAACAAGAAATATCTCAAAAACAATCAACTCCACGAAAAAAATGCATATAACAAATTGTGTGTTTTAACGTGATCTACATTTGCTGTCAGGTAAGTTTTTGTCCATCTCTTACGCTTTAGCAGTTATGCAAAATTCCGTAAAATTTACCCAGAATAAAGTAGTCTTCAGAGGCTATTCCCAGAAAATTCAAAATATACATTTTATTTGTCAGGTAAATATCTTTAATATACATATTTTAATCAAAATCGTTAGATCCATTTTTTAGAAAATCAAAATGATCGAAAAAAGTTCAATGTAAAGGGTAGATATGGGTAGGGGGATTTTTCTCAAAATCTTCGTGTAGCATCCCTGGAAGATACTAAACTTAAATACCAAGTTTGGTATTTTTACCGACTTTTCGTTTTTGAGTTATCGTGTTCACAGACACACGGACACAGACACGGACCTTTTTCGGAAAATACTTTTTTATGGGTACAGGGGACCCTAGAACATATATTTCCGGTGAAATCTCGGTATCGAATTTTTGGTGGAGTGCAATACCTTCTCTATACACTATGTACATACTACGTATAGAGAAAGTAAAAAGAACAACAGTTTTATCGCCCCATGGAATTTGATCCCAGAACTTCTCGAATGCCATTCCACTCGAAGTGAATTATTTTATGACACCATGAGCCTTATGTAACTATTCTTTTTGTTGCGCTATTACAATTATAGGTGAGAAAGACATCTCCACAGGCAGGTAATTACTTTCTCTAGGGGTACCTACTTTGTCCATAGTGTTCAGAGAAGGTTTTGTCCATAGTGTTCAGAGAAGGTTTTGTGTTCTACCCAAAAATTTGATACCGTGAATTCACCGGAAAATTTCCATTTAGAAAAAGGTCCGCATGTGTGTGTGTGTGGACAGCATAGCTCTAAAACAAAAAATCTTATGTGTTCCATTCACATGACTTTCTCTACATCTCTGCTACAAATTATTCTTAAAAAGCTTATACTTCTATTTCCTTCATGCTAATCAGAAAAAATAGCAGAAATAGTCTTATTACTTGCTTCCTTGTAAGTAGAAAAGAAATAAGAGAGTACCATAGGTTAAATTGACAGTCAAAAGCTGGTTGCCATGTCACTGAAGTTCCTGTGTTTGTATGGACAGCAGTTGACAGATTCCTGTATGAGAAAAGTATAAGATTTTCATAGCAGAAACCAAAAACAAGGAACGCCTCAAAAACGATGAACTCCACGAAAAAATGTATATAACATTAATTGTGTGTTTTAACGTGTTCTACATTTTTTGTGTAGTAAGTTTTTGTCCATCTCTTACGGTTTAGCAGTTATTCAAAATTCCGTAAAATTCATCCAGAATAAATTACTCTTCAGAGGCTATTCCCAGAAAATTCAAGATATACATTTTATTTGTCAGGTAAATATCTTTAATATATGATATTTTAATCAAAATCGTTTGAGCCATTTTTGAAAAAATCGAAATTTTCGAAAAAAGTTCCATGTAAAGGGTAGTTTGGGGTGGGGGGATTTTTCTCAAAATCTTGGTGTCGCATCCTTGGAACATACTAAACCTAAATACCAAGTTTGGTATGTTACCGACTTTTCGTTTTTTGAGTTATCGTGTTCACAAACACACGGACACATACAGACCTTTTTGTGAAAATGCCTTCTTTTGGATACAGGGGACCCTAAAACATGTATTTCCGGTGAATCTCGGTATCGAATTTTTGGGTGGAATACAATACTTCTCTATCCCTACATACATTGTACATACGGGGCTAGAGAAAGTAAACAGACCGTTAATTACCACATTTGATATTTAAGTTTGCTATCTTCCAAGGATGCCTCAGGAAGATTTTCACGAAAATTCCCTCACCACAAAATACCTATACACGGAAATTTTTTGAAACTTTGTTTTTCTCAAAAATGTTTTTTTTTTTTTTTTTTAATTTTAACACCATACATTAAATATATTTACATCATACTAAATAAAATATGTATCTTGCGTTTTCTGGGAATAGCCCCCGAAGACCTCTTCATTCTGGATGAATTTTGCTTAACTGTTAAACTGGGGGAGATAGATAAAAAGTTACTACACAAAAATGATCTCGTTAAAACACGCAATTTATATAACATATACTTATTCGGGACTTGCCCGTTTCCGAGACATTCCTTGTTATTGGTTTCAGTTTCAAACTAAGTAACTTTTCTGAAATGGGAAGAAAACTTTCGTTTTATCTCTCTTGTTTTACTCCTGGCCGTGCACAGAACTTCAATTGTTTACAAAGCGAAAGTTTTTAAAAGAGGGCTGTAACACAAAGTAGCAAGAAAGTAAAGTATCTAAAAGTCGTATCTTTTTGTATATAAATAAATAATCTAAGAGACGTTCATTCCGTGCAATTGCGTATAGCTGTGAAGACAAGCTTAGTAACAAATGTAGACCATGTTTAAACATAGAAGTAATCCGTCCCCTTCCACTTTCTCTTTAAAACAATAAAACCAATAGACTAAAGCTAAGAACGTCACAATGTCCTTCCTGGCACGAATCCAATGTATTAACGCAATACTCTTTGGCACTTGGCAACTTTTGGAGCTCTGAAAGTTCGTTATTTTCACTTTGCTAATTTATATAAAACAAGAGCATTAATACTATAGGCCCGGCTAGCTCAGTCGGTAGAGCATGAGACTCTTAATCTCAGGGTCGTGGGTTCGAGCCCCACGTTGGGCGCAATGTTTTATTCTAGGAAAACTGTTCCGAATAGGTGCGATTTAACAAATGAATTTAGATCATTTGCTTTAAAATGGTAGTCACAAGAATAAAAAAAAAGTCTGATGTGTTCCCTTCACGTGACTTTCTCTACATCTCTGCAACAAATTATTGTTAAAAATCTTATGCCTCTATTTACTTCGTATTAATCGAGAAATCTTATAACTTGCTTCCTTGTGTGTAGAAGGGAAATAAGGGAATACCATAGGCTAAAGTGAATAGTCAAAAGGTGGTTGCTATGTCACTATGAAGTTCCTTTGCTTCTATGAACAGGAGTTGACAAAAGCTGAAACTAATAACAAGGAATATCTCAAAACGATCAACTACACGAAAAAAAAAAAAAAAATGTATATAACATAAATTGTGTATTTCAACGAGATCTAAATTTTATGTGTGGTAAGTATTTGTGCATCTCTTGCGGTTTAGCAGTTATGCAAAATTCCGTAAAATTCATCCAGAATAAAGTAGTCTTCAGAAGCTAATTCCAAAATTCAATATTTACATTTTATTTGGCATGTAAATATCTTTAACATACGATGTTTTAATCAAAATCATTAAAGCCAGTTTTAAGAAAATCAAAATATTCGAAAAAAGTTCCATGTGGGTGGAAGGATTTTCTTGAAAACCTTCGTGTCGCATCCTTGGAAGATACCAAACACGGACATTTTTCTAAAAACATTTTTTTTTTTTTTTTTTTGCATTCAGGGAGTCTCAAAACATAAATTTCCGGTGAAATATCGGTATCTAATTTTTGGGTGCAATACAGAACCTTCTCTAAACACTGTACATAATACATATAGAGAAAGTAGAATGCTCGAACGTTCAGTCCAAAATGGGTGGAGCTCCATCTTGTTGCCAATTGAAATTCAGAATGTGGTTGTTTTCCATCTTGGGTTCTGCAAAGTTCTGCAGTATAAGCCGCAGAAGTAACTATACCATCAAAAACATAAGGTCCTATTAATTCGATACTTTAAGCTCCTCTCTAGATAATAACACCTGGAACATTAAAATCTTTCTTTTATTACTTCATGGGGGTTTATATCGGACCAATAAACACAATTGTGGCGATTCACATGTCCATTTTGTTTGAAACTTGCCTCGTCTTAGGATCTGCTTCATTGCATACAAAAATCAATTCACAGAACTCAAGTCTTCTGTCGTAGCCCTCTTCATGTAATGCTTGAAGTAATTTTGGGCGAAAAGCTTTGAAGTTCATGTCTTTTAGGACTCCATGCAGCCTTGAGATATGCCCAATTGCACAGACGCCTTCCTAGTTGACTTGTGAGGACTTGCTATTGGTATTTAAGTTTGCAAGGATGCGACACGAAGATTTTCAAGAAAATCCCCTCACCCCAAACTACCCTTTACATGGCTCTAACGATTTTTATTAAAATCTCGCATATTTAAGATATTTACTTGACAAATAAAATGTATATCTTGAATTTTCTGGGAATAGCCTCTGAAGACTATTTTATTCTGGATGAATTTAAGGGATTTCTGCATAACCGTTAAACCGAAAGAACTGGACAAAAACTTACCACACAGAAAATATAGACACATTAAAACACACACTTTATGTTATATACATTTTTTTCGTGGAGTTGATCGTTTTTAATATATTCCTTGTTTTTAGTTTCAGCTTTGAAAGCATACTTTTCTCATAGAGGAATTGTCAACTCGTGTCCATACAAATAAAGGAACTTCAGTCACATAGCAACCATCTTTTGACTATCGCTTTAATCTATGGTACTGCCTTATTTCGCTTCCACTTCCAAGGAAATGAGTAATAAGGTATTCCTGCTAATTTTTTCTCAATTAGCATGTAGTAAATAGAAGTATAAACTGTTTAACAATAATTTGTTGCAAAGATATACAGAAAGTCATGTGAATGGAACACATCAGATTTTTTGTTTGATTTTATTAATGAATTATCAGCATTACATGCTTTACAGATCTGAGAATCTTAGATTATACATACATAATTAATAATCTAACCTTCTAACTATGAAATATGGATAACGAACTGCATAGTGATTAAAAGTGATATTGTGAGAGTAAAGTGTAGTTAGTGATCGGAATCATCGGGGTTACTCAGTAGCAGATTCTGTGGTAGTCGTTTCTTGAGGCGTGTAGGCTGGCGATTGCGTTCGCCGATATAGAATAATGTTCAACGTTCCAACAATAACAAAAACAGAGGACTCACAAACAAATGAATGTGTATACAGTGTTGCCAACGATATCCAGACTCACAAACAAATGAATGTGTATACAGTGCTGCCAACGATATCCAGTAATTAATTTTATTCCCGCATATTCTCAAGATTAACCTACAAAAAGCCGAATTAATGAAGGGGAAACTGACTTTAGCGCCACTCTGTAATGTTGTTAATTTTTATCTTTCTCTACTTAGTGCATAGTATATAGGTAGAGAAGACATTCCATTCCACCCAAAATACCGAGATTTCACTGAATAGCACGTTTTAAGCCCACTGTTTAAAAAAAAGTATTTTAGAAAAGGTCCGTATGTATGTGTGTGCATCCGCGTGACTGTGAACACTATTATTCAAAAACGAAAGGTTTGTAAAATACCACACTTCTTATTTAAGTTTAGAAACATGTAAGGTTGTGTCACGAGGATTTTGTGGAAAATCCCTCTAGCCAAAATGCATATTATATGGAAACGTTATCGAAAATGTTTTCTCAAAAATAACTAAAAGATTTTTAGTAAAATATTCTACATTAAAGACAAATAAAATGTATAGGTACCAACCTTAAGTTTTGTGGGAATAGTCTCAAAACACCTCTTCATTTGGATAACTTTTGTATAACTACCAAACCGTAAGTGATAAACAAAGAGTTACTACACAAAAATTCTTGTGTTTTATTCACATGACTTTCTCTACAACAAACTATTCTTAAAAATCTTATACTTCTATTTTTTATGCTAATCATAAAAAAATAGAAGAAATGCTCTTATTACTTGCTTCCTTGTAATTAGAAGCGAAATAAGGTTAAAGTGATTGTCAAAAGCTGGATGTTGTGTCACTGAAGTTCCTTTGTTTGTATGGACAGCAGTTGAAAATTTCCTGTATGAGAAAAGTATGTTTTTCAAAGCAGAATCCAAAAAAAGGGAATGTCTAAAAACGATGAACTCCACGAAAAAAGTGTACATGACATAAATTGTGTGTTTTAACGTGCTCTACATTTTTCATACAGTAAGTTTTATTCCATCTCTTACGGATTAGCAGTTATTCAAAGTTCCGTAAAACTCATCCAGAATAAAGTACTCTTCAGAAGCTAATCCCAGAAAATTCAAGATATAAATTTTATTCGTCAGGTAAATAGCTTTAATATACGATATTTTAAGCAAAATCGTTGCAGCCATTTTTGAGAAAATTGAAATTTTCGTAAAAAATTCCATGTAAAGGGTAGTTTGGGGAGGGGGGATTTTTCTCAAAATCTTCATGTCGCATCCCTGGAAGATACTAAATTTAAATACAAAGTTTGTTATTTTACCGACTTTTCGTTTTTGAGTTATCGTGTTCACAGACACACGGACACGGACACACACACACACACACACACACACACACACACACTCGGACTTTTTCCGAAAATGCTTTTTTTAGATAAAGGGGACCCTAAAACATATATTTCCGGAGAAATATCGGTATCGAATTTTTGGGTGGCACGCAATACCTTCTCTACGCTATGTACATAGTACGTATAGAGGAAGCAAAAATGTAGATCATGCTAAAACACACAATTTATGTCATACATTTCTTTTCCGTAGAATTCCCGTTTCTGAGATATTCCGTGTTATTGGTTTTAATTTTAAAATACTTAAACTCTTCTAATACGAGAAATTGTCTACTTCTGGCCATGCAAAGAAACGAAATTCAATCACAAACAATCAGGTTTTAAAAGATTTTACCATCACTTTAGCCTGGTGTATTCTCTTATTTCCATTCTACTTACAAAGTAGCAAGTAATATGACCATTTCTGCTGATGTTTATCTCGATTAACATGAAGTAGATAAGAGAAAACGCTTTTTAACATTAATTTGTTACAGACATCAGAGAAAGACACGTGAATGGAACACATGATTATTTTCTCTAGCCCCGTATGTACAATGTGCATAGGGATAGAGAAGTATTGCATTCCACCCAAAAATTCGATGTCGAGATTTCGGAAATACTGTTTTAGAACCCCCTGAATCCAAAAAAAGAATTTCCAAAAAAATGTCCGTGTGTCTGTGAACACGATAACTCAAAAACGAAAAGTAACTAAAATACCAAACTTGGTATTTAAGTTCAGTATCTTCCAGGGATGCGACACGAAGATTTTGAGAAAAATCCCCCCACCCCAGACTACCCTTTGCATGGAAACTTTTTCGAAAATTTTGTCTTTCTTAAAATGGCTAATTGATTAAAATACCGTATGTTAAAGAGATTTGCCTGACAAATAAAATGTATATCTTGAATTTTCTGGGAATAGCTTCTAAAGACCTGTTTATTCTGGTTGAATTTTGCTTACTTTGGCATAACTAATAAACCGTAAGAGATAGACAAAAATTTACTATACAAAAAATGTAGGCCTTGCTAAAATACACAATTTACGTCATGTACACTTTTTTTCGTGGATTTTTACCGTTTTCGAGGTATTCGTTGTTATTAGTTTCAATTGTGAAGTACTTATACTTTTCTCAGACGGGAGTGTCCGTTTTCAGAAAAAGGTTCGTGTGTGTGTGTGTCCGTGTGTCCGTTTGTCTGTGAACACGATAACTCAAAAACGAAAAGTCGGTTAAATACCAAACTTGGTATTTGAGTTCAGGATCGTCTAAGGATGCGACACGAAGATTTTCAAGAAATTCACCGCACGCCCAAGTACCTTCAAAATACTTTACGAAAATACTGATCATCTTAAAAATGGCTATAACGATTTTTATTAAAATGTCATATGTTTAAGATGAATTTATGACAAACAAGATGTATATCTTGAATTTCCTGGGAATAGCCTCTGAAAACCTCTTCAGTTTAGAGAATTTTTGCATAATTGGTAAACCGTAAGAGATAGACTAAAGTGTACATCTGATTAAAACACTTTTTTATGTAGAGTTAACCCTTTTCCAGATATTCTTTGGAAGATACCAAACTTAAATACGAAGTTTGATGTTTAACGGTCTTCTCGTTTTTGAGCTATGCTGCACACACACACACACACACACACACACACACACACACACATACACACACACACACACACACACGGACATTTTTCTACAACATTTTTTTTCTTTGGATGCAGGGAGTCTCAAAACATATTTCCGGTGAAATCTCGGTGTCGAATTTTTGGATGCAATACCTTCTCTATACAGTATGAACATAGTAGAGAGAAAGTAAAAATATGCTAAATCCATTCTGAATAAGAGAATTTTACAGGAAGAACGCGGATAATTCAAGGTGATATTTTTATTTACTGTAGAAATACGTGCTATGTATGTGCAATTAAACTCTTCAAAAGCGTTTGTTTTTAAAAATAGAAGATTAGCGAATCATTTTGCATGTAAAGTGCAGTTTATCGGGGGGGGGGGATTTTCTTTAATATTTTGTCACTTCCTTGACAGATGCCCATTAAATACCAACCAAGTATACGACAGTTGCGTTTTGAATATGATCTTCACAAGACACATTATACGAATGACGTTCCCCCCCCCCCCCCCCAAATATCACATGGCTCAATATAGAGTACCCACAAATGCGCGTTTCCTGCGAAATTTAAATATAGGATTTTTGTGTGCAATGCAATGTTTATACTTCTTACTGGAGGTAAGATGTAGAGAAAGTAAAAGAAATCGCCATGTCTAGAATTTGTAAACGTGGCGACTAACAAAAGCATACAACTGGTCATAACCGCGACATAAAGAACAAAAGGGAAATCATGGTCGCTACATGGGTTAGTGCCACCTTATACACCGTGGCCAAGTGGGTCTCATGTCGTTGCTAATGTGCGGAATGGGCACGCTTGACCCTGTAGCATCGGACCTCCCCACTCTTACCTCTCGCAGACGCTCTTATATACTACATTGGATATCACTATTGTATCCGTGAGAGTTTTAATTGTTCAGTTATTGCAGAATTATGATTGGTTTTTCTCCAGGTAATTTCGTTAAGTTAGAGTTATTCTACAAAAAATTGGGTAATATCAAACACACTTTAGCTCTATAATGAATTTATTAAAATATAGTGTTACTTTCATGGTCATTTGGGTTGATCTGACTTTTTCCAAGGCTGCTGTTCAACTTTTAAACCACTAGTAAAGCTGTAAAAAAAAAAGTGCTGCCAACCCAAGCCTATGTTAAAATGTGAGAGGAAGTTTATTTTAAAGCAAATGTAACATGAAAATTGGCGAAAGTCGTTATTAAAAACTATAATTTCTGTTTTATAATCTTTAACTTTTGCTAGATAGTCAGTTGTATTTGTTGAGTTTTGCTTCAACTACACTTCAGCCTATCTATTGTAGGAAAAAGGTGTAATTTTGGTAATTAATCCAGGAGTACGAGAACGAGTTTTCACTGAATACACCGTTTTGAGATTGCCTAGAAATATCTCTTTGCGCATGTATGAGTAGCAGTGCACAGCATAACTAAAAAAGTGACGTGCTCCATTCACATCTTTCTCACATCTCTGTAACAAATTATTGCCCATTAGTTTATTCTTCTATCTATTTAATGCTAAAGCACTAGCAGAAACGGTCTTATTATTTAGATCCTTTATAAGTAGAAGGGAAATAAGAGAATACACTAGGCTAAACCGACAGTCAAATGTTTTAAAATGTGGTTACTATGCGATAGAAATCCGTTTCTTTACGTGGCAAACGTTGACAAGTGCCCGTATGAGAAAACTGAAATCAATAACAAGGAATATCTCGACAACGGCCCAACTTCACGAATAAAATGTATACGACATAAATGTTGTGTGTGTGTGTGTGGTTTTTTTCTTTTCTTTTTTTAGTGATCTATATTTTTTGTGTAGTAAGCTATTGTCTATCTTACCAGTTATGCAAAATTCAATAAAAATCATTTAGAATAAAGAGGTCTTAAGAGGGTATTCTCAAAATTCAAGATATACACTTTATTTGGCATATAAGTATCATAAATATAAGAGAGTTCAATCAAAATCGTTAGAGTCACTTTTGAAAAAATCAAAATTTTCGAAATTTTTTCCATGTAAAGGGTAGTTGGGGATGGAGATATTTTCTTGATAATCTTCACCAAGTTTGGTATCTAACGGTACTTACGTTTTTAAGCAATGCTGTACACTGACTAACACCCACACACACACACACACTCACATACACACACACATGGACCTTTTTCAGAATTGCATCTTTTTGGATTTGGGAGGCCCTAAACATGCATTTCCGGTGAAATCTCGGTATTGACTTTTTGGATGGATTACAACACCTACTCTGCCCGCCTGGGTAATGTGGTGGTAGCGTGTCTGCCTCACATTCAACAGGTCATGAGTTCGAATTTCGCTAAGGGTGAGTTACCTGTATAAGGTTTTTTTCGTTTTTTTCGGGGATTTCCCTTATCCTGAGAAGACGAATGTTGAGTAACTTTAAGCTCCATGGACTCCGAGAACATTTGAGCATTACTTCACAAATTTTATTCTTTGTCCGATGTGACCAACTAGGTTAAAGGACGTTAAGCTTTAATAATAATAATAATAATAATATACTATGTACATAGTACGTGTAGAGAAACTAAAAATCCAACATACCTTACATTTCAGTGTTGCATCTTCCAAGGATTTGAAACGAAAACGTTTCAACGAAATTTTTATTAAAATACCAAATGTTTGTGGTATTAACTCGATACAAATTAACTGTATGTATGTATGTATGTATGTATGTATGTATGTATGTATGTATGTATGTATGTATGTATGTATGTATGTATGTATGTATGTATGTATGTATGTATGTATGTATGTATGTATGTATGTATGTATGTATGTATGTATGTATGTATGTATGTATGTATGTATGTATGTATGTATGTATGTATGTATGTATGTATGTATGTATGTATGTATGTATGTATGTATGTATGTATGTATGTATGTATGTATGTATGTATGTATGTATGTATGTATGTATGTATGTATGTATGTATGTATGTATGTATGTATGTATGTATGTATGTATGTATGTATGTATGTATGTATGTATGTATGTATGTATGTATGTATGTATGTATGTATGTATGTATGTATGTATGTATGTATGTATGTATGTATGTATGTATGTATGTATGTATGTATGTATGTATGTATGTATGTATGTATGTATGTATGTATGTATGTATGTATGTATGTATGTATGTATGTATGTATGTATGTATGTATGTATGTATGTATGTATGTATGTATGTATGTATGTATGTATGTATGTATGTATGTATGTATGTATGTATGTATGTATGTATGTATGTATGTATGTATGTATGTATGTATGTATGTATGTATGTATGTATGTATGTATGTATGTATGTATGTATGTATGTATGTATGTATGTATGTATGTATGTATGTATGTATGTATGTATGTATGTATGTATGTATGTATGTATGTATGTATGTATGTATGTATGTATGTATGTATGTATGTATGTATGTATGTATGTATGTATGTATGTATGTATGTATGTATGTATGTATGTATGTATGTATGTATGTATGTATGTATGCATGCATGCATGCAGCATGCATGCATGCATGCGTGCGTGCGTGCGTGCGTGTGTGTGTGTGTAATTTTCTCGAAATAGACTGTGAACTCCAAATATTTTTAGTCAATCTGTATTTATCTGGGAAACCATACAAGGTAGGAACAATTCAGGAATAACTCCAAATATTTTTCGCAGCGTGAACCGTTTTCAAAATATTTTATAGCTCAATGCATTTACACTCACATGACTTTTTATCTAACTGTTTCCGTGGTGTAATGGTTACCAAGCTTACTTCATATACACAAGGTCGCGGGTTCAAACCCGGCGGAGTGCGATGGATTATTTCGGGTGTAAAAATCCTTAGCATGGCTTCCTTCGGAAGGGAAGTAAAGCCGTTGGTCCCTTGTCATAGATTTACGGCATGTAAAAGAACCTCAAGGCTGATAGAAAAGCCTCTGGGCAAAATTAAGCGGTTTTTCACTCCCAATTTAGAATGGGGCGCTGAGAACCACAGCAGTTAAAGAGCGTCCATAAATAACATGCCATTTATATTTTTACTTTCTCTAACTGCTCTAAGAACTTCTTACAAAAGATTATGCTTCTTTCTACACAACGTTATATTATAATGACAAATAAATGTAAAACCTTGTGTGTTGATAGCAGATACTAATGTCTCAATGCATGTAACGTTATCGTTGTAACGGGGCATGCAGATGAATACTTAATAAACAACAAAAAAAACGGGATTTTAATCAAAATCGTTAGCGGCATTTATGAGAAAATCAAAATTTTCGAAAACTTTTCCATGTAAAGGGTAGTTTGTGGTGGGGGAAATCTTTGTGTCGCATCCTTGCAAGATAATATACCTAAATACGAAGTTTGGTATGTAACGGTCTTTTCGTTTTTGAGCTATGCTATCCACAGACATACACGGACCTTTTTCTAAAAAAATACCTTTTTTGGACTCAAGGGGCCCCAAAATATATTTTTCTAGTGAAATCTCGACATCAAATTTTTGGGTGGAATACAATACCATCTCTATCTACTATGTACATTGCTCATGCCGGCTAAAGAAAGTAAAAATTAACATGTTAGTTATATTACGCAGAAAGAGCTCGATTATTCGTACATAAGGTTTTCTCAAACGGCTTTTTTTCTTTTCGTCTCTCGTCTGTTTACTCCTAGCAAGCAAAGAGAAGCGATTTTCAATTGTTTCACTTAGCGACCGGTTTTTAAAAGATCTGACTGTCGCCTTAGCCTAGTTTATTTCCTTATTTCCCTCCTACTTACAAAGAAGCAAGAAATAAGACAATTCGGGTAATGTTTATCTTGATTAGCATGACCTATATAAAATAACAGACTTTATTTACAAGCACTGTTTATATCTATACCCGAACCATCGTGGAACTCTAATGTTTATTTCATCATTTCTTTAACGGGAAGTGTTGGATATTTTTCACTAAACTTCAAATAAACATTCAACAATATTGTTACTTTCTCTAGCACTAATGTACATACAATATACATAGTAAGTAGAGAAGATATTGTATTTCACTCAAAATTTCGATGTCAAGATTTCACCGGAAATTTGAATTTTGAGGTCCCTTGAGTAAAAAACATTTTTAGTTTCTCTGGCCCATATGTAATGGAAATAGCAATGTCGAGATTTCATCGGAAGTATATGTTTTGAGGTCACTTGAGTCCGAAAAAAGCATTTTTAGAAAAAGATCCGTGTGAATATGTGTGTCTATGGTCAGCATCAAATAGTCTATTTAATGCCAAACTAAGTATTTAAGTTTAGGATGCGACACGAAAATTCTCAAGAAAATTAACCCCCGCCCCCAACTACCCTTTACTTGGAAAATTTTTCGGAAATTCGATTTTCTCAGAAATGACTCTACGGCTTTGATTACAATATCGCATATTAAAAATATTTATATCACAAATAATAAGTATATAATTTGAAATTCCTGGGAATAGCCCCTGAAGACCTCTTAATTCTGAATGTGTAACTGGCAAACAAATATGTATATCTTGAATTTTCTGGGAATAGGCTCTGTATAGGATGATTTTTGTATAACTGGCAAACTGTAAGAGATAGACAAAAATTTAGTGCACAGAAATCGTAGATCTCATTAAAACGCACAATTTGTGTTATATATCTTTTTACTTTTTCTATACGTGCTATGTACATAGTGTATAGAGAAGGTATTGCACTCCACCAAAAAAGTCGATACCGAGATTTCACCGGAAATATATGTTTTAGGGTCCCCTCTATCCAAAAAAAGTATTTTCAGAAAAAGGTCCGTGTGTGTGTGTGTGTGTGTGTGTCTCTCCGTGTGTCCGTGTGTCTATGAACACGATAACTCAAAAACGAAAAGTCGGTAAAATACCAAACTTGGTATTTAAGTTTATTATCTTCCAGGGATGCTACTCGAAGATTTTGAGAAAAATTCCCCCACCCCAAACTACACTTTACATGGAACTTTTCTTTGAAAATTTTGATTTTCTAAAAAAAGGCTCTAACGATTTTAATTAAAATGCCGTATATTAAAGATATTTACCTGACAAATAAAATGTATATTTTGAATTTTCTGTGAATGTCCTCTGCAGACTTTATTCTGGGTCAATTTTACGGAATTTTGCATAACTGCTAAACCGTAAGAGATGGACAAAAACTTACCACACAACAAATGTAGAGTACCTTAAAACTAACAATTTATGTTGTATACATTTTTTTTCGCGGAGTTGACTGTCTTTGAGATATTCCTTGTTTTTGGTTTCAGCTATAAACATTTTTCATACAGGACTTGGTGAACTCGTGTCCATACAAACAAAGGAACTTCAGTCGCAGAGCAACCAGCTTTTGAGTATCACTTTAACCTATGGCACCCCATTATTTCGCTTCTACTAACAAAGAAGCAGGTAATAAGACTATTTCTGCTAATTTGCTCTATTAGATGAAACAATTTAGAATAATTTGTTGCAGTGATATAGAGAAAATCATGTGAATGGAACACATCAGATTGTTTGTAGAGTTAACCGTTTTCGAGATATTCTGGATTGCTGGTTTGAATTTTTATCCACTAAAAATTTCTCAAACGGGAAGAATTATTTTTTCTTCTCGTTTTTCATTTGTTTACTCCTGGCAACAAATAGAATGTAACTTTAATTGTTTCACATAGCGGCCGATTTTAAAGGATTTGACTATCCCTTTAGCCTGTCATCCCCTTATTCCCCTTCTACTTACAAGGTAGCTAGTAATATGACTAATTTTGTTTATCTTGATTAACATAATATAGATAAAATATTAATCTTATGAATGTTTGCGGAAAATCTAGAGAAAGCCATGTGAATGGAACGCATCGATTTTTAGAAAAAGGTGCATATGTGTTTTCCTGTGTGTATCTTTGTGGACAGCATAGATAAAAAACACGAAAAAACCGCTAAATAGCATATTTGGCATTTAAGTTTAATATCTCCAAGAATGGAATACGAAGATTTTCAAATAAATCCCCCCAAGAAAAGTCCTAAGTTACCCTTTACATGGAAAAGTTTTTGAAAATGTTGATTTTCTCAAAAACGGCTTTTATGATTTTGATTAAAATATATTAAAGATATTTACACAACAAATAAAATGTATATTTTGAATTTTCTAAATTTAGCCTCTGGAGAGCTGATGATTGTGGATGAATTTTGCAGAATTTTCCATAACGGTTAAACCTTAAGAGATAGGTAAAAACTTACTATAAAAAAATGTAGATCTGGTTAAAACACATAATTCATTTCATATACATTTTTGTTGTAGAGTTTACATATTTCGAGTTATTCCTTGTAATTGGTTTTAATTTTAAACTTGCTGACTTTTCTCAAACCGGACCATGCAAATCTCAATTGTTTCACGTAGCGACCAGCTTATAAAAGATTTGACTATCGCATTAGCCTGGTGCATTCCCTTCTACTTACAAGGCAGCAAGTAATAAGGCCGATTCGCGATCAGCATGACATAGATAAAAGATTTGACTATCGCATTAGCCTGGTGCATTCCCTTCTACTTACAAGGCAGCAAGTAATAAGGCCGATTCGCGATCAGCATGACATAGATAAAAGAATTAACAATAGTTTGTATATGGAACAGCTATAGAAAGTTATATAAATGAAACACATCAGATTTTTGTCTTTATTTCTGAAAAATGGTTTTAAGCGTTCTGAGTTACACCAGTATGTACATATTTAAAACAACTCTTGAGGGATGAAATTCCGGTACACCGCCGGCGACATTGATATGATCCTGATAATGTAAAGCATCGTTAATAAAGAAATAAATGTTAATACCCCTGTTGTTTTTAGATATTACAGGATAGGTGAGGCATCTTTGACTTAAATAACAATAGAAGTTTTCGTTCTGTTCAATTGTGTATAACAGTGAAGCCATGCGCTAACAAGGGTTAGTAGGTATAGTAACAAATGCAGAGCACGTTTAAATATAGAAGTAAACAATTTCCTTCCCTTTTTACTTTCTCTACACGCACTATGTGCATAGTCTATAGAGAAGGTAATGCACTCCACCAAAAATTCGATACCGGAATTTCACCGGAAATATAAGTTTTAGGGTCCCTTATATCCAAAAAAAGCATTTTCATAAAAAGGTCCGCGTGTGTGTATGTGTGTGTGTGTGTGTGTGTCTGTGCACACGATAACTCAAAAACGAACAGTCGGTAACATACCAAACTTGGTATTTAAGTTTAGTATCTTCCAGGGATGCGACACGAAGGTTTTGAGAAAAATCCCCCAACCAAACTGCCATTTATAAGGAACTTTTTTCGAAAATTTTAATTTGCGTAAAAATGGCTCTAACGATTTTCATTAAAATATCAAATTATAAAGATATTTACCTAACAAACAAAATGTATATCTTGAATTTTCTGGGAATAGCCTCTGAAGACTACTTTATTCTGGACAAATTTTACGGAATTTTGCATAACTGCTAAACCGTAAGACTTAGATAAAAACTTACTACACAAGAAATGTAGAGCACGTTAAAACACACAATTTATGTTATATACATTTTTTTCGCGGAGTTGATCGTTTATGAGACATTCATTGTTTTTTATTTCAACTATGAAAAACATACTTTTCTCATATAGGAATTTGTCAACTCCTGTCCATATAAACAAATAAACTTGTCACATAGCAACCAGCTTTTGACTATCACTTTAACCCATGGTACTCCCATATTTCGCTTCTACTTACAAGGAAACATGTAATAAGACTATTTCTGCTAATTCGTTCTCGAGTAGCATGAGGTAAATAGAGGCATGAGCTTTTTAACAAAATTTTGTTACAGAGATGTAGAGAAAGTCATGTGAATGGTACGCATCAGTTTTTTTCCGTAGAACAATACAATTAGTAGACTAAGGAAAAGAATGTCTCAAATATGTTCCTTGGCATGAATCCACAATACTAGTCGACGCTCTAAAACTTGGCAACTTTTTATTTTCTAACTCATTTTATACAGGGTTCCTCTATGACACAAGCCCGGCCAGCTCAGTCGGTAGAGCATGAGACTCTTAATCTCAGGGTCGTGGGTTCGAGCCCCACGTTGGGCGTAAAATTTTAATCAAGGAAAACTACTCCGAAAAGTAATTAATGACCAAATTGAGAAAAAAGTTATGTATTAAATTAGCAAACACCCAAGTATAAAAGTCTAATGTGTTCCATTCACATAACTTTCTCTTCGTCACTAACAAATTATTATTGAAAAGATTATTCTTCTATCTAATTTATAATAATCGAGATAAGCATTAGTAGAACTTGTATTAATTACTTGCTTCTTTGTAAGTAGAAGGAAAATAAGGGAGTACCATGGGTTAAAGTGATAGTCAAAAGCTGGTTGCTATGTGGTTGAAATCCGTTTCTGTCCAGGGCCAGGAATTTACTACTTTCCGTGTGAAAAAAGTTTTTAAGTAATTTAAATCTGAAACAAATAACATGGAATAGCTCAGAAATGGTCAATTCCATGAAAAAGAAACGTATGAATATAAATTGTGTGTTTTAACGTGATCTACATTTTTTGTGTTGTCCATCTCTTATGGTTTAATAGTTATGCAAAATTCAGCAAAATTAGTTCAGAATAAAGAGGTCTTTACAGACTATTCCTAGAAAATTCAAGATATACAATTTATATACGATATTTTAATCAAAATGATTAGAGCCTTTTTTGAGCAAATCTAAATATTCGAAATTTTTTTCCAAGTAAAGGGTAGTTTAAGGTGGGGAGATTTTTCTAAAAATTTTCGTGTCGCATCCTTGGAAGATACTAAACTTAAATACAAAGTTTTGTATTTTACCAACTTTTCGTTTTTGAATTTTCGTATTCACAGACACACGGACCTTTTTTTAAAAATGCTTGGATACAGGGGATACTAAAACTATATTTTCGGTGAAATCTCGGTATCGAATTTTTGGGTGGAGTGCAATAACTTCTCTATACGCCATGTACATAGTACGTGTAGAGAAAGTAAACATCGGTTCTGTATTTGACATAAACAGTTTATTTATTTTTATTGCTTTACTCAGTACATAGTACATAGGTTGAGAAGGTATTGCATGCCACCCAAAAATTCGTTACCGAGATTTCACTGAAGTACACGTTTTAGAGTCCACTGAATCTAAAATAAAACATCAATATTAGAGAAAGATTCGTGTGTTTATGTGTATGTGTGAATCTGTCTGTGAGCAGGATAGCTCAAAACGAAACTTCGGTAAAAGACCAAACTTGTAATTTACTTATTCATTTTAGCCTTGCTTCCAAGAATGCGACATGAAGATTTAGAGGAATAGCCCCCCCCCACTATGGCAAACTACCCCTTAGATGAAAAAAAAATTCAAAATATTTTCTCAAAAATGGTAATAGCGATTTTGATTAACATATCGTACGTTAAAATATTTACATGGCAAATAATACATATTTCTTAAATTTTCATAAGAAGTCTTCATTCTGGATGACTTATGCATAACCGTAAGAGAATGACAACAATGCGGATCTTGTTAAAACATACAATTTATGTCAAATATTTTTTTCGTAGAATTGACCGTTTCTGAGATATTCCGTTTTATTGGTTTTAATTTCTCATACGGAAATTTGCCAACGTCTGGCCATGCAAAGAAATGAATTTCAATTACATATCAACCAGTTTTTAAAGGATTTGACTTTTGATTTAGCCTAGTGTATTCTCTTATTTCCCTTTTACTTAAAATGAAGACAATTTCTGCTAATTCTTATCTCGATTGGCATGAAGCAGATAGAAGAATGCGCTTTTAATCTATTACAAACATTAAGGGAAAGTCACGTGATCTGCTTTCTTTATTTCTTAAAAATGACTTTAAGCTTTATGAATTCCATTAGTATGGCATGTACAAAAATTCTTGAGGGATAAAATTCCGGTACACCGACGGCGCTGATATTTTTTGTAGTGTTAGTGCTCTCTTTTACTACATATGGCACTGCTGGCGATGACACTGATGATAGATGGAATAAGATGGAGCACCGGTGGAATGCTATGATGGGGGAAACCGGAGAACCTGGAGAAAACCCACCCTGCGCCGCTTTGTTCACCACAAATCTCGCATGCGGTCCCCTGGGATCGATGACAGCATCGTTAACAAACAAATAAATGTTAATGCACAATTGTTTTAGATATTACACGTCAATTAAAGCAACTAACTCGTCTTTTCTTGTAATAACAATAGAAGTTTTTATGCTGTTCTACTGTATAATATAACAGTGAAGCCATGCGCTTGACTTGCACGAATGACTCAATGAACTTTTTAGTATTTAGCAATAGCACAAGGTCTGTAAAGCCTGATGCTTTGATATAGTACATAATTGTAAATTTTTGCATTGTAAATTCTACAACATATTTGTAAATATGCATTGTAATTTGTTGACATTTATGAAGAGCACATAATACAATAATCATATTTTAGCTTTATATAATTACTAGTAGTAACTATTATGTCGATAATTAGAAAACTTATCATCTGACATCACATCAATATTACGTATAGTGAAAGTATATTTATTTATACATTTTAACACTAATTTTTATACCCTTTGTTTTTATGTGCATGCAAAAACAAATAGTATAAACATAAAAAATAGTATATAAACATATGCATACATGTATATTGCTTTGACAAGTTCTATGTTCAGTGGCTTCCTGGGCTAAACAAATGCTTTCTAATCTAATCTAAACAATGCTTAGTACTATACCTAATCATCTTTTTTCCGTAAAACAATACAATTAATAAACTTAAGGTTAAGAATACCTCAATGTATTTCCTGTCACGGATCCTCAATTTTCTTCTTTTCTTATTCGTCACAAATAAGTCCGGCTAGCTCAGTCGGTAGAGCATGAGACTGTTAATCTCAGTGTCGTGGGTTCGAGCACCACGTTGGGCGTAACATTTTAATCAAGGAAAGTTACTCCGAAAGGCAATTAATGACCAAATTGTGAAAAAAGCTATGCATTAAAATAGCAATTAACCAAGTACAAAATCAGTTCTGTTCGATTCCAATATTTCACTGAATAACATGATTTATGGTCCGCTGAATCTAAAAAGTTTTTTTGAAAAATCAAGGTTCGAGCCCCACGTTGAGTTTAACAATTTATTCAAGGAAAGCTGCTCCGAAAAGTAATTAATGACCAAATGGAGAAATAAGCTATGCATTAAAATAGGAATCACCCAAGTATAAAAATAGGCTCTCTGTTTGGCATTTCAAACAGTTTTATTGATTTTTACTCTCTCTCTCTCTCTCTCTCTCTCTCTCTCTCTACTTAGTACATAGGTAGAAAAAGTATTGCATTCCACCCAAACATTCGATACCGAAATTTCACTGAATTGCACGTTTTAGGATTCGGTGAATCCAAAATAAAAAAAGCAATATTAGAGAAAGGTTCCTGTATGTATGTGTGTGAGTGTGTCTGTCTGTCCGTTATTTTTAGCCTTGCTTCCAAGGTTGCAACATGAAGATTTAGAGGAATATCCCCCACTACAATCTACCCCTTAAATGAAAAAAAAAATCGAAAATGTTTTCTCAAAAATGGCTATAACTATTTTAATTAAAATATCGTACATTAAAAATGTTTACATGCTAAATAAAATGTGTATCTTAAATATTCTGGGAATAGCCTCAGAAGTCTTATGCATAGCTATTAAACCGTAAGATAAAGACAAAACTTACTGTACAAAAATTTGGATGTCGTTAAAACACACAATTTAATCATTAATATTTTTGTCGTAGAAATGACCACTTCTCAGATATATCGTTTTATCGGTTTAATTTTAAAATACTTAACGTTTCTCATAAGGGATTTTGACAACTTCTGGCCATGCAAAGAAATGCATTTCAATCAACTTTTAAAAGATTTGACTATCGCGTTTACCTAATTTCCTTATTTCCCTTCTACTTACAAAGAAGCAAATAATAAAACCATTTCTGCTAATGTTTATCTCGGTTAGCATGAAACAGATAAGAAGATTAAGCTTTTCGACAATAATTTGTTACAAACATCTAGAGAAAGCCACATGATTGGAACACATAATTTGTTCTGTTTTCTTCATTTCTCAAAAATGGGTTTATGAATTGATTTAGTATGGTAGCTAAAAAATTCTTGAGGAATAAAATTTCAGTACACCGACGGCGTCTTATTTCTTAAAAATGGCTTTAAGCTTTATGAATCGCATTAGTATTGTGTGTAAAAAAAATCTTGAAGGATAAAATTCCGGTACACCGATGGCGCTGATATTTTTATAGTTGAGTGCTCTCTTTACTACATATGGCACTGCAGGCAATGACACTGATGGTTCATGGAATAAGATGGAGCACCGGTGGAATGCTATGGTGGGGGAAACCGGAGAATCCGGAGAAAATCTACCCCTGCGCCATTTGAGAACAAAAAGAAAGACAACCTCAACCTGGTCTTTTGCCGGCTGAGGTTCCCATTCAACTTGATGCGTACGTGTTAAACCAATTTAACAGCTGTTTTACCCTGCCAAAATTAACGTTCGTGACTGTCCTCGGTAGTATAGTGGTTAGTATCCCCGCCTGTCACGCGGGAGACCGGGGTTCGATTCCCCGCCGGGGAGGAATTTTTTTTAATTTCCGTTTGTACAACTTTGAGGCTATTTTCTGCAAATTTTACAAGCTGATTGATAATGTACTACACATTTCATAAAGAGATGTATGAACATTTTATTTTCACGTATTGCCTTTCCTGCAAGTTTTGAAATATTTCATTCGGCTTAACTTTTTTCAGGCTTGTATATTCTACACATAGTCATGTAAAATATTTAGGCATGTATGTTAGAAGCTTTTAATATCTGTGGTTTGAAACAAGAATTTTAAAAAAGAATTATTAAACTATTGTAAATTTAAAGCTAAACTTGTATCAAATGTTAATGTTAATTAAAACTTCATGTCGATGATTTTTGTAATAAAGCAAAAGAAAGCCTTAAAAATATTTGCAATAGTATTTAGATTACCCTTACTGATTCAATGAAAAATAACAATCTGATGTATTCATTCACATACCTTTCTCTAGCTTCTCTATTTACAAATTTTTCTCACAAAAGATTATTCGTTTGTCTATATCATGCTAATCGAGATAAACATTAGCAGAAATGGTCTTGTTAGTTGCTTCCTTGAAACTACAAGGGTTATAACGGAATGCATTAGGCAAAAGATCTTAACGTCAAAAAAAAAAAAAAAAATACATTTGATTAAGTTCTTATTATATTATGAGTGCAATTTTTACTTAAATTAATAGTAAAATCTTTTAAAACTAGTGAATACGTGAAACAATTGAGGTTCGATTCGCTTTGCAAAGTGCCGTTTGAGAAAAGTTAGCTAGTTTTAAATTGAAACAAATAACAAAGAATATCTCGGAAACGGTCACTCCTACAAGAAAACGTACATCTATGACATGAATTATGTGTTTTATCGAGCTCTGCGTGTTTTGTGTGCTAAGTTTTTGTCTATCTCTTGCGGTTTTACCCTTATACAAAATTCTGTAAAACTCATCCAGAATAAAGGGGTCTTCGGGGCTATTCCCAAAAATTCAAAATATATATTTTATTTGTAGCGTAAATATCTTTAATGAATGGTATTTATGTCAAAATCGTTAGAGCTATTTTTGATAAAAACACAATTTTTAAACATTTTTCCACTTAAAGGGTAGTTTGTGGTGTGGGAACTTTCTCGAAAATCTGCCCATAGCCACACAGACAGACAGACACAGACACACACATGGACATTTTTCTAAAAATGCCTTTTTCGGGGAAATCTCGAATTTGAACTTTTGGATGGAATACAATATCTACCTTCTCTTCCACTATGTACATTATATATGCGGGCTATAGAGAATACTAACTCTATGAGATAAAGCTGAGCAAAAATATAGTTTTGAGAAAACTTAGATTTAGTAATACATAACTTACATTATTACGTTCTCTACACGTACTATGTACATAGTGTATGTGTAGACAAGGTATTGCATTCCAGCCAAAAATTCGACACATAGATTTCACCGGAAATATGTGTTTTAGGGTCCCCTGTATCCAATAAAGGAATTTTCACAAAAAGGTCCGTGTGTGTGTCTGCGTGTCCATATGTCTGTGAACACGATAACTCAAAAACGAAAAGTCGGTAAAATACCAAACTTAATATTTAAGTTTAGTACCTTCCAGGGATGCGACACGAAGATTTTGAGAAAAATCCCCCCACCCCAAACTACCCTTTACATGGAACTTTTTCGAACACTTTGATCTTCTGAAAAATGGCTCTAACGATTTTGATTAAAATATTGTATATTAAATATATTTACCTGACAAATAAAATGTTGATCTTGAATTTTCTGGGAATAGCCTCTGAAGACTACTTTATTCTGAATGAATTTTACGGAATTTTGCATAACTGTTAAACCGTAAGAGATTTTTAAAATCTTATCATACAAAAAACGTAGATAACGTTAAAACTCACAATTTAACTTATGTACGTATTTTTCGTGGAGTTGATTGTTTTTTATATATTCCTTGTTTTTGTTTCAGCTTTGAAAAACACTTTTCTCATAAAGGAATTTGTTAACTCCTGTCCATACAAACAAAGGGCCTTCAGTCACATAGCAACCAGCCTTTGAGTATCACTTTATCCTATGGTATTCCCTTATTTCACTTCTACTTACAAGGAAGCAACTAATAAAACTATTTCTGATATTTTTTTTTCTCTATTAGATAAAGTTAATAGAATAATTTGTTGCAGAGATGGAGAGTCATTTTTAAAAATATCAACTGTTTCGAAAATGTTCCATGTAACGTGTAGTTTGAGGTGGGGGATTTTCTTAAAAATCTTCATGTCGCATCCCTGGAAGATGCGGAATTTAAATATGAAGATTTATATTTATGGACTTTTCGTTTTTGAGTAATGCTGTCGTCTATTCAGCATCACAAAGACTGGATGTATGTTCAAATAGTAGTTCCAAAAGTCCACATTACACCAAAACTCTTTACAAACAAAATAGATGGTGCAGGAGAGCGAATACACAACTGAGGTCGTCTATCAGCAAGTTCCTCAGTCAGACATTACGGGAGGCGACTCGTAATTAACGGCAACTACACTGGCTGAGATTAACAAACGAGTAACCGTGACAATATGACTATAATGTTGAAGCGAGTTCTTACTGTTTTTTTTTTCTTTTTTTTCTGAATAGCTTTTTAAAAGCAAACATTGCAAGCATTATTTTTATTGCTCCAACACGTTTGTAATGTGATATCCAAGCGTTGCAAACCCTTTTTAATCACTTAGAAGTGGAGTATAGAAATCTTATTATAGTTTTACCCGTTGGACAGAACAATGCCTTTCAACGCTGATAGACTCATCAACATCGCTTGAGCGGTTTCCGAAATGTTCCGTTTACGAATATACATTTTAGACCTTTATTGTAGTGTATATAGATGGATGGATGGAATACAACGGTTTTGTATTTCTTACTAATTAGTAACGATTGCAAAGTTTAAACAAATCTGGTGTGTTCCACTTTCTCTACATATCTGCAACAAATTATTGTTAAAAAGCCTATGCTTCTATTTACTTCATGCTAATCCAGAAAAAAATTAGCAGAAATAGTCTTATTACTTGCTTCCTTGTAAGTAGAAGCGAAATAAGCGTATACCATAGGTTAATGAGATAGTCAAAAGCTGGTTGCTATGTGACTGAAGTTCCTTTGTTTGTATGGATAGTTGACAAATTCCTGTATGAGAAAAGTATAAGTTTTTCAAGGCTAAAAAAAAAAAAGTGAATATCTAAAAAACAATCAACTCCACACAAAAAATGTATATTACATAAATTGTGTGTTTTAAACTGCTCTACATTTTTTGTGTGGTAAGTTTTGTCCATCTCTTATCAGTTTAGCAGTTATGCAAAATTCCGTAAAATTGATCCAGAATAAAGTAAGTCTTCAGAGGCTCCCAGAAAATTCAAGATATACATTTTATTTGTCAGATAAATGTCTTTAACATACGATGTTTTAATCAAAATCATTAGAGCCATTTTTCAGAAAATCAGTATTTTTGAAAAGAGCCCCATGTAAAGGGTAGTTGGGGGAGGGGGGATTTTCTTTAAAATCTTCGTGTCGCATCCTTTGAAGATACCAAACTTAAATACCAAGTTAGGTATTTAACAGTCTTTTCGTTTTTGAGATATGCTGTCCACAGACACATTTTCCTGAAAATGACTTTTTTTTAGATTCAGGGAGACCCAAAAGATGTAATTCCGGTGAAATCTCGGTATCGAATTTTTGGGTGCAATGCAATACGTTCTCTATACACTATGTACATAGTACATGTAGAGAAAGTAAAAATACTTTATTTTTACGTGGTATCTGATTATCTTTGTCGCTTTGGTTTAAATATTATTATTATTATTATTATTATTATTGTTATTACTATTATTACTGTTATTACTATTATTATTGTTTTAAGCACCATTTGATAATTTATTTCTATATTTGTTTCAAATTAGAGGTATTTTATAAAAAAAGGCAACTTTTAAATGGCTTTTGGGTACTTTCAGGAGGTATCACCGAGTTGGCAACACTGTTTTTGTTTATATTACGATGGTTTAGGTATTTCTTACTAATTTGTAACGGTTGAATGTTTCTAACTCTCGCGGATACAATATTGCGTTCCTCTTAGTATATAACTGCGGTAGGCGATGACTTCAAGCCGGGAGGTCCGAGGCTACAGGATAACAGCCTTAGCAGCAGCAGCAAACCGCAGGTTGCAACAAAGATTCTAATGGATCAGCAAACTGCGGCACGGTGTACAAGGTGGCACTAACCCATGTAGCAACCATGACTTCCCTTTTGGAGCAACGCTGCAGTTACCCTGAACAGCAGTACCGAGATCTTTCAGTCGAATGTGTGAAATCTAAGCAGGTAAATGACAATTTTTTTATTACTTTCTCTACACATACTGTGTACATAGTGTATAGCGGAAGTAATGTATTCCTCTAAAAATTCGATACTCAGATTTCGCCGGAAATACATGTTTTAGGACCCCCTGAATCCAAAAAAAAAAAAAAAAAAATCTAATGTATTCCATTCACATGACTTTATGTCTCTGTAACAAATTATTACAATAGGTTAAAATGATAGTCAAAAGCTGGTTGCTCTGCGACTGAAATTCCTTTGTTTGTATGGACACGAGTTCAAAAAGTCCTGTATCAAAAAATTATGTTTTTTATTGTTGAAACCAAAAACAAGAAATATCTCAAAAACAATCAACTCCACAAAAAAAATGCATGTAACAAATTGTGTGTTTTAACGTGATCTACATTTGCTGTCTGGTAAGTTTTTGTCCATTTCTTACGCTTTAGCAGTTATGCAAAATTCCGTAAAATTTACCCAGAATAAAGTAGTCTTCAGAGGCTATTCCCAGAAAATTCAAAATATACATTTTATTTGTCAGGTAAATATCTTTAATATACATATTTTAATCAAAATCGTTAGATCCATTTTTTAGAAAATCAAAATGATCGAAAAAATTTCAATGTAAAGGGTAGTTATGGGTAGGGGGATTTTTCTCAAAATCTTCGTGTGGCATCCCTGGAAGATACTAAACATAAATACCAAGTTTGGTATTTTACCGACTCTTCGTTTTTGAGTTATCGTGTTCACAGACACACGGACACACACACGGACCTTTTTCTGAAAATATTTTTTTTTTTTTGGATACAGGGGACCCTAGAACATATATTTCCGGTGAAATCTCGGTATCGAATTTTTTGGTGGAGTGCAATACCTTCTCTATACACTATGTACATACTACGTAGAGAAAGTAAAAAGAACAACAGTTTTATCGCCCCATGGAATTTGATCCCAGAACTTCACGAATGCCATTCCACTCGAAGTGAATTATTTTATGACACCATGAGCCTTAAGTAATTATTCTTTTTGTTGCGCTATTACAATTATAGCTGAGAAAGGCATCTCCACAGGCAGGTAATTACTTTCTCTAGGGGTACCTACTTTGTCCATAGTGTTCAGAGAAGGTTTTGTGTTCTACCCAAAAATTTGATACCGTGAATTCACCGGAAAATTTCCATTTAGAAAAAGGTCCGCATGTGTGTGTGTGTGTGGACAGCATAGCTCTAAAACAAAAAATCTGATGTGTTCCATTCACATGACTTTCTCTACATCTCTGCTACAAATTATTCTTAAAAAGCTTATACTTCTATTTACTTCATGCTAATCAGAAAAAATAGCAGAAATAGTCTTATTACTTGCTTCCTTGTAAGTAGAAGAGAAATAAGAGAGTACCATAGGTTAAATTGACAGTCAAAAGCTGGTTGCCATGTCACTGAAGTTCCTTTGTTTGTATGGACAGCTGTTGACAGATTCCTGTATGAGAAAAGTATAAGATTTTCATAGCAGAAACCAAAAACAAGGAACGCCTCAAAAACGATGAACTCCACGAAAACATGTATATAACATAAATTGTGTTTTTTAACGTGCTCTATATTTTTTGTGTAGTAAGTTTTTGTCCATCTCTTACGGTTTAGCAGTTATTCAAAATTCCGTAAAATTCATCCAGAATAAACTACTCTTCAGAGGCTATTCACAGAAAATTCAAGATATACATTTTATTTTTCAGGTAAATGTCTTTAATATATGATATTTTAAACAAAATCGTTTGAGCCATTTTTGAGAAAATCGAAATTTTCCCTAAAAGTTCCATGTAAAGGGTAGTTTGGGGTGGGGGGATTTTTCTCAAAATCTTGATGTCGCATCCTTGGAAGATTCTAAACTTAAATACCAAGTTTGGTATGTTACCGACTTTTCGTTTTTTGAGTTATCGTGTTCACAGACACACGGACACACTGACACACGGACACACACGGACCTTTTTGTGAAAATGTTTTTTTTTTATACAGGGGACCCTAAAACAGGTATTTCCGGTGAATCTCGGTATCGAATTTTTGGGTGGAATACAATACTTCTCTATCCCTACATACATTGTACATACGGGGCTAGAGAAAGTAAACAGACCGTTAATTACCACATTTGATATTTAAGTTTACTATCTTCCAAGGATGCCTCAGGAAGATTTTCACGAAAATTCCCTCACCACAAAATACCTTTACACGGAAATTTTTTAAAACTTTGTTTTTCTCAAAAATGTTCTTTTTTTTTTTAATTTTAACACCATACATTAAATATATTTACATCATACTAAATAAAATATGTATCTTGCATTTTCTGGGTATAGCCCCCGAAGACCTCTTCATTCTGGATGAATTTTGCTTAACTGTTAAACTGGAGGAGATAGATAAAAAGTTACTACACAAAAATGATATCGTTAAAACACGCAATTTATATAACATATACTTATTCGGGACTTGCCCGTTTCCGAGACATTCCTTGTTATTGGTTTCAGTTTCAAACTAAGTAACTTTTCTGAAATGGGAAGAAAACTTTCGTTTTATCTCTCTTGTTTTACTCCTGGCCGTGCACAGAACTTCAATTGTTTACAAAGCGAAAGTTTTTAAAAGAGGGCTGTAACGCAAAGTAGCAAGAAAGTAAAGTATCTAAAAGTCGTATCTTTTTATATATAAGTAAATAATCTAAGAGACGTTCATCCCGTGCAATTGCGTATAGCAGTAAAGACAAGCACTAACAATGCTTAGTAACAAATGTAGACCATGTTTAAACATAGAAGTAATCCGCCCCCTTCCACTTTCTCTTTAAAACAATAAAACCAATAGACTAAAGCTAATGTTCTTCCTGGCACGAATCCAATGTATTAACGCAATACTCTTTGGCACTTGGCAACTTTTGGAGCTCTGAAAGTTCGTTATTTTCACTTTGCTAATTTATATAAAACAAGAGCATTGATACTATAGGCCCGGCTAGCTCAGTCGGTAGAGCATGAGACTCTTAATCTCAGGGTCGTGGGTTCGAGCCCCACGTTGGGCGCAATGTTTTATTCTAGGAAAACTGTTCCGAATAGGTGCGATTTAACAAATGAATTTAGATCATTTGCTTTAAAATGGTAGTCACAAGAATAAAAAAAAAAGTCTGATGTGTTCCCTTCACGTGACTTTCTCTACATCTCTGCAACAAATTATTGTTAAAAATCTTATGCCTCTATTTACTTCGTATTAATCGAGAAATCTTATAACTTGCTTCCTTGTGTGTAGAAGGGAAATAAGGGAATACCATAGGCTAAAGTGAATAGTCAAAAGGTGGTTGCTATGTCACTATGAAGTTCCTTTGCTTCTATGAACAGGAGTTGACAAAAGCTGAAACTAATAACAAGGAATATCTCAAAACGATCAACTACACGAAAAAAAAAAAAAAAGTATATAACATAAATTGTGTATTTCAACGAGATCTAAATTTTATGTGTGGTAAGTTTTTGTGTATCTCTTGCGGTTTAGCAGTTATCCTGTTAGTTATTTAGCAAAATTCCGTAAAATTCATCCAGAATAAAGTAGTCTTCAGAGGCTATTCCCAGAAAAGTCAAGGTATACATTTTATTTTTCAGGTAAATATTTTTAATATATGACATTTTAATCAAAATCGTTAGAGCCATTTTTGAGAAAATCAACATTTTCGATAAATGTTCCATGTAAAGGGTAGTTTGGAGTGGGGGATTTTTTTTTTCAAAAGCTTCGTGTCGCACCCCTGGAAGATACTAAACTTAAATATTTTGAGTTATCGTGTTCACAGACACACGCACACACGCACCTTTTTCTGAAAATGTTTTTTTTTATATACATGAGACCCTAAAACATATATTTCCGGTGAAATATCGGTATCGAATTTTGTGTGCAATACAATACTTTCTCTATACACTGTACATAGTATATATATATATAGAGAGAGAGAGAGAGAGAGAGAGAGAGAGAGAGAGAAACTAAGAATGAATTGTTTGTTGGGCACTTAAGATACAGGGTGACGCTAAAGTTAGTTTTCCCTTACATTAAGACCCAACAAGGATACATATTTTATTATTTGAACATATAATAAAGAAATATAATTTGTAATTGTTGGCAACACATACATTCATTTGTGTTCAAATTGTCCGCCTCCTTGCTCAATACATTTCAGGCAATGCCTTACAAACACGGCTTATCTTCAATGAAGGTATGATGGACATTCTCGGTCCATCTAGATATCCTGGCGATACGGGAACACCATATCCTTCAGAATCCCCCACAGACTGAAATCACATGAGTCAAATAACAAGAACGTGGTTGCCAATCACAAGTCCCAAGGCGTCCAATCCACTCTCTGAATGTATTATTTAAAAAATCTGATGTGTTTCATTCACATGTCTTTCTCTACATCTCTGCATCAAATTATTGTTAAAAATCTTATGACTCTATTTACTTAATGCTAATCGAGAAAAAACTCAGCAGAAATAGGCTTATTACTTGCTTCCTTGTAAGCAGAAGCGAAATAAGGGAGTACCATAGTTTAAAGTGATAGTCAAAAACTGGTTGCTATGTGACTGAAGTTCCTTTGTTTGTATGGACAGGAGTTGACTAATTCCCGTATGAGAAAAGTATGTTTTTCAAAGCAGAAACCAAAAACAAGGGACATCTAAAAAACGATCAACTCCACGAATAAAATTATATGACACAAGGTGTATGTTTTAAGGTGCTCTACATTTTTTATGTGGTGAGTTTTTGTTCATCTCTTACGGTTTAGCAGTTATGCAAAATTCTGTAAAATTCATCCAGAATAAAGTAGTTTTCAGAGGCTAATTCCATAAAATTCAATATTCACATTTTATTTGGCATGTAAATATCTTTAACATACGATGTTTTAATCAAAATCGTTAGAGCCAGTTTTAAGAAAATCAAAATATTCGAAAAAAGTTCCATGTGGGTGGGGGGATTTTCTTGAAAAGCTTCGTGTCGCATCCTTGGAAGATACCAAACACGGACATTTTTCTAATTTTTTTTTTTTTTTTTGCATTCAGGGAGTCTCAAAACATAAATTTCCGGTGAAATATCGGTATCTAATTTTTGGGTGCAATACAGAACCTTCTCTAAACACTGTACATAATACATATAGAGAAAGTAGAAAGCTCGAACGTTCAGTCCAAAATGGGTGGAGCTCCATCTTGTTGCCAATTGAAATTCAGAATGTGGTTGTTTTCCATCTTGGGTTCTGCAAAGCTCTGCAGTATAAGCCGCAGAAGTAACTATACCATCAAAAACATAAGGTCCTATTAATTCGATACTTTAAGTTCCTCTCTAGATAATAACACCTGGAACATTAAAATCTTTCTTTTATTACTTCATGGGGGTTTATATCGGACCAATAAACACAATTGTGGCGATTCACATGTCCATTTTGTTTGAAACTTGCCTCGTCTTAGGATCTGCTTCATTGCATACAAAAATCAATTCACAGAACTCAAGTCTTCTGTCGTAGCCCTCTTCATGTAATGCTTGAAGTAATTTTGGGCGAAAAGCTTTGAAGTTCATGTCTTTTAGGACTCCATGCAGCCTTGAGATATGCCCAATTGCACAGACGCCTTCCTAGTTGACTTGTGAGGACTTGCTATTGGTATTTAAGTTTGCAAGGATGCGACACGAAGATTTTCAAGAAAATCCCCTCACCCCAAACTACCCTTTACATGGCTCTAACGATTTTTATTAAAATCTCGCATATTTAAGATATTTACTTGACAAATAAAATGTATATCTTGAATTTTCTGGGAATAGCCTCTGAAGACTATTTTATTCTGGATGAATTTAAGGGATTTCTGCATAACCGTTAAACCGAAAGAACTGGACAAAAACTTACCACACAGAAAATATAGACACATTAAAACACACACTTTATGTTATATACATTTTTTTCGTGGAGTTGATCGTTTTTAATATATTCCTTGTTTTTAGTTTCAGCTTTGAAAGCATAGTTTTCTCATAGAGGAATTGTCAACTCGTGTCCATACAAATAAAGGAACTTCAGTCACATAGCAACCATCTTTTGACTATCGCTTTAATCTATGGTACATCCTTATTTCGCTTCCACTTCCAAGGAAATGAGTAATAAGGTATTCCTGCTAATTTTTTCTCAATTAGCATGTAGTAAATAGAAGTATAAACTGTTTAACAATAATTTGTTGCAAAGATATACAGAAAGTCATGTGAATGGACCACATCAGATTTTTTGTTTGATTTTATTAATGAATTATCAGCATTACATGCTTTACAGATCTGAGAATCTTAGATTATACATACATAATTAATAATCTAACCTTCTAACTATGAAATATGGATAACGAACTGCATAGTGATATTGTGAGAGTAAAGTGTAGTTAGTGATCGGAATCATCGGGGTTACTCAGTAGCAGATTCTGTGGTAATCGTTTCTTGAGGCGTGTAGGCTGGCGATTGCGTTCGCCGATATAGACTAATGTTCAACGTTCCAACAATAACAAAAACAGAGGACTCACAAACAAATGAATGTGTATACAGTGCTGCCAACGATATCCAGTAATTAATTTTATTCCCGCATATTCTCAAGATTAACCTACAAAAAGCCGAATGTGCATGTGTGTGCATCCGCGTGACTGTGAACACTATTATTCAAAAACGAAAGGTTTGTAAAATACCACACTTCTTATTTAAGTTTAGAAACATGTAAGGTTGTGTCACGAGGGTTTTGTGGAAAATCCCTCTACCCAAAATACATATTATATGGAAAAGTTATCGAAAATGTTTTCTCAAAAATAGCTAAAAGGTTTTTAGTAAAATATTCTACATTAAAGACAAATAAAATGTATAGGTACCAACCTTAAGTTTTGTGGGAATAGTCTCAAAACACCTCTTCATTTGGATAACTTTTGTATAACTACCAAACCGTAAGTGATAAACAAAGAGTTACTACACAAAAAGTCTTGTGTTTTATTCACATGACTTTCTCTACAACAAACTATTCTTAAAAATCTTATACTTCTATTTTTTATGCTAATCAGAAAAAAATAGAAGAAATGCTCTTATTACTTGCTTCCTTGTAATTAGAAGCGAAATAAGGTTAAAGTGATTGTCAAAAGCTGGATGTTATGTCACTGAAGTTCTTTTGTTTGTATGGACAGCAGTTGAAAGTTTCCTGTATGAGAAAAGTATGTTTTTCAAAGCAGAATCCAAAAAAACAGGGAATGTCTAAAAACGATGAACTCCACGAAAAAAGTGTACATGACATAAATTGTGTGTTTTAACGTGCTCTACATTTTTCATACAGTAAGTTTTATTCCATCTCTTACGGATTAGCAGTTATTCAAAGTTCCGTAAAACTCATCCAGTACTCTTCAGAAGCTAATCCCAGAAAATTCAAGATATACATTTTATTTGTCAGGTAAATAGCTTTAATATACGATATTTTAATCCAAATCGTTGGAGCCATTTTTGAGAAAATTGAAATTTTCGTAAAAAATTCCATGTAAAGGGGGGATTTTTCTCAAAATCTTCATGTCGCATCCCTGGAAGATAATAAATTTAAATACAAAGTTTGTTATTTTACCGACTTTTCGTTTTTGAGTTATCGTGTTCACAGACACACGGACACGGACACACACACACACACACACACACACGGACTTTTTCCGAAAATGCTTTTTTTAGATAAAGGGGACCCTAAAACATATATTTCCGGAGAAATCTTGGTATCGAATTTTTGGGTGGCATGCAATACCTTCTCTACGCTATGTACATAGTACGTATAGAGGAAGCAAAAATGTAAATCATGCTAAAACACAATTTATGTCATAAATTTCTTTTCCGTAGACTTCCCGTTTCTGAGATATTCCGTGTTATTGGTTTTAATTTTAAAATACTTAAACTCTTCTAATACGAGAATTTGTCAACTTCTGGCCGTGCAAAGAAACGAAATTCAATCACATAACAATCAGGTTTTAAAAAATTTCACCATCACTTTAGCCTAGTGTATTCTCTTATTTCCCTTCTACTTACAAAGTAGCAAGTAATATGACCATTTCTGCTGATGTTTATCTCGATTAACATGAAGTAGATAAGAGAAAACGCTTTTTAACATTAATTTGTTACAGACATCAGAGAAAGACACGTGAATGGAACACATGATTATTTTCTCTAGCCCCGTATGTACAATGTGCATAGGGATAGAGAAGTATTGCATTCCACCCAAAAATTCGATGTCGAGATTTCGGAAATACTGTTTTAGGACCCCCTGAATCCAAAAAAAAAGAATTTCCAAAAAAATGTCCGTGTGTGTGTGTGTGTGTATGTGTCCGTGTGTCTGTGAACACGATAACTCAAAAACGAAAAGTAGCTAAAATACCAAACTTGGTATTTAAGTTCAGTATCTTCCAGGGATGCGACACGAAGATTTTGAGAAGAATCCCCCCACCCCAGACTACCCTTTACATGGAAATTTTTTCGAAAATTTTGATTTGCTTAAAAATGGCTAACGATTTTGATTAAAATACCGTATATTAAAGAGATTTACCTGACAAATAAAATGTATATCTTGAATTTTCTGGGAATAGCTTCTAAAGACCGTTTATTCTGGATGAATTTTGCTTACTTTGGCATAACTAATAAACCGTAAGAGATAGACAAAAACTTACTATACAAAAAATGTAGGCCTTGCTAAAATACACAATTTACGTCATGTACACTTTTTTCGTGGATTTTACCGTTTTCGAGGTATTCATTGTTATTAGTTTCAATTGTGAAGTACTTACTTTTCTCAGACGGAAGTGTCCGTTTTCAGAAAAAGGTTCGTGTGTGTCCGTGTGTCCGTGTGTCCGTTTGTCTGTGAACACGATAACTCAAAAACGAAAAGTCGGTTAAATACCAAACTTAGTATTTGAGTTCAGGATCGTCTAAGGATGCGACACGAAGATTTTCAAGAAATTCACCGCACGCCCAAGTACCTTCAAAATACTTTACGAAAATACTGATCATCTTAAAAATGTCTATAACGATTTTTATTAAAATGTCATATGTTTTAGATGAATTTATGACAAACAAGATGTATATCTTAAATTTCCTGGGAATAGCCTCTGAAGACCTCTTCAGTCTAGAGAATTTTTGCATAATTGGTAAACCGTAAGAGATAGACTAAAGTGTACCTCTGATTAAAACACTTTTTTATGTAGAGTTAACCCTTTTCCAGATATTCTTTGGAAGATACCAAACTTAAATACCAAGTTTGATGTTTTACGGTTTTCTCGTTTTTGAGCTATGCTGCACACACACACACACACACACACACATACACACACACACCCACACACGGACATTTTTCTAAAAAATGTTTTTCTTTGGTGAAATCTCGGTATCGAATTTTTGGATGCAATACCTTCTCTATACAGTATGAACATAGTAGAGAGAAAGTAAAAATATACTAAATCCATTCTGAATAAGAGGATTTTACAGGAAGAACGCGGAAAATTCAAGGTGATATTTCTATTTACTGTAGAAATACGTGCTATGTATGTGCAATTAAACTCTTCAAAAGCGTTTGTTTTTAAAAATGGAAGATTAGCGAATCATTTTGCATGTAAAGTGCAGTTTATCGGGGGGGGGGGGATTTTCTTTAATATCTTGTCACTTCCTTGACAGATGCCCATTAAATACCAACCAAGTATACGACAGTTGCGTTTTGAATATGATCTTCACAAGACACATTATACGAATGACGCTCCCCCCCCCAAATATCACATGGCTCAATATAGAGAACCCACAAATGCGCGTTTCCTGCGAAATTATAATATAGAATTTTTGTGTGCAATGCAATGTTTACACTTCTTACTGGAGGTAAGATGTAGAGAAAGTAAAAGAAATCGCCATGTCTAGAATTTGTAAACGTGGCGACTAACAAAAGCATACAACTGGTCATAACCGCGACTTAAAGAACAAAAGGGAAGTCATGGTCGCTACATGGGTTAGTGCCACCTTATACACCGTGGCCAAGTGGGTCTTGTGTTGTTGGTAAATTGCGGAATGGGCACGTAATACCCTGTAGCATCGGACCTCCCCACTCCTATCGCTCGCAGACGCTCTTATATACTACATTGGATATCACTATTGTATCCGTGAGAGTTTTAATTGTTCAGTTATTGCAGAATTGTGATTGGTTTTTCTTCAGGTAATTTCATTAAATTAGAGTTATTCTACAAAAACTTGGGTAACATCAAACACACTTTAGCTCTTTAATGTATTTGTTAAAATATAGTGTTACTTTCATGGTCATTTGCGTTGACCTGACTTTTTCGAAGGCTGCTTTTCAACTTTTAAACCACTAGTAAAGCTGTAAAAAAAAAAAAAGTGCTGCCAACCCAAGCCTATGTTAAAATGTGAGAGGAAGTTTATTTTAAAGCAAATGTAACATGAAAATTGGCGAAAGTCGTTATTAAAAACTATAATTTCTGTTTTATAATCTTTAACTTTTACTAGGCAGTTGTTTTTGTTGAGTTTTACTTTAACTACACTTCAGCCTATCTAGTGTAGGAATAAGGTGTAATTTTGGTATTTAATCCAGGAGTACGAGAACGAGTTTTCACTGAATATACCGTTTTGAGATTGCCTAGAAATATCTCTTTGCGCATGTATGAGTAGCAGTGCACAGCATAACTAAAAACGTGACGTGCTCCATTCACATGACTTTCTCACATCTCTGTAACAAATTATTGCCAATTAGCTTATTCTTCTATTTAATGCTAAAGCAGAAGCAGAAATTGTCTTATTATTTAGATCCTTTATTAGCAGAAGGGAAGTCCGCCTGGGTAGCATGGTGTTATCGTGTCTGCCTCACGTTCAAAAGGTCGTGAGTTCGAATCTCGCCTAGGGTGAGTTACCCGAGTAAGGTTTTTTTTCGGGGTTTTCTCTTATCCTGAGAAGACGAATGTCGAGTAACTTTAAGCTCCATGGACCCCCGAGATCATTTTGAGCATCATATCATCAATTGCATTCATCGTCCGATATGACCAAACCGAGTTAAAGGACGTTAAATTACAAAAAAAAAGAAAAAAAAAAGTAGAAGGGAAATAAGAGAATACACTAGGCTAAACCGACAGTCAAATGTTTTAAAATGTGGTTACTATGCGATAGAAATCCGTTTCTTTACGTGGCAAACGTTGACAAGTGCCCGAATGAGAAAACTGAAATCAATAACAAGGCATATCTCGACAACGGCCCAACTCCACGAATAAAATGTATACGACATAAATTTTGTGTGTGTGTGTGTGTGTGGTTTTTTTCTTTTATTTTTTTAGTGATCTATATTTTTTTGTGTAGTAAGCTATTGTCTGTCTTACCAGCTATGCAAAATTCAATAAAAATCATTTAGAATAAAGAGGTCTTAAGAGGGTATTCTCAAAATTCAAGATATACACTTTATTTGGCATATAAGTATCCTAAATATAAGAGAGTTTAATCAAAATCGTTAGAGTCTCTTTTGAAAAAATCAAAATTTTCGAAATTTTTTCCATGTAAAGGGTAGTTGGGGATGGAGGTATTTTCTTGATAATCTTCACCAAGTTTGGTATCTAACGGTACTTTCGTTTTTAAGCAATGCTGTCGACTGACACACACACACACACACACACACACACACACACATGGACCTTTTTCAGAATTGCATCTTTTTGGATTTGGGAGGCCCTAAACATGCATTTCCGGTGAAATCTCGGTATTGACTTTTTGGATGCATTACAACACCTACTCTGCCCGCCTGGGTAATGTGGTGGTAGCGTGTCTGCCTCACATTCAACAGGTCATGAGTTCGAATTTCGCTAAGGGTGAGTTACCTGTATAAGGTTTTTTTCGTTTTTTTTCGGGGATTTCCCTTATCCTGAGAAGACGAATGTTGAGTAACTTTAAGCTCCATGGACTCCGAGAACATTTGAGCATTACTTCACAAATTTTATTCTTTGTCCGATATGACCAACTAGATTAAAGGACGTTAAGCTTTAATAATATTAATAATAATAATAATAATAATAATATACTATGTACATAGTACGTGTAGAGAAACTAAAAATCCAACATACCTTACATTTCAGCGTTGCATCTTCCAAGGATTTGAAACGAAAACGTTTCAACGAAATTGTTATTAAAATACCAAATGTTTGTGGTATTAACTCGATACAAATTAACTGTATGTATGTATGTATGTATGTATGTATGTATGTATGTATGTATGCGTGCGTGCGTGTGTGTGTGTGTGTGTGTATAATTTTCTCGAAATAAGACTGTGAACTCCAAATATTTTTAGTCAATCTGTATTTGTCTGGGAAACCATACAAGGTAGGAACAATTCAGGAATAACTCCAAATATTTTTCGCAGCGTGAACCGTTTTCAAAATATTTTATAGCTCAATGCATTTACACTCACATGACTTTTTTTCTAACTGTCTCCGTGGTGTAATGGTTACCAAGCTTACTTCATATACACAAGGTCGCGGGTTCAAACCCGGCGGAGTGCGATGGATTTTTTCGGGTGTAAAAATCCTTAGCATGGCTTCCTTCGGAAGGGAAGTAAAGCCGTTGGTCCCTTGTCGTAGATTTACGGCATGTAAAAGAACCTCAAGCCTGATAGAAAGGCCTCTGGGCAAAATTAAGCGGTTTTTCACTCCCAATTTAGAATGGGGCGCTGACAACCACAGCAGTTAAAGAGCGTCCATAAATAACATGCCATTTATATTTTTACTTTCTCTAACTGCTCTAAGAACTTCTTACAAAAGATTATGCTTCTTTCTACACAACGTTATATTATAATGACAAATAAATGTAAAAACTTGTGTGTTGATAGCAGATACTAATGTCATAATGCATGTAATGCTATCGTTGTAACGGGGCATGCAGATGAATATTTAATAAACAAAAAAAAACGGGATTTTAATCAAAATCGTTAGCGGCATTTATGAGAAAATCAAAATTTTCGAAAACTTTTCCATGTAAAGGGTAGATTGTGGTGGGGGAAATCTTTGTGTCGCATCCTTGCAAGATAATATACCTAAATACGAAGTTTGGTATGTAACGGTCTTTTCGTTTTTGAGCTATGCTATCCACAGACACACACGGACCTTTTTCTAAAAATATACCTTTTTTGGACTCAAGGGGCCCCAAAATATATTTTTCTGGTGAAATCTCGACATCAAATTTTTGGGTGGAATACAATACCATCTCTATCCACTATGTACATTGCTCATGCCGGCTAAAGAAAGTAAAAATTAACATGTTAGTTATATTACGCAGAAAGAGCTCGATTAGTCGTACATAAGCTTTTCTCAAACGGCTCTTTTTCTTTTCGTCTCTCGTCTGTTTACTCCTAGCAAGCAAAGAGAAGCGATTTTCAATTGTTTCACTTAGCGACCGGCTTTTAAAAGATCTGACTGTCGCCTTAGCCTAGTTTATTTCCTTATTTCCCTCCTACTTACAAAGAAGCAAGAAATAAGACAATTCGGGTAATGTTTATCTTGATTAGCATGACCTATATAAAATAACGGACTTTATTTACAAGCACTGTTTATATCTATACCCGAACCATCGGGGAACTCTAAAGTTTATTTCATCATTTCTTTAACGGGAAGTGTTGGATATTTTTCACTAAACTTCAAATAAACATTCAACAATATTGTTACTTTATCTAGCACTAATGTACATACAATATACATAGTAAGTAGAGAAGATATTGTATTTCACTCAAAATTTCGATGTCAAGATTTCATCGGAAATTTGAGTTTTGAGGTCCCTTGAGTAAAAAACATTTTTAGTTTCTCTGGCCCATATGTAATGGAAATAGCAACCTCGAGATTTCATCGGAAATATATGTTTTGAGGTCACTTGAGTCCGAAAAAATCATTTTTAGAAAAAGGTCATTGTGAATATGTGTGTGTCTATGGTCAGCATCAAATAGTCTATTTAATGCCAAACTAAGTATTTAAGTTTAGTATCTCCCAAGGATGCGACACGAAAATTCTCAAGAAAATTAACCCCCGCCCCCAACTACCCTTTACTTGGAAAATGTTTCGAAAATTCGATTTTCTCAGAAATGACTCTACGGCTTTGATTACAATATCGCATATTAAAAATATTTATATCACAAATAACTATATAATTTGAAATTCCTGGGAATAGCCCCTGAAGACCTCTTAATTCTGAATGTGTAACTGGCAAACAAATATGTATATCTTGAATGTTCTGGGAATAGGCTCTGTATAGGATGATTTTTGTATAACTGGCAAACTGTAAGAGATAGACAAAAGTTTACTGCACAGAAATCGTAGATCTCATTAAAACGCACAATTTGTGTTATATATCTTTTTACTTTGTCTATACGTGCTATGTACATAGTGTATAGAGAAGGTATTGCACTCCACCAAAAAAGTCGATACCGAGATTTCACCGGAAATATATGTTTTAGGGTCCCCTCTATCCAAAAAAGTATTTTCAGAAAAAGGTCCGTGTGTGTGTGTGTGTGTCTCTCCGTGTGTCCGTGTGTCTATGAACACGATAACTCAAAAACGAAAAGTCGGTAAAATACCAAACTTGGTATTTAAGTTTATTATCTTCCAGGGATGCGACTCGAAGATTTTGAGAAAAATTCCCCCACCCCAAACTACACTTTACATGGAACTTTTTTTTGAAAATTTTGATTTTCTAAAAAAAAGGCTCTAACGATTTTGATTAAAATGCCGTATATTAAAGATATTTACCTGACAAATAAAATGTATATTTTGAATTTTCTGTGAATGCCCTCTGCAGACTTTATTCTGGGTCAATTTTACGGAATTTTGCATAACTGCTAAACCGTAAGAGATGGACAAAAACTTACCACACAACAAATGTAGAGTACCGTAAAACACACAATTTATGTTGTATACATTTTTTTCGCGGAGTTGATTGTTTTTGAGGTATTCCTTTTTTTGGTTTCAGCTATAAACATTTTTCATACAGGACTTGGTGAACGCGTGTCCATACAAACAAAGGAACTTCAGTCGCAGAGTAACCAGCTTTTGAGTATCACTTTAACCTATGGTACCCCATTATTTCGCTTCTAATAACAAAGAAGCAAGTAATAAGACTATTTCTGCTAATTTGCTCTATTAGATGAAACAAATAGAATAATTTGTTGCAGTGATATAGAGAAAATCATGTGAATGGAACACATCAGATTTTTTGTAGAGTTAACCGTTTTCGAGATATTCTGGATTGCTAGTTTGAATTTTTATCCACTAAAAATTTCTCAAACGGGAAGAATTATTTTTTCTTCTCGTTTTTCATTTGTTTACTCCTGGCAATAAATAGAATGTAATTTTAATTGTTTCACATAGCGACCGACTTTTAAAGGATCCCTTTAGCCTGTCATTCCCTTATTCCCCTTCTACTTACAAGGAAGCTAGTAATATGACTAATTTTGTTTATCTTGATTAACATAATATAGATAAAATATTAATCTTTTGAATGTTTGCGGGAAATCTAGAGAAAGCCATGTGAATGGAACACATCGATTTTTAGAAAAAGGTGCATATGTGTTTTCCTGTGTGTATCTTTGTGGACATCATAGATAAAAAACACGAAAAGACCGCTAAATAGCATATTTGGCATTTAAGTTTAATATCTCCAAGAATGGAATACGAAGATTTTCAAATAAACCCCCCCAAGAAAAGTCTTAAGTTACTCTTTACATGGAAAAGTTTTTGAAAATGTTGATTTTCTCTAAAACGGTTATTATGATTTTGATTAAAATATATTAAAGATATTTACACAACAAATAAAATGTATATTTTGAATTTTCTAAATTTAGCCTCTGGAGAGCTGGTTATTCTGGATGAATTTTGCAGAATTTTCCATAACGGTTAAACCTTAAGAGATAGGTAAAAACTTATTATAAAAAAATGTAGATCTGGTTACAACACATAATTCATTTCATATACATTTTTGTTGTAGAGTTTACATATTTCGAGTTATTCCTTGTAATTGGTTTTAATTTTAAACTTGCTGAATTTTCTCAAACCGGACCATGCAAATCTCAATTGTTTCACGTAGCGACCAGCTTATAAAAGATTTGACTATCGCATTAGCCTGGTGCATTCCCTTCTACTTACAAGGCAGCAAGTGATAAGGCCGATTCGCGATCAGCATGACATAGATAAAAGAATTAACAATAGTTTGCATATGGAACAGCTATAGAAAGTTATATGAATGAAACACATCAGATTTTTGTCTTTATTTCTGAAAAATGGTTTTAAGCGTTCTGAGTTACACCAGTATGTACATATTTAAAACAATACAGGATAGATGAGGCATCTTTTCCTTAAATAGCAATAGAGGTTTTCGTTCTGTTCAATTGTGTATAACAGTGAAGCAATGCGCTAACAAGGGTTAGTAGGTATAGTAACAAATGCAGAGCACGTTTAAATATAGAAGTAAACAATTTCCTTCCCTTTTTATTTTCTCTACACGCACTATGTGCATAGTGTATAGAGAAGGTATTGCACTCCACCCAAAAATTCGATACCGAGATTTCACCGGAAATATAAGTTTTAGGGTCCCTTATATCCAAAAAAAGCATTTTCACAAAAAGGTCCGCGTGTGTGTATGTGTGTGTGTGTGTGTGTGTGTGTGTGTGTGTGTGTGTGTCTGTGAACACGATAACTCAAAAACGAACAGTCGGTAACATACCAAACTTGGTATTTAAGTTTAGTATCTTCCAGAGATGCGACACGAAGGTTTTGAGTAAAATCCCCCAACCAAAATGCCATTTACAAGGAACTTTTTTCGAAAATTTTAATTTGCGCAAAAATGGCTCTAACGATTTTCATTAAAATATCAAATTATAAAGATATTTACCTAACAAACAAAATGTATATCTTGAATTTTCTGGGAATAGCCTCTGAAGACTACTTTATTCTGGACAAATTTTACGGAATTTTGCATAAAATGCTAAACCGTAAGACTTAGATAAAAACTTACTACACAAGAAATGTAGAGCACGTTAAAACACACAATTATGTTATATACATTTTTTTCGCGGAGTTGCTCGTTTTTGAGACATTCATTGTTTTTGGTTTCAGCTATGAAAAACATACTTTTCTCATATAGGAATTTGTCAACTCCTGTCCGTATAAACAAAGAAACTTGTCACATAGCAACCACCTTTTGACTATCACTTTAACCCATGGTACTCCCTTATTTCGCTTCTACTTACAAGGAAACATGTAATAAGACTATTTCTGCTAATTCGTTCTCGAGTAGCATGAGGTAAATAGAGGCATGAGCTTTTTAACAAAATTTTGTTACAGAGATGTAGAGAAAGCCATGTGAATGGTACACATCAGTTTTTTTCCGTAGAACAATACAATTAGTAGACTAAGGAAAAGAATGTCTCAAATATGTTCCTTGGCATGAATCCACAACACTAGTGGACGCTCTAAAACTTGGCAACTTTCTATATTTTAACTCATTCCTCTTTAAAACAAGCCCGGCTAGCTCAGTCGGTAGAGCATGAGACTCTTAATCTCAGGGTCGTGGGTTCGAGCCCCACGTTGGGCGTAAAATTTTAATCAAGGAAAACTACTCCGAAAGGTAATTAATGACCAAATTGAGAAAAAAGTTATGTATTAAATTAGCAAACACCCAAGTATAAAAGTCTAATGTGTTCCATTCCCATAACTTTCTCTTCGTCACTAACAAATTATTATTGAAAAGCTTATTCTTCTATCTAATTTATAATAATCGAGATAAGCATTAGTAGAACTTGTATTAATTACTTGCTTCTTTGTAAGTAGAAGGGAAATAAGGGAGTACCATGGGTTAAAGTGATAGTCAAAAGCTGGTTGCTATGTGGTTGGAATCCGTTTCTGTCCAGGGCCAGGAATTTACAACTTTCCGTGTGAGAAAAGTTTTTAAGTAATTTAAATCTGAAACAAATAACATGGAATAGCTCAGAAATGGTCAATTCCATGAAAAAGAAACGTATGAATATAAATTGTGTGTTTTAACGTGATCTACATTTTTTGTGTTGTCCATCTCTTATGGTTTAATAGTCATGCAAAATTCAGCAAAATTAGTTCAGAATAAAGAGGTCTTTACAGACTATTCCTAGAAAATTCAAGATATACAATTTATATACGATATTTTAATCAAAATGATTAGAGCCTTTTTTGAGAAAATCTAAATATTCAAAATTTTTTCCAAGTAAAGGGTAGATTTTTCTAAAAATTTTCGTGTCGCATCCTTGGAAGATACTAAACTTAAATACAAAGTTTTGTATTTTACCAACTTTTCGTTTTTGAATTTTCGTATTCACAGACACACGGACCTTTTTTAAAAATGCTTGGATACTAAAACTATATTTTCGGTGAAATCTCGGTATCGAATTTTTGGGTGGAGTGCAATAACTTCTCTATACGCCATGTACATAGTACGTGTAGAGAAAGTAAACATCGGTTCTGTATTTGACATAAACAGTTTACTTATTTTTATTGCTTTACTCAGTACATAGTACATAGGTTGAGAAGGTATTGCATGCCACCCAAAAATTCGTTACCGAGATTTCACTAAAGTACACGTTTTAGAGTCCACTGAATCTAAAATAAAACATCAATATTAGAGAAAGGTTCGTGTGTTTATGTGTATGTGTGAATCTGTCTGTGAGCAGGATAGCTCAAAACGAAACTTCGGTAAAAGACCAAACTTGTAATTTACTTATTCATTTTAGCCTTGCTTCCAAGAATGCGACATGAAGATTTAGAGGAATAGCCCCCCCCCACTATGGCAAACTACCCCTTAGATGAAAAAAAAATTCAAAATATTTTCTCAAAAATGGTAATAGCGATTTTGATTAACATATCGTACGTTAAAATATTTACATGGCAAATAATACATATTTCTTAAATTTTCATAAGAAGTCTTCATTCTGGATGACTTATGCATAACCGTAAGAGAATGACAACAATGCGGATCTTGTTAAAACATACAATTTATGTCAAATATTTTTTTCGTAGAATTGACCGTTTCTGAGATATCCCGTTTTATTGGTTTTAATTTCTCATACGGAAATTTGCCAACGTCTGGCCATGCAAAGAAATGAATTTCAATTACATATCAACCAGTTTTTAAAGTATTTGACTTTCGATTTAGCCTAGTGTATTCTCTTATTTCCCTTTTACTTAAAATGAAGACAATTTCTGCTAATTCTTATCTCGATTGGCATGAAGCAGATAGAAGAATGCGCTTTTAATCTATTACAAACATTAAGGGAAGGTCACGTGATCTGCTTTCTTTATTTCTTAAAAATTACTTTAAGCTTTATGAATTCCATTAGTATGGCATGTACAAAAATTCTTGAGGGATAAAATTCCGGTACACCGACGGCGCTGATATTTTTTGTAGTGTTAGTGCTCTCTTTTACTACATATGGCACTGCTGGCGATGACACTGATGATACATGGAATAAGATGGAGCACCGGTGGAATGCTATGATGGGGGAAACCGGAGAACCTGGAGAAAACCCACCCTGCGCCGCTTTGTTCACCACAAATCTCGCATGCGGTCCCCTGGGATCGACGACAGCATCGTTAACAAACAAATAAATGTTAATGCACAATTGTTTTAGATATTACACGTCAATTAAAGCAACTAACTCGTCTTTTCTTGTAATAACAATAGAAGTTTTTATGCTGTTCTACTGTATAATATAACAGTGAAGCCATGCGCTTGACTTGCACGAATGACTCAAATGAACTTTTTAGTATTTAGCAATAGCACAAGGTCTGTAAAGCCTGATGCTTTGATATAGTACATAATTGTAAATTTTTGCATTGTAAATTCTACAACATATTTGTAAATATGCATTGTAATTTGTTGACATTTATGAAGAGCACATAATACAATAATCATATTTTAGCTTTATATAATTACTAGTAGTAACTATTATGTCGATAATTAGAAAACTTATCATCTGACATCACATCAATATTACGTATAGTGAAAGTATATTTGTTTATACATTTTAACACTAATTTTATACCCTTTGTTTTTATGTGCATGCAAAAACAAATAGTATAAACATAAAAAATAGTATATAAACATATGCATACATGTACATTGCCATGACAAGTTCTATGTTCAGTGGCTTCCTGGGCTAAACAAACGCTTTCTAATCTAATCTAAACAATGCTTAGTACTATACCTAATCATCTTTTTTCCGTAAAACAATACAATTAATAGACTTAAGGTTAAGAATACCTCAATGTCTTTCCTGTCACCAATCCTCAATTTTCTTCTTTTCTTATTCATCACAAATAAGCCCGGCTAGCTCAGTCGGTAGAGCATGAGACTCTTAATCTCAGGGTCGTGGGTTCGAGCCCCACGTTGGGCGTAACATTTTAATCAAGGAAAGTTACTCCGACAGGCAATTAATGACCAAATTGTGAAAAAAGCTATGCATTAAAATAGCAATTAACCAAGTACAAAGTCAGTTCTGTTCGATTCCAATATTTCACTGAATTACATGATTTATGGTCCGGTGAATCTAAAAAGTTTTTTTGAAAAATCAAGGTAGTGGGTTCGAGCCCCACGTTGAGCTTAACAATTTATTCAAGGAAAGCTGCTCCGAAAAGTAATTAATGACCAAATGGAGAAATAAGCTATGCATTAAAATAGGAATCACCCAAGTATAAAAATAGGTTCTCTGTTTGGCATTTCAAACAGTTTTATTGATTTTTACTCTCTCTCTCTCTCTCTCTCTACTTAGTACATAGGTAGAAAAAGTATTGCATTCCACCCAAACATTCGATACCGAAATTTCACTGAATTGCACGTTTTAGGATTCGGTGAATCCAAAATAAAAAAAGCAATATTAGAGAAAGGTTCCTGTATGTATGTGTGTGAGTGTGTCTGTCTGTCCGTTATTTTTAGCCTTGCTTCCAAGGTTGCAACATGAAGATTTAGAGGAATATCCCCCACTACAATCTACCCCTTAAATGAAAAAAAAAATCGAAAATGTTTTCTCAAAAATGGCTATAACTATTTTAATTAAAATATCGTACATTAAAAATGTTTACATGCTAAATAAAATGTGTATCTTAAATATTCTGGGAATAGCCTCAGAAGTCTTATGCATAGCTATTAAACCGTAAGATAAAGACAAAACTTACTGTACAAAAATTTGGATGTCGTTAAAACACACAATTTAATCATTAATATTTTTGTCGTAGAAATGACCACTTCTCAGATATATCGTTTTATCGGTTTAATTTTAAAATACTTAACGTTTCTAATAAGGGATTTTGACAACTTCTGGCCATGCAAAGAAATGCATTTCAATCAACTTTTAAAAGATTTGACTATCGTGTTTACCTAATTTCCTTATTTCCCTTCTACTTACAAAGAAGCAAATAATAAAACCATTTCTGCTAATGTTTATCTCGGTTAGCATGGAACAGATAAGAAGATTAAGCTTTTCAACAATAATTTGTTACAAACATCTAGAGAAAGTCACATGATTGGAACACATAATTTGTTCTGTTTTCTTCATTTCTCAAAAATGGGTTTTATGAATTGTTTTAGTATGGTAGCTAAAAATTCTTGAGGAATAAAATTTCAGTACACCGACGGCGTCTTATTTCTTAAAAATGGCTTTAAGCTTTATGAATCGCATTAGTATTGTGTGTAAAAAAATCTTAAGGGATAAAATTCCAGTACACCGATGGCGCTGATATTTTTATAGTTGAGCGCTCTCTTTACTACATATGGCACTGCAGGCAATGACACTGATGGTTCATGGAATAAGATGGAGCACCGGTGGAATGCTATGGTGGGGGAAACCGGAGAATCCGGAGAAAATCTACCCCTGCGCCTTTTGAGAACAAAAAGAAAGACAACCTCAACCTGGTCTTTTGCCAGCTGAGATTCCCATTCAACTTGATGCGTACGTGTTAAACCAATTTAACAGCTGTTTTACCCTGCCAAAATTAACGTTCGTAACTGTCCTCGGTAGTATAGTGGTTAGTATCCCCGCCTGTCACGCGGGAGACCGGGGTTCGATTCCCCGCCGGGGAGGAATTTTTTTTCTTTTCCGTTTGTACAACTTTGAGGCTATTTTCTGCAAATTGTACACGCTGATTGATAATGTACTACAAATTTCATAAAGAGGTGTATGAAAATTTTATTTTCACGTATTGCTTTTCCAGCAAGTTTTGAAATATTTCATTCGGCTTAACTTTTTACAGGCTTGTATATTCTACACATAGTCATGTAAAATATTTAGGCATGTATGTTAGAAGCTTTTAATATCTGTGGTTTGAAACAAGAATTTTAAAAAAAAATTATTAAACTATTGTAAATTTTAAAGCTAAACTTGTATCAAATGTTAATGTTAATTAAAACTTCATGTCGATGATTTTTGTAATAAAGCAAAAGAAAGCCTTAAAAATATTTGCAATAGTATTTAGATTACCCTTACTGATTCAATGAAAAATAACAATCTGATGTATTCATTCACATACCTTTCTCTAGCTTCTCTATATACAAATGTTTCTCACAAAAGATTATTCGTTTGTCTATGTCATGCTAATCGAGATAAACATTAGCAGAAATGGTCTTGTTAGTTGCTTCCTTGAAACTACAAGGGTTATAACGGAATGCATTAGGCAAAAGATCTTAACGTCAAAAAAAAAAAAAAAAAAAAATACATTTGATTAAGTTCTTATTATATTATGAGTGCAATTTTTACTTAAATTAATAGTAAAATCTTTTATAACTGGTGAATACGTGAAACAATTGAGGTTCGATTCGCTTTGCAAAGTGCCGTTTGAGAAAAGTTAGCTAGTTTTAAATTGAAACAAATAACAAAGAATATCTCGGAAACGGTCACTCCTACAAGAAAACGTACATCTATGACATGAATTATGTGTTTTATCGAGCTCTGCGTGTTTTGTGTGCTAAGTTTTTGTCTATCTCTTGCGGTTTTACCCTTATACAAAATTCTGTAAAACTCAACCAGAATAAAGGGGTCTTCGGGGCTATTCCCAAAAATTCAAAATATATATTTTATTTGTAGCGTAAATATCTTTAATGAATGGTATTTATGTCAAAATCGTTAGAGCTATTTTTGATAAAAACACAATTTTTAAACATTTTTCCACTTAAAGGGTAGTTTGTGGTGTGGAACTTTCTCGAAAATCTGCCCATAGCCACACAGACAGACAGACACAGACACACACATGGACATTTTTCTAAAAATGCCTTTTTCGGGGAAATCTCGAATTTGAACTTTTGGATGGAATACAATATCTACCTTCTCTTCCACTATGTACATTATATATGCGGGCTATAGAGAGTACTAACTCTATGAGATAAAGCTGAGCAAAAATATAGTTTTGAGAAAACTTAGATTTAGTAATACATAACTTACATTATTACGTTCTCTACACGTACTATGTACATAGTGTATGTGTAGAGAAGGTATTCCATTCCACCCAAAAATTCGACACATAGATATATGAGTTTTAGGGTCCCCTGTATCCAATAAAGGCATTTTCACAAAAAAATCCCTGTGTGTGTGTCTGCGTGTCCATGTGTCTGTGAACACGATAACTCAAAAACGAAAAGTCGGTAAAATACCAAACTTAATATTTATGTTTAGTACCTTCCAGGGATGCGACACGAAGATTTTGAGAAAAATCCCCCCACCCCAAACTACCCTTTACATGGAACTTTTTTCGAACACTTTGATCTTCTCAAAAATGGCTCTAACGATTTTGATTAAAATATTGTATATTAAATATATTTACTTGACAAATAAAATGTTGATCTTGAATTTTCTGGGATTAGCCTCTGAAGACTACTGTATTCTGAATGAATTTTACGGAATTTTGCATAACTGTTAAACCGTAAGAGATTTTTAAAATCTTATCATACAAAAAACGTAGATCACGTTAAAACTCATAATTTAACTTATGTACGTATTTTTCGTGGAGTTGATTGTTTTTTTATATATTCCTTGTTTTTGTTTCAGCTTTGAAAAACACTTTTCTCATAAAGGAATTTGTTAACTCCTGTCCATACAAACAAAGGGCCTTTAGTCACATAGCAACCAGCCTTTGAGTATCACTTTATCCTATGGTATTCCCTTATTTCACTTCTACTTACAAGGAAGCAACTAATAAAACTATTTCTGATATTTTTTTTCTCTATTAGATAAAGTTAATAGAATAATTTGTTGCAGAGATGGAGAGTCATTTTTAAAAATATCGACTGTTTCGAAAATGTTCCATGTAACGTGTAGTTTGAGGTGGGGGGATTTTCTTAAAAATATTCATGTCGCATCCCTGGAAGATGCGGAATTTAAATATCAAGATTTGTATTTATGGACTTTTCGTTTTTGAGTAATGCTGTCGGCTGTTCAGCATCACAAAGACTGGATGTATGTTCCAAAAGTCCACATTACACCAAAACTCTTTACAAACAAAATAGATGGTGCAGGAGAGCGAATACACAACTGAGGTCGTCTATCAGAAAGTTCCTCACTCATATGGTACAGGAAGATGATTAGATAACTAAGGTCGTCAGTCCAGCATCTCAAAGACTGTACGCATATTTAAATAACAATCAACAGTTCCACGATCTCGAAGTCCTCGTACACCAAAACTCAATACAACAAACTAAATGGTGCAGGAAAGCGGCTTCACAAATAAGATCGTCTATCAGCAAGTTCTTCAGTCAGACAGTGCGGGAGGTGACTCATAATTAACGGCAACTACACTGACTTAGATTAACAAACGAGTAACCGTGGCAATATGACTATAATGCTGAAGCGAGTTCTTACTGGTTTTTTTGGGTTTTTTTTTTTTTTTTCTGAATAGCTTTTTAAAAGCAAACATTGCAAGCATTATTTTTATTGCTCCAACACGTTTGTAATGTGATATCCAAGCGTTGCAAACCCTTTTTAATCACTTAGAAGTGGAGTATAGAAATCTTATTATAGTTTTACCCGTTGGACAGAACAATGCCTTTCAACGCTGATAGACTCATCAACATCGCTTGAGCGGTTTCCCAAATGTTCTGTTTACGAATATACGTTTTAGACCTTTATTGTAGTGTATATAGATGGATGGATGGAATACAACGGTATTGTATTTCTTACTAATTAGTAACGATTGCAAAGTTTAAACAAATCTGGTGTGTTCCACTTTCTCTACATATATGCAACAAATTATTGTTAAAAAGCTTATGCTTCTATTTACTTCATGCTAATCCAGAAAAAAATTAGCAGAAATAGTCTTATTACTTGCTTCCTTGTAAGTAGAAGCGAAATAAGCGTATACCATAAGTTAATGAGATAGTCAAAAGCTGGTTGCTATGTGACTGAAGTTCCTTTGTTTGTATGGACAGGTGACAAATTCCTGTATGAGAAAAGTATAAGTTTTTCAAAGCTAAAACCAAAAAAAAAAAAAAAAGTGAATATCTAAAAAACAATCAACTCCACACAAAAAAATGTATATTACATAAATTGTGTGTTTTAAACTGCCCTACATTTTTTCTGTGGTAAGTTTTGTCCATATCTTATCAGTTTAGCAGTTATGCAAAATTCCGTAAAATTGATCCAGAATAAAGTAAGTCTTCAGAGGCTAATCCCAGAAAATTCAAGATATACATTTTATTTGTCAGATAAATATCTTTAGCATACGATATTTTAATCAAAATCATTAGAGCCATTTTTCAGAAAATCAGTATTTTTGAAAAGAGCCCCATGTAAAGGGTAGTTGGGGGAGGAGGGATTTTCTTTAAAATCTTCGTGTCGCATCCTTTGAAGATACCAAACTTAAATACCAAGTTAGGTATTTAACAGCCTTTTCGTTTTTGAGATATGCTGTCCACAGACACATTTTCCTGAAAATGACTTTTTTTTTAGATTCAGGGAGACCCAAAAGATGTAATTCCGGTGAAATCTCGGTATCGAATTTTTGGGTGCAATGCAATACGTTCTCTATACACTATGTACATAGTACATGTAGAGAAAGTAAAAATACTTTATTTTTACGTGGTATCTGATTATCTTTGTCGCTTTGGTTTAAATAGTATTATTATTGTTATTACTATTATTATTGTTTTAAGCACCATTTGATAATTTATTTCTATATTTGTTTCAAATTAGAGGTATTTTATATAAAAAAAAGGCAACTTTTAAATGGCTTTTGGGTACTTTCAGGAGGTATCACCGAGTTGGCAACACTGTTTTTGTTTATATTACGACGGTTTAGGTATTTCTTACTAATTTGTAACGGTTGAATGTTTCTAACAATATTGCGTTCCTCTTAGTATATAACAGCAGTAGGCGATGACTTCAAGCCGGGAGGTCCGAGGCTACAGGATAACAGCCTTAGCAGCAGCAAACCGCAGGTTGCAACAAAGATTCTAATGGATCAGCAAACTGCGGCACGGTGTACAAGGTGGCACTAACCCATGTAGCAACCATGACTTCCCTTTTGGAGCAACGTTGCAGTTACCCTGAACAGCAGTACAGAGATCTTTCAGTCGAATGTGTGAAATCTAAGCAGGTAAATGACAATAACTTTTTTTTATTACTTTCTCTACACATACTGTGTACATAGTGTATAGCGGAAGTAATGTATTCCTCTAAAAATTCGATACTCAGATTTCGCCGGAAATACATGTTTTAGGACCCCCTGAATCCAAAAAAAAAATCTAATGTATTCCATTCACATGACTTTCTCTATGTCTCTGTAACAAATTATTACAATAAGTTAAAGTGATAGTCAAAAGCTGGTTGCTCTGCGACTGAAATTCCTTTGTTTGTATGGACACGAGTTCAAAAAGTCCTGTATCAAAAAAGTATTTTTTTATTGTTGAAACCAAAAACAAGAAATATCTCAAAAACAATCAACTCCACGAAAAAAATGCATATAACAAATTGTGTGTTTTAACGTGATCTACATTTGCTGTCAGGTAAGTTTTTGTCCATCTCTTACGCTTTAGCAGTTATGCAAAATTCCGTAAAATTTACCCAGAATAAAGTAGTCTTCAGAGGCTATTCCCAGAAAATTCAAAATATACATTTTATTTGTCAGGTAAATATCTTTAATATACATATTTTAATCAAAATCGTTAGATCCATTTTTCAGAAAATCAAAATGATCGAAAAAAGTTCAATGTAAAGGGTAGATATGGGTAGGGGGATTTTTCTCAAAATCTTCGTGTAGCATCCCTGGAAGATACTAAACTTAAATACCAAGTTTGGTATTTTTACCGACTTTTCGTTTTTGAGTTATCGTGTTCACAGACACACGGACACAGACACGGACCTTTTTCTGAAAATACTTTTTTATGGATACAGGGGACCCTAGAACATATATTTCCGGTGAAATCTCGGTATCGAATTTTTGGTGGAGTGCAATACCTTCTCTATACACTATGTACATACTACGTATAGAGAAAGTAAAAAGAACAACAGTTTTATCGCCCCATGGAATTTGATCCCAGAACTTCTCGAATGCCATTCCACTCGAAGTGAATTATTTTATGACACCATGAGCCTTATGTAACTATTCTTTTTGTTGCGCTATTACAATTATAGCTGAGAAAGACATCTCCACAGGCAGGTAATTACTTTCTCTAGGGGTACCTACTTTGTCCATAGTGTTCAGAGAAGGTTTTGTCCATAGTGTTCAGAGAAGGTTTTGTGTTCTACCCAAAAATTTGATACCGTGAATTCACCGGAAAATTTCCATTTAGAAAAAGGTCCGCATGTGTGTGTGTGTGGACAGCATAGCTCTAAAACAAAAAATCTTATGTGTTCCATTCACATGACTTTCTCTACATCTCTGCTACAAATTATTCTTAAAAAGCTTATACTTCTATTTCCTTCATGCTAATCAGAAAAAATAGCAGAAATAGTCTTATTACTTGCTTCCTTGTAAGTAGAAAAGAAATAAGAGAGTACCATAGGTTAAATTGACAGTCAAAAGCTGGTTGCCATGTCACTGAAGTTCCTGTGTTTGTATGGACAGCAGTTGACAGATTCCTGTATGAGAAAAGTATAAGATTTTCATAGCAGAAACCAAAAACAAGGAACGCCTCAAAAACGATGAACTCCACGAAAAAATGTATATAACATTAATTGTGTGTTTTAACGTGTTCTACATTTTTTGTGTAGTAAGTTTTTGTCCATCTCTTACGGTTTAGCAGTTATTCAAAATTCCGTAAAATTCATCCAGAATAAATTACTCTTCAGAGGCTATTCCCAGAAAATTCAAGATATACATTTTATTTGTCAGGTAAATATCTTTAATATATGATATTTTAATCAAAATCGTTTGAGCCATTTTTGAAAAAATCGAAATTTTCGAAAAAAGTTCCATGTAAAGGGTAGTTTGGGGTGGGGGGATTTTTCTCAAAATCTTGGTGTCGCATCCTTGGAAGATACTAAACTTAAATACCAAGTTTGGTATGTTACCGACTTTTCGTTTTTTGAGTTATCGTGTTCACAAACACACGGACACATACAGACCTTTTTGTGAAAATGCCTTCTTTTGGATACAGGGGACCCTAAAACATGTATTTCCGGTGAATCTCGGTATCGAATTTTTGGGTGGAATACAATACTTCTCTATCCCTACATACATTGTACATACGGGGCTAGAGAAAGTAAACAGACCGTTAATTACCACATTTGATATTTAAGTTTGCTATCTTCCAAGGATGCCTCAGGAAGATTTTCACGAAAATTCCCTCACCACAAAATACCTATACACGGAAATTTTTTGAAACTTTGTTTTTCTCAAAAATGTTTTTTTTTTTTTTTAATTTTAACACCATACATTAAATATATTTACATCATACTAAATAAAATATGTATCTTGCGTTTTCTGGGAATAGCCCCCGAAGACCTCTTCATTCTGGATGAATTTTGCTTAACTGTTAAACTGGGGGAGATAGATAAAAAGTTACTACACAAAAATGATATCGTTAAAACACGCAATTTATATAACATATACTTATTCGGGACTTGCCCGTTTCCGAGACATTCCTTGTTATTGGTTTCAGTTTCAAACTAAGTAACTTTTCTGAAATGGGAAGAAAACTTTCGTTTTATCTCTCTTGTTTTACTCCTGGCCGTGCACAGAACTTCAATTGTTTACAAAGCGAAAGTTTTTAAAAGAGGGCTGTAACACAAAGTAGCAAGAAAGTAAAGTATCTAAAAGTCGTATCTTTTTGTATATAAGTAAATAATCTAAGAGACGTTCATTCCGTGCAATTGCGTATAGCTGTGAAGACAAGCTTAGTAACAAATGTAGACCATGTTTAAACATAGAAGTAATCCGTCCCCTTCCACTTTCTCTTTAAAACAATAAAACCAATAGACTAAAGCTAAGAACGTCACAATGTCCTTCCTGGCACGAATCCAATGTATTAACGCAATACTCTTTGGCACTTGGCAACTTTTGGAGCTCTGAAAGTTCGTTATTTTCACTTTGCTAATTTATATAAAACAAGAGCATTGATACTATAGGCCCGGCTAGCTCAGTCGGTAGAGCATGAGACTCTTAATCTCAGGGTCGTGGGTTCGAGCCCCACGTTGGGCGCAATGTTTTATTCTAGGAAAACTGTTCCGAATAGGTGCGATTTAACAAATGAATTTAGATCATTTGCTTTAAAATGGTAGTCACAAGAATAAAAAAAAAGTCTGATGTGTTCCCTTCACGTGACTTTCTCTACATCTCTGCAACAAATTATTGTTAAAAATATTATGCCTCTATTTACTTCGTATTAATCGAGAAATCTTATAACTTGCTTCCTTGAGTGTAGAAGGGAAATAAGGGAATACCATAGGCTAAAGTGAATAGTCAAAAGGTGGTTGCTATGTCACTATGAAGTTCCTTTGCTTCTATGAACAGGAGTTGACAAAAGCTGAAACTAATAACAAGGAATATCTCAAAACGATCAACTACACGAAAAAAAAAAAATGTATATACCATAAATTGTGTATTTCAACGAGATCTAAATTTTATGTGTGGTAAGTATTTGTGCATCTCTTGCGGTTTAGCAGTTATGCAAAATTCCGTAAAATTCATCCAGAATAAAGTAGTCTTCAGAAGCTAATTCCAAAATTCAATATTTACATTTTATTTGGCATGTAAATATCTTTAACATACGATGTTTTAATCAAAATCATTAAAGCCAGTTTTAAGAAAATCAAAATATTCGAAAAAAGTTCCATGTGGGTGGAGGGATTTTCTTGAAAACCTTCGTGTCGCATCCTTGGAAGATACCAAACACGGACATTTTTCTAAAAACATTTTTTTTTTTTTTTGCATTCAGGGAGTCTCAAAACATAAATTTCCGGTGAAATATCGGTATCTAATTTTTGGGTGCAATACAGAACCTTCTCTAAACACTGTACATAATACATATAGAGAAAGTAGAATGCTCGAACGTTCAGTCCAAAATGGGTGGAGCTCCATCTTGTTGCCAATTGAAATTCAGAATGTGGTTGTTTTCCATCTTGGGTTCTGCAAAGTTCTGCAGTATAAGCCGCAGAAGTAACTATACCATCAAAAACATAAGGTCCTATTAATTCGATACTTTAAGCTCCTCTCTAGATAATAACACCTGGAACATTAAAATCTTTCTTTTATTACTTCATGGGGGTTTATATCGGACCAATAAACACAATTGTGGCGATTCACATGTCCATTTTGTTTGAAACTTGCCTCGTCTTAGGATCTGCTTCATTGCATACAAAAATCAATTCACAGAACTCAAGTCTTCTGTCGTAGTTCTCTTCATGTAATGCTTGAAGTAATTTTGGGCGAAAAGCTTTGAAGTTCATGTCTTTTAGGACTCCATGCAGCCTTGAGATATGCCCAATTGCACAGACGCCTTCCTAGTTGACTTGTGAGGACTTGCTATTGGTATTTAAGTTTGCAAGGATGCGACACGAAGATTTTCAAGAAAATCCCCTCACCCCAAACTACCCTTTACACGGCTCTAACGATTTTTATTAAAATCTCGCATATTTAAGATATTTACTTGACAAATAAAATGTATATCTTGAATTTTCTGGGAATAGCCTCTGAAGACTATTTTATTCTGGATGAATTTAAGGGATTTCTGCATAACCGTTAAACCGAAAGAACTGGACAAAAACTTACCACACAGAAAATATAGACACATTAAAACACACACTTTATGTTATATACATTTTTTTCGTGGAGTTGATCGTTTTTAATATATTCCTTGTTTTTAGTTTCAACTTTGAAAGCATACTTTTCTCATAGAGGAATTGTCAACTCGTGTCCATACAAATAAAGGAACTTCAGTCACATAGCAACCATCTTTTGATTATCGCTTTAATCTATGGTACTGCCTTATTTCGCTTCCACTTCCAAGGAAATGAGTAATAAGGTATTCCTGCTAATTTTTTCTCAATTAGCATGTAGTAAATAGAAGTATAAACTTTTTAACAATAATTTGTTGCAAAGATATCCAGAAAGTCATGTGAATGGAACACATCAGATTTTTTGTTTGATTTTATTAATGAATTATCAGCATTACATGCTTTACAGATCTGAGAATCTTAGATTATACATACATAATTAATAATCTCACCTTCTAACTATGAAATATGGATAACGAACTGCATAGTGATATTGTGAGAGTAAAGTGTAGTTAGTGATCGGAATCATCGGGGTTACTCAGTAGCAGATTCTGTGGTAGTCGTTTCTTGAGGCGTGTAGGCTGGCGATTGCGTTCGCCGATATAGAATAATGTTCAACGTTCCAACAATAACAAAAACAGAGGACTCACAAACAAATGAATGTGTATACAGTGTTGCCAACGATATCCAGTAATTAATTTTATTCCCGCATATTCTCAAGATTAACCTACAAAAAGCCGAATTAATGAAGGGGAAACTGACTTTAGCGCCACTCTGTAATGTTGTTAATTTTTATCTTTCTCTACTTAGTGCATAGTATATAGGTAGAGAAGATATTCCATTCCACCCAAAATACCGAGATTTCACTGAATAGCACGTTTTAAGCCCACTGTTTAAAAAAAAAGTATTTTAGAAAAGGTCCGTATGTATGTGTGTGCATCCGCGTGACTGTGAACACTATTATTCAAAAACGAAAGGTTTGTAAAATACCACACTTCTTATTTAAGTTTAGAAACATGTAAGGTTGTGTCACGAGGGTTTTGTGGAAAATCCCTCTACCCAAAATACATATTATATGGAAAAGTTATCGAAAATGTTTTCTCAAAAATAGCTAAAAGGTTTTTAGTAAAATATTCTACATTAAAGACAAATAAAATGTATAGGTACCAACCTTAAGTTTTGTGGGAATAGTCTCAAAACACCTCTTCATTTGGATAACTTTTGTATAACTACCAAACCGTAAGTGATAAACAAAGAGTTACTACACAAAAATTCTTGTGTTTTATTCACATGACTTTCTCTACAACAAACTATTCTTAAAAATTTTATACTTCTATTTTTTATGCTAATCAGAAAAAAATAGAAGATATGCTCTTATTACTTGCTTCCTTGTAATTAGAAGCGAAATAAGGTTAAAGTGATTGTCAAAAGCTAGATGTTATGTCACTGAAGTTCTTTTGTTTGTATGGACAGCAGTTGAAAATTTCCTGTATGAGAAAAGTATGTTTTTCAAATCAGAATCCAAAAACAGGGAATGTCTAAAAAAAAATGAACTCCACGAAAAAAGTGTACATGACATAAATTGTGTGTTTTAACGTGCTCTACATTTTTCATACAGTAAGTTTTATTACATCTCTTACGGATTAGCAGTTATTCAAAGTTCCGTAAAACTCATCCAGAATAAAGTACTCTTCAGAAGCTAATCCCAGAAAATTCAAGATATACATTTTATTTGTCAGGTAAATAGCTTTAATATACGATATTTTAATCAAAATCGTTGGAGCCATTTTTGAGAAAATTGAAATTTTCGTAAAAAATTCCATGTAAAGGGTAGTTTGGGGAGGGGGGATTTTTCTCAAAATCTTCATGTCGCTTCCCTGGAAGATACTAAATTTAAATACAAAGTTTGTTATTTTACCGACTTTTCGTTTTTGAGTTATCGTGTTCACAGACACACGGACACGGACATACACACACACACTCGGACTTTTTCCGAAAATGCTTTTTTTAGATAAAGGGGACCCTAAAACATATATTTCCGGAGAAATCTCGGTATCGAATTTTTGGGTGGCATGCAATACCTTCTCTACGCTATGTACATAGTACGTATAGAGGAAGCAAACATGTAGATCATGCTAAAACTCACAATTTATGTCATAAATTTCTTTTCCGTAGAGTTCCAGTTTCTGAGATATTCCGTGTTATTGGTTTTAATTTTAAAATACTTAAACTCTTCTAATACGAGAATTTGTCAACTTCTGGCCATGCAAAGAAACGAAATTCAATCACATAACAATCAGGTTTTAAAAGATTTCACCATCACTTTAGCCTAGTGTATTCTCTTATTTCCCTTCAACTTACAAAGTAGCAAGTAATATGATCATTTCTGCTGATGTTTATCTCGATTAACATGAAGTAGATAAGAGAAAACGCTTTTTAACATTAATTTGTTACAGACATCAGAGAAAGACACGTGAATGGAACACATGATTATTTTCTCAAGCCCCGTATGTACAATGTGCATAGGGATAGAGAAGTATTGCATTCCACCAAAAATTCGATGTCGAGATTTCGGAAATACTGTTTTAGGACCCCCTGAATCCAAAAAAAGAATTTCCAAAAAAATGTCCGTGTGTGTGTGTGTGTGTATGTGTCCGTGTGTCTGTGAACACGATAACTCAAAAACGAAAAGTAGCTAAAATACCAAACTTGGTATTTAAGTTCAGTATATTCCAGGGATGCGACACGAAGATTTTGAGAAAAATCCCCCCACCACAGACTACCCTTTACATGGAAATTTTTTCGAAAATTTTGATTTGCTTAAAAATGGCTGACGATTTTGATTAAAATACCGTATATTAAAGAGATTTACCTGACAAATAAAATGTATATCTTGAATTTTCTGGGAATAGCTTCTAAAGACCTGTTTATTCTGGATGAATTTTGCTTACTTTGGCATAACTAATAAACCGTAAGAGATAGACAAAAACTTACTATACAAAAAATGTAGGCCTTGCTAAAATACACAATTTACGTCATGTACACTTTTTTCGTGGATTTTACCGTTTTCGAGGTATTCATTGTTATTACTTTCGATTGTGAAGTACTTATACTTTTCTCAGACGGGAGTGTCCGTTTTCAGAAAAAGGTTCGTGTGTGTGTGTGTCCGTGTGTCCGTTTGTCTGTGAACACGATAACTCAAAAACGAAAAGTCGGTTAAATACCAAACTTGGTATTTGAGTTCAGGATCGTCTAAGGATGCGACACGAAGATTTTCAAGAAATTCACCGCACGCCCAAGTACCTTCAAAATAATTTACGAAAATACTGATCATCTTAAAAATGGCTATAACGATTTTTATTAAAATGTCATATGTTTTAGATGAATTTATGACAAACAAGATGTATATCTTGAATTTCCTGGGAATTGCCTGTGAAAACCTCTTCAGTCTAGAGAATTTTTGCATAATTGGTAAACCGTAAGAGATAGACTAAAGTGTACCTCTGATTAAAACACTTTTTTATGTAGAGTTAACCCTTTTCCAGATATTCTTTGGAAGATACCAAACTTAAATACGAAGTTTAATGTTTAACGGTCTTCTCGTTTTTGAGCTATGCTGCACACACACACACACACACACACACACACACACACACACGGACATTTTTCTAAAAAATGTTTTTCTTTGGTGAAATCTCGGTATCGAATTTTTGGATGCAATACCTTCTCTATACAGTATGAACATAGTAGAGAGAAAGTAAAAATATACTAAATCCATTCTGAATAAGAGGATTTTACAGGAAGAACGCGGAAAATTCAAGGTGATATTTCTATTTACTGTAGAAATACGTGCTATGTATGTGCAATTAAACTCTTCAAAAGCGTCTGTTTTTAAAAATAGAAGATTAGCGAATCATTTTGCATGTAAAGTGCAGTTTATCGGGGGGGGGGATTTTCTTTAATATCTTGTCACTTCCTTGACAGATGCCCATTAAATACCAACCAAGTATACGACAGTTGCGTTTTGAATATGATCTTCACAAGACACATTACACGAATGACGCTCCCTCCCCCCCAAATATCACATGGCTCAATATAGAGAACCCACAAATGCGCGTTTCCTGCGAAATTATAATATAGAATTTTTGTGTGCAATGCAATGTTTACACTTCTTACTGGAGGTAAGATGTAGAGAAAGTAAAAGAAATCGCCATGTCTAGAATTTGTAAACGTGGCGACTAACAAAAGCATACAACTGGTCATAACCGCGACTTAAAGAACAAAAAGGAAGTCATGGTCGCTACATGGGTTAGTGCCACCTTATACACCGTGGCCAAGTGGGTCTTGTATTGTCGGTAAAGTGCGGAATGGGCACGTAATACCCTGTAGCATCGGACCTCCCCACTCCTATCGCTCGCAGACGCTCTTATATACTACATTGGATATCACTATTGTATCCGTGAGAGTTTTAATTGTTCAGTTATTGCAGAATTGTGATTGGTTTTTCTTCAGGTAATTTCATTAAGTTAGAGTTATTCTACAAAAACTTGGGTAACATCAAACACACTTTAGCTCTTTAATGTATTTGTTAAAATATAGTGTTACTTTCATGGTCATTTGCGTTGACCTGACTTTTTCGAAGGCTGCTTTTCAACTTTTAAACCACTAGTAAAGCTGTAAAAAAAAAAAGTGCTGCCAACCCAAGCCTATGTTAAAATGTGAGAGGAATTTTATTTTAAAGCAAATGTAACATGAAAATTGGCGAAAGTCGTTATTAAAAACTATAATTTCTGTTTTATAATCTTTAACTTTTGCTAGGCAGTTGTTTTTGTTGAGTTTTACTTTAACTACACTTCAGCCTATCTAGTGTAGGAAAAAGGTGTAATTATGGTATTCTATCCAGGAGTACGAGAACGAGTTTTCACTGAATATACCGTTTTGAGATTGCCTAGAAATATCTCTTTGCGCATGTATGAGTAGCAGTGCACAGCATAACTAAAAAAGTGACGTGCTCCATTCACATGACTTTCTCACATCTCTGTAACAAATTATTGCCAATTAGCTTATTCTTCTATCTATTTAATGCTAAAGCAGAAGCAGAAATGGTCTTATTATTTAGATCCTTTATTAGCAGAAGGGAAGTCCGCCTGGGTAGCATGGTGTTATCATGTCTGCCTCACGTTCAAAAGGTCGTGAGTTCGAATCTCGCCTAGGGTGAGTTACCCGAGTAAGGTTTTTTTCGGGGTTTTCTCTTATCCTGAGAAGACGAATGTCGAGTAACTTTAAGCTCCATGGACCCCCGAGATCATTTTGAGCATCATATCATCAATTGCATTCATCGTCCGATATGACCAAACCGAGTTAAAGGACGTTAAATTACAAAAAAAAAGAAAAAAAAAAGTAGAAGGGAAATAAGAGAATACACTAGGCTAAACCGACAGTCAAATGTTTTAAAATGTGGTTACTATGCGATAGAAATCCGTTTCTTTACGTGGCAAACGTTGACAAGTGCCCGAATGAGAAAACTGAAATCAATAACAAGGCATATCTCGACAACGGCCCAACTCCACGAATAAAATGTATACGACATAAATTTTGTGTGTGTGTGTGTGTGTGTGTGTGTGGTTTTTTTCTTTTATTTTTTTAGTGATCTATATTCTTTTGTGTAGTAAGCTATTGTCTGTCTTACCAGCTATGCAAAATTCAAAAAAATCATTTAGAATAAAGAGGTCTTAAGAGGGTATTCTCAAAATTCAAGATATACACTTTATTTGGCATATAAGTATCCTAAATATAAGAGAGTTTAATCAAAATCGTTAGAGTCTCTTTTGAAAAAATCAAAATTTTCGAAATTTTTTCCATGTAAAGGGTAGTTGGGGATGGAGGTATTTTCTTGATAATCTTCACCAAGTTTGGTATCTAACGGTACTTTCGTTTTTAAGCAATGCTGTCGACTGACACACACACACACACACACACACACACACACACATGGACCTTTTTCAGAATTGCATCTTTTTGGATTTGGGAGGCCCTAAACATGCATTTCCGGTGAAATCTCGGTATTGACTTTTTGGATGCATTACAACACCTACTCTGCCCGCCTGGGTAATGTGGTGGTAGCGTGTCTGCCTCACATTCAACAGGTCATGAGTTCGAATTTCGCTAAGGGTGAGTTACCTGTATAAGGTTTTTTTCGTTTTTTTTCGGGGATTTCCCTTATCCTGAGAAGACGAATGTTGAGTAACTTTAAGCTCCATGGACTCCGAGAACATTTGAGCATTACTTCACAAATTTTATTCTTTGTCCGATATGACCAACTAGATTAAAGGACGTTAAGCTTTAATAATATTAATAATAATAATAATAATAATGATAATAATAATAATATACTATGTACATAGTACGTGTAGAGAAACTAAAAATCCAACATACCTTACATTTCAGCGTTGCATCTTCCAAGGATTTGAAACGAAAACGTTTCAACGAAATTGTTATTAAAATACCAAATGTTTGTGGTATTAACTCGATACAAATTAACTGTATGTATGTATGTATGTATGTATGTATGTATGTATGTATGTATGTATGTATGTATGTATGTATGTATGTATGTATGTATGTATGTATGTATGTATGTATGTATGTATGTATGTATGTATGTATGTATGTATGTATGTATGTATGTATGTATGTATGTATGTATGTATGTATGCGTGCGTGCGTGCGTGTGTGTGTGTGTGTGTGTGTGTATAATTTTCTCGAAATAAGACTGTGAACTCCAAATATTTTTAGTCAATCTGTATTTGTCTGGGAAACCATACAAGGTAGGAACAATTCAGGAATAACTCCAAATATTTTTCGCAGCGTGAACCGTTTTCAAAATATTTTATAGCTCAATGCATTTACACTCACATGACTTTTTTTCTAACTGTCTCCGTGGTGTAATGGTTACCAAGCTTACTTCATATACACAAGGTCGCGGGTTCAAACCCGGCGGAGTGCGATGGATTTTTTCGGGTGTAAAAATCCTTAGCATGGCTTCCTTCGGAAGGGAAGTAAAGCCGTTGGTCCCTTGTCGTAGATTTACGGCATGTAAAAGAACCTCAAGCCTGATAGAAAGGCCTCTGGGCAAAATTAAGCGGTTTTTCACTCCCAATTTAGAATGGGGCTCTGAGAACCACAGCAGTTAAAGAGCGTCCATAAATAACATGCCATTTATATTTTTACTTTCTCTAACTGCTCTAAGAACTTCTTACAAAAGATTATGCTTCTTTCTACACAACGTTATATTATAATGACAAATAAATGTAAAAACTTGTGTGTTGATAGCAGATACTAATGCCACAATGCATGTAATGTTATCGTTGTAACGGGGCATGCAGATGAATATTTAATAAACAAAAAAAAAACGGGATTTTAATCAAAATCGTTAGCGGCATTTATGAGAAAATCAAAATTTTCGAAAACTTTTCCATGTAAAGGGTAGTTTGTGGTGGGGGAAATCTTTGTGTCGCATCCTTGCAAGATAATATACCTAAATACGAAGTTTGGTATGTAACGGTCTTTTCGTTTTTGAGCTATGCTATCCACAGACACACACGGACCTTTTTCTAAAAAAATACCTTTTTTGGACTCAAGGGGCCCCAAAATATATTTTTCTGGTGAAATCTCGACATCAAATTTTTGGGTGGAATACAATACCATCTCTATCCACTATGTACATTGCTCATGCCGGCTAAAGAAAGTAAAAATTAACATGTTAGTTATATTACGCAGAAAGAGCTCGATTAGTCGTACATAAGCTTTTCTCAAACGGCTCTTTTTCTTTTCGTCTCTCGTCTGTTTACTCCTAGCAAGCAAAGAGAAGCGATTTTCAATTGTTTCACTTAGCGACCGGCTTTTAAAAGATCTGACTGTCGCCTTAGCCTAGTTTATTTCCTTATTTCCCTCCTACTTACAAAGAAGCAAGAAATAAGACAATTCGGGTAATGTTTATCTTGATTAGCATGACCTATATAAAATAACGGACTTTATTTACAAGCACTGTTTATATCTATACCCGAACCATCGGGGAACTCTAAAGTTTATTTCATCATTTCTTTAACGGGAAGTGTTGGATATTTTTCACTAAACTTCAAATAAACATTCAACAATATTGTTACTTTATCTAGCACTAATGTACATACAATATACATAGTAAGTAGAGAAGATATTGTATTTCACTCAAGATTTCGATGTCAAGATTTCATCGGAAATTTGAGTTTTGAGGTCCCTTGAGTAAAAAACATTTTTAGTTTCTCTGGCCCATATGTAATGGAAATAGCAACCTCGAGGTTTCATCGGAAATATATGTTTTGAGGTCACTTGAGTCCGAAAAAATCATTTTTAGAAAAAGGTCATTGTAAATATGTGTGTGTCTATGGTCAGCATCAAATAGTCTATTTAATGCCAAACTAAGTATTTAAGTTTAGTATCTCCCAAGGATGCGACACGAAAATTCTCAAGAAAATTAACCCCCGCCCCCAACTACCCTTTACTTGGAAAATGTTTCGAAAATTCGATTTTCTCAGAAATGACTCTACGGCTTTGATTACAATATCGCATATTAAAAATATTTATATCACAAATAATAAGTATATAATTTGAAATTCCTGGGAATAGCCCCTGAAGACCTCTTAATTCTGAATGTGTAACTGGCAAACAAATATGTATATCTTGAATGTTCTGGGAATAGGCTCTGTATAGGATGATTTTTGTATAACTGGCAAACTGTAAGAGATAGACAAAAGTTTACTGCACAGAAATCGTAGATCTCATTAAAACGCACAATTTGTGTTATATATCTTTTTACTTTGTCTATACGTGCTATGTACATAGTGTATAGAGAAGGTATTGCACTCCACCAAAAAAGTCGATACCGAGATTTCACCGGAAATATATGTTTTAGGGTCCCCTCTATCCAAAAAAGTATTTTCAGAAAAAGGTCCGTGTGTGTGTGTGTGTGTCTCTCCGTGTGTCCGTGTGTCTATGAACACGATAACTCAAAAACGAAAAGTCGGTAAAATACCAAACTTGGTATTTAAGTTTATTACCTTCCAGGGATGCTACTCGAAGATTTTGAGAAAAATTCCCCCACCCCAAACTACACTTTACATGGAACTTTTTTTTGAAAATTTTGATTTTCTAAAAAAAGGCTCTAACGATTTTAATTAAAATGCCGTATATTAAAGATATTTACCTGACAAATAAAATGTATATTTTGAATTTTCTGTGAATGTCCTCTGCAGACTTTATTCTGGGTCAATTTTACGGAATTTTGCATAACTGCTAAACCGTAAGAGATGGACAAAAACTTACCACACAACAAATGTAGAGTACCTTAAAACTAACAATTTATGTTGTATACATTTTTTTTCGCGGAGTTGACTGTCTTTGAGATATTCCTTGTTTTTGGTTTCAGCTATAACAATTTTTCATACAGGACTTGGTGAACTGTGTCCATACAAACAAAGGAACTTCAGTCGCAGAGCAACCATCTTTTGAGTATCACTTTAACCTGTGGTACCCCATTATTTCGCTTCTACTAACAAAGAAGCAGGTAATAATACTATTTCTGCTAATTTGCTCTATTAGATGAAACAAATAGAATAATTTGTTGCAGTGATATAGAGAAAATCATGTGAATGGAACACATCTGATTTTTTGTAGAGTTAACCGTTTTCGAGATATTCTGGATTGCTAGTTTGAATTTTTATCCACTAGAAATTTCTCAAACGGGAAGAATTATTTTTTCTTCTCGTTTTTCATTTGTTTACTCCTGGCAACAAATAGAATGTAACCTCAATTGTTTCACATAGCGACCGACTTTTAAAGGATTCCTTTAGCCTGTCATTCCCTTATTCCCCTCCTACTTACAAGGAAGCTAGTAATATGACTAATTCTGTTTATCTTGATTAACATAATGTAGATAAAATATTAATATTTTGAATGTTTGCGGAAAATCTAGAGAATGCCATGTGAATGGAACGCATCGATTTTTAGAAAAAGGTCCATATGTGTTTTTCTGTGTGCATCTTTGTGGACAGCATAGATAAAAAACACGAAAAAACCGCTAAATAGCATATTTGGCATTTAAGTTTAATATCTCCAAGAATGGAATACGAAGATTTTCAAATAAACCCCCCCCCCCAAGAAAAGTCTTACGTTACTCTTTACATGGAAAAGTTTTTAAAAATGTTGATTTTCTCTAAAACGGTTATTATGATTTTGATTAAAATATATTAAAGATATTTACACAACAAATAAAATGTATATTTTGAATTTTCTAAATTTAGCCTCTGGAGAGCTGGTTATTCTGGATGAATTTTGCAGAATTTTCCATAACGGTTAAACCTTAAGAGAAAGGTAAAAACTTACTATAAAAAATGTAGATCTGCTTAAAACACATAATTCATTTCATATACATTTTTGTTGTAGAGTTTACATATTTCGAGTTATTCCTTGTAATTGGTTTTAATTTTACACTTGCTGACTTTTCTCAAACCGGACCATGCAAATCTCAATTATTTCACGTAGCGACCAGCTTATTAGAGATTTGAGTATCGCATTAGCCTGGTGTATTCCCTTCTACTTACAAGGCAGCAAGTAATAAGGCCGATTCGCGATCAGCATGACATAGATAAAAGAATTGACTATCGCATTAGCCTGGTGCATTCCCTTCTACTTACAAGGCAGCAAGTAATAAGGCCGTTTCGCGATCAGCATGACATAGATAAAAGAATTAAGAATAGGTTGCACATGGAACAGCTATAGAAAGTTATATAAATGAAACACATCAGATTTTTGTCTTTATTTCTGAAAAATGGTTTTAAGCGTTCTGAGTTACACCAGTAGGTACATATTTAAAACAACTCTTGAGGGATGAAATTCCGGTACACCGCCGGCGACATTGATGTGATCCTGATAATGTAAAGCATCGTTAATAAAGAAATAAATGTTAATACCCCTGTTGTTTTTAGATATTACAGGATAGATGAGGCATCTTTTCCTTAAATAACAATAGAGGTTTTCGTTCTGTCCAATTGTATACAACAGTGAAGCAATGCGCTAACAAGGGTTAGTAGGTATAGTAACAAATGCAGAGCACGTTTAAATATAGAAGTAAATAATTTCCTTCCCTTTTTATTTTCTCTACACGCACTATGTGCATATTGTATAGAGAAAGTATTGCACTCCACCCAAAAATTCGATACCGAGATTTCACCGGAAATATAAGTTTTAGGGTCCCTTATATCCAAAAAAAGTATTTTCACAAAAAGGTCCGTGTGTGTATGTGTGTGTGTGTGTGTGTCTGTGAACACGATAACTCAAAAACGAACAGTCGATAACATACCAAACTTGGTATTTAAGTTTAGTACCTTCCAGGGATGCGACACGAAGGTTTTGAGAAAAATCCCCCAACCAAACTGCCATTTACAAGGAACTTTTTTCGAAAATTTTAATTTGCGCAAAAATGGCTCCAACGATGTTCATTAAAATATCAAATTATAATGATATGTACCTAACAAACAAAATGTATATCTTGAATTTTCTGGGAATAGCCTCTGAAGACTACTTTATTCTGGACAAATTTTACGGAATTTTGCATAACTGCTAAACCGTAAGACTTAGATAAAAACTTACTACACAAGAAATGTAGAGCACGTTAAAACACACAATGTATGTTATATACATTTTTTCGCGGAGTTGATCGTTTTTGAGACATTCATTGTTTTTTATTTCAACTATGAAAAACATACTTTTCTCATATATGAATTTGTCAACTCCTGTCCATATAAACAAAGAAACTTGTCACATAGCAACCAGCTTTTGACTATCACTTTAACCCATGGTACTCCCTTATTTCGCTTCTACTTACAAGGAAACATGTAATAAGACTATTTCTGCTAATTCGTTCTCGAGTAGCGTGAGATAAATAGAGGCATGAGCTTTTTAACAAAATTTTGTTACAGAGATGTAGAGAAAGTCATGTGAATGGTACATATCAGTTTTTTTCCGTAGAACAATACAATTAGTAGACTAAGGAAAAGAATGTCTCAAATATGTTCCTTGGCATGAATCCACAACACTAGTGGACGCTCTAAAACTTGGCAACTTTCTATTTTCTAAATCATTTTATACAGGGTTCCTCTTTGATATAAGCCCGGCTAGCTCAGTCGGTAGAGCATGAGACTCTTAATCTCAGGGTCGTGGGTTCGAGCCCCACGTTTTTTTTTTTTTTTTTTTTTTTTAAACAGTAACGGGGTCTGATCAGGACTCCGGTACTGTATCCCTATTTACATTTCCCCCCGTAGGTTTTACTGATTACTGGTTTACTGGCTTTACTGTTTCTTTTACAAACATATACACATTTCACAAACATATAACATCCATGCCCAAGGCGGGACTCGAACCCACGATCCCCTGCCCACGAAGCACCAAAGCGAGACGCTTTAGCGAGCGTGGCCATGGGGACCGGCTACGTTGGGCGTAAAATTTTAATCAAGGAAAACTACTCCGAAAAGTAATTAATGACCAAATTGAGAAAAAAGTTATGTATTAAATTAGCAAACACCCAAGTATAAAAGTCCAATGTGTTCCATTCACATAACTTTCTCTTCGTCACTAACAAATTATTATTGAAAAGCTTCTTCTATCTAATTCAAAATCTTCTCGGGCTTCTAGCCAGGTGTTAACTTGGCTTGACACCAACGTTTCGAAGAAGTGCATCTTCCTCGTCTTCTATCTAATTTATAATAATCGAGATAAGCATTAGTAGAACTTGTCTTAATTACTTGCTTCTTTGTAAGTAGAAGGAAAATAAGGGAGTACCATGGGTTAAAGTGATAGTCAAAAGCTGGTTGCTATGTGGTTGAAATCCGTTTCTGTCCAGGGCCAGGAATTTTCAACGTTCCGTGTGAGAAAAGTTTTTAAGTAATTTAAATCTGAAACAAATAACATGGAATAGCTCAGAAATGGTCAATTCCATGAAAAAGAAACGTATGAATATAAATTGTGTGTTTTAACGTGATCTACATTTTTTGTGTTGTCCATCTCTTATGGTTTAATAGTTATGCAAAATTCAGCAAAATTAGTTCAGAATAAAGAGGTCTTTACAGACTGTTCCTAGAAAATTCAAGATATACAATTTATATACGATATTTTAATCAAAATGATTAGAGCCTTTTTTGAGAAAATCTAAATATTCGAAATGTTTTCCAAGTAAACGGTAGTTTAAGGTGGGGAGATTTTTCTAAAAATTTTCGTGTCGCATCCTTGGAAGATACTAAACTTAAATACAAAGTTTTGTATTTTACCAACTTTTCGTTTTTGAATTTTCGTATTCACAGACACACGGACCTTTTTTTAAAAATGCTTGGATACAGGAGACTAAAACTATATTTTCGGTGAAATCTCGGTATCGAATTTTTGGGTGGAGTGCAATAACTTCTCTTTACGCCATGTACATAGTACGTGTAGAGAAAGTAAACATCGGTTCTGTATTTGACATAAACAGTTTATTTATTTTTATTGCTTTACTCAGTACATAGTACATAGGTTGAGAAGGTATTGCATGCCACCCAAAAATTCGTTACCGAGATTTCACTGAAGTACACGTTTTAGAGTCCACTGAATCTAAAATAAACATCAATATTAGAGAAAGGTTCGTGTGTTTATGTGTATGTGTGAATCTGTCTGTGAGCAGGATAGCTCAAAACGAAACTTGTGTAAAAGACCAAACTTGTAATTTACTTATTCATTTTAGCCTTGCTTCCAAGAATGCGACATGAAGATTTAGAGGAATAGCCCCCCCCCCCACTATGGCAAACTACCCCTTAGATGAAAAAAAAATTCAAAATATTTTCTCAAAAATGGTAATAGCGATTTTGATTAACATATCGTACGTTAAAATATTTACATGGCAAATAATACATATTTCTTAAATTTTCATAAGAAGTCTTCATTCTGGATGACTTATGCATAACCGTAAGAGAATGACAACAATGCGGATCTTGTTAAAACATACAATTTATGTCAAATATTTTTTTCGTAGAATTGACCTTTTCTGAGATATTCCGTTTTATTGGTTTTAATTTCTCATACGGAAATTTGCCAACGTCTGGCCATGCAAAGAAATGAATTTCAATTACATATCAACCAGTTTTTAAAGGATTTGACTTTTGATTTAGCCTAGTGTATTCTCTTATTTCCCTTTTACTTAAAATGAAGACAATTTCTGCTAATTCTTATCTCGATTGGCATGAAGCAGATAGAAGAATGCGCTTTTAATCTATTACAAACATTAAGGGAAAGTCACGTGATCTGCTTTCTTTATTTCTTAAAAATGACTTTAAGCTTTATGAATTCCATTAGTATGGCATGTACAAAAATTCTTGAGGGATAAAATTCCGGTACACCGACGGCGCTGATATTTTTTGTAGTGTTAGTGCTCTCTTTTACTACATATGGCACTGCTGGCGATGACACTGATGATACATGGAATAAGATGGAGCACCGGTGGAATGCTATGATGGGGGAAACCGGAGAACCTGGAGAAAACCCACCCTGCGCCGCTTTGTTCACCACAAATCTCGCATGCGGTCCCCTGGGATCGATGACAGCATCGTTAACAAACAAATAAATGTTAATGCACAATTGTTTTAGATATTACACGTCAATTAAAGCAACTAACTCGTCTTTTCTTGTAATAACAATAGAAGTTTTTATGCTGTTCTACTGTATAATATAACAGTGAAGCCATGCGCTTGACTTGCACGAATGACTCAAATGAACTTTTTAGTATTTAGCAATAGCACAAGGTCTGTAAAGCCTGATGCTTTGATATAGTACATAATTGTAAATTTTTGCATTGTAAATTCTACAACATATTTGTAAATATGCATTGTAATTTGTTGACATTTATGAAGAGCACATAATACAATAATCATATTTTAGCTTTATATAATTACTAGTAGTAACTATTATGTCGATAATTAGAAAACTTATCATCTGACATCACATCAATATTACGTATAGTGAAAGTATATTTGTTTATACATTTTAACACTAATTTTATACCCTTTGTTTTTATGTGCATGCAAAAACAAATAGTATAAACATAAAAAATAGTATATAAACATATGCATACATGTACATTGCCTTGACAAGTTCTATGTTCAGTGGCTTCCTGGGCTAAACAAACACTTTCTAATCTAATCTAAACAATGCTTAGTACTATACCTAATCATCTTTTTTCCGTAAAACAATACAATTAATAGACTTAAGGTTAAGAATACCTCAATGTCTTTCCTGTCACCAATCCTCAATTTTCTTCTTTTCTTATTCATCACAAATAAGCCCGGCTAGCTCAGTCGGTAGAGCATGAGACTCTTAATCTCAGGGTCGTGGGTTCGAGCCCCACGTTGGGCGTAACATTTTAATCAAGGAAAGTTACTCCGACAGGCAATTAATGACCAAATTGTGAAAAAAGCTATGCATTAAAATAGCAATTAACCAAGTACAAAGTCAGTTCTGTTCGATTCCAATATTTCACTGAATTACATGATTTATGGTCCGGTGAATCTAAAAAGTTTTTTTGAAAAATCAAGGTAGTGGGTTCGAGCCCCACGTTGAGCTTAACAATTTATTCAAGGAAAGCTGCTCCGAAAAGTAATTAATGACCAAATGGAGAAATAAGCTATGCATTAAAATAGGAATCACCCAAGTATAAAAATAGGTTCTCTGTTTGGCATTTCAAACAGTTTTATTGATTTTTACTCTCTCTCTCTCTCTCTCTCTCTCTACTTAGTACATAGGTAGAAAAAGTATTGCATTCCACCCAAACATTCGATACCGAAATTTCACTGAATTGCACGTTTTAGGATTCGGTGAATCCAAAATAAAAAAAGCAATATTAGAGAAAGGTTCCTGTATGTATGTGTGTGAGTGTGTCTGTCTGTCCGTTATTTTTAGCCTTGCTTCCAAGGTTGCAACATGAAGATTTAGAGGAATATCCCCCACTACAATCTACCCCTTAAATGATAAAAAAAATCGAAAATGTTTTCTCAAAAATGGCTATAACTATTTTAATTAAAATATCGTACATTAAAAATGTTTACATGCTAAATAAAATGTGTATCTTAAATATTCTGGGAATAGCCTCAGAAGTCTTATGCATAGCTATTAAACCGTAAGATAAAGACAAAACTTACTGTACAAAAATTTGGATGTCGTTAAAACACACAATTTAATCATTAATATTTTTGTCGTAGAAATGACCACTTCTCAGATATATCGTTTTATCGGTTTAATTTTAAAATACTTAACGTTTCTCATAAGGGATTTTGACAACTTCTGGCCATGCAAAGAAATGCATTTCAATCAACTTTTAAAAGGTTTGACTATCGTGTTTACCTAATTTCCTTATTTCCCTTCTACTTACAAAGAAGCAAATAATAAAACCATTTCTGCTAATGTTTATCTCGGTTAGCATGGAACAGATAAGAAGATTAAGCTTTTCAACAATAATTCGTTACAAACATCTAGAGAAAGTCACATGATTGGAACACATAATTTGTTCTGTTTTCTTCATTTCTCAAAAATGGGTTTTATGAATTGATTTAGTATGGTAGCTAAAAATTCTTGAGGAATAAAATTTCAGTACACCGACGGCGTCTTATTTCTTAAAAATGGCTTTAAGCTTTATGAATCGCATTAGTATTGTGTGTAAAAAAATCTTGAGGGATAAAATTCCAGTACACCGATGGCGCTGATATTTTTATAGTTGAGCGCTCTCTTTACTACATATGGCACTGCAGGCAATGACACTGATGGTTCATGGAATAAGATGGAGCACCGGTGGAATGCTATGGTGGGGGAAACCGGAGAATCCGGAGAAAATCTACCCCTGCGCCTTTTGAGAACAAAAAGAAAGACAACCTCAACCTGGTCTTTTGCCAGCTGAGGTTCCCATTCAACTTGATGCGTACGTGTTAAACCAATTTAACAGCTGTTTTACCCTGCCAAAATTAACGTTCGTAACTGTCCTCGGTAGTATAGTGGTTAGTATCCCCGCCTGTCACGCGGGAGACCGGGGTTCGATTCCCCGCCGGGGAGGAATTTTTTTTCTTTTCCGTTTGTACAACTTTGAGGCTATTTTCTGCAAATTGTACACGCTGATTGATAATGTACTACAAATTTCATAAAGAGGTGTATGAAAATTTTATTTTCACGTATTGCTTTTCCAGCAAGTTTTGAAATATTTCATTCGGCTTAACTTTTTACAGGCTTGTATATTCTACACATAGTCATGTAAAATATTTAGGCATGTATGTTAGAAGCTTTTAATATCTGTGGTTTGAAACAAGAATTTTAAAAAAAATTATTAAACTATTGTAAATTTTAAAGCTAAACTTGTATCAAATGTTAATGTTAATTAAAACTTCATGTCGATGATTTTTGTAATAAAGCAAAAGAAAGCCTTAAAAATATTTGCAATAGTATTTAGATTACCCTTACTGATTCAATGAAAAATAACAATCTGATGTATTCATTCACATACCTTTCTCTAGCTTCTCTATATACAAATTTTTCTCACAAAAGATTATTCGTTTGTCTATGTCATGCTAATCGAGATAAACATTAGCAGAAATGGTCTTGTTAGTTGCTTCCTTGAAACTACAAGGGTTATAACGGAATGCATTAGGCAAAAGATCTTAACGTCAAAAAAAAAAAAAAAAAAAATACATTTGATTAAGTTCTTATTATATTATGAGTGCAATTTTTACTTAAATTAATAGTAAAATCTTTTATAACTGGTGAATACGTGAAACAATTGAGGTTCGATTCGCTTTGCAAAGTGCCGTTTGAGAAAAGTTAGCTAGTTTTAAATTGAAACAAATAACAAAGAATATCTCGGAAACGGTCACTCCTACAAGAAAACGTACATCTATGACATGAATTATGTGTTTTATCGAGCTCTGCGTGTTTTGTGTGCTAAGTTTTTGTCTACCTCTTGCGGTTTTACCCTTATACAAAATTCTGTAAAACTCAACCAGAATAAAGGGGTCTTCGGGGCTATTCCCAAAAATTCAAAATATATATTTTATTTGTAGCGTAAATATCTTTAATGAATGGTATTTATGTCAAAATCGTTAGAGCTATTTTTGATAAAAACACAATTTTTAAACATTTTTCCACTTAAAGGGTAGTTTGTGGTGTGGAACTTTCTCGAAAATCTGCCCATAGCCACACAGACAGACAGACACAGACACACACATGGACATTTTTCTAAAAATGCCTTTTTCGGGGAAATCTCGAATTTGAACTTTTGGATGGAATACAATATCTACCTTCTCTTCCACTATGTACATTATATATGCGGGCTATAGAGAGTACTAACTCTATGAGATAAAGCTGAGCAAAAATATAGTTTTGAGAAAACTTAGATTTAGTAATACATAACTTACATTATTACGTTCTCTACACGTACTATGTACATAGTGTATGTGTAGAGAAGGTATTGCATTCCACCCAAAAATTCGACACATAGATTTCACCGGAAATATGTGTTTTAGGGTCCCCTGTATCCAATAAAGGCATTTTCACAAAAAGGTCCGTGTGTGTGTCTGCGTGTCCAAGTGTCTGTGAACACGATAACTCAAAAACGAAAAGTCGGTAAAATACCAAACTTAATATTTATGTTTAGTACCTTCCAGGGATGCGACACGAAGATTTTGAGAAAAATCCCCCCACCCCAAACTACCCTTTACATGGAACTTTTTTCGAACACTTTGATCTTCTCAAAAATGGCTCTAACGATTTTGATTAAAATATTGTATATTAAATATATTTACCTGACAAATAAAATGTTGATCTTGAATTTTCTGGGATTAGCCTCTGAAGACTACTGTATTCTGAATGAATTTTACGGAATTTTGCATAACTGTTAAACCGTAAGAGATTTTTAAAATCTTATCATACAAAAAACGTAGATCACGTTAAAACTCATAATTTAACTTATGTACGTATTTTTCGTGGAGTTGATTGTTTTTTTATATATTCCTTGTTTTTGTTTCAGCTTTGAAAAACACTTTTCTCATAAAGGAATTTGTTAACTCCTGTCCATACAAACAAAGGGCCTTCAGTCACATAGCAACCAGCCTTTGAGTATCACTTTATCCTATGGTATTCCCTTATTTCACTTCTACTTACAAGGAAGCAACTAATAAAACTATTTCTGATATTTTTTTTTCTCTATTAGATAAAGTTAATAGAATAATTTGTTGCAGAGATGGAGAGTCATTTTTAAAAATATCGACTGTTTCGAAAATGTTCCATGTAACGTGTAGTTTGAGGTGGGGGGATTTTCTTAAAAATATTCATGTCGCATCCCTGGAAGATGCGGAATTTAAATATCAAGATTTGTATTTATGGATTTTTCGTTTTTGAGTAATGCTGTCGGCTGTTCAGCATCACAAAGACTGGATGTATGTTCAAATAGCAGTTCCAAAAGTCCACATTACACCAAAACTCTTTACAAACAAAATAGATGGTGCAGGAGAGCGAATACACAACTGAGGTCGTCTATCAGAAAGTTCCTCACTCATATGGTACAGGAAGATGATTAGATAACTAAGGTCGTCAGTCCAGCATCTCAAAGACTGTACGCATATTTAAATAACAATCAACAGTTCCACGATCTCGAAGTCCTCGTACACCAAAACTCAATACAACAAACTAAATGGTGCAGGAAAGCGGCTTCACAAATAAGATCGTCTATCAGCAAGTTCTTCAGTCAGACAGTGCGGGAGGCGACTCATAATTAACGGCAACTACACTGACTTAGATTAACAAACGAGTAACCGTGGCAATATGACTATAATGCTGAAGCGAGTTCTTACTGGTTTTTTTTTTTTTTTTTTTTCTGAATAGCTTTTTAAAAGCAAACATTGCAAGCATTATTTTTATTGCTCCAACACGTTTGTAATGTGATATCCAAGCGTTGCAAACCCTTTTTAATCACTTAGAAGTGGAGTATAGAAATCTTATTATAGTTTTACCCGTTGGACAGAACAATGCCTTTCAACGCTGATAGACTCATCAACATCGCTTGAGCGGTTTCCGAAATGTTCTGTTTACGAATATACGTTTTAGACCTTTATTGTAGTGTATATAGATGGATGGATGGAATACAACGGTATTGTATTTCTTACTAATTAGTAACGATTGCAAAGTTTAAACAAATCTGGTGTGTTCCACTTTCTCTACATATATGCAACAAATTATTGTTAAAAAGCTTATGCTTCTATTTACTTCATGCTAATCCAGAAAAAAATTAGCAGAAATAGTCTTATTACTTGCTTCCTTGTAAGTAGAAGCGAAATAAGCGTATACCATAAGTTAATGAGATAGTCAAAAGCTGGTTGCTATGTGACTGAAGTTCCTTTGTTTGTATGGACAGGTGACAAATTCCTGTATGAGAAAAGTATAAGTTTTTCAAAGCTAAAACCAAAAAAAAAAAAAAGTGAATATCTAAAAAACAATCAACTCCACACAAAAAAATGTATATTACATAAATTGTGTGTTTTAAACTGCCCTACATTTTTTCTGTGGTAAGTTTTGTCCATATCTTATCAGTTTAGCAGTTATGCAAAATTCCGTAAAATTGATCCAGAATAAAGTAAGTCTTCAGAGGCTAATCCCAGAAAATTCAAGATATACATTTTATTTGTCAGATAAATATCTTTAGCATACGATATTTTAATCAAAATCATTAGAGCCATTTTTCAGAAAATCAGTATTTTTGAAAAGAGCCCCATGTAAAGGGTAGTTGGGGGAGGAGGGATTTTCTTTAAAATCTTCGTGTCGCATCCTTTGAAGATACCAAACTTAAATACCAAGTTAGGTATTTAACAGCCTTTTCGTTTTTGAGATATGCTGTCCACAGACACATTTTCCTGAAAATGACTTTTTTTTTAGATTCAGGGAGACCCAAAAGATGTAATTCCGGTGAAATCTCGGTATCGAATTTTTGGGTGCAATGCAATACGTTCTCTATACACTATGTACATAGTACATGTAGAGAAAGTAAAAATACTTTATTTTTACGTGGTATCTGATTATCTTTGTTGCTTTGGTTTAAATAGTATTATTATTGTTATTACTATTATTATTGTTTTAAGCACCATTTGATAATTTATTTCTATATTTGTTTCAAATTAGAGGTATTTTATATAAAAAAAAGGCAACTTTTAAATGGCTTTTGGGTACTTTCAGGAGGTATCACCGAGTTGGCAACACTGTTTTTGTTTATATTACGACGGTTTAGGTATTTCTTACTAATTTGTAACGGTTGAATGTTTCTAACAATATTGCGTTCCTCTTAGTATATAACAGCAGTAGGCGATGACTTCAAGCCGGGAGGTCCGAGGCTACAGGATAACAGCCTTAGCAGCAGCAAACCGCAGGTTGCAACAAAGATTCTAATGGATCAGCAAACTGCGGCACGGTGTACAAGGTGGCACTAACCCATGTAGCAACCATGACTTCCCTTTTGGAGCAACGTTGCAGTTACCCTGAACAGCAGTACAGAGATCTTTCAGTCGAATGTGTGAAATCTAAGCAGGTAAATGACAATAACTTTTTTTTATTACTTTCTCTACACATACTGTGTACATAGTGTATAGCGGAAGTAATGTATTCCTCTAAAAATTCGATACTCAGATTTCGCCGGAAATACATGTTTTAGGACCCCCTGAATCCAAAAAAAAAATCTAATGTATTCCATTCACATGACTTTCTCTATGTCTCTGTAACAAATTATTACAATAAGTTAAAGTGATAGTCAAAAGCTGGTTGCTCTGCGACTGAAATTCCTTTGTTTGTATGGACACGAGTTCAAAAAGTCCTGTATCAAAAAAGTATTTTTTTATTGTTGAAACCAAAAACAAGAAATATCTCAAAAACAATCAACTCCACGAAAAAAATGCATATAACAAATTGTGTGTTTTAACGTGATCTACATTTGCTGTCAGGTAAGTTTTTGTCCATCTCTTACGCTTTAGCAGTTATGCAAAATTCCGTAAAATTTACCCAGAATAAAGTAGTCTTCAGAGGCTATTCCCAGAAAATTCAAAATATACATTTTATTTGTCAGGTAAATATCTTTAATATACATATTTTAATCAAAATCGTTAGATCCATTTTTTAGAAAATCAAAATGATCGAAAAAAGTTCAATGTAAAGGGTAGATATGGGTAGGGGGATTTTTCTCAAAATCTTCGTGTAGCATCCCTGGAAGATACTAAACTTAAATACCAAGTTTGGTATTTTTACCGACTTTTCGTTTTTGAGTTATCGTGTTCACAGACACACGGACACAGACACGGACCTTTTTCGGAAAATACTTTTTTATGGGTACAGGGGACCCTAGAACATATATTTCCGGTGAAATCTCGGTATCGAATTTTTGGTGGAGTGCAATACCTTCTCTATACACTATGTACATACTACGTATAGAGAAAGTAAAAAGAACAACAGTTTTATCGCCCCATGGAATTTGATCCCAGAACTTCTCGAATGCCATTCCACTCGAAGTGAATTATTTTATGACACCATGAGCCTTATGTAACTATTCTTTTTGTTGTTCTATTACAATTATAGCTGAGAAAGACATCTCCACAGGCAGGTAATTACTTTCTCTAGGGGTACCTACTTTGTCCATAGTGTTCAGAGAAGGTTTTGTCCATAGTGTTCAGAGAAGGTTTTGTGTTCTACCCAAAAATTTGATACCGTGAATTCACCGGAAAATTTCCATTTAGAAAAAGGTCCGCATGTGTGTGTGTGTGGACAGCATAGCTCTAAAACAAAAAATCTTATGTGTTCCATTCACATGACTTTCTCTACATCTCTGCTACAAATTATTCTTAAAAAGCTTATACTTCTATTTCCTTCATGCTAATCAGAAAAAATAGCAGAAATAGTCTTATTACTTGCTTCCTTGTAAGTAGAAAAGAAATAAGAGAGTACCATAGGTTAAATTGACAGTCAAAAGCTGGTTGCCATGTCACTGAAGTTCCTGTGTTTGTATGGACAGCAGTTGACAGATTCCTGTATGAGAAAAGTATAAGATTTTCATAGCAGAAACCAAAAACAAGGAACGCCTCAAAAACGATGAACTCCACGAAAAAATGTATATAACATTAATTGTGTGTTTTAACGTGTTCTACATTTTTTGTGTAGTAAGTTTTTGTCCATCTCTTACGGTTTAGCAGTTATTCAAAATTCCGTAAAATTCATCCAGAATAAATTACTCTTCAGAGGCTATTCCCAGAAAATTCAAGATATACATTTTATTTGTCAGGTAAATATCTTTAATATATGATATTTTAATCAAAATCGTTTGAGCCATTTTTGAAAAAATCGAAATTTTCGAAAAAAGTTCCATGTAAAGGGTAGTTTGGGGTGGGGGGATTTTTCTCAAAATCTTGGTGTCGCATCCTTGGAACATACTAAACCTAAATACCAAGTTTGGTATGTTACCGACTTTTCGTTTTTTGAGTTATCGTGTTCACAAACACACGGACACATACAGACCTTTTTGTGAAAATGCCTTCTTTTGGATACAGGGGACCCTAAAACATGTATTTCCGGTGAATCTCGGTATCGAATTTTTGGGTGGAATACAATACTTCTCTATCCCTACATACATTGTACATACGGGGCTAGAGAAAGTAAACAGACCGTTAATTACCACATTTGATATTTAAGTTTGCTATCTTCCAAGGATGCCTCAGGAAGATTTTCACGAAAATTCCCTCACCACAAAATACCTATACACGGAAATTTTTTGAAACTTTGTTTTTCTCAAAAATGTTTTTTTTTTTTTTTTTTAATTTTAACACCATACATTAAATATATTTACATCATACTAAATAAAATATGTATCTTGCGTTTTCTGGGAATAGCCCCCGAAGACCTCTTCATTCTGGATGAATTTTGCTTAACTGTTAAACTGGGGGAGATAGATAAAAAGTTACTACACAAAAATGATCTCGTTAAAACACGCAATTTATATAACATATACTTATTCGGGACTTGCCCGTTTCCGAGACATTCCTTGTTATTGGTTTCAGTTTCAAACTAAGTAACTTTTCTGAAATGGGAAGAAAACTTTCGTTTTATCTCTCTTGTTTTACTCCTGGCCGTGCACAGAACTTCAATTGTTTACAAAGCGAAAGTTTTTAAAAGAGGGCTGTAACACAAAGTAGCAAGAAAGTAAAGTATCTAAAAGTCGTATCTTTTTGTATATAAATAAATAATCTAAGAGACGTTCATTCCGTGCAATTGCGTATAGCTGTGAAGACAAGCTTAGTAACAAATGTAGACCATGTTTAAACATAGAAGTAATCCGTCCCCTTCCACTTTCTCTTTAAAACAATAAAACCAATGGACTAAAGCTAAGAACGTCACAATGTCCTTCCTGGCACGAATCCAATGTATTAACGCAATACTCTTTGGCACTTGGCAACTTTTGGAGCTCTGAAAGTTCGTTATTTTCACTTTGCTAATTTATATAAAACAAGAGCATTAATACTATAGGCCCGGCTAGCTCAGTCGGTAGAGCATGAGACTCTTAATCTCAGGGTCGTGGGTTCGAGCCCCACGTTGGGCGCAATGTTTTATTCTAGGAAAACTGTTCCGAATAGGTGCGATTTAACAAATGAATTTAGATCATTTGCTTTAAAATGGTAGTCACAAGAATAAAAAAAAAGTCTGATGTGTTCCCTTCACGTGACTTTCTCTACATCTCTGCAACAAATTATTGTTAAAAATCTTATGCCTCTATTTACTTCGTATTAATCGAGAAATCTTATAACTTGCTTCCTTGTGTGTAGAAGGGAAATAAGGGAATACCATAGGCTAAAGTGAATAGTCAAAAGGTGGTTGCTATGTCACTATGAAGTTCCTTTGCTTCTATGAACAGGAGTTGACAAAAGCTGAAACTAATAACAAGGAATATCTCAAAACGATCAACTACACGAAAAAAAAAAAAAAAATGTATATAACATAAATTGTGTATTTCAACGAGATCTAAATTTTATGTGTGGTAAGTATTTGTGCATCTCTTGCGGTTTAGCGGTTATGCAAAATTCCGTAAAATTCATCCAGAATAAAGTAGTCTTCAGAAGCTAATTCCAAAATTCAATATTTACATTTTATTTGGCATGTAAATATCTTTAACATACGATGTTTTAATCAAAATCATTAAAGCCAGTTTTAAGAAAATCAAAATATTCGAAAAAAGTTCCATGTGGGTGGAAGGATTTTCTTGAAAACCTTCGTGTCGCATCCTTGGAAGATACCAAACACGGACATTTTTCTAAAAACATTTTTTTTTTTTTTTTTTTTGCATTCAGGGAGTCTCAAAACATAAATTTCCGGTGAAATATCGGTATCTAATTTTTGGGTGCAATACAGAACCTTCTCTAAACACTGTACATAATACATATAGAGAAAGTAGAATGCTCGAACGTTCAGTCCAAAATGGGTGGAGCTCCATCTTGTTGCCAATTGAAATTCAGAATGTGGTTGTTTTCCATCTTGGGTTCTGCAAAGTTCTGCAGTATAAGCCGCAGAAGTAACTATACCATCAAAAACATAAGGTCCTATTAATTCGATACTTTAAGCTCCTCTCTAGATAATAACACCTGGAACATTAAAATCTTTCTTTTATTACTTCATGGGGGTTTATATCGGACCAATAAACACAATTGTGGCGATTCACATGTCCATTTTGTTTGAAACTTGCCTCGTCTTAGGATCTGCTTCATTGCATACAAAAATCAATTCACAGAACTCAAGTCTTCTGTCGTAGCCCTCTTCATGTAATGCTTGAAGTAATTTTGGGCGAAAAGCTTTGAAGTTCATGTCTTTTAGGACTCCATGCAGCCTTGAGATATGCCCAATTGCACAGACGCCTTCCTAGTTGACTTGTGAGGACTTGCTATTGGTATTTAAGTTTGCAAGGATGCGACACGAAGATTTTCAAGAAAATCCCCTCACCCCAAACTACCCTTTACATGGCTCTAACGATTTTTATTAAAATCTCGCATATTTAAGATATTTACTTGACAAATAAAATGTATATCTTGAATTTTCTGGGAATAGCCTCTGAAGACTATTTTATTCTGGATGAATTTAAGGGATTTCTGCATAACCGTTAAACCGAAAGAACTGGACAAAAACTTACCACACAGAAAATATAGACACATTAAAACACACACTTTATGTTATATACATTTTTTTCGTGGAGTTGATCGTTTTTAATATATTCCTTGTTTTTAGTTTCAGCTTTGAAAGCATACTTTTCTCATAGAGGAATTGTCAACTCGTGTCCATACAAATAAAGGAACTTCAGTCACATAGCAACCATCTTTTGACTATCGCTTTAATCTATGGTACTGCCTTATTTCGCTTCCACTTCCAAGGAAATGAGTAATAAGGTATTCCTGCTAATTTTTTCTCAATTAGCATGTAGTAAATAGAAGTATAAACTGTTTAACAATAATTTGTTGCAAAGATATACAGAAAGTCATGTGAATGGAACACATCAGATTTTTTGTTTGATTTTATTAATGAATTATCAGCATTACATGCTTTACAGATCTGAGAATCTTAGATTATACATACATAATTAATAATCTAACCTTCTAACTATGAAATATGGATAACGAACTGCATAGTGATTAAAAGTGATATTGTGAGAGTAAAGTGTAGTTAGTGATCGGAATCATCGGGGTTACTCAGTAGCAGATTCTGTGGTAGTCGTTTCTTGAGGCGTGTAGGCTGGCGATTGCGTTCGCCGATATAGAATAATGTTCAACGTTCCAACAATAACAAAAACAGAGGACTCACAAACAAATGAATGTGTATACAGTGTTGCCAACGATATCCAGACTCACAAACAAATGAATGTGTATACAGTGCTGCCAACGATATCCAGTAATTAATTTTATTCCCGCATATTCTCAAGATTAACCTACAAAAAGCCGAATTAATGAAGGGGAAACTGACTTTAGCGCCACTCTGTAATGTTGTTAATTTTTATCTTTCTCTACTTAGTGCATAGTATATAGGTAGAGAAGACATTCCATTCCACCCAAAATACCGAGATTTCACTGAATAGCACGTTTTAAGCCCACTGTTTAAAAAAAAGTATTTTAGAAAAGGTCCGTATGTATGTGTGTGCATCCGCGTGACTGTGAACACTATTATTCAAAAACGAAAGGTTTGTAAAATACCACACTTCTTATTTAAGTTTAGAAACATGTAAGGTTGTGTCACGAGGATTTTGTGGAAAATCCCTCTAGCCAAAATGCATATTATATGGAAACGTTATCGAAAATGTTTTCTCAAAAATAACTAAAAGATTTTTAGTAAAATATTCTACATTAAAGACAAATAAAATGTATAGGTACCAACCTTAAGTTTTGTGGGAATAGTCTCAAAACACCTCTTCATTTGGATAACTTTTGTATAACTACCAAACCGTAAGTGATAAACAAAGAGTTACTACACAAAAATTCTTGTGTTTTATTCACATGACTTTCTCTACAACAAACTATTCTTAAAAATCTTATACTTCTATTTTTTATGCTAATCATAAAAAAATAGAAGAAATGCTCTTATTACTTGCTTCCTTGTAATTAGAAGCGAAATAAGGTTAAAGTGATTGTCAAAAGCTGGATGTTGTGTCACTGAAGTTCCTTTGTTTGTATGGACAGCAGTTGAAAATTTCCTGTATGAGAAAAGTATGTTTTTCAAAGCAGAATCCAAAAAAAGGGAATGTCTAAAAACGATGAACTCCACGAAAAAAGTGTACATGACATAAATTGTGTGTTTTAACGTGCTCTACATTTTTCATACAGTAAGTTTTATTCCATCTCTTACGGATTAGCAGTTATTCAAAGTTCCGTAAAACTCATCCAGAATAAAGTACTCTTCAGAAGCTAATCCCAGAAAATTCAAGATATAAATTTTATTCGTCAGGTAAATAGCTTTAATATACGATATTTTAAGCAAAATCGTTGCAGCCATTTTTGAGAAAATTGAAATTTTCGTAAAAAATTCCATGTAAAGGGTAGTTTGGGGAGGGGGGATTTTTCTCAAAATCTTCATGTCGCATCCCTGGAAGATACTAAATTTAAATACAAAGTTTGTTATTTTACCGACTTTTCGTTTTTGAGTTATCGTGTTCACAGACACACGGACACGGACACACACACACACACACACACACACACACACACACACTCGGACTTTTTCCGAAAATGCTTTTTTTAGATAAAGGGGACCCTAAAACATATATTTCCGGAGAAATATCGGTATCGAATTTTTGGGTGGCACGCAATACCTTCTCTACGCTATGTACATAGTACGTATAGAGGAAGCAAAAATGTAGATCATGCTAAAACACACAATTTATGTCATACATTTCTTTTCCGTAGAATTCCCGTTTCTGAGATATTCCGTGTTATTGGTTTTAATTTTAAAATACTTAAACTCTTCTAATACGAGAAATTGTCTACTTCTGGCCATGCAAAGAAACGAAATTCAATCACAAACAATCAGGTTTTAAAAGATTTTACCATCACTTTAGCCTGGTGTATTCTCTTATTTCCATTCTACTTACAAAGTAGCAAGTAATATGACCATTTCTGCTGATGTTTATCTCGATTAACATGAAGTAGATAAGAGAAAACGCTTTTTAACATTAATTTGTTACAGACATCAGAGAAAGACACGTGAATGGAACACATGATTATTTTCTCTAGCCCCGTATGTACAATGTGCATAGGGATAGAGAAGTATTGCATTCCACCCAAAAATTCGATGTCGAGATTTCGGAAATACTGTTTTAGAACCCCCTGAATCCAAAAAAAGAATTTCCAAAAAAATGTCCGTGTGTCTGTGAACACGATAACTCAAAAACGAAAAGTAACTAAAATACCAAACTTGGTATTTAAGTTCAGTATCTTCCAGGGATGCGACACGAAGATTTTGAGAAAAATCCCCCCACCCCAGACTACCCTTTGCATGGAAACTTTTTCGAAAATTTTGTCTTTCTTAAAATGGCTAATTGATTAAAATACCGTATGTTAAAGAGATTTGCCTGACAAATAAAATGTATATCTTGAATTTTCTGGGAATAGCTTCTAAAGACCTGTTTATTCTGGTTGAATTTTGCTTACTTTGGCATAACTAATAAACCGTAAGAGATAGACAAAAATTTACTATACAAAAAATGTAGGCCTTGCTAAAATACACAATTTACGTCATGTACACTTTTTTTCGTGGATTTTTACCGTTTTCGAGGTATTCGTTGTTATTAGTTTCAATTGTGAAGTACTTATACTTTTCTCAGACGGGAGTGTCCGTTTTCAGAAAAAGGTTCGTGTGTGTGTGTGTCCGTGTGTCCGTTTGTCTGTGAACACGATAACTCAAAAACGAAAAGTCGGTTAAATACCAAACTTGGTATTTGAGTTCAGGATCGTCTAAGGATGCGACACGAAGATTTTCAAGAAATTCACCGCACGCCCAAGTACCTTCAAAATACTTTACGAAAATACTGATCATCTTAAAAATGGCTATAACGATTTTTATTAAAATGTCATATGTTTAAGATGAATTTATGACAAACAAGATGTATATCTTGAATTTCCTGGGAATAGCCTCTGAAAACCTCTTCAGTTTAGAGAATTTTTGCATAATTGGTAAACCGTAAGAGATAGACTAAAGTGTACATCTGATTAAAACACTTTTTTATGTAGAGTTAACCCTTTTCCAGATATTCTTTGGAAGATACCAAACTTAAATACGAAGTTTGATGTTTAACGGTCTTCTCGTTTTTGAGCTATGCTGCACACACACACACACACACACACACACACACACACACACACATACATACACACACACACACACACACGGACATTTTTCTACAACATTTTTTTTCTTTGGATGCAGGGAGTCTCAAAACATATTTCCGGTGAAATCTCGGTGTCGAATTTTTGGATGCAATACCTTCTCTATACAGTATGAACATAGTAGAGAGAAAGTAAAAATATGCTAAATCCATTCTGAATAAGAGAATTTTACAGGAAGAACGCGGATAATTCAAGGTGATATTTTTATTTACTGTAGAAATACGTGCTATGTATGTGCAATTAAACTCTTCAAAAGCGTTTGTTTTTAAAAATAGAAGATTAGCGAATCATTTTGCATGTAAAGTGCAGTTTATCGGGGGGGGGATTTTCTTTAATATTTTGTCACTTCCTTGACAGATGCCCATTAAATACCAACCAAGTATACGACAGTTGCGTTTTGAATATGATCTTCACAAGACACATTATACGAATGACGTTCCCCCTCCCCCCAAATATCACATGGCTCAATATAGAGTACCCACAAATGCGCGTTTCCTGCGAAATTTAAATATAGGATTTTTGTGTGCAATGCAATGTTTATACTTCTTACTGGAGGTAAGATGTAGAGAAAGTAAAAGAAATCGCCATGTCTAGAATTTGTAAACGTGGCGACTAACAAAAGCATACAACTGGTCATAACCGCGACATAAAGAACAAAAGGGAAGTCATGGTCGCTACATGGGTTAGTGCCACCTTATACACCGTGGCCAAGTGGGTCTCATGTCGTTGCTAATGTGCGGAATGGGCACGCTTGACCCTGTAGCATCGGACCTCCCCACTCTTACCTCTCGCAGACGCTCTTATATACTACATTGGATATCACTATTGTATCCGTGAGAGTTTTAATTGTTCAGTTATTGCAGAATTATGATTGGTTTTTCTCCAGGTAATTTCATTAAGTTAGAGTTATTCTACAAAAAATTGGGTAACATCAAACACACTTTACCTCTATAATGTATTTGTTAAAATATAGTGTTACTTTCATGGTCATTTGGGTTGATCTGACTTTTTCCAAGGCTGCTGTTCAACTTTTAAACCACTAGTAAAGCTGTAAAAAAAAGTGCTGCCAACCCAAGCCTATGTTAAAATGTGAGAGGAAGTTTATTTTAAAGCAAATGTAACATGAAAATTGGCGAAAGTCGTTATTAAAAACTATAATTTCTGTTTTATAATCTTTAACTTTTGCTAGATAGTCAGTTGTTTTTGTTGAGTTTTACTTCAACTACACTTCAGCCTATCTAGTGTAGGAAAAAGGTGTAATTATGGTATTCTATCCAGGAGTACGAGAACGAGTTTTCACTGAATATACCGTTTTGAGATTGCCTAGAAATATCTCTTTGCGCATGTATGAGTAGCAGTGCACAGCATAACTAAAAAAGTGACGTGCTCCATTCACATGACTTTCTCACATCTCTGTAACAAATTATTGCCAATTAGCTTATTCTTCTATCTATTTAATGCTAAAGCAGAAGCAGAAATGGTCTTATTATTTAGATCCTTTATAAGTAGAAGGGAAATAAGGGAATACACTAGGCTAAACCGACAGTCAAATGTTTTAAAATGTGGTTACTATGCGATAGAAATCCGTTTCTTTACGTGGCAAACGTTGACAAGTGCCCGTATGAGAAAACTGAAATCAATAACAAGGAATATCTCGACAACGGCCCAACTCCACGAATAAAATGTATACGACATAAATGTTGTGTGTGTGTGTGTGTGTGTGGTTTTTTTCTTTTCTTTTTTTAGTGATCTATATTTTTTGTGTAGTAAGCTATTGTCTATCTTACCAGTTATGCAAAATTCAATAAAAATCATTTAGAATAAAGAGGTCTTAAGAGGGTATTCTCAAAATTCAAGATATACACTTTATTTGGCATATAAGTATCATAAATATAAGAGAGTTCAATCAAAATCGTTAGAGTCACTTTTGAAAAAATCAAAATTTTCGAAATTTTTTCCATGTAAAGGGTAGTTGGGGATGGAGATATTTTCTTGATAATCTTCACCAAGTTTGGTATCTAACGGTACTTACGTTTTTAAGCAATGCTGTCCACTGACTAACACCCACACACACACACACACACACACTCACATACACACACACACACACATGGACCTTTTTCAGAATTGCATCTTTTTGGATTTGGGAGGCCCTAAACATGCATTTCCGGTGAAATCTCGGTATTGACTTTTTGGATGGATTACAACACCTACTCTGCCCGCCTGGGTAATGTGGTGGTAGCGTGTCTGCCTCACATTCAACAGGTCATGAGTTCAAATTTCGCTAAGGGTGAGTTACCTGTATAAGGTTTTTTTCGTTTTTTTTCGGGGATTTCCCTTATCCTGAGAAGACGAATGTTGAGTAACTTTAAGCTCCATGGACTCCGAGAACATTTGAGCATTACTTCACAAATTTTATTCTTTGTCCGATGTGACCAACTAGGTTAAAGGACGTTAAGCTTTAATAATAATAATAATAATAATAATAATATACTATGTACATAGTACGTGTAGAGAAACTAAAAATCCAACATACCTTACATTTCAGTGTTGCATCTTCCAAGGATTTGAAACGAAAACGTTTCAACGAAATTTTTATTAAAATACCAAATGTTTGTGGTATTAACTCGATACAAATTAACTGTATGTATGTATGTATGTATGTATGTATGTATGTATGTATGTATGTATGTATGTATGTATGTATGTATGTATGTATGTATGTATGTATGTATGTATGTATGTATGTATGTATGTATGTATGTATGTATGTATGTATGTATGTATGTATGTATGTATGTATGTATGTATGTATGTATGTATGTATGTATGTATGTATGTATGTATGTATGTATGTATGTATGTATGTATGTATGTATGTATGTATGTATGTATGTATGTATGTATGTATGTATGTATGTATGTATGTATGTATGTATGTATGTATGTATGTATGTATGTATGTATGTATGTATGTATGTATGTATGTATGTATGTATGTATGTATGTATGTATGTATGTATGTATGTATGTATGTATGTATGTATGTATGTATGTATGTATGTATGTATGTATGTATGTATGTATGTATGTATGTATGTATGTATGTATGTATGTATGTATGTATGTATGTATGTATGTATGTATGTATGTATGTATGTATGTATGTATGTATGTATGTATGTATGTATGTATGTATGTATGTATGTATGTATGTATGTATGTATGTATGTATGTATGTATGTATGTATGTATGTATGTATGTATGTATGTATGTATGTATGTATGTATGTATGTATGTATGTATGTATGTATGTATGTATGTATGTATGTATGTATGTATGTATGTATGTATGTATGTATGTATGTATGTATGTATGTATGTATGTATGTATGTATGTATGTATGTATGTATGTATGTATGTATGTATGTATGTATGTATGTATGTATGTATGTATGTATGTATGTATGTATGTATGTATGTATGTATGTATGTATGTATGTATGTATGTATGTATGTATGTATGTATGTATGTATGTATGTATGTATGTATGTATGTATGTATGTATGTATGTATGTATGTATGTATGTATGTATGTATGTATGTATGTATGTATGTATGTATGTATGTATGTATGTATGTATGTATGTATGTATGTATGTATGTATGTATGTATGTATGTATGTATGTATGTATGTATGTGTGTGTGTGTGTGTGTGTATGCGTGCGTGCGTGCGTGTGTGTAATTTTCTCTAAATAGACTGTGAACTCCAAATATTTTTAGTCAATCTGTATTTATCTGGGAAACCATACAAGGTAGGAACAATTCAGGAATAACTCCAAATATTTTTCGCAGCGTGAACCGTTTTCAAAATATTTTATAGCTCAATGCATTTACACTCACATGACTTTTTATCTAACTGTCTCCGTGGTGTAATGGTTACCAAGCTTACTTCATATACACAAGGTCGCGGGTTCAAACCCGGCGGAGTGCGATGGATTTTTTCGGGTGTAAAAATCCTTAGCATGGCTTCCTTCGGAAGGGAAGTAAAGCCGTTGGTCCCTTGTCGTAGATTTACGGCATGTAAAAGAACCTCAAGCCTCGGCAAAATTAAGCGGTTTTTCACTCCCAATTTAGAATGGGGCGCTGAGAACCACAGCAGTTAAAGAGCGTCCATAAATAACATGCCATTTATATTTTTACTTTCTCTAACTGCTCTAAGAACTTCTTACAAAAGATTACGCTTCTTTCTACACAACGTTATATTATAATGACAAATAAATGTAAAACCTTGTGTGTTGATAGCAGATACTAATGTCTCAATGCATGTAACGTTATCGTTGTAACGGGGCATGCAGATGAATATTTAATAAACAACAAAAAAAAAAACGGGATTTTAATCAAAATCGTTAGCGGCATTTATGAGAAAATCAAAATTTTCGAAAACTTTTCCATGTAAAGGGTAGTTTGTGGTGGGGGAAATCTTTGTGTCGCATCCTTGCAAGATAATATACCTAAATACGAAGTTTGGTATGTAACGGTCTTTTCGTTTTTAAGCTATGCTATCCACAGACACACACGGACCTTTTTCTAAAAAAAATACCTTTTTTGGACTCAAGGGGCCCCAAAATATATTTTTCTGGTTAAATCTCGACATCAAATTTTTGGGTGGAATACAATACCATCTCTATCTACTATGTACATTGCTCATGCCGGCTAAAGAAAGTAAAAATTAACATGTTAGTTATATTACGCAGAAAGAGCTCGATTATTCGTACATAAGCTTTTCTCAAACGGCTTTTTTTCTTTTCGTCTCTCGTCTGTTTACTCCTAGCAAGCAAAGAGAAGCGATTTTCAATTGTTTCACTTAGCGACCGGCTTTTAAAAGATCTGACTGTCGCCTTAGCCTAGTTTATTTCCTTATTTCCCTCCTACTTACAAAGAAGCAAGAAATAAGACCATTCGGGTAATGTTTATCTTGATTAGCATGACCTACATAAAATAACGGACTTTATTTACAAGCACTGTTTATATCTATACCCGAACCATCGGGGAACTCTAAAGTTTATTTCATCATTTCTTTAACGGGAAGTGTTGGATATTTTTCACTAAACTTCAAATAAACATTCAACAATATTGTTACTTTCTCTAGCACTAATGTACATACAATATAATGGTAAGTAGAGAAGATATTGTATTTCACTCAAAATTTCGATGTCAAGATTTCACCGGAAATTTGAGTTTTGAGGTCCCTTGAGTAAAAAACATTTTTAGTTTCTCTGGCCCATATGTAATGGAAATAGCAACCTCGAGATTTCATCGGAAATATATGTTTTGAGGTCACTTGAGTCCGAAAAAATCATTTTTAGAAAAAGGTCATTGTGAATATGTGTGTGTCTATGGTCAGCATCAAATAGTCTATTTAATGCCAAACTAAGTATTTAAGTTTAGTATCTCCCAAGGATGCGACACGAAAATTCTCAAGAGAATTAAGCCCCGCCCCCAACTACCCTTTACTTGGAAAATTTTTCGAAAATTAGATTTTCTCAGAAATGACTCTACGGCTTTGATTACAATATCGCATATTAAAAATATTTATATCACAAATAATAAGTATATAATTTGAAATTCCTGGGAATAGCCCCTGAAGACCTCTTAATTCTGAATGTGTAACTGGCAAACAAATATGTATATCTTGAATCTTCTGGGAATAGGCTCTGTATAGGATGATTTTTGTATAACTGGCAAACTGTAAGAGATAGACAAAAGTTTACTGCACAGAAATCGTAGATTTCATTAAAACGCACAATTTGTGTTATATATCTTTTTACTTTGTCTATACGTGCTATGTACATAGTGTATAGAGAAGGTATTGCACTCCACCAAAAAAGTCGATACCGAGATTTCACCGGAAATATATGTTTTAGGGTCCCCTCTATCCAAAAAAAAAGTATTTTCAGAAAAAGGTCCGTGTGTGTGTGTCTGTCCGTGTGTCCGTGTGTCTATGAACACGATAACTCAAAAACGAAAGGTCGGTAAAATACCAAACTTGGTATTTAAGTTTATTATCTTCCAGGGATGCGACTCGAAGATTTTGAGAAAAATTCCCTAACCCCAAACTACACTTTACATGGAACTTTTTTTTGAAAATTTTGATTTTCTAAAAAAAAGGCTCTAACGATTTTGATTAAAATGCCGTATATTAAAGATCTTTACCTGACAAATAAAATGTATATTTTGAATATTCTGGGTCAATTTTACGGAATTTTGCATAACTGCTAAACCGTAAGAGATGGACAAAAGCTTACCACATAACGAATGTAGAGTACCGTGAAACACACAAGTTATGTTGTATACATTTTTTTCGCGGAGTTGATTGTCTTTGAGATATTCCTTGTTTTTGGTTTCAGCTATAAACATTTTTCATACAGGACTTGGTGAACTCGTGTCCATACAAACAAAGGAACTTCAGTCGCAGAGCAACCAGCTTTTGAGTATCACTTTAACCTATGGTACCCCATTATTTCGCTTCTACTAACAAAGAAGCAAGTAATAAGACTATTTCTGCTAATTTGCTCTTTTAGATGAAACAAATAGAATAATTTGTTGCAGTGATATAGAGAAAATCATGTGAATGGAACACATCAGATTTTTTGTAGAGTTAACCGTTTTCGAGATATTCTGGATTGCTAGTTTGAATTTTTATCCACTAAAACTTTCTCAAACGGGAAGAATTATTTTTTCTTCTCGTTTTTCATTTGTTTACTCCTGGCAACAAATAGAATGTAATTTTAATTGTTTCACATAGCGACCGACTTTTAAAGGATCCCTTTAGCCTGTCATTCCCTTATTCCCCTCCTACTTACAAGGAAGCTAGTAATATGACTAATTTTGTTTATCTTGATTAACATAATGTAGATAAAATATTAATCTTTTGAATCTTTGCGGAAAATCTAGAGAAAGCCATGTGAATGGAAAGCATCGATTTTTAGAAAAAGGTGCATATGTGTTTTCCTGTGTGTATCTTTGTTGACAGCATAGATAAAAACACGAAAAAACCGCTAAATAGCATATTTGGCATTTAAGTTTAATATCTCCAGGAATGGAATACGAAGATTTTCAAATAAATCCCCCCAAGAAAAGTCCTAAGTTACCCTTTACATGGAAAAGTTTCTGAAAATGTTGATTTTCTCAAAAACGGCTTTTATGATTTTGATTAAAATATATTAAAGATATTTACACAACAAATAAAATGTATATTTTGAATTTTCTAAATTTAGCCTCTGGAGAGCTGGTTATTCTGGATGAATTTTGCAGAATTTTCCATAACGGTTAAACCTTAAGAGAAAGGTAAAAACTTACTATAAAAAATGTAGATCTGCTTAAAACACATAATTCATTTCATATACATTTTTGTTGTAGAGTTTACATATTTCGAGTTATTCCTTGTAATTGGTTTTAATTTTACACTTGCTGACTTTTCTCAAACCGGACCATGCAAATCTCAATTATTTCACGTAGCGACCAGCTTATAAAAGATTTGAGTATCGCATTAGCCTGGTGTATTCCCTTCTACTTACAAGGCAGCAAGTAATAAGGCCGATTCGCGATCAGCATGACATAGATAAAAGAATTGACTATCGCATTAGCCTGGTGCATTCCCTTCTACTTACAAGGCAGCAAGTAATAAGGCCGATTCGCGATCAGCATGACATAGATAAAAGAATTAAGAATAGGTTGCACATGGAACAGCTATAGAAAGTTATATAAATGAAACACATCAGATTTTTGTCTTTATTTCTGAAAAATGGTTTTAAGCGTTCTGAGTTACACCAGTAGGTACATATTTAAAACAACTCTTGAGGGATGAAATTCCGGTACACCGCCGGCGACATTGATATGATCCTGATAATGTAAAGCATCGTTAATAAAGAAATAAATGTTAATACCCCTGTTGTTTTTAGATATTACAGGATAGATGAGGCATCTTTTCCTTAAATAACAATAGAGGTTTTCGTTCTGTCCAATTGTATACAACAGTGAAGCAATGCGCTAACAAGGGTTAGTAGGTATAGTAACAAATGCAGAGCACGTTTAAATATAGAAGTAAACAATTTCCTTCCCTTTTTATTTTCTCTACACGCACTATGTGCATAATGTATAGAGAAAGTATTGCACTCCACCAAAAATTCGATACCGGAATTTCACCGGAAATATAAGTTTTAGGGTCCCTTATATCCAAAAAAAGCATTTTCACAAAAAGGTCCGCGTGTGTGTATGTGTGTGTGTGTGTGTGTGTGTCTGTGCACACGATAACTCAAAAACGAACAGTCGGTAACATACCAAACTTGGTATTTAAGTTTAGTATCTTCCAGGGATGCGACACGAAGGTTTTGAGAAAAATCCCCCAACCAAACTGCCATTTACAAGGAACTTTTTTCGAAAATTTTAATTTGCGTAAAAATGGCTCTAACGATTTTCATTAAAATATCAAATTATAAAGATATTTACCTAACAAACAAAATGTATATCTTGAATTTTCTGGGAATAGCCTCTGAAGACTACTTTATTTTGGACAAATTTTACGGAATTTTGCATAACTGCTAAACCGTAAGACTTAGATAAAAACTTACTACACAAGAAATGTAGAGCACGTTAAAACACACAATTTATGTTATATACATTTTTTTCGCGGAGTTGATCGTTTATGAGACATTCATTGTTTTTTATTTCAACTATGAAAAACATACTTTTCTCATATAGGAATTTGTCAACTCCTGTCCATATAAACAAATAAACTTGTCACATAGCAACCAGCTTTTGACTATCACTTTAACCCATGGTACTCCCATATTTCGCTTCTACTTACAAGGAAACGTGTAATAAGACTATTTCTGCTAATTCGTTCTCGAGTAGCATGAGGTAAATAGAGGCATGAGCTTTTTAACAAAATTTGGTTACAGAGATGTAGAGAAAGCCATGTGAATGGTACACATCAGTTTTTTTCCGTAGAACAATACAATTAGTAGACTAAGGAAAAGAATGTCTCAAATATGTTCCTTGGCATGAATCCACAATACTAGTGGACGCTCTAAAACTTGGCAACTTTTTATTTTCTAACTCATTTTATACAGGGTTCCTCTATGAGACAAGCCCGGCTAGCTCAGTCGGTAGAGCATGAGACTCTTAATCTCAGGGTCGTGGGTTCGACCCCCACGTTGCGCGTAACATTTTAATCAAGGAAAGTTACTCCGACAGGCAATTAATGACCAAATTGTGAAAAAAGCTATGCATTAAAATAGCAATTAACCAAGTACAAAGTCAGTTCTGTTCGATTCCAATATTTCACTGAATTACGTGATTTATGGTCCGGTGAATCTAAAAAGTTTTTTTGAAAAATCAAGGTAGTGGGTTCGAGCCCCACGTTGAGCTTAACAATTTATTCAAGGAAAGCTGCTCCGAAAAGTAATTAATGACCAAATGGAGAAATAAGCTATGCATTAAAATAGGAATCACCCAAGTATAAAAATAGGTTCTCTGTTTGGCATTTCAAACAGTTTTATTGATTTTTACTCTCTCTCTCTCTCTCTCTCTCTCTCTCTCTACTTAGTACATAGGTAGAAAAAGTATTGCATTCCACCCAAACATTCGATACCGAAATTTCACTGAATTGCACGTTTTAGGATTCGGTGAATCCAAAATAAAAAAAGCAATATTAGAGAAAGGTTCCTGTATGTATGTGTGTGAGTGTGTCTGTCTGTCCGTTATTTTTAGCCTTGCTTCCAAGGTTGCAGCATGAAGATTTAGAGGAATATCCCCCACTACAATCTACCCCTTAAATGAAAAAAAAAAAAATCGAAAATGTTTTCTCAAAAATGGCTATAACTATTTTAATTAAAATATCTTACATTAAAAATGTTTACATGCTAAATAAAATGTGTATCTTAAATATTCTGGGAATAGCCTCAGAAGTCTTATGCATAGCTATTAAACCGTAAGATAAAGACAAAACTTACTGTACAAAAATTTGGATGTCGTTAAAACACACAATTTAATCATTAATATTTTTGTCGTAGAAATGACCACTTCTCAGATATATCGTTTTATCGGTTTAATTTTAAAATACTTAACGTTTCTAATAAGGGATTTTGACAACTTCTGGCCATGCAAAGAAATGCATTTCAATCAACTTTTAAAAGATTTGACTATCGCGTTTGCCTAATTTCCTTATTTCCCTTCTACTTACATAGAAGCAAATAATAAAACCATTTTTGCTAATGTTTATCTCGGTTAGCATGAAACAGATAAGAAGATTAAGCTTTTCAACAATAATTTGTTACAAACATCTAGAGAAAGTCACATGATTGGAACACATAATTTGTTCTGTTTTCTTCATTTCTCAAAAATGGGTTTATGAATTGACTTAATATGGTAGCTAAAAATTCTTGAGGAATAAAATTTCAGTACACCGACGGCGTCGTATTTCTTAAAAATGGCTTTAAGCTTTATGAATCGCATTAGTATTGTGTGTAAAAAAATCTTGAGGGATAAAATTCCGGTACACCGATGGCGCTGATATTTTTATAGTTGAGTGCTCTCTTTACTACATATGGCACTGCAGGCAATGACACTGATGGTTCATGGAATAAGATGGAGCACCGGTGGAATGCTATGGTGGGGGAAACCGGAGAATCCGGAGAAAATCTACCCCTGCGCCATTTGAGAACAAAAAGAAAGACAACCTCAACCTGGTCTTTTGCCAGCTGAGGTTCCCATTCAACTTGATGCGTACGTGTTAAACCAATTTAACAGCTGTTTTACCCTGCCAAAATTAGTGTTCGTGACTGTCCTCGGTAGTATAGTGGTTAGTATCCCCGCCTGTCACGCGGGAGACCGGGGTTCGATTCCCCGCCGGGGAGGAATTTTTTTTCTTTTCCGTTTGTACAACTTTGAGGCTATTTTCTGCAAATTTTACACGCTGATTGATAATGTACTACAAATTTCATAAAGAGGTGTATGAAAATTTTATTTTCACGTATTGCTTTTCCAGCAAGTTTTGAAATATTTCATTCGGCTTAACTTTTTACAGGCTTGTATATTCTACACATAGTCATGTAAAATATTTAGGCATGTATGTTAAAAGCTTTTAATATCTGTGGTTTGAAACAAGAATTTTAAAAAAATTATTAAACTATTGTAAATTTAAAGCTAAACTTGTATCAAATGTTAATGTTAATTAAAACTTCATGTCATGATTTTTGTAATAAAGCAAAAGAAAGCCTTAAAAATATTTGTAATAGTATTTAGATTACCCTTACTGATTCAATGAAAAATAACAATCTGATGTATTCATTCACATACCTTTCTCTAGCTTCTCTATATACAAATGTTTCTCACAAAAGATTATTCGTTTGTCTATATCATACTATCGAGATAAACATTAGCAGAAATGGTCTTGTTAGTTGCTTCCTTGAAACTACAAGGGTTATAACGGAATGCATTAGGCAAAAGATATTAACGTCAAAAAAAAAAAAAAAAAAAAAAAAAAAAATACATTTGAATAAGTTCTTATTATATTATGAGTGCAATTTTTACTTAAATTAATAGTAAAATTTTTTAAAACTGGTGAATACGTGAAACAATTGAGGTTCGATTCGCTTTGCAAAGTACCGTTTGAGAAAAGTTAGCTAGTTTTAAATTGAAACAAATAACAAAGAATATCTCGGAAACGGTCACTCCTACAAGAAAACGTACATCTATGACATGAATTATGTGTTTTATCGAGCTCTGCGTGTTTTGTGTGCTAAGTTTTTGTCTACCTCTTGCGGTTTTACCCTTATACAAAATTCTGTAAAACTCATCCAGAATAAAGGGGTCTTCGGGGCTATTCCCAAAAATTCAAAATATACATTTTATTTGTAGCGTAAATATCTTTAATGAATGGTATTTATGTCAAAATCGTTAGAGCCATTTTTGATAAAAACACGATTTTTAAACATTTTTCTACTTAAAGGGTAGTTTGTGGTGTGGGAACTTTCTCGAAAATCTGCCCATAGCCACACAGACAGACAGACACAGACACACACATGGACATTTTTCTAAAAATGCCTTTTTCGGGGAAATCTCGAATTTGAACTTTTGGATGGAATACAATATCTACCTTCTCTTCCACTATGTACATTATATATGCGGGCTATAGAGAGTACTAACTCTATGAGATAAAGCTGAGCAAAAATATAGTTTTGAGAAAACTTAGATTTAGTAATACATAACTTACATTATTACGTTCTCTACACGTACTATGTACATAGTGTATGTGTAGAGAAGGAATTGCATTCCAGCCAAAAATTCGACTCATAGATTTCACCGGAAATATGTGTTTTAGGGTCCCCTGTATCCAATAAAGGAATTTTCATAAAAAGGTCCGTGTGTGCGTGTCCATGTGTCTGTGAACACGATAACTCAAAAACGAAAAGTCGGTAAAATACCAAACTTAATATTTAAGTTTAGTACCTTCCAGGGATGCGACACGAATATTTTGAGAAAAATCCCCCCACCCCAAACTACCCTTTACATGGAACTTTTTTCGAACACTTTGATCTTCTCAAAAATGGCTCTAACGATTTTGATTAAAATATTGTATATTAAATATATTTATCTGACAAATAAAATGTTGATCTTGAATTTTCTGGGAATAGCCTCTGAAGACTACTTTATTCTGAATGAATTTTACGGAATTTTGCATAACTGTTAAACCGTAAGGGATTTTTAAAATCTTATCATACAGAAAACGTAGAGCACGTTAAAACTCACAAGTTAACTTATGTACATATTTTTCGTGGAGTTGATTGTTTTTTATATATTCCTTGTTTTTGTTTCAGCTTTGAAAAACACTTTTCTCATAAAGGAATTTGTTAACTCCTATCCATACAAACAAAGGGCCTTCAGTCACATAGCAACCAGCCTTTGAGTATCACTTTATCCTATGGTATTCCCTTATTTCACTTCTACTTACAAGGAAGCAACTAATAAAACTATTTCTGATATTTTTTTCTCTATTAGATAAAGTTAATAGGATAATTTGTTGCAGAGATGGAGAGTCATTTTTAAAAATATCGACTGTTTCGAAAATGTTCCATGTAACGTGTAGTTTGAGGTGGGGGATTTTCTTAAAAATATTCATGTCGCATCCCTGGAAGATGCGGAATTTAAATATCAAGATTTGTATTTATGGACTTTTCGTTTTTGAGTAATGCTGTCGTCTGTTCAGCACCACAAAGACTGGATGTATGTTCAAATAGCAGTTCCAAAAGTCCACATTACACCAAAACTCTTTACAAACAAAATAGATGGTGCAGGAGAGCGAATACACAACTGAGGTCGTCTATCAGCAAGTTCCTCAGTCAGACAGTACGGGAGGTGACTCGTAATTAACGGCAACTACACTGGCTGAGATTAACAAACGAGTAACCGTGGCAATATGACTATAATGTTGAAGCGAGTTCTTACTGTTTTTTTTTTTTTTTTTTTTTTTTCTGAATAGCTTTTTAAAAGCAAACATTGCAAGCATTATTTTTATTGCTCCAACACGTTTGTAATGTGATATCCAAGCGTTGCAAACCCTTTTTAATCACTTAGAAGTGGAGTATAGAAATCTTATTATAGTTTTACCCGTTGGACAGAACAATGCCTTTCAACGCTGATAGACTCATCAACATCGCTTGAGCGGTTTCCGAAATGTTCTGTTTACGAATATACATTTTAGACCTTTATTGTAGTGTATATAGATGGATGGATGGAATACGACGGTTTTGTATTTCTTACTAATTAGTAACGATTGCAAAGTTTAAAAAAAACTTGGTGTGTTCCACTTTCTTTACATATTTGCAACAAAGTATTGTTAAAAAGCTTATGCTTCTATTTACTTCATGCTAATCCAGAAAAAAATTAGCAGAAATAGTCTTATTACTTGCTTCCTTGTAAGTAGAAGCGAAATAAGCGTATACCATAGGTTAATGAGATAGTCAAAAGCTGGTTGCTATGTGACTGAAGTTTCTTTGTTTGTATGGACAGTTGAGAAAAGTATAAGTTTTTCAAAGCTAAAACCAAAAAAAATTGAATATCTAAAAAACAATCAACTCCACACAAAAAATGTATATTACATAAATTGTGTGTTTTAAATTGCTCTACATTTTTTGTGTGGTAAGTTTTGTCCATCTCTTATCAGTTTAGCAGTTATGCAAAATTCCGTAAAATTGATCCAGAATAAAGTAAGTCTTCAGAGGCTAATCCCAGAAAATTCAAGATATACATTTTATTTGTCAGATAAATATCTTTAACATACGATATTTTAATCAAAATCATTAGAGCCATTTTTCAGAAAATCAGTATTTTTGAAAAGAGCCCCATGTAAAGGGTAGTTGGTGGAGGGGGGATTTTCTTTAAAATCATCGTGTCGCATTCTTTGAAGATACCAAACTTAAATACCAAGTTAGGTATTTGACAGCCTTTTCGTTTTTGAGATATGCTGTCCACAGACACATTTTCCTGAAAATGACTTTGTTTTTAGATTCAGGGAGACCCAAAAGATGTAATTCCGGTGAAATCTCGGTATCGAATTTTTGGGTGCAATGCAATACGTTCTCTATACACTATGTACATAGTACATGTAGAGAAAGTAAAAATACTTTATTTTTACGTGGTATCTGATTATCTTTGTCGCTTTGGTTTAAATAGTATTATTATTGTTATTACTATTATTATTGATTAAGCACCATTTGATATTTTATTTCCATATTTGTTTCAAATTAGAGGTCTTTTATAAAAAAAAAAAAAAAAAAAAGGCAACTTTTAAATGGCTTTTGGGTACTTTCAGGAGGTATCACCGAGTTGGCAACACTGTTTTTGTTTATATTACGACGGTTTAGGTATTTCTTACTAATTTGTAATGGTTGAATGTTTCTAACTATCGCGGATACAATATTGCGTTCCTCTTAGTATATATCAGCGGTAGGCGATGACTTCAAGCCGGGAGGTCCGAGGCTCAGCCTTAGCAGCAGCAGCAAACCGCAGGTTGCAACAAAGATCCTAATGGATCAGCAAACTGCGGCACTGGGCCACGGTGTACAAGGTGGCACTAACCCATGTAGCAACCATGACTTCCCTTTTGGAGCAACGTTGCAGTTACCCTGAACAGCAGTACACAGATCTTTCAGTCGAATGTGTGAAATCTAAGCAGGTAAATGACAATAACTTTTTTTTATTACTTTCTCTACATATACTGTGTACATAGTGTATAGCGGAAGTAATGTTTTCCTCTAAAAATTCGATACTCAGATTTCGCCGGAAATACATCTTTTAGGACCCCCTGAATCCAAAAAAAAGGTCTAATGTGTTCCATTCACATGACTTTCTCTATGTCTCTGTAACAAATTACTACAATAGGTTAAAGTGATAGTCAAAGGCTGGTTGCTCTGCGACTGAAGTTCCTTTGTTTGTATGGACACGAGTTCACAAAGTCCTGTATCAAAAAAGTATGTTTTTTATTGTTGAAACCAAAAACAAGGAATATCTCAAAAACAATCAACTCCACGAAAAAAATGCACATAACAAATTGTGTGTTTTAACGTGATCTACATTCGCTGTCTGGTAAGTTTTTGTCCATCTCTTACGCTTTAGCAGTTATGCAAAATTCCGTAAAATTTACCCAGAATAAAGTAGTCTTCAGAGGCTATTCCCAGAAAATTCAAAATATACATTTTATTTGTCAGGTAAATATCTTTAATATACGATATTTTAATCAAAATAGTTACATCCATTTTTTAGAAAATTAAAATGATCGAAAAAAGTTCAATGTAAAGGGTAGTTATGGGTAGGGGGATTTTTCTCAAAATCTTCGTGTGGCATCCCTGGAAGATACTAAACTTAAATACCAAGTTTGGTATTTTACCGACTTTTCGTTTTTGAGTTATCGTGTTCACAGACACACGGACACACACAGGGACCTTTTTCTGAAAATACTTTTTTTTGGATACAGGGGACCCTAAAACATGTATTTCCGGTGAATCTCGGTATCGAATTTTTGGGTGGAATACAATACTTCTCTATCCCTACATACATTGTACATACGGGGCTAGAGAAAGTAAACAGACCGTTAATTACCACATTTGATATTTAAGTTTACTATCTTCCAAGAATGCCTCAGGAAGATTTTCACGAAAATTCCCTCACCACAAAATACCTTTACACGGAAATTTTTTGAAACTTTGTTTTTCTCAAAAATGTTCTTTTTTTTTTAATTTTAACACCATACATTAAATATATTTACATCATACTAAATAAAACATGTATCTTGCATTTTCTGGGAATAGCCCCCGAAGACCTCTTCATTCTGGATGAATTTTGCTTAACTGTGAAACTGGAGGAGATAGATAAAAAGTTACTACACAAAAATGATCTCGTTAAAACACGCAATTTATATAACATATAATTATTCGACTTGCCCGTTTCCGAGACATTCCTTGTTATTGGTTTCAGTTTCAAACTAAGTAACTTTTCTGAAATGGGAAGAAATCTTCCGTTTTATCTCTCTTGTTTTACTCCTGGCCGTGCACAGAACTTCAATTGTTTACAAAGCGAAAGTTTTTAAAAGAGGGCTGTAACGCAAAGTAGCAAGAAAGCAAAGTATCTAAATGTCGTATCTTTTTGTATATAAGTAAATAATGTAAGAGACGTTCATTCCGTGCAATTGCGTATAACAGTGAAGACCAGCTTAGTAACAAATGTAGACCATGTTTAAACATAGAAGTAATCCGTCCCCTTCCACTTTCTCTTTAAAACAATAGACTAAAGCTAAGAATGTCACAATGTTCTTCCTGGCACGAATCCAATGTATTAACGCAATACTCTTTGGCACTTGGCAACTTTTGGAGCTCTGAAAGTTCGTTATTTTCACTTTCCTAATTTATATAAAACAAGAGCACTATTACTATAGGGCCGGCTAGCTCAGTCGGTAGAGCATGAGACTCTTAATCTCAGGGTCGTGGGTTCGAGCCCCACGTTGGGCGCAATGTTTTATTCTAGGAAAACTGTTCCGAATAGGTGCGATTTAACAAATGAATTTAGATCATTTGCTTTAACTTTCTCTACATCTCTGCAACAAATTATTGTTAAAAACCTTATGCCTCTATTTACATCGTATTAATCGAGAAATCTTATAACTTGCTTCCTTTTGTGTAGAAGGGAAATAAAGGAATACCATATGCTAAAGTGAATAGTCAAAAGGTGGTTGATATGTCACTATGAAGTTCCTTTGTTTCCATGAACAGGAGTTGATGAAAGCTGAAATCAATAACAAGGAATATCTCAAAACAATCAACTACACGAAAAAAAAAAAAAAAATGTATATAACATAAATTGTGTATTTCAACGAGATCTAAATTTTATGTGTGGTAAGTTTTTGTGCATCTCTTGCGGTTTAGCAGTTATCCTGTTAGTTATTTAGCAAAATTCCGTAAAATTCATCCAGAATAAAGTAGTCTTCAGAGGCTATTCCCAGAAAAGTCAAGGTATACATTTTATTTTTCAGGTAAATATTTTTAATATATGACATCTTAATCAAAATCGTTAGAGCCATTTTTGAGAAAATCAACATTTTCGATAAATGTTCCATGTAAAGGGTAGTTTGGAGTGGGGGATTTTTTTTTTCAAAAACTTCGTGTCGCACACCTGGAAGATACTAAATTTAAATATTTTGAGTTATCGTGTTCACAGACACACGCACCTTTTTCTGAAAATTTTGTTTTTTTATACATGAGACCCTAAAACATATATTTCCGGTGAAATATCGGTATCGAATTTTGGGTGCAATACAATGCTTTCTCTATACACTGTACATAGTATATATATATATATATATATATATATATATATATATATAGAGAGAGAGAGAGAGAGAGAGAGAGAGAGAAACTAAGAATGAATTGTTTGTTGGCACTTAAGATACAGGGCGACGCTAAAGTTAGTTTTCCCTTACATTAAGACCCAACAAGGATACATATTTCATTGTTTGAACATATAATAAAGAAACATAATTTGTAATTGTTGGCAACACATACATTCATTTGTGTTCAAATTGTCCGCCTCCTTGCTCAATACATTTCAGGCAATGCCTTACAAACACGGCTTATCTTCATTGAAGGTATGATGGACATTCTCGGTCCATCTAGATATCCTGGCGATACGGGAACACCATATCCTTCAGAATCCCCCACAGACTGAAATCACATGAGTCAAATAACAAGAACGTGGTTGCCAATCACAAGTCCCAAGGCGTCCAATCCACTCTCTGAATGTATTATTTAAAAAATCTGATGTGTTTCATTCACATGTCTTTCTCTACATCTCTGCATCAAATTATTGTTAAAAATCTTATGACTCTATTTACTTAATGCTAATCGAGAAAAAACTCAGCAGAAATAGGCTTATTACTTGCTTCCTTGTAAGCAGAAGCGAAATAAGGGAGTACCATAGTTTAAAGTGATAGTCAAAAACTGGTTGCTATGTGACTGAAGTTCCTTTGTTTGTATGGACAGGAGTTGACTAATTCCCTTATGAGAAAAGTATGTTTTTCAAAGCAGAAACCAAAAACAAGGGACATCTAAAAAACGATCAACTCCACGAATAAAATTATATGACACAAGGTGTGTGTTTTAAGGTGCTCTACATTTTTTATGTGGTGAGTTTTTGTTCATCTCTTACGGTTTAGCAGTTATGCAAAATTCTGTAAAATTCATCCAGAATAAAGTAGTTTTCAGAGGCTAATTCCATAAAATTCAATATTCACATTTTATTTGGCATGTAAATATCTTTAACATACGATGTTTTAATCAAAATCGTTAGAGCCAGTTTTAAGAAAATCAAAATATTCGAAAAAAGTTCCATGTGGGTGGGGGGATTTTCTTGAAAAGCTTCGTGTCGCATCCTTGGAAGATACCAAACACGGACATTTTTCTAAAAATTTTTTTTTTTGTTTGCATTCAGGGAGTCTCAAAACATAAATTTCCGGTGAAATATCGGTATCTAATTTTTGGGTGCAATACAGAACCTTCTCTAAACACTGTACATAATACATATAGAGAAAGTAGAAAGCTCGAACGTTCAGTCCAAAATGGGTGGAGCTCCATCTTGTTGCCAATTGAAATTCAGAATGTGGTTGTTTTCCATCTTGGGTTCTGCAAAGCTCTGCAGTATAAACCGCAGAAGTAACTATACCATCAAAAACATAAGGTCCTATTAATTCGATACTTTAAGTTCCTCTCTAGATAATAACACCTGGAACATTAAAATCTTTCTTTTATTACTTCATGGGGGTTTATATCGGACCAATAAACACAATTGTGGCGATTCACATGTCCATTTTGTTTGAAACTTGCCTCGTCTTAGGATCTGCTTCATTGCATACAAAAATCAATTCACAGAACTCAAGTCTTCTGTCGTAGTCCTCTTCGTGTAATGCTTGAAGTAATTTTGGGCGAAAAGCTTTGAGGTTCATGTCTTTTAGGACTCCATGCAGCCTTGAGATATGCCCAATTGCACAGACGCCTTCCTAGTTGACTTGTGAGGACTTGCTATTGGTATTTAAGTTTGCAAGGATGCAACACGAAGATTTTCAAGAAAATCCCCTCACCCCAAACTACCCTTTACATGGCTCTAACGATTTTTATTAAAATCTCGCATATTTAAGATATTTACTTGACAAATAAAATGTATATCTTGAATTTTCTGGGAATAGCCTCTGAAGACTATTTTATTCTGGATGAATTTAAGGGATTTCTGCATAACCGCTAAACCGAAAGAACTGGACAAAAACTTACCACACAGAAAATATAGACACATTAAAACACACACTTTATGTTATATACATTTTTTTCGTGGAGTTGATCGTTTTTAATATATTCCTTGTTTTTAGTTTCAGCTTTGAAAGCATAGTTTTCTCATAGAGGAATTGTCAACTCGTGTCCATACAAATAAAGGAACTTCAGTCACATAGCAACCATCTTTTGACTATCGCTTTAATCTATGGTACTGCCTTATTTCGCTTCCACTTCCAAGGAAATGAGTAATAAGGTATTCCTGCTAATTTTTTCTCAATTAGCATGTACTAAATAGAAGTATAAACTGTTTAACAATAATTTGTTGCAAAGATATCCAGAAAGTCATGTGAATGGAACACATCAGATTTTTTGTTTAATTTTATTAATGAATTATCAGCATTACATGCTTTACAGATCTGAGAATCTTAGATTATACATACATAATTAATAATCTAACCTTCTAGCTATGAAATATGGATAACGAACTGCATAGTGATTAAAAGTGATATTGTGAGAGTAAAGTGTAGTTAGTGATCAGAATCATCGGGGTTACTCAGTAGCAGATTCTGTGGTAATCGTTTCTTGAGGCGTGTAGGCTGGCGATTGCGTTCGCCGATATAGACTAATGTTCAACGTTCCAACAATAACAAAAACAGAGGACTCACAAACAAATGAATGTGTATACAGTGTTGCCAACGATATCCAGACTCACAAACAAATGAATGTGTATACAGTGTTGCCAACGATATCCAGTAATTAATTTTATTCCCGCATATTCTCAAGATTAACCTACAAAAAGCCGAATTAATGAAGGGGAAACTGACTTTAGCGCCACTCTGTAATGTTGTTAATTTTTATCTTTCTCTACTTAGTGCATAGTATATAGGTAGAGAAGATATTCCATTCCACCCAAAATACCGAGATTTCACTGAATAGCACGTTTTAAGCCCACTGTTTAAAAAAAAAGTATTTTAGAAAAGGTCCGTATGTATGTGTGTGCATCCGCGTGACTGTGAACACTATTATTCAAAAACGAAAGGTTTGTAAAATACCACACTTCTTATTTAAGTTTAGAAACATGTAAGGTTGTGTCACGAGGGTTTTGTGGAAAATCCCTCTACCCAAAATACATATTATATGGAAAAGTTATCGAAAATGTTTTCTCAAAAATAGCTAAAAGATTTTTAGTAAAATATTCTACATTAAAGACAAATAAAATGTATAGGTACCAACCTTAAGTTTTGTGGGAATAGTCTCAAAACACCTCTTCATTTGGATAACTTTTGTATAACTACCAAACCGTAAGTGATAAACAAAGAGTTACTACACAAAAATTCTTGTGTTTTATTCACATGACTTTCTCTACAACAAACTATTCTTAAAAATCTTATACTTCTATTTTTTATGCTAATCAGAAAAAAATAGAAGATATGCTCTTATTACTTGCTTCCTTGTAATTAGAAGCGAAATAAGGTTAAAGTGATTGTCAAAAGCTGGATGTTATGTCACTGAAGTTCTTTTGTTTGTATGGACAGCAGTTGAAAGTTTCCTGTATGAGAAAAGTATGTTTTTCAAAGCAGAATCCAAAAAAACAGGGAATGTCTAAAAACGATGAACTCCACGAAAAAAGTGTACATGACATAAATTGTGTGTTTTAACGTGCTCTACATTTTTCATACAGTAAGTTTTATTCCATCTCTTACGGATTAGCAGTTATTCAAAGTTCCGTAAAACTCATCCAGTACTCTTCAGAAGCTAATCCCAGAAAATTCAATATATACATTTTATTTGTCAGGTAAATAGCTTTAATATACGATATTTTAATCCAAATCGTTGGAGCCATTTTTGAGAAAATTGAAATTTTCGTAAAAAATTCCATGTAAAGGGTAGTTTGGGGAGGGGGGATTTTTCTCAAAATCTTCATGTCGCTTCCCTGGAAGATACTAAATTTAAATACAAAGTTTGTTATTTTACCGACTTTTCGTTTTTGAGTTATCGTGTTCACAGACACACGGACACGGACATACACACACACACACACACACACTCGGACTTTTTCCGAAAATGCTTTTTTTAGATAAAGGGGACCCTAAAACATATATTTCCGGAGAAATCTCGGTATCGAATTTTTGGGTGGCATGCAATACCTTCTCTACGCTATGTACATAGTACGTATAGAGGAAGCAAACATGTAGATCATGCTAAAACACACAATTTATGTCATAAATTTCTTTTCCGTAGAGTTCCAGTTTCTGAGATATTCCGTGTTATTGGTTTTAATTTTAAAATACTTAAACTCTTCTAATACGAGAATTTGTCAACTTCTGGCCATGCAAAGAAACGAAATTCAATCACATAACAATCAGGTTTTAAAAGATTTCACCATCACTTTAGCCTAGTGTATTCTCTTATTTCCCTTCAACTTACAAAGTAGCAAGTAATATGACCATTTCTGCTGATGTTTGTCTCGATTAACATGAAGTAGATAAGAGAAAACGCTTTTTAACATTAATTTGTTACAGACATCAGAGAAAGACACGTGAATGGAACACATGATTATTTTCTCTAGCCCCGTATGTACAATGTGCATAGGGATAGAGAAGTATTGCATTCCACCAAAAATTCGATGTCGAGATTTCGGAAATACTGTTTTAGGACCCCCTGAATCCAAAAAAAGAATTTCCAAAAAAATGTCCGTGTGTGTGTGTATGTGTCCGTGTGTCTGTGAACACGATAACTCAAAAACGAAAAGTAGCTAAAATACCAAACTTGGTATTTAAGTTCAGTATCTTCCAGGGATGCGACACGAAGATTTTGAGAAAAATCCCCCCACCACAGACTACCCTTTACATGGAAATTTTTTCGAAAATTTTGATTTGCTTAAAAATGGCTAACGATTTTGATTAAAATACCGTATATTAAAGAGATTTACCTGACAAATAAAATGTATATCTTGAATTTTCTGGGAATAGCTTCTAAAGACCTGTTTATTCTGGATGAATTTTGCTTACTTTGGCATAACTAATAAACCGTAAGAGATAGACAAAAACTTACTATACAAAAAATGTAGGCCTTGCTAAAATACACAATTTACGTCATGTACACTTTTTTCGTGGATTTTACCGTTTTCGAGGTATTCATTGTTATTACTTTCGATTGTGAAGTACTTATACTTTTCTCAGACGGGAGTGTCCGTTTTCAGAAAAAGGTTCGTGTGTGTGTGTCCGTGTGTCCGTTTGTCTGTGAACACGATAACTCAAAAACGAAAAGTCGGTTAAATACCAAACTTGGTATTTGAGTTCAGGATCGTCTAAGGATGCGACACGAAGATTTTCAAGAAATTCACCGCACGCCCAAGTACCTTCAAAATAATTTACGAAAATACTGATCATCTTAAAAATGGCTATAACGATTTTTATTAAAATGTCATATGTTTTAGATGAATTTATGACAAACAAGATGTATATCTTGAATTTCCTGGGAATTGCCTCTGAAAACCTCTTCAGTCTAGAGAATTTTTGCATAATTGGTAAACCGTAAGAGATAGACTAAAGTGTACATCTGATTAAAACACTTTTTTATGTAGAGATAACCCTTTTCCAGATATTCTTTGGAAGATACCAAACTTAAATACCAAGTTTGATGTTTAACGGTCTTCTCGTTTTTGAGCTATGCTGCACACACACACACACACACACACACACACACACACACGGACATTTTTCTAAAAAATGTTTTTCTTTGGTGAAATCTCGGTATCGAATTTTTGGATGCAATACCTTCTCTATACAGTATGAACATAGTAGAGAGAAAGTAAAAATATACTAAATCCATTCTAAATAAGAGGATTTTACAGGAAAACGCGGAAAATTCAAGGTGATATTTTTATTTACTGTAGAAATACGTGCTATGTATGTGCAATTAAACTCTTCAAAAGCGTCTGTTTTTAAAAATAGAAGATTAGCGAATCATTTTGCATGTAAAGTGCAGTTTATCGGGGGGGGGGGATTTTCTTTAATATCTTGTCACTTCCTTGACAGATGCCCATTAAATACCAACCAAGTATACGACAGTTGCGTTTTGAATATGATCTTCACAAGACACATTACATGAATGACGCTCCCTCCCCCCCAAATATCACATGGCTCAATATAGAGAACCCACAAATGCGCGTTTCCTGCGAAATTATAATATAGAATTTTTGTGTGCAATGCAATGTTTACACTTCTTACTGGAGGTAAGATGTAGAGAAAGTAAAAGAAATCGCCATGTCTAGAATTTGTAAACGTGGCGACTAACAAAAGCATACAACTGGTCATAACTGCGACTTAAAGAACAAAAGGGAAGTCATGGTCGCTACATGGGTTAGTGCCACCTTATACACCGTGGCCAAGTGGGTCTTGTATTGTTGGTAAAGTGCGGAATGGGCACGCTTGACCCTGTAGCATCGGACCTCCCCACTCTTATCTCTCGCAGACGCTCTTATATACTACATTGGATATCACTATTGTATCCGTGAGAGTTTTAATTGTTCAGTTATTGCAGAATTATGATTGGTTTTTCTCCAGGTAATTTCATTAAGTTAGAGTTATTCTACAAAAAATTGGGTAACATCAAACACACTTTACCTCTATAATGTATTTGTTAAAATATAGTGTTACTTTCATGGTCATTTGGGTTGATCTGACTTTTTCCAAGGCTGCTGTTCAACTTTTAAACCACTAGTAAAGCTGTAAAAAAAAGTGCTGCCAACCCAAGCCTATGTTAAAATGTGAGAGGAAGTTTATTTTAAAGCAAATGTAACATGAAAATTGGCGAAAATCGTTATTAAAAACTATAATTTCTGTTTTATAATCTTTAACTTTTGCTAGGCAGTTGTTTTTGTTGAGTTTTACTTCAACTACACTTCAGCCTATCTAGTGTAGGAAAAAGGTGTAATTATGGTATTCTATCCAGGAGTACGAGAACGAGTTTTCACTGAATATACCGTTTTGAGATTGCCTAGAAATATCTCTTTGCGCATGTATGAGTAGCAGTGCACAGCATAACTAAAAAAGTGACGTGCTCCATTCACATGACTTTCTCACATCTCTGTAACAAATTATTGCCAATTAGCTTATTCTTCTATCTATTTAATGCTAAAGCAGAAGCAGAAATGGTCTTATTATTTAGATCCTTTATTAGCAGAAGGGAAGTCCGCCTGGGTAGCATGGTGTTATCATGTCTGCCTCACGTACAAAAGGTCGTGAGTTCGAATCTCGCCTAGGGTGAGTTACCCGAGTAAGGTTTTTTTTCGGGGTTTTCTCTTATCCTGAGAAGACGAATGTCGAGTAACTTTAAGCTCCATGGACCCCCGAGATCATTTTGAGCATCATATCATCAATTGCATTCATCGTCCGATATGACCAAACCGAGTTAAAGGACGTTAAATTACAAAAAAAAAAGAAAAAAAAAAGTAGAAGGGAAATAAGAGAATACACTAGGCTAAACCGACAGTCAAATGTTTTAAAATGTGGTTACTATGCGATAGAAATCCGTTTCTTTACGTGGCAAACGTTGACAAGTGCCCGAATGAGAAAACTGAAATCAATAACAAGGCATATCTCGACAACGGCCCAACTCCACGAATAAAATGTATACGACATAAATTTTGTGTGTGTGTGTGTGTGGTTTTTTTCTTTTATTTTTTTAGTGATCTATATTTTTTTGTGTAGTAAGCTATTGTCTGTCTTACCAGCTATGCAAAATTCAATAAAAATCATTTAGAATAAAGAGGTCTTAAGAGGGTATTCTCAAAATTCAAGATATACACTTTATTTGGCATATAAGTATCCTAAATATAAGAGAGTTTAATCAAAATCGTTAGAGTCTCTTTTGAAAAAATCAAAATTTTCGAAATTTTTTCCATGTAAAGGGTAGTTGGGGATGGAGGTATTTTCTTGATAATCTTCACCAAGTTTGGTATCTAACGGTACTTTCGTTTTTAAGCAATGCTGTCGACTGACACACACACACACACACACACACACACATGGACCTTTTTCAGAATTGCATCTTTTTGGATTTGGGAGGCCCTAAACATGCATTTCCGGTGAAATCTCGGTATTGACTTTTTGGATGCATTACAACACCTACTCTACCCGCCTGGGTAATGTGGTGGTAGCGTGTCTGCCTCACATTCAACAGGTCATGAGTTCGAATTTCGCTAAGGGTGAGTTACCTGTATAAGGTTTTTTTCGTTTTTTTTCGGGGATTTCCCTTATCCTGAGAAGACGAATGTTGAGTAACTTTAAGCTCCATGGACTCCGAGAACATTTGAGCATTACTTCACAAATTTTATTCTTTGTCCGATATGACCAACTAGATTAAAGGACGTTAAGCTTTAATAATATTAATAATAATAATAATAATATACTATGTACATAGTACGTGTAGAGAAACTAAAAATCCAACATACCTTACATTTCAGCGTTGCATCTTCCAAGGATTTGAAACGAAAACGTTTCAACGAAATTGTTATTAAAATACCAAATGTTTGTGGTATTAACTCGATACAAATTAACTGTATGTATGTATGTATGTATGTATGTATGTATGTATGTATGTATGTATGTATGTATGTATGTATGTATGTATGTATGTATGTATGTATGTATGTATGTATGTATGTATGTATGTATGTATGCGTGCGTGCGTGCGTGTGTGTGTGTGTATAATTTTCTCGAAATAAGACTGTGAACTCCAAATATTTTTAGTCAATCTGTATTTGTCTGGGAAACCATACAAGGTAGGAACAATTCAGGAATAACTCCAAATATTTTTCGCAGCGTGAACCGTTTTCAAAATATTTTATAGCTCAATGCATTTACACTCACATGACTTTTTTTCTAACTGTCTCCGTGGTGTAATGGTTACCAAGCTTACTTCATATACACAAGGTCGCGGGTTCAAACCCGGCGGAGTGCGATGGATTTTTTCGGGTGTAAAAATCCTTAGCATGGCTTCCTTCGGAAGGGAAGTAAAGCCGTTGGTCCCTTGTCGTAGATTTACGGCATGTAAAAGAACCTCAAGCCTGATAGAAAGGCCTCTGGGCAAAATTAAGCGGTTTTTCACTCCCAATTTAGAATGGGGCGCTGACAACCACAGCAGTTAAAGAGCGTCCATAAATAACATGCCATTTATATTTTTACTTTCTCTAACTGCTCTAAGAACTTCTTACAAAAGATTATGCTTCTTTCTACACAACGTTATATTATAATGACAAATAAATGTAAAAACTTGTGTGTTGATAGCAGATACTAATGTCATAATGCATGTAATGCTATCGTTGTAACGGGGCATGCAGATGAATATTTAATAAACAAAAAAAAACGGGATTTTAATCAAAATCGTTAGCGGCATTTATGAGAAAATCAAAATTTTCGAAAACTTTTCCATGTAAAGGGTAGTTTGTGGTGGGGGAAATCTTTGTGTCGCATCCTTGCAAGATAATATACCTAAATACGAAGTTTGGTATGTAACGGTCTTTTCGTTTTTGAGCTATGCTATCCACAGACACACACGGACCTTTTTCTAAAAAAATACCTTTTTTGGACTCAAGGGGCCCCAAAATATATTTTTCTGGTGAAATCTCGACATCAAATTTTTGGGTGGAATACAATACCATCTCTATCCACTATGTACATTGCTCATGCCGGCTAAAGAAAGTAAAAATTAACATGTTAGTTATATTACGCAGAAAGAGCTCGATTAGTCGTACATAAGCTTTTCTCAAACGGCTCTTTTTCTTTTCGTCTCTCGTCTGTTTACTCCTAGCAAGCAAAGAGAAGCGATTTTCAATTGTTTCACTTAGCGACCGGCTTTTAAAAGATCTGACTGTCGCCTTAGCCTAGTTTATTTCCTTATTTCCCTTCTACTTACAAAGAAGCAAGAAATAAGACAATTCGGGTAATGTTTATCTTGATTAGCATGACCTATATAAAATAACGGACTTTATTTACAAGCACTGTTTATATCTATACCCGAACCATCGGGGAACTCTAAAGTTTATTTCATCATTTCTTTAACGGGAAGTGTTGGATATTTTTCACTAAACTTCAAATAAACATTCAACAATATTGTTACTTTATCTAGCACTAATGTACATACAATATACATAGTAAGTAGAGAAGATATTGTATTTCACTCAAAATTTCGATGTCAAGATTTCATCGGAAATTTGAGTTTTGAGGTCCCTTGAGTAAAAAACATTTTTAGTTTCTCTGGCCCATATGTAATGGAAATAGCAACCTCGAGATTTCATCGGAAATATATGTTTTGAGGTCACTTGAGTCCGAAAAAATCATTTTTAGAAAAAGGTCATTGTGAATATGTGTGTGTCTATGGTCAGCATCAAATAGTCTATTTAATGCCAAACTAAGTATTTAAGTTTAGTATCTCCCAAGGATGCGACACGAAAATTCTCAAGAAAATTAACCCCCGCCCCCAACTACCCTTTACTTGGAAAATTTTTCGAAAATTCGATTTTCTCAGAAATGACTCTACGGCTTTGATTACAATATCGCATATTAAAAATATTTATATCACAAATAATAAGTATATAATTTGAAATTCCTGGGAATAGCCCCTGAAGACCTCTTAATTCTGAATGTGTAACTGGCAAACAAATATGTATATCTTGAATGTTCTGGGAATAGGCTCTGTATAGGATGATTTTTGTATAACTGGCAAACTGTAAGAGATAGACAAAAGTTTACTGCACAGAAATCGTAGATCTCATTAAAACGCACAATTTGTGTTATATATCTTTTTACTTTGTCTATACGTGCTATGTACATAGTGTATAGAGAAGGTATTGCACTCCACCAAAAAAGTCGATACCGAGATTTCACCGGAAATATATGTTTTAGGGTCCCCTCTATCCAAAAAAGTATTTTCAGAAAAAGGTCCGTGTGTGTGTGTGTGTGTGTGTCTCTCCGTGTGTCCGTGTGTCTATGAACACGATAACTCAAAAACGAAAAGTCGGTAAAATACCAAACTTGGTATTTAAGTTTATTACCTTCCAGGGATGCTACTCGAAGATTTTGAGAAAAATTCCCCCACCCCAAACTACACTTTACATGGAACTTTTTTTTGAAAATTTTGATTTTCTAAAAAAAGGCTCTAACGATTTTAATTAAAATGCCGTATATTAAAGATATTTACCTGACAAATAAAATGTATATTTTGAATTTTCTGTGAATGTCCTCTGCAGACTTTATTCTGGGTCAATTTTACGGAATTTTGCATAACTGCTAAACCGTAAGAGATGGACAAAAACTTACCACACAACAAATGTAGAGTACCTTAAAACTAACAATTTATGTTGTATACATTTTTTTTCGCGGAGTTGATTGTCTTTGAGATATTCCTTGTTTTTGGTTTCAGCTTTAACAATTTTTCATACAGGACTTGGTGAACTGTGTCCATACAAACAAAGGAACTTCAGTCGCAGAGCAACCATCTTTTGAGTATCACTTTAACCTGTGGTACCCCATTATTTCGCTTCTACTAACAAAGAAGCAGGTAATAAGACTATTTCTGCTAATTTGCTCTATTAGATGAAACAAATAGAATAATTTGTTGCAGTGATATAGAGAAAATCATGTGAATGGAACACATCTGATTTTTTGTAGAGTTAACCGTTTTCGAGATATTCTGGATTGCTAGTTTGAATTTTTATCCACTAAAAATTTCTCAAACGGGAAGAATTATTTTTTCTTCTCGTTTTTCATTTGTTTACTCCTGGCAACAAATAGAATGTAACCTCAATTGTTTCACATAGCGACAGACTTTTAAAGGATTCCTTTAGCCTGTCATTCCCTTATTCCCCTCCTACTTACAAGGAAGCTAGTAATATGACTAATTCTGTTTATCTTGATTAACATAATGTAGATAAAATATTAATATTTTGAATGTTTGCGGAAAATCTAGAGAATGCCATGTGAATGGAACGCATCGATTTTTAGAAAAAGGTCCATATGTGTTTTTCTGTGTGCATCTTTGTGGACAGCATAGATAAAAAACACGAAAAAACCGCTAAATAGCATATTTGGCATTTAAGTTTAATATCTCCAAGAATGGAATACGAAGATTTTCAAATAAACTCCCCCCCCCCAAGAAAAGTCTTACGTTACTCTTTACATGGAAAAGTTTTTAAAAATGTTGATTTTCTCTAAAACGGTTATTATGATTTTGATTAAAATATATTAAAGATATTTACACAACAAATAAAATGTATATTTTGAATTTTCTAAATTTAGCCTCTGGAGAGCTGGTTATTCTGGATGAATTTTGCAGAATTTTCCATAACGGTTAAACCTTAAGAGAAAGGTAAAAACTTACTATAAAAAATGTAGATCTGCTTAAAACACATAATTCATTTCATATACATTTTTGTTGTAGAGTTTACATATTTCGAGTTATTCCTTGTAATTGGTTTTAATTTTACACTTGCTGACTTTTCTCAAACCGGACCATGCAAATCTCAATTATTTCACGTAGCGACCAGCTTATAAAAGATTTGAGTATCGCATTAGCCTGGTGTATTCCCTTCTACTTACAAGGCAGCAAGTAATAAGGCCGATTCGCGATCAGCATGACATAGATAAAAGAATTGACTATCGCATTAGCCTGGTGCATTCCCTTCTACTTACAAGGCAGCAAGTAATAAGGCCGATTCGCGATCAGCATGACATAGATAAAAGAATTAAGAATAGGTTGCACATGGAACAGCTATAGAAAGTTATATAAATGAAACACATCAGATTTTTGTCTTTATTTCTGAAAAATGGTTTTAAGCGTTCTGAGTTACACCAGTAGGTACATATTTAAAACAACTCTTGAGGGATGAAATTCCGGTACACCGCCGGCGACATTGATATGATCCTGATAATGTAAAGCATCGTTAATAAAGAAATAAATGTTAATACCCCTGTTGTTTTTAGATATTACAGGATAGATGAGGCATCTTTTCCTTAAATAACAATAGAGGTTTTCGTTCTGTCCAATTGTATACAACAGTGAAGCAATGCGCTAACAAGGGTTAGTAGGTATAGTAACAAATGCAGAGCACGTTTAAATATAGAAGTAAACAATTTCCTTCCCTTTTTATTTTCTCTACACGCACTATGTGCATAATGTATAGAGAAAGTATTGCACTCCACCCAAAAATTCGATACCGAGATTTCACCGGAAATATAAGTTTTAGGGTCCCTTATATCCAAAAAAAGCATTTTCACAAAAAGGTCCGTGTGTGTATGTGTGTGTGTGTGTGTGTCTGTGAACACGATAACTCAAAAACGAACAGTCGATAACATACCAAACTTGGTATTTAAGTTTAGTACCTTCCAGGGATGCGACACGAAGGTTTTGAGAAAAATCCCCCAACCAAACTGCCATTTACAAGGAACTTTTTTCGAAAATTTTAATTTGCGCAAAAATGGCTCCAACGATGTTCATTAAAATATCAAATTATAAAGATATGTACCTAACAAACAAAATGTATATCTTGAATTTTCTGGGAATAGCCTCTGAAGACTACTTTATTCTGGACAAATTTTACGGAATTTTGCATAACTGCTAAACCGTAAGACTTAGATAAAAACTTACTACACAAGAAATGTAGAGCACGTTAAAACACACAATGTATGTTATATACATTTTTTCGCGGAGTTGATCGTTTTTGAGACATTCATTGTTTTTTATTTCAACTATGAAAAACATACTTTTCTCATATAGGAATTTGTCAACTCCTGTCCATATAAACAAAGAAACTTGTCACATAGCAACCAGCTTTTGACTATCACTTTAACCCATGGTACTCCCTTATTTCGCTTCTACTTACAAGGAAACATGTAATAAGACTATTTCTGCTAATTCGTTCTCGAGTAGCATGAGGTAAATAGAGGCATGAGCTTTTTAACAAAATTTTGTTACAGAGATGTAGAGAAAGCCATGTGAATGGTACACATCAGTTTTTTTCCGTAGAACAATACAATTAGTAGACTAAGGTTAAGAATGTCTCAAATATGTTCCTTGGCATGAATCCACAACACTAGTGGACGCTCTAAAACTTGGCAACTTTCTATTTTTTAACTCATTCCTCTTTAAAACAAGCCCGGCTAGCTCAGTCGGTAGAGCATGAGACTCTTAATCTCAGGGTCGTGGGTTCGAGCCCCACGTTGGGCGTAACGTTTTAATCAAGGCAAGCTACTCCGAAAGGCAATTAATGACCAAATTGTGAAAAAAGCTATGCATTAAAATAGCAATTAACCAAGTACAAAATCAGTTCTGTTTGATTCCAATATTTCACTGAATTACATGATTTATGGTCCGGTGAATCTAAAAAGTTTTTTTTGAAAAATCAAGGTAGTGGGTTCGAGCCCCACGTTGAGCTTAACAATTTATTCAAGGAAAGCTGCTCCGAAAAGTAATTAGTGACCAAATGGAGAAATAAGCTATGCATTAAAATAGGAATCACCCAAGTATAAAAATTGGTTCTCTGTTTGGCATTTCAATCAGTTTTATTGATTTTTACTCTCTCTCTCTACTTAGTACATAGGTAGAAAAAGTATTGCATTCCACCCAAACATTCGATACCGAAATTTCACTGAATTGAACGTTTTAGGATTCGGTGAATCCAAAATAAAAAAAGCAATATTAGAGAAAGGTTCCTGTATGTATGTGTGTGAGTGTGTCTGTCTGTCTGTTATTTTTAGCCTTGCTTCCAAGGATGCAACATGAAGATTTAGAGGAATATCCCCCACTACAATCTACCCCTTAAATGAAAAAAAAAAATCGAAAATGTTTTCTCAAAAATGGCTATAACTATTTTAATTAAAATATCGTACATTAAAATGTTTACATGCTAAATAAAATGTGTATCTTAAATTTTCTGGGAATAGCCTCAGAAGTCTTATGCATAGCTATTAAACCGTAAGATAAAGACAAAACTTACTGTACAAAAATTTGGATGTCGTTAAAACACACAATTTAATCATTAATATTTTTGTCGTTGAAATGACCACTTCTCAGATATATCGTTTTATCGGTTTAATTTTAAAATACTTAACTTTTCTAATAAGGGATTTTGACAAATTCTGGCCATGCAAAGAAATGCATTTCAATCAACTTTTAAAAGATTTGACTATCGCGTTTGCCTAATTTCCTTATTTCCCTCCTACTTACAAAGAAGCAAATAATAAAACCATTTCTGCTAATGTTTATCTCGGTTAGCATGAAACAGATAAGAAGATTAAGCTTTTCAACAATAATTTGTTACAAACATCTAAAGAAAGTCACATGATTGGAACACATAATTTGTTCTGTTTTCTTCATTTCTCAAAAATGGGTTTATGAATTGATTTAGTATGGTAGCTAAAAATTCTTGAGGAATAAAATTTCAGTACACCGACGGCGCCTTATCTCTTAAAAATGGCTTTAAGCTTTATGAATCGCATTAGTATTGTGTGTAAAAAAAATCTTGAGGGATAAAATTCCGGTACACCGACGGCGCTGATATTTTTATAGTTGTTGAGTGCTCTCTTTACTACATAGGGCACTGCAGGCAATGACACTGATGGTTCATGGAATAAGATGGAGCACCGGTGGAATGCTATGGTGGGGGAAACCGGAGAATCCGGAGAAAATCTACCCCTGCGCCGCTTTGTCCTCCACAGCGGTCGCCTGGGATCGAACTGGGCAGCCTTGATGAGAGGCGAGTGGTCTAACCACTAGGCCACTGATATTATCCTACTAATTGACAAAATCGTTAACAAACAAATAAATGTTAATTCAAAATCTTCTCGGGCTTCTAGCCAGGTAAAAACTTGGCTTGACACCAACGTTTCGAAGAAGTGCATCTTCCTCGTCTTCAGGGTGAACTGATGATCACTGAAGACGCGGAAGATGCACTTCTTCGAAACGTTGGTGTCAAGCCAAGTTTTTACCTGGCTAGAAGCCCGAGAAGATTTTGAATTAACACGTCGCCAGGAAAGCGTTAGTTCTTATTTTAAATAAATGTTAATACATCAGGTGATTTAAGTATTCAGGACAGTTAAACCAATGACTCATCTTTTTTTTAATGACAATAGAACTTTTCATTCTGTTCAATGTTTGAAACAGTGAAGCCATGCGCTAACAAGGGTTGGTAGATAATAGTTACAAACGCAGAGCACGTTTAAATTTAGAAGTAATTACGTAGTAGACCAGCGCTAAGAATGCCTCGATGTCTTCCTTGACACTAGAGTTGGGTCGAGCGATTCATTTTCAGTACTCGATCCATACGATTCGTTCATGCAATATGAATCGATTCATACGATTCGTTCACGATTCATTAATCGTTTGTGTTTGACATATTATACAGGGGATGATAGTCATATGGTAGCTCTTTAGCATAAAAACAGTAATTTTCTTTCTGAAGTTAAATATCTTGCTAATGTAGTTACGATTTAGTTTATACACACACACACACACACACAACACAAAGAGGCTCGTGGTAATTTCGGAACTGACCGGCAGTGTTCGTTTTCTTACCCTTATAATGTATAAATATATATAATTTATATATGCTATATTTTTATATATCCTTATATTTAGCCTCATGGCCTCAGCAATGTTTTCTCACAATAAAATAACTGGTTATAAATCCCTAAGGAAAGAAATGGCCTGTTATTAATGGACGCTCTCTAACCGCTTTGGTTCTCAGCGTCCCATTCTATATTGGGCGTGAAAGATCGCTTAATTTTGCTCAGAGGCCTCTCTTATTAGGCTTGAGGTTCTTTTCGTGCCGTAAATCTACGACACGGGACCTACGGCTTTACTTCCCTTCCGAAGGAAGCCCGAAAAAATCCATCGTCCTCCGCCGGGTTTGAACCCGCGACCTTGGGTATATGAAGTTAGCATGGTAACCATTACACCACGGAGGGCGACTTATAAATCTGTGCACACCATCGGGCGCATTCGGCAGTTTTCGTCGAAGCTCGGCTTGGTACTTCGAAAGGTGGAAGCAAAAGAAAATAAACCTCAATACCTGATCACGATTCTTTTTGAACGACGATATTTGCCGTGGTTGACACGATTCATGCTATTCTTTTCGATTCAGACGATTCTTTATGAACAACAATTCATGTTGAGACTAGCACGATTCTCGCGATTCTTTTTGAACGACGATTCATGCCAAGATTGACACGATACTTACGATTCTTTCCTTATAGTGTTCATACGTATGAACGATTCGTTCATGAATCGCCTAATGTCCACTTGGCACGAATTCGGTGGAATAACGTAACACTCGCTGGCACTTAGTAGGTTTTGGAGCACTTACACTTCGGTACTATCTACTTTTACTTGTTATTTAAGTTTAGTATCCTCCAAGGATGTGACACATAGATTTTAAGGAAAATCCATCCACCCAAACATCCCCTTACATGGGGAAAAAAAAAAAAAAAAAAAAAAATGGTTAAACGATTTTGGCTCAAATATTTTATATTAAAGATATTTTCATGACATAAAATGCATATTTAAAATTTTCTCAGAATAGTCTCAGAAGACCTCTTCGCTCTTGATGACTTTTGCATAACTGATAAACCGTAAAACATAGACAAAAACCTACCACACGAAAAATGTAGATCAGCTGAAACAAAACAATTTATTCATATACGGTTTTTTTCGTGAAGTTGGCCATTTCCAAGATATTTCTTGTTTTTGGTTCCAGTTCGAAATACTCTCATAAAATTAAATTTAATTACATGCAACCAACCTTTAAAAGAGACTATCGCTTTAGTCTAGTGTACGCCCTTCTACTAATAAGGAAGCAAGCAACAGGACCATTTCTGCTAATGCTTATTTCGATTAGTATGAAATAGAGAGAAGATAAGCTTTTCAACAATAACTTTTTACTGAAATGTAGAGAAAGGCAAGTGAATGGAACACATCAGAGTTTGTATAACAGTGAAATCATGCGCTAACAATAGGTATAGGAACAAATGTAGAGCACCGTAAAACATGGAAATAATCCATCCCCTTCTCACTTCTCTAAAACAAATTTAGCAGGCTGAAGTTAAGAATGCCACAAAGTCTTCTCTGGCACGAATCCAGAGTAATTACGCAACACTCTCTGGCAATTAACTGGTTTTTTGGCAATTTCTTCACTAATTTATTACAAACAGTTGCCCGTATAATGTGCCCGGCTAGCTCAGTCGGTAGAGCATGAGACTCTTAATCTCAGGGTCGTGGGTTCGAGCCCCACGTTGGGCGCAAAATTTTATTCGAGGTAAACTACTCCGAAAAGCAGGGAATAAACAAATGTGGGAAAAAATATTGCGCTAAAATAGTAATCACAAAAGAAGTGAATAAACAAAAACGAATATAGAAAAAAACTAATGTGCTAAAATAGTAATTACAACAACAAAGGAACTCTGTTCTTTGTTTGGCACTTGACATAAGTTTGTTAATTTTTACTTTCTCCACTTAATAAATTTCACCCAAGAATTTGATACCGATATTACTCTGTAAACACATGTTTTAGGGTCCCCTATATCCATTTTTACTTTCTCCATACGCACTATGTACATAGTGTATAGAGAAAGTATTGGACTCCACCAAAAATTCGATACCGAGATTTCACCGGAAATATGTTTTAGGATCCCCAATATCCAAAAAATGCATTTTCACAAAAAGGTCCGTGGGTGTGTGTGTCTGTGTGTGTGTGTCCGTGTGTCTGTGAACACGATAACTCAAAAACGAAAAGTCGGTAAAATACCAAACTTGATATTTAAGTTTAGTATCTTCCAGGGATGCGACACGAAGATTTTGAGAAAAATCCCCCCACCCCCAACTACCCTTTACATGGAACTTTTTTCGAAAATTTTGATTTTCTCAAAAATGGCTCTAACGATTTTGATTAAAATTTCGGATATTAAACATATTTACAAATGAAATGTATATCTTGAATTTTCTGGGAATAGCCTCTGAAGAGTAGTTTATTCTGAATGAATTTTACTAAGTTTTGAATGACTGCTAAACCGTAAGAGATGGACAAAAACTTACTGCACAAAAATGTACAACACTTTAAAACACACAATTTATGTTATATACATTTTTTTCGTGGAGTTGGTCGTTTTTGTGACATTCCTTATTTTTGGTTTCCGCTATGAAAAACGTATGCTTTTCTCATACAGGAACTTGTCAACTCCTATCCATATAAACAAAGGAACTTAATTGACATAGCAACCAGCTTTTGTCTATCACTTTAACCTACGGTTGTCCCTTATTTCGCTTCTACTTACAAGGAAGCGAGTAATAAGACTATTTCTGTTAATTTTTTCTGATTAGCGTAAAGTAAATAGAAGTATAAGCTTTTTAAGAATTATTTGTTGCAGGGATATGGAGAAAGTCATGTGAATGGTACACATCAGATTTTTAAAATAACGTTTTATGTGTGAACAACGTAACTCAAAACGAAAAGAGATAAATACCAAACTTTGATAATCAAATTCAGCATCTTCCAAGGACGATTTTCAAGAATAGCCCCATCCCAAACTAAGTTTAACATGGAAAAATTGCCGGAAATGCTTTTTCTTCTTCTTCTTTTTTTTTAACGACGCTTCAATTGCCACAAGATATCAACGCCACCGGTATGCTGGAATTTCGTTCCGCAGAATTCTTTTACGTGCCAGTATATCTACTGACTTATGGTTGTTGCTTTTAAGCACACTGAAAATCCATCGTTCTGGGCCGGGTTTGAACCCGTGACATTGACATCAGAAAGCCACTATCTAACCAACTGAACTACCCAGACATTCTCGAAAATTACTATTTTTTTCTAAAATGGTTCTAACAATTTTGATTAAAATGCCCTGTGTGAATTTGAATCTTCTGGGAATAGCCTCAGATGACTTTAGCTTCTGTATAATTAGTAAACCGTAAGAGATAGACAAAAACGTACTACAGAAAAAATGTATATCGTTAAAACACACCATTTTTGTCGTATACACTTTTTGTAGAGATAACCGTTTCCGAGATATTCCTTTTTTTCTATTAGTTTCAATGATAAAATACTTAAACTTTTGCTCACAAAGGAAATCCCTATCCATTTCATGTCTTTTGAAGGATTTGACTATCGCGTTAACCTAGTGTATTCTCTTATTTCTCTTCTACTTACAAGGAAGCAACTAGTAAGCTAATCATTTTTGTTAAGGTTCATTTCTATTAGCTAGATAATTTAGCTTTATAATTTGAGAAAGTCATGGGATTGGAAAGCTAAGATTTTCTAGAAATATTTTTTTGACACCAAAACTTGTACTTGTAGTGAAATCTCGGTATCGAAGTTTTGGGTGGAATTGGGAATTTGTTCTTGCTATGTACGTGCATACGTACATACATACATATTACTCGGTAGAGAAAAGCATATGTAATACTACACGATCTTGTTGAAATACTAACGACCGGAGCGAAGCGACAATAAGACAATTCAATTATTAACAATTTATAATAAAGGAAGGGAGATTTTATCAGGTTATGATTGTGATACTTAACAGTAGTTCTCAGACGGTAGATGACGCATTCGACCATGTTTACTTACCCATTTTTTACTTTTTTCCGTTCTTTCTTCACTGCCTCCTGAATCACAATATGGCCGACCGTGTCTACACTCAATATACGAATATAGATAGCAAGAATAGAAACAGGGAATAATTATTCTATTTCAGCTTTCAATAACTAATACATGAAATAGAAACAAGCATTATTTTATTTGAGGTTATAGCAGTCATCTCATACATAAGAAATACAAATAATGATTATTTTCACTTTTTTTTAAATTAAATACATTATGAATTGGATAAAACTTTAAGAAAACATTGTAACTGCATTAATTGAAAGTACAACTATGGATGGATCTGACTGTTATTAAAAGTGAAGGTTGGCTGACTGGATTGTCACCTCGTTACTAATAACCAACAGAGAAGATTAAACATGCGAACGTGAGGAGCGTCACCAGCTGCGATAAGATTTTTCGGTAATATCGTTCCAGTCAGATGACCGCGATTGGTTGAAATTAGTCAATCTTGACCATTCCATTGGCGCTTTAATAGTTAACTGAATTGTCAGAGAAATATACCACCTTTGTCGACTTACAGAATCAACAATGCTTCACAGACCAGTTGCCAATTCCGGTATCTCTGCCTCTGAGTTTAAGGAAGTGAAAAGAGATATATGTAATTCTGAAAGTAAAGTAATATGCAGGAAGTGACGTAATTACCTACTTCTGAGCGTATTCACGATACGCCCCAGCTTAATTTAAGAGTCTTCTGGGTTGTTAATGACAGAGTCACATATTTCTGTTGGTATCATTAGAGCTCGTACGCGAAATGGCGAAGCTATAATAAAAGAACGTCGGACGTGAGACATAAACCTTCCAATCACAGCTCACGTTCAGATCCATACTTGTATATCATGAAGGTATACATAGTGCGTATTCGCTTTTATCTCAGTTACAAAAATAGTTTTCTGAACGCATCGCTATGTCGGTAATTGTGGCAAATGTTTCCTTGTCTATTAGCTATTTTCTCTGCCGCTTAGATATAATGGAGAAAATGCTACATTTCAATAATTTATACTACTATATTTCACGAGAAATACACTTTTTGTCTGGGCACAGTATAACCTCAAAGTTCTACACCTGTGCTGAATGTCCAACTTTATATTTAAGACTGATATATTTTGAGATATTACGAGTCACAGATTTTTAGGAATCTGTCGCTGCCAAAAACAACTTTAGGATAGAAATCCCCCCCCCCTAAAGAGGCTTTAAAAGACTGATATGCTGTTAGTAAGCTTCAAATATTGATCTAGAATAAAATGTGCGCCTGAAATATAATGTAGATAGACTATATGATCCCTTTTTTCGCATTGAACGTTATGTATCTAGGAAACCATAAGAAAGGGGAAAAATCTGTTATAGCTTTTTCCAGCCTCTCTCATTTATCACTCTGTACACGCACTCTGTACATAGTGTATAGAGAAGGTATTGTATTCTACCCAAAATTAGATACTGAGATTCCAGCGGAAATATGTTATAGGACCCTCTGAATTAAAGAAAAGAAAGTAAAAGAAAGAAAAAACATCTTTAGAAAAATGGCATGTGAGTGTATGTGTGTGTCTGACTGATACTGTGTCTCAGTAGACAGTATAACTTAAACACGAAGAATCGTTAAAAACCAAACTTGGTATTTAAGGATGATACGACAGGAAGATTTTCAAGAAAATCCCTCCATCCCAAACAATCCTTTATATGGAAAACAATTAGAAAATTTTGAATTTCTTAAAAATGGCTCTAACAATTTTGATTAAATTCTCGTATATATAAGATATTTACTTGACAAATAAAATGTATATCTTGAATTTTCTGGGAATAGCCTCTGAATACTACTTTATTCTGGATGAATTTTACGGATTTTTGCATAACTGCTAAACCGTAAAAGATGGACAAAAAGTTACTCCACCGAAAATGTATATCTCGTCAAAACACACAATTTATGTCTTTTACATTTTTGTCATGGAGGTAACCGTTTCCGAGATATTCCTTGTTATTGGTTTCAGTTGTGAAGTACTTATATTTTTCGCAGTGTCAGTTTTCTTTTTTTTTTTTTTTTCTTTTTTTTTTTTTTTTTTTTTTTTGTTCTACTCTTGACTAAGCAAAGAAGCGATTTGCGATGACAATCGTAAAACGACAGCTTTTGAAACATTTGACTATCGATTTAGCCTGATGTATTCTCTTATTTTCTGCCTACTTATAAGGAACTAAGTAGTAGGTATATTCTGCTAATCATTTTCTCAATTAGCAAGGTGCAGAAAGAGGAATAATCTTATGTAAGAAGTTTGTAGAACAGCTAGAGAAAGTTATGAGTGTAACACATCAGATTTTTCTATAGGCGAACATTGGGTATTTATTTATTTATTTATTTATTTATTTTTGGTTCTTAACGTCCTTTAACCTAGTTGGTCATATCGGACGATGAATGAAATTGGTCAAAATGATGCTCAAATGATCTTGGGGTCCACTGAGCTTAAAGTTACTTGTCTACCAAACATCCTCTCTATGTTTTAGTTTCTTTCCTTCTTCTTTTTCAGATGTACGTCTAGGTGTTTATGCGATACCGGTGAGTTATACTTAATCAAAGGAAGGAGTGCTTCCCGTGGACACCAGAGGACTGCTTGAAATCTCGACATCGAATTTTTGAGTGGAATGCAATGTCTTCACTATACGCTATACAAGTGTTGAGAAAGTAAAAATCATAAACACTTGTGAATAAAATAAAAATTGTATTTTTTTTATATTTATTGTTATATACAGGCCGTTTCAAAACGACACCAAACGAAGATAGCAGTCGATTAGCTTACATTTTGACTTGTCCGAAACTTGATGTCGCAACTTTCAAACTCTTCTATTTAAAATGTTATGGGTGTTTAAAAATCGCACACATTTGGGATTAGGCAGCGAAGGAACAACGGTTTGTCATAGTCCACACCCAGATGCTACGTTGTCCACTACTAAGGTGACCTGTGCCGCGCCGGCGTGTCTATCAAACCACGCCGAATTTAGAGCTGAAAATTATATTCACGTATCACGTACGGTATGACCAGCAAGGTCCACATCTTCGTTGGGTGACGTTTCGAAACATCCTGTATAATATGTTCAATAATCTCCCCCATGTTCAGAGCCCTTGTTAAAAACATTTATTGGACACAGGGTTAAAGGACCGTATCTACGACGAAACGCTATCACTAAGCATTTTACTTCAGTGGCAATATGTTATAAACTTGGATAGGTAGAGTCAGACTCAAAAATTCAATGCCACGGATATCCCGATCTCTACCCGGTTGCTCTGCCACTGAGTTACCATGGCAATATGCCGGCATAGCATTGCATTTCTCAACTGACTCGCATGTTTCCCGGTAAACCACAAGGTGATACCAAATTATTTTGAGATGACAACCCCAATGGCGACTTACAATGCTGTAAGTACTTTAGACCCAGGATTCATAGTATGGCCAACTATTATGTCAATTTGTATGGAATAATGGTTTTTTTACACATAGCCGTGTGAAGGACAAGATTTGGATAGGCAGAGTCAGACTGACAAAGTCATTGCCATAGCCAATGCATATAATAGTTGGCCTTACTATGAATCCTGGGTCAAAAGTACTTACAGCATTGTAAGTCGCCATAATAATTTGTGATCACCTTGAGGTTTACCGGGAAACATGCGAGTCAGTTGAGAAATGTAATGTTATGCCGACATGTTGCCATGGTAGCTCAGTGGCAGAGCAACCGGCTAGAGATCGGGAGATCCGTGGTTCAAATCCCGGCTATGGCATTGCATTTTTCAGTATGACTCTGCCTATCCAACTCCTGTCCTTCACACGGCTATGTGTAAAAAAACAACAACAGTTATTCCATACATGTTATAAACTTGTTATTGCGAAGAATGAGAAACTCAGTGAAGAGGCGTGTTAGTTCCACCTTCAGAACATTGTACTGTGGCCTCTGAGTTCAGACGCCCAGCTGAACAAGCCTCTCCCGTCGTAAACTACTACACGTTTATATCCCATAAACACAAGGGTGTTGTCTTTCTTCCTCATCAGAAGCCAGTCAATATTTGCAAACCTAATATTCAAACTATTGCCGACCTTCGCCTTGGAGCTAGAGCTTCAACTCAACTTCAACCGATCCCATACGATTCATGTGCTGAGAGAAAACATTCAAAGGTAGAGGCCATTCCGGCTGAAATGCAGCGCCCGGTACTTAATTACTTACCGAGTTTATAAGTCGTTATTGAGGTATGATATTTAAAAAAAAAAATCTAATGTGTTCCATTCATATGACTTTCTCTACTTCTGTGTAAAAAAGTATTGTTAAAAAGCTTATTCTTCTATTTACTTCATGCTAATCGAGAAAAAATTAGCAGAAATAGTCTCCTTACTTGCTTCCTTATAAGTATAAGCAAAATATGGGACTATCATAGGTTAAAGTGAAGTCAAAAGCTGGTTGCTGTGTGACTGAAGCTGCTTTGTTTGTATGGACAGAGTTTACTTATTCCTGTGTGAGAAAAGCATACGTTTTTTAAAGGTGAAATCAAAAACAAGGAATAACTCAAAAACGATCAACTCTACGAGAAAAACGTATTTAACATAAATTGTGTGTTTTAACGTGCTCTACATTTTTTGCGTGGTACATTTTTGTCTTTCTCTTACGGTTTAGTAGTTATGCAAAATTCCGTAAAATTCATCCAGAATAAAGTAGTCTTCAGAGGCTATTCCCAGAAAATTCAAGAGATACATTTTATTTGTATATCTCTAATATACGGTATTATAATCAAACTCGTTAGAGCCATTTTTTAGAAAATGAAAATGTTCGAAAAAAGTTCCATGTAAAGGGTAGTTTGGGGTGGGGGATTTTTCTCAAAATCTTCGTGTCGCATCCCTGGAAGCTACTAAAGTTAAATACCAAGTTTGGTATTTTACTGACTTTTCGTTTTTGAGTTATCGTGTTCACAGACACACACAAGGACCTTTTTCTGAAAATACTTTTTTTGGATGCAGGGGACCCTAAAACATATATTTCCGGTGAAATCTCGGTATCGAATTTTTTGGTGGAGTGCAATACCTTCTCAATACACTATATACATAGCACGTATAGAGAAAGTAAAAAGCTTATGCTTCTATTTACTTCATGCTAATTGAGAAAAATCTGATGTGTTCCATTCACATGACTTTTTCTATAGCTCTGCAACAAAATATTATCAAAATGTTTATGCTTCTATTTACTTTATGCTAAACGAGAAAAAATTAGCAGAAATAGTCTTATTACTTGCTTCCTTGTAAGTAGAAGGGAAATAAGGGAGTACCATAGGTTAAAGTGGTAGTCAGAAGCTGGTTGCTATGTGACTGAAGCTCCTTTGTTTATATGGACAGAGTTGACAAATTCTTGTGTGAGAAAAGCATAAGTTTTTAAAGGTGAAATCAAAAATACGGAATAACTCAAAAACGATCAACTCCACGAGAAAAATGTACATAACATAAATTGTGTGTTTTAACGTGCTCTACATTTTTTGTGGGGTAAGTTTTTGTCTATGTCTTACGGTTTAGCAGTTATGCAAAATTCCGTAAAATTCATCCAGAATAAAGTAGTTTTCAGAGGCTATTCCCAGAAAATTCAAGATATACATTTTATTTGGCATGTAAATACTTTAAATATACCTAAGTTATTTTAATCAAAATCTTTAGAGCCATTTTTGAGAAAAATCAAAATGTTTGAAATATTTTCCATGTAAAGGGTAGTTTAGGGTGGTGGATTCTCTTGAAAATCTTCATGTCGCATTCCTGAAAGATAGCAAACTTAAATACCAAGATTGGTATTTAACTGTCTTTTCGTTTTTGAGTTAATCTGTCCACAGACACACACACATACACACAAAGGGACCTTTTTCCAAAAATGCTCTTTTTGGATTCAGGGGGACCCAAAACATATATTTTCGGTGAAATCTCGGTATCGAATTTTTGGGAGGAATACAATACCTTCTCTATACACTATATACATAGTAAGTGTAGAGAAAGTCATAATTTGAGATCTCCTTGTGGTTTACCGGGAGAAAGGCGTATCATTAAAGCCGCTGCGGCATGTTGTCATGTTGGCTCATGGTCAGAGCAACTGGACAGAAAACAAGACATCCGTGGTTCAAATATCTGATAAGGGAAAAACCTTGTCGTGGCAACCCACCCTAACCGAACTCACTTGCTTAGAATGAATTACCGGTTTAAGTTTTTTTTTTTTTTTTTTTTTTTTTTTTTTTTTTTTTTTTCATGGGGGTTTCCCCTTATCCTGAGAAGACGAATGTGGAGTAACTTTAAGCTCCACAAACCCCGAAAGCATTTGAGGATTGTTTAACGGATTTCATTTATCATTTGATGTGCTACCATATGTTACTAGGTTAATGGACGACATTTTACCGGAAGTTTTGAAGTTCCCTAAAATTTAAAAACGCGTATGGATTCCTCCAAACTTGGACAGTTGGTTCAGCCAGACTGAAAAGTCAATGCTATGTCGGCCTTGGCATTGAATTTTCAGTCTAACCCTACTTCTACACACGGCCGGAGTGAAAGAAACAATGCATTTGTTAATCTAAAGCCCGGGACTTAAGTACTAACAAAGTTTATAAGTTGCCATTGAGGACAGTTTGAGATCTCCTTGAGGTTTACCGCGAAATAACATTCTCAAAAACGGAAAATCGGATAAATATAAAAAACGGTAATTTCAGACAGTTAAAACTCAAGTTTCTTATTTGTTTAGTATCTTTCAGTTGCAACACAAAGATTTCAAGAAAGTTCCCCATCCCGAATACCCTTTACATGTAAAAGAGAAAGATGTTTCAGGCGTTTCATCTGGAAGTGGCAATCGTAAGGTCGTGGGACTCAGTCCCTTCCTTTTTTCTCCATTTCATGCCATCCGGTCTCTTTTTTTTTTTTTTTTTTTTTTTTTAAACAGTAACGGAGTCTGATCAGGACTCCGGTACTGTATCCCTATTTACATTTCCCCCCGTAGGTTTTACTGATTACTGGTTTACTGGTTTTACTGTTTCTTTTACAAACATATACACATTGCACAAACATATAACACCCATGCCCAAGTCTCTTTCAGGATTGTAGGTAAGTGAGTGACTGCGGTGTGGCGCCTCTCCAATAATGCAATTCTAAAGCAATACTTCCATTTATTGTTGCCGCTAGGTGGTGAATGTGATTTGGAAGTACAGCTGTCGGCGGCGGGGTGGCGTTATGGTCAGCAGGACTGGGAAGGTAAAAGCGCGGGCTCCTAGCGCTCCCCGTGTTGAGATGAACAGTTTTCTCCTTCCAGCCTTAATTCACCGGTAGTGTAAACAAAACAACAGCTTACAATGGCTGAACGTTTTACTGCTTTTCTCCATCTCAAAATAGTTCCTCTTAAATAACAAAGTGAGTACAGAAATGTCGTGTTACTCTATGTAATGTTGACTTAATAAATTAGTAACAACATTTACAGATCATTCAATAATTATTTTTTTATATAACAATGCATATTCGTTGGGCAGTTCAACGGTTGCCTCTAGTCAGCAAGTAATGGCGGAAACATATAATACGTGTATGAAATATAAGCAAGGAAACAATTATTCCTAGTGTATATAATAAGTTTTGTAAAAAGCACCTTCTTCATTAAATAATATTCTCAGGTTAATGAACAGAATTTACTGATGTTTCTGGAAACAGCATAAAGTGTGCAAAATTTTTAAATTAGATGAGGTGCGACATCTTTGTGCAAGAAGCTTTTCAACAAGTGGCAGCCGAAAATGCAGTGAGTGTGTACCACACATTGTTCGGGAAGAGCAAACAAAGTGAGATTTAGAGGGAATGGTGGACATTGTCGACTAAATTATCGATCCTGGTAATGATTCAGACAGTTTAAGTGCAACTAGTACCGATTACTTGTGTTACTATATGAAAGAAATGTTCAGTGTATGATTTGCATATGCGAATGCTAAAATTTGCACAAAAAAAAAAAAAGAACCGTTGGATCGAGTACGTATGCAGTATTTCATCAAACTTTCAAAACAACACGCCTGTATTTTATAATTTTACGGGGGAATGTTACATTTCGTACTGAATATACAGTGTTACTACAAAAGAACTAGACAACTTCAACTGGCTGTAAAACAAAAACTATTAGAGATAGCAACCTAATTATTTTGGAGGTATGTTGAGAAACTCTTAAAGTTTCGTTTGTTACTATTGGTAGCGCTGTAATGTTTTGTTTGTTGTTGCAGAAGCTGAAATGGCGGAAAATCCAGTGGAAAAGGCATATTGCGTGTTGGAATTTGCTAGAACGCAATCAGCAACTGTTGTCCAACGACATTTTAGAACACGTTACCACAAAACGCCACCGACTAGACAGTCAATCTACGACTGGTATAGAAAATTCGAGACAACGGGATGTTTGTGCAAAGGGAAGAGCTCGGAAAGACCAACAGTTTCGGAAGAAAACGTTGAACGTGTTCGTTCTGCCTACATAAGAAGCCCACAGAAATCGACATCTAGGGCAAGCATGCAATTACAAATTCCACAGCAAACTGTATGGAAAATCTTACGGAAGCGACTGCACATGATGCCTTACAGATTACAGATGTTGCAGTTTCTGAGTGAAGAAGATAAGGTCATACGGCGTGACTTTTGCATCGACATGTTGCGACATGATGAAGACGATGCTGGTTTTTGTGAGCGCATCATTTCATTTTTGTGGTAACGTGCTCTAAAATATCGTTGGACAACAGTTGCTGATTCCGTTCTAGCAAATTCCAACACGCAATATGCCTTTTCCACAGGATTTTCCGCCATTTCAGCTTCTGCAACAACAAACAAAACACTACAGCGTTACCAATAGTAACAAACGAAACTTTGAGAGTTTCTCAACATACCTCCAAAATAATTAGGTTGCTATCTCTAATAGTTTTTGTTTTACAGAAGTTGTCTATTTCTTTTGTAGTAACCCTGCATAACACTCGCCTACCTGTTTTAATCTGTTTTATTTATTATACATTTAATAGAGTCAATCATCATCTGTGAACAGGAAAAGTAGGTGGCTATTTTTTTTTTTTTTTTTTTTACTGTCAAACGAGGCATGCGGTTTTACAATAAATACAGCACACGAACCCAGCTTAGCAACACATGGTGTGTGCACGTGCGTTCGCGGAAGAATACATTCTGATTTGTTTACATCGCGATGAAGTAAGGATGGACAGATAATATGTTAGTGAACCACCAGCTGTTTCGGTTTCGGCCGCCCGCCAAAATCACTCTTATACTATCTTATCCTCCTAGGTTCTGATGCACAAATAAGCCCTTGGTGGCTGTAGTTGGAACCCCCTCCGATACCACAAACTCTTAAATGCAACACTTCCAAGGTTTCTGATTCTCTCAAAATGGCTAACGATTTGTAAAACTTTTTCTTTCCCTTGAGCCTTTCTTTGAATGCAGAGAACTATTTCTAATGGAATCTCAATGTCGAATTTTAAGGCGGAATACTAAAGAAGTAGAAGAATAAACAAACAAAAAAATCTGATGTGTTCCATTCACAAGACTTTCTCTACATCGCTGCAACAAATTGTAGTTAAAAAGCTTCTATTTACTTCATGCTAATTAGCAGAAATAGTCTTATTCCTTGCTTCCTTGTAAGTAGAAGCGAAATGAGGTGGTTCCATAGGTTAAAATGATAGCCAAAACCTAGTTGCTATGTAACTGAAATTCCTTTGTTTGTATGGACAGGAGTTAAGAAATTCCTGTACGAGAAAAGTATAAGTTTTTCAAAGCTAAAACGAAAAACCAGGAATATCTTAAAAATGATCAAATACACGAAAAAAATGTATATGACATAAATTATGTGTTTTATTGTGAGCTACAATTTCTGTGAAGTAAGTTTTTCCTCATCTCTTACAGTTTAGCAGTTATGCACAATTCCGTAAAATTCATCCAGAATAAAGTAGTCTTCAGGGGCTATTCCCAGAAAATTCAAGATATAGATTTTATTTGTTAGGTAAATATCTTTAACATACGATATTTTAATCAAAACCGTTACAGCCATTTTTAAGAAAATAAAAATTTGCAAATTTTTTTTCATGTAAAGGGTAGTTTGGGGTGGGGGATTTTCTTGAAAATCTTCGTGTCGCATCCTTGGAAGATACCAAACTTAAATACCAAGTTTAGGCTTTAACGGTATTTTCGTTTTTGAGCTATGCTGCGCACAGACACACACACGCACACACATACCACAGACACACACGGACATTTTTCTAAAAATACTTTTTTTGTATTCAGGGAGTCCCAAAACATATATTTCCGGTGAAATCTCGGTATCGAATTTTTGGGCGCAATGCAATACCTTCTCTATACACTATGTACATAGTTCATATAGAGAAAGTAAAAAGGTTTTTCCACAAACTTTATAGTAACCAGCGTACGGCACATTCGAAAATACACTTTCAAATCAAATTCACCGTAAGATATCATTACAGAAAGATTGGCTTCGTCAATTTTAAACAATTGAATATTACAAACTGCTGATTTAAATTAAGTTATATATACAGATCAATACAATTAATAAATAAATGAACAAATAAAAGTGTAAGGTGTTACTATTTTTAACAAATTACAATTCATTTCAAATATAATATACATTTGTAATAGAACTAACTACCTATGTACTTTAAGATATCATTCAAAGATAAACAACAACCCTTTAATAAAACGTTTTTAATTAATTTTACTTTCTATGCACATGCTGTGAATATAGTAGGTAGAGAAGTAATTGTATTCCATCCAAAGACGAGATTTAATCGGAAAAAATGCTGAGGCCCCCTGGATAAAAAAAACTAAAAAAGGGCCGATAGTGTGTGTGTGTGTGTGTGTGTGTGTGTGTTCATGTGTGTGTCCTCTATCTATAGACAGCATAGCTTAAATATCTGATCTGATGTGTTCCATTCACATGACTTTCTCTATATCTCTGTAACAAAGCTTATATTTTATTTATTTCATGCTAATCGAGAAAAATTAGCAGAAATATTCTTTTTTCTTGCCTTACTGCAAGTAGGAGCGAAACAAGGGAGTACCATAGGTTAAAGTGAAAGCATAGCTCAACAACGAAAAGACCGTTGAATACCAAACTTGGTATTTAAGTTTCGTATCTTCCAAGGATGCGACACAAAAATGTTCCAAAAAATCACCCCACCCCCAACTACCCTTTACATGGAACTTTTTTCTAAAATCTTGATTTTCTAAAAAATGGCTCTAACGATTTTGATTAAAATATCGTATATTAAAAATATTTACCTGACAAATAAAATGTAGGTATATCTTGAATTTTCTGGGAATAGCCTCTGAAGATTACTTTATTCTGAATGCATTTTACGGAATTTTACATAACTGCTAAATCGTAAAAGATAGACAGAAACTTACCACACAGTAAATGTAGAGCACATTAAAACACACACTTTATGTTATACACATTTTTTTCGTGGAGTTGATCGTTTTTAAGATATTCCTTGTTTTTATTTTCAGCTTTGAAAACATACTTTTTTTATACAGGAATTTGTGAACTCGTGTCCATACAAACAAAGGAACTTCAGTCACATAGCAACCAGCTTTTGGCTTTCACTTTAACTTATGGTTTTTCTTATTTCGCTTTTACTTACAAAGAAGCAAGTAATAAGACTATTTCTAGTAATTTTTTCTCGATTAGCATAAAGTAAATAGAAGCATAAGCTTTTTAACAATAATTTGTTGCAGAGATGTAGAGAAAGTCATGTGAATGGAACACATCAGATTTTTTTTTTTTATTTACGGACTCAGCGTTCCGTCCTATACTGGGCTAGAAGGATCGCTTAATTTTACTCAGAGGCCTCTCTATCAGGCTTGAGGTTCTTTTAAGTGCCGTAAATCTTCCGAAGGAAGCAATGCTAAGGATGTTTACGCCCGAAAAAATACAAAGTTAGCATGATAACCATTACAGCACGGAGGGCGTCACTGCGATGAGGATAAAGGAATAATCCTTTATAAGAATAGTTTATAGAGAGTCACGCGAATGGAACGTATCAAATTTTTAAAATATTGCTGAATTTTTACTTTCTCTATACGCACTATGTACATAGTGTATAGAGAAGGTGTTGCACTCCACCCAAAAATTCGATACCGAGATTTCACGGGAAATATATGCTTTAGGGTCCCCAATATCCAAAAAAAGCTTTTTCATAAAAAGGTCCGCGCGCGCGCGTGTGTGTATGTGTGTGTGTGTGTCCGTGTGTCTGTGAACACGATAGCTCAAAAACGAAAAGTCGGTAAAATATCAAACTTGGTATTTAAGTTTAGTATCTTCCAGGGATGCGACACGAAGATGTTGAGAAAAGTCCCCCCAACCCCCAACTACCCTTTACATGGAACTTTTTTCGAAAATTTTGATTTTCTCAAAAATGGCTCTAACGATTTTGATTAAAATTTCGTATGTTAAACATATTTACCTGAGAAATAAAATGTATATCTTGAATTTTCTAGGAATAGCCTCTGAAGAGTAGTTTATTCTGGATGAATTTTACGGAATTTTGAATAATTGCTAAACCGTAAGACATGGACAAAAACTTACTACACAAAAAATGTAGAGCACGTTAAAACATACAATTTCTGTTATATACATTTTTTTTCGTGGAGTTCGTCGTTTTTGAGACATTCCTTATTTTTGGTTTCTGCTTTGAAAAACTTATATTTTTCTCATACAGGAACTTGTCAACTCCGGTTCATATAAATAAAGGAACTTCATTGTCATAGCAACCAGCTTTTGACTATCACTTTATCCTATGGTAGTCCCTTATTTCACTTCTACTTACAAGGAAGCAAGTAATAAGACTATTTCTGCTAATTTTTTCTGATTAATATAAAGTAAATAGAAGTATAAGCTCTTTAAGAATAATTTGTTGCAGGGATATAGAGAAAGTCATGTGAATGGTACACATTAGATTTTTTAATTTCTTAAAAAATGCTGGGAGTTTGTGATGGAATTTAATATCATTATAGTGTGAACTTTAGGATTGCAGATTTGTTGGGGTGAGGTTAAACTATTTGTTCCAGATATTTCTCTCGTGATCTGTGACTCACCTGCTGGGAGATTAATGCTTCCATTAGGATGGGTGAAAGTACGGAAGGGGATTAAGTAAGATAGATCAAGGTCTTGTTACGGGGACCTTGTTACTTTGACCTGCCCTAGGATATGCACGAACTGTTCCCGTCTCCGCCCTGGGCAGCTGCGCAGTTTTACACAAAAACTGTATTAGCCGTGTCCGATAGCATCCGCGATCTCAATGTCGGCTCCTGGAGTCAAGGTTTCTCATCATAATAATACAATTAATTGGGATCGTGTTCGTGACTCGGTTAGTTCCTTCCATGCATTTTCAATGTACTCAGTTTCGAAATTGAAATCCTGGTGCTTGATAGCTACATTCGCTATAGTGGATGTTTTGTTTGTTTATCTGTACACAATTATGACTCTCAAACGCTGCATTTGAAGCGATTGGCGTTATGGTTGAAGCCAGAGGGCCATTTCAAAATGAATATAAAGCTTTCTGAACATCTTGGGAATGAAAAATCAGCTTTTCAAGGAAATCCGTCTTCAAACACTGAAACGATCGTTAAAAATCATTTAATATTCTGTAGGTATATTAACACATGCATATCTCTATAACAAATTATTGTTAGAAAGCTTATGTTTCGTTTTACTTCATGCTAATCGAGAAAAAAATGACAGAAATAGTCTTATTACTTGCTTCTTGTTAAATATCAAACTTGGTATTTAGGTTTAGTGTCTGCCAAGGGGCCGGTCCCCATGGCCACGCTCGCTAAGGCGTCTCGCTTCGGTGCTTCGTGGGCAGGGGATCGTGGGTTCGAGTCCCGCCTTGGGCATGTGTGTTATATGGTCGTGCAATGTGTATATGTTTGTGTAAAGGAACAGTAAAACCAGTAACCATACACTAAATTTAGGGGGGGATGTAAATAGGGGATACAGCACCGGGGTCCTGACCAGACTCCGGTACTGTTTAAAAAAAAAGGCACGACACGAAGATTTTAAAAAATCCCTCCACCCCAAACTACTCTTTACTTGGAAAACTTTTCAAAATTGTTGATTTTCTCAAAAATGGCACTAACAATTTTTATTAAAATGCCGTAAATTAAAGATATTTATGAGACAAATTAAATGTATATCTTGAATTTTCTGGGAATAGCTGTGAAGTATCCTTCACTCTGGATGAATGTTGCATATTTGGTAAACCGTAAGAGATAGATAAAGCTTACTACGCAAGAAATGTACATAGATATCGTAAAATCACACAATTTTATGTCCTTTACATTTTTATCATTACTTTCTCCATACGCACTATGTACATAGTGTATAGAGAAAGTATTGCACTCCACCAAAAAATTCGATACCGAGATATCACCGGAAATATATGTTTTAGGGTCCCCTTTATCCAAAAAGAACATTTTCACAAAAAGGTCCGTGTGTGTGTCTGTTTGTGTCCGTGTGTCTGTGCACACGATAACTCAAAAACGAAAAGTATGTAAAATACCAAACTTGGTATTTAAGTTTAATATCTTCCAGGGATGCGACACGAAGATTTTGAGAAAAATTCCCGACCCCCAACTACCCTTTACATGGAACTTTTTTCGAAAATTTTGATTTTCTCAAAAATGGCTCTAACGATTTTGATTAAAATTGTGTATAGTAAAGATATTTACCTGACAAATAAAATGTATATCTTGAATTTTCTGGGAATAGCCTCTGAAGAGTAGTTTATTCTGGATGAATTTTACTAAATTTTGAATAACTGCTAAACCGTAAGAGATGGACAAAAACTTACTACACAGAAATGTAGAACACATTAAAACACACAATTTATGTTATATACATTTTTTTCGTGGAGTTCGTCGTTTTTGTGACATTCCTTATTTTTGGTTTCTGCTATGAAAAACGTATACTTTTCTCATATTTTAACTTGTCAACTCCTGTCCATATAGACAAAGGAACTTCATTGACATAGCAACCAGCTTTTGACTATCACTTTAACCTACGGTTTCCCTTATTTCGCTTCTACTTACAAGGAAGCGAGTAATTAGACTATTTCTACTATTTTTTTCTGATTAGCATAAAGTAAATAGAAGTATAAGCTTTTTAAGAATTATTTGTTGCAGGGATATGGAGAAAGTAATGTGAATGGTGCACATCAGATTTTTAAATCATTCGTTTCCGAGACATTTCTTGTTATTTGTTTCAATTTTAAAATACTTATACTTTTCTCTTACTTCTTGTCAAGGAAAGAAGCCATTTGCAATGACAATCGCATAGCAACAGCTTTTAAAACATTTGACTATCGCTTTAGCATACTGCATTCTTAAGTTCCCTTCTACTTAAAGGAACTAAGTAATAAAAACATTCTGCAAACGGTTATCTCGATTAGCATGGCAATCTCTTGTAAGAAGATTGTAGAACAGCTAGAGGAAGTCAACGTGAGTGTAACACATCAGGTAATGTTTTCTATTGTAGAGCTAACCATTGCTTTCAATGTTAAAATACTTAAACATCTCTCAAAGGTGAACTTCTCATCCGTTTCGTACCATTTTTGTTTATTCCTGGACATGGAACGAGTACTACATTTCAATGACAATCGTATAGTGGGATTCGACTTACACTTTAGCCTAATGTACTCCCTTATTTACCTTCTTCTTGTAAGGAACTAAGTAGCAAGATCGTTTCTGCTAATGTTAATTTCGGTTAGCATGATGTAGATAAAAGAATACTCTTTTACAAGAATATGTTGTTTGCAGAACAGATAGAGAAAATGAAATACTACTTTTTTTTTTTTTTTTTTTTCCAAAATTTGATTTTATGTCTGTTCTCTTCTGTTAATTCACCATCCAAATGATTTTTTACTTTCTCTACACGTACTTTGCACATAGTGTATAGAGAAGGTATTGCATTCTACTTGAAAATTCGATACCGAGATTTCACTGGAAATACATGTTTTGGATGCCCCTGAATCCAAAAAAAAACAACACATTTTCAGAAAAAGGTCCGTATGTGTGTGCCTGTGGACAGCATAGCTCAAAAACGAAAGGACCGTTAAATACCAAACTTGGTATTTAAGATTGGTATCTTCCAAGGATGCGACATGAAGATTTTCAAGAAGATCCCCCCACTCCCAACTACCCTTTACATGGAACTTTTTTCGAAAATTTTGATTTTCTTAAAAATGGCTCTAACGATTTTGATTAAAATTTCATATATTAAAGCTATTTACCTGACAAATAAAATGTATATCTTGACTTTTCTGGGAATAGCCTATGAAGAGTATTTTATTCTGGATGAATTTTACAACATTTTGAATAACTGCTAAACCGTAAGAGATGAACAAAAACTTACTTTACAAAAAATGTAGAGCGTGTTAAAACACACAATTTATGCTATATACATTTTTTTCGTGGAGTTCATCGTTTTTGAGACATTCCTTGTTTTTGCTTTCTGCTATGACAAACTGATACTTTTCTCATACAGGAATTTTTCAACTGCTGTCCATACAAACAAAGGAACTTCAGTGACATAGCAACCAGCTTTTGACTATCACTTTAACTTATGGTACTTATCTCATTAGCATGAAGTAAATAGAAGCATAAGCTTTTTAAGAATAATTTGTTGCAGAGCTGTAGAGAAATTCATGTGAATGGTACACATCAGATTTTTACTTTCTGTACACGTTCTATGTACATAGTGTATAGAGAAGGTATTGCATTCCACCCAAATATTCGATACCGAGATTTCACCGGAAATACATGTTTTGCGTCCCCCTGAGTCTAAAAGAAACATTTTAAGAAAAAGGTCCGTGCGTATGTGTGTGTGTGTGTCTGTGGACAGCATAGCTCAAAAACGAAAATACCGTTAAATACCAAACTTGGTATTTAAGATTGGTATCTTACAAGCATGCAACACGAAGATTTTCAAGAAAATCCTCACACCCCCAACTACCCTTTACATGGAACATTTTTCGAAAATTTTGATTTTCTTAAACATGGCTATAACGATTCTGATTAAAATATCTTATATTAAAGGTATTTACCAAAAAAATAAAATGTATATCTTGAATTTTCTGGGAATAGCCTCTGAAGACTATTTTATTCTGGATGAATTTAAGGGATTTCTGCGTAACCGCTAAACCGAAAGAACTGGACAAAAACTTACCACACAGAAAATATAGACACATTAAAACACACACTTTATGTCATATACATTTTTTTCGTGGAGTTGATCGTTTTTTAGATATTAACTATTTTTAGTTTCAATTTTGAAAAAACTTATACTTTTTTCATACAGGAATTTGTCAGCTACTGTCCAAAGAAACAAAGGAACTTCAGCCACATAGCAACCAGCTTTTGACGGTCACATTAACCTATGGTACTCCCTCATTTCGCTTCTACTTACAAGTAATAAGACTATTTCTGCTATTTTTTTCTTACTACTTGCTATTTTGCTGTTGTTTACTTTTGTGATACTTTCCTAGGATTTAGTGGTATTGTCATTGATTTTTTTTTTTTTTTTTTTTTTTTTTTTTTGTAGTTTAACGTCTTTTAATCCAGTAAGTCATATCGAATGATGATTTGACCGGTCAAAAGATGCTCAAAATGAGCCCGGGGTCATTAGAACTTAAAGTTATTCGACATTTGTCTTCCCAGGATACAGTAAAACACCAGAAAAAAAGAACTTTATCCGGGTAACTCTAACCGAGATTCGAGCCCGGATCTTTTGACTGTGTGGCAGACAGGCTACCTCCACACAATTCAGAGACAGCCTATTGAATTATTTTATTGTAATGATATATTTTGTCTAGGGTCAACTTCTGCATTTAGGAGAAGAATATAAATAAATAAATAAATAAATAAGCAGATAATTAAGCGCTTTCTTTATCGACAGGCGTTCTCCTTTGCTTTCAGATTTATGGTAGCACTCTATTATTAGGGTTTTTGCCCAGAATGGGTCTCGTTTCACAAACAATTAAGACGGCTTAACCCAACACAAGAAATTTAATGTATAACATTCACATGAAGTTATGTTTATATATTTTCTACTTATTATTTTTACTGAGCTAACACTTATATTTCGTGCTATTCGACATAAAGATTGTAAAACTGACTCCATTACAGGAAACGATAGCGATAGTCAAATATTTGGAAAGGAGGTCACTATATCCTGCCTTTAAAATTCTATACCACCACGAGAAAAAAAAAAAAAATGTATGTGTTTCCTTCACCTGATTTTCTCTACCTATTCTGTAAAAATCTATGATTACAAAAGCTTATTCTTCTATCTAAAACATTGATTGAAAATTATTTTGAGATAAACATTAACAGAAAGTATGTTATTACTTATTTTATTGTGGATAAAAGCTGAACAAGACAATACACCAAGCTAAAGCTGTCGTCAAATCTTTCAATAGATGGTCGCTATGTGATGACTTGAATTTCAGATCTTAACTATTGGAGAATTTAAAGCAATAACAAGAAATATCTCGGAAATGGTTAACTCCACAAAATGTATTTGACATAAACTTTGTGCTTTAAAGAGATCTCCATTTGTTGCTCTTACGGTTCACCAGCTATACAAAACTCATCCAGATTGAACAGCTATTCTCAGACAATTCAAGATACACATTTTACTTTTCACAAAACCGTCAAAATCGTGAGAGCCATTTTTGAGAGTTGTTTAATATATCGTGTAAACGGTGGTTGGGGGCGGAAGATTTTTGTTGAGAGTCTTTGGCTCAACTTTGGAAGATACTGAACTTAAATGTCAAGATTGTTATTTCAGTGACTTTTCGTTTTTGAGTTTATGCTATACACATGGATCTTTTTCTAAAAATGTCTTTTTTTCTTTCTTTCTTTATTGGGGGATCCTAAAAACTGGATTTCGGAAGTCTCATTAATGAATTGTTGTGTGACATGTAATTTTCAGTAATATTCAAGGTTAATACACTAAGACTTCCAAGAAAAATCCCCACTCTTTACAAGAAACAGAACATTTGTTTTATTAAAGTGTCGTATGTTTAAGTCGATTTTGGAAAAATAAAATGTGTACCATTCAAATGACTTTCTCTATATCCCTGCAGCAAGTTATTCTTAAAAAGCTTATTCTTCTATTTACTTTATGCTAATCAGAATAAAATTAGCAGAAATAGTCTTATTACTTGCTTCCTTGTAAGTAGAAGCGAAATAAGGGACTACCATAGGTTAAAGTGATAGTCAAAAGTTGGTTGCTATGTCAATGAAGTTCCTTTGTTTATATGGATAGGAGTTGACAAGTTCCTGTATGAGAAAAGTATACGTTTTTAATAGCAGAAACCAAAAATAAGGAATGTCTCAAAAACGACGAACTCCAGGAAAAAAAAATATATATAACATAAATTGTGTGTTTTAAGGTGCTCTACATTTTTTGTGTAGTAAGTTTTTGTCCATCTCTTACGGTTTAGCAATTATTCAAAATTCAGTAAAATTCATCCAGAATAAACTACTCTTCAGAGGCTATTCCCAGAAAATTCAAGATATACATTTTATTTGCCAGGTAAATATCTTTGATATACGAAATTTTAATCAAAATCGTTAGAGCCATTTTTGAGAAAATCAAAATTTTCGAAAAAAGTTCCATGTAAAGGGTAGTTGGGGGTGGGGGGATTTGTCTCAAAATATTCGTGTCGCATCCCTGGAAGATACTAAACCTAAATACCAAGTTTGGTATTTTACTGACTTTTCGTTTTTGAGTTATCGTGTTCACAGACACACAGACACACACACACACACACACACACACACACACACACGGACCTTTTTGTGAAAATGCTTTTTTAGGATATTGGGGACCCTAAAACATATATTTCCGGTGAAATCTCGGTATCGAATTTTTGGGTGGAGTGCAATACCTTCTCTATACACTATGTACATAGTACGTACAGAGAAAGTAAAAATTAAATGTGTATCTTGAATTTCCCCCCTAAATAGTAGGGAAAGTAAAAAAGAATGTAAGCTTGAAACCCCGTATGAAAAATTCAACCAATTGGAAAACATCTCGTAAATGGTTAATGCCACAAGGTTTATGTTTGCTTATGTGTGTTGTTTTAACGATATCTATAAACCTAGAAGCACACCTGATAGGTGGAAAAGATACGGATGGAAGGAAAATCATGGTAGATAAAAAACTGCGCCAATATGTGCCTACCGACCAGAGAAAAGCACGAAAATCCCAAGGTTGAGTCGGCGGGAATTGACCCTCCGAATTTGAATCTTACACATTTCTGTGGAGCCATCTTGCTGGATAAAGAGGTTGTTTTTCTACTGACATGCAGACAAAATGTCTGTGCATAAGTCAAGGTGTGACATCTTTTATTTGCACCTTTGATGAAGAGAGATCTGTTTGTGTACGAAGAGAGAGAGGACGCTGGGACAATATAGCTTCAGAAGCATACCTGATGGAGTGTGCGAGAATTGAAACTAAGACCTTGCGAATGTGAGTTTTACACATTTCTTGGAGACATCTTGATAGATAAAGAGTTTTTTTTTTTTTTTCTACAGACATGGAGACAAAATGTCTGTGCATAAGTCAAGATGTTGTGACATATTTTTTGCACCGTTGATGAAGAGAGAAGATCTGTTTGTGTGCGAAGAGAAAGGACACTGGGACACATAAAGCTTCCTCTTGTCCCCTCGGGCAGCAGCTGTATCCTTCTCTCAGCTGTTGAATATTTACAAGGTTGATGATGAAACATAACCACGTGGGCTGCATACCCGTACAGTAGCGACTCCTAAGCAAATAAATATCTCGTCTTATGTATTCACACATAACTTGCAATGGCAGCTTCGGTTACAGTGGCGGCTCATACCCTCTGCCAATGTCAGTCAACATAAGATATCTTTAAAAATCTGATGTGTTGCATTCACATGACTTTCTCTACTTATCTGCAACAAATTATTGTTAAAAAGCTTATGCTTCTATTTACTTCATACTAATCGAGAGAAAAAAAATAGCCGAAATAGTTTTATTACTTACTTCCTTGTAAGTAGAAGCGAAATAAGGAAAACCATAGGTTAAAGTGAAAGCCAAAAGATGGTTGCTATGTGACTGAAGTTCCTTTGTTTGTATGGATACGAGTTGACAAATTCCTGTAAAAGAAAAGTATGTTTTCAAAGCTGAAAATAAAAACAAGGAATATCTTAAAAACGATCAACTCCAGAAAAAATGTATGTAACATAAATTGTGTGTTTTAAAGGGCTCTACGTTTACTGTGTGGTAAGTTTTTGTCTATCTCTTACGGTTTAGCAGTTATGCAAAATTCCGTAAAAGTCATTCAGAATAAAGTAGTCTTCAGAGAATATTCCCAGAAAATTCAAGGTATGCATTTTATTTGTCAAGCAAATATTTTTAATATAAGATAATTTAATCAAAATCGTTAGAGCCATTTTTGAGAAAATCAAAATTTACGAAAAAAGTTCCATGTAATGGGTAGTTCGGGGTGGGAGCATTTTTCTCAAAACCTTCCTGTCGCATCCCTAGAAGATACTGAGCTTAAATACCAAGTTTGGTATTTTAACGTCTTTTCGTTTTTGAGTTATCGTGTTCACAGGCATACGGACAGATGGACACACACAAGGACATTTTTGTGAAAATACTTTTTTTTTTTTTTGAAACAGGGGACCCTAAAACATTATTTCCTGAGAAATCTCGGTATTGAATTTTGGGTGGAGTGCAATACCTTCTCTACACACTATATACATAGTACGTGTAGGGAAAGTAAAAATTTAACTTTGTCGACTTATCCTCCCCATATCGAGAACTTACACACCGTAGGGAGCTACACGTGGGTGCTTAGGGTCAGAAGTCTGCCAAGGAGTCAACAAATATTTTATCATAAAAATAACCCAGAAAGAGGGATCAGCCCATAGCATGAGTGTGAGGAAGTAAATCATACGAAATCAAGTCGAAATGGGTGACAAGCATGATGAAGGAGTAATTAGTGGAATGAATGGTGTGGGAACCAGAGAAAACCCGTCCAGAGCCACTAAAATCCTACATATGATCCCATGTGATTGAACCCGGACAGCCTAGGAGAGAGGCGAGCGATCTAACCATTCAGCCACGACGGTATCTTTACTGGTAAAGCTATTAAACATTTAGTGTATAGCACATGGGCTTGAATATGTAAGACACAACTTCAATTTTAGAAAAGAAAAAGGAAATAGAAACAAAGTGATTGGTAAAGAAGCAAATAAAGTATAAAACAATAAATAAATACCAGCCTGTAAACGTTCTGGTTGATACCCTCAACCAAAAATTAAAAATAAAATAGGAATTAAACTACCTTAAAAAAAATTATATTTAATCTACAAAAAGTAAAATATAATATAATTAATAATATAATAATTATAAATAAAAATAACTTATTATAAAATGTATAACAAATAACAGAATAACTAGCTAAAATTATTAAAATACAAATTCAAAATCTTAATATTACTAACCCATATGATAAGCAATCATAACCAAAAATATAACTTAAACCTCTTCAACAAAAAAAGATCAATATTTATTAAAAATATTAATCTCAAAAAAAATAATAAATTCTGGATTAAATATCAATCTCTGATTAGTTGAATAAATTTGATTTTGGAGAGGTCGAGTCAGACTCAAAAATTCAATACTATAGGCGGGATTTGAACCACGAATTACTTTGTTTCCGTCCAGTTGCTATAAACAGTGAGCTACTACCGCAACATGCCAATACAGCCTTAAATTCTCATTACTTTCTCTATACGTACTCTGTACATAGTGTATACAGAAGGTATTGTACTCCATCCAAAAATTAAATATCGAGATTTCACCGAAAATATATGTTTTAGAGTCCCCTGTAACCAATAAAAGTATTTTCAGAAAAAGGCCCGTGTGTGTGTCTGTGAACACGATAACAAAAACGAAAAGTCTGTAAAATACCAAACTTGGTATTTAAGTTAAGTATCTTCCAGGAGTGCGACACGAAGGTTTTGAGAAATATCCCCCCACTCCAAACTGCCCTTTACATGAAACTTTTTTTCGAAAATTTTGATTTTCTTAAAAATGGTTCTAAGCGTACATTAACGAACGATATTTATTTCACAAATAATATGTATATCTTGAATTTTCTGGGAATAGCTTCTAAAGCCTACTTTATTCTGGATGAATTTTACGAAATTTTCCATAACTGCTAAACCGTAACAGACTGACAAACACCTATCACACAAAAATGTAGTCCACATTAAAACACACAATTTATGTTATATACATTTTTTTCGTGGAGTTGATCGTTTTTTGAGATATTCCTTGTTTTTGGTTTCAGCTTTGAAAACTTATACTTTTCTCTTACAGCAAGTTGTCAACTCCTGTCCATATAAACAAAGGAACTTCAGTCATCTAGCAACCAGCTTTTGAGTATCACCTTATCCTATGGTACTCCGTTATTTTGCTTCTACTTACAATGAAGCAAGTAATAAGACTATTTCTGCTAATTTTTTCTCGATTAGCATGAAGTAAATTGAAGCATAAGCTTTTTAACAGTAATTTGTTTGCAGAGATGTAGAGAAAGTCATGTAAATGGAACACATCAGATTTTCTTGGTAAACCATTAGGAGATCTCAAATTATTTTGAGATGTCATACCACAATAGCGACTTACATACTGTGTAAGATTGTAAGTCCTGGGTTTATAGTTACCCAACTATTAGGTCAATCAAAGTGAATTAACTGTTTGTTCCACAAAAGGACAGAAGTTGGGGCGGTAAAGTCAGACTGCAAAGTTCAATACCATAGTTGGAATTCAGTTGGAGAGGCAGTTCGAGAATTTAGAACTGTGCCGATAACTCGGTGTTAGAGAAACTGGACGAAAGCTGGGAGGTCAAATCCGCCCATGGCATTGCTTTTTTTGGTCTGTTTCTATTTTATCCAACAACTGCCCTACACACGACTGGTGTATATGAAACAATTCAAATTTGATCTTGCTTTGCGCACTTTAACTATACAATTGTCCAATTTTTGGCAATTCTTCTTGTCGGTGAGAGATCTCAATGACATTTTCTTTCTAGGCGATCTAGGGGCCAACATCTCAGGTATGCATGCAACTTAGGGACATGTCCATCGGATTTCCCATTAGGTCAGGTATCTGTTTTATAAACCGTGCCCTCCTGCGTGCAAGGGCCGAAGAACTGGCATATAGGGACGGAAGTGGAAACGTCACTTACGCGAGTCAACCCCGAGGGGAAGACTACCGAAGACGATCTTTACCAGCTTAGGTCTACTAGTTATCCAGGCTACTGCCGGAGACCATTGAGGCTTTCCCCCACCTAGGCGTAATCAGCTGAGCGTATCCAATCTCCCACGGGTATGGGTCACTGCCACGTCGAGTCCAACCCAATTCGAAGGGGCTCAGATGTTCGGCCCGTTGTTGAGATGTTCTGGTAACGCCAGAAGTAGCACGTGTGCTCGGGGTCCACAGCTCCCGCACCGAAGCAGCTGAAGAGGTCGGAATTTCCCCCCTAGACGAAGTATAGAATTTTTCCGTGAATTTAGTTTTTCACTGATTTTTCTATTGTGCACATTCCACCAAAATATATAAGTAACCTGTCTTCATCACCACCACAATCCCCTGCCAGATGATCTATCTTCTCCAGCCTCCGAGTTTAAACCATATTGCAGGGTACTAGATGGTCATTTTAACTAAAGCATATTTCGTGTAGCAAGAGCTAATGTAGCACCAGTTTTCCACAATCGATATAGGAGGCATAGGCATGTCCTTATAAATACATAAGCATACTCTAAACTATAAAGTCTCCTTTAACTAGGTCACAGACAACCCTTACATCTGAACTACTGACACCGACGCACTCCGGATCGACGTTGACAGAAAGGGCATGAAGTTTACATAAAAAGTGTTAACTTCAAGGACATCAAAATACATCAGATGGATTGAGTGGAATTTGGGTAGTCCCCTGGCCAAGGATTCTTATTAATTTCTCCACGTATTAGTAAAATCATTGCGACTCCACGCACTTTGGCGTACTTATTTACAGTTCTCTATCTCCCCCCTAATGTACATCCTCCAGCACCTTAAACCCTACTTCCCTCTCACATGCGCGAGCACCATCGTTACTCCTGATCCTACTACCCTTAGGGACGCACCATGATAGGGATAACTCCTAACCTGTACTGGGTATCCTTTCTTCTTAAATGAATTTTCCAAATTTCATTTTATTTCATTGACTATGTTTAGATAAGGCTTAATTTTACAACGCGTTTCAATTTTCTGCCCGCTGATGTCTGTTAGTCTTCTTTTGATCTTTGAAGATCTAACGAGCGAGTAAATTATTCTATCAAAGGTAAATTGTAATAGCAATTGTAATTTACTTGGATATTTTTACTTTCTCTACCAAGTATTTATGTACGTATATAGAAGGTAGAGAAGTTATACTATTCCGTCCAAAAATCGTTACCGGCATAGGTTTTACAAGTTTTGAGGACCCCTGTATAAAAAGCATTTTAGAAGAGGTCCTTCGAGGGCTGTAGCGTCATAAGATAACGCTTTTTTTTTTCTTCTTAAAACAATTTCAATGTTAAGGTTGGTTTGGGGTAGCTTGGTGTCTATATCATATATAGCAAACATTTTTAATTAATCTATTCACACCCAAGCTCTCTCTGTCTGTCTGTCTCTCTCTCTCTCTCTCTCACACACATAAAAAGGCATAAACAAAGAGCTTTTTCTTTTTTCGTAGGACGTCAAATCTCGATACGTTCTGTGTTGACTATATGTAAATAGCAGAGAAATAAAAATGACAAATAACTCCAATTTTTGCTCATGCATTTTTTTTCTAACAGTGGGCGATTTTCGTGAAAAACCTATGTCTAATATTTTGCTCAAATATGCAATATGGAGCACATCCGAATTTTCTATTTGGAATTAACTGCTCGCAGAACACACCAAAGAACGCATGCTAACTTACACACATTTTCTCTCTTTATAATATTAGTGTAGTATAGATTTATTAATCTAAATGCATAGGATGTGCATTTAAGAAATGATGAATATTATCTTGAACATTTTTTATTTTAGAAACACATATTTGTAGGTACTTATATAAAGGTTGTATGTAATGAAATGCTAATGTGTAGGTTAACACGTGAAGGCTTTGCCTGAAGCAGTGGTTTTATCGCAAAAAAAAAAAAAAAGCAAAAAGTAAAAAAAAAAAGTTCCGCATTCAGAGATCCTAAGTTCAAATCCCGTCGACTGGTTACTCTGATATTGACCGCTTTGTGGCTTTCCTGATGGGTAGGCGAATACTAGAGTGCGGTCTTATATACCAACGTTTCATATTCGTAATGTCCCTTTCCTCATATTTCAGTGTTGTGATGTATGGCATACCGAACAGATAGCGCGAATGTTTGATCAAAGAAAACAAAACTCTCTCGGGTCTCCTAGGGACTCCGCGCGTCTCTCTGGCCTATGTGCCAGCGGCCTGTGCCCTCCTATGTTTCTTGCTCTAGGGTATGTTAGCCACAATAGATTTATGTAGGTCGAATTGCGCAAGGTGTCATGTAAAGGGTACAGGTACACAAGAAGGAGGACACCTTGAACATGCAACCTATACAAATCTATTGCGGCTTACACCCCCAAGAGAATGGAATGAGATGAAGGAGCCACAGGCCACCAGAGGCTTGCGGAAATCACTTACGTTTTCAAACTCGAAGACCTGTTCCGCTAGAGAGCGATTCGTCGATTTGGCAGCCACTTTACATGCATCCGTGCTATTTCGCACTGTCACACACCACAACCCTGAAAAATGAGAGCGAAATGGATTGACATAGAAATTATGGAAAGGAAATCCAGATCAACGAGAAACAACCTCATCATTCAGCTGAGTCATAGTGAATAGTTCCCCGAGGATCGCACCCAAGACCTCCCAAAAGGGAGTAGCACACTTACCAGAGCACACGTTGCTCGATCACCTTCCTATGGCTATAGGATTAGGATTGTTCACGAAGGGGCCCCTAGGAACCTGGGGCAGAACACCGGATGTGCACTTGTGGCCCTTTATCACTTGCGTGACGTCAGGTAAGCAGGGATGAGGAGATTGACCCGAAGGGCGACCAGATCCGGATGACGATTTGCGCAAGCATAGATGGAATCCTGTCGGTTACAGTCGGAGAACTTACGACGCCGCCTCCGGAGGGAGCCCTGAAACCGGAAGACGCGTCCGGACCGAGCGTTCCGACCCAGGATAGCCTTTCACGATGCCCAAATCATCATCCAGCCCTAACCCGCCGAACACCATCATCTGGTCCCTCAATCCTGAAAGAGATGATTAGGAACAGCAAATGGTGGACCATGGATGTAATGAACCTACCCAGCATTCGCCTGGGGACCGGGGAAATCTCCGAAAAAAAAAAAAAAAGAAAAGCCGTGACCTCCCGAATGTGATATCTATGCTTACATCTATATTGTAAGACAGAATCATGTTGCTTCCATGTAAAGGGTAGTTTGGGGTGGGGGGATTTTTTTTTTTTTTTTCAAAATCTTCGTGTCGCATCCCTGGAAGCTACTAATCTTAAATACCAAGTTTGGTATTTTAAATACTTTTTTTTTTTTTTTTAGTTGTGTTCACGGACACACGGACCTTTTTGTGAAAATGCTTTTTTTAGATACAGGGGACGACCCTAAAACATATATTTGCGTTGAAATCTCGGTATCGAATTTTTGGGTGGAGTGCAATACTTTCTCTATACACTATGTACATAGTGCGTATAGAGAAAGCAAAAATGTAACGCTATGTATACATTTGTGTGTTGTTGACCTTATAGGCCTTGAATTACTAAAGCACCACAACAATGAACAATGACTAACCCAAAATACTATCATTAGTAAGAATATGTAATGGTTAGCTACTCAGCAAGCCGTAAACCTCTTTGCACTGACTTAATTTCGTAAAGCTTATCATTACTTGTTTCATCACTTGTTTCATGCTGATTACAAAACCTACAATTTTGTCGTAAAAGCACCAACCAAAAATACCACGTGCTGACAAAACTCAAGACGTAAAGTTAGCGCCACCAAGCGTAGGATTAATAACAGAAACAACTGAAGCACGCTTTGCCAAGGGTCATAAATATTAAGAAATACACAAAAGTGAACGCGAATCACCTCTAACATTCTTACGTCACCACAAACAGAACACATTTAAATTCAGTCGTGCGTAACAACATTATCTAATAGCGTGTCAGAAAAATATGTATTCATTCCACCCGCTCGATATAGCTGCTCATAACAAATGTATTATACCTTCGTTTACACATCATCCCATTTCTCTCAATGGGACGGAGATACCCACCGCGACTTCTATAAGGTACCTCGGCCTTATCTTGGACAGCCGTCTTACTTGGGGTCCCCATCTCTCCAGTCTAGTGCAGAGGATTCGTCATCGCATCCGCAACGTCCGTCATCTTGTGTCCGGTTCCTCGCCATTGCCTTTGCGGTACAAGCGTCTTGTCTACACTTCCTTAATTCGACCCATGTGGCAATATAGCTGTGCGATATGGGGTTCTGCCGCTCCGTCGCAGACCATCAAACTCCAGCGCACACAGAACCGTTTTCTCCGCCTCATGACTGGCGCTCCATGGTACGTGCGCAACTCAACTCTGCACGCTGACATAGGCCTACCGGAGGTAATGTGTGCCCTCCGCATCAGCTACAAGAGGCTCCATCGATCCTGTTTGCGCCACAGCAATCCTCTTCTCCGCCATATTTATCTTCCTCCTGAACCTCAACGGCGAAGACTGAAGCGCCGCTGGCACTCCGATCTGCGACTGAACATTTAGCTCTTTTATTATTTTCTGTGCTGCTTTCTTCGTATCTTTGTACTATTTCTTTGGGCCCATCGCTGGATGGTATCCCAACCACATATTACATGTTGTTCTGTGTATCTAATTAGCTCAACTGCATTGTACCTAATTGTACAAAAGAGTTTTCTTACAATAAAAAAAAAAAAAAAAAAAAAACCTTCGTTTACACGTATGAGAGAGATTTCGCCGGAAGTATATGTTTTGGGTTACTCTGAGTCAGAAAAAAACATTTCTAGAAAAGATTACTATTGCCTGTCTGTCTGTCTGTTTGTGTGTGTCTGTGGACAGCATAGCTCAAAAATGAAAAGATCATTAAATACCGAACTTGGTATTTAGGTTTAGTATCCTTCAAGGATGCGACATGAAGATTACATGGAAATATTTTCGAAAATTTTGATTTTTTTCAAAAATGGCTTTAACATTTAGATTAAAACCCGTATATTAAAGATATTTACACCCCAAATAAAGCCTATATCTTGAATTTACTGGGAATAACCTCTGAATACCTCTTGATTCTGAATGAATTTTGGCAAATTTTGTTAAGGTGCTAAATCGTAAGAGATAGACAAAAACTTACTGCACAATATCTGATGTGTACCATTCACATGACTTTCTCTATATCCCTGCAACAAATTATTCTTAAAAGCTTATACTTCTATTAACTTCATGCTAATCAGTAAAACATTAGCAGAAATAGCCATATTACTTTGCTTCCTTGTAAGTAGAGGTGAAATAAGGGAGTACCATAGGTTAAAGTGATAATCAAAAGCTGGTTGCTATGTCAATGAAGTTCCTTTGTTTGTATGGACAGCAGTTGACTAATTTCTGTATGAGAAATGTATAAGTTTTTCATAGCAGAAACCAAAAATAAGGAATGTCACAAAAACGACGAACTCCACGAAAAAAATGTATATAACATAAATTGTGTGTTTTAACGTGTTCTACATTTTTTGTGCAGTAAGTTTTTGTCCATCTCTTACGGTTTAGCAGTTATTAAAAGTTAGTAAAATTCATCCAGAATAAACTACTCTTCAGAGGCTATTCCAAGAAAATTCAACATATTGATTTTATTTGTCAGGTAAATATCTTTGATATACAAAATTTTAATCAAAATCGTTAGAGCCATTTTTGAGAAAATAAAAATTTTCGAAAAAGTTCCATGTAAAGGGTAGTTGGGGGGGGGGATTTTCCTCAAAATTTTCGTGTCGCATCCTTGGAAGATACTAAACTTAAATACCAAGTTTGGTATTTTACCGACTTTTCGTTTTTGAGTTATCGTGTTCACAGACACACATACACACGGACACACACAGACACACACACATACACGGACCTTTTTGTGAAAATGCTTTTTTTGGATATTGGGGAGCCTAAAACATATATTTCTGGTGAAATCTCGGTATCGAATTTTTGGGTGGAGTGCAATACTTTCTCTATACACTATGTACATAGTGCGTATGGAGAAAGTAAAAATGTAGATATTGTCAAAACATAGAATGTATGTCCTTTACATTTTTGCTGTGGATATAACCGTTTCCGAGATATTCCTTGTTATTGATTTCAATTGTAAGGTACTTATACATATTCATATATACATATTTTCCCAGAAAATTCAAAATAAGCATTTTATTTGGGGTGTAAATATCTTTAATAATCAAAATCGTTAGAGCCATTTTTGAGAAAATCAAAATTTTCGAAATTTTATCATATAAAAGAAGGAACAGAATATCTAAAATCCAAATAAATACTGAGCTCCATTTTACTGTATACTCACTGTCAAAATGATATTTTTAATCAGTTAATATATTTTTACTTTCTCTACACGTACTATGTACATAGTGTATAGAGAAGGTATTGCACTCCACCAAAAAATTCAATACCGAGATTTCACCGAAAATATATGTTTTGGGGTCCTCTGTATTCAAAAAAAGGATTTTCAGAAAAAGGTCCGTGTGTCCGTGAACACGATAACTCAAAAACGAAAAGTCACTTAAGTACCAAACTTGGTATTTAAGTTTAGTATCTTCCAGGGATGTGACACGAAGATTTTGAGAAAAATGCTCCCACCCCAAACTACCCATTACATGGAGCTTTTTTCGAAAACTTTGATTTTCTAAAAACTGGCTCTAACGATTTTGATTAAAATATCGTATATTAAAGATATTTACCTGACAAATAAAATGCATATTTTGAATTTTCTGGGAATAGCCTCTGAAGACTACTTTATTCTGAGTGAATTTTACGGAACTTTGTAAACTGCTAAACCGTAAGAAATGGACAAAAAAATGTAGAGCACATTAAAACACACAATTTTTATAGTATACCTTTTTTTCGTGGAGCTGATCGTTTTTGAGATATTCCTTGTTTTTGGTTTCAGCTTTGAAAAACTTAACTTTTGTCATACAGGAATTTGTCAACTCGTGTCCATACAAACAAAGCAACAGCTTTTGACGATCACTTGAAAGTATGGTACTCCCTTATTTCGCTTCTACTTTAAGGAAGCAAGTAATGAACTATTTCTGCTAACTTTTTCTCGATTAGTATGAAGTAAATAGAAGCATACACTTTTTAACAATAATTTGTAGCAGAGATATAGAGAAAGTCATGTGAATGGAACACATCAGCTTTTTTTTTTCTTATGTTTCTCCGTTTGCTATAAAAACTTGACATCAAATGCTCCACATCGCGTGAGGCACGTTTTATTGTTGGTTCAGAAGCCTTTTCTGTAGTGTACCGCCAGGGGTATATCCATATTAGGGGTAGCTTTATGTGGTCGCGCCCTAGTGAACACGAGCAGAATTCCCGGTGAAAGGGAATGCAAGCAAATATACCTTTAAGGCTAGTTATTATTGGCCAGGTTTCCTGTGTGTGCTTGCTGAACCAAGCACTTTAAATAGCTTTAAATCTCTCGTACCGCATTGTGGTTCTGAAACGAGGTGGAAAAGGGTACACACAATACTGGACGAGCAAGTAAAAGGGGACAATAACTGTAGGGTTGCTCAACTGGGTAGTGTTGTGGTAGCGTGTCTGCCTCGAATCTCGCTTTGGGTGAGTTACCCGGATACATTTTTTTTTTCGTTGTTTTCCCTTATCCTAAAAAAACGAATGTCGAGTAACTTTAAACTCCATGGACCCCGAGAACATTTGAGCATCATTTCACCATTTTCATTCATCGTCCAATATGACCCAGGTTTAAGGACGTTAAATTACCAATAAAAAAAAAAAATATATATATATATATATATATATATATATATATATATCTTCTGTATAACAAATTATTAATAAGTTTATTCTTCTATTTACTTCATGCCAATCGAGAAAAAATTAGCACAAATAGTCTTATTACTTACGTCCTTGTAAGTAAAAGCGAAATAAGGCAGTATCATAGGTTAAAGTGAAGTCAAAAGCTGGTTGCTAGGTGACTGAAGTTCCTTTGTTTCTATGGACACGAGTTGGCAAATTCCTGTATGAGAAAAGTATGTTTTTCAAAGCTGAAACCAAAAACAAGGAATATCTCAAAAACGATCAACTCCTCGAAAAAAAATTATATAACATAAATTGTGTGATTTAATGTGCTCTACATTTTTTTGTGTGGTAAGTTTTTGTCCATTTCTTACGGTTTAGCAGTTATGCAAAATTCGTCAGGAATAAAGTAGTCTTCAGAGGCTATTCCCAGAAAATTCAAGATATACAGTTTATTTGTCAGGTAAATGTCTTTGGCATACAACATTTTAATCGAAATTGTTAGAGCCATTTTTGAGAAAATCGAAATTTTCGAAAAAAGTTCCATGTAAATGGTAGTATGGGGTGGGGGGATTTTTCTCAAAATCTTCGTGTCGCATCCCTGAAAGATACTAAACTTAAATATCAAGTTTGGTATTTTATCGACTTTTCGTTTTTGAGTTATCGTGTTCACAGACACACGGACACACTGACACACTGACACATGGGCACATGGACACACGGACACACGGACACACACGGACCTTTTTGTGAAAATGCTTTTTTTGGATATTGGGGACCCTAAAATAAATATCTCCGGTGAAATCTCGGTATCGAATTTTTGGGTGGAGTGCAATAGCTTCTCTATACACTATGTACATAGTAAGTGTAGAGAAAGTAAAAACTGTAGGGTGTAGGCAATTCATAGTCTGTGTAATTTGTATTCGTTTCCCACGTTCCTGCTGTACGTGAAGTTATGATTGGTGTCAAATTATTAAAGTTAATACTGCATGTATATTTCAGATACAAATTACGGGTGACAGAAAGAAACAAAAGAGGATAGTAGAAAAAATCGGATGTGCTTCATTCACATGACTTTCTCTACATCGCTGTAACAAATATTGTCAATAAGCTTATTCTTCTGTCTATTTAATGAATAAGCATTAGCAGAAACATTCTTACTAATTGGTTCCTTTATAAGTGGAACGAAAATAAGGGAATACAATAGGCTAAACCGACAGTAAAATGCTTTAAAATGTGGTTGCTATGAGATTGAAATCCGTTTCTGTGTGGCCAGGAGTTGACAGGTTCCAGTATGAGATAAGTTTAAGTATTTTAAAACTGAAATCAATAACAAGGTATATCTCGAAAATGGCCAATTCCACGAAAAAATGTATATAATATAAGTTGTGTGTTTTATCGTGATCTACATCTTTGTGTAGAAAGTTTTTGTCTATCTTTTACGGTTTACCAGTTATGCAAAATTCTATAAAAATCACCCGGAATAAGGAAGTCTTCCAGAAAATTCAAGATGTACATTTTATTTGGCATGTAAATATCCTGAATATAAAAGATTTTAATCAAAATCGTTAGTGCTATTTTTGAGAAAATCAATATTTTCGATATCTTTTCCATGTAAAGGGTATTTTGGCGTGGGGGGATTTTCTTGAAAATCTTTGTGTCGCATCCTTGGATAATACGAAACTTAAATACGAAGTTTGGTGATTAACGGTCTTTTCATTTTTGAGCTATGCTGTCCACAGACACACACACGGACCTTTTTCTAAAAATGCTTTTTTTTATTCAGGGAGTCTTAAAACCTGTATTTCCGATGAAATCTCGGCATAGAATTGTTGGACGGAATACAATACTTCGTCTATACACTATGTACATAGTACGTGTAGAGAGAGTAAAAATGTATGAAATGGGCACTGTAATTTATTTGCATTATAGTACAAATGTGGTATCAATTTTAAATTTGGAATTTCAAACTTTCAGGCGGGAACATCTTAATACATTAACGAGAAGGAATATACTTTGGTGTGTGTGTGTGTGTGCGCGCGTGTGTGACGGTGCATGTAGAAGTAAGTGAGAATGCAATTTGCCGTAGTATGCAATCCAAGTGTTGACACTGCTAGAGAAACTTGTTTTTATATGCATCAAATAACAAAGCAAGTTTGTGCAGACATCATTCCTATAGAAACCTAGTAACAGCTAATCTTTACTGGCTACTCACATGACTTTCTCTAGCTGCTCTACAAACAAACTTTTTACAAAAGATTATTGTTCTTTCAACACCATGCTAATCGAGATAATGTTCTTAATAACTTAGTTCCTTATACGTAGAAGGGAAATAAAAGAATGCACTATGCTAAAGAGATAGTCAAATGTTAAAAAGCTGACGTTATGCGATTGTCATTGCAAATCGCTTCTTTGGTTGGCCAGAAGTAGAAAAAAAGAAAAACGGATTCTTTCTCTGAGAAAAGTATAAGTATTTTATAGTTGAAACCATAACGAGGAATATCTCGGAAACGGTTACTTCTACAACAGAAACGTAAAGGACAAATTTTGTGTTTTGACGAGATCTACATTTTAGTGCAGTAAGTTTTTTGTCTATTTCTTACGGTTTAGAGGCTATTACCAGAAAATTCAAGATATACATTTTACTTGGGATGTAAATATCTTTCATATATAGTGGGATTTTAATCAAAATCATTTGAGTCATTTTTGAGAAATTCAAATTTTCGAAAATTGTTCCATGTAATGGGTACTTTGTGGTGGGAGGATTTTCTTGAAAATCTTCGTGTCGCATCTTTGGAAGAATCTAAACGTAAATACCAAACTCGTTTTCGTTTTTGAGTTGTGTTGTACACAGACACACACACACACACGGACGTTTGCCTAAAAATATTTTTTTCGGACTCAGGGGACCCAAAACATATATTTCCGGTGAAATCTGGACACCGAATTTTTGAGTGGAATAAAATATCTTCCTTATCCAATATTACATTGTACATGCGAGCTAGAGAAAGCAAAAATAATTTAACCGTTACGTGTAACTCTTGTCGCACTTTAACCGTGATAACTTGGAGATGATCATCTCTGTGATTGGTCTCCTGGAATTCTAAAGACAGTGTAAGCTTATCTCAAGGTGTGTATTCTGTAAGGGATAATTTAGCGAGAGAACGAAATAGCTGTCAGGCAATGATCTGATGCACATAGGGTGATCCCACATATCTCTGGAGATTTTAGATTTAGATTTATCCACATTTAAAAATATCCCGGCTCCCGTATTGATGTTCAAATACTCCCGTATTTACATTCCCTACGAAGTACTTGTGGGTACGTAATAGGTAGAGTAAGTATTGTATTCCATCCAAAATTTTGATACCGAGTTTTCACCGGAAATATATCTTTTGAGGACCCTTGAAACAAAAAAAAAGAAAGAACAAGTTTATACTTTCTCTAGCACGTATGTACATACAATGTGCATAGTGCCTTGAGAAGGTATTGTATTCTACCCAAAAATTCGAGATTTCAGTGGCATGTTTCAGGGTCCCCCAAACCAAAGAAGGAGAGAAAGAAAGAAAAACAATTTTAGAAAAAGTTACACCGCAGGTCTGTGGACAGCATACTCAAAAAACGAAAACCGAGCTTGGTTCAGTGTTTTCCAAGGATGCAACACGTAGATTTTTGGAGATAATCCTCCGCTTCCCTAACTACCCTTTACATGCAACATTTCGAAAATTGTCATTCTCTTAAAACGGCTGTCAAGGAATTTAGTTTAAATGACATATTAATAGTTTATATAATATAATACAATATATTAATAATTTATAATAATAGCTTATATTAAATTATGTTTAAGACATTTTCATGAAACGAAATGTATATCTTGACTTTTCTGGGAATAGCCTCTTAAGACCTCTTCATTATGACTTTTGTATAACTTGTAAAACATAAGGATGGGAGGGTGGGAGGGGGGGGGGGAACAACACTACACAAAAATGTTGATCTCGTTAAAACACACAATTTAGGTCATATACATTTTTTGTAGAATTAACCGTTTCTGAGATATTATTTGTGTTAAAATGCTTAAACCTTACTTCAACGAGAAATCAATTTTCATTTCCTCTCTTTTGTTTTATCCTGGGAATGCAAAAGAGAACCGAATTTCAATTGTTTCACACAACGATGAGATTTTAAAAGATTTGACTATCGCTTTAGCCTAGTGTATTCCCTTATTTCCCTTCTACTTACAAGGAAGCAAGTAATAAGAGTAATTCTATTGTTTACGGGAATCTCAATTAGCATGTCGTGATAAAAGAATAATCGGATGTAAGGAAAAGTGTTAGTGGAACAACTAGAGAAAGTCGTGTGAATGGAACAATAAGATTTTCAGAAAAACGTCTGTGTGTGTGTGTGTGTTTTTTTTTTTATGCGGAGAGCATAACTTAAAAACGAAAAGTCCGTTAAGTACCAAACTTTGAATTTTAGGTTATCTTTCAAGGACGCGACTCATAAATTCAGGAAAATATACCAACCTTCTCTTATTAATGATTATTCAAAATGTTTTATTTGCTCAAAAATTACTATAACAATTTTAATTAAAAATTTGTATATTAAAGATATTTATATGACAAATAAAATTTATATCTGAAGACTAATTTATTCTGGATTTTGCTCTACTATACCATAAGAGATAGACAAAAACTTACTGCACAAAAACGTAGATCTTGTCAAAACACACAATCTCCCTTACGTTTTTGTTGTGGAGGTAACCGTTTCCAAGATATTCCTTGTTATTTGTTTCAGTTGTAAAGTACTTATACATTTCTCAGACAGGAAGTGTCCGTTTTCTTTTGTTCTACTCTTGGCCAAGCAAAGAAGTCTTGCAATGACAATTGCATAAAAATCTGATGTGTTCCATTCACATGACTTTCTCTACATCTCTGTAAGAAATTGTTGTTAAAAAGCTTATGCTTCTATTTACTTCATGCTAATTGAGAAAAAAATAGTAGAAATATTCTTACTTGCGTCCTTTTAAGAAGAAGCAAAATAAGGGAGTACCATAGGTTAAAGTGTTAGTCAAAAGCTGGTTGCTATGTGACTGAAGTTCCTTTGTTTGTATGGACACGAGTTGACAAATTCCTGTATGAGAAAAGTACAAGTTTTTCAAAGCTGAAACCAATAACAAGGAATATCTAAAAAAAATGATCAACTCCACGTAAAAAATTATTTAAGATAAATTGTGTGTTGTAATGTGCTCTACATTTTTTGCGTGGTAGGTTTCTGTCCATCTCTTACGGTTTAGCAGTTATGCAAAATTTCGTAAAATTCGTCCAAATAAAGTAGTCTTCAGGGGCTATTCCCAGAAAATTCAAGATATACATATTATTTTTCAGGTAAATATCAACAATATTCGATATTTTAATTAAAATTGTTAGAGCCGTTTTTAGGAAAATCAAAATTTTCGGAAAAAGTTCCATGTAAAGGGTAGTTGGGGTGGGGGGATTTTCTTGAAAATCTTCGTGTCGCATCCCTGGAAGATAACAAACTTAAATATCAGGTTTGGTATTCAACGGTCTTTTCGTTTTTGAGCTATGCTGCCCACAGACACACACGGAGCTTTTTGTAAAAATGCTTTTTTTTTTTTTTTTTTTTTTTTTTTTTTTTTGGTTCAGGAGGACCCAAAACATATATTTCTGGTGAAATCTCGGTATCACATTTTTTTGAGTGAAATGCAATACCTTCTCTATACACTATGTACATATTACGTTTAGAGAAAGTAACACCAGCTTTCAAAACATTTGATTATCACTTTAGCCTAGTGTATTCCCTTAGTTCCCATCTACTTATAAGGAAGTAAGTAATAAAAACATTCTGCTAATGTTTACCTCGAAAGAGGAATAGAAAGATTAAAGAAGAAGAATCTTTTTTAGGAAGTTTGTAGAGCAGCTAGAGAAGGTTATGTGAGTGTAACATATATATATATATATATATATATTTTATTTTTTGGTAGTTTAACGTCCTTAAACCTGGTTGATCATAACGGACGATGAATGACATTGGTGAAATGATGCTCAAATGATCTCAGAGTTCATAGAGCTTAAAGTTACTCGACATTCGTCTTCTCAGGATAAGGGAAAACCCGCTTATCCGGGTAACTCATCCTAAGCGAGGTTCGAACACACTACCCAGGTGGTCACAGATGTTTTGCCACTAATCTTAATTACTAAACCAAAAGATTGGCTTGAAACGGAAAATGGAATTTTATTTAAGGATATTCTTTAACTACAGTAGTTCTCAGCGACCCATTCTATATTGGGCTTGAAAGACACCTTAATTTTAATCTTTATTAGGCTTGAGGTTGTTTTGCGTGCCGTAAATCTACGACACGGGACCAACGGCTTTACTTCCCTTCCATCGTCCGCCGGGTTTGAACCCGCGACCTTGGGTATATGAGGCTAGCATCATTGAAACGGAGGCTTGAAAACCATTGCGTTTAGTGAGACGAACTGGCAACACCGACTTACCGAGAGATTTAATGATCTCTATTACCAATGACTGATATTCATCGATTCCCCATTTACTTATCGCATCATCAGCTACAGAAATAATTAGGTGGTATTTCTGGTTGTTTTCAGAGAGCCGCTATTTTGGAGCGAGCGATGGAGAGGAGATAACGCCCGAAATAACAAAAGAAGATGTAGAAGGACACGTGGACTATTTTGTTTTCACGACTTTGGAGTGACGCAACAGGAGGGGGGCGTGCGTGCAATATGTGGTAAGTAGAGCATAACGATTCACGCGAGGGTTTGAGTACCCGACAAAGCCACCTGCAGGTTAACATTCCACTGTCGTATAGCCTGGCGCCATGTTTGTATACAGCATGCTACGGAAACAAAACAAATGCAGGTCGTAAGGGAGAATATATTTCAATCACTTTCTCTTTATATTTGTTTATCTAAGCAGTTTAATGGTAATTCGGTTAGAAATGCTATTACTTTCTCTACACGTACTAGGTACATAGTGTATAGAGAAGATATTGTAATGTACCCAAAAATTCGCTACCGAGATTTCACCGGAAATACATGTTTTGGGATCCGCTAAATACAAAAGGAAACATTTTTGCTTTCTCTATACGCACTATGTACATAGTGTATAGAAAAAGTATTGCACTGCACCCAAAAATTCGATACCGAGATTTCACCGGAAATAAATGTTTTAGGCTCCCCAATATCCAAAAAAGGCATTTTCACAAAAAGGTCCGTGTGTGTCTGTGTGTGTGTCCGTGTGTCCGTGTGTCTGTGAACACGATAACTCAAAAACGAATAGTCGGTAAAATACCAAACTTGGTATTTAAGTTTAGTATCTTCCAGGGATGCGACACGAAGATTTTGAGAAAAATCCCCCCACCCCAAACTACCCTTTACATGGAAATTGTTTCGAAAATTTTGATTTTCTCTAACGATTTTGATTAAAATCTCGTATATTAAAGATGTTTACATGACAAATAAAACCTTTATCTTGAATTTTCTGGGAATAGCCTCTGAAGAGTAGTTTATTCTGAATGAATTTTACTGAATTTTGAATAACTGCTAAATCGTAAGAGATGGACAAAAACTTACTACACAACAAATGTAGAGCACATTAAAACACACAATTTATGTTATATACATTTTTTTCGTGGAGTTCGTTGTTTTTGAGACATTCCTTATTTTTGGTTTCTGCTATGAAAAACGTATACTTTTCTCATACAGGAACTTGTCAACTCCTATCCATATAAACAAAGGAACTTCATTGACATAGCAACCAGCTTTTGACTGTCACTTTAAGCTATGGTAGTCCCTTATTTCGCTTCTACTTACAAGGAAGCGAGTAATGAGACTATTTCTGATAATTTTTTCTGATTAGCATAAAGTAAATAGAAGTATAAGCTTTTTAAGAATAATTTATTGCAGGAATGTAGAGAAAGCTATGTGAATGTTACATATCAGATTTTTTTGGAAAAATGTCCGTGTGTGTGGGTAGCATAGCTCAAAAACGAGAAATCCGTTAAATCTGCTACGCTTGATATTTAAGTTCTGTGTTTTCCAAGGATGCGAGAAGGCCGAGTTTCACCTGCGGTGCCAGAGCAGTAAAAGCGGGCGTTAAAACACTATCCAAAAGAAAACACCATGGCCGAGTGTTATACCACTCGCCTCTCATCTAGACAGCCCGGGTTCGATCCCAAGCGACCCCATGTGAGATTTGTGGTGCACAAAGCGGTGCAAAAAAAAAGTCGTGACACGAAGATTTTCAGGAAAATCCCTCCCTACACTTTAAATGGAACATTTTTCGCAAATTTTGATTTTCTTAAAAATGGCTCTAACAATTTTGATTAAAATGTCGTATATTAAAGATATTTACATGAAAAATAAAGTGGATATCCTGTATTTTCTGGGAATAGCCTCTGAAGGATATATACGCTGGATGAATTTTGCGGAATTTTATACAACTGGTAAACCGTAAGCTGTAGACAAAAACTTAGTACACAAAAATGTAAATCACGATAAAACACAATTTATATCATACACAATTTTTTTTTTTTTCGTGGAGTTGCCCGTTTTCGAGATATTCCTTGTTATTGATTTGTTTTAAAATGTTTAAAACCTTTCTCATACGAGAACTTGTCAAAGTTTGGCCACGCAAAGAAACGGATTTCAATCCCATAGCAACCACATTTTAAAACATTTGACTGTCGGTTTAGCCTAGTACATTCCCTTATTTCCCTTCTATTTATGAAGGAACTAAGTAATAAGACCGTTTCTGCTAATGTTTTAGCATGAAGTATATAGAAAAATAAGTTTATTAACAATTATTTGTTACACAGATATAGAGAAAGTCATGTGAATGGAGCACATCAGACGTTTACTGTAAGATATATTAAAATCTTATTTTCGTTAGTAAGTAAAATATTACTGCACAAAAAATGTGTATCCCATTCAGACACACAATTTAGGTCAAATGCAATTGTTGTGGAGTTAACCCTTTACAAGATATTTGCTGTAATAGGTTCAAATTAAAAAAAAAAAAAAGAAAAAAAAAAAAAAAAAAAAAAAAGCTTTATTACTCAAGGCCATGCAAATAGCACGGCATTTCAAAGTTACCACATAGTAATCGCTCTTAAAAGATTTGAATTTCGTTTTAGCCTAATCTAGTCACTTATTTCCCATTGGACCTATAAAAAAATAACTAATAAAATCAATTCTGCTAATGTTTATCGCAAATAGCTGAGTTAGAAAGAAAAAAAATCTGTTGTGTTCCATTCACATGACTTTCTCTATATCTCTGTAACAAATTATTGTTAATAAGCTTATTCTTTTATTTATTTCATTCTAATCGAGAAAAATTAGCAGAAATAGTCTCATTTCTTGCTTTATTGTAAGTAGAAGCGAAATAAGGGAGTACCATAGGTTAAAGTGAAAACCAAAAGCTGGTTGCTATGTGACTGATGTTCCTTTGTTTGTATGGACAGGAGTTGACAACTTCCTGTGTGAGAAAAGTATGTTTTTCAAAGCTGAAACTAAGAAAAAGGAATATCTAAAAAACGATCAACTCCACGAAAAAATGAATATAGCATAAATTGTGTATTTTAACGTGCTCTACATTTTTTGTGTGTTAAGTTTTTGTGCATCTCTTACGGTTTAGTAGTTATACAAAATTCATCCAGAATAAAGTAGTCTTCAGAGGCTATTCCCAGAAAATTCAAAATATACATTTTATTTTTCAGGTAAATATCTTTAATATATGATATTTTAATCAAAATCGTTGGAGCCATTTTTGAGAAAATCAAAATTGTCGAAAAAAGTTCCATGTAAAGGGTAGTTTGGAGTGGGGGAATTTTTCTCAAAATCTTCGTGTCGCATCCCTGGAAGATACTAAACTTAAATACCAAATTTGGTATTTTACCGGCTTTTCGTTTTTGAGTTATCGTGTTCACAGACACACGGATACATGGACACACTCACACGGACCTTTTTCTGAAAATACTTTTTTGGGATACAGGGAACCCTAAAACATATATTTCCGGTGAAATCTCGGTATCGAATTTTTTGGTGGAGTGCAATACCTTCTCTATACACTATGTACATAGTACATATAGAGAAAGTATTAAGCTATTGTAAGTGTAGTTTGTTGTAGAGTAGGCAGAGAAGGCAATGTGAATGCGACACATCAGATGTTAATGGGAGGAGAAAGAAAAACAAAACATCTCTTTTGGAAGATGTAGCTTTGTTTTTCCGCTTTAGACACAGCCGCCTTTCACTCGAATGTGCAATTTAGTTCACTGACCAAGTGTTTGAGCTATTTTGAATGTTACGAATCATAATTTGCTGACTTGATTGGCACGAGGTATAATCACTGTCGCAACAAAATTGCAGCGATTGTCTTGCAGTTCTGTTGAAGACTTTTCCACCTTTCACTAATAATTCAATTGTTACCCGCAATGCTGTAACATTCCAGTCATTCAAGCCAGGGTGAGCAGAGAAAAGGATAAAAATCTTCTAAGTTAGTTACATTGCTTTCTTTATCCAACTCTTCTACAAACAAATCTTATTTCGTCACAAAAGAGAAACAATAGGCTGAAGCGTTGGTCAAATCTTTAAAATGTAGCAAGTTCTCTTCCTAAAAATCTTATATGTTCCATTCACATGACTTTCTCTACAACTCTGCAATAAATAATTGTTAAAAAGCTTATGCTTCTATTTACTTCCTGCTAATCGAGAAAAAATTAGCACAAATAGTCTTATTACTTGCTTCCTTGTAAGTAGAAGCGAAATAAGGGAGTACCATAGATTAAAGTGATAGTCAAAAGCTGGTTGCTATGTGACTGAAGTTCCTTTGTTTGTATGGACACGAGTTCACAAAGTCCTGTATGAGAAAGGTATGTTTTTTATAGCTGAATCCAAAAACAAGGAATATCTCAGACACAATCAACTCCACGAAAAAAATGTATATAACATAAATTGTGTGTTTTAAAGTGCTCTACATTTGTTGTGTGATAAGTTTTTGTCCATCTCTTACGGTTTAGCAGTTATGCAAAATTCCGTAACATTGACCAAGAATAAAGTAGTCTTCAGAGGCTATTCCCAGAATATTCAAAATAAACATTTTATTTGTCAGGTAAATAACTTTAATATACGAAATTTTAATCAAAATCGTTTAAGCCATTTTTTAGAAAATCAAAATTTTCGAAAAAAGTTCCATGTAAAGGGTAGTTGAGGTTGGGGGGATTTTTCTCAAAATCTACGTGTCGCATCCCTGGAAGATACTAAACTTAAATACCAAATTTGGTATTTTACCGACTTTTCGTTTTTGAGTTATCATTGTTCACAGACACACGGACACACACACGGACCTTTTTCTGAAAATGCTTTTTTTGGATACAGGTGGTCCTAAAACATGTATTTCCGGTGAAATCTCAGTATCGAATTTTTTGGTGGAGTTCAATACTTTCTCTATTTACTATGCTTTTTATGTATACTGACCACAACATTTCCTTCCACGTTTAGAATATACTGTGATTATTATGCATAACACGTAGGAAAACAGTTTGCTCCGTAAGAACTAACGGAAATCATGCCTTTTCTCAGACTTTCCTTGTTTATTACATGTTCATAATTACGTAAAGTTGCTGAATGTAGGGCCAGGAAGACGGTTAAAGAAATAAAACAGCTTAGATGTTCTGACTTCATCGAGTTATGTCGATTCGTTTAACAGAATGTGCAGTGGTTAAGTGATTATTTTATTGGTAACAAAGAAGAAAGAGGGAGGAGTGCTAAATGCTAAATTGCGAACAAAAACAGGATTCTTTGCAAGTGTGGCACAATCGATTCCTCCCTGTTTTCAAGTGGAGTGTTGGACACGACACACTTGGCATGCCTCCACAGACAGAAATCACGTGATCGGTATTGCACTCCACCAAAAATCCGATACGAGATTTCACCGGAAATATATGTTTTAGGGTCCCCTAAAAAGTATTTTCAGAAAAAGGTTCGCGCGTGTGTGTACATGTGTAGAGAAAGTCATGTGAATAGAACACATCGATTTTTTTCCTACTCCTCTGGCCAAGCAAAGAAGCGATTTGCGATGATAATCGCATAACGACAGCTTTTAAAACATTTGACTATCACTTTAGCCTAGTGCATTCCCTTAGTTCCAATCTACTTATAAGGATGCAAGTAATAAGAACATTCTGCTAATGTTTATCTCTTTTAGCCTGGTGTTGTACGAAGAACGATCTTTTGTAAGAAGATTTTATTCAGGGGCCTCAAAACATGAATTTCTGGAGAAATCTCGGTATCGAATTTTGGAAGGAATACAATACCTTCTCCCTCTACCATGTACATAGTATATATGGGCTAGAGATATAGAAATGGAATATCTGTCACCAAAATTGTTCCAGCTATTGTTCCAGCTGACAAAAGTATGAACTGATATTATATGTTTTACATTATCATCATATGAAAACAGTTGTTTGATAGATGATGCGGTTTTTTGCTCTAGAGAGAATTCCTTGAATTTAGAAATATATATAGTTGAACACAAATATTATATTTTTTAGAACCAGCTAAAAATGCAATGCCATAGCCCGCATTTAAACACTATGCTCCCGATCTGCGTGAGCTGCTCTAACATTTTTTTTAAAAACTTTAATAATATATGCAATATAATATAATAAAATATTGTTCATTGTGTACGTCCCACTATGCTTGAGCTCCTAGGCATGAAACTGCAGGTGCGGCTTAAACTTGGCGCTATTTTGGACTTCATATGTGTGAAACCGATGTCCGACCATAGCGCTAGTAGGCGTGAAACTCTGGAACTTCTTTGTGCTGCTGTTGTTATACAGTGCTGCATATGACGGCGAAGTCACGAACTATCTTGTCTCCAAGCGACACGAGTTTAGAAGTTAATAGAAGGACTAATAGTTCATATTTTACTCTGCAGCACTTATAATGCAGATTTCATTTTAAAAATTACCAAGCTAATTACTTAATAACAGTTTTTTCTCTTTCTTTTCACCTTTTCTTTCTTTCTTTCTTCCTCTCATGTCCAGCCTCCACTTCTTTGAAATAATTAAATGACACTGCTGAATTTTGATACTTTTTACTTTCTCTACACGTACTATGTACATAGTGTATAGAGAAGGTATTGCACTCCACAAAAAAATTCGATACCGAGATTTCACCGGAAATATCTGTTTTAGGGTTCCCTGTATCCAAAAAAAGTATTTTCTGAAAAAGGTCCGTGTGTGTGTGTGTCCGTGTGTCAAAAACGAAAAGTCGCTAAAATACCAAACTTGGTATTTAAGTTTAATGTTTTCCAGAGATGCGACACGAAGATTTTGAGAAAAATCCCCCCACCCCCAACTACCCTTTACATGGAATATTTTTTGAAAATTTTTATTTTCTAAAAAAAATGGCTCTAACGATTTTGATTAAAATATCATTCATTAAAGATATTTACGTGACAAATAAAATGTATATTTTGAATTTTCTGGGAATAGCCTCCGAAGACTATTCTGAGTGAATTTTACGGAATTTTGCATAACTGCTAAACCGTAAGAAAAGGACAAAAACTTACTACACTAAAAATGTAGAGCATATTAAAACACACAATTTATGTTTACATTTTTTTCGTGGAGCTGATTGTTTTTGAGATATTCCTTGTTTTTGGTTTCAGCTTTGAAAAACTTAACGTTTCTCATACAGGAATTTGCCAACTCCTGTCCATACAAACAAAGGAACTTCATTCACAAAGCAACCAGCTTTTGACTGTCACTTTAATCTTTGGTATTCCCTTATTTCACATCTACTTACAAGGAAGCAAGGAATAAGACTATTTCTGCTATTTTTTTCTCAATTAGCATGAAGTAAATGGAAGCATAAGCTTTTTAACAATAATTTGTTGCAGAGATGTAGAGAAAATCATAAGTGGAGCACATCAGATTTTTATTTATTGTATTGTATTATTTGTTGATACTTTAGTATCCTTTAACCTGGTAGGTCATATCGGGCGATAAATTAAATGGTTGAAATAATGCTTATATGAGCCCGGGGACCATAGAGGTTAAAGCTACCCAGCATTTGTCTTCTCGAGATAAGGGAAACCCCGGAAAAAACCCTTATCCGGGTAACCTACCGTAGCCTTTTTCTGCTACCTTCCTACAGGAGGTAGAGAAATCATTGCACCCCACACAAAAATTCCTTGACGAGATATTGAGGTTCACTCGAGAAGGCAGTAACAATTTTACGTGCATGCGAGTGTCTGAAGGTTTATGCACACTCGGTGTGAAAGGCACATGTGTTATTTATTTATTTATTTACATAGAATGTCCTAATGAGCATATTGCTCTAGTTAGGGACTGCCCTTTAGTGAGGCGGTAAGCAAAATACAAAGAATAAAATAAATATTAACACATATAGGTATACATTTTATATATATACACACAATTTTTAACGTAATTTGTATGGGTATGTGATTAAACTTAATGCAATATTTCAAGAAACACCATAGGGATTTTCTGTTGTCAATTTTTTAGGAATTACAGTATTGCTCAAATAGGTATTTGAAGAGTTTGTTTTTAAATTTTCATAAGCTAGATGATTGTTTAATGTTAAGTGGGAGACTGTTGCATGTTTTGGAGACACTATGAAGCATACTTTTTATTCCATATTTGGTAGAGTTAACTGATTCTATACATATGTGATTGGCTGATCTAGTTTTGTACGAGTGAATATCTCTTTTGTGTTTGATTACAGAGAGCTACATAGGAGGTTATTTTCAGCTTTGTACATGAATGAAGATTCACTATATTTACAGAGATGGAAAATGGCAGTATATTTGTTTCCTTAAATACTTCTAAGGAAGGCTTTAAAATATTAAATCCATAAAGTATTTTGATAGCTCTCTTTTGTAGGATTTCTGAACAGTTTAGCTGTTCTTATTGCTATTGGACCATACTGCATTTAAATACAGAAAATTGGGGTGCAAGAGTGCAAAATAAAGACTTCTCTTACAGCTGTTATCTAAGTCTAGGTCTTTTAGTCTGTGCAATATGTGAATAATAGAGTTTGTTTTGCTGATAATGTGTTCAATATGGTATGTCCTTGTTAAAGATGAGTCTAGTGTTAGCCCTAGGTATGTAAAATTGTCAAACTTGGTATCAGTATCTTCCAAGGATACAACAGGAGGATTTTAAATACAATACCTTCGTCCCAATTCACTCTTTACATGGAAAAACTTTATTTATTATGAAGGGATGTCTTTATACATCAAATGCGAGGCAGTGGGCCTCCTGGTTATGGTGTGTAGTGCTCTGTATTAATAATATGTTTATGTCCCTGCATCACAGAAGCGATATAGGTTCTTTCTCTCACACCTTCGATCTAAGAAAACTCCTTTTGTCGCCACTAGAGCGCAGCTTGAGTCCGCAACTGGATGGTAAAGATTGTCAAGATTGAATCATGTGATCTTCAGGGTAATTCATAAAATCGACTGTAATGCTTAATTTTTACTTTCTCTAGTCCCGTATGTATAATGTACATAGGGATAGAGAAGTACTGTATTCCACCCAAAAATTCGATACCGAGATTTCACCGGAAATATATGTTTTAGGGTCCACTGTATCCAAAAAGAGCATTTTCACAAAAAGGTCCGTATCTGTGTGTGTGTGTGTGTGTGTGTGTGTGTGTGTGTGTGTGTGTCCGTGTGCCTTTGAACACGATAACTCAAAAACGAAAAGTCGGCAAAGCACCAAACTTGGTATTTAAGTTTAGTATCTTCCAGGGATGCGACACGAAGATTTTGAGAAAAATCCCCCCACCCCAAACTACTCTTTACATGGAACTTTTTTCGAAAATTTTGATTTTCTTAAAAATGGCTCTAACGATTTTGATTAAAATATTGTATATTAAAGATATTTAGCTGACAAATAATATGTATATCTTGAATTTTCTGGGAATAGCTTCTAAAGACCTGTTTATTCTGGATGAATTTTGTTTAATTTGCCATAACTAGTAAACTGTAAGAGATAGACAAAAACTTAGTATAGAAAAAATGTAGATCCTGTTGAAATACACAAGTTATGTCATATACATTTTTCTCGTGGAGCTTACAGTTTTCGAGGTATTCATTATTAATTTCAGTTGTGAAGTACTTATACTTCTCAGACGGGAGTGTGCAGTTTTCTTTTGTTCTACTCCTGGCCAAGAAAAGAAGGGATTTGTAATGACAATCGCATAACGACAGCTTTTAAAACATTTGACTATGGCTTTAACCTAGTGTATTCCCTTATTTTTTTCCTACTTATAAGGAACTAAGTAATAAGAGCATTGTGCTAATGAGTACCTCGATTAACAAGATGTGGAAAGAAGAATAATCTTATGTAAGAAGTTTTGAAGAACAGCTAGAGAAAGTCATGTGAGTGTAACACTTACAGCTACTTTATTTGCTTCTTAATAAAAACTATGATAAAACTTTTACTGACCAGTACAGATAATTGCTGAATGTTTCAGCTCCGTTACAGTTGAGGAGGATTTAAGAACCAGTGCAAATACATTAACATTTCAAACATCTATAAATAACAGAAGTGTTGATTAGCTGTGTAAATGGACATCTAGGCTTTATGGCGAGCACATAAAATATTTTTAAAACAGTTTATTTATTTATTATTAGCAACTAAAATGGCTCACAGAAGTTTTTTTTATTGGTACAAGCAACATCTAAATTACTTATTGTGTGTTGTCAATCTAGAGGAAACAAAAAACAATATTAACAATAACAATAATAATAAATAAAAACTAAAATGAAAAACTACAATTCTCATAATAAATAAGTGAAATTGATATTTTATAATTCGTTGGAAGAATCATAACCAATTTAAATTCTGCATATTAGATCGCTAAGCTTGTGATCCTTGGGACCGATAGAATGAAATGCAGTGCATAATGGTTAACTGCTCCCTATTGGGCAAGTTTGTGCTCTAGATGGTATATCGCTCTACAATGCATTTCTATTATCAGTTCACAGATTACTATCACACCATAAAAAGCACGTGTTCAAATGTTGAATTCATAAACTAAAAATTCAGGAGTTGAGAAATTCAATTTATATGCTCTGAAATTGATTAAATCATTATCAACCTTTGTGATAGTATTATTTATAATTTCAATGAACACTGATCAACTCCTTGAAGCTCTCAGTTCACATCACAAAATATAAATTTCGCTTTTAGATAAATGCTGTCATTGTGGACCCTCAAATGAAAAATAGTTGTCTTGAAGAGAAGCTGGTAGTCTGTACTTAGACCTCCTGATGATAGCCTTCAAGCCAGAGGACTTTCGGTCAGTCCTCAGTATACCATCACGTTCCAGCGCACTATACTGTTCCCACATCCAACCAGAAAAGGTGTCTCTTGCAAGAGAAGGCATTTGCTTGGTTCTCCTAATGATAGGCGTGAAACTAGAGTGACTATCGACCATGCATGACAGACCTCAAGACACCATTAGGAATCAGGACGCTGTACTGCTCCAGTATCCAAACAGAAAAGTGTGTATCTTGCAGGAGAAGTTGATGGCCTGCACTTGGCTCTCTTGATGATAGCCTTAAACTCCAAAAACCGTCGCGTCGCCCGTGTACGAGAATCAACAATATACCATCATATCCAACATGTACTTTTCCCACTCCATTTAAAAAATACTGTGTCTTGTAAGAGAATTTGATGGCCTGTACTTTGTTGATAGTGTTTAACGCGTGCTTTTACTACTTGTGGCACCGCAAGCGATGACACTGATGATACATGAATGAAGATGGATCACCAGTGGAATGCGATGGCGGGGGAAACCGGAAACCCACCCTGCGCCGCTTTGTCCACAACAAATCTCACATGCGGTTGCTTGGGATCGAACCCGGGCCGTCTAGGTGTTGGTTCGGCTAATGATGGTCTTCAGGCCAGAGTATCTTTGGTCGTATATGTGACAGTCTTCAAGGTACCATCAGAATCCAGTGCGCTGCACCGTTGTCACGTCCAATTGGAAAAAGTTGTTTATTTGTGAAAGGAAATGCACACATTGTTGAAACACAAAACTGATTGCACTGCCCTAGTCTCATTTTATTATTGATATTTGTCTTTTCCTGCAGTTTTCTGCGTGATATCTTTCATTCGGCTGGTGGAATTTCTTGTTTTGGAGAACTTGTACTGCAGAGAGAAGCTGACTGCCTGTACTTGATTCTCCTGCTGATAGTCTTCAAGCCAGAGTGACTCTCGGTCGTGTACAAGAAAGTCTTCTAATATACCATTCGAATACATTGCACTGTACTATCCATATTTCCAATCATAAAAGGTTGACTCTTGCAAGAGAAGTTGATGGCTTGTACTTGGTTCGCGTGATATCTTGAAGCTGGTACCGGATTTATATGGGAGAGTCCTCCAAGTATTATTGTCTCCATATCCATTCAGAAAAGGATGTGTCTTGTAGGGGTCTTGAAGTCAGATTGGTTGTCGGTTTGTATGAGACAGTCCTCATGATACCATCGGCATGCAGCACGCTCTATTGTCCCTACATCTATCAGAAAAGGTTGTGTCCTGTAAAAGAAGCTGATGGCTTATATTTGGTTCTCCTGATGATAGCCTTGAAGCCAGAGTGACTGTCGGCCGTGTATGAAACAGTTCTCAAGGTACCATCTGGATCCAGCACGCTGTACTCTCCTCGCACCAGATCTCCATCTCTAGTTTCCCACTGGCTTTTGATGTCAGCGGTCAAGGGATCGGACACCGTGTAATCAAATGAGTATTTCGGCCGACCCTATAAACAAATGTCAAATAATATAATAACGTAAAACTTATGCAATCATTTATTAATTGTATCAAATATGTGTTTTATTGCTAAAAGACAATGAATGGAATAGAGGATAACGGCGAAAATGAAGCTGGAATCATAAATGTCGATAGTTATCAGCATTTGTCTTTTCATAATGAATCCGTCACAGTTACAAACCAACCCCAAGTGGGAAATCTCCTCCTTTTACGGAGAAGGCTAAATGGATCCTAATATCATTTTCAATTTCGGTCCTCAGGGATATGATTTCTAAACCCATAGTATTGACATTAAATGAATAATGAGGTTTTTATTGTTTTGCCTCCCTGTGGTTTTTTTCAGCATTTTTACTTTCTCTACACTTACTATGTACATATGTATAGAGAAGGTATTGCACTCCACTCAAAAATTAGATACCGAGATTTCACCACAAATACATGTTTTGAGACCCCTTGAATCCAAAAAAAAAACAATTTCACAAAAAGGTCCGTGTGTGTATCCCGGTGTCTGTGAACACAATAACTCAAAAATGAAAAGTCGGTAAAATACCAAACTTGGTATTTAAGTTTAGTGTCTTCCAGGAATGGGACACGAAGATTTTCAGAAAATCCCCCACCCCAGACTACCCTTTATATGGAACTATTTTCGAAAATTTTGATTTTCTCAAAAATGGCTCCAACGATTTTGATCAAAGTATCATATATTAAAGATTGTTACCTGACAAATAAAATGTATATCTTGAATTTTCTGGGAATAGCCTCTGAAAACTATTTTATTCTGGATGAATTTTACGGAATTTTACATAACTGCTAAATCGTAAGAGGTGGGGAATAACTTACCTCACAAAATATGTAGAGCACTTTAAAACACACAATTTATGTATATCCATTTTTTTCGTGGAGTTGATCGTTTTTGAGATATTCCTTGTTTTTGGTTTCAGCTTTAAAAAAACTTATACAACTCCTGTCATACAAACAAAGGAACTTATGTCACATAGCAACCAGCTTTTGACTGTCATTTTAACCTATGGTACTCCCTTATTTCGCTTCTACTTAAAGGAAACAAGCAATAAGACTATTTCTGCTAATTTTTTTCTCGATTAGAATGAAGTAAATAGAAACATAAACTTTTTAACAATAATTTGTTGCAGAGATGTAGAGAAAGTCATGTGAATGGAACACATCAGATTTTTAATGAAATACATACTCCGTATAAGAGTTTCTCTCTCAGGTGTTGATTATAATTTCAGAAAATGCACAGTTAACTAAGTAGGAAAGATATGTTTAAGACCGAAAAGCTCTAGATACGACATATTCCGCACGTAGTTGAACTGTCTATAGGTGGACCAAGTTTTATGCATGCGGAATGACATCAATCTACATATCCGCGGTTATAAGGTAACGGAACTTGCTATAAGAAGAGTTACCGCGCTATAAACTATTTACAATGTGAGATTTTCTGTGACGGATCTACTGCGCAACACGATTTCACCGCATAATAAATAACTTTAGCGGTGCTTCTGCCTTCTGCTGAAGATGGAAAGTAGACCTCGCGGTTCATCGGTGCTGCATCCGGCATTCCCAAAATGGCAGCCATGAGTTCATTATCCAGGAACGTTTCCTTGCTTCTCGTCACTGCAGCCGAAAATTAGCCATTTATTAAATTCCTACAATTAGCACAACAATCCAACAAATGTATCTCAAAAACATATTACTATTTAACACAAAACAAAAACTTGGAAAGGTAGAACGAGGCTGGAAAATGCAGTGGCACACCCGGGATTTGTCATTGAATTTTACTTTCTCTAGCACGTGTGTGCACACAATGTACATAGTACATGTATTGTATTCAACCCAAAAATTCGATGTCCAGATTTAACCGGAAATATATGTTTTTAGGTGTCCTGAACCCGATAAAAAGCATTTTTAGAAAAAGGTCTGTGGGTGTGTCTGCGGACAGCATAGCTCAAAAACGAGAATACCGTTAAAAACCGAACTTGGTATTTATGTTTCGTATCCTCCAAGGAAGCGATACGAAGATTTTCAAACCCATTCCTCTACCATGGAAAAATGTTTGAAAATTTTGTTTTCTAAAACTGACTCCTTGCCACAGCTCACTAAGAGCTTTGGCCTACCGCCTGGCCGCAGCGTCCCCCATTTCGGTCCATTACAGACGTTATGGATGGGGTGCAGTATTGTGGGATGAGACGTGGTCAGCGCTTCGATCCCCCCCCCCCCGGCCAGTTAATGTGGTCTTCACGACCTGGAACCGCTACTTCTCTATCAAATAGCTCCTCAATTGGCCCCCCAGGGACTTCACGAGGCTGAGTGCACCGCGTTCCAGGTCTCCTAGCGGGGTAAAAATTCCCAGGCCGGTACTGGGAATCGAACCCAGGTCTCCCCGCGCTAAGGAGACGACCATTTTCTAAAAATGGCTCTAACGATTTTGACTAAAATATTGTACATTAAAGGTATTTACATCACAAATAAAATGTATATTTTTAATTTTCTGGGGTAACCTCTGAAGACCTCTTTATTCTAGGCGATTTTTTGCAGAATTTTGTATAACGGTTAAACCGCAAGAGTTGGACAAAACCTTAATACAAAAACAAAAATGTAGAATACATAATTTATGTCATATACGTGTGTTTGTTTGTTTGTTTTTGGTTTTTACTATAGAATTGGCTTTTAGGAGATATTCTTTGTTATTGGTTTATGTTTTAAATTACCCAACATTTCTCAAATGGGACCATTCAAAGTGAACCGAACAAAATTCTTTATTCTCAAAATTATTTGAGATCATCTTGTTGTTGAAACATGAGAGTCAGCTGAGAAATTTAATGCCATACCGGCATGTTATTATGATAGCTCAGTGTTAGAGACCGCGAGATCCGAGGTTCAAATCTCGACTATGGCTTTGAATTTTACAAAAAGTAAAATATAATATAATCAATAACATAAGAATTATAAATAAAAATAACTTATTCTGACTCTACCTCTCCAACTCCTGTTCTACACACGGATTTGTGAAAAAATATTAAGATTTTATTTATGAATATATTCATAATAAAATGTAGGAAATAATTTATATCTTGCAAAGCATTTGCCCAATTTGAATGATATTTGCTATTCACATTAATATAAATACAATGCAATTTGCAGAAAATGCTGTACAAAAGTTTAGAAATTTGAATATATTTTTTAAAAACCCATTCATGTGACTTTTTCTACATCTCTAAAACAAATAATCGTTAGAAAGCTTATTCTTCTATTTACTTCATACCAATTGAGGAAAAATTAGCAGAAATCGTCTTATTACTTGCTTCCATGTAAGTAGAAGGGAAATTAGGGAATGCCATAGGTTAAACTGATAGTCAAAAGCTGGCTGCTATGTGACTAGTTCCTTTGTTTGTACATATGAACAGGAGTTGCAAATAAGAAAAGTATGAGAAAAATATTACTAGTATTTTATAGGTGAAACCAATAACAAGGAATATTAAAAAAAAAAAAAAAAAAAAACCGATCAACTCCACGAAAAAAATGTATATAACATAAATTGTGTGTTTTATGGAACTCTATATTTTATATTTAGAAAATATTTGTCTATCTCTTACGTTTGCCAGTTATGCAAAATTCTGAAAAGTTCATCCAGAATAAAGATGTCTTCAGAGGCTATTCCCAGAAAATTCAAGATGTACATTTTATTTGGCATGTAAATACCTTTAATACGACATACCTTTAATCTCGTATACGACATTTTAATCAAAATCGCTAGAGTCATTTTTGAGAAAATACTTTTTTTTTTTTACCTAGTTTGGTATTTAACGGACTTATCGTTTTTGAGCTCTGCTGCCCACAGACACACACTGATAGACAGACATACACACACGGAAGTTGTTCTAAAAATGATTTTTTTTTTTTTTTTTGGATTCAGGAGGTCTCAAAACATATATTTCCGGTGAAATCTCGGTATCGAATTTTTGGGTGCAATACAATATCTTCTCTATACACCATGTACATAAAACGTATGGAGAAAGTAGGAATTGCTTTTGTTAGGATCATTTTGTCCTTTGTAAAATTACAATAGATATTTATGTACATTTTGGGCATCTAACTTACGACGTTTGTCGTTTTTGTGTTTTTATAAATTATTTGGCTAATAGAATATGAAGAACCTACTTACTTGGTGACTATTAATATGAATGGCTGCCTCAGTGGATATGAAGAACAGACACAGTGCAACTGAAACCTAAGGGAAACAAAATGCATTTTAGATTCCTTTATAGCAATCAAAACACAGTTTGCTACTCTAGAGAACTTTTAACATACACCATGATTAATAGAAACAATTCATTTCATGACCAAACAACACCGAAACATTTCTACTCCTCTATTTCATTCTCTCCAGGCGTCACCAACTGCTTCCTCTTTGAGTAAAGCAGAGAGAGAGAGAGAGAGAGAGAGAGTGAGTGTGCAACTTTGCTCTATGCTCCTGCTGAATCGCCTATTGAGCACAGTGTGACCTTCAACTACGCGGAAAGCAGAAATGATCATTTCTTCAGGGCAGTGGCGGTATGCAACATTTTCCGTTTAAAATACGTAAACTCCCATAGGTTAATATGCCTATAATCGTAGGTAGGTTCATGATGGGTAACTCATTGTTGTTGTTTTGTATTAAGACAATAATAAAGCAAGCTCCTTGAATTTGTCAATAACATTTTAATTGGATTGTAATGTTAAGGGATTCAATCAGACAAAAATAGAAAATCATATTTTTTATAACAAATGTGTTTTGAACATCCACAAATTAGCAATATCCCCTTTACTTTGGACTCTGCAGTCATTCAATAATCGTACAGTTCATCTGTATCATATCGTGTTATTTTACAAAATAAACACTTTTCTCAAAACTACACTTTCACACATTCTCTGCGTCACAGTTTTTATTAAAATACTGCTAAAATTTCGCAGAATATGCAGAAATATCTACTGTAATATTACAAAACAAATTATCCTAACAATAATAGAAATTTTTCAAAAATATAGTTTTTATGAAATATGGATAGATTTTTAAAAATTTTATATAATTTTTAAAAATATTATAATTCAGTAATCACAGTTATTCAAATATCCCAATATAAGTTTTATGTGTACAGTATTTTTCAGAGGTCGTCTCCTTAGCGCGGTGGTATCGCAGCTACTTACCAAGCGGGAGACCTGGGTTCGGTCCCCAGTACTGGCGTGGGGATTTTCCTCCCCCGCTGGGAGACCTGGCCCGGGGTGCACTCAGCCTCGTAAGGTGAGGAGCTACTTGATGGAGAAGTAGCGGCTCCAGGTCATGAGGACCTGACCACGTCTCACCCTCCAATATTGCTCCCCATCCAAGACGTCTGTAGTGGATCGAGATGGGGGATGCAGCGGCCGGGCGGTAGCCCAAGATTCCCCGCCAGCTGTCGTGCCCTGGAGTTATTATATATAATATTTTTCAGAACATGATTTGCGGTTGAAAACAACTCACTGTTGCCAAGTCTTACTGGTCTCGAAACCGAGGCGCGATTCTCGACTTGCAAGCAGATTTTACTACATTAATACAAGTTCGTCTTTTGTTTGCTAATGGTTATTCCCCCAGAGTAAGGCGGGGAGTGGTTCAAAGTTTCAGTTAAGAAAAGGCGAAAGTTGAGGTGCGTGAGGCATTTTGACTAATATTTATTTATGTAAAAGTTTTTGAAATATAATATTTGATAAAGTATTTACTCAATTTGAATACAATTTTCTATTCATATAAACATAACAGCAATGTAATTACAGTAAAGTTTCAGAAAAAATTCTACAAAAATACAGACATTTAAATTTTCACCCCCGGGGTCGCTTAACAATGTGAGAATTAATTTATAAAGAAACGTTTTCACATATTTAGCAGTACATATAAACATATATTGATAATTAATGATATGAAACACAGATAAAAAAAAATCCTTTTCGTTGGTATCTGCCATTGTTACACTGGTGTTACAGATCGAGCTGGGACCTTTTTAGTGAAAGTAGTTCGAAAATAAAAATACTGTATCTGGTATCTGGGCTTTCTCTTCCACTGGCCCAAGTTTGACAAGAGAATAACTTTTTGAAAATTAACATGATTTACTAATAATATTTAACTCCTTGCATATATCGACATTAATAGCCCTCAACGAGGAAACTTAAAACAATGAACAATATTTATTTCTACAGTTTTCACTTTCTCTAGTTAGTAAATGGTACAAAGGTATAGAAAAGGTTTTGCATTCCATCCAAGAATTCGATACCGAGGTTTCACTGGGAATATACAGTTTAGAGTCCCTGTACGCCCTCCCTCCAAAAAGGCATTTTTAGAAAAATATCCGTGGATGTATGTGTCTGTGTGTCTGTAAACAGGATAACTCAAAATAGAAAAGTCGGTTAAATACTAAACTTGGTATTTAAGTTCAACATCTTCCAAGGATACAACACGAAGGTTTTTCAAGAAAATAACCTATTGCAAACTACCTTTACTTGGAAAATGTTTCCAAAATTTTTATTTTCTCAATTTTTTTGATTAAAATACTATACATTAAAGATGCGCTCGTGATTAACAAAATGCATACCTTGAATTTTCTGGGAATAACCTCTGAAGTCCTCATTATTCTAGGTAGCATTTGTAACTGGTATTCCGTAAGGAACATATAGATCTCGTACATGTCATACACACTTATTTTTGTAGAATGAACTATTTCCGAAATTTGCTTTTTTATTTAAACTTAAAAAACTTAACACTTTTTTTCAAACGGTAATTTGTCATTTCTGTTTTTTTTTTTTTTTTTTTTTTGTTTTTTGTTTTTTTTGTTACTCCTAATCATGCAAAGAGGACGGAATTTCCATCACATTACAACCAGCTTTTAAAAGATTTTACTATCACTTTAGACTATTGTATTCCTTTCTCTTCCGCTTATAACGAACTATCAATTTATTCTAGTTCTTCTTGATTAGCATGATGAAGATAAAAGAATAATCTTTTGTAAAAATAATTTTCAGAACAATAGGGAAAGTCATGTGAGTGGAACACACACTTTCTTTAGTACTATGTGTATACAATACAATAGAAACTAGAAAAGGTATTCTATTCCAACCAAAATTTGGATGTCCAGATTTCAATATATGTTTGGGATCCCCTGAGTCCGAAAAAAGCATTTTTAGAAACAGGACCGTGTGTGTCTAAGGGCAGAATTGCTCAAAAACTAAAAGACTATTAACTACCAAACTTGGTATTTACATGGAACAATTGTTGAACATTTGTTTTCCTCTAAAATGGCTATACCGAATTTGTTTAAATTTCCGTTTATTAAAAATATTTACATCTCAAAGAAAATACATATTTTGAATTTTCTGGGAATATACTCTGGATGAATTTCATCTTATTCCAGATGAATTTTGCATAACGGTTAAACTGTAAGATATTAACTTATATTGCACAAGAAATGCAAGTCTCATTAAAACACATAATTTATGTCATATACGTTTTTCTTGTAAAGTTAACCGTTTTTTAGATATTCCTTGTTATTGGTTTCAGTTGTGAACTACCTAACTTTTCTCAAACGGGACCATGCAAAGCGAACCGAACATCAATTGTTTCATATAGTGACAGCTTTTTAAAGATCTGACATTCGCTTTAGCCTAATGTATTACATTATCTGTCTTCAAATTACAATGAAGCACGTAATAAGACCAATTCTGTTAATGTTTATCTCGAAATCATGATGTAGACATAGGAATAATGTTTTATAAGAATAGTTTGTATATAGAACAGCTAGAGCAACATACGTAAATGGAACACATCAGATATTTTCAATAGGTGTTACTTAATATATTACCTTACCTTGGGCAGAGAATTCATCTTAAGTGGCTGTCGACACGTGTTGCTGTAGTATATTTGAAGAGTCTGTGTAGAGCTGATACCTTTATAGTTTCTTGTGAAGGTGCACCGACCGTGTCACCATTGTTATCCGCGTGTGTGACAAACACAGAATGTAACTGATTGTTTGTCATCTGTATCAAGAACCGAAAGTGAAACCAATGCAATTGTGACTTGCACTCTTCAGTGAAAACAATACGCAAGCTTGCGTCTTCACTCGACAAGCTTTTTGTTTATATGTATACAAGATGCTACAAACTCTGCGGCCGAGTGGTCAGGGTTCTGCCTTCTCTCACAGGTCCCGATTTCGTTTCCCGGCTGTGGCGTGGAGTTTTCCTTTAACTAGAATCATTCCCTATCCCCCAGTGTCTAGAAATATGCATTTGAGAGTGAATGTGTGTTTAATAGTATAAAACTGAAAAAAAAAAAAAAATAATATTAAGAAAACTACAGTTTGGCGGAAAAACATCAGCAATTGTTTCTCAAATCAAAGCCTCCAATATGGATATAGAAGTTAAAAGAGGGTTATATAACTAAAAAAAAAATCATATGTTACATTCCTATGTTTGGTGGCTGTGCGGTGGTTTGTGCGATTTGGCTAGGGTTTATATCTTGCATTTATTTGATGAAGTGAGGAACATCGCTTTCTGGTGTCATCTTTGGTCCTAAGGGGCCCCTCGGGGATAGTAGACGTCACTAGTTGGCCTCAGGGGCCTGTTTTACGTTTACGAGTTTTGGTAATTGTAATATTTGCTTTGTAATTGTAATAACATTCAAATGATGCAAAAATGGAATGAAGTGTGGATTATTAGCTTTGACTAGACGGCTGAACTCTAATACTGTCCAAAATAGACTTGAGTGTAGATGTTTCAATACAGTTTCTTTCTGGACCTGATAAATTCGGAGATTATTTTGAGCGATCTAAAATAAATGTTACAACTGACTTTTTCTGTGTGTGTCAAGAGTGTTTCATCTGTGAAACACATTTGGTTTGATCGTCCTGTTTTTCACAGAAGTAAGTTTTATTTAATTGCACATTTAAACAAATTAATAAGGATTATAAGCCTCCACTACAACATATTTTAAAATCTAAATACTGTTTAAAAGAGTTTGAAAATGATTAATGTTATAATTTTCTAAACTTAAAAGTGTGTATTAGGTTTTCTTTACAGTATGTTATATTGTTGAATCAAATATGACGGTACTCTTTTTTGGTATGTTATCTTACTGTCTATTATGTTATTATATGAGTGTTATCCTATATGTAAAGTATAATCCTAACATACTTTTCTAAAATAGGGTTAAAGAAATGGAGATTGAATAATAATAATAATAATAATAATAATAACAATAATAATAGTCTTTGTAATTTCTAAAACTCGCTTTCACAATGGAAGTTTGTAAACTTGAACTTCACAAACAAACTAAAATATTTATAAGTGAGATCTTATACAGTTTATAAGTGTTTTGTTTCACAATCAAATAGTAATACCACACATTTTTTATTTGCGTTTGTAAAGTAAGCATCTACAAATGGCACATAGTTTGTAAGTTAATCTATATTTCAATATTTGAGAGCCCGCCTGGGTAGTGTGGTGGTAGCGCGTCTGCCTCACATTAAAAAGGTCGTGAGTTCGAATCTCGCTTAGGGTGAGTTACCCGGATAAGGTTTCTTGCAGGTTTTTCCCTTATCCTGAGAAGACGAATGTCGAGTAACTTTAGGCTCTATGGACCCCGAGATCATTTGAGCATCATTTCACCAATTTCATTCAACGTCCGATATGACTAACCAGTTTAAGGACGTTAAACTTAAAAATAAAAAAAATCGTGAGCAAAAATGTATAGAAAAGTATACAATTATGTATATAGCAGTATATCTGAAAACTACATAAATGCTATTTAATAGCAGTTCCAGTGATTTTGAAAATGATAAAGTATATGAAAGGAATTATAATCACTTTACATCTCTTTATGGATGCAATGACAGGTGCGCATGACTCATTTTGCAATGCAATTGTTATTACAAGATTTCTGACATCATATTCTGATGCAACAGGTAAAAGTGTAGCCCTAACCTAAAAATAACAGTTGTGTGTGACTTTCCACTAGATGTGAACTGCTGTCAATTTCATGCAGGAGTTTCGAAGGCTTCATTACGCACAAGTGTACACAGAGTATCCTGCGTTCGTGCTTAGATGAATCTATGCAACATACGACGTAGTAATGCACATTTTGCAACTGGCTAATCAAATCACGGAACATCAACGCAGCGTATAGAGAAGGCATTGCATTCCACCCAAAATTCGATACCGAGATATCACCAGATATAGAATTTTTAGGGTCCCCTGTATTTTCAGAAAAAAAGTCCATATGTGTGTGTGTTCGTGTGTCGTGTGTCTTTAAACACATAACTCAAAACCGAAACGTCGGTAGAATTCCAAACTTGGTATTTAAGTTAAGTGTCTTCCAGGGATGCGACACGAAGAGTTTGAGAAAAATTCCCCCCACCCCAAACTACTCTTTTCATGGAAAAAATTTCAAAAACGTTGTTTTTCTTTAAAATGGCTCTAACGAATTTGATTAAAATACCGTATATTAAAGACATTTATATGGCAAATAAAGTATATATCTAGAATTTTCTGGGAATACCCTCTAAAAACCTGTTTTTTCTGAATGAATTTTGCTGAATTTTGGTAAACCGTAAGAGATAGACAAAACTTGCTACACAAAAAATGTAGATCACGTTAAAACATGTCATATACGTTGTTTTTTTTTTTCGTTGAATTTGTCACGGAAAGTTGTAAACTCCTAGCAGAGTTCATCCACAGAGCAACCAGCTTTTAAAAGATTTCACAATCGTTGTAGCCTAGAGCATTACTGTATTTTCTTTCTACTTACAAGGAAGCAAGTAATTAAGACAACTTCTGCTAATGTTTATCTCGGTTATCGTAAAGTAGATAGAAAAATACGCTTCCTAACAACACTTTGTTATAACGATGTAGAGAAAGTCATGTGTATGGAACACATTAGATTTTTACTTTCTCTATACGCATTATGTATATAGTGTATAGAGAATGTATTGCACTCAACCAAAAAATTCGAAACCGAGATTTCACCGGAAATATGTTTTAGGGTCCCCTGTACCCAAAAAAAGTATTTTCAGAAAACGGTCCGTGTGCCCGTGTGTCAGTGTGTCAGTATGTCCGAAATTTTGAGAAAAATCCCCCCACTCCAAACTACCCTTTACATGGAACATTTTTCGAAAATTTTGATTTTCTAAAAACTAGCTGTAACGAGTTTCATTAAAATATCGTATATTAAATATATTTACCTGACAAATAAAATGTATATTTTGAATTTTCTGGGAATATGATTTTTAGATAAAGGTTCGTTCGTGTGTGTTTGTCCGTGTATCTGTGAACACGATAACTCACAAACGAAATACCAAACTTATTATTTAAGGTTAGTATCCTCCATGGATGCGAGATGAAGAAGAAATTTCACCGGAAATACATGTTTTGAGACCCCCTGATTATTATTATTTTTTTTTTTTAGAAATATGTCCGCGTGTATGTGTGTATCTGTCTGTCTGTGTATGCGTTTGTGTGTGTGTGTGTGTGTCTGTGGGCAGCATAGCTCAAAAACGAAAAGTCTGTTAAATACCAAACTTGGTATTTAGGTTTGGTGTCTTCCAAGGATGCGACACGTAGATTTCAAGAAAATCCCCCCACCCCAACAACTTTTTACATAACATTTTTTCGAAAGTTTTGATTTGCTCAAATATGGCTCTAACGCTTTTGATTAGAATATCGTATATTAAAGGTATTTACCTGAGAAATAAAATATATATCTTGAATTTTCTGGGAATAACCTTTGAACACTACTTTATTCTGGATGAATTTTACGGAGTTTTGTATAACTGCTAAGCCGTAACAGATGGATAGAAACTTACCACACAAAAAATGTAGAGCACATTAAAACATACAATTTGTCATATACATTTTTTTCGTGGAGTTGATCATTTTTGAGTTATTCCTTGTTTTTGGTTTCAGCTTTAAAAACTTATACTGTTCTCATACTGAAATATGCCAACTCGTGTCCATACAAACAAAGGAACTTCAGTCACACAGCAACCAGCTTTTGACTATCAGTTTAACCTATGGTACTCTCTTATTTCGCTTCTACTTACAAGGAAGCAAGTAATAAGACTGTTTCTGCTAATTTTTTCTCGATTAGCATGAAGTAAAAGGAGGCATAAACTTTTTAGCAATAATTTGTTGCAGAGATGTAGAGAAAGTGATGTGAATGGAACACATCAGATTTTTTTTTATTTATTTATTATTTTTTATGGTGCTCTGAATAAGGATGTGTCCCCTATGTCCACTGAGCTTCCGTAAAAGGAACTGTTGATCGTCAAGACGCCGGTTTCTGAACGGACACGTGCCGCCGCCTTAGGGTCAGTCTCATGCTGTCACTAATCATCACCTACTGACACATTTTGGGCAGTATTGCGAATTACACCGCTTTTCTTCTTTCTTTTTCCCGGACGAGTTTCTCTCGTGACGATGGGGCGGAAGATGGTCCAGACGGGACACTTTCTCAGCTGTTTGCTGACTCACTCAACTCGGTAGAGCACATCTTACCAGCTGATGTGTTCCGTTCACATGACTTTCTCTACATAACTGTATCACATTATTCTTAAAAAGCACATTTCTCTATCTACTATGTGATAATCGAGAAAAACATTAGCAAAAATCTGATGCGTACCATTCACATGCCTTTCTCTATATCCCTGCAACAAATTATTCTTAAAAAGCTTATACTTCTATTTTCTTTATGCTAATCAGAAAACAATTAGTCAAAAGCTGGTTGCTATGTCAATGAAGTTCCTTTGTTTATATGGATCGGAGTTAACAAGTTCCTGTATGAGAAAAATATAAGTTTTTCATAGCAGAAACCAAAAATAAGGAATGTCTGAAAAACGACGAACTCCACGAAAAAAATGTATATAACATAAATTGTATGTTTTAACGTGCTCTACATTTTTGTGTAGTAAGTTTTTGTCCATCTCTTACGGTTTAGCAGTTATTCAAAATTCTGTAAAATTCATCCAGAATAAACTACTCCTCAGAGGCTATTCCTAGAAAATTCAAGATATGCATTTTATTTGTCAGGTAAATATGTTTAATATACGAAATTTTAATCAAAATCGTTAGAGCCATTTTTGAGAAAATCAAAATGTTCGAAAAAAGTTCCATGTAAAGGGTAGTTTGGAGTGAGGGGATTTTTCTCAAAATCTTCGTGTCGCATCCCTGGAAGATACTAAACTTAATTACCAAGTTTGGTATTTCACCGACTTTTCGTTTTTGAGTTATCGTGTTCACAGTCACACACGGACCTTTTTGTGAAAATGCTTTTTTTTTGGATATTGGGGACCCTAAAGCATATATTTCCGGTGAAATCTCGGTATCGTATTTTTGGGTGCAGTGCAATACCTTCTCTATACACTATGTACATAGTGCGTATAGACAAAGTAAAAATGGTCTTAATTGCTTCCTTGTAAGTATAAGGAAAATAAGGGTATATACTAGGCTAAAGTGATTGTCAAAACTTTTAAAAGCTAGTTCCCATGTGGTTGAAATTCATTTGGCCGTATAAGACAAGTATATGTATTTTAAATCTGAAACGAATAACAAGGAACATCTCAATAAACGGTCAAATGTACAAAACAAAACCAAAAACCTATATAACAAAAATTACAACTTTCCGTGTGAGAAAAGTTTAAGTGTTTTAAATCTGACACAAGTAACTTGAAATGTCTCAGAAATGGTCAATTCCACGAAAAACCGCATGACATAAATTGTGTGTTTTAGCAAGCTCTACACGTTTTATGTAGTGATTTTTGTCTATTTCTTACGGTTTACAAGTTATGCAAAATTCAGCAAAGTTCTTCCAGAATAAAGCTGAGGATATTCCCAGAAAAATCAAGAACTATATTTTATTTATCATGTAAATATCTTTAATATACGGTATTTTAATCGATGTTTTAGAGCCATTTTTGAGAAATTCGAAATTGACGAAAATTTTCCCACGTAAAGGGTTATTTTGCGGTGGGGGGATTTTTCTCAAAATCTTCGTGTCGCATCCCTGGAAGATACTACACTTAAATACCAAGTTTATTATTTTACCGACTTCTCGATTTTGAGTTATCGTGTTCACAGTCACAGGAACACACACATACACACAGGGACCTTTTTCTAAAATTTTAATGTGTTCCATTCACATTCCTTTCTCTAAATCTCTGTAACATTTTTTTTTTAAAGCTTAACGTCCTTTAACCTGGTTGGTCATATCGGACGATGAAATGAAATTGGTGAAATGATCTCGGGGTCCATGGAGCTTAAAGTTACTCAACATTATCCGGGTAACTCACCCTAAGCGAGATTCGAACTCGCGACCTGTTGAGTTTGAGGCGACACGCTACCACCACACTACCATGGCGGGCAACAAATTATTGTTAAAAAAACTTTTTTTTTCTATTTACTTCACATTAGTCGAGATAAACATTAGCAGAGGTGCTTTCTTGTAAGCAGAAGGGAAGTAATGGAATACACTAGGCTAAAACGATAGTCAAATTTTTTAAAAGCTGGTTGTCATATGGATGAAATCCGTTGTTGTTTTGTTTTTTTTTGTTTTTTTGCATTGCCAGTAGTTGACAAATTTCCATAAGTGAAAAGTTAAAGCATTTTAAAACTAAAACCAATAACAAGAAATATCTAAAAATGTTCAATTCCAAGAAAAAAATATAAATGACATAAATTGTGGGTTTCAACGAGATCTACATATTTTATGTACGAGATCCACATATTTTATGTAGAGAGTTTTAGTCTATCTAATACCAACTATCTAGAATGTGAAAGTTTCGCTGTAGTTCTCTCTGGATACGATTTCGTAATCAATTTGGATTCACTTCCTTGGCAGAAAAAGTATGTTTTTACTTTCTCTATACATGATATGTACATAGTGTATAGAGAAGGTATTGCATTCCACCCAAAAATTCAATACCGAGGCTCCCCTGTATCCAAAAAAAAGCATTATTAGAAAAAGGTCCGTGTGTGTCCGTGTGCCTGTGAACACGATAACTCAAAAACGAAAAGTCGGTAAAATACCAAACTTGATATTTATGTATAGTATCTTCCAGCGGAACGACATGAGAAACCCCCCCCCCCTACTTTACATGGCAAAAGTGTCGAAAATTTTTCTTTTCTCAAAAATGACTCTAATAATGTTTGATTAAAATACAGTATTTTAAAGTTATTTACATGACAAATAAAATGTATAGCCTTTAAAGATCTCTTTATTCTACATGAATTTTACTGAGTTTTGTATGTCTGGTAAACCGTAAGAGATGGACAAAAACTTACCACACAAAAAATGTAGAGCGCATTAAAACACACAATTTATGTTAAATGCATTTTTTTCGTGGAGTTGATCGATTTTTAGATATTCGTTGTTTTTGGTTTCAGTTTTAAAAAAACTTATACTTTTCTCATACAGGAATTTGTCAACTGCTGTCCATACAAACAAAGTCGCATAGCAACCAGCTTTTGGCTATCACTTTAACCTAGGGTACTCCCTTATTTCGCTTCTACTTACAAGGAAGCAAGTAATAAGGCTATTTCTGCTATTTTTTTTCTCGATTAGCCTCAAGTAAATAGAAGCATAAACTTGAGATGTAGAGAAAGTCATGTGAATGGAACACATCAGATTTTTAAAAAAGGTGCGTGTGTGTTCATCTCCATGTGTCTGTGAACACGATAACTCAAAAACGAAAAGTTGGTAAAATACCAAACTTGGTATTTAACTTTAGTATCTTCCAGGTATCCGAAACGGTGATTTTGTGAAAAATCTCCACACTAAACTACCCTTTACATGGAACAAATTTCGAAATTTTTTATTTTCTCAAAAATAACTCTAACAATTTTGATTAAAATACTGTATATTAAATATTTTTAAAATTGAAAATAAAATCTTATCTTGAATTTTCTGGGAATAGCCTGTAAAGCCCTCTTTTATTCCGAATGAATTTTTCTGAATTTTGCGTAACAGGTAAACTGTAAGAGATAGACAAAAACTTACTACACAAAAAAAAATTGTAAATCACGTTAAAACACACACTTTATGTCATATACATTTTTTTGTGGAATCGACCATTTTTGAGACATTCCTTGTTATTTGTTTCAGATTTAAAATACTTAAAACTTTTCTCACACGATTGTAAAATCCTGGCTCTGCATAGAAACGGATTTCAACCACATGGCAACTAGCTTTTAAAAGATTTGTCTATCATTTTAACCCAGTGTATTCCCTTATTTTCTTTCTACTTACAAGAAGGCAAATAATTAAGACAATTTCTGCTAATATTTAATCTCGATTATCATAAAGTAGATAGAAGAATAAACTTTTTAGCAATTATTTGTTACAGAGATATTGAGAAAGTCATGTGAATGGAATACGTGACATGTTTTCTATCTCTACACGTAATATGTACACAGTGTATAGGGAAGGTATTGTATTGCATCCAAAAATTCGATACCAAGATTCCACTGGAAGTACATGTTTTGAAATCTCCTGAATCCAAAAAAAAAAAAAAAAAAGCAACTCTAGAAAAAGGTCCCTGTGTGCGGTGTGTGCCTGTGTGTAAATCTCAGGATAGCATAGCTCAAAAACGAAAAGTCTGTTAAATAACAAACGTGGTATTTTAAGTTCAGTATCTTCCAAGGATGCGACATGAAAATTTTCAAGAAAATCCCCCACATCACTACTGTTTACATGGAAAAATTTTATTTTCTCAAAAATGGCTCTAACGATTTTGATTAAAATATCGTATATTAAAGATAGTTACATAAAAATAAAAATGTGGAAATAACTGAGAAGACATTTATTTTAATGAATTTTTCGGAATTTTATATAACTGGTAAACCGTAAGAGGTATATAAAAACATACTCTACAAAAAATGTAGAGCTCATTAAAACACAACATTTATGTTATATGCATTTTTACTGTAGTTGACCATTTTTTAAGATATTCCTTGTTATTGATTTCAGTTTTAAAATACTTAATACTTTTCTCATACGGGAACTTGTCAACACCTGACCACCCAAAGAATTGGATTTCTATATCATAGTAACTACTTTTTAAAACATGTGACTGTCGGTTTAGTCTAGTATATCCCCTTATTTCCCTTCTACTTATAAGGAACTAAGTAATAAGACAGTTTTTGCCTATGTTTATCTCGAGTAACATGAAGCAGATAGAATAATAAGCTAGCTTATTAACAATAATTTGTTACACAGAGGTAGAGAAAATTATGTGAATTTTTGTTGATAGAGTTTAACGTCCGCTTTTATTACTGACAGGCGATGACACTGATGATACAGGAATGAAGATGAAGCACCGGAAAAATGTGTTGCGGGAAACCCCGGAGAAACCCCGCTGCTGCGCCATTTTGTCCACCACAAATCCCAAATGCGGTCGCTAGGGATTGAACCCGTACCTCCTAAGTGAGAGGCGAGTAGTCTAACCACTCGTAAATCATGAATGTCATGGAAAAGTTAAAATTCGAAAGTCATCCCGAATACAAATTTCAAAATTTCCGCCTAATTTGTAAGTTAAGGTTCTGGATCCCTCCACATTTCTAGTGCTTCTATATGCAATCTTCCCAGCCTCATCCCGACTTTCCCCTTTGCTCGCCATAAACAAGGAGGTCACATCTCCCCATTTCCCTTCTTTTAAGCAAGCGAGTCTTCATTCTACTCTGAACTATTATCCCCCTAGAAATCTCAACGGTAGGGGTGAAACATGTCTCTTTACAGAGGTATGTTTCACGGTACAATAAGAGGGAGACGCGCTATCCCCACATTACGGAGGGAAGCGCAGACCGTTTTACTTTCTCTATCAAATACTATGTGCGTACCTAGGTAGAGAGGATTTTGTGTTCCACCCAAAAACTCAATATCGAGATTTCGCCAGAAATTGATTATTTGAGAACATCTGAGTACAAATAAACATTTTTAGACTAAGGTCCCGCATGTGGGTGTCTGTGTGTCTATGTGTCTCTTTGGAAAGCATACGTAAAAACGAAAAATCTGTTAAAGACCCAACTTATTTAATTAAGTTCAATATCTTCCAAGGAAGCAATACGAAGATTTTCAAGAGAATTCAATTCTTTACATGGAACAATTATAGATTTTCTTAAAATTGACTTTAACGATTATGATTTTAATTCCGTATATTAAGGATTCTAGGGCGGGGCCGAGGTTGAGTGGTTAGACCACTCGCCTCCCATCTAGGTGGCCCAGTTCGATCCCTATTGCCCGCATGTGGGAATATTGGTCTGGGCGGGATTTCTCCAGGTCCTCCAGTTTCCCCCGCTACTCATTCCACCAATTGCTCCATCGTCACCTTTACAATCATCAATTTCGCCTACATTTCATAACATCCACTTCATGTTCATTCTTGGCTACGGGCCGACCCCTCGCAACAGGTTCTCCATTCTGTGGTTTAGTGCTATTAGCTCCTCGACAGGCTTCTGAACCCCAGGCATTGACTTGTATGTCCTAGGGGTGTGTCTATCCTACAAATACGGGGAGGGTAAGCACATTACGAAACATGAAAGATTCTTCATTCTGAATGGCTTTTGCGAAAGTGCTAAACCGTACAAAATTGACAAATGCTTACTACACCAAAAATGTATTTCTCATTAAAACACACAATTTGAATCCTATCATCTTTTGTACAGTCAAAGATTTTCGAGATATTGCTTGTTATTGGTTTTATAAGTCCAATACTTCGATTTTTACTTTCTCTATACGTGCTATGTATATAGTGAATAGAGAAGGTATTGCACTCCACCCAAAAATTCGATACCGAGATTTCACCGGAAATATATGTTTTAGGGTCCCCTGTATCCAAAAAAAGTATTTTCAGAAAAGGGTCCGTGTGTGTCCGTGTGCCTGTGAACACGATAACTCAAAAACGAAAAGTCGGTAAAATACCAAACTTGGTATTTAAGTTTAGTATCTTCCAGAGATGAGACTCGAAGATTTTGAGAAAAATCCCCCAACCCCAAACTACCCTTTACATGGAACTTTTTTCGAAAACTTTGATTTTCTAAAAAATGGCTCAAACGATTTTGATTAAAATATCGTATATTAAAGATATTTACCTGACAAATAAAATGTATATTTTGAATTTTCTGGGGATATCCTCTGAAGACTACTTTTTCTGGGTAAATTTTACGGAGTTTTGCATAATTGCTTAACCGTAAGAGATGGACAAAAACTTACCCACAACAAATGTAGAGCACCTTAAAACACATAATTTATGGTATATACATTTTTTTTCGTGGAGATGATTGTTTTTGAGATATTCCTTGTTTTTGGTTTAAGCTATAAAAACTTATACTTTTCTCATACAGGACTTTGTGAACTCATGTCCATACAAACAAAGGAGCTTCAGTCGCAGAGCAACCAGCTTTTGACTATCACTTTAACCTATGGCATCCCCTTATTTCTCTTCTGCTAACAAGGAAGCAAGTAATAAGACTATTTCTGCTAATTTTTGCTCCATTAGATGAATCTTTTTTGTAGTGTTTAACGCCCACTTTAACTACTTACGGCACCACAGGCGGTGACACTGATGATACATGAATGATGATGGAGCACCAGTGGAATGCGATGGCGGGGGAAACCGGAGTACCCGGAGAGAGCCCGCCCCAGCGCCGTTTTGTCCACCACAAATCTCACATGTGGTCGCTTGGGATCGAACCCCGGTCGTCTAGGTGAGAGTCGTGTGGTCTAACCACTCGGCCACGGCGCGGCCCCATTAGATGAAGTAAATAGAATAATTTGTTGCAGTGATATAGATAAAGTCACATCAGATTTTTACCATATGGGAAGTCGTTATTAACGTTATATCCCGGTCATGCAAAGATCGAAAAGTAACACAGAGATCAGCTATTAAAAGATTTGACTATGGTTTAGCTTAGTGTATTCATTTATTTCCTTTCTACTTAGAAGGAACTAAATAATTACAATAATTTTTGCTAATGGATATCTCGATTATAATGAAGTAGAGAGAAGAATAAACTTTTGTAAAAATAGTTTGCTGCGAATAGGCAGACAAAGTCAGATTAGTGGAAGATATAAGATATTTATGGAACACTGATCGGAAAGTTACCGCATCCACAGACCTGGCCTAATTTGTTTTGACGGCCCATTCCCTCACCTTGGTGAACACATTGCGTCACATTTGGAAACTGTGAACAATGCAACAGGCTGTATTGATTGTTCGGGGATGTAGAAATTGGCGCCTATAGAGAGACAGTCAACTGTCAGGGTTAGCCATCGGAATTTGGGTCAAGCTTTTCACTAGCAAATTGAAACGTCATGTGTTACACACAGTTTCACTCGGAGTGTATAACAAGTGCAACGTGACAGCTGGAGTTAATAATTACTGCCATTAATGGGCAGGCTAATGACCTTGAGGGATGTACACAAGGAAAGCTCCGTGAAAACGATTAATCAGGGGTGGGAAAGTTTCTTTTTTACACTGTATGTGCTTACTTATGATTCGGAGTTGCATTTTGTCACGCACGTCACAAATTTTTGTTAAAAAGCCTATGCTTCTACTTACTTCATGCTAATCGAGAAACAATTAGCAGAAATAGGACTTATTACTTGCTTCCTTGTAAGTAGAAGCGAAATAAGGGAGTACCATAGGTTAAAGTGATAGTCAAAAGCTGGTTGCTATGTGATTGAAGTTCCTTTGTATATGGACACGAGTTCACAAAGTCCTGTATGAGAAAGTTATAAGTTTTTATAGCTTAAACCAAAAACAAGGAATATCTCAAAAACAATCAAGGTATTGCACTCCTCCAAAAAATTCGATACTGAGATTTCACCAGAAATATGTATACGTTTTAGGGTCCCCTGTATCCAAACAAAGTATTATCAGAAAAAGGTCCCTGTGTGTTCGTGTGTCCGTGTGTCAGTGTGCCTGTGTCTGTGTTTGTGTCTGTGAACGCGATAACTCAAAAACGAAAAGTCGGTAAATTACCAAACTTGGTATTTAAGTTTAGTATCTTCCAGGGATGCGACACGATATTTTGAGAAAAATCCCCCCACTCCCAATTACCCTTTACATGAAACTTTGAACGAAAATTTTGATTTTTTCAAAAATGGCTCCAACGATGTTGATTAAAATTTTGTATATTAAAGATATTTACCTGACAAATAAAATGTATATCTTGAATTTTCTGGGAATAGCCTCTGAAGAGTAGTTTATTCTGGATGAATTTTACTACATTTTGAATAACTGCTAAACTGTAAGAGATGGACAAACACTTACTACACAAAAAATGTAGAGCACATTAAAACACGCAATTTAGGTTAAATACATTCTTTTCGTGGAGTTCGTCGTTTTGAGACATTCCTTATTTTTGGTTTCTGCTATGAAAAACTTATACTTTTTTCTTACAGGAACTTGTCAACTACTATCCATATAAATAAAGGAACTTCATTGACATAGCAACCAGCTTTTGAGTATCTACTTAGACTATGGTAGTCCCTTATTTCGGTACTACTTACAAGGAAGCAAGTAATAAGACTGTTTCTGCTATTTTTTTCTCGATTAGCATGAAGTAAATAGAAGCATAAGCTTTTTAACAATAATTTGTTGCAGAGATGTAGAGAAAGTTATGTGAATAGAATACATATTTTTATAACTTAAGCCGTTCGTTTAACCTCCATACATTATAATTTACGTTACAGAACATATGACAGCGATTCTATTCATATAACATGTACTGTAACAGAGGTTATTAAGCGCGTGTTTTTTGGAATGGACGTAACTATTGCTGTTAAGGTCTATTTTCCTATGAAAAGCAGGCTGGATTTTGCATGGTTACCAAAGGTGGACAAGCGCGGTAAGTTCGACCTTATTGCTTTCAGAGTATGAAGTGTTATCTATCTCCAAAAATAATAAGGGAAAGGTGAACCACCTGGTATACATTGTACATACGTGCTGGAATAAAAGGTAGTTATAATAAATTAGCTTTCCTGGCCTCCCTACGTAACTTTCTAAGAACATTTTATCTGTTATTGAACGTAGTCAAACATTAACTGAAATGTCCAACGTAACAAACTGAAATGTTTAAACTTTTAAATATCGCACACTATTTATTTAATGTTCTCTAATGTCAAAACCTTGCAAAAAATAAATTATGTGAATTTTGGTTTTCCAAAACTCAAAATATCTTCTAAATTAATTTATTTAATGAATTTTATTTCCTCCAAAAATGATGTGCTTAGAGAAATAGTTATGCGAGGTTTGGAAATAAATGCACGATAAATCAACAAACATTGTTATATTCTGCAATTTTGGATGTTAGTTTCATATGTGAATTTAAAGTAAAAATGAGCGAAGAAGGTGGTTTTCAAGAGTAATCAAGAAACATTTTAAAAGCAGTCCAAAATGCAACTATTAATATATTTCTAGAAAATTCAAGTATGCAGTTATACGAAATTCAATGACTGGTGCGGGTAATGATGCAAACGTAAAATAAGTTTCTTTGTTTGAATACTTTTATGAAAAATCTAAAAGTATTAAAACTGCGAGTCTTTGGAGTGAGTATTCCATGGTAAACTCAATTCCTTTTACTATTGATAGTACTATTATCAAGAAAAAGTAAGATATAGATGAGCCACGTGATGCAGTTTGAAAGGTATTCACATAAAAACGTCCAGTTTTACAGTAAACGAGTTTGCAAATATATCTGTCATATTATTTTTCATGTTAGCACTATTTAGTGCAGAAAATTATTACTTTTCGTACTCTCCAAAACTGTTTATTTTTCTAAATTTAATAAGTTATTTATTAAAATTGGAACACTATTTCGAAAAACCTGGTGTGTACCATTCACATGACTTTCTCTACATCTCTGTAACAAATTACTCTTAAAAAGCTTATACATCTAATTACTTCATGTTAATCAGACTAAAATAGCAGATCTTATTACTTGATTCCTTGATGCTATGTTTGCATTGTTCCTCGCTGGTTGCGATGTCACTGAAGTTCCTTTGTATGGAAGCAGTTGACAAATTCCTATATGAGAAAAGTATAAGTCTTCATAGCAGAAACCGAAAACAAGGAAGGTCTCAAAAACGATGACTCCACGAAAAAAATGTTTATAACATAAATTGTGTGTTTTAACGTGCTCTACATTTTTCGTGCAGTAAGTTTTTGTACATCTCTTACGTTTAGCAGTTATTCAAAATTCCGTAAAATGCACCCTGAATAAATTAGTCTTCAGAGGCTATTCCCAGAAAATTCAAAATATACATTTTATTTTTCAGGTAAATATATTTAATATACGAAATTTTAATCAAAACCGTTAGAGTAATTTTTAAGAAAATTAACATTTTCGAAAAAAAGTTCCATGCAAAGGGTAGTTTGGGGTGAGGGGATATTTTTCAAAATCTTCGTGTCGCATCCCTGGAAGATACTAAACTTAAATACCAAGTTTGGTATTTTACCGATTTTTCGTTTTTGAGTTATCGTGTTCACAGACACACGGACACACTGACGCACGGACACACACACACGGACCTTTTTCTGAAAATACTTTTTTGGATACAGGGGACCCTAAAACATGTATTTCCGGTGAAATCTCGGTATTGAATTTTTGGGTGGAGTGCAATACCTTCTCTATACACTATGTACATAGTGCGTATAGAGAAAGTAATAAAATGTTCCATTCACAGAACTTTCTCTGGTATTCCAAATACAAACTACTCCAATAAAATATTATTCTTTTATCTACATTATGCTAATTGAGATAAACGTTAGCAGAAATGGTCTTCTTACTTACTTCCTTGTAAGCAGAAGGAAAATAAGGGAAAACGTCATGCGAAATCCATAGTCAACTCTTTTAAAAGCAACGCTATGTGAAACAATTGAGGTTTGGTTCCCTTTTGAGAAAAGTTAGGTAGTTTAAAACTAAAACCAATGTCAAGGAATATCTCAAAAACGGTCAGTTCTTCAAGAAAAAGGTATGTGGTATAAATGATGTGTTTTGACAAGATCTACATATTTGTGTAGTGAGTTTTATCTATATCTTACGGTTTAACCGTTATGCAAAATGCTGCAAAACTCATCCAGATAAAGAGGTCTTTATCTGGATGAGTCCCAGAAAATTCAAAATATTATTTTATTTGTGATGTAAATATATTTAATTTAGGGTATTTTAATTAAAATCGGGTTTTTTTGTGAGTAAAACAGAAGCTTCAAAAATTTTACATGTAATGTGTAGTTTGTGGTGGCAAGATTTTTTTTTTTTTTTTTTAAATATTCGTGACGCATCCTTGCAAGATACGAAACCTATATACCAAGTTTGGTTATTAACGGTCTTTCCGTTTTTGACCTATGCTATCTACAGGCAGACAGACAGACACACACACACGAACGGACTTTTTTCTATAAATGCTTTTTTCGGACTCATGTGATATCAAAACATATATTTCGGTGAAATTTTTACATCAAAATTTTGGGTGGAATACAATACCTTCTCTAACTATTATGTACATTGTATTTAAATATGTGCTAGAGATTGTAAAAATAGTGAGTAATTACATTGTGTGGAACATTTAGGGTATTATAAAGTGTCGAGAAAATGTTTACGAGAAAACAAGATATAAAGTTGGGATTGCCTGTTAATGAGCATGCACCCACTGTCTATAGCTTAATTAATTGGTTGTTAAAGTTTGCTAAGTGGAAAAATGATAATTTTCCTTAAAGTTTAAAATTCATACAATTTTATTAAGAAACAAAATAACTTTTCATTATTGTTACTTTCTCTACACGTACTATCTACTTAGTGTACAGAGATGGTATAGTATTGCACTAAAAATTTGTCACCGGAAATTCTCGTTTTAAGATCCCCTGTATCCAAAAAGCATTTTCAAAAAAAGGTCTATGTGTGTCTGTGAACACCTTAACCCAAGAACGAAAAGTCGTAAAATATCAAAATTGGTATTTAAGTTTATCTAGTATCTTTCAGGGATGCGACACGAAGTTTTGAGAAAATCCCATCACCCCAAACTACCTTTTACATGGAAAAAATTTCGAAATTGTTGATTTTCTCAAAAATAGCTCTAACGATTTTGATTAAAATACCAAATATTAGAGATATTTATATGAGAAGAAGTTTATCTTGAATTCTATAGGAATAGCCCCGGATGACTTCTTTATTCTGGATAATTTTTATTGAACTTTGCTTAACTTGCAAGTGATAGACAAAATATTACCACAGAAAACAAATGAAGATCGCGTTAAAATACATAAATTATATCATACATGTTTTTTTGTTTGTTTGTTTTTTTTCTTCGTGGAAGTGATATTCCTGGGCGTTGTTTTTTCAGATTTAAAATACTTAAACTTTTCTCACACTCCTGGCACTGCATCGAAACGGATTTCAATCACATGGAAACCAGTTTTTAAAAAATTTTATTATTACTTTAATCTAGTGTATTCCCTTACTTACCTTTTAGCTACAAGGAAGCAAGTAAGTAAGACAATTTATGCCAATGTTTATCTCGATTATCATAAAGTAGATATAAGAAAATGCTTTTTAACAATAATTTGTTACAGCGATGTAAAGAAAGTCATGTGAATTGAGCTTATAAGATGTTTGCTCAAATTTCACAAAAGCATCGCCTTAAATATCAGTGTGAACTCAAATATGAAACAATTTTTTTATTAAACAATTTATTAAACTATAAAAACATACATACAAACATATATAAAAATATTGCACTGTGGTTTATACTTAAGAAACCGCCCGTCTTTGGTAAATACAATACAGCAAGATACAACTTGAGTTGTTAATTCCTTTGGGTCCAATGTTTTCTTTACTTTCTTACACTATTACACATTCTAATAAAATAATAAGTACTCATACATTTTATGTTATTTTCACAAAACTCTGTTGTTTCAATCACAGTTGAATTGTAAAGTAAAGCAACTTCTTCAATGAAGTTTACAGATGTAATCTCGTTGTTTCGTGCAAACCATTAAAAGCAACCCTATGCTAAGATATTTTTATTTTAGTTTTATCAGTTTTTTGATATCTTAGAGTCTATATTGGCCTACACATTTTCTCAAGGCAATGTTATTTTGATCTCAGTAACACAAAATAATAACATCTAGGTCTTTAAAACTGCCTGTCTAAGAAACACACCAGTTTTTATTTATCTTACTCAAACTTCAAAGCAAAGTATACAAAACCAGAATAAAAACATATTAATAGCCTTTTGTGAAATGCATTAATACTTTAGAAACAAAAATATTAATAATACAACAACAAAAAATTCGTAAAAATGTTCCCGGAATCAAGGAAAGCATATTTCATAGCAACAGGAAAACATTAAAATGGCTATTTCATACATAGAGACTTAATTTATCATATTGTCATTGATTTTCCACTAGGCCATTCTTTTGTTTAGTCAATATCGCCAGGCTATTTTTATAGAATGTAACATTTTCTAGTCAAATCTTTGCGATATATTACTTAAATTCATATTTATGAAATAGACCAGATAAATATCATTTGGGGGTCTGGCCTTCCCAGTTGAGTTCCTTAACAATATATTAAGCTACTCTCAGAAAGGAAAAATAATTTTAAAAACTCGAATAATTTGACCATCCTGGGTTATTTGTGGTAGAAACATGGAAATATATATCTTAAATATTATATGGTAATCTTCCTAACTTTCTAGATAGAAATTTAAGAAAGATTAACTGAAAGGAGAGGCAACTAAACAACGTCTATTTTCTTATGTGCTTTACTTATAAGAAGTTTAGTGCACGATAACGTTGATATATTCAACTAATTTTCAGGATCAGTTAGTTTTTTGCAAGAAGAAAACACTAGAAATACAGATACTGATACAAAATGGATTACTTCAGTATTCTTTCACATTGAGACTTAATTTTGCTTTTAAATAGAAGCTTACAAACATACTAAATATTTTAGAAAATGTTGCATTTATGGGGTAATTTTTTTCTATTTGAATTTCTGAAATATTTTAAGCTCTGAATATATATAAAGCTTTTCTCTTGAATAAATTATTCATTAGTATATGATAAATGCATCCTGAAAATTTCGGATTAGTGTCGAATTATTTTACACCGAAGGCTGAGAAGATAAAAAGTAATAATTTATGAACACGAATAATTCTTTATATTTTGGCATGTGAAAATTGTTTCACGAGTAAAATAAAAATATATGCACGATTTGCAATTAACATGTGCTAGAAGTTAGTAATAATTATGAATGATGAAAACCTGCACTTTAATGAGGGTCATTAAAGTGCAACTACCAGACTATAATTACTACATTTAGGGATGTTTTAACATAAAATATATAATAGAACTTCAGTTTTCCTTAAAACGCTTGGATTTTAAAGTTGGTTTGAAGTATTGCTTAGAGTTTTACCCTCCTACTATTTTAAGATCACGGTTTCAATGCTTAGTTGCCTTATTACAGAGTTTGTGTTTTCTTATGAGTGATTTTCAGATATTTTTTTTTCAGCATTTTCTTACAATTATGATCTGAAATATCTCAGGGTTTCTGCAAGCAAATTCTATTTTTAAAAATGCAGACAGTTTTTGCGTGAGAAATGCACTAAGTGTAAGAAAAGTTCCAAACGGAACATACTTATGTACTGAGGGCAGTATATGAGACGTCCACTAAATATTACGGGCTACTCAACTGTACACATTAGTACCCTAACTTCACAATAAATAGTTGACACTGATATGGACAAGTTTAGTATTCACTATCCTTGTAGACGTAGTCGGATCTCGTGCCGTAGTCGCGGTATAACGAGGCCACGTCTTGAGGATAGTAAGTTGCCTGTCGCTCTTTGGCCTCCTCCTCGTTGTCCTCAGGGTTATCGGGGAAGAGGATAGGTCCAGGGTTCGCCACTCGAGCAGGCCCCTGATATGAGCCAAGGCTCCCCAGGGATGCAGCGACGGGATAGTAGTTCTTGCTTGGAGGCTGAGGGTATACTGGCTGCTTGACGACGGGCAAGGGTCTCGGCACAGCGTACACTACGGGCTTGGTGAAGTGTACGTCATGCTGGAGCACTGGCTTCGTGATCGGGTGTAGTGACGGACCTGTTCGCTTGACCACGGCGTTGAAACCATTGTGATCGTCGGCAGTGTAGTCGACCGTGCGGATGGAACCGTCGGGTTCCACCAGGCTGTAGGAACCCTTGACTACGTCACCGTCTCGCGACTCCCACTGGCTCTTCAGGTCACCCGTGTGCTGGTCCTTAACGCCGTAGTTGAACTGGTACTTGGGGTACGCCTGGGAACAAAACAAACATGTCAGAGATATTTCTTGCTAATGCACAAACTCTAAGCATCTGGTGTGTTATTTTCATATTACTTTCTCTACATATGCTTTAACAAACTATGCTTATAAATGTTTATTCTTCTATTTCTATAAACATTATTATCAGAAATGGTCTATCTACTTTTTTTTATATAAAAATACAGTTCCGGAGACTTGTCAGGACTCCGGCGCTGTATTTCTTTTTTCTCCATTTTTTTCCAGTTTCCTATTTATCCTTAGTAGACCTTAATATTCTTAACGTTTTCCTTTTACATATACATACACAAACATAGACTCATTTACAAACACTGAAACACCCATGCCCAAGGCGGGACTCGAACCCACGATCATGTGCACCACGAAGAGCCAAAGCGAGAAACTTTAGCAAGCGCGGCCACCGGGACCGGCTCTTAGTTCGTTGGATAAGTAGAGACAGACTGAAAAATTCAGTGCTATAGCCGATCTCTAGCCGGTTGCTCTGCCACTGAGCTACCATGGCAACATGCCGGCATAGCATCGAATTTTTCAACTGACTCGCATATTTTCCCAGTAAACCACAAAGTTTCTCAAATTATTTTGAGATGACAACCTCAATGGCGACTAACAGTGTAGCAAGTTCTTAAATCCCAGGATTCATAGTATAGCCAACTATTATACTGGTATTGCATTAATTGGTTTTTCACACAAGCCGTGTGTAGGACAGGAGTTGGATAGGTAGTCATACTGAAAAATTCAATGCCATAGCCGGGATTTGAACCACGGATCTCCCGATCTCTAGCCGCTTGCTCAACCACTGAGCTACCACGATAACATGCCGGCATGACTCTACCGTTCCAACTCCTGTCCTACACACGGCTCGTGTGAAAAAACAGTTAATCCATTACTTACAATGGTAAAGCCATAGTTAAATATTTTAAAAACTGGTTGCTCTGTGATGAAATTCTGTTATATTTGCATGGCTAGAAGTATAAATAAAAATTAATGACTGATTCCTTCTTTAGAAAGGTTTAAGTATTTCAAAATTGGAACCAATAACAAAGAATATCTCGCTAATGTATGTATCTAAATGTCATTGTGTGTTTTAACGAGATCATAGTTTCTGTAGTAAGTTTTTGTCTATCTCTTATGGTTTATAAATTAGACAAAAGTCATGCAGAATGTAGAGGGCTTCAGATGCTACTCCCAGAAAATGAAAGAAATGCATTTTATGTGCTTATGATCAAAATATCTTAAGAATATATATGATATTTTAATCAAAATCGTTACTGCCATTTCTGGGAAAATCTAAATTTTCTGAATAATTTGGGGTGGAATATCTTCGTTAAAAATGCAAAACTTAATTATAAAATTTGGTATTTAACGAACTTATAGCGTTTGAGTTATATTGCTTACAGACACACACACACACACACACACACACACACACACACACACACACACACACACGGACCTTTTCTAAAGTTTTTTTTTGATTCGGAGGACCTCAAATTATCCGATAATCTTGGCATCGATTTTTTGGGTGGAATGCAATACTTCAACTTACTATACGTAGTAGAGAAAGTGAAAATAGCATTTGCTTGCAGAAAAAATGATATTTTATATCATCACTGTAGGGAAATCAATGTGTAAGCATTGTATTAACAAGAAGTAGATGAATAAGATTTTGTAAGATTAGTTCTATAAGAAAGAGTAGAGAAATATATGTGAATGCCACACAAGAAGTTTTGCTGTAATATTGGTTCCTCGGATGTACTACTTTAGAGACCATTCACAGAGAAATATTAACATTACAAGGGACATAATTGAAAAACATAAACATAAAATTTGTTATGCAGTTCACAATGCCATCAAAATGTTAGTTTTAAAACAAGATAATTGACGTGCGAAGACTATTGAAAATGGAGGCTACGATGATCAATGATGATGCAGCGGTACATTTTATACAACTAAAACTGCATTCGCTTGTGTTTTATTGTACTACTTATTATATTTATCCACACATGAAAGAAAACAGAATAGTTTATAACCTATAAAGCTTTATACAACTAATAATAATAATAATAAACTTACTTTCATGTATCAATTCATTCGCAATATGTTTCCAAATATTTAGTTTAAAGAAATTATTTTCGTAAGAGTTACGCTTTCTGTCATAAAGTCAACGATGCTTTTAAAATAAACTAATTTTATCTTATCCTATAGATTTCATTATACATTTCATGCATCCTAGGAAACAACCTAAACGATTCTTTATTTCATTGTTTATTATTTTAACGTCTTTGGCAGCTCCCCATTCTTTAAGTAATGGAGATTCATTTTCATATAAGTCCTTTGACTTTTCTTTGAATTTTTGGCTAGTAACAAACTAAGTACTGTTTTTTAACTTAATCTAAAACTTCTTCGGGAATATCCGTTTTTACTTTCTCTACACGTACTATAAACATAGTGTATAGAAAACGTATTGCATTCCACCCAAAAATTTGATACCGAGATTTCACAGGCTATAGACGTTTTAGGGTCCCCTGTATCCAAAAAAAATATATATTTCTAGAAAAAGGTCCCCGTGGGTGTGTCTGTGTCTATGAACACGATAACTCAAAAACGAAAAGTCGTAAAACACTAAATTTGGTATATAAGTTTAGTATCTTCCAAGGATACGACACGAAGATTTTGAGGAAAATCCCTCCACCCAAACTACCCTTTACATGGAAAAATTTTCGAAAATTTTTTCTCAAAAATGACTCTAACGATTTTTATTAAAAATATTAAATCTATTTCCATCACAAATAAAATGTATATAGAGTATAGAGAAAGTAAAAATAATATTTTCTAAGAATCGTTTGTGAGAATAGTTTATATATATTTTTGTTTTTGTTTTTTGGACTAGAATAGCGTTAACTTGGAGATGCAAGGTTTTGCGTTCACGTTATCGAAAATCGTGGCGAATAGTCTCATTTATTAACTGCTCACAAGCGTTTAAGTTCGCGTTACGTTTGCGTTAACGTTTCTATGTGAATGAGCCCTAAGCCTTGAAAAAAATCACGTTCTCGTATAATGTAGGAAGTGTAGAAACGATCCGCGACGGACAGTATTGCGGAAGGAACTTTCCACAAACACACGAACAATGACCGCTGCTGTTGGGGAGAGAGAGAGCGTATGTCCATGCACCACACCTGAGTTTAGCACGTCACTTTCACATCACACTCAGAGTAGGCTATGATTTACCAGAATGGCAGAGACATAGACCTTGGGAAGTGCTACCTACTACTTCTTTTCTTCCACTTTCATTTAGCACGGCTACATTATAAACATGTGTTACACGGCGATGGCATGTCGAAAGTCGCTGTCAATACTTGATATGGCAATTTCGTGGTCTGCGTGAAAGCAACCTCTTACATTCCTTTATAATATATTCGGTGCACAATCATATCCTCAACTAAGACGCGCTATATAGGATATTAACCTTACCCTTCTCTTCATCACTTCTGTCCGGGCGTTTACGAAAACTCACGATTTTCTCTACTCTATCTTATTACTTTCTCCTTACGTACTTTGCATTTGGTAGGAGGAGAAGGTATTGTATTCCACCAAAAGTTCCATGACGAGATTTCACCAGAAATATGTTTTTTTTGTGTGTTTTTTGTTTTCTTTCTTTTTCGTAGTTTAACACCCTTTAACCTGGTTGGTCATATCGGACGATGAAGAAATTATTGAAATGATGCTCAAATTATCTCAGGGTCCATGGAGCTTAAAGTTACTCGACATTCGTCTTCTCAGGATAAGGTAAAACCCCGAAAAAAGCTTACCCGGGTAACTCACCCTACGCGAGATTCGAACTCACGATCTTTTGAATGTGCGGCAGACACGGAAATATATGTTTTGAAATGGAAATGTATTTTTATTAATGGGCGCTCTTAAACTACTGTGGTTCTCAGCGTCCAATTCTGTACTGGGCGTGAAAGACCTCTTAATTTTGCTCAGAGGCCTCTTTATCTGGCTTGAAGTTCTTTTTGCGTGTCGTAATATACTTCCTTTCCAAAGGAAACCATGGTAAGGATTATTACACCCGAAAAACTCCATCGTCCTCCGCGACCTTGGGTATATGAAGTTTGCATGGTAACCATTACACCACGGAGGGCGACTATATATATATATATATATTTTTTTTTTTTTTTTTTTTTTGAGATCACCCTCACTCCAAAGACAGCAGTTTTAGGTAAAGTAGTTGAAGCCGGTCAGAGGATTTGCCCATTATACGGTTATCAGGAAGACTGGACGAATATTTTGGCAGATTGTATGCAGATGGAGGATGCTAGGAAAACATTCTTGCCGGAAGTATTTTTAGCTTCAAACAGACGAAGAACAGCATTCTGGGATTTGGTTCTAAACAGCCAAAATTGTCCAAGCCTGGGCACATAATGGATATTGTATAAACTTATTAGGTGTTTGAGTAATTAATATATGTGAATACGTGGTGTAGTTGTGAGTGCAAGCGCGCGCATGCGCGTGTGTGTGAGTGTGAAATCAGAATTCCTTCTGTTATTGTTCTGTGGTTATGTTGTAGCGCGCGAACGTATGTATGTGTTTGTGTGTGTGTGTGTGTGTGTGTATTTCCAATGTTGTAAAGATATATAAAATAGATATGTAGGTAATATTTTAAATTCAAGTATTTTTAGACAGCAAGTAAGGTCACCCGACCCATGCGACTGTGTGGCCTTAACGCATGAATTATTTTATTATGCATATGTCGTTCTTCCTCTAATTCACGACTGGAGTCATAAGTGCCTGTTTTAAAGGAAGGGGAGACCCAAGTAAAATAACCGGTGTAATTTCCTGCTTGGATGCTGATGCGGTTATATTTGATAGTAGTATGGTATCTTCTCTTTTTTATTAAAAAAAACTACAGTTTTGTTGCAAAATATTAATATTTTGCAATATAACACAGCTATAACTATCCTAATTTTATTGTTGAATACGAAATCAGAAAAAAAGTCCACTAAAATACCAAAAGCTTTGATTAATCATCCAATCAATATGCAATAAAGGGTTAAACACCAACTTTGGTATTTAAGTTTACTATCTTCCAAAGATGCGGCACGAAGATTTTCAACAAAATCCTCCACCAAAAACTGCCCTTTACATGGAACATTTTTCGAAAAGCTCGAATTTCTTAAAAATAGTTCTTAACGATTTTGACTAAAATGTCATATATTAAACATATTTACATCGGAAATAAAATGCATTAGGGTCGGCTGATAAGTCATGGACCTCTCAATGAAAACAGCATTTAATTTTTTCCCCCTTTATTTCTCAACATAATCTCCAGAAAGGTTAATACATTTGTCATATCGGTGTTCTAATTTAATTAAACCAACTCTGTAGTGCGATTTATCAAGGTCCTCAAGGTTTACCGCATCAATGACTTCTTCGTTGCTGTGAAATATTCGTCCTCCAAGAATTTTGTTTGAGGTTTGGGACAGGTGGTAGTCACTGGGTGCTAAATTTGGCGAATAGGGTGGGTGTTCAAGCAATTCTAACTTAATTCGCACATTTTTCCCATTGCATTGACTGAACGATGGGCCTGAGCATTGTCGTGATGAAACAAGATTTTTTTTTTTTTTTTTTTGCCAAATGAGGTGTTTTTCTTTTCACCTCAAACGTTTCAGTAAGCTTGCGCCAGTGATACTTTCACCCTTTTCCAAGTAAATAATAAAAATAATTCCCTGTGCAACCCAGAAGACACTCGCCATAACCTTGTTAGCTGACAAAATTAACTTTGCCTTTTTTGGAGTTGGTTCACCTGGCGCGATCCACTCTTTCGACTGTGATTTACTTTCTGGAGTGTAGTGATGTATCCAAGTTTCATCCAGGGTAATAAGCCATCTCAAAAATTCACTGGGATTTTTACGGTAGAGTTCCACATTCTTAACAGAAACAGTTTTTCTTTGCAACTTTTGACCAGGTGGCAACAGATGCGGCACCCATCTTGCACAGACCTTTTGAAAGCCCAAAATATTACTTAAAATACTACCTGATTGTTATTTTGATATGTTTACAGCCTCTGCTATTTCAAACAACTTTAATCTGCGGTCTTCCAGTATTAAACGATGATTTCTTTCAATGATCTCTGGAGTGATCACTTCTACAGGGCGTCCAGAGCGATTGAGTTACGATAATTTTTCAACAAAAAATCTGCCTGTCGCATCCTTAGAAGATGTTTAACTTAAATATGAAGTAAATATTTTTTTTTCTTTTGAGTTATGCTGTTCAAAGAAAGACACAGACACACACACATACAAACAGGGACATTGCTAAAAATGTTTTGTTTGGATAGGTAGAGTCAGACTGACAAAATCAACGCCATACCCCAGATTTGATCCACGGATCTCCTGATCTTTAGGCGGTCGCTCTGTCACTCAGCTACCATGGTAACATGGCGGCATGGCATTGGATTTCTTAACTGACGCGCATGTTTCCCGGTAAACCACAAGGTGGTGTCAAATTATTTTGTGATGACAACCCCAATGGCGTCTTAGAATTATGTAAGTACTTTAGACCCAGGATTCATAGTATAGCCAACTATTATGTTCAATTGGTTTTGGATTAATTGTTTTTCTTTTTTTCACACAAGCTGTGTGTAAGACAGGAGTTGGATAGGTAACATAGCGAAACATGTGAGTCAGTTGAGAAATTCAATGCTATGTCGGCATGTTGCCATGACAGCTCGGTGGCAAGGGCAGCCGGTTGGAGATCGGGAGATCCGTGGTTCAAATCCCGTCTATGGCATTGAATTTTTCAGTTGACTCTACCTGTCCTACACACAGCTTGTGTGAAGAAAATAATTAATCCAAAATGTTTTGTTTGTTTATTTTGTTTTGTTTTATTCACGTGACCTTAAAACGTGTATTTCCAGTTTTGGATGGAATGCAATACCTTTTCCAACTATGTACTATGTAGGAAGTAGAGAAAGTAAAAATAACCAAAATCTGCAAGGTGTCAAAATGTGGGGTGTTCACGTGCACTTATGCAGTAGCCGCCACTGAAGAAGTTAAAAAATTCTTCATGTTAGAATAACTACGGAACCACTAGCTGTGTGATTAATTTCGAATTGATTATTATCAGAAGTTTCCCTTAGTGCCATGCACTGTGAGCTCAAATCAAATGAAAAAGTCCGCTAAAGGCAGAATGTACCTATTGGTCCCCCCCCCCCCAAGAGCTTTCACTTGATGTGTTAGTTGAGATAATGGAACGAAGATCCGCACGCTGGAACAATGATAGGCTGGACCAACACCTCGCCCGGAGCTCAGCACTCTTGGAAAGTTGTACAGATATGGGCAAGGTCAAGGAAGTGATGGTGGCAGCATTGGATTTGCTTTCCCCTTCTAGTATACCTATAAACAGTTATCATTTGTTTTTAAGCTGATGCATGTGTGAAATTCCTAAAACCAACAGTTGTCAACTAATCAAGCTGAAATTTTGAGCATGCATTTATTTTGTACAGTAATTACACGCTTTAAAACTTGGTTTATGTATCATAAGTAGTTTTTGAATTATTAATTTTTAAATTATAAATCTAGTGTGTTCCATTCACATGACTTTCTCTACATCTCTGCAACAAATTCTATTAAAAAGCTTATTGTTCTATTTACTTAATGCTAATCGAAAAAAATTAGTCTTATTACTTGCTTCCATGTAAGTAGAAGTGAAATAAGGCGGTATCATAGGCTAAAATAATAGTCAAAAGCTGGTTGCTATGTGACTGAAGTTTCTTAGTTTGTATGAAAAGGAGTTGACAAAGTCCTGTGTGAGAAAAGTATAATTTTTACTTTCTCTATATGAACTATGTACATAGTGTATAGAGAAGCTATTGCACTCCACCAAAAAATTGGATACCGAGATTTCACCGGAAATATACGTTTTAGGGTCCGCTTTATCTAAAAAAAGTATTTTCAGAAAAAGGTCCGTGTGTCAGTGTGTCAGTGTGTCAGTGTGTCCGTGTGTCCGTGAGTCCGTGTGTCTGTGAACACGATAACTCAAAAACGAAAAGTTGGTAAAATACCAAACTTGGTATTTAAGTTTAGTATCTTCCAGGGATGCCTCAAGAAGTTTTTGAGAAAAATTACCCCCACCCCCAACTATCCTTTACATGGAATTTTTTCGAAAATTTTGATCGATTTTGATTAAAATATCGTACATTAAAGATATTTACCTGACAAATAAAATCTATATCTTGAATTTTCTGGGAATAGCCTCTGAAGACTACTTTATTCTGGATCAATTTTACGGAATTTTACATAACTGCTAAACCGTAAGAGATGGACAAAAACTTACCACACAACAAATATAGAGCACCTTAAAACACACAATTTATGTTATATACATTTTTTTCGTGGAGTTGATTGTTTTTAAGATATTCTTTATTTTTGGTTTCAGCTTTGAAAAACATGCTTTTCTCATACAGGAATTTGTAAACTCGTGTCCATACAAACAAAGGAACTTCAGTCACATAGCAACCAGCTTTTGACTTTAACTTTAACGTATGGTACTCCCATATTTCACTTCTACTTACAAGGAAGCAGTTATTTCTGCAAAGTTTTTCTCAATGTAGTAAATAGAAGCATAAACTTTTTAACAATAATTTTTTACAGAGATGTAGGGAAAGTCATGTGAATGGAACACATCAGATTTATAAAATAACTGTCAACACAAAATCTGCCCTGGTTTCTGTGTCATTTAGAAGACTGGCATACCAGTTTCTATAGTAACCGTTATATACCTGTGACGCGATGTTCAAATGTTAATCCTCCTTAGATACACACAGGGTATGAATGGAGTCTGTTATTTAATGGGCCAGTCGTATGAGGATACACATTGTGTAACTTGTACCCAGGTATATTTGGACAACTTTCTCTGTACGCGTCGCGGGATTTATTTGTTTATCCACTAGAGTGGACATGGAGAGGTTTGCTTGTCACACTGGATAATGAAGGTGTTTCGAAACGCGACTACTCGTAAACCCCGCTGGAAGGAGGGCCATAAAGCGGTGAATAGCTTGTCCGCTATTTCTTTTCAGCTGGTCGTGTTTATGTTCTTGCAGCTGTTATTGCAGTCAAAAGAAAAACACGAGGGGAGTTGAGAGTAGAATACAAAGAAGCTAAAGGCTGAGATTTGGACATGCGACATTCCTCTCTCATTTACATAAAATTGTACCAAAAGTCTCCATTATATGATTTATACTTTCTCTACACGAACTATGTACATAGTGTATAGAAAAGGTATTGTACTCCACCAAAAATTCGATACCGAGATTTCACCAGAAAAATATATGTTTTAGGTTCCCCGTGAATCCAAAAAAAGTATTTTCAGAAAAAGGTATGTGTGTGTATGTGTGTGTCCTTGTGTACCTGTCTGTGTACACAACAGCCCAAAAACCAAAACTCGCTAAAATACCAAACTTGGTATTTAAGTTTGGTGTCTTCCAAGGATACGACACGAAGTTTTTCAAAAAAATCCTCCCACCCCCAACTACCCTTTACATGCATCTTTTTTCGAAAATTTTGTTTTTCTTAAAAATGGCTCTAACGATTTTGATTAAAATCTCCTATATTTATGGTATTTACATGCCAAATAAAATGTATATCTTGAATTTTCTGGTAATAGTCTCTAAAGACTACTTTATTCTGCATGAATTTTACGGAATTTTGCATAACTGCTAAACCGTAAGAGTTGCATAAAAACTCACCACATAACAAATGAAGAACACGTTAAAACACACACACAATTTATGTTATATTCTGTTTTTTCGTGGTGTTTGTCATTAATGTTATTCCTTGCTTTTGGTTTCAGTTTTGAAAAACATACTTTTCTCATACAGGAATTTGTCAACTCCTGTCCATACAAATAAATGAACTTCAGTCACATAGCAGCCAGGTTTTGAGTATCACTTTAACCTAATGGTATTCCCTTATTTCGCTTCTACTTACAAGGAAGCAAGTAATAAGACTATTTCTGCTATTTTTTTCTCGATTAGCATGAAATAAATAGAAGCATAACCTTTTTAACAATAATTTGTTGCAGAGATGTAGAGAAATTCATGTGAATGGAGCACATCAGATTTTTTTTTTGTTGTTTCATTTGTATAGCCCCCTTTAACTTCAATGGTCATATCCGGGGCTTTGACTTGTGAAACTCGTAGTACTGTACGTTTTAGAACATTAGGTTAATCATTTATTTATTACTAAACACACGCACATTCACTCTTACATTCATACTTCCAGACTCTGTGAGGGATAGGAAATAAGTCTGGTTAAAGAAAAATTCCCCAGCCAGGAATCGAATCCGTGTGGAGATTGCCGCTAGAAATAATTAATCTAATTTTTATGACATTTTGCCTTTGATTTTTTTTCAATTATTTTCTAATAGTTTAACACGATGAAATATTATATATTCCATGCTATTTATTAATAAAATGAACCTTGATATAGGGTAAACTTAGGCAGTTATATGATCGTTACTGCTTAACCTACCGCCATTGCCCCGTTCTCCCCTATTTGCTGTCATGAGTTAAGGGTGCCCGGGTTTTCTTTAAAATCTTTGTTTCGCATTCTTGGAAGATACGAACTTTTTGAGCTTTGTCCCCCTTCCCACATACACACAGTTATAATTTTTTAAAAATGCTTTTATGGATTCAGGGTATTTTAAAACACATATTTCCAATGAGACCTTGGTGTCGTATTTTGGGTGGTATATAATACCTTTATTTTACGTATGTACCAGAGAACGTAAAAACAGCATTGTGTGTGTGTGTGTGTGTGTGTGTGTGTTTGAGAGAGAGAGAGAGTACTCATTAGAAATAATCGTATGTTACTCCTTTCACCAGACATTGACCTTGAAACAGAACCTCCGTCTGATCCATTTAATTTTATTCATGGGTGTTCTGTCGAAGATCAGGTTCCGGACATATACCCCATCAGCTGGTTGCAAAACAGGTATTGGGTCTGCAGGTTTGGACTCAATATTTAATTGTATAGGTAGAGTTAGACTGAAAAATCCAGTGCTATAACCGGAATTTGAACCACGGATCTCACGATCTATAGCCGGTTGCTCTGCCGCTGAACTACCATGGCAAAATGCCGGCATGAAATTAAATTTCTCAACTGACTCGCATGTTTCCCGGTAAACCACAAGGTGATCTCAAATTATTTTGAGATGAGAACCCCAATGGTGACTCTCAATGTTGTAGGTAGTTTAAATCCGAGGATTCATAGTATAGCCAACTATTATGGGCAATTGTGGTAGTTTTAATTGTTTTCTCACAGCACCCGTGTGTAGGACAGCAGTTAGATAGGTAGAGACACACTGAAAAATTAAATGCCAATATGTGTGAAAAAAGCAATTGAATTTATATCGATTGACCGTAATAGTTGGCTATACCACAAATCCTTGGATTGTAAGTCGCCATTGGGGTTGTCATCTCAAAGTAATTTGAGATCATCTTGTGGTTTAACGAGAAATATCCGAATCAGTTGAGAAATTCATATTGACATGTAGCTCAGTGATAGAGCAACCGGCTATGGACTGGGAGGTCCGTGGTTCAAATCCCAGCTGTGGCATTTTTCAGTCTTACTCTAACTATCCAACTCCTGTCCTACTCACGGTTTCTGTGAGAAAAGAATTAAAATTATCCCTACTTAATATTTATATGCGATGTGTTTGTGTACCTATACAAACTCTCTATTAATTTTCTTTTAAGTTTTTGACATGTCTTATTATGTTTTAGTTAGTCAAATCGTTCGAGCAGCATTATTCACTATTTTCGAGATATATTGCACAAATGCCTGGTTTTATCTATTCCTCATTCTCTCTCTCTCCCTCTCTTTCTCTCTCTCTCTCTATGTAGGTTTAAGTGTTAGACGTTGAAAATGATCAGTACGAAAAAGAATTTGATATGGGAGTAGGATGCTGCCATTCTCTATAGAGATCCCTCTCACTCCCTCTCACTCTCTCTCTCTCTCTCTCTCTCTCTCTCGCTGCTCCCTCTCTTTGGACCAAATAAGTATCTCGTTGCCTGAATGCAGATATACGTCTTCCTTGATAATGGTTTCCTCGAAACTCTTAGCGTGTTTTAAATTTTCAAAGGATTTTGATTATCGCATATTTATCGTATTTGCATGACAAAAAATCTGATGTGCTCCATTCACATGACTTTCTCTATGTCGCTGCAATAAATTATTTTTAAAAAGCTTATGCTTCCATTTACTTCCTGCTAATCGAGAAAAAATTAGCAGAAATAGTTTTATTACTTCTTCCTTGTAAGTAGAAGCGAAATAAGGGAGTACCATAGGTTAATTGTTAAAGTGATAGTCAAAAGCTGGTTGCTATGTGACTGAAGTTCCTTTGTTTGTATGGACAAAGGTTCACAAAGTCCTGTATGAGAAAAATATAAGTTTTTATAGCTTAAACAAAAAACAAGGAATATCTCAAAGACAATCAACTCCTCGAAAAAAATGTATACAACATAAAGTGTGTGTTTTAATGTGCTCTATATTTTTTGTGTGGTAAGTTTTTGTCTCTCTCTTACGGTTTAGCAGCTATGACAAATTCCGTAAAATTCACTCAGAATAAAGTAGCCTTCAGAGGCTATTCCCAGAAAATTCAAAATATACATTTTATTTGTAAGGTAAATATCTTTAATATACGATATTTTAATCAAAATCGTTAGAGCCATTTTTTAGAAAATCAAAATTTTCGAAAAAAGTTCCATGTAAAGGGTAATTTGGAGTGTGGGATTTTTCTCAAAATCTTCGTGTCGCATCCCCAGAAGATACTAAACTTAAATACCTAGTTTGGTATTTTACCGACTTTTCGTTTTTGATTTATCGTGTTCACAGACACGGACACACATACACACCGACCTTTTTCTGAAAATACTATTTTTGGATACAGGGGACCCTAAAACATATATTTCCGGTGAGATCTCAGTATTGCAAATTTGGGTGGGGTGCAATACCTCTCTATATACTATATACTATGTACGTACATAGTTCGTGTAGAGAAAGTAATCAAACAATTGTGTGTTAGCAATTCTAAAAATGCTAAACTAATTTATAATAACTGCAACCCTAATTTCGTAATTGCTTAATGCAATGTTTTTTTTTTCTTTTTACTTTCTCTAACCCGTAAGTAGTATGTGCATCCTGGATAGAGAAGTTACTGTATACCATCCGCAAATTTGATATCGAGATTTCACCGTAAATGCATGTTTTGAGACCTTCTGAATAAAAAAAAAAAAAAAAAACATTTTAAGAAAATTTCTCGTATGCCTCGCTTTTACTACTATGGCACCGCAGGCGATGATAAGATGAAACGTGGATCGAAGATGGAGTACCGGTTGAATGCGATGGCGGGGGAAACCGGAGAACTAGGATAAAACCCGCCCCTGCGCCGCTTTGTCCACCACAAATCTAACATGCGCTCACTTATAAGAGGCGAATGGTCTAACTACTTGACCACGGCACACCCTTGTGTGTGTGTGTGTGTGTGTGTGTGTGTGTGTGTGTGTGTGTCTGTGCAGCATAGCTGAAAAACGAAAAGTCGGTTAAATACCAAACTTGGTGTTTTAGTTCAGTATATTACAAGAATGTGACACGAATATTTTCAAGAAAATTCCCCTCCACCAAATACCCTTTACACGGAATATTTTTTCTAAAATTTTGATTTTCTAAAAAATGGCTCTAACGATTTTTATTAAAAAGTCATACTATATATATATTTTATTCAAACTAAATGTGTGTGTATATATATATGTATATATAAATTCAGTTCTTCAGTTCTTCTGGGAATAGCCTCTGATGAACTTTTCATTCTGGATGACTTTTGTATAATTGGTAAACCGTAAGAAATAGGGAAAAAGTTGCAACACAAGAAATGTAAAATACCCTAAAACATATATTTCCGGTGAAATCTTGGTATCGAATTTTTTGGTCGAGTGCAATACCTTCTCTATACACTACGTACATAGTACATATAGAAAAAGTAATAAACAAAGATAAAATAAAACTGATATGTTCCATTCACATGCCTTTTTCTACGTCTCTGTAACAGATTATAATTACTGTTAAAAAATGTATTCTTGTATTTAATTCATACTAATCGAGATAAAATTGGCAGACATTTTGTTCTTACACAATCGTAAGGCATACCATAGGCTAAGTGATATTCAAATGCTTTAAGAGAGTGTGGCTATATGATTGAAATTCCCCTGCTTGTGTGGCCAGGAGTTAACAAATTCTCGTTTGAGAAAAGTGTAAGCATTTTATAGCTAAAGCCAATAACAAGGAATATCTCAGAAACGGCCAGATCTACCAAGAAAACGTACATGACATAAATTGTCTGTTTTAACGAGATCTACATTTTTGTGTAGTAAGTTTTGTCTAACTCTTGCGGTTTACTAGTTATACAGAATTCAGCAAAATTCATCCAGAATAAAGGGGTCTTCAGAGGCGGTTTCCAGAAACTTCAATATATACATTTTATTTGTCATCTAAATATCTTTAATACATGATACTTTAATCAAAATCTTAGAGCCAAGTTTGAGAAAATCGAAATTTTCAAACCTTTGTTTATTTAAGTGGTAGTTTGAGGTGGGGAATTTTTTTGAAAACCTTGTATCACATCCTTGGGGGATACTACTAAAGTTTGATATTTCCGATGAAATCTCAGTTTGGAAGCTTTTGGTGGAATACAATACCTTTCTGCACACCATGTGCATGCTACGTTTAGAGGAAGTAGAAAGGGAATGCATCATTAATACGTTAAATGTGCAGATTCTTTTCTGACTCTCCTCTCTCTCTCTCTCTCTCTCCATGGTAAATTAATATCTTAAATAAATGTCATTTTATAATCTCGTCATCTCCGTTAAATCTCTGTTAAATCTCGGCATTACCTAGTTTTTATACTGTTTACATGGTAGAGAAAGTAATTAACAAGAGAAAACCATGTGAAGTAACTTGAGAAAGTGAGATGTTTACTCACAGGTAAGGGCTGTATAACATGTAGCAGCTAAACTCCAATCAATACCAAAGAATGTTGTAAATGACGTCTTCAATTTAGCTAAACGATTTAAACAATTCTTTACGATCGAAACCAGCTTATAAAGATGAGCACGACTTTCATAAACCTAAGCAACATAGAATGTTGCGGTTATGTATCTCAAAACGCTTAGATGTCCACTTTGAAGGTCATGTGGAAACGTTTATGGCACTTTACGATCCAAGTTTACTGCCTTTTTAAAGGTCTAGAACATGGCCGTTTTATAGCACCACTTTCGGACTTTCATTTAAAGTAGGCTGCAGATTTTACATGTAAAAAATATGTGTTCATTCACATGACTTTCTCTGCCTATCTGCCAAAAAAATAATTTTACAAAAAATTATTCATCTACCTACATCATGCCAAGCGAGATGAACATTTACAGATTTGGTATCTTAGTTCCTTAACCTTAGTGGTTAATGGAATACACCAGATGATACGAAAGGTGGCCCCATTTGAGAAGATGTGTAGTTTAAAATTGACACCAATAACAAGGAATATCTCGGAAATGATCAAAACTGCAATAAAAATGCATATAACATAAATTTTGTTGTTTTAAAGGGAACTACATTTTTTGTATGGTAAGGTTTTGCCTATCTCTTACGTTTATCAGTTCTGCAAAATTCATAAAAATCCATCCAGGTTGAACAGATCTTCAGGAGCTATTCTCACAAAATAAAGATATATATTTTATTTTTAATGGTTTTATTTAAATGGTAGGTTTAGTGGCGAGATTTTCTTGAAAATCTTCACGTCACACCCTTGGAAGATATCAAACTTAAATACCGAGTATGGTACTTACAGGTCTTTTAGTTTTTGAGCTATGCTCTCCACAGATACACACACTCGCACGCGCGCGGACCTTTTTTTAAAAATGCTTTTCTGCGGCTCAGGGATACTTCCGGTGAAATCTCGGTATCGAATGTTTTTTGGGGGGGATACAATACTTTCTCTATACACTATGTATATAGTACGTGTAGAGAAAGTAAAAATATATGGGTAATGCGTGCTTAAATTTATAATTTCTTCAATGTGTTCCATATCTTTCTTGTTTTTCTTCTCCTTCCTTCAAGCACTAGACCTGTGCCAGTCTCTGACATCCTTCCATTTCATAGAGGTCTACCAAGATCTCTCTTTCCAACGGCTGATAATTCAATATTGTTTTCTCTAAACCTACTATGAATTTTACTTTCTCTAGCATGTATGTTCAATGTGCATAGTAAATAGATAAGGTGTTGTATTCCACCCAAATAATCAGATATGTTCCATTCACGTAACTTTCTCTAGCTGTTCCAAATGCAAACTGTTCTTACAAAACAATAAAATATAAAAGAATTCTTTAATCTACTACATCTAATCGAGATAAACATAAGCAAAATTGGTTTTATTACTTGCTTCAATGTAAGCAGAAGGGAAATGAGGGATTTCACTAGCTAAAGCAATAGCCAAATATTTTAAAATTTGGTCGCTGTGTGATACAATTGAAGTTCGGTTCGCTTTGCAAGGTGCCCTTTTAAAAAAACATTAGTTTAAAACTGAAACCAACAATATATATATATATATATATATATATATATATATATAAAACGGCCAGCTCTACAAGAAAAACGTATATGACATAAATTATGTGTTTTAACAAATATAAATTTTTTGTGTATTAAGCTTTTTGTCTATATAGTAGGGTTTAACCGTTATGCAAAATTCTGAAAAATTCATCCAGAATAAAGAGGCCTCCATAAGCTATTCCAAGAAAATTAAAAAATGTATTTTATTTCTTTAATATATGGCAATTTAATCAAAATCATTACAGTCATTTTTGAGAAAAATAAAGTTTTCAAAAAACATTTGTGGTGGAGGGATTTCTTTGAAAACCTTCGTGTTACATCCTTGGAGCATACTAAACATAAACACCAAGTTTAAACGGTCTTTTCGTTTTTGAGCATTCACATGACTTTCCCTACCTGTTCCTCAAAGAAATTATTCTTACAAAAGATTATTCTTCTATTTTCATCATGTTAAACGAGATAATCTTTAACATAATTGGTCTTAACGTAGTTCATCATAATCAGAAGGGAAATATGGGAATACACCAGGCTAAAGCAATGGTCAAATATTTTACAAGCCGAACGATATGTGAACAATTGAAGTTCGGTTCACTTTGTGTTTCCAGAAAAACAAAAGAGAGATGAAAAAAGAGAGATGCCATTTTTTTGTGCAGTTAGTTTTTCTGTATCTCTTACGATTTGCTGGTTATGCAAAATTCACCAAAATTCATTCTGAATAAACAGGACTTCAGAAGTTATTCCCAGATCATTCAGGATATGTATTTTATTTGTGAGGTAAATAGCTTTAAGGTACGGTATTTTAATTAAAATCTTTAGTGCCATTTTCGAGAAAAACAACATTTCCAAAATGTTTCCATATAAAGGGTAGTTTGAGGTGGGGTATGTATTTTCTTGAAAATCTTCGTGTCGCATACGTGGAATATATCAAACTTAAATACCGAGTTTGGTATTTAACGGTCTTTTAGTTTTTGAACTATGTTATCCACAAAAACACATACACACGGACAAACAGACACACAAACGGACATTTTTCTAAAAAAGTTTTTTTTTTATTCTTAAAACATGTATTTCCAGTGAAATCGCGGTATCGAATTTTTGGGTGCCATACAATACTTTCGCTTTATACTATGTGCATAGACCTGTAAGGAAAGTAAAAAGAGCATTGTCGATCTACGTGGTGTAATGGTCATCGTAATAACTTCATATACCAAAAGTCGCGGGTTCAAGTTCGGCGGAGGACGGAGGATTTTTTTTCGGGCATGGCTTCCTTCGGAAGGGAAGTAAAGCCATTGGTCCCCTGTGGCAGATTTACGGCACGTAAAAGAACCTCAAACCTGAAAAGGAGACCTCTGAGCAAAATTAAGCGATCTTTCACACCCAGTATTAAATGGGACGCTGAGAAGAGATAAAGAGCGACCATAAATTAATAAAAGAATAATTTTAGATGCGCACTTGTGTCTGTGAAACAGCATAACTCAAAAACGAAATTTCGATTACATACCAAACTTGATATTAAGTTGCAGGGATGCAATTCGAAGCGTTTCAAGAAAATACCCCCAATCCAATATGCTCGAAAGTTTTGATTTTTTCGAAAATGGCTATAACAATTTTGTTTAAAATACCACATGTACTTGAATCTTTCTCTGAAAATGCTTTTCTTCAGTTGTTTTCCTAAAAGGTGTATTTCCGAATAAATTTCGGTATATAATTGTTGAATGGAGTGCAATATATTATCTACATATGTACTATGTACAAAGTAGAGAACAGCACTATAGTATATGAGAGAGCGAGAGAGAGAGAGAGAGAGAGCGGGAGAGAGTGAGGTAAACCACCAGTAGCAGATGTCTTGGGAGCGGAGACTCTCGTTGCATAGAAAAGAAAAACAAACAAAAAGTCATATGTATTCCTGAGCTGTGTAAAAAATGAATAAAGTTGATGGAAACAGGGCAAGCAGTATTTCAAACGATGGCATGAAGCAGTTGCAATGCTATTAATGAAAACCAGTTCCCCCTGAAATCCGTTTACGACTACATCCGTAGTTTAAATGGGCGTTAGGTGCCTGAAGGAACAGGGGTCCGTTTAACAAAAAATAAAACGAAGCTTCTACCTGCTCTAACATATGGCTATGAAGAAGACACTTCGAACATATGACGAGGTGGCCGAGTGGTTAAGGCGTTGGACTGCTAATCCAATGTGCTCTGCACGCGTGGGTTCGAATCCCATCCTCGTCGGAGATTTTTATCTTCCTTCAAATCTATAGTTTATTCATATTAACTTCGAATGTTTACTAAAACACGCCGATAAATGTTTGATGAGGTAGCAATAATTGAGACAGTTCAGTGAGTCTTTCGGAATTTTCTGATAGGCTTACAAAGTTGAAGTAAGTTTATTTGTTCAAAAAAATGCGCTCGTTTTATATGTTTATATAGGATAAAATAGAAATCCGATGTGTTCAAATCATATGATTTTTTCCATTTAATCTGCAAACCAATTATTCTTACAAAATGTTATTCTTTTATCAACAACTAGATTTGCAAAGGTTATCTTATTATTAGTTCCTTTTTTATAAGTAGAAAGGAAATAAGGGGATGGAAGAGCTAGAATGATAATCAAATCTTTGCAAGTCAGAAGTTAAACAAAAGATAAAGGAATAACAAATTCCCGTTTGAGAAAAGATTTAAGTATTTTAAAATTGAAACCAATAACAACAAAATCTCGAAAATTGTTAACTCCACAAAAGAAGTATATGACGTAAATGTGTTTTTACAAGATCTAGATTCTTTGTAGTAACTTTTTATATATCTTAAGGTTTATCGGCTATGCAAACGTCATTCCGAATGTAGAGGCTGTTCCCAGAAAATTCAAGATATGCATTTGACTTGTGTTTATTTTTAATATGCAGTATTTTAATCAAAATCGTTAGAGTCTTATTTGAAAAATCAAACTTTTCGGAAATATTTCCATGTTAACAGTAGTTTGCGGAAATTACGAAGATTTTCTTGAAAATCTTTCAGAGGTCACTTTATATTTACTGTAATTATACATCCAGATTTTGAGGTACCTTTACACACAGTTTTTATTTGGGTTAAAGCAATGATTCTGTATACCATGGCATTATTAATGAACTGTCAAAGCCTTATTCACAAGGATACAATTTTATGAATCCGATATGTAATATTGTAGCATATAAGGCTTGAAAGTTCGTTCAATTCACTTAGTTATTTAGACGTTGGAATTAAGCTTACTTATATGTTAGGTTCTTTGGAAAAAACAGAATTATGAAATCAATTGAATGCTTTTTGGGATTATCCCATATACCTCACACAAATTTGTTCTCATTATAGCATTGATATAAATGTTATACCAATTATACAATTTTGAAAATGGGATATGATGTTACTGAGTTAAAGGTCATATGTTTGCCGTTATATCTACCAAATGTATAATAATAGTAATAATGGCAATAATAATATAAATACATCAGCGAGCTGACTTCTCACCCGGAGGTCCCGGGTTCGATTCCCGGCTGGGGCAGGGAATTTTTCTTTAACCAGACTTATTCCCTATCCCCCACAGAGTCTGGAAGTATGAATGTGAGAGTGAATGTGCGTGTGTATTAGTAATATAATAATGATTAACCTAATGTTCTAACCTACAGTATTACGAGTTGTTTCACAAGTCAAAGCCCCCAATATGACCATTGAAATTAAAGGGGGCTATACAAATGAAATAATATAAAAAAAATATATATATATATAAATACATGAAAAAGAAAAATCTATGTGTTGCATTCACATTAATTTCTCTAGCTGAACCACAAACTTCTTTTCTCGCAAAAAATTAATATTTTATCTATATAATGCTAATCAAGACAAACCTTACCAATCTTTCTTCTATGTAAGAAGAAGGGAAATAAGAGAATACACCGGGCTAAAGCTAAGTCAAATCTTCTAAAACCGGTCGCTACGTGAAACAATTGACATTTACTTCTCTTTGCTTGCTAAGAGGTTCAGAAAAGTTTAATAAAACTGAAACAAATAACCCGGAATGCCTCAAAAATGTTAACTCTACTAAAAACATGCATGTGACAAAAATTGTGTGTTTTGTCGAGATCTACATTTTTTGTGTTTTAAGTTTTTGCTCACCTCTTACTGTTTACCAGTTATGTAAAATGTATACCAGAATGAAAAGGTCTTAAGCAGCTATTGCCAGAAAATTCATAAGATATAGTTCCTTTGTCATAAAAACATCTTAATATATGGCATTTTAATAAAATTTGTTAGACCATTTTTGAGGAAATAAACATTTTTGAAAAATTGTCCATGTAACGGGCTATTGAAGATGGGGGGATTTCGTGTTGCATCGATGATAGATATTGAACCTAAATACCAAGTTTAGTATTTAGCTAACCTTTCGTTTTCGGACTATGCTGCCCACAGACATATACACTCGGACATGGTTCCAAAAATGTTTTATTCAGGGGTCTCAAAACATGTATTTTCGGTGAAATCACGGTATCGATTTTTTTACATTGTACATATATGCTAGAGAAAATAAATATCTGATGTGTTTCATTCTCGTAGCAATCTCTACCTATTCCGTAATAAACTATTCATTCAAAACCGATTTATCTAACTGCTTCATGCTAATCAAGCAGAAATGCTCTTAAAACTTAGTTCCTTACAAGTAGAAGAGAACGAAGGGTATAGACTAGGCTAAAGATTGCAATTCGGTTCTTTGCTTAGCCAGGAGTAAAACAAAAGACAAATTTTGTTTGAGAACAATTTTAAGTGTTTTAAAATTGAAATCAATAACAAGAAATATCTCGGAAATTGTTAACTGTTGTCCATATGCCATAAATTATGTGTTTTAGCGCGGTCTACATTTTGAGGGACTATATAAGAATCAAATTCAATATCCAATAATTTTAAGTGTTAATGTAAAGAATTATTCCTTTTAATGTTTTACAAGTTTCTTTATTAAATACTACTGTTCTACTAGCTTCCGGATTTAATGTTGAATATGGAAGAGGAGGTTTGGCATTAATTTTCTTAAGAGAATACTCTAGTATCTTATTTATAAGAATATTAATATGTGTAATTTTTCTTGGTTCTGATTTAAATTCTTTTATGTTTTATTTGAAATTGATTTTTATTGATTATTAATGTTGTATATATTATTCGTATATAATAAAAAGTAAGATTTTGTCTGTTTCTTATGTTTACGAGCTATGCAAAAATCATTCAGAATGAAGAGGACTTCAGAGGCTTCCCAATAAATTCAAGATATGTATTTTGCTTGTCATGTATAAGTATTTTTAAATTACAGTATTTTAATCAAACTTTGGAGCCATTATGAGAAACTCAAAAATTTCTAAACATCTGTAGTTTGGTGTGAGGGTATTTTCTCGGAAAGCTACGTGTTTCAATTATGCTGGGGACTTGAAAATATCTATATTATGTGAAATCTCGATATCGGTTTCTGGGTGGAATACAATGCCTTCTTTACCTACTTGTTCATACATACCAAAGCAATTAATAAAACGAAACGAAACATGTTATACTATTTCTAAAGTAGCCGTTGAGCATTTTAAAATCATTAAATAAATTATGTAAACGAGATCTTCAGATGGAAGTGACTTTGTTAGAGCGAAAAGGTGATACGAAGCAGTTTACTTACATAATAGTCGACTGGTTTGGCGTAGGTCGGGGCATACTCCAGGTGGTGCTGCGGGTGACCTTGAACTGCAGCAGCCAGGAAGGCCAACAGCAAGACACACTGAAAATAATACAAAATTAATACTTAAAATCTTTTGTTTTTCTTTAAGAGGACAAGGTAGTCTGAACATACGGAAATTACACTTTAGGTGAGTTCAACTACCACCGCTCTTAAAGTGTTTAATTTTTACTTTCTCTATACGTACTATGTACATAGTGTATAGAGAAGGTATTTATTGCACCCAAAAATTGGATTCCGACATTTCATCAGAAATATATGTTTTGAGTCTCCCTGAATCCAAAAAAAAAAAACATTTTTAGAAAAATGTCCATGTGTGTCTGTCTGTTTGTCTGTGTGTCTGTGTGTGTGTGTGTGCGTGTGTGTGTGTGTGTGGGCGGCATAGCTCAAAAATGAAAAGACCGTTAAAAACCAAACTTGGTATTTAAGTTTGGTATTATCCAAGAAAATCCCCCCACCCCATACTACCCTTTATATGGGAAAAAATCGAAAATTTTTATTTTCTTAAAAATGGCTCTAACGATTTTGATTAAAATCTCGTATATTTAAGATATTTACTTGACAAATAAACTGTATATTTTCAATTATTTCGCTTCTACTTACAAGGAAGCAAGTAATAAGATTATTTCTGTTGCTTTCTCAATTTGCAAGTAAATAGAAGCCTAAGCTTTGTAACAATAAGTTGTTGCAGAGACGTAGAGAAAGTCATGTGAATGGAACACGTCAGATTTTTTTTCCAGAAATTTGAATGAATTATTCTATAAATCATGACAATTATTTCAAGTGATTGATTGTATTAATAGCTTATCTGGCTGAGTCTATAAAAGGTATTTCATTCAGCACAAAAGTAATAAAACCTAGTCTTAAAACATGTGAATTCATGTACCTTTTTCTCTGATACTGCTTGCAATACATAATCACACTTTTGCATACTTGTTTATTTTTTTGTAGTGTTTAACGCCCGTTTTTACTGCTCTGACACCGCAGGCGATGACACTCATGATACACGAAGATGGAGCTCCGGTGGAATGTAATGGCGGGGGAAACCGGAGAACCCGGAGAAAACCCACCCCTGCGCCGCTTTGTCCACCACAAAGATTACATGCAGTCGCTTGGGATCGAACTTATTATACTTATTCTTAAATCAGGTATCTTCTGAAACTTAATTACGAGGGTCGGCTGATAAGTCCCAGGCCTCTCAATGAAAACAGCATTTAATTTTTTTTTTCTTTATTTCTTAAAATAATCTCCAGAGAGGCTAATACATTCGTCACATTGGTGTTCTAATTTAATTAAACCATCTCTGTAGTGTGATTTATCAAGGTCCACAAAATAGCTGTTTACCACATCAATGACCTCCTCGTTGCTGTGAAATCTTCGTTCTCCAAGAACTTTTTTTGAGGTTTAGGAACCGATGGTAGTCACTGGGTGTTAGATCTGGTGAATAGGGTGGATGTCCAAGCAATTCCAACTTTAATTCGCACATTTTTCAATTACAATGACTGGACGATGGGTCGGAGCATTGTCATGATGAAACAAGATGTTTTGTTGTTGTTGTTTTGTTTTACAAATGAGGTCATTTTCTTTTCACCTCATCGGTCAAACGTTGCAGTAAGCTTGCGTAGTAGTCACCAGTGATACTTTTACCCTTTTCCAAGTAATCGATAAAAACAATTCCCTGTGCATCCCAGAAAACACCCACCATAACTTTGTTAGCTGACAAAATTGATTTTGCATTATTTGGAGTTGGTTCACCTGGCGCAATATACTGTTTTGACTGTGATTTACTTCTGGAGAGTAGTGATGTTCAAATTTCATCCATGGTAATAAGCCATCTCAAAAATTCACTGGGATTTTTACGGTAGAGCTCCACATTCTTAACAGAAACAGTTTTTCTTAGTAACTTATGATCAGGTGACAACAAACGCGTCACCCATCTTGTACAAACCTTGTGAAAGCCGAAAACATTATTTAAACTATTACCTGCACGTTCTTTTGATGTATACAGTCTCTGCTATCTCAAACAACTTTAATCTGTGGTCTACCAGTACTAAACGATGAATTCTTTCAATGATCTCTAGAGTTGTCACTTCTACAGGGCGTCCAGAGCGAGGCTCATCACTAGTGCTTGTACGTCCCATTTTAAACTCTGCAACCCACCTTTTAATCATTGAATATGAAGGGGCAGAGTCTTTCAATGTACTGTCCATTTCCTCCTTGATTTCTTTAGGCGTTAAGCCTAATTCCGGTGAAATCTCAAGATCGAATTTCTGGGTGGAATACAATACCTTCTCTGTAAACTATGCACTTTTACATATGAGTTAAAGAAAGTAAAAACTATAATAATTCAGTAATCAAGGTTATTGAAATACCACCGTTTAAAGCTTTAGTGTGTGGTTCAAAGCTGCAATTCAGAAAGTGCCAGCCAATTTCCTCAAATTTTGAGAAAGTTGGATCGTTTTGATTGTGCAATATATTTACATTATACAATTTATTAAATAATTTATATCTTAAAATTATTTATCCAATTTTAATTAAATTTGGTATTTGTATTAATATAACAGCAAATCAATCATAGTAAGAAATTTCAGACAAATCTATACAGAATTATAGAAATTTGAAATGCCATTTCAGTGCTCCTTAAATTTTGGGAATTAAATGTGTTGCAAAATAATGTTTTTCAGGATTGCGTGTTTATTTTTTATGTGTATTTCTTACATGATATCATGTGTGAGTTTGCAATGCTGGTATTACAAAGTTTTGCAACATGTGAAAATATTGCTCTCCGTTACTGCTTTCGTTTGTCTATTGTTCATTTGTTCAAAATGAGGTCCTGTTATGAAACGCACGTAAACTCGCATTATTCAGGAACTCTTTCAGCACGCAATCCTTGCTGTACAATTGTGTTCGGATTTCTGGCTGCCCACATCCTGCAATCATGGCTGTTTGCATCTGCGTTTAACTCAAAATGTGCCTCATATGTCCAAAATACTTTGTTTAACAATGCAACATCATTGTGAATTTCTATTAATATATACAAAACGAAAATTTCGTTAACCAGCTTATTCTATTCTTTGATTAATACGAATTTTTACTTTCTCTAGCACGATATGCAATGTACTTAGTAAGTAGAAAAGTATTCCATATAGAAATTCTATAGCTTCCGAGATACGCGTTTTGAGGACTCCTGTGTCAAAAAAACATAATTTTTAAAAAAATTCCATGTGTATGAGCGTGTCTGTGGACATCATACTAACAAATCGGATAAACACAAAGCTTAATATTCCAAGGAATGGTCAGAAAGGTTTTAAAGAAAATTCTCCCATTCAAACTACCGTTTACATGGAACATTTTTTTAAAAGTTCGATTTCCAAAAAATGGCTCTAAAGACATTGATTAAAAGCCGTATATTAAATATGTTTGTACAGCAAACAAAAGATATCGCCTAGTGGTCAGCGACCTGCCTTCTTAGCCGGAGGTCCTGGGTTCAATTCTCGGTGGGGATGGTGAATTTTTCTTTAGCCAGAATTATTCCTTATCCCCCACAGAGTGTGGAAGTATGTATGTGAGAGTGAATGTGTGTGTGTGTGTGTGTTTGAGGAAAAGAAAGGAAGAAATAAATGATTTAAACTCAACGTAAAAGAACCTGAAGACGATTATTGTTTCTAATGCACAGCCCCCGATATGACCTTAGACATTAAAGGGGGCTGTATAAATGAAACAATAAAAAAAATGTAAATCCTGAATTTCTTGGTAAAAACCACTGGGGTCCTCTTCATTCTGAATAACTTTAGGATAACTAGTAAAGGTAATAGGAAGACACGAACTTATTGCACAAAAAATGTAGATCTCGTTAAAACACACATTTAAGTCATTTATAGTTTTTTTATAGAGCTAGTCATATTAGAAACATTCCTTATTATTGGTTTTCAATTTTAAAATACCTAAGTCCTAGTCCCGCTTCACATTTCTTTTTTGTTTTTCTCCTGGTCATGACAATCGCATAGCGAAGCTTTTGAAAGATCTTGACCGTCGGTTTAGCCTAGTGTCTTCTCGTATTTCCTTTCTAACTTACAAGCAACTAAGTAATAAGACCATTTCCGGTAATATTTATTTTATGATTTTTTGTAACAATAGTTTGTTTGCAGAACAGATAGAGAAAGTAATGTAAATGAAACATATCAGGTTTTTACTTTCTCTTCTGCTTACCTCTATTTAATAAGGAGAGTAAACAAAAATTTTGGTATCGGAAATTCGCTGAAATGCACGTTTTAGGAACCCTGAATACAAAAGACATTCTGTGTGTGTGTGTGTGTGTGTGTGTGTGTGTGTGTGTGTGAGAGGGGAGAACAGGTATAAACAGATATTAAAAAAATGTGAGGTGTTCCATACACATGACTTTCTCTACAACTGCAATAAATTATTGTTAAAAAGCTTATGCTTCTATTTACTTCCTGCTAATCGAGAAACAATTAGCACAAATAGTCTTATTATTTGCTTCCTTGTAAGTAGAAGCGAAATAAGGGAGTAACATAGGTTAAAGTGATAGTCAAAAGCTGGTTGCTATGTGACTGAAGTTCCTTTGTTTGTATGGACACGAGTTCACAAAGTCCTGTTTGAGAAAAGTATGTTTTTTTATAGCTGAAACGAAAAACAAAGAATGTCTCAAAAACAATAAACTCCACGAAAAACATGTATATAACATAATTTGTGTGTTTTAAAGTGCTCTACATTTGTTGTGTGGTAAGTTTTTGTCCATCTCTTACAGTTTAGCAGTTATGCAGAATTCCTTAAAATTGACCCAGAATAAACTAGTCTTCAGAGGCTGTTCGCAGAAAATTCAAAATATACATTTTATTTGTCAGGTAAATATCTTTAATATATGATATTTTAATCAAAATCGTTAGAGCTATTTTTTAGAAAAAACAAATTTTCGAAAAAAGTTCCATGTAAAGGGTATTTTGAAGTGGGGGGATTTTTCTCAAAATCTTCATGTCGCATCCTTGGAAGATACTAAACTTAAATACCAAGTTTGGTATTTTACCGACTTTTCGTTTTTGAATTATCGTGTTCACAGACACACGGACACACACACGGACCTTTTTCTGAAAATACTTTTTTTTGGATACAGGGGACCCTAAAACATATATTTCCGGTGAAATCTCGGTATCGAACTTTTTGGTGGAGTGCAATACTTTCTCTATACACAATGTACATAGTACGTATAGAGAAAGTAAAAAAACTAAAACTGAAAATGTTAGAACAGTAATTAGAAGCACAGTGTCCTTCAACACTTAAAACGGTATAAATATTATAATGTTAGAAGTAGGATAAAACAAAAGAAATCACATACTGGGCAAGCAATTGTGGTTGTTTCTCTTTTGCTTTTTTCACTTCGCCATAGGTACAGTTTTGTTGAATAAAACTTTAGTAATGTTACTCATACTGCTATAAGAATTTGTGAGCTACCCTTAATGGCTCTATCACTAAGCCAGAGCATACAGCTGATTCAACACTATTATGAAAGCAAGCGGAGTTGTTCTCAAGGTGTGAGAAATTTAGAGCTCTTAACAATCTTCGGCGATGGCGTCATATGTCTAACAAAGTGGCCGCCGCGATCTCCGGATCTATATCCGGACGACTTTTGGCTGTAGGGTTACCTTAAAGCACGAGATCTCCCGACACATCCAACAATCCGACAGCAACTGAAAGATGCTATCTCGCAAGACATAACTAATGCTTCAAGACATCGTCTGTAAAATTCAGTCTATGGAGTCGCAGAAATAATGGTCGACGTTGAAAAATAGAACTAGAGGACATCTTCCCAATGTTTCATAAAACCCCACTTCTTTGAAGACCCTCTCTGAGGGTATATGTTTAAATCACGGCTATGGCATTGAATTTTTCAGCCTTACTTTCTTTACCTTTCTTCACATGATTTGTAGTAAATTACCACGCTTCTATTTTGTATTCCATTAATTTTGGTCTACCACTCGCTTTCTATTCCATGTCAGTAAATAAACCTGTTCCTTCATTTGTTAATCAGCTACTAAATTATTTTACAGAATAGTATCCATATCTTAACCCGCCTAACGTTCATATCTTCTTAGTGCATATGAAAACTATATATTCCGTTCGTAATAACGTGGGAGGTACGAACTCGTGAAGATAAAACAGTTTTATTATTCTGCTACATCTGCCGTTAATTCTAAATCAATATAAATGTTTGGGTCAATTACAGCTTGTTCTACCTTAGTAAGAGAGTCAAACATCTGATGTCTTCCATTCACATGACTTTCTCTACATCTCTGTAATAAATTATTATTAGAAAGTTTATTCTTCTCTCTACATCATGCTAATCGAGATAAAAATTAGCAGAAATGCTTTCTTGTAAGTAGAAGGGAAATAGTGGAATACAGTAGGCTAAAACATTAGTAAAAAGCTTTTATAAACTGGTTGCTAAATGGATGAAATTCTTTTCCTTTCATTGCCAGGAGTAGAAAAATTCCCGTATGAGAAAAGTATTTTAAAACTGAAACCAATAACAAGGAGCAACTAAAAAAAAAAATAATAATAATAAAAAATTTCAACTCCCCCACCCAAAAAAAACATAATTTACATAAATTGTATGTTTCAACGAGATCTACATATCTTGTGTAGTAAGTTTTTGCCTATCTCTTACGGTTTACAATATATGCAAAATCCAGCAAAATTCATCCAGAATAAAGAGGTCTTCAGAGGCTATTCCTAGAAAATTCAAGATATACATTTTAATTGTTTTAAATATCCTTAATATACGGCATTTTAATAAAAATCGTTAGAATCATTTTAGAGAAAATAAAAATTTTCGAAATTCTTTCGATTTAAAGAGTGGTTTGGGGTGGGAGGATTTTCTTCAAGATCTTCGTGTCGTATCCTTGGAATATACTTAATCTATATATCTAGTTTGGTACTTTACCGATTTTTCATTTTTGAGTTATCGTGTTCACAGGCACGCGTACACATGGACATACACGGGTCTTTTTCTAAACATGTTTTATTTGGATACAGGGGACCCAATAACGTAATTTCCCGGTGAAATCTCGGTATCGAATTTTTGGGTGGAATGCAATACCTTCTCTATATAGTATGTACATAGTATGTGTTGAGATAGTAATTAGACAGTTGTAATGCACCTCTTGTTATTTAATATGTGAGTGGCATTAAAGTGTGAAAACTGAAGTTCTGTTTTCCAGAAGGTCAGAAACCTCAGTGAAACTGTTTTTGTTTTATCTTGGTCCAGAGTTTCCGGTGTAGACCGCGTCTTAAGGCTAAAATCTGCCGACGTTTCGCCCATCTTGTGATAAGGCTTCCTCAGGGCTAACTGTTTTGTTTATTTCGTGTGAGTTCCAGATGAAAGTGAAACGCCAGTTTATTGTTCCTATCTCTGAATGGAATCTTGTTCTTAACAAGGCAGAACAATCTCTAGATGGAATCAGTTCATGGCTCTCTTTGTTTTAAACGACTCGATTCACGGGTGCAAATTTAAAAGCGACTATGGGTCCCTCAGTTCACGCATGCGTGAACAAACCATCAGTAAACTGTAATCGCTGCGCCATAAATTAGTGGCCTTTCTAGCGAGTTTATACTCAATATAAGTGTTTGCGATTTGAAAAATCTGAAGCGTAATATTCACATGACTTTCTCTACATCTCTGCAACAAATTATTCTTCAAAAGCTTATTCTTTTATTTACTTCATGTTAATCACAAAATGTTAGCAGAAATATCTTATTACTTGTTTCCTTGTAAGTAGAAGCAAAATAAGGGAGTACCATAGGGAGGTTAAAGTGATAGTCAAAAGCTGGTTGTTATGTGACTGACGTTTCTTTGTTTGCATGGACAGCAGTTGACAAATTCCTGTATGAGAAAATTATAAGTTTTTCAAAGCAGAAACCAAAAACAAGGAATGCCTTAAAACACGATGAAATCTACGAAAAAACTGTATATAACATAAATTGTATGTTTTTACGTGCTCTACATTTTTCGTGTAGCAGCAGTTCAGGTTTGATTCGTTTGCATGGTCCGTTTGAGAAAAGTTAGGTCGTTTAAAACTTAAACAAGTAACAAGGAACATTTAAAAGTGGTCAACTCCACGAAAAAAAAAAAAAGTATATTACATACGTTGTGTGTTTTAACGAGATTCACATTTTTTGTATGGTACGTTTTTATCCGTTTCGATTTACCATTTACGCAAAATTCAGCAAAATTCGTTCATAATGAAGAATGTTTCAGAGGCTATTCTCAGAGAATTCAAAATGTATATTTGTTTAAGTAAATATCTTTAATATATGGTATTTATTCAAAATATTCAGAGCCATTTTTGAGAAAAACAAAATTTTCTAAAATGTTTCCATGTAAAGGGTAGTTTATGTTGGGGAGATTATCCTCAAAATTTTTGTGTCTAATCCTTGGACAATGCTAAACATAAATACCAAGATTGGTATTTTACTGATCTTTCGTTTTTGAGTTATCATTTTAGGAAACATAGACACACGCATGGAATTTTTTTCTAAAAATGCTGTTTTTTTTATACGGGGGACCCTAAAATGTATATTCCTAGTGAATTCTCGCTATCGAATTTTTGGGTGAAGCGCAATACCTTCTCTACCTACGTATCAGGTACTATGTAGAGAAAGTAAAAAGATTGGCTATAACTTGATATTCCCTTCTGAGAGACATTATGGATAATAATTGTTTATTTACTGTATAATGTTTGTTCACACATACACAGGTTACTTTTTTCTAAAAATCTGACGTGACCTTCACTGTCTATTCTACAACAAACTAATCTTACTGAAACTTATTGTCCTGTCTACTTCACGTATAACAATATAAAGGTTTGCAGAAATACTTTTATTGTGCTTCCTTGTAGATTCGCGGGAATAATTACTCCAGGCTAAGTGACAGTAAATATTTCTAGAGCTGGATGTTATCTGATGCTTTGACATTGACCAAGAGAAAAAAGCTGATGTGTTCCATTCATATAACTTTCTCTACATCTCTGCAACAAATTATTCTATTTACTTCATCTAATCGAGAAAAAATTAGCAGAAATAGTCTTATTACTTGCTTCCTTGTTACTAGAAGCGAAATAAGGGGGTACCAGAGGTTAAAACTGGTTGCTATGTGACTGACTGACTGTGACCTTTGTTCACAAAGTCCTGTATGAGAAAAGTATGTGTTTCATAGCTGAAACCAAAATCAAGGAATATCCAAAAAACAATCAACTCCATGAAAAAATGTATATAACATAAATTGTGTGTTTTAAAGTGAACTACATTTTTTGTGTGGTAAATTTTTGTCCATCTCTTACTGTTTAGCAGTTGTGCTAAATTCCGTAAAATTGACCCAGAATAAAGTAGTCTTCAGAGGCCATTCCCAGAAAATTCAAGATATACATTTTATTTGTGAGGTAAATATCTTTAATATACGATATTTTAATCAAAATCGTTAGAGCCATTTCTTAGAAAATCAACATTTTTGAAATGTTTTCCATGTAACGTTAGTTTGGGGTGGGGAGATTTTTTTCAAAATCTTCGTGTCGCATCCCTGGAAGATACTAAACTTAAATACCAAGTTTTGTATTTTACCGACTATTCGTTTTTGAGTTAACGTGCTCACAGACACACGGACACACACATGCGGACCTTTTTCTGAAAATATTTTTTTTGGATACAGGGAACCCTAAAACATATATTTCCGGTGAAATCTCGGTATCGAATTTTTTGGTGACGTGCAATACCTTCTCTACACAGTATGTACATAGTGCGTATAGATAAAGTAAAAAACTGATTAACGATTTTGCATTTCAGAAATACATTTATTTTAAAACTGAAACCAATAACTGCGAGCATCTCGGAAACGGTTAACTCCACAAAAGAGTGTTTGAGATATATTTTATATTTTAACGAAATCTACACGTTTTGCGTGGTAAGATTTTCTATATATCTTATAATTTAATCAGTAGCGCAGTTTTAGGGTCCGAAGTGAACACAGAGAGCAGTCAGCGTATAAAGGGCGGGGTTTATACCGTAAACATGCACACATTAAGGTATAATCTGTTCCAAAAGTATTTCATTACATATATTGGTATTATATGCATAGTTCTAATTCAAAAAGTAACACAGTAAAACAATTATTTCATATGATTAATAAATAAAAGCATCTTGTACTTTTACAAATAAATACAAAAATTCAGGATTATAATATGCAGAGTTTTGAGAAAACAATGAACATATCAACCATTCAGAATTCATTTAAGTGAATTACAAGATACATCTTTATTGTATCGAAAGAAAAGGTTCTCCTCCCGTCACTCAAAATTTGTTTGAATTATCCACAAGTTTGCTCAGTATCGAACGCCTGCCCTTTCGTATTTTCTACGTTTTTCAATCTGCGCTCTCTTTCAGTGTTCATTGATTCATATACTAACAGCAACTGAACGAGGTCAGGCAGTGAGCAATGCTAGATAGTCTGTAGAGACCACGCCTACTCCATCACATCATAATTATACTGTGTGTGCACCTAACCTCAATCCGACAATTTCGTCACCCCGGACCGAGCTCCTCCAAAATAAACAGAACTTCAGATGCCATTGCCGGAAGATTCTATAAGATTTATCATGAAAATATCTTAAACATATGATATTTCAATTAAATTGAGTTTTATTTATGACGTTGTTTAACAGCTGTGGTTCTCAGTGTCACATTCTATATTGGACGTGAAAGCCTGCTTAATTTTACTCTGAGGCCCCTATATCAGGTTTGAGGTTCTTTTTAAATTCACGATACAGTCCAGCGGCTTTACTTCCCTTCCGAATGAAGTAATGCTAAGAATCTTTACAGCCGAAAAAAATGTATCTCCTCCGCCGGGTTTAAACCCGCAATTTTAATAACCAGAGGCTAACATATTAACCCTAGACCACGGAGGAGAATATATATTTTAATCAAAATCGTTTAGACTTTGACAATGTAATCTTTTTTGAGAAAATCAAACTTTTCGAAAAATGTTTCATTTAAAGGGTAGAGTTTTTTTTTAAAAATCTTCTAAATTTTGGTAAAGAAGAACTTAAATACTGACTTTTTGTTTATTAGCTATGCTGTTAAAACACACAGAATCACACGAACACGTGGATCTTTTCTGAACATGTATTTTTAATTTATTCAAGGGACCTTAAAACATATATTTCCGGTGAAATCTTGGTATCAAATGTTTACAATACATTCTTTTACCACTAAATGCTCAGGAAAGTTTAAATGAAATCAAATTCCTTTTGAAATGTTTCTTATGATTTTAAACTTTTAAATGTTGTATATTATATCTTGAGAATATATAGTTCTTTACAATCTTTACATAGATATTTAAATTGTATGTACCATAAAACCTTTTTTCCAGAAAAATGAAATACTTATCTAATATTTTTAATTTTCTAAAAATCATTCCTGTTTTAAATTATTTTTACCTTAAATCCAATTTCTTACTTGAAAGGAAAGACACTACAGAACTCTTCGTTCACCTTTAAGTAGGTGGAAAGAAAGTGACCAACAAGTTGTGACAAAGGGCAAATATTTAAGAAAATAAATTACTGAAAGAAAAATAAATTTTAAAATTTCACGTGATATTTCCCATATGTTTTAAGATAATGTATCTGTGAAATTTGAAAATCCACCAGTATATTAAGACATCGTGTTGAAATTTATATCAGCAATTATGCACAATAATAGTGATAATTTTGCTGTGAATAAAAATGTTAGCCTGAATGCTTATTTAATTAATAATTTTAACCTCTGCTATAATAATAAGTGATGCTTTAGCTCGTTCTTATTAGACAAAAGCAAACAAAAAACAACTATACTTTATACTGCAATAAAAACCAAAACACGTTCAACAAAGATGAACTTTAAGATGACCATCTGCTTCATTACCCACACACCAGTCCTTGAATTCCGTAGATATAAATACATTTTTCTTGACTTTTCTAGAAGTATATCACATCTTGGAGTACTTTTTAAATTTTTCCTGACGAACCGTGAAAATTACCTTTACCCCACATTACTCTTTCTATAAATGCGAATCATTTCTGCAATAAATACATTTCATTAAATATACTAAATATACAACATATAGGTACTAAAATAATATGAGCTTAGATAAAATACTATAGAGGTTACAAAATTAGATTCAGTATCTAATCCTCTAAATAAATATTTATTATCTAAATTAATTGTTTTATAAAAATTAGACACGTGATCATTTTAAAGGATATTCACGTTAAAAATTTAGGTTATACAGCAAACGACGCCATATTATATCATAGTATGTATTTCCAGTAAAATCTTGGTATGAATTTTTCGATGGATTGCAACACATTCTGTACTTACGTTGGTGGCATAGAGGGTAAAACATCTTATGTGCTACATTCACATAACTTTCTGCTATGCTGCAACGAACAATTCATACAAAAGCTTTTTCTTCTATGTGCTACATACTCATCAACATAAACATAAGCAGAATGGTTTTATTGCACATTATTTCATTTTACTAGAGGGATACGAAAATACAATAAATCAATGCAATAGTCAAATGTTTTAAATGGTGATTGTTGTGTGAAAGTAAAGAAATTCCGTTCGCTTTGCTTGACTATGATGTAGAAATGTGAATAACAACTTTCCATTTGAGAAAAGTATGAGTGTTGGAAAATTGAAACCAATATCCAAGGATATATAAAAAAATCTTATGTTTTCCATTCACATGACTTTCTCTACAACTCTGCAATAAATTATTGTTAAAAAACTTATGCTTCTATTTACTTCATGCTATCGAGAAAAAAAAAACTAGCTGAAATAGCCTTATTACTTGCTTCCTTGAAAGTAGAAGTGAAAGCCGGTTGCTATGTGACTGAAGTTCCTTTGTTTGTATGGACAGGAGTTGACAAATTCCTGTATGAGAAAAGTATACATTTTTCATAGCTTAAACCAAAAACAAGGATTATCTCAAAAACAATCAACTCCATGAAAAAATGCATATAACGTAAATTGTGTGTTTTACAGTGCTCTACATTTGTTGTGTGGTAATTTTTTGTCCATCTCTTACGGTTTAGTAGTTATGCAAAATTCCGTAAAATTGACCCAGAATAAAGTAGTCTTTAGAGGCTATTCCCAGAAAATTCAAAATATACATTTTATTTGTCAGGTAAAAATATTGAATATACGATATTTTAATCAAAATCGTTAGAGCCATTTTTTAGAAAATTAAAAATTTTCGAAAAAAGTTCTATGTAAAGGGTAGTTTGGGGTGGTGGGATTTTTCTGAAAAGCTTCGTGTCGCATCCCTGGAAGATACTAAACTTAAATACCAAGTTTGGTATTTTACCAACTTTTCGTTTTTGAGTTATCGTGTTCACAGACAAACGGACACACTGACACACACACACACACACACACACACATACACACACACACGGGCCTTTTTCTGAAAGTACTTTTTTTTGGATACAGGGGACCCTAAAACATATATTTCCGGTGAAATCTCGGTATCGAACTTTTTGGTGGAGTGCAATACTTTCTCTATACACAATGTACATAGTACGTATAGAGAAAGTAAAAAAACTAAAACTGAAAATGTTAGAACAGTAATTAGAAGCACAGTGTCCTTCAACACTTAAAACGGTATAAATATTATAATGTTAGAAGTAGGATAAAACAAAAGAAATCACATACTGGGCAAGCAATTGTGGTTGTTTCTCTTTTGCTTTTTTCACTTCGCCATAGGTACAGTTTTGTTGAATAAAACTTTAGTAATGTTACTCATACTGCTATAAGAATTTGTGAGCTACCCTTAATGGCTCTATCACTAAGCCAGAGCATACAGCTGATTCAACACTATTATGAAAGCAAGCGGAGTTGTTCTCAAGGTGTGAGAAATTTAGAGCTCTTAACAATCTTCGGCGATGGCGTCATATGTCTAACAAAGTGGCCGCCGCGATCTCCGGATCTATATCCGGACGACTTTTGGCTGTAGGGTTACCTTAAAGCACGAGATCTCCCGACACATCCAACAATCCGACAGCAACTGAAAGATGCTATCTCGCAAGACATAACTAATGCTTCAAGACATCGCCTGTAAAATTCAGTCTATGGAGTCGCAGAAATAATGGTCGACGTTGAAAAATAGAACTAGAGGACATCTTCCCAATGTTTCATAAAACCCCACTTCTTTGAAGACCCTCTCTGAGGGTATATGTTTAAATCACGGCTATGGCATTGAATTTTTCAGCCTTACTTTCTTTACCTTTCTTCACATGATTTGTAGTAAATTACCACGCTTCTATTTTGTATTCCATTAATTTTGGTCTACCACTCGCTTTCTATTCCATGTCAGTAAATAAACCTGTTCCTTCATTTGTTAATCAGCTACTAAATTATTTTACAGAATAGTATCCATATCTTAACCCGCCTAACGTTCATATCTTCTTAGTGCATATGAAAACTATATATTCCGTTCGTAATAACGTGGGAGGTACGAACTCGTGAAGATAAAACAGTTTTATTATTCTGCTACATCTGCCGTTAATTCTAAATCAATATAAATGTTTGGGTCAATTACAGCTTGTTCTACCTTAGTAAGAGAGTCAAACATCTGATGTCTTCCATTCACATGACTTTCTCTACATCTCTGTAATAAATTATTATTAGAAAGTTTATTCTTCTCTCTACATCATGCTAATCGAGATAAAAATTAGCAGAAATGCTTTCTTGTAAGTAGAAGGGAAATAGTGGAATACAGTAGGCTAAAACATTAGTAAAAAGCTTTTATAAACTGGTTGCTAAATGGATGAAATTCTTTTCCTTTCATTGCCAGGAGTAGAAAAATTCCCGTATGAGAAAAGTATTTTAAAACTGAAACCAATAACAAGGAGCAACTAAAAAAAAAAAATAATAATAATAAAAAATTTCAACTCCCCCACCCAAAAAAAAACATAATTTACATAAATTGTATGTTTCAACGAGATCTACATATCTTGTGTAGTAAGTTTTTGCCTATCTCTTACGGTTTACAATATATGCAAAATCCAGCAAAATTCATCCAGAATAAAGAGGTCTTCAGAGGCTATTCCTAGAAAATTCAAGATATACATTTTAATTGTTTTAAATATCCTTAATATACGGCATTTTAATAAAAATCGTTAGAATCATTTTAGAGAAAATAAAAATTTTCGAAATTCTTTCGATTTAAAGAGTGGTTTGGGGTGGGAGGATTTTCTTCAAGATCTTCGTGTCGTATCCTTGGAATATACTTAATCTATATATCTAGTTTGGTACTTTACCGATTTTTCATTTTTGAGTTATCGTGTTCACAGGCACGCGTACACATGGACATACACGGGTCTTTTTCTAAACATGTTTTATTTGGATACAGGGGACCCAATAACGTAATTTCCCGGTGAAATCTCGGTATCGAATTTTTGGGTGGAATGCAATACCTTCTCTATATAGTATGTACATAGTATGTGTTGAGATAGTAATTAGACAGTTGTAATGCACCTCTTGTTATTTAATATGTGAGTGGCATTAAAGTGTGAAAACTGAAGTTCTGTTTTCCAGAAGGTCAGAAACCTCAGTGAAACTGTTTTTGTTTTGTTTATTTCGTGTGAGTTCCAGATGAAAGTGAAACGCCAGTTTATTGTTCCTATCTCTGAATGGAATCTTGTTCTTAACAAGGCAGAACAATCTCTAGATGGAATCAGTTCATGGCTCTCTTTGTTTTAAACGACTCGATTCACGGGTGCAAATTTAAAAGCGACTATGGGTCCCTCAGTTCACGCATGCGTGAACAAACCATCAGTAAACTGTAATCGCTGCGCCATAAATTAGTGGCCTTTCTAGCGAGTTTATACTCAATATAAGTGTTTGCGATTTGAAAAATCTGAAGCGTAATATTCACATGACTTTCTCTACATCTCTGCAACAAATTATTCTTCAAAAGCTTATTCTTTTATTTACTTCATGTTAATCACAAAATGTTAGCAGAAATATCTTATTACTTGTTTCCTTGTAAGTAGAAGCAAAATAAGGGAGTACCATAGGGAGGTTAAAGTGATAGTCAAAAGCTGGTTGTTATGTGACTGACGTTTCTTTGTTTGCATGGACAGCAGTTGACAAATTCCTGTATGAGAAAATTATAAGTTTTTCAAAGCAGAAACCAAAAACAAGGAATGCCTTAAAACACGATGAAATCTACGAAAAAACTGTATATAACATAAATTGTATGTTTTTACGTGCTCTACATTTTTCGTGTAGCAGCAGTTCAGGTTTGATTCGTTTGCATGGTCCGTTTGAGAAAAGTTAGGTCGTTTAAAACTTAAACAAGTAACAAGGAACATTTAAAAGTGGTCAACTCCACGAAAAAAAAAAAAAGTATATTACATACGTTGTGTGTTTTAACGAGATTCACATTTTTTGTATGGTACGTTTTTATCCGTTTCGATTTACCATTTACGCAAAATTCAGCAAAATTCGTTCATAATGAAGAATGTTTCAGAGGCTATTCTCAGAGAATTCAAAATGTATATTTGTTTAAGTAAATATCTTTAATATATGGTATTTATTCAAAATATTCAGAGCCATTTTTGAGAAAAACAAAATTTTCTAAAATGTTTCCATGTAAAGGGTAGTTTATGTTGGGGAGATTATCCTCAAAATTTTTGTGTCTAATCCTTGGACAATGCTAAACATAAATACCAAGATTGGTATTTTACTGATCTTTCGTTTTTGAGTTATCATTTTAGGAAACATAGACACACGCATGGAATTTTTTTCTAAAAATGCTGTTTTTTTTATACGGGGGACCCTAAAATGTATATTCCTAGTGAATTCTCGCTATCGAATTTTTGGGTGAAGCGCAATACCTTCTCTACCTACGTATCAGGTACTATGTAGAGAAAGTAAAAAGATTGGCTATAACTTGATATTCCCTTCTGAGAGACATTATGGATAATAATTGTTTATTTACTGTATAATGTTTGTTCACACATACACAGGTTACTTTTTTCTAAAAATCTGACGTGACCTTCACTGTCTATTCTACAACAAACTAATCTTACTGAAACTTATTGTCCTGTCTACTTCACGTATAACAATATAAAGGTTTGCAGAAATACTTTTATTGTGCTTCCTTGTAGATTCGCGGGAATAATTACTCCAGGCTAAGTGACAGTAAATATTTCTAGAGCTGGATGTTATCTGATGCTTTGACATTGACCAAGAGAAAAAAGCTGATGTGTTCCATTCATATAACTTTCTCTACATCTCTGCAACAAATTATTCTATTTACTTCATCTAATCGAGAAAAAATTAGCAGAAATAGTCTTATTACTTGCTTCCTTGTTACTAGAAGCGAAATAAGGGGGTACCAGAGGTTAAAACTGGTTGCTATGTGACTGACTGACTGTGACCTTTGTTCACAAAGTCCTGTATGAGAAAAGTATGTGTTTCATAGCTGAAACCAAAATCAAGGAATATCCAAAAAACAATCAACTCCATGAAAAAATGTATATAACATAAATTGTGTGTTTTAAAGTGAACTACATTTTTTGTGTGGTAAATTTTTGTCCATCTCTTACTGTTTAGCAGTTGTGCTAAATTCCGTAAAATTGACCCAGAATAAAGTAGTCTTCAGAGGCCATTCCCAGAAAATTCAAGATATACATTTTATTTGTGAGGTAAATATCTTTAATATACGATATTTTAATCAAAATCGTTAGAGCCATTTCTTAGAAAATCAACATTTTTGAAATGTTTTCCATGTAACGTTAGTTTGGGGTGGGGAGATTTTTTTCAAAATCTTCGTGTCGCATCCCTGGAAGATACTAAACTTAAATACCAAGTTTTGTATTTTACCGACTATTCGTTTTTGAGTTAACGTGCTCACAGACACACGGACACACACATGCGGACCTTTTTCTGAAAATATTTTTTTTGGATACAGGGAACCCTAAAACATATATTTCCGGTGAAATCTCGGTATCGAATTTTTTGGTGACGTGCAATACCTTCTCTACACAGTATGTACATAGTGCGTATAGATAAAGTAAAAAACTGATTAACGATTTTGCATTTCAGAAATACATTTATTTTAAAACTGAAACCAATAACTGCGAGCATCTCGGAAACGGTTAACTCCACAAAAGAGTGTTTGAGATATATTTTATATTTTAACGAAATCTACACGTTTTGCGTGGTAAGATTTTCTATATATCTTATAATTTAATCAGTAGCGCAGTTTTAGGGTCCGAAGTGAACACAGAGAGCAGTCAGCGTATAAAGGGCGGGGTTTATACCGTAAACATGCACACATTAAGGTATAATCTGTTCCAAAAGTATTTCATTACATATATTGGTATTATATGCATAGTTCTAATTCAAAAAGTAACACAGTAAAACAATTATTTCATATGATTAATAAATAAAAGCATCTTGTACTTTTACAAATAAATACAAAAATTCAGGATTATAATATGCAGAGTTTTGAGAAAACAATGAACATATCAACCATTCAGAATTCATTTAAGTGAATTACAAGATACATCTTTATTGTATCGAAAGAAAAGGTTCTCCTCCCGTCACTCAAAATTTGTTTGAATTATCCACAAGTTTGCTCAGTATCGAACGCCTGCCCTTTCGTATTTTCTACGTTTTTCAATCTGCGCTCTCTTTCAGTGTTCATTGATTCATATACTAACAGCAACTGAACGAGGTCAGGCAGTGAGCAATGCTAGATAGTCTGTAGAGACCACGCCTACTCCATCACATCATAATTATACTGTGTGTGCACCTAACCTCAATCCGACAATTTCGTCACCCCGGACCGAGCTCCTCCAAAATAAACAGAACTTCAGATGCCATTGCCGGAAGATTCTATAAGATTTATCATGAAAATATCTTAAACATATGATATTTCAATTAAATTGAGTTTTATTTATGACGTTGTTTAACAGCTGTGGTTCTCAGTGTCACATTCTATATTGGACGTGAAAGCCTGCTTAATTTTACTCTGAGGCCCCTATATCAGGTTTGAGGTTCTTTTTAAATTCACGATACAGTCCAGCGGCTTTACTTCCCTTCCGAATGAAGTAATGCTAAGAATCTTTACAGCCGAAAAAAATGTATCTCCTCCGCCGGGTTTAAACCCGCAATTTTAATAACCAGAGGCTAACATATTAACCCTAGACCACGGAGGAGAATATATATTTTAATCAAAATCGTTTAGACTTTGACAATGTAATCTTTTTTGAGAAAATCAAACTTTTCGAAAAATGTTTCATTTAAAGGGTAGAGTTTTTTTTTAAAAATCTTCTAAATTTTGGTAAAGAAGAACTTAAATACTGACTTTTTGTTTATTAGCTATGCTGTTAAAACACACAGAATCACACGAACACGTGGATCTTTTCTGAACATGTATTTTTAATTTATTCAAGGGACCTTAAAACATATATTTCCGGTGAAATCTTGGTATCAAATGTTTACAATACATTCTTTTACCACTAAATGCTCAGGAAAGTTTAAATGAAATCAAATTCCTTTTGAAATGTTTCTTATGATTTTAAACTTTTAAATGTTGTATATTATATCTTGAGAATATATAGTTCTTTACAATCTTTACATAGATATTTAAATTGTATGTACCATAAAACCTTTTTTCCAGAAAAATGAAATACTTATCTAATATTTTTAATTTTCTAAAAATCATTCCTGTTTTAAATTATTTTTACCTTAAATCCAATTTCTTACTTGAAAGGAAAGACACTACAGAACTCTTCGTTCACCTTTAAGTAGGTGGAAAGAAAGTGACCAACAAGTTGTGACAAAGGGCAAATATTTAAGAAAATAAATTACTGAAAGAAAAATAAATTTTAAAATTTCACGTGATATTTCCCATATGTTTTAAGATAATGTATCTGTGAAATTTGAAAATCCACCAGTATATTAAGACATCGTGTTGAAATTTATATCAGCAATTATGCACAATAATAGTGATAATTTTGCTGTGAATAAAAATGTTAGCCTGAATGCTTATTTAATTAATAATTTTAACCTCTGCTATAATAATAAGTGATGCTTTAGCTCGTTCTTATTAGACAAAAGCAAACAAAAAACAACTATACTTTATACTGCAATAAAAACCAAAACACGTTCAACAAAGATGAACTTTAAGATGACCATCTGCTTCATTACCCACACACCAGTCCTTGAATTCCGTAGATATAAATACATTTTTCTTGACTTTTCTAGAAGTATATCACATCTTGGAGTACTTTTTAAATTTTTCCTGACGAACCGTGAAAATTACCTTTACCCCACATTACTCTTTCTATAAATGCGAATCATTTCTGCAATAAATACATTTCATTAAATATACTAAATATACAACATATAGGTACTAAAATAATATGAGCTTAGATAAAATACTATAGAGGTTACAAAATTAGATTCAGTATCTAATCCTCTAAATAAATATTTATTATCTAAATTAATTGTTTTATAAAAATTAGACACGTGATCATTTTAAAGGATATTCACGTTAAAAATTTAGGTTATACAGCAAACGACGCCATATTATATCATAGTATGTATTTCCAGTAAAATCTTGGTATGAATTTTTCGATGGATTGCAACACATTCTGTACTTACGTTGGTGGCATAGAGGGTAAAACATCTTATGTGCTACATTCACATAACTTTCTGCTATGCTGCAACGAACAATTCATACAAAAGCTTTTTCTTCTATGTGCTACATACTCATCAACATAAACATAAGCAGAATGGTTTTATTGCACATTATTTCATTTTACTAGAGGGATACGAAAATACAATAAATCAATGCAATAGTCAAATGTTTTAAATGGTGATTGTTGTGTGAAAGTAAAGAAATTCCGTTCGCTTTGCTTGACTATGATGTAGAAATGTGAATAACAACTTTCCATTTGAGAAAAGTATGAGTGTTGGAAAATTGAAACCAATATCCAAGGATATATAAAAAAATCTTATGTTTTCCATTCACATGACTTTCTCTACAACTCTGCAATAAATTATTGTTAAAAAACTTATGCTTCTATTTACTTCATGCTATCGAGAAAAAAAAAACTAGCTGAAATAGCCTTATTACTTGCTTCCTTGAAAGTAGAAGTGAAAGCCGGTTGCTATGTGACTGAAGTTCCTTTGTTTGTATGGACAGGAGTTGACAAATTCCTGTATGAGAAAAGTATACATTTTTCATAGCTTAAACCAAAAACAAGGATTATCTCAAAAACAATCAACTCCATGAAAAAATGCATATAACGTAAATTGTGTGTTTTACAGTGCTCTACATTTGTTGTGTGGTAATTTTTTGTCCATCTCTTACGGTTTAGTAGTTATGCAAAATTCCGTAAAATTGACCCAGAATAAAGTAGTCTTTAGAGGCTATTCCCAGAAAATTCAAAATATACATTTTATTTGTCAGGTAAAAATATTGAATATACGATATTTTAATCAAAATCGTTAGAGCCATTTTTTAGAAAATTAAAAATTTTCGAAAAAAGTTCTATGTAAAGGGTAGTTTGGGGTGGTGGGATTTTTCTGAAAAGCTTCGTGTCGCATCCCTGGAAGATACTAAACTTAAATACCAAGTTTGGTATTTTACCAACTTTTCGTTTTTGAGTTATCGTGTTCACAGACAAACGGACACACTGACACACGGACACACACACACACACACACACACACATACACACACACACGGGCCTTTTTCTGAAAGTACTTTTTTTTGGATACAGGGGACCCTAAAACAAATATTTTCGGTGAAATCTCGCTTTCGAATTTTTTGGTGGAATGCAATAGCTTTTCTATACACAATGTACATAGTACGTATAGAGAAAGTAAAAATGGTTAGTTCCACAACAAAAAGAATCAAGTCATAAATTGTTGTTGTTTTTTGTTTGTTTTTTGACGAGATCTATATATTTTGTGTCGTTAGTTTTGTCTATCTCTTATGGTTTACCAATTAAATATCAAAAGTCATTCAGAATGAAGAGGAATTCAGAGGATATTCCTAGAAAATATAATACATACATTTTATTTGTGATGTAAATAACCTTTAATGCAGGGTATTTTACACATAACCGTTTGTCATTTTTGAGAAAATGTAAAAGTTTGAAAACTTGTCCATGGAAAATATAGTTTGGAGGTATATTCTTGAAAACCTTTTTGTCGCAATCTTGGCAGATTTTGAACCTATCAAGTTTAATGTTTAAGAGAATTTTATTTTTATTTTCTCTATACTTACTATGTACATAGTGAATAGAGAAGGTATTGCACTCCACCAAAAAATCCGAGATTTCACCGGAAACATATGTTTTAGGGTCCCCTGTATCCAAAACAAGTATTTTCAGAAAAAGGTCCATGTGTGTGTCCTTGTGTCTGTGTGTCAGTGTGTCCGTGTGCCTGTGAAAACGATAGCTCAAAAACGAAAAGTCGGTGAAATACCAAGTTTTAGTATCTACCAGGAATGCGACACGAAGATTTTGAGAAAAATCACCCCAACCCAAGCTACCCTTTACATGGAACTTTTTTCAAAAATTTTGATTTTCTAAAAAATGGCTTTAACGATTTTGATTAAAATATCGTATATTAAAGATATTTACCTGATAAATAAAATGTATATTTCGAATTTTCTGGGAATAGCCTCTGAAGAATACTTTATTCTGGATGAATTTTTCGGTGTTTTGCATAACTGCTAAACCGTAAGAAATGGACAGAAACTTACCACACATAAAATGTAGAGCACATTAAAACACACAATTTATGTTATATACATTTTGTTCGTGGAATTGATCGTTTTAAAGATATTCCTTGTTTTTTGTTTTCAGCTTTGAAAAACTTATACTTTCCTCATGCAGGAATTTGTCAACTCCAGCCCATACAAAAAAAGGAACTTCAGTCTCATATCAATCAGCCTTTGGCTATCAGTTTGACCTATGGTACTCCCTTATTCCGCTTCTACTTACAAAGAAGCAAGTAATAAGACTTTTTCTGCTACTTTTTTCTCAATTAGCATGAAGTAAATAGAAGCATAAGCTTTTTAAGAATAATTTGATGCAGAGATGTAGAGAAAGTCATGTGGGTGGAACACATCAGATTTTTCTAAAAATGATTTATTAGGTACCAGGGGACCCTAAAGCATATATTTGCAGTGAAATCTTGGATTCGATTTTTTTTTTTTAATAGAATGCATCACGTTCTCTATCTATGTACTGTGTACGAAAGAATTTGAGGAAAGCTTAAAACCTTCACACCCTACACACCTGCACCTGAGTAGTTTCAGCAAGACATGAAACAAATCAAACATTACAAAAAGGTAAACATAAAAACAAAAATCAAATTCCTATTTAAAAATAAAAAAAAGGAAGTAATGAATAACTTCTAAGTTTAAAAAAAAAAGATGTGTTCCATTTACATAAGTTTCTCTGCTAATCATTGTTACAAAATATTATTTTATCTATTATGAAGAATTAAAATTAGGTAATACACTAGGGTAAAGCGACAATCAAATCTTTTAAAAAGCCGGTGTCTATGCGTAACGAGTGAAATTCGGTTCTCTTTGAGTGGCCAGGAGTAAAACATAAGAGACGAAACGAACAATGGTTTCTGGTTTAAGACAAGTTTAAGAGGTTTAAAACTGAAACCAATAACAAGGAATATCTCGGAAACTGTTAACTCTACCAAAAATAATAATAAAATAAATGCATTTGACATAAATTGTGTCTTTTAACGTAATCTATAATTTTTGTGTAGAAGTTCAGGGACTATCCACAAGAATTTCACTTCATATCTCCATAGAATATTTATTTTATTTGCCATGAAATATCTCTAACCACATCGTAAGCAATTTTTAGAAAATCGGACATTTCGAAGAATTTCCATGTAAAGGGTATTTTGGCATGCGGTATCATTCCATCAATCTCCGTATGGCATCTAAAACTTAAATGAAATTGAGCTTTATTCATATAAGAACTTTAACTGACGCGGTTCTTAGCGTTCCATTCTATATTGAGTGTGAAAGGCCGCTTAATTTTGTCCAGAGTCCTTTTCAACACACTTTAGGTTCTTTTCAATGCCATAAATCAAAGGGACCAACAGCCATGCTAAGGATTCTTACGCTTAAAAAAAAAAAAAAAAAAAAAAGACACAACACACACAGAGGAAGACGACAAAAAAAATCCGATGTGTTCCATTCACATGACTTTCTCTATGTCTCTGCAACATATTATTGTAAAAAAGCTTATGCTTCTATTTACATAATGCTAATCGAGAAAAGAATAGCAGAAACAGTTTTATTACTTGCTTCCTTATAAGAAGAAGCGAAATAAGGGAGTACCATAGGTTAAAGTGATAGTCAAGAGCTGGTTGCTGTGTGACTGAAGTTCCTTTGTTTGCATGGACAGGAGTTGACAAATTCCTGTACGAGATATAATATAAATTGTGTGTTTTAATCAGTTCTACATTTTTGTGTAGTAAGTTTTTGTCTATCTCTTACGGTTTACCAGTTACACAAAATTCCGTAAAATTCATCCAGAATAAAACTGTCTTCAGAGGCTATTCCCATAAAATTCAAGATATACATAATATTTGTCAAGTATATATTTTAATATATGCTATTTTAATCAAAATCGTTAGAGCCATTTTTTAGAAAATCAAAATTTTTGAAATTTTTTCCATGTGAAGGGTAGTTGGGGTTGGGGGGATTTTCTTGAAAATCTTCGTGTCACATCCTTGGAAGATACTGAATTTAAATACCAAGTTTGGTATTAATGGTCTTTTCGTTTTTGAGCTATGCTGCCCACAGACACACACGCATACACACAGACAGATTCAGGTGGTCTCAAAACATGTATTTCCGGTATCGAATTTTTTGGTACAATGCAATACCTTCTCTGTACACTATGTACATAGTACGTATAGAGAAAGTAAAAATTGCTAACCTTGGGTTTGGGCATTTAGAAGACCAGAAGCTAATTGACCTCTATTTGATTATAAGTGAGTCTCTTTTTTGAGCATTTTTAAATTGTGATTTTTTTTTCGAATTAATATTATTGATTCAATATTGAGTGCCCGTTATCCATATAGCTAAAATAATAAAATATGGGTTCTCTATGTTCTGTGCCCGCACGGAAACTAGTAAATTCTTCAAGTAAATGTACCGGAAATAATGCACCTATTTAAAACTAGAGGTGGCACCATGTCCGGTTGGCAGGCCTGCACTTGGCACTCACCTTGAATGTCCTCATTGTAGACTGCGAGGTTCCGCTGCACCTGAGAGAATTTCACCAAATGTCCTCCATATCTTGTGAGCTTCTCTTCTTATAACCTGCAAGTACTCCCTCCCCTTCCAATAACATCACTTTTCTCTCTCCTCGCTGCACTGGAAAATTTGAAGTCTATCAGGAACCACGAAACATATTGAATCTGTGAATCTTGTTTACATATTTACGTGACAGGAATAACAGATGACATTTCTGAGGTAGCGTTTCTCCTAGACATTCACGCGCGCGCGCGCACACACACACATACACACACACAAATATTTAAGGCTAGGTTGACTTAACATATGCGAAATAAACTAAAAAATCTCATGACTTTCTCTAATGTTGGGAATTTCAGGACTTTTAAAACCTCTCTTATGGAGTACCTTTGCAATTAATCATTTTACTCTATCATTTTTTTAATATTTAAGTGACAAATTCGTCTGACAATACTGTCAACAATCATTGTATTTACGTATAAGTATTATAATGTATTGCATTTTGTGTATATTAGTGTATTTGTATTTTATATTCAAACTAGCGGACCCGACAGACGTTGTCCTGTAGTCACGTCTTTAATTCGAAAATTTAAAACTTTTTTATAGGTTAGGGTGGCTGTTAATTAACGCAGTGTAAATTTGATACAAAATTATACAAAGTACTCACATCAATTTGCAAAATGTATAGTTTTTTATGCACACTTTAAAACTCTTGAAACATTAATTGAATCTTATTGTAATATTTCAATTAGCACACTTTTTTTTTTGTAACACAATAATAACACGAAGTTATAAAATATTTTCCTGAATTTGATCGTAGCACCACCTGTCGGGAAAAACTGGAATTGGCTTAAAATAATATTGAATATTCGATATTGCGACTGTAGCGCAGTCTGCCGGATCCAATCTAAAACACTCCAAAATCAACAACAATTTATAAATAAAAAATTAATTAAATAAACATTCTATTGAACCGAACTGAGAATCTAAACCATTCTCGAATCCACTGGAACACACACAAAACATTTCATTAAAATCGGTCCAGTCGTTTAGGAGGAGTTCAGTCACATACACACGCACAGAAGAATTATTAAATATAAGAACAATTACAAATATGTTTGTGAAACGGAGGGCAAAATATAAAATTAACAGAAGTGTGGAACAAGCAATCACGGAAAACATCATAAAACATTCCGTAGCCACTTTTCGAAATCATTTATATGGTTTGAATAGAACGTAAAATGTATTATGGTTTATAAATCACTTTGTTTTTGTAGTTTTTTTTCTCTTTTATTGCTATAGCTTTTATTGTTGCACATCTTTTATAATCTGCTACAATTTGTCCGCATAGCTTAATTTTATATAACTATTATAACGTATGATAAAATATTTTTTTGCAATACTCACTTATAACATGTTTTGTTAAAAACCTCTAAATGTATATTGTTCTGTGTCACTTGGCAAACTCATTTATGAGTCAGACTAATAAATAAATAAAAAAATATAATGATTAAACTGATGCATACTTTGAGTTGCACGAATGTGTCAAATGAATTTTTTAATACTTAGCAATGACACAAGGTCTGTAAAGCCTGATGCTTTTGATATTTTACACTCTAGTTCATAAATTGTAAATTTTTGCATTGTAAATTCTATAACGTATTTGTAAACATGTATTGTAATTTGTTGACATTTATGAAGAGTACATAATACAATAATTATATTGTTGTTTTATATAATTACTAGTAGTAACTGTTATGTCGATAATTAGAAAACTATCATCTGACATTACATCAGAGATACATATCATGAAATTATATTTATTTATTTATACATTTTAACGCTAACTTTTTATACTCTTTGTTTTTATGTGCATGCAAAAAAAAAAAAGTACATATGCTTTTATAGAGCACATTAAGTATAGTGAGTGGTGTACAGTCCTCAAAAGCAAATGGTGTGATTATATGCCTATTCTTTTGTTTTTGTAACCCATGCTTTTAGCACTAGAGCTTTATACATTTTTTTTTCATAGTATATAAACATATATTTACATGTATATGCCTTGACAAGTTCTATGTTCAGTAGCTTCCTGGTCTAAACGAACTTACAGAATGCTTTCTAATCTAATGTACATCTATGTAACAAATTGTTCTTTAAAAACTTATTATTCTATCTTACTTCGTGCTAATCGAGTTAAACATTAACAGAAACGGTCTTATTTCGTCTTAGTTCCTCATAAGTAGAACGGAAATAAAGTAATACACTAGGCTAAACCGATAGTCAAATGTTTTAAAATATGGTTGCTATGTGACTGAAATCCGTTTCTTTGCGTGGCCAGGATTGACAAGTTCTTATATGACAAAAGTTTTAAGTATTTTAAAAGTAAAATCCATAACAAGAAATATCTCTAAAAAGGTGAGCTCCACGAAAAAATGTAAATGGCATAGATTGTTTATTTTAACGAGATCTACATTTTTATATAGTAAGTCTTTGTCTATCTCTTACGGTTTAACGTTATGCGCAATTCTGCAAAACTCATCCTGAACAAAGAGATCTTCAGAGGCTATTCCCAGAAAATTGAAAATATACATTTTATTTTTATGTAAATATATTTAATATACGTTATTTTAATAAAATTTATTTTCAACAAATTTTCCGTGTAAAGGATTATATGTGGTGGGGGGATTTTCTTGAAAATCTTCATCTACCTAGCATCCTTAAAAGATACTAAAGATAAATACAAACTTTGTTATTTAACCGTTTTTTCATTTTTGCTTTCTCTATACGCACTATGTACATAGTGTATAGAGAAGGTATTGCACTCCACAAAAAATTAGATACCGAGATTTCACCGGAAATATGTTTTAGGATACCCTGTATAAAAAAAAAAAAAGTATTTTCAGAAAAAGGTCCGTGTGTGTGTGTGAGTCCGTGTGTCAGTGTGTCTGTGAACACGATAACTCAAAAACGAAAAGTCTGTGAAATACCAAACTTGGTATTTAAGTTTAGTATCTTCCAGGGATGCGACACGAAGATTTTGAAAAAAATCCCCCCACCCTAAACTACCCTTTACATGGAACTTTTTTCGAACATTTTGATTTTCTAAAAAATGGCTCTGACGATTTTGATTAAAATATCCTGTATTAAAGATATTTACCTGTCAAACAAAATGCATATTTTGAATTTTCTGGGAATATCCCCCGAAGACTACTTTATTGTGAAGGAATTTTACGGAATTTTTCATAACTGCTAAACCGTAGGAGATAGACAAAAACTTACGACACAAAAAATGTAGAGCACGTTAAAGCACACAATTTATGTTGTATACATTTTTTTCGTGGAGTTGATCGTTTTTTAGATATTCCTTGTTTTTGTTTTCAGGTTCGAAAAACTTAGCTTTTTTCATACAGGAATTTGATAACTCCTGTCCATACAAACAAAGGAACTTCAGTCACATAGCAACCAGCTTTAGACTATCGCTTTAACCTATACTAGTCCCTTATTTCCCTTCTACTTACAAGGAAGCAAGTAATAAGACTATTTCTGCTAATTTTTTCTCGATTAGCATGAAGTAAATAGAAGCATAAGCTTTTTAACAATAATTTGTTGCAGAGATGTAGAGAAAGTCATGTGAATGGAACACATCAGCTTTTTAAGATGGGCAGTGTGTTTTGTATTTCATTTTCTTGTTTTAAGAGCTTCATTTGTGAGGAATGAATTTTTGTTGTTTTTAGTGTCAATTTCATTATAGAATTAGATGGGCTTGAATCTCGGGGGGATACTTGAAGCCTGTCCTCTGTGAGTGTCGAGATATCAAACTATAAGCGTATTTAGTGGCACAGTGGCACAGTCATCTGATATAAGTGATGTTTTTTTGTCGTCGTGGGTTAAAAGATGGAAGTAGATTTGTAGCAAAAATTAAATATAAACTATAAATGCATTTAAATTACTGCTATAATGGATTAATTTTACTGTAGTAAGCACCTCTTATATGTGCAGATTTCAGTGGAAATACATGCTTTGTCGTCCCATGAATAAATAAGTAAACAAAACAGGTTTAGAAAAACGTCTGCGCGCACGCGAGTATACTCAGAATAGACAAGTTCGGTAAATATAAACCTTTATATTTAAGTTCAACTTTTAAGTTAAGATTGTGTAAGAAAATCTCCTCACCCCAAATTACTGTTCACAAAGAACATTTTTCGAAAATTTTAATGTTCTCAAATCTTAACGATTTTAATTAAAATACCATATGTTAAGATATTCTCATGTCAAGTGATTGATTCTCTCTAATGCCCTTGAAGAGGGACAAAATCTTACTATAGAAACAGTCGTTAAGGAGGAGAATTTGTCAGATACATTTTTGTGGAGTTAAGCATTTCCGAAATATTTATTTTTAATGGTTTAAATTTTTCAACATTTACACTTCTTTCAAATGGGAAACTGTTTATTCGTTTTCTCCCCAGCCTGATCAAGACAATGAAATGTTAACACCATCATATAGCGAACAGCTCTTAAAAGTTTGACTATCGATTTAGTCTTGTATATTCCTTTCTCATTTGTTTCTACAAGGAAATATGAAATAAAAACATTTCTGCTAATCTCGATTAACATGAAGTAGAATAGAATAATAGGATTTAAAAATGGTTGCAATATGATAAGAAAAGTAATATGAGTGGAAAACACCAGATTTTTGCTTTCTCTAGCACATTGTACATAGTAACTATACAGAAGGTATAGATTACCATAGATTAAAGTGATAGTCAAAAGCTGGTTACTATGTGACTGAAGTCCCTTTGTTTATATGGACAGGAGTTGACAAATTCGTATATGAGAAAAATAAGTTTTTCATAGCTGAAAATAAAAGCATTAAATATCTCAAAAACGATCAACTACACGAAATAATGTATATAACATAAAGTGTGTTTTAACGTGCTCTACATTTCTTGTGTAGTAAGTTTTTATCTAAGTCTTACGGTTTAGCAGTTATGCAAAATTCCATAAAATTCGTCCAGAACAAAGTAGTCTCCAGATGCTATTCCCAGAAAATTCAAGATATACATTTTGTTTGTCAGGTAAATATCTTTAATATGTGGCATTTTAATCAAAAACGTTAGAGCCGTTTTTGTGAAAATCCAAATTTTCGAAAAAAGTTCCATGTAAAGGGTAGTTCGGAGTGGGGGGATTTTTCTGAAAATCTTTGCGTTGCATCCCTGGAAGATACTAAACTTAAATACCAAGTTGGTATTTTACCGACTTTTCGTTTTTGAATTATCGTGTTCACAGACACACGGACACACGGACACACGGATACATACACATACACACACACACGGAGCTTTTTGTGAAAATGTTTTTTTTTTTTTTTTTGGATATAAGGGACCCTAAAACATATATTTCCGGTGAAATCTCGGTATCGAATTTTTGGGTGGAGTGCAATACATTCTCTATACACTATATACATAGCACGTATAGAGAAAGTAAAAAACAATCTTCTATCTACTTCTTGATGATTGAGATAAGCATTAGTTGCTTCCTTGTAAGTAGAAGGGAATACACTAGGTTAAACGATAGTCAAATATTTTAAAAGCTGGTTGACATGTGGCTGAAATCCGTTTTTTTTTTTTTTTTTTTTTTTTTTTGTTTTTTTTTTTTCAGATCCAGGAGTTTAAATTTTGCGTGCGCGAAAAGTTTAAGTATTTTATATCTCAAACAACGAATATCTCAGAAATTATCAATTCCGCGAAAATAACGTATACGACATAAATTGTGTGTTTTAACGTGATCTACATTTTTAGTGTAGTAAAGTTTTGTCTCTCTCTTACGGTTTACTAGTTACGCAAAATTTAGCAAAAGTCATTCAGAATAACGAGGTCTTTAGAGGCTGTTCCCTGAAAATTCAAGATATACATTTTATTTGCTTTATAAATAGCTTTAACATACGGTATTTTAATCAAAATCGTTGGAGCCATTTTTGAGAAAATCAAAATTTTCGAAAATTTTTCCATATAAAAGGTAGTTTGGGGTGGGGTGATTTTTCTCAGAATCTCCGTGTCTCATCTCTGAAAGATACTAAACTTAAATATCAAGTTTGTTATTTAAGTTTTCGTTTTTGAGTTTTCATGTTCACAGACACACCGACACACACGTTGCTTTTTCTCCAAAAAAAAAAAAAAAAAGATTGGATACAGGGGACCCTAAAAGGTGTATTTCAGGTGAAATCTCCGTATTCAATTTTTGGGTAGCATGCAATACCGTCTCTATACACTGTGTACATAGTACGCATAGAGAAAATAAAGGTGTACTCCCACAGCCATTGTGTGAGCTTGTGGAGAATTGTGTAGATGTGGCATTACTGTTAATAATTTAACGTTGTTGTTATTATTATTATTGTCAGCATAATTTGTATAGTCCCGTATATATACTAGTTGACCCGGCGAACTTTCTTCCGTCTTAGAGGCAATAAATGAGCACATTTTGGATTCTATTAAGTTCAATTTTTTATTAGGATAATAAATATAAATACAAAAAATCAAGTATTTTAATGATTATTTATTGGCCGTGTATTTTGGTGCATGGGTTGCGCTCTTCAGTGAATCAACTTGTGATAGACGACATTTCATGTTTTATTATCAGGCGCGAGAACAAATAACGCTGATGGTCTTCCAACCCGTGAACATGCCACATATAAATTGACCATGGGAAAAACATGGCTTTTATATATTTAGACCACAGACTTTCAAGGATTGGCCTTGTGATTTGTTAATGGTCATGGCGAATGCAAGACGGACCGGAAATTGAAGTTGTTTAAACTCAAACGGCAAATCGGTTGGGATCATCGGGATCCTTGGAATGAGAACTTCCTCAGTTTCGAATTTTCCTTTGAGTATCGTCGCGTAAATCACACTGTTCATCAATTTACTTACCACCAAACGCGTTCCGTTGCACAGTTTTGGTTTATGTTTCGAAGCATGATTACCACGGAGCAACCTTTAGTCGTAAATTGTGTGGTGGTAAGCCAGGCACATCCAAGGAGTTTAAAAATTCAATTGGATAGTTGCTCTTCATGTGCAATTTCATTCGCAATGTTTCGAATCCTAGTTGCATTACGGGAAAGATTCGATCGTCTTGGCGCAGCATTGTTAACGATCGGCACAATAAGCTAATAGAAACTAGAAACAAACACATCAACCGGTCAACTTCAAAATTTCTAATTGTTAAATTTTCAACCATACTTAACCATAGACAACATTACGTTTAGTTGCGTTTTGTTATTCCGTGTCTGTTGCGTTTTGTTATACCGCGTTTTATGTCACGTCCCACGGAAACGGAATAAAAGTATCCTATGTCCATCTTCTGGTTCTAAGCTACCTCACCACCGATTTTCAGCCAAATCGGTGTAGCCGTTCTTGAGTTATAAATAGTGTAACTAACACGAATTTCTTTTATAACATAACTCCATGGCACGACAGCTCACGGGGAACCTTGGCCTACCGCCCGTCGCTGCGTTCCCCATCTCGGTCCACTACAGACGTCATGGAAGGGGTGCAGTATTGGAGGGTGAGACGTGGTCAGCGCCTCGAGGCCCCCCGGCCGGTTAATGCGATCCTCACGACCTGGAGCCGCTACTTCTCCATCAAGTAGCTCCTCAATTGGCCCCCCAGGGACCTTACGAGGCTGAGAGCACCGCGGGCCAGGTCTCCCCACGCCGGTACTGGGGATCGAATCCAGGTCTCCCGCTTGGTAAGCAGCTGCGCTACCACCGCGCTAAGGAGACGACCACACGCACACACACACGTACTCACTCTCACATGCATATTTGTCTACTCTGTAGGGGATAAGGAATAGTTCTGGTTAAGAAACGTTATTGTACGTTTATAGATCCCATTATTGTAGTAAATTTAAATCTACAATTGAAATTAAAGCATTCGCCCAAGTTTTAAACAGAATTATTTTCATTTATTTCTACACACACATAGGTATGAATTTTAAATATAGCTGTTTAATGCATGTTACTCGTCTCATGTAATGTCATGGACTTCTAAAACAGCAATTGTGTGCAACAGGTTTCATCAAGTCTCAGATTCATATTCCTGACTCTCCAGTGAGACTGAGGCCTGTCATGCCTACCTATGAGAAAGTCTACCGGTCACTTTATAAAAGCAAAAGTCAAACTGTCATCTTCTAGCAGAAGTTGCTGCTGGCCTACAAATTGTACTATTAACTGAAGTGAAAATATAAAGAAAGTGTCATTCACTTCTTTCCAAATAATAAAGATGTCATAAACTCCAATGTAATCCAAAACTGTAATTTTAGTTAACCTTTTCCAGCCCTATTTATTTTCGATTCAAATTGCTTTTTGAAAATAAATACCATAGGATGCATATTTGCCTTAAAAAGTTGATCTTAGAGTTCGATGTCTGAGGTTAACTTGAGTTGGAACCCTCGCTACTATACTACTGTGGTACAGGAAGGAATGGGCCCAGGCAAAATAAACGTTGATCAACTTACCTAGATGTTGATCGCACCTTGGTAGCATTGTAGTGAAATAAAGTTCTATCTTTGTTAGAAAAAAGGTATCTTGGAAGGGATTTTATTTTCGCTTTTGCTTTCTCTAAGCCGTGTTAATATTAATACATTTAAAGAAAATACCTAAATGTACACAAGGAAGATAGAACATTATGTTTTACCCATCTGAAACAGCAAATAAAGATAAAGGTTCCATATGGCACCGTTGAGCTGGAAAGGGTAAAGCTTATGTTTCCAGTATTTAATCTAAATATAGTAGAAAATCGCATCAATATGAGCTCTAGGTTTTATTTTCCTATTTACAGTAGGAGGTTTAACAGGAGTAATTCTAGCTAATTCTTATTGATTGTCATATCCTGGACACAAACCACCAATGTTCGTCCAACCGCAGCGATGTGCTTAGCTAACAAAAATAGTAAAAACATTTTGTTTGTTAATGATGTGGTCAATTATCCGCATCATATCAGCGCCGACGTTGTGCCGCGATGTCGTCAGGCAGGAGTTCTTTAACATACCAGTCAGCCACTCTTCTTCCAAAGTTTACGGTTGGAAAGTCTTCCACTTACTGGTCCCTTAACAGAGGCTCGATTCTCGAATTGCAAGCAATGTCTCCAGGAAACAGATTTTACTATGTTGACTCTCGCCCCTAGTACAGGTTCCTCTTTTGTTTGCTAATAATAATATTCCTTACTGTTAGTTTCAGCTTTAAAATACTTTTACGTTTCTCTTACGGGAATTTAACTCCTGTTCATACAAACAAAAGTAATTCAATCACATAGGATTTGACTATCGATTTAACCCAGTGTATTCCCTTGTTTCCCTCCTACCTACGAGGAAGCAGGTAATAAGAAGACTCTTACTGCCCATTTTTACTTTCTTTATACGAACTATGTACATAGTGTATAGAGAAGGTATTGCATTGAACCAAAAAAGTTCATACCGAGATTTCAACGGAAATACATGTTTTGAGACTCCCTGAATCCAAAAAAAAAAAAAACATTTTTAGAAAAATGTCCGTGTGTGTGTGTGTCTAGCTGTCTGTGTGTCTCTGAGCAGCACAGCTCAAAAACGGAAAGACCTTTAAATACCAAACTTGGTATTTAAGTTTGGTATCTTCCAAGGATGCGACACGAAGATTTTCAAGAAAATCCTCCCACCCCTAACTATCCTTTTACATGAAAAAACATTTTCAAAATTTTGATTTTCTTAAAAATGGCTCTAACGATTTCGACTAAAGTCTATTATATTTAAGATGTTTACCTGACAAATAAAATGTATATATTGAATTTTCTGGAAGTAGCCTCTGCAGACTACTTTATTCTGGATCAATTTTACGAAATTTTGCATAACTGATAAACCGTAAGAGATGGAAAAAAACTTACCACACAAAAAATGTAGAGCAGGTTAAAACACACAATTTATGTTACATACATTTTTTTCGTAGAGTTGATCGTTTTTGAGATAGTCCTTGTTTTTGGTTTCAGCTTTAAAAAAACTTATACTTTTCTCACGCAGGAATTTGTCAACTCCTGTCCATACAAACAAAAGAACTTCAGTCACATAGCAACTAGCTTTTAAGTATTACTTTAACCTGTGGTACTCCCTTAATTAGCTTCTACTTACAAGGAAGCAAGTAATAAGATTATTTTGGCTTTTTTTTTTTTTTTTTTTTGATTAGCATGAAGTAAATAGAAGCATACAATAATTTGTTGCAAAGAGGTAGAGAAAGTCATATGAATGGAATACATCAGATTTTTCACGCAAGTCGTCCCACACACGGAAACTTCATAACTTCTCTTCCGACCCTAAAACCCCTCGAAGAGCCCATCGTTCAGAGTGTGCAGTCATGGAGATCTCCCGGGACCTCCCAAATGCGAGCTGCATGCATCGCGTCTCATGACAGTGTGATAGTGTATTGTCTTTCAGTTCAATTTGTTCACTATAAATCAGTGTTCTTCGATACCTAAATGCTGTTATCGAATTAGAAAGTTTCCCTCCACTGGTCCATTTCATCACCTCGCTCAAAAATTTAACACCGTAATATATTGAATAACTTCTTAACTGTATCTCCGTTCCCGCAGCTGCTTTTCAAGCGGGAGACCTGGGTTCGATTTCCCACGCTGGGAGACCTGGAACGGGGTGCACTCAGTCTCCTAAGGTCCCTGGGGGCCAATTGAGGAGCTACTTGATGGAGAAGTGGCGGCTCCAGGTCATGGGGACCGCATTTACCAGACGGGGGGATTCGAGGCACTGACAATGTCGCACCCTCCAATACTGCATCCCATCCATGGCGTCATGGACCAAGGTGGGGGACGTAGCCGCCGGGCGGTAGGCCAAGGTTCCTTGTGAACTGTCGTGCCATGGAGTTATTATATCCGTTCCGCAAGCAATTTAATTACATAGTTTTGGAATCGTTAAAATAAAATCGCAATATGAAACCTGTCAAATCGCTAACCTGGAAAATACAGAATACTTCATTAGGCCCAAAATAAGTTCCTTAATAACTATAAGCAAATAAATAAATAAAAAAGCTGATGTGTCTATTCACATAGCTTTCTGTGTATTCTATAACCAAAAATATGATGTGTACCATTCACATGACTTTCTCTATATCCCTGCAACAAATTATTCTTAAAAAGCTTATACTTCTATTTACTTTATGCTAATCAGAAAAAAATTAGCAGAAATAGTCTTATTACTTGCTTCCTTGTAAGTAGAAGCGAAATAAGGGACTACCATAGCTTAAAGTAATAGTCAAAAGCTGGTTGCTATGTCAACGAAGTTTCTTTGTTTGTATGGATAGGAGTTGACAAGTTCCTGTATGAGAAAAGTATACGTTTTTCATAGCAGAAACCACAAATAAGGAATGTCTCAAAAACGACGAACTCCAGGAAAAAAAAATATATATATATAACATAAATTGTGTGTTTTAGTGTGCTCTACATTTTTTGTCCAGTAAGTTTTTGTCCACCTCTTACCGTTTAGCAGTTATTCAAAATTCAGTAAAATTCATCCAGAATAAACTACTCTTCAGAGGCTATTTCCAGAAAATTCAAGATATACGTTTTATTTGTCAGGTAAATGTCTTTAACATACGAAATTTTAATCAAAATCTTAGAGCCATTTTTGAGAAAATCAAAATTTTTGAAAAAAGTTCCATGTAAAGGGTAGTTGGGGTGGGGTTTTTTCTCAAAATCTTCGTGCCGCATCCCTGGAAGATACTAAACTGAAATACCAAATTTGGTATTTTACCGACTTTTCGTTTTTGAGCTATCGTGTTCACAGACACACGGACACACACACATGGACCTTTTTGTGAAAATGCTTTTTTTGGATACAGGGGACCCTAAAACATATTTCCGGTGAAATCTCGGTATCGAATTTTTTGCTGGAGTGCAATACCTTCTCTATACACTATGTACATAGTGCGTATAGAGAAAGTAAAAATGTTTGTGAAAGCATGTTCTTCTACTTCTTGCTAATCGAGATAACCATTTACAGAAATTGTGTTATTTCTTCCTCCCTTAGAATATAAAGGAATATATAGCTAAAGGACAGTCAAAATTGTAAAAAGCTAACGCTATGTGATGACTTTGAAAGTCGGTTCTCTTGATGCCCAGAGTATAAACATATATAAATAAAACAACTTAAAAGCTAAAATAACTAACGAATAATAAATTTTTGTTTGAGAAAGTGTAAATCAATAAAAGGAATATCTAGGAGATGGTTGAGTACACAAAAAGTAATACAATAAAAATGTAAAATTCCAGCATGACTTGTGAAGTAGGTTTTCGTCCACGCCTACAGTTTACCAGTTACTCAAGTCATCTAAAATGAAGATTTCAGACTAATATGGAATCAACCTGTCCGATATAAGAAAGCAGCGTGGGCGAGAGCTTTTGTGTGTGGCTCAAAGCTTCAACTAAAAAAAAATATCATACTAATGTCTTTAAAGTTTGAAGTTTGTGGAACATTTTGATTAATCAATTTATATATATATATATATATATAATAAAATGTATTAAATGATCTATAAATTGCAAAGTATTTGGCTAATTTGATTAAAATTTGCTACTGATATTCACATAACCACAATACAATCGCAGTAAAAGTATATTTAAGAAAAAATATATGCAAAAATATTGAAACTTCACTTCCAATGTCCCTTAAATCAAATAACTTGTAAAAATAAGATAGAAAACAATGAAAACGTTAGAGTTTTCACTTTTCTCAGATGCCTTCCCTTAAGGTGAAGTAATTATGTGACCTCCAAACTCTCATACCTCCTAAATTCTTCCTCTGTAGTTCGGTGATGAAAGTCATGTATACACAGCGATCCGTGAATATCCATGACCTTAGAGAAAATAATATTTTCAAAGCCTTTGTGCGAGTTATACCAGAGATCGTAGGTCACACGTGTTGAGAATTGTGCAGTGAGTCTAATGTCAAGCACATTATACAGGCATTTTAACGAAACTCTCCGGTGTGAACACTTGCACTACTTTCACTACCCAATCCTTTATCTGTTATAATAAGAGCTCAGTCCGGAGTCACGAAATAGCGCAGGTTCGGTGCACACAGAGTATAACTATGACATGATGGACTTGGTCTCTACAACCCATTTAAAAATGTTTGCACTATCTAGTATTGCTCACTGCCTGACCTTGTTCAGTTCCTGCTAATAGATAAACCAGAGAAACGTGTCGAAAATACGAAAGGGTAGACGTTCGACACTGAGCAAACTTTGGATGACTCAAATATATTTTGAGAGCCGTATCTGTAAAGATGCAGCTTGTAATTCACTACAAAAATTATGAGCGAGTTTAATTGATTTGTGTTCATTGACTTTTCAAAGCCCTGCACATTACTATTATCCTGAACTTTAAAGCTTTATACTTTTATTTGTAAAAATCTGATGTGTACCATTCACATGATTATCTCTACATCTCTGTAACAAATTATTGTTAAAAAGCTTATGCCTCTATTTACTTCATGCTACTCGAGAACAAATTAGCAGAAATAGTCTTATTACTTGCTTCCTTGTAAGTAGAAGCGAAATATGGGAGTATCATAGGTTAAAGTGATAGTCAAAAGCTGGTTGATATGTGACTGAAGTTCCTTTGTTTGTATGGACAGGAGTTGACAAATTCCTATATGAGAAAACTAAGTTTTTCATAGCTGAAACCAAAACAATGAATGTCTCAAAAACGATCAACTCCACGAAAGAAATGTATATAACATAAATTGTGTGTTTTAACGTGCTCTACATTTCTTGTGTAGTAAGTTTTTATCTAGGTCTTACGGTTTAGCAGTTATGCAAAATTCCGTAAAATTCGTCCAGAATAAAGTAGCCTTCAGAGGCTATTCCCAGAAAATTCAAAATATACATTTTGTTTGCCAGGTAAATATCTTTAATATTTGATATTTTAATCAAAATCGTTGGAGCCATTTTTACGAAAATCAAAATTTTCGAAAAAAAATTCCATGTAAAGGGTAGTTTGGGGTGGGGGGATTTTTCTCAAAACCTTCGTGTGGCATCCCTATAAGATAGTAAACTTAAATACCAAGTTTGGTATGTTAACGACTTTTCATTTTTGAGATATCGTGTTCACAGACACACGGACACACACACACACACGGACCTTTTTGTGAAAATCCTTTTTTTGTATATAAGGGACCCTAAAACATATATTTCCGGTGAAATCTCGGTATCGAATTTTTGGGTGGAGTGCAACACCTCTGTATACTATGTACATAGTGCGTGTAGAGAAAGTAAAAATACAAGGCGTTTTAATCTACTGATCATATTATGAAATAATTGTTTTATTATGTTAATTTATGAATTAGAACGAATGCATGCAATATCAATACATGTAATGAGCTATTTTTGGAACAGATTATAGCTGAAAGTGCGCATTTTTACGCTACAACCCCTTCCCATTAACCCCTGTTTATACCGCTGACTGCTCCGTGTATTCGTAACTCGTGACTTCGGAACCCAAAACCGAGCTCTAGTTATAATATCCATATAAAGGTGATCTATGTTACATAGCAGGATAGGAAAGGATACGATCGGAGGGGACTTGGTGCCGCCCTGAGATTATTGTGCCTACGCCCCACGAGGAGTGCCATTGGGAGGAAGGGATGAGGTAAGAGGATAGATTGGATGAGTAGAACCAGCAGCGACGTCACAGAAACGATAGGTTCCTTAGAGTTTCCAGATTGAAGTAACCCAACAGGCATACAGATAGGCCGGTGCACCCGCTTGAGACAGTACGGGGCAAAGAGTTATTCAGAAGAGAAATATAAATTCACATTGAAAATGGCAAGGGAAGAAAGATTTCAAACACGTCTAAGTAGCCGAGTTGTCACGAGCCGGCGAGCGACCCCAAAAATACAGTTAGGGGTAGAGCATTGAACCTAAGGGGATGAGTGGGCACTGACCTAGGGGAACATAACGGAAGAGAAAACAATGCTCGCTGTTCAGGCGACACTGTTTGGGGCACTTGGCGAAGAACCTCCGCACAACCAAGATGTGATATTTAGAGTCCGTGGTGGAGGCGAACAGGCTACCTTTTAGCTGTGAGGGAAATAGTTATTGTAATTCTGACGAGAATATGGACTAAATCACGGCATCAAAATTAATAAGTAACAATAGTCGCGGTCGCGTAAAGTACAGTTTCACGGGAGAAAATTAAGAGGAAAAAGTCCGAACTAACTGAATAAAGCACTTGTGTCGTACCACACCCTGAAAAGAGTTTCCATGGCAGTAAAAATCCTGAGCTAGGGCACCCAAAATCTGTACCCGGGATACGAACCCGTAACCCACGTTACCACCCCATGCCCCATATAGGGTCCAACGCCTCCGCCAGGAACGGTCCTCATTCCGGCAACCAGCCGAAGTCAGGGACGGAAATAGCCACTTTGAGTATTCTTTTTCCCTGCCACGCCGCACCGACCACCGTCATCGACACTTCGAACACTGAAAGAAACCAACGGGGTGTAAGATGAATGAAATGACAATAGAGACGATATGGAGGAACAGAAAATTTGAGGATGAAAGAAACCTACCCAGAATTCGCCTGGCGAAAGAAACCCATGGGTCCGGTAGGCCGGCCAAGGGAAGCCAACCCTTGACCTTCCGAAAGTGGGCAACAGATGAAACCACCTGAGCTCGGTCATACATAGTAGGTAGAGAAAGTATTTGTATTACACTAAACAATTCGATTTTGAGAAACCACCAGAAATACAGATTTGAAGATCCCCTTTATGTGTGTGTCTGTAAAAAGCATTACTCAAAAACGATACTCAGTTAAATATCGACATATACAAGTAACACGAAATACCTCGAAAATGATTAACGCTGCGTAAAATTTTATTTCACACAAATTGAACGACGCCTTTTTATTTTCTCTACTACGTATAGTAAGTAGGGGAAATATTGTATTGCACCCAAAAGTTCTATACCGGAAACACGTGTTTGGGATCCCTTGAATAAAAAAAAAGTGATTTTAGACGTGTGTCTTGAACTGAATAACTCGAAAACGAAAAATCTGATTCGCTGGACTTTCTCTAGATGTTGCACAAATAAACTTGCCATACAAAAGATTATTCTTTTATTTACGTCATGCTAATCATTCATTGGTCTTATTACTTGCTTCCTTTTAAGTAGAAGGGAAATACGGGAATAATAACTAGGCTAAACGGGTAGTCAACTCTTTTAAAAGCGGTCGCTAAGTGAAACAATGAAATTCGGTTCTCTTTGCTTGCAAGGTGTAAACAAAAAAGAGACGAAAAAGAAAGATATCTCCCGTTTGAGAAATATTTAACTACTTTAAAACGGGAACCAATAACTCGGAATATCTCCAAGACGGTTAACTCTACAAAAAATGTACATGACATAAATCGTGTGTTTTAATGATATACCTACATTTTTTGCATAGTAAGTTGTCTATCTTATAAAAAAGTTATAGAGAACTCATCAAGAATGAAGTGGCCTTCAGAGATTATTCCGAGAAAATTCAAAACATAAGTACCTTTTGTTTGTCATAAAAACGCTTAACCTTTTACACATATGAAATTTGAATAAAATCGTCTCAGCTATTTTTGAAAAAATCAAAAATTTTCCAAAAATTTTCCATGTAAAGAGTAGTTTGGGTGGGGGATTTTCCTCAAAATCTTCTTATCGCATTCTTGGAAGCTATTAAATTTAAATGCCAAGTTTGGTATTATACCAACTATTCGTTTCTGAGTTATCATGCTCACAGATACCCGTACATGGAACTTTTTCTAAAAATGCTTTCTTTTTGGATACAACGGACCATAAAACATGCATTTCCGGTGAAATCTAGGCATCGATTTTGAGTGGAATGCAATACCTTCTCTACCTAAATCACTATCTTTTTGCTTCTCGCTGCCATGGAAGGAGTACGGAAAAGGTTAAAAACAATGTAGGGGACAACACAGAAGTAGGTGATGAAGTGAAGGAACCATAGGAAGCTGCAGGCATATAGGCCACCAGAGACACGCGGAAGTCCCTATGTTTCCTAGTCTGATAATCTGAGTTCAAACCCAGTCCAGACCGATGGTTTTTAAGTATACTTAAAAGCGTCAGCCCCATGTTAGTAGATTTACTGGCATGGGAAAGAACCCCTGCGAGAAATTTCGGCACACCGGCGGCGCTGATAGTATCGTTAATGTTTTTTTGTTCCTCGATAACCCGTCCCCTATCGTGCCGTTGGAGAGGGATGCAAGCGACCCGTTGACCTGACAGCCACCCATTCCACGGCAGTGACTTTTCATTGAGCATGCATCCACGGCATTTGCCATACACTACGAACCTGGAAATATAATATAGTTTTGTTTACTGAAGCTATTTAACTGCTGTGGTTCTCATCTTTCCATTCTATACAGTGAAAGACCAGTTTAATTTTTCTCAGAGGCCTCTTTACGAGGTTTGAGGTTCTTTCACGTGTCATAAATGTACAACACGGAATCCAACTTTTTTTTTGTTGGTAGTGTGCTTTTACTACTTGTGGCACCGCAGGCGATGACACATGGAATGAAGATGGAGCATCAGTGGAGTCGATGGCGGGGGAAACCGAAAAACCCGGAGAAAACCCGCCCCTGCACCGCTTTGTCCACCACATACGGTCGCTTGGGATCGAACTTAGGCTGTCTAGGTGAGAGGCGAGTGGTCTAACCAACAACGGCTTTACTTCTCTTCCGGAGGAAGCCATGCTTACAATTTTTACGCCCAAAAAACCCATCTGCTCTACCGGGTTTTAACCCGCGACCTTGGGAACCAGAGGCTAGCATATTGCTCCCAGACCATGACACGGGCCTGGAAGCACACCTGAAAGATGAGAGGGGAACGGAATGAAGTGGGAGTGATTGAAATAAAATCGTGGTAAATGAGAAACCACTCCAACATTCGCCTAGCAGCGCGGAGGATCGAACCCAGGACCTCTCGAATGCTAGTCATATACGTTATCATGACGCAAGGATTTTCAATACCAGCATAAAGCGACCTGCGTTTTAGTGAATAGAGAAAGTCGTGCGAATGTAATAAATGCAGGTTGAATTGCAGAAGAAGAAATGCTGTTGCTTTCAGAATGACTAGAGATTTGAATTCTCGAGTCCTCTTTGCCATGTGTATCAGACTGTACCGTCATCTAAAAGCACCTGGTCCATTAACAAGCATTTGCATCGCTCTGTTAAGTCTTTAAGAAATCAAGCAACATTAATCAACACATATAGGTACCGATTCGGGACGGTCGAGAAGGCGGTGAAGCAGGTGCCCTCGTGAGAGCCATATAAACATGTCTATCAATCCATCCGTTAGCTTTCTCTCCTTCTTTCTACCATATCTCTTCGTTTGCTATCGTTAAGTTTGACCCAAGGTTAATGACTTTCCAGTCCACGGATTATGTAAGTGACCTTCGTTTTCTTGGCCCATTTCCAACAGCTGCATTCTACAACTTCCTTTCTTTACGCTTCTTGTGTGTCAACGGATGTTTTGACTGAAATGAGAAGCCAGAGGAAAGTCTTGCAGGCAACTTAACCGTGACGTCATACAAATGAAATATTCTTCAGATCTCGCTCGAAAGTTAAATCATATATTAAATAAATGAATAAACTAATAAGTAAATAAACTGAATAAATAGATAAATAGATGGATAGATAGACAAACAAACGAAAAAATGAATATAAGAATAAATAAGTAGATAAATAAATAAACAAGCGATAAATTAATAAATAAAAAATAATTGGACAAAACATCTGCCATTTTCTGTCCTGGTTCCTGATGTCTATACCAGAACGAACTACCCCAAATTTTGTTTTATTTTTCCTCAACAAAAGTTTGCCTCCGTGGTCGAGTAGTCAGCGAGTTGACTTCACATTCGAAGGTACCGGGTTCGATTCCCGGCTGGGGCGGGGAATTTTTCTTTAACCAGAATTATTCTCTACCCCACTACAGAGTCTGGAAGAATGTGGTTTGTGTTTTGAGGAATATAGAACAATTTAAACCCAATGTAAAGAACCTACAGACGAGCTGTCTGTAATGCAAAACCTCCGATATGACCTTAGATGTTAAGGGGGGCTATGTGAATGAAAAATTTACAAAAAAAAAAAAAAAAAAGTTTACCACTGTCTCTGTGGTCGAACAGTAAGCATTCTGGCTTCCGGGTTTGATTTCCGGCTGAGGCAAGCAATTTTTCTTTAATCCCACAGAGTATTTTCCCCCACAGAGTCTGAAAGTGTGAATGTGAGAGTGAACGAGTGTGTGTTTAATGGTATAAAAACCGAAAAACCAACGTTAAGAAACCTACAGTTCAGCGAGATAAACACCAGCAGTTGTTTCTCATGTCAAAGCCCTCAATATGACCATAGAAGTTAAAGGGAGCTATGCAAATATAAACAATTTAAAGTACGTGTATTTTTTTTTTTTTGTAATCAGTGAAAGAAATAGTATCCCGGTAAAGCTTCAAGGCGAAGTATGTTATTATTATTGTTATTATTATTATTATTATTATTATTATTATTATTATTATTATTATTATTATTATTTAGTTTTAACGTCACTTAACTTGGTAGGTCATATCGGATAATGGTTGAATGAGTTCGGAATCCCGATTCGTCTTCAAACAACATTAAACAACCTCGAAACAACATTATCCGGATAACTCGCCCTAACCGAGATTCGAACTTTAATGTGAGGCAGGCTACAGATATTACTTCTATATCGACTTTTAAGTAACTTTATAGTTAATCGCTATTAGGGTTAAGTGTATTTTTGATAATTATTTTTCCACAGTAGCCGTTTGTAACTTGGAGAGCTTTGAACATTCACATGAATTTCCCTGTAAACTTTTAACACACTATTTATATAAATTTCTATGTATATATTGCGAATCGAGATAAACATTAAAAATTATTAGATATTTCGTTGTGGGTACAAGAGGAATTTAAGAAGTTCTAGTGAATCGTTAAATGTTGGGTTTAAAATTCCTTATGCTTTCCATAGCATCATCAGAAACAACTGAATAGTGACAAAAACTAAAGGAACATTGAGAAATTTAAACATATAAAAACGAATAACTCGAAAGTGTAAGAAAATATCTCCCTCCAAATGTAATACGAAATATCTGATATGTTCCATACACATAACTTTCTCTAGCTGTTACACAAACAACTTTCCTTACAAACGTTTTATCTACCACATGTTAATCAAGGTAAACATTAGCAGAAATTATCTTTTTACTTGCTTCCTTGTAAGTAGAAGGGGTATTAGGGAATCCACTAGGCTAAGTCGATAGTCAAATCTTTTAAAAGCTGGTCCAAAGTTCGATTCACATTTTATGGCCTGTAGTAAAACAATAGATGAAACGAAACTGCACTTCCTGTTTGACAAAGGTTTAAATAGTTCACAATTGAAACCAATAACAAGAAATATCTCAGATACGGTCAGCTCTACAAAAAAGAATGTAACATAAATTATGTGTTTTAACGTGATCTACATGTTTTGTTTTGTTTGCAAGTTTTTGCCTGTGTCTTACGTTTAACTGTTATGCAAATTTCTGCAAAACACATCCACAATAAAGAGATATTCAGAGACTATTCCCAGAAAATTCAAAATATATTTTATTTGTGACATAAATATCTTTAATTTTCAGTATTTTAATCAAAATATTTCTAGGCATTTGTGAGAAAAGCAAAATCTTAAAAACATTTTCCATGTAAAGGGTAGTTTGTGGTGGGGAGATTTTCTTAAAAATCTCGTGTCACATCCTTGGAATATACTAAAGATAAATACCAAGTTCAGTATTCAACGATCTTTTCGTTTTTGAGCTATGCTGTCCAAAGACACACACAAGAACCTTTTTCTAAAAATGCTCTTATATATTTCACGTGAAATCTCAACATCAAAATGTTGGGTGGGATACAATACCCCCCTTATCCCTATGTACATACGGACTAGAAAAAGTATAAAAAAAAAAAATATGTTGTGCTCCATTCATATGACTTTCTCTACATCTCTGTTACAAATTATTGCTTAAAAGCTTATTTTTCTATGTACTTTATGCTAATCGAGATAGGCTAAAACGATACTCAAATATTATAAAAGCTGGTTGCTATGTGATTGAAACCCCTTTGTATGGCCAAGAGCTGACAAATTCACGTATGAGAAAAATATAAGTATTTTAAAACTTAAATCAATAACAAGAAATATCTCAAAAACACTAAATTCACGAAAAAAATGCATATAACATAAAGTGTGTGGTTTAGCCAGCTCTACATTTTTACTTTCTCTAGCCCTCATGTACAATATGCGTAACAGATAAAGTATTGTATTACACCAAAAATTCGAAGTCGAGATATCACCGGAAATATATGTTTTGGGGTTCCCAGTGTCCGAAAAAAATCATCTTTAGAACAAGGTCCATGTATGTATGTATGTATGTATGTATGTATGTATGTATGTATGTATGTATGTATGTATGTATGTATGTATGTATGTATGTATGTATGTATGTATGTATGTATGTATGTATGTATGTATGTATGTATGTATGTATGTATGTATGTATGTATGTATGTATGTATGTATGTATGTATGTATGTATGTATGTATGTATGTATGTATGTATGTATGTATGTATGTATGTATGTATGTATGTATGTATGTATGTATGTATGTATGTATGTATGTATGTATGTATGTATGTATGTATGTATGTATGTATGTATGTATGTATGTATGTATGTATGTATGTATGTATGTATGTATGTATGTATGTATGTATGTATGTATGTATGTATGTATGTATGTATGTATGTATGTATGTATGTATGTATGTATGTATGTATGTATGTATGTATGTATGTATGTATGTATGTATGTATGTATGTATGTATGTATGTATGTATGTATGTATGTATGTATGTATGTATGTATGTATGTATGTATGTATGTATGTATGTATGTATGTGTGTATGTGTGTATGTGTGTATGTGTGTATGTGTGTATGTGTGTATGTGTGTATGTGTGTATGTGTGTATGTGTGTATGTATGTATGTACGTACGTATGTAGTATGTATGTATGTATGTATGTATGTATGTATGTATGTATGTATGTATGTATGTATGTATGTATGTATGTATGTATGTATGTATGTATGTATGTATGTATGTATGTATGTATGTATGTATGTATGTATGTATGTATGTATGTATGTATGTATGTATGTATGTATGTATGTATGTATGTATGTATGTATGTATGTATGTATGTATGTATGTATGTATGTATGTATGTATGTATGTATGTATGTATGTATGTATGTATGTATGTATGTATGTATGTATGTATGTATGTATGTATGTATGTATGTATGTATGTATGTATGTATGTATGTATGTATGTATGTATGTATGTATGTATGTATGTATGTATGTATGTATGTATGTATGTATGTATGTATGTATGTATGTATGTATGTGTGTATGTGTGTATGTGTGTATGTGTGTATGTGTGTATGTGTGTATGTGTGTATGTGTGTATGTGTGTATGTGTGTATGTATGTATGTACGTACGTATGTAGTATGTATGTATGTATGTATGTATGTATGTATGTATGTATGTATGTATGTATGTATGTATGTATGTACGTACGTACGTATGTATGTATGTATGTATGTATGTAGGTATGTAGGTAGGTAGGTATGTAGGCAGGTAGGTAGGTAGGCAGGCAGGTAGGTAGGTAGGTAGGTAGGTAGGTAGATGGGGTGGGGTGGGGTGGGGTAGGGTAGGGTAATGTATGTATGTATGTATGTGAGTGTATGTGAAAAAGGACATTTTTAGAAAAATGTTCTTGTGTGTGTCTGTGGACAGCACAGCTCAAAAACGAAAAGACCGTTTAATACCAAACTTGGTATTAAAGTTTGGTATCTTCTAAGGATGCGACACGAAGATTTTCAAGAAAATCCCCCACCCCCAACTACCCTTTACATGGAATTTTTTTCGAAAATTTTGATTTTCTTAAAAATGGCTCTAACGATTTAGATTAAAATATCGTATATTAAACATATTTGCCTGACAAATAAAACGTATATCTTGAATTTTCTGGGAATAGTCTCTGAAAACTACTTTATTCTTGATTAATTTTACTGAATTTTGCATAACTGGCAAACCGTAAGAGATGGACAAAAACTTAGCACATAAAAAATGTAGAGCACATTAAAACACACAATTTATGTCATGTACATTTTTTCGGGGAGTTGATCGCTTTTCAGATATTCGTTTGAAAACTTACACCTTTCTCATACAGGAATTTGTCAGCTCCTGTCCATACAAACAAAGGAACATCAGTCACATAGCAACCAGCTTTTAACTATCAATTTTACCTATAGTACTCCCTTACTTCCCGTCTACGTAAATGCAAGCAGATAAAGACTATTTCTGCTAATTTTTTCTCGATTAGAGTGAGGTAAATAGAAGTATAATCTTTTTAACAATAATTTGTTGCGAAGATGTAGAGAAAGTCATGTGAATGGAACACATCGGATTTTTTGTATCCAGAGTGTCCTAAAACATATATTTCGGGTAAAATCTCGGTATCTAATTTTTAGGTGGAGTGCAATACCTTCTCTATACACTATGTACATAGTACGTGTAGAGAAAGTAAAATCTAGAATAGAAAAGCAAGAGTGGAGCAACGTCATCCAAAGGAGATTCAACCCCGGAAGGTTTATTGGGATGCAGATTGCTTGGTTTCTCGGTACTTGGGCTAGGCTTATGTTCGCGATAAGGTCAGATTCTGGCACTGGTCGAGGTGAGAGCTGACCGGCGATCTCTCCCCTTGAAGTCTCGGCCAAGGTGTTGTACATTAATGTTTCATGTGTTTCGGCTCATCGTGGGTGTGAAAGTCATCTCAGAGTTTCTCTGATGAGGAAGTGTTGGCCAACTACATCAATTTTTGGAGATGCATAGAGCGGAACTGGTGGGTATCATATCTGGACCATTCATATAACATTTCGTGGGAATATACACAACTGAAAGCTGTGTAATAATAATAGTAATAATAATAAACATACAGCAATAAACATATAATAATAAACATAACAATATCTGGAACATACATATAACATTTCGTGGGAATATACAAAACTGAAAGCTCTGTAATAATAATAATAATAATAATAATAATAATAATAATAATAATAATAATAATAATAATAGACATACAACAATAAACATATAATAATAAACATAACAATATCTGGAACATACATATAACATTTCGTGGAAATATACACAACTGAGAGTTGTGTAATAATAATGATGATAATAATAACACAGTAGTGGAATGAACTCTGTACACTTTTTGGTGAATATCATATCTGGAACATACATATAAAGCTGTGTAATAATAATTATAATAATAATAATAATAATAAAATAATAATGATAATAATAATAATAATAATAATGATAATAATAAAAATAATAATGATAGTAATAATAACAATAACAGTAAAAATAATAATAATAATAATAGTAATAATAATACAGTAGTGGAATTAACTCTGTACACTTTTTGGTGGATATCATATCTGGAACATACATATAAAGCTGTGTAATAATAATAATAATAATAATAATAATATTAATAATAAAAATAATAATGATAATAATAATAAAAATAATAATAATGATAATAATAACAATAACAGTAAAATAATAATAGTAATGATAATAATAAAAATAATAATAATGATAATAATAAAAATAATAATGATAATAATAATAAAAATAATAATGATAGTAATAATAACAATAACAGTAAAAATAATAATAATAATAATAGTAATAATAATACAGTAGTGGAATTAACTCTGTACACTTTTTGGTGGATATCATATCTGGAACATACATATAAAGCTGTGTAATAATAATAATAATAATAATAATAATATTAATAATAAAAATAATAATGATAATAATAATAAAAATAATAATAATGATAATAATAACAATAACAGTAAAATAATAATAGTAATGATAATAATAAAAATAATAATAATGATAATAATAACAATAAAAATAATAATAACAATAACAGTAAAAATAATAATAGTAATAATAATAACAATAAAATAATAATAATAATAAAAATAATAATGATAATAATAACAATAAAAATAAAAATAATAATGATAATAATAAAAACAATAAAATAATAATAATAATGATAATAATAACAATAACAGTAAAATAATAATAGTAATAATAATAATGATAATAATAACAATAAAATAATAATAGTAATAATAACAATAATAATAATAATAATAATAATACAGTAGTGGAATTAACTCTGTACACTTTTTAACTAAATTAACTTTCAGATTACAACACTCTTTAAAGTTATTCTTACTGATAAATCAAAACCAGGAAGTATGAAGTGGTATTTAACCATGATTCATCTTAATTAATTGTAATACGATCGAAAATAGAAGAGCAAAAATTGTAATTTCACCCAGAGGTCCAGAGTTTGATTCCCGGCTGGGGCGGGGAATTTTTCTTTAGCTAGAATTATTCCCTATTCCCCCACAGAGTCCGGAAGTATTATGTGAGAGGGAATATGTGTGTTTGAAGGAAAAGAAAATGATTTAAACCTATACACAACGAGTTGTTTCAAGTGCAAAGCCCCCTATAGGAACCTTAGATGTTAAAGGGAGCTATATAAATTACATTAAAAAATTAATTCATTTTTTTTGGCATAAAAAGGAAGAAAACGTATGTTAGCAAGAAATGCTGTGTGACAAGTTCCTCTACCTTATATAATTTCGAATTTTACGTTTCACAAACGTGTTATAGTACAATGTTTTTTTTTTTTTTTTTTTTTTTTTTGTGATAGTTTTTAACGCCCGCTTTTGCTACTGCAGCCCCTCAGGTGAGGACACTAATGGCACATGGAATGAAGATGGAGCACCGGGGAATGTGATGGCGGGGGAAACGGGAGAAAACTCACCTCTACGCCGCTTTGTCCACCATAAATCTCACTTGGATCTTTTGGGATCGAACCCGGGCCATCTAGGTGAGAAGCGAGTGGTCTAACCACTCGACCACGGCGCGGCAATAACGTAATGGTGTTATAACACACGCCACTAAGATAGTTGTAATTAAACTTATAGTAGTAAAACACAAAAGATGGCCGATAAAGCAGAAAATTCTAAGAAATATGTATTTTAAAATGAACAGCTAAGAAACATGTCAATGTTATTTTGCAAAATCAGACTCCGAAATTGTAAAAAGTTATAAATGAAATAATATGAAGAATATGTTCTACACAAGGAAACATTAGGTCAGAATTATAAAATGATAAATTACACCTGGAAAGATTTATAATGTCATGTATTTAATGTATGAATATAATGTTAATAAACATGTTACCATGTTCATCTTTGGGAGATGTGAGAAAATCTTTCTGTTCTTCAGTTTATGCTAAAAGGTTCAATAACGTAATACACAGTCCTGGCTATAATTTATTAGATAAGAAAAATGAAATAAGAGTTTTTCGGATAAGTATTATTGCAATATAATTTAACGAAAATAATTAATATTTAATACTTATAATACATTAATAATACTAATAGTTATTATTATACCTAGACTGTTGAATTAATAAAAATTAATTCATTGAAAATTGTTGGCTTATGGTTTTAAACACTAAAATCTAATTCAAGAAAATTAAGTATAAAAACATAAAAATGTAACATTTCTTTTATTATCTATCTTCAAGAAAATGTGTATGTGTGTCATAAAAGATCAGATGTGTTACATTAATGTGCTTTTCTCTATCAACAAATGTTTATTCTTATATCTCTTCCACAAACTATTTTTATAAGCTGTTTAGTATATCTCGAAGTACTAAAACCAAATTATATCTTTCAATTTCGAGATTAACAAAATCTATAATTTAATTTAATATACTCTCAATATGAGCTGAATAATGCATTGCTAAGAGTAAGCCTGTTATGATTTGAATTCCCAGAAATAATCCTAAAAGGGAACCAAACTTTCATATAAATAATAGGTAGAGATGATATTGTATGAATTCAACAAAAAATTCGATCCGAGATTTCAGCGGAAACAGAAATATTTGGGATCCCTGGAGCCAGGAGGTGTACTCGGGCGGGGGCAAATCACCACGGTACCTATCCGCTTTTCTTGCGGATTTACCCGTGCGATAATGAAGATGTAGTCTTACGCAAGCGTTTGTGTCTGTGTCAATGTGCTGTGGGCCAGGTGTTTCCCTTTGTGCTGCTGGCGCGGGCTGGTTTACCGGAGTGGTCACCCACCCTGGAAGGGACCGGGCCGATGCTGCTTAACTTGGCCAGCCGCTTGCGGACTGTCAAGGAAAGTAGTGCGGGTAGAACTGAAAGGATGTAGGTAGGGGATGAGGGAAAGCCAGTGTTGCAGAATCTAGTCGGAGAACAACTTGACGGCCAACCATCCGAGTTGTGACCGGGCCAAATGCTGCTTAACTTGGCGGGTGATACTGTAAAGAAGGGTGAAGCGGCCGAAGACGGTAGCTTACGCGTCTCCTAGGCAGTGTGTGGTCGTAGTGACCGAGAGTGTTCACCTGAGGATTTGGGTGAGGAGCAAGTTTAGTGTATATTGTGCGAGCTCTTTCGCGCACAACGTCCACTATGTAAGGGATTCCGGAATGGGAATGGAGAATGTGGGACGGGAATCTACGGTCTGTTCCATATATCATCCTCAGTGCCCTGTTCTGCACGGTCTGCAGTCTGCGGTCTGCGGACGGTGGAACGAGCCACCACACCCCAGACCTCGCAGTCGTACAGCATCAGGGGCGGGATGACCGCGCGGTACAGCCGTAATTTTAGGTGTGTAGGCATGGTGGATCGGAAGATGGAAAACAGCTGCCGTAGGGTAGCGTGTCCCATCCCGACCTTCTCCCTGACATGTGGAGTGAAAGTAAGGCCGCGGTCGAGGAGGACTCGAAGGTATTTGGAGGTGCGGACCCAGGGGATCCGCCGCCGCAGCCTCAGGAACCTCTCTGGCCGCTAGCCACGGACTTTAGCCAGCGGCTGATGAACATCCGCCACTGTTCACTCCATCTGCCTATGGCCTGGAGCTGTCTTTGTTGCGGGGACAGACAGATAAATGTCTGTGGGCAAACTTGGCATGTAAGTTTAATATTTTCCTAGGATGCGACACAAAATATTTTCAAGAAAATCCCCTTACCAAGCTAACCTTTACAAGGAAAATCTTTCGAAATTTTCGATTTTCTCAAAAATGACAATGATTTTAATTACAACGCCGTATATTAAACATATTCACATGGCAAATAAAAGATATATCTTAAATTTGTCCGATATAGTCTCTATATTCGTCTTTATTCTTAATGACTTTTGCATAACTGATAAAACTGTAACCTTTCTGCATAAAAAAAGATATATCTTGTTAAAGCACGCAAGTTATGTCATATGTACTTTTACTTTATCTAAAGCATATGTATGTATATATAACGTATGTACATACTAGCTAGATAAGGTAATGTAGTCCACCAAAATATGTCGATATTTCACTGGAAATATATGTTATGAGATACCCGAAGAACTAAAAAAAAATTTTAGAACAAGGTTTGTGTGTCTATGAGTGTGTGAGTGTGTGTGTGTGTGTGTGTGTGTGTGTGTGTGTGTCTGTGGACAGCATAGCTCAAAAACGAAAAGTCCGTTAAATATCAAATATGGTATTTAAGTTTAATATGTTTCGAGGTTGCGACACAAAGATTTTCAAGAAAATTAATTTATTTCGCCATCATTTTATATTATCTAATTCCTCAATCTCATACCAGAAATAGGAATGATCACCCACTCTGGTTACTCTGATTTTGGCTGGAATACAATACTTCAATTCGTTGCTCTCTGTTATAGATTGATAGTGGAGAAATTAAAAACAATAAAATGCTCGGGGATGAAATCTGTTCAACAATTCCATAATTCCAATACAGCGGACTCATTCATAATTGTTTATTGCAGCATTTCTTGTCTCCTAGTGGCAAAAATATTTGTTTTTAATTTAGCTTAGCGTGATTTTATTACTTTCTCTATACATACTATATACATAGTAGATAGAAAAGGTATTATATTGCATACAAAAATTTGATGTTGATATTTCACCAGAAATATATGTTTTAAGGTACCCTGAAATCAGTTTTATTAAAAGGTCCATATGTGTGTGTGCGTGTGTATGTGTGTGTGTGTGTGTGTCTGTGAACACGATAACTCCAGAACGAAAGCAGTTAAATTCAGCATCTTTCAAGCATGTGACACGAAGATTTTCAAGAAAATCCCGAAACCCCAAACTTTCAAAAATAGCTCTAACGGTGTTTACTAAAATGGTGTATAGTAGAGATAATTACATGACAAAAAACGCAAATATCTTGATTGTCCTGAGAATAGCTCAGAAGTTCTTTATTCTGAAGGACTCTTGCATAGCTGGTAAATTGAAGAGACAAAAAGTACTTCACAAAAAGTGTACATTTCTTTATTATACAAAATTGTGTCAATGCATTTTTAGAGTATCTGCATATGAGATATTCGTTGTTATTCGTTTCAATTTTAAAATTTCTCAAATGAGAAGTCATCCTTCGTTTTATATCGCTTTTGTTTTACTCCTGGCCTTGCAGAGCAAGCAAATTTCAGTTTTGTTTCACATAGCGACCAGCTTTTAGAAGACTAGACTATCGCTCCAGCCTAGTGTATTCCCTTATTTTCATTATAAAGCAAGTAATAAGATTTTCTGCCCGTCTGGATGGTGTGGTGGTAGCGTGTCTGCCTCAAATTCAACAGGTCGTGATTTCGAATCTCGCTTAGGGTGAGATACCCGTGCAAGGGATTTTTTCGGGGTTTTCCCTTATTCTGAGAAGACGAATGTCGAGTAACTTCAAGCTCCATGGACCCCGAGATCATTTGAGCATCATATCACCAATTTCATTCATCGTCCAATATGTCCAACCAGGTTAAAGTACGTTAAGCTTAAAAAAAATACTTTTCTACTAAGGTTTACCTCATTTACCATGGCGTAGATAAAAGAGTAATATTGTGTAAGAATAGTTTGTTTGTAGAAAAGGTAAGGAAAGTCATGTGAACGGAAGAATCGGATTTTTTTAAATTTTATTTTTGTTTTGCCTAATGTTGGTACTGCTGGAAAACAAGCGGCACTCACTCTGTCGCTATTAAGACTTCTGGTCACATGTTGGGTGGTACCTGTAAGGAATATATAAAACTTCTATGCATACATCAATGAAAGATTCATATAGAAGCTCCAGTCAATAATTGCGGTAATGGTGGTCTCGTGCCCCAGATAGGACCGCCAATATTACTTCTTACGGTGTAACGAGATCTTGCAGAGGTGAATGATATAGTGCGACCAACAGTGGCATAAATACAGAGCTCTTTCACTCTGACAAGGTACATTCGCGGAGTGTCTCACCAGTATTGAAAAAAAGGTAATCTATGGAAACATCAGGTGCAATCAACATTTGCTGCACCAATTTTTAATTATACATGTTGAATCCATATGAATGTAACATTCTATATCCTCTATCGTTTAATAGTCACTATACAAACCAGCCTTATGAAAGCGTTTTGTCATTTTATTAGCTTCAGGGAATACGTTTACATGAAGTCGTCAAGGAATTAGAAAATAACCAAAAGCAAGCTGTCCAAGAAGTGTTAATTATATTAATAGTTTCAATTTCGTATTTTAATATTTTGCAATATTTGAAGAAGATATATTAGATTGAATACCTTTTTAAATTCCTTATTTTACCATTTATAATAACCATTATATTTTTATTTATTCGATTTCAATCGATATAAAGCTTTGCACAACTGGTTAAAATATTCATTTTGTAATGACATTTAATGTATGTGTGTATGTATGTGTGTGTATGTATGTATGTATGTATGTATGTATGTATGTATGTATGTATGTATGTATGACCGCTTAATTTTGCTCAGAGGCCTCTCTAGGAGACTTGAGGTTCTTTTACGTGCCGTAAATCTATGACACGGGACCAACGGCTTTACTTCCCTTCCGAAGGAAGCCGCGCTAAGGATTTTTACATCCGAAAAAATCCATCGTCCTTGGGTATAGGAAGTCAGCATGGTAACCATTACATTACGGAGGGTGACAATGTATGTATGTATGTATGTATGTATGTATGTACTAAGCTCACACTTTTTCGTGGGCGCTAGTTTTATGGGAGGCGAGGGCCGGGGAGAAGAAGAGAGAAGTTATCCGCAGTGTTGTCAACCAAAAAAAGTTTCTTTCTTTGAGGCCCTCAGCCAATATGGTGAAAAGGTTACCTAATTTACCTCGAACTAGCTGAATTATTTGCAGCTGCTTATCAAGCGGGAGACCTTTGTTCGAATCCCGGTACCGACGTGGGGATTTTTCCCCCGCTGGGAGACCTGGTCCGGGGTGCACTCAGCCTCGTGAGGACCCTGGGGGGCCAATTGAGGAACTACTTGATGGAGAAGTAGCGGCTCCAGGTTATGAGGACCGCATTAACTGACCCGGGGGCAGCTCGAGGCGCTGACCACGTCTCACCCTCCAATACTGCACCCCATCTATGACGTCTGCATTGGGCCGCGATGGGGGACGCAGCAGCCAAGATTCTTTGTGAGCTGTCGTACCATGAAGTAATTATATATTATTATTATTATTATTATAGCTGAATTTTAAACAAAACACAGCGCACGTTATGTGTAAATATCAGGTTGTATAGGTACTTCATGATTCAATGTTGTCGGTCTGCTCTACTTCCGAAATTGCGCGAAACCTACCGAATGAAAACTAGGAAACCGAGCGCTCAAGAAAAGTTGCTCATATAGTATGTACGTATATGTATGTATGCACCTATATTGTGTATTATGAGTATATATGTAAGTACGTGTATGTGCACGCAAGTATGTATGTGTGTATGTATGCATGTAGGTAGATATTCATTCACTCTTTGCTATTGGCCAAATTTGGCGCACCTATCTTTAGAGAAGATTCTGTGTAAATGATTTTCCTAAAGGGAAAGTAGGTGGAAGATGTTCTGGGAAGCCATTTGTAACTTGCTCTGTATCAAGAGGTATTGTTTTCTAAATAGTTTTACGAAATACAAATATAAATTTTGTAGGAAATTTTGAGGATATTCAGCACTAATGGTCCTGTTCTCTCAAAAATAAAAATGGATAAATGTAGGTCTCTTAAATCTTTTAGAGCTGGTATTGCGAAAACACGCCTAGTGACAAACGTAATGTGGGAGGCAATATGCAGGATTTTCAGTGCGTATGGGAAATTTGGCAAAATGAATCTGATGAGATAACATTAACCAGCAATATTGCATGCGTTTAATTAGTTTATGGCTATGAGTGTTATCAGGAAACGAAGGGAACATCTTGTCCAACAGGGATCTTTGTGTTCTCCATCTCCAGTAAGATCGGATAAGGTGAAAGAACTGGTGCGGGACCGAAACCTCCCGTGGTCAGTAAAATAGCCTCGAAGCCTCCCGGACCCTTAAAGGTCATTAATTACATAGCCCCCAAGCAGGTAGGCTCCCGGTCGAAACAGGTAACAGTTGCAGTTTGGTGTTAATAACATTTGACGAAGCATTACATACTTCTAGTAAAAGATGTTACATTTATTGCGTTTATGATTAATAACGACCTTGTGGAATACTAGAAGGTTTGGTCAACATATATTGTGTCACACTGATTGAGTACTCTCAAGTTTTACAAAATATTGCAACTCGGCTCCATCTAAGTTTTCACATTTAATGGGTTCAGAAAATCATGAACCTCCTCTATACTTTGGGTAATTTTGGCAGAATTTTCCGCTTAGCTTTGTATATGTGCTTACGTAAACTGTGGACAACTCCAAAGGTTACTCCTTCCGTGTTTTCCCTCTTCAGTTGCTGGTATATTAGTTTTGATGGCCTTTCACATATATCTCCCGTAGCTTTTCTCTTCAGATCACAAAGTACTTTCTGTCTCTGAATTTTGTCACTAGGTGGTGCCGCGTGGTTATGGTCCTCTTGAATAACAGGACATCTATTTCTTCAATGGAAAAGGTTTTAATACAACTTTTGCAACTTTTGACATTGCACGTCCATCGCGCTACCCCACTTTTTAAACACTTCTGGAATCTGAAAGTGTAACCGTTCCGAAGTAGACTTTTCCTTCTGTCGTACTCACCGTAAGGTCAGTCTCGTCGGAAAACATATTAATTTGCCGTACACTGAAAGAAATGAAGGAAAAAGTTAGGCATACCCATTCCACCCCACCTGCTGGCTAATTACATCGGTTTCGCGGACGGTTTGGTGGTTGTTACCTGCTAAGCTTACCTGGGTATGGGAGACTTCGGTCCTGCGCCCGAAAGCACTGCAGAAGATTATAGAGTGCGCAGGTCGGTCGACAGACACTCGCAGTGGCCCCTAACACATTCGGGCCCCGCCGTGGCCGAGTGGTTAAACCACTCGCCTCTCACCTAGGATTCGATCCCAAGCGACCGCATGGAGATTTGTGGTGATCTCCGGTTTCCCCCGCCATCGCATTCCACCGGTGCTCCATCTTCATTTCATATATCACCAGTGTCATCGCCTTCGGTGCCACAATTTGTAAAAGTGGGCGTTAAACACTACAAAAAAAAATAAATAAATAAATAACGCATTCACACCGCGGCCGCGCGCGGGTTGCTCAGAGGCTTCTCTCTAGGAGGTTGCCATCTGGTAGGGCCAAAAAGAACTTTCCCACCCATCCGATGCTATCGGATCGTGCACAGACACTAAATCTACCTGAAATATAAAGGAGGAAACAAAATTATATAAGATGAGGGAAATGAACTTCGTAGAAGAAGAGAAACCCTCAAAATATTTGCTTTGCAAAACAGGGAAAACCTCAAAAAATCATGATCAGAATAGTCGGCCCCAGGAATCGAATTCGGTCCTCCCGAATGCGCGTTAACTCGCAGAAATCCCGTTTGGTTAATTCATTTAAATGTAAATAACCAAATATTTAGAATATTGACGTTTTTCCCTCTAAGCCCAAAGAAACGTCGAGCATTTCAGTTATTGCTTTTACTATAAATTACACTTAGAATAAAGAACTCTTCACAAACTGTTCAAGGTAAATACATAATAAATAAATATATAAATAAATACAGATTCACTTTACATTCAACAGGCTATCTTTTAATTCTTCAACGTGCTGCTACGACAACGAACAAATAAGCAGAAAACCGCACATGATTTTAACGTAATCTAAATATCAATCGGAATATGGAACTCAAGAAGCATTTTCGATATTACGCAAGGAATAAATAGAACCAGTTATTTATAAAGTTAAATAAAAGCTTGCGAAACCTAAGTTACGCGATTATGCTTCTCTTCTTTCTGAGCTATAAAATTCTGCGCAAACCTGATTAAAGAAAGACAAGAACACAGATCGATGAGGATTTCTTTGATGTTCTCAAAATAGTCCAATGGGATACGCCGATAGTGCGAGCTATGCCAGAGTTGCTGCTTTAGGATCTTCCTCCTGAAGGATTTCTTCTTGTGCAACATTTCTTTAGCCAACTCCTTCACAACGAAATGTGTCTCTTGTGTCTGGAATTCTTTGGGAGATTAAGACACCATGTGCTCTCTATTCGAAAACCCTTCTCAACAAATTCATGCCACGACTGCTCCATTACTATTTGCTTCATGGTAAATGAGCTTCAAAAAAATCTGCATTAAGTAAGCCATTTTGTAACTCATAATCCGCCGTTTCGAAAACAAACCATTAGCACAATAAACATGTATATGAAGTGTATTTATTTCTATCTTAAGGTGTTGTCATTTGTAATCTTCGAGGTTAACGATATAAATTCAACTGAGATAAATTTAAAAAACTCAGCTAAAGTATAAAATATCCTATTGTTTTAATTAAAATGCATTTAACATTCAAAAAATATTTATCTTTCAAAACCCACCATGATGTGTTTTAAAAAAGTATTTATATTTCGTAAAACCTTCATTGAAAATAGAGTTAATATCAAGCAATTTACTTTTTTTTTTTCCCTTCAAAAATTACATTAAAAACTGCAAAACTCCACAATTTGTTTTTCTATTCATTGGATAGTCAGACTGTTCAAGGATGATAATTAATAGTATACTTTGAGAATGTCAAAATGTGATCTTTTAATTGTATCTTAGACAATTTAAGGAAAAATAAAAAATATAGAATATATTCAATGTAAGAACATTTGAGGTAGGGGAATTTTCTTGAAAATCTGCTTGTCACTTCCTTCTGAGGTGCTGAATTGCTTCGAGGTACAGGGGATCGTGGGCATAGGTGTTTATATATATATTTGTAAAATGTGTGTAGCGTATATTAGAAGCAAAAAATAAACAGTAACAAAACAGACAACAAAGTAAATGTTAGGAAGAAGAAAAAAAAGGAGTCCCGACTCCGGAACTGTATTTTTATAAAAAAAATTGAAACCTGTGGTTTGGTATTTACCTCACTTTTCTCTCTTGAATAATTATGCTGTTCGTTGACACACGCTCACGCGGATGGGTGTATGTATCTTGTTCAACAGAACAAGAGGTAAAAAATTTAGTTAAATACATTCAAAATCTTTCGTGGATATGATAAAAACGTTTTCAAGAAAACACCTCCGCTCCAGACTATATTTTACGTGAAAAAAAAACTGTCGTTATATTTTATTTTCCCAAAACTACTAAATTACTTTTATTAAAATGTTATATATCTAATGCACTGTCACGAGAAATAATATCTATAAGTTTAATTATGAGAGAATAATCCGTGATCTTCTCATTATTTGAACTGCAGATAAAATCTTCAAGGGTATCTTAAAAGGTATCTAAACCTTCCCCATAAAGATGTAAGGCTCATTAACACACTCAATTTATGTCAAATAAACTTTTTCTTACCATTAGCCATTTTATAAATATTCTAACGGGTCAATGAGAAGTCCCTCCCATGTAAAAAAGATTCCTCTAGGCGGAATTCTGGCGGCAGCACTGGCTGGCGCGAGCGTATGGTGAAAACGTTTCGCTGGTTGAGAAAACTGCTAGGTTCACTATATTCATGCATGAAAGGTAATATAGAAAAATAATATGCAACTAAACTGTTTAAAGAAGATGTTGAACATGTTTACCATTTTCTTGAAGACACAAATTCACTTGTTTTAATTTATTTTCGAACACTGTAATTAATGTCTCCTTTGTTACAGATGTTTTCAGCTCATCGATTGTTTTTTTATTGTCCTAATAGACCTAAGCTTTAGCGTAAGATCAGGAGACCGCGGAGGCCACAGATCTTTAGAAATTAGTCTTTCCCCAAAAAATGCCACTAACAGTCCCATGGATTTATGTGATGTATCAGCAGTGGCCTTATCTTGTTGAAAAAACACACCGATCACTTCATCTTCATTTAGCTGTGAAATAAATGGAAAAAGAATATCCGAGCAATTAACATCTGAATTAATTGAGTTATGGAAAAAAATTGGACCAATAATTCGAGAGCGAGAGATCACACACCATACACCAATTTTCTCTGAATGTAATGGGGTTTCCTGAATTGCATTAGGATTTTCATTAGACCATTCTCGCGTATTTTGTGAATTTACGCATCCTGATAAGTGGAACCAGCTTCATCAGTAAAAAAATGTCCTATATAACACGTGAATTCTATGGAGCAAAATAAACCTCTGAAACCATTCACAATACTGAACTCTTTTCCCTTTATCTGTGGGTTTTCATCAGTGGACGATGATATCTTATATGGATACAAACCTAGTTCTTTTTTGACTGCTTTGTATGCGGACCCGTAAGAAATACCACATTGTTGGGCTAATTTGTTTATTGATTTCTGTGGACTTTTAAGCATTCTATCCGATATATCCGATAGTTTTTCTTCTGTTAGCACTAGGTCTTCCACTTCTATCAGCATCATGCACGGAACCTGACTCCCGAAATGTATTAATTACATCACGCACAGTATGTCGGTGCGGTAGTTTTGAGTTAGGGAACCTGACAACGAAATTTTGTTTCACTTTCTCAGTATAATTTCCACGTTCATTAAAAACATTTTCCACCAGAAACACGCGTTCCTCTGTAGAATACATTAATTTGGCTTCAGGCATACGTGAGAACTCGCAGCGTAGTAGACCCTACTAACCAGTACAATAAACAACTCACGCTCGCAGCCGCTGATAACGCCGATAATCATAACATCCCGTCGGAATCGAATGCGATAAACCTAGGGATGCCTTCTGGTCTGTAATGAAATGTTTGTTTGGTAATATTTTGCTCTCATTATTTCTGTGTTGGAACAACTGTCACCTCATATATTTAATCTTATCTGCTAATTTATTTTCACTTTGCCCATCACGTATTTGTACATTTGGGATTCAAATCTTCCATATATATGTAAGAAGTAGAGTTTATATGTTCGTATTCTTCTTAGTTTCCCTACATGAACTATGTACGTAGTGTATAGAGAAGGTATTGTATTCCACCAAAAATCGATACCGAAATTTCATCGGAAATACATGTTTTAGGTCCCGCTCAATCCAAAAAAAGAATTTTTTGAAAAAGGTCCATGTGTGTATGTATGTGTGTGTGTCTGTGGACAGCATAGCTCAAAAACAAAAGACCGTTAAATACCAAACTTTGTATTTAAGTTTGGTAACTTCCAAGGTGGCGACACCAAGATTTTCAAGAAAATCCCCCCACCCCCAACTACCCTTTACCTGGAACTTTTTTTCGCAAATGTTTATCTTCTCAAAATTAACTAACGATTTTGATTAAAATATTGTATATTAAAGATATTTACCTGATAAATAAAATGTATATCCTGAATTTTCGGGGAATAGCCTCTGAATTTTAGGATATATTTTATGGAATTTTGCATAACTGCTAAACCGTAAGAGGTGGACAAAAACTCGCCACACAAAAAATGTGGAGCACACTAAAACACTCAATTTATGTTGTATACATGTATGAAGTTGATCGTTTTGGGTTTCACCTTTAAAAAACTTACACTTTTCTCATACAGAAATTTGTCAACTCCTATCCATATAAAAATAGGAACTTCAGTTACATAGCACTTTTGATTATCAATTTAGCCTATGGTACTCCCTTATTTCGCTTCTACGTACAAGGAAGCAAGTAATAAGATTATTTCTGCTAATTTTTTCTCGATCATCATGTAGTAAATAATTTGTTGCAGAGATGTAGTGAAAGCCATGTGAATAGAACACATAAGATTTTTAGAAAAGGTTCATGTGTGTGTCTGTGTGTGTCTGTGACAGCATAGCTCAAAAACATGAAGTCCGTTAAATCTTCCAAGGATGAGACACGAAAATTTTCAAGAAAATCCCCCCCACTCAAAACTACCCATTATATGGGGAAAATTTAGACAATTTTTATTTTCTCAAAAATGACTCTAACAATTTTTATTAAAGTCTGTTATATTTAAGAGATTTACATGCCAAATCAAATGTATATCATCACCTTTCTGGGGATAGCGTCTGAAGATATATTTATTCAGGATGATTTTTGCCTAGCTGGTTAACAGTAAGTGATAGGCAAAAACTTACTTAACAAAAAGTGTAGATCTCGTTAAAACACACAATTTATTTATATACCTTTTTTCGTGGAGTTCACCGTTTTTGATATATTCCTTGTTATTAGTTTCAGCTTTAAATATGTACTTATATTTTTCTCATACGGGAATTTGTCAACTCCTCTCCATACAAACAGATACTTCAATCACATAGCAACCAGCTTTTAAAATATTTGACTATGGCTTTAGCCAATGGTACTGCCTTATTTCCCTTCTATTTACATGGAAACAAGTAATAAGACTATTTCTGCTAATTTTTTCTAGATTAGCATCAAGAAAATATAAAAATAAGCTTTTTAACAATAAGTTACTGTAGAGATATAGAGAAAGTCATGCTAAAATTTTTTGAGAGGTCTGTCATATAAAATGTAGGAATTGCCAATAAAATCAAATAATCGTATCTTTTCTTGTTTTACTCTTAAGTTTTCTCTAGATAGTTCCGTACGTATGCTTAAATTGATTCAACCTTTGTTCAGGATCTGCAACAATTCTTGAGTAAGAATGTGATGTGTTCTAGTCATATGTCCTTCTATATCTTCTCTTCAAACAAGCATTCTTGGATTATTCTTCTGTTTTACATCATACTAATGGAATCATTACCAAAACTGTCTTCTTTTTATCTTATTATTATTATTATTATTATTATTATTAATAATAATATTAATTCCTTGTAAGCAGAAGGAATTTAGGGAAGACACTAGGCTAAAGCAATAGTCAAATAATTTATATTCGGTTCTCTTTGCATGAACAGAACTACAACAAACGCGATAGGAAACGAATGATGACTTCCCGTTTGATGAAAGAATAGTATTTTAAAATTGAAACCGATAGCAAGGAATATCTCGGAAATAGTTACCTCCACAAAAAATGACTTTAACAGAGCTATAGTTTCTGCGTGGTAAGTTTTTACCTTTAATGCCATTCAGAAGGAAGAGGTCTTCGAAGGCTATTCCCAGAAAATTTAAGATATGCAATTCATTTTTCACATAAATATCTTAAACACTTATAGTATTTTAATCAAAATCCTTAGAACCATTTTTGAGAAAATCAACATTTTCGAAAACTGTTCCATGTAAAGCGTAACTGTGGATGAGTGACTTGTTTTTTTCTCGCACTCTTGGAAAATGCTCAACTTGAATACGGACCTTTTGTTTTTGAGTTATACTGTTCTCAGATACACGAACATACACAAAAAAAACACACACGGACCTTTTCTTCTTCTTTTTTTCAATCAGGGGGTCTCAAAACACATATATTTCTGGTCAAATCTGGTATTGAATTTTTGGGTAGGATACAGTCCTCTCTCTCTCTCTCTACCCGAAAAATATCCGTGAATAATTTATGGAGTACAGAAGTGTCATTTTATATGAATATGGCAGTGTTGGAACAGGTGTATGTGAATTCTCGATTGCAGTCCCATGAATGTAGACCAGATCCTATCTCTTTTGATATCATAAACTTGAGGTTATAAGTTTTTATGTAGATGTTATTTGTCTGTCTACTCCGCGCAACTAAATATATTAGTGTAGTATCAGTAATTGAAAAAATACCTTTCTTATGAATATGTATCACTAATTATGAGAAATAACCTACAAAAATGGCTTCTCTGTGAATATTTTGTGGAGCAGCTGTGAAAATAAACCATAACTTTAGAGAAAAAGGTGTGGCGGCAAAACACCACCATATTTTATTATGCCTGAAATTTATTTTGTGGATCCACGCCATTACGAAACCAGCGCGTCAAATATTTCCATTTTCGAACTCTTGCTTTAAGGAAAAAATTTGCATAATGGCACTTGTCAAGTTTGAAAACGATGTTGGTTCAAGTTTATAAGCCCAATAACGAATGTGATGCTGTAGTTTTTGGTGAGCGTGTTAAGTATTCCACTAAATTAAGTAGTTCATGATAGCAAGTTTATAGTAGGTCATGTTTTCGCTAGCCTGATTTCTCCAAGTGATTAGCAAAATCATAAAATGAATGTCGAGTTGACACTGATTTATAATATAAGATACCATCGTTCCTCCATATCGTGAAAGCGTGCTATCCTAACTTTACTGAAAAGGTAAATGCAATACTTTCATTTATTTTAATGGAAGAACTGCGAGGAAATACAGTTTAGATTAGACAGACTGAAGTAATTGCGAATATGAAAAGGAACGACAGTTCCGGGCGAGTTTCAGCAGAATATCTAATATATTCCATTCACATTACTTTCTCTGAAACACATTATTAGCATTAGCAAAAAGGTCTCTTTTCTTAGTTCCTTATAAGTTGAAGTCAAATGTTTTAAAATTGGTTCTTATGGGACTGAAATCCGTTTCCCTGCGTGGCCAGGAGTTGACTAGTACCCGTATGAGAAAAGGAATATCTCGAAGACGGCCAACTCCACGAAAAAAAAATGTATATGACATGAATTATGTGTTTTAACGAGATCTACATTTTTACTTTCTCTATACGTAGTGTGTGCATGGTGTATAGAGGGTATTGTATTGTACCCAAACATTCGATACTGAGTTTTCACCCTCCTGAATAAAAAAAAACACTTTTGGAACAAAATTTGCATAACTGCTAAACCGTAGGAGATGGACAAAAACGTACGCCATAAAAATGTAGAGCACATTAAAGCATACAATTTATATTATATACAACATTTTCGTGGAGTTGGTCCTTTTTGAGATATTCCTTTCTTTTTTTTTTTTTGTTTTGTTTTGATTCAGCTTTGAAAAACTTATACTTTTATCATACAGGAATTTGTCAACTCCTATCCTTACAAACAAAGGGACTTAAGTCATATAGCAACCAGCATTTGACTATCACTTTAACCTATAGTATTCCCTTATTTCGCTTCTGCTTACAAGGAGGCAAATAGTATGACTATTTCTGCTAGTTGTTTCGGGATTAGCATGAAGTAAATAGAAGTATAAGCTTTTTAACAATAATTTGTTGCAGAGATGTAGAGAAAGTCATGTGAATGGAACACATCAGATTTTTTGTGAAGTAAGCTTATGCCTATCTCTTACGATTTACCATTTATGCAAAAGGGGTCTTTA